>CP106729.1:92374263-95123424 GCA_025506655.1 Gossypium rotundifolium | reverse complement strand
AGTAATATCTCTGAGATTAGGAGTTTCTTAGGCCTAGCCGGCTATTACCAAAGATTTGTCAAGCGATTTTCTATGATCACAACCCCGATGACTAAATTGTTATAGAAAAATGTGAAGTTTGAGTGGATAGAAATATGCCAACAAAGTTCTGAGAAATTAAAAGCAGTGTTGACAGAAGCTTCGGTTCTAGTACAACCCGAGATAGGGAAAGAATTTGTGATTTACAGCGATGCATCCTTAAATGAATTAGGCTGTGTACTTATGCAAGAAAGTAAGGTTGTTGCTTATGCCTTAAGACAGTTGAAGCCTCATGAGAAGAATTATCCGACACATGATTTAGAGCTGGCTGCCATAGTCTTCGCCTTGAAGATTTGGAGACACCATTTATATGGTGAAAGATGTCATATTTTTACTGATCACAAAAGTTTGAAGTGCTTAATGACGCAGAAAGAGTTGAACTTAAGGTAACGAAGATGGTTAGAGTTGATAAAGGACTATGAGTTGGCCATTGACTACTATCCAAGAAAGGCGAATGTTGTTGTCGATGCTTTGAGTAGGAAGTCCCTTTTTGCATTAAGGGAAATGAATTCACGGATGACCTTATCTGACGATGGTTCTATTCTAGCTGAATTAAAAGCTAGACCAATGGTCCGTCAAGAGATTACTGAAGCTCAACAAGAAGATAAAGAGTTGCAAGCCAAGAGAACTCAATACGAGTCAAATGTTGAATCTGACTTTTGGATTAATTCTGATGGATACTTGATGTTTAAAGATAGAGTTTGTGTACCGAGAAAAGAGGAGCTTATTCAGAGAATTTTGTATGAGGCACATAACGGATGTTTATCTGTTCATTCGGTTAGTACCAAGATGTAGAGTGACTTGAAGCAATTGTATTGGTGGCCAAGAATGAAGAAAGATATTTCAGAGTTCATTTCAAAATGTTTGATTTGTCAGCAAGTAAAGGCTGAACACCAAGTACCTTCGGGTTCGCTTCAACCAATTATGATACCCGAGTGGAAATGGGACCGTATCACTATGGATTTTGTAATGGGATTGCCATTATCACCGAGCAAGAAAGATGTTATATGGGTTGTAGTTGATTGACTCACGAAGTTAGCTTATTTCCTACCTGTACAAGTTGACTACTCACTTGACAAACTGGCAAACTTATATGTTTCTGAAATAGTAAGACTTCATGGAGTTCCTTTGTCAATCATATCGGATAGAGGTTCGAGATTCACCTCCAGATTTTGGAAGAAGATTCAAGAAGCCTTGGGTACAAAATTGAGTTTTAGCACAGCTTTTCATCCTCAAACTGACGGTCAGTCGGAGAGGTTGATTTAGATACTCGAGGATATGCTTCGATGTTGTGTTCTAGAATTCCAAGGCAGTTGGGAAAAGTTTCTTCCATTGGTAGAATTTTCCTACAATAATAGCTTTCAGTCGAGCTTAAACCTCATGAGGCTCTATATAGATGTAAATACAGAACGCCTTTATATTGGACTGAACTCAAAGAAAACCAAATTCACGGGGTTAATTTGGTTAGAGAAGCTAAAGAGAAAGTGAAAGTGATACGAGAACATTTAAAAGCTGCATCAGACAGATAGAATTCTTATTTAGACCTAAAGAGAAGAGAGATAGAGTATGAAGTCGGGGATAAAGTTTTCTTGAAAGTGTCACCTTGGAGAAAAGCTCTCAGATTTTGTCCGAAAGGCAAGTTAAGTCCACGTTTTATTGGATCATTTTAGATTACCGAGAAAGTTGGGGCCGTAGCTTACAGATTGGCTTTGCCATCAGATTGGCTTACAGATTGGCTTTGCCATCAGATCGGTAGCTTACATGATGTGTTTCACGTGTCAATGTTGAGACGCTACCGATCAGATCCTTCCTATGTAATTACCCCGTCAGAGATAGAGATTCATCCCGACATGATTTATGATGAAGAACCAATCAAGATTTTAGCTCAGGAAGTCAAGCAGCTAAGAAATAAAAGTATTGCCCTAGTGAAAGTATGGTGGCAAAGGCATGGGATAGAGGAAGCTAAAAGGGAACCAGAAAAGAGCATGAGAAACCAGTACCTGAACTTATTTGCCGATAAGATTTTCGAGAACGAAAATCCCTAGGGGAAGAAGTGTAACAGCCCGATTCAAGGCCTATTCGGAATAGTGGTGTGAGGCCACAAATCCAAGGTGAATTTATGAGCTTTTAAGGTTTATGTCATGTTTGCATGCTAGTGTGAAACTTTCATGAAGCAATTCTGTTAAATTGAGGTTGAATGGTCCAAATGGACTAAATTGCAAAAGTTGTAAAATATGAGTTTCTAGAAGCTTTTTGTATGAGATAACTTTAGAATAACGATTAAAAGTCCTTAAGTAGCAATTTGCCCAAAGTATAATTTTTGGACAAAATTGGACATGAGATAATAAATTGTAAAAATTTAGAGAGAAGGGCATTTTGGTCATTTAATCAATTTAATTTATTAAAATGGGAAAAAGATGGTAAAAATCTATTCATCTTCTTCACCTTATTGCCGAAAATTTGAAGACTTTATAACTAGGGTTCTTCATTTTTTTCAAGCTTGCTAGTAAGTTCATTTTAGCCCTATTTTTAATATTCTTCGTATTTTTAAAGTTCTCGTATTATGAATTAGCTATTTTTAGCTATAAAATGAGCTAGGATGCATGTTAAAAAATTTACCCATGAATGACATGCATGTTAAATGATGTTTTATGGAAGTTTATGAGAGTTTGATGTTAGATAAACATCTTTTTAAGTGAATTTCATGAAAATGATAGTATGAACTAATTTGTAATAGTTATGAAAATTGGTCATACATACTAGAAATAGTGAGAATTGATGATTATTATAGTAGAGAAAATGAATCAGCTAAGCATGAAGTTTAAGAAAGTTTAATGAGAATTATTTTACGAGCCTTTGGGCCAAAGTGCAAACATGAGAAAGTATAGGGGCAAAATAATAATTTTTCCAAAGTATGAGTAATGAGTCAATTTAGTCAATGTGATTATTAAATGATCTATTTATGATTATAGATCATGGAAAATGAAGCCCGGATCAAAACCAAGGCAAGAACAAAGTCGAGGACTAAATTGCATATCTACATACATTTTGTATATTGAGGTAAGTTTGTATGATTTCTAAGCTTTATGATTTCTATCATTGAATTGCTTATTATAATGTACATTATTATCATGGAATGCTTATTGTTTTGTTAAACAAAAAATATCAATGAGATTAAGTATGAGCAAGTCCCGATTAAAGATGAATTTCCCAGGATACTCGATCTACCACATGAGATAAGAAAGTCCGTATAAGACCAAGCCAAAGCTTGGCATCGGCAATCAAGCAAGTTATCATGTAAGTGCAAGGCAAGCTTGGCATTGAACAAGTTATCATGTAAGTCCAAGGCAAGCTTGGCATTGAACAAGTTATCATGTGAATCCAAGGCAAGCTTGGCATTGAACAAGTTATCATGTAAGTTCAAGGGAAGCTTGGCATTGAACAAGTTATCATGTAAGTCCAAGGCAAGCTTGGCATTGAAAAGCTATTAAGAGAAAGAAATCACATGTAAGTCCAAGCCAAGGCATGGCATTGGTGAGAACAAGAAAGACTTCATATAACTCCATGTCAAGACATGGCCTTGAAACCAAGATGAGATATTCCATGTAAGACCGTATCTAGGATATGGATTTGGCATCAAGATATGTGGGATGAGATTTAGTATCCTCGGTTATTCACAGAAATTCATCGGGCAAATGAGTAAAGTTAAAATGAGTTAACAAGAAAGCTAGGTAACAAAGCTATTACCAAGTTGAAATTGAGTATCATTTTATGAATGGTGAATTAGAAGTCATGATTATTATGTTAAAGTATGTTGATCAATGTGATCAAGTGATACAGGTACCATGTTTACCTTACAAGTATGAGAATAGTAAGTATCATGAGACATGTAAGAATCAGTATGAGTAAGTAAACTCTATAGCTGAAATTGATGATACCATTGTTATGTCAAATGGATTATATTAAGCAAGTTTATTAATATGTGTTTTACATGCAAACTTAATAAGATAAATGCTTACGTCTTTAATTATTTCTTTCTATGTTGTCCCGCCACACTACCTTGTGGATCGTTGGAGTCGGAGCTAGTAGCACACTATCAATCTCTATTTTGGTACAGCCAAGTTATTTTACTAAGTATGGCATGTATAGGAAGCATTTCATTTTGAGAATATGTTTTGTAACACCCCGTACCCAAGATCGAGGCTAGGTTTGGATACGAGACATTACCATGCTTGAGCTCACTTAAACATGTACTTACGAGCTATAAAATTTCGTTCCGACTTAAAAACTTTGCTTTCTTAGTCAACACATACGTTACAAGGGCCTACGAGGCCTTAAACTCATGTCTAAAAACTTTTGGAACTAAATCAATTAAATCATTTTTTTTAAAGCAGGGATCACACGTCTGTGTATCATTAAGCACGCCCATGCCCTCAAACCGTGGGGAGCTACTGACTATTTCCACACGGCTTAGACACACCCGTGTCTTTCAACCATGGGAGGCTACTGACTAATTTCACACGGCCATGACATGCCCGTGGGCTTAGACCGTGTGCTAATCCTTGATATAATGACTAAATCAACATGGTCTAGGAACATGCCCATGTCCAAACCGTGTGTCTTACACGGCACACACACACGGCCGTGGGATTTGCCCATGGCCTATTCTGATTAATAATACTAAGGTGCAGGGTTAACACGGTCTTGACACACGCCCGTGTGTCCAACCATGTGGGCACTTACAAGCTATTTACCAAGCTGTTAGCCACCTTGAAATGAAGATCATATCCATACACAATTCAACGATGCAATAAACACCCAATTTTATAAATAATACTACATGCTTCATTGATCTCAATAAACATACATGCTTAGTCAAATTTGGCCAATCACTTAGCCATATACTAAAGAATAATAAACTTGATAGCCTTTACAAAGGCCCTTCTTAAAACATGTCCACAAAATAAATGTTTCCTATACATGCCATACTTAGTAAAGTAACTTGGCTATACCAAAATAAGAGTTGATAGTGTGTTGCGAGCTCCGAATTTAATGATCCACGAGTTAGCTTGGTGGGACTGCATAGAAAGAAAGATTCATAACGTAAGCATATAGCTAAGTAAGTTTGCATGTAAAAACTCATAGCATCATCATTACTTAATATAAACCATTTCACATAAACAATGGTATCATGAATTTCAGCTAAAGAGCTTACTTACTCATATAGATTCTTACATGTCTCATGACACTTACTATTATCATACTTATAAGGTAACCATGATACCTGTGTCACTCGATCACATTGATCAGTATACTATAATAACAATAATCATGATATCTACTTTCTCATTCACAACATGAATAATACTCAACTTCATCTAACTTCATCTTGATACTAACTTTACTTTCTTAGCTTTCTTGGTATCTTCTTTTAGCTTACTCATTTGCCCGATGAATTTTTGTGAATAACCGAGGATACTAAATCTCTTCCCACATAATATGATGCCAAAGCCATATCCTAGACATGGTCTTACATGGGTTATCTCATCTTGGTTTCACGGCCATGTCTTGACATGGACTTATATGAAGTCTTGCTCTTGATAACATACTCAATGCCAAGATTGAGTCCTTGGACTTACATGATAACTTGCTTGCTAACTTGATCAATGCCAAGCTTTCCTTGGACTTACATGATATCTTGATCAATGCCAAGCTTGCCTTGGACTTACATGATAACTTGCTTGCTAACTTGATCAATTCCAAGCTTGCTTTGGACTTACATGATATCTTGATCAATGCCAAGCTTGCCTTGGACTTTCATGATAACTTGCTTGCTAACTTAATCAATGCCAAGCTTGCCTTGGACTTACATGATATCTTGATCAATGCCAAGCTTGCCTTGGGCTTACATGATAACTTGCTTGCTAACTTGATCAATGCCAAGCTTGCCTTAGACTTACATGATATCTTGATCAATGCCAAGCTTGCCTTGGACTTACATGATAACTTGCTTGAACATAACATGATCATTTCATACAATTATTGTACATTATATTAAGCAATTTAATGATAATAATCATAAAGCTTAGAAATCATACAAACTTACCTCAATATACAAAATGTATGTAGATGTGCAATTTAGTCCTCGACTTTGTTCTTGCCTCGGTTTCGATCCGGGCTTCATTTTCTTGATCTATAATCATAAATAGATCATTAATATCCATATTGACTAAATTGACTCATAACTCATACTTTGGAAAAATTACTATTTTGCCCCTATACTTTCTAATATTTGCACTTTTTCCCCAATTCTCGTAAAATGATTTTCATGCAACTTTCTTAAACTTCATGCTCAAATGAATCATTTTCTCTTCTATAACAATCATCAATTCTCACTATTTCTAGTAGGTATGACCAATTTTATAATTGTTACAAAATGGTCCCTACTACCATTTTTCATGAAAGTCATTAACGAAAAGATGTTTATCTAACATCAAACTCTCTTAAACTTCCATAAAACATCATTTAACAAGCATGTCATTCAAGGGTAGATTTTTGAACATGCATCTTAGCTCATTTTATAGCTAAAATTAGCTAATTCATATCTACGGAACTTCAAAATACGATGAATTTTAAAAGCGGGCTAAGATGAACTTACTATGAGCTTGAAAAAATGAAGAACCCTAGCTATGGTGTCTCCAAATTTCTAAGAACAACAAGGAAGAAGATGAGTGAATTTTCTCATCTTTATCCTATTTTAATCACTAATGAGGCCAAATGACCAAAATTCCTTCCTCTTAAAATTTCCATAATAGTCTCTTAAGGCCAATTTTGTCCAAAATTAAATTTTGGGTAAATTGCTACTTAAAGACGCACAATTATTAATCTGAGCTATTTCATATAAAAAGCTTCTAGAAACTCATATTTTGGAAACTTTTGCAATTTAGTCCTTTTGGACCAATTGACCTCAACTTACTAAAATTGCTTTACAAAACTTTCATACTAGCATGCAAACATGGCATAAACACGAAAACGCATAATTTCACCTCGGGTTCGTGGCCTCGCACCACTATCCCGACTAGGCCCTAAATCGGTCATTATAATTCTCCCTTGGGATTTTAGTCCTTAAAATCTTACCAAAGAAAAAGTTTGATCTTGATTTCTCATACTCTCTTCTGATTCCCATGTAGCTTCTTCGTTTCCGTGCCTTTGCCACAATACCTTTACTAAGGCAATACTCTTATTTCTTAGTTCCTTAACTTCCCGAGCCAAAATCTTGACTGGTTCTTCACCATAAGTCATGTCAGAACGAATCTCTATTTCTGAAGGGGTAATTACATGCGAAGGGTCTGATCTGTAGCATCGTAACATTGACACGTGAAACACATCATGTATCTTCACTAATTCTGATGGCAAAGCCAAACGGTAAGCTACCGACCCAATTCTCTCCATAACCTCCTAAGGTCCGATGAAACGTGGACTTAACTTGCCTTTACAGGCCAAATCTGAGAACTTTTCTCCAGGGTGATACTTCCAAAAAGACTTTATCCCCAACTTGGTACTCGATCTCTTTTCTCTTTAAATCCGAATAGGATTTCTGTTTGTCTGAGGCAGCTTTTAAACATTCTTGAATTACTTTCACTTTCTCTTTAGCTTCTTTAACCAAATCAACCCCGTGAATTTGGTTCTCCTTGAGTTCATTCCAAAACAAGGGAGTTCTGCACTTACGCCCATATAGGGCCTCATAAGGCGCCATCTTTAAGCTCGACTGAAAGCTATTATTATAGGCGAATTCTACCAATGGGAGAAACTTTTCCTAACTACCTTGGAATTCCAAAACACAACATCTCAGCATGTCCTCAAGTACTTGAATTAACCTCTCTGACTGACCATCAGTTTGAGGGCAAAAAGCTGCGCTAAAACTCAATTTTGTACCCAAAGCTTCTTGTAGCTTCTTCCAAAATCTGGATGTGAATCTCGGATCTCTATCCGATATGATCGATAAGGGAACTCTGTGAAGTCTTACTATTTTTGAAACATACAAGTTTGCCAACTTGTCTAGCGAGTAATCCACTCGTACAGGTATAAAGTGGGCTGACTTCATGAGTCTATCAACCACTACCCAAACAGCATCTTTCTTGCTCGGAGACAACGGTAAACCCGTTATAAAATCCATGGTGATACGGTCCCATTTCCACTCGGGAATCAAGATAGGTTGAAGTAAACCCGAAGGTACTTGGTGTTCAGCCTTTACTTGCTGACAAATCATGCACTTGGTAACAAATTCTTAAATGTCTTTCTTCATTTTCGGCTACCAATACTGTTGCTTTAGATCATTATACATCTTGGTGCTTCCCGGATGTACAGATAAACACTCATTATGTGCTTCATACAAAATTCTCTGTATAAGCTCCTCTTTTCTCAAAACACAAACTCTATCTCTGAACATTATGTATCCATCAGAATTAATTCGAAAGTCGGATTCAGCATCTGACTCGCATTGAGCTCTCTTGACTTGCAACTCACTATCTTCTTTCTGAGCTTCAAAGATCTCTTGAAGAAACATTGGTCTAGCTCTTAACTCAGCTAAAATGGAGCCATTGTCAGATAAGGATATCCTTGAATTCAATGCTCTTAAAATAAATAGAGACTTCCTGCTCAAAGCATCAGCAACTACATTTGCCTTTCCTGGATGGTAGTCGATGACCAACTCATAGTCTTTTATCAACTTTAACCATCTTCTTTGTCTTAAGTTCAACTTTTTCTGCATCATCAAGTACTTCAAACTTTTGTGATTGGTAAAAATTTGACATTGTTCACCGTATAAATGGTGTCTCTAGATCTTCAATGCGAAGACTATGGCGGCCAATTCTAGGTTATGCGTCGAATAATTCTTCTCATGAGGTTTTAACTGTCTTGAGGCATAAGCAATCACTTTGCCTTCTTGCATGAGTACACAGCCTAATCCATTTAAGGATGCATCACTGTAGACTACAAATTCTTTCCCTGATTCGGGTTGTACTAAGACTGGAGCTTTTGTCAGCATTGCTTTCAACTTATCAAAACTTTGTTGGTATCTTTTCGACCACTCAAACTTCACGTTCTTCTGTAATAATTTAGTCATCGGGGTTGCAATCATAGAAAACCCCTTGACAAATCGTCTATAGTAGCTTGGCTAGGCCTGAAAACTTCTAATCTCAGTGATGTTCTTCGATGGTTTCAGTCTATTATAGTGAGATCTTACTTGGATCTACTCGAACTCTATCTCTCGAGACAATATGTCCCAGGAATCCCCCTTCCTTGAGCCAAAATTCACTTTTACTGAATTTGGCATACAACTGATTTTATCGAAGAGTCTGTAAAACTATCCGTAGATGATCAGCATGTTCATTCTCGTCTTGGGAATAAATCAGTATGTCGTCAATAAAAATGACTACAAACTTATCAAGGTATGGTCTAAAAATACGGTTCATTAAGTCCATGAATACCGCAGGAGCATTGGTCAACCCAAAGTGCATGACTAAAAATTCATAATGCCCATATCTTGTTCGAAAGGCAGTCTTGGATACATCTGAATCCTTCACTCTCAACTGGTAGTACCCTTAGTTCAAGTCTATTTTGTAGAACACAGTCACTCCTCTCAATTGATCAAACAAATCATCGATCCTAGGCAATGGATACTTGTTCTTTACTGTCACTTTATTAAGCTGGCGGTAATCAATGCATAATCTCATGGTGCCATCTTTCTTTTTCATAAATAAAACCGGAGCGCCCCATGGTGAACAACTTGATCTTATAAAGCCTTTGTCTGTCAACTCTTGCAACTGTAACTTCAACTCTTTCAACTCTGTTGGAGCCATTCTATAAGGAGTACTGGATATTGGTATAGTACCGGGAGCTAGCTCAATGCCAAACTCAACTTCTCTAACTGGTGGTAATCCTAGTAATTCTTTAGGACAAACATCCACATACTCACATACTATTGGCACTGACTCGATCTTTAACTCTATCTCTTTATCATTCATCACAAAGGCTAAATATGCTTCATACCTTTTTCTTATATATCTTTGTGCCGTCATGTGAGAAATCTCTACCAGTAATCCATCTTGTTCATCTGATATTACATGAAGAGTATCCCCATTCTCACATCTCATCTCAAAGTATTTCTTCCCACAATTTACAATTACATTATGAGTAGTCAACCAGTCCATACCAAGAATGAGGTCGAATTCATCAAATGGTAACAACATAATATTTGCCTTAAAGCAATGACCTCTAATCATTAATGGACAATCTTTGCAAACTTTATCAACTAACATACTCTTGCCTAAAGGACTAGGCACCTTAATCACAAATTCTGTGGTATCTATAGGGACACCCAAACTGGGTACTAATTTCATGCAAATGTAAGAGTGTGTGGATCTGGGGTCTATTAAAGCAATAACTTTGGTATTGTAAAAAGAAAAGGTACCCATAATTACATCAGGGGAAGATGCCTCTTCGCAAGTGCGAATGGCATAAGTCCTTGCAGGCGTTCTACGCTCGGGTGTCGCGGCCTGCTCTCTGGGGTTACCTCTTCCACTTGCCCCACTTCCCGAGTTCCTCTGTGGTCTCCCTCTAACCATACTCCCGGATCTCGGGTTCTGAGTTCTCTCTTCTTTAGTCATCTCTGGACAATCCTTTATGAAATGGTCTTGGGAACCACATCTAAAACATTCATTTTCATGTGCTCGGCATTCTCCCAAATGGCGTCTACCACATTGTGGACATTTAGGTCTGTCAGAACTAAAATTTCCAACACTTGCAACTGAAGTGGTCTGTGCTTTATTTCCCGAATACTTCTTACTCTTGTCTTTCCTTGAAAACCCAGTGAAAGTAGCTGATCGAGCTAGAAAATCTCTTGACTTCTTAGATGATGATTGGAATGACATGTTCCACTGTCTCTTTTTAGAATCGCGAGACTCTATTTTAGATTTCTTCTTCTTTTTTACAAATTCTTCGGCTTTACAAGCCCTTTCCACTAGTACAACAAATTCTTTTAATTCGAGGACAACAACAACCAGCTTAATGTCCTCATTTAAACCATCTTCAAACCTTTTACTCATAATAGCCTCAGTGGACACACATTCACGAGCATACTTGTTGAGTTGTACGAACTCTCACTCATAATTAGTTACTGACATCTTGCCTTGCTTCAGCTCTAGAAATTCTTTCCTCTTCTGGTTTACAAACCTCTGGCTGATATACTTTTTCTTAAACTCTTCTTAGAAGAATTCCCATGAGATCTTTTCCCTTGGTACCACCGACACAAGGGTGTTCTACCATTGGTAAGTAGATTCTCTTAAGAGAGAGACTACACACTTCATGCATTCATCGGGAGTGCAGGACAGTTCGTTAAATACTCTGATGGTATTTTCTAACCAGAACTCAACTTTTTCTGGATCATCATCTTTTCTAGCTCGGAATTCTTCTGCCCCATGCTTCTTGATCCTATCAGTTGGAGGCTTACCTCCTCTTACCACCTCTACTACTTGAGGGGCTACTGGAGTAGGTTGTGGGACAGGGGGGTGGAGGGTGTTGTGCATTCGGGTTCGCTCAAACAAACTCCGTATACTAGGCATTCATCATATGGAGGAAGGCTTCTCTAGCCTCTCCTCCTCCTCCATGACTCACCGTGGTGGGTCTATTCTCATTCTCATACGGCACCGTCCCTTCTGCGAGAGCTGGTGCATTACTTTCTACATCATCCGCCTCAGCTCTTTCGGGATCCATTTACTATATGTATGAACATAATTTTAAGTCGTCAGGAGTCGTCACACTATCATAAAAAAGCATTCTTACGTATGGCATGTATAGCTAGACTCATACTCATGCTACGTTAGTCCTATAACTGTCTAAATCGTAGCTCTGATACCACTAAATGTAACACCCCGTACCCAAGATCAAGGCTAGATTTGGATACGAGACATTACCATGCTTGAGCTCACTTAAACATGTACTTACGGGCTATAAAATTTTGTTCCGACTTAAAAACTTCGCTTTCTTAGTCAACACATACATTACAAGGGCCTACGAGGCCTTAAACTCATGTCTAAAAACTTTCGAAACTAAATCAATTAAATCATTTTTTAAAGCAGGGTTCACACCCCCGTGTATCATTAAGCACGCCCATGCCCTCAAACCGTGGGGAGCTACTAACTATTTCCACACGACTTAGACACACCCGTGTCTTTCAACCATGGGAGGCTCTTGACTAATTTCACATGGCCATGACACGCCGTGGGCTTAGGACGTGTGCTAATCCTTGATATATCGACTAAATCAACATGGTGCAGGAACACGCCACGCCCAAAGCGTGTGTCTTACACGGCACACACACACACGGCCATGGATTTGCCCGTGGCCTATTCTCGATTAATAATACTAAGGTGCAGGTTAACACGGTCTTGACACACGCCAGTGTGTCCAACCATGTGGGCACTTACAGGCTATTTACCAAGCCGTTAGCCACCCTGAAATGAAGATCATATCCATACACAATTCAATAATGCAATAACAACCCAATTTTACGAATAATACTACATGCTTCATTGATCTCAATAAACATACATGCTTAGTCAAGTTTGGCCAATCACTTAGCCATATACTAAAGAATAATAAACTTGATAGCCTTTACAAAGGCCCTTCATAAAATATGTCCACAAAATGAATGTTTCCTATACATGCCATACTTAGTAAAGTAACTTGGCTATACCAAAATAAGAGTTGATAGTGTGTTGCGAGCTCTGAATTTATTGATCCACGAGTTAGCTCGACGGGACTGCATAGAAAGAAAGATTCATAACGTAAGCATATAGCTTAGTAAGTTTGCATGTAACAACTCATAGCGTCATCATTACTTAATATAAACCATTTCACATAAACAATGGTATCATGAATTTCAGCTAAAGAGCTTACTTACTCATATAGATTCTTACATGTCTCATGACACTTACTATTATCATACTTGTAAGGCAACTATGATACCTGTATCACTTGATCACATTGATCAGTATACTATAATAACAATAATCATGATATCTACTTTCTCATTCACAACATGAATAATACTCAACTTAATCTAACTTCATCTCGATACTAACTTTACTTTCTTAGCTTTCTTGCTATCTTCTTTTAGCTTACTCATTTGCCCAATGAATTTCTGTGAATAACCGAGGATACTAAATCTCTTCCCACATAATATGATGCCAAAGACATATCCTAGACATTGGCTTACATGAGTTATCTCATCTTGGTTTCACGGCCATGTCTTGACATGGACTTATATGAAGTCTTACTCTTGATAACATACTCAATGCCAAGCTTGAGTCCTTGGACTTACATGATAACTTGCTTGCTAACTTGATCAATTCCAAGCTTGCCTTGGACTTGCATGATATCTTGATCAAAGCCAAGCTTGCCTTCGACTTACATGATAACTTGTTTGCTAACTTGATCAATGCCAAGCTTGCCTTGGACTTACATGATAACTTGCTTGCTAACTTGATCAATGCCAAGCTTGCCTTGGACTTACATGATATCTTGATCAATGCCAAGCTTTCTGTAACACCCCTTACCCGAAACCTTTGTCGGAGTCGAGTATGTGGCATTACTAGACTTGACTACTAATCTGGGGCATAAAAATTTAAAGCTGTCCAACTGCGTTATGCTGACTAAATTGACCATAACTCGAGTTACAAAACTCGAAATTTAGATCCGTAAATTTTCCTTGAAACTAGACTCATATAAATTTTTACCATAATTTTTCCAGAATTTTTCATGTGGCCAATTAGTACAGTTTATTTATCAAAATTTCCCCTATTTCACTGTTTGAGAATTATGACCTATCTTTACAAAAACTCAGTTATTTCATTGTACAAAATTTAAATAATGTTCATGTTTATTCCAATAAAAAATAGACTCATTAAAGATTCTAAACATGTAAACTATGCTCCATAATTATTTTTGTACAATTTTAACAATTTTTCCAAGACAGAACAGGGACTCACGAATTCATTCAGGACAAGTCTCACTAAAACTTAAATATCTCATAATATATAATTCCTTTGCCTACTCTGTTTCTTTCATATAAAAATAGACACAATAAGATTTAATTATATATTTTATTCACTTTCTAATTCAATTTATCCTATTTTGGTGATTTTTCAAAATAACATCTCTGCTGCTAACTAAAAACTATTTCATTGCAAAATATGATTTACTAGTTTATAATCGAACATACCCACATACAACTCATACTGTCCATGCATTTTAACTCCTTTATGCAAATTAACTTATACCTAAAACATTCACATAATATCCTAATTCAAAGGTTCATTTCGTAAACATACACTTCCTTACCAAAAACGATTAAACTTCGACTAAAAAATGCACGAACATTACCAACATAAACCGACATTGTATCAAAAGCACAAAAGCATACTTAACTAAAACTTTAGCCATATTCGCATGGCTATTATATACATGAACCAAAAGTTTTCATCAAACAAAGACAAAGTCTTTCCTATACATGCCTCTATCCAAAAACCAAAATGAAAGAGTACCAACATTAGATTGATAGTGTGGTTGACTGTCTTGACGATCCCGTTGAGCAGGTAGCTTTTACCTAATCTATAAAACAGAGGAGAACATTACACACAAATAAGTTTACTAACTTAGTAAGTCCCAAGCTCATAATAATACTACATTCAATTACTTAAACATTTAAATCATTCAACTCAACCATGTTATCATATTAAAATTTCTTTCACCTTTAGCACTACTATTTGAAAACCGAATCTCCATGATAGTACATTCAAGCTCAAACTCGGTCATATAATACTTGTGCACATCAATCGTAATCTCAAATGTACAAAACAACATGACTCGTAATATTAGTGAAACTCTAGTAACATTAAACATATCATACCTTACTTACTTACCGAGCCTTTAACTAGACACATTAGCTACGATTTACCTTGAACAACAATTCGGTTCTCCTTTGTAAAACACATCCCAGCATAAAGCCCGCTAGACATTAAAGCCCGAAATAAATCACCGCAAGACAAGGCCTACTAGGCACGAAGCTCGAATATATCACGGCACTAAGACTAAGCACGCTAGGCACGAAGCACTAAGAATATGTCACCAAGCCCACTAAGCCTGCTAGGCACCAAGCCCGAATATGTCACCGGCACTAAGCCTGCTAGGCTCAAAGCCCGATACAATATTATTATCATCTCATACACATTACTGTAATGCTGCCCAAAATAACATAAATCACACATTATTCAAATCACTTTAACATACCAACTCGGTTAAAGATGTAACGACATTTCATTTCAAATTATTATCATCTCATACACATTACAATAATGCTGCCCAAAATAACATAAATCACACATTATTCAAATCACTTTAACATACCAACTCGGTTAAAGATGTAACGACATTTCATTTCAAATTCACTATCACTTATAATTCACGATTATATCGAATAACAAACCAAAACACTTATTCACATCACTTTGAATAAAATTCCAACCAATCCATACCAATACTTTCACATTCGCTAACACAAGGTTTTATACAAAATTCTATTGAATACTATCATTTAACACATTCATAAATAATTCGATAACCTATACTTGCTTAAGGACTTACCTCGGTTGTCGATAGACCGTGCAAATCGGCTATTCGAGAACCTTCGTCTTTCCCGATCTAAATCTGTTTTTCTTTGCTCTTGATCTAAAACACATTAAAATTTAGCTCATTCAAGTCCATTTCATCTCAATTTGATCCTTAAACACATAATTTAATAAGTTACAAATTTACCCCTGACTTTTACAATGTTTACAATTAAGTCCTTATAGTTCAAAACACAAAATATCTAGAATTTGACCATATCACTTAAGGGCCGAATACTTATAGCCCTTCCATCAACTCAATTTTTCCCTTTTTGTTGATATTTAGTCCCTCCAAAATTTTTCTTTTTACAAAATCACCCTTATACCAAAATCTATCAAAAGTTCTAAAGGAAATCTTATTAATCTAACTTATATATAACATATACTATCATTAATCATCCAAACACTCAAATTAGTCCATGGCAATACTTGAAACATACCATAAAAATCAAAATTCGAACATGGGCTAGTAAATATATATGTCAACCACTTCAAAATGTTAAAATTTACAAAAATTAAGCTTGATCACTAACCTTATTTGATCATGCAAGGTGTCAAATTCAAGCTCCAAAGATGGAGTTTTTCACCCTCCACATTCGCCAAGAGAAGAAGAACAAGACATGTTCTCTTTCTTCCCACTTATTTCATTATTTTATGCCTTTAAATTAAAGGTAATTTTGTTTATTCATTACCTAATATAAAAACATAAGATTATTAATCAAAATTTTATTTTATTTCTCATATATACCGTCCACTATGTAAAGAAATGGGCTAATTGTCCTTTTAGGACATCCACTTTAAAAGCCACAATCAAAAGGTACAATTCACTTTAGCATGCCAATTTTACCCTTTATGCGATCAAGTCCTTTTATCAAATTAAACACTTAAACAATAAAATTTTTCTACGAAATTTTCACACCTTTTTAATTCACACATACTAGACACAAAATAAAATATTAAAATGTTTCTCGGACTCGGATTTGTGGTCCCGAAACCACCGTTTCGACTAGGGTCAAATTCGGTCTGTTACACTTGCCTTGGACTTACATGATAACTTGCTTGCTAACTTGATCAATGCCAAGCTTGCCTTTGACTTACATGATATCTTGATCAATGCCAAGCTTGCCTTGGACTTACATGATAACCTGTTTGAACATAATATGATCGTTTCATACAATTATTGTACATTATATTAAGCAAATTAATGATAATAATCATAAAGCTTAGAAATCATACAAAC
Source organism: Gossypium rotundifolium (assembly GCA_025506655.1). Lineage (NCBI taxonomy): Eukaryota > Viridiplantae > Streptophyta > Magnoliopsida > Malvales > Malvaceae > Gossypium > Gossypium rotundifolium. Next base: position 95,106,381 of record CP106729.1, on the reverse strand, counting down.
TTACCTCAATATACAAAATATATGTAGATGTGCAATTTAGTCCTCGACTTTGTTCTTGCCTCGGTTTCGATCCGGGCTTCGTTTTTCTTGATCTATAATCATAAATAGATTATTTAATAACCATATTGACTAAATTGACTCATAACTCATACTTTGGAAAAATTACTATTTTGTCCCTATACTTTCTAATATTTGCACTTTTGCCCTAATTCTCATAAAATGATTTTCATGCAACTTTCTTAAACTTCATGCTCAACTGAATCATTTTCTCTTCTATAACAATCATCAATTCTCACTATTTCTTGTAGGTATGACCAATTTTATAACTGTTACAAAATGGTCCCCACTACCATTTTTCATGAAATTCATTAAGGAAAAGATGTTTATCTAACATCAAACTCTCTTAAACTTCCATAAAACATCATTTAACAAGCATGTCATTCAAGGGTAGATTTTTGAACATGCATCTTAGCTCATTTTATAGCTAAAATTAGCTAATTCATAATACGGAAACTTTAAAAATACGAAGAATATAAAAAACGGGGCTAAGATGAACTTACTATGAGCTTGAAAAAAAATGAAGAACCCTGGCTATGGTGTCTCCAAATTTTCGACAGCAACAAGGAAGAAGATGAGTGAATTTTTCTCATCTTTATCCTATTTTATTCACTAATGAGGTCAAATGACCAAAATGCCCTTCCTCTTAAAAATTTCCATAATAGTCTTTTAAGGCCAATTTTGTCCAAAAATTAAATTTTGGGCAAATTGCTACTTAAGGACTCACAATTATTAATCTTGAGCTATTTCATATAAAAAGTTTCTAGAAACTCATATTTTGGAAACTTTTGCAATTTAGTCTTTTTTGGACCAATTAACCTCAACTTAATAAAATTGCTTTACAAAACTTTCATACTAGCATGCAAACATGGCATAAACCTGGAAAACTAATAATTTCACCTCGGGTTTGTGGCCTCGCACCACTATCCCGACTAGGCCCTAAATCGGGTTGTTACATGTTTAGAGAAGGGTCATTGTATAGATTATCAAGTTTATTATTCTTTTGTATATGGCAAAGTGATTGGCCAAAATTAACTAAGTATGTATGTTTATGGAGATCAATGAAGTATGTAGTAATGTTTATGAAATGTATTGAATTGAGCATGGTCTTAATTTCAGGGTGGAAATAGGCTTGGTAAATAGCCTCTAAGTGCCCACACGGTTAGACACACGGGTGTGTGTCTAGGCCGTGCGTACCCTACATCTTAGTGTTTTTAGTCAAAATAGGCCACAGGTAAATCCCACGGTCGTTTGTTTAGGCCGTGTGTGATACACGGTCAGAACATGGGCATGTGCCCCAAACTGTGTGAATAAGTCAGTATATCAAGGTATAGCACACGGTTTACATCCACGGGCGTGTCAAGGCTGTGTGTAATTAGTTAGTGTCAACCACGGGTGGAAGACATGGGCATGTGTTAGGGGTACACGGGCGTGTCCCAAGTCACATGGGTGTCTGACCCCTGTTTTAAGGAAAAGTTTTCATTTGAGTTCCGAAAGTTTCCAAATACATTTTTAAGGCCTCGTAGGCCCATGAAATGTATGATTAGACTAAGAAAGAGAAGTTTTTAATTCGGAACAAAATTTTATAGCCCGTAAGTACATGTTTTAAGTGAGTTCAATCATGGTAAAGTCTCATATCCAGTCTTAGCATCAGACTCAGGTATGGGGTGTTACATCTTACTCGGATCAACTCTAATACCATCACCCGACACGATGTGTCCTAGGAATCTGACCTTTCGAAGCCAAAACTCACTCTTACTAAATTTAGCATACAGCTACTTGTCTCTTAAAGTCTGCAAAACAATTCTCAGATGCTTCGCATGTTCACTCTCATCCCGAGAATAGACTAATATTTCATCAATAAAAATGACCACAAACTTGTCCAAGTACGGTTGAAAGATGCGATTCATTAAATCCATGAAAATCACGGGGGCATTTGTTAAACCAAATGGCATGACAAGAAACTCATAATGGCCATACCTCGTCCGGAACGTAGTTTTCGGCACATCTGGCTCTTTAACCCTCAACTGGTAATAGCCAGATCTTAGGTCTATCTTGGAGAACACCGTACCTCCCTTCAGTTGGTCAAACAAATCATCTATCCTTGGCAAAGGATACTTATTCTTCACAGTCACTTTGTTCAGTTGTCTATAGTCTATGCACAATCTTATCGACCCATCTTTCTTCTTCACAAAAAGTACAGGAACACCCCACGGTGAATAGCTCAATCTTGCAAAACCCTTATCTGTTAACTCTTGCAATTGAACCTTCAGTTCTTTCAACTCTAATGGTGCCATCTTATACGGAGTAACCGAAATAGGTTCTATTCTCGGAACTAACTCAATCCCAAACTCAACCTCTCTAACTGGAGGTAACCCAAGTAATTCTTTCGGGAATATGTCCAGATACTCACATACCACTGGTACTGATTCAATCCTTATTTCTGATTCTTGGGCATTCAAAAAAAAGTGAGATAAGACTCGTATCCTTTCCTTAAATATTTCTCGGCTACCAGAGTTGAAATTATCACTGACAAGTTATCCGATTCACCAGATTCAACCCGAAGAACATCCCCATTTTCACATTTCAATTCAATAAACTTGCTGCCACATCTTACTAAAACATCATGTGAAACACCCCAAACCCGGCCCACGAGCCTTGACCGGATCTGGTATGTTCCCCTGTGTAAACCGTTTCAAATTCTTTTCTTACTTAGGAAAAACTTGTGTGATTTGGAAGAAAGATCATTTTGGGTTGGGCTTGAGTTGATAAAAAGTTTATTTCATTATTAAAATCCTTTACTTTAGGTGACAAAACATTTAGGCTTTGTTTAAAAATAAATTTACTTAATCTTTTAATAAATAAAAGTTTGTAAGCTTAATAAATAAAAACAGAATAAAATAGTTCTACTAAGGCCTTATTACATCAAATAATTCCCAAAATTTAAATTCTAAACACTTAAAGTAAAATAGTCCAAATAAAAGAAAACTGAACTTCACATGGCCTCCACTAAGCATCTGCCGGCCCGGTCCATCACTAGTCATCACCTGAAAAGTAATCCCACAACGGGGTGAGTCAACAGACTCAATATGTAACCAACACTAAAATTTAATATTTCAGGCATACAAGTGTCATACATGTTTATAAAGCATTTAAACAATATGATGCAACCCAAACCCAAACCTATATACCATCCGCTACACACCACCGTACCATCCTCGCACACCGTGGGACTACTAAGTCAACCTCATTCCGCTACACTCCATATCACCGTATTCATGGTCTTAGGTCACCGTTGATTCATGGTCTTAGGTCACCACGTTTTCAAATATTATACATTAGTGGCGTTTAGAATCGAGCTTTTAGCGCGCTTTTGGAAAAACGCTAAAGTTCGATCTTTAATGCGCTTTTGGGAAAACGCGCATTAAAATCGATCTTTAGCGGCGCTTTTGGGAAAACGCCGCTAAAAGTTTTCATATTTTTCCTTTTCTCGCTTTGAATTATATTTTATTTTGATACATTCACTTATAAGCTATGAGAAAGTTTCATTTTAGTTACTTAATTATGAAAAGTTACAAATTGTTAACTAAACAATATAGAAGTTTTCATTTAAGTTATAAATTAAGCTATTAAAATTGATTTAGGGTTTAATGTTTAGTATATTAATTTCTTGGTTTAGGGTTTGTTATTTTGGTGTATGGGTTTAGTGTTTTAAAGTTTGTTGTTTGGGTTTATTGTATGGTGTTTAATATGTTAGTGTTCTCGATATTAAGGTTTAAGTGTTAGTGGTTAAGGGTTAAGGTTTAGGGTTAGGGTTAGGGGTTTAGAATGAAATGATTAATTGATTAGGGTTTTAGGGTTAGGGTTTATGGTTTATGGTTTATGGGTTTAGGTTTGGGGTTTGAGGGAAATGGTTAATGTGTTAGGTTTCTAAGTTAGGATTTATGATTTTAGTTTAGGATTTTAGGGTTTAGGGTTTAGGGTTTAGGGTGTTATCTATATGACCCAAAATCTCAAATCGAAATCCTCATGAGGATTTATGACTTATGTGTTAGATATTAAAATATATGTTTTGTACTACACTAACATTGGCTACATGAATTCCCAAAAGTTGGTCTCGGATTATGGTTTAGGGTTTGTAGTTTAGAGTAATTTAGGGTTGAGTTTTATGGTCTAGTATTTAAGGTTTGGGATATAGGTAGCTTTTCAAAACGCCGCAAATATATGTATGTAATTTTAATTAAAAGCGGTGTAGTTTCCATTTTTAGTGGCGTTTATTTTGAAAACGCCATAATCGATCAGGATATAGCGCTTTTCAAAAACGCCGCAAATATATGTATGTAATTTTAATTAAAGCGGTGTAGTTTCCCATTTTTTAGTGGCGTTTATTTTGAAAACGCCATAATCGATCAGGATATAGCGGCGCTTTTCAAAACGCGCAAATATATGTATGTAATTTTAATTAAAGCGGTGTAGTTTCCCATTTTTTAGTGGCGTTTATTTTGAAAACGCCATAATCGATGGGATATAGCGCTTTTCAAAATGCCGCAAATATATGTATGTAATTTTAATTAAAGCGGTGTAGTTTCCCATTTTTTAGTGGCATTTATTTTGAAAACGCCATAATAAGTGGGATATAGTACGCTTTCAAAAACGCCGCAAACATATGTATGTAATTTTAATCAAAAGCGATTGTAGTTTCCCATTTTTAGTGGCGTTTATTTTGAAAACGCAATAAATCAGATATAGCGCTTTCAAAACGCCGCAAACATATGTATGTAATTTTAATCAAAAGCGGTGTAGTTTCCCATTTTTTAGTGGCGTTTATTTTGAAAACGCCGCAATAAGTGGGATATAGCGGCGCTTTCCAAAAACGCCGCAAATATATGTATGTAATTTTAATTAAAACGGTGTAGTTTCCCATTTTTTAGTGGCGTTTATTTTGAAAACGCCGCAATAAGTGGGATATAGCGGCGCTTTCCAAAAACGCCGCAAACATATGTATGTAATTTTAATCAAAAACGGTGTAGTTTCCCATTTTTTAGTGGCGTTTATTTTGAAAACGCAATAAATCAGGATATAGCGCTTTCAAAAGCGCGCAAACATATGTATGTAATTTTAATCAAAAACGGTGTAGTTTCCCATTTTTTAGTGGCGTTTATTTTGAAAACGCCGCAATAAGTGGGATATAGCGGCGCTTTCCAAAAACGCCGCAAACATATGTATGTAATTTTAATCAAAAACGGTGTAGTTTCCCATTTTTTAGTGGCGTTTATTTTGAAAACGCCGCAAAGCTTGTATTTTTTTGTGTAAACGTCGCCGTTTTGCTCTCGTCCATTTCCCCCAACCCTTAAACCCGATTTCCTTACCCCCATCATTTCTCTCCGAAGAAATTTCCCTTCTCGCTGAAATCCCTAAAGTTTTAGTCTGAAATCCTTGATTTCTTTGATTTCCCCATCATTTCTTTGATTTCTCCTTGATTTCTCCTGAAGTCTGTGAAATCCTCGCCGCTTTAGTCTGTTTAGTCCTCCACGGCTCCACCTCTCTTCGTCCGCCACCAACGCCCCTTCGCCTTCAAGCTTTACCTCTCTTTCTCCCTTGCCTCCTCAACTTAACCACGGTAAGATAACTTACTGTTTGTTGGTTGTTTAGTGACAATTTAGCATGTACATTTGTAATTATTTTGGTGCCCTTTTTTGTTGATTGGTATTGTGTATTAAGATTGATTGTCATATTATGTTTCCCATTTTTGGTTTTTAGGAGTTAATGCATACTGCAATACATACTGCATTGAATAGGGGCTCTATCTGTTGATATGTAACTTCGAGTTGCCCTTTTTGTTGGACTGTGCTAGATTTCTAATTTCCTTTTTGTCGGTTAGCCTTCTGCAGTGAATATTCCTTTTGGCTGGTTTCCTGTTTCTGGGTATCGGTTGGAAAGGAATCGAATTTTGAAAATTTCTTTTGAGTCTCCAATATTTAATTTTATATTAGCTTCAAAGTGTTCCCATACATGGTTCCCTGTTCTGTTTAGGAGGACAATTTATATGTAAATTGAGTGGAGAATTTCTTGGTTGAGCTTGAAGCTGCCACACTTCTTATACACTTATAAGTGCATTTACATGTGTTTTCCTAAGTATATGAAGTCAATTTCTCAACTTAGGTAATCTTGCTTAGCCATGGTTGGTCAGAGCCCGCAATGATCCCTTGTACTTATAAGTTCCATGTTCCTGACTGTATTGTCCAGTGGAGCCTTGAATAACTTGAACGTAATGAATGTATTGCCTTGATCGTGGTATTTCAAATCTCAATAAATGGCATGTTTGGACTTTGAAGGAGTTTTGGAAGTTGATAAAATATGATGAGAAGTCTTGACCGCTTTATAAATAGTTACGTATTTAAAATATTTCTAATAAATACGCCATCTAAATCCTCAACCGGTAATGGAAGAATTCCTTCTTTCATAAGTCGTCATGGTCCTGGATAGTTATCTGCTATGGTCATTTATCCACTGCTTTGTCTTGGAGATGTTGTTTTAGTCGGCTTTGTGAGTTGACCTTTGTTTTAAGGCCTAATATAAAATTGTCATGTCTTTGGCTCAAATATATCGCTATGTCTAGATGCATCGGATTTCAGACTTTCTCTTTGTTTTTGCTTTTCATGATTTAAAGTTATTATTAGCTTATGGTAGACTAGATAAGTTTACTTGTATGCTTTATGAATTCTAATATTATGTTTGTGATCTTTCAGTTTTCTAATTTGGATTGCTTTACATTTTCAGTGTTATATGTCATTGCTCTGCTTGATATATTACTACATGCACTTTCCACAGGATCTTGTCTTCTGTTTGCTGAAATCAAATTATAACTTTCGAGGTGTTTTCGTAAGTAGTATTAGATATTCTTGGTAACATTTTTTTCCTTTTCTTTTTCTCGTACTCCCAATCTCTTTCTAATTGTTTATGCTTAAGTTATTCCTTTAATATCGTTTTTAATATATATTTGTATGCGAGAAATTAATCTCATGTTGTTTCTATGTCGCCATCGCTTCCTACCAGTCTGCAAATGTTGGATTGGATTTGACGGTAATAACTTAATGTATGACATCATTATTATTATTATTTATATGTTGTTGGTTCTTTGGAGGTTGTTAAACAGCTTTGTGAATATATATCCATTTTCTCGCAAATTGATCAAATTAAATGTGTATTTTCATTAACTTCAAATTGAGGCATAACGGCATTACATATAATAGGGTGATAAAAACAAACAAATTTCACCTAAACATCTACCTATTACCACTACTTACATTGAAACTAAACTAAACTAAACTTGCACACTTGGTTAAGTTGATTTATCACTCAAATGTCAACAAAAATACATCAAGGTACATTAACAACTTGGTTCTAATTTAACTAAGTTAATGGTATGGAATGATATAAAGATTAACATAAACACAATATAAAATTTAATTGTTAAAAATGTTATAAATTTGTTATATATTAAATTTAATTCTTGTTATATATAATAATAATAAATATAATAATAAAGATAAAGATAATAATAAAGATAATAATAATAATAATAATAATAATAATAAATAAAATAATAAAGATAATAATAAAGATAAAGATAATAATAAAGATTATAATAATAATTATAATAATAATAAACATAAAGATAAAGATAATAATAAATATAAAGATAATAATAAATAATAATAATAATAATAATAATAATAATAATAATAATAATAATAAAGAAAATAATAAAGATAATAATAAAGATAAAGATAATAATAAAGATTATAATAATAATTATAATAATAATAAACATAAAGATAAAGATAATAATAAATATAAAGATAATAATAAAGATAATAATAATAATAATAATAATAATAATAATAATAATAATAATAATAATAATAAAGAAAATAATAAAGATAATAATAAAGATAATAATAAAGATAAAGATAATAATAAAGATAATAATAATAATAAAGATAATAATAAAGATAATAATAAAGATAAAGATAATAATAAAGATAATAATAATGATAATAATAATAAACATAAAGATAAAGATAATAATAAAGATAATAATAATAATAATAATAATAATAATAATAATAATAAAGAAAATAATAAAGATAATAATAAAGATAATAATAAAGATAAAGATAATAATAAAGATAATAATAATAATGATAATAATAATAAACATAAAGATAAAGATAATAATAAAGATAATAATAATAATAATAATAATAATAATAATAATAATAATAAAAAAGATAATAATAAAGATTATAATAAACCCTAAACCTTAAAACACTAAACCCTAAAACTTAAACCCCAAACCCCAAAACCCAAACCTTAAAATTCAAACCCTAAACCCTAAACCCTAAACCCTAAACCCCAAACCCCAAACCCTAAACCCTAAACCTTAAATCTTAAACCCTAAACCCCAAACCCTAAATCTTAAACCCTAAACCCTAACCCTTAACCCTTAAACCCTAAACCTTAAACCCTAAATCCTAAATCCTAAAACCTAAACCCAGACCTTAAACCGCAAACCTAAAACCCCAAAACCCTAAACCTTAAACCCAAACCCCAAACCCCAAATCCTAAACTCTAAACCCTAAACCCTAAACCCTAAACCCTAACCCTAAACCCTAAACCTTTAACCATTAAACCCTAAACCCTAAACCACTAACCCTTAACCCCTAACCTTTAAACCTTAAACCTTAAACCTGCAACCTTTAAACCCTAAACCCTTAACCCTTAAACCCCTCACTCTTAAACCCTTAACCCCAAACCTTTAACCCCTAACCTTAACCCCTAATTCCTAAAACCCTAAACCCTAAACCCTTAACCCTTAACCTTAAACCTCTAAACCCTAAACCCTTAAGTCTTAACCTTTAACACTAAACCTTAACCCTAAACCCTTAACCCCTAACCTTTAACCTCTAACACTTAAATCTTTTAACACTAAACCCCAAACCCTTAACCCTTAACCTTTAACCACTAACCTATAACATTTAACCACTAAAATTTTAAGTTAATATCAAACTTACATAAAACTTAAGAAAAGATCCAAAGTATATAGGTGGAAACCCGACGGGTTGCCTTATATCTCATCATCGGATATAACGGATCCTCCTAGGTGTAACAATGCCACGCACGATGGATCTTAAAGAATACATAACTTACCTAATTTTAATATCAAATTGCATAAAATACATAAGTTGACGATTAAATTTAATAACTTACATAATTTTCCTTAATATCAAACTTCATAACTTACATAAAACTTAAGAAAAAGATTCAAAGTATATATTTGGAAACTCGACGGGTTGCCTTATATCTCATTGTCGATATAACGGATCCTCCCTAGGTGTAACAATGCCACGTACGATGGATCTTAAACAATACATAACTTACCTAATTTTAATATCAAATTGCATAAAATACATAAGTTGACGATTAAATTTAATAACTTACATAATTTTCCTTAATATCAAACTTCATAACTTGCATAAAACTTAAGAAAAGATCCAAAGTATATAATTTGGAAACCGACGGGTTGCCTTATATCTCACCTGTCGATATAACGGATCCTCCCTAGGTGTAACAATGCCACGCATTTATGGATCTTAAACAATACATAACTTACCTAATTTTAATATCAAATTGCATAAATTACTTATATAAATTATTAATTAACAAGTTAGTAGTATAATTTATTGTCAACTTTAGACTTCAACAACTACGAAATGGATAGGAGTTGGATGAAATTGTCAAGGGTAAGCAACGGCTATCGAAATGGAGTAGAAACTTTTACGAATTTCGCATTTCAAAATGCAAGCCAAGAGAATATGATTCTTTGCCCGTGTAAGAAGTGTTGCAATATTAAGCGGCATTATCGTGAAGTGGTCACGAACATCTAGTTGTTGATGGTTTTGTCCGGGGTACAAAATATGGTTTTTCATGGCGAGTCTACATCTAGAGGAGCATCTTCATCGATGAATCAGGGTATTCTCATACCGCTTTCAACCGAATGTTAGTAGCGATAACATGCAAAACATGTTGCGGGATGCTTTTAATATCTTGTGATGATGATTTGGTCATTTCCACGACTTGGGTGCAACCGATGATCACAATTTGGAGGAAATACTTTCACCGAAGGGAAAGAAGTGTAACGGATGAACAGCCAAATGAAGAAGTGCGAGGTTCTACGCGTTACATTTGATGAAATGAATGAAGAACGTATGAAGGATCAAAATTTTCCAAACTGTCATTCTCAGATTCGTCTTTTCACTTGAAATGTTTGGGGGGGTGGACCGGAAACTCCTTCACAATGCTGTTAGAGTTACTGCAAGAAATGTTCCCGTTTGCAAAAATCCCTCGATCTTCCAAAGACATGAAGAAATTGATAAAGGATTTGGGCCTTGGATACAATAAAATTCACAGTTGCCCAAATGACTGCATGTTGTATTGGGGCGACCGCATAAACCAACAGTCCTGTCATGTATGCGGCCAATCCCGTTGGATTCATAGAAATACAGAGGACGGTAACGAGGTCGAACATGGTACACAGTCAAAGAAGCAGCCAGTTAAGATTTTGCGATATTTTCCCCTAATACCGAGGCTTCAACGGCTTTTCATGTCGCCCAAGACAATTAATCAATGACGTGGCACCGTGATGGACGAACCGATGATGGGTTGTTAAGGCATCCTGCAGATTCTTTAGCTTGGAAATGTTTTGACTCTAAATTTCCAAGCTTTGCAAGCGATCCTCGCAGTGTGAGGCTTGGCTAGCATCCGATGGATTTAACCCTTACAAACTTATGAGCACAACGACAAGAGATTGGCTTCGTGGTGCTTGTTCCTACAATTTGCCTCCATGGGTTTGCATGAAACAATCTTCTTTTATATTGTCTATGATTATACCGGAGAGAAAGGCCGGGAATGATATTGACGTCTATTTGCGCCACTTGTTGACGAGTTAAAACAACTATGGGTTGGTGTTCGGACATTCGATGCAATGAGAAAGAGAACTTTAATTTACGTGCGGCATTAATGTGGACTATTAACGACTTTCCCGCTTATGCTAATTTATCCGTTGGAGTACCAAGGGACGTTATGCTTGTCCGTGTTGTCTTTGCTTGAACATGTTCGCAATGGTTATATAATGGGAAGAAGTTTTCTTACATGGGGCATCGTCGGTGGTTACTGGAAAATCATACATTTAGATTTCAGAGTGCTCAATTTGATGGTATCAAGAGTTTAGATCGACTCCTTCGCAGACCCGGTGGATCCGAAATATTGTTAATGTTGAAAGATATGAATTTCATTTATGGAAGATGAATCAACGGCAAACCCGCATAGAAAAAGAGGATCTAGGGATGAATCTGATGATGAATCTGATGAAGATGATGATCCTAATGAGGCTGACTTGTGGAAAAAAAGAAGTATTTTTTTCGAGTTGCCTTATTGGGAGCATCAACTTTACGCCATAACCTTGATGTCATGCATATAGAGAAAATGTATGCGAGAACATCATTGGGACTATTTTGAATGTCGATGGAAAATCGAAGATAATCTTGAGTAGACTTGATTTAGTCCACATGGGAATTCGCGTGAGCTTCATCCCCGAGCACTTCCGAATATGAAATATCGATTGTCACCGCTATTTTTCAATGTCAAGACGGAGAAAGAAGTATTCAGACGGTGTTGAAGGATATAAAGGTCCGGATGCGTATGCATCAAATATATCGCGATGTGTGAGTCTTAAGGATCAAGATTATATGGCTTAAAATCGCATGACTATCACATATTGATGCAAGACTTATCGCCAGTTGCTTTGCGGTGTTGTATGTCGAAAAAGGTGACGGCTCCTGTAATTGAACCACAAATATAATGAAAGTCATTTGTGGTAAAGTTTTGAATGTTGAAGAACTTGAGAGATCGCAAGATCGAGCCGCATTAACTTTATGCAATCTGGAGAAGATATTCCCGCCTTCCTTCTTCACTATCATGGTGCACTTGTTAATTCATCTCCGCGTGAAGCAATTCTTGGTGGACCTTTTTATCGATGGATGTATCCCATTGAAAGGTCTTACTTTATTTGCAAAATATTCCTTCATTCATTTAAATGCCTTTATTTCCAACTTTTGATAATGTTGTATATCGTGTTTAGGTTCCTTTCCAAATTGAAGTCATACCGCAATAAGCGTTATCCGGAAGGATCAATTGCCGAGGATACTTGGCGGAGGAATGTATGACTTTCGCTCGAGGTATTTGGAAGATGTTGAAACGAGAATGAATGACCAAGTAGAAATCTGGGCTCACAGATCATAATTTGGCTGAAACTTATTTATTTCAAAGTTTTGAGAACCGTCGCAGAGTCGAAATTATGTAATTAGACGATAGATTGTGGGTCCAAGCACATCGACACGTTCTTTTTCATCACGATTCAATTGCTCAATTTGAAGTACGTTCTACAATTTGATAAATACTCATCAATTATGATTTGTTTGTCTTCTAACAAAGTCAAACCTTTTTTTCGTAGTCGGTACAAACAAATATTGAGAGCTCGTTCACGATCTCAAGATTAAATCGACGAGAAATTAATAAGTTGTTCGCAGAATCATTCCATGAATGGTTAAGCCAAATGGTATGCAATTTAAATTTTCATTGACAAGTAACAATATTTTCTAATAATATTCATAATTACTCGATTTACTTTCATTGAATAGGTTTGAGTCGAATGAAGTAAATGACGACGTTAAATGGCTTTCACAAGGTCCAAAAGAATAGTTAAAAGATATAGTGGCTTCCTCATCAACGGACATGATTTCATACAAGGTATCGCGAGAGATTGAGGAGAACTCAAAATTGCGGAATTGTTGTTAATTCTTCGATTACAAGTTATGCTAGTGCTAGGGGACAGAATCCGGTCGAGGGAATTTGGAATATTTGGACTTATTACCGACATCATTGAGTTGGATTATTACGGTAAATGCAAAGTTGTCCTATTTCGAGGTGATTGGGCTGATGTGAATACGGCTCATGAATTAAAAACGATCAATATGGTTTTACAATGGTAAATTTCTCTCGATTAATTCACACCGAGAACAACCGATGGACGAGCCAGTATGTGTTTTCTTCTCAAGTTAAACAAGTTTTTACTCGGAAGATCCAACGATAAGGGTTGGTACGTTGTACTTGAAACACCCCTAGAGACTTCTTCGACGTTGGCGGTGGAAGTAGAGATGACATAGTCGAAAGATCGAAACTTTGCCTTTTCCGTAACAAGACTTAATCGAAAATATCCCTAGTACTAGTCAACAATTTCAATGGGTTCGTCAGATGTGGGCGAAGATATTTACTGAAATATGATGTAGTAAGATTTAACGATTTATTATTTATATGTAATAATATAATTTTTATGTTGGTCATGTTATATAATTTTCATGTGTACCGCAGAAAAATGCCTAGAAGACGATTACGAGGTTTAAATATTGTCCATGAAACTCCAAATCCGTAAGAACCTAATAGTAGTGAACAAAGAAAGCAGTTGTTGGATCTTCTACTCTGCGGACATAGATGACGAGCCCGGAGAATTTCAAAGTAATGTTAAGTTTATTTTACATGCATGTTGAATTTTATTATTGATTCATTTTTAATTTTAATATAATAATATATTATTTTTCAAATTTGAAGGTGGTGGGACGCGCAAAGGTCGGGCGTACATTACTTCAAGATTTATACGACTTAGAGCCTAACGATCGTGTTAAAGTAAGGAGAAACAATGATGGCCACTGTTGGATCCAAGCTCGATCGTTAGGAGGCTATTTGGGCATTTTAGCACGAAATTCCAATATGTTGCCCATTAACTACTTAATCATGGCATCAAATGCCCGATGCCAACAAAATCGTGCCTCGAGAATATTAAGGTAATAAAACGTGATTGTAATTTATAATACTTTTATTTAATTTTCATTTATATTAATTTTTATACTTTTTTCTTGAGGTAGATTTAATTTAGAGGTCTCGATGACTATGTTAAGAAGACATTGGGTAAAAATGGAGAGACAATAAAAGCACCTCAAAAACAATATTTCAAGAAAGAGATAAGCCTCATTTAAAAATTAAGAAATGTTCCACCGGAATGTTGAGGTACCAATGGGAAGATCAAGTTAGATTTTGGAATTCACAAAAGGAGAGGTATTACGTAAATCTAAAATCGTATAAATTATTTGGTTTATAGTATTTACTATATATATAATTCAAATTGCATTATGTAGGACCGTGAGCGAGTTGGGATAAGCAGACGTAAACAAAATTCACTTATTACCGGCGGGTTCTAGAAGTTTTGCTTGTGTAGGTGACGCCGAGGTAATATAATTTATTAATTTCACAAATATTAATTACTTTATACTATTAAATTATATTTTTCTCGTTAAAATGTAGGAAACTTTGATGGTCAAAAGTTGGACGCGTTCACTTTTTGACATTACGATAGAAAGAAGGATGGATCTCCGATGACATCCAAGTTGCGTAAATTTTGGTATATTTACTTAATAATATTTTATTTTTATAAATATTTCTACCGTTTAATTATAATAGTTTAATTCATCGTTTATAGTTTAAAATTTATAATGTTAAATTATGTTGCATTCTTTCTTATTTATACATTTCGTTTCTAACTCTTTCATTGATTTATTAGGATAAACTAAAGGAGAAAAAGCGGAGTATGAAGCGGTACCGCTTGATCGATAGTTCTGTTAATCTTGAGGAGATTGATAATGTAATTATTATAGATGTTTTGGGTCCCTGAAAGGTACGATCGCTTCAACCGATAGTTCATTAATCTTTCTTGTATTATTAATAGAATTATCATCGATGTTTTGGTCTTGAAAGGTATGGTCGGGTTCAATTAAAGGATCCGGAGTTACCCACCCAATATTTTGATCCGCCCCCAAGCATACATGCCTTCCGGGGCAATCTCGTCTTCAAGTTCAAAGGCTACAAAACCAGATAGCTCGGATGCAAGAGAGCAGTCGGCGAGAGGAGCAAATTGTCGATGTTCAAAGAAAATATGAAGAACTCAAGCAACGACTTAGAGCGGATCTTGAGCGGCACAAGCAAGGAGGCAAGAAGAAGAATGAGAGAGGCAACCTGCAAATGCGAGAGGAGGCAGAGGCAAGATCGATGCTAGCGAGCAAAACAGAAAATCTGAAGAGCTCCAAAGACCAATTTTCAAAGATATGATCACGAGATGTTTCAAAGAATGCGAAACCGCCATCTTAGACATTTAGTTTTTCGTTGTAAGAAGTTTTGACATTATTACATTTAAACAATATTTTCGTTATCATTCATTTAATTTATTGTAGTGGGTCTTAGGTCACCACATTGATTCATCGTGGTCTTAGGTCACCACATTCAGATATCACGGTCTTAGGTCACCGTGTTTGTGGTCTTAGGTCACCACATTCACTTCCCTTTTTCATATAACCCATATGCCCCCATATTTCATACACAATATGCAAAATCATGCCTTAATTCACATTCTTATCACTTTTCACATGTTAAAATAACATATATTCATATTCCTAGTAGGAGTAGGAAACGTACCTTAGTACTTTGTACCATAGTATGGTACCTTAGCCATATTCACATTCTTATAAACATACACATTTAATTTAAAACATAGCCATGAACATATTATGGTACCTTAGCCATATTCACATTCTTATAAACATACACATTTAATTTAAAACATAGCCATGAACATATTAAAACTTAGGGTAGGGTACACACCTGATTTGCTTAACGATTTCACTTGAAATCCCGAATTTCGATCTTAGATCTTTAACTCCCTACATTCGGCCCATATTAAATATTTAATGAAAAACTCATTCGGCCATAAAACCAAATCCTAGTAGGATTTGTGTACTAAAACTTACCTTAATATCGATTTGCTTATTACTCAAATCCTGAAAACTTTGTTATTCTTCTCCTTGTTTTCGGCCAAACACTGGATCTCTACATAGGTTAGTTTCGACTTTTCAACAATTATGAAATAGATCTAGATATCCAAAATAGGCCTTGGCCGAACATACCTATGTGCTTACCTTGTGGATTTTAAATCCCAAAATTCACCGAATAACGAGGGAACACGCGGCCTATGGTGTACCTTCGGGAAAAGAACTTCTCCTTATTGTAGTTGACTTAAAAAAATCCCGAAAAGATCTCTTCAACGTTTGGCAACAAGATATTAATGGGTTAGTCCTAGATTTCGCAAATCTTAAAAGAAAAGGATGAAACCAAATGAGATCTTATCCTTACTTGAAGAAATCGATTGCACCTTCACTTCAACCTTCGAGATTCGGTTATGGCTAGATGATGATCTCACAACTTTCGCTTTTGGAGGATTAGAAAGAAAAGAGAAGGAAGAATAAAGATGGAGGATTCGGCTAGAACACAAGGTATTTCGCTTGGAAAAATAAAAGAATAAGAAGAGTTGGTGAAGAGAATTCAGCAGAGGCTTTCAAAGAATGTAAAATAATGCGAATGGCCTCTCTTTTCCTTTTATAGCCGAAATTACTAACTTGGAATCCTTACTTGGCCATCACTCTTCTATTTTGATAGCTTTATCTCTTTAATTATCACCTAAAATAAAAGATAATTCAGCAACTATCCTTACTTAGCCGAAATTATTAAACTCAAAGTCCCTTACTTGGCCATCACTTCTCCCTTATTTTCCTAATTAAAGAATAATTCCTCATTTATCTCTTGAAAATAATCTAAAATAAATCCATTATTTATCCCCTAATTAGTCGAATTTAAAAGAGAATGAAACTCCTCTTTTGCAAGCCTTGTGCCGTCCACCTCTGTGCTTCTAGAAGCAAAAATAAAACTTCTTTTATTTGCTTCCTAAGTGACTCGATCCCTGGCCCAAATACACTTGCATGTGGCACCATTTCCAGAGGCCCTAAGTGGCATCTTCAGGCCACTTTTTCCAAGCCTGTTTGTGTGTCAAATTTCACATACTTTTTCTCTTAAGGCCACCTTGCCTTAATTTCCTCTTTTAAACTTTAAAACTCGACATTTCTAAGTCATTTCTAAGTTTCCAAAAATTTTCGTTTGGCTCTTTAAACTTGACATTACCTTACATTTCCTAGTTTCCAGAAATGTTCACTTTCCTCTTTTGAATCATTTCTAAATCATTTTCCTAGTTTCCATAAATGTTCACTTTCCTCTTTTTAACTTAGCATTTCTATACATTTCCTTACATTTCCATACATTTCCTTACATTTCCATATATTTCCATACATTTCCTTACATTTCCTTACATTTCCTTACATTTCCATACATTTCCTTACATTTCCATATATTTCCATACATTTCCTTACATTTCCATACATTTCCTTACATTTCCATACATTTCCTTACATTTCCATATATTTCCATACATTTCCGTACATTTCCAAGGTTCTAAAAATGCACACCACATATCACAGTAAACATGCTATTTCATGAAATGCACACAATGGGATTCGAACCTCTTCCCTCAAAGTACTTCACTTGATGCCATAATCCTTGCACCTTAGGTGGCGTCCCTTGCCACTTTTCCACATCACTTCTTGTTTTTAACTTAAAAACCAATAATTGTCCAAAGCTTTCTCTTCCATTCTAGGATTTTAAAACCCTTAATTCACTTCCAAACACCGCCAAAACCTACTACTCATGAATTATGCACAAACGATAACCCCTAATCTAGGATGTTACGGTTCTACCCTCCTTAAAAATAATTTCGTCCTCGAAATTACTTACTAACAATTGTACAATCCTTCTCACCAAGACTATGCTTACGTTGTAGCACTCGATCTTAATAGAACCATCATACTTTCCAGGCACAATCTCTAAGTTCACGCCCCTTAGAACTCATTTCTAACATCACGATTTAACTGATTAAGAAGTTTTATGTATTAAAAATTTTGTTTCACCGATTAACTGCGAAGAAGTTTTATGGAAAGAATTTTTAGAAGTGGTTCTTTCAGTATTCATACATGCACACAGTCTTTACATTCATACATCCATCAATCAATTATGAACTTTCGTTCATTCAGAGAAATGTTGTAGTTTCCATTGTTGTTGTTTTTCCACTACCCAGGGGTATTTTCGTAATTTTCCCTACAGGGGTATTTTTTTCTCAATTTATCGAAACAAGGTTCCTTGGTGATGTTGTCAATAAGGGTATTTTGGTAATTTTTTTAAATCCTGGGGGTATTTCAAAAATTTTGAAATTACAGGGGTATTTCAGTAATAAACCAGGGTAAATTTATAAATCTTAATAAATCGAGGATATTTTGGAATTTACAAAACTTGAAGGTTGTTTATGAGAATTTGTTTTCAAAATCAGTGTTGTTGCAGAAATTTTTAAATATCGGGGGTCATTCTGGTAATTTTGTAACTCGGGGGTATTTCGGTAATTTGTAGGGTAGGGGTAATTTCGTAAATTTTTTTCCATAATCAAGGTATTTTGATATTTTGTAAATTTAGGGTTCCTTTAAACAAAGTAGTGAAATTTTGATAAGAACTGTGGGTATTTTGAAAATTTTCATAAACCAAGGGCATTTTTGTAATTTTACAACTAGGGGTATTTTAGTAAATTTGTAAATCAGAAATATTTTAGGAAAATTTATAAAAATAATCTTTTCAAATCAAGAGGGTCATTTAGAAATTTTAAAACTAGGGTTTCCATAAAAATACGGCTAGTTCCTTTCGGGTTTTAGTTAGGGGTTTAACCCGTGTGTAAGTCCCCTTGGTTAGGGTGAACCGAGGCTACGCACCAGGTAGGATTCGAGTGGAGAGAAGGTGAGTCATGCAGACTGCTTAAATACCAAGCTTCCACCGAAACCAATCCTAGACATGCACACCATGGTTACCACACCCTAACTCAGCGACTTAACCACAGGTTTGTTTAGTTAGGCATTTAAGTCTTACGTTTTTGTTGGGGTACACTAGTCCTAGGGTTCAAGTACTTAATCTCTATTCTACGTTCCATTTCTACCCTTCTACAAATCATAATATAGATCACACAAGAGATCGGAGTACTTACCTGGTGGACTGTGGGTCGGAGACTTAGTGGGCCATGCTAGAAAAACCTGAAAATTTTTCAGAAAATTCCTTTTGGGCTTACTTTGGAAAACGTTTTGGGCCTTAAACCCAAGGCCGAGAGTTTAAAACTGGGCTCTGATACCAAATTGAAACACCCTAAACTCGACCCACGAGCCTTGACCGGATCTGGTATGTTCCCCGGTGCAAACTGTTTCAAATTCTTTCTTACTTAGGAAAAACTTGTGTGATTTGGCAGAAAGATCGTTTTCGGTTGGTCTTGAGTTGATAACAAGTTTATTTCATTATTAAAATCCTTTATTTTAGGTGACAAAACGTTTAGGCTTTGTTTAAAAATAAATTTACTTAATCTTTTAATAAATAAAAGTTTGTAAGCTTAATAAATAAAAATAGAATAAAATAGGTCTACTAAGGCCTTATTACATCAAATAATTCCCAAAATTTAAATTCTAAATACTTAAAGTACAATAGTCCAAATAAAAGAAAACTGAACTTCACATGGCCTCCACTAAGCATCTGCAGGCCCGGTCCATCACTGGTCGTCACCTGAAAAGTAATCCCACAACGGGGTGAGTCAACAGACTCAATGTGTAACCAACACTAAAATTTAATATTTCAGGCATACAAGTGTCATACATGTTCATAAAGCATTTAAACAATATGATGCAACCCGAATCCAAACCTATATGCCATCCGCTACACACCACCCGTACCATCCTGCACACCGTGGGGACTACTAAGTCAATCCTCCTTCCGCTACACTCCATATCGCGGTCTTAGGTCACCGCATTCGTGGTCTTAGGTCACCACGTTCAGATTTCTATGGTCTTAGGTCACCACATTCATATTACTGGGGTCTTAGGTCACCACATTCAGATATCACGGTCTTAGGTCACCGTGTTTGTGGTCTTAGGTCACCACATTCACTTCCCCTTTTCATATAACCCATATGCCCCCATATTTCATACACAATATGCAAAATCATGCCTTAATTCACATTCTTATCAATTTTCACATGTTAAAAATAACATATATTCATATTCCTAGTAGGAGTAGGAAACGTACCTTAGTACTTTGTACCATAGTATGGTACCTTAGCCATATTCACATTCTTATAAACATACACATCTAATTTAAAACATAGCCATGAACATATTATGGTACCTTAGCCATATTCACATTCTTATAAACATACACATTTAATTTAAAACATAGCCATGAACATATTAAAACTTAGGGTAGGGTACACACCTGATTCGCTTAACGATTTCACTTGAAATCCCGAATTTCAATCTTAGATCTTTAACTCCCTACATTCGGCCCATATTAAATATTTAATGAAAAACTCATTCGGCCATAAAACCAAATCCTAGTAGGATTTGTGTACTAAAACTTACCTTAATATCGATTTGCTTATTACTCAAATCCCGAAAACTTTGTTATTCTTCTCCTTGTATTCGGCCAAACACTGGATCTCTACATAGGTTAGTTTCGGCTTTTCAACAATTATGAAATAGATCTAGATATCCAAAATAGGCCTTGGCGAACATACCTATGTGCTTACCTTGTGGATTTTAAACGAAATTCACCGAATAACTAGGGAACACGCGCCTATGGTGTACCTTCGAGAAAAGAACTTCTCCTTCTTGTAGATGACTTAAACAAATCCGAAAAGATCTCTTCAAAGTTTGGCAACAAGATATTAATGGGTTAGTCCTAGATTTCGCAAATCTTAAAAGAAAAGGGATGAAACCGAATGAGATCTTATCCTTACTTGAAGAAATCGATTGCACCTTCACTTCAACCTTCAGAGATTCATTATGGCTAGATGATGATCTCACAACTTTTGGCTTTTGGAGGATTAGAAAGAAAGAGAAGGAAGAATAAATATGGAGGATTTGGCTAGAACACAAGGTATTTCGACTTGGCAAAAATAAAAGAAGAAGAAGATTTGGTGAAGAGAATTTGCAGAGGCTTTCAAAGAAT
Source organism: Gossypium rotundifolium (assembly GCA_025506655.1). NCBI lineage: Eukaryota > Viridiplantae > Streptophyta > Magnoliopsida > Malvales > Malvaceae > Gossypium > Gossypium rotundifolium. The sequence continues at coordinate 95,085,189 of CP106729.1, read as the reverse complement.
AGAAAATAATGCGAATGGCCTCTTTTCCTTTTATAGCCGAAATTACTAACTTAGAATCCCTTACTTGGCCATCACTCTTCTATTTTGATAGCTTTATCTCTTTAATTATCACCTAAAATAAAAGATAATTCAAGAACTATCCTTACTTAGCCGAAATTATTAAACTTAAAGTCCCTTACTTGGCCATCACTTCTCCCTTATTTTCCTAATTAAAGAATAATCCTCATTTATCTCTTGAAAATAATCTAAAATAAATCCATTATTTATCCCTAATTAGTCAATTTAAAAGAGAATGAAACTCCTCTTTTGCAAGCCTTGTGCCTACCACCTCTGTGCTTCTAGAAGTAAAAATAAAACTTCTTTTATTTGCTTCCTAAGTGACTCGATCCCTGGCCCAAATACACTTGCATGTGGCACCATTTCCAGAGGCCCTAAGTGGCATCTTCAGGCCACTTTTTCCAAGCCTGTTTGTGTGTCAAATTTCACATACTTTTCTCTTAAGGCCACCTTGCCTTAATTTCCTTTTAAACTTTAAAACTCGACATTTCTAAGTCATTTTTAAGTTTCCAAAATTTTCGTTTGGCTCTTTAAACTTGACATTTCCTTACATTTCCTAGTTTCCTAAATGTTCACTTTCCTCTTTTGAATCATTTCTAAATCATTTTCCTAGTTTCCATAAATGTTCACTTTCCTCTTTTTAACTTAGCATTTCCATACATTTCCTTACATTTACATACATTTCCTTACATTTCCATATATTTCCATACATTTCCTTACATTTCCTTACATTTCAATACATTTCCTTACATTTCCATGCATTTCCTTACATTTCCATATATTTCCATACATTTCCTTACATTTCCATACATTTCCTTACATTTCCATACATTTCCTTACATTTCCATATATTTCCATACATTTCCTTACATTTCCAAGGTTCTAAAATGCACACCACATATCACAAGAAACATGCTATTTCATAAAATTAAGCAAAATGCACACAATAGGATTCAACCTCTTCCTCAAAGTACTTCACTTGATGCCATAACCCTTGCACCTTAGGTGGCGCCCTTGCCACTTTTCCACATCACTTCTTGTTTTTAACTTAAAACCAATAATTGTCCAAAGCTTTCTTCCATCCTAGGATTTTAAAACCCTTAATTCACTTCCAAACACTACCAAAACCTACTACTCATGAATTATGCACAAATGCATAACCCCTAATTTAGGATGTTACATCATGGGCAGTCAACCAATCCAGACCAAGAATCAAGTCAAATTCATCAAATGGAAACAACATAAGATTTTTCAGAAAATAATGACCTCTAATTATCAAAGGACAATTCCTACATACCTTATCAACTAGCACATGTTTACCTAACGGGTTTCACAACTTTACTACAATTTCTGTAGACTCAACAATCATGTTCATACTAGATGCCAATCTCATGCAAATGTAAGAATGGTTAGACCCCAGATCAATCAAAGCAATAACAGAGGTGTCATGAAGAGAAAAAATACCCGTTATCACATCTAGAGATGATGCCTCTTCGCGAGAGCGAATGGCATAGGTCTTTGCAGGTGCCCGACCCTCTGGTCTCACAGTAGAATCTCGAGGTGCACCTCTACCACTAGTCCCTCCTTCCGGGTTCTTTTGTGATCTACCCCTCGAAGATACATTACTAGATCTTATCTCTTGCTTCCTTTCCTTGTCCTCCCTCTCGAGGCAATTCCAGATGAAATGATCAGGTGAACCACACTTGTAACAGTTTCTATTATTCCCCCAACACTCCCCCCTGTGTTGCCACCACAATTTGGACACTCCGGTTTGGACTTTGGGTTGCCCACAGTTGCCATTGAAGTGGCTTGAACTCTTGAGCCAGAGTAGGTTTTACCTCGATCTCAATGTGAATATCCAACTGATGCAGTCGTCTGAGGGTTCATCTCCTTGGACCTCTTCGATTGAGCTTGGTATGATTTACTCATCGGTCTTTTTCTTGCATCTTGGTCATCACTTACAGCTTTCCTCTTTTCCTTATTTGGTTCTTCAACCTTACATGCCCTATCCACCAACACTACAAACTCTTTTAACTCCAAAATTCCAACTAGCAGTCTAATATCCTCATTCAACCCATCTTCAAACCTCTTTCACAAGATAGCTTCCGTAGATGCACACTCTTGTGCATACTTGCTGAGCCTAACAAATTCGCGCTCATATTCCGCTACAGTTATTTTTCCTTGCTTCAATTCAAGGAATTCCTTCCGTTTCTAGACCAAAAACCTCTAACTTAGATACTTCTTTTGGAACTCTTCCAAAAAGAAGTCCCACAATACCCTATCTCTTGGAACTACCGAAGTTAACGTCTTCCACCAACAATAGGTAGAGTCCTTTAGCAATGACACGGCACATTTCAAGCTCTCTTCATGTGTACAGGAGAGTTCATCAAATACTCTAATTGAGTTCTCAAGCCAGAACTCCGCCTTCTCGGGGTCATCATCTATATTAGCCCTAAACTCTTCAGCCCCTTGCTTCCAAATCTTATCTACCAGGGGCTTGGCCATTCTCACTAAATCTATACCTTGAGGAGCCACAGGAACTGGCTGAGGCATAGGAGGGGGTGGAGGAGGTTGGGCATTAGGGTTTGCTTGTACATACTCCGTGTACCAGTTACTCATCATTTAGAGAAAAGATTTTGCCTCTTCTTCTTGCCCCTTAGTCTCGGGTTCACTCTCTACAGGTGTAGTCCCTTGCGCAGGAGCTGATGCATTACTAACGGCATCATCAGTAGCCGCTCAGTCAAGATCCATTTACTATATAAAACAAAGTTTAGAATTGTCAGACACCACCACACTATCAATATACGCTTATGGCATGTATAGTTAGACTCTAACACACGCAACGGTAGTCTGAGAACTGACTAAACCATAGCTCTGATGCCACTAAATGTAACACCCTTTACTCGTATTCTACGTCAGAATCGGGTATAAGGCGTTATCGTACTTAACTCACATGGTCATACTACTTTGGGAAATCAAATTTCATTCTAAATTAAAACCTTTCCATACACAACTCTAACATCCTTATAATGGGTTTATGAGGCCTTAAACATGCTTCCAAAAGATTTCAGAGATAAATTGGAAACTTTTATGTGCTTAAGGAAAATTTTACCTAAATAGGGGCCACACGCCTGTGTGAAGTGGGACTGTGGGGGAAGGCCGTGTGGTCACACACACGCCTATGTCCCTCGCTCGTGGTCGACACTGACTTATTTCACACGGCCAGACACACGCCTGTGTCCCTAGCCCATGTCCCTCACATGGCCACGACATGCCCGTGTCTTAGCCCGTGTGCCAAAACCTTGGCATTCTGTTTATGATGTCGTTATCTCAATAAGGTCACACGGCCAACGCACACGCTCGTGTCCTTAGACCGTGTGTCGAATTAAATTCCAATTTCAAGGTGCAGACTTTACACAGCCTGGGCACATGCCCATGTTCGTGGCCGTGCCTTCCACACGGTTGAGACACATGGTCGTGTCTCTGTCCGTGTATTTACTACAAGGCTTTTTGACTTGAAAACTAACATGCAGGGGACACACGGCCTGGTCACACACCCATAGGACTGACCGTGTGTCACACACGGCCTAGACACACACCCATGTGCCTACCCATGTGGACAGGAACAAGGCTATTTTGCAACATCTTTTGTCACCCTATCCCACATAACAAGATCCCATACAACAAATCATCAAGAAAATTAATTTATGCAACAAACACTTTCTTGAGTAACCTCATATTTTATAAATTAATCATAATTAGCCATCAACTATGGCAATATACAAAAGGGTTCATCCATAAGGGAGCCAATACGCATTTAGCCAAAATAACAAAACAATTCACCTATTCTAGCCCCTATACATGCCATACTTAATATGCTAATTCTAGATATACCAAGATTTGCTGATAATATGGGTGAACTTCCAATTAGCTTCGTATCCCGACCCGGCTCTTTGACACTATAAAACAAGGGAAAAGAAGAGGAGTAAGCTTAAAGCTTAATAAGTTTACATGTAAACAATAAGCATTACAATATTAAGTAATCAATAAATAGCATTATACACTAAGCAAGAACCATCCACATCCCATAGTCATACTTACTCATTTCATCCCTTACCACATTTAAATTGGACTAAATTGGGTATGAATTACATTAAATTGATGTTAAATTTACTCATATAGATCCAGATAAACTGAATATGGAGTTAGAACGAGGAAAGGAAAAAATGTCAGATTAGTAGACTTTATGTACACAAACACTTATTGAGGTAAGTTCGTATAACTAAATTGTATATGTTTATATGCTTGAATTGAATGTTGTGTATGTAAATTGAATAAATGCCATAATTATGTGAAATGATCACATATTCGTTAAAGCCCGGTAAATGAAAGTGCCTAAAATAAATGAAAATATCTGATAAGTGATAAATGATAAAAATGTTATTTTATGCTTGAGTTGAATGTGAACATTTGAATTGCATAAATGCATAAAAATATGATATTGATCACATATCCGACAATTTCCTGATAAATGTCAAATTTCGTTTCAATAAATGAAAAATTGATGGATATGTGACTTCCTAAAATGAATGAGGTCCTGCATTTGTTGCTGACGGGATTTAGCTGGGACGAGTAATCCTATTGACCTCATTACAGATAGGATTTAACCCAGAGGGGTAATCCTGATATAATCCCTCTTGAGCATATGTTACAAAAAAGATTTAGCCTGGCTGGTAATCTTGTTATATGATATGTGGCTCGAGAGTGTGTTTCTTGATTAAGTGCCCTAATGGGTACTCCTAAATATGAATTGACGGATTTGCTGATTTGTACACTTTGTGTGTACTACCTGAGTATCAATCGATATTTTCAATAATTCAATGGGTAAAATCCTGACATGAAAAGAAATGATTTTTTTACTTGTATATGCCTGAAGTACATGAAAATGATGTTATATGAAATATGGAAGTATGAAATTATGATACATGAACATGGAAATTTGTTTGATGAATACATCCATCTATGAGAATAGATTTGCACATCTCGAATGTATTATCTGTGTGATTATCAATATTTCAGCTGAATAATAAGCAAAGTTCTAACATCAAATATACTAAAACACGAGATGAATTATTATAGAATGTACCCGAAAAATATGGAAATAATTTGTATATATGTTATATGAAAACATGATGTGGAAAACATATGTGTATGAGAATCCGAATATTTTTGTGCTCATATATGTGTTTCTTGATGTTTATATGAAATAAGTTACTAACAAGGGTGATGAGGATATGTGTTAGGGCTTGGGATCGAATGGTTGGTTGTGATTTAAATGTTTATTTTTAATATGAATAGTTGGTAAGTTAATTACCAAGTTTTACGAACTTACTAAGCATTATATGCTTACTTTGTTTTATTTTTCCCTATTCTATAGTAAATCGAAAGCTCGTTGGATTGAAAGCTTGACGAATATCACTCACACTATCCATCTATTCAATTTGATATATAAGGTAAAAAAATTGTGGTTATAATGGCATGTATAAGTTAAATTGGCCAAGGAATGGCATGTAAATATTTGTTAATGACTAGCTATTAGAATGGCTAGTTATGAACATGTTTTGGTGTTTATGTATAAAAGACTATATCATGGTTTATGTTTGAAAATGATTGATTCATAGAAATCACAGTGAGATATGTATAAATGAATTAAATTAGCATATTTGATACAATATGCACAAATGTGAACATGGTATCTAGGTAAATATGAGTAGAAATTGACATGTGTAAGACTTAAATTTTGGTATGAAAATGTGGTTGGTGAATGTGATAAATTGTGTATAAGTGTTGGTGTAGGTGCGAGGCTAAAAGGGGTGAAAAATAAAGTTAGGAAATGGCTTTATTTTGTCCATACAGGTAGACACACGAGCGTGTGTCTTGACCGTGTGTGACACATGGCTTAGCACATGGGCGTGTGGTCTGGTTTTGTGTCTCTTACATCTTAAATTTTAGAAACAAAATGCTTAGAACTGAGCACATGAGAAAAGGCATAGGTGTGTGTCTCAGTCGTGTGGGTAACATGGCCTAGCACACGGGTGTGTGACTTGGACGTGTGATGCAAGTCAGAGAGTTACATGGGGCAGTCCACGGCTTGATGCACGGGCTTGTCATAGGGTCACACGGGCATGTCCCTTGGCCACACAAGTGTATGAGCCCTGCATCTAGGAAAAATTTTGAAATTTCATGAAAAATTTTCTGAGATCTCGATTAAGTCCCAATTTGATTCTAATGTTTATATTGGGCCTCGAAGGCCCATTCAAGGGACAATATGATTAGTATCAGACATGAATAGTATATAATGTGAAATATCTATAATTATTCTGTAAATTTTGGTAATGCTTCGTAACCCTATTCCAGAGACAGATACGATTTAGAGGTTTTACAGTTAAATTTATTGGTATTAAAGCTATAGGTTTAGCTAATTCTTGAACTAAATCGAGCTCATAATTGAGTCTAGAGGTACATGCCAAATTTGAGTCAAGTGTGAGTTAGGATTTGGATGTTGATTCTATATTTTTCTATTTTATAGTTGAATGATGTCGGGAGAATCTGAAAATAAAGTAAATAAGAGTATTCACAGTAGCGGTCACTCCACTGAGAGTGAAATTAGGATCGAATTGGTGGCACTGAGCATTGATTCAACTGGTGCCCTGCAACCTAGGGTTGACAGAGATAGAAATGAGAGGCAAGGTGATTCAACTCTACTTCGAGCTATTACTGATGTTCTTCAGAGGGTGGCAAGAGCTACTCTTACTGTAGTACCTGTGCCTGATGTTCGATAGTGTAACACCCCAAACCCAGCCTAGAAGTTAAGCCCGAGTTCGGCATGTCACATTGAAGTTTTAGTGAAAACCTTATTTTCATTGAAAATCCTTCATAAAGTAAAATGTTGAGTACAAACCCCTTTTTAGTTGCAGAAGTTTTATTTAAAGACAGACAATTTATAAAACTTGGTATTTAATAATGGAGTTGCAGAAATGTAATAATTGAAAACATCCATAGCTTAGGAAGATAAACAGTGTTCTGCCTCCAAAATATAAAACATAATAATATAATAACCCCATAAAATAATGATAACCAGAGAAAAGGTCTTATTACAATCCAAACCAAATTAATTTCAAAATGCTAGGAATTTTAAAGAAAATCCAAATAATAATAATAATAATATCTTGTTAGTTGGCCACCTCTAAGTCCCACCATTCGTCGAACCACCTACTGAGGGTCACCTAAAAAGTTTAAAAAGGAGGGCGTGAGTTTCGAAAAACTCAGTGTGTACAACCCTCGACGAGTATAAAGCAATCATCAGTCATTTTGGGCTTGAGCCCAACTTAGTAGCAGTAGCCTTTGGGCCGAAGCCCATATCACATTAATATCACAATAATATCGTACATGCAATGCTGTGCAAACCCTCCCAATAGTCCATCCGCTACACAACATGTCCCTTCCAACCTTATACACCTGTGGGGATTTCTAAATCGACCCACTCATCTGCTACACAGCAATGGTAGCCCGATCACAGTACTACCTAACGTTGCAGCAAAGCTGCTAATCATATATTGGGCTTAAAAAGCCAACGGTGGATCCACGGTCGTCAACCAACCATGCGATCCTCAAATTCTTCCTCCGACCATAATTCCCACCCATATGCAACCTAAATAGAATATCATATGAATGCGGCATGTCATACATATAGTATAAATCCTACATTTAACCTATAGGGGTATTTTTGGTAATTTTTCAATAGCATGGGTTTTTAATTATGAACTTTTGGCCCGTCAACATGTCCTCATTGGCTAAAGTGAACAGACACTATACACCATGTAGGATTCCGGAGAAGAGGAGGTAGGTCATTAAGATCGCTTAAATACCAAGCTCTCCCTAGATCCAATCCTAGTATGCATATGCCCATTGCCACACTCTAACCTTATGACTTGTCCATAGACAATTTGATAAATTAATAAGTTTTATGTTGTTTAAGGATTTATTACAACTAGGCCTAAAAGTCCATTATAAAACCCTAGCAAGTCTACATTAGACTCAATCACACTCATATGGCCGATTAGGCTCAATCACACTCATATGGCCCATTAGGCCCGAATTCGTTCCAAATCATTCAATAAACTTAATTAGCTCATTACATATTACCAAGTTAACAACACTTGCTTATTTAGGCACATGGGCCCGTAAGGCCTATTTAGCCACTTTCGGCTTTCCGTCATTGCCAATATCATGTGTGTGAAGTGTTTGTACACACCTGGAAATAATGCGTGCTGCAATCCCCTTAATCACGAACCTACAATCAACATCACTTAATGATTAATCATGGGCTTAATACATACTAATCTCAAAAGCCAAAAACCTTTGCTCTTAGAGCTTATTTCTTCATCACCCCAAACCTTGTGCCGAATACTCTAGTGACCAAATCTCTGTTGTGCTATCATCATTCCTTTCATTTTTGGTAGATCAGATCTTGGAAAATTGGAATCAAGCTTGGATCTACAAGTCTCTACCGAAAAGCTATCCATACGTTTCGGCTTTTGGGTAAGTGTTCTTGATTTTAGGATAAGTTGATCAAATAGTCTATAGAAAGGGAAAAGGGTGACTTAAGTGGATACAAGTCACCTATTATTTTTCTATAGAAAAGGTCGTTACAGATTGTTTCTCCGATTAAAGAATTACGGAGATATGGTACTACCAATTTTTTGGGTCTAAAAAGGGTTATTCCCTCAACTGCTGAAGTTTGGTTAGAATTGACTAAACGTATTTTTCAACAACTTGAGTGTATCCCATGTGAATGTGTAATTTTTGTTGTTTCTCTACTACAATGAGAAGTGTATACGTGGTGGCAGATAGTAACACACCACGTACCTACTAAGCGAACTAACTGGGAATTCTTTTAAGCTGAGTTTTCGAAAAAGTACGTCGAAGAATTGTATTTAGAGGATCGGAAACAAGAATTTTTGTTGTTGAAATAGAATTAAATGTCATTGGCTAATTGCGAATGTGAGTTTCTTGAGCTAATGTGTATAAATCTATTATGCTTGTAACATGATGAGAACATGACAATATAAAGAAAGGAATAAATGAATGATATGTGAATTCATGTATATATATTTATATGAATTGATAATATAGAATTTCCCTATTAACAATAACAGATAGAGTTCGGGTACAGTTGGCATGCCATAAGATTTGTGTTTTATTGGTGGGAGTATTCTGTCACTTCCAAACATATCGTTCAATGGATTTTTAGGGGTGATTGAATAATTAATGTTTGATAAGCACATACATGTTGGAAAAAATTGATTTGAAAATGGTTTTCTTTCATAGTGAAAAATCAAAATTTTGAAAATCGAATTGGTTTTTTATATTTGATAAACCATAATTTATACATATTTTGACCCCATGCTTGGCTCATTTTTGGATGAATTTTAATTAGATTTGATGAATTCGATGCTCGTAATCCTTTAATTTCATGTTTTATACTTAGGAGAGCTTAGGGATTCGAAAAGAACGATAAACGGGCCAAAAAGGAACAAAATGGGCCCACCTCAAAAATCAACACGACCTGGACTATAGCACACAAATATCACACAGCCGTGTGTGGCGAGCAGATTTAAGCACGGCCTTAGCTATCGAACACGGGCGTGTCACACTGGCGTGTCCCTGCCAAACCCAAGTTTAATTCTATTTGGAAAAGACCACTTGTGGTCCAAGAGAGGTGTTCCAAAGCCTATATAAACACCCTAGGGGAGGACCTAAAGGGAACACACAGAGTAGGAGGCAAAAAATACTCGAAGACAGCCATTGGAAGCAACTTTGGAAAGGATCTCATCAAGATTAAGGATCTCCTATCAATTTCTCTTGAAGTTTTTGGGTTTTTCTTATGTTTTGTTGTTTTCCTTATTTTAAGATGTTTCCCTCTATTAGTATGGACTAAATCCCTTAAATACCTAAGGGGATGAAACCTAAGATGGATCTTATTATTATTATTTGATTTATAAGATAAATACTTGTTCTTATTCTTAATTGTGAGTTCTTATTCTTATTTTGATAATTCAGGTTATTCATTCAAGTCGAATGTGCTTATTCAGAGGAGAAAAAGTCCCTATTTAAGAGTAGATCAACACAATTAAGCGGAGTTGATTGCAACCCTAGAAATAGGGCGACATAAATCTGCCGGATTAGAGTCAAGTCTAATAAGGAAATCCATAGATTGTAATAGGGGTTTTAATTAGAAAGAAATTTCAATTAATCAACCTAGAGTCAATTGTTCTTAGTCTTGAAAGAGATATTAACATAATTTAGGGATTTCTATGGATTAAGTCAAGTGAATAAATCATATGAATCAAAAGTAATAAGTGAAGTCTAGGTGGATTCTTCCTTGGGTATTGCCTTTCTCATATAGTTGTCTAAAAAGAATTTTCCCAATTCATTCTCTGTCGTGCTTTTAACAAATTTTAGTCTAAAAGAAATCACTCCAATTCTTAGGCTAGATAATAAAAAGATAGTAATTACTAGTAGTCTTGGTCCTTGTGGATACGATATTTTCGGTCTTACCATAACTATACTATTAAACTATAGGTGCGCTTGCCTTTATTGTAATCGTAGTTAGTTAGAGACACATCAAGTTTTTGGCGCCGTTGCCGAGGACTAAGATATTAGGAACACTTAATATTTATTACTTTAACCATTCTTATTTTTATTTTCAATTTATTTTTTTATTTTAACTTGCTAATTTTTCTTTTATTTGCTTCTGGAAGGTGATTTTAGTTTATGACTAGAAGGAACCCGTCAGGACCCTTACTTTTTTACAGTGAGATAGAAAGTACCACTTGCAGAAATTGTAGGGAGATAAGGCGAAGTCTACAATACATAGAAGTAGAGTAAGAGGACGAAACCCATATTGTCGAGGAGATGGTTGATAATAATCTGCTACCTCTTGTAGTTACCGTAAATCTGGTGAATAAAATCCTGCTCCTCGTACTATGTACGATTATGCTAAACCTACTTTAACAGGAGCTGAATCAAGTATAGTTAGACCTGCTGTTGCTGCTAATAATTTTGAACTAAAACCTAACACTATTCAGATGATTCATCAATTTGTTTAGTTTGATGGTTTGTAGGATGAGGACCCAAATACTCATTTAGCCAACTTTTTAGAGTTGTGCAATACTTTCAAAATTAATGGCATTTCTGATGATGCCATTCACCTTCAGTTGTTTCCCTTATCATTGAGGAACAAAGCTAAACAGTGGTTGAACTCGTTACCGCGAGGATCAATCACTACACGGGAACAAATGACCGAAAAATTTTAACTTAAATATTTTCCACCGGCTAAGTTGAGGAATGATATCTCTTCTTTTGTATAGATGGATTTAGAAACATTTTACGATGCATGCGAGAGATACAAGGATTTACTGAGAAGATGCCCTCACCATGGGTTACCATTATGGCTATAGGTTCAAACCTTTTACAATGGTGTGAACCCCTCAACTAGGCAATTGATTAATATAGCTGCCGGTGGAACCCTAAATAACAAAACCCCTGAAGCGGCTTATGAGTTTATAGAGGAAATGTCATTGAATAACTATCAGTGGCAAGTTATGAGAACAAAGCCGACAAAAGCCGCCAGTGTTTTCAACCTCGACGCAATCACCATGCTATCAAACTAGGTAGAGCTTTTAAGTAAAAATATTGATGGTTTGTATGGTTCTTCGCAGGTACATCCAGTGATGCAGTGCGATATGAATGGAGGAGGAATGAACAACATAGAATATCCACCCTACAACCCTCGCATAGAAAGCAAATAGATGAACTATATGGGTAATAATTCTAGACCTCAGAATAATCCCTATAGTAACACTTACAATCTAGGTTGGAGGAACCACCCAAACTTCTCATGGGGAGGTCAAGAAAATCAGAGACAACAACCCCCTCCAAGCTTTCAACAACAACCCTACCCACAGGAGAAGAAGCCAAACCTTGAGGAGATGCTAACAAAATTCATCTCAGCATCTGAAACCCATTTTCAAAACACCGAAATAGCACTTAAAAATCAGCAAGCATCGATTCAAGGGCTTAAGAACCAAATAGGTCAGCTTGCCAAGCAACACTGAAACTAACGCAAAGGAACAACTTCATGCCATTACTGCTCACGATAGTGAATGGTTAGACGAACCAAAACTGAAGCAAGAAAACGTGGTTGATAAAGGTAAGGTTGAGGTAAGCCATAACCCAAAATTGGTAAGTGCAGAGTACAAACCTCGTGTACCATATCCCAATGCGACGAAGAAAGACCGCACAGATGAACAATTCAGTAAATTTCTTAAACTTTTAAAAAAATTACATATTAACTTACCGTTTATTGAAGCTGTTTCACAGATGCCCAATTCAGTAAAATTTTTAAAAGAGCTTTTGGCAAACAAACAGAAGTTAGACGATGCATTGCATGTGAAGCTAAATGCAGTCTGCTCAGTAATTTTACAGAACAAACTACCCCCGCAAATTAAAAGATCTAGGGAGTTTTACGATTCCTTGCTTAATTGGTAGTTTATCCATTAATAATGCCTTAGCTGATTTAGGGGCAAGTATCAATGTTATGCCTTATAAAATGTTTAAGCAGCTAGGTCTTGGGAAACCCAAAAAAACTGGGATGAGCATTCAATTGGCTGATAAAACCATTAGATTTCCTAGGGGTATAATTGAAGATGTGCTAGTCAAAATTGATAAATTCATATTCCTAGTAGACTTTGTTGTTCTAGACATGGATGAGGATAGTGACATTCCCTTAATTTTAGGACGACCCTTTTTAGTAACTGTTAGGACCATTATTGATGTTGATACAGGGGAATTAATACTTCATGTAGGTGATAACATGATTAAAATCCAAGCACGTGATTCTGTCAGAATATCTAGTAATCAAGATGATACAAATCCTATTAATGTAAGTAAACTTAATGTTAAATCTTCTTTGCAGGAAACTTCTTAAGAAAAGATGATAGAGCTATGGTCTAACTCTCACATTGAGAACAGAACTATTTATGAGGAAAGAAGACTACAAAACGATAAACTAGATGAATGGCAGACACACGTCAAGGAGAAACTGAGAAAACACGATGAACCAAAGCGACTCTATGACAAGCTTAAGGATGGGACAAACCAATTTAAGATCAGGTAGCAGGTACTGTTGGATAAAATAGATCCTCGAATCGCCACTTCAGACCTTAATACAAATGGAGTGATTCCTTTCATGGTACTCAATGTCTTCCCATACAGAACAGTCGAGGTAACGAATCCTAAGTTCGAAACTTTTAAGGTAAACACTACTCGACTCAAACTATATATTGATAATAGAACTGATAACACAAGAGAGGAGTGCTGTAACACCCCAAACTCGGCCCATGAGTCCTGACCGGATCTGGTATGTCACGGAGTAAAATAACTTGAATCATTTTGAAGGTTTGGTGAAAAACTTGATAAAATTTAGCTAAGGTGTGAAAACGGGGTTTAAAAACTTAGTTGGGCTTTTTATAAGTATAGTTGGGTTGATAAACCCTTTTTGAAAACGGTTGATCATGTAGCATTTTTAAAATCCGTCAAAATTATAGTTGACTTAGTTTAATTTTTGTTACCCGATGGTAGCATCTTTGAAAACCCGTAAAAGTTTATTAAGTTTGAAAAGTTACTTTTAACCGGTTCAATTAATAATTATAAAATTCTTTTGTAATATAACATAAGTAAATTGAAACAGTAAAATAAACATCCAAAATAATAATAGCGGCCTTATTACAATCCCAAAAAATAAACTTAGAAAGTAAATAATATTAACTTTAATAATATGAATTTAAATCCATCGACAAGCATGGCCGCCTCGAGTCCTCTCCGACTCCATCTCCGCGTTCTACTCATCTGCAAAATGTTAAGGGAAGGGGTGAGTCACCAAGACTCAGTGTGTAAATCCCCCACCCGAAAAATACAACTCATACATAATTTATTAATGAACATGCAATCATGCAACCCAACCTATCCATCCATACTCCTTAACTACCCCGTGTGGTCAAAACCACTGATGACCATGGGTTACAATTTAAATGATGGGGCTAACCCATCGTGTGGTCAAAACCACTGATGACCATAGGTCACAATATATCAAGTGTGGTCAAAACCACTGGTGGTACCAAACCACTTTGGGACTTAGTCGCAATTTATCAATCGGTGTGGTCAAAACCATCGATGACCATAGGTCACAAATAACTGATGGGGCCAACCCATCTTGTGGTCAAAACCACTGACGACAGTCCATAAAGTCATCCCCCTCCTCTCATCAATCCCACCATCACATGCTTATGTATCAATTATCATATATCATGTCATAGCATTTAACATCATGTGATGGCATGCAAATCATATATCAAAATCACAAATTAGGGACTTACCCTAATCCATGCTTAGCCATAAGCAAATCACTACCAAAAAGGTAAATAGCAACAACATAACCATGTAAATTAATAAAGTGTGTAGTGAGTTCTTATACACCTGTTTCTACCGAATTCCTAGATTCGAAGTTTCAATCTTTAGTGCTTTATCCCTTGACCTATATTCGGCCAATCACCAAAATTAGTACCATAGGCCTATTCGGCCAAATTAGTAATCCCGAAGGACTTAATCGCACCTTTAATCCAAATATGGCCCTTGGCCGAATGTGACTTATTCACTTACCCCGCTTACCAAAATCCCGAAATATCACTTGAGTCTTCAAGATCCCTACCAAAACACATGTTAAAAATCGACTTGCACAAACACTCATAATCAAGGCCTATGGCCGAATGTCACTTACCTCTTTACCTTAGGAGAACAAATCCCAAAAGCTCCCTTAAATCGACTATGGCCTCCCTACAATTGATTTGATCATATTAGTAAGAATCATAGGCCATTCGGCCATAACCTTGTACCTAAAAGAGGTGATTATCCCTTACCTTAATGATTATGTCGGCCCTTAGCGCCACAAGTCAGCACCTCTTATTGTTGTGAGGGGGGTTCGGCTACCTTTTAGAAGAGAAAGGAACCGAAAATAGCACCCTTTTCCTCAAGGGAGATTCGGCCAAGGCAAGATGGAAGGGCTGGAGATTTTCTCTCAAAAGAGGGGGTAGATTCGGCTAAAAGAAGCAAGAGAAGCTGGAAAATTTTGAAAAATTTTGGCTAATAATCAAGGGAGAATTCGGCAGCAGCAGCTTGGAGAAGAAAGAAAAGAATTTTGGTTGAACTTTTGGCACTTCTTTGCTGCCTAAAACCGAATATGGATGGCCTCCCAAGGAGTCCCATATTCGGCCAACACCTTCCATTTTGTGATAATTTCCAGCCTTGAATTATCACAAATAAATCTAGCTTTATCTTACTTTTAATCTCCTAATCCCCTCATCAAACAATTTAAAAGAAATAAACTACTAATACTACTCCCTTCCAGCCGAATAAGTGCAAAAAAAATAAGCCTTATCTTTATCAATTCAAGAGTCCACAACCATGCCATCACTCCCCTCTCCCATACACGCCGGCCTTAAAAAAAATAAAAATGCCAATGCAGTTTCTTTGGATCGAACCCACGCCCTCACTAAAGCAGCCCCCTACAATGCCCCTTGCCATCTTCCCCATTTGTCTTTCATGTCAAATAACCTCACCATTTAATTATAAGCCTTCTTCTTGGCCCTCTTTCCTTTAACGCAAAAAGCTCAAAATAAAATGCTCCTTGTGTCCTGTATGTCTCGAACCCGAGACCTTTAACCAAAGCCCTTTAAGTGGCGCCCCAAGCCACTCCACTAACTTGTCTTTCATGTCACAAACCTCCTTCATTTAATTATAAGGCCTTCCTAGCCCAACCATTCATAACGCAAAAAATAAAACTTATTTCCCCCTTGTATCTCCCATGAATCGAACCCAAAACCTCCCTTGCAACACCCTTAGACGCACCAAGCCAATTGTGCCAAGCCCATTCTTTGTGTCATGCTTCTCCTAATGTTTACTTAAGCCCTAACTCACCTAGCTCCCTCCTTTTACACACTTAAAAAGAAATTTTTAATACTAGGTCAGGCCTAGCTCGGGGTTATTTTTAGTCCTTAAAACATGTCAAATAAATCCTAGAATTTAATTCTTCAAACACACACATGGGAAAATATTTAAATTACAAATAACCCCTAATTTAGGGTGTTAAGTTCTACCCCCCTTAAAAAGAATTTCGGCCTCGAAATTACCTAGATCAGAAGAGCTGGGGGTATTACTGCCGCATCACATCCTCGGATTCCCATGTGGCCTCCTCCGTACCATGATTTTGCCATAACATCTTTACCAAAGGCATTGACTTCCTCCTCAAAACCTTGACATCTCGATCCAAGATTTGTACCGGCTCCTCCTCGAAAGACAAGTTTGGGCTCACCTCAATTTCTGCTACTGGCACTACGTGTGAGGGATCTGATCGATAGCGCCTCAGCATCGAAACATGAAAGACATTATGGATCTGGCTCAATTCTGCCGGCAACTCAAGCTGGTAAGCTACCGATCCCACACGTTTCAACACCGTGTACGATCCGATGAATCTAGGGCTTAGCTTACCCTTCCGGCCAAACCTCAGCACCTTCTTCCAAGGTGATACCTTCAAGAAGACCTTATCACCCACTGCATACTCAACCTCTCTGTGATTAAGATCGGCGTAGGATTTCTACTGTCTGACTCCTCCTTAAGACGAGCCCAAATTACTTTGACCTTATCCTCCGTCTCTGCTACTAACTCTGGACCCAACATCCGACGTTCTCCTAGTTCTGTCCAACATGTA
Organism: Gossypium rotundifolium; assembly: GCA_025506655.1. Classification (NCBI taxonomy): domain Eukaryota; kingdom Viridiplantae; phylum Streptophyta; class Magnoliopsida; order Malvales; family Malvaceae; genus Gossypium; species Gossypium rotundifolium. Next base: position 95,068,247 of record CP106729.1, on the reverse strand, counting down.
GGAGTACGGCATTTTCGACCATACAACGCCTCATATGGTGCCATCTGAATGCTCGCTTGATAAATATTATTATAAGCGAAATCTGCCAAGGGTAGGTACTCCTCCCAACTACCACGAAAGTCCAAAACACATCCCCTCAGCATGTCTTCCAACACTTGGATTACCCTCTCTGATTGTCCATCAGACTGTGGATGAAAAGCCGTGCTGAAATTCAACTTAGTGCCTAACTCCTGATGTAAGACCTTCCAAAATCTCGACGTGAACTGAGGATCCCGATCTGGGATAATGGACACCGGTACTCCATGTAACCGTACTATCTCAGCGATATACAACTTAGCTAACCTTTGGAGCAAATAGTCAACCCTTACCGGTATGAAATGAGTCGACTTAGTCAACCGGTCTACTACCACCCAAACAGCATCTTTCTTACTGGGCGTAAGGGGAAGCCCACTAACAAAATCCATAGTAATCTCCTCCCACTTCCACTGTGGGATCTTTACCGGCTGTAACAGCCCCGATGGCAATTGATGCTTAACCTTAACTTGATGGCATGTCAGACACTTGCCAACTAACTCGGTTACTTCTTGCTTAAGATCCGGCCACCAAAACTGCTCCCTTAAATCCCAGTACATCTTACTGCTTCCCGGGTGCATAGCGTACGCACTACTATGAGCTTCTTTCAGAATTCGCTGCCTCAACTCATCGTCCTTAGGCATGCACATTCTCCCCTGAAAGTTCAACACTCCATCACTGCTCAAACTAAAACCTTTAACCTCCCCATTCTGTACTTGCAACCTTCGAGTATTCAAAGCTTCATCGATTAACTGCCTCTCTTTGACCTCATCAATCCAAGAAGGCTTTACTTGCAATTCCGTCAAAAGGCTCCCGTCCTCATAGAGACTTAGATGAGCAAACATTTCTCGTAAATTCGCTACAACCTTTCAGCTCAATGCATCAGCTACCACATTAGTCTTCCCCGGATGGTATTCGATTGAGCAATCGTAGTCCTTCAACAACTCAATCCACCTCCGCTGCCTCAGATTCAAATCTTTCTGAGTCAGGAGGTACTTCAGACTCTTATGATCTGTGTACAGCACCGACTTCTCCCCGTACAGGTAGTGCTTCCAAATTGTTAAGGCGAACACCACAGCTGCCAATTCCAAATCATGTGTCGGATAGTTGACTTCGTGAGGCCTCAACTGCCATGACGCATAAGCGACCACCTTTCCTTCTTGCATCAGCACACACCCTAAACCGGTATGTGATGCATCACAGTACACAGTGAACTCTTTCCCAGCCTCAGGCTGAATTAACACCGGTGCTTCTGTCAGAATCCTCTTCAGCTTATCAAAACTCTCTTGCTGCTTTTCAGCCCACACAAACGGAACACCTTTCCTCAGCAGCTTAGTCAACGGTGCTGCGATTAAGGAGAAATTCTCCACGAATCTCCTGTAATATCCGGCCAACCCGAGAAAACTCAATTTTCATGAATCGACTTTGGTGGCTTTACCCAACACCGCCTTAATCTTACGGGATCCACCGATGCCTCAATTTGAAACTACATGCCCTAAGAAAGTTACCTCCTTGAGCCAGAACTCACATTTGCTGAACTTAGCGTATAGTTGTTTCTCCCTTAGAACTTGTAGAACCACACGAAGATGTGCGCCATGCTCCTCCTCTGACTTCGAGTACACCAAAATGTCGTCTATGAAGACCACGATGAACCAATCCAGATAGGGTTGGAAAACCCGGTTCATCATATCTATAAACACCGCTTGCATTCGCTGCACTAAAAGGCATTACCAGAACTCAGAGTGGCCATACCGAGTACGGAATGCCGTCTTGTGGACATCAGCCTCCTTCACCTTAAGCTGATGGTACCCCGACCTAAGGTCAATCTTAGAAAACACCGATGCCCCTTTGAGTTGATCGAACAGATCATCAATTCTGGGCAAAGGATACCGGTCTTTATTGTCATCTTGTTCAGTTGTCGATAATCTATACACATCCTCATTGTCCCATCCTTCTTCTTGACAAATAGTACTGGAGCTCCCCACGGTGATACACTTGGTCGGATGAACCCTCTATCCAATAATTCCTGAATCTGTACCTTCAACTCCACCAATTCCTTCGGTGCCATTCGATACGGAGCTATAGATACTGGAGCAGTTTCGGGTAACAGATCTATCCCAAACTCAACCTCACGGTCCGGATGTAGACCCGGAAGTTCCTCTGGAAACACATCCACATAGTCCCTTACAGTCTGGACGTCTCCCACAGCAACATCCTTAGCTTCCAATGCACAGACATGCACCACATAAGCTTCACAACCCTTTTTAACCATCCTTTCCGCCTTTAATGCTGAAACCAAATTAGACAGGTAATCCCTCTTTTTTCCTATCATCACCACCTCATCACCTTCCACAGTCTTTAATACCCTGCGCTTAGTCGCGCAATCCAGGCTAGCCTGATACTTCACTAGCCAATCCATCCCGAGAATTAGGTGAAACTCCCGAAACGGTAGTTCCATCAAATCAGCCAAGAAAATGACCCCTTGGAGTTCTAGGGGTACGTCCCTATAGAGTCTACTTGCTTCTACAGAGTGACCTAGAGGGCTTAATACAGTCATCTTCCTAGAAGCAAGCTCAGAGTCTAGATGCAAGGTTTCCACTACACTACTAGCAATGTAAGAGTGGGTTGAGCCAATGTCTATCAAGGTATTATAAGGCACACCAAAGATCAAGAACATACCGGTTATGACGTCCGGTGCATCGCCCTCTTCTTGACGCCAAGATAGACCAAACCAGTTGTCTAGCCTCAAGATTCACACCAGATTTCCCCTCGGTGCCCCACGACCTCTGCTAGCACCATTACCTCCTCTTCCTGCACCACGACCCCTTTGAGGCTGTTGGTTATCCCTTCTGTTCGGTGCCCGATCCTGACCCTCAAATCTCAGTCTAGCTGCTTTCTTCAGACAGTCTCTAACTCGATGCTCCATAGACCCGCATTCGAAACATCCACGATTACCATTCCAACATTCCCCCTTGTCAAACTTTCCACACCTAGCACATTGTGATGGCCATTGAGGATTAGCAGTAGCAGTAGGCCTAGCAGCTTACTCTGACCCGCCAAACCTCATCCTCTTCTGTTGATTACCCGAAAACTTTGAAGGTCTAGAGCTCCTCTTATTCCAATTCTGATCCTGGTTCCGTCTAATCGACTATCTTACCCCTTCAGCCACCTTCGATTTCTCCACTAAGATAGCAAACTCTCGTTCCTGTTGTGGAGCTATCATCATTCTCAGCTCATCCCTCAGCCCATCTTCAAATCTAACACAGCGTTCATGCTCGGTACCCACAATACCATGAGCATACCTACTCAATTGGAGGAACTCGGCCTCATATTCTGCCACTGACTTATTACCTTGAACCAGGTTCAAGAAAGCCTTTCGCTGTGCGTCCACATAACTGGTTCCGATATACTTCTTCTAGTAGGCATCCCTGAAGAATTCCCAAGTAAGATTTTCTGCCACCGTTCCATCCCTAACAGTGAGCCACCACTAGTAAGACTCATCCCGAAGCAAAGAAATGATACCCTTCAACTTCTCCTCAGGTGTGAAATCCAAGTCACCCATAATCCTTTCAGTGGATTCCAACCAATACTCCGCTGCACTGGGTGCCACTCCAGAAACTCCTCTAAACACCTCAGCTCCGTTAGCTCAGAGTCGTTCCACCATAGATTTACGGGTTTCGACCAAGACCTACCTCAAAGAACCTGCTCCAATACCCATAAACACGACTTGAGATACGACATCATTACCACCGTCGATCTTGAAATTCAATTTTCACGCCAGAGATCCCAGATCTCATTTCTAGACTGTGACTGCACTCATCTTGGCTCGGACAAGGTCATCCTACCCCTACCACGGCCACGCGACGGACGTCCACGACCTCTTGAACTCATTCTAACGACTGCGTTTATCTGTTTAAGAATTTTATGCATTAGTATTTCACTTGATTATCCGTGAAGAAGTTTTATGGCAAGAGTTTAAGAGTGGTTCTTTCGTATCATACATGCACACAGTTTTCCATTCATCCATTCAAAGAGACGTTGTTGATTTCGTTGTGATTGTTTTCCACTACCCAAGGGTATTTCCGTAATTTGTCCTACAAGGGTATTTTTGTAATTTTCCAAAAATAAAAACTTTTGGATGATTTTTTCAAAAAGTATTTTGAAACTCTTAAATTCCCGGGGTGTTTTAAAAAAAATTTTTGAAATCCGGGGGTATTTCGGTAATTTTAAAGTTCAGGGGCATTTCGGTAATTTTTCACAAGTCGGGGTGAATTTATAAAATTTAGCAAATCGAAAATATTTCAAAGGTTGTAAAACATTGAGGGTCCTTTTTGATAATTGCATTTTCCAAAATAGTGATGTTGCAAAATTTCGAAGGTCAGGGGTATTCTAGTAATTTTGTAAGTTAGGGGCAATTTTGTAATTTTCTAAAATCATGACATTTTTGAATTCTAAGGTTTTTGGGCACTTTTTATGTGATGAAATTTTTGATTAAAACCATGGGAATTTTGGGAATATCCTAAATCAAGGGCGTTTTTGTAATTTTACCCCTAAGGGTATTTCAGTAATTTCACATAATCAGGGTGTTTTCAAAAAATGTTTTTCAAAAGTTGGGTTCTAAGTGATTTCACAAAAGAAGGATATTTGAAAATTTCTATTTGAAAAATTTTCATACGGAGGGTATTTTGGTAATTTACAAGCTAGGGGTATTTTGGTCATTTTTCAAACTGAGGGGTATTTTGGTCTTTTTTTTACAAGGTTTTAATTATTTCAAAACAAAACGGCTAGTCCCTTTCGGATTTTAGTTATCGAGTTTAGCTTTGTGAGTATGTCGTCTCGCCTAGGATGAACTGATTACTACGCACTGTAGGATTCGAGTGAGTAGGAGGTGAGTCACGAGGACCGCTTAAATACTGTGCCCCACCGAATCCAATCCTCGACATGCGATAACGATTGCCACATCCTCGCTCAAGGACAACTCATGTGGTTGGTTTAGGTAATTACTAAATCTTATGCATGTTTGTTGGGGTATGCTAACCCTAGGGTTCAATAGTTTCTACTCTAGTAGTCTACGTTCCCAATTTACCCTTCTACCCCTCATCAAATATTCACAAAAATGGATAGAAGTACTTACAGGTGGATTGGTGCGGAGACTCGGTGCCATGTCGTTCAAGCCAAAACAGCTCTCAAAACATCATAATAAGGCCTACTAACAAAAACAAAACATTTTGGGCCTTGGGCCCCCCACAGCCGAGTTTTGAACCTGGCTCTGATACCAAAAATGTAACACCCCAAACCCGGCCCATGAGTCCTGACCGGATCTAGTATGTCACGGAGTAAAATAACTTGAATCATTTTGAAGGTTTGGTGAAAAACTTGATAAAATTTAGCTAAGGTGTGAAAACGGGGTTTAAAAACTTAGTTGGGCTTTTTATAAGTATAGTTAGGTTGATAAACCCTTTTTGAAAACGGTTGATCATGTAGCATTTTTAAAATCTACCAAAGTTATAGTTGACTTTGTTTAATTTTTGTTACCCGATGGTAGCATCTTTGAAAACCCATAAAAGTTTATTAAGTTTGAAAAGTTACTTTTAACCGGTTCAATTAATAATTATAAAATTCCTTTGTAATATAACATAAGTAAATTGACACAGTAAAATAAACATCCAAAATAATAATAGCGGCCTTATTACAATCCCAAAATATAAACTTAGAAAATAAATAATATTAACTTTAATAATATGAATTTAAATCCATCGACAAGCATGGCCGCCGAGTCCTCTCCGCTCTATCTCGCGTTCTACTCATCTGCAAAATGTTAAGGGAAGGGGTGAGTCACCAAGACTCAATGTTTAAATCCCCCACCCGAAAAATACAACTCATACACAATTTATTAATGAACATGCAATCATGCAACCCAACCTATCCATCCATACTCTTTAACTACCCCGTGTGGTCAAAACCACTGATGACCATGGGTCACAATTTAAATGATGGGGCCAACCCATCGTGTGGCCAAAACCACTGATGACCATAGGTCACAATATATCAAGTGTGGTCAAAACCACTGGTGGTACCAAACCACTGGGACTTTGTCGCAATTTATCAATCGGTGTGGTCAAAACCACTGATGACCATAGGTCACAAATAATCTGATGAGGCCAACCCATCTTGTGGTCAAAACCACTGACGACAGTCCATAAAGTCATCCCCCTCCTCTCATCAATCCCACCATCACATGCTTATATATCAATTATCATATATCATGTCATAGCATTTAACATCATGTGATGGCATGCAAATCATATATCAAAAATCACAAATTAGGGGACTTACCGAGAATCCATGCTTAGCCATAAGCAAATCACTACCAAAAAGGTAAATAGCAACAACATAATCATGTAAATTAATAAAGTGTGTAGTGAGTTCTTAGACACCTGTTTCTACCGAATTCCTAGATCCGAAGTTTCAATCTTTAATGCTTTATCCCTTGACCTAAATTCGGCCAATCACCAAAATTAGTACCATAGGCCTATTCGGCCAAATTAGTAATCCCGAAGGACTTAATCGCACCTTTAATCCAAATATGGCCCTTGGCCGAATGTGACTTATTCAATTACCCCGTTTACCAAAATCCCGAAATATCACTTGAGTGTTCAAGATCCCTACCAAAACACATGTTAAAAATTGACTTGCACAAACACTCATACTCAAGGCCTATGGCCGAATGTCACTTACCTCTTTACATTAGGAGAACAAATCCTGAAAGCTCCCTTAAATCGACTATGGCCTCCCTACAATTGATTTGATCATATTAGTAAGAATCATAGGCCATTTGGCCATAACCTTGTACCTAAAAGAGGTGATTATCCCTTACCTTAATGATTATGTCGGCCCTTAGTGCCACAAGTCAGCACCTCTTATTGTTGTGAGGGGGGTTCGGCTACCTTTTAGAAGAGAAAGGAACCAAAAACAGCACCCTTTTCCTTAAGGGAGATTCGGCCAAGGCAAGATGGAAGGGCTGGAGATTTTCTCTCAAAAGATGGGGTAGATTCGGCTAAAAGAAGCAAGAGAAGCTGGAAAATTTTGAAAAATTTTGGCTAATAATCAAGGGAGAATTCGGCAGCAGCAGCTTGGAGAAGAAAGAAAAGAATTTTGGTTAAACTTTTGGCACTTCTTTGCTGCCTAAAACCGAATATGGATGGCCTCCCAAGGAGTCCCATATTCGGCCAACACCTTCCATTTTGTGATAATTTCCAGCCTTGAATTATCACAAATAAATCTAGCTTTATCTTACTTTTAATCTCCTAATCCCCTCATCAAACAATTTAAAAGAAATAAACTACTAATACTACTCCCTTCCAGCCGAATAAGTGCAAAAAAAATAAGCCTTATCTTTATCAATTCAAGAGTCCACAACCATGCCATCACTCCCCTCTCCTATACGCCGACCTTAAAAAAAAATAAAAATGCCAACGCAGTTTCTTTGGATCGAACCCACGCCCTCACTAAAGCAGCCCCCTACAACGCCCCTTGCCATCTTCCCCATTTAACTTTCATGTCAAATAACCTCACCATTTAATTATAAGCCTTCTTCTTGTCCCTCTTTCCTTTAACGCAAAAAGCCCAAAATAAAATGCTCCTTGCGTCCTGTATGTCTCAAACCCGAGACCTTTAACCAAAGCCCTTTAAGTGGCGCCCCAAGCCACTCCACTAACCTGTCTTTCATGTCACAAACCTCCTTCATTTAATTATAAGGCCTTCCTAGCCCAACCATTCATAACGCAAAAAATAAAACTTATTTCCCCCTTGTATCTCCCATGAATCAAACCCAAGACCTCCCTTGCAACACCCTTAGATGCACCAAGCCAATTGTGCCAAGCCCATTCTTTGTGTCATGCTTCTCTTAATTTTTACTTAAGCCCTAACTCACCTAGCTCCCTCCTTTTACACACTTAAAAAGAAATTTTTAATACTAGGTCAGGCCTAGCTCGGGGTTATTTTTAGTCCTTAAAACATGTCAAATAAATCCTAGAATTTAATTCTTCAAACACACACATGGGAAAATATTTAAATTACAAATAACCCCTAATTTAGGGTGTTACAGTTCTACCTCCTCGAACCTCCATGAGTATGAGAATGGAAGGTGAGTCGAGCTTAGACTCTAAATAAGCGTTTCTCAGGAGGTAACCCGAGCACTAACCTCACTAATGTCCATTTTTTTCAATTTTTAGCATCTAACTAAAAACTAACCAAATTAATAGGAGTAGGTTTCCCTATCCACACGGCCTTGCACATGAGCGTGGCCGTGGCCATGTGGATACCACGATAGGTACATTAGCGTGGTAAAAACCATGTGGGAACAAGCTGAAAATTTTCCCCAAAACACGGGCTGCGACAAAATGCCACGGTTGTACGATGCGACCGTGGTCGACACTGTCTAAAGAACACGAGAAGTGATAAATCCACACGAGTATGCCTTAAAACCATGGGCTATAAGGATAAAATGACACGAGCATGCGACACGCCCATGCCTAAAAGCCGCGATTGAAACTGAGAAAGTCACACGAGTGTGCGACACGTCCGTGCTTATAGGCCGTGGCCGACACTGATTAAGTAACACAGGTGTGCGAAACCTTTACACAAGAGTGGGAGAAACGAATGAAACATCACACGATCGCGCAATTCGGCCGTGTGTCCTAACACACCCAAGGAACACGGGCGTGGAACATGACCATGTGCCCCAATCCCTATTTAACCCCTTCTATAGCTCCCCTTCTCCCCCAAATTCCCTCCAACCCTAGCCAACGCATCTTTCCCCCCTTCCCACCTTCATCCACCGCTGACCAACCTCCACCCTCCTTCGTCCTTTTTCTTTCTCCCTCAACCCAAACTCTTCCCCTTCCCTCTTCTTTCCCTCTTTCTCTCTACCTCCCATTTCCCCTTTCTCTTATTCTTTCTTTACACCAGCCACCATCCGTGACACCGTTGGTCACTCTTTTTCTCCTTTATTTTGAATTCATAGTTATTTTCCATTATTTATTTTGTTATTTTGTTCTTATTCTTCATGTCATTTATATTTAGCTTAGGGTACCATAAGTTCATGTCGGCTACTTCATTGCTTTGGTTTCAAAAGGTTCGAGGTGCTACCGGAGTATCCTCCCCCACGTTCACCGCTGCCCAAATTTATTAGGTTTCTTTTCATTGACTCCATCCAAAATTTAGGAAGTTTCACTTCTCTCCCTATCTTATGATTCTCTTACTATATTGTCATTATTTATCTTTGTACATTGGAGACAATGTACATCTTAAGTGTGGGGAGGTTAATTATAGTATTATTAGAAAATCCCTGAATTATGTCTTGTTCGTAAGTAGATTTTCTCATATTGCTATTAAAATGAAACTTCTATTGACTTATGATTTTCATTGATATGTTTTGGATTAAGTCATAGGTAATGGTGCATTGATCATTCAAAATTTAATACATTAGAGAATCAAGCATGATAAGTCTATTTTCAGAATTAAATAATTTTAGGTTGTTTCCCTGAATTTAATATTACTTTGAAATTTGAAACTTGCAAGGCTGACATCAAAAACCATAATTTTTGTGAGATTTTGAGCCTTCTTGAGCATATATTTTTCTTGCTCACTTTATTATTGGTTATGAGTGTGTCAATATTTATTTGTTATTCTAGAACTTGCTTCGATTATGCATGTCGAGACCATACTTTTGATTTGATATACTGATATGATAAAGGCGCCTAGGATTTAACCCACTTACCCCAAAAAGTCTACCTTCATAATTAACCCCTAGTGACCCCTTTGATCCTAATAAACCGTTTCTTGATATACCCTTAATATTAACCCAAAACTCATTATTTTTTATTCATTAAGAATTTTCCCTATTATATTAACTCCTTTTTGTCGAGATTTAATTTGACCAGTTGCCTAACTATGTTCTATATTTCAGTTGTTAAATTTTTCTTGTTTTTGTTTTTATTAAAAAATAATAGAAATATTAGTTCTATGTTATTTGAGCTTAAGCAGTTAATTTCACATTTGGAGAAGAAGCTCGTATTATTATTGATAAGTTTTTAATTGATGTAATTATTCAGTATTAGTTTATTTTTCTAGTTAGGTAAATTGTCAATTCAATCTTGATTTTAACCTTCTTTTTCGACCTTTATCCACACCTTTAAACCAAGCCCCATTACAACCCTTTTAAAGACCATTGGATTGGTGTATCATCTCATTTTATAGTGGTGGAGATTTGATTTTCATGCAAGCCTATGGTAATAAATTTTCATGTTTGACTTTTGAGTGCTTAATCTTGAACCTTAAACACTTTAAGTGATTTGACTGAATCTTTAGTAAGGATGTTAATTCTTGTCGGTTTTGAATCAAAGGTGATTATTTAGGTAACGGGAAACATCTATGTTTTTGTGCTACAAAAATTTGTGACTTAAATTGCTTGAATCTTTAAGACTCTTTTAGTTAAATTATCAATGTATGAATTATCTGTGAATTGTGATGAGACATTATTGATGAGAATTATGAATTGAGGAAGTTAATTTTAATCGTGAGTTGAGGATTTTGCTTGAAGACAAGCAAACGCTTAAGTGTGGGGATATTTGATAAACCATAATTTGTACATATTTTGACCCCATGCTTGGCTCATTTTTGGATGAATTTTAATTAGATTTGATGAATTTGATGCTCCTAATCCTTTTAATTTCATGTTTTATACTCATGAGAGCTAAGGGAGTCGAAAAGAACGATAAACGGGCCAAAAAGGGACAAAATAGGCCCATCTTAGAGATCAACACAGCTTGGACTATAGCATACGGGAAGATCACACGGTCGTGTGTGGCAAGCAAAGTCAAGCATGGCCTAAGCTATCAAACACGGGCATGTCCTTGCCGAACCCAAGTTTAATTCTATTCGAAAAAGACCACTTGTAGGCCAAGAGAGGTGTGCCGAAGCCTATATAAACACCCTAGGGGAGGACCTAAAGGGGACACACAGAGTAGGAGGCAGAAAATACTCGAAGACAGCCATTGGAAGCAACTTGGAAATGGATCTTATCAAGATTGAGGATCTCCTATCAATTTCTCTTGAAGTTTTTGGGTTTTCTTATGTTTCGTTGTTCTCCTTATTTTAAGATGTTTCCCTCTATTAGTATGAACTAAATCCCTTAAATACCTAAGGGGATAAAACCTAAGACGGATCTTATTATTATTTGATTTATAAGATAAATACTTATTCTTATTCTCAATTGTGAGTTCTTATTCTTGTTTTGATAATTCAGGTAATTGATTCAAGTCGAATGTACTTATTCAGAGTAGCAAAAGTCCCTGTTTAAGAGTAGATCAAAATAATTAAGCGAGTTGATTGCAACCCTAGAAATAGGGCGACATAAATCTACCGGATTAGAGTCAAATCTAATAAGGGAATCCATAGATCGAGTTAATGCGACAATGGGGGTTTTAATTAGAAAGAAATTTCAGTTAATCAACCTAGAGTCAGTTGTTCTTAGTCTTGAAAGAGATATTAGCATAATTTATGGATTTCTATGGATTAAGTCAAGTGAATAAATCATATGAATCAAAAGTAATAAGTGAAGTCTAGGTGGATTCTTCCTTGGGTATTGCCTCTCTCATATAGTTGTCTAAAAAAAATTTTCCCAATTCATTCTGTGTCGTGCTTTTAATTAATTTTAGTTGAAAAGAAATCACTCCAATTCTTAGGCTAGATAATAAGAAGATAGTAATTACTAGTAGTCTTGGTCCTTGTGGATACGATATTTCTAGTCTTACCATCTTACCATAACTATACTATTAAATGATAGGTGCGCTTGCATTTATTGTGATCGTAGTTAGTTAGAGACACATTAATATTTATAGCAATAAACCCATTACCGAAATCGTACTTGTTCATTTGGGTAGATGGATCCTTGTCTTTCTTCGCCTTTAACTGAACAACCTTTTCCACTATTCTCATACCAGGAACTGCTTCAAGTGTAGGCTCCAACAATTTGAATCAAACATAAAACAAAAAATTGTGTACTTTACTTTCAATGGGAAAGGAAAATTCTCTCTTCATAGAAATCAGTAGAATTGTTATTTCGAAAAATAAGATTTATACTTGGATAATAAACTCTTAGTATTTTTAGGCAAAATAACAATATCTCAAAGTTGTGTATTTTTATCCCTATTAGTGCTATCTATTTATAAAGAGAATAGGTGAAACCCTTATTAAATTGTAGAAGTCTATATGAATAGAAAAACTAACTCTTATTTTAACTAGGATTAGGTGGGGTGGAAACCCTAAGTAATTAAACTAGGATTTTTTTCCCTAGCATTAAACATGAGAGGCTTTTGGGCCTTTGTGACTGCCTTCTGACGTTAGTGAATACTGCAACTAAAGATAAGAACTAAAGTGGTATCCACCAGTATATGGGTCAGGTTGTAATATAGAAGTTACAACAGAACAACAGAGTATTTTGAGGATCATATTCGAAGAAGGCTTGATTAAATTAATACTAAATTCTACACTAATTGGTTTAATTAGTACTTCTGTAACACCCCAACCCCGGCCTAGATGTTATGGCCGAATCTGGCGATATCACATTAACGTGTTTTTCGAAAACATAATTTCATTGGAAAAGTCGTTCTATTTTAAATCTCGTTTATGATCATAACAGAAATTTAAAGGTATCTTGTTCATTTAAAACTCAAGTTGTTTTTAGCAGTTTATTGATCATATTAGTTTGTTACTATATTTAAAACAATGTTTTATGCGGAAGCTTTTATAGTATGTTACAAAAACATGGTATTTTGAAAAGCATTTATCTTTTGAAAATTCGCGTCTTACTTCTTTCAGATATGAATTAAAATAAGTAAAATCCCAAATTAAAAGTTAAAATTTTAAAGAGGCCTTATTACAAAACAAATACCCAAAATAAATTTCTTGTAAATAAAAAGTCAAATATAAAAGCAGGTGCAGTTGTGTAGCCACCTCTGAATCTCTCGCAGCACTGATCCGCCTAAGATTGGGGATTACCTGTAAGATAAACAGAGGGGTGAGTTTATGAAAACTCAGTGTGTAACCCCATATAAACAAATAGCCCATGCAATTACAATCTGGACCTACCAAATCAATAACAATTCAGTTCAGTTGGGCCTTAGCCCATTACAGTATCAGTATCAGTGTGGGCCTTAGCCCATTTTAGTGACAGTAACAGTTCAGGCATGCAATCAGAAATCCTACCCAACCAGCCTCTACACTCCACTCCGTCCAGCCCTACACTCCATGTGGGGATAAAATTAACCCACCCAACCCTACACTCCAAAAATTAGCACTAGTTGTGGCACTAAACAGTATTTGCAGCAGAGCTGTCAGTACAGTACACTTCCTCCTATCATCATAATCCCATCCCCATGCAACATATCACACATGGATGCAACATATAACTACCATGGCATACTCATATACAGTCATACATAACATAAGGCATGCAGTCATTTAATATCATAGGGGCATAACAGTCATTTTATACCATAGGGCAATAACAGTTATTTTATAACATAAAGGCATAATAGTCATTTTATCAGTTTGGGGTCTAAGTATACTTACCGACCCATCAATAGGTCCACAGTCATCTCGAGCGACCCGTGCAACCTTTCACAATCAAACAGTGGAAATGGGCCCAAGGCCCATAATGCGGGCCCATATGGGCCCACACGCTCGTGTGGCCCACATAGCCAAAAAATGGACTCGACCATGTAAATTACACAGCTTGGCCCAATATTCTCCACACGTTCGTGTGGTTTAGTCGTGTGAGGCCCATAAGCCTGTTGGGCCCATACGGCCCATTTCGACCAACATGGCCCAAAATGGCCTAAGACCATGAAATTGCTCATGGTGGCTTCAATAGTCAACGCTCACGTTTTATGGATTCAGATTACCACACAAGCGAGCGCACACTCGTGTAGCATCAATTTTCATATTTTTTGACTTTTGTTGATGTACGAATTGGGCAGTTTTAACACACCCGTTTGCGAAAACGTGCGAATAACCCACAAGCACCAAACCTGTCTTGATTGAACAAATGTGGCATAGTCCTCTTAGATCACTGACGAAGGTTGATTACCACTCATTGATGAATATCTGTGTTACAAGCGAATTTTATTAAACAGAGTTGTTTATACCCAAGGCTTAAATCTCTATGTAATAACTTACAACACCACAGAACCCCAAAAGTAGGGGAAAGAGCATTCAGCCTTTACCCATAATGAAAGAAAAAATAGTTACATTTGATCGAGTGATGAAAGAAAGGTTTCGAATGCTTCAATCCCACTTGTAACTCCTTCACTCCTTCAGAAGTTCTAAAAATCAAAAGAAACATAGGAATATTCGACTTTGTCAGTGTAAGAAAGGAGGAGACTTGGTACTAATTAAAAGAAACAAGAAGGAGTTGAGTGCTTTTACCGATTGTCAGAGACTAATCACTAAACCGAAGATGAAATAGCGATGGAATCTACCTAAGAACCAACTAGAGAAATATTGTAACATCCCTAAACCCGGCCCACAAGCCCTGACCGGATCTGGTATGTCACTACGGAAAGACGGTTGAAAATATTTTTGTGACTTTAGAGTAAAGCATGAAAAATTGTTAACCTTTCGAAAACCATGTCCATTTAATATTTGTGTGAAAAACTTGATATTATAAAATATCCAAATTAAAACCTTAGTCTATATCTTTTGAATAAAAGTTGCTAAAACAAAATCAACTTCAAATGATAATTCAATGTAATCAGGCCCTAATTAAAATAATACCAAAATAATAGTAAGGCCCTTATTACAACCCAATATTTTAACAAGATACTTAACATTAAAATGTATAAAATAATCCAAATATCCTCTTCTGCATGGGCCACCTTGTGTCCTCTCCGAACCCGGTCCGGCTTTACGCATCACCTGAAAATGTTAACGGAAAAAGGTGAGTCACCAAGACTCAGTGTGTAACCCTTTTTCCTGGTTTAGCAAAACATCATACACAAATCATAATCAAGTTTAACATGCACAAGTTTCAATATGCACCCAACCTAGCCATCCATAACACCTTTTTCTACCCCGTGTGGTACCAAACCACTGGTGGTGCCAAACCACTGGTGACCCAAAGTCACGATATCACCAATGTGGTGCCAAACCATTGGTGACCCAAAGTCACAATAATCCATCTGTGGGGCCAACCCACGTGTGATACCAAATCACTGGTGACGATCCCGTATCTCAATAGTGGGGCCAACCCACGGTGGCGTTAAACCACAGGGACAAGTCGCTATGAGGTGCCAAACCTCTGGTGTCCCAATGACACAAATGTGATACCAAATCACTGGTGACCGAAGTCACGAATAGTCAAGTTGTGGGGCCAACCCACGTGTGATACCAAATCACTGGCGACGATCCCGTAATATCAACTGTGGGGCCAACCCACTGTGGTACTAAGCCACTGGGACAAGTCGCTATGAGATGCCAAACCTCTGGTGACCCAAAGTCACAATAAATCGATCTGTGGTACCAAACCACTAGAGGTGCCAAACCTCGACACGGATATCATATTCCCCCTCCTCTCATATCACCCATAGACATATCATACCGACTCATGTAAAGTATGCCAATCATGCAAATCATGCTACCATGTTAATATTACATCTAACAACACATACATCATAGATCATGATATCATATTTCAATAACAGAACTCGTAATGAAACGGACTTACCCGAATCCGTGCGCATACCCCATAGGGTATCATATCACTCAACCATACCGTTTTGGCTTTGTTAAATAATCCGGTTATTAAGCATATTACTAAGCAAAGAGTGTGTTAGTTTACACACCTGTTAACACGCAAGCCTTAATCCCAACGAACCGATTTAAGACTCTCAATTACCCTGCTCCTATAATCGGCCAGAACATCAGAACTAAGACCATTCGGCCAACTCCAAAGACCACCACCACCCTTTGATTTCGGCACCCCACAAGAGAAAGAACAAACCGAATACTAGGGAAGAGCTTACTTACCACGCCCAAGCTTGCAGAGACTGAGAGAGAGAGTACTTGACGGCCTCAAGAATCGGCTTAAGCAAGATGACAAGAGAAGGGACAGGTTTCGACTAAGAGTGCTTTCAGCTTAGATAAGAATAGGAAAAGAAAGGGAATAATAATGGGGCTTATAGAGGTTTGACTATTGATAGGAAAAGAAGAGAAAACAAAAGTTGCTTAAAGGAGAAACAGATTCGCAAGAACAAATAAAAGTAGTGAAGAATGAAGAAAAAGTGAAGGTTTTAGGAGCAAAGAGCTAAAATTCGGCAACAAGGGAGCCCACACCCTTTAAATAGAATTTGGCTACTCCTCCAAACCCTTCATGGCCGAAAATGTCAACAAGAAGACCCCTTAGCCGTCCCACTCCTATACCTCTCTCCCAATCCCTTGATTCCCTCCTAAAAACGCTCTACACCAACCTTTCAAACAAATTCAAAATAAAACCAACCCAAGCCTTCTCTTAGCCACTCATTTAAAATGATTTGAACAAGTCAAAATCCTCCTTTTAAGTGCCTTGGCTGAATCCAACACTCCCCCCTTGCTCATGACGCAAAAATAAACCAAAATGCTGCCCTTGCAGCTTGAACCTGAGACCCCTTAGCACCCTTGAGGCGTCACTTCTCCATGCCTTATGTGGCGCCTCCTTGCCACTCTTCCAAAGAAATTCTTGAGTCTAAACCTCCCAAAAATTTCTCTTAAGACCCCAATAGCCAAGCTCCCCTTCTTAACACCAAAAATCCAAAAATTTCCTAAGGCCTCTCTTACCTTCGAGGCTTCTCCAAACCCCTTAAAACTCGTCCAAACATACAATAAACCTACCATCACTTGAGTTATGCATTAAATGCATAACCCCTAGATCTCGGGTGTTACAAATATGATAGGAGAAAATGGTTTACAGGAGAAAAAAGGAGAGGATTAATGGAGTACTCGGTCACAAAAGGAAGATGAGGAAAAAGAAGATCTGTTAGCCAAAGGATCGAAGGAGAGGAAGAAGGTGCATTCTGCCAATAGTAGTATCAATTGGAAAAAGAACAAAGAAAAGGCAATTGAGAGACAAAGTATTCGGCCAAAGGAATATTTGTCAAAAAGAAAACAAATGAGGTGAAAACAGAACCCTTACCACATTCGGCCTTCAAGAAACAGAGGAAAAGCAAATACCAAGTAGAACCGAAATGAGGAGTATACCAAAGAGGAGTATACAACTCTGGCTGAAATTCTTGAGTGCGTACAGTCTAATTTCGGCACAACACTCCCTCTCTTCTCACCTCCCTTGATTTTCTCCTAAAATCCCTCCTCAAATCTCTCCACCCGATCACACCTCCCCTCAACCACTTCAGTGTTTCAGTCAAACTACAACACCCCCACGGTACAGTAGTAAAATAAATATTCCTTAACTCCACCAAGATTCGAACCTCAGTCCACTGGCATAGGTAACACACCACTTACCCCCTAGACCAGTAGGCTTTTTTTGTCTTGTTATACACACAATAATTTAAAAACCTACTAACTATAGGCAAGGGTTTATTCTTTAAAAACAAAACTTTTTGCACAAGCCCAGGCTTGAACCCAAGACTTCTCGGACACTCCCAAACACACCCAAATCACTTAACCACTGAAGCAGACATACAGTTGTGTTACAAATATACAAAAAAATAAATACTTAGACTTTTGGGGCATTACAACTTCATCCAAATTATATTGTGATTATTCATAAAAGAAATGAAAACAAGAATAATGAAAAAAATATAAAATATCGAGAGGAATAGATTATAGATTTCTCAAATTCTAAAGGCAAAAGACTAACTCGCTTCATTGTTCATAGTTAACTCCTATTTCGCGTTCTATTCAATCAGCTAGTCATTAACCTAGTATGGCCTCTTACCCTTTTACTAAACTAATGAGTCGACAAGAACTACTTATCTCTCAATGTCATAGGTCAAACTGGGTTAGGCTAAGGGGTGCCCAATAGACTTCTCCTCTTAGATTCCTTTCTACCTAGATGACTTCCTGGGGTTGTCAAGCCTAAGGTTTAAGTTCTCTTTTCCCAAACTAATTGATCCACTGAGAAACCCTCAGATAATCGTTAATTATTCCCACATCTGCTTGTTAATCTCCTAAGTATTTTAGTTACACATCGATCTATCTAATAACATCGTTGATTTGAATTGAAACATAAAATATTTCAAAATAATGTAAAGAGAAAAGAAAGATCCTGAATAATAATTGCAATCCTTAAGAGAGTGAGTGATTCACAATCTAAATCCACTAAATAAACAAAACAAGAATAAAAATAAAAGTAAAAGTAAAACCCAAAAAACTAAAAATATAAATTGAAATAGAAGGGAACAAGGTCCCCTAAATAGTTCTAAGTAATGGTATTTATAGGAGCCAGGCTAGCTGGCTCATTTTGACCTAATACAATTGACTAAACGTCATTAAGTTGATTTGTATGGACGAAAACACCTTTTCTCTTTTAAGTGGCCTTATTATAGCTATGTCGCGACACCTTTACGCCTGTGTCATGACACTTATGACAATTTGCTCCTTTGGCCTTCATTTGGGGTTGTGTCACAACATCCTATGGTCTATGTCATGACATGGTCAACAGTAGGATCTTTTGGTATTCTGGATGTAGTGTTGCGACATTACAGCAGCGTGTGGCAACATCGGGAGCAGTCTATTGACTTTTCAACCTAAATCAATGTCCTGCACACTCAACCAACATATTAGACCTCCCTTAGGTCCGGATCAGCCTAAAAGGTCATACAACACTCCTAATTACTCATTTTATTCTCTAAGATCTAAAGATAAAAACTAATTAAAAACATTACTAAATTACTTTCCAACAAGCTCACTAAGTATAGAAAGAGGCCTAATTTGCTATAACGAATTGTAGTAGATCAAACTCCCCCACACTTAAGTCATTGCTTGTCCTCAAGCAAAACAAACATGTAAATAGTAAAACTAAATAATAGACGACCCTTGAGCAAGTATGATATAGTGATCAGTTTGGGAGTAAGCAAATAAGTATAATTGTGAGTATATGTAATTTTGATATGATATATAATCGACTTATCATTATTAATATCAGACACCTAAGTTTATTGTATTACAAATTATACAAGCAAAAATATTATCAAGTATATTGATCAAGAAAAAAATTACATAAGTACTATAATTATGCCAGCAGAGTAGAGACAACCATTATTACATTTACAAAAGAAAATAAAAGCATTAGTAAAAATAAAATAACAAATCATAGCTATAAATTAAAATTTTTCTAATTATTATATTAACGTATAAATTAAAATTAACCTAGTAGTGTTGGCTCCACGGTAGCGGTGCCAACAACTTGATCGTCTTCGGATGTAACACCCCAAACCCGGCCCAGAAGTTAGGCCCGAATCTAGCGTGTCATATTGAAGTGTTTTTTGAAAATCATGTTTTCATTAAAAACCCTCCTTAATATTTAAAAACTAAAGTCTCAGTTTGTGTTCGTTCAATTTTAAAACGTGGTTCATCGAAAAGTTAATCACTGGTAAAAATGTTATTAACTTCGTTAAAAATCTCTTTTAGTTACGGAAGCTAATTTAAGGTAAAGAAGTTTAAAACGTATGTTTTTGAAGACAGTAATTGGGTTGAAAACTCGTCTACGTCTAATAGATATAAAACGTAACAAAATCTCAAATTCAAAATTAAATCCAGAGATGCCTTATTACAAAAATTAAAACCCAAAATGGAATTTAAAATATATATAAAGCCCAAAGCATAACAGCCACAGTCATGTAGTCACCTTCGAGTCCCTCGCAGCACCGATCCTCCTAACGCTAGGGATTACCTGCACAGTTAAAAACGGGGTGAGTTTACGAAAATTCAGTGCGTAATCCCCTTACTAGAGTAACAGTCGATATACAAAGACAGAAACCAAAACATTATGGGCCAAAGCCCTTTAACAGTAACAGTACAATCCAGTTCAGAGCATACGTGGGCCAAAACCCACTACAATATCATTTGGGTCACCGCCCATAATAGAATCAATTGAGCCTGGCCCAAACTAATAACAGAACAAGTGGCCCTAAGCCCAGTACAACGACAAATCTCATAAATAGATATGCAACAGTATGAGGATACATCCCACCCTGATCCAGCCAACACACCACCAGTACCAACCCTACACTTCTGGGGGGATTAAATTGACCCACCCAGCCAATACACCAAGCTTATCACCAGTTGCGGCACTAAGTCAACAGAACGGCTCGCTGTCATAGACAGAACGGTTAAAAGCCATAAATATCGCAGCAACGCTGCCAGTTAATAGAACGGCTAAAATCCATAAATTTATAAACCATAATAGGATGGCACAGAGACATAATCAGGATGGCACAAAGCTATCGATAACTGTAATAAGTTTGGCACATAGCCATCAGTGACGGTAATATAATTGACACACAGCCACGGGTAATTATGATCAACACAGAGTCATCAATATATATGTTAGGCATATAGCCACAGGTAAATACGATTGGTACAAAGACATAGTCAAGATGGCACAGAGCCATATTTAGGTTGGCACAGAGCCAAAATCAGATTACGAGGCTTTAAGTCATCTATCGCTCCTCAGTCGTCTCATGCGACCCATACGACCCTATCAGAACTTTCTCCGTATCAATGTTCCAACCCCATGCAATATGTCGTGTATGTCATGCTCAATCATTACACGTGTATGCAAAATGGCCATGCTCAGTAACAGCCATTTAGGAATATATTAAAAGCATATCAGTCATACAACCATCGTCAAGTCAATTAAAACACAGTCTACAATCCCAGTCAAATCAGTCAAATCATAGCACCAGTCAGTCAATTACCCACAAGGGAAAAACAGTCATTTTACCCTATATGGGTTGTAACATCCCGAATTTGGGCCTAGTAGATTTGGGCCTATTGGGTTGTAACACCCAAAAATCTCGAAACTTTTAATTTCTGTGCATGGGAGTTAATATGTATGTGTAGCACTTAGAATACTAATATTAAGGTATTATCGGGATTATTTGAAGCCTTAAAGTTAGGGGAGACCATAGGAAAAATTTATTTTCTTACTTAGTGGACCCTAGTCTCAGGCACGAGGCCTCATAAGTTGATTAAGAGAAGAGAGGACACAAATGGGGTCCAGATTGGGCTCAGGAATGGGCTGAGGCCTTGGCTAAATTTCTATGTAGACACTCTAGTGCGTTAAAGATAGTCTCTATAGTTTAAATATCAAGGTGGGCTTGTGGCCCAAAGCAACAAGGGGCACGGCAAAGAGAGTTATAGATGTCGTCAATAGGCAAAGGGAGAGGCCCAATTTGTGGTCGTTTGGAGCCCATAAAGTTAGGCCAATTTTGGCACTAAAGGGAGCCAAGAGGGGACGGTAAGGTGGCTACAAATAGGGGTTTTTAATATTTTAAAATATGTGATATTATTTTGATAAAGAATGGAGGAAGTGGTGTGATGTAGGACACTTTTGGATGGGTGTTTTGATAAAGATAAGGGATAGGATGAGGAGCTATCTTTAGAAGGTTAGTGTTAGCCAAAATTTTGAAAGAGTTGGAAAGGAGAGGGGCATTCGGTTTTGGCTTTAGGTGGGTGTGCCAAAATTTGAAGGCCATCATACTCAATTGTTCTCTTTCTTTCTTTTCCTATCTTCTCTCTTCCAAAAAGCCGAAACTACACTCTTATTTTCTGTCTTAGCTAAAACCTCTAAATCTCAGCATCATTTTATTTGTTTTTCCTTTCCCGAAGTTTCACCATAGCTGAATCATCATCCCAGGGTTGGTAAGATTTCTGTTGTTTTCTTCTTTGTTATCTCTTTCCATTCTCATCTTTAGTCTAACCGGAATCACTTCCTTAATATCTTGTTGGGTTGTTCTTTTCTTTTCACTCTTTATTCCTAGCAAATTGAATTCCCGTTGAGGCGCTTGTCTTTGAATCCTAAAGATAGTTGAAGGTAAGTAGATGATGTTATTTTGTTAAATTCGGCTGAATGGTAAGAGGGGCCTTATGTTCCCTGTTTGGCCGAAAGGCCACTTCTCTTTAATTCATCCTCCTGTAGTCGAATCTCATTTGGTGGTGGTGTATGGGTTCAATCAACGTTTAGCCAAGACCGTTAACTCCGAGATCCAGTCGATTTAGGTAAGAAGATCCCTCCTAGTGGTTCTATTAATCGATTCATTGTATATCTATTATCTTAACCGAGTTGGGTGGACATTTGAATCGTATCTCTTGTAGTAAGTTTTTGACCGACAAATTAGGGATCTGATAATTGCGATTCCGACTAGGAAGAGCATCAATTTCGATAATAAAATGTTAAGCGTAATTAGGTGTGTAACTTTTCACACCGTTTAGATTGTTTGTTAGTGTATGTATATAAATCTCTTATATTCTGTTAAATGCTGAAATCCCGGCAATCAGTTTAAACCTGAGGACGGTAAAGGCGAATCACCAGGTTAGTGATTTCTGTCATTCATAAGTGAATGTTTCTACTAAGATGATATGTTTTATATGTATGCCGATTTTTGTGATTGCACAGGGTTGGGTGATTGATGAAAGGGGAAGTGTTCTGATGTAGTGGGCTTTGCCATGATCTATTGTAGTGGCTTTTGCCATGATCTGTTGTAGTGGCTTATTGCCGTGATCTGTTGTAGTGGCTTCTTGCCATGATTTGTTGTAGTGGCTATTTCCATGATCTATTGTAGTGGCTATTGACATGATCTGATGATGAGCAGCTAACTGCAGCATGACTGCCATTGATGGTGTGTAGTAGTGTGGGTTGATTGTAGAAACCCCAATGGTGTGATTGGCAGGTAAGGGTGGTGTGTAGCAGATGGAAACCTAGGATTGGGTTGGGCTTTGCATATTTTCTGATATATTATGCTCTATTATCTGCTCGGTTGGGCTAAGGCCCAATCTGATGGTGCCCGGGGGTTGTACACCGAGTCTCGCGACTCACCCTATTATTTAACATCTCTCAGGTAGCACCTAGTGCATCGGACCAGGCTGGGGAGGAGCATAAGGTGGCCATGCGAGAGAATATCGTGATTCAGCAAAAGACTCTACTTAGTTTAATTATTTTTGTTATTTTTAATTAGTGGGTTTTAAATTTCATTGTAATAAGGCCATGGGCCACTAGCTTTACATTTTTTTTTCCTTTTCTTTTTGGTTTTATTTTGGGCTTTTATTATTATTTGACATTTAAACTTTACGTTTTAATTAAACTAAGGCATTAATATAAAATGTATATCTCTTACAAATAATTTAACGATTTAGTTTTCCTAAATAAAAGGTTAAACTCAAAAAAAATATTTTTTTCCAAAATTTTGACATTTTTTTTAATATCTCCTTAGTGACATGACAGATTTGGTTATGGTGTTTGGCCCGGGTTTGGGTGTTACAAATTAGGATCAGAGCCCGATTCAAAACTTGACTTTGGGGTTTTTGGGCTCAAAACATTTTCTAAAGATGGGCTTTGAAACATGCATTTTTATAAATGATACAGGTCTATTAGCTCGGCATGGCACCTGCGTCTCCGACCCAAGTCCGCCAGGTAAGTATTCTGAACCATTGTGTGATATATATATGTGGGCTTGATGGGCTTTAAGGGACGTAGATTAGTTTAAATAGAATTTGGGGACTTTAGGCCTAGTTTACACCATACTTTAAACTTCATAAAACTTAACCTAATTAAACAAACCCAAGAATAAGTCACTGAGTTAAGGTGTGGTAATAGGCATACGCATGTCTAGGATTGGATCCAGGGAGAGCTTGGTATTTAAGAAGTCCTAGTGACTCACCTCCTCTTCGTTGGAATCCTACAGTGCGAGTATTTGTACACCTAGCAAGTGAGGACTTGTTAACGGGCCAAAAGTTTTTATCAGAAACCCGAAAGGGACCAGCCACCCTAGTTTTGTAAAAAAAATTATCCAAAATGCCCCTAGTTTTGAAAAAAAAAACAAGTTTATCAAAACGCCCTTGATTTGAAAATTTTTTACCAAAACACCCTTGATTTGAAAATTTTTCAAAACGCCCTTGATTTGGAAAATTATCAAAAGTTGCAACATTTCCAAAATACCCCTATTTTGTAAAATCACCAAGATACCCTATTTTGAAAATTATGAAAATACCCCTGTAAGATAAATTACGAAAGTGCCCTGGGTAGTGAAAGGATGAAAACGCCCCTAAGTGATGAACGCAAGTTTGTGAATGCCCTCTGTAGGCCAATTGTGAATGTATGTAATTCTCTGAATTAAGGTAGTAGACTTGAGACTGAACCTTCAGATATAATTTTGAATTCGAAAGAACCACTATCAAACTACTTTTTCATAAAATTGTTCGTGGATAATCAGTGGAAAGAGTTAATAATTCATAAAATTTTCTTAAATTAGATAAAGGCGATATTAAGACGATGAGTACAAGGAGTCGAGGACGTCCGTCCGCGTGGTCGTGGTAGGGGTAGGATGACCAGTGTCGAGCCAGAGGGTGCAGCCACGGGTCAGAAAGCAGATCTTGGATCTACCAAATTGTAGAGGAGAATTTCAAGACCAAATGGGTGGAGACGATGCTGTGTCTCAGGCTATGTTAAGGGTTTTAGAGAGAGATATTAGGGCAAGCATGGGTCTAGGAGCTCGAAAGTCTGTGTCAGAGTGGCTCCAGGCTAATGGAACGGAGATGTTTAGGGGAGTTTCTGGCATAGCCCCTAGCATAGATGTGTATTGGTTGGAGGCAACTGAGAGCATAATGGATGACCTAGACTTCACGACGGAGGAGAAGTTGAAAGGGGTCGTGTCTTTTCTTCGAGACGAGGCCTATCAGTGGTGGCTCACAGTAAATGAGGATACCACCGTAAATCAGATTGACTGGGATTTCTTTAGGGCATCATTTAGGGAATGTACGTTGGGACAAGCTATGTGGATGTGCAGCGCAGAGCATTCCTGAACCTGGTTCAGGGAAGTAGGTCGGTAGCAGCGTATGAAGTGAAATTCTTACACCTTAGCTGTTATGCTCGAGGGATAGTAGCCATAGAACATGAAAGATGTGTTCGTTTTGAGGATGGCCTGAAGGACGATCTACGTGTGTTGATAGCTCCATAATGAGAGAGGGAATTTGCGGTGCTTGTGGAGAAGGCTAAGATAGCTAAGGAGGTGAAGCGGACAGAAAAACTAAATCGGGATAGGGATAGAAGTAGAAGTAGGAGAAATTTTGATTCGTCAGGGGCAACTGAGTGCACTCAGAAAAGACCTAGGTCAGATGCACCGAACCAGGTAGAGAGACCTGCTACTGCCAGTCAGACACAAAAGTGTGCCCGATGTGGTAGATTCCATGTAGGTGAGTGTTTGGTAAGCAGTGGAAAGTGTTTTAGGTGTGGATCTCTGGATCATCAGATTAGAGACTGTCCACAGCTACGGGGCAATGTAGGACCCGCAGGGTAGGGACATGCTCAGCTGAATAGAGGAGGTCAGCAGCCGCAGAGAGGTCATGGACAAGCCAAGGGCGATATTGGTAATGAATGCAGTCGTGGAGCACCAGGTAGAGGTGCAGGTTATGCTGAGGCAAGACAGCCAGCTTTGGTCTATACAGCACTTCGCCAAGGGGACGAAGACACTCCAGATGCGACTAATGGTGCGTACCCTACTGTAGTTTGTTGAGTGTTTCTTTTTAGAATTGGAGTACGCAGTGAAAGCATAGTGGTGAGACTTGGGTAGTACAATTGATAGTTAGTTGAAAATTTCGAGGACGAAATTTCTTTAAGGAGGGTAGATCTATAACATCCCGAATTTGGGCCTAGTAAATTTGGGCCTATTGGGTTGTAATGCCCCAAAAATCCTAAAACTTTTAATTTCTGCGCATGGGAGTTAATATGTATGTGTAGCACTTAGAATAATAATATGAAGGTATTATCAGGATTATTTGAAGCCTTAAAGTTAGGGGAGACCATAGGAAAAATTTTTTTTCTTACTTAGTGGACTCTAGTCTTAGGCATGAGGCCTTATAAGTTGATTAAGAGAATAGAGGACACAAATGGGGTCCAGATTGGGCTCAGGAATGGGCTGAGGCCTTGGCTAAATTTCTGTGTAGACACTCTAGTGCTTTAAAGATAGTCTCTGTAGTTTAAATATCAAGGTGGGCTTGTGGCCCAAAGCAATAAGGGGCGTGGTAAAGAGAGTTATAGATGGCATCAATAGGCAAAGGGAGAGCCCAATTTGTGGCTATTTGGAGCCCATAAAGTTCGGCCAATTTCGGCACTAAAGGGAGCTAGGAGGGGACGGCAAGGTGGCTACAAATATGTGATATTATTTTGATAAAGAAGGGAGGAAGTGTTGTGATGAAGGACACTTTTGGATTGGTGTTTTGATAAAGATAAGGGATAGGATGAGGAGCTATCTTTAGAAGGTTAGTGCTAACCGAAATTTTGAAAGAGTTGGAAAGGAGAAGGGCATTCGGTTTTGGCTTTAGGTGGGTGTGCCGAAATTTGAAGGCCATCATACTCAGTTGTTCTCTTTCTTTCTTCTCCTATCTTCTCTCTTCCAAAAAGCCGAAACTACACTCTTATTTTCTCTCTTAGCCGAAACCTCTAAATCTCAGCATCATTTTATTTGTTTTTCTTTTCCCCAAGTTTCACCATAGCCGAATCATCATTCTAGGGTTGGTAAGTTTTCTGTTGTTTTCTTCTTTGTTATCTCTTTCCATTCTCATCGTTAGTCTAAACTAAATCACTTCCTTAATATCTCGTTGGGTTGTTCTTTTCTTTTCACTCTTTATTCCTAGAAGCCGAATTCCCCCCGTTGAGACTGCTTGTGTCGAATCCTGAAGATAGTTGAAGGTAAGTAGATGATGTTGTTTTGTTTGGCCGAATGGTAAGAGGGGCATTATGTTCCCTGTTTGGCCGAAAGGCCACTTCTCTTTAATTCATCCTCCTGTAGCCGAATCTCATTTGGTGGTGGTGTAGGGGTTCAATCAACGTTTAACCAAGACCGTTAACTCTGGGATTCGGTCGATTTAGGTAAGAAGATCCCTCTTAGTGGTTCTATTAATCGATTCATTGCATATCTGTTATCTTAACCAAGTTGGGTGGACATTCGAATCGTATCTCTTGTAGTAAGTTTTTGTTCGGCAAATTAGGGATCTGATAATCGCGATTCTGGCTAGGGAAAGCATCAATTTCGATAAGAAAGTGTTAAGCATAATCAAGTGTGTAACTTTTCACACCATTTAGATTGTTTGTTAGTACATGTATATAAATCTGCTATATTCTGTTAAATGTCGAAATCCCAGCATATCGGTTTAAACCTGAGAAGGGTAAAGGTGAATCACCAGGTTAGTGATTTCTGTCATTCATAAGTGAATGTTTCTGTTAAGATGATATGATTTATATGTATGCTGATTTGTGTGATTGCACGGGGTTGGACGATTGATGAAAGGGAAGTGTTCTGTTGTAGTGGCTTTTGCCATGATGCAGTTTTGCCATGTAGTGGCTATTGCCATGATCGACGATGAGCGACTAATCGCAAACATGGTACGCCATCGATGGTGTGTAGCGGTGTGGGTTGATTGTAGAAATCCCCAATGGTGTGATTAACAGGTAAGGATGGTGAAACACCCCAAACCCGGCCTACAAGCCCTGACCGGATCTGGCATGCTCCTTGAGTAAAATGTAGCTAAACCTCGTTCTGTCACCTTAGAAAGAAATGGTGGTTTTAAAGGAATTGGATTTGAGTTGTGATCAGTTTGAAAACCGTGTTGTTTTTGAAGTTTGTATTGAAACATTATTATCATGTGTTAAAAAATTGCAAGTTAAAAGAAATGTCGAATTTTAGGTGTTTAGGTGTCAAAACAATTGAAGTTGTTTTACGAAAAATGTTTAATCATTTGTTTGGTGCTATTCATATCATAATAAAAATTAAAACATAAACTTAAAACAGTTAAATAGCAATGGCCTTATTACACAAAACAAAACCCGAAATGAATTCCAAAAACATAATAAGAAAACCCAAAAATACTGAGCTGTGCATGGCCACCACTAAGTCCCTGCCGACCAGGTCCATTTACTGAGTATCACCTGCAAAATGTTAGCCCACGAAGGGTGAGTCAACAGACTCAGTGTGTAACAGCCAACATAGATTCCCAATCGACAAAACATGCTATATCACATATAATAAACATAGGCAATGATGCAACCCATACCCACCTAGATATCCAACATCTAGATATCACCCGTACCTGCAAATCACACCGTGGGGATTACTAAATCGACCCTCCATCCGCTACACACCATCGAAGGCAGTCACTGTAGTCAACTGCACATCGCCCTTATAATTGTGGCATAGCTACCAGATAATGTGATAGAGTCACCAGATTCATAATATGTGACATAGGTCACCAGATAATGTGGTAAAAACCACTAGAACACTTCCCCTTCATCATTATCACCCATATGCCCATACAACATACAAATCATACACATATCATGCAATTTACCTTACCCCATGGCCATAACGATATTTCTCATATTTTCATATCAATATTTATAAACTTTATTAACCGAAAGTTAGGGGTAACATACTTGAATGCACTGTACCATTGAATGGTACCCTTAGCCATATTCATTCATTGCCTTATTAACATATACATAACATTATTATTAATCGGGAATTTAGGGTGGGTTACACACTTGACTATTCGTAGATCTAAGCAAAATCCCGAAGCTATGCGAAACTAACGAGATCCCTAAACGTTTGCCTTTCCCTTTCCTAAAATCGGCCAACACTTGTTAGTAACCAAAAGCCTATTCGGCTCAACTGGAAATCCCGAAGGATATGTCGCATGGAAATAATACCTTACCTTAATGCCGATTTGGTTTCCAACCAAATCCCGAAACTACGTGGTGCACTTCCCTTGCATTCGGTCAACCACTAATACGCACAAACGGTTAGCCTTTGATTTTGAATGATAAAGAAACAGATCTACACGCTAGAACCCTTACCTAGATCGGCCACCAAATCCCGAAGATCTACCGAATCAAGTTGTACTCCTCCCTCAAAATCACAGTTAGAATCGGCAACCCTCAATAGGTAATATGGCCTTTGGTTGAATATTACAACTCCCTTACCTTGCTTGTTTAAATCTCGAAAACTATCGTCTGCTCTTGAAGTTGCCAAGATCCCTACATAGCTTAGGTTAGAATCGACTTAGTGCCTTAAAACCAGTAGAAGTGGCCCTTGGCCGAATGGCATATCTTGCTTACCTTGGGTGTCCGAAATCCCGAAAGATCTCCCTTAAACCGTCGGCTACAAAAGAATTCCGAAACCCACTTTCATCGTTTCGGCCAAAGAAAATAAGAGGAATTAGATCCTTAGATTTCGACTAACCCAAAGTAGTCAAGAAGAGAAGAGAGGTAGGAAGTTTACTTACCAGAAGATTCGGCTCTCAAGAGATAGATTCGGCACTGAGTATAGAGTTTAGAGCACGTGGGAAGAGCATGAAAATAAGGCCAAGGATATTCAGCCAAACACTTGAAAAAAACTAGAAGAGACACAAAGGGGTTTCGGCTTTTCAAGATGAAAAAGATGGAAAAAGAATCAATAAGAATGATTCGGCCTTTGATAAAAGAATGGAGAAGAGATGTTAGGAACCTTAAGAATTTCGGCAATAGTGGGAATGAATGATGGAGAAGTTTCGGCCTTAGCAAAATAAAAGAGAAGAAAAGGGAGGAAAATGGGTTCGGTCTAAGATGAGTAAAGAAATTAAGCAATTTTGGCACTAGCTCCCTAAGCATGACCGAATATGCCCCCTCCAAAGTCCTTCTACCAGCCAACTCTTCTTCCCTCATCCAAATCCCCCTTTTCACTCCTACTTAGCCGAATCTTTAAGCTATCAGACCCAATCTACACTTCATCCATTCAGAGTCCCTGTGCCATCCATCACTGCACCTCCTTGCTGAAAAATAAAAGCTTCAAAACACTTCCCTTGCTGCTCGAACCTAGGGCCCCTTCACACTCCTTGTGGCGTCACCTCACAAGGCCCTAAGTGGCACCTCCTAGCCACTTTACTAACTGAGTTCTTGTGTCCTAAGCCACACAATAAACTCCTTAAGGCCTAGCTCCCTTAGTTTCCCCTTTTTAGGCTTAAAATCAGATATTTTTCTAAGGCTTCTACCTACAACCTAAGGTTCTTGAAGCCCCCAAAACACATTCAAATCACACACAAGCACATAGCCACATATATTTAAGTTAAAATGCATAACCCCTAAATACCGGATATTATAGTTCTACGCCCTTAAAATAATTTCGACCTCAAAATTACCTGGCTGAAATAAGTGAGGGTATTGCTGTCGCATTGCTTCTTCTGGCTCCCACGAAGTTTCTTCTGATCCATGGTTACGCCATAATACTTTGACTAGAGGAACTGATTTCCTCCGAAGCACCTTCACATCCCGTTCCAGAATCTGAATCGACTCTTTCTCATAGGATAAATCTGGTCTTAGCTCCACCTCCTCAATCGGTATTACATGAGATGGATCCGATCAGTAATGACGTAGCATCGAAACGTGGAACATATTGTGTATCCGCTCCAACTCCGAAGGCAACTCTAACTGATACGCTACTGGTCCAACCCGCTTCAAAATTCGATAAGGTCCTATAAACCTAGGACTTAACTTTCCCTTGCGACCAAATCTCATCACCTTCTTCCATGGCGAAACTTTAAGAAACACCAGATCCCCCATGGTAAACTCTATCTCCTTCCGCTTAAGATCTGCATATGACTTTTGCCTGTCAGATGCCTCCTTCAACCGTGCCCGAATTACCTTAACCTTTTCTTCCAATTCTGCTACAATCTCTAGACCCAAAACATGACGTTCCCCCAATTCTTTCCAATACGTAAGAGTGCGACACCTCTTTCCATATAGTGCTTTGTACGGTGCCATCTGAATACTTGCTTGATAGCTGTTATTGTACGCAAATTCCGCTAAAGGCAAGAACTCCTCCCAACTTCCTCTGAAATCTATCATGCAACCCCTCAACATATCCTCTAGCACTTGAATTACGCGCTTAGATTGGATGTCCGACCAGCAGATGGAATGACGTACTGAAGTCCAACCTGGTGCCCAATGCTTGATGTAGTGCTTTCCAAAATCGGGACGTAAACCTCAGATCTCTATCCGAGATAATCGACATCGGCACTCCGTGTAGCCTCACGATTTTTGCTACATACAATTTTTCCAATCTCTGCAGGGAATAGTCAACCCGCACTGGTATGAAATGTGCAGACTTCGTCAACCAATCTACAATCACCCATACCGAGTCTTTCTTAGTAGGCGTAAGGGGAAGCCCACTAACGAAGTCCATGGTAATTCTCTCCCACTTCCATTGCAGAATCTTTATCGGTTGAAGCAATCCTGACGGTACCTGGTGTTCAGCCTTGACTTGCTGACACGTTAAGCACTTCCCTACAAATTCTGTAACTTCTTGCATTAGACCAGGCCACCAAAACTGATCCCGTAGATCTCTGTATAACTTACTTCCTCCAAGATGCATAGCATAAGGGCTACTATGCGATTCCTGAAGAATTGCTGCCTTAACTCCTCATCCTTTGGCAAACAGACCTTCTCTCGAAAACACAGCACTCCATCGCTGTTTACACCATAGTCTTCCAACTCCCCATTTTGTACTTGTAGCAGCTTAGCACTGAGTTCGTCATCTACCATCTGTTTCTCCTTTACCTGACTTAACCATGTTGGCTTCACTTGCAACTCTTCTAACAAACTCCCATCATCATAGAGGCTAAGATGTGCAAACATCGCCATTAGATCTGACACCACTTTCTGACTTAGGGCATCTGCCACCACATTCGCCTTGCCCAGGTGATACTCTATTAAGCAATCATAGTCTTTCAACAACTTTACCCACCTTTGCTGTCTCAAATTTAGCTCTTTCTGAGTCAGCAGATACTTCAAACTCTTGTGGTCCGTGTAAATCACTGACCTTTCTCCATACAAGTAGTGCCTCCACACTTTTATAGCGAACACTACTGTAGCCAACTCCAGATTGTGCGTCGGATAGTTAACTTCATGTGGCCTCAACTGCCGAGACGCATAAGCGACCACTTTCCCGTCCTGCATAAGGATACATCCCAATCTTGTATGAGAAGCATCACAATACACCACGAAGTCTTTCCCTGCTTCCGGCTGAATCAAAACTGGAGCCTCAGTCAATACTCTCTTAAGCTCCTCAAAACTCTCCTGCTACTTATCCGCCCATACGAAAGGTACCTCCTTCCTTAACAACTTCGTCAGAGGTGCTGCTATTGACGAGAACCCTTCAACAAACCTCATGTAATAGCCTGCTAAGCCCAAGAAACTATGAACCTCTGCCACAGACTTAGGTGGTTTCCAATCTAATACTGCCTCAATCTTCCGAGGATCCACCCTTATTCCTTCCACAGACACCACATGCATTAAGAACATAACTTTCTTCAGCCAAAATTCGCACTTCCTAAACTTAGCATATAGCTTCTTTTCCCTTAACACTTATAACACAACCCGGAGATGCTCATCATGTTCTTCCTCAGACTTGGAATACACTAGGATGTCGTCTATAAACACAATGACAAACTGATCCAAGTAGGGTTGGAAAACCCAGTTCATCATATCCATGAACGCAGCTGGGGCGTTCGTCAATCCGAACGGCATTACTAAGAATTCATAATGCCCGTACCTTGTCCGAAAAGCTGTCTTATAGATATCTACTTCCTTCACCTTAAGCTGATGATATCCAAACCGTAGATCTATTTTTGAAAATATTGCGGCCCCCTTAAGCTGATCGAACAAGTCGTCTATCCTCGGCAATGGGTACTTGTTCTTGATGGTCAGCTTATTCAACTGCCGATAATCTATGCACATACGCATAATCCCGTCCTTCTTCTTCACGAATAGGACCGGTGCTCCCCATGGAGATACACTAGGTCAGATAAACCCACAATCGAGTAACTCTTGGATCTGGGCTTTAAGCTCTACTAACTCCTTTGGTACCATTGAAGCGGAGCGATCGACACGGGTGAGTGTGCATCGATAAATTAATTCGAACTCCACCTCCCCGTAAAGGGCAACCCAGGCAACTCATTCGGAAAGACATCCACGAATTCCCTAACTGTTCTCACTCCACTAACTTCTTCTTCATTTGCATCCAAAGCACTCACGAAGGCCAAAAATGCCTTGCACCCTTTTCGAACCATCTTATCAGCCTTTAATACGGAGACTACGTTAGCCAAATAATTTTTCTTTCTCCTATCATAATTATCTCCTCATCCTCCGGTCCTCAACTCCATTCGCTAGTCACAAGCAATCTAATTTAGCCCGATGTTCCACTAGCCAATCCATGCCTAGAATGAGATCAAATTCTCCAAAAGGTAGTTCCATCAAGTCGACAGGAAATACCACTCCCTGAATCTCTAGAGGCACACTCCAGAATATCCTTCACCCCACTACCGTTTGCTCTAAGGGCTCACTACCGGTCATCTCCCTATCAGACAGTTCAGATGCTACACCTAATGTTTTAGCTACTCTACATGCAACATATGAGTGGGTCGAGCCAACATCAATTAAAGCAAAGTAAGGCTTGTCAGCTATAAGGAACATACCGGTTATGACGTCTGGTGCGTCACCATCCTCCCTCCGACAAACTGCGTATACTAGACCCGGCTGTCTCGCCTCTGTGTTACCAACACCTCTACCCGGTGTTCCCCGACCTCTTCCAGAACCATTACCTCTGCCAACCAGACCATGACCATGCTGTGGCTGTTGTCCACCTTTTTCAGCCTGATTAAGACCCTGACTTGTTGGTCGGCTCCCGTCTGTTCTCATAGGATAGTCCCTAATCATGTGATCCTTAGACCCACACTTAAAACATCCCCTTGTCTTTTTCTAACACTCTCCCAGGTGCATCTTTCCACACTGAGCACAAGTACGATATTGTCCTCTCGTAATAACTGCTGACCTCATGGCCCATCAACTTTAGGTCTCTTTTGAACGTTCCCGAATGACCCTGATGATCCAAAACCTCTCTTTTGTCTATTTCTATCGGAATTCTGTCTCACAGATTCCTTAACCCCTTTGGCTACCTTAGCCTTCTCTACCAACACGGTAAACTCCCGCTCCTACTGTGGAGCTATCAGCAATCTTAGGTCATCCCTCAGTCCATCCTCAAACCTGACACATCGTTCATGCTCCGTAACCACGATGCCTCGAGCATACCGGGCCAGCCTTAAAAATTTCACCTCGTACTCCGCTACAGACTTATTCCCCTAAACCAGCCTCAGAAACGCCTTCCTCTGCGCATTGATATAGCTAGTCCCAATTTACTTCTTTTGATACACAGCCTTAAAATACTCCCAAGTAAGATCATCCACTGCGGCACCATCCCAAACCGTGAGCCACCATTGGTATGACTCATCGCAGAGAAGCGACACCACCCCTTTCAGTTTTTCCTCAGCAATCAGGTCCAAATCGTCCATGATTTGCTCCGTTGCCTCCAACCAATACTCAACCGTATTGGGTGCCACACCAGATA
Source organism: Gossypium rotundifolium (assembly GCA_025506655.1). Lineage (NCBI taxonomy): Eukaryota > Viridiplantae > Streptophyta > Magnoliopsida > Malvales > Malvaceae > Gossypium > Gossypium rotundifolium. Next base: position 95,033,472 of record CP106729.1, on the reverse strand, counting down.
CACCACGGAATACCTCAGCTCCATTGGCTCAAAGTCGCTTGGGTACAGATTTCTGAGCTCCCATGCCTCCACCTGCTCCAGCCACCCTCTCAAGAACTGCAGCATCGCCTGCGATATTGCATCATCCCCGTGCGATCTCGATATTCAACACCGGTGGTGGTGGTGGCATCTCATTCTCGGACCCTTGACCAGACCTAACGGGTTCCGATACGGTCATTCTGCCTCTACCACGCCCTCGCACATTACGACCACGTCCCCTAGAACTCATTCTTCTGAGTTGCGTTTATCTGATTAAGAATTTTATGATTTATTATTTCTTTCCACTGATTTATCGCGAACAGTCTTATGATTAATAGTTCTAAAAAGTAGTTCTTTCGAATTCATACACACACTACAGTCTCAAGCTCATTCATTCAATCATCAACATTCATGAACTCGCATTCATTACAGAAAAGTGTTGTGGTTGTCATTGTTGTTGTTTTCCACTACCTAGGGGTATTTTTGTAATTTTATCTTACAGGGGTATTTTCGTAATTTTTTTTCAAAATAGGTTCCTTGGTGATTTTGTGAAATAGGGGTGTTCTGGTAATTTTGTAATCCCGGGGTACTTCAAAAATTTTGGAAATCCAGGGGTATTTCGGTGATTTTGGAAATCTGGGGGTATTTCGATAATTTTGAAAATCTGGGGATATTTCGAAAAAAAATTTTAAAATCTAAAATAGTTTTTACTAATCATAGGGGTAATTTGGTGATTTTAAAACTAAGGTTTTTATAAAACAGTGTAGCTGGTCCCTTTCGGGTTTTAATTATTGAATTTAGCCTGTGAATAAGTCATCTTGGTTAGGGTGAACCGTCACTACGCACTAGGTAGGATTCGAGCGGAGAGGAGGTGAGTCACTAGGATGACTTAAATACCAAGCTCCCCCTGAATCCAATCCTAGACATGCGCACAACGGTTGCCGCACCCTTAACTCGGCGGCTCACTCACAGGTTTGTTTGATTAGACTTTAAATTTTATGTAATTCTGTGTTAGAGTAAGCTAATCCTAGGGTTCAATAGCTCCTAATCTACTAATCTACGTCCCCGTAATACCCACATACAAATCACACAGAGGTTAGGGGTACTTACCTAGTGGACTTCGGGCCAGAGACTCTGGTGCCATGCCAGAAAACATGCTCATTCCTTAGTAAAACTCAATTTCAAAAAAAAACATTTTGGGCCCAAAAGCCCTCAAGGCCGAGTTTTGAATCGAGCTCTGATACCAAATTGAAACACCCCAAAATCGGCCTACAAGCCCTGACCGGATCTGGCATGCTCTTTGAGTAAAATGTAGCTAAACCTCGTTCTGTCACCTTAGAAAGAAATGGTGGTTTTAAAGGAATTGGATTTGAGTTGTGATCAGTTTGAAAACCGTGTTGTTTTTGAAGTTTGTATTGAAACATTATTATCATGTGTTCAAAAATTTCAAGTTAAAAGAAATGTCGAATTTTAGGTGTTTAGGTGTCAAAACAATTGAAGTTGTTTTACGAAAAATGTTTAATCATTTGTTTGGTGTTGTTCGTATCATAATAAAAATTAAAACGTAAACTTAAAACAGTTAAATAGCAATGGCCTTATTACACAAAATAAAACCCGAAATGAATTCCAAAAACATAATAAGAAAACCTGAAAATACTGAGCTGAGTATGGCCACCACTAAGTCCCTGCTGACCCGGTCCATTTACTGAGTATCACCTGCAAAATGTTAGCCCGCGAAGGGTGAGTCAACAGACTCAGTGTGTAACAGCCAACATAGATTCCCAATCGACAAAACATGCTATATCACATATAATAAACATAGGCAATGATGCAACCCATACCCACCTAGATATCCAACCTCTACACATCACCCGTACCTGCCAATCACACCGTAGGGATTACTAAATCGACCCTCCATCAGCTACACACCATCGAAGGCAGTCGCTGCAGTCAACTGCACATCACCCTTATAATTGTGGCATAGCCACCAGATAATGTGACAGAGTCACCAGATTCATAATATGTGACATAGGTCACCAAATAATGTGGTAAAAACCACCAGAACACTTCCCCTTTATCATTATCACCCATATGCCCATGCAACATACGAATCATACACATATCATGCAATTTACCTTGCCCCATGGCCATAACGATATTTCTCATATTTTCATATCAATATTTATAAACTTTATTAACCGAAAGTTAGGGGTAACATACCTGAATGCACTATACCATTGAATAGTACCCTTAGCCATATTCATTCATTGCCTTATTAACATATACATAACATTATTATTAATCGGGAATTTAGGGTAGGTTACACACTTGACTATTCGTAGATCTAAGCGAAATCCTGAAGCTACGCGAAACTAACAAGATCCCGAAATGTTTGCCATTCCCTTTCCTAAAATCGGCCAACACTTGTTAGTAACCAAAAGCCTATTCGGCTCAACTGGAAATCCCGAAGGATATGTCGCATGGAAATAATACCTTACCTTAATACCGATTTGGTTTCCAACCAAATCCCGAAACTATGTGGTGCACTTCCCTTGCAATCGGCCAACCACTAATACACACAAATGGTTAGCCTTCGATTTTGAATGATAAAGAAACAGATCTACACGCTAGAACCCTTACCTAGATCAGCCACTGAATCCCGAAGATCTACCGAATCAAGTTGTACTCCTCCCTAAGAATCATAGTTAGAATCAGCAACCCTCAATAGGTAATATGGCCTTTGGCCGAATATTACAACTCCCTTACCTTGCTTGTTCAAATCCCGAAAACTATCGTCTACTCCTAAAGTTGCCGAGATCCCTACATAGCTTAGGTTAGAATCGGCTTAGTGCCTTAAAACCAGTAGAAGTGGCCCTTGGCCGAATGGCATATCTTGCTTACCTTGGGTGTCCGAAATCCTAAAAGATCTCCCTTAAACTGTCAGCTACAAAAGAATCCCGAAACCAACTTTCATGGTTTTGGCCAAAAAAAAAAGAGGAATTAGATCCTTAGATTTCGGCTAACCCAAAGTAGTCAAGAAGAGAAGAGAGGTAGGAAGTTTACTTACCACAAGATTCGGCTCTCAAGAGATAGATTCGGCACTGAGTATGGAGTTTAGAGCACGTGGGAAGAGCAAGACCAAGGATATTCGGCCAAACACTTGAAAAAAACTAGAAGAGAACACAAAGGGGTTTCGGCTTTTCAAGATGAAAAAGATGGAAATGGAATCAATAAGTATGATTCGGCCTTTGACAAAAGAATGGAGAAGAGATGTTAGGAACCTTAAGAATTTCGGCAATAGTGGGAATGAATGATGGAGAAGTTTCAGCCTTAGCAAAATAAAAGAGAAGAAAAGGGAGGAAAATGCGTTCGGTTTAAGATGAGTAAAGAAATTAAGCAATTTCGGCACTAGCTCCCTAAGCATGACCGAATATACCCCCTCCAAAGTCCTTCTGCCGGCCAACTCTTCTTCCCTCATCCAAATCCTTCTTTTCACTCCTACTTAGCCGAATCTTTAAGCTGTCAGACCCAATCTACACTTCATCCATTCAGAGTCCCTGTGCCGTCTATCACTGCACCTCTTTCCTGAAAAATAAAAGCTTCAAAATGCTTCCCTTGCTACTCGAACCTAGGCCCCTTCACACTCCTTATGGTGTCACCTCACAAGGCCCTAAGTGGCGCCTCTTAGCCACTTTACTAACTGAGTTCTTGTGTCCTAAGCCACACAATAAACTCCTTAAGGCCTAGCTCCCTTAGTTTCCCCTTTTTAGGCTTAAAATCGGATATTTTTCTAAGGCTTCTACCTACAACCCAAGGTTCCTGAAGCCCCCAAAACACATTCAAATCACACACAAGCACATAGCCACATATATTTAAGTTAAAATGCATAACCCCTAAATCCCAGATATTACAAGTGGTGTGTAGCAGATGGAAACCTAGGATTGGGTTGGGCTTTGCATATTTTCTGATATATTATGCTCTGTTATCTGCTCGGTGGGGCTAAGGCCCAATCTGATGGTGCAGGAGGGTTGCACACTGAGTCTCGCGACTTACCCTATTATTTAACATTTTTCAGGTAGCACCTAGTGCATCGGACTGGGTTAGAGAGGAGTGCAAGATGGCCATGCGAGAGAATATCGTGATTCAGCAAAAGACTCTACTTAGTTTAATTATTTTTGTTATTTTTAATTAGTGGGCTTTAAATTTCATTATAATAAGGCCATGGGCCACTAGCTTTACATTTTTTTTCCTTTTCTTTTTGGTTTTATTTTGGGCTTTTATTATTTTTTGACATTTAAAATTTACGTTTTAATTAAACTAAGGCATGAATATAAAATGTATATCTTTTACAAATAATTCAACCATTTAGTTTTCTCGAATAAAAGGTTAAACTCAAGAAAAATATTTTTTCCAAAATTTTGACATTTTTTTTTAAATCTCCTTAGTGACATGCCAGATCCGGTTATGGTGTTTGGGCCGAGTTTGGGGTGTTACATGGGTATTTCGGTAATACTAACCTTTGGGGGTATTTCGATAATCCTACCCTTCAAGGGTATTTCGATAATTCTACCCTATAGGGGTATTTCGATAATTCTACCCTATAGAGGTATTTCAGTAATCCTACCCTACAGGGGTATTTCGGCAATCCACCCTTACCTTGATTGAGTGAGTGCCTCCACTCCTCTAAGATCGCTAACTATGATAGATCACACGCCTTGCCGCCAAACTGCACTACGATAGATCTCTATTAGGTAGTACTGATCATAGATGCAGCCTACAACCCAAATTTTACTTTACAAACCCATAGGGCCTAGTCGGTCTATATCCTAAAGAGTAAGATGACAAATTACCTTAATCGAACGATGAGAGAAAAACCTCGATGGCCTTAGCACTCTAGAACTTCTTCGCTCTCAGATTTGACTAGCCCCCAACGAGCATCACATCGTGCAAGAGAATCAAGAGCGCAATTAGAGTCCAAAAGAAAAGAAGCATCCGGATTCCAGAGAAATACTGAAATAGATCAAATTTGAATGTAAAAGAGAAAGTATAAACATCTACCCTTCATTCAGGAACACTTGTAGAACCGATTAACAATACCAATAGTGGAGCACAGAAATATTCGGCCAATGATAGGGAGAGAAGAAGGTTGAGTACCTTTGGTTTAGTTTGATCGATAGAGAAGGGAAAAACAATGAAGACAGAGAAAGAAAGGTTGAATTCGGCTCACATTATGAAGAATAGGAAACAGGGAGAAGAGAATAAAGAAAACTGAAACGGGAAAAACACAAAAAGGTCTATGGCAATATTTGGCACTATAGATAGAAGAGAGAAAATAAAACAAATCGGCAAAAAAGAAAGCAATTGCCGAAAATGCACCAAATGCACTCCCTAGCCAAATTTGCCTAAACAAAACTCCCCCCAATCGGCTCCAACTTCTCCCATTTCAAAATCCTTCAAAAACTACACCAATCCCTCCATCAAATTTTCTCCTTGATTTACTCCAATTCTCCATTCAAATTCAATTCAAATTCTTATGACCAATTCAACCATAGAGTTCCAGTCCAGTTCCAACACCTCCCCAGCTCAAGCAGCAAAATAAACATACAATTGCGCATGCCAAGCTTCGAACCTCAAACTCCGTGCCACACATGTAGCGCCACCATGCCACTAGATCCCTTCTCTTTTTTTTCATAAAACAAACACTAATTATTATAAGTCCTATAAGCTAACATCCAGGTTCACTTAAGAGCCCAAATTAAAATTTTGCAAACACCCAAACTTGAACCCAAGCTTCTCAAGCACTCCTAAATATGCCCAAATACTTAGCCACTAAAGCTACACTTAATTTATGATATTTTCTCGCACACATAAACTTTTACAAGCTCCCACGCTCAAGGCCCATTCCTTCTAGGCCCAAACCCCAGAGCATTACACTGGACGTACTAACGTCTAGGGTGTGAATACTACAACTAAAGATATAAAATTTGATGCAGTGTCTGTAAGTATATAGGCCAGGTTGTAATATAGATTACAATGGAGTCGGTAAGTACTTTGAAGATCATCTCCAAGGGAGGCGAGTACTAAATTAATATTAGCCTAAACGAAAATAGATCTAATTAGTACTTTAAATAAAATATTTTACGATTAAACATAAAAAAGAATTTAGGTTTTGTAAGAAAAGAAATAAATATGCCAAATAAAGTGAATGTGGAAAACTAAGATGTAAATCAACCAAATATAAGGCATTGGTGATTAGCTCGCTTCAATTTCCTATTTCGAGTTTCTACTCAATCAACTAGTAGTTACCCTAGCAGGATTTCTCAATCTTCCACTAAACTAACGAGTCGGCGAGAACTACTTATCTCTCGACCTCACAGTCCAAATCAAATTGGAGTAAAGGGTTCACAGATAGGCAAAACCAATTTTGGGATAATTCCCACCTAGATGACTTCTTAGGGTTGTTTGCCCTAGGGTTTAAGTTCTTCCTATCACAAATAGTTGATCCGCTAAGAAAACATTACATAGAAATTAATTAATCACACTTCCACTCACTAATGCCGATAAGAGGATTAGTTCCTCATGGATTCCATAAACATAGTAAACTTGATAAATAAGATAAACATAAAGGTGAATCAAGAGTAAAGTTTAAGAAGAATCTTGAATTGTATTTAATAATTGATACTCAGAAATCCACAGAGCTTGTGTTGGATCTACAAATCAGATCTTCCATAAACACGAACGAAACAACTGAAAATAAATCCTAAGCCTAAAAAGAACTAAAAACTAAATTACAAAGAAAATTCTAAGTTATGAAAGTCGTCCTTTCTCAAGTGTCTTATAAGTCTATTTATAGTATTAGGGTTGGTCGTCGTCCTTAGCCCTAGGTCAACAGACGGTTTTACATTAATTTTCATTGTGGGACCTAAACGCCCACAACTCGATAATGCTTTCACGTATAGGGCTGGTGTCGCGACATCGAAGGTAGTTTATTTGGTTTTAGATTCAGCTTTGGGGGTATGTTGTAACATCCACTAGTTGTGTCATGACACCAAAGCAATCTTAGAATTTTGGCACTCTGAACACTATGTTGCGACATTAGACTCTCGTGTTGCAACAATGCGACCAACTTTGATATGTTATGCCTTTGAATAGTATCTGGCACACTCACCTTAGGCCTTCAGCCCCTAAGGTCATAAAACGACTAAAATTGCACTTTTTATTAAATTGAAACTAAAATAGAAAAACTAACTAAAACCTAGTAGAGATGCTCGTATTCAAGGTACTTAAGTATGAAAACTAGTTTAATTTGTTACAACAAATTATGGTAGATCACACACTTGCCAGCATATAGCAACGAGCTATATCATCAGACTCTTCCCATTATTTTCTAGCACTAGCTTGAGTGGCCAGAGGGCACTTATTATTAAGAATATTTTAAGTTTCTCACAGCTTAGGATAATTATTAGGTTTCTTTCTCATTCCTTATAGTTATTTCTATTTAGTTTGTTTTTAGTAAGTATGTTCAATAATGGAGTAGGTGTCATTTTCAAACTGAAATAAAACATTCATTTATTAATATCTTTGTATAAACAACAAAATAGTACGCATTAAGATGATGCATGCATCTTAAATTTAACCTTAAAAACATTTGTAAGCTATTGCAACGATAATTGCCACACCCATTGAATCAAGCCACCATAGGGTTATCATGACCAACTAGTAAGAACATAGAATTCTATCCAATTAGTAGATGAACCTAATTCCTTAGGCATTTACACGTAATAATAATCGTGTAACATCTAGCCATCATTCTAACTTAATTAGAGCTCCATAGGGAGTTACTTAACTAGAAGATCGTGATTGTATAACCATAAACTTAACACCTAACGCATCATGCACCATAAATGAGTCATCGTGGGAAAATCTAACCTAGTAGCATGCTTTGAATAGTTGTGCTTTTTGAAGATAAAACTTCTAGCTATTCCATATGACAATACCTATCAAATAGGTTGGTCCAATTATCATATGAATAGAAGATAATTCTTTTCACTTTTATAAAATATTTTCAGTGAGATACACATGAAAATCCTACCATGGGGTAGTGCACTTGTCATACCATCAAAAAAGAACATTGATGGAGGTCGTAGGTCTTTTTTAAGGACCTTCTCCCACTCAATATTTTAAAAAATATTCAAGGTTTTTTAAATCTAGTTTCAATCATGAATGATTAATATATGCATGACAAGTACATGTGGCATTCTTCCCTAATTTACATGGCATGCTTATCTCATATATGTATGAACTTAAATTAGTAATCATATAAATATCATTATGCTTATCTCATAAATATAAAAGCATAAAATTTAAATGACTCTGACCAGCCAAAGTTTCCATGATTTCATCCTAGAAAATAATAAAATTACAAAATTTACCCCAAAACATACTTTAGGCCTTCAATTTTGCCACCACAGACTTCTGTTGCGGTACTAGTTCATGTTACTTTCATTATTGTTTTTCTTCCACTATTTTCGTGTCATTGTGGCCACTGACCACCATTGGGCAGCCATCGAGAAAAATTAGGTTATCACCAGCCATCTGTGGACCGTCGTTGGCTATCACTGGCAACCTCCTGCTACTGGACAATTATCGGCCACCCTCCGATTCAGGTTCATATTGTGTTGTCTCGGTTCTCAAGTTTTGTCGAAAAATAATTTTACGAAAATTCTTATGTCTGTTTCTAGCTCACAAAAATCCTATGTAGAGGTGATGGCCCACAGTTTTAAAATATGCATGCGCCAAAAACATTAAATTACAAATAAATTTCTAAGAGTCACAACTTTGGCAAAATTATTTTGTCATCCACAACAATAAAATAGTTATACACATTCATTCACATACATTCCCCTAAACATGCAAATAATTAGAAGAATGTCATATCTTATCAAATATTAATCAAACAAGATGAAGATAGAGATTCAGTCTTGATTTACACTATAAACATAACACAAGCTGGCTTTGATACCAATTGTTGGAAAAAAATCCAATTTTAAAAATGGTTTTTTTGTACAACAAAAAATTAAAAATTTGAAAACCGATCCTGTTTCTGATATTTATAACAATAAACTTTATATCGAAAACATACATGTGTTTTCAAATAAGCATTTCTTGATTTTTTTGGCTTTCAAACAAACGATCTTCTCCACTATTCTCGTACCATGAACTGCTTTGAGTGTGGCTCAAATTAATTGAATCAAAACAAAGAACTAGAGAAAGTTCTCTTTTCCTTTTGGGGTGAAAACTAAAATTCTCTCTTCTTTAATAAAAACTTTTTGACCCAGTACTTTGTAACTTGGTCGAACCCGATTATATTTTTTTATTTCCCAAAATAAAATTCAATATTTTATATCAAATAATTTTCTCATCTCAATTTTACCCCTAGTAAAATTATGACGATTTTACCCCTAATAAAATTTTCGAGAAAATATGTTTACTATTTCACCACTCAACATGTTCACCATGACCGAATGGTTTATTTTCATCTTTGGGCTTTAAAATAGCTCAAAAACATAAACTCACTCTTCCAATCATTTCGGAGTAATCCATGTACATTTGCAAATGTATCATTTCTCATTTTCATTTTCATTTCTATTTTGAGAAACCTACATTCATTTCCAAATGACTTCATTTCTCCATTTCGAAGTAGACCATAATCATTCCTGAATGTTTCCTATTTCTATATTTCTATTCATTCTATTCATTTTGATTCAAACATGCAATTCATTGTTGGTTTCAACGAGCTAGTAGAGGGATGAATTGGACATATGCAATTAGGGCTAAAATGATTTATAATTAAGTTTCAATATTTTCCTATTAATTATAAACTCATTAGTCACAAATTCATTCTATTATAGTATCATGACTGAGCTCTCCCTAATGACATACCATTACGAAAGCATCTATTCAGTGCTCGTCCAATGACCTTGTCATACTTGTCTTACCCTCATAGGATATCCTTAATCTCTTTGCGATAATATTCGCTCTCCCAGTATGATCCTATTGTATCTCATGATAATCATTACATCTTCCTTCATGAAAAGTCAATTACTATCAAATAATAATCAAGTCATTCATCACAAAGACGCATGACTCGTGGCCACGTTTACTTTTCATCAACTATGTAATTCCAATGAGAGGATAACATTTACCCATATCTCGAGTTATGAATTCCACTATTGTGAATGATGCTACATGTTGTAGAAGTCATACACCCAACACACCAACTTTCGGTTCCTTATCTATTTGAACGCAGGCTTTTACTTACATCAAAGTATACCTCATCCACTCAGGATTTAGGTAGGCCACACTATGAACATTACAAGTGAATAAATCTATAAATAGATTTTGAATCTATTCTTCTTGGTTCATGTCTAATGTATTGTCAGTCCAGTTAGTTACATATATGTCTCTATCTTCTGGGAATCATCTGCTCAGATGCCTAAGACAAAACATCTCCCCAATTGGACTTCATAAATGTCATATTAGTCTTTCAATCGGTTTGCTCATTTTCGATTATACTAAGGACATGTTTAGGTTCATTTACTAATATAAGTTTCCTTTTCATATTATGATCCGACCACATAACATCGTTCAGCATTAGTTAAGCATTAGACGACCAATGAGCAACATTTGTTTTCATTTTGATATGTATGCAAAAACCGTGTGAGGATAATATACAAAGTATTAATATAATTCATGAATTATTTTATTAACTAATCTATTTGAAAAATTGCAAGTGTAAAAATACTACACTTAGGGCACTAGATCCAGCAAAGTAAATCTCTCTTTTAATAGAAATTGGTAGAATTATTATTCCTATAAAATAGAATTTATACTTAGAAAACAAATTCTCATTATTTTTATTAGAAGAATAATATCTCAAAGTTAAGTATTTTTAGCCCTACCAGTGTCATCTATTTATAGGGAGAGATAGAAGAATCCTAGTTGAATTGGAAGAATACAAATAATACTTATTTGATAGAAAAACTAGTCCCCTAGTTCTACAAGGAGAGAGGAGCGGCGGCACACCCTAGTTAAATATACTAGGATTGTCACCTCATCATACATATTTTAAGGGGGTTTAGGGCTCTCCTATATTGGGTCTATTTGTAACACCCCAAACTCGACCTAGACGTTATGGCCGAATCTGGCATGTCACATTGAAGTTTTTTTCCAAAACCATGTTTTCATTGAAAACCCTTCTTGAAATTTAAGACTTCTTGTACAAAACCTCAGTCTGCGTTTATTTATTTTTAATCATGGTTTATTAAAAAGTCATTCCCTTTTAAAACGTTATTACCTTTAAAACCTTATTGTTGCAGAAGCTTAATTTAAAGCAAATGATTTACGAAAAAATGATGTTTAAAGATTAAGTTATGAAAGCGTAGTGTTTTGAAAACAGATATTGTTTTGGAAAAATGCAATCTACTTTTAACAGATAGGAAACGTATAAACTGAAAATCCCAAATTAAAAACCAACAATTAAAAGAGGCCTTAATACAACCCAATAAGAAAGCAATTTATGTAAGGTAAAATAGATTACTAAAATTTAAAGCTGTTCGTAGTGTGGCCACCTCCGAGTCCTCTAGTCCATCGAACCGCCTACTAAGGATTACCTGAAAAATAAAAAAGAGGGGGTGAGTTTACGAAAACTCAGTGTGTACAACCCTCATCGATCATAAAGCATGCATCACATCAATTCGAGCCTAAGCCTATTACAGTAATTAATGTGGGCCTAAACCTAACACAATAACGGTGGCAATTGGGCCTTAGCCCGTAATAGCCTCAGTTGGGCCTTAACCCATATCAAATGTCACATATCACATCTATCTGGGCCTAAGCCCATCTCAATATTAGAATCAGTATATGCAATGCATGAATACCCAAACCAACCCTGCACTCCATCTCCTATCCAACCCTACACTCCTGTAGGGATTTAATCGTCCCACCCATCCCTACACTCCTTATGTAGCACCGATTGCAGCATTAACCAATATTGCAACAGAGCTACCAATCACATAATCGGCTTAAAGCTATCGGTGGATCCACAGTCATTAAGCGACCATGCGACCATAACAAATTATATACTTCCTCCAAATCAATGATCCCATCCCCCATGCAGCATAATATCACATGAATGAAAACATACCATAAATGGCATACAATAACAATCATACATGTAGTGGCATTTTAGTCATTTTGCCCTTCAAGGGCATTACGGTCATTTACCCTATAGGGGTATTTCGGTCATTTTACCTTACAAGGGTATTATGGTTATTTTACCCTACAGGGGTATTACGGCCATTTACCTTATGGGGATATTTTGGTCATTTTACCACCTTCCCAAAGGTCTACAGTCGCCTCGAGCGACATAGATAACATATATGGTCAAAACGATGTAATTGGGCCCAAAACCCAATATTTGGCCCAAGTGGGCCCACACGCTCGTGTGGCACATTTAGCCCAATATTGCCTTTGGCCATGTGACCATCATGGCCGACTCATTATTTCCTATCCATCTACAAAATTTACTCGCTTAGGCCCACGGGCCTATTGGGCCCACTCGGCCCATCCTGGTCCATTTGGCCCCAAAAACGGCCTAAGACCATGAGATGCTCATGGTGACTTCTATCGTTGTATCAACTTATCCACACGCGCATTCATGCACTCATGTGATAGTCGTAGCCGTACTTTTGACCTTTCGACTTCTCAGCATTTCGGGATTTCGGCATTTGCCGATCTACATTTGGAGTGGTGTGTGTGTACACACCTTGTTGGAGAAAAGTAGTAGCCCACGAGCGTAGAACCTATATCCAACACGATACACCATCAGTCCTTTAACAACAGTATTAAACAATCCCTTTCTATACTACTATCCAAGATATGATTTGTTACTTGCGCTGATCGAACGATTGAGGATCACTCACTTAAACCGTTGCAAGAGATTGATCAATAGGCCTTAGAGGTTATCTGCACTCCAACCAAAACTTATCAACCATCAAACAATTGAACAGTTTGAACTAGACGAGAAGTCACTTACCGAAAGCGTAGAGTCTGGATTAGAAGAAAAGAACAATCGACACACCCACACAAAAGCCGAAAGTACAGAGAATGATAGAGGCAAGATGGAATAATCGCACCCCTGAGATGGAATGTTCGGCTAACACAAAACGTAAAGAACCGATAGAATTAAATGAGGGAAAGAGTATTCAATTTTAGCGATACAAGGAGGGACACTCGAAAAGAGTCAAAGGAAAAGAGAGAAAAGGGAAAAAGGGTATTCGGCTATCACTGGAAGAAAAAGGAAACTGAAGAAACTTACTTCGATTTAGCAAAAGAGGAGAAGAAAAATGTCAATTAGGTAGAGAGAAAATGTGAGGAAGAAAAGAGAAGTTACAAGGGAGAATTCGGTTTTAGATAAGTGAGAAGAAGAACTTTGAATGAGTAAGAAAGGAGGGAGAGAAGGGATTGGTTCAGTCAAATTGAGAAACAAGAAGAGCAGAAAAGTGCCAAAAGGAGGAGAATAAAGGGAGAATAGGCACAAGCAGCAATTGATGCAAAGAAAATAGCAGAGAAAAGGGGTATTGCTCTATTTGGCAAAAGGAAAAAATAACTAAAATGAGCCAAAAGCCGAAATGGCTAAAAGAAAAAGGGCATCCTTACCATACACTAGCCAAATTTCCTATAGTAAAGACCCCATTTCGGCACCAACTTTCACCTACCCAACTTCCCTTGATTTCCTCCCCTTACCATTCCATAATCCCCTCCTTAATTTCCTCCATGACCCACTCCTTAAATCACTCATTTGACTCATTCAAACTCTCCAACACAGAGTTCAAATCCAAAACAAACTCTTGCCCACATATGAGTAAAATAAATAATCCCATTTGCATGCAGTGAGACTTGAACCTCTGACCTACTTGTCACACCTGTGATACCACAACCACTGTACCAATAGGCTCTTTGTGTCTCTTTTTAATCATAATTACTTAAAAGGCTTAAAACCAGGAGTCATGGTTCCCCTAATGCTAAAAATAAAAATTTTCCATATGACATGGCTTAAACCCAAGACTTCATAGAAGCCCTATAACCTTCCAAAATCACTCACCCAATAGATCTAACATAAAATTGTGCCATTCTCTTGTTCTAAAAAATTTTAAACGCTCCCATGCCCAAGGCCCAACTCTTCTAGGCCCAAAATTCGGGGCGTTACACTATTTATATGTGATTCCTAGACTTTTAACCCAACACTTTATAATTTAATCAAATCCAATACATGATTTTCTAATTCCAAAATAAATATTATTTATTAAATTAATTTAAACTAATTAATTTTCCAAATAAATAATTTTTCAACCCAATTCTAATTTTATTTAAGTCGTGGCAACTTTACCGTAAAAGAATCTATGAGAAAATATAATTAATTTCAGTATTCAACGAATCCACAATGATCAAGTAATTTAAATCCATTTTTGGACTTCAATTATTTGAAAATAATAATTCAAAAAGTTAAATTAATTCTCAAATCATTTCCATAATTAATGAGAACCCACATTCATTTTTGAATGTAGCTTCTTTCTCTAACTTTATCAATTCTATCAATTTCTATTCATTTGATTCTAAATGCAATTCATTTTTGTTTCAATTAGCAAGCGAGAGATCAAATGAACATATATAATTAGGGATCAAATGATTTATAATTAAGTTTCATCTTTTTGCCTATTAATTATAAACTTATTTAGTCATGAGGTCACTCTACTATAGTATTGTGATTATGTTCTTCGTAATTATATACCATTGTGAAAGCTACTCAATATGTGCTCATCCAATGAAATTATCATAAGTGTTCTACCCTTATAGGATATCCTTAATCCTTTTGGGATAAATTCATTCTCCTAATATGATCTTATTTTATCTCATGGTAACCGTTACAGCTTTCTTCATGAAAAGTCAATTACTATCAAATAGTAATTAAGTCATTTATCACAATTACAAACGACTCATGGCCATGTTCACTTTTTTATCTATAATATGATTCCAATGAGAGGATATCATTTACCCATTTCTTAGGCTATGAATTCCACTATTGTGAATGATACTACATATGTCAGAAGTTGTATACCCAACACACCAACTTTCATTTCCTTATTTATTTGAACTCAGACTTTTACTTACATTAAAGTATACAAGTGAATAAATCCATAAATAGATTCATGATCTATTCTACTTGGGTCCTATTCGATGTACTATCAGTCTAGTTAGTCACTTCTATGCCTCTATCTTTTGGAGTCATCCACTTCGATACTCAAGAAAAAGCATCTCCCCTATTGGACTTGATAGACGATATATTAGCCTTTCAATCTGTTTGCTCATTTCTAATTAGACTATTGTCATGTTTAGGTTCATCTACTAATTAATTAAACTTTAGATAACCAATGAGCCAATATTTGCTTTCATTGCTTTACGTGTAAAAAACTATTAAGGACAATATACAAATGATATTAATGTAATTTATAGATAATTTTACTAAGTCAATCTGTTCAAAAAATACAAGTATACAAATGAGTATACCACATTTAGGGTGCTAGATTCAACACAACCACCATTAAACCATTTGGTTTTACAAGAAAACATCACTTGATTACAACTAATATAAAAAAATTGTCACATTCATCTTTGTTTTTAATGAATTGTGATATATTTTTTTCACTATACGCTTACATTGTGATGTTGTAGTTAAGTTTGAATTGCGGATTCAAAATTTAAATTTAGATTTGTATTTTAACCTGTGTTTTCCTAAACTATAAACTAGAAAGACTAAAATGAACCTTCCTTGTTTGATTTGTAAATTTCCTAACTCAATAATTTTGGAATTCAATAACTAAACACAAATAGAAATAACAAAAATATCCTTACACATAAAAATGTTACAATTTATATAAAGTTTTAAACAGTAAACCCAAGCAACAAAAAAAAAGTACATCAATGATGCCAATATGGAGGGTGAATTCCACGACTCAATGGATGAAAGTTTCATGTTGAATTTCATTGTGATGGATCTTGGATTGGCGGTCATCTCTTGTTGTTTGTTTCACGTGTTGATCAGAAGAACTCGAACTATGTACCTAACTGCCCCATCAAAGATAAATGATGCAAAGGATGTAGAGGCGAAAATGTGCTCAAGTTCATCTAATTGAAGAGCTATATGAACTTTGGATTCATGATTTTCATTTCCATTGTTGGAGCCACAAATAGTGACAAAAGGACATTGCCATGGTCGAATTCCTCGCCAACAAGGTACGCAATTTCACAAGGATAGTATGTCATAGAGGTAGAAGGGTTTTGCTACTGTATTGGTAGCTCTAAGTCTATCTAGGGCGGTTGGAATGCTCAAGAATAGCCTTGCTGATGTGTTCGTCAAAGGCATGATGGTACATGTCATTCTCATACCCCAAGATACTCCTTTACTGGACAGAATTACCCGTGGCCCACCTAACTCAACCATTGCATATATGCCTTATAGGCTCAGAAATTACCACATTAGGTAATTTCCATATATATGCTCTGCTCAACTCTATGGTCCCATAGCTTAACCATAATCTATGCTAGGTCTATTAATGTTTCTCTTGTCCCCTCAAATTTATCCTACAAATTCGCTTGATGTTTTAAGGCTTTATTAGAATTTTTTAAATGAATCTAATTTGACATTTCACCCAGTCAATGTGTTACCACTCATGATGTAAAAATAAATGATGGTCATCCACACCTTGAACAATGCATGTTGCTCAAAAGTAGTCTTTGATAAAATGTTAAAGATCACATTATGTGAGTACAACATCCATTGAAATTGAAAAAATACAAATACATTTATATTCATTAACAAGAATACTAAATTTTATTGAACGCTAATAAAAATCAACATATCTCTCCATCTTTCGTCGACCAATTTCTCACTTCATCCATGCCAAGTTCCTCCTATATCAATTTGGTCCAAGTGACCCTAAATTTGTTCTAATATTTGATGCAATAAGAGATTTTGAGTATTGATAATAAAACATATTTTAAAATAATATACACTATGATATTTTTACCTTTTAATAAAATGGAACTCTCATAGTTAGGAAGGGGTGAGCATTAACCACGACATCCTTATCCATGCCCATATTTATAAAAGCAAGTCACCACTATTTATTTTGTTAATTAATTCAAAGGTCATCTTACAAAGTGTCATATATAGATATACTGGAGTAGTGACACTCTAGCTGAATCTACCTATCGCCTTAAAATCATTAAATAGAGGAAGATAAATGCAATGGACCTCCCTCAATCCAAAGCATAAATGCTTTGCAAAAAAGTTTTTTTAGAAAAAAATAAAATTTTCTTTTGCTCAAAAGTGCTTTTGAGAAGCAATGCTAAACTAAGCCTAATTTCTAGCTATTATTAATCCATCAAGGGGCCAGTGTAACAAGCCTCTCCAACCATGTGCACTTTATATGACACCCATCTAATTCCTTCTTTGGTTTCTCCTTTACATGAGACAACATCAAAAATTGATGACACTTGTACTATAGCTCGACTTTACTAGGTCCAATTGTAACAGCCCGATTTTGGGTCTAGTCAAAACAGTGGTTTCGGGATCAAACATCCGACGAAGAAAAATTCATATTTATTATATTTTATGGTCTACAATTTTATGGAATAATTTCTTGAAAATTTCGTTCAAAAATTTTGACGTTTCGGCACTCAATTTAGTTGAAAGGACTAAATTGTAAAAACTATAAAACTTGAATTCTATATGTTAAAAGTGTCCAATTACTATGAGATTTTAAATTAGAGGTCCTTAAATGATAATTAGATCATTGGTTAAGTTGGTGGACAAAAATGGACATGGTTTGGTATGTTTCTAAAGTTTTTCATTAAGGGCATTTTAGTATTTTGGTAATTAAATGAATTAAAAAGCCAAATTAAAAGCCAATTTTTGTCTATCTTCCTCCCATGGCCGAATTTTACAAGGGGAAACCATGGCTAGGGTTTTTCAAGCTTCCAAGCTTGATTGTAAGTCCATTCTATCCCTGTTTTTAATGATTTTTATGTTTTTGAAATCCTTGTAACATGATCTATCTATTTCTACCATCAACTTGAAGAGATGTCAAGGTCTAAAATTTTACCTATGTTGAACATGTATGTATTTTGATGTTTGATGGTAGAAAATTCATGTTTGTTGATTGTTAAACGACTTTTACTAAGTGATTTTTAGTAAAAAGGCCAAAAAGGACTTGTTTGTAAAAGTTGTAAAAGGAGTAGTAAAAGTGTGAATAAATGACAAATGTGGGCTATTATAAGCATGATATAGGGGCCTAGGGACTAAGATGTAAAATGTTAAAAGTTTAGGGGTAAAAATGTAAATTTTGCCATAATGTGATTTTGGGATGATTTGAATAGTATAATGATTTAATAAGTTAAATGTGATATTATAGATCAAGAACAACGAGGTTCAGACCTAGAACAGGCGAAAAATAAGTATTTGATGATTTAGTCCTTTTTGTCGTTTTTATGCTGAGGTAAGTTCGTATGTTTAATAATCATTAAATTATATGTGTATAAATTCTTAATTGATATAATTGTGGTAAATGCTATATTATTTAAATGAAATGTGAATGTTATTGAGTACGATACTATGGAAATGACCGACAAAGATTCAATACAGCGAAAGTCCCGGTTGAACATTAGGAATAGATAGGATGCAAATTTCATGACATTAGGGTTACTGTGATTATGTGTAAAACCATATCTAGGATATGGCATCGATATGAGACTTCGTGTAAGACCATATCTAGGATATGGCATCGATATGAGACTTTGTGTAAGACCATAGCTGGGCTATTGGCATCGATACGAGATTTAATGTAAGACAATATCTGGGATATGGCATTGGTACGGTATTGTATGTATGAGATTCTCGAGTATCCTTTAGTATTCCAAACGGTTCAACGGGAAATTCAACGAGCATGTCAAAGAAGAGAAAGAGTATGTAAGTAATTACGAATCGGTACAGGTATGTACGTAAAGTTTATGAGCATGGACTTCATGAAATTGTGAGTTCATGACTTCCACGAGAATGATTTTGTGAAAACCTTGTGATTATTAGTCTACACTTATGATGTATGAAATTCATGATAAATTCGGTTTACAATTATGTGATTGGCTTTCGGGCCAAATTGAGTTATGATATAACATGTTTTATTCATGCAAATTGTGATTTATCAGATATGAGAAAATGGGAAGATAAGAATTTAGGTAATTGAAAGATGTTAAAGTATATGCTTGAAACGTAAATACTCATAATTAATGTGCATGGTTGCTATGAAGTTTGAAATAATTTGTATTTGTTGTAATCTATTACAAAGGAGAGATTACGGTTGTTAGGTTGATGCCAAGATATGTTAAATTATGCTTATAAGTTGATAGAGTAAACCTTATGACTGAATGAAAATTATAATTGTGAGCTTTATAGCAATTTGTATTATCTTGTATTTAAATTGTTGAACTTGTTAAAAGATTTGTAAGAGTTGCTTATTATTTTTGTACGGACTTACTAAGCTATGTAGCTTACTCCCCTTCCTTTCCCATGTCTTTTAGGGTTATTAAGCTAGCTCGGGTTGGAGATCGCCCGAGATCCTCTCACACTATCAAGCTATCACTTTGGGTATTGATGAATTCAAGTATTTTTAGTTTATGGCATGTATAGAGACTTAGTCATTTTGTTAAATGTGTCATTGTGATTGTAGCCAATTGATGGTGGTGGAAAAAGTCTTAAAAATTTATATAATGAATGATCGAGCCTAGAAACTAACTATCACTATGATTGAGGCAAGCACACCTATCGAACAGTAGTATAGTTTAGTTGCAAGACCAGATTGTCGAACCCAAGGGAACCAAAACTACTAATACTAACTCTTTTCTTTTTATTTAGCCTAAGAATTAAGAGAATTGTTATTTAATCTAAAGTTAACTAACTACTAAGCTAAAGATGCTACGACACAGAGAATGAATTGGGGAAATACTTGTGGGAAAACCAATTGATTAAGACAATACCCGAGGAAGAATCTACCTAGAAGTTGCTTGTTATCTAACTCTAAACCAGACGATTTATTCACTTGACTTGATCCGTAGGATTCCCTAATTTATATTAATACCTCCCTCAAGGCTCCTAACTTCTAACCCTAGGTTGATTAATTGAAATCTCTTTCTAATTAAAACCCCTAGAATTGCATTAACTCGATCTATGGACTCCTATATTAGGTTTGACCCTAATCTGGTAGATTTTCGTCATCCTATCTCTAGGGTTGCAATCAACTCTGCTTAACTATGCTAGATCTACTCTTAAACAGGGAATATTCCCCCTCTGCCTAAGCACATCATTACTTAAATCAATATCCTGAAATATCAAAACAAGAATTAAGAACACATAATTAAGAACAAATAATGTATTTATCATACAGTTCAGAAAACAACAACAAGATCCATCTTAGGTTTCATCCCCCTCAAGTTTTTGAGGGGTTTAGTTCATAATCATAAAAGAATACATCTCAGAAGAAAATATAAAAACAAAACATAAGAAAACCCTAAAACCCCTCAAGGAATTGAAGGAGAGATCCTCGATCTTGAGTATAACTCCGCTTCTAGGATGGATCAACTGCTTTCTTGAGTGAACCCACAATTGGCTTTTTCGGCTCGGCTCCTTGGCCGAGCTAAACGCCCCTTAAAGGTTGGCCTCTAGGGTGTTTATATAGGCTTTTGGAATGTCTTTCTTTGCCTCTAAGTACCCTAATCCAAGTGAAACTCTTCTTTACTGTGGCACGGATATGCCCGTGTGGCACGTCCTTGTGATTCGGGGCCAGGCCGTGGTCGGATCTGCTAAGGAGGCACGATTGTGTGTTTCGGGACTAGGCTGTGTGCAATTCGTACTTTGGCCCATTTTCTCCGTTTTTGGCCATTTTCTCATTCTTTTCATCCTCTGGTGCTTTCTTAAGTATAAAACATGAAATTAAAGGATTAGGAGCACCAAATTCCACAATTCAGGGAATAAATCATCTAAAAGTATGTTAAATGTGGGATTAAAATATGAACATATTATGGTTTATCAAATACCCCCACACTTAAGCACTTGCTTGTCCTCAAGCAAAATTCTCAACTCACAATTAAAATTAACTTCCCTCAATTCATAATTCTCGTCAACAATGCCTCATCATAATTCATGGATAATTTATACATGGATAATTTTAACTCAAAGAGTCCTAAAGATTCAAATAATCAAAGTCATAAGTTTGTAGCACGAAAACATAGGTGTTTCCCCTTATCCAAATAACTACATTTGATTCAAAACTGACAAGGATTGACATCCTCACTAAAGATTCATTCAAATAACTCAAGGTGTTTAAGGTTCAAAATAAAGCACTCATCAGTCAAACATGAAAATTTATTACCATAGACTTGCATGAAAATCAAATCTCCACCACTATGAAATGAGATGATACACAAATCAAAAGGCCTTTACAGGGTTGTAATGGGGCTTGGGTTAAAGGTGTGGATAAAGGCTAAATTAGAGGGTTAAAAATCGAGATTGAATTGACAATTTACCTAACTAGAAACAATAAACAATAAACTGATAATGAATAATTACATTAATAACTCGAGCTTCTTCTAAAAATGTGAATTTAACTGTTTAAGCTCATAGAAAATAGAACTAATGATGAATAAATTTTCTAACGTTTTTTTTTCATCAAGAATAAATCAAATTAAGTACATAATATAAGATGAATTCAACTACTGAAATAAAATAACTAGGCAACCGATCAAATCAAGTATCGATAGAAGGGTAGTCTACAGAAATTGTGATAACAATTACAAGATGGGTTTTAGGTTAATATTAATGGGTGAGTTAAGAAACGGTTTGTTAAGATCAAAAGGGTTTACTAGGGGTTAATTAAGAAGGTAGGCTTTTAGTGGAGTGAGTGGGTTAAATCCTAAATGCTTTTATCATCTCTGTATATCAAATCAAGTATGTGGTCTCAATATGTATAATCGAAGCAAGTTCTAGAATAACAAATCAATATTGACACACTCATAATCAATAAAGTGACCACTTAGTATTAATTAAACGTTCGATAACCAATGAGCCAAAATTTGCTTTCATTGCTTTACGTGCAAAAAACTATTAAGGACAATATACAAATGATATTAATGTAATTTATAGATAATTTTACTAAGTCAATCTGTTCAAAAAATACAAGTATACAAATGAGAATACTACATTTAGGGTGCTAGATTCAACACAACCACCATTAAACCATTTGGTTTTACAAGAAAACATCGCTTGATTACAACTAATATAAAAAAATTGTCACATTCATCTTTGTTTTTAATGAATTGTGATATATTTTTTTTCACTATATGCTTACATTGTGATGTTGTAGTTAAGTTTGAATTGCGGATTCAAAATTTAAATTTAGATTTGTATTTTAACCTGTGTTTTCCAAAACTATAAACTAGAAAGACTAAAATGAACCTTCCTTGTTTGATTTGCAAATTTCCTAACTCAATAATTTTGGAATTCAATAACTAAACACAAATAGAAATAACAAAAATATCCTTACACATAAAAATGTTACAATTTATATAAAGTTTTAAACTCTAAACCCAAGCAACAAAAAAAAAGGACATCAATGATGCCAATACGGAGGGTGAATTCCACGATGAAAGTTTCATGTTGAATTTCATTGTGATGGATCTTGGATTGGCGGTCATCTCTTGTTGTTTGTTTCACGTGTTGATCAGAAGAACCCGAACTATGCACCTAACTGCCCCATCAAAGATAAATGATGCAAAGGATGTAGAGGTGAAAATGTGCTCAAGTTCATCTAATTGAAGTGCTATATGAACTTTGGATTCATGATTTTCATTTCCATTGTTGGAGCCACAAATAGTGACAAAGGGACATTGCCATGGTCGAATTCCTCGCCAACAAGGTACGCAATTTCACAAGGATAGTATGTCATAGAGGTAGAAGGGTGTTGCTACTGTATTGGTAGCTCTAAGTCTATCTAGGGTGGTTGGAATGCTCAAGAATAGCCTTGCTGATGTGTTTGTCAATGGCATGATGGTACATGTCATTCTCATATCCCCAGATACTCCTTTACTGGACAGAATTACCCGTGGCCCACCTAACTCAACCATTGCATATATGCATTATAGGCTCAGAAATTACCACATTAGGTAATTGCCATATATATGCTCTGCTCAACTCTATGGTCCCATAGCTTAACCATAATCTATGCTAGGTCTATTAATGTTTCTCTTGTCCCCTCAAATTTATCCTACAAATTTGCTTGATGTTTTAAGGTTCTATTGGAATTTTTTAAATGAATCTAATTTGACATTTCACCCAGTCAATGTGTTACCACTCATGATGTAAAAATAAATGATGGTCATCCACACCTTGAACAATGCATGTTGCTCAAAAGTAGTCTTTGATATAATGTTAAAGATCACATTATGTGAGTACAACATCCACTGAAATTGAAAAAAAATACAAATACATTTATATTCATTAACAAGAATACTAAATTTTATTGAACGCGAATAAAAAATCAACATATCTCTCCATCGGTTCGTCGACCAATTTCTCACTTCATCCATGCCAAGTTCCTCCTATATCAGTTTGGTCCAAGTGACCCCTAAATTTGTTCTAATATTTGATGCAATAAGAGATTTTGAGTATTGATAATAAAACATATTTTAAAATAATATACACTATGATATTTTTACCTTTTAATAAAATGGAACTCTCATAGTTAGGAAGGGGTGAGCATTAACCACGACATCCTTATCCATGCCCATATTTGTAAAAGCAAGTCACAACTATTTATTTTGTTAATTAATTCAAAGGTCATCTTACAAAGTGTCGTATATAGATATACTGGAGTAGTGACACTCTAGCTGAATCTACCTATCGCCTTAAAATCATTAAATAGAGGAAGATAAATGCAATGGACCTCCCTCAATCCAAAGCATAAATGCTTTGCAAAAAAGTTTTTTTAGAAAAAATAAAATTTTCTTTTGCTCAAAAGTGCTTTTGAGAAGCAATGCTAAACTAAGCCTAATTTCTAGCTATTATTAATCCATCTCTCTACAATTTCATGCGGTGAAGGGCCAAAGGTAACAAGCCTCTCCAACCATGTGCACTTTATACGACACCCATCTAATTCCTTCTTTGGTTTCTCCTTTACATGAGACAACATCAACAATTGATGACACTTGTACTATAGCTCGACTTTACTAGGTCCAATTGTAACAGCCCGATTTTGGGTCTAGTCAAAACAGTGGTTTCGGGATCAAAAATCTGACGAAGAAAAATTCATATTTATTATATTTTTATGGTCTATAGTTTTATGGAATAATTTCTTAAAAATTTCGTTCGAAAATTTTGATGTTTCGGCACTCAATTTAGTTAAAAGGACTAAATTGTAAAAAGTGTAAAACTTGAATTCTATATGTTAAAAGTGTCCAATTACTATGAGATTTTAAATTGGAGGTCCTTAAATGGTAATTAGATCATTGGTTAAGTTGGTGGACAAAAATGGACATGGTTTGGTATGTTTCTAAAGTTTTTCATTAAGGGCATTTTAGTATTTTGGTAATTAAATGAATTAAAAAGCCAAATTAAAAGCCAATTTTTGTCTATCTTCCTCCCATGGCCGAATTTTACAAGGGGAAACCATGGCTAGGGTTTTTCAAGCTTCCAAGCTCGATTGTAAGTCCGTTCTATCACCGTTTTTAATGATTTTTATGTTTTTGAAATCCTTGTAACATGATCTATCTATTTCTACCATCAACTTGAAGAGATGTCAAGGTCTAAAATTTTACCTATGTTGAACATGTATGTATTTTGATGTTTGATGGTAGAAAATTCATGTTTGTTGATTATTAAACGACTTTTACTAAGTGATTTTTAGTAAAAAGGCCAAAAAGGACTTGTTTGTAAAAGTTGTAAAAGGAGTAGTAAAAGTGTGAATAAATGAAAAATGTGGGCTATTATGAGCATGATATAGGGGCCTAGGGACTAAGATGTAAAATGTTAAAAGTTTAGGGGTAAAAATGTAAATTTTTCCATAATATGATTTTAGGATGATTTGAATAGTATAATGATTAAATAAGTTAAATGTGATATTATAGATCAAGAACAACGAGGTTCAGACCTAGAACAGGCGAAAAATAAGTATTTAACGATTTAGTCCATTTTGTAATTTTTATGCCGAAGTAAGTTCGTATGTTTAATAATCATTAAATTATATGTGTATAAATTCTTAATTGATATAATTGTGGTAAATGCTATATTATTTAAATGAAATGTGAATGTTATTGAGTATGATACTATGGAAATGACTGACAGAGATTCAATACAGCGAAAGTCCCGGTTGAACATTAGGAATAGATAGGATGCAAATTTCATGACATTAGGGTTACTGTGATTATGTGTAAAACCATATCTAGGATATGGCATCGATATGAGACTTCGTGTAAGACCATATCTAGGATATGGCATCGATATGAGACTTCGTGTAAGACCATAGCTGGGCTATTGGCATCGATACGAGATTTAATGTAAGACAATATCTGGGATATGGCATTGGTATGGTATTGTATGTATGAGATTCTCGAGTATCTTTTAGTATTCCAAACAGTTCAACGGGAAATTCAACGAGCATGTCAAAGAAGAGAAAGAGTATGTAAGTAATTACGAATCGGTACAGGTATGTACGTAAAGTTTATGAGCATGGACTTCATGAAATTGTGAGTTCATGACTTCCACGAGAATGATTTTGTGAAAACCTTGTGATTATTAGTCTACACTTATGATGTATGAAATTCATGACAAATTCGGTTTACAATTATGTGATTGGCTTTCGGGCCAAATTGAGTTATGATATAGCATGTTTTATTCATGCAAATTGTGATTTATCAGATATGAGAAAATGGGAAGATAAGAATTTAGGTAATTGAAAGATGTTAAAGTATATGCTTGAAACGTAAATACACATAATTAATGTGCATGGTTGCTATGAAGTTTGAAATAATTCGTATTTGTTGTAATCTGTTACAAAGGAGAGATTATGGTTGTTAGGTTGATGCCAAGATATGTTAAATTATGCTTATAAGTTGATAGAGTAAACCTTATGACTGAATGAAAATTATAATTGTGAGCTTTATAGCAATTTGTATTATCTTGTATTTAAATTGTTGAACTTGTTAAAAGATTTGTAAGAGTTGCTTATTATTTTTGTACAGACTTACTAAGCTATATAGCTTACTCCCCTTCCTTTCCCATGTCTTTTAGGGTTATTAAGCTAGCTCGGGTTGGAGATCGTCGGAGATCCTATCACACTATCAAGCTATCACTTTGGGTATTGATGAATTCAAGTATTTTTAGTTTATGGCATGTATAGAGACTTAGTCATTTTGTTAAATGTGTCATTGTGATTGTAGCCAATTGATGGTGGTGGAAAAAGTCTTAAAAATTTATATAATGAATGATCTTGCCTAGAAACTAACTATCACCATGATTGAGGCAAGCACACCTATCGAACAATAGTATAGTTTAGTTGCAAGACCGGATTGTCGAACCTAAGGGAACCAAAACTACTAATACTAACTCTCTTCTTTTTATTTAGCCTAAGAATTAAGAGAATTGTTATTTAATCTAAAGTTAACTAACTACTAAGCTAAAGATGCTACGACACAGAGAATGAATTGGGGAAATACTTGTGGGAAAACCAATTGATTAAGACAATACCCGAGGAAGAATCCACCTAGACTTCACTTGTTATCTAACTCTAAACCAGACGATTTATTCACTTGACTTGATCCGTAGGATTCCCTAATTTATATTAATACCTCTCTCGAGGCTACTAACTTCTATCCTTAGGTTAATTAATTGAAATCTCTTTCTAATTAAAACCCTTAGAATTGCATTAACTCGATCTATGGACTCCCATATTAGGTTTGACCCTAATCTGGTAGATTTTCGTCATCCGATCTCTAGGGTTGCGATCAACTCCGCTTAACTGTGCTAGATCTACTCTTAAACAGGGAATATTCCCCCTCTGCCTAAGCACATCATTACTTGAATAAATATCATGAAATATCAAAACAAGAATTAAGAACACATAATTAAGAACAAATAATGTATTTATCATATAGTTCAGAAAACAACAACAAGATCTGTCTTAGGTTTCATCCCCCTCAAGTTTTTGAGGGGTTTAGCTCATAATCATAAAAGAATACATCTCAAAAGAAAATATAAAAACAAAACATAAGAAAAACCTTAAAACCCCCTGAAAGAATTGAAGGAGAGATCCTCAGTCTTGAGTATAACTCCGGCTTCTAGGATGGATCAACTGGCTTTCTTCGAGGGAACCCCACAATTCGGCCTTTGTGGCTCGGCTCCTTGGCCGAGCTGAACGCCCCTTAAAGGTTGGCCTCTAGGGTGTTTATATAGCCTTTTGGAAAGTCTTTCTTTGCCTCTAAGTACCCTAATCCAAATAAAACTCTTCTTTGTTGTGGCACGGATACGCCCGTGTGGCACATCCGTGTGATTCGGGGCCAAGCCGTGGTCGGATCTACTAAGGAGGCACGACTGTGTGTTTCGGGACTAGGCTGTGTGCAATTCGTACTTTGGCCCATTTTCTCCGTTTTTGGCCATTTTCTCATTCTTTTCATCCTCTGGTGCTTTCTTAAGTATAAAACATGAAATTAAAGGATTAGGAGCACCAAATTCCACAATTCAGGGAATAAATCATCTAAAAGTATGTTAAATGTGGGATTAAAATATGAATATATTATGGTTTATCAAATACCCCACACTTAAGCACTTGCTTGTCCTCAAGCAACATTCTCAACTCACAATTAAAATTAACTTCCTCAATTCATAATTCTCGTCAACAATGCCTCATCATAATTCATGGATAATTTATACATGGATAATTTTAACTCAAAGAGTCCTAAAGATTCAAATAATCAAAGTCATAAGTTTGTATCACGAAAACATAGGTGTTTCCCCTTATCCAAATAACTACATTTGATTCAAAACTGACAAGGATTAACATCCTCACTAAAGATTCATTCAAATAACTCAAGGTGTTTAAGGTTCAAAATAAAGCACTCATCACTCAAACATGAAAAGTTATTACCATAGACTTGCATGAAAATCAAATATCCACCACTATAAAATGAGATGATACACAAATCAAAAGGCCTTTAAAGGGTTGTAATGGGGCTTGGGTTAAAGGTGTGGATAAAGGCTAAATTAGAGGTTAAAATTGAGATTGAATTGACAATTTACCTAACTAGAAACAATAAACAATAAAGCGATAATGAATGATTACATTAATAACTCGAGCTTCTTCTAAAAATGTGAATTTAACTGCTTAAGCTCATAGAAAATAGAACTAATGATGAATAAATTTTCTAACGTTTTTTTTCATCAAGAATAAATCAAATTAAGTACATAATATAAGATGAATTCAACTATTGAAATAAAATAATTAGGCAACCGATCAAATCAAGTATCGATAGAAGGGTAGTCAAGAGAAATTGTGATAACAAATACAAGATGGGTTTTAGGTTAATATTAATGGGCGAGTTAAGAAACGGTTTGTTAAGATCAAAAGGGTTTACGAGGGGTTAATTATGAAGGTAGGCTTTTAGTGGAGTGAGTGGGTTAAATCCTAAATGCCTTTATCATCACTGTATATCAAATCAAGTGCGTGGTCTCAATATGTATAATCGAAGCAAGTTCTAGAATAACAAATCAATATTGACACACTCATAGTCAATAAAATGACCACTTAGTATTTATTAAACGTTAGATAACCAATAAGCCAATATTTGCTTTCATTGCTTTACGTGCAAAAAACTATTAAGGACAATATACAAATGATATTAATGTAATTTATAGAAAATTTTACTAAGTCAATCTGTTCAAAAAATACAAGTATACAAACGAGAATACTACATTTAGGGTGCTAGATTCAACACAACCACCATTAAACCATTTGGTTTTACAAGAAAACATCACTTGATTACAACTAATATAAAAAAATTGTCACATTCATCTTTGTTTTTAATGAATTGTGATATATTTTTTTCACTATATGCTTACATTGTGATGTTGTAGTTAAGTTTGAATTATGATTCAAAATTTAAATTTAGATTTGTATTTTAACCTCGTGTTTTCCTAAACTATAAACTAGAAAGACTAAAATGAACCTTCCTTGTTTGATTTGAAAATTTCCTAACTCAGTAATTTTGGAATTCAATAACTAAACACAAATAGAAATAACAAAAATATCCTTACACATAAAAATGTTACAATTTATATAAAGTTTTAAACTCTAAACCCAAGCAACAAAACAAAAGTACATCAATGATGCCAATACGGAGGGTGAACTCCACGATGAAAGTTTCATGTTTAATTTCATTGTGATGGATCTTGGATTGGCAGTCATCTCTTATTGTTTGTTTCACGTGTTGATCAGAAGAACTCGAACTATGCACCTAACTGCCCCATCAAAGATAAATGATGCAAAGGATGTAGAGGCGAAAATGTGCTCAAGTTCATCTAATTGAAGAGCTATATGAACTTTGGATTCTGATTTTAATTTCCATTGTTGGAGCCACAAATAGTGACAAAGGGACATTGCCATGGTCGAATTCCTCACCAACAAGGTACGCAATTTCACAAGGATAGTATGTCATAGAGGTAGAAGGGTTTTGCTACTGTATTGGTAGCTCTAAGTCTATCTAGGGAGGTTGGAATGCTCAAGAATAGCCTTGCTGATGTGTTTGCCAATGGCATGATGGTACATGTCATTCTCATACCCCCAGATACTCCTTTACTGGATAGAATTACCCGTGGCCCACCTAACTCAACCATTGCATATATGCCTTATAGGCTTAGAAATTACCACATTAGGTAATTTCCATATATATGCTCTGCTCAACTCTATGGTCCCATAGCTTAACCATAATCTATGCTAGGTCTATTAATGTTTCTTTTATCCCTCAAATTTATCCTACAAATTGCATGATGTTTTAAGGCTCTATTAGAATTTTTAAATGAATCTAATTTGACATTTCACCCTATCAATGTGTTACCACTCATGATGTAAAAATAAATGATGGTCATCCACACCTTGAACAATGCATGTTGCTCAAAAGTAGTCTTTGATATAATGTTAAAGATCACATTATGTGAGTACAACATCCACTGAAATTGAAAAAAAAAATACAAATACATTTATATTCATTAACAAGAATACTAAATTTTATTGAACGCGAATAAAAAATCAACATATCTCTCCATCGGCTCGTCAACCAATTTCTCACTTCATCCATGCCAAGTTCCTCCTATATCAGTTTGGTCCAAGTGACCCCTAAATTTGTTCTAATATTTGATGCAATAAGAGATTTTGAGTATTGATAATAAAACATATTTTAAAATAATATACACTATGATATTTTTACCTTTTAATAAAATGGAACTCTCATAGTTAGGAAGGGGTGAGCATTAACCACGACATCCTTATCCATGCCCATATTTGTAAAAGCAAGTCACAACTATTTATTTTGTTAATTAATTCAAAGGTCATCTTACAAAGTGTCGTATATAGATATACTGGAGTAGTGACACTCTAGCTGAATCTACCTATCGCCTTCAAATCATTAAATAGAGGAAGATAAATGCAATGGACCTCCCTCAATCCAAAGCATAGATGCTTTGCAAAAAAGCTTTTTTAGAAAAAATAAAATTTTCTTTTGCTCAAAAGTTCTTTTGAGAAGCAATGCTAAACTAAGCCTAATTTCTAGCTATTATTAATCCATCTCCTCCACAATTTCATGCAAGTGAAGGGCCAGTAACAAGCCTCTCCAACCATGTGCACTTTATACGACACCCATCTAATTCCTTCTTTGGTTTCTCCTTTACATGAGACAACATCAACAATTGATGACACTTGTACTATAGCTCGACTTTACTAGGTCCAATTGTAATAGCCCGATTTTGGGTCTAGTCAAAATAGTGGTTTCGGGATCAAAAATCTGACGAAGAAAAATTCATATTTATTATATTTTTATGGTCTTTCTTAAAAATTTCGTTCGAAAATTGGTATGGTATTGTTAATGTAAGACAATATCTGGGATATGGCATTGGTATGGTATTGTTTGTATGAGATTCTCGAGTATCCTTTAGTATTCCAAACGGTTCAACGGGAAATTCAACGAGCATGTCAAAGAAGAGAAAGAATATGTAAGTAATTACGAATCAGTACAGGTATGTACGTAAAGTTTATGAGCATGGACTTCATGAAATTGTGAGTTCATGACTTCCACGAGAATGATTTTGTGAAAACCTTGTGATTATTAGTCTACACTTATGATGTATGAAATTCATGATAAATTCGGTTTACAATTGTGTGATTGGCTTTCGGGCCAAATTGAGTTATGATATAGCATGTTTTATTCATGCAAATTGTGATTTATCAGATATGAGAAAATGGGAAGATAAGAATTTAGGTAATTGAAAGATGTTAAAGTATATGCTTGAAACGTAAATACTCATAATTAATGTGCATGGTTGCTATGAAGTTTGAAATGATTTGTATTTGTTGTAATCTGTTACAAAGGAGAGATTATGGTTGTTAGGTTGATGCCAAGATATGTTAAATTATGCTTATAAGTTGATAGAGTAAACCTTATGACTGAATGAAAATTATAATTGTGAGCTTTATAGCAATTTGTATTATCTTGTATTTAAATTGTTGAACTTGTTAAAAGATTTGTAAGAGTTGCTTATTATTTTTGTACGGACTTACTAAGCTATATAGCTTACTCCCCTTCCTTTCCCATGTCTTTTAGGGTTATTAAGCTAGCTCGGGTTGGAGATCGCCCGAGATCCTATCACACTATCAAGCTATCACTTTGGGTATTGATGAATTCAAGTATTTTTAGTTTATGGCATGTATAGAGACTTAGTCATTTTGTTAAATGTGTCATTGTGATTGTAGCCAATTGATGGTGGTGGAAAAAGTCTTAAAAATTTATATAATGAATGATCGAGCCTAGAAACTAACTATCACCATGATTGAGGCAAGCACACCTATCAAACAGTAGTATAGTTTAGTTGCAAGACCGGATTGTCGAACCCAAGGGAACCAAAACTACTAATACTAACTCTCTTCTTTTTATTTAGCCTAAGAATTAAGAGAATTGCTATTTAATCTAAAGTTAACTAACTACTAAGCTAAAGATGCTACGACACAGAGAATGAATTGGGGAAAAACTTGTGGGAAAACCAATTGATTAAGACAATACCCGAGGAAGAATCCACCTAGACTTCACCTGTTATCTAACTCTAAACCAGACAATTTATTCACTTGACTTGATCCGTAGGATTCCCTAATTTATATTAATACCTCTCTCGAGGCTACTAACTTCTATCCCTAGGTTGATTAATTGAAATCTCTTTCTAATTAAAACCCTTAGGATTGCATTAACTCGATCTATGGATTCCCATATTAGGTTTGACCCTAATATGGTAGATTTTCGTCATCCGATCTCTAGGGTTGTGATCAACTCCGCTTAACTATGCTAGATCTACTCTTAAACAGGGAATATTTCCCCTCTGCCTAAGCACATCATTACTTGAATCAATATCCTGAAATATCAAAACAAGAATTGAGAACACATAATTAAGAACAAATAATGTATTTATCATATAGTTCAGAAAACAACAACAAGATCTGTCTTAGGTTTCATCCCCCTCAAGTTTTTGAGGGGTTTAGTTCATAATCATAAAAGAATACATCTCAGAAGAAAATATAAAAACAAAACATAAGAAAAACCTTAAAACCCCCTGAAAGAATTGAAGGAGAGATCCTCAGTCTTGAGTATAACTCCGGCTTCTAGGATGGATCAACTGGCTTTCTTCGAGTGAACCCCACAATTCGGCCTTTCTGGCTCGGCTCCTTGGCCGAGCTGAACGCCTCTTAAAGGTTGGCCTCTAGGGTGTTTATATAGGCTTTTGGAATGTCTTTCTTTGCCTCTAAGTACCCTAATCCAAATGAAACTCTTCTTTGTTGTGGCACGGATACGCCCGTGTGGCACATCCGTGTGATTCGGGACCAGCCGTGGTCGGATCTACTAAGGAGGCACTGTGTGTGTTTTGGGACTAGGTCGTGTGCAATTCGTACTTTGGCCCATTTTCTCCGCTTTTGGCCATTTTCTCATTCTTTTCATCCTCTGGTGCTTTCTTAAGTATAAAACATGAAATTAAAGGATTAGGAGCACCAAATTCCACAATTCAGGGAATAAATCATCTAAAAGTATGTTAAATGTGGGATTAAAATATGAATATATTATGGTTTATCAAATACCCCCACACTTAAGCACTTGCTTGTCCTCAAGCAAAATTCTCAACTCACAATTAAAATTAACTTCCCTCAATTCATAATTCTCGTCAACAATGCCTCATCATAATTCATGGATAATTTATACATGGATAATTTTAACTCAAAGAGTCCTAAAGATTCAAATAATCAAAGTCATAAGTTTGTATCACGAAAACATAGGTGTTTCTCCTTATCCAAATAACTACATTTGATTCAAAACTGACAAGGATTAACATCCTCACTAAAGATTCATTCAAATAACTCAAGGTGTTTAAGGTTCAAAATAAAGCACTCATCACTCAAACATGAAAAGTTATTACCATAGACTTGCATGAAAATCAAATATCCACCACTATAAAATGAGATGATACACAAATCAAAAGGCCTTTAAAGGGTTGTAATGGGGCTTGGGTTAAAGGTGTGGATAAAGGCTAAATTAGAGGATTAAAAATTGAGATTGAATTGACAATTTACCTAACTAGAAACAATAAACAATAAACTGATAATGAATGATTACATTAATAACTCGAGCTTCTTCTAAAAATGTGAATTTAACTGTTTAAGCTCATAGAAAATAGAACTAATGATGAATAAATTTTCTAACATTTTTTTTCATCAAGAATAAATCAAATTAAGTACATAATATAAGATGAATTCAACTACTGAAATAAAATAATTAGGCAACCGATCAAATCAAGTATCGATAGAAGGGTAGTCAAGAGAAATTGTGATAACAAATACAAGATGGGTTTTAGGTTAATATTAATGGGCGAGTTAAGAAACGGTTTGTTAAGATCAAAAGGGTTTACGAGGGGTTAATTATGAAGGTAGGCTTTTAGTGGAGTGAGTGGGTTAAATCCTAAATGCCTTTATCATCATCAGATATCAAATCAAGTGCGTGGTCTCAATATGTATAATCGAAGCAAGTTCTAGAATAACAAATCAATATTGACACACTCATAATCAATAAAATGACCACTTAGTATTTATTAAACGTTAGATAACCAATAAGCCAATATTTGCTTTCATTGCTTTACGTGCAAAAAACTATTAAGGACAATATACAAATGATATTAATGTAATTTATAGATAATTTTACTAAGTCAATCTGTTCAAAAAATACAAGTATACAAACGAGAATACTACATTTAGGGTGCTAGATTCAACACAACCACCATTAAACCATTTGGTTTTACAAGAAAACATCACTTGATTACAACTAATATAAAAAAATTGTCACATTCATCTTTGTTTTTAATGAATTGTGATATATTTTTTTCACTATATGCTTACATTGTGATGTTGTAGTTAAGTTTGAATTGCGGATTCAAAATTTAAATTTAGATTTGTATTTTAACCTGTGTTTTCCTAAACTATAAACTAGAAAGACTAAAATGAACCTTCCTTGTTTGATTTGAAAATTTCCTAACTCAATAATTTTGGAATTCAATAACTAAACACAAATAGAAATAACAAAATATCCTTACACATAAAAATGTTACAATTTATATAAAGTTTTAA
This sequence comes from Gossypium rotundifolium, assembly GCA_025506655.1. NCBI lineage: Eukaryota > Viridiplantae > Streptophyta > Magnoliopsida > Malvales > Malvaceae > Gossypium > Gossypium rotundifolium. Next base: position 94,998,373 of record CP106729.1, on the reverse strand, counting down.
ACACTAAACCCAAGCAACAAAAAAAAGTACATCAATGATGCCAATACGGAGGGTGAATTCCATGATGAAAGTTTCATGTTTAATTTCATTGTGATGGATCTTGGATTGGCGGTCATCTCTTGTTGTTTGTTTCACGTGTTGATCGGAAAAACTCGAACTATGCACCTAATCGCCCCATCAAAGATAAATGATGCAAAGGATGTAGAGGCGAAAATGTGCTCAAGTTCATCTAATTGAAGAGCTATATGAACTTTGGATTCTAATTTTCATTTCCATTGTTGGAGCCACAAATAGTGACAAAGGGACATTGCCATGGTCAAATTCCTCGCCAACAAGGTACACAATTTAACAAAGATAGTATGTCATAGAGGTAGAAGGGTTTTGCTACTGTACTGGTAGCTCTAAGTCTATCTAGGGCAGTTGGAATGCTCAAGAATAGCCTTGCTGATGTGTTTGCCAATGGCATGATGGTACATGTCATTCTCATACCCCCAGATACTCCTTTACTGGATAGAATTACCCGTGGCCCACCTAACTCAACCATTGCATATATGCCTTATAGGCTTAGAAATTACCACATTAGGTAATTTCCATATATATGCTCTGCTCAACTCTATGGTCCCATAGCTTAACCATAATCTATGCTAGGTCTATTAATGTTTCTTTTATCCCCTCAAATTTATCCTACAAATTCGCATGATGTTTTAAGGCTCTATTAGAATTTTTTAAATGAATCTAATTTGACATTTCACCCAGTCAATGTGTTACCACTCATGATGTAAAAATAAATGATGGTCATCCACACCTTGAACAATGCATGTTGCTCAAAAGTAGTCTTTGATATAATGTTAAAGATCACATTATGTGAGTACAACATCCACTGAAATTGAAAAAAAAAATACAAATACATTTATATTCATTAACAAGAATACTAAATTTTATTGAACGCGAATAAAAAATCAACATATCTCTCCATCTACTCGTCAACCAATTTCTCACTTCATCCATGCCAAGTTCCTCCTATATCAGTTTGGTCCAAGTGACCCTAAATTTGTTCTAATATTTGATGCAATAAGAGATTTTGAGTATTGATAATAAAACATATTTTAAAATAATATACACTATGATATTTTTACCTTTTAATAAAATGGAACTCTCATAGTTAGGAAGGGGTGAGCATTAACCACGACATCCTTATCCATGCCCATATTTGTAAAAGCAAGTCACAACTATTTATTTTGTTAATTAATTCAAAGGTCATCTTACAAAGTGTCGTATATAGATATACTGGAGTAGTGACACTCTAGCTGAATCTACCTATCGCCTTCAAATCATTAAATAGAGGAAGATAAATGCAATGGACCTCCCTCAATCCAAAGCATAAATGCTTTGCAAAATAGTTTTTTTAGAAAAAATATAATTTTCTTTTGCTCAAAAGTTCTTTTGAGAAGCAATGCTAAACTAAGCCTAATTTCTAGCTATTATTAATCCATCTCCTCCACAATTTCATGCAGTGAAGGGGCCAGTGTAACAAGCCTCTCCAACCATGTGCACTTTATATGACACCCATCTAATTCCTTCTTTGGTTTCTCCTTTACATGAGACAACATCAACAATTGATGACACTTGTACTATAGCTCGACTTTACTAGGTCCAATTGTAATAGCCCGATTTTGGGTCTAGTCAAAATAGTGGTTTCGGGATCAAAAATCGATGAAGAAAAATTCATATTTATTATATTTTTATGGTCTTTTTATGGAAAATTTCGTTCGAAAATTTTTCGAAAATTTTGACAAAAAGACTCAATTTAGTTAAAAGGACTAAATTGTAAAAAGTGTAAAACTTGAATTCTATATGTTAAAAGTGTCCAATTACTATGAGATTTTAAATTGGAGGTCCTTAAATGGTAATTAGATCATTGGTTAAGTTGGTGGACAAAAATGGACATGGTTTGGTATGTTTCTAAAATTTTTCGTTAAGGGCATTTTAGTATTTTGGTAATTAAATGAATTAAAAAGCCAAATTAAAAGCCAATTTTTTCTATCCTCCTCCCATGGCCGAATTTTACAAGGGAAACCATGGCTAGGGTTTTCAAGCTTCCAAGCTCGATTGTAAGTCCATTCTATCCCGCTTTTAATGATTTTATGTTTTTGAAATCCTTGTAACATGATCTATCTATTTCTACCATCAACTTGAAGAGATGTCAAGGTCTAAAATTTTACCTATGTTGAACATGTATGTATTTTGATGTTTGATGGTAGAAAATTCATGTTTGTTGATTGTTAAACGACTTTTACTAAGTGATTTTTAGTAAAAAGGCCAAAAAGGACATGTTTGTAAAAGTTGTAAAAGGAGTAGTAAAAGTGTGAATAAATGAAAAATGTGGGCTATTATGAGCATGATATAGGGGCCTAGGGACTAAGATGCAAAATGTTAAAAGTTTAGGGGCAAAAATATAAATTTTTCCATAATATGATTTTGGGATGATTTGAATAGTATAATGATTAAATAAGTTAAATGTGATATTATAGATCAAGAACAACGAGGTTCAGACCTAGAACAGGCGAAAAATAAGTATTTGACGATTTAGTCCTTTTTGTCGTTTTTATGCCGAGGTAAGTTCGTATGTTTAATAATCATTAAATTATATGTGTGTAAATTCTTAATTGATATAATTGTGGTAAATGCTATATTATTTAAATGAAATGTGAATGTTATTGAGTACGATACTATGAAAATGACTGACAGAGATTCAATACAGCGAAAGTTTCGGTTGAACATTAGGAATAGATAGGATACAAATTTCATGACATTAGGGTTGCTGTGATTATGTGTAAAACCATATCTAGGATATGGCATCGATATGAGACTTCGTGTAAGACCATATCTAGGATATGGCATCGATATGAGACTTCGTGTAAGACCATAGCTGGGCTATTAGCATCGATACGAGATTTAATGTAAGACAATATCTGGGATATGGCATTGGTATGGTATTGTTTGCATGAGATTCTCGAGTATCCTTTAGTATTCCAAACGGTTCAACGGGAAATTCAACGAGCATGTCAAAGAAGAGAAGAGTATGTAAGTAATTACGAATCATGCAGGTGTATGTACGTAAAGTTTATGAGCATGGACTTCATGAAATTGTGAGTTCATGACTTCCACGAGAATGATTTTGTGAAAACCTTGTGATTATTAGTCTACACTTATGATGTATGAAATTCATGATAAATTCGGTTTACAATTGTGTGATTGGCTTTCGGGCCAAATTGAGTTATGATATAGCATGTTTTATTCATGCAAATTGTGATTTATCAGATATGAGAAAATGGGAAGATAAGAATTTAGGTAATTGAAAGATGTTAAAGTATATGCTTGAAACGTAAATACTCATAATTAATGTGCATGGTTGCTATGAAGTTTGAAATGATTTGTATTTGTTGTAATCTGTTACAAAGGAGAGATTATGGTTGTTAGGTTGATGCCAAGATATGTTAAATTATGCTTATAAGTTGATAGAGTAAACCTTATGGTGAATGAAAATTATAATTGTGAGCTTTATAGCAATTTGTATTATCTTGTATTTAAATTGTTGAACTTGTTAAAAGATTTGTAAGAGTTGCTTATTATTTTGTACGGACTTACTAAGCTATATAGCTTACTCCCTTCCTTTCCCATGTCTTTTAGGGTTATTAAGCTAGCTCGGGTTGGAGATCACGGAGATCCTATCACACTATCAAGCTATCACTTTGGGTATTGATGAATTCAAGTATTTTTAGTTTATGGCATGTATAGAGACTTAGTCATTTTGTTAAATGTGTCATTGTGATTGTAGCCAATTGATGGTGGTGGAAAAGTCTTAAAAATTTATATAATGAATGATCGAGCCTAGAAACTAACTATCACCATGATTGAGGCAAGCACACCTATCAAACAAGAGTATAGTTTAGTTGCAAGACCGGATTGTCGAACCTAAGGAACCAAAACTACTAATACTAACTCTCTTCTTTTATTTAGCCTAAGAATTAAGAGAATTGCTATTTAATCTAAAGTTAACTAACTACTAAGCTAAAGATGCTACGACACGAGAATGAATTGGGGAAAAACTTGTGGGAAACCAATTGATTAAGACAATACCGAGGAAGAATCCACCTAGACTTCACCTGTTATCTAACTCTAAACCAGACAATTTATTCACTTGACTTGATCCGTAGGATTCCCTAATTTATATTAATACCTCTCTCGAGGCTACTAACTTCTATCCCTAGGTTGATTAATTGAAATCTCTTTCTAATTAAAACCCTTAGGATTGCATTAACTCGATCTATGGATTCCCATATTAGGTTTGACCCTAATATGGTAGATTTTCGTCATCCGATCTCTAGGGTTGCGATCAACTCCGCTTAACTATGCTAGATCTACTCTTAAACAGGGAATATTTCCCCTCTGCCTAAGCACATCATTACTTGAATCAATATCCTGAAATATCAAAACAAGAATTGAGAACACATAATTAAGAACAAATAATGTATTTATCATATAGTTCAGAAAACAACAACAAGATCCGTCTTAGATTTCATCCCCCTCAAGTTTTTGAGGGGTTTAGTTCATAATCATAAAAGAATACATCTCAGAAGAAAATATAAAAACAAAACATAAGAAAAACCTTAAAACCCCCTGAAAGAATTGAAGGAGAGATCCTCAGTCTTGAGTATAACTCCGGCTTCTAGGATGGATCAACTGGCTTTCTTCGAGTGAACCCCACAATTCGGCCTTTCTGGCTCGGCTCCTTGGCCGAGCTGAACGCCTCTTAAAGGTTGGCCTCTAGGGTGTTTATATAGGCTTTTGGAATGTCTTTCTTTGCCTCTAAGTACCCTAATCCAAATGAAACTCTTCTTTGTTGTGGCACGGATACGCCCGTGTGGCACATCCGTGTGATTTGGGACCAGGCCGTGGTCGGATCTACTAAGGAGGCACGGCTGTGTGTTTCGGGACTAGGCTGTGTGCAATTCGTACTTTGGCCCATTTTCTCCGTTTTTGGCCATTTTCTCATTCTTTTCATCCTCTGGTGCTTTCTTAAGTATAAAACATGAAATTAAAGGATTAGGAGCACCAAATTCCACAATTCAGGGAATAAATCATCTAAAAGTATGTTAAATGTGGGATTAAAATATGAATATATTATGGTTTATAAAATACCCCCACACTTAAGCACTTGCTTGTCCTCAAGCAAAATTCTCAACTCACAATTAAAATTAACTTCCTCAATTCATAATTCTCGTCAACAATGCCTCATCATAATTCATGGATAATTTATACATGGATAATTTTAACTCAAAGAGTCCTAAAGATTCAAATAATCAAAGTCATAAGTTTGTATCACGAAAACATAGGTGTTTCCCCTTATCCAAATAACTACATTTGATTCAAAACTGACAAGGATTGACATCCTCACTAAAGATTCATTCAAATAACTCAAGGTGTTTAAGGTTCAAAATAAAGCACTCATCAGTCAAACATGAAAAGTTATTACCATAGACTTGCATGAAAATCAAATATCCACCACTATAAAATGAGATGATACACAAATCAAAAGGCCTTTAAAGGGTTGTAATGGGGCTTGGGTTAAAGGTGTGGATAAAGGCTAAATTAGAGGGTTAAAAATCAAGATTGAATTGACAATTTACCTAACTAGAAACAATAAACAATAAACTGATAATGAATGATTACATTAATAACTCGAGCTTCTTCTAAAAATGTGAATTTAACTGTTTAAGCTCATAGAAAATAGAACTAATGATGAATAAATTTTCTAACATTTTTTTTCATCAAGAATAAATCAAATTAAGTACATAATATAAGATGAATTCAGCTACTGAAATAAAAATAATTAGGCAACCGATCAAATCAAGTATCGATAGAAGGGTAGTCAAGAGAAATTGTGATAACAAATACAAGATGGGTTTTAGGTTAATATTAATGGGCGAGTTAAGAAACGGTTTGTTAAGATCAAAAGGGTTTACGAGGGGTTAATTATGAAGGTAGGCTTTTAGTGGAGTGAGTGGGTTAAATCCTAAATGCCTTTATCATCACTGTATATCAAATCAAGTGCGTGGTCTCAATATGTATAATCGAAGCAAGTTCTAGAATAACAAATCAATATTGACACACTCATAATCAATAAAATGACCACTTAGTATTAATTAAACGTTAGATAACCAATAAGCCAATATTTGCTTTCATTGCTTTACGTGCAAAAAACTATTGAGGACAATATACAAATGATATTAATGTAATTTATAGATAATTTTACTAAGCCAATCTGTTCAAAAAATACAAGTATACAAACGAGAATACTACATTTAGGGTGCTAGACTCAACACAACCACCATTAAACCATTTGGTTTTACAAGAAAACATCACTTGATTACAACTAATATAAAAAAATTGTCACATTCATCTTTGTTTTTAATGAATTGTGATATATTTTTTTCACTATATGCTTACATTGTGATGTTGTAGTTAAGTTTGAATTGCGGATTCAAAATTTAAATTTAGATTTGAATTTTAACCTGTGTTTTCCTAAACTATAAACTAGAAAGACTAAAATGAACCTTCCTTGTTTGATTTGCAAATTTCCTAACTCAGTAATTTTGGAATTCAATAACTAAACACAAATAGAAATAACAAAAATATCCTTACACATAAAAATGTTACAATTTATATAAAGTTTTAAACACTAAACCCAAGCAACAAAAAAAAAGTACATCAATGATGCCAATACGGAGGGTGAATTCCACGATGAAAGTTTCATGTTGAATTTCATTGTGATGGATCTTGGATTGGCGGTCATCTCTTGTTGTTTGTTTCACGTGTTGATCAGAAGAACTCGAACTATGCACCTAACTGCCCCATCAAAGATAAATGATGCAAAGGATGTAGAGGTGAAAATGTGCTCAAGTTCATCTAATTGAAGAGCTATATGGACTTTGGATTCATGATTTTCATTTCCATTGTTGGAGCCACAAATAGTGACAAAGGGACATTGCCATGGTCGAATTCCTTACCAACAAGGTACGCAATTTCACAAGGATAGTATGTCATAGAGGTAGAAGGGTTTTGCTACTGTATTGGTAGCTCTAAGTCTATCTAGGGAGGTTGGAATGCTCAAGAATAGCCTTGCTGATGTGTTTGTCAATGGCATGATGGTACATGTCATTCTCATACCCTCAGATACTCCTTTACTGGATAGAATTACCCGTGGCCCACCTAACTCAACCATTGCATATATGCCTTATAGGCTCAGAAATTAACACATTAGGTAATTGCCATATATATTCTCTGCTCAACTCTATGGTCCCATAGCTTAACCATAATCTATGCTAGGTCTATTAATGTTTCTTTTGTCCCCTCAAATTTATCCTACAAATTCGCATGATGTTTTAAGGCTCTATTAGAATTTTTTAAATGAATCTAATTTGACATTTCACCCAGTCAATGTGTTACCACTCATGATGTAAAAATAAATGATGGTCATCCACACCTTGAACAATGCATGTTGCTCAAAAGTAGCCTTTGATATAATGTTAAAGATCACATTATGTGAGTACAACATCCACTGAAATTGAAAAAAAATATACAAATACATTTATATTCATTAACAAGAATACTAAATTTTATTGAACGCGAATAAAAATCAACATATCTCTCCATCTACCGTCGACCAATTTCTCACTTCATCCATGCCAAGTTCCTCCTATATCAGTTTGGTCCAAGTGACCCTAAATTTGTTCTAATATTTGATGCAATAAGAGATTTTGAGTATTGATAATAAAACATATTTTAAAATAATATACACTATGATATTTTTACCTTTTAATAAAATGGAACTCTCATAGTTAGGAAGGGGTGAGCATTAACCACGACATCCTTATCCATGCCCATATTTGTAAAAGCAAGTCACAACTATTTATTTTGTTAATTAATTCAAAGGTCATCTTACAAAGTGTCGATATAGATAGATATCTTGGAGTAGTGACACTCTAGTGAATCTACCTATCGCCTTAAAATCATTAAATAGAGGAAGATAAATGCAATGGACCTCCCTCAATCCAAAGCATAGATGCTTTGCAATAAAGTTTTTTTAGAAAAAATAAAATTTTCTTTTGCTCAAAAGTGCTTTTGAGAAGCAATGCTAAACTAAGCCTAATTTGTAGCTATTATTAATCCATCTCATCCACAATTTCATGCAGTGAAGGGGCAAGTGTAACAAGCCTCTCCAACCATGTGCACTTTATACGACACCCATCTAATTCCTTCTTTGGTTTCTCCTTTACATGAGACAACATCAACAATTGATGACACTTGTACTATAGCTCGACTTTACTAGGTCCAATTGTAATAGCCCGATTTTGGGTCTGGTCAAAATAGTGGTTTCGGGATCAAAAATCCGACGAAGAAAAATTCATATTTATTATATTTTTATGGTCTACAGTTTTATGGAATAATTTCTTAAAAATTTCGTTCGAAAATTTTAACGTTTCAGCACTCAATTTAGTTAAAAGGACTAAATTGTAAAAAGTGTAAAACTTGAATTCTATATGTTAAAAGTGTCCAATTACTATGATATTTTAAATTGGAGGTCCTTAAATGGTAATTAGATCATTGGTTAAGTTGGTGGACAAAAATGGACATGGTTTGGTATGTTTCTAAAGTTTTTCGTTAAGGGCATTTTAGTATTTTGGTAATTAAATGAATTAAAAAGCCAAATTAAAAGCCAATTTTTGTCTATCTTCCTCCCATGGCCGAATTTTACAAGGGGAAACCATGGCTAGGGTTTTTCAAGCTTCCAAGCTCGATTGTAAGTCCGTTCTATCCCCGTTTTTTATGATTTTTATGTTTTTGAAATCCTTGTAACATGATCTATCTATTTCTACCATCAACTTGAAGAGATGTCAAGGTCTAAAATTTTACCTATGTTGAACATGTATGTATTTTGATGTTTGATGGTAGAAAATTCATGTTTGTTGATTGTTAAACGACTTTTACTAAGTGATTTTTAGTAAAAAGGCCAAAAAGGACTTGTTTGTAAAAGTTGTAAAAGGAGTAGTAAAAGTGTGAATAAATGAAAAATGTGGGCCATTATGAGCATGATATAGGGGCCTAGGGACTAAGATGTAAAATGTTAAAAGTTTAGGGGCAAAAATGTAAATTTTGCCATAATATGATTTTGGGATGATTTGAATAGTATAATGATTAAATAAGTTAAATGTGATATTATAGATCAAGAACAACGAGGTTCAGACCTAGAACAGACGAAAAATAAGTATTTGACGATTTAGTCCTCTTTGTCGTTTTTATGCCGAGGTAAGTTCGTGCTCGGGTTAGTGCTCGGGTTGCCTCCCGAGAAACACTCATTTAAAGTCTTTAGCTAGACTTACCTCTCATTCTCATGATCATGGTGGTTTGAGGAGTTGAAAATCCTTTCTCATGCTATCAATTCTATTATCAGCATATAATTTAAGTCGAGTAGCGTTTACTTTAAAAGTGTCGAATATAGGATTACTTACCTCGACTGCTCCGTATGGAAAACATTGATTACCTTAAAAGGGATTTCTTCATTTGTATCTAGGTCTGATATGGCGATTCGAGGGTCTGTTTTATCTAATAGTACTTGAACTCCTATTTTAAAGTGATTTGATTTCCTATAAGCTCGTCTGGGGTTCCTTCAGTTTAACTTTGTGTGTTTTGATTTCTCCTTGACGTGTGGTTTCCACTCATCTAGTTCGTCGACCTGAAGACTTTGTTCCTCATAAATTTCTTCTTTACTGGTGCGAGGTCTATGATCTGGTTCAGTTATGTGATTTCGTAGTGCTTCCTGTAAACAAAGTTGAACCAAATAATTATCAATAGAATTTATGTTCTCACCTTTATCAATCGATGTCCTAGCTGAGTCGAGAGCTTGAAGACTGATTGATTCGTCGCCTACACAAAGTGTGAGTTCTCCTGTACCAACATCAATTTTAGCTCTAGCAGTTGCTAAAAAGGGTCTTCCTAAAATTAAGGGGATACTATTGTCTTCATCCATGTCTAAAACGAAAAAATCTACTGGGAACATGAATTTTTCAATTTTTACTAGTACATATTCAATTATACCCCTAGGAATTCTAATAGTTTTATCAGCTAATTGAATGCTCATCCTAGTTTGTTTGGGTTTCCCTAGACCTAGCTTTTTAAACATTTTATAAGGCATAACATTTATGCTTTCCCCTAAATCAGCTAAAGCATTACCAATAGATAAACTACCAATTAAGCATAGAATTGTAAAACTCCTTGGATCTTTTAATTTTGTGGTAGCTTATTTTGCAACATTGTTGAGCACACTGCGTTTAGTTCCACATGCGATTCCTCGTCTAACTTTTGCTTGTTTGTTAAAAGCTCTTTTAAAAAATTCCTTGAATCTGGATCTGCGAAAAAGCTTCAAGAAACGGTAAGTTAATATGTAATTTCTTTAAAAGTTTAAGAAACTTACTGAACTGTTCATTTGTATTGTCTTTCTTCATCGTATTGAGGTATGGTATTTGAGGTTGGTACTCTTTAATTACCGATTTTGGTTTTTCTTGGCTTTTCTCAACTTTACCTTCACTTACCGTAGGTTCTTGCCTTGGCTCAGATTCAGATTCCACTAACCCTTCACTGTCATGAGCTGTTATGGCCTGAATTGCTCCTTTAGGTTAGTCTCAATGTTACTTGGAAAGCTACCTTGTGTTCATTCGGAGATCAGCTTAGCAAGTTGCCCTAACTGGTTCTCGATCCCTTGAATCGATGCTTGTTGATTTTTAAGTGTTGTTTCGATGTTTTGGAAACGTGTTTCTGACACCGCTATGAATTTTGTTAGCATCTCCTCAAGGTTTGGCTTCTTTTCCTATGGGTAGGGCTGTTGTTGGAAGTTTGGAGGAGGTTGTTGTCTCTGATTTCCTTGACCACCCCATGAGAAATTGGGATGGTTCCTCCAACCTGGATTATAAGTATATAAGGGTTATTTTGAGGTTTAAAATTGTTACCCATAAAGTGAACTTGCTCGTTTTCAATGCTCGGGTTGTAAGGTGGATATTCTGTATTGCTCATCCCTCCTCCATTCATATCGTACTGCATAACTGGATGTACCTGCGAAGAATCACATAAACCATCAATTTTCTTATTTAAAATCTCTACCTAATTTGATAGCATGGTTTCTGCGTCGAGGTTGAAAACACTAGCGACTTTTGTTGGCCTTGTCCTTGTAACTTGCCACTGATAGTTGTTCAGTGACATCTCCTCTATAAACTCATAAGCCGCCTCAGGTGTTTTGTTATTCAAGGTCCTGCTGACGGTTGAATTAATCAACTGCCTGGTTGAGGGGTTCACACCGTTGTAAAAGTTTGAGACTGTAGCCACAAGGGTAATCTATGGTGTGGGCACCTTCTCAATAGATCTTTGTATCTCTCCCATGCATCATATAGTGTTTCTAGATCCATCTGCACAAAAAAAGAGATATCATTCCTTAATTTGGCCATTTTGGCCGGCGAAAAATATTTTAATAAAAATTTTTCGGTCATTTGATCCCATGTAGTAATTGATCCTCGTGGAAGAGAATTCAGCCACTATTTAGCTTTATTCCTTAAGGAAAGGGAAATAATCGAAGATGGATGGCATCATCAGAAACACCATTAATTTTGAAAGTATCGCAAAATTCTAGGAAATTCGCCAAGTGATTATTTGGATCTTCATCCTGCAAACCATCAAACTGAACAAATTATTGTATTATCTGAATTATGTTAGGTTTCAGTTCAAAATTATTTGTAGCAATAGTAGGTCTAACAATACTTGACTGAGTTCCTGTTAAATTAGGTTTAGCATAATCATACATAGTTCGAAGAGCATGATTTTGGGCCACCTCTTGAGATAGCAGATTATTCTCGGCCATCTCTTCGGTAGTATTAATTTCGTCTTCTTGCTCTTCTTGTATGTAGTTTAAGCTTCACCTTATTTCTCTATGATTTTTGTCAATCGTACCTTCAATATCACTGTCGTAAACTAAGGGTCCTGTCGGGTTCCCTCTAGTCATAAACTAGAGGTACCTGCTAGGAAAAGAAAAAAAAAAGAAAATTAGAAAAGTAAAAAATAAAATTTAATTGCAAAAAAAAATATGGCTAAAGTAATAAAAATTGAGTGTTCCTAATATTTCAGTTCCCCGGCAACGGCGCCAAAAACTTGAAGGTGGTGAAAAAAGTCTTAAAATTTTATATAATGAATGATTGAGCCTAGAAACTAACTATCACCACGATTGAGGAAGCGCACCTATCGAACAGTAGTATAGTTTAGTAACAAGACCGGATTGTCAAACCCAAGGGAACCAAAAGTACTACTACTCACTCTCTTCTTATTATTTAGCCTAAGAATTAAGAGAATTGTTATTTAATCTAAAATTAACTAACTACTAAGCCAAAGATGCTAAGACACAGAGAATGAATTGGGGAAATACTTGTGGGAAAACCAATTGATTAAGACAATACCTGAGGAAGAATCCACCTAGACTTCACTTGTTATCTAACTCGAACCGCATTTATTTATTCACTTGACTTGATCCGTAGGATTCCCTAATTTATATTAATACCTCTCTCGAGGCTACTAACATCTAACCCTAGGTTGATTAATTGAAATCTCTTTCTAATTAAAACCCCTAAAATTGCATTAACTCGATCTATGGACTCCCATATTAGGTTTGACCCTAATCTGGTAGATTTTCGTCATCCTATCTCTAGGGTTGCGATCAATGATCTACTCTTAAACAGGGAATATTCCTCCTCTGCCTAAGCATGTCATTACTTGAATCAGTATCCTGAAATATCAAAACAAGAATTAAGAACACATAATTAAGAGCAAATCAAGTATTTATCATATAGTTCAGAAAACAACAAGAAGATCCGTCTTAGGTTTCATCCCCCTCAGGTGTTTGAGGAGTTTAGTTCATAATCATAAAAGAATACATCTCAGAAGAAAATATAAAACAAAACATAAGAAAAACCCTAAAACCCCCTAAAGGAATTGAAAGATAGATCCTCAGTCTTGAGTATGACTCTGGCTTCTGGGATGGATCAATTGGCTTTCTTCGAGTGAATCCCACAATTCGACCTCTTTGGCTCGGCTCCTTGGCCTAGTTGAACGCCCTCTAAAGGTTGTCTTCTAGGGTGTTTATATAGGCTTTTGGAATGTCATTCTTTGCCTCTAAGTACCCTAATCCGAATGAAACTCTTCTTTGCTACGGCAGGGACACGCCCGTGTGGCACGTCCGTGTGATTCGGGGCCAGGCCGTGGTCGGATCTGTTAAGGAGGCACGGCCGTGTGTTTCGAGCCCAGGCCGTGTGCAATTCCTACTTTGGCCCATTTTCTCCTTTTTCGGTCCTTTTCTCGTTCTTTTCATCCTCCGGTGCTTTCCTAAGTATAAAACATGAAATTAAAGGATTAGGAGCACCAAATTCCACAATTCAGGGAATAAATCATCCAAAAGTATGCTAAATGTGGGATTAAAATATGAACATATTACGGTTTATCACCAATGTGTTGGCTTGTGATTGCCAAAGGCTTATTTTGATAATTGGCCATGTAGATTGGTTTATTTAGGCTATCATGGTTGTAAGCCTAAGTATGTTCATATATGTGTCAATGTCTACGGTGATATAATCATGGTATGCTTGGTGAATGTGAAATGTTTGGAATTGTGATTTATGGCATGATTGTATGATTTTTGGAAATGTGACCTATTGATGAGATGAGGAATTTGAGTATCATTTGGTAACTAGAAAATAGTTGAATGAAGCCTAAGGAATGTGGAATCTTGCATGAATTGGTGTGGAAAGGTTGATGTTCTAAGCATGATAAATAATGGCATGAGAATGACATGTTATTGTCTTGGTTGTGGTTGTTTAGTTGCATTTATATGCTTGAATTTGTGTCATGTGATGTTGTGTAGATGTGTGCAAGTGGCACTGGCAAAATGGCTTGGTAAATAACCTTGTTTTTGTCCACAACACACGGGCGTGTGTTTAGGCCGTGTGTGACACACGGTCTGCCCCACGGGCATGTGATCTGGCAGTGTGTCCCCTACACCGTAATTTTGGAAAAACAGAATGTCCAGAATTGAGCACAGGGGCAGAGACAAGGGTGTGTATCTCAGCCGTTTATGCTACACGGGCTAGCACACGAGCGTGTGGCACAAGTCAGAGAGCACACTAATTTGAACACGGTCTAAAGCACGGCGTGTCCCGGGGTCACATGAGCGTGTGAGCCCTGCATCTAGCAAAAATTTTCCAAGTTTTTAAAAATTTCTAAAGTTCTCGGTTTAGTCCCAAACCACTTCTAATACATTTTTGGGCCCCGTAGGCTTGTTTTAGGGACGATGTGAATGTGAATGAAAAGTTTTAATTTGAACACAAATTTTATGACTCGAAATTGTGTGATTGCTTGTGATGTGAGTCTGGTAATGCTTCGTACCCTGTTCTGGCGTCAAATACGAGTGAGGGGTGTTACACCAATTATCACATGCTTGTCAATTAAAAAGTCAATTATTAAAATGACACCTATGAGTGTTATAGTCATTTCCCCACATGTATCCTTTCAAGCCTCCATCTTTCCAATAATGTGGCAAGCAACTCAAGAATACAATTGAACTTTCCCATTATAAATGCCGCATATAAACTGACATTCTCTAAGTGTTATACGATACGTCCATCAAGCTTTGGAAATTTTAAATTGTGTCTGGCATTGACAACTCGATCATCCTATTGTTGAAAAGTCACAAAAAAATAATATTAAATTTCAAAAAATATTAAAAATATTTCCACAAAATTAAAAATTCTTTAAAAAGAAGTTGAAATTTTCACCATATTGACAGAGTAGTTGGTGATATGCTCTTCTTGAAACATTGATTCTGCCATTTTCCAAAAAAAAAAAAAAAGTAAAAAGCATTAAGTTTTTAAAGAGTTCGAGATGATTTTGAGTGAAAAGAAAATAGAAATGGGTGGGATATTTAACAAGTGAAAGTCCACTATTATGGTTGTCAACTTCCATTGTATCTAATAAACTAGTTGAATCAACGACTAAATAAATTCTCGAATCAAATTACTAAACCTTGAACTCGACTTCCACGTGTGTTGAAGTACTATTGACTACATTTTACGATACTTTTCTACTAAAATGCATGGTATAGGCTCCTTTGATGGTTTGATATCTCATTGAACTTGACACACGAGATAATCATCCAAATTTTTTTTCTACAAAATCACTTTTCCATACACATTTTTATAAATAATAAATCATATAATATAAAAGTAAAAATAAAAATTTGATATTCATAAATCATTATATATATATATATTGTATATTCGATGCTTTATCTCTACTTTTATTTTAAGAATTTGCTCTTCGTTTTATGGATTTAAAATATGAGTCCAATTATTAATAAAATTAAAATTTTTCTATTAAATTTATATTTATTATAATAATTTTTTATAAAGAGTTTTTTTAAATACTATACCAACATTTTATGGGTAAATAACCCATATATACCAAAAATAAACAAAATTACTAAATGTGCGGTTTAAAGAATATTTACGGAAATCTTTATTTCCCCCAAAAGCGTCCCACGTCGCCGCGTTTTGGGGATCTGAGCTAAAGCGCCTTAGGACGCGCTTTTGTCCACTCAAAAAAGCGCCCACGTAAGCGCGCTTTTGCTGAGGTGGACAAAAGCGCGTCGTAAGGGGCGCGCTTTAGCTCTAAATAACCAGTAAAACGCGCTGACATGGACGCGTTTTTGCCCTCCACCCCTATGAAAAATTAATTGAATTTTTGGGCCAGTAGTCTCCGACAAAATAATTTTGAGGAGACGTTTCTGAACAAACAGTGGCCAAAAATGCTTCCAGCAGGGTGCACTGTCAGCAGGAGTACCGAAAAGAGCTCCCACGTGGACGCTCTTTTGCTACAGTAGTCTCCGGCAAAATAATTTTGAGGAGACGTTTCTAAACAAACAGTGGCAAAAAACGCTTCCAGCAAGGTGCACTGTCAGCAAGAGTACCGAAAAGAGCTCCCACGTGGACACTCTTTTGCTACAGTGGTCTCCGGTAAAATAATTTTGAGGAGACGTTTCTGAACAAACAGTGGCCAAAAACTCTTCCAGAGCAGGAGTACCAAAAAGAGCTCTCACGTGGACGCCCTTTTGCTACAGTGGTGTCCAGTAAAATAATTTTGAGGAGACATTTCTGAACAAACAATGGCCAAGCAGGGTGCACTGTCAGCAGGAGTACCGAAAAGAGCTCCCACGCGGACGCTCTTTTGCTACAGTGGTCTCCAGCAAACTTAGGCTATAAATCAGCCAAATTTCATTCTCAGTTGGCGGAAGGCAAATTCAGGCAAAAGAAAAAAAATTGAAAATGAGTGAACGTATTAATGCTGTTATTTACTACGATGGTGAAGTTCATGACACTGAAAATGGTGTTATTTTCTTATCGGAGAACACAGCGCGACTGAGCTTTAATCAGAACGTCGATTTGGTAGAACTTCGTAAAAGAATTAGGCGTCAAATATTCGGAACAACGCCAATGAAAGTTCAGTCTATTAAGTATAGATTTTGCGCTTCGGTTGATCCGGTGAGATATGACTAATTCGACATCAAAGGTTCTCGGAGCCTTGAGGCAATGGTGGAGACTCATCTTGCCAGTGGATCGCCCTATCTCGTGTTATATGTAGAATTTTCATCTCCAAGTGATCTTTCTGCGACCTCAACATCTACTGCCGTTCGAGCGGAATACACGACCCCAAGCCAACACTCTGTAAGTGGGAGGCAAAACACAGAAGTGCCCATGTGTGGTGGGAGTATGGAAAACATAACCCCTGCATGACACTTAGTTGGTGGATGGGACATGCATATCCGTCCTTCGACGTTCGATGATAGAAATACGTATTGGGGGACATCAGTAACTTCTAGTGGTTGGCAATCCACATATGATTGGGATCTTTACGAAAGATGTTTAAGGAGGGATGATATACTCCCGACGACATCCACTGGCGAGGGGCCCTCGTTTGTTGCAGGTTATGGAGGGTCGGACGATGAATCCGATGTGGATCCACCTCAGGTGCTAAGGCCCGATGGTGCAGAAGTTGGATTATTTTCTGAACCGGAGCCCGTTCCAATTGTACCTGAAGACGTTGAGGGCGGTTCAGACGAAGAAGAAGAAGATACGCTATTCAGGGTGTACTCACCTCCAGCCCACATGCATAATGTCGATATATTTCAAGATGATGCATTGGAGTTTCCTGAACTACCACACTGGACGCGTGATCGTACAAATTCTTTGTTGGATTCGGACCAATTAGAAGTTGGTAACCAGTTTTCCAACAATAATACTTTTCTTGCTGCGTTGAAACAATACAGCATTAGGAACGCGGTTAACTACAATGTGGTTAAATCCAGGCTCGATAAGTACGAGGCAAAGTGTGCAGTGTAAGACGGCACATGTTCATGGAAAATCATGGCATCGTTGAGGAAAATGACAAGGTTGTGGGAGGTCAAAAAGTACAAAGGTCCACACACATGTCTTGCCGGTACAGTACCACTATGTGTTCAATGATTTCGAATAACACTAATATTATGTAATGTTGCATTATTTAACGTACTTCGATGACAGGTGTAACACAAGACCATCCGAGGATGGATTCAGGCATGTTGGCTGACTTAATAATCCTGACGGTGAAGGCCGATCCCAAGACTATGGTGTCGGCCTTAATTTGCAATATTCGTAGCCAATTGGGGTACACGACCTCTTACAGAAAGCTTGGATATCCAAACAGAAGGCGTTAGAAAAGTTGCATGGTCGGTGGGACACTTTATATAATAAAGTGTGGAAGTGGTGTCAGGTGCTGGAGAGATATGTCCCAAGCAGCACGACAGACCTTGAAACGGAACCGACATACTACAACTATCGTCTGCTCCGTGGATGTGCAGTGTTCAAGCGTCTGTTCTGGACATTTAAGCAATGCCGAGATGCCTTTACATACTGCAAGCCATTGGTAAAAATTGATGGTACCTTTATGTATGGTAGATATACGACGGCTATTGCTAGTGTGGTACAAGACTACCGTGGAGAATCCTTCCAATTGCATTCGCAATAACACCGGAGTCGGTGATGACGGGACTTCTTCCTATCTAGGTTAAGGAGGCATGTCTGTCCCCAACCTGACATATGCGTTATATCGGAACGGGGCCCTGGAATACTTGCGGCAATAGAATGCCAGGGAAGCATGTGGCATCGCACACACCATCGATATTGCCTGAGGCATGTTTCATCCAACTACTATGGGCAACATCGATCTAAAAGATAGAAACAACAAGTGACCGATATGGATATGAAATATCTATTAATATAATTTCGTTTGTAGTATTCAATTTATTCTCAATTGAAGAGTGGTATGTAATATTCGCTATCAACGTATGTTGGCAGGGTACGAGATCAATAAAGACCGTTTCCAGGAGATGCTGGCCAATTTGCACTCAGATAACGCCGAAGGCGCAAACTACCTGTGCAATATTCCTTTCGAACAGTGGACACAAGCATATGATAGCGGCATACGATATGGTCATATGACCACAAACATGGTCGAATGCATAAATTCTGTTCTAAAAGGAACCCATCATCTGTCGATTATATCAGTTGTGCGGGAGACATATTTTCGTTTAGTGGCACTATTTTGAAGAGAGCAGCGAGTTATAGAGGACAGATGCAAGGAGGCCATGTATGAAGCCCGAAGGTCTTGCAAGAAATAAACCGTGGGAAGGCACGGACGAACACCATGCATACAGTGTGTCACGACAGCGACAGCCTATGGTTTCGTGTCACGGAGTTTGACAGACCGAACCAAGGTATTGTTGGCGAGCATTATCGTGTACACTTGACAAATAGGACCTTCGACTGTGGGATATTTGATGCACTTCGTTACCTATGTGCTCATGTACTTGCGGCTTGTCAGAATCTCCGTCTTGATCCCATGAGCTATGTCGACGAAGTGTACAAATTAGAAAAAAAGTACAACGTGTGGAGACACATATTCCCACCAGTCCCAGATGAACGTAAGTGGTCGTTTCATCGCGTCAGACCAGTATAAGTGTCACGGATAAACAATTGAGGCGCAAACCAAAAGGTCGACCTTGCTCGACTAGAATACGCAACAATATGATATCCGAGAAACGAGCAACCAAAGTCGGTTGTGTGGATGGTGTAGGAACCCGGGCCATACATCTCGCTCGTGTCCAAATCGAAATAGTTGACCGTGTTCTTAGCTTTTTTGTCTCCTGGTGGCTATGTAATTTCTATTTTTTTTGGAGGAAAACGGTGAACTTTTGTACAAGAGCTTTTATTTTATTCAAGTTATTAAAATTAAATTACAAAATTACAAAAAAAAAAATTAAACCATTTCTAACTTATCAAGATATTAAAATTAAAATAAAAATTAAAATACAAAAGAAATAAAATTAAACTCAATTTTTATTAAATAAAAAATTAAATTACAAAAAAAAGAAATTAAACCATTTCTATCTTATCAAAGATATTAAAATTAAAATAAAAAATTAAATTACAAAAGAAATAAAATTAAATTAAAATTTTATTAAATATAAAAATTAAATTACAAAAAAATTAAACCATTTCTATCTTATCAAAGATATTAAAATTAAAATAAAAAATTAAAATACAAAGAAATAAAATTAAACTCAATTTTTATTAAATAAAAATTAAATTACAAAAAAATTAAATCATTTCTATCTTATCAAAGATATTAAAATTAAAATAAAAATTAAATTACAAAAGAAATAAAATTAAACTCAAATTTTATTAAATATAAAAAATTAAATTACAAAAAAATTAAACCATTTCTATCTTATCAAAGATATTAAAATTAAAATACAAAAGAAATAAAATTCAATTCAATTTTATTAAATAAAAAATTAAATTACAAAAAAAATTAAACCATTTCTATCTTATCAAAGATATTAAAATTAAAATAAAAATTAAATTATAAAAGAAATAAAATTAAACTCAAATTTTATTACATATAAAAAATTAAATTACAAAAAATCAAAACCATTTTATCTTATCAAAGATATTAAAATTAAAATAAAAATTAAAATACAAAATAAATAAAATTAAACTTAATTTTTATTAAATAAAAAATTTAAATTACAAAAAAATTAAACCATTTCTATCTTATCAAAGATATTAAAATAAAAATAAAAAATTAAATAAATAAAAATAAAAAATTAAACTCAAATTTTATTAAATATATTAAAACTAAATTACAAAAAAATAAAATTACAAAACTAAATTAGGGTTTAGGGCTAATGCCAGAGGAACCAAGTGCCACACTGGGCGTTCGTGATTACACATGCATCGGATTCCTCCTTCTTCTAGCTTCCGGCGGGGGTCGTGGAACCTCGGGCGGGGAATCGGGTTCCTCCGACAATGGGTCTGGTTCTTGGTGTTGCGATGATGACCCACCTTGATAAAATAATAACTCCGGAGGTGTTTACATAAACCACGGCAGGGGTGACTGCATCCCGTACGGCGAAGGAGCCTGGTAGAAAGAACTGCTCCCCGACGGCCCCTCCTCTAATCCCACATGCGACGTCGGCCTCACGATCGGTGGCTAGAGGGAGTAGTCGGGAACGGACTCGAACCCGGCCATGCATTCCAACCTGGGGTGGGACTGGGAAAAGGAAACATATACGGGTTAGGAGGATACATATAAGGGGTAGGGTACGCACCTAGCATAAACGGTGGAGGCTGTGATGTCGGTGTTGTCGGCTGAACTAATGGGCCCGGTAACTGTGTAGGCGCTGTTGCTGGGCCCGATGACTGTGTAGGTGCTGTTGATGGCCCTGTCTCTTCACCCCTTATCCTTGGATTTAAAGGGGCCCAGCGATCTCTTCTCTCGCGAATTTGCCATCGTCTCTCTTCTTCCGACAACAGATACGGCTTGCCATGGATCCTAAACCATGGTATGTACTCCGGCACGCACGCTAACTCAGGAACGATGATCGGTTCCCGGATAGGTAAAAAGTCATACCGATTCTCCCACGTCTCGATATGACCTGACCAAAATCTTGGCCAATCCGTGCGGTACGCCAGAAGTCCACTTTGTGCTCATCATCGAGCACCTCCGTGGCACGGGGATCGATTGTCAGAATCCAAATTGTCGCAGAACCCGATCTGACTGGTGCATCTCCACGGTCGCGTAGGTGATCAATGGGACCTTCACGTACAACTGCTCGGATTTTGGAAGAACTCCTCCTAATTACCGTCAATTTTCGAATCCTCGTACGGTGTCTATTGAAACTATATTAACATTACCAAAATATTAGTTATATACATAATATTAGAGACTACATACGAAATACTAAATTATAATAACAAAATTCGAAACTTACTTGTGATTCCGATAGTTGGTCCAATAGCAACCGTATATCCTCAAGCGAGTTAGGTATTCCAACATGACTCGCCGAATGGTTCCACCTAATTAAATAAACTTTTAGCATGCACTTATACTATAAATCTACGAAATAATTGTAAAATATAACATTAAATTTACCTCGTTATCAGTGGGAATGAATATGGTTGGTCGAGTCGAGGACGTAAAAATGGAAATCGAAACCATGTCCATGACTGCAGTAGTGATAGACAACCTCCGATTTTGGTTTTACTCGACCGCGTCGCCCCGCACATCTCCCGGTACAATGTCGATAGCACGGCAGACCCCCAACTCAATTCACTGGCTGTTCTGAAATCAACAAGTTTCAGGAGCCATCTCAGGTGGACGAGGTTTCTAGAGAGGTCTGGCATCAGATAGCCTCCAATTATCTCAAGAATGTATGCCCGAGCATCAGATTCTTTCTACTTCTACGAACCTCGTTCGGCTCGAATGCGTCTCGTAAGGCCATATCGATCCGAGCTCCTTGAATTCTATCTGGAATAGCACCCAGAAGCTCGTAGCATACGGCCATCCAATCGGTAGATGTTGCGGACCCGGTGACTACCGACCCGTCCACTGGTAACCCCAACTGCAACTGCACATCTTCTAGAGTGATGGTACACTCTTCGCATGACAGATGGAAAGTGTGCATCTCGGGTCTCCACCTCTCTATTAACGCACTGATCAAAGGCGACTCCAACTTGAACCCCCGGCCTATCGTGGCCACGTGCCAAAAACCCGCTTCCCGCAGGTAAGTCTCGATCAACGGCGATGGGGGACAATGCATGTTGTGAATATAACATTCCAACACCCTATCTACAGACTGTTTAAAAAATTGTATAATTAAAAATTAATTAAAATTACATAATTGAAAAAAAATTAAATAATATTGAACAATTAAAATTAAAACTTACCATTTGCATTTGCTCAACAGAGATGTGCTTGTTGTCTAGGCGACGTAATTCCCAAACCATTGTAATCCAATAAAAAATTTTAAAATTTTCCATAAAAAAATTATAAAGGGCTTTTTCGTAAATAGTAAAGGACTATTTAGAAATTTGAGCATAAATTTCAAGGACTTTAAGAGAAAATTGAGAGAAAGTTGAGAGAATATTGAAAAAGGATTGAAGTGTGAAAAAAATAAAGGGTTGGGGGGTTTTTATACTTTTTTTTATCGTTAGAGCCCCCAACGGTCAAAAAAAATGGCCGTTGGGATTTGACCGTTGGAGGGCTAAAGCGCGCCCCTTAGGACGTGCTTTTGTCTACCTCAAAAAAAAGCGCTTCGTGGTAGCGCTTTTCTTTGAGGTGAAAAAGCAGCGTCTTAAAGCGCGTTTAGCTCAGATCCCCAAAAACGCTACCGACGTGAACGTATTTTTTTGGGAAAATGGTACTTTCCCATAATTATTCTTAAAACTGGCACATTTCCGTAATTTTATTTATTTTTAGTATATATAGGATATTTATCCCATTTTTATATCTTTTATATTGTTTTATTGTTGATATTTAAAATTAGTCTAATTCCTCCCAACAATATTAATCCAAAACAAATTTCTACTGCGAAGCTAAAAAGAATTAAATTTCAAGTTATGAAAAGTGAAGGAGTTGAAAAATATCTTAACCGCTTTAAAGAAATCTTATTAAAAAAGGATGATTGACTGCAAATCTAAGAAATAAAATTAGAAAAGTATTCAGCAATGATATTGGAAAACTTTATGAACTTCTGAAACAAGAGGCAATAATCCCAAACAAGAAAAACTCGTGCCACGCTTAATTCCCGATTCTCCAAACCCGAAGTGACGGTGCTTAGAATGATGATGTCGATGTCAATTAATTCTCTGTAACTTGCGTCTTCGCTTGAAGTCGTCGCTTATCTTCTTCGCTGGTATGATCAATAGAAGACGATGATAACTATTGATGTTGTTGAATCTATTTACTTTCTCTCATCCATACAAAGTTCGATTTTATTTTTTCTGAAACTGAGAAAGCTGTAGTCTGTTCTTGCAGAATTCGAATTCTTTTCTATTATTCTTTTTTGGGTGTTCTAATATTTGAGTTTTTCATACAGAACACGATGATGGGATTTGGATCTTATGGTGGGAGCGCTTATGGAGGAGGATCTTCAAATTTATCAGCTTTAGCTCCACCTTTCACTGTCGATCGATCCATCCCAAAACCTTCTTCAGCTACCCCACTTGTTGATTTGGGTGAACCCTTGAATTGGCTTGATACTAATCCTTATAATTTTAATTCACCCCAACCTGCTCAACGTTTGGACCCAATTCCCACTTCTTCCTTCGACCAGAAATCGGATCTTTTTGAACCGAAGACTTATTTCCCTTCCTATGTCTCACCTCCCTTTCATGTTCCTACTTTCGATGAGCAGAGCTTGCCTGGCCTGGACCATACAGCTCAATGGGGTGTTGGCTCGTGGGGTTGGGAGAAAGGGAACCCGTCTCATCTCGGTGGGAGTTTCTATTCAAAGGAGTCGAATGGATCTCCTTCCTCCATTTTCAAGGATCATATCAACCTTGGTAAGTTTTCCTTTTCTTTCGATCATCTATAATATTCGTGTTGTTTTTTGATAAAAAAAAAAAACATGTTCCTGAAATTTGTATCTTTTTAGTGCTTTCTTATGATTTACTTTTGTTCCCAGTGTTTTTGTCTATAGTCTTTTGTACTATGTCTGGAATCATGAATCTGTAAATTTGGATTTGAATTCCATTTCTATATAAATTATGAGAATCAAACTCATGTACTGTGTATACATTAGTTAAATTTAACTTGATTACATATTTGAAAGGTATAAAACATGAATTTCAAATTCAAAATAGTATCTATACTTCTATTGGTATTTTTAAAATTCCAGTTGTCAACCATGTAGGTTTATCTTTCTTGCATTTTCATTATTCTCCTTTTTGCTTTGGTTATCCCATCTGCAGAAGTTCAGTATTCAAATGCATTTTTGTGTACATGATAAAATATTTTAATTCAGGTATTCCTTTAAGCTCTTGATGACTGATCATATCTTGTCTGCAGCAAATTTTCTGAGTCAAGTCTTACCTACACATTTAATAAGCTTGCCTAGACTATTGTCTAAGATAGATGCTGGAGCTATGCCTTCATATTGTTAAAACTCGAATATATAATCTGCTTGATTTAGGGTTCTTTTGGTTGGCATGATTGGTAAATTTTCTTTATTCATATATAATCTGACCATAGTATCTTCCCTTTCCCTCTCCTGTTTGTTTGCTTTATTGACTAATAGTCTTTACATAAACATGAAAGCAGGATGGCTGACCCATGCATATTTTTCCCTACAACCTCTGGATTCATCCATATTAAAGTTTGTCCCGTCTTTATTCTCTTACCCTGCAGTATTTTGACAAAAATGAAAAAAAAGAGTACTCACCCCTTTGCCGGTCGCCAATTTTATTTCAGATATCAATTTGCCATAATCACAATGATTAGTATGATATGCATCTTCACTCTTTATTTATTGTGCATATTATTGGATTGTCAAATTCAATTTTAAGAAGAGGTGCATGTGGGAAGGAGGGAACTAGAGGATGATTATATCAAAAGGTGAGGTGTAATGCTACGTAACCCATTTTCCCTTTCTTTTGGTCTCTCATACAGGAGTCCATCCCTCTAAGTGCCTGAATACATGTGAGCAAACTTCACAAAATTTCTATTCTCTAGGTACAGAAAAGCAAGTTGCCCCCCCTAGTATAGATAAACTAGATTATAACCCTGTCCCAGGGCAAAATCTTTCTTTCATGCCTGTTGGCTACTCGAATACATCAGTTACTGGGTCCAGTTCAGCACTTCCTGAAGCAGATTTGCAGGTACCTTCCTTAAATCTAGTAAGTTGCAAGAACAATCTAGTGCCATTCAACCTTCCATATGAGAAACCTGTGAGACAGCATGATATGAGTGGCAACAGTCCCTCTAATGTGAAGGAACCTCATTATTTGTTAAACTTTGGTAGCAAAAATGAGTTCGACCCAAGTCTACTCAGCTATCACGTTGATGGAAATTGTTATCTGTATGGGGATTCATCAGCAACAAGGACTGACAAGCTTTCGACTTCATATATGTCATCTAAGGATGCCTCTGATAATTCCTTCAGAGCAAAACCTGGAGTTACTTTTACACAAAGTGGTCCAGATAATTTCTGTTCGGCACTTGATAGTAATGGAGTTATTGCTATGGAGAATACTTTAGAGAATTTGGATCATTACAACCCTCCTGTTGACTCACCTTGCTGGAGAGGAGCTCCATCTTCTCATAATTCCCCGTTTGGATCTTCAGAGGCTGTTTCTGTGCAGCTTGAAAAGAAACTTGAAGCATGTGGTGATGGTCAAGAACTTAAATTTATGCCTATGAATACTGCTAATATGATCAGGCTTCCTTCTGAAAAACCAGGTGAAAGCAGGATGAATGTTGAGAATGGGAGTGTGGAAGATAGTTCAGTCTCTTTCTTGAAATTGCCTTCTGTCTCTATCATGTCATCTAGAGATCATCTAGCTGACGTCGTTGGGAAAGCAGGATCCTATAACAGAGTAACAAGTTCTGCATGTAAGATAAAATTCTCCGATGATGCAAGTGAACGAAAGAACAGTAATGTCTTACTCAACAAATCAGCTGATAAGTTTGAGAAGTCATCTTGCACCATTGAACAAAATGGTACAGAAGGTAGATTGGCTTCTAAAAATTTGCTCACTTTTGAGACTGATTTTTCTGATCTTGTGATGAAGATAAATGATGTCTCAGGCTGTGGTTTATCTCATATGTCGTGCCATGAAGTAAAAAGTCTTTCATGCTCGCCATCCTCTGTAGAAGATTTCTCTACTCAGCATTCTAAATTATTTGGGAAAGAACCAGTTTCAACTAACAGCATAGTTGTTCTGTTAGATACAATGCATAACCTGTCAAAATTGCTTCTGCATCACTGCTCCAACGAGTCATCTGAATTGAAGGAACAAGATCGGAAGTCACTTGAAAAAGTAATAAAAAATCTTAATACATGCATGTCAAACAATGTTGGACAAGAATCATTTTTAAGCGATCTACATGAGGTACCTTATGCTGTTTTTTATTTTATTAGCCTGTCTGATTGATATGTAACTAAATGGAGGAAATGCATTTTTTGGTTTATCACTAAGCTATAAACTTTCTTCTCAGGGGACAAGCATGGGAAGGCCCCAGGTGGCAGCTATTGATGTCTGGAGTCAGCATGTACAAGAGAAAACGAAGCATTCTGGTAAGAAAGATGAGAAATGTTCTGATTTCATTCCTTTCGAGAGTGGTACAGACATAAAGGCAAGAAATGATAAAATGACCCAGGTATTTGTTTATTTGATTCTTCATTTTTTTCGTGATTGATATTGTCATTTCTTCATTTCTATGATAGGGAGGAAAAAGAGATTAAAATTGAAATTATGATTGTTTTCTATCTCCCTTGGTTGAGCCTGCAGGCTATGAAGAAGATTCTGGTTGAGAATTTTCATGAGAAGGATGAGACACACCCACAAGTTCTTTTGTATAAGAATTTATGGCTCGAGGCAGAAGCTGCTTTATGTTCCACCAATTACATGGCTCGTTTCAATAAGATTAAGATTGAAATAGAAGAATCCAAATTGGACAAAAGAAAAGGTTAAAATTTTTCTTCACACTTGATGGATCACATCATAATATATAAGCTTTGGAGTTTTTTTGCTAAAAATCTTGACTCTTTCAGTTTGGCCATCTGATATAAGATTTATACTTGTTTTGCTATAGATTTGTCAGAAGATGCATCAGATGAGGATAAAAAATCTAATTCTAAATTTTCTGCTCAAGTAAACACCAATAAGAAATTAACACAATCAGCTGAGAGTGAATCACCTACCGCTGTTTCTAACCAGAATTCTTCCATCAAAAGCTCTTGCTACCATGCTGATGATGTGACAGCCAGATTTCAAGCACTAAAACAGCGGCTTAACAATTCTAGTTCTGTTCATACTAGAGAGCTTGATGAACTTTCGAGCTCCAAGCTTTGCCCGGATTTGGATGGTGTTGACCAATTGGCAACTGAAGTAAAGGACAACTCTACTCTAGGCCTGTCATCTCAAGACTCCATTGTACAAGGAATAGCCTGCCAGACAGAAGATGGTGAAGCCTCTGTAATGGCTAGGTTTCAAATTCTGAAAAATCGCGACTTTGACAATTTGGATCCAAATGAGGTGGAAAGGAAACTACTTCCAGAGGTTGTTGATCTTCCATTTGCAGGACTGAGAAAGCAAATACCCATTGATAAAGACATATCAGAGGACGTAACGTCGGGTGTTAACCTAGAACCTGTTTCACAGCATCATGTGACCAACCAAGCAGGAGAAGAGCTAGTTGTCCACCATGACTTCATGATACAGTCTCCTGGAAACCAAGCCTCTTCAGGTAGGTATGACAATTGTTCTTCAGACTGGGAACATGTATTGAAGGAGGAGTTTTCAGGACAAAACAGTTGAATCAAAACTCGATCTAAGTTGTTATCCTGTGGTGAATGATACTTTGTTCTCATAAACATATCTGTAAGTGTGTGGAACTCCAACTCTGAGTTGCTCAGAACATACTGCTCTCCAACCTTGTAAAAGAGCTGTTAAAAACTTACTTAGGATAAACTTGTTATGCATCTTTCGATTCTTGTTTGACTCTTTGAAGGTTTTTAATCCATGTTGGTTATCTTTCAATTATAGTCTTGTGGCTGCTAAATATTGGGTATTGGTCTACTGAAAATCAGAAACTACATAGGTTTCCGCTAGGCATTGTAGATATCAGCTGCTGTGCATGCATAGGTTTCCGCTAGGTATTGTAGATATCAGCTGCTGTGCATGCATAGTGTAGCGGGAACCGAAGCTGATGTTAAGACATTACCCTGTCAAAATCAAACTGCATAAATCTTAATGGTGCATGAAGTTTAAACTATATGAAAATGGACATATTTGTTTCAACACACTAGGTTTTTTTCGTTTTCTTTTTGAATTATAATAATCTAGCTTGAGGTAGAAAACATGAAAGAATGATGGGTTGTTTCTATAGTTTTAAAATAATTTACTGTTTTGGAGGTCAGCCACTGTTGGCTATTAAGATCCCTTGGATTGGCATGAGATATGATCCTCAGATTCATGATAGAAGACCTTTCATCATCCAAGCTAACAGCGCTGTGCAATGGCTTTCTTTTTTTGTTTGTTTGGTCAATTTATACAGATGGCCTTGTACTATGCGTTTTCATTAGTATAATTTGATTTTTTTTAGTCCCTCTACTTTTCATTCAAGTAAAATATAAAAAATCATAACTAATAAAAGTTATTAGCTTAGTACCCAAAATTAAGAAGCTAAACATTAATTCGTTTGTCATCATCAAATCATATAATAATTCTGTTGTTGCATGTTCTGAAGGGCCAAAAATAAGTTGAATCAAATTGCAAAATTTTCTTACACCAAGGGTAAAGAAGCAATCAGTCAGATGGAAGCTGATAATGAACGGGGAGATATTTTAAAATCAGAAAAAGATATTAAAGATGATCTAGCTCAACTGCTGCAACTACTGCAACTACTGCAACTACTAGAATGTTGATACCCCGACAGCCTGAGAGAGTGCACTGCAAGACAGGAAAGACAACTTAAGTGGTAAGTTCCATAATAGCACTAACAATGCCCCCCTTGTGAGTCTTGAGAGCCTTGACAGCCTTGCTCCTCGACACCCCAACCTGTGTCATGACCAAGTCAATGTCCCTTTGCTCTACTCCAGTCTTGTCGATTTCTTCCTCTTCCTCATCTGCTGCTGTTCCAGCAGCTGCTGCAGAGGTGTCTGATTTTGCCATCACAGAGGCCAAGTCCGGCATCCTGAACTGCTGAGCAGCTTGGGTCTGTAGCTGAGAACTCAAATCCTCTATCTTAGCCTCGCCGAAGACGACAAACGTCTCAGAATTCGGGCTCTTGAAGACATCAGGTTTGGAGATGAAAAACAATATCTGAATCCTAGATAAACTGGGTCATAGTACCATTCATTAATCCGTTCATTAAGTAAGCTCAACCGGTTTAAAAGAAAATGACAGAAACCATACATTCTTGGTTCTTTTGATGGTGACCCTGCTTACATCAGTAACAGGCTTCATCCCCAGCTTTAACATTGCCTTCCGGCTCTTCTTCTCGCTTCTGCTTTGCTTTGAACTGGCATTAGCACCTGCAACATATATTCCAATCAAACTATAAAAGCTGCTCTATAGAAATATCCACACAACTAACTTTAGATGAGACAATTAGATAAAAAGATTTGAAATAACACCAAGTACATCAAAAAGTACTAAAAATCCCAAAAAAAAAAGAAAAAGAAAAAGAAAAAAGATTAAGCAAAACTTCTCTTAATTCATACAGCATCACTAAAATCATTGGGAAATATAAATAATAATAAGAGAGAAGGAGAGAAACCTTGGGCACTATCTTCCTTATCATCGTCATCATCCTCCTCCTCCTCCTCCTCCTCCTCCTCCTCGTCATCTTCTATCTCAATTTCCTTGACGTCCTCAACCACAGCCTCCTCCTCCTCCCTCTGCAAATGATACAATATTAACTCTCAAAAAGAGAGAGGGAGCGAGAAAGAATGAAAGAAGAGAAAGAACGAGGCGGAACCAAAGGCTTCTTCTGGGGTTCCTCAGCCGAAGTATTAGGAAGGAGTTCAGTGTCAGGGTGGGCTGCTTCAACCACGGGACCTGGCGACATGCTTATGGTTGCTGGATAGGGTTTAGGCTGGACAGGAAGCAAGGGGGATAAAGAATGGATAATGCTTAGTGCGGACACTCTTAAGTAACGACTTACGATATTATGCGGGGTTTAGTTTCTTGTTTAATATATATTGGGCTGCACTTAAGGCCCCCCAAAATGTAACATAACCCACCACACCCTCGTATTCTATATATCGCTAAGAAAATAGGTGTCTTTTTCAATTATTCCCCTAAACTAGAAATTAAGCCTTTACTGTTAGGAATAAATATTAAAATTATACATAAATTTTGATCCAATATGCAATGTCATACCTAAATTTTGATTTGATTCAAATTTCACAAATAATTGACAATATTATTAAGTTAGCACCATTTTACATTGGTATATTGCATACAAAAACATTTATATTGATCCAATATGGAAATAAATGTATATATTCATTTCTTCAAATATGAATAATTGAGCCAAAGTCAAACTTGCATGTATGCATATGAACAACAATTCAAGTTTCATGTATATACTTGTGTCACGAGTCGCGATTCAAAGCCAGTGACCATTGAACAAAGAACATTCCATGGGGGTCAATCTATTAAGTGGGGCTCATTTGACTCGTATGAATTGGCTCAATTCGAAGAACAAGTGACAAAGTCCATCTACGTGAAGCCTTGGTGGCCTAGTGAAACACTTATGGAAAATTAAGACTATCATGGTAAATAGGGAAAGTAATCTTAGAAGATTTGTAATCTGATAAGATTTGATTTTATAATCTTGGGGATTATGTAAATCCCTTAATTGTATATATGTTTCCATCTCATCCATCAATGTAAAGCTAGTTGTACAGTTGGATTTGGGGGAGCTCAACTCTGAATAGAGGGCCTCCCCCTCATTTGTAATCATCCATTGTATCATATACTTTGAGTTAAAGAATATATTGACAACATTTACTCAAACACTTGGTATGCTTTGCTTTTTTGCAGCTATTTGGTTCTTTCAAGCTTTCTTTTGTCTTTGAGTTGCTTCTGTTATATTTTCGATGCCATAAGGGAATTTCTACCGAGATTTTTTACTTTGCGAGAGTTAGGTTAACTTCGGCGCATTTGAAGCAAAGAAATCGCTTAAATCCGCATGAATTGAGAGACGAAAGGTCTATCCCCGTGATAGTTGGTATCTGATCTAAGGTTGTGAAGGCGTTAGTCAATATGAAGAAAAAAAGTTACCAATCAGAATGAGTCGATGGAGACCCGTGGGATGGCTAGGAAAGCAAGTCGATCGAGGGACATGTTGTCAACTTTGGAAGGACGAGTGGTCAATCTCGAAGAGTTCGTGGGGGACATGATGTAACACCCCAAAATAGGGCCTAGGAGTTTTAGGGGTAATTTAAGAATATTAGCCTTAGAGTGTTCGAAATTTTGTGACATAGATTTTAGTAATATTTATTTTTACTATGGTTTTTAGAAAATTAAATAAATTTATGAAAATGAGTTTTAAATACCTTTAATTTCAAAAATAGGACTGATTTGTAAAAGAGTCAAAATTTAGAGTTTTTAAGAGGCAATTAAACTAATTTTTAATTTTCACCCTATTTTCCCCTTTATATTCACAAAACCCATGTTAGTCTTCTCCATCCTTTTTGGTTGTCGTCTCTTGTTTTCCAAGCTCGCCTCATTCAAGTTTTGGCTCCCAAAATCCAATTTTTTTTATTTCTATCATCACCCAAGCCTTAAACCTCCATTAAATACCAAGAAAAACACTCAAAATCACCATAGTTTTCTCCATTGTCAAGCTTTTGGGTTTTTTCGATTTTCGCACAAACTCTAAGATTTTCGTCAACTAAGGTAACGATTCGATTCTTTAGGAGTTTCTAATGTTATCTAGTCTTTAAAACTAAGGTTTTATCCATTAAATAGCATGTTTTAAATAAATGTAAAAAATTGGGTTGTTAATGGTGAATTTCGAGATATTGGGTAAAAATATGATTTCAAAGTATTTTTCAATTAGTTTTGACATGATTATAAGCTCTCTAAACTTACTTTAAAGTTTTGTTAAATATTTCTAACGTTTTAATGAATTTTTGGAAAATAGCCAAAAACATGTCGATCATGAATTGAGTAGTTTTGTGTAGTTTAAAGATTGAGAATTAGTCGTAGGTGAAGTATAAAATGAGCGGAATTGGTTTTATGCAAAAAGATTAAGAATAGACTAAGATATTTGAATTTTAAGTTTTCTATGTCAAAGGTTTAGGTTAAAAGAGAACCTAGCGTAGGCTTTTGTTTTTGGGTTGTTTGATGCGAGTCTTTGGTTGATGTGTGAATTTGTTGTGTTGAAATTTTGGATTCGATAGGAGCTTCTACGAGTAAAGATAAAGGTAAGTAAAAGCTAGTTTGAGCTTTCAGCTTTTCGACGAAAGCATAATTGGTAAGTGTTTGGAATAATTTCTTGTAGACATATTCAATGTGTTATTTGGGAATTTAGAGGTGGCTTAAACCCCTACTCTAAGTTTCGAGTGTAAGCTTTCTCATACCTATGTTATCTTGTAAACTATGTGCTTATGTGATTATTAATATGTGAATTGAGATGATATTTTATAACATGTGATATGTGGTTATGATAACTGTTGTGAAAGTGCAAATGTGTACATGATATGTATATGTTAAATGTTAGTGACAGTGTTTTGATAAAGATGCAAATATGCAATGATAGTGCATGGATAATCGGTAAGTGATATGTGTTTGATTTCGAATATTTGGCCTTGTGATCTTGAAACCATTGGATATAGTTGGTATGCCATAAGATTGTGAGTGCTCACCTATATGTATAGTGATTTTGGGCATTGAGGCCCTGGGACATGTTGGAGGGATAAGGGAATATGAGCTAAGCTCTATTCAACGGGACATGTAAGGGGAAATAAGAAGAGTGTTAGCTTTCTGCTTCACTTTTCGAACATGTTTGACTCTATGAGTATATGTAGTGTGTTGGAGATCCTTGTATCTGAAGAGTGATGGTAGAGCTCACTTTTATGTTTCATAGCTCAAGTGCCAAATTATCTTAAATTATGAAAATGTGTGTATTGTGATATGTGTTTATATGACATGTGACCATTATGCAATTTATCTATAAACATGTTTTTGAGTATTGTTAGGTATGCTTGAATGTTATGTGATTATATAAGTATTGTGATATATGCTTGAACATTATGTGATTATATCAGTATTGTGATATATTCTTAAATGTTATATGATTATATGTGTAATGTGATACATGCTTAAAACTGAATATGATTACCATGTAAATGAGCTAGTCTATAATGCACGAGTAAGAATAATATGACACTAGAGTTGGAACTGCCGAGGCTGTGCTATATGGTTGTTTCATTAATGCTTGATGAATTGTTTGAATGGTAGTTGTTCTAGGCATTCACTGAACTTGTTAAGCTCACCCATTCATTTTAAACGCTTGCAGAGTAGTTAAGTGTCGGTGTGAGCGGTGCGGTTCTGAGAGGTGATCCAAGCAAGTCCTTTTCCATTATTTTGTAGGTGTTTACATTTTGGAATTAGGCAATGTGGTAGACTTTTACTAATATTTTCCATGATGTTTTGGATGCTTCTGTAGACTATATGCTCTTAAGTTTATGAGATCCATTTCGTATTATGTTGATTATAGCTCGGACTTACTTTCGATGTTTGAGACTAGTAATACTGTTGTTTTGATGTTTATTTGATGAAAATATGTTA
Source organism: Gossypium rotundifolium (assembly GCA_025506655.1). NCBI lineage: Eukaryota > Viridiplantae > Streptophyta > Magnoliopsida > Malvales > Malvaceae > Gossypium > Gossypium rotundifolium. The sequence continues at coordinate 94,964,324 of CP106729.1, read as the reverse complement.
GCATGATGGATTGGTACATGTTGGAATGATTTAAATGCTCAAGTATGTTATATATTTATGGTCTGGAGTAGATATATCGATATTCATGTTGTAAAAATGATACCTCTGTGATTTGAAATGTTCAGGACACAATAACGTAATTTGGTATCGATACCCTATACGAGTATCGATACTCGGGGTAATTTTACTGATACTTTTACAAAGGTACCGATATTTTTTGAGACTTTGATTTTAGATGAGAAACATAATGATGATTTGGTACCGATTTTTCATATGGTTTCGATACCGTACCAGGAAAATATTGATACCCTTATCCTGGTATCGATACCTACGTGATTGTCTTGAAAGTTTTGCTAAGGGGTCTTAATGCATGTTAAACTATTATTTTATAAGTTTATTTAAAGTATGTTTGGCATGTTCTAATGATGATTGATATATGTTTGACTAAAAATTTATAAGATCACTGATGAAGAGGATTATTTCTTAATGATGTGACAATTTACTATAATTATGACATGAGATGGTGGTGTGGCATCTTTATCTTCAGGCTTGGCAACCAGGCCGGGTATAAAGTGTTACATTTGATGATATCAGAACTCTAGGTTCATTAACTTTTGGACCTAGGTGATTGTTGTGTGTTTGGAGTTTCGAAACTCAGGTGTCTAAAGTTCTCTTTTTTCTTAAAATTGTTTATATACCACTGTTTGAATTGCTTGAGATTGATTGAAATGTCTTTGATTGAATTGTATGTAGGGTAGGAATGGGAACACATTGCCTTAATCCTGAATTTTGGTTGCAGGGACAAGACTTGGACCATCCCCTTGCCGCTCACACCGTTTTATCTATTTGTGTGTATGCTAGATTATTATATATGCCTTCTAGATGTGTTAACCTTAGAGCTAGTGCTCAAGAGGATGGTACATCCTCTTCACCTACTATGCCACTGTAACAACCGGTTTTAGCTAAATCGAAACAGTATTTTTGGAACCACAAATCTGAGGTCAAAAAATTATTTTAGTATTATTTTATGCATTTGCAGCATGACAACATGTATGTTTGAAAATTTCATGAGCTAATTTTATCGTTTAATTGCTCAATTTGAGAAAAAAAGACTAAATTACGTAAAATGCAAAAGTTGCATTCTACTTGATAAAGTGTTATATAGCTATGGTTTATTAATTGAAAGGTCCTAATGATGTTATTAGACCATTGATAGTGGAATTTGACATAGATGGCCTTATATTAGATGATTTAAATGTTTATTTATAAAGGTTAAAATTGGTATTTAGTTATTAAATGATATGTTAATAAAACAAAAAGGAATTTTGTCCATCTTTCTTCATGTTGGCCGAAAATTAGAGAAGAAGAAAGCCAAATTTTTAGGTTTTCATTCATCTAGGTTAATTCAAGCAATTAAGGTATGGTTTTTGATCCGTTTTTGATGATTTTTACGTTTTTGATATCGTTGCTTTGTATTCTATCTAGCCCATGCCTTAATTTTTGAATTTGTTAATAATTTTGTGAAGTGCCATTGATGAGTACTTGAGCTTTTGAATGTTTGATGATGAAAAATGAAAGCTTGATGATAGTTTTACATGTTTTGTAAAGTGATTTTTGACAAAAATGTCAAAAAGGGATTTAATTGTGAAAAGTGTAAATTGGGTGGATGAAATGTGAAATAAATGAAAGTTTTAGGCTGCTAGGGACTTATATGAAATTCTGCTAAGCATGAGTATTGTTGAATTGTGTGATTTTTGTGTATTTGTGAAATAGGGGCTAAATTTTAAAAATGTGGAACTTTAGGGGCTAAAGTGTAAAAATGCCCAAATATGTGTTTGTGGACTGAATTGAATGATTTTATGAATAAATGAGTTAATTGTGAATGTATATAGATCAAGAACCAAAGAAATCAGATTTAGATCAAGGAAAATCAAAGGTTATCGAATAGTCGATCCAGTCCATTTATCCCTAGTAAGAGGTAAGTTTGTAAAATCCCAATTTAGGGCCTAGTCAGAATAGTGGAGTGAGACCACAAATCCAAGGTACAAGTATGAGTTTTGAGGTTTATGCTATGTTTGCATGTTAGTGTAAAAGTTTCATGAAGCAATTTTGTTAAATTGCGGTTGAATTGTACACGGACCAAATTGCAAAACTTGTAAAATGTGAGATTCTAGAAGCTATTTGTATGAAATAGGTCCTTAAATAACAATTTTCCCAAATTCTAATTTTTGGACAAAATTGGGCATGAATTGGTTAAAATTTGAAAGTTTGACAAAAGGGTATTTTGGTTATTTGTCAATTAAGTGATTAAAAGGGGGAAAAGATGATAAAAATTTCATTCATCTTCTTCTCCAAGCTGCCGAAAATTTCAAGAAGCCATTGTTAGGGTTCTTCAATTTTTCAAGCTTGCTAGTAAGTGCATCCTAGCCCCGTTTTCGATATTTTTTGTATTTTTGAAGTCTTAGTAACATGAGTAAGCTATTTTTTTAGCTATATATTGAGCTAGGATTGTTATTCAAAAATGTACCTATGTATGATATGCATGCATTTTGATGTTTTATGGAAGATTATGAAAGCTTGATGTAGTAGAGACATCTTTTGCTAAGTGAATTCCATGAAAAATGCATGTAGGGACTAGTTTGTGAAAGTCTTGAGTTTGGTCATACATGTGTGATTTAGTAAGAATTGATGATTGCTTTATTTGAGTAAATGAATCAGCTAAGCATGAAATGCTAGAAAGTTGAATGAAAATCACTTTATGAGCCTTGGGGCAAAAGTGTAAATATGAGAAAGAATTAGGGTAAAATGGGGATTTTGTAAAAGTATGAGATAAGGGTCAATTTAGTTAATGTGTGCATTGAATGAGTTGATTTATCATTATAGAGCAAGAAAGAAGAAGCCCGGATCGAAACCGAGGCAAGAGCAAAGTAGTGGACTAAGTTGCACATCTCCATACTTTTTGATTATCGAGGTAAGTTTACGTATAAACAATGCATATATGCCTTTACATTATTAATGCTAGCTAGTGTGTAGCATGATTGAAAACCTATGCGGTTCTAGTGGAATGAATGAGATAGTAATTGTGAATGGATAAATGGATTATAAGTAGATATTTGAATGTGTAGTGATAATGCTTGATGGTGGGCTAAGTGTTATACCACCTTAATACTTAACAACGATGGGCTGTGTCCGATACTATAGTTAAGTATATTATTTAGTGGGCTATGTGCGAAACCACTATGATTACCTCTTGGTAGGCTATGTGCAATACTACCTCATTATCTGATTGTGGTGGCCTGAGTGCGAAACCACCGAGTAATTTAGCTGTGTGGATGTATTAGTGTAATAAAATGATGTGTTGTATTTTTGAGTAAATGTGGTATTGAGTGCAGGGGTGCATGTCAATAAATGTGAGTATGAGACTCGTGATGTGTTAGAAATGTGGTAAGGAATAGAAAGAGTAAGCATAGTTGTAGATATGAATTTCATATGTTAATATAATGCTAATTGTTGTTTAGCTTATACTAGGATGCTTATATTGTTTATGTGTAAACTTACTAAGCTCAAAGCTTACTCTCTTTCTTTTCCCTTGTCATAGAGAAAAAGGGTTGATTCGAGATACGTGGATTAACCGGAAGATCGCCCACACTATCAGCACACTCCGGTACAGTAGACTTGATGTTTTGTATATGGCATGTATAGAGGCTAAACAAGTTAGTGGATTTTGTTGTATTGGCCAAGATGTGTTGGCCTTTAGATGGATAATCTATTTTGTATAATGCCATGGTTGATGGCTACTTTATTATATGAAAAGATATAGTTATCCATGTGAGATTGTGTTTGAATTTGAGTTGATTATGGATGTGTTATATGAGTACTTGTTGTATGAGCTAGATGGGTGTAAAGAACTTAGCAAATATCTTTGTTCTTGTCCATGTGGGTAGACACACGGGCGTGTGTCTAGGCCATGTATGACACACAGTCAGCCCATGGGCGTGTGACTTGGCCGTGTGTCCCCTGCATGTTAGCATTTTAAGTCAGAATAGACCACGGCCTAGCCACACGGGCATGTGTCTAGGCCGTGTAAAGTGGTTAGTGTTCACCACGGATGGAGAGCACGGGCATGTCCAGGCCGTGCAAAGTGGTCAGCGTTGACCACGGGTGGAAGACAAGGGGCATGTCTTGAGGGTACACGGGCGTGTCCTATTGCATATGGGCGTGTGACCTTTGTCTAAGTGAAAGAAATTTTAAGATCGATAAAGCTTCAGTTGAGCCCCGAAAGCTCTCGTATGTATGTTTAAGAGCTCATAGATCCTTAATGAGGTGGTTGTGGTAGCTATTGAGAGTTGTCAAGTTGGGAATAAAGTGGAATAAGTCCGGTAATGTCTTAGGCCCGATTCCAGAGTAGAACACGGGTAAGAGGTGTTACATTTAGTGGTATCAGAGCTATGGTTTAGTCGGTTCTAGGATTATCGTAGCGTGTGTAAGAGTCTAGTTATACATGCCATAAGCGTATAATGATAGTGTGGTGGCTTCTGATGATTTTAAACTTATTTTTATATAGTGTATGGATCCCAATCAATCGGCTGCTGATGACGCAGCTAGTAATGTGCCGACTCCCGAGCAAGGGATGGCACCCGTGCAGAGTGGACCCGAGACTAGGGATCAAGGAGAAGAGGCTCAGGAAGCCTTTCTCTATGTGATGAGTAACTGCTACTCAGAGTACGTTCGAGCAAACCCTAATGCTCAACCTCCTCCACCTCCTCCTATACCTGAGCCAGTTCTAGTGGCTCCTCAAGGTATAAAAGTAGTGAGAGTAACGAAGCCCCCGGTGGATAAGATTAGGAAAAACACAGGGCTGAGGAGTTTAGAGCTAAGGTAGATGATGACCCTGAGAAGGCAGAGTTCTGACTAGAGAACTCAATGAGAGTGTTTGATGAACTCTCTTGTACACCATAGGAGAGCTTAAAATGCGCCATATCCTTGTTGAGGGACTCGATATATCATTGGTGGAAAACGCTGACATTAGTAGTTCCGAAGGAGAGGGTGACGTGGGACTTCTTTCTAGAAGAGTTCTGAAAGAAGTACATAAGTCTGCGATTTATTGGTCAGAAGCGGGAGGAATTCCTTGAGTTAAAACAAGGAAAAATGACTGTGGCAGAGTATGAACGCGAATTTGTTAGGCTTAGCAAGTATGCTCAAGAATGTGTGTTGACGAAAGTTATTTTGTGTAAAAGGTTCGAAGATGGGCTGAATGAGGATATTAAACTCCTGGTTCGTATTTTGGAATTGAAAGAGTTTGTAGTGTTGGTTGATAGGGCAAGTAAGGCTGAAGAACTGAGTAAGGAAAAGATGAGGGCGGTAAGTGAGGCCTGAGATGCGAGAAAACGACCGATGGGCAAATCATACCAAGCTCAATCGAAAAGATCCAAGGAGGCGAATCCTCGACCAAGTGCATCAATTAGATATTCACCTCGAGATCATGGCAACACTCGTTTGGGTTCAAGAGTCCAAGCCACCTCGATGGAAATGTGGGCAATTCGAAGAACAAAATGGAGTGTCCAAGTTGTGGTAGATATCACACTGAGAGTGTTGGGGAAACAATCAAAATTGTTATAAGTGTGGTTCCCCCGACCATTTTATTCGAGATTGCTCGAGAGGGATGACAAGGAAAAGAAGCAAGAGATAAGATCTAGTAATGTACCTACAACGGGTAGGCCACACAAAACCCTGGAGGGGGAACTAGTGGTGGAGGTGCATCACGAGATTATGTTGTGAGACCGGAGGGTCGAGCGCCTGCAAGGAGGTATGCCATTCGCGCTCGCGAGGAGGTATCATCTCCGGATGTAATAACGGGTACTTTTTCTCTTCATGACACCTATGTTATTGCTTTAATTGACCTAGGGTCTACCCATTCCTATATTTGCATGAGATTGGTATCTAGTTTGAGTATGACTGTTGAGTCTACGTAAATTGTAGTTAAGGTGTCAAACCCGTTAGGTAATCATGTGTTAGTTAACAAGGTGTGTAAGAATTGTCCTTTAATAATTAGGGGTCATTATTTTCCTACAAACATCATGTTATTGTCGTTTGATGAATTTGGCTTAATTATTGGCATGGATTGGTTGACTACCCATAGTGTTTTAGTAAACTATGATAGTAAGTTTATTGAACTAAAATGTGAGAACGGAGATATTATTCGAGTTGAATCAGGTGAATCAGATAGTCTACCGGTGATGATTTTTTCCTTAGTGGCCGAGAAATGCTTGAGAAAGGGTTGTGAGTCCTATCTCGCATTTGCATTGAATACTCAAGAGTTTGAGGTGAAGATTGAATCAGTGCCAGTGTTATGCGAGTATCCGGATGTATTCCCGAAAGAATTACCCAGATTACCTCCAGTTAGAGAGGTCGAGTTTAGGACTGAGTAAGTTCCGGAATGACACCTATTTCGATTGCTCCGTATAGGATGGCACCATTAGAGTTGAACGAACTAAAGGTTCAGTTGCAAGAATTGACGGAAAAAGGTTTTGTGAGGTCGAGCTACTCACCGTGAGGTGCTCCAGTATTGTTTGTGAAGAAGAAAGATGGGTTGATGAGATTGTGCATAGACTACAGACAACTCAACAAGGTGACAGTGAAAAATAGGTATCCTTTACCAAGGATAGATGACCTATTTGACCAACTGAGAGGAGCTATAGTATTCTCTAAGATAGATTTGATGCCTGGTTATTACCAGTTGAGAGTGAAGGAGCAGGATGTGCTGAAAACTGCGTTTCAGGTGAGGTATGGCATTATGAGTTTCTGGTAATGCCGTTCGGTTTAACAAATACTCCTACGATTTTTATGGATTTGATGAATCGTGTATTCCGACTGTATTTGGATAAGTTTGTGGTTGTCTTCATTGATGACATATTGATCTATTCTCGGAATGAGAGTGATCATGCGAAACATTTGAGAATCGTCTTATAGACCTTAAGAGATAAGCAGTTGTATGCTAAAGTTAGTAAAAGTGAGTTTTGGCTCCGAGAGTCAGATTCTTAGGACACATTGTGTCGGGAGATGGTATTAGAGTTGACCCGAGTAAGATTTTAGGTATTGTGGATTGGAAACCGCTGAGGAACGTGTCAAAAGTTAAAAGCTTTTAGGGACTAGCGGGGTACTACAGACGTTTCGTAAAGGGGTTTTCCATGATTGCTACCACGATGACGAAACTATTCCATAAGGATATTAAGTTTGATTGGACTGAGTCATGTCAACGGAATTTTGCGAGATTGAAAACATTGTTGACTGAGGCACCAATTTTGGTTCAACCAGAATCGAAAAAAGAGTTCATGGTTTATAGTGAGGTGTCGTTAAATGGTCTCGATTGTGTGTTGATGCAAGAGGGTAAGGTAGTCGCTTATGCCTCGAGGTAGCTAAAGCCGCATGAGAATAATTATCCGACTCGTGATTTAGAGTTGGCTGCAATTATTTTCGCATTAAAGATTTGGCGACATTACTTATATGGTCAGAAGTGTCGAATCTTTACTGATCATAAGAGTTTGAAGTATTTGATGGATCAAAAGGGTTTGAATTTGCGATAACAACGATGGCTAGAGTTATTGAAGGACTATGAGTTGGTCATTGATTACCATCCGAGAAAAGTGAATGTGGTTGCGGATGCCCTGAGTAGGAAATCCTCGTATGCTCTGAGAGCCATGAGCATGAGTTTGGAATTGTCTGATGATGGGACTATATTGGCCGAGTTGATAGCTAGGCCACTTTTTATTCAACAGATAAGTGAGGCTTAGAGAAATGACAGTGAGATGCAAGCTAAGAGAGCTAAGTGTGGATCGGAAAGTGATTCTGATTTCTGAGTGGGTTCGGATGATTGTTTGATGTATCGTGATAAAATCTGTGTACACAGAGATGATGAGTTGATCCGAAAAGTTTTGCATGAGGCGCATAGTGGTTATTTGTCAGTACACCCGGGCAGTACGAAAATGTACAACGACCTAAGGAAATTTTATTGGTGGCCGAGAATGAAAAGAGACATCTCTGAGTTTGTTACAAAATGTTTGGTTTGTCAGCAAGTGAAAGCTGAGCATCAAATGCCTTCGGGATTGCTTCAGCCAGTAATGGTACCCAAATAGAAGAGGGATCGGATTACCATGGATTTTGTGACGGGGTTACCTATGACACCGAAAAAGTAAGATGCTGTGTGGGTTATCGTTGATAGACTAACGAAGTCAGCTCACTTTATTCCGGTACATATTGATTATTCACTGGATAAATTAGCCGAGTTGTATATTACGGAGGTAGTGAGATTACATGGAGTACCTATATCTATAATATCGGATAGAGATTCGAGGTTCACTTCGAGATTTTGGAAGAAGTTGCAAGAAGCCATGGGTACAAGGTTAAATTTTAGTACCATATTCCATCCGCAAACCGATGGCCAATCTGAAAGAGTGATTCAAGTTCTCGAAGATATGCTCCGATGCTGTGTGTTAAAATTCAAAGGTAGTTGGGAGAGATATCTACCTTTGGTCAGATTTGCTTACAACAACAGTCATCATTCAAATATACGAATGGCACTGTATGAAGCTTTGTATGGTCGTAAGTGTCAGACTCCTTTGTATTGGACCGAGCTTAGTGAGAAGCAAATTCATAGGATCGATCAAGTAAAAGAGACCGAGGAGAAAGTGAAAGTAATCTGTACTAGTCTGAAAGCTGCTTCGGACTAACAAAAGACATATGTAGACTTGAAAAGAAAGGAAATTGAGTTTAAAGTGGGCGACAAGGTGTTTCTGAAAGTCTCCTTATGGAAGAAAATCTTTAGATTTGGATGAAAAGGGAAATTGATTCCGCGATTCATAGGGCCTATGAGATTACCGACAGAATTGGACCAGTGGCTTACCGTTTGGCCATGCTGGTGGAATTAGAAAAGATTCATAATGTGTTCCATGTGTCGATGTTACGACGATATCGCTCCGATCCTTCACATGTGATTCCTTCAATGAAAATTGAGATACGACCGGATATGTCTTATGAGGAAGAGCCGATTAAGTCTTGGCTCAAGAAGTGAAACAATTGAGGAATAAGAGCATAGCCATAGTGAAAGTGATATGGCAGAAACACGGTGTGGAAGAAGCTACGTGGGAACCGAAAGAAACCATGAGAGAGCAACATCCTAACCTTTTTACTGGTAAGATTTTCGGGGGAGAAAACCTCTAAAGGGAGGAGAGTTGTAACATCTCGATTTAGGGTCTTATCAGAATAGTGGTGGCAGACCACAAATTTGAGGTACAAATATGAGTTTTGAGGTTTATGCTATGTTTGCATGTTAGTGTGAAAGTTTCATGAAGCAATTTTGTTAAATTGTAATTGAATTGTCTAAGGACCAAATTGCAAAACTTATAAAATATAAGATTCTAAAAGCTATTTGTATGAAAAAGCTTTGGATTATCAATTAGAGGTCCTTAAATAACAATTTTCCCAAATTCTAATTTTTGGACAAAATTAGGCGTGAATGGGTTAAAATTTAAAAGTTTGACAAGCGGGCATTTTGGTTATTTGTCAATTAAGTGATTAAAAGGGGGAAAAGATGATAAAAATTTCATTCATCTTCTTCTCCAAGCTGCCAAAAATTTCAAGAAGCCATTGTTAGGGTTATTCAATTTTTCAATCTTGCTAGTAAGTGCATCCTAGCCCCGTTTTCGATATTTTTCGTATTTTTGATGTCCTAGTAACATGAGTAAGCTATTTTTTTAGCTATATGTTGAGCTAGGATTTTTGTTCAAAAATGTACCTATGTATGATATGCATGTATTTTGATGTTCTATGGAAGATTATGAAAGCTTGATGTAGTAAAGACATCTTTTGCTAAGTGAATTCCATGAAAATTGCATGTAGGGACTAGTTTGTGAAAGTCTTGAGTTTGGTCATACATGTGTGATTTAGTGAGAATTGATGATTGCTTTAGTTGAGTAAATGAATCAGCTAAGCATGAAATGCTAGAAAGTTGAATGAAAATGACTTTACGAGCCTTGGGGCAAAAGTGTAAATATGAGAAATATTAGGGGCAAAATAGGGATTTTACAAAAGTATGAGATAAGGGTCAATTTATCCAATGTGTGTATTTAATGAGTTTATTTATCATTATAGATCAAGAAAGACGAAGCCCAGATCGAAACCGAGGCAAGAGCAAAGTAGTGGACTAAATTGCACATCTCCATACTTTTTGATTACTGAGGTAAGTTTACGTATAAACGATGTATATATGCGTTTACATTATTAATGCTAGCTAGTGTGTAGCATGATTGAGAACCTATGTGGTTCTGGTGGAATGAATGAGATAGTAGTTGTGAATGGATGAATGGATTACAAGTAGATATGTGAATGTGTAGTGATAATGCTTGATGGTGGGCTAAGTGCGATACCACCTTAATACTTAACAACGATGGGATGTGTGCGATACTATAGTTAAGTATATTATTTAGTGGGCGATGTGCGAAACCACTATGATTACCTCTTGGTAGGCTATGTGCGATAATACCTTACTATCTAATTGTAGTGGGCTGAGTGCGAAACCACCGAGTAATTTAGCTATGTAGATGTATTAGTGTAATAAAATGATGTGTTGATTTTTGAGTAAATGTGGTATTGAGTGCAGGGGTGCATTTCAATAAATGTGAATATGAGACTCATGATGTGTTGGAAATATGGTAAGGAATAGAAAGAGTAAGCATAGTTGTAGATGTGAATTACATATGTTAATATAATGCCAATTGTTGTTTAGCTTATACTAGGATGTTTATATTGTTTATGTGTAAACTTATTAAGCTCAAAGCTTACTCTCTTTCTTTTCCCTTGTTTTATAGAGAAAAAGGGTTGATTCGAGATATGTGGATTAACCGGAAGATCGCCCACACTATCAGCACACTCCGGTACAGTAGACTTGATGTTTTGTATATGGCATGTATAGAGGCTAGACAAGTTAGTGGATTTTGTTGTATTAGCCAAGATGTGTTGGCCTTTATATGGATAATCTATTTTGTATAATGCCATGGTTGATGGCTGCTTTATTATATGAAAAGATGTAGTTATCAATGTGAGATTGTGTTTGAATTTGAGTTGATTATGGATGTGTTATATGAGTACTTGTTGTATGAGCTAGATGGGTGTAAAGAACTTAGCAAATAAATTTGTTCTTGTAGATTTGGGTAGACACACGGGCGTTTGTCTAGGCCATGTGTGACACACGGTCAGCCCATGGGCGTGTTACTTGGCCGTGTGTCCCCTACATGTTAGCATTTTAAGTCAGAATAGAAAACGAGCTAGCCACACGGGCGTGTGTCTAGGCCGTCTAAAGTGGTTAGTGTTCATCACGGATAGAGAACACGGGAGTGTCCAGGCCGTGTAAAGTGGTCAGCGTCGACCCTTGAGGGTACACGGGCATGTCCCATTGCACATAGACGTGTGACCCTTGTCTAAGTGAAAGAAATTTTAACACAGGTAAAGCTTCGGTAGAGCCCCGGAAGCTCTCGTATGTATGTTTAAGACCTCATAGATCCTTAATGAGGTGGTTGTGGTAGCTATTAAGAGTTGTCAAGTTGGGAATAAAGTGGAATAAGTCCGGTAATACCTTGGGCCCAGTTCTGGAGTAGAACATAGGTAAGGGTGTTACATTTAGTGGTATCAGAGCTATGGTTTAGTCGGTTCTAGGACTACCGTAACGTGTGTAGGAGTCTAGCTATACATGCCATAAGCGTATAATGATAGTGTAGTGGCTTCTGATGATTTTAAAATTGTTTTTATATAGTGTATAGATCCCAATCAATAGGCTACTGATGATGTAGCTAGTAATGCGCCGGCTCCCGCGCAAGGGGTCGCGCCTGTGTAGAGTGGACCCGAGACTAGGGGTCAAGGAGAAGAGGCTCGAGAAGCCTTTCTCCAGATGATGAGTAACTGGTACTCGGAGTACGTTAGAGCAAACCCTAATGCTCAACCTCCTCCACCTCCTCCTATACCTCAGCCTATTCCAGTGGCTCCTCAAGGTATAAAAGTTGTGAGAGTAACAAAGCCCCAGGTGGATAATATTGGGAAACATAGGGTTGAGGAGTTTAGATCTAAGGTAGATGATGACCCTGAGAGAGCGGAGTTCTGGCTAGGGAACTCAATAAGAGCGTTTGATGAGCTCTCTTGTACACTAGAGGAGAGCTTAAAATGCGTCATATCCTTTTTGAAGGACTCGGCATATGATTGGTTAAAAACGCTGACATTAGTAGTTCCGAAGGAGAGGGTGACGTGGGACTTCTTTCTAGAAGTGTTTCGAAAGAAGTACATAAGTCAGCGATTTATTGATCAGAAGCGGAAGGAATTCCTTGAGTTCAAACAATGAAAAATGACTGTGGCAGAGTATGAGCGCAAATTTGTTAGGCTTAGCAAGTATGCGCAAGAATGTGTGTCGACAGAAGATATTTTGTGTAAAAGGTTCGAAGATGGGTGAATGAGGATATTAAACTCTTGGCTGGAATTTTGGAACTGAAAGGGTTTGTAGTGTTGGTTGATAGGGCAAGAAGGCCGAAGAACTGAGTAAGGAAAAGAGGAGGGCGGTGAGTGAGGCCCGAGATGCGAGAAAACAACCGATGGGCAAATCACACCAAGCTCAATTGAAAAGATCCAAGGAGGTGAATCCTCGGACCACTACATTAGTTGGATATTCACCTCGAGATCAAGGCAATACTCATTCGGATTCAAGAGTCCAAGCCACCTCGATGGAAAGTGTGGGCAATCCAAAGAACAAATCGAAGTGTCCAAGTTGTGGTAGATATCACACTAGAGAGTGTTGGGGAAACAATCGAAATTGTTATAAGTGTGGTTCCCCCGACCATTTTATCCGAGATTGCCCCGAGAGGGATGACAAGGAAAAGAAGCAGGAGATAAGATCTAGTAATGTACCTATAAGGGGTAGGCCACCAAAAAACCCGAGAGGGGGAACTAGTGGTAGAGGTGCATCACGAGATTCTGTTGTGAGACCGGAGGGTCGAGCGCCTGCAAGGACGTATGCCATTCGTGCTTGCGTGGAGACATCATCTCCGAATGTAATAACGGGTACTTTTTCTCTTCATGACACCTATGTTTTTGCTTTAATTGACCCAAGGTCTGCCCATTCCTATATTTACATGAGACTGGCATCTAGTTTGAGTATGACCGTTGAGTCTATGGAAATTGTATTTAAGGTGTCAAACTCATTAGGTAATCATGTGTTAGTTGACAAGGTGTGTAAGAATTTTCCTTTGACAATTAGGGGTCATTATTTTCTTGGAAACCTCATGTTATTGTCGTTTGATGAATTTGGCTTAATTCTTGGCATGGATTGGTTGACTACCCATAGTGTTTTAGTAAACTATGGTCGTAAGTTTATTGAACTGAAATGTTAGAATGGATATATTATTCGAGTTGAATCAGGTGAATCAGATAGACTACCGGTGATGATTTCTTCCTTAGTGGCCGAGAAATGCTTAAGAAGGGGATGCGAGTCTTATCTCGCGTTTGTATTGAATACTCAAGAGTCTGAGGTGAAGATTGAATCAGTGCCGATGTTATACGAGTATCTGGATGTATTTTCGGAAGATTTACCCGGATTACCTCCAGTTAGAGAGGTCGAGTTTGGGATTGAGTTAGTTTTGGGAACGGCTCCTATTTCGATTGCTTAGTATAGATGACACCATTAGAGTTGAAAGAACAAAAGGTTCATTTGTAAGAACTGACGGATAAAGGTTTTGTGAGATCGAGCTACTCACCGCGGGGTGCTTCAGTATTGTTTGTGAAGAAGAAAGATGGGTCGATGAGATTGTGCATAGACTATAGACAACTCAACAAGGTGACGGTGAAAAATAGGTATCCTTTACCAAGGATAGATGACCTATTTGACCAACTGAAAGGAGCTACAGTATTCTCCAAGATAGATTTGATGCCTGATTATTACCAGTTGAGAGTGAATGAGCAGGATGTGTTGAAAACTGCGTTCCGGATGAGGTATGGCCATTATGAGTTTCTAGTCATGCCGTTCGATTTAACAAATGCTCCTGCGATTTTCATGGATTTGATGAATCGTGTATTCCGACTGTATTTGGATAAGTTTGTGGTTGTCTTCATTGATGACATATTGATCTATTCTCTGAATGAGAGTGATCATGCAGAACATTTGAGAATCGTCTTACAGACCTTAAAAAATAAGCAATTGTATGCTAAATTTAGTAAAAGTGAGTTTTGGCTCCGAGAGGTTAGATTTTTAGGACACATTGTGTCGGGAGATGGTATTAGAGTTGACCCGAGTAAGATTTTGGCTATTGTAGATTGGAAATCGCCAAGGAACGTGTCGAAAGTCAGGAGCTTTTTGGGACTAACGGGGTACTACAGACGTTTTGTAAAGGGGTTTTCCACGATTGCTACCCCGATGACGAAACTGTTCCATAAGGATATTAATTTTTATTGGACTGAGTCATGTCAATGGAGTTTTGCGAGATTGAAAACATTGTTGACTAAGGCACCAGTTTTGGTCCAACTAGAATCAAAGAAAGAGTTCGTGGTTTATAGTGACGTGTCGTTAAATGGTCTCGATTGTGTGTTGATGCAAGAGGGTAAAGTAGTCGCTTACGCCTCGAGGCAGCCAAAGCCACATGAGAAGAATTATCCGACTCATGATTTGGAGTTTGCTACGATTATTTTCGTATTAAAGATTTTGCGACATTACTTATATGGTGAGAAGTGTCAAATGTTTACGGATCGCAAGAGTTTGAAGTATTTGATGGATCAAAAGGATTTGAAGTTGTGACAATGGCGATGGCTTGAGTTATTGAAGGACTATGAGTTGGTCATTGATTATCATTCGTGAAAAGTGATTGTGGTTGTGGATGCCCTGAGTAGAAAATCCCTGTATGCTCTAAGAGTCATGAGCACGAGTTTGGCATTGTCTGATGATGGGACTATATTGGCCGAGTTGAGAGCTAGGCCCCTATTTATTCAACAGATAAGTGAGGCTTAGAGACATGACAGTGAGATGTAAGTTAAGAGGGCTAAGTGTGGATCAGAAAGTGATTCTGATTTCTGAGTGGGTTCGGATGATTGTTTGATGTATCATGGTAAAATCTGTGTACCCAGAGATGATGAGTTGATCCGAAAAGTTTTGCATGAGGCGCATAGTGGTTATTTGTCAGTACACCCAGGCAGTACGAAAATGTACAATGACCTAAGGAAATTTTATTGGTGGCTGGGATTGAAAAGAGACATCTCTGAGTTTGTTACAAATGTTTGGTTTGTCAGCAAGTGAAAGCTGAGCATCAAATGCCTTCAGGATTGCTTCAGCCAGTAATGGTACCCGAATGGAAGTGGGATCGAATTATCATGGATTTTGTGACGGGGTTACCTATGACGTCTAAAAAGCAAGATGCTGTGTGGATTATCATTGATAGACTAACGAAGTCGACTCACTTATTCCGGTACGTGTTGATTATTCACTGGATAAATTAGTCGAGTTGTATATTGTGGAGGTAGTGAGATTACATGGAGTACCTATATCTATAATATCGGATAGAGATCCGAGGTTCACTTCAAGATTTTGGAAGAAGTTGCAAGAAGCCATGGGTACAAGGTGAAATTTTAGTACCGCATTCCATCCGCAAACCGATGGCCAATCTGAAAGAGTGATTCAAGTTCTTGAAGATATGCTCCGATGCTGTATGTTAAAATTCAAAGGTAGTTAGGAGAGATATCTACCTTTGGTCGAATTTGCTTACGACAACAGTAATCATTCGAGTATACGGATGGCACCATATGAAGCTTTGTATGGTAGCAAGTATCAGACTCCTTTGTATTGGATCGAGCTTAGTGAGAAGCAAATTCATGGAATCGATCTAGTAAAAGAGACCAAGGAGAAAGTGAAAGTAATCTGTAATAGTCTGAAAGCTACTTCAGACCGATAAAAGTCGTATGCAGACTTTAAATGAAAGGAAATTGAGTTTAAAGTGGGCGATAAGGTGTTTTTGAAAGTCTCCCCGTGGAAGAAAATCTTGAAATTTGGACAAAAAGGGAAATTAAGTCCGTGATTCATAGGGCCGTATGAGATTGCCGACAGAATTGGACCAGTGGCTTACCGTTTGGCCTTGTCGGTGGAATTAGAAAAGATTCATAATGTGTTCCATGTGTCGGTGTTGCGACGATATTGCTTCGATCCTTCGCATGTGATTCATTCAACAAAAATTGAGATACGACCAGATATGTCTTATGAGGAAGAGCCGATTAAGTCTTGGCTCAAGAAGTGAAACAATTGAGGAATAAGAGCATAGCCCTAGTGAAAGTGTTATGGCAGAAACACGTTGTGGAAGAAGCTACGTGGGGACCGGAAGAAACCATGAGAGAGCAACATCCTAACCTTTTTACTGGTAAGATTTTTGGGGGAGAAAACCTCTAAAAGGGGGAGAGTTGTAACATCCCGATTTAGGGCCTAGTCAGAATAGTGGTGTTAGACCACAAATCTGAGGTACAAGTATGAGTTTTGAGGTTTATGCTATATTTGCATGTTAGTGTGAAAGTTTCATGAAGCAATTTTGTTAAATTGCAGTTGAATTGTCCAAGGACTAAATTGCAAAACTTGCCAAATGTGAGATTCTAGAAGCTATTTGTATGAAATAGGTTTGGATTATCAATTAGAAGTCCTTAAATAATAATTTTCCCAAATTCTAATTTTTGGGCAAAATTGGGCATGAATTGGTTAAAATTTGAAAGTTTGACAAAAAGACATTTTGATCATTTGTCAATTAAGTGATTAAAAGGGGGAAAAGATGATAAAATTTTCATTCATCTTCTTCTCCAAGCTATTTAAAATTTCAAGAAGCCATTGTTAGGGTTCTTCAATTTTTCAAGCTTGCTAGTAAGTGCATCCTAGCCCCGTTTTCGATATTTTTCGTATTTTTGAAGTCCTAGTAACATGAGTAAGCTATTTTTTTTAGCTATATGTTGAGCTAGGATTATTATTCAATAATGTTCCTATGTATGATATGCATGTATTTTGATGTTTTATGGAAGATTATGAAAGCTTGATGTAGTAGAGACTTCTTTTGCTAAGTGAATTCCATGAAAAATGCATGTTGGGACTAGTTTGTGAAAGTCTTGAGTTTGGTCATACATGTGTGATTAAGGGCTTAAAATGGTAAATCTACCAAATTTATGTATAGTGGACAGTTGGGTGATGGGTTTTGTGTGAAATTTGATTAAATAACTAAGGTTAAAATGGTAATTTATTAATTATGGTAAAAATAAAAGATAACAAAATATGTTATCATCATCATTTCATCATCATCACCGAAAACTAAACGAGAAACACCATTTTTGAGCTCCCTTAGTTTCAGTCAATCTTTAATCAAGTGCATGGTATGTGTTTTCAACCTGTTTTTCATGATTTTTATGTTTTTGGCATCATTGTAGTTTAATTTAGCTAACCCAAAGACTAATTCGTAAAATTGTTAAATGTTTAGAAATATATCATGGATGAATTTGTGATCTTTTTGAATTTTGATGGTAGATTATTAAGCTTGATAGTTAAATTGGATTATATTGTAAAAGCTTCATTTTAATCCAGAATTATTTCTGGTTTGTTTTAAATGTTCCATGAGCTCAATTTAACTCTTGTTTGATTGAATATCATGGTAAATGATAGAAAATGAATTATTTGATTATTTCTATTAATTTTTGAATGATGTTAAAACTTATAGTTGTAATACCTTATAGCTCGGGTCAAACATTTGAACCGAGTGTAGGGTGTTATATCTTGCACAGCGAAAAATTAAAATTTTGAAAATCGACCCGTTTTTTTTATATTTATAGTAATAAACTTTAACCGAATACGCACCTGTGTTTTTTGGTAAGCAGATCCTTGATGTTTTCCGGCTTTTAACCAAATGATCTTTTTTACTATTCTCATCCTATGAACTACTTCAAGTGTGAGCTTGAACCAATTGAACCAAAACATAAAACTAGAAAAATTTTTCTTTTTGGGGTGAAAGTGAAAACTCTCTCTTCTTTAATAGAAATTGATAAAATTGTTATTTTGAAAAAAAAAAAATGTTTCAAAGTTGAGAATAAATTCTCACTTTTTTTCAGTAGAATAACAATCTCTTAAAAGTTGTGTTAATAGCTCTACCGGAACCATCTATTTATAGGAAGAGAATATAGAACCCTTGTAGAGTTGTAGAGGATTATTTTAAATAGAAAAACAACATCCTATTTAGAGTAGGAGAGGGGTGAACGACTCACCCTTGTATTTTTACTAAGGTTGCCGCCCTTTCATTTTATATGCGGGGTTTTGGGCCTCTCTCACATCGGGTCCAATTAAGAGTACTTCCTGGACTTTTTTACCCAATACTCTGTGATGTGATTCAACCCAATTCAGTTCATCTATTTCCCAAAATAAACATTAATATTTGCATATTAAATAATTTTCTCATCCAAATTTTACTCCAGTAAAATTTTGACAATTTTACCCTAGTAAAATTTTGAGAAAATTCGTTCAATATGTCACAACTCAACATGTTCACTATGACGAATGGTTTATTTTCATTTTTTGGGCTTCAAAATAGTCCAACAATATAAATTAATTCTTTTATCCTTTTTTTAAGTAATCCTATATAAGATTGCAAGTTTCCATTTTCATTTCCATTTCCATTTTTGGAAACCTACATTCATTTCCAAATGATTTCATTTCTTCATTTCGGAGAAAACCATAATCATTCTTGAATGTTTCCCATTATCTTTTTTCTATTCATTTTGTTCATTTCTATTCAAACATGCAATTCATTACTGGTTTCATCGAGCTAGCAGAGGAATCGATTTGACATATGTAGTTGAGGCTCAAATGATTTATAATTAAATTCTAACATTTTCCCTATTAATTATAAAGTCATTTAGTCATGAAATCATTCCATTATAGTGTCATGATTGAGCTCTCCTTAACGGCATACCATTACGAGAGCAACTACTCAGTGCTCGTCCAATGACCTTGTCATAAGTGTGTTACTCTCATAGGATATCTTTGATCTCTTTGGGATAGTATTATTTCTCTCAATATGGTCCTATTTTATCTCATAGTAACCATTACTTCTTCCTTCATGAAAATTCAATCACTATCAAATAGTGATCAAGTCATCCATCACAAAGACAGACGATCCGTGGCCACCTTTACTTTTCATCAACCATGTGATGCCAATGAGGGGATATCATTTACCTATGTTTTGGGCTATGAATTCCATTGTTGTGGATGAAGTTACATACTACAGAAGTCATACATCCAACGTAGCAACTTTTAGTTTCTTATCTATTTGAACTTAGGCTTTTACTTACATCAAAGTGTACGAGTCACATATAATAGTCCGCCATCCACTCAAGATTTAGATATGTCACACTATGAGCATCACAATTGAATAAATCCATAAAAAAATTTAGGATCTATTTTGATTGGGTCGTGTTCGATATACTGACAATCTAGTTAGTCATATCTATATCTCTATCTTCTAGGAGCCATCTGCTCCGATGCCCAAGACAAGGCATCTCGCCAATTGGACTTGATAGGCAACGTGTTAGTCTTTCAATCAGTTTGCTCATTTTTTATTAGACTAAGGACATATTTAGTTTCATCTACTAATATAAGCTATCATTATATACTATGATCTGACCAAATAATGCTGCTTAATATTGGTTAAACATTTAGACAACCAATGAACAACATTTGCTTCCATTTTGCTTTGCGTGCAAAAACCATGGGAGGAAAATATACAAAGTATTAATGTAATTCATGAATAATTTTATTAACCAATCTGTTTGAAAATATTACAAGTGTACTTAGACAAAAATACTACACTTAGGGCACCAGATCCAACAGGAGACGGGTAGAGGAGATAATCGAGAGGGAAAAAAGTCACAGACGATTGAGCTTCCTGAGATTCCAACCAACCAACAGAGTCAAATATTAGTCCCCTACCCAACTTATTTAGAGGAAAGGAAGAATAGGGAGAGTGGGGAATTCTTTAGCTTCCTAAACATGTTTAAAGCATTTAATGTTGTGTAATGGGATTCAAAATATGGCGTGAGGTATGTGATCTGCCCGTTGAGTGACTAAGAATTAGAAAAGAATCCGCCAAGGTTTGAAAGGAAATCTAGAACCTTAAAGTCAAGGATTTCAATAGTAATGTTAAAAAAGGTAATACTGGTTGAGACTTATTAGGTTCCATTGAACTTAGAGGTGTTTATTTGTCATGTAGGTTAGTAGGTTTGCACCAATTCACTTGAGAGGACCGACCAGGGATGCACCATAGTGGCAGATTGAGAGCAATGTTATGCATACAGAGGGACACTTTTAGAAACATGTTTTCAAATGAAAAATAGTAATACATTCTATGAATATATCTGTTTAATAAAAAATTTATGTTGTAAGGCTTTATACTACATTTGAAAGCTCGGGACGAATGATAAATGTTTCATTCAACCTTTTGTCTTAGAAAGGATTTTAAAAAATAAGAGATACATTCAATATGGTTTTCGCAAATTGTAAAATTTTGTTAAGTATGTAAGTATTATGACATCTTTTATTCGGATACGGTAAATCGGGTCGAGTATAAGGTGTTACAAGTTGCAAGAATGGGTGGGAGAATGTCATGGGTAACAATTCAAAACTCGTAACCATTGCCCAAGAACGTTCCATAGAGGTCAATCTTTAAATAGGGCTCATTTGATCCACCTGAACTAACCGATTCGAAGAAAAAGTGACGAGGTTCATCTACCTAAAGCCTTGGTAGCCCAACGAAGCACTTATTGGAAATTAGAGTACCTTGGTAAATAGGGAAAATAATCTTATAAGATTCGTAATTTGATAAGATTTAATTTTGTAATAATAGGGATTATCTAAATCCCTTAATTGTAGATATGTTTCGATCTCGTCCATCGATGTAAAGCTAGTTATACTGTTGGATTTGGGGGAGCTCTGTTTGAAAAAAATCTTGATTTGAAAATAGTTTTCTGCTACACGTGAAAAACACTTGGGTCTAGTCCGATGTACTATCAGTCCAGTCAGTCACATATATATCTCTATCTTTTGGGAGTCATCCACTCTGATGCCCAAGATAAGGCATCTCCTCAATTGGACTTGATAAGCGACATATTAGTCTTTCAATCGGTTTTCTCATTTCCGATTAGACTAATGACATGTTTAGGTTCGTCTACTAATACAAGTTGTCTTTTTATTTTACGATCTAACAACGTAATACCACTTAGTCTTAGTAAAACATTAGACAACCAATGAGCAACATTTGCTTCTATTTTGCTTTACGTGCAAAAACCATGTGAAGACAATATACAAAGTATGGATGTAATTCATGAATAGTTTTATTAACCAATCTGTTTGAAAAATTACAAGTGTACTTAGACGAAAATTATAACAACCCGGTTTAGAACCTAGTCAGAATAGTGGTTTTGAGACCACAAATTTGAAATAGTAATAATATTTTAATGTTATTTTTGGAGTTGATTATATGTGATATAGCCTGTGTGAAAATTCTGTGTGGTAATTTTATCGACTGTGTGTCGAATTATGAAAAAGGACTTAATCGCGTAAAGTATAAAATGCTTTGTGCTGATTTTTGAGTGTTCAATTGTTGATGTCTTTATAATGTGAAGCCCTTAAAAGGCAATTAATCCATTATTTGGTAGTGGGATGGTTGATGGACAAATATGTCCATATTTTAAATGATATCATAAGCATTTCGTTAAGGGCAAAGATGGTATTTGATAATTAAGTTATTTTATAACAAAAAAAACATTGAAATGACCATTATCTATCCATCTTTCCATCGAAAAATAGAGAAGAGAATAGCCATTTATGCTTTTGGAATTTTGGCACTTGTTAAGCTCAATTCAAGGTATGTTTGAGCTCAGTTTTTAATAATTTTTACGTTTTTGTAATCATTGCTTTATGCTCTAGCTAACCCATATCTTAATTTTGTGATTTGATAATGTTTTTGAAATATACTGTTGATGAACATGTGAGTTCTTGAATGTTTGATGGAGGAAAATGAAAGATATGTGTTTGGTTAAGATAGTTTGTCTTTGGAGTTTTGATGAAATTGTGTGTTTTGGGCTAAATTGAGAAAAGTGTAAATTGAGGGATTAAAACGTGAAATAAATGAAATGTGTGGGCTTGTATGAACACAGGGGAATTTCGGCTAGGCTTATGTGAAGAGAAATTTATGTGAATTTGATGATTTTGTGAAATAGGGACTAAAGTGTTAAAATGTAAAAATGTGAGGGCTATTTTGTAAAATACCCTAAATAAGTGTGTGTGGACTAAATTGAATGAATTGGTGATTGAATGGATTAAATTTTAATGTGTATAGACCAAGAGAGAGAGGTTCGGATCGAGGTCGAGGCAAAGATAAAGTGCTTGATTAATCGACCATTTCGGTATTTCGACGTCTGAGGTAAGTTCGGATATAATACTATTTGTAAAATATATCTATGTGATGTGAATTGAACGAATATATATATATGTAACTATGAAAGTAGAGATGCTATGTGTGGAATTGAGTTATAGTGCACTAAGTATGAGAAGTTAGAAACGAGACAGAGATGATTGGCATTGGGTGTGCGAAAAGATAGAAGCTTCGGCTTATTGAATTGGCACTGTGTGTGCGATATTGATATAAGCTTGATTTAATGTATTGGCACTAAGTGTCCAATGAAAATTACGTTTTGACTACGAATTGGCACTAAGTGTGTGAATAAAGCAATAGAATAACGAAAGTTGATCAAATTGTGAAGTCTAGTGATTGAGTTGTATGGTTGGTGAGTAACTATGTGTTAGCTAAGGTATGTATGATAACTATATGTTGGATAAGGTATGTATGATAACTCAGTGTTGTTTAAGATATGGATGATATCTATGTGTTGGTGAATTTGAAAGTAGATGGATGAAATGCTATGTGAACATTGAGCATACTTGAGTTGGTGTATCATTGGTAAATTAATCTAAGTGATGGCTTATTTTTGTATATTACTTGACTTGTTGAATTACATGTATTATATTACGGACTTACTAAGCTATGAAAGCTTACTGTGTATTGTTTCTCTGTTTTACAGTGTCAGTAAAGCTAGCTTGGATCCGGGGATCGTCAGCATCTCTATCACACTATCGAAAATCTATTTTGGTACTCGTGAAGATGTGTATATTTGAATATGGCATGTATAGGCTAGTCAATTGGTACATGTTTGAGATGTAAATAGCCATGTGATTTGGCTAGTTATATGCTAGTATATGATGCATGTTTTGAAATGTTTTGATGGCAATGAGATGACCTTATGAATGGTAAGTTTATTAAGGGAATGATGCTATAGTGATATAGTAATATGGTGGATGAATTATGATTAGTTATGCATGTGTTTTAGTTGTGCAATTTGGAGCATGAATTGATATTGTATTAAAGCATGTGGGTTGATCCTTGTGTGGGTGGAAAATTTAGCCTTACAAATGGCCTATTTTGCATACTGGTCAAGAGGCACGGGCGTGTGTCCCTGCCGTGTGGTTCAAGAACCATTTCAAAGTGTGTCGGACAAAGTTATCTGTCGCATGACACTGCAGGCGTGCTGATGACCGTGTGACCAAGTCAGTAGCTAGCATATTATCACACGGGTGTGTCTGATAGCTGTGTAAATAAGTCAGTATGTATGCTCTGTTTTGGCACTGCCTGGACACAAGGGTGTGTCTGGTAGCCGTATGAGGCACACGGCCTGACTGCACGGGCGTGTGACCTCAGCAGTGTTGAAGAATGCTTGAATTACTAAATTTTTTTGTAAGTGTTCGGTTTAGTCTCGACCCCTTTTTAACATGTGTTTAAGGTCTCGTAGACCTTGATAAGGGACTATATGGTTGTAATTGAATGTGTATGATTAAATAATGACTTTGTGTCGTGCAATGGATGTGAAATGTTCCAATCATTTGGTAATGCCTCCTAACTCTATTTTGGGATGATCTCAGGTTAGGGATGTTACATTTTATTGATATCAGAGCTACGGTTTAGTCGATTCTGGAAACTAACATAGCGAGTGTGAGTCTAGCTATACATTCCATATATATAATTGCGATAGTGTGATGAATTCTGACAGTTATAAATATATTTTCGTATAGTAAATGGATCCTGATCGGCGGTCTTGTGATGTAGAGAGTAACGCTACCGCTTCCCGCTCAAGGGACGCCACGAAGCCACATTTAGGCCAAATGAAAGTAGTGAGGAAGGAGAGGCTAAGCAAACCTTTTTTGAATGATGAGTGAGTGGTTTTTGGAGTTCGTTCGAACGAATCTAGCTGCTCTACAAACTCCACCCCACAAGTACCTGTTGTGCCACAAGTTATAGATTTGATCCAACTGAATAAACCTCCTGTGGATAAGATTCGTAAGTACCGGGCAGAAGAGTTTAGGGCCACAGCTGATGACGATGTTGAACGAGCTGAGTTTTGGCTCGAGAATACAATTCGGGTATTTGATGAGATGTTGTTGACCCCTGATGAATGTATTAAATGTGTAGTTTCATTATTGAGAGATAAGATTTACAACTGGTGAAAGACATTGATTTCAATGGTTCCGAGAGAGAGAATCACCTGGGATTTCTTTCAAGTTGAGTTTAGAAAGAAGTATATCAGTTAAAGCTTCATTGATCAGAAACGCAAAGAGTTTCTAGAGCTAAAACAAAGCCGTATGTCAGTTACGGAGTATGAACGAGAATTTGTGAGACTGAGTCAGTATGCACAGGAATGTGTTTCGATCGAAACTACTATGTGTAACCGCTTCATAGAAGGATTGAATGAGGACATTAAGTTGTTGGTTGGGATACTTGATATAAACGAATTTGTTGTGTTAGTCGAAAGAGCATGCAAAGTCGAGGAGCTCAGTAAAAAAAAAGAGAAAGCTGATTCTGAAGCTCGTGATGAAAGAAAAAGATCGATAAGTAAGTTTTCTCAACCTTTGACAAAGAGACTTAAAGATACAAGCCACAGATCAAATACTTCATTTGGACATCCTAATAGAGACTGCACAAGACTAATTGTTGATTCGAGAAAGCAAGCTCCAATAGAATCAAGTGTTGACAGTGCCAAAAGTAATAAACCTGAGTGCAGATAGTGTGGAAGACGACATGTGGGAGAATGTTGGGGCAAGTACAACAATAGAGTCTGCTATAAATGTGGATCACGAGATCACTTCATTCGAGATTGCCCAAAGATGGCTGAGGAAGAAAAAGTTCAGGATGTGAGATCGAGTAATGTGTCGGCTAGGGGTAGACCACCTAGATATGCCGAGAATATGAGTGGAAGTCAAAGAGGGACTACTGATACAGCTGTGGGATCAGGTGCTCGAGCCTATGCTATATATGCATGAGAAGAAGCATCATCTCCAGATATCATCACTGGTACTTTCACTCTATTTGATACTGATGTGATTGCATTGATAGATCCAGGTTCTACTCATTCCTCTGTGTGTGTGAATCTAGTATCAAGTAAGACTATACCTGTTGAGTCTTGAAATTGTGATTAGAGTATCGAACCCCTTGGGCAAGTGTGTTTTAGTGGATAAAGTGTAACATCCTTAAATCGGGACCTTTGCATTTCGCATGGTTGCATGTGTATTGTATGGTAGGTATGTTAGTTTAGACTATTTTAGGGTCTAGGCTTGAGCCAAGGATAGGCCACAGTCATAGCAAAAAGTTGCATTTTGGGCTTCTAAAGGAAGGGAGCTGTTTGAGCTGGGTGTTAAAAGTAATTGATGAGAGGTTAAGACACAAGAAGTGCCTTGGTAAGGTGGCAAGGAGGCGCCACTTAAGGCTTGGAGAAGTGACGCCTTAAGGGAAGCAAGGGAGCCTAGGTTCGAGCAGTAGAATTCCCTTTTCTGCTTGTTATTTTGACGCTAAGGCTAGGGGGAAGTTGTGTTCAGGTGGGACTCTGATGGATGAGGAGTGGAATGAGTCAACGCATTTGAATTTTGTGGTAGAGAGAAATTTGTGGAGTGGACTCATTCAAATTGATTTGAATGGGTGGCCAGGAGGAATTCGTGGAGATGGGTATGGGAGCTTAGAGTTGGCCGAAACATGAATTCTAGTTGGGGAAGGGAGCAATCGATTTTGGGTGCATGGAGGGGTGCCGAATTCCTATAGTAGACTTGGGGGAGCATTTTCGACATCCTATGCTTCATTTCTTTTTGGTCAAAATCGAAATAGCCATAGTATCTAAGTGCCATTTTCTTTGTTTTCCTTTTTTCAAACCCAAAGCCGAAATCACCATTCCAATTCCTCTTTCAACTTCATCTCTTCTCTCAACCTCTTTTGTGCCAAAACCGAAATCTCTTCTCATATCCCTTACTTCTTGTGTTGGCCGAACCCACTTGTTTCTCCCTTGGCATTAATGTTTCATTCATTTTGCTATTTTTCCTAAAGAACCCTCATTCTTCATTCCTCCTCTCCATCTTCTTCTGTCTTGATTAGCCGAAACCTTCAGGGGTCTCCTCCTTTGCCAAAATCCTTGCAACTCTCATCTCTGTTCTTCTAAACACTTTGGCCGAATACCCTTGGCCACCTTTTCTTTCTCTTTTTGCATTCTTTCCTTCTTGATTGGGGTGCCAAAATCTATTCCTCTTCTCTAGGTTCTCAAAGCCGAAACCTCAATTAATAACTAGGTAAGATCTCATTTTTCTCTTTTGTTTTTATGGCCGAATCTCCCTAGCATACTTACATCTCTATTCTTTTTCTCTCTTTCGATTGCTATGGTGTGAAATGCCGAAACCCCTAAGCATCCTGGTGATGATTGTGTTTCTATTTTTGGTTTCTCATCAGATTCTCTCTTGTTCCAAGCCGTTGCCGATTCTTGCTAGGAGGGTGATCGAATCTGTCGGGTTAAGGTAAGGGGGAGGCGATCCCTTGTATTTTGCGTTACCCTTGTATTTTGCGTTATCTCTTTCGAAATTTCTTGATCAAAGCCGAATGGCTATTTTCTTAGTAGTGTTATGCTTGGCCGAATGCAGGGGAGTGTGGTGACGCCATCTTGGGTGAACTTTTGGGATTCGTTGGTTGTGAGTTACGCTTAGAGCCTCGGGTTTTTGTTGACTTAGGTAAGGGATCTATTTATTCGGGTTAAATCTCTATTCATTGTTAATCTCTATGTTAATCCAATTTAGTGACCAAAGGTGTTATGGACCCTAATGGCAATCGAATGTTAGGAGGGGTTATATTTGAGACCCTAGCCCCTAAGTTCAAGAAAAGGGCTGTGTCGGCTGTTCGCGATTGGCCACCTGGGTGTGGGCCGGCATCCGAGCAAAGTTGTAGGCAGATAGCGGTAGTTTCGGTTAACAATATTGTCGATGTAGAGAGCGTCGTATTGCGAGTAATCAGGTGTGTACCTCTTACACACTTCATATGTTAATATGTTTTATCGTGTATATTGCCAAAAGCCGGAATAGCTGTTGAAATCGGTATGATACCCTTGTGGGTAGAAAAGCAAAACGAGGACTCCGGGTAAGTCCACTTTGATTGACTAGCGTTAAATGCCTATGTTGAATCTGCATATGCCATACCATGATATTTCTGTATGATAAGCATGATTATTATGCCGTGAAAAGTATGTTCATAAAAACGGGTGTTGAGAGGAGGGGGAAGGTATAACTTCAGACTGTCACCAGTAGTTTTGACCACACAGTGGATTGGCCCCGCTTATTATAATATTATGACTAAGTCTCAGTGGTTTTGACCACCAGTGGTTTTGACCACACATGTATTATTTGTGACCTCGGTCACCAGTGGTTTTGACCACATATATATTATTTGTGACCTCGGTCACCAGTGGTTTTGACCACACGGGGTAGACATAGGAGTTTCGGATCGTTATGTTTTGGGATGCATGATAGGCATATGCACTAATGAAACTGTGTAAGGGCTTATATCTTTGGGATGTGGACTTATACACTGAGTCTCGGTGACTCACCCCTTCCTTTCTATTTTGTAGATGATTCTTAGATCGCGGATGGGGAGTCGGGACGGACTCAAGGTGGCCATTCACGTTATTTCGGGTTTTGTTTTAAATTATTATTTTTGGGTTAGATTTTCATTTAATTTGGTTTTAGTTGTAATAAGGCCATCTAAATTTTTATTTCGGGATTATTTACTTCGTTGATAACTTTTGAATTTGCGTTAAGCATTAAAGCACGTCTAAAATGGAAAAGAGTCAATAAAATGAATGTTTTCACAAACCTTAATGGATTCTTTGGATTTTTTAAAACTTTACCATTGGGTAAAAAAAATTGAAACTGTTTAAGCTTTTGATTCAAACCAATTTCGGTTTCCAATCAAACAAGACATTTTTTTCAACTTAAGGCGACAACCGATTTTATCAAAAACAAGCTTTCTCTATGACATGCCGAATTCAGTCGTAGTGTGTTGACCGGGTTTGGGGTGTTACATAAAGTGTGCAAAAACTGTCCATTGATGTTTCAAAATGTTTGTTTTCCAGCTAATTTGATGCTGCTACCATTCGATGAATTTGATATTATTTTGGGTGTGGATTGGCTTGCTTTGCATAATACTATTGTGAACTGAAAATGAAAGAGTATTGAATTGAGAAGTCAGAATGGTGAGATAATTTGAATTGAATCCAGTGATTTAAAAGGGTTACCAGCTGTTGTATCTACGATAAAAGCTTTAAACTATGTGAGAAATGGTTGCGAAGCCTATCTGGCATATGTTATTGATATAAAGGTGTTAGAAAAGAAAGTTGTATCTGTGACTATGGTTTATGAATTCCCTGATGTGTTTCCTGAAAAGCTATCGAGATTACCTCCAATTCGAGAAATTGAATTTGGTATTGAATTAGTACCGGGGACTACTCCTATCTCAATAGCTCCGTATAGAATAGCACTAACAGAATTGAAAGAGTTGAAATCTCAGTTGTAAGAGTTGATTGATAGAGGATTCGCACAACCGAGTTTCTCGCCTTATGGTGCTCCTGTGTTGTTCGTGAAAAAGAAAGATGTCACTATGAGAATGTATATTGATTACGAACAGTTGAACAAAGTGACAATAAAGAATAAGTACCACGTATTGATGATTTGTTTGATCAGTTGAAAGGAGCTACAATATTTTCTAAGATAGATTTGAGATCGGGTTACTATCAATTGAGAGCTAAAGAATCTGATGTGCTAAAAACTGCTTTCTGAACAAGGTATGGACATTATGAATTCTTAGTAATGCCTTTTGGACTAACGAATGCTCCTGCAGTGTTCATGGACCTGATGAATCAGATATTCAGACCATATTTGGATCGTTTTGTTGTGGTGTTCATTAATGATATTTTGATCTACTCATGTGATGAGACGCAACATACTGAACATTTGAGAATTGTGATACAAACTTTGTGTGAGAAACAATTGTATGCTAAATTTAGCAAATGTGAATTTTGGTTGCATGAGATTGGTTTTCTAGGGCATATTGTGTCAGCTGCGGGAATACGAGTTGATCCGAGTAAAATCTCTGCTATTTTATAATGGAAACCTCCGAGAAATGTGTTTGAAGTCCATAGTTTTCTGGGTTTAGTAGGATATACAGACGGTTTGTGAAATACTTTTCAATGATTGCGACTCCATTGACGAAGTTGCTACAAAAAGATGTTAAATTCGAGTGGTCAGAAAAGTGCCAATAGAGTTTTGAGCAGTTGAAAACATTGTTAATGAAAGCGCCAGTGTTAGTTCAACCGAAATCGGGTAAAAAATTCATAATCTATAGTGATGCATCATTGAATGGGTTGGGCTGTGTGCTGATACAAGAAGGCAAAGTCATTGCTTATGCTTCGAAACAGTTAAAGCTGCATGAAAAGAACTATCCAACGCACGGCCTTGAATTAGCCATAATTGTGTTTGCGTTAAAGATTTGGCGTCACTACTTATTTGGTGAGAAATGTCATGTTTATACCGATCATAAGAGTTTGAAGTACTTGATGGCTCAAAAAGAATTGAATTTGCAATAGAGAAGATGGTTAGAGTTGTTAAAAGATTACGAACTTGTGATTGATTATCATCCGGGCAAAGCTAATGCTATTACGGATGCCTTGAGTCGAAAGTCTTTATGTGCTTTGCGAGCTATGAATTCTCAGATAGATCTGTGTGATGATGGTTCAGTTTTGGCTGAGTTGAAAGTAAGACTGATTTTCATACATCAGATTCGTGATGCCCAAAAAGAAATGATGAGATGATAGCAAAACAAGGTTAACATGATTTGAATTCTAATTCAGAATATTGAGTTGTTAGCGATGATTGTTTGAGATTCAGAGATCGGATTTGTGTTCTGAGGAATTCAAAGTTGATTCAGATGATTTTGAATGAAGCTCACAATAGTTGTTTGACTGTGCATTCGGGGAGTACAAAACTGTATAACGATCTGAAACAGTTTTATTGGTGGCATGGTATGAAAAGAGATATTTCTGAGTTTGTGTCGAAATGTTTAATTTGTCAGCAAGTTAAAGCTGAACATCAGGTTCCATCCAGTTTGATATAACCGATCATGATTTCTGAGTGGAAATAGGAGAGAATTACGATGGACTTTGTGTCGGGACTGCCTTTATCTCTGGGAAAGAAGGATGCAATCTGTGTGACAGTTGATAGATTGACGAAATCAGCTCATTTCATTTTGGTGAGAAAAAATTATTCACTCGATAGATTGGCTGAATGAGATTGTGAGATTACACTAGGTGCCACTATCTATAGTGTCTGACAGAGATCCGAGATTTACCTCGCGATTTTGGAAGAAATTGCAAGAAGCTTTAGGCACAAAATTGCATTTCAGTATTGTATTTCATCCGCAACCGAATGGTCAGTCCGAGAATATTATTCAGGTTCTCGAAGATATGTTGAGATGTTGTATACTTGAGTTTGAAAGTATGTGGGAAAGACATCTACCATTGTTTGAATTCACATATAATAACAGTTTTCAATCTAGTATCAAAATGGCACCATATGAGGCTCTTTATGGATGAAAATTTCAAACTCCATTGTATTGGACTGAACTGAGTGAGAATAAGATTCACGGAGTTGATCTTATTAAAGAAACTGAACAGAAGGTGAAAGTGATTCGTGAAAGTTTGAAAGCGGCCTCAGATCATCAGAAGTCTTATGCAGACTTGAAACAAAAGGATATTGAATTCGAAGTTCGTGATAAAGTGTTTTTGAAAATGTCTCCGTGAAAGAAAATACTTCGATTTGGCAGAAAAGGCAAATTGAGTCCGAGGTTCATCGGGCCGTATGAGATTGTTGAACGAGTTAGGCGGTTGCTTATAGATTGCAGTTGACACCTGGATTAGAGAGAATTCATAATGTGTTTCATGTGTCAATGCTTCGACGGTGCAGATCTGATCCGTCTCACGTGATTGCCCCTACTGAGGTTGAGATTCAGTCAGAATTGTCATATGTGAGGAACCAATTCGAATTTTGGCACGAGAGACCAAAAAGTTGAGAAATAAAAGAATTTCCTTAGTGAAAGTGTTATGGCACAAACATGGAATTGAAGAGGCAATGTGGGAGCCTGAGAATGTTATGAGAGAGCAATATCCACATTTATTCACTGGTAAGATTTTCGGGGACGAAAATCCCTAAGGGGGAGAGTTGTAACAGCCCGATTTAGATTCTAGCTGAAATAGTGGTTTCGAGACCACAAATTTGAAATTGAAATAATATTTTAATGTTATTTTTGGAGTTTATTATATGTGATATAGCCCGTGTGAAAATTCTGTGGGTAATTTTATCGACTGTGTGCCGAATTATGAAAAAGAACTTAATCGCGTAAAGTGTAAAATGCTGTGTGCTGATTTCTGAGTGTTCAATTGTTGATGTCTTTATAATGTGAAGCCATTAAAAGCAATTAATCCATTATTTGGTAGTTGGGTGGTTGATGGAAAAATATGTCCATAGTTTAAATGATATCAAAAGCATTTCATTAAGGGCAAAGATGGTATTTGATAATTAAGTTATTTTATAACAAAACAAAACATTGAAATGGCCATTTTCTATCCATCTTTCCATCGAAAAATAGAGAAGAGAATAGCCATTTAAGCTTTTGAAATTTCGGCACTTGTTAAACTCAATTCAAGGTATGTTTGAGCTCAGTTTTTGATAATTTCTACGTTTTCGTAATCGTTGCTTCATGCTCTAACTAACCCATGTCTTAATTTTGTGAATTGATAATGTTTTTGAAATATACCATTGATGAACATATGAGTTCTTGAATGTTTGATGGAGGAAAATGAAAGATATGTGTTTGGTTAAGATAGTTTGTCTTTAGAGTTTTGATGAAATTGTGTGTTTTGGGCTAAATTGAGAAAAGTGTAAATTAAGGGATAAAATGTGAAATAAATGAAATGTGTGGGCTTGTGTGAACACAAGGAAAATTCGGCTAGGCTTATGTGAAGAGAAATTTATGTGAATTTGATGATTTTGTGAAATAGGGACTAAAGTGTTGAAATGTGAAAATGTGAGGGCTATTTTGTAAAATACCCTAAATAAGTGTGTGTGGACTAAATTTAATGAATTGGTGATTGAATGGATTAAATTTGAATGTGTATAGACCAAGAGAGGAGGGGTTCGAATCGAGATCGATGCAAAGATAAAGTGTTCAATTAATCGACCGTTTCGGTATATCGATGTCCGAGGTAAGTTCAGATATAATACTATTTGTAAAATATATCTATGTGATGTGAATTGAACGAATATATATATATATATATATATATATAAAACTATGAAAGTAGAGAAGCTATGTGCGGAATTGAGTTATAGTGCTCTAAATGTGAGAAGCTAGAAACGAGACAGAGATGATTGGCACTGGGTATGCGAAAAGATAGAAGCTTTGGCTTATTGAATTGGCACTATGTGTGCGATACCGATATAAGCTTGATTTAACATATTTACACTAAGTGTGTGATGAAAATTACGTTTTGACTACGAATTGGCACTAAGTGTGCAAATAAAGCAAGAGAATAACGAAAGTTGATCGAAGTGTAAAGTCGAGTGATTGAGTTGTATGGTTGGTGAGTAAGTATGTGTTGGCTAAGGTATGTATGATAACTATGTGTTGTTTAAGGTATGCACGATATCTATGTGTTGGTGAATTTGAAAGTAGATGGATGAAATGCTATGTGAACATTGAGCATACTTGAGTTGGTGTATCATTGGTAAATTAATCTAAGTGATGGATTATTTTTGTATATTACTTGAATTGTTAAATTACATGTATTATATTACGGACTTACTAAGCTATGAAAGCTTACTGTGTGATTGCTTCCCTGTTTTACAGTGTAAGTAAAGCTAGCTCGGATCCGGGGATTGTCAGCATCTCTATCACACTATCAGCAATCTATTTTGGTACTCTTGAAGATGTGTATATTTGAATATGGCATGTATAGGCTAGTCAATTGGTACATGTTTGAGATGTAAATA
Source organism: Gossypium rotundifolium (assembly GCA_025506655.1). NCBI lineage: Eukaryota > Viridiplantae > Streptophyta > Magnoliopsida > Malvales > Malvaceae > Gossypium > Gossypium rotundifolium. The sequence continues at coordinate 94,930,783 of CP106729.1, read as the reverse complement.
GCCATGTGATTTGGCTAGTTATATGCTAGTATATGATGCATGTCCTGAAATGTTTTGATGGCAATGAGATGGCCTTATGAATGGTAAGTTTATTGAGGGAATGATGCTATAGTGATATGGTAATATGGTGGATGTATTATGATTAGTTATGCATGTGTTTTAGTTATGCAATTTGGAGCATGAATTGATATTGTATTGAAGCTTGTGGGTTGACCCTTGTGTGGGTGGAAAATTTAGCCTTGCAAATGGCCTATTTTGCATACTGGTCAAGAGGCACGGGCGTGTGTCCCTGTCGTGTGGTTCAAGAACCACTTCGAAGTGTGTCTGGACAGGTTACACGGTCGTGGCACACGGGCGTGCCTGATGACCGTGTGACCAAGTCAGTAGCTAGCATATTATCACACGGGCGTGTGTGATAGCCATGTGAATAAGTCAGTATGTTTTGGCACGGCCTAGACACAAGGGTATGCCTGGTAGCCGTGTGAGGCACATGGCCTGACTGCACGGGCGTGTGATCTCAACAGTGTTGAAGAATGCTTGAATTACTGAAAATTTTGTAAGTGTTCGGTTTAGTCCCGACCCCTTTCTAACATGTGTTTAAGGTCTCATAGACCTCGATAAGGGACTATATGGTTGTAATTGAATGTGTATGATTGAAGAATGACTTTGTGTCGTGAAATGGATGTGAAATGTTCCGATCGTTTGGTAATGCCTCCTAAACCTATTTCGGCGAAGGTCTCGGGTTAGGGATGTTACAAAAATACTACACTTATAGCACCAGATCCAACAAGCTTAACTATAAATAGAGGGTCTCCCCCTCATTTGTGATAGTCCATTGTATCCTATTATTTGAGTTAAAGAATATATTGAGAGAATTTACTCAAACACTTGGCGTGTTTTGTTCTTCTGTGGCTATTTTGTTCTTTAAAGCTTTCTTTTAACTTTGAGTTGTTTCTGCTATATTTTCGGTGCCTTAAGAAACTTTTTATCGAGAATTCTTACTTTTCGAGAGTTAGACTGACTTAGACGCATTTAAAGCGACAAAATAGCCTAAGACCACACTGTAACACCCCAAACTCGGCTAAAAGTTAGGCCCGAATCTGGTGTGTCACTATGAAGAAAACGTATAAAGGATCTTGTGATTCATACTAAAATAGGTGTCATTGAAGAAAACAAGTTTGATTAGAAATACTACTAATTTCGAAGGTTGATTGATAAATCGATAATTGAAATAGTGAGTTTTAAAACCGTGACTTTTGAAAATATTGTTGATAATTCGAAAGAAAATCAGGGTTAAATTATTTGCAAAAGTTTGTATAAAATATATTTGTTAATCAATTTAGAAAAACCTTTATTTAGAATTTTTAGAAAATTCCCACTTAAAGTATCTCAAACAGAATAATAAGCACGACAAAACATAAGCAAAATAAAAATATCCCAGAGGCCTTATTACAACTTTAAAAACCCAAAATAATAAAAGTAATGAAATAGAGCAGAAAATTAATTTACTAAAGTTCGAAACATTTATTTCCGAAGTATGGCCTCCACCGAGTCATCTATGGGCCCCACTCCACATCATGGTACATTACCTACAAGGATTAAGAAAGAAGGGGCATGAGTTACAAGAACTCAGTATATAATCCCCTTACCGTTATCCACTGGGCCTGAACCCGTAAAGTAATATCTTGGGCCTGAGCCCATATATCATAATCTTGGGCATAAGCCCACTTTCATGTAATAAATAATTGATATGGATGCAACCCATCCCATCCAACCAATCTCTCCACCCAGACCAACCAATCTCTCCTGTGGGGATCAAGTCAACCCACCCTGCCAGTCTCTCCACTCGTACCAACCAATCTCTCCTGTGGGGATCAAGTCAACCTACCCCGCCAGTCTCTCCAATTTGCAGTCAAGCTGCCATTTATAATATTTGTGGCTGAGCCACCAGAATCATATACAGTAATATAACCGGCACACAACCTTAATCACGATGGCACAAAGCCATATTTAAATTGGCACATAGCCATTATCAGAATTTGTGGCAATGCCATCGGTCTACTCTTCTCTTCATTCAAGTTTCCCATCCCATGCAATATGTAAATATGCAACATACATAGTAACTCATGATATTTATAGATACAAACAACAATCATTAATTAAGAGATTCATTACAAAAATTCGGCCCATTATAACACTTTGCAAATCGGCCCTTTAAGGCAAATTATCAAATCGGCCAATTAAATAATATATCAATTTGGCCCATTAAGCAATATATCAATTCGGCCCATTAGGGGCATTTTCGTAATTCGGTAATTTTCGTAATCTAGACTTAACTACTAATTTGGGCATAAAAATTTAAACTGTCCATCTGCATTATACTGACTAAATTGACTATAACTTGAGTTAGGAATCTCTAAATTTACATCCGTAAATTTTCCTTGAAACTAGACTCATTTATCTTCTTACTACAATTTTTCCAGAATTTTTGGCTTATCCTTTTAGTACAGTTTATTCATTAAAGATTCCCATGTTTCACTGACTGACGTTTCTGACCTCTCTTACCTTAAATCCAAATATCTCACTATATGGTTTTCATATGCTGCTCTCACTTGTTTCTATTGAAAATAGACTAACCAAGGAATCCATACATATAAACCATAACTCATAATTCTCTTTGTACAATTTTGAATGATTTTTCCAAGACAGAACAGGGAACCACCAAGTTATTCAGAACTAGTCTCACTAAAATTAAAATATCATGGAATATAAAATTCCTCTTCCTCCTTTGTTTCCTTCATATAAAACTAGACACAGTAAGCTTTAATTCTATATCTTATTCACTTTCAAATTCCCCTTCTCCTATTTTTCATGATTTTTCAAAATCACGTCACTACTACTGACCAAAACTGTTTCATTGCAAAAAATATGGTTACCACTATGAACATAGGCACCCCCGAGTAATCACATATGCCGATTTTCGATTTTTTGATCTTTTGACCAAATCACAAAACATTTCATGCAAATATTCAGAGAGATGTGAGATTACACACCATTTCAAACATGTATTCGGAAGGGTACGGAATTGCACACCTTGATTAGGATTCCCTAAAGAACCACTCTTCGTTGCCCCCTAAAAATAAAATTGATCAAAAGTTATCCTCGATTTATTAAAGTTTCCAAAAGCCCAAAAGTACTCACTCACAAGAGTCACTTACCACAATCGCGATCCTTCCCTACTAGATTCTAAAATTCGACCTTGCACCTTGGCTATTGCAGTGAGTCCCAATCAACTTTCGAAACCAAGGCTAAGAGAAAGAGAAGTAGCAGCAAAGGATGGCTTGATTCAGCCTTCATCAAAAGAGAATAAGAGGAGTTTAAAATAACAACAAGTGGCTAGGTTCGGCTTAGGCAAAGGATGAGAGTTTCGGCTTAGCCAAGTCAAGAGAAGAAAGAACAAACAACATGAATAAGAAGAAAGAACCTTTACCTTAATAATAAGGATGAACAGAAATGAAGAACACGGTTTGGCACTAGTAGCAAGACAACAAAGAAGGATAGGTAGTTTCGGTTTTCAAGAGAAGATGAGTGAAAAATAATTGGTCACAAAGGCTAGGTGTTTTCGACAAGACAAGAAAGAAAAGAGAAAATGTCCACTATTGTCTTGAAGTTGCGGCAATGGGAGGAGAAGTTGGAAGAATGAACACAAAGGATGCCAAAAGGAATTAAACCTAACAAGCACCAAAACTATCAAAATGCTCCCATCAAAATTCGGCTACCCTCTCCCTTTTCCAAACCATTATCATCTTTACCAAAAGATGAACATAGACCAAATAAAACCTTTCCAAAACATCCCCCACAAAAAATGCCAACATGTTCCCTATTCCTTCCCTTTTCTTTTACTCATTTCCATCCATTTTTCCTTACCATATTTCCTTAGCCACCTTTCCAAAATTAAAAAGTCTTCCTTACCAAAAATACACCCATGGTCGACACTTAGGGAAAGAATACAAAAAAATTAGTCAAAAATTTGCACTTGATGGGATTTGAACCTCTTCTCTCCATGTCCTCCACTTGATGCTATAATCTCCTTGCCATATGCTCATTTATGCTAGCACATTACTCACCTATTTCTATAAGCCTTGATGCCACTTACTATCTCTCCTTAATAGGCTTAAACACAAAATTTTACTAAGGCCCAACTTAAACCCAAAACTTCCTAGAAACCCCGTAACTTTCCAAAATCACCTTGCTAATAAGTTCAACTTGAAATAATGCCGTTCTCTTGTTCTCAAAATTTTAAAACGCTTCTACGCTCAAGGCCCAATGGGCCCAATCCTACTAGGCCCAATTTCGGGATGTCACACACACGGATTGCGAGACGAAAGGTCTAGCCCCGTGACACTTGCACCAAATTAAAGTTCATGTATAAAATTATACATTGAACCAAAGTTCATGGATAAATTGGATATTTATCCTTTATTATTACAAAATGGTTGGTTAAGTGTCGAGGCAAGTTTGAAGTGGCCTGCTATGTGCTGGTTGGAAGTGGCCACTTCCACTGGTCTTACGATAGTCTATCACACTTGCCGTATTTGAGTTGACAATTTATTAAAACAAAATCTTTGGGCTATGAACTATGTTGAAAGTATGAAACCTTGACTTCGAAAACCAATCAAGTTAAAGCTATTATCCTTGAAGATCGGTTTGGATTGGATTAATTAATTATATCCCTTCGATTATGGAAAATCGATCGAGATTATATTGAAGATGTCATTGAAGAGTGAATCTCCATTAATTCACTTTATATTGGACTTTATTAGTATATTTCCTGTGTTATTTCATAGCTCTTATTTTTTAAGGGTTTAGATTGTAATTAATCACTAGTATATTAAAGTCTTGAAAAATCTTATCTATTGAGAGACTTGTATAGGTTTTATAAGAGAGCATAAAGAACACTTTATTGTTCATTGATGAACTTATTTTGTTAATGCATTTGAAGAGTGAATTGTTCATGTTTACAACCTAATTCTCAAGGGAAGAATTTAAAGGTGAGTGTTCTAGATTTTAGGTTAAAAAAAAGTGAGATCTATATTGTATTCTCACTTTTATGCTAAACTATGTGACCTATATAATCAAGCATTTGCTCTCAATGAGTATTCCAACACAAAATAGAAATATTACTTAAATAGAACTCTAAGCATAAAATATAAGAAAAAAATTGTGTTAATTATAATTATAATTAAATTTACAACTATTAGTTAAAAATAAAACAATCTAATTATAACATTATTTAAAAATGATTTTTTGTTTTTTAAATTGTGATAATTTTATTTATGTAAAAATAAATATATTAATTAAATAGAACTCTAAACATCTTAATTATCACTTAATTAGTATTAAAGTTACATATCAATTAAAATTTAACTTTCGATTTATAAATAACATTTAGTAGTTAGAATGATATAAAAAATAGAGCATTAAAGTAATGATTCTTCAAAGAGGTAATCTGAATCATATTCAAACAACAATGTTACTAGAAAGAGATAGAGTATGATTTTAATTGATGATGAGATAATATAAAATTATAAAATTATTTTTTAAATCTCTTTGTAAGTCATTTAACCATACGAAGTAAGCAATATTAAATCCATTTTTTATTCATCTAGTATTTGTTTGGTGTAAATGAAAGACACTTTTGTGAATTTGTTTTTAAAAGAAATTCAAATTTCAACCATTATTTTTAATCGTTATTATTAAATGTGATATTTTTTTAATTGTTATTATTAGATGTGATCATTAATTTAGTGAAAATATTTTTGTATTTATTTTATTATGTAGTTCAAATTTTGTATATTTTAATAGTTTTATGTATTAATTCAATTTTTTATTTTCATTATTTTTAAAACATCATTTTATTTGTTCAATTGTTTTTTCAAAACTAATTGACTTTTAGTATAAATTAAACTAATTTTCATTTAATTATTAAAATATATTGTCGAAACCATTTTTTTTTGTTTGGAAAACGGGCCGACTTTAAAAAGAAAAACGGAGTCGCCACAAATCCTTTTGAAGTGTGATTGGGCCACTTTTGAAAATGTTTTGGTCTGCAAATTTTAGAAAACGGGTTCGGGAGTCGGTTACGCACGAGGAAGGATTAGCACCCTTGCAACGCCCAAAATTGGTACCTTATTGATTGATTAATGTCCTAATATTGAAAATTGGAAAAGATTTTAAAATATGGATCATTTAGAAAATGTTTGGGTAATTCGAATTAGATATCGAAGTTCTCTTGTTCCGAAAGGATGAAATATCACATCCAGCATGTTAGAATACGATGTTTCAAACCTTTGACACCAAGATCACTTCATGATTTCCAAAATTCAGGCATTGTCATTTTAAAAAGGGTATTCCATTATTTGGCCAAACGAAAGAACCGAAACCCAGCACGTTAGGGCACGATTCCTCTAAATTTCCAAACATGAAATATTGCCTTATTTTGAAGTTGGCGGAAACACAATCAGAACTTTAAAAAGAATATTTAGTCCTTTGGACGAGCGAAAAATTGAAACCCAGCACGTTAGGGCACAATTTCTCAAAACTTCCAAGCACAAAATACTACCTTACTTCTAATTTTAAAATAGGCACAGTTTTAAAGGATATTTAATGATTTGACCAAGCAGAATTCGAAACCCAGCACATTAGGGCACGATTCCTTGAATTTCCAAACATAAAATATTGCCTTATTTGAAAAAACACGGTCAAAATCTCTAAAGGATATTCGGTCATTTGAACAAACGAAAGAATCGAAACTCAGCACGTTAGGGCACGATCCTCGAATTTTCGACCACCAAATATTGTCTTTATTTTTAAAAAAATATTTTTATGAGTTTGAAAAAATGTGGTAAAAGAAAATAAGATAAACAATAGAATTGGTAACAAAGAAAATAATAAATAATAATGAAAGTAATAGGAAAGATAACTCACTAGCCATAATAATACGAGAAACCATGATAATAATAATACTAGTAATAGTAATAAAACATATAAATAATAATAAAAGTAAGGGAGGAAAAAAGTAGTAATAAGATGATACAATAGTAATATAACAATAATAAATATAGTATAGTAGTAATATATATAGATGTAAAGTAATAGGGATAATAATAAAATAATAGTTGTAATAGTAAAATACATAACTATAATATTAAAATAATAACATTAACGGTAGTAGAATAATAGATATGATAAATATAATATATGATTTTAAAAATAAAAGTTTAAGGTAAACAATAATATATAATAGTAAATATAATAGGAAAAATTATTGTCAATATACACAGTAACAATAATGAAAGTAAAGGCAATATACATAGTAAATTAATAATAAAAACATAAAAATCAAATCAAATCATTTAATAGTAAAAAATAGATTTAATAGTAATGGTAAATTAAAATAAGAGTTATAGCGAAGTAATAATAATAAAAGCAATAATAATATGATAATATAAAAAAATAGTAATAAAAGTCATAGTAATATTAAAATAATTAGTATAATTTAAAAAATAGTCAATTTGTAAACGAATTAAAAATAGGGGTTAAACTGAATTAAAAATAGAAAATTCGGGCTAAATTTAAAACAAATAAAGATAAAAGGGGTAAATTGAAAAACATGCGCAACCTAAAGGGATCGGAAAAGCAAATACTCCCTCCCTCAAAACGCGCCATTACCAGGAGGACCAGATCGAAACAAAAAGAAAATTATAGGACCAAGTTTAAAAATAAAAAACTGGAATGGGCGCGATTGAAACAGCGGCGCGCAAGACCCCCCTTTTTTCTTTACACGGTGCCGTTTTTATAATGTAAAAACATAAAAAAAAAACTTTCATTTCTTTCTCTTTAGCAGATAGCAAAAAAAAAAAAAAGATCCTTTCATTTCCCCTTCTGTTCCAAAAAACCAAAACCCAAAATCCTCATTTTCTTGTTCTTTAGGGTTCACCCCTTTTGCAGCGAGCTTCCCCTCGTGCGCACCAACAATGGCGACCAGAGGAACAGAGGTAAGATCCCTTCGATTTCCTTTTCTTTTGTACTTTTCCGTTTTGATATATACTGTAATAGTTTTTTAAAAGAAAAAAAAACATGGAAAAAATAGAAAGATCCTAAAACAAAATCCAAAACGAAAAATAAAATAAAAAAGAATATAAACCTTCTTTGCACTTTTTGCTAACAATTTGTTGTAGTGTTGCTCTCGTATTTTTTTTAAAAAAAAACCTCCTTTTACATTATTTCAAAGGCCTTTATAGCCTTTTAGGTAGATCAAAACAACTAGAACTCTAGTCTGCCAATCTGTTGTGCTGTTGTGTTCCTTTTTTCTCGCAGGTACGTGTGCACGAGCCGGTGTTGGAGTTCTGCACGCTGCAGGGGCTTACGGCGTGGGGCACTAGGGTTTCCTGACCTTTTTTATTTTGAGTCTTTCGGGCTGTGATTTTGGACGTTTCTAACTCTGGATTTTTTATTTGGGCCCCGGTCTTAAAATTGGGCCTTACAGCTGCCCCTCTTTGCTAATTATCGTGTAACGAGAATAGAGCAAAGACTTTAAAAGGACCAATTTTTCCCCATCTGGTTGAATGATATTTAAGTAGCTTCATTCCATCCACTGTATCTTCAGGAGTATAGGAATTTTGTTCCGATCTGCTCCGCTACTGCTCAGTGGAAATAAGTTCTAATCTTCGATCTGCTCCACTCCTGCTCAGTGAAGATAAGATTTGCTTTCTTTTGCCTGCTCCGCTCCTGCTCAGTGGAGATAAGGCTATGATCTTCGATCTACTCCACTCCTGCTCAGTGGAGATAAGATCTACTTTTTTTCAGCCTGCCCCACTCCTACTCAGTGGAGATAAGGCTATGATCTTCAGTCTGCTCCATTGCCGATACATGGAGATAAGACTTGTAATTTTCGATCTGCTCCACTCCTACTCAGAGAAGATAAGATCTGTAATTTTCGGCCTGTTACCCTACTGCTTAGGGAATTAAGATATGTAATTTTCAGCCTGTTACCCTACTGCTTAGGGAGTTAAGGCTCATCGTCTCCGATCTGTCACCCTACTACTTAGGGAATTAAGATCTGTAATTTTTGGCCTGTTACCCTACTGCTTAAGGGGTTAAGTCTCATAGTCTTCGATCTGTCACCGTACTGCTTAGGGAATTAAGATCTGTAATTTTCAGCCTGTTACCCTACTGCTTAGGGAGTTAAGGCTCATCGTCTTCGATCTGTCACCCTACTGCTTAGGGAATTAAGATTTGTAATTTTTGGCTTGTTACCCTACTGCTTAGGGAGTTAAGGCTCATCGTCTTCGATCTGTCACCCTACTGCTTAGGGAATTAAGATCTGTAATTTTTAGCCTCCATCAATTTTGTTACATTGTCCTCTGGGGAACCTACCTGTAGAATTGATTTTATGGGGTCTATGCTAATGCCAAATGATTAGGATGTCATGATTGAAAAATACTCCTAACCAATGTATCGCGAATGAATGGATACATGCAAAATGTCATGAGTATGATCCAATTTTTTTAATGTTTGGGTTATCATTGCTCGCTGCTTGTTAGGGCAATATTCTCGTTGTATGCCTTCTTGTTCCGCTGATACTTCTAACACAGCATCTGAAGATGTCGTCACTACTTAGACTCTTATTTTAGGGGTTCAAAGCCTCTTTAAGCCTGGTGAGTTCTAAATAATTGTCTTGTTTCAAATTCTTGTATTATTTAGAGACTTTCAGAGTAATACACAAAACTTCTTTTGTGAAAGCATTATTAGTTCAGTAATCATTATTTCAATATGAAATGCTTGGAAAAAGATCATAGAGATGAATAAAACTGAAATTTATTCGGGACAAAACCAGTGAAGAATGGATTGAGCCAAGGAAACAAATTTTGCTAAGGTACAAAAAATGAGAGAGGAAAAGAGAAAAAAATGGAATTGGTGCCCTAGATATCACAGCCTGAGCTCCTTTGTACGAACTTTTGAAGACCATTCCGAGTTCCACATGTATCTAGGAGATCTATGGTACTTTGTTAACGCTCTGAAGATGCTCATTGTTAATTCCAGCTAGCAAAACTACTGTATGCCCCACCACGAGTTGATCATAATTTGAGCCACCCTTTTAGGGTTTTCGACTCAAAGCCCCTTTGGTCTCAAAGTGCCCTTTAGAAGTTTTCACCTTGGCCTCTCCGTTTTTTGTTTTTGTTTTTGTTTTTGTTTTTTTGTTTTGTTTTTGTTTTTTTTAACTCAAGATTCCCTTTTCGGGTTTTCGCCTTGGCCCATTTTCCCTCTTTAAGCGAAATACTTTTTAACTGAGTCCACATTAACCGAATTTGGCAAACTTTTGCCGTCCATCTCGGCTAGTATCAATGCTCCTCCAGAAAAAGCCTTCTTTACAACATAAGGCCCTTCCCAGTTAGGCATCCACTTTCCTTTGAAGTCTTTCTGTATAGGGAGGATCTTTTTCAATACCAAGTCTCCTTCATGGAATACTCTAGGGTGGACTTTTTTATTGTAAGCCCGCATCATTCACTTCTGGTACATTTAACCATGACGGATGGCTCTTAACCTTTTTTCCTCGATCAAATTCAGTTGATCATATCGAGATTGAACCCACTCCGTTTCATCCAGCTTCAGCTCTGACAAGACCCGAAGAGAAGGAATTTCGACTTCAATGGGCAAAATTGCCTTCATCCTATAAACCAATGAGAAAGGGGTTGCCCCGGTAGAGGTTCTAACAGATGTTCGATAGGCATAGAGGGCAAGCGATAACTTTTCATGCCAATCCTTGTAGATCTCTTACATTTTCCCCACAATCTTCTTGATATTTTTATTAGCTGCCTCAACTGGTGAAGTAATCTATGACCCATTTGGTGAAGTAATCTATGACCATGGAAATGAATCGATGTCCATTAGAAGCCTTTGGCGAGATCAGCCCAATAACATCCATGCCCCACATTGAAAAAGGCCACAGGAAAGTCATAACATGAAGAGGTGAAGGAGGGACATGGATTTTGTCTCCATAAATCTGACACTTATGGTACTTCTTGGCGTAACGAATACAATCCCCTTCCATCATGGACCAGTAATACCCAAATCTCATGATTTTCCTGGCCATCGTAAACCGATTGGAATTCATTCCACAGACACCCTCATGGACTTCTTCCAGGATTTTCCTAGCCTCAACAGCATTGACACATCTTAACAACACCTGATCTTTCCTCTTTTTGTACAGGATCTCTTCGTCTAAGACATAGTCATTGGCCAGTTTTCTCAATGTTCTCCTATCATTTTTTGTTGCTTGATTAGGATATTCACGGCTCTTCACATATCGTAGAATATTATGATACCAAGGATGATCATCTCTCTCCTCTTCTTCGTCGATATTGCAGCAATGAGCCGGGATCTCACAGATACTCATTTGGATAGGCTTCATACCCTCTTGCTCATTTACTTTGATCTTAGAAGCTAGAGTGGCTAAGGCATCAGCTATCTGGTTTTCATCATGTGGGAGGTAAAAGAATGTGATATCATCAAACTCCTCAATTAGTTCCAAAACTAACTTTCAGTAGCTGATTAATTTGGAATCTCTTATTTCCCATGGAATCTCTTATTTCCCATTCTCCTTTGAGCTGATATATCACCAACTCGGAATCTCCATATACTTCTAGCACCTTAACCTTGTGATTTATGGCTGCTCGAATTCCCATGATACATGCTTTGTATTCTGCCATATTGTTCGTGCAATCCAACTTGCAAGTGAATGGATAATGATCTCTATTTGAGGATATCAAGACTGTCCCAACTCTATTACCAACGACATTTGACGCTCCGTCGAAGTTCATACGGATGATCTTCTAGGGTATCTTCCTCAATCACCGCTACAAACATCAAGTCCTCATTGGAAAAATCAAAATTTAAGGGCTCGTAGTCACATAGCGCTCTGCTAGCAAGAAAATCAACTATTGCACTCCCCTTCACAGCCTTCTGATTCACATAGACTACGTCGAATTCGAAGAGAAAAATTTGCCATCAAGCCATTCTTCCATTCAGGGCGGTTGACTCCATCATGTACTTAAGAGGGTCTAGCTTCGAGATTAACCAAGTTGTATGGTATAACATGTATTGCCTCAATCTCCAAGTTTTTTAGACCAAGGCACAACATAATTTCTCAATTGGTGAGTATCTCATTTCACATTCAGTAAATTTCTTACTGAGGTAGTATATCACCTTTTTCTTCCTCCCCGTCTCATCGTGTTGGCCGAGTACACATCCTATTGAATTATCAAATACTGTCAAGTATAGAATTAATGGTCTATCAGGACTGGATGGCATTAGCACTGGAGTATTAGACAAATACTGTTTAATTCTGTCAAAAGCCTTCTGGCATTCGTCGTCCCACCTGCCTGGATTGTGCTTCTTAAGGAGACGAAATATAGGGTCACACTTTTCAGTTAATTGTAAAATAAATCGGGCAATATAATCCAGCCTTCCTAGAAAATCTCGAACCTCCTTCTGAGTGCGTGGCGGAGGCAATTCTTGTACAGCTCTGACTTTATCCGGGTCAACCTCAATTCCTCTTTCATTGACCACGAAACTAAGCAGTTTCCCTGATCTAGCACCGAAAGTGCATTTGGTTGGATTGAGTTTCAGCTGAAATTTCCTCAACCTCAAGAACAATTTCCTCAGAACCTGTATATGCTCCTTCTTTGTTTGGTATTTTGTGATCATGTCGTCAACGTAGACCTCGATCTCTTTGTGCATCATGTCGTGAAAAAAGGTTACCATGGCTTTCTGGTATGTGGCTCCCTCATTCTTTAACCCGAATGGCATCACCTTGTAGCAAAAATTTCCCCACAAGGTTATGAACGTGGTCTTTTCCATGTCTCCAGGATGTATCTTGATCTGGTTGTATCCAGAGAAACCATCCATGAAGGAGAACAACGAATAACCTGCCGTGTTATCCACCAAAGTGCCAGTATGAGGTAGTGGGAAGTTGTCCTTTGGGCTAGCCTTATTTAAGTCTCTATATTCAACACACATCCATACTTTTTCATCCTTCTTAAGAACGGGGACGACATTGGCTAACCATTCTGGGTAATTCACAACTTGTAAGAACCCAACGTCAAATTGTTTCTTGACATCCTCTCTGATTTTTACTGCAACATTGGGTCTCATCCTCCGAAGCTTCTGTTGAACCGGTTTGCATTATTCTTTTATAGGGATACGATGTACCGTAATATCAGCGCTCAACCCAGACATGTCTTGATATGACCATGTGAAGACATCTTTGAACTCTAGTAGAAGTTTAACGAGATCATACCTTGTTTCCTCGTTTATGCAATACCAATTTTCACCTCTTTTTCCTATTCTAGAGTCACATTCTCAATTGTCTCTTTGTGAGGTAGAATTACCTTTCCTTCCTGTTCTACCATCCTCAACAAATTCGAGGAGACACTACAGTCCTCGTCATCTACAAAATCTTGAGATCCCTCTAAACACATGTCTTGGTCACAGGGGAATTCTGGGTCCATAGCAGTGTTGCTCATGACGTCGATATCTGGGATCCTATGGTCAATATGAAAGAGTACCCAATGAATTTGTGAATAACTTATTTATGTTATAATTATGCATGGAATAGAAAAGGAGTAAAAGAATGATTGCACGGTATGAAAGGAAAAATGTATTTTTTTATTGAAAATAACAATGCTTGAACATGAACCTATTTCACAAAAGATCCTTATTGTTTCTAGGCTTGAAACAACAAGTTTGTTTTGAACATTACTTTGTTTTAGTCCTAAAAACTACAGGAATTTCTTCCGTATTCCAGTTGTCTAGAACATTTCCAGGCTCGTAGGGGTGAATACTCGCCAAGTTTTTTTCCTTCGGATCCTTTTCAAACACGGCGTTGATACTCAAAGCTCTCATCATATCTTCAGCCGTTTCTTTATTCATATTCTCCAACCTTGAATAGATGATTCCTCCCGACACGAATGTATTAGATATATAGGGAAAAGTCATTGTTCCCCATTTGACCTCAGCACCATTCAATCGTGCCCTCTGTCTCTCACGTTTTCTTTCTAATTTCTCCTTTCTTTGTTGGGCATCTGGCCTATGCCCCAAACCAAAACGATCACGCTTGTCAACCGAACCCGGTACTTTAACCCATCTGTGAAGATATTTTCCTAGTCCCCTCCCAGGCAATGCTCCTTTTCCTATTGTCAGCTGTAGGCTCATCCTGGTTGCTTCAGAAATTTTGGGCACCAGAATCTTACTTCCTTCACTGATGAAAGTCACATTTACAAACTCTAATGACCTAAAGAAGCCTCTGTATCATTCTCTATGTGCAGTGCATTACTAGTAACGGACACGATGATATCCTCTTCCGCATTTATGGTTATCAACTGGCCCTCTGTCACCTGTAATGATGATGGTACGACTTTCGCTGAGTGGATCCAAGGCCTCCCCAATAAACAATTATAAGAGGGTTTGATGTCCATCACGAGAAAATCTATTTCATATGTATTTGGCCCGATTAGGAGAGGTATCTCAATTCTTTCCATTACCTTTCTTTTGGTACCATCGAATGCTCTCACTATATTTTGGCATGTTTTCATATTAGAGCTATCTACGGGCAACCTATTCAGTGTAGATAGGGGCAAGACATTCAGTGTCGACCCGTTGTCAATTAATACCCCCAATAATGTATACCATTTTGCATCGGGTAGTTATGTGTAAAGCCTTGGTGGATCCTATGCCCCCTAGCAGTATTTCATCATCACTGAACGAGATGAAATTGTCTGCACTTATGTTACCAACAAGGTGGTCTAGCTTGTTTACCTAAATGACATCAACAACATAGGTTTCGTTCAACACTTTTGTCAACGCGTTACAGTGTGCCTCTAAATTTAAAAGTAAAGCCAGTACTGATATGCGTGCTAGCTGCTTGTGTAGTTGTTCCACAACACTGTACTCGCTGTGCTTTAGGAACTTCAAAAACTCTTTGGCTTCATTTTCTGTTACTGGTTCATTAACCAGTGGTTCTAACTTTCCTTCCCCCTGTCCAATCATCAAGTATTTCTCCTTTTCTGGTTCAACCTTCGTATTTGGCATGCTGAGCAGGTTTTCTTTTCCTGAAATTGTCACAGTGCAATTATAATTCCAAGGCACCCTCGTACTATCCTTATAAGGAAAGGTCACGGGTTTTTGAATTACAACCCTTGGTGCCATTTTTGTTACTGCTCCGTTGATCCTCGGCCGTGTGATAATCACCACTGAGTGAGGGACCTTCTCTGCAGAACTTCTTTCTGTGGTGCACACATCCTCTCCTTCAATAGAGTCAAAGAACTCCAGCTCTTTATTATCCATTAAACCCTGTACCAAGGCTCTGAATCCGTTGCACTGCTGGATCTCATGGCCTTTCTTGTTGTGGAACTCACAGTAGTTCCTCACCTCTCGGGATTTACTCCCCAACTCTTGCGGACCTAGTCTTCTTACTTCAGCAACTGTCTGCTTGATTCTCCTCCCATGTTCTTGATTATCGCATTTACCCCTTTATCAGTGTGACTGGGTAACAGATTTCCCATACCAGGTGTAACGTTGAACTTTACAACACCCGCTTGGATAAGCCTTTTGACTAGTCTTTTGATTGAGATACAATTTTCTATGGAGTGTCCTGATGTTCCCGCATGGTATTCACACTGAGCATTTGTGCCATACCACTTAGGATATGGGGGTTGCAACGGTTTTAAGTAGACAGGGGCTACAATGTGTGCATCAAATAGAGTTTTATATAACTCCCCATACGTCACTGGTATGGGATTAAACTGGAATTTCTCAGCATTCTGCCTCGTGTTGGGCTCTTGCCTTGGTCAGGCCTACTGGCCCGCAGCTACCGCTCTTGGTTGACTGACAGTGATGGGTTTAGGATAACCCAAACTTACATTACCTACTTTACTCTCCCTCTTCTTTGGAGCCAATCTTCTCATGCTCTCTCCAGCTTCTATTTTCCCACACCTTATTGCGTTATCTATCATTTCGCCGGATATTACTATGTCTGCAAAACTCTTAGTTACGCTCCCTAACATATAATTAATGAAAGGTGCTTTCAAGGTATTTATGAAGAGCATGGTCATCTCTTTTTCTAGTAGTGGTGGCTAGACCTGCTAGCGACTTCCCTCCACCTCTGGGCATATTTTTTGAAACTTTTGCCCGAATTCTTCTCCATGTTTTGAAGTGTGATCCTGTCAGGCGCTATATCAGTTATGTGGCCATAGTGTTTAATGAAGGCCTGTGCTAAATCCTTCTCTGATTTGATTTGAGTTCGACTCAGCTGATTATACCATTTTACTGTGGCCCCAGTCAAACTATCTTGGAAATAATGGATCAACAACTGGTCGTTACTGACGTATCCCGTCATTCTCTGGCAGAACATTGTAATATGGACCTCAGGGCAGCTGGTCCCATTGTACTTTTCAAACTCTGACATTTTAAACTTTGGTGGGAGTACCAGATCCGGGACCATACTCAATTTCTTAGCATCTACCTCACATTGGTGATCAGCTCTTTCCAATGCTCGAAACTTCTCCTCCAACCATTTGCATCGGCCCTTAAACTCTTTTACGAGTTCTGCCCTTGTTTTTTCCTCTTCTGCTGCATCATCGAAATCAGAGACCATGATTTTTGCCAAATTGTCTCCAGGGTTAGAGCTCGAGCCTGTCGGGAAATTTACTGGTACTGAGGTACTGAATTGATCTGAGGTCTGATATTGACAGACACTCTTAGCGATTGGACCTGAGAATTTACCGGGGCTAAACCTAGAGGATAAGCAGTATTTTCATTTTCATCTCCGGCATCGCCCACAGGACCTTTTCCTTTATCCTACCCTCCAATCAACAGTTGCGTTAACTGGCTCATCATACTCCTTTGGGATTCCAGCATTTGATCCCTCATGTCCTATTGGATTTTAGCCAACTGTTCTTACATCTGAGCCTGCAGTTGGTCTTGCATCTCTTTCTGCATCTGCTTTAACCTCTCTGACCTTTGATCCATAGATTTCATTTTTTTCCTGATGTAGTAGCGGTGTTCTAGGATAACTATAATACGACCTCTAGTTAATAGGGTTGTTTTGGGATATTTAATGCATATGATGCGATGCAATGCAAATGCATGATAAGAATGCAAAAAATAAGAGGCGTCGATTCTGGTTCAATTTCTTTTAGAAAACTTTGTAAGAAAACAAAATCCTTTACATAAAAAAGAGTCACATATACGACCTAGGCCTTATGCCTAAAGTTTTAACTTTCTTAATAAGCGAAGTTAACTCTCGACCCCAGTCTAACTTTGACTCATATACTACACTTAACACATCAGCCTGAACCGCTAAGGTTTGTAGATGACCGGCCACTTCTCGTATCTGAACCATGGCTTCGCCCATAAGGTAGTCTCTTTCTCTGACTTGGTTCTGAGATCGTTGAAGTTGTTCTTCCCATCGCTCGTTGTTTGTCTCCAATAGTTGGATCCGGAGCTCACTATTTTGCAGCGCCCTTTTAAGTTACCCCACCTTTCTTTTCAAGTCTTCAATCTCGTTCAGGCTCGTTTCTAGCTTCATCGTAGAGTTACGAATTTGAGACAATGCCTTCTCTAATTCTGCTACTCGAGCTCTTAGCACCTTATTTTTACTTTGGCTCTCACCCACAGTCTTTCTCAGAGTATCCTTTTGTGCTTGAATCTCATGGAACCTCTTCTTCCACTGATCGACTTGACCTTCTCTTCTTGAATTTCTTGACGCCATTGCTCTGAGGTTTTGCCCACCCAGCAGTCCTCATTGATGAATGCAATTTTTTGTAATCGGTTTTCAAGTTGTCCAAATCTTCTTCGGCCTTTCTTTTCCCTTTTCTCAGTTTCTCAGCCTCTGATTTCTAGATATTAATATCTAACCTCAAATGCATTTTCTCTTCTTCCAGTTGTTCTATCTTTTTCCCTATCTCTAAATTTTTACTTTTGAGGTCTTCTTTTTATGAATTCCAACTCGAAAGGGACTACTTGCAGGTATTCCTTTATCGGTCGAGCACCATCCTGTGTCGGTCTGAGGATATTATCGTCGATTCTCCTATTCTGCCATGCATTATACTCGAGAGTTGCCATTGGACCTACAGCGACTCTTTTCATTCGGTGAGTCTGCTTCCAAGTATTAGAAACCTCTCGAACCTTCTTCTTATAATGATCCCCTCTATACGAAAATTCAGACTGAGCTAGCCCAAATGTTACCGGTATAAACTGTCTTGATTTGTACTGCCTCAGCACATGCAAAGGAGCGTACCTAGTGGCCCCCCAAATTCCTGACAGAGGGACCCAATCATAACTCCCACATCGGTAGAGAATTTTGTCAGGAACCAACCAATGAGCTCTCCACTCAACGTCCTCTTCCTTGAGATTTCGAATGAGCGCGATCCAATTTTTTCCTGACACATCATCTCTTCTGGGAGTGGCTGCTAACTCCTTTAGCAGTGAGTAATTATCAGAAAAAACCCGACAAGAGACTTTATCCACCTTCCAAAAATGGCTATAGAACCAAGATAATAATAACTGTGCGCACCTTATGAATCTGCCCTATCGGCTCTCCTGCACGCATTCAAAGATCTATACGTCTCGCCAAGATCGCAGGAATAGGTGTGACCTCTATCAAGTCGGTCGAAGAGATCCAAGACTACCTCATCTACATATCCCAATGCCCTAGGAAAAACCATTAACCCATAGATGCTCAAAGTGAAAACGTCAACTCTCCTCTTTGTATCAGGATGTACTAAAATCAAATCCCTCAAAATCCTCCATGGAATGCACTTGCACTCACTTTTTGCTTGATCCTTGTTGCGACCTACTGTTCACTCATCCCTGTAATATTCATCATCTTCTTTAAAAAGGTTGGGCCACAAACGGCTTTAATATAGACCTTGTCGAATTGGACCGTCGGCCAACGAAGTAAAGCCGTATATTCTTCTATAATGGCTACCAAATCTACCCCTCAAAGGTAAAACAACTATAGGCAGGATTCCAATACTGAGTGAGGGCCCGGAATAAATGCTCATCTATATTGATGTCAAGTAAGTGAAGCAAATCCCCATAATTCCCATAAAACAATCGCTTAGTCTCTTCATCCAACTGCATATTTCCTTTAATTCCCAAAGATTATTTTACGTTACACTGATGCGAGTGTAATCACATAACTCTGATGTATATCCCTCGGCTAGGTTGTCCCCCTTTTTTAACTGCATTTGCTCTGACCATATTCGGACGGCCGCATTATCCTCTACTTTATCAAGGAATTCGTTCTCTATGACAAGCTTCCTAAATTAGAAACTGAACGTGAGTCGACACCTGTTTAAAATGAAATGAGATGCAATTACGATAAAATGCAAAAAGTTAGTATCATGTACCAGAAATAAAATTCAAAATATGAGGAAAAACAACACAGCACCTATCTAGGTATTGCTAGGGTTTGGCATAGCTCTACCTAGGGTAAGTTCCTAGGGCTCTCTATATGTGATTTGGCTCTAAAGTAAGGGTACCTGAACTAATAGATTCCTCGATCCTCACCCATTATAGGCTCATATGGATCGAGTTCGATTCAGGGGAATACATTTCCCTATGGCTTCACGGAGGTGAAAACCTCACGAAGATATAGGTACGGATGTATGCCGAAAGTAATCCACTATCCTGCACGGAGGTGAAAACCTCACGAAGGAGTAGCTTCTCGCTCTCACTTAAAGGTGTGACCACTACGGTCATGCAATACGATGCAAATGTATCCTAGATACTTGAATCATAACAAACATATACGATGGAAAAAGAAGTCAAAATCAGATTTTAATTTTCAATAAAAGGACATTAATTAATCAATTCTACGGCTTGACTCTCTTATTGGTATCCCCAGTGGAGTCGCCAAGCTGTCAAAAACATTTTTTTGTTTGGAAAACAGGCCAACTTTAAAAAGAAAAATAGAGTCGCCACCAATCCTTTTGAAGTGTGATTGGGCCACTTTTGAAAATGTTTTGGTTTGCGAAATTTAGAAAATGAGTTCGGGAGTTGGTTACGCACAAGGAAAGATTAGCACCCTCGCAACGCCCAAAATTGGTACCTTATTGATTGATTAATGTCCTAATACTGAAAATTGGAAAAGATTTTAAAATATGGATAATTTGGAAAATGTTTGGGTAATTCGAATTAGATATCGAAGTTCTCTTGTTCCGAAAGGATGAAATATCACATCCAGCACGTTAGAATATGATGTTTCAAACCTTTGACACCAAGATCACTTCATGATTTCCAAAATTCAGGCATTGCCATTTTAAAAAGGGTATTCCATTATTTGGCCAAACGAAAGAACCGAAACCCAACACGTTAGGGCACGATTCCTCCAAATTTCCAAACATTAAATATTGCCTTATTTTGAAGTTGGGGGAAACACAATCAGAACTTTAAAAAGAATATTTAGTCCTTTGGACGAGCGAAAAATTGAAACCCAGCAAGTTAGGGCACAATTTCTCAAAACTTCCAAGCACAAAATATTGCCTTGCTTCTAATTTTAAAATAGGCATAGTCTTAAAGGATATTTAATGATTTGGCCAAGCATAAATCGAAACCCAGCACGTTAGGGCACGATTCCTTGAATTTCCAAACATAAAACATTGCCTTATTTGAAAAAATACGGTCAAAGTCCCTAAAGGATATTCGGTCATTTGGACAAACGAAAGAATCGAAACCCAACGCGTTAGGGCACGATCCTCGAATTTCTGACCACCAAATATTGCCTTTATTTTTAAGAAAATATTTTTATGAGTTTGGAAAGATGTGGTAAAAGAAAATAAGATAAACAATAGAATTGATAACAAAGAAAATGATAAATAATAATGAAAGTAATAGGAAAGATAACCCACTAGCCATAATAATACGAGAAACCATGATAACAATAATACTAGTAATAGTAATAAAACATATAAAAATAATAATAGAAGTAAGGGAGGAAAAAAGCATTAACAAGATGATATAATAGTAATATAACAATAATAAATATAGTATAGTAGTAATATATATAGATGTAAAATAATAGGGATAACAATAAAATAATAGTTGTAATAGTAAAATACATAACTATAATATTAAAATAATAACATTAACGGCAGTAAAATAATAGATATGATAAATATAATATATGATTTTAAAAATAAAAGTTTAAGGTAAACAATAATATATAATAGTAAATATAATAGGAAAAATGATTGTCAATATACACAGTAACAATAATGAAAGTAAAGGCAATATACATAGCAAATTAATAATAAAAAATAAAAAATCAAATCAAATCATTTAATAGTAAAAAAATTAATTTAATAGTAATGGTAAATTAAAATAAGAGTTATAGTGAAGTAATAATAATAAAAACAATAATAATATGATAATATAAAAAATAGTAATAAAAGTCATAGTAATATTAAAATAATTAGTATAATTTAAAAAATAATAAATTTGTAAACGAATTAAAAATAGGGGTTAAACTGAATCAAAAATAGAAAATTCGGGCTAAATTTAAAACAAATAAAGATAAAAGGGGTAAATTGAAAAACATGCGCAACCTAGAGGGATCGAAAAAGCAAATACTCCCTCCCTCAAAACGCGCCATTACTAGGAGGACTAGATCGAAACAAAAAGAAATTTATAGGGCCAAATTTAAAAATAAAAAATTGAAATGGGCACGATTCAAACAGCGACGTGCACTAGAGGGACCAGCCTCGCAAATTACCACAATCGCGCAAGACCCCCCCTTTTCTTTACACGACGCCATTTTTATAATGTAAAAACATAAAAAAAAAAAAACTTTCATTTCTTTCTCTTTAACAGATAGCAAAAAAAAAAAAAAATATTTTCGTTTCCCCTTCTGTTCCAAAAAACCAAAACCCAAAATCCTCCTGTTCTTGCTCTTTAGGGTTCACCCCTTTTGCAGCGAGCTTCCCCTCGTGCGCACCAACAATGGCGGCCAGAGGAACAGAGGTAAGATCCCTTCGATTTCCCTTTCTTTTGTAGTTTTTCGTTTCGATATATACTGTAGTAGTTTTTTAAAAGCAAAAAAAAAAAAAAAAAACATGGAAAAAAAATGGAATGATCCCAAAACAAAATCCAAAACGAAAAATAAAATAAAAAAGAATATAAACCTTCTTTGCACTTTTTGCTAACAATTTGCTGTAGTGTTGCTCTCGTATTTTTTTTTTAAAAAAAAAA
The DNA here is from genome assembly GCA_025506655.1 of Gossypium rotundifolium. Lineage (NCBI taxonomy): Eukaryota > Viridiplantae > Streptophyta > Magnoliopsida > Malvales > Malvaceae > Gossypium > Gossypium rotundifolium. The sequence goes on along the minus strand of CP106729.1, from coordinate 94,908,472 downwards.
AACCTCCTCCTTTTACATTATTTCTAAGGCCTTTATAGCCTTTTAGGCAGATCAAAACAATTAGAACTCTAGTCCGCCTCTCTCATTGTCTTTGTTGTGTTCCTTTTTCTCGCAGTGCGTGTGCACGAGCGGTGTTGGAGTTCGACTTACTGTGAGGGCTTCTGGCGTGAGGCACTAGGATTTCCTGACCTTTTTTATTTTGAGTCTTTCGGGCTGTGATTTTGGACTGTTTCTAACTCTGGATTTTTGATTTGGACCCCGGTCTTGAAATTAGGCCTTACATATATTATTTAATAAATTTTAAAAAATGTATAAAATCATGTGTAACGCATATACCATTAGAAATTAATATATATAAAGGCATGAATTTAAATGAAACTTTTATTATTCATTATATTATTAAGTTAATATTTAAAAATAACTTTTAAATGAAATAATAATGATATATGAATTGCCTAATTCTATCATAACATCCAACAAAAATAATTAAATAAATCTGTTTGACAACTCTTATAGCAAGGACTCTTATAGTGGCTTAACTAGATTTTTTTACTAGTGATAAATTACATTTAATTAGGGTTTTAGTTATATACCTTTAAAGGTAAATTTAACACTATAAATAGATGGATTAGTTTTAACACTTTTAAGTAGTATTTAAAGGAAATAATGAAAATAAATAGAGAGCATAAAGTATTTCAAAAATATATATATATATATATATATATATATTTGCCAAATAGTGTATTAAAGTTACGGTACTTCCAATAGGAAATACGGAGTTATATTTGAATCAAAATGGCATCAAGAATAGATGAAAGATTAGTTGAATAAAAATATGGTAATTTTATTATATTTATATTTTAAATTTAATTTTGAAATTTCAAGAAAACAAAATTCCAAGATTTTGTACGGGTTGATAAACAAAAACTAATTTTATCGCAAATAACAATGAGAATAAGAGATTGAAGAAAGGATGAGGAATAAAATGATGATAAGGAGGGTAGATTAAAGAATAATATCAAGGTTGAGCATATTTAAATATTTTTCTAATATTATTAGTATTTATTTATTTTAATTAGATTTCGATTTAATTGTTTTTCGAATTTCATTTTTTATTTGTTTAGATATAATTTAATTTTAATTGTTTTAGGAAGCTAATTTGTTATTATTCGTCTTTAATTTATTACATAATTTTATAATACAATTAAATGATCTAACTTTAATAGTTATTACAGTTTTGAGCAGATAAAATTGGATAAATGTTGCATTATACATTATATCTTATTGAATTATACATTCATTGTGATTTAAACTATTATTTATTAAAAAGTCCTCATCACGGATAGTTCATCCAAATAAATAGCACGGAAAATAAAAAATGAATGGAAATTCTCTGGAAACTGAAGTCAATAATTCTTCGCTGGATGTTGATGCTCAGAACGAATCTCGTTCTGAGGAAGATCGAATCACTAAAAAAGTAATGTTTAAAGAAGGAACAGGTGGTGTTGACACGGATATGTTGATTGAATCTCCACCAATGCCAGCAATTTCTTGGAAAGATAAACTCCTAGGGGGCAAACCTGCATTATCTGATGTGGAAGAGCAAAACAGCAATGATGAAGAACTTGAATTTTCAGAGGGTGACATTCACAAATTCGTCATTAATGGCATTCCTCCCATTGATTTTTCTGAGAGAATCCAACAAATTCTCTACAAAGAAATGGAATTAACGGTGGTTCTCAAGCTACTTGGAAGAAACATTGGATACAGGGCTCTTTCCAACCGGATCAGCACCCTCTGGAATCCTTCTAAACCCTTCAATCTAATGGATATCGAGAATGGGTACTATTTGGCCAAGTTTCATGCGGTTGAAGATTACTCTAAAGTCTTATCACAGGGGCCGTGGATGATTTACGGGCAATACTTAACAGTACAGCCATGGACAAAAGAGTTTAATGCTTCACAACCTTACCCAAGTACAGTCTTAGCGTGGATACGATTACCAGGCCTTCCGGGGTTCCTCTACAAGAAAAAAAATCCTTGAGGAAATAGGGGGACTATTGGGAAATTTGTTAGATTAGACTTCAACACCGACAGCCGGATTAGAGGAATATTTGCTAGAATGGCTGTGTACATCAACCTTAACAAACTGTTGACTGGACAAGTTCTTGTGGATGGAATAAAACAGAGAGTTGAGTATGAGGCGTTACAAACCATATGTTTCAACTGTGGAAAGTACGGTCATACTAAAGAAATATGTTCGTCGATTCAAATGGAATTTACACCAGAAAATGTACAGGCTAAGGATAATCCGATGGAGGTAAGACAAGAAGAAGATAGCAAGAATTACGGGCCTTGGATGATAGTTGAGCGTAGATCCCGGAGTAACTCTCGGCCTAATCACCTCTCTAATAAAGAAAATAAGGGGAAAGGAAATTCAGGCTCTAGATTTGAAACTTTAGCGAACTTTGGGGCTAAAGGAGACATGAAGAAGGCGTTGAATAAGAAAGGAGAGGATCACATAGCAGATTTTCAAGTCGCTTCAAAAGTAGGTGTTAATGTAGGGGAGCAGAGGCATTTAAGGCAGGATAGCAATAATCGAAAAATAGGATCACAATTGGGAGCCATTAATTCAGAAAATGAAGTGTTGAATCTTCAACGTTCGGGCCTTACCAGAGATCAAGCAGATCGGGCCACGCTTGATGGCGCTAAAGCTAGTACTTTAACAGGCCCACGCGTGAATAATGAGGCTGACCCATCTGGATGTGCTGCATCTATTATCCAAGAATTGGGCCAGGTTACTCTTATAGCAGGCCGAATTACTAGCAAAACAGGAAGCTCTTCTTCGAACTCCACTGATATTTCTTCAATTGATATTTTGGATAATAATGATTCCATATTAAATGTTAATAATCTTAATATCTATCGTCTTAATCCTATCTTTGAAATCAGGATTCTAATTTTGAGCAGGGAGCTAGTATGACAACGGAATCAGACTCTTCATTGCCGAATATATTTGAAGTTCAAGTGGCCGACTCTCTTGGTGGTATTAATAAAAATCATGCAGCTGTTTCCTTTAAAGGGACAAGTCCGATGGTGGATGGTAACAAGAATCAGTCTACAACAAAATTAATGGGAGGTAAGGCAGGAGGTATTCGGGCCATTAAGAAAATTCATAAAGTCACGCACGGGAAAGGGAATAATTTTAAAAATAAAAATCCCTCTAAAATTCCTTTGAGTGATTCTATGACTAGACTCGTTCAGTTTGTAACTACGCTTCAAAAAGCGAAAGTTGATACTACTGGCCCGAATATTGGTAAAAGCAATTAATTTGCTTCATTGCATGTTTTGTTGGATAAGTTCATTGGCTCATGGTTATGGTTTATTTTCTTAATATTATATTATGACAACTAATTTATCCATTTTTTCCTGAAATTGTCAAGGGTGTGCGAGTAGTAAATTTCTCAGAGCCTTTCGTGAATATAATCTTGAGTATAAAACGGATATTGTGTGTCTTGAGTATAAAAAGCTAATTTTATTATTGATAAACTGGACTTTGAGAGGTCTCATCGCATTGAGTCTATTGGTTTTTCAGGAGGAATACGGGTTGGATGGAAGGATTGTTTTTCCATTAGTATTGTTCATAATCGTCCACAATTTATGCTTCTTCATTTTCAGGGCAATAATCTTAATGATGGTTTCTTCATGTTTGTCGTTAATGGGAATCCTGACAGAACCAAAAGAAAATCTCTTTGGACTAATTTAATGGCTGTGTTGCCTCAGGAACCGTTGCCTTGGTTGATTTTGGGAGACTTTAATGCTATCCTATCACCCATGGACAAAAAAAGTGATCGCACAACAGGTAAGAAATGTAAGTATTTTGGTAATTTTGTTGATGTTTGTAACTTGCAGGACCTGGGATTTATTGGATCGTCATTCACCTAGCAAAGAGGAAATACGTCCGAGCGCCTTGATCGAGCTTTAGCTAATGACGCTTGGGTTTCAAAATTTTCGCATACTCTTGTTTACCATCTTCTTCACATTAAATCAGATCACAGGCCTATCCTTCTCAAAACTAATCCTGAGATTAGTAGTTCTAAAGGTAGACCGTTTCGGTTCCTTGCGGGATGGACGAAGCACGTAAACTTTAAGTATTTGGTCTCAAATAAATGGAACTTTTCAGGTAACATTTTCAACTCGTTATCTCAATTTACTTCTCATGTCAAACATTGGAACAGGTATGTTTATGGTTTTTTAGGCACCCGTAAAAAGAAACTTTTGAAATCTCTTGGGTCCATTCAAAAGGCCATGGATCAGTCGTCTTCTAGGAGATTAGCTAGTTTGGAGATGGAGGTTCGGGATGAGTTAGAAAGTGTGCTTAATCATGAAGAGCTCTTATGGAGGCAAAATGCGAGGTGTGATTGGCTTCATTTTGGGGACAGGAATACTAAGTTTTTTCATAATCGCACGATTCAAAGAAGGAAATTTAACCGTATCCTAGCTTTATGTGTCAACAATAGAGATTGGTGTTCTGATCAATCTACTCTAAGGGATGAGGCCGTTAACTTTTTTGAGTAGCTTTATGGTAAAAACCCAAGGCCTATGTCAGATATCCCCTCTAATATCTTTTCTCGTTTCAAGGAAAAAGATATTGAATTTTTAAACAAACCTGTGTTGAATGATGAGATAAAGAAGGCTCTTTTTGACATGGCTCCGTTGAAAGCTCCGGGTAGTGACTGGTTCCATGCACACTTCTTTCAAAGCCAATGGGATCTGGTTGGAGGAGCAGCCTGTGAGTGGGTTCAAGGTATTTTCGGGCAACAGAATAGAAGGGGAACTCAACAATTCTCTTATAGTGCTTATTCCAAAGAAGGATCGACAGAAGATTTCAATCAATTTCGGCCTATCAGTCTCTATTCGATTATGTATAAACTAGTGATGAAAGTGATTGCCAACAGATTCAAAGTTGTATTTCTGAACTACATCTCTTCAAAATAAGCAGGATTCATAGCAGGGAGGAACATCTCTGATAATGTTATTATAGCTCAAGAGATTGTTCATTCTATGCGCGGTAAGAAGGCTGGTAGGAAGTGGATGGCCACTAAGTTAGATTTGGAAAAAGCTTATGATAGGGTTAGTTGGGAATTCATTGAAATGTCTCTTGGCGTAGCCGAAATCCCTGAGATAATCAGTAAGGTCATTATGAACGCTATTTCCTCTTCCACTTTGCAGATTTTTTGGAATGGAGTCCCTTCCAGGTTCTTTAAACTTGTAAGAGGGATTAGACAGGGTTGTTCCCTTTCACCTTACCTCTTTGTTCTTTGTATGGAATGGTTAGAACATCTCATCAGATCAGAGATGTCATCTGGCAGGTAGACTCCTATTCGGCTATCTAGATTGGGACCGTCTTTATCCCATCTATTCTTTGCTGATGACTTTTTTTTTTTAGTAAAGCTGAGATGGGACAAGTTCTGCTTTTGAAAGATATTTTTAGACGTTTCTATAATTTTTCAAGTCATAAGATCAGCAAAAGGAAGAGTAGTATGTTTTTCTCTAAAAGTGTTGATTCCAGTTTGGGAGATCACATTGGTCAGTTTTTCGGGTTCCAAAAGGTCTTTAATCTGGGAACTTACCTGGGGGTGCCTTTTCTACATGACCGTGTTACCAAGAGTACTTTGGAGTTTGAAATAGAAAAAGTGAGGGGTAAGCTTCAAAACTGGGAAGCTCGAAAACTTTCCTTTACAGGGCGCGTCACTCTTGCTCAGTCGGTGCTTCTTGCTATTCCTAGTTATTTCATGCAGTCCTTAGCTATCCCAAAAGGTGTGTGTGATGAGATAGAAAATATTGCAAGATAATTCATTTGGGGGTTCAATTGATTATCCGAAAACGACCTTAGTTGGGTGGGATTCCATTTGTCAACCGAGGAACTACGGTGGACTTGGACTTAGACATCTTCATGACCATAACAATTCCTTTCTTATGAAAATTTTTTTAATTTAGTTTCTCGGAAGGATGCATTATGGGTAAGAGTCCTTCGGTCCAAGTATGGATGGAAAGATCATCTTCCTGCCTCCATTCAAAGAAGTCAATGCTCTCATCTATGGAAGTCTCTCTCCAAGGTATGGCCACTTGTTTATGAGAATCTCACGTGGTCTATAGGAGATGGTACTATAATTAGAGGATGGGTTGATTCTTAGGTACCTGATGTTGGGCCACTACTTAGTCATGTACCTGCTCATGGTAGTCTCAATATGGACAGTATTTTAAAAGATTGGGTTAGTCAAGATGGTTATTGGAATGTGGACATGCTTCGCATTTGGCTATCAGATGACATAATACAGCGTATTATAAGTATTCCACCACCTCATCCTACTGGAGGTGAGGATAGGATCATTTGGGCTCGTTCTGGTGTAGGCTCTTTTTCCGTTCGGAGCGATTATTGGGCTTTAAAGGAGAACTCTTGGAGAACTAAAGATGACATCTGGAAACCAATTTGGAAGTATAAAGGACCACAGAGACTTCGCATCTTTCTTTGGCTTGTAGCCAATCAAAGGCTCTTTACTAATTCAGAAAGAGTCAGGAGAGGAATTGGACAAAGCAGCGTGTGTCCAAGATGTGGGCATGGCATGGAAGACATTTTACATGTTCTTCGGGACTGTCCGACCGCCAAGGAAGTTTGGTCGCTTATTGTCCTTCCAGAGAAGCAATCCAAGTTTTTTTCTAAACCTTTACTATCATGGTTATCCTCTAATCTTTGTTGTCATATTAAATTGCAAGACAAGGAAAGTACTTGGTTGTGTCTTTTTGGAATAATTGCTTGGAGGATCTGGAAGAACTGAAATCTCTTCATCTTTCAAAACATTGTCGGGACATCCTTTGAGCTCATCAAATTCTCTCTTAGTTGGGCACAACATTTTGAGACCTTATTCGTTGGACATAAGGTTTCCCCATATTACCCAGAGACACCTCAGCATTGTTCAGGCAATTGGGTTTACTTATCCTCGAATGGAGCAGTGGCTAGAGCTTTTGGGAATGCCTCAGCAGGCGGTGTCGTTCGTTATCAAAATGGTAATTGGATCGTAGGTTTCACGCACTATTTAGGTAAATGCTCACCCTTGGAAGCAGAATTTTGGGGTATTCTCGACGGAGTGCTTATCTTGTTACACAAGGGGTACAAAAAGATCAAAATTCAGTCAGATAACCTTGAAGTGGTCAAGGCCTTGGGCACAAAGGAATTAGTGGATTCGGGCACTACTCTTCTCAGAAGAATCAAAAGGCTAATGAACTCTGGTGGTCAGTGGGAAATCAATCATGTTCCAAGGGAGTGTAACTTAACAGCTGATCATCTAGCGAAGACTGGTCTATCCTGGCAAAATTCCCTCCGAATATTTGAAGTTCCACCTAATGAGGTGGCCAAGACTTTTCAACAAGACAAAGCTTCTAGTGTCTTTTAGGACCTTTTAAGTTTGTTTTCTTTTCACAAAAAAAAAAAAAAAAACTATTATTTATTATTGTATTAAAACTAAATAAAAAATTGATGAATATTAAATTACACATCTTGAATTGCGTTTTTATTGTAATTTAAACTACTCAACCAACATCCTTTTAATTTTAAATTATTTATTAATAAAACATAAGAAAGTATTGTTCTATTCAAACTAAATAAAAATTTGAATAGATAAAATACGAATTGTAATTGAATATATTTAAATTTATAGTTAAATAATATTTTTATTTTAAATATTTCTTACTTGATATAATAAATATTTTACTATTATATTAAAACTAAATAAAATAAATATTGAATTACATGTTATTATAATTTAAACTATTGAAATCTCTATATAAGTAATGTCTTATTTATATTACATGACATAAAAATAATTAAAAATGTATGTCATAACCATTTTTTTAAAACAAAAAAAAGGGGTTCGACTTTGGTTTTGAAAATAGGAATAAAACAGGAGTAGCCACCGACCTTTAGTTGGTGTGATCGGATCACCTATATTTTAATAAAACATTTTGTTTTACTAAAACAGTATTTTTGGTCTGCGAAGTTTTAAAAATCGGGTTCGGAGTCGATTCACATACGAGGAAGGGTTAGCACCCTCGTCGCCCAAAATTGGTACCAAAATGATTAATTAGCGTCTTAATGTCGGAAGTTTGAGAGGGTTTTAAAATACGGATCCTTTAAAAGATGTATTAGGATATTTGAGATTTCTTTGTTCCGAGAGGATACAAACATCACATCCAGCACATTAGGACATGATATTTCTAACCTTCGTAATCAAAGCTATCTCATGATTTTACGAAGTTTGTCAAAAGGATGTTTAGTTATTTAGTCAAACGGAAAATCGTAACCCAGCACGTTAGGGCACTACTCCCCGAGTTCCTAAATACAAAACGTTGCCTTTATTTCAAAACCTTAAAGTGGAGTATAGTAATTTTACAAAACGCATCGTATAAGATTGAATTTAAGAAAGGGCTTGAGTCAAAACTTGAGATTTCTTTGTCCCGAAAAGATACAAACATCACATCCAGTACGTTAGGACACGATGTTTTAATCTCTCGTAATCAAAGTCATCTCGTGATCCGCGTAATTTCGTAAAAGGGATGTTAAGTTATTTAGTCAAACGAGAAATCGCAACCCAGCACGTTAGGGCACTATTTCCCGAGTTCCTAAATACAAAACATTGCCTTTATTTCAAAACCTTAAAGTGGAGTATAGCAATTTTACAAAACGCATCGTATAAGATTGAATTTAAGAAAGGGCTTGAGTCAAAACTTGAGATTTCTTTGTCCGAAAAGATACAAACATCACATCCGAAGACGTTAGGACACGATGTTTTAATCTCTCGTAATCAAAGTCATCTCGTGATCCGCGTAATTTCGTAAAAGGGATGTTAAGTTATTTAGTCAAACGAGAAATCGCAACCCAGCACGTTAGGGCACTATTTCCCGAGTTTATAAATACCAAAACATTGCCTTATTTTGAAATCTTTTAGATGAAATATGATGATTTTACGAAAGATGTTTTGTTCAAAAATATAATACAAAACAAAGATAATAAATATGGATGTGAATATTATAAATAAAAATACAAATAATAGTAATAATAATAATAATATTATGATAATACAAAGTAGTAATAAAAATTGAATAAATAAATAAATAAATAAAATAAGAAATAACGATGACAAGATAATAAAGATGATACTTGAAATGAAAATAAAATAATAACGATAAAAAAAATGATGGGTACTAACAAAAATAATACATATAAAATAAATAAATAAATATACATACATAAAAATAATAGTAATAATAATAATGATAAAGCAGATAGCAAAAATAATAATGAAATCAACAAATAATAATAATGCATAAAATAATAATCTTAATCACAATAAAAGAAATAAAATAAAATAAAACAATGACATATACAATCGTGATAGTAAGTAATAATAGTGAACCAATAATAATAAATATATAATCGGGATAACAAATAATAATAATAAATAAGGTTAATGAGACAAAATAACAATAAAACATGTACAAAAAATATAATAATGGTAATGACAATGATGTAATAACAAAAAGACTAAAATATTGCAAAAATAATTAAAAGTAATTAAATTGCATTAAAATAAAAGTATTGGGGTTAATTGAAATAAAATAAAAGAAAAGGGGGTATTTATACGCGCGAAAAGGTAGGAGGGACCAAAGAGGCAATAAGCCCCTTTGGCCAAAACGCACAGCAGCAGAAGGGACCTAATTGCGAATCCGAGTAAATTTTGGGGGAAAATTTGAGAATAATAAAAACTGGATTAGAAAAGTGAAAAATGCAGAAGGACTGCGCACATAAATATCCCATTTTCCCGGCAAAACACGCGAATCCTCGGGTAGGAGGGTCGGATTCGGGTCGGATGGGGCAAAACGACGTCGTTTTGGTGCCTGAGAGGCCTGCCCAAAACGACGTCGTTTTGGAGGCCTATTTAAGGCACCAATCTCACAAAAAACATCATTTTTCTCCTTTCTTTTTTAAAAAATCTGCTTTCTCCCTTTTTTTTCTCTGCGGTGGGGTGAGTAGATGGGGATTCAATGAGTGGTCAGCCGTCCGCCGTCCCGGCCAGAGCTCGGCCACCACCCATGGTGGTAGAAAAGGTAAAATTTTATTATTTTTATTTTTTATCCTTTTTTGCTTTTAGACTATATATTTTTTATACTAAAGTTATTTATAAATTTATTGAAAAGAAGAAAAGAGGAAATAACTTTCAAAAATAAAAAGGAAAAAAATAAACCTCGGCCTCTATTTTTTCGATTTTAGTGAATCTTTTATGTTTCCTCTTCTTGTGTTTGGATCTCATTGCTTATGTGCCTTAAAATTTCTTTTTGGTGTGTATTGATGTAAAGAAAAAAAGGGTCCTTTACAACTGCTTTTTCTTGGCTTTTATAGCCATTTACAAAAGATTTTTTGATTTTTTTTGCACTTTGTTTACATGCTATGTGTTTGCTTCCTTTTGCGGGGGTATGGGCGGCGGCAACGATGGGACGGTGGCCGGTGGTGCAGGAGCAGTGTGGCTGTCGAGGCGGTGAAGGGTTGGTTCGGCACTAGCAAAGAAGGACCTAGGGTTAGGGTTTACTTTTTTGGGTTAGGGATTTAATGGGCTTGTTATTGGGTCGCTTTAAGGTTAATTGGGTTTGGGTTTGTTTGGGTTAAATGTTTTTGGTTTGTGTTTGGGCATTAATGGGCTCCGGGCAATACTTGGGCTCATAATGCCCTCTTTGCTCATTGTCGTGTAACGATAATAGAGCAAAGACTTAAAGAAGCCCAATGTTGTCCGGCCTCGCCGAGTCTTGGCCTCCCAGGTGCTTTTCTTCAAGTAGCCTCATCCTGTCTGCCGCATCTTATTACTTCAATCCACTCCACCGATATGTGGCTTCAATTTGCTCTTACTGCGACTTCAATGGGATGTGACTTGTTTTATTTTGGATTGCTCCGCTGTTTCTCCAAAAAGATGAGGTCTTTGATCTTCAGCCTATTCCACTGCTAGTTAAGGCAATATGGACTAAAGCTTAACCATGCTCCCTACTGGTTAGGGATAGGAATTACGATTTTTGACCTATTCCACTGCTGGTCAGTGACAATAGGACGGTGGCCTAAATCATGTTCCCTACTGGTTAGGGAGCCAGAATTTGCCTTCGATCTTGCCCCACTGCTGGTCGGGGCGACAAGGTCTACAATTTTTTATCTATTCCACTGCTGGTCAGTGACACTATGATGGTGGCTTAAATCGTGTTCCCTACTGGTTAGGGAGCCAAGATTTGCCTTCGATCTTGCCCCACTACTGGTTAGGGCGACAAGATCTATAATTTTTTGACCTATTCCACTGCTGGTCAGTGGCAATAGGAGGGTGGCCAAAATCATGTTCCCTACTGGTTAGGGAGCCTGGATTTGCCTTCGATCTTGCCCCACTACTGGTCAGAGTGACAAGATCTACAATTTTGACCTATTCCGCTGCTGGTCAGTGGTAATAGGATGATGGCCTAAATCATGTTTCCTACTGGTTAGGGAGCCAAGATTTGCCTTCGATCTTGCCTCATTACTGGTTAGGGTGACAAGATCTACAATTTTGACCTATTCCAATGCTGGTCAGTGGCAATAGGAGGGTGGCCTAAATCATGTTCCCTACTGGTTAGGGAGCCAAGATTCACCTTCGATCTTGCCCCACTACTGGTTAGGGTGACAAGATCTACAATTTTGACCTATTTCAATGCTGGTCAGTGGCAATAGGACAATCTTCAACCTATTCCACCACTGGTTGATGGCAATAGGACAATCTTCAACCTATTCCACTGCTGGTTAGTGGCAATAGGACAATCTTCAACCTATTCCATCACTGGTTGATGGCAATAGGACAATCTTCAACCTATTCCATCACTGGTTGATGGCAATAGGACAATCTTCAACCTATTCCATCACTGGTTGATGGCAATAGGACAATCTTCAACCTATTCTATCACTGGTTGATGGCAATAGGACAATCTTCAACCTATTCCATCACTGGTTGATGGTAATAGGACAATCTTCCACCTATTCCAACTGCTGGTCAGTGGCAATAAGGTAATCTTCAACTTATTCCACTACTGGTCAGTGGCAATAAGACAATCTTCAATAGTGTTGCTACACCGTCCTCTAGGGACGTATCCTGTAGACTTGATTTTATGTGTTTGCGTTTATGCCAAAGGATGTGGATGCTATGGTCAAAATGACTCAAATGCTCCTAACTACGTATGATATGAATGACACTTACCTGAATGCAGAATGTCATGAGAATGATGATCTCTCATTAAGATGCAATGATTGTAATAAATCGAATGCTCCTAACTAAATGATATTATGGAGGACATTTGCATGAATGCAGGATGTCATGAGAATGATCTCTTTTAAAAGTTTAGGGCTGTAATTGCTTGTTCGCTCGTCAAGGTCACGACACAGACGCAACATCTTGTCTAATATCTATGCCTGCGAATCTGAAGAAATGATCATAATTTTGGACTCCTCTTCTTCGAATGTTTCCAACCCCTAAGTGTGGTGGTTCCTAAACAACAGTCTTGTTTTAGGTTCCTATGCTGTTTAGAGGCTTCTAGAGTAATAAGTGGAACTCCTTTTATGGAAGTATTACGGGTCCATGGGTCATTATTTCAATTGCAAACAAATTAAAGATTTAAAATAACAATGGAATTTGTGAAGAATGGAATAGGATTTAAATCAACAAAAGTAAACATTATTGGAGTACAAAAAAAAAATGGGTAAAGAAAAAGTAGGTGCCCCAGATATCGCAGCCTGAACTTCACCACTGGATCCTTCCGAAGATCATTTGAGCTAAATAGATGTTGGGAGATCTGCAGTGCTTTGTAGATGTTCCGAGGTGTAACATTCCTCCTTTTGCTAATTCTAGGGGAAAAAGATTGTCACATACCTCCTTTTTCGTGCAAATTTGAGTCGCCCTTATCGGGTTTTCGACTCAAAGCCCCTTTGGTCTCAAAGCGCCCTTTACGGGTTTTTGCTTTGGCCTCTCCGTTTTTTTTTAGGGTCTTAAAGCGCCCTTTTCGGGTTTTCGCTTTAGCCTTTCCCTTCTTTAAGCATAATACTTCTTAACTGAATCTGAATTTATGGGATTGGGTAGATTTTTCCCATCCATCTCGGCCAAGATTAGTGCCCCTCCAGAGAAAGCCTTTTCACCACATAAGGTCCTTCCCGATTCGGCATCCATATCCTCTGAAATCCTTTTGTATGGGAGAATCTTTTCAAAACTAAGTCTCCTCGTGGAATTCTCTTGGACGCACTTTTTGTTGTATGCTCGCATCATCCGCTTTTGGTACATCTGACCATGACGGATAGCTTTCAATCTCTTTTCTTCAATCAGATTCAACTGATCATATCAAGCTTGGACCCATTCTGCTTCATCCAATTTCAATTCGGACAATACTCGAAGGGACAGAATTTCAACTTCGATGGGTAGAGCTGCTTCCATTCCGTAAACCAATGAGAAAAGAGTTGCCCCGGTAGAGGTTCTGACTGACGTTCGATAGGCGAAAAGGGCAAATGGTAGCTTCTCGTGCCAATCTTTGTAAGTCTCAGTCATTTTTCCTATTATCCTCTTGATGTTTTTATTAGCTACTTCAACTGCACCGTTCATCTTTGGGCGATATAGTAACGAATTGTGATGTCTGATTTTGAATTGCCTACAGACTTCTGTGATCATGCTGTTGTTCAAGTTCAACGCATTATCAGATATGATCCTCTCAGGCATTCCATATCGACATATGATCTCCTTTTTTAGGAACTTGCTGACCGTTGATTTTGTTACATTGGCATATGAAGTGGCCTCCACCCATTTAGTGAAGTAATCAATCACCACGAAGATGAACCGATGTCCATTGGAAGCTTTTGGTGAGATTGGTCCAATGACGTCCATGCCCCACATAGAAAAAGGCTATGGGGAGGTCATAACATGTAAAGGTGAGGGTGGTACATGAATCTTGTCCCCATAAATTTGGCACTTATGACATTTCTTAGCATAATCAATGTAATCTCTTTCCATGGTAGACCAATAATACCCGAATCTCATGATTTGTCTTGCCATTGTGAACCCATTGGCATGTGTTCCACAAACACCCTCATGGACTTCTTCTAGGATCGCTTAGCCTCAAAGACCATCTACACATCTCAATAGCACTTGATCCTTTCTTCTTTTGTATAGGATCTCTCCGTCTAAGACATAGTCGCAAGCTAGTCTTCTCAACGTCCTTTTGTCATTTTCGGTTGTTCGATCGGGTATTTATGATCTTTCACGATTGTAGTATATCGTGATACCACGGTGATCATTTTGCTCCTCTTCTTCCACGTTGTAGCAATGGGTGGGGCCTCATAAATGCTCATTTGTATAGGCCTCATATCCTCCTTGTTGTTTGCTCGTACCATAGAAGCCAATGTGGCTAGAGCATCGACCATCCGATTTTAGCCCTTGGTAGATAATCGAAAGTGATGTCCTCAAACTCTTTGATCAGTTCTTGGACCAATCTTTTGTATTCAACCAATTTGGGATCCCTCGTCTCCCATTCTCCTTTAAGTTGATAAATTACCAATGCAGAGTCTCCGTATACTTCCAGCACCTTAATTTTGCATTCAATAGAAGCTCGGATACCCATGATGCAAGCTTCATACTCTGCCATATTATTTGTGCAATCAAAATCTAGCTTACAAGTAAATGGGTAATAATCTCCGTTTGGGGACACCAGAACTGCCCCAATTCTATTGCCCATAGCATTTGATGCCCCGTCGAAGTTCAATTTCCAAGGACGACTTTTCGGGGTACCCTCTTCAGTGGTTGCTACATACATTAGGTCTTCATTAGGGAAATCAAAGTCTAGGGGCTCATAATCTTCCAGAGTTCTACTAGCTAGAAAATCCGCTATTGCACTTCCTTTTATCGCTTTTTGGTTTACATAAACTATGTCAAACTCGGAAAGTAAGATTTGCCATCGGGCCATCCGTCCATTCAAAGTAGTCGACTCCATTAGGTATTTCAGTGGGTCTAGCTTCGAGATGAGCCAGGTCGTATGATACAACATGTCTCGCCTCGGCCTCCGAAGTTGTGGGACCAAGGCACAACACATTTTCTCAATCGGTGAGTACCTTGTTTCACACTCGGTGAACTTTTGCTAAGGTAGTATATTGCTTTTCTTTCTTTCCCGACTCATCATCTGGCCGAGCACACATCCCATTGAATTATCAAGCACTTAGTCAAATAGAGGATCAAAGGCTTCTCGGATTAGGCGGTGTCAATACCGGAGGATTGGACAAGTATTGCTTTACTTTGTCGAAGGTCTTCGACATTCCTCATTCCACACACGGATTGTGTTTTTAAGAAGACGAATATGGGGTCACATTTCTCGGTCGGCCAGAAATGAACCGAGCAATGTAATTTAATCTTCCTAAGAAACCTCGAACTTCTTTTTTGCGTGCGGCGGAGGCAACTCTTGTATAGCCTTGACTTTGTCTGGGTCAACCTCAATCCCCTTTTTACTGACTATAAATCCTAGCAGTTTCCCTGACCTGGCTCCAAAGGTACACTTTACCGGGTTAAGCTTCAGTTGGACTTTCCTCAACCTCAAAAATAATTTCCTTAAGACTTGGATATGCTCCTTTTCGGTCTGAGACTTAGCAATCATATCATCGACGTAAACCTCAATTTCCTTGTGCATCATGTCATGGAATAGGGTCACCATAGCTCTCTGATATGTTGCCCCCGCATTCTTCAACCCAAATGGCATTACCTTATAGCAAAAGGTTCCCCACATGGTCATGAATGTGGTTTTATTCATGTCTTTAGGAAGCATCTTTATCTGGTTGTATCCTGAGAAGCCATCCATGAACGAGAATAATGAATAACCCGCCGTATTATCCACTAAGGTGTCGATATGAGGTAATGAAAAGTTGTCCTTCGGGCTAGCCTTGTTTAAATCTCTGTAGTCCACACACATTCGTACTTTCCCATCTTTCTTAGGGACGGGGACGATATTGGCTACCCATTCCGAGTACTTAACCACTTGCAAGAACCCTGCGTTCAATTGCTTCTTAACCTCTTCTTTTATTTTCAGTAAAACATCTGGCCTCATCCTCTGAAGTTTTTGTTGGACTGGCTTGTATTCTTCTTTTATGGGCAAGTGGTGTACCACGATATCAGTGCTTAGCCCGGGCATGTCTTGATATGACCATGCGAAGACATCCTTGAATTCTTAGAGTAACTCAATGAGGTCTTGCTTTGTCTCTGCGGTGATACCGACTCCAATCTTCACTTCTTTCTTTTCTTGCCCATCTCCTAGGTTCACTATTTCCACTGATTCTTTATGAGGTACGATTTGTTTCTCCTCTTGTTCTACCATCCTTAACAATTCAGGAGCTAAATCACAACCTTGGTCATCTCCAAAATCCTGAAAATCTTCCGCACACATATCTTGCTCAAAAGGACATTCTGAGTCATCGGTAGCGTTACTCAAATCATTGATATTTGGGGACCTGTTATGGAAATGAATAAAGGCTCATAGAATCATAGAATCTAGGCATGTTTATTGGTATGATAAATGAAGAATAGAAATGTTTAGAAGAACATCTAAAGAAAGAATAATGAATGAATGAAATTAACATAAAAGAAAATTTGCTCAAAAGATGGCGGAGATATGTTTTATTGAAAATAACGATGTCTTATACAAAATAATGTTTCACAAAAGGGACTCTTATTGCTTCTAGACTTAAAGCAATAAGTGTGTTCCGAGTATTACTCTGAATGAGTTCTAAAAGCTACAGGAATCTCCTCCCATGATCCAGCTTGTTTAGAACATTTGCTCGCTCATAGGGGTAGATGCCATTCCGATTTTCTTCCTCAGTTTTCCCCTCCGATATAGCGTTGACATGCACGATTTCTTCATTTTACGTTCCTCGTCTCGGATGGATAACCCCTCTTGATATAAAGGTCTCACGAATATGAGGAACTATCATCGGTTGCCATTTTATCTCATCTCCCTTCAGACGTGCCTTCCTTCTTTCTTGTTTCTTTTCTGACTCTTCTCTTTTTTGCTTTGCGTTTGGCTTGAATCCTAGACCGAAGAAGTCTCACTTTTCTTTTAATCTTGGGACCTCGATTTCTCCTTGGAGGTACCTTTCAAGTCCTTTCCCTGGCACAGCTCCATTCCCGACCATCAGTTGTAGACCCATTTTCGTGGTTTTGGATAATTGAGGTACTGGGACCTTATTCCCCTCGGCGACGAATGTTGCGTTGACAAATTCCAAAGAACGGAAGGAACACTCAACTGCTTCGTCATTTGCTTCTAAATATGGCACATCGTTGGTTACTATTGCGATGATGTCCTCTTCAGCATTTATGGTCACCAGACGGCCCTCTGAGATTAATTTTAACTTTTGGTGCAACGATGAGGGCACTGCTCCTGCTGAGTGTATCCAAGGTCTCCCCAGCAAGCAGTTATAAGACGGCCGGATATCCATCACGATAAAGTCCACCTCATATATGCTTGGTCCGATTAAAAGAGGTACTTCGATTCTTCCCATGACTTTCCTCTCAGTTCCATCGAATGCCCTTACTACATTGTGGCGAGCCTTCATGTGAGAACTATCAACGGTAATCGATTCAAAGGTCGATAGTGGTAGAACATTGAGCGCTGATCCATTATCGACCAGTACCCCTGGTAATGTGTATCCTTTGCACCGCGTGGTAATGTGGAGAGCCTTGATGGAACCCGTACCTCTCGGAGGCACCTCATCATCGTTAAAGAAAATGAAGTTATCAGCACTTATGTTGCTAACCAGGCGATCCAGCTTGTTAACTTTATATCATTTGCAACATAAGTTTCATTTAATACCTT
This sequence comes from Gossypium rotundifolium, assembly GCA_025506655.1. Classification (NCBI taxonomy): domain Eukaryota; kingdom Viridiplantae; phylum Streptophyta; class Magnoliopsida; order Malvales; family Malvaceae; genus Gossypium; species Gossypium rotundifolium. The sequence goes on along the minus strand of CP106729.1, from coordinate 94,890,526 downwards.
CATCAGCGCGTTACGGTGTGCTTCAGAGCTTAATAGTAAATCTAACACCGATATGCGAGCCGGCTGTTTATGTAGCTGCTCTACGACATTGTATTCACTATGCTTCAAAAACTTAAAGAATTCCCTAGCTTCTTCCTCCTTCACTGGTTCGTTTATATGTTTCTCTTGCTTGGTCCCTTTTTCTTTCTTTTGTTCGCCTATCAAGTTTTTCCCTTTTGAGTGCTCCGTTCTTGTGTTTGACAGGTCGTAGCACTTTCCACTGCGCGTGTAGGAGCCTTCCTCTTGGTTTCTTTTCGTAGTGTTGGGTGAATCTCCCCTCTCAGGAATCGTCACATAACAGTTATAGTTCCAGGGGACCTTCTTGTCATCCTTATATGGAAAGGCTGCAGGTTTTAGGATCACGATCTTAGGATACTCCTGGCTCCCTTTTGTGGACGGACCCCCCTTTTCAGGAACCGTCATGTTGCAGTTATAACCCCCGGGAGTCTTTTGGTTGTCTTCAGATGAAAAAGCAGTAGGCTTTCGAATCACGATTTTCGGATTTATTTTTACTCCATCGCCCTTTGATCGTGAGATGATGACTAAAGGACAGCTCGCCCCCGAGGCTTTTGCTACTAACTCATCCTCCAACATGCAGATGTTTTCCTCTTTCTGGCCTTCATTGCTTTCAAAGAATTCTAACTCTTTATTGTCCATCAGCGTCTGTACCAGCATTCTGAACTCAGTGCAACTTTGGATTTCGTGCCCTTCCAAGTTATGAAATTCACAGCCCTTTCGTGTTTCTTCATGTTTTCCCCTTGGACATGTCACAACCAATCCCCTTTTTATCATTTCCTTCCAGACCTGTTTCATTGGGGTTTTCACATCGGAAATATCCCTCTTAACTCTTCTTCTCGCATCTTCGCCTATCATGTTGACCCCGTGATTAGGTAGCGGGTGCTCCTTGCAAGAGGTGTCATCGACTTCTATAACGCCCATCTGGATGAGTCTTTCCACTAGTTTCTTAAAAGCGAGATAGTGCTCTATAGAATGCCTCACGATTCCTGCATGGTATTCGCACTGTGCGTTCGCATCATACCACTTAGGGTACGGGGGTTGTAAGGGTTTTAAGTAATGGGGGAGACAATGTGTGTGTCAAATAATTTCTGGTACATTTCCTTGTATGGGACTGGGATAGGCGTGAATTGGATTTTCTCCGTATTTTGCCTTGTGTTGGACTCCTGTCTAAAGGGGCTCTGATGATCGGGGGTCACAGTCCTTGACTGGCTCACAGTAATAGGCTTTGAATAACTTTTACCTATGTTGTTTATATCATTTTCCTTTTCTTCGGGACCGTCTTTCTAGCACTTTCTCCAGCCTCTATTTTATTGCTTCTGATCGCATTCTCGATCATTTCCCCTGACAGCACAATATCAGAAAAACTTTTAGTGGCACTTCCAAGCATGTGATTAATGAAGGGAGCTTTCAATGTATTGACAAACAACATGGTTGTCTCTTTTTCTAGGAGCGATGGCTGAACTTGTGTGGCTACTTCCCTCCACCGCTGGGCATATTGCCTGAAACTTTCATTTGGCTTTTTTTCTATATTTTGGAGCGTGATTCGATCAAGAGCTATATCGGCTACGTGCCCGTATTGTTTCAGGAAGGCCTGTGCTAGGTCCTTCCACGACTTGATCTGGGTACGGCTGAGCTGATTGTACCATTTGACCGCGGCCCCAGCCAAACTATCCTGAAAACAATGAATAAGCAGTTGATCATTGTTAACATATCCCGCCATCCGTCGACAGAACATTATGATGTGCGCTTCGGGACAACTGGTCCCATTGTATTTTTCAAAATCTGGGGTCTTAAACTTTGGTGGAAGTACGAGGTCTGGGACTAGGCTCAAGTCTTTAGCGTCCACCCCATAGCGATGGTCAGCAGTCTCTATTTCCTTAAACTTTTCTTCTAACCATTTGCAATGATCCTCGAGTTGTCTGGGAAGGTTCACTTTTGCCTTATCCATTTCATCCATTTCATCAAAATTGGGGACTATAGGGTTAGCCAAACCTTCTCCGGGATTAGTGCCTGAACCAGTCGAGAAGTGCGCTGGCATTGCGGTCTCAACCTGGCACTGTGGCCTGATAACAAAAGGCGTCCTTTGAGGACATACTTCTGGTGGTGCTTGGGTATTTGGCGGGGTAAATCCCGGAGGGTAAGTAGGGTCGTCATTATTCCCTGAGCTAGCAGCGGCGCCCTTTCCTCGTTCATTGGCCAATAGTTGTGCCAGCTGGCTTATCATGTTGTTTTGGGACTCTTGCATCCGTTCTATCATATCTTGTTGCATCTTGGTTAATCGTTCTTGCATCTGTTCTTGTATTTCCCTTTGCATTTGCTCTAGTCTTTCTATCCTTTGATCCATGATTTTAGTTTTACCTCGTGTATTGTAGCGATGTTCTAGGGTAACTGTCATAATTTAAGGTTTCTTTGTGAGATTTGATGCACATGATGCAATGTAATGCTAATGCATGAAATGTATGCAAAAAAGGTATTAATTCTGATTCAATTTCCATTAGAATAACTTTTCTAGAAAACAAGTTTCTTTACATAGAATGGATTACATATAAGGCCTCGCCCTAATGCTTAAGGCCTTGACTTCCTCAAGAAGCCTAGCTAACTCTTGTCCTTGCTCTGACTTTGATTCATAAAATAAACTTAGTACATCAGCTTGGACTCCTAAGGTTTACAAGTGATCCGTGACTTCTCGCACTTGAGCCACGGCTTCCCCCATGATGTAATCCCGATCTCTGACTTGATTTCGAGAGTGATGAAGTTGTTGCTTCAACGCTCCTCATTGACTTCAAGAAGCTCCACCGTAGCTCACAACCATGTAAAGCGATTCTAGTTCTTCAATTCTTGCTTTCATTTCTTCAATTTTACCCAGACTAGCCTTTAATTCAACTGCAGAGTTGCGGCTACGATACTGATACAAGGATCTTTTCAATTCTGCCACCCGAGCCTTTAATTCCTCTTTCTCGCTTTGGGTTTTTATCAGACTTCTTTTCAGAGTATCTTCTCGAGCTTGAGTATCTCGGAGTTCTCTTTCCCATTGACTAGCTCTATTTTTTTCTCTCGAGTTCTTGACTCCATTGCTCGATGTTTTTCCTAATCCAAAGAAGTTTCATTGACCTTCGCAGACTTCTTATAGTACATTTTCAAACCGTCCAAATCTTCCTCATTTTATTTTTCCCTTTTCTCAACTTTTTGGCCTCCAACTTCTGAATGTCAACGTCCAATCCTAGCTGCATTTTCTCTTCTTCTAATCGTTCTATCCTTTTCCCTAATTCCGCATTCCTTTTCTCAAAACCTTGTTTGATGATTTCGAGCTCTGATGGGATTACCTGTAGGTGCTCCTCCATTGATCGAGCGTCTTCCTGGCCTGGTGTGGGAATGTTGTCGTTGATTCTCTGGCTCCTCCATCGGTCTTATTCGGGAGTTGTCATCGGGTTTGTGGCAAACCTTTTCATTCTATGAGTCTGACTCCAAGCGCTTGCTATTTTACGAACTCTTTTCTTATAATTATCTCCTTTGTATTCGAATTCGCACTGAATTAGACCTTGTGTTGCGGGTATAAACTGTCTCGATCTGTACTGTCTCAACACGAGGAGAGGAGCATATCCGACGGCTCCCCATACTCCCAGTAGAGGAACCTAGTCAAAATCTCCACACCGATATAGGATCTCATCAGGGATCATCAAAGGAGCTTTCCATTCCACGTCTTCCTCTTGCAGGTTTTGCAGAATCATCATCCATTTTTCTTCCGTAAGATCGTCTCGCCTTGGTGTAGCTACTAATTCCTTTAGCGGGGAATAGTCCTCGGAGAAGATTCGACCTGGTGCCTTTTCGCTTTCCAAAAATGACTGTTGAACCATACTAGCAAGAGCTGTGCACAACCGGTGAATCTTCCTTCGCCGCTCTTGACTGACACGCTTAGAGACCGAAAGTTTCGGCGTAATTGCGAGAAGGTGTGACTCTTCTATCCAATCTGTCGAATAAATCTGAGACTGCCTCGTCTACATGCCCTAGAGCTTTGGGGAAAATAATCAATCCATAAATGCTCAAGGCAAAAATGTCAACCCTTTTCTTCACATCCGGGTGTGCTATGATCAAATCCCTTAAATTTCTCTAGGAGATACACTTACAATCTCCTTTTTATTTTATCCGTGCTGCAACCCATTGCTCGCTCATTCCCGTAATATTCATCAGCTTTTTTTAAGAAGGTGGGAATGTTAACAAGTCTTGTATAAACTTTGTCGGCTTGAATTTTTGGGCAATGAAGTAAAGCTGTGTATTCTTCTATAGTAGGCACCAGGTCCACTTTCCTGAAGGTAAAACAGCTATAAGCAGGATTCCAAAATTGGGCTATAGCTCGGAATAGGTGTTGGTCTACCTTGATGTCGAGTAGATATGGCAGATCTCCGTAATGGCAGTAGAATAATTGCTTGATCTCATCGTCCCATTGACTCCATATCTCCTTCATATCTTGAAGATTATTTTGGGTGACACTGATACGCGTGAAGTCCCATAATTCTGACACGTGCCCTTCTGTAAGACTATCACCTTTTTCTTGCTGCACAGTCTTGGCCCATATCCGGACGGCCGCATTGTCCTCCACTCTATCAAGAAACCCCCTTTCCATGACAAGCTATCTATTTGGCAATTGAACGTGAATCAACACCTTTTTTGATGAATATGCCATGCAAAAATAAAAATAAAAATAAAACAAATCAGTATTCTATACACAATAAGCAAAGAATAAAAATACCTAATCTGTTAACCACTAGGGTTTGGCATGGCTCTACCTAGGGTGGGTTCTTTAGGGCTTACTATATGAGGATTGGTTCTAAGGAACTGAAGCAGTGATTCCTCGATCTTCACCCATTATAGGCTCATATAGACCGAAGTTGATTCGGGAATACATTTCCCTATGGCGCACGGAGATGAAAATCTCACGAAGACATAGGTACGGATGTATCCCAAAGCGATCCACTATCCTGCACGGAGGTGAAAACCTCACGAAGGAGTAGATTCTCACTCTCACCTAAAGGTGTGACCACAACAGTCATGCAATGCAATGCCGTAATTAAAACACATGCAATACAAATATAGTAATTTTCAAATCGAACTTTCAAACTCCCGACAAAAGACAGAAAATAATCAATTTATGGCTTGACTCTCTAAATATTTCCCCAGTGGAGTCGCCAAGCTGTCATAACCATTTTTTTTAAAACAAAAAAAAGGGGTTCGACTTTGGTTTTGAAAATAGGAATAAAACGGGAGTCGCCACCGACCTTTAGTTGGTGTGATCAGATCACCTATATTTTAATAAAACATTTTGTTTTACTAAAACAGTATTTTTAGTCTGCGAAGTTTTAAAAATCGGGTTCGGGAGTCGGTTCCGCACGAGGAAGGGTTAGCACCCTCGATACGCCCAAAATTGGTACCAAAATGATTAATTAGCGTGTTAATGTCGGAAGTTTGAGAGGGTTTTAAAATACGGATCCTTTAAAAGATGTATTAGGATATTTGAGATTTCTTTGTTCCGAGAGGGTACAAACATCACATCCAGCACGTTAGGACATGATATTTCTAACCTTCGTAATCAAAGCTATCTCATGATTTTACGAAGTTTGTCAAAAGGATGTTTAGTTATTTAGTCAAAGCGGAAAATCGTAACCCAAAGACGTTAGGGCACTACTCCCGAGTTCCTAAATACAAACATTGACTTTATTTCAAAACCTTAAAGTGGAGTATAGTAATTTTACAAAACGCATTGTATAAGATTGAATTTAAGAAAGGGCTTGAGTCAAAACTTGAGATTTCTTTGTCCGAAAAGATACAAACATCACATCCAATGCGTTAGGACACGATGTTTTAATCTCTCGTAATCAAAGTCATCTCGTGATTCGTAATTTCGTAAAAGGGATGTTAAGTTATTTAGTCAAATGAGAAATCGCAACCCAGCACGTTAGGGCACTATTTCCCGAGTTCCTAAATACAAAACATTGCCTTTATTTCAAAACCTTAAAGTGGAGTATAGCAATTTTACAAAACGCATCGTATAAGATTGAATTTAAGAAAGGGCTTGAGTCAAAACTTGAGATTTCTTTGTCCGAAAAGATACAAACATCACATTCAAGACGTTAGGACACGATGTTTTAATCTCTCGTAATCAAAGTCATCTCGTGATCCGTGATAATTTCGTAAAGGGATGTTAAGTTATTTAGTCAAACGAGAAATCGCAACTCAAAGACGTTAGGGCACTATTTCCGAGTTTCTAAATACCAAAACATTGCCTTATTTTGAAATCTTTTAGATGAAATATGATGATTTTACTGAAAGATGTTTTGTTCAAAATATAATACAAAACAAAGATAATAAATATGGATGTGAATATTATAAATAAAATACAAATAATAGTAATAATAATAATAATATTATGATAATACAAAGTAGTAATAAAATTGAATAAATAAATAAAATAAGAAATAACGATGACAAGATAATAAAGATGATACTTGAAATGAAAATAAAATAATAACGATAAAAAATGATGGGTACTAACAAAAATAATACATATAAAATAAATAAATAAATATACATACATAAAAATAATAGAAATAATAATAATGATAAAAGCAGATAGCAATAATAATAATGAAATCAACAAATAATAATAATGCATAAAATAATAATCTTAATCACAATAAAAGAAATAAAATAAAATAAAATAAAATAATGACATATACAATCGTGATAGTAAGTAATAATAGTGAACCAATAATAATAAATATATAATCAAGATAACAAATAATAATAAATAAGGTTAATGAGACAAAATAACAATAAAACATGTACAAAAAAATATAATAATGGTAATGACAATGATGTAATAACAAAAAGACTAAAAATATTGCAAAAATAATTAAAACAGAATTAAATTGCATTAAAAATAAAAGTATTGGGGTTAATTCGAAATAAAATAAAAGAAAAGGGGGTATTTATACGCACGAAAAGGTAGGAGGGACCAAAGAGGCAATAAACCCCTTTGGCCAAAACGCACAGCAGCAGAAGGGACCTAATAGCGAATCTGAGTAAATTTTGGGGGCAAATTTGAGAATAATAAAAACTGGATTAGAAAAGTGAAAAATGCGGAAGGACTGCGCACATAAATATCCCATTTTCCCGGCAAAACACGCGGATCCTCGGGTAGGCGGGTCGGATTCGGGTCGGATGGGGCAAAACGACGTCGTTTTGGTGCCTGAGAGGCCTGCCCAAAACGACGTCGTTTTGGAGGCCTATTTAAGGCACCAATCTCACAAAAAAAATCATTTTTCTCCTTTCTTTTTTAAAAAAAATCTGTTTCTCCCCTTTTTTTTCTCTGCAGGTGGGGTGAGCCGATGGGGATTCCGGCGAGTGGGCCGCCGTTCGCCGTCGCCAGCGCTGGAGCTCCGGCCACCGTGGGCTTTTAGACTATATATTTTTTATCCTTTTTTTATCCTTTTTTTTGCTTTTAGACTATATATTTTTTTATACTAAAGTTATGTATAAATTTACTGAAAAAGAAGAAAAAGAGGAAATAACTTTCGAAAAATAAAAAAGGAAAAAAACAAACCTTTGGCCTCTGTTTCTTTCGATTTTAGTGAATCTTTTGCGTTTCCCTCTTCTTGTGTTTGGATCTGCTGTTTATGTGCCTTAAAATTTCTTTTTTGGTGTGTATTGATGTAAAGAAAAAAAGGGTCCTTTACAATCTGTTTTTTCTTGGCTTTTATAGCCATTTACAAAAGATTTTTTTGATTTTTTTTTGCATCGTTGTACATTGCTATGTTTGCTTCCTTTTTGTGGTATGGGCGAGGCGGCGACGATGGGACGGTGGCCGGTGGTGCAGGGAGCAGGTGGCTGTCAGGGGGCAGGTGAAGGGTTGGTTCAGCGCTAGCAAAGAAGGACCTAGGGTTAGGGTTTCTGTTTTTTTGGGTTAGGGATTTAATGGGCTTGTTATTGGGCTGCTTTAAGGTTAATTGGGTTTGAGTTTGTTTGGGTTAAATGTTTTTGGTTTGTGTTTGGGCATTAATGGGCTCCGGGCAATAATTGGGCTCTACAATGTATTTTAAAATAATAAGTGCTTATATTAATTAAATGTAATAAAAATATAATTGATTGAGGTAAACCCACAAGCAACATAAAAAGATAAATTAATAATTTTGAAAAACTGCTTTCTTTAGATTAAATATGAGTTTCTCATATCTTATAAATTTTGAAATTCCCAAATACTTATCCTGAAATATATAAATTAATATTTTCATTTTAAAACTCCTCTAGTTTTCACTTTTCTCTCCACCAAATAACATATTTCTGAGGACAGGATAGATAAGCATCGCCAATAGCAAGGGGAAATTGTTCATTCTAAGATTTAAAGCTCATCCTAATTACCGTAAACTCTCCAAAAATTTTAATGCTTCTTTTATAAAAATAACTAAATTTAAAAGATTTTGATGCAGCAGGATCATTTGTAGATTCTCACAGATAGGTGTCCACGTCATAGCAATAATCAAACCAAAATTATATTTCCTGCACGTCTATCCATTAATTAACGTCTTCTTGCATTATTCTTTTTGGAAGTCCTCCATTATAGCCTATTATAATTAAATAAATAGTAGCTACTAACATTAGTAACCTCAATTTTCTGCGATTAATATACCAAATGAGGTTGGAAGGTCGCTTTTGTTCACACTGGCATACATGATGATATTGAGACAAAATACATAAATCTCATTTGAGAGATACAAAGAATATGCATAGTTGCCGGAGTAAGTATGTGTTTGGTGATGACATTAACGTCTTCACCAAATACTTAGCTAATTGAATAACTAGTTTTCGTCATCAAAGATTAGGTGTCACACTCAAGTTAGTTGCAATTTATTGGGTAATCAGCAATTGCTGCTGATTTTTATTTCATGAGGGTAGTAGGTGAGATGTTACATTTTCTTTTTATTTGACAAAAATGTTATGGAAGATTTTGAATTAAGAATCGGATTATATTTTGTTCTCACCAATTAAAAAATGGGTAAATTGATCTTTAGACGTTAGATTAAAAAATAAATTGTTCATTTTGTTAAAAATTCTATCCACTTTTACTATTAAAATTTGCTTCATGTACATCAAAATGATGTACGCATGACATGCCATGTATGATTCACTGATTATATTTTTAACAACACCAGTTTTTAACAGTAGAAATGAATGAAATTGTTACTAAAAAGAACCATTTCACTCTTTAATCTAACGTACATGGATTAATTTCCTCATTTTTTTAATAAAGGGGCAAAATGCAATCTAACTCCTAATACAAGGGCCTCCATAATACTTTTACCTTGTCATTTCTCTTTTTTCTTCTAGTAAACATGCTAAAAGAATGTACCAAAAACAACAATGAACATAGAACAAAAGATAGACTAAATCTGATTTATCATTCAAGAATAGAGAGAAAAACCTTACTAATCAACTATGAATAACATGCTTTGTACAGAAAAGAATAGCAACAACTGCTGCTAACAAATTCTAAACAGACTAACTTCTAAACAAACTAACTACTCCAATTGACTCTTAGTTACTCTAATATTCACCCATCATGTAACAGCCCAATTTAGGGCTTAATCAAAATTGTGGTGTGAGACCACAAATTCGAAGTAGAAAATATGAATTTAAATGATTTTATAAGGCTTATGAGGTATTTGCATGATTGTGTGAAAGTCACATGAAGAAATTTTATTAATTAGTGAATAAATTGTCCATTAGGACTAAATTGCAAAGAATAGAAAATGTGAGATTCTAGAAGGTTCAAGTATGAAATATAATTATGAAAAATCCTAGAGGTCCTTATTTAGCAATTAGACCATTATATGCGATGATGGACAAAAATGTACATGGGAAGGAAAAATCTTAAGAAAGGGTCATTAAGGGCATTTTGGTCATTTGGTTAATTAAAGAATAAAAAAGGGAAAATAAGCCAAAAAATCATGTCCATCTTCTTCCCCATGGTGCCAAAATTTGCAAGGACTCCATAGCTAGGGTTTTGTTCATTTTCAAGCTTAAAGTAAGTGCATCCTATCCCCGTTTTTAATGTTCTTTGTATTCTTGAGACCCTCGTAGCTTGGTTTAGCTATTTATAGCCATATGTTGAGCTAGGGTCTATGTTCAAAAATTTACCCATGTATGACATGCATGTATTTTGATGTTTTATGGAAGAATATGAAAGTTTGATGTGTGATAAACATCTTTTTCTAAGTGATTTTCTTGAAAGATGCATGAAAATGACCAATTTGTAAAGTTATAGAAATGGTCATACAAAAGTGAAATAGTTGGAATTTAATGTTTCTATAGTTGAGAAAATGATTCAGCTAGGCTTGAAATGCAAGAAATTTGAATAAAATCATTTTACGAGCCTAGGGGCGAAAGTGTAATTATGTGAAAGTTTAAGGGCAAAATCATAATTTTGCCAAAATATGAGTTATGAGTCGGTTTAGTCAATGCATGTGTTTAACAAGAGAAATTTATTATTATAGATCAAGAAACACGAAGCCCGAATCGAAATCGAGGCAATAACAAAGTTGAAGACTAAATCGAGCACCGAGACACATTTTGAAATTCGAGGTAAGTTTGTATGAAATTAGTATTTCATAATGTTCGATATTTGAAATTGTTCATTATTATGTTAATGCATGTTATTGTGAACGAAATCGAGCTATAAAGTTTAGATGAGTAAACGATAAGAATAGGCTAAATTGTAGTTCCAGTTATAGTTCCGGAATAAGTATAATACCTAAGTATGCATATGAGAAAAGAAAGGTCCCGTATAATACCATATCAGGGATATGGCTTCGACACTAAAGAATGATCTCGTGTAAGACCATATTTGGGATATAGCATCGACATCTAATTATGATCTCGTATAAGACCATGTTTGGGACATGGCATCGACATCGAGTTATGAGATCCGTATAATATCATATCTGGGATATGTTGTCGGCACTAAGGAATGATCCCATGTAAGACCATGTCTGGGATATGGCGTTGGCATCAAATCTTATGTATGTTAAGCTTGGATGATTCATGATGATTCGATTTATTTATAAGCAAAAGAGTCATGTATGTGAGTTGGCCTAGACCCAAGTTTATTTATAGATGGCCTTGAGTGATGTTCATGATATGAATGATTAATATGTGAGTTTATGGTTTTGTTAGCAAATGTGCTAAATTACATGAATCAGTGATACAGGTATCTTGAGTAAGTAAAAGTTACCAAATCATGTTGACATGAGATCAAAAAGAGTAAGTAAGAATAAGTGTGAATAAGTATAAGTAAGTACTTTTATTCATTGATGCTATGTCGTCATTGTTTCATGATATGAATGATTATAGTTTGAGTAAATTGTTATTCTAGAGTTTCATGCAAACTTACTAAGCTATATGCTTACCCCTCTCTCTTCCTTTTTCCTTATAGTTTTGCCAAGTTACCTTGAAGATCATTGGACGTCGGAGCTCGGAATCACACTATCGACATCATTTTGGTATAACAGGTATGGCATTATAGGACTCAAGTATTTTGTCATGTTGTAATTGTTAGCCAAAGTGTCAGTTATGTATGATACTAAAGTCATTTTGTAAATGGTCTTGAGTTAGGCCAATACTTGGAAAATCCTTTGCTCAATGAAGGTAAATTTTATGAAGTGTATGCTCTTGTGTATGTCTAGATTTCTAGATTCCTAGAGATATCAATTGATCATCTTTTAAATTGAAATGATTTGAAATGGTGTGTGCGATGTAGGGTGGCAAAATGGATTGGTAGATAGCCTGTTAATTGTCCACATGGGTAGACACATAGGCGTGTGTCTAGACCGTGTGGGAGGCACGGTTAGCATATGGGCGTATGCCCAGGCCATGTGAAGTCTGCACCTTGCATTTGAAATTTAAAATCACCACACGATCGAAGCACATGATCATGTGTATAAGCCATTTGGATAAGTCAGAATGACGAGGTTTGGCACATGGGCCAGGGCCACGAGCATGTCAAGGCCGTGTGAAATTAGTTAGTGTCGACCACGGGTGGTAGACACGAACATATTTTAGGGGCACACGGGCGTGTGGCCCTTGTTTTGATGAAAATTTTTCCAAGTTCGTAAAAGTCCTCGGTTAAATCTCGAAACCTCTCGGGGGTACGTCTAGGGCCACGTAGGCAAAGAATGAGCAAGAAATGGGTTTTGAACAAAATGTTATAGCCAGTTATTATAAGTTCAAGTAAGGTTAAGCATGGTAATGCCTCGCATCCGGTCCCGTCATCGAACACGAGTAAGAGGTGTTACATTTAGTGGTATCAGAGCTATAGTTTAGTCGGTTCTCGGACTAACGTAGCGCGAGTATGAGTCTAGCTGCACATGCCATACGTAAGAGTTATTGTGTAATGATAGTGTGACGACTCCTGACATTTTAAATTGTATTTGATATAATTAATGGATCCTGATCCCGATCGAGCTGCAGTTGATGATGCTGCAAGTAATGCGCCAGCTCTCGTGCGAGGGACCACGCCAGTTGAAAGTAGACCCGAGACTTTGGGTCAAGGGGAAGAGGCCTGGGAGGCCTTTCTCCGAATGATGAGTAATTGGAACATAGAGAACGTTCGAGCAAATCTGAATGCTCCACCTCTTTCGCCCCCACCTATTCCTCAACCTACTCATGTAGCTCCCCAAGTAGTAGAAGTTGTAAGAAGAAAAAAGCCTCCGGTTGATAGGATCCAGAAGCAATGAGGTGAGAAATTCAGGGCTAGTAAGGATGATGATCCAGAAAGAGTAGAGTTCTAGCTCGAAAACACCATTCGAGTGTTTGATGAGCTATCTTGCACACCTGAAGAGTCCATGAAGTGTGTAATTTTCCTTTTGAGAGATTTCGATTACCAGTGGTGGAATACCCTTGTGTCGATGGTACCAAGGGAAAGGATCACATGTGAGTTCTTTCAAGAAGAGTTTCGAAAGAAATATATAAGTCAAAGATTTATTGACCAGAAGAGAAAGGAATTCCTTAAACTGAAGCAAGGAAAGATGACAGTAACTGAATACGTGCGTGAGTTTGTGAGACTCAGTAAGTACGCTTGAGAGTGTGTGTCCTTGGAAGCCATTATGTGTAAGAGGTTTGAGGACAGGCTAAATGAAGATATAAAGTTGTTCGTTGGTGTCCTTGAATTGAAAGAATTTATTGTGTTAGTAGACAGAGCTTGTAAGGCAGAAGACCTAGTTAAGGAGAAAAGAAAGGCTGAGATGGAGTCTCGTGACTCGAGAAAGAGACAGATGAGCAAAACATTTCAATCATCATCTAAGAAGTCAAGAGACTTCTCAACCCGATCAGCTACTTCAGCCGGGATTTCAAATAAGAGTAAGAGTAAACAGTACTGAGGGTCTAAAGCCCAGACTACATCAGTTGCTAGTATTGGCAACCCCGACCCAGTAGACTGGAGTGCCCACAGTGTGACAGAAGTCACTCCGGTGAATGTCGAGCAAATGAAAAAGCCTGCTTCAAGTGTGGGTCTTTATACCATTTTATTAGAGATTGTCCAAAAGTGGATGAGAATGAAAAGCCTCAGGAGGCAAGATAGAGAGGCATTGTTAGAGGGAGATCACAGAGAAACCTAGGAAGCGGGACAAGTAGTAAGACTACTCACAAGGAGCAGGTTGCGAGACCTGAGGGCCGAGCGCCTACGAGAACTTATGTAATTCGCGCTCGCGAAGAAGCATCATCTCCTGACGTGATTACGGGTATCTTTTCTCTCTATGATACTGAAGTTATTACTTTAATAGACCCAGGATCTACCCATTCATATATATGAATGAAATTAGTATCTAGAATGAGTATACTCGTAGAGTCTACAGAATTTGTGATAAAAGTTTCTAATCCTTTAGGCAAAAGTGTGTTAGTTGATAAAGTATGCAAAGATTTCCCATTAATGATTGAGGTCATTATTTTAAGGCAAATCTGGTGATATTGCCATTTGATGAATTTGATATTATTCTTGGTATGGACTGGTTAACCACTCATGATATGATCGTAAATTGTGGAAAAAAATATATTGAATTGAGATGTGAAAATGGGGACACTCTTCGTGTTGAATCAGATGATCAAGATAGGTCACCGGTAGTGATATCTCACATGTCGGCCCAGAGGTATGTAAGGAAAGGGTATGAGGCTTATCTAGCTTTTTTGATGAATGCTAAAGAAACGAAATTAAAGATTGAATTAGTTCCGGTAGTATGTGAGTACCCAGATGTATTTCCAGAAGAGTTGCCAAGGTTACTTCCGGTTAGAGAGGTTGAATTTGGTATCGAATTAGCTCCCGGCACTGCACCCATATCAATTGCACCTTACAGAATGGCTCCAACTGAGTTAAAAAAATTGAAGGCACAGTTGCAAGAGTTGACGGATAAAGGTTTTGCAAGACCGAGTAGTTCTCCATGGGGTGCTCCAGTACTATTTGTGAAAAAGAAAGATGGTTCCATGAGGTTATGCATAGATTATCGTCAACTTAATAAAGTAACCGTGAAGAACAAGTACCCTTTACTAAGGATCGATGACTTGTTCGATCAATTAAAGGGAGCCACCGTGTTTTCCAAGATAGACTTGAGATCGGGATATTACCAGTTGAGAGTGAAGGACTCAAACGTGCCTAAGACTGCTTTTCGAATGAGGTATTGAATTATGAACTTCTAGTCATGCCATTCGGTTTGACAAATGCCCCTGCGGTGTTCATGGATCTAATGAATTGCATTTTTCGACAATTACTAGACAAATTGGTTGTGGTATTTATTGATGATATACTAATATACTCCCGAGATGAACATGAGCATGCTAAACACTTAAGGACAGCTATACAGATTTTGCGAGATAATCAGCTGTATGCCAAGTTTAGTAAAAGTGAGTTTTGGCTAAAGAAAGTTGGATTCTTGGGACACATTGTCTCGGGAGATGGGGTGCGAGTTGGCCCAGGCAAAATCTCAGCTATTGTTGACTAGAAACCGCAAAAAAATGTGTCTGAGGTTAGAATTTTTCTGGGCCTAGCTGGCTATTATCGATGGTTCGTCAAAGGATTTTCCATGATAGCTACACCGATGATAAGATTATTACAGAAAAGTGTAAAGTTTGAGTGGACAGATAAGTGCCAATAGAGTTTCGAGAGATTAAAAGCCATGTTGACAGAGGCTCCAGTTCTAGTACAACCTAAACCAGGAAAAGAATTTGTAGTTTACAGTGATGCATCTTTAAACAGATTGGGCTGTGTACTAATGCAAGAAGGAAAGGTGATAGCATATGCTTTTAGACATCTTAAGCCACACGAGAAGAACTAACCGGCGCATGATTTAGAGTTCGCTGCCATTGTTTTCATATTAAAGATTTGGAGGCACCATTTGTATGGTGAAAGATGTCGGATATTCACAGATCACAAGAGTTTAAAGTATTTGATGACTCAGAAAGAATTGAACTTAAGGCAACGAAGGTGGTTGGATTTGATAAAAGACTATGAGCTAGTCATTGATTACCATCCAACTTAGGCAAATGTAGTCGCCGACGCCTTGAGTAGAAAATCTTTATTTGCCTTGAGGGCTATGAATACCCAGATGACTGTATTAGAGGATGGTTCCATTCTAGCTGAGCTGAGGGCTAGAATGATGTTCCTCCAAGAGATCTATGAGGCTCAAAAGGATGATAGCAACTTACAGACTAGAAAGACTCAATGCGAGTTAGGTGTCGAGTCTAATTTTCAGATCAATCCGGACGGATGTTTGATGTTTAGGGATCGAATATGTGTACTGAGATATGATGAACTCATTCGTAAAGTTTTGCCTGAAGTGCATAATGGATGCTTATCAGTGCATCCGAGTAGCACCAAGATGTATAACGACTTGAAGCAACGGTATTGGTGGCCGAGTATGAAGAAAGATATTTCTGAGTTTGTTTTAAAATGCTTAATTTGTCAACAAGTGAAAGCCGATCATCAAGTATCCTCAGGTTTGTTACAACCTATAATGGTACCCGAGTGGAAATGGGATCAGGTTACTATGGATTTTGCAATAGGTTTGCCATTGAGACCGAGCAAGAAAGATGTTGTATGGGTCGTAGTCGATAGACTTACAAAGTTAGCCCATTTCATACTAGTGCATTTCGATTACTCACTAGAAAAGTTGGAAAACTTGTATATCTCTGAGATTGTGAAGCTACACGGAGTACCCTTATCGATTATATCAGATAGAGATCCGAGATTCACTTCTAGATTTTGGAAAAAGTTGCAAAAGGCCTTGGGCACAAAGTTGAGATTTAGTACGACTTTTCACCCCCAAACTGACGGACAGTCGGAGAGGTTAATACAAGTACTTGAGGATATGCTTTGGTGCTGTGTTCTTGAATTTCAAGGTAGTCGGGAAAAGTATCTACCGTTGGTAGAATTTGCCTACAATAACAGTTTTCAGTCAAGTTTAAAAATGGCACCTTATGAGGCTTTGTATGGGCGTAAGTGTCGAACGCCTTTATACTTGACTGAACTTAAAGAAAACCAGATTTACGAGGTTGATTTGGTTAGAGAAACTGAAGAAAAAGTAAAGGTGATTCAAGACTATTTAAAAGTTGCTTCTGACAGGAAGAAATCTTACTCGGATCTAAAAAGAAAAGAAATTGAATATCAAGTCGGTGATAGAGTATTCTTAAAAGTTTTGCCATGGAGGAAAGTTCTTAGATTTGGCCAGAAAGGCAAATTGAGTCCTCGTTTTATCAGACCATATGAGATTACTAAGAGAATAGGGCCAATAGCCTATCGATTGGCCTTTCCATCTGAGTTAAAGAAGATTTATGATGTGTTCCATCTGTCTATGTTACAACGCTACCGATTAGACCCTTCGCATGTAATTACACCGACTGAGGTTGAGATTCAATCTAACATGACATATGGTGAAGAACCGGTCAAGATTCTAGCCCGAGAAGTCAAGCAGTTAAGAAATAAAAGTATAGCCCTTGTGAAAGTGTTATGGCAGACACACGGGGTAGAAGATGCTATATGGGAGCCCAAGGAGGCTATAAAGAACTAGTATCCGAATCTCTTCACTGGTAAGATTTTCGGGGAAGAAAATCCCTAAGAGGGGAGAATTGTAACAGCCTAATTTAGGTTTTAGTCAGAATAGTGGTACGAGACCACAAATTTGAAGTAGAAAATATGAATTTAAATGATTTTATAAGGCTTATGAGGTATTTGCATGATTGTATGAAAGTCACATGAAGAAATTTTATTAATTAGTGAATAAATTGTCCATTATGGCTAAATTGCAAAGAATAGAAAATGTGAGATTCTAGAAGGTTCAAGTTGAAATAGAATTATGAAAAATCTTAGAGGTTCTTATTTAGCAATTATACCATTATATGTGATGATGGACAAAAATGTACATGGGAAGGAAAAATCTTAAGAAAGGGTCATTAAGGGCATTTTGGTCATTTGGTTAATTGAAGAATAAAAAGGAAAAATAAGCCAAAAATCATGTCCATCTTCTTCCCCATGGTGTTGAAATTTTCAAGGACTCCATATCTAGGGTTTTGTTCATTTTCAAGCTTCAAGTAAGTGCATCCTAGCCCCGTTTTTTATGTTCTTCGTATTTTTGAAACCCTCGTAGCTCGGTTTAGCTATTTATAGCCATATGTTGAGCTAGGGTTTATGTTAAAAAATTTACCCATGTATGACATGCATGTATTTTGATGTTTTATGGAAGAATATGAAAGTTTGATGTGTGATAAACATCCTTTTCTAAGTGATTTTCTTGAAAGATGCATGAAAAGGACCAATTTGTAAAGTTATAGAAATAGTCATCCATGAGTGAAATAGTGGGAAATTAATGTTGCTATAGTTGAAAAAATGATTCAGCTAGGCTTGAAATGAAAGAAATTTGAATGAAAATCATTTTACGAGCCTAGGGGCAAAAGTGTAATTATGTGAAAGTTTAAGGGTAAAATCATAATTTTGCCAAAATATGAGTTATGAGTCGATTTAGTCAATGCATGTGTTTAACAAGAGAAACTTATAATTATAGATCAAGAAACACGAAGCCCGAATCGAAACTGAGGCAAAAACAAAGTTGAAGACTAAATTGAGCACCGAGACACATTTTGAAATTCAAGGTAAGTTTGTATGAAATTAGTATTTCATAATGTTCGATATTTGAAATTGTTCATTATTATGTTAATGCATGTTATTGTGAACGAAATTGAGCTATAAAGTTTCGATGAGTAAACAATGAGAACAGGCTAAATTGTAGTTCCGGTTATAGTTCCGGAATAAGTATAATACCTAAGTATGCATATGAGAAAGGAAAGGTCCCGTATAAGATCATATCAGGGATATGGCTTCGACACCAAAGAATGATCTCGTGTAAGACCATATCCGGGACATGGAATAGACATCTAATTATGATCTCGTATAAGACCATGTCTGGCACATGGCATCGACATCGAGTTATGAGATCCCGTATAAGACCATATCTGGGATATGGTGTCAGCACTAAGGAATGGTCCCATGTAAGACCATGTCTAGGATATGGCGTTGGCATCAAATCTTATGTATGTTAAGCTTGGATGATTCATTATGATTCAATTTATTTATAAGCAAAAGAGTCATGTATGTGAGTTGGCCTAGACCAAGTTTATTTATGGGTGGCCTTGAGTGATGTTGATGATATGAATGATAAAGATGTGAGTTTATGGTTGTGTTAGAAAATGTGCTAAATTACATGAATCAGTGATATAGGTATCTTGAGTAATTAAAATTTACCAGATGATGTTAACATGAGATGGGTAAGGGTAAGTAAGAATAAGTGTGAATAAGTTTGAGTAAGTACTTTTATTCATTGATGTTATGTCGTTATTGTTTCATGATATGAATGATTATAGTTTGAGTAAATTGTTATTCTAGAGTTTCATGAAAACTTACTAAGCTATATGCTTACCCCTCTCTCTTCCCTTTTCCTTGAAGTTTCACCAAGTTAGCTTGAGGATCATTAGACGTCAGAGCTCGGAATCACACTATCGACATCACTTTGGTATAACAATTTAGACTTATTTTGGGTATGGCATGTATAGGACTCAAGTATTTTGTCAAGTTGTAATTGTTAGCCAAAGTGTTGGTTATGTATGATACTAAAGTCATTTTGTAAATGGTCTTGAGTTAGGCTGATACTTGGCAAATCCTTTTCTCAATGAAGGTAAATTTCATGAAGTGTATGCTCTTGTGTATGGTTCGATTTCTAGATTCCTAGAGATATCAATTGATCATCTTTTAAATTGAAATGATTTGAAATGGATTTTGCATGTGTGTGCGATGTTGGATGGAAAAATTGCTTGGTAGATAGCCTGTTAATTGTCCACATGGGTAGACACATGGGCGTGTGTTTAGACCATGTGGGAGGCACGGTTAACACATAGGCGTATGCCCAGGCCGTGTGAAGTTAGCACCTTGCATTTGAAATTTAAAATCGCCACACGACCAAAGCACACGGTCATGTGTATAGGCCGTGTGGATAAGTCAGAATGACAAGGTTTGGCACATGGCCTAGGGCCCAGGCGTGTCAAGGCCATGTGAAATTAGTCAGTGCCGACCACGGGTTGAGAAACGGGCATGTTTTAGGGGCACACGGGCGTGTCCCTAGTTCAACACGGGCGTCTGACCCCTGTTTTGATGAAAAGTTTTCCAAGTTCGTAAAAGTCCTCGGTTAAATCTCGAAACCTCTCGGGGGTATGTTTAGGGTCACGTAGGCCAAGAATGAGCAAGAAATGGGTTTTGAACAAAATGTTATAACTAGTTACTATAAGTTCAAGTGAGGTTAAGCATGGTAATGCCTCGCATCTGATCCCGTCGTCGAGCACGGGTAAGGGGTGTTACACATCACCCATGTCTTGTAACAATGCAAATACAATCGCGACTAATTCCAGATCGTGCGTCAGATAATTCTTCTCATGCGGCTTTAACTATCTCGAAGCGTAAGCAATGACTTTGGCTTCTTGCATCAGCACACAACCCACACCATTCAACGATGCATCATTGTAAATTATAAATTCTTTACCTGATTCAGGCTGAACTAACACTGGCGCCTCTATCAACAATGCTTTCAACTACTCAAAACTCTACTGACATTATTCTGACCACTCAAATTTAACATCTTTCTGTGGCAATCTTGTTAACAGAGTCCCAATCATCGAGAAGCCTTTCACAAATCACCTATAATATCCCGCTAATCCCAGAAAACTACGAACTTCAGACACATTTCTCAGAAGCTTCCATTCTAAAATGGCTGAGACCTTACTCGAATCAACTCGTATTCCTGCAGCTGATACAATATGCCCCAGAAAACCAACCTCATGCAACCAAAACTCACATTTGCTAAATTTTGCATACAATTTCTTCTCATGCAGAGTCTGTATTACAATTCTCAAATGCTAGACATGTTGCGTCTTATCATAAGAGTAAATTAGAATATCATCAATGAACACCACCATAAAGCGATCTAAGTACGGTGTAAATATCCAATTCATTAAATCCATAAACACTGCAGGAGCATTCATTAGTCCAAATGGCATAACTAAGAATTCATAATGTCCATACCTCGTTCTGAAAGTAGTTTTCGGCACATCTGATTCTTTAACTCTCAACTGATAATAGCCCGATCTCAAATCTATTTTTGAAAACACTGTAGCTCCTTTCAGCTGGTTAAACAAATCATCAATACGAGGCAATGGATATTTATTCTTTATCGTCACTTTATTCAACTGCTGGTAGTCAATACACATTCTCATAGTGCCATCTTTCTTTTTCACAAACAACACAGGAGCACCCCAGACGAGAAAATCGATATTGCAAATCCTCTATCTGTCAACTCTTGCAACTGAGACTTTAACTCTTTCAATTCTATTGGTGCCATTATATACGGAGCTATCGAGATAAGAGCCGTCCCTGGTATTAATTCAATACCAAATTCAACTTCTCGAATCAGAGGTAATCTCGGTAGTTTTTCAAGAAACACATCAGAGAATTCACAAACCACAGACACCGATTCAACTTTCTTTCCTGTCACTTTTGTATCAATCACATATGCCAAATACGGTTCGTAACCTTTTTTCACATAGTTCAAAGCTTTCATCGAAGATATAATAGCTGGCAACCCATTCAAATCACTGGATTCAATTCTTTCCATCTCACCATTCTAACTTTTCAAATCAATACTCTTCCGTTTGTAATTCATAATAGCATGATGCAAAGTAAGCCAATCTATACCCAGAATGATATCAAATTCATCAAAAGGTAGCAACATCAAATTAGCCAGAAAGCATATATCCTGAAACATTAAAGGGCAATTCTTGCACACTTTATCCTCGAAACACACTTGCCTAAGGGGTTCGATACTCTAATCATGAATTCAGTAGACTCAACAGGTAGAGTCTTACTTGATACTAGATTCACACACACAAGAAAGAGTAGAACCTGGATCTATCAATACAATGACATCAGTATCAAATAGAGAAAAAGTACTAGTAATGACATCTGGAGATGACACTTCTTCTCGTGCACATATAGCATAGGCTCGGCAAGTGCTCTTGCCTCGGATCTCACAATTGTATTCGTAGTCCCTCTCTGACTTCCAATCACATTTTCGATGTTTCTAGGTGGTCTACCCTTAGCCATCATGTTACTTGGTCTCACACTATGAACATTTTCTTCTTCAACTAACTTTGGGAAATCTCGAATGAAGTGATCTCGTGATCCACATTTGTAGCAAGTTCTATTATTATACTTGCCCCAGCATTCTCTGACGTGTCGTCTTCCACATTTTCTCCACTCAGACTTGTTGCTTTTAACACTACCAACACTTGATTCAATTGGAGCTTGAGTTCTTGGACCAACACTTTGTCTAGTACGGTCTCTACTCGAGTGCCCAAACGAAGCATTTGATCGATTGTTCGCATCTTTAAACCTCTTCAATAAAGTTTGAGATGACTTGCTCATCAATCTTTTTCTTTCATCTCTAGCCTCAGAATCGGTTATCTTCTTTTATTTGTTAAGCTCCTCGGCTTTGCAGGCTCTTTCAACTAATACAACAAATTCATTTATGTCAAGTATTCTGGCCAACAATTTAATTTCTTCATTCAGCCCTTCAATGAAATATTTACACATAGTAGCTTCGGTTGAAACACATTCTCGTGCATATTAACTCAATCTCACAAATTCTCGCTCGTACTCAGTAACAGACATGCGGCCTTGTTTCAGCTCAAAAAATTCTTTACGTTTCTGATCTATGAATTGTTGACTGATATATTTCGTTCTAAATTTAACTTAAAAGAAATCCCAGGTAACCCTCTCTCTTGAAACCACTGAAATCAACGTTTTCCACCAGTTATACACGTTATCCCTCAATAATAAAATATCACATTTAATGCATTCATCGGGAGTCAATGACATCTCATCAAATACTCGGATGGTATTCTTGTAGTATCCTGATCTAGGGGCTATGCATTTGATGTGTTTTTGTATGTATGCTTTGTGTAATGTGCTTGTTTAGGGTGTATGAGAGTCTAGGAAAGGCCCGATGAAAAGCTGGAGCCTTGGCTAAAATTTCCTTTTTAGGCACTTTAGTGGAGGAGCTAGCTGGAATAGGACTTAAGGGATTATGTTGGTGTTTGGTTGACACAAGAAAAGGGGTGGCAGAGTGGCAAGGAGGCGCCACTTAGGATGCTGGTAAGTGATGCCACAGGGAGTAGCAGAGGGAGCAGGTTCAAGTCACAAGGAGCTCATTTTGGGACTTCTTTTTGGTGTCAAGGAAAGCAAAGGCAGAGCTTGACTGGGACACTTCAGGATAGAGGAGTGGACTGAGTCAAATAGTTTGAATGAGTGGTAGAAAGGAAAAAGGGGAGCTTGAAGTGTTTAAAATATTTCAAACGGGTGATTAGGAGGAATTTGAGGAGGAAAAAAAGGGATTGGCATTGTGAGCTTAGTGTTAGCCAAATTTCAAACTCATAGTAGAAGGAGGGAATCAGTTTTTCTGTGGCTAGGGGAACGACTTTGGGCTAATGGAGTGGAAATGTTTAGGGGTATTTCTTGGGTAGCCCCTAGTGCAGCTGAGTATTGGTTAGAGGCGGTTGAGCGTATAATGGATGATCTTAATTTTACAGAAGAGGAAAAGTTGAAAGGGGTTGTGTCTCTTTTACGGGGTGAAGCGTATCAGTGGTAGCTTACGGTTAGGGATGGTGCAGTGGCTGACCATATCACCTGGGATTTCTTCAAAATGGCCTTTCAGAGTAAGTACATCGGATCGAGCTACATGGATGCACAGCACAGGGCATTTCTGAATCTGGTGCAGGGAAGTAAATCGGTGGCTGAATATGAGGCATAATTCCTACGCCTTAGTCGCTATGCTCAGGGGATAGTGGCCACAGACCATGAGCATTGTGTTCAGTTTGAAGATGGTCTGAGGGATGATCTGCGGGTATTGATAGCTCCACAGCATGAAAGGGAATTCACTGTTTTAGTGGAAAAGGCTAAGACAGCCGAGGAGGTGAAGTAGACAGAAAAGCAGAATCGGGATAGAGATAGAAGTTGTAATAAAAGGAATTTTGGATCATTAGGGTCAGCTTGGTGTTTTCAAAAAAGATCTAGGATGGATGGGCCGAATCAGGTAGTGAGACTCGTTGCTGATAGGCAGGCTCAAAAGTGTGTTCGGTGTGGTAAATTCCATTCTGGAGAATGTTGGGCGAGTAAAGAAGGTGTTATAAGTGTGGATCGGTGATCACCAGATTCGAGAGTGTCCACAAGAGTGAGACAGTGTAAGGCCAGAGAATCAGGGTTATACTCAGCAGGGTAGAGGAAGCCAGCAATCGCAGAGAGGTCCGGGTCTAGCCAGAGCGGGTCATGGTTTTGGTCAGGGTCGTGGAACGCTAGGTAGAGGTACAGGAAACATCGATGCAAGTTAGTCAGGGTTGGTTTATGCAGCTAGATGCAGAGAGGAGGGGGATGCACCGGACGTCATAATCGGTACATTATTAATCTTTAGATTGCCTTTTTCTACATTGATTGATATTGGATCAACACATTCTTATGTTGCTAGTGTGGTATCTGGAATCTTAAGTATAGACTCTGAGATTGCTTCTAGGGAGGTGACAGTAATTAGTCCGTTAGGACAATCGGTTGTGGTAAACAGACTCTTTAGGGATGTACCTTTAGAAGTGGAAGGGGTGGTTTTTTCGGTTGATCTGATGGAACTACCATTCAGGGAGTTCGATTTGATCTTAGGGATGGATTGGTTAGTGAGGTATTGAGCAAATTTGGATTGTGCTGCTAAGTTTATGGCGATCAAGACTCCTGAAGATGAGGAGGTGGTGGTAATAGGAGAAAGGAGAAACTATTTATCTAACGTGGTGTCCGCTCTAAAGGCTAAAAGAATGGTGAGGAAAGGATGCGAGGCATTCATAGCCTTGGTTTGCACTTTGGAGGGTAAGGAATTGTCTGTGGGGGACATGAGGACAGTGAAGGAGTTTTTCGATGTTTTTTCAGAAGAGCTTTCAGGATTACCCCTGAATCACGAGGTGGAATTCAGAATTGATCTTCTTCCGGTGTCAGCACCTGTATCTATCGCTCCTTACAGAATGGCACTGAAGGAGCTAGTAGAACTGAAAGCTCAGGTTCAGGAACTTTTAGATCGAGGTTTTATCCGATCGAGTGTATCACCATGGGGAGCGCTGGTGCTATTTGTTAAGAAGAAGGATGGATCAATGCGTATTTGCATTGATTATCACCAGCTAAACAAGTTGACAATCAAGAACAAATACCCGTTGCCGCGGATTGATGACTTATCCAACCAGTTGAAGGGGGCTTAGTCTTTTCAAAGATAGATTTGAGGTCAAGGTACCATCAACTCAAGGTTAAGGAAACGAATATCCATAAGATGGCGTTTCGTACTCGTTATGGACATTACGAATTTTTGGTGATGCCATTTGGGTTAACCAATGCACCAGCAGCATTTATGGATATAATGAACCGGGTTTTTCAACCCTATCTGGATCGATTTTTCGTAGTGTTTATAAACGATATTTTGGTTTATTCAAGGTTAGAGGAGGAGCACGATTCACATCTTTGGGTGGTGTTACAAATCTTGAGGGAAAAGCAATTGTTTGCCAAATTCAGTAAGTGCGAATTTTGGTTAAGCGAAGTTACTTTTCTGGGCCATGTTGTGTCGGCAGAGGGGATTAGAGTTGATCCTCAGAAAATTGAAGTTGTCTTGAATTGGATGCCACCTAAGTCTGTGGTAGAGATTAGAAGTTTTCTTGGTCTTGCTGGATATTACTGAAGGTTTGTTGAAGGGTTCTCGTTAATTGCGGCACCTGTAACCAGGTTGTTGAGGAAAGGGGTATCCTTTGTGTGGACTGACAAGCAGCAGAAAAGTTTTGAGAGGCTAAAGAGGGTTTTGACGGAAGCTCTGGTGTTGATTCAGCCGAAGGCTGGGAAAGAGTTCGTGGTTTACTGTGATGCTTCACACATGGGATTAGGATGTATGTTAATGCAAGATGAAAGAGTTGTGGCGTATGCGTCTCGGTAGCTAAGACTGCACAAGCTAAATTACCCCACGCATGATTTGGAGTTGGCAGTTGTGGTGTTTGCCTTGAAGATTTGGAGGCATTATTTGTATGGGGAGAAGTTTGTCATTTGTACAGATCATAAGAGCTTAAAATAGCTTCTTACCCAGAAGAAGTTGAATTTAAGACAGAGGAGGTGGATCGAGTTGTTAAAGGATTACGATTGCTCGATTAATTATCATCTGGGTAAAGCTAACGTGGTGGCGGATGTGCTAAGTCAGAAAGTGATCTCGGATCTGAGGGCGATGTTTTCACATCTTAGCTTGTATGATGATGGGAGTTTGTTAGCTAAGCTACAAGTGAAACCGACATGGATAAATCAGATTAAGGAAAAGCAGTTGCTGGATGATGTCTTGAGTGCTCGACTACTTCAAGTGCAGAATGATGGGGTAGAGGATTTCGATTTGAACAGTGATGGGGCTCTGTGTTTTCATAAGAAGGTTTACATGCCGAAAGATGTGGAATTAAGACAGATGATACTTCAAGAAGCACGTAGTAGCCCATATGTTATGCATCCTGGTGGAAGTAAGAAGGTTTGCATGCTGAAGGATGTGGAATTAAGACAGATGATACTTCAAGAAGCGCATAGTAGCCCATATGCTATGCATCCTGGCGGAAGTAAGATGTATAGAGAATTACGAGAACAATTTTGGTGGCCGGGTCTGAAGCGTGAAGTAATTAAATTTGTAAGTAAATGTTTGACATGCCACAGGTAAAAGCAGAACATCAGTTGCCTTCGAGTTTGTTACAACCATTAAAGATTCTGCAGTGAAAGTGAGAGAGGATCACGATGGATTTTTGTTAGTGGGTTACCCCTTACGCCTACTAAAAAGGATTCAGTATGGGTAATTGTGGACCGAATGAGGAAGTCTACCTATTTTATACAGGTTTGCGTCAATTACTCCCTTCAAAAATTGGCTAAGTTGTATGTAGCAGAGATCGTAAGGTTGCATGGAGTGCCAGTGTCTATCATCTCTGATAGAGACCATAGCTTCACGTCAAGGTTTTGGGAGGCATTGCATCAAGCTTTGGGGACAAAGTTAGATTTTAGTACAGCGTTTCATCCATAGTCTGATGGACAATTAAAGGGCGTAATTCAGATCTTAGAAGACATGTTGAGGGCTGTGTTTTAGACTTCAGAGGTAGTTGGGAAGAATTCCTACCGTTAGCGGAATTCGCATACAACAATAGCTACCAAGCGAGTATTTAGATGGCACCTTATGAGGCTTTATATGGTCGGAAGTGTCGTACCCCTACGTGTTGGACAGAGTTGGGCGAGCGTCAGTTGTTGAGTCCGGACTTGGTTGTAGAAACAGAAGATAAGGTCAAGTTAATTCGCACTCGGTTAAAGGAAGCGTCAGACCGACAGAAATCTTATGCTGATCTAAAGCGCAAAGATATAGAATTTGAGATAGGTGATCAGGTATTCTTAAAGATTTCATCGTAGAAGAAGGTGCTAAGGTTTGGGCAGAAGGGTAAGCTAAGCCCCAGGTTTATTGGGCCTTATCGTGTATTGAAGCGTGTGGGACCAATAGCTTATCAACTCGAGTTACCTGCAGAGTTAAGTCAGATTCATGATGTGTTCCACGTTTCGATGCTAAGATGTTATCGTTCGGATCCGTCTCACGTGGTGTCAGTAGAGGAAATTGAAGTAAGGCCTGATCTATCCTTTGAAAAGGAGCCGGTTCGAATTTTGGATCAGGATGTCAAAATGTTACGCAGAAAGACAGTTCCATTAGTTAAGATTTTGTGGCGTAATCACGATTTTGAGGAAGCTACGTGGGAACCAGATGAAGCAATGCGACAGCAATACCCTTATCTCTTTTGACCAGGTAATTTAGAGGTCGAAATTTTCTTAAGAAGGGTAGAACTGTAATATTCTGATCTAGGGGCTATGCATTTGATGTGTTTTTGGGTGTATGCTTTGTGTAATGGGCTTGTTTAGGGTGTATGGGAGTCTAGGAAAGGCCCGGTGAAAAGCTAGAGCCCTAGCTAAAATTTCCTTTTTAGGCACTTTAGTGGAGGAGCTAGCTGGAATAGGACTTAAGGGATTGTGCTGGTGTTTGGTTGACACAAGAAAAGGGGTGGCAGAGTGGCAAGGAGGTGCCACTTAGGATGCTGGTAAGTGACACCACAGGGAGTAGCAGAAGGAGCAGGTTCAAGTCACAAGGAGCTCATTTTGGGAGTTCTTTTTGGCGTCAAGGAGAGCAGAGGCAAAGCTTGACTGGGACACTTCAGGATGGGGGAGTGGGTGAGTCACATAGTTTGAATGAGTGGCAGACAGGAAATAGGGGAGGTTGAAGTGTTCAAAATATTTCAAACGGGTGATCAGGAGGAATTTGAGGAGGAAAAAAAGGGATGGGCATTGTGAGCTTAGTGTTGGCCGAATTTCAACTCATAGTAGAAGGAGGGAATCAATTTTTGTGTGGCTAGGGTGTGCTGAATTTCTACTTTGGAAGCATAGGCTTTTGTTCTCAAAACAGTGCATTTTTGGCTTTTGGGGTTAGTAGGTGCCAAAATTGTGTTTAGCCAAGTGAGAGTACTCTTCCTATTTTCGGCATTTAAGGTTTCTTTTATTCTCTTCTTCATTTTCTGCTAAATCTGAATTTGCTTGAGTCTTGCCAAAAATTCTTCTTCTTCTTTACCATTCCTACACTTCTCTTTACTTTGTTTTTATTCTTCTTTCCCAATTGTTTCTTTCTCAAAAGCCGAAACCCCTAACCCCATTCTCATATCCATTTCTATGCTATAGCCGAATGCCCCTTGTCCATAGGTCTCTTCTCTGATTTCTTCTACAAGTCGAATCTTCATAGCCTTCTCTTGCTCATCTTTTCTTTTGATCTCTTCTAAAATCAAAAACTCCTAAGCCCATTTATAGTCTTTTATTTTACTTTTTAGCCCTTTCATCTTCTTCCCTGTCATTGCCGAATCTTCTCTTAAGTGATAGCCGAATCTCCTATGTTAAGGTAAGTGTCGACTTCTGTTTACTCTCTATTTTCTCTTTTGGTTTTTGAAAGCCAAAGTCGATTGGCTAATTAGCTTGGTAAGGCCATCGTTGGATTTATGATTCTTATTGTTTCTTGTGTTCTCTTTGGGGCACTATTTCGGGAATTGAAGGAAATCAAATCAGTTAGATCCCTAAGCCGAAAATCATTAACCTCTGAACCCTATCTCTCTTTTTGGGATCTCAAGGTAAGGGTGTTCTCTTTATATTTTATTTAGGTTCATTATCGTATTCGTTACCTTAACCCTATATTGTGGTTTAACAACCATATTTCATTATAGTAGCATCTGACAAGATCTTTGATGGAAACTAATATCAATCAGGCAAAGGAGGGGGTTGGACCCGTATACCCAACCCCTAAGTTTAAGAAGCGAGCAGTGTCAGCAGTTCGAGATTGGCCACCGGGTTATGGACCGGCTTCAAAACAGAGTCGTAGGCAGATAGTAGTTGTTTTTGCTATCGATAGTGTCGACGTAGAGAGTATCGTTTTGTGTGTTACTAGGTGTGTAAACCCTAACACACTTTACTTAATTGTATTATTAATTGTATGGGCTAAAAAGCCAAAAAAGGCTGTAAATACAGTCGAAATACCCTTGGGGATAAGGCAGGAAGTGCTAGGTATGTATCTGTAATTATCTGATATGAGTTGGTTGCATATGATGATCTATTTCCTTGTTACTAGCATGATACATCTGTCACGATATACATGTTGTGCATGGGATATGGGAATGTTGATAAAGGGGAAGTGATAAGGTCACATAGTGATCGGTGGCTCTGCCACATTGTTCATAAGGTCACATGGTGATCGGTGGCTCTGCCACATTGTATATTAAGGTCACATAATGATCGATGGCTCTGCCACATCTATTTATGAGGTCACATCGTGATCGGTGGCTATGCCATAGTTATTTTAAGGTCACCTAGTGATCGGTGGCTCTGCCACATTTTCTAACAGCATAACTGTCAAGATGGTGTGTAGCGGATGGAGAGTTGATTGTAGAAATCCCCACAGTGTGATGGTTGGTACGGGTTTGGGGTGTTACAATTCTCGAGCCAAAACTCAGCCCGCTTGGCATCGTCATCAGCTGTGGCCCTAAACTCTTCAGCCCCGTACTTTCAGATCTTGTCCACAGGAGGTTTATTCAATCGGATCGAATCTGTAACTTGTGGCACAACCGGTACTTGTGGAGTGGAGGTTGTGGAGTAGCCAGATTCATTCGAACGAACTCCGAAAACCACTCACTCATCATTCAGAAAAAGGCTTCCTTAGCCTCTCCCTCTTGACTACTATCATTCGACCTAGATGTGGCTGACGTTGTCTCTTGAGTGGGAGTAGGTGCATTGCTCTCTACATCATCAACAACTGCTCGATCGGGATCCATTTACTAT
This sequence comes from Gossypium rotundifolium, assembly GCA_025506655.1. Taxonomy (NCBI): domain Eukaryota; kingdom Viridiplantae; phylum Streptophyta; class Magnoliopsida; order Malvales; family Malvaceae; genus Gossypium; species Gossypium rotundifolium. The sequence continues at coordinate 94,860,405 of CP106729.1, read as the reverse complement.
ACGAAAACACATTTGTAACTATTAGGATTCATCACACTATCACAACTATATATATATGGCATGTATAGCTAGACTCACACATGCTACATTAGTCCTAGAATCGACTAAATCGTAGCTCTGATACCAATAAAATGTAACACCCCTAACCTGAATCGTCGCCAAAATAAGGTTAAAAGGCATTACTGAACAATCGAAACATTTCATATCCATTTCACGACACTAAGTCAATTATCATTCAGTCATTGATCGTTGTTTTGTCGAGTCTTAAAATTTATATAAAGAATGATCGAACTTGGAATCTAACTAAGAAAACGATGGAGGCAAGTACATCTATCGAACAATAGTATAGTTTAGGCAAGACCAGAATGTCAAATCCCAAAGGAACCAAAAGTACTAATACTAACTCTCTTTTTATTATCTAGCCTAAGATAAATGGAATTTGTTGTTTAATCTAAATTAACTAACTACTAAACTAAAAACTCTAAGACAAAGAAGAATGAAATTTGGAAAATAACTTGAGGAAAAACCAATTGATTAAGACGACACCCAAGGAAGAATCCACCTAGACTTCACTTGTTATCTAACACTGAACCAGAGGATTTATTCACTTGACTTGATCCGTTAGATTCCCTAACGTATATTAATCTCTCTCGAGACGACTAACATCTAACCCTAGGTTGATTAATTGAAATCTCTTTCTAATTAAAACCCCTAGAATTGCATTAACTCGATCTATAGACTCCCATATTAGATTTCACCCTAATTCTGCAAAATCTCGTCACCCTATCTCTAGGCACGCGATCAACTCCGCTTAATTATGCTAGATCTACTCTTAGGCAGGGACTTTTGCTCCTCCACTTAAGCACATCATACTTGAATTAATATCCCAAAAATATCAACACAAGGATTGAGAACAAATAATTAAAAACAAGTCAAATATTTATCATATAGTTCAACAAACGATAACAAGATTCATCTTAGGTTTCATCCTCCTCAGGTATCTAAGGGTTTAGCTCATAACAATAAAAGAAAACATCTCAAAAGAAAATATAAAACAAAACATAAGAAATCCCTAAAACCCCTGAAGGAATTGAAAGAGAGATCCTCCGTCTTGAGTATAATTTCAGCTTTCTGAGATGAATCAACTGGCTATCTTCGAGTAAATCTCGACAAATCTGCCCTCTTTGGCCTAGCTGGCTCAATGGTTGAAATTTAAATTGCCACACAACTAAAGCACACGATCGTGTGTATAGACCATGTGGATAAGTCAGAATGACAAGGTTTGGCACAAGGGCCAGGGCCACGGGCATGTCAAGGTCGTGTGAAATTAGTCAGTGTCGACCACGGGTGGAAGACACGGGCATGTTTTAGGGATACACAGGCGTGTCCCTAATTCAACAGGCGTGTGGCCCCAGTTTTGATGAAAAGTTTTCCAAGTCCATAAAACTCCTTAGTTAAATTCCACAAACCTCTCGGAGGTATGTTTAGGGCCACGTAGGCCAAGAGTGAGCAAGAAATAGGTTGAACCAAATGTTATAGCCATTTACTACACGTTCAAGTAAGGTTAAGCACGGTAATGCCTCGCATCCGGTCCTGTCGTCGGACACGGGTAAGGGGTGTTACATTTAATGGTATCAGAGCTACGGTTTAGTTGGTTCTTGAACTAACGTAGTGTGAGTATGAGTCTAGCTGCACATGCCATATATAAGAGTGATTGTACAATGATAGTGTGACGACTCCTGACATTTTAAATTGTATTTGATATAGTTAATGGATTCTGATCCTAATCGAGCTGCAACTGATGATGTTACAAGTAATGCGCCGGCTCCCATGCAAGGGACCGTGCCAGTTGAAAGTAGACCTGAGACTTTGGGTTAGGAGGAAGAGACTCGAAAAGCCTTTATTTGAATGATGAGTAATTGGTAAACAGAATACCTTCGAGCAAATCTGAATGCTCCACCTCTTCTACCCCACCTATTTCTCAACCTACTCATGTAGCTCCCCAAGTAGTAGAAGTTGTAAGATGAGAAAAGCCTCCGGTTGATAGGATCCGGAACCAAGGAGCTGAGGAATTTAGGGCTAGTAAGGACAATGATCCAGAAAGTGCAGAGTTCTAGCTCGAAAACACCACTCGGGTGTTTGATGAGCCATCGTGCACACCTAAAAAGTGCAAGAAGTGTGTAGTTTCCCTTTTGAGAGATTCTGCTTACCAGTGGTGGAATACCCTTATGTCGGTGATACCAAGGGAAAGGATCACATGGGAGTTCTTTCAAGAAGAGTTTCGAAAGAAATATAAAAGTCAAATATTTGTTGACCAGAAGAGAAAGGAATTCATTGAAGGAATTCATTGAACTGAAGCAAGGAAAAATGACAATAACTGAATACGAGCGTGAGTTTGTGAGACTCAGTAAGTATGCTCGAGAGTGTGTGTCTTCGGAAGCCATTATGTGTAAGAGGTTTGAGGACGGGCTAAATAAAGATATAAATTTATTCATTGGTGTCCTTGAATTGAAAGAATTTGTTGTGTCAGTAGACAGAGCTTGTAAGGCTGAAGACCTGGTTAAAGAGAAAACAAAGGCTGAGATGGAGTCTCGTGACTCGAGAAAGAGACAGATGAGCAAAACATTTCAATCACCATCTAAGAAGTCAAGAGACTTCTCAACCCGATCAGCTACTTCAACCAAGTTTTCAAATAAGAGTAAGAGTAAACAATACTCAGGGCCTAAAATCCAGACTACATCAATTGCTAGCATTGGCAACCCCTAACCTAGTAGACCGGAGTACCCCCAGTATGGCAAACATCACTCCGGTGAATGTCAAGCAAATGAACAAGCCTGCTTCAGGCGTGGGTCTTTAGACCATTTTATTAGAGATTGTCCAGAAGTGGATGAGAAAGAGAAGCCTCAGGAAGCAAGACTAAGAGGCACTACTAGAGGGAGATCACAAAGAAACCCAAAAAGCGGGGCAAGTAGTAAGACTACTCACAAGGAGCAGGCGGCGAAACCTGAGGGCCAAGCGCCTGCGAGAACTTATGCCATTCGCGCTCGCGAAAAGCATCATCTCCTAACGTGATTAGGGGTACCTTTTCTCTCTATGATACTAAAGTTATTACTTTAATAGACCCGGGATCTACCCATTCATATAAATGAAAGAAAGTAGCATCTAAAATGAGTATGCTCGTAAAGTCTACAGCATTTGTGATAAATATGTCTAATTCTTTAGGCAATAGTGTGTTAGTTGATAAAGTATACAAAGATTGCCCATTAATGATTAGAGGTCATTATTTTAAGGCAAATCTAATGATATTTCCATTTGATGAATTTGATATTATTCTTGGTATGGATTGGTTAACCACTCATGATGTGACAGTAAATTGTGGAAAGAAATATATTGAATTGAGATGTGAATATGGGGACACTCTTCATGTTGAATCAGATGATCAAGACAGGTTACCGGTAGTGATATCTCACATGTCGGCCTAGAGGTATGTAAGAAAGGGGTATAAGGCTTATCTAGCATTTTTGATGAATGCTAAAGAAACAAAATTAAAGATTGAATCAGTTCCGATAGTATGTGAGCACCCAAATGTATTTCCAGAAGATTGCCAGGGTTACCTCTGGTTAGAGAGGTTGAATTTGGTATCGAATTAGCTCCCGGCACTGCACCCATATCAATTACACCTTACAGAATGGCTCCAACTGAGTTAAAAGAATTGAAGGCATAGTTGTAAGAGTTGACGGATAAAGGTTTTACAAGATCGAGTAGTTCTCCATGGGGTGCTCCAGTGCTATTTGTGAAAAAAAAAGATGACTCCATGAGTTTATGCATAGATTATTGTCAGCTTAATAAAGTAATCGTGAAGAACAAGTACCCTTTGCCAAGGATCAATGACTTGTTCGATCAATTGAAGGGAGCCACTTTGTTTTCCAAGATAGACTTAAGATCGGGATATTACCAGTTGAGAGTGAAGGACTTAGACGTGCCTAAGATTGCTTTTCAAATGAGGTATGGGCATTATGAATTTCTAGTCATGCCATTTGGTTTGACAAATGCCCCTATGGTGTTCATGGATCTAATGAACCGCATTTTTCGACCATTATTAGACAAGTTTGTTGTGGTATTCATTAATGATATACTAATATACTCCCGGATGAACATGAGCATGCCGAACACTTAAAGACAGTTTTATAGATTTTACGAGATAATCAGTTGTATGCCAAGTTTAGTAAATGTGAGTTTTGGCTAAAGGAAGTTGAATTCTTGGGACACATTGTCTCGGGAGATAGGGTTCGAGTTGACCCAGGCAAAATCTTAGCTATTGTTGACTGGAAACCGCTAAAAAATGTGTCTGAGGTTAGAAGTTTCTGGGTCTAGCTGGCTATTATCGACGGTTTGTCAAAGGATTTTCCATGATAGCTACACCGATGACAAGATTATTATAGAAAAGTGTAAAGTTTGAGTGGACAGAAAAGTGCCAATAGAGTTTCGAGAGATTAAAAGCCATGTTGACAGAGGCTCCAGTTCTAGTACAACCTGAACCGAGAAAAGAATTTGTAATTTACAGTGATGCATCTTTAAACAGATTGGCCTTTGTACTTATGCAAGAAGGAAAGGTGATAGCATATGCTTCCAGCCAACTCAAGCCACATGAGAAAAACTATCTCACACATGATTTAGAGTTGGCTGCAATTATTTCCGCATTGAATATCTGGAGCCACCATTTGTATGGTGAAAGATGTCGAATATTCAAAGATCACAAGAGTTTAAAGTATTTGATGACTTAGAAAGAATTGAACTTAAGGCAACGAAGGTGGTTGGAGTTGATAAAAAACTATGAGCTAGACATTGATTACCATCAGGGAAAGGCAAATGTAGTCTCCAACGCCTTAAATAGAAAATCTTTATTTGCCTTTAGGGCTATGAATACCCAGATGACTGTATTAGAGGATGGTTCCATTCTAGCTGAGCTGAGAGCTAGACTGATGTTCCTCTAAGAGATCTACGAGGCTCAAAAGGATGATAACGATTTACAGACCAGAAAGACTCAATGCGAGTCAGGTGTCGAGTCTGATTTTTGGATCAATCTGGACGAATGTTTGATGTTCATGGATCGAGTATGTCTACTGAGAAATGATGAACTTATTCGTAAAGTTTTACATGAAGCACATAATGGATGCTTATCTGTGCATCTGGGTAGCACCAAGATGTATAACGACTTGAAGCAACGGTATTGGTGGTCGAGTATGAAGAAAGATATTTCTGAGTTTTTTTCAAAATGTTTAATTTGTCAGCAAGTGAAAGCCGAACATCAAGTACCTTCAGGTTTGTTACAACCTATAATGGTACCTGAGTGGAAATGGGATCAAGTCACTATGAATTTTGTAATAGGTTTGCCGTTGACACTGAGCAAGAAAGATGTTGTATGGGTCGTAGTCGATAGACTTACAAAGTTAGCCCATTTCATACCGGTGCATGTTGATTACTCACTAGACAAGTTGGTAAACTTGTATATCTCTGAGATTGTGAGGCTACATGGAGTGCCCTTATCGATCCTACCAGATAGATATCCGAGATTCACTTTCAGATTTTGGAAAAAGTTGCAAAAGGCCCTGGGCACAAAGTTGAGACTTAGTACAACTTTTCACCCCCAAACCAACAGACGGTCGGAGAGGTTAATACAAGTACTTGAGGATATGCTTCGGTGCTTTGTTCTTGAATTTCAAGGTAGTTGGGAAAAGCATCTACCATTGGTATAATTTTTCTACAATAACAGTTTTCAGTCAAGTTTTAAAATGGCACCTTATGAGGCTTTGTATGGGCGTAAGTGTCAAACGCCTTTATACTAGACTGAGCTTAAAGAAAACCATATTTACGAGGTTGATTTGGTTAGAGAAACCGAAGAAAAAGTAAAGGTGATTCGATACTATTTAAAAGTTTCTTCTCACAGGCAAAAATCTTACTCGGATCTAAAAAGGTTAACAGACAATGGTATCGTACACAGCCCATTGTAATTAAACAACAAGGTGGTATCGCACTTAGCCCACCATCAAAATTTTATATAACACACCTACCTATCTATTCCATCATTCATACAAGAATTATTCATTAACTACCACTTTCTATCTACTTGAATCATACATGTTCTCAATTATTCTATGCACTGATTAACAACAATAGTGTGCATGTAAAATGCATCGTTTACACGTAAACTTACCTCGATGCAAAACATGTTAACTAGTGATTTACTCAATCACTTTGCCTTTCCCATGGTCAAGGTTGATTTCGTGCTCTTCTTGATTTGGGTGAAGACAAGTTACTGAAATCTCAAGGCTTTCAAAACCCTTCTTTTGAGTGTAAAAATCGATGGAAGAGGAAGAGAAGAGAAAAAAGATGATGGCCTTCCCTTATTTTATCATATTTTAGTCAACTAGTCAACAACTATCATCAAATTTGACTAAAAATTAATGCTCTTGTCCTCCCTAGCTTCCTATGGCCGGCCATCACTAGAGGAATGGCCCAATTGCACTTTAAAATCCTCCAAATTTACATTTTATAGCTATTACATTTTAAAACTATTAGGTACCCCCACCTTAAAAAATAGTACTTTCGCACTTTATGCGATTTAGTCCTTTTTCACAATTAAGTACTCTATTGCTAAAATTAAAGCACCAAAAATTTCCATATAGCCATATATTAATGCCATAACACATAAAATAATACTAAAATAATTTCCTCAACCTCAGATTAGTGGTCTCGAGACCACTGTTTTGACTAGCCCCAAAATCGGGCTGTTACAACTCTTCCTCCCTTTTTGGGATTTTCGCCCTGGAAAATCTTATCGGTAAAGAGGTTTGGATATTGCTCTCTCATGGCTTCTTCCGATTCCCACGTAGCTTCTTCTACACCGTGCTTTTGTCACAACACTTTTACTAAGGCTATGTCCTTATTCCTCAATTGTTTCACTTCTCGAGCCAAGATTTTAATCGGCTCTTCCTCATATGTCATATCCGGTCGTATCTCAATTTCCGTGGGAAAAACCACATGCGAGGGATCAGAACGATAACGCCTTAGCATTGATACATGGAACACATTGTGAATTTTCTCTAACTCTACCGGTAAAGCCAACCGATATGCCATTGGCCCAATCCTTTCGGCAATTTCGTACGGCCCTATGAATCTCGGACTCAATTTACCCTTTCGACCAAATCTCAATATTTTCTTCCACAGCGACACTTTCAAAAATACTTTTTCACCCACTTGAAACTCAATTTCTTTTCTTTTCAAGTCTGCGTATGACTTTTGTCGGTCTGAAGCAGCTTTTAAACTATCCGAATCACTTTCACTTTTTCCTCAGTTTCTTTAACTAAATCAATCCCATGGATTTCCTTCTCACTCAACTCGGTCCAATACAAAGGAGTCCGACACTTACGACCATGTAAGGCCTCATACGGTGCCATCCATATGCTCGATTGATAACTATTGTTGTAAGCGAATTCCACCAAGGGTGGGTATCTTTCCCAACTACCTTCAAATTCTAACACACAGCATCGGAGCATATCTTCAAGAACTTGGATTACTCTCTCAAACTGACCATCAGTTTGAGGATGAAAAGCAGTACTAAAATTCAACCTTGTACCTAAGGCCTCTTGTAACTTCTTCCAAAACCTCGAAGTAAATCTCGGGTCTCTATCAGAGATAATGGATATAGGCACTCCATGTAATCTTATTACCTCTGCAATATACAACTCGGCTAACTTCTTTAGTGAATAATCAATACGTACCGGTATAAACTGAGCCAACTTCGTTAACCTATCAACGATAACCCATACAGCATCTTTCTTTTTCGGTGTCGAAGGCAACCCCGTCACGAAGTCCATGGTGATCCGATCCCACTTCCACTCGAGAACCATCACTGGTAGAAGTAATCCCGAAGACACCTGATGCTCGGCTTTCACTTGTTCACAAATCAAACATCTTGTTACATACTCCGAGATGTCTCTTTTCATTCTTGGCCACCAATAGAATTTCTTCAGATCATTGTACATTTTCATACTTGCTGGGTGTACTGATAAATGACTATTATATGCTTCTTGTAAAATTTCTCAGATTAACTCATCATCTTTAGGTACACAAATTCTATCATGGAACATTAAACAACCATTCGAACTTACGAAATTCGAATCGACTCCGATTCACACTTAGCTCTTTCACTAACATCTCATTATCATTTCTTTGAGCTTCACATATTTGTTGGACAAATAGTGGCCTAGCTCTCAACTCAACCAGTATAGCACCATCATCGGACAATGACAAACTCGTGCTCATAGTTCTCAAAGCATACAAAGATTTTCTACTTAAAGCATCTACAACTATATTTGCTTTCCCCGGGTGGTAATCGATCACTAGCTTGTAGTCTTTCAATAATTCAAGCCATTGTCGTTGCCATAAATTTAACTCTTTTTGATTCATCAAGTACCTCAAACTCTTATGATCCGTAAAAATTCGACACTTCTCACCATATAAATAATGTCGCTAAATCTTTAACGCAAAAATGATTGCGGCCAACTCTAGGTCATGAGTCAGATAATTCTTCTCATGTGGTTTTAGCTGTCTCGAGGTGTAAGCAACCACCTTACCCACTTACATCAACACACAACCAAGACCATTTAAGGACGCGTCATTGTAGACCACAAACTCCTTTCCTGACTCAGGCTGTACCAAAACTGGCGCTTCTATCAACAACGTTTTCAATCTCTCAAAACTCTGTTGGCATTTTTCAGTCCATTCAGACTTAACATCCTTCTGCAATAATTTCGTCATCGGGATAGCAATCATAGAAAATCCCTCCACGAATCACCTATAGTACCCCGCCAAACCCAAAAAGCTTTTGACTTTCGACACGTTCCTCAGCGGTTTCCACTCCACAATAGCCGATATCTTTCCCGGATCAACTCTAATGCCTTTTCCTGACACAGCATGTCCTAGGAATCTGACCTCTTGGATCCAAAACTCGCTCTTGCTAAATTTAGCATATAATTGCTTATCTCTCAAGGTCTGCAAGACAATTCTTAAATGCTTTGCATGATCACACTCATCTCAAAAGTAGACCAATATGTCATTGATAAAAACAACTACGAACTTGTCCAAATACGGTCAGAAGATACGGTTCATTAAGTCCATAAAAATCGTAGGAGCATTCGTTAAACCGAACGGCATGACCAGAAACTCATAATGGCCATACCTCGTCCTAAATGCTATTTTCGGCACGTCTTGTTCCTTAATTCTCAGCTAATAATATTCGAATCTCAAATCAATCTTGGAGAACACCATAGCTCCCTTCAGTTGATCAAATAGATCATCTATCCTTGATAAAGGATACCTATTTTTCACTGTAACCTTGTTGAGCTATCTGCAGTCTATACACAATCTCATCGATCCATCTTTCTTTTTCACAAATAATACCGAAGCACCCCACGATGAAAAGCTTGGTCTTGCAAAACCCTTATCCGTCAACTCTTGCAACTGGACCTTCAGTTCTTTCAACTCCAATGGTGCCATCCTATACAGAGTGATGGAAATAGGGGTCGTTCCCGGAACTAACTCAATTTCGAACTCAACCTCTCTGATTGGAGGTAGTCCATGTAACTCTTCTTTACAACCGGATACTCACATACAACCGGCACGGTTTCAACCTTTGCCTCAGACTCTTGACTATTCAGTACAAAGGCAAGATACGACTCACATCCTTTTCTCAAATATTTCTCAGCTACCATGGAAAAATCATCACCAGTAGGTTATCTGACTCACCTTATTCAACCCGAATAACATCTTCATTTTCACACTTCAATTCAATAAATTTACTACCATAATTCACTAAAACACTATGGGCAGTCAACCAGTCCATACCAAGAATCAAGTCAAACTCATCAAATGGCAGCAACATAAAGTTTACTGGAAAATAATGACCCTTAACTGTCAAAGGACAGTTCCTACACACCTTATCAACTAACACCTGTTTTCCTAGGGGGTTTGATACTTTTATCACAATTTCAGTAGGCTCAATAGTCATATTCAAACTAATTACCAATCCCATACAAATATAAGAATGGGCCGACCCCAGGTCAATCAAAGCAATAATAAAGGTGTCATAGAGAGAAAATGTACCCGTTATTACGTCCGACGACAATGCCTCTTCTCGAGCGCGAACAGCATAGGTTCTTACTGGCACCCGACCTTCTGACCTCATAGTAGTGTCTCGTGATACACCTCTACCACTAGTCCCACCTCCCGGGTTCTTTTGTGGCCTAACTCTAAAAGATGCATTGCTTGATCTTACCTCCTGCTTCTTTTCCTTGTCATCTCTTTCAGGACAATTTCGAATGAAATGGTCGGAGGATCCACACTTGTAGCAATTTCGATTATTTCCCCAACACTCCCTAGTGTGATATCTGCCACAACTTGGGCACTCTGGCTTGGACTTTGGATTGCCCACACTTGCCATTGAGGTGGTCTGAACTCTTAAACCCGAATACATATTACCTCGATCTCTCTGAATACCCGACTGACGTAGTCATCCGAGGGTTCCCTTCTCTAGACCTCTTCGATTAAGATTGGTATGACTTGCTCATCGACCTCTTCCTCGCATCACGAGCCTCACTTAGGGCCTTCCTCTTTTCCTTACTCAATTCTTTGGCCTTACTACCCCGATCCACTAGTATCACAAATTCTTTTAGCTCTAAGATCCCAACTAAAAGTTTGATGTCTTCATTTAACCCGTCTTCAAACCTCTTGCATAGGGTAGCTTCCGTGGATACACATTCTTGTACGTACTTACTGAGCCAAACAAATTCGTGTTCATATTCCGCTACAGTCATTTTTCCTTACTTTAACTCAAGGAATTCATTCCACTTCTGGTCTATAAACATTTAACTTATATACTTCTTTCGAAACTCTTCCAAGAAAAAGTCCCACATTACCCTCTCTTTAGGAACTACTGATGTCAACGTTTTCCACCAATAGTATGTCGAGTCCCTCAGCAAAGATACAGTACATTTCAAACTCTCCTCAAGTGTACATGAGAGTTCATCAAAAACCCTCATTGAGTTCTCAAGTCAGAACTCCGCCCGCTCAGGGTCATCATCTTTGTTAGCTCAAAAATTTTCAGCCCCTTGTTTTCGAATTTTATCTACCGGGGGCTTATTTGTCCTCACTATTTCTAAACCTTGGGGAGCCACAGGAATTGGCTGAGGTATAGGAGGAGGTGGAGGAGGTTGAGCATTGGGATTAGCTCGTACATACTCTGTGTACCAATTGCTCATCATTTGGAAAAAGGCTTCTCGAGCCTCTTCTCCTTGACCCCTAGTCTCGGGTTCACTTTGCACAGGCGCAATCCCATGCGCAAGAGCCGACGCATTACTAGCTGCATCATCAGCACCCGATTGATCGGAATCCATATACTACATAAAATAAATTTTTAAAATCATCAGAAGCCACCAACACTATCATTATACGCTTATGGCATGTATAGCCAGACTCCTACACACGCTATGGTAGTCCTAGAACCGACTAAACCATAGCTCTGATACCACTAAATGTAACACCCCTTACCCATAATCCCCACCGGAATCGGGCACGAGACGTTACCGAACAATTTACCAGATCGCCACTTAGGTTCAACGTGACTACTCTTCTCGAATCGCTTCAACTACTTCACACTCAACCTATGAGATCTCAATCATACCTACGAGAACTCTCGGGACCATATCAAAAGTTTTACGGTCCATAAAATTTCTTTTCATCTAAACAGGGAGTACATGCCCGTGCTAGATGATATACACGCTCGTGTGTAGTCACACACACCCATGTACTTACACCGTGCCCAAAAACCCCAACATTCTGTCAAAACTCACACGGCTAGGGCACGCCCATGTGAAATGGGGGCACGCCCGTGTACCCTAACAACATGCTCATGTCTTTCGCCCATGGGAAGTTCCTGACTAATTTAGCACAGCCTGGACACACCCGTGTCTCCTAACCTTGTGGAGCTACTGACTTGATCCACATGGCCTGGGCACACGCCCATGTCTCTACCGTGTGTCTTACACGATTCATGTACACGGCCGTGGGATTTGCCCGTGGCCTATTCTAATTAGTAATAATAAGGTGCGAGGGTTATACGGCCTGACACTGCCTTGAGTGTGTCACAGTGTGGCACATGAAGGCTATTTGCCAAGCTTCTAGCATCCCTATATCTTACTCTACATGGGTTTATTCAACAAACTAACAAACCTCTCTTAATCCACATGCACTCACATTGATAACATTGAAATTTCAAAAATGATAAAATATGCTATTATTCTTGGCAATTTACAAAATTAATGTCTTATCAATAGCCAATACACCTTTGGTCAAAATAACAAAATAATCTAACTAGTCTAGTCCTATGCATGCTATATACAAAATCACTAATCTAATTATACCAAAGTAAACAGATAGTGTAGGCAGTCTTCTAGTTATCGGCATATCCCGACTCGGCTCTTAAGCCCTATAAGACAAGGGAAAGAGAGAGGAGTAAGCTTAAAGCTTACTAAGTTCACATGTAAACAATGTAACACTCTAAAATGAATGAACATTTTTATAGCATTATTTGCTAAGCAAGAAATCAATCTACATTCAGTATTAGGCTTACTCATTTCCTCCATTCACACATTCCAATCACATCACAAGCATGATGCATACATTCAATAACGGTTTCCCTGCACTAAGCATCACAAGGTCACTTAATGTAACACATCACCATCTCAGAATACATTACCCGGTGGTTTCGCACTTAGCCCACCATCAGTCTTCATTAGGGTGGTATCGCACACAACCCACCAGAAAGGTTAAAAGACGATGGTATCGCACACAGCCCATCGTAATTAAACAACAAGGTGGTATCGCACTAAGCCCACCATTAAAATTTTATATAACACACCTACCTATCTATTCCATCATTCATACAAGAATTATTAATTAACTACCACTTTCTATCTACATAAATTATACATGTTCTCAATTATGCTATACACTGATTAACAACAATAGTGTGCATGGAAAATGCATCGTTTACATGTAAACTTACCTCGATGCAAAACATGTTAGCTAGCGATTTACTCAATCACCTTGCCTTTCCCACGGTCAAGGTTGATTCTACGCTCTTCTTGATTTGGGTGAGGACAAGTTGCTGAAATCTTAAGGCTTTCAAAACCCTTCTTTTGAGTGTAAAAATCGGTGGAAGAGGAAGAGAAGGGAAAAAAGATGATGGCCTTCCCTTATTTTATCATATTTTAGTTAACTAGTCAACAACTATCACCAAATTTGACTAAAAATTAATGCTCTTGTCCCACCTAGCTTCCTATGGCGGGCCATCACTAGAGGAATGACCCAATTACACTTTAAAATCCTCTAAATTTACATTTTCTAGCTATTAGGTACCCCCACCTTACAAAATAAAACTTTTGCACTTTATGCAATTTAGTCCTTTTTCACAATTAAGTACTCTATTGCTAAAATTAAAGCACCAAAAATTTCAATATAGCCATATATTAATGCCATAACACATAAAATAATACTAAAATAATTTCCTCAACCTCGGATTAGTGGTCCCGAGACCATTGTTCTGACTAGCCCCAAAACCGGGTTGTTACAAGCCCTAAGTTCCCCCTTTTTAGGTATACTTAGGGTGTTTATATAGGCTTCGGAATATGTTTCTTCACCCCTAAATATCCTAATCCGAGTGAAACTTCTCTTTGTCACGACAGGGACACGCCCATGGCATACGCCCGTGTGAATCGATTTCAGGCCGTGGTCGAGTCTGCTGAAGAGACACGCCCGTATGTTTCGGGGTCCAGGCCATGTTAGAGTAAATTATGGAGGCACGGCCGTGTGGTCTTGGGCCCATGCCGTGTCAATTTCCATTTTGACCCAATTTGTTCCGTTTTAGGCCCGTTTCTCGTTCTTTTCATCCTCCGGTGCTCTCCTAAGTATAAAACATGTGAACAAAGGATTAAGAGCACCAAATTACATAATTCAAGGCTTAAATCATCCAAAAGTATGCTAAATATGGGCCTAAAATATGTTACTTTTACGGTTTATCAAATACCCCCACACATAAGCTTTTGCTTGTCCTCAAGCAAAATTCTCAACTTACAATTAAAACGAACTTTCCACAATTCATAATTTTCATCAACAATGTCTCATCATAATTCATAGACAATTCATACATGGATAATTTAACTCAAAGACTCCCAAAGACTCAAACAATTCTAAGTCATATATTTGTAGCACGAAAACATAGGTGTCTCCCCTTATCTAAATAATTACCTTTAATTCAAAACTAACAAGGATTGACATCCTTGCTAAAGTTTCACTCAAAGCACTCGAAGTGTTTAAGGTTCAAGAATAAGCACTCATAAGTCGAACCTGGAAAGTTAATCCCATAGGCTTGCCTAAAAATTAAATCTCCACCACTGTAGAATGAGATGATACACAAATCAAAAGGACTTAAACAGGGTTATAACAGGGCTTGGGTTAAAGGTGTGGATAAAGGCTGAATTAGAAGGGTTAGAATCGAGATTGAATTGACAAATTACCTAACTAGAAAAATGAACTAATAAACTGAACAATTACATCACATGAAAATTTAAAATACTAATAATATGAGCTTCTTCTTCAAGATGTTAAATTTAAACGTATAAGCTCTTAGAACATAGAACTAATAATGAATATACTTCGTGCATTTTTTTTAAACAAGTCAAAAGATGAATTTACTAACAAAATACTTAGGCAACCGATCAAATCAAATCTCGATATAAGGGTAGGCAAAAAGAGTGGTGATTAAAAATACAAAGGGTTTTGGGGGAATATTAGTGGGCAAGTAAATGAAAAGGATTGTTAGGATCAACGGGGTTCACTAGGGGTTAATTGTGGAGGTAGGCTTTTTGTGGAGTAAGTGGATTAAAACCTAGGTGCCTTTATCATCTCTATATATCAAATCAAAGGTATGGTCTTGACATGTATAATCGAAGCAAGTTTTAGAATAACAAATCAATGTTGACACACTCATAATCAATAAAGTGAGCATGAAAAGGAGTATATGCTCTATAAGGCTCAAAATCTCACAAAAATTATGGGTTTTTTACATCGATCCCTATAAATTTCAAACTTCAAGGTAATATTCAAATTCAGTTCGACAACCTAGAAAATTTTGGATTCTTAAATGGACTTATCATGCTTGATTCTCTAGTATCTTAAAGTTTAAATCATCAATGCACAATTAACTATGACTTAATCTAAGACATATCAATAAAAATCATAAATTAACAGAAATTTTATCCTAATCAGTAATATGAGAAAATTACTTAAGACAAGATATCATTCAGGGATTTGAGAATAATGCAAAAAGTTAGGCATTTTTCTAAATAAACTTTCACCCTCCACACTTAAGATGTATATTGCCCTCAATGTACAAATACAGATAATATTCATATAATAAGAAAATTAAAAGATATGGGGAGAAGTGAAACTTCCTAAATTATGGATGAATTCATTGGAGGATGTGAAAAATACGTTGAAGGTGTCATCTTTTGGTGTGGTGGTTACTAACGAGCTTTGCGCTAGATGAAAAAATTAGGGAGCTCGTGAAGAATTAGCCAGGAATTAATAATAAAGATTCAAAATATATGAAATAAATATTTAAAGAAAAATAAGCTAAAGTGAAGAAAAATAAAAAGTAAAATAAACTTATAAGAAAAGGTAAATGGACTGAAAAGTCCTTATTGTAAGATGGTTCGTGACGTGGGTGTGATTTCTAAGGCCGTGGTGTGTGATTTCCTAGAAGCCTTAAGAATCTAAAACCAAGAAACTAAAAGAAAATAAAATAAATTAAGCATAAGAGAAGTATAGATAAGGAAAATAAAGGAAAATATTAAAAAAATAAGACCGAAAAGGTCTTAAAGACCCTTGGCTTGTCGATTATATGAAGCGACTGGCATGAACTTATGTAGGTCGATCTCTCACGGGGAGACTATGCTTTGATCCTGCCGCTTCTTCGGCATAAATGTGGTGGTCAAGGGTTTTGAAAGATGAATGTGAATGAAAATGAAAGTGAGAACCAAAAAGGTGTAGAAAAAGAGGTTTAGGAGTAAATGGAGAGGGGAGGAGGGAGTGGTGGTTTAAATAGATTTTCAAGTCTGATGCCTTCCCAGGCCCGTGTACCGTGGGCATGTTAAGTCACACGGCCTCCTCACACGCTCGTGTTGTAGGTCGTATCGTTTCTCCCACGCTTGTGTTCAAATTTCCACGCCCATGCTTGGTAAGTCAGTGTCGACCACGATCGCCTCGCACACCCATGTTTAGTTTGCCACTACCGTGTATGAACTCATAATGTTGGCCACTGCCATCGCACGGCTGTGGCATGGTAGTTGGGCCCGTGACTTGAAAATTGATTCGTTCTGACTCGTACCATCTCTGCTATGTCAGTACGGAGATTCGATGCATCCACATAGCCACGGCCATGGCCGTGTGCAAGGCCGTGTGGCATGAAAATCTGCCAAAGAAAAAGAAAAGAACAGGAGGGAAAGAAAAATTATAACAATAAATAGGGTTAGTGCTCGGGTTGCCTCCCGAGAAGCGCTCGTTTAAAGTGTTAAACTCGACTTTCCTCTCATTTGCATATTCAAGGAGGTTTGAGGAGTTAAAAATCCTTCCTCGTGTTAGCAGTTCCATTATCATGATAGAGTTTAAGACGAGTAGCGTTTATTTTCAAAGTGCCAAACATGGGATTACTTACCTCGACTGTTCCGTATGAGAAGACATTGATTACCTTAAAAGGGATTTCCTTGCTTGTGTTAGGATCAGGTGGAGATATTCGTGGGTATACTTTGTCTAATAGTACCTGATCTCCAATTTTGAACTTGTCTGCCTTATGAAATAGCTTCGGTTCTGCTTCGTGTATCCCTAGTTCTTCTTTAAGATGCATCTTCTCCTCTTCTAGTTCATCGATATGAATCTCTTATTCCTTGTGAGTTATTTCCTTGTTGGCATAGGTTTTAGGATCGGACTCAGTTGTGTTCTTTTGTGGTGCTTCCTGAAAAGAAGGGTTAACCGAATGGTTATCAAAAGAATTTACTTTCTCACCTTGGTTATTCGATGTTTTGGCTAAATTGAGGGCTTGAAGAGTAACTGTCTCGTCACCTACACAGAGTATAAGTTCACCTGCATCAACAATAATTTTAGTCCTGGCAGTTGCTAAGAATGGTCTTCCTAAAATTAGGGGTATCATGTTGTCCTCATCCATGTCTAAAATGACAAAGTCTACCGAGAATACGAATTTATCAATCTTCACAAGTACATCTTCAATTATACCCCTAGGAACTCTGATAGTTTTATTAGCTAATTGAATGCTCATCCTAGTTTGTTTGGGCTTCCCTAGACCTATTTGTTTAAACAATTTATAAGGCATGACAATTATGCTTGCCCCTAAATCAGCTAACGCATTATCAATAGATAAACTACCAACTAAGAATGGAATTGTAAAACCCCCTGCACCTTTTAGTTTTCGTGGTAGTTTATTTTGCAATATTGCTGAGCATACTCCGTTCAGTTCCACATGTGATTCATTGTCTATCTTCCGCTTATTTGTCAATAGCTTCTTTAAAAATTTTCTTGAATCTGGCATCTGTGAAAGAGCTTCAAGAAACGGTAAGTTAATATGTAATTTCTTTAAAAGTTTAAGAAACTTACCGAACTGTTCCTCTGTGTTGCCTTTTGTTATTGCTTCGGGATATGGTATGCACGGTTTGTGTTCTTTGATTACCTATTTTGGTTTTACCTCAACTTTACCTTCTTCCACCGCACTCTTTTCTCTTAACTTGGGCTTCTCTATCCCTTCACTGTCTTGAGCTATTACAGCTTGAATTTGCTCTATTGGGTTAGTCTCGGTGTTGCTCGGTAGTCTTCCCTGTGGTCTCTCATAGATCTGCCTAGCAAGTTGACCTAATTGATCCTTGAGCTCCTGTGACAATACTTCAAGTTTTGTTTCTACCTTTTGGAAATGTGTTTCTGAAGCTGCTATGAATTTTGTCAGCATCTCTTCAAGGTTTGGTTCCTTTTCCTGTGGGTAGGGCTGTTGTTGGAAGTTTTGAGATGGTTGTTGCCTTTGATTTTCTTGGCCACCCCATGAGAAATTGGGGTGGTTTTTCCAACCTAGATTATAAGTATTACTATAAGGGTTATTGTTAGATCGAAAATTATTACCCATATAGTTCATTTGTTCGCTCTCCATGCCCTATCTGTAGGGTGGGTACTCAAGATTCACCACGCCTTCACTTACGACGTACTGCATAACTGGATGTGCCTGCGAAGAACCATATAAACTATCAAATTTTTTATGTAGCAATTCTACCTGATTTGATAACATGGTTAATGCATCGAGGTTGAAAACTTCGGCTGCTTTGGCTGCCCTTGTTCTTGTAACTTGCCACTGATAGTTATTCAGTGACATCTCATCGATAAACTCGTAGGCTGCCTCGAGAGTTTTATTGTTCAGAGTTCCGTCGAAAGCTGGGTCGATTAATTTCCTTGTTGAGGGGTTCACACCATTGTAAAAAGTCTGCACCTGTAGCCATAATGGTAATCCGTGGTGACACTTTCTCAACAAATCCTTGTATCTCTCCCATGCGTTGTAAAGTGTCTCTGAATCCATCTGCACAAAAGAAGAGATATCATTCCTTAACTTGGCCATTTTGGCCGGTGAAAAATATTTTAATAAAAATTTTTTATCATCTGATCCCATGTAGTGATTGATCATCGTGGAAGAGAATGTAACCACTATTTGGCTTTATTCCTCAAAGAAAAGGGAAATAACCGAAGACGGATGGCATCATCAAAAACGCCATTTATTTTGAAGGTATCATACCATTCTAGAAAATTCGCTAAGTGTGTGTTAGAATCCTCATCCTGCAAACCATCAAACTAAACAAACTGTTGTATCATTTGTATAGTGTTAGGTTTCAGTTTAAAATTATTTGCAGCAATAGTAGGCCTAACAATACTTGACTCAGTTCCTGTTAAACTAGGTTTAGCATAATCATACATAGTACGTGGAGCGTGACGTTCGGCTGCCTCTGGAGGTAGCAGATTATTCTCGACCATCCTTTGAGTAGGATTAGTTTCGCCTTCTTGCTCTTCTTCTATATAGTTTAAGCTTTGCGCTATCTCTCTGCGATTTCTATGAACGGTATCTTTGATGTCACTATCGTAAAGTAGAGGTCCTGTTGGGTTTCTTCTAGTCATAAACTAGAGGTACCTGAAAGGAGCAAAAGAAGAAAATTTAGAAAAGTAAAAATAAAATTTAATTGCAAAAATAAAATATGGCTAAAGTAATAAAGTTAAGTGTTCTTAATATTTCAATTCCCCGACAACAGCGCCAAAAACTTGATCATTGTTTTGTCGAGTCTTAAAATTTATATAGAGAATGATCGAACTTGGAAACTAGCTAAGACAACGATGGAGGCAAGCGCACCTATCGAATAGTAGTATAGTTTAGGCAAGACCAAAATGTCGAATCCCAAAAGAACCAAAAGTACTAATACTAACTCTTTTTTTATTATCTAGCCTAAGAATTAAGGGAATTTGTTGTTTAATCTAAATTAACTAACTACTAAACTAAAGACTTCTAAGACAAAGAAGAATGAAAGTTGTAAAATAACTTGAGGAAAAACCAATTGATTAAGACGACACCCAAGGAAGAATCCACCTAGATTTCACTTGTTATCTAACACTGAACTAGACGATTTATTCACTTGACTTGATCCATAAGATTCCCTAAAGTATATTAATCCCTCTCTCGAGGTGACTAACGTCTAACCCTAGGTTGATTAATTGAAATCTCTTTCTAATTAAAACCCCTAGAATTGCATTAACTCGATCTATGGACTCCCATATTAAGTTTCACCCTAATCCGACAAAATCTTGTCACTCTATCTCTAGGCACACGGTCAACTCCGCTTAATTATGCTAGATCTACTCTTAGCCAGGGACTTTTTCTCCTCCACCCAAGAACATCATACTTGAATTAATATCCCGAAAATATCAACACAAGAATTAAGAACACATAATTAAGAACAAGCCAAATATTTATCATATAGTTCAGCAAACAATAACAAGATTCATCTTAGGTTTTATCCCCTCAGGTATCTGAGGGTTTAGTTCATAATAAAATAAAGGAATACATCTCAAAAGTAAAGATAAAACAAAAAATAAGAAATCCCTAAAACCCCTTGAAGGAATTGAAGGAGAGATCGCTGTCTTAAGTATAATTTCGGCTTCTTGAGATGAATCAACTGGCTATCTTCTAGTAAATCTCCACAAATCTGCCCTTTTTGACCTAGCTGGATGCCTCCTGACTAAAGCCCTGGGTTCCCCCTTTTTAGGTTATATTTAGGGTGTTTATATAGGCTTCGAAATATGTTTCTTCGCCCCTAAATATCCTAATCTAAGTGAAACTTCTCTTTGTCATGACAGGGACACGCCCATGGCACACGCCCGTGTGAATCAATTTCAAGTCGTGGTCGAGTCTGCTGAAGAGACATACCCATGTGTTTCGGGGTCCAGGCCATGTTAGAGTAAATTATGGAGGCACGGCCGTGTGGTCTTGGGCCCAGGCCATGTCGATTTCCATTTTGACCTAATTTGGTCCGTTTTAGGCCTGTTTCACATTCTTTTCATCCTTCGGTGCTCTCCTGAGTATAAAACATGAAAACAAAGGATTAAGAGAACCAAATTACATAATTCCAGGCTTAAACATCCAAAAGTATGCTAAATGTGGGCCTAAAATATGTTACTTTTACGGTTTATCAGAGACCACAAATCTTAAGTAGAAAATGTGTTTAAATGATTTACAAGGCTATGAGGTATTTGCATGATTGTGTGAAAGTCACATGAAGAAATTTTATTAATTAGTGAATGAATTGTCCATTAGGACTAAATTGCAAAGAATAGAAAAGGTGAGATTCTAGAAGGTTCAAGTATGAAATAGAATTATGAAAAATCCTAGAGGTCCTTATTTATCAATTAGACCATTATATATGATGATGGACAAAAATATACATGGGAAGGAAAAATCTTAAGAAAGGGTCATTAAGGGCATTTTGGTCATTTGGTTAATTAAAGAATAAAAAGGTAAAATAAGCCAAAAATCATGTCCATCTTCTTCCCTATGGTGCCAAAATTTTCAAGGACTCCATAGCTAGGGTTTTGTTCATTTTCAAGCTTAAAGTAAGTGCATCCTAGCCCCGTTTTTAATGTTCTTCGTATTTTTGAAACCCTCGTAGCTCGGTTTAGCTATTTCTAGCCATATGTTAAGGTAGGGTTTACGTTCAAAAATTTACCCATGTATGACATGCATGTATTTTGATGTTTTATGAAAGAATATAAAAGTTTGATGTATGATAAACATCTTTTTCTAAGTGATTTTCATGAAAGATGCATGAAAAGGACCAATTTGTAAAGTTATAGAAATGGTCATACATGAGTGAAATAGTGGGAATTTAATGTTGCTATAGTTGAGAAAATGATTCGGCTAGGCTTGAAATGCAAGAAATTTGAATGAAAATCATTTTACGAGCCTAGGGGCGAAAGTGTAATTATGTGAAAGTTTAGGGGCAAAATCATAATTTTGACAAAATATGAATTATGAGTCGGTTTAGTCAATGCATGTGTTTAACAAGAGAAATTTATTATTATAGATCAAGAAACACGAAGCCTGGATCGAAACCGAGGCAAGAACAAAGTTAAAGACTAAATCGAACACCGAGACACATTTTGAGATTCGAGGTAAGTTTGTATGAAATTAGCATTTCATAATGTTTGATATTTGAAAACATTCATTATTATGTTAATGCATGTTATTGTGAACGAAATCGAGCTATCAAGTCTCGATGAGTAAACGATGAAAGCAGGCTATATTGTAGTTTCGGTTATAGTTCTGAAGTATGTATATTACCTATGTATGCATATGAGAAAGGAAAGGTCCCGTATAAGACCATATATGGGATATGGCTTCGGCACCAAAGAATGATCTCGTATAAGACCATGTTTAGGACATGGCATCGACATCGAGTTATGAGATCCCATAAAAACCATATCTAGGATATGACGTCAGCACTAAGGAGTGATCCCATGTAAGACCATATCTGGGATATGGCATTGGCATCAAATCTTATGTATGTTAAGCTTGAATGATTCATGATGATCCGAATTATTCATAAGCAAAAGAGTCAAGTATGTGAGTTGGCCTAGATCCAACTCTATTTATGGATGGCCTTGAGTAATGTTTATGGTATGAATGATAAAGATGTGAGTTTATAGTTATGTTAGGAAATGTGTTAAACTACATGAATCAGTGATACAGGTCTCTTGAGTAAGTAAAAGTTACCAGATCATATTGACATGAGATGGGTAAGACTAAGTAAGAATAAGTGGGAATAAGTACGAGTAAGTACTTTTATTCATTAGTGCTATGTTACCATTGTTTCATGATATGAATGATTATAGTTTGAGTAAATTGTCATTCTAAAATTTCATGAAAACTTACTAAGCTATATCCTTACCCCTCTCTCTTCCCTTTTCCTTGTAGTTTCGCAAGTTAGCTTGAGGATCATTGGACGTCGGAGCTCAGAATCACACTATCGACATCACTTTGGTATAACGATTTAGACTTATTTTGAGTATGGCATGTATAGGATTCGAGTATTTTGTTAAGTTGTAATTGTTAGCCAAAGTGTTGGCTATGTATGTTACTAACGTCATTTTGTAAATGGTCTTGAGTTAGGCCAATACTTGGCAAATCATTTTTCTCAATGAAGGTAAATTTCATGCAGTGTATGCTCTTGTGTATGTCTCGATTTCTTAAATTTCTAGAGATATTAATTGGTCATCTTTTAATTTGGAATGATTTGAATTGGAGTTGCGTGTGTGCGATGTAGAGTGGCAAAATGACTTGGTAGATAGCCTACTAATTGTTCACATGGGTAGACACACGGGCGTGTGTCTAGACCGTGTGGGAGGCACGGCTAGCACATGGGCGTATGCCTAGGCCGTGTGAAGTTTGCACCTTGCATTTGAAATTTAAATCGCCACATGACTGAAGCAAACGGTCGTGTGAATAGACCATGTGGATAAGTCAGAATGACAAGGTTTGGCACACGGGCCAGGGCCACGGGCGTGTCAAGGCCATGTGAAATTAGTCAATGTCAACCACGGGTGGAAGACACGGGCATGTTTTAGGGATACACAGGTGTGTCCCTAATTCAACACGGGCGTGTAGCCCCTGTTTTGATGAAAAGTTTTCAAAGTTCGTAGAAGTCCTTGGTTAAATCCCACAAACCTCTCGGAGGTATGTTTACGACCACGTAGGCCAAGAGTGAGCAAGAAATAGGTTGAACGAAATGTTATAGCCAGTTACTACACGTTCAAGTAAGGTTAAGCATGGTAATGCCTCGTATCTGATCCCGTCATCGGACACGGGTAAGGGGTGTTACAATTGAGTTGATGATGTCATAAAATAGAATGTCAAGGTTTTTCACACGGGTAAAGACACGGGCGTGTCATGGCCGTGTGAGGGACACGGACGTGTGTCAGGCCGTCGAAAAACCCCTGTAGGTCCGAAATGAAAAATAAAATCCACACGGACTAGGGACATGGGCATGTGTAATTACACAGCCTGCCCACACGGGCGTGTCCCTCTTCACACGGGCGTGTGGCCCTGTTTGTGTCAAAATTTTCTAAGTGTTCAAAAGTTTCCAGTTTGGTCTCGAATCATTCCGTGTGCAAGCTTAGGGTCTTGTAGACCTATAATAAGGACATTAAGGTCTCGAATGGAAAGTTTTAATTTGAAATGAAATTTTAAGGATCGATGTTGTATGTTTGAGCAAGTTAAGTATGATAATGCCTCGTATCCGATTCAGGTGTCGAATACAAGTAAGGGGTGTTACATAAGAAGTATGTTGGTGAGACGATCCAACGGAAGAGACTTGGAATCATATAAGGAAAATGTCAAGACTGAGTCAAATTCCACTGAAAGACCAACAAAGATGACGCTTACGTATTCTCCATCAGGAACAACATGACCAGAAGCACTCAAAAAATCACAAATGACCTTAATTTTGGCCAAATATTCCCTCACAGTCAGGTGGCCTTTCTTTAAATAATGCAACGAGACCTTTCTCAACTTTCCCAACTATTGCAAATTAAATCACCAATTTAATCATAACATCCAACGGAGTAGCTTCAAATGTATTTGTTATAATTAACATTAATTACATCTCTGAACCAATTTTATTTCAACATCTATTTTACATTCTTCAAATTTATTGTTTTTCAAAATGAAAAGTCAAAATAATTTCAATATGTTGATGTTAATTGTTGATGTATCAAAAAATCAATACCTAATTTCTAATTCATTTCAAACATTATTGGGAACTTTGGAACCTATTTGATTATTTAATTACCGTAATCTATAACGCAAACTCTGTTCTTATTCAAGGTATGGGCGGAAGTCGTAAACAATATAGATCACATATATAAATATTAGTCAATTAATCAAGAAGGACAAACGGAGTAATTTAATTTCATTTCATTTTTCTTTTTGAAGGAGTAATTTCATTTTATTATTAGTTTATGGATCATATTAATTATCATAAATCGACATAAATCTTAAAATTATATGTGTACTTTAATATATAATTTTAATTTGGAGAAATTATATACATAAAATTTTAATTGTAATTCAAATAGATATATAAAATTTAAATTTTAATTCAATCATACATATTTTAAAAATAAATATATTAATTTATTTTTATATTAAATAAATATAATTATTTTTATACCTAATATATAAACATAAAATGTTACTATATAAAAAGCGTTAGTCTTATAAATATTTTATTATTATAATGTAGATGTCTATTAGGATTAGGTTCCATTTGATAATTTGTAAAAGCTTTCCCGTAAAAATTTTTTTGATTTTTGGTTGGCTGTAAATGATTTTTCGTGAGAAAATATTTTGCATAACACGAGAAAATGAGGAGTTTTTTTAAGGAAAATATCTTACCCTTTTGAATTTGGTAAGACATTTTCCGGAAAATGACGCCTTCTTTCTCCCCTTTCCCCTTCCCCTTGGGTTGCAAATCAGTTTGGTCAAGGACCTTTTCCGGTTCCTCCTTCATCCAGGTAAGGCTCCTTCTCCTTCTCCTTCTCCTTCTTCCGTTCTTCATTCCTCTTCCTTCTTCCGCTTCTCTTCCATGTAAAAGTCAGTCGCATATCTTCTCTTCTCAGCATATTCTGTTTCGTTTCCTCTCTTTCTCTCTTTCTCATGCAAATCTACCATGAATTCTTCGCTGGGTCTTGGCTTAAGGTGATGATCGTTTTTTGATTTCTAACATTCTTATTTTAATGAATTATGCTAATTGTCATCAAATTAAGAGAAAGTGAAGTAGCCGATGAAGATTACAGATTATCTATTGGGCTATTTGCCTCATATTTGGGCGACTTTTGTTGCTAGAGTTTTTTCAGTCATAACAATTTCCCTTTCATTGTTTCTTATTTTCGAGCACCTTTCTTCATACAAGAATCCTGAGGTAAGTTTTTGTGTTTTTCTTTTTTTCTAATTGAAATTTTCATTTTTTTTCCTTATTTGGTTTTGCATTTTTTTAAAAATTTTGTGTTCTTGGATTGACAGGAGCAAAAGTTCTTGATCGGAGTTGTTTTTATGGTTCCTTGCTATTCTGTAGAATCGGTGAGTTTATTTGTATTAGTTGAATGGAAGCATTTGAATCTTATATATACATATTTTATGCAATTCAGATCGTGACACTCCTAGTGTTTTGCATTAATTTCTTCTATATTGTTTGATTAAAATAAGAGTCTCTAATAAATTGTTGTTTATTGTTGCTCCATTTTATGGATTGTTCGGTGATAGTTGGTCCTTTGGCGATATAATGAAATGCACGTCTGAGTGGATTCACTAGCTAAATGTTTTATGATCAATGCTGCAAACTTTTGCTTCGAAAGATACTTGCAGTGGGAATTTTTATTGTTAGACTCCTGTGACTTCTTTTATGACTCTTCAACAGTCTGATCTGATATTGCTAACATGCTTATTTAAAGCTATGAAGTTAATCTACATTGAAAGGTGTGGTTGTTAGTTGGATACGTTTGTTCATAAAAAAATTGACCCATATTAAACTTAGGTTACTATTTAAGTTTTTAGTATAGTTTTGGCACAACATGCAACATGTTAATTTTGCACCATGCATCTGGTGTAATTATATGTTATTTTCAGTCTTACTAACCTGGATTATTTTAATAGTTTGTATCATTGGTGCATCCATCGAGTTAGTGTTGATTGTACATTCATATGTTATTTTGGTTTGGTCTTGATCTCTAGGACTAGAATCTTGTTTCATGCCTTTAATAAGATCGGTTGGGGTGAAGCAATCAATGGATCTGCTCGCGATCGAGTTAACGAGGAAGTGATGATCGGGATTGTCGTCTCAAGTGAGTCTTGTCCTAAGGCATCTTAAATGCAATGTAGTAAAAGCTTTTACAAGTTACCAAACAGAGCCTTATTTTTCATTTTTATTTCCATTTCCAATGCTTCGCATAATCTTGTTTCGCCTTCAACATTGAATTTTGAGTATTTTTGTTGATGTCTAGAGTTTTTGCAGAATATAAAATCTGGGTTTTGTGTAAACTTACTAAATCTTTGTGATTTTGCATGGGGTTTGCTTATATTTAGGAGGAAAAGTAATATTTATGAATCTTATTAATGATTCAACAGAGAGGCTTACCTTTGTTGGTCCGATTACAATGTAATCACTAGTTCATTTGTGTTAATCATTTCCATTTATCGGTTCATGTGTTCTTGAGCAAATACGCTTGGCTCTGATAAGTGTATGTTATTCTTACTTTGGATCAGATTGTTATCGAGATTAACAAAGTTTTTACTTGTCGATTATTGATACTTGATATGTTCTTGTTGATTTTAATGTGCTTGGCGATTATATCTTTGTAAGAGGTTCAAGGACCAAGTTACATTGCTTGAGGAACCCTTGCGTGGCGTGGCTCCAATGTTGATCATTGTTCGAAGCTTCATCTTGATCGAACATTTGACTACTTTATATCCCAAGTTTCTTTTACTTTGTTTGTTAGCGAAGTGTTACAAAAACAGTCTTTCCATTCGGAGGAATATATTTTCGAGGTTGATCACCAAGGGACCTTTATCTCTATTGCTACTATGGGTCAATTGCTTCAAACTATTCCATTTGCATCTGAATTTCACATTTAATCTTTGTGCATTATAGGTCCATTGCTTCTAAAATTGTCCAATTTGCATCTCGATTTTGCATTTAATCTTTGTGTATTCGGATGCTTAGTTATTAGGAGCACTTATCCTTTCCTTTAACACATGTAATCTCCTAAGGAAATTTGCTTCCTTCAATAGCCACATGTTACATCTAACTTTTCCTTTTCATTATGAATTCATTTTTACAAGAACCAAGCACAAAATGTTGTTACCTACCGAAAGTGAAAGATATATCCTTTAAATAATTGATTTACTCCTCTCCACTCTTAAAGTTGACATTATTCTCCTTGATTTGCTTGTTCCACTAATTTAGCATCATTGAGGGAATCACCGATAGGTTTCGGTTTGACATTGCGTCGGGGAATGATATGCATTGGACAAAAGAGTTTTGAAAGCATTGGAGCTTCTACACAATGTATGTTGTTTCTTTACGACTCTTTTATTCACTTCTTGTCACTACTAGAACAAATTATCCCATTTTATGTGCTTTATGGTAATTGTCTAGGTTGTGACACTCCAATGTCTACCATCAATGCTATAGTGTTGAGGCTTACAAAAAAAATATATATTGGTCTCTCTTATTCACCATGGACAGGTAAGTTATTTATTTGACATTGTTTTATGTATTTATTTGGCATTTAGTATAATTTTTAACAATCTACAATACAAAAATCCTGATTGGATTTGAGTTCTTGATTTAAGTGATACCTAGTCAGGGAATTAACAAAATGTCCTAACAATAACAAATATCCAGAGTGGGTGAGCAATGGTTCATTAGAAAGAGTTGCAACTCATAATGTTACTGATCATATAGATATTTAGTGGGGCACTGGTGATTATTTGTTTGGCACTTTCAATTATAAACAAATCTTTATCAAATGATTTTGTCCCCCTTTTTACGGTGTTCCATTACAAAGTTGATGACCCTCTCAAAGAAGTCGATCGTTATGGATGAACTCATTTCATGTGATCCATTGTATCTAGGAAAAGTGAGCCCGCCATTTCCATTCATCAAATTCTTTTAGTTAATATGTTTAAGAACCATTGATTTGTAACTATACAATACCTTTCTCTGTCCAGTGGGAGAGAGCGACAAAGGTTCAACTTTGATGACTTTGATGTTAAATCGGAGGTTTAATATTTGAGAGCGGTAAATGACAACTAGAAAGATGCTAGACATACCAATATATGTTCAAATGGCTCGAGTTGTTAAAAGAGGTGGCAAATTTTCTTTAGTAGTTTTGTTCACTTAATCTATGGGATGTGTTTGCTCTTACAAGAGATATTATTGAAGCAGTGATGGAAGACTAGCTTTTGCACATTACTTGAATAGATTCAATTGATTTCCATATAACTACTTCTTGCCTTTCTTGTATTTTTCTCATTTTCTAATAATTGAAGTTGAGACTAGTTTAGATAGTTAAGTGTAGCAATGGAGCAGTTTGAGCGACCTCCGATTCACGGAGGTCGAATTGAGGCGAGGATGAAGCATTTTCATGGTAAGTGAATTGCAAATTTCATGCAAGTGGGAAAGAATGAACAAGAACAAAAACAAGGATCCTGAGGAAGAGGCAGCTCTGTTGATGTGAAAATGGTTTGAATACTAGAAATCACCTACAAAGAGTAGGGTCTCCAAAGTTGAAGTAATTCTAACAGTTCATACTAACACGCTTGTGGTTTTATTATTGATAAAAAGTTCTCACGAAAATCTAATTAGCATTTATATGATTTTGAGTTGATGCTTGTGATTAATTAATTATAGTGTATGCTACTTGCTGTAAACTAAGATCATAAGAAGGATTAATTCAAATTCTCAAAACTAACTGGAAATAAAAGATGCTTAACCATATATAAAAAAGAAATATATAGACTAGTTTGACATTGTTGTTACAGTAATTTTACAATAATTTAGAAAGAAAATAGGTTAAAAGGCAATGTCATGTTTAGGAAATGCATAAAGAGGCTACCAACTTTCAACTCTAAGAAACCGGTAGAAATCAAGATTAAAATACCACATAAAATGTGGTGTAATATTAATTATGCACTTGGACAATGTTATTGTTATTATATGGTGTACTTCTAATTATGTATTTGGATAATATTATTAATTTTAGTATTAATTATGGTTTGGAAGTTAATTTATAATTATTCAATCCTTGTTTTTTTTATAACACAATTACAAATAATTTATTTGACTTTAGATGTTTTCAATTTATGACGTTAATATTCTAGGTTAATAATTGAGTATTATTATATATTTAATTTTATTTATTTATTTATTTATAAATAAATTATTGCAATATATGTAAAAATTTTAAAATATAAATTTATTATATATATATAAATTTATTAATATAGGTAAAAAAGCTTTTCCAGAAAATATTTTCAGGAAATCTATCAAACAATGAAAATATTTTACACAGATTCATCTAAACACCAAAAAAGTAAATCATTTCCAGAAAAGTAAATCATTTTCTAAAAATTATTTTCTGAAAAATATTTTACTGACAAACAAACGGAGCTAAGTTTGATATACTTTACGACTCTACTATCCATTAGGAGTTAAGTTTTATTTTGTTTATATTTATTATATCTATAAATATAAATTTTAAAGAAGCATTATAAATATCATGATCAATCAAATAATTACTTTTCGTCTTATTTCTCTTCTCATTTATGCTCTTTATTTTTTATTTTATGATATTAATATATTAATTAATAAAATTATATTTATATAAAAATATTTATTATTATATAATAATTTAGAACAAAAGCTAATCCAAATTACATTAGACCACATCGAAGGTCTAAACAAATCCAACGTATCAAGTTGAACGGATATAACCCAATAAGTAAATAAGCCCACCGTTCCTACCGGGGGAGGGGAAGTGAACTCAGTGGAGTAATAATAATAAAAAGAAAAGGTGTGGGTGAAGGGTTATCATTTTAGGTGGTGGGCACTGAGTTGCTGTACAGGGGAAATGGGGACCATGAACGAAGTGGTTGCCTATCAGCCATTACCACTATCATTTAAACTTTTTGTCAGCGTTTCACACTTTCTAAAACTCCAATATCCCAAAACAATGGGTTCAACCGGTGAAACCCAAATGACTCCTACCCAAGTCTCGGATGAGGAAGCCAACTTATTCGCCATGCAACTCACCAGTGCCTCAGTCCTTCCCATGGTCCTCAAGTCGGCCATAGAACTTGACCTGCTGGAGATCATGGCCAAAGCTGGCCCAGGTGCTTTCCTCTCCCCAAAAGAATTGGCTTCCCAGCTCCCCACCAACAACCCCGATGCACCTGTCATGCTAGACCGCATCTTGCGCCTCCTGGCTACCTACTCCATCCTCACTTGCTCCTTGCGCACTCTTCCTGATGGCAAAGTGGAGAGACTCTATGGTCTTGGCCCTGTCTGCAAATTCTTGCCCAAGAATGATGATGGCGTCACTCTTTCCGCCCTCAGCCTCATGAATCAAGACAAGGTCCTTATGGAGAGCTGGTCAGTACCTCCTCTACTTATTTTACTTCTTTCCTTTATCTTCAATTTTTTACGTCCTTACAATCTTTAAGGATCTCTTATTACTTTTAAACCCGGATTGCTTTTGGTATAAAAGATGCCACTGTTAGAAAGAGAGAAGAGATCTTTTAATATAATTGCATGAATCAATTAAATTTCTTTAAACTCCTGCTGTTTGTGACTTTAAGCTTATCGCATTTTACTTTCAAGATACACATACTAAATATATTAATAACAAAAGGAGACATTGAAATTGAACGTGATCAGTTACATGAAGAAGAAACGATCACTTTATATGTGGTGAGTTTCAAGCATGTTGTTGATACTTAAAACAAAGTGTGGCTCCCAGTTTTACTGGAATATATACAACTATGATCCTTCCTGATAACATGATCCTCAACTTTCAAGATTGGGAAGAAAAGAGAGAAACCAGGATCCCCTACATAGGATGTATGTTATACTGCTACAGCATAAATTTGGTAAATGTGATTAATAATTGAGGCCACCCGCTTGGCATTTGGCATAGCTTACCTAAAAACCGTATTTTTTTTTTCATATTTGTATATAAAAAATAAAATAATGGAGATAAAGCTAAATTTTTTTGAAAGAGACATAAAGTTGATTTAATTAATGCATATGATTTTTAAATATATATATATTTAATAGTTCAAGATTTAAATTTAAACATAAATTTTTTGATATAATGTCAATTTTAATTTTCAATGTTTACATCTTTTGTTAATTTAAGTTTTAGCTAAATTTGAAGCTCAACTTTAAAAAAAAAATCGAATTTAACAATCAACATTTAAAAAGAAAAAATTGAATTGTTATTTTTAATGAAAATATTTATTAAAATGTTAAATTTTAAGCATAGCAGGCATGACAATTTACATGAACTTTATTTAAATTTTGATTTTTGAATATTTTAGTTTTATAATTTTAAATTATTTATCATACCAACATAAAAATACATGTCGGCTATCACACAGATTAACATGCGAACGTCATTAAATTGAGATAGCCTAATGTAGCAATGAGTTGGCAGTCAGGGACGGTTTTAATTTCAATTCAAACCAGAAATATGATTGTCGATTACCCTTGATCAGTATGGTAGGGACAGGTTATCAAAATTTTCTGCCTAACAATTTCATATTACTCTTTGATCCTTCTTCATTTAGAATTCTTGAAAATAGTGCTGAAAGTTTAAGCTATTTTGTATGTGAATGGATATTTGAAATGATATAACACAACTGGGCTGATATGAAGGATCAAAGTTTCAACATTTCAAGCAAAGTGGTGAAGTTCATTAGTTAAGTGCAGAGATGTCCAAATTTAGATTGGATTGAGAAGTCTGTATGTTGGACCATTTGCAGGTACTACTTGAAAGATGCCGTGCTGGAAAGTGGAATTCCCTTCAACAAAGCCTATGTGGTATGACCGCATTCGAGTACCATGGCACGGATCCTAGATTCAACAAGGTTTTCAACAGGGGAATGTCTGATCACTCCACCATTACCATGAAGAAGATTCTTGAGACCTATGATGGCTTTGAGGGACTCAAAACACTGGTCGATGTTGGCGGCGGTACTGGAGCTGCGCTCAACATGATTGTCACCAAGCACCCTTCTATAAAGGGCATCAACTTTGATTTGCCTCATGTCATTGGGGATGCTCCTGCTTATCCTGGTATGACGTCATCCATGTTTCCTTAAGTCTTTTTTAAGTACTTTCTGATTTCCTCCATGAATGGACAAAACTGCATTGTTCCTATTTTGAAATGAGAATGGACTGTGTTTTTGGTTGTAGGTGTGGAGCATGTTAGTGGAGACATGTTTGAAAGTGTTCCAAAAGGAGACGCCATCTACATGAAGGTGAGTTTGAATTAATCAACTGAAAACACTAACAACTTCACTTTTGGAATTGGATGGTACACTAACCATGGTGAAAACACGTGTCCAAAATTTTACTAGCCTCATCAACCATGATTTGTGCTGATGCAGTGGATATGCCACGATTGGAGTGATGAGCACTGCTCCAAGTTTTTGAAGAAGTGCTACGAAGCTTTGCCGGACAACGGAAAAGTAATTGTTGCAGAATGTATTCTCCCAGATTACCCAGATCTTAGCCTTGCCACAAAGTTAGTTGTCCATATTGATTGCATCATGTTGGCTCACAATCCTGGTGGGAAAGAGAGGACTGAGAAAGAATTCGAGGCCTTGGCAAGGAGTGCTGGGTTTCAAGGTTTCCAAGTAAAATGCTGCGCTTTCGGCACATACATCATTGAGTTTCTCAAAAGGGTTTGAACTTTGAATATATGTGTCTTGGTTACATGCTTCACACTGTTACTTGGGCGAT
Organism: Gossypium rotundifolium; assembly: GCA_025506655.1. NCBI lineage: Eukaryota > Viridiplantae > Streptophyta > Magnoliopsida > Malvales > Malvaceae > Gossypium > Gossypium rotundifolium. The sequence continues at coordinate 94,827,121 of CP106729.1, read as the reverse complement.
TGTCTCAAAGGTGGCTCGCACACAGAAAACAAATAAGGACGAGATTTCGTGCTGCTTGTGTATGATAAATACCGTTTTATACGTATGCTCATAATTCTATCCCGGCCTCAATGTAAACTAATAAGCAAATGTTGATTAATGTCATAAAACCTCAAGTTTGAGAAAAGAAATCATGAAGAAGCTGATTGTATAAATGTTCTTGTTTGCTGCCATTTTCTTTTTGCCAAAACTTGGGAAATGGGATTTTTTTTTATTTAAATAACTCAAATAATTTAATTAAGTACCTTTTTAATTAAACACCAAAATGACTTGAAATCTACAATAAAAGTTAGTGGAGTCAAATTATATAGCGCCACCAACTTGCCACGTCAGTAGAGAGCATAAAAAATAAATTTTTTTGATGGAATCATGTAAAATGACGCCACCTATATAAATACCATAGAAATGCTGCAAATTTTAAAAAAATGAGGGACTTCAAAATAATTTTTTATTTTTTGGTAGCGCCAACTTAAATTGCGCAACAAGACCTGACACCCTTCTTTTACTTTTTTTTTTTTACTTTTTTATTAACTTTTGTCGTTTTCTTTAAATTTTTTTCTTTTTTTAAGTTTTATATTTTTCTTATTTTATTTTGTTTATTTATTTTATTTATTTTTGTTATTAATTTTAAAAATTTGAAATATATATTTGAAATATTTTATAATATATATTTTTAAAATTTTAAATATTATTTTAAATTATTTTTAACTTTTAAATATTATTTTTTAAATTATGTCTTATAAATTTTAAAATATATTTTTGAAATTAATTTTTCTAAATTTTAAATTTTAAATATATTTTTAAAAATATATTTTAAACAAAATAAAATAATTTCAAAAATATATTTGTAAATTTTAAATATTATTTTTAAATATTAAATATTATTTTTAAATTATATTAAATTTTAAAATATATTATTTTAAATTTCAAAATATATTTTTGAAATTATTTTTAAATTTTAAATATTATTTTTAAATATTAAATATATTTTTAATAATATTTAAATATTTAAAATTTTAAATAAAATTTTATAAAATTCTTTTAAAAATTTTAAATATCTTTAAAATAATTAAAAATCATAATTTAAAAATTTTGAAAAAATAAGGACTTTAAAATAATTTTCTAATTTCTGGTGGAGCCAATTTAAATGGGGCCACCAGAACACCCTCTTCTATTTTTTTAAATTTTTTTTACCTTTTTTAACTTTTGCCATTTCTTTGACATTTTTTTATTTTTGTTTTTGTCTTTATTTATTTATTTTATTTATTATTAATTTTAAAAACTTAAATGTATATTTGAAATGTTTTATAATATATATTTTTAAATTTTAAATATATATTTTGAAATTATTTTTCTAAATTTTAAATATTATTTTTAAATTATTGTTTAAAATTTAAATATTATTTTTAAAATATGAAATATATTTTAATAATATAAAATATTTAAATATTTTAAAGATATAACCTTTCAAATTTATTATTAGTTATATAATATTTTAAGTGTATATTTTAATTTGTTTTATAATTTTATAATTTATGATTTTTAAATTATTTTAAATTATGATTTTAAATTATTTTAAATATATTATTTTAAAGATATGACCTTTCAAATTTATTATTTGTTTTATAATATTTTAAATATATTTTTAAATATTTTAAAATTTTAAATATAATTTTATAAATTATTAATTTTAAAATTAATTTTAAAGATATTTAAACGTTTTTAAATTAAATTTAAAATTGAAAGAATTAATATTTTATTTGGTGGAGCCATTTAGAATGGCTCCATCACTTTATAGTGTACTTTTTTTTATTTTTAATATAATAATTTAATATTTAATATTTTATTTTGGTGGAGCCATTCTTTATGACTCCACCTTTTGGTTCTCTACCATATATAGAATGATGAAATTATTGTGTTAACTAGGAGAGCTAAAAAAATCTATTCAAGATGAATAATGAGGTTTTTTTTGGTGTATGTTATTTTTTATGGTGAAATTATAGAAAGTGATGTTGGTTGTGTATTTCAAGGTCGGCAAAGAGTAGGTTTGCGATTCAAAAAAAAAATATAGAGCTAGCAGAAATGAAAAGGAAGATCAGTGCAAAAATAACTATCCATTGTGGAAGGGCGATGTCCAAATTATTTTACAAGTTCCCAGTCTCTACAGATCCGTTCAAATTTTGTGAGATGCAGCTGTTAGATGATGATGACTTAGGCACTATGATGGAAATATGGTGGCCGACTGGGAGTGAGAACCCCCAACCAGTTGAATTATTTACCGAGTTAGCAGACTTAGAGTCCGTTGAGAATGTTAGTTCAATAAGTCAACATCACGAATTTGACTTTGATCTTAATGTTGGATGGACAGACCATTTAAAATGTGAAGAGACATCACAGATGCCCAAAAATTCTAATTATGGTGGGAGTTCATATAACAACCCTACCCTTGGTCCCCGTTTACAAATACATCCAGAGGTGATAATAAACATAGAAGTAAATGTCAGAGAAATGACCAATAATGGTGAAGATTCTGATCAAGAAGTTGAAGATTTTAATGACCCCAATGTTGATGAGGTTCCGGACGATATCGATGATGAAGGCCCGAAAGAGGATGAAGATGTTCACGGCCCTTCATTCAGTAACCTAAGTCGTGGAATTATTTTATGAAATGAACCTGAGGGCGACATGTTGAATGTAGATCCAAATGCAGCGCATACGTCATAGTTTCCTGAGTACGTCGATATAGTACCTGCTCATAGATTGGCGATAAATTCACAGTTCAAGGAGTTATTTGTTGGGCAACAGTTCGAGAACAAGGCGAACTGTGTGTTTGCCATCAAACAATACAGTATGAAGTTGTCAATTGATTACAAGGTTGTCAAATCTACACCGACATTATATGTTGGGGAATGTTGGAGAGCCGATGATGGGTGTGGTTGGCGAGTTCGAGCTGCATTTATACAGAGGACTCAACAGTGGAAAATATGAAAATTAAAAGGGCGTTATACATGTAATGTCGCACGTATGTCTCAAGACCACCGGAAATTGGATGCCAAAAGCATTTGCAACTGCATCATGCCACTAGTGAAAGATAGTCCAATCATTCCTATGTCAACATTGATTGCAGACATGCAAGCTCGATTTCAGTACAGAGTTTCGTATAGGAAAGCGTGGTTGGCGAAATAAATGACTATGCAACAATTGTACAGCGACTGGGATGAGTCATACAATGAACTTCACGGTTGGATTTCAGTGATGGTGGAGTACATCCCAGGAACTATCGTGGACTTGCAAACATTATCTTATAGAGGCCCTAATGGACAATTAGAACTGGGGAGAAGAGTTTTTTGTCGACTGTTCTGGACTTTCAGGCCATGTGTTAGAGCCTTCCCTCACTACAAACCACTAGTGCAAGTTGATGGAACATGGCTTTATGGAAAATACATGCAAATACTTCTAATTGCCGTTGCATAAGACGGTAACGGAAATGTACTACCGATCGCTTTTTCCATCGTGGAGTTTGAGAACTCCGAATCGTGGGCATATTTCATTCAAAACTTACGGAGACATGTTGTCAGGCAAGACAACATTTGCATTATCTCTAACAAATCGAAGGGTCTTGTTGCTGCGATTTGACAATCTGAGGTTCCATGGAGGTCCGTCTATTGTATTCGTCACATCGTTGTCAACTTCCACAATCAGTACAAGAACAAAGACTGGCGCAAATGAATTGTGAACATAGGTAAAAATATCGTATTTAAATTCGTATTTGTAATTATTTTGAGTCCATTTCCTAATTCGAATAGTAACATAACTTAAAATTAGAATACATATGTAGGATACGAGCTGGAAACACACCATTTCAGACATAAGTTGGTGAGGTTAGAGACTGATATGGTAGGGTCCAATCCTTCTCTCAGACAGTGGTTAGGTAGCATGGAACGGTGGCAATGGGCTCAATGTTTTGACGAGGGATACCAGTATGGTCAAATGACAACTAACCTCGTTGAGGCCATTAACTCCATCTTGAGGCGTACGCGTCACTTGCCAATTTCAGTGATTTTTTAGCCACATTTTATAGGCTAGCAACCTTAATGCCAAAAATGGGGTTGAAACAAGCAAAAACAGTTAGAGGCAGTACACATGTACGTTGAAAAAATTAGGGATGCCATGAAAGAGAACGTTCAAAGGGCTAGGTCAATGAATGCAGAACTTTATTCCAGAAATTTGGAAACTTTCGAGTGATAGAGTATATCGATCGCCGGTCGGGGATCCCGCCACGGTCTTACGGAGTTGATCTCCGAAACAGGCGATGTGAGTGCAGGATGTTCTAAACACTATGTTATCCGTGTACGCATATGGTTGCAACATGTGCTACTTATAGTTTGAATAACAAACAATATATCGATGATGTGTACACACTTGAACGTACGTTGCGTATTTGGGGTAACGAGTTCCCCATATTAAGGAATGTATCAACATTGGAAGTGCAACTGCTTGTGTTCGAGATGTTTCCAGATCGGTCACTACGTAGGAGAATCAAAGGTAGACCGACAACAATGAGGATTCGGAACGACATGGATATAAGAGAACAAGTCGATCCAAAATGTTGCACCATATGTAGAACAGTTGGCCACAATCGGAGCAAATGTCCCCATAGAAACGTCTACACTAGTAAATCTTCACGGTCTGAAAGAAATTAAATGTTGTACCCGATGTTTGCATTTTATAATATCTTAGAAATAATGTTTGTATTATTTAATGTTAAGTTTTTAATTAAAATTAACAGTTGCAACTTTAAATACTTTAAAAGATATTATAAATTATATAAAAAAAGACTAATATATAAGTTGTGGAACCCTACACTAATACAAGAAATATTACTTAACACTTGAAATTTACATAACTTAAAATTGAAAAGAATCGGGAGTGGTATCGTCATTCGGGGTATAGCAATTTATGGGCCTTCGTTGATGGGGTGGACGTTGGAGTGTACTGTACACATTAGGAAGATCGACAGCTGGATCGAACGTGGCTTGAGGCGGGGTGGAGTACATGTTATTACCAAACATATCAAATGATATCGATGGTTGCTCTAGGTGAAATGAACTCGAACCGCCTATGTTTGGGTGATATGAACTTGAACCGCCTATGTTTGGGTGATATGAACTTGAACCGGCAATGTCCGAGTGATATGAACTGCCCTGTGACTCATCACAAAAAGTGCCAACCCATTGGTCCGATGTGTTCAAAGGTTGGTCCTCTGAGTTGGGCTCGCCATATGTTGATCCTCTAGCTCCCCCATAGGTTGATTTCCACGTCTGTAGCCGTGACCCGATACTATCATAAGTTTTCCACCATATAAATAAACATGCCATCGAGTCATGTACCATTGCATGTATTCAGTCGAGGGACTAAAGTCAAACATGCAAGAGTGCATCTCAGGCCGCCTGTCGTACCGGGCATTCCATAGTGCTACAAAAGATTGATGTTCCACGCTCTAATCTGTTGTATGTTTCCCCCGCATGGTCTTACCGTGGGCTTCATCAAATTGTTCTAGCTCAACCGGCACAAATTGTCTACACCCAAATTGTCACATAACTCGATCATCGTTGTACCACTCAATGGTTGAAATGTTGAGCACCGGCGTGTTAATGCACCACATATGGGCTTCAGCGTGAATCCACTGAGGAATAATAGTTGCAATGTTCATTGCAGAATACGACATCCACAAAAACTACATAATATAACATAATGAGTCAAGTCACATCACATACTGCAAGTGGATAAGTTAAATCAACGTTACTTAAACCATATAAATATATATTACATTCTCTCCGGCATACGCCTCTATTATTTGGCGGTAAATGATTAATGTTTGGCTCGCACCAATTTCTGGAGACGTGGCCCATCTGAAATCGAAACAAACACATTAGCAGTTAAACTTTGGAAAATATTATCCACACTTATGAGTCATTAAATGTTAAGTATAATTTTGTTTTTACCTATTTATAAGTGGCCACGAATATGGTTGTAATATCCTGACTTTGTGGGTCTGTGCATTTGATACGTTGCATGGCTAAGTTAGTAGGTGAAGGCTTTGAGGTGTGGATTGGGCTCAGGTTTGGACTTTAAAACCTGGGTTAAGTGGCCGATAAATAGTGTTAGTAGAAATTAAAAGTTAAACAATTATATTTGATAGCAAGCTGGGCTTGTGGCCCAAAGTTTAGAGGAGTTTTTAATGGGTATTAAGTGGCATCACTTAGGGTAGGAGTTTGGGCCAATGTGGCCACTTGAGGCCCAAGTTAATGAGCCAAAATTTGGCACTCCTAAGGGAAGGGGATGGACGGCACCTAGCTACAATTTTGGAGTGTTATTTCTTTTATTTTATGATTAAAAAGGGGTGTTAATTAAGAGGGAAGAGGTGGATTTTAAGTGGCCTCTTTTAAAAGAGAGATAAAGGTTGGGTTATCAAGATGGATAGAGGTTATCAGGAGGGAGAGAGTTGGCCAGGATTCCAACTCTGAGTGTGTGCTTGTGTATTGCCTAAATTTTGAAGCCTAGTGTCCATCTTTTCCATTTGATTTCTTTTCTTTCTTTCTCATCTACTCTCTAGACCGAAATCTCTCTCGATTTCCTGTTACCGCAAAACCTCTTCAAGCTTCACATTCTCCCTTTTCATCCTTTAGTTAAAACCGAATTCACTTAGCAATTAAGATCTCCTAAGTCGAACCACTCCATCATTCACTTCTTCTTCTCATAGTTCTTTAAAAGCCGACTCTCCTATCTAGGGGGCAAAACCGATTGCATCTCTACCCCCTGCCAATTTATTCACTAGATCAGAAGCCTATCATCTTTCTCATTTAAACCGATTTCTCTAATTCAGGTGCTTCTTACCGATTTCTTAGAGTTTAGTGACCATTTGCGTTTTGGTCATTACTTTTTCGGTAAGAATCTCTTCTAGGTTGATTTCTTTTCCTTATTTTTCCTTTGACTGTCGAAAAGCAAAATTCTAATCTCTTCTGTTCTCTGTGGCCGAAACCTTGAAGGGGAATTTTGGGATTCTATTGTAGTTGGCGATTAGGGGGAGATTATCCGGGATTTGAATATCCAAGGCAAGTGAAGTGTGATCTTAGGCCAAAGGCCATTTACTTTGTTCATCAAATGTTAGAATCGAATCTAACATATACCATGTAGGGATTTCGACATCTCCAAGGACAAGTGATATTTTCGGGATTTAGACAATCAAGGTAGGGGATATTAATATTCGGCCAAGGCCATATTATTTATTAAGGGTGCCGATTCTAATTATGGTGTTTTAGGAGATTTTCGACAGATCTTCGGGATTTGGCTAAGTAATCTAGGTAAGGTTTCTAGTGTTTCAGATCTGTTTCTTATTCGTTCAAAAGCCGAGAACTAATCGATTGAGTATTCTAGTGCCTAGCCGATTGCAAGGGGGATCATCACGAAGTTTTGGGATTTGGTTGGTAACCAAATCAGCAGCAAGGTAAGGGTTTTGGTCTCGTTGAACCTTCGGGACTTGTGTTTAGCCGAATGGCCTATTGACTAATGAGCTTAGTGTTGGCCAAATGTAGGAGAAGAGATCTAGTGCATTAGATCGATTAGATCTACGAGTAATCAGGTGTGTAACCCACCCTAAATTCCCAACTAACAATAATATTGATTTGTATATGTTAATAAGGCTATGCATGAATATGGCTAAAAGTACCATCCATGGTACAGTGTATTCAGGTACGTTACCCCTAACTCTCAGTTAAGTGAAGTTTATAAAACATGAATATGGATATATGAGAAATATTATTATGGCTATGGGGTAAGGTATAATGCATGTTATTCGTATGTTATGTATGTTGCATGGGCATATGGGTGATTATGTGAAAGAGGAAGTGATCTGGTGGTTCATACCACAATATCTGGTGACTCTGTCACATTATCTGGTGACTATGTCACATAATATGAATCTGGTGACTCATCACATTATCTCGTGGCTATGCCACAATTATAAGGGCGATGTGCAGTTGACTGCAGTGACTGCCTTCGATGGTGTGTAGCGAATGGAGGGTCGATTTAGTAATCCCCACGGTGTGATCGGTAGGTACGGGTGATGTGTAGAGGTTGGATCTAGGTGGTTTGGGTTGCATCATGGTTTACCATTATTTCATGTGACTTGTTATGCCTTGTATGTTTTGGGAATCTGTGATGGTTGTTACACACTGAGTCTGTTGACTCACCCTTCGTGAGCTAACTTTTTGCAGATGGCACTCAGTGAATGGACTGGGTCGGCAGGAACTTAGTGGTGGCCATGCACAGCTCAGTTTTATTTTCAGTTTCCTTATTAAGTTTATTTTGATTTATTTTGGGTTATATTTTGATGGAATAAGGCCATTAACACTTAACTATTTTATTTATGCATTTTAAATTTTTATTATGATACAAATAACATCGAACAAGAAGATTAAACATTTTTCGTAAAACAACATCAATTGTTTTGAAGCCCAAACACCTACAGTTTTCAAGTTAATAATAATAAACTCTAAAATTCGGTATTTCTTTTAACTTATAACTTTTGCAATATGAAAATATCGTTTTAGTACAAAGCTAAATTACAACATGGTATTAACTTGAGAACATTCTAAATTTATTTTCTTCAAAATCATCAAGATTTTCAAAATGTCATTACGAAACTTAACTACGTTTTGCTTAAAGAGCATGCCAGATCCGGTCAGGGCTTGTGGGCCAAGTTTAGGGTGTTTCAATTTGGTATCAGAGCCCAATTCAAAACTCGACCTTGAGGGCTTTTTGGGCCCAAAACGTTTTCTTTATTTGAAATTGAGTTTTACTAAAGAATGAGCAGGTTTTCTGGCATGGCACCTGAGTCTCCAGCCCGAAGTCCACCAGGTAAGTAACCCTAACCCTTGTGTGACTTGTATGTAGGAATTATAGGGACGTAGATTAGTAGACTAGGAGTTATTAAACCCTAGGATTAGCTTACTCCAACACCGAATTACATAAAACTTAAGGTTTAACCAAACAAACCTGTGAGTGAGTCGCCGAGTTAAGGGTGTGGCAACTTTTGTGCGCATGTCTAGGATTGGATTCAGGGGGAGCTTGGTATTTAAGCAATCCTAGTGACTCACCTCCCCTACCGCTTGAATCCTACCTGGTGCGTAATGACGGTTCACCCTAACCAAGAGGACTCAATCACAGGCTAAATTCGATAATTAAAACCCGAAAGGGACCAGTCACCTTGGTTTGTATAATCCTAAAGTCAAACCGTGATCAAAAAATTACCAAAGTATCGATTCAGAAGATGACCAAAATACCCCTGATTTGTAAATTGACCAAAATACCCCTGGTTTGTAAAATTACAAAAATACCCTCAGTTTATAAAATTACCCTTGAATCTTCTTACTAAGTATTCTTATTTTTCAAAAATACCAAAAATATCTATTTTGCAAAATTTTCAAATACCCTAATTTGGAAAATTACCAAAATACCTCTATAGGAAAAATTATGAAAATACCCTTGGGTAGTGGAGAACAACAACAATGACACCCACAACACTTTTCTGTAATAAACGCAAGTTCATGAATGTTGATGATTGGATGAATGAATTTGAGACTGTAGTATGTGTATGAACTCGAAAGAACTACTTCTTAGAACTATTAAACATAAGACTGTTTGCGATAAAGCAGTGGAACAAAAACTAATTCATAAAATTCTTAATCAGATTAAATCACGAACGTAGACATAAGTTCTAGAGGACATGGCCGTAATGTGCGTGGCCGTGGTAGAGGTCGAATGACCGTGTCGGAACCCGTTAGGTCTGGTCAAGGGTCCGAGAATGAAATGCCACCACCACCAGCTGCTGGTATGGAATATCAAGATCAGACGGGGGATGATGCAGTATCACAGGCGATGCTACGAGTTTTGAAAAGGGTGGTTGGAGCAGGTGGAGGCATGGGAGCTCGGAAGTCTGTACCTGAGCGACTCCAAGCTAATGAAGCTGAGTTTTTCCGTGGTATATCTGGTGTGGCGCCCAATACGGCTGAGTATTGGTTGGAGGCGACAGAGCGAATTATGGATGATTTGGACCTGACTGCCGAGGAGAAACTGAAAGGGGTAGTGTCGCTACTCCGTGATGAGTCATACCAATGGTGGCTCACGGTTCGGGATGGTGCTGCCGCAGATGATCTTACTTGGGAGTACTTTAAGGCAGCGTATCAGAAGAAGTATATTGGGACCAGTTATGTTGATGCGCAGAGGAAGACATTTCTGAGGCTGGTCGAGGGAAATAAGTCCGTAGCAGAGTACGAGGTAGAATTCCTAAGGTTGAGCCGATACGCTCGAGGCATAGTGGCTACGGAGCATGAACGATGTGTCCGATTTGAGGATAGACTAAAGGATGACCTGAGATTGTTGATTGTCCCACAGTAGGAGCGAAACTTTGCTGTGCTGGTAGAAAAGGCAAAGGTTGCTGAAGGAGTTAAGGAGTCTGTGAGACAGAACACGGATAGGAATAAGCAAAAGAGAGGTTTTAGATCATCAGGGTCATCTGGGAATATCCAAAAGAGACCTAGAATGGATGGGTCGCGAGGTCGGCAAGTTACTACGGGAGGACAGTACCGTACTTGTGCTCAGTGTGGAAAGATGCACTTGGAAGAGTGTTGGAAGAAGACGGGAGGATGTTTCAAGTGTGGGTCCAAAGATCACATGATTAGGGACTGTCCTATGAAAGCAGACGGGAGCCGACCAGTAAGTCAGGGTCCTAATCAGGTTGGAAGAGGTGGACAGCAGCCACCATGGGGTCGTGGTTCGGCTGGCAGAGGTAATAGTTTTAGAAGAGGACGGGGAACATTGGGCAAAGGTATTGCTAGCACGGAGGCGGGACAGCCGGGTCTAGTATATGCAGTTCGTCGGAGGGAGGATGGTGATGCACCTGATGTCATAACGGGTATGTTCTTTATCTCTGGATTACCCTTTATTGCGTTGATAGATATTGGGTCAACTCATTCATACATTGCTAGTAAGGTGTTTGGAACTCTGCATGTGAACTCTGAGACTGTACCTAGGAAGATGACTGTACTTAGTCCTTTAAGGCAATCAGTAGTGTGACAAACTCTTTAAGGCAGTACCCTTGGAAGTTCAGGGGGCACAATTTCCAGCAGACTTAATGGAGTTGCCGTTTGAGGAGTTTGACCTAATCTTAGGCATGGATTGGTTAGTGAAGTACCAAGCGAATATGGATTGTGCTGCTAAGCGCATGTCGTTAAGAACTTCTGACGACAAAGAGGTTGTGGTGATAGGCGAGAGACGAAATTGCTTGTCAAATGTGGTATCTACCCTTAAGGCAGAGAAGATGGTGAGAAAAGGGTGTGTAGCTTTTCTGATGTTGATAAGTGCCTTAGAGGCTAAGGAAGTAATTGTAGGAGGAGTTAGAACTATAAGGGAATTTGTGGATGTCTTTCCAGAGGAGCTGCCTGGGTTACCCCCGGATAGGGAGGTGGAGTTCGGAATTGACTTATTGCCGGGTACAACCCCTGTGTCAATTGCTCCGTATCGAATGGCACCAAAGGAGCTAGTAGAGCTCAAGGCCCAGATCTAAGAGTTACTCGATCGTGGGTTTATTCGACCTAGTGTGTCTCCATGGGGAGCACCGGTCCTATTTGTGAAGAAGAAGGACGGGACTATGCACATGTGCATAGACTACCGACAGTTGAATAAGCTGACCATCAAGAACAAGTATCCATTGCCAAGGATAGATGACTTGTTCGATCAGCTTAAGGGGGCTGCAGTGTTTTCGAAGATAGATCTAAGGTCAGGATATCATTAGCTTAAGGTGAAGGAGGCTGATATCCATAAGACAACTTTTCAGACAAGGTACGGGCATTATGAGTTCTTGGTAATGCCGTTCGGATTGACAAATGCCTCAGCTGTGTTCATAGACATGATGAACCAGGTTTTCCAACCCTACTTAGACCGGTTTGTCGTTGTGTTCATAGACGATATTCTAGTGTATTCCAAGTCTGAGGATGAACATGATGAGCATCTCCGAGTTGCGTTACAAGTGTTAAGGGAAAATAAGTTGTATGTCAAGTTCAACAAGTGCAAATTTTGGCTGAAAGAAGTTACGTTTTTAGGATATGTGGTATCTGCTGAAGGAATAAGGGTGGATCCTCGGAAGATTGAGGCAGTATTGGATTGGAAACCACCTAAGTCTGTGGTAGAAGTTCGTAGTTTCTTGGGATTAACAGGCTACTACAGGAGATTTATTGAGGGATTCTCGTCGATAGCAGCACCTTTGACGAAGTTGTTGAGAAATGAGGTACCTTTCGTATGGGCGGATAAGCAACAGGAGAGTTTCGAGAAGCTTAAGAAGGTATTGACAGAGGCTCTGATTTTGATTCAGCCTGAAGCAGGGAAGGACTATGTGCTATATTGTGATGCTTCCCATACAGGATTGGGATGTGTCCTTATGCAAGACGGGAAGGTGGTCGCTTATGCGTCTCGACAATTGAGGCCACATGAGGTTAACTATCTGACGCATGATCTGAAATTGGCGGTGGTAGTTTTCGCTCTAAAAGTGTGAAGGCACTACTTGTATGGAGAAAGGTCGGTGATCTACACGGACCACAAGAGCCTGAAGTATTTGCTGACTCAGAAGGAGCTAAATTTGAGACAGCGAAGGTGGGTGGAGTTGTTGAAAGATTACGATTGCTCTATAGAGTATCACCCGGGCAAGGCGAATGTTGTGGCGGATGCCTTAATTCAGAAAGTAGTGTCAAATTTAAGGACAATGTTTGCACATCTTAGCCTCTATGATGATGGAAGTTTGCTAGCAGAATTGCAAGTGAAGCCGACATGGTTAAGTCAGGTAAAAGAGAAGCAGTTGGCAGATGGTGAACTAAGTGCTAAGCTGCTACAAGTACAAAATAGGGAGTTGGGAGACTATGGTGTAAACAGCGATGGAGTGCTATATTTTCGGGGCAAGGTCTGTATACCAAAGGATGAGGAGTTAAGGCAGAGAATTCTTCAGGAATCGTATGGTAGCCCTTATGCTATGCATCTTGGAGGAAGTAAGTTGTACAAGGATTTACAGGAACGATTTTGGTGGTCTGATCTTAAGCGGAAAGTTACAGAGTTTGTAGGGAAGTACTTAACGTGTCAGCAAGTTAAGGCTGAACACCAAGTACCGTCAGGGTTGCTTCAGCCGATAAAGATTCCATAATGGAAGTGGGAGAGAATTACCATGGACTTCGTTAGTGGGCTTCCCCTTGCGCCTACTAAGAAGGACTCGGTATGGGTGATAGTAGATCAGTTGACAAAGTCTGCACATTTCATACCAGTGCGGGTTGACTATTCTCTACAGAAATTGGCAAAGTTGTATGTAGTAAATCGTGAGGTCGCATTTGAGTGCCGGTGTTGATTATCTCGCACGAGGATCCAAGGTTCACGTCTTGATTTTGGAAGGCATTACATCAAGCTTTGGGCACCAGGTTAGATTTTAGTACGGCATTCCATCCGCAGTCGGACGGCCAATCTGAGTGGGTAATTCAAGTCTTTGGAGGATATGTTGAGAGGTTGCGTGATAGACTTGAGAGGAGTCGGGAGGAGTTCTTGCCTTTAGCGAAATTATGCACAATAATAGCTATCATCAAGTATTCGGATGGCACCGTCTGAGTTACCGTATGGAAGAAAGTGTCGCACTCCTACATGTTGGACGGAGTTGGGAGAACATCAGATTTTGGGTCTGAAAATTATGGTAGAATCGGAGGAAAAAGGTTAAGGTAATTCAGACACGGTTGAAGGAGGTATCTGATCGGTAAAAGTCATACGCAGATCTTAAGCGAAAGGAGATTGAGTTTGTTGTGGGAGATTATGTGTTTCTCAAAGTTTCACCGTGGAAGAAGGCAATGAGATTTGGTCGCAAGGGAAAGTTAAGTCCTAGGTTTATAGGACCTTATCGGATTCTGAAATGGGTTGATCCAGTAGCATACCGTTAGAATTGCCTACGGAATTGAAGCAGATGCATGATGTGTTCCACATTTTGATGTTACGTCGTTACCAATCGGATCCATCTCATATAATACCGGTTGAGGAGGTGGAGCTGAGACTAGATTTGTCCTATGAGGAAGAGCCGATTCAGATTCTGGAACGGGATGTGAAGGTACTTCGGAGAAAATCAGTCCCTCTGGTCAAAGTGCTGTGGCGTAACCATGGATCAGAAGAAGCCTCGTGAGAGCCAGAGGAAGCGATGCGACAGCAATACCCTCACTTATTCTAGCCAGGTAAACTTTGAGGCCGAAATTTATTTTAAGCGGGGTAGAATTGTAATATCCTAACTTTGTGGGTCTGTGCATTTGATGCGTTGCATGGCTAAGTTAGTAGGTGAAGGCTTTGAGGTGTGGATTGGGCTCAGGTTTGGACTTTAAAACCTGGGTTAAGTGGCCAATAAATAGTGTTAGTAGAAATTAAAAGTTAAACAATTATATTTGATACCAAGCTGGGCTTGTGGCCCAAAGTTTAGAGGAGTTTTTAATGGGTATTAAGTGGCATCACTTAGGGTAGGAGTTTGGGCCAATGTGGCCGCTTGGGGCCCAAGTTAATGAGCCAAAATTCGGCACTCCTAAGGGAAGGAGATGGACGGCACCTAGCTACAATTTTAGAGTGTTATTTCTTTTATTTTATGATTAAAAAGGGGTGTTAATTAAGAGGGAAGAGGTGGATTTTAAGTGGCCTCTTTTAAAAGAGAGATAAAGGTTGGGTTATCAAGATGGATAGAGGTTATCAGGAGGGAGAGAGTTGGCCGGGATTCCAACTCTGAGTGTGTGCTTGTGTATTGCTGAAATTTTGAAGCCTAGTGTCCATATTTTCCATTTGATTTCTTTTCTTTCTTTCTCATCTACTTTCTAGACCGAAATCTCTCTCAATTCCCTGTTGCCGCAACACCTCTTCAAGCTTCACATTCTCCCTTTTCATCCTTTAGTTAAAACCGAATTCACTTAGCAATTAAGATCTCCTAAGTCGAACCACTCCATCATTCACTTCTTCTTCTCATAGTTCTTTTAAAAGCCGAATCTCCTATCTAGGGGGCAAAACCGATTGCATCTCTACCCCCTACCGATTTATTCACTAGATCAGAAGCCTATCATCTTTCTCATTTAAACCGATTTCTCTACATCAGGTGCTTCTTGCCGATTTCTTGGAGTTTAGTGACCATTTGCATTTTGGTCATTACTTTTTCGGTAAGAATCTCTTCTAGGTTGATTTCTTTTCCTTATTTTTCCTCTGACTGTCGAAAAGCAAAATTCTAATCTCTTCTGTTCTCTGTGGCCGAAACCTTGAAGGGGAATTTCGGGATTCTATTGTAGTTGGCGATTAGGGGGAGATTATTCGGGATTTGAATATCCAAGGTAAGTGAAGTATGATCTTAGGCCGAAGGCCATTTACTCTGTTCATCAAATGTTAGAATCGAATCTAACATATACCATGTAGGGATTTCGACATCTCCAAGGACAAGTGATATTTTTGGGATTTAGACAATCAAGGTAAGGGATATTAATATTCGGCCAAGGCCATATTATTTATTAAGGGTGCCGATTCTAATTATGGTGTTTTAGGAGATTTTCGACAGATCTTTGGGATTTGGCTAAGCAATCTAGGTAAGGTTTCTAGTGTTTCAGATCTGTTTCTTATTCGTTCAAAAGCCGAAAACTAATCGATTGAGTGTTCTAGTGCCTAGCCGATTGCAAGGGGGGATCATCACGAAGTTTCGGGATTTGTTTGGCAACCAAATCGGCAGCAAGGTAAGGGTTTTGGTCTCGTTGAACCTTCGGGATTTGTGTTTAGCCGAATGGCCTATTGACTAATGAGCTTAGTGTTGGCCGAATGTAGGAGAAGAGATCTAGTGCATTAGATCGAGATTTTCGGGATTTCGATTAGATCTACGAGTAATCAGGTGTGTAACCCACCCTAAATTCCCAACTAACAATAATATTGATTTGTATATGTTAATAAGGCTATGCATGAATATGGCTAAAAGTACCATCCCATGGTGCAAAGGTATTGTGCATCGTTACCCTATCTCTCGTTAAGTAAAGTTTATAAAACATGAATATGGATATATGAGAAATATTATTATGGCTATGGGGTAAGGTATAATGCATGTTATTCGTATGTTACGTATGTTTCATGGGCATATGGGTGATTATGTGAAAGGGAAGTGATCCGTGGTTCATACCACAATATCCGTGACTCACACATTATCGGTGACTATGTCACATAATATGAATCTGGTGACTCTGTCACATTATCCGTGGCTATGCCACAATTATAAGGGCGATGTACGCTTGATATGTAGCGATCGCCTTTGATGGTGTGTAGTGGATGGAGGGTCGATTTAGTAATCCCCACGGTGTGATCGGTAGGTACGGGTGATGTGTAGAGGTTGGATCTAGGTGGTTTGGGTTGCATCATGGTTTACCATTATTTCATGTGACTTGTTATGCCTTGTATGTTTTGGGAATCGTGATGGTTGTTACACATCGAGTCTGTTGACTTACCCTTCGTGGGCTAACTTTTGCAAATGGCACTCGATGAATGGACCGGGTCGGCAGGAACTTAGTGGTGGCCATGCACAACTTCGCTTTTATTTTCGGTTTCCTTATTAAGTTTATTTTGATTTATTTTGGGTTATATTTTGATGTAATAAGGCCATTAACACTTAACTGTTTTATTTATGCATTTTAAATTTTTATTATGATACGAATAACATCGAATAAGACGATTAAACATTTTTCAGAAACAACATCAATTGTTTTGAAGCCCAAACACCCTAGTTTTCAAGTTAATAATGATAAACTCTAAAATCCAGTATATCTTTTAACTTATAACTTTTGCAATATGAAAATATCGTTTTAGTACAAAGCTAAATTACAACACGGTTTTAACTTGAGAACATTCTAAATTTATTTTCTTCAAAATCATCAAGATTTTCAAAATGTCATTACGAAACTTAACTACGTTTTGCTTAAGGAGAATGCCAGATCCGGTCAGGGCTTGTGGGCTGGGTTTGGGGTGTTTCAATGGTTGGTGCCTAACAGCCGCTAGAAACGGCATCCTGTATAAAACCCAAGACTGTAGCAGAACTAGACAACCAGCCATGTTACTAACCCCATGTTTTGTTGCTCGGCAAAGCTCATAGTACAATGCGGCCAACACTGCTAATCCCCAACTGTAACTACCAGCATGAGAAAAATCCTCCAATAGAGGCAAATACTTTAAGTGGACCCTATTAGAAGTATTGTTTGGCATAAGAAACCCCCGATCAACTGCATAATATAGGCTCACGCAGTACACATCACCTCGTACTCAGTGGCAGTGCTCGATAACTCCTTAAAATTTGCTCTGAACCATTTCCATGTCAAGCATGTGAAATTTCGTTCCCCATCATTAGGGGGCCGTCCAAGCTATCTGTGGCATAGTACTGAAGGTTCCAACACATTGCTTCGACCCGTGGCCACAACACCATCAACTCGTAACCTAAGTTGCATAGTAACGTCTTCCAATGTGATAGTGCACTTCCCGCACGACATAATAAAGGTGTGTGCCTCCGTACACCACCGCTCAACCAAGGCGGATATTAAGTTTGCCCTCAGGTCAAACCTCCGGATCAATGCAACGTCCCCAAATCCCGCCATTTGTAACTATGGCATGATCCGCTCGTCCGGATTGTACTTAGGAAAATGAAACCGCGACCTCAAAACCCGATAACCATCCTGTATGGTAAATTTTTCATAAAAATATGATAAATCAATTATCTATATAATTTAAACATAAAATTATATATTGAAGACTAAAATTGAAAGGTTGAGAAAACAAAAACATCACACTTATACTATACCAACGTAGCCATTCTAAGTATTTTTTATTTAAGTTAAATTAAATAAGTAATAATATATTAATAATAGAATGAAAATTTTTCATAAAATATTAATCATAGTTAAGCATTAAAACTAAAGGCAACTATATAACAACAAAAAGTACATAAAAATAATAATAATATCTTAAAAACTATAGGTTGTATGGGTAAATATAAAATAAAAAAATATTTTTATTGAATTGATATCTATAATAATATATAGAGTTTTACATATAATATAAACTAGACATATTCAAACTCGAAAATTTATCTTACATACGAGAACTTTTATCTTACATATAATATATAGACTTAATTTTTTAATATGTTCAAAATTTTAATATATTTAAATATATTCAGTTATTAAAATTTTAAAATTGGTTATACTCAATATTTTCTTTTAACATATTTAAAATTTAATATATTTAAATTTTCTTACATTTTTAAAAATTTAAATATATTAAAAATCAATTTTCTTTTCCTATTAAAAATATATTAAATATATTAAAAATTTAAAATATATTTTTAAAAATAAATTGAATATATTATAATTTTAATATTGGTTATACATAACATTTTTAATATATTTAATTTTTAAAATATATTAAAATTTTAAATTTTAAAATTGGCTATACATAACCTTTTTTAATATATTTAATTTCTTTAAGTTTTTAAACATTTTAAATCTATTAAGAAAATCTTTTTGTCTTTATCTATTAAAATATATATTAAGTACATAAATTTATGAATGTGTATTAAAATTAAAAATTAATATATAAATTTCTAAATGTGTACTAAAATTTAAAAATTATAACCAACACATACAGATTAATTTCATGCAAGAAAATAGTTAAAAGGAATAATAAATACTAAATAGAGATCACATTCATGAATCAAAACACGTTGAGTAAAGTAGTGCTTAGCAAGAAAAAAGAGAAACTAAAACGATTTTTATATTTAATTCATAATTAATTTTACTATTTCATCGATTCTTAATGAAGTGTGATCCGTATCTCCGTAAGACATTTTGATATCTCGCATAATATAAAAAATACATAAATACAATATAAATAATTATTATATTACAATGACTATAAAATATAAAAAATTAACTAACTTAACTTTTTTTTCTCTCTTTTCTTTCTTCAAGGGGACCAAACCCCTTATATAAGATTGGTTTTTTATTTAATATTTAATTTAATGTCTAGTTACATTCTTGATATGATGTGATCTTATAATATATATTTTAATTTTTAATTTAAATTTTATTTTTAATATATATATTTAAATAAATTTATTTTTAACAAATAAATATTTTTAACAAATACTTTTTATTTTTAATTAATTCAAATTTCACTTTTTAAATAAAATATTATTTTTAACTTTTAGATAGAATTTAAAAATGGTTTGAATATCTTTGTTTTTTATAAAATAACACAAAAATTTAATTCATTATCAAAATAACTCATTTTTTAATTAAACACAAAAGTGACTTGAAATCTACAAGAAAAGTTGGTGGAGCCAAATTAAAAAAAATGGGTCATTTTGATAATTAATTAATTTTTTGGGTTATTTTCATTAAAAAGTCGAATATCTTTAAAAATAATTTAAAATCATAATTTAAAATTTTATAAAACAAATTAAATAATATTTAAAATATTTAAAACTAATAATAAATTTAAAAGGTTATATCTTTAAAATATTTAAATATTTTATATTATTAAAATATATATTTAATATTTTAAAAATAATATTCAAAATTTAAAAATAATTTAAAATAATATTTAAAATTTTAAAAATATATTATAAAATATTTCAAATATACATTTCAAAATTTTAAAATTAATAACAATAAATAAAATAAATAAATAAACAAAATAAAATAAGAAAAATATAAAACTTAAAAAAAGAAAAAAATTTAAAGAAAAAGACAAAAGTCAATAAAAAAGTAAAAAAAAAAAGTAAAAGAAGGGTGTCAGGTCAGGTTTGGTGGCGCAATTTAAGTTGACTCCACCAGAAAATAGAAAATTATTTTGAAGTCCCCTATTTTTTCAGAGTTTATAGTATTTTTATAGTATTTATATAGTTGGCACTATTTTACATGGCTATACCAAAAAAATTAATTTTTTAATACTTTCTGCTGACGTGGCAAGTTGGTGGCATTATATAATTTTGCTCCACCTATTTTTATTGTAAATTTTGAATAATTTTAGTATTTAATTAAAAAAGATAAGTCATTTTAGTACTTAATTAAATTATTTAGGTTATTTAAATAAAAAACTTTGGGAAATGGTTGTCAAATCATCTTACTGGATCGTAAACCTGGTTTAACTAGTATCAATGTAGCTCCGGGCCTGGAAGATCTTCACCCTTAAAAGGCTGCTCAAGTTTGAATGCACTCCTCATCACAACTTAACAAACAAAAAATTAACTAAAGCACCACACAATAATATAAATTAATTTGGTAAATATATATATATATTATTAATTAATTTGGAGAGCTGCATACACAAGTCTGGAAAACAAATTTTCACTAAAACAAAATAAAGATTTAGAAATTAAAAATTAAAAATACCAAAAGCAAACTTGCTTAATAAAATTTGAGAAATCTTTAGCCAATTCGTGAAATCTTAATTTTGATTCAAGATAAATTTTAATAAATTGATTATAGTTCCTGAGTTTTACTAGTTTACCTTGTACTGCTTCGTGCAGGTTTTATACAGTTTCGTTAATCTCATATTATTCTGTTTAGTAATGTTTTATTTAATCGACTTTGATGTATTATCCGTTGTTGATCTGTTTAGTAATGTATTATACTGCTGTTTGTATTGAAAAACAAGGCTCCTTTATTCTTGCCTATGTGCGGCGGCTGGAAGGGAAGCTAGGGTTTCAAACCCTTTTCTTTTCTAACGACCTTGGATTTTGATTTGAAACCAATTCGGGCGGCCCAATTTTTAGTGTGAATTGGGCTTCGATAAAAGGTTAGCTAAAAATGATGGGCTTCCAATGGGTCTTAAAAAATGAATTGGATTTCAAATTTTTCAAATTAATTTGGGCTTGAAAACTGAGAACCATCATGTAACCAAAATTAATCAAAAATAAAATTTTGTACAAAAATTTCATCAGTTAAACCAACAAAATTTTAAACAATTTCAATACATCCATCGAAACTCAATTTGGTCCAAGATTTATAATTTTATTCGAATCCCACAAATTCAAATGAAGTTCAAATTATTTTCAATTTAAACTAACATATTTAACAAAAATTCTAATACTAAATTGAAGTCTTTAGAAATTCATTAAAATGTGGATTTAACCTCAAGAATTCAAATAAATCCGATCAAAAGCTCAAAATGTTGATTTTTTTAAAAAACTTATTTAGAAAAACATCCCTTTTTATTTCCCCTTTCGATCGAGTTCAAATATAAGTCTCTATTCAATAAAATCAAAGTTCGAAGAACTTATTACCAAACTGCCCGAACAAATTTAAGTGTCTACACTGACAATTGACACAGAAGAATGGTGTCACATTGACATAATATTTGCATTTACAAAAAATATTTTAAATAAAGTTCATCATGGAAATAACCAAATTTAGTAATTAAAAATCAACATTATCCCACATTTTAAAGCCTTAAGACACATCACAAAATTTAATCCATTTTATAAGTGTTTCGGCACGTTAAAAACATAAAAGGGGATTTGGTTGCTCATTAGGTTTGTAACACAAGCTATTAGATATAAAATAGTAGGGGTTTTGCCAAAACCAAATCATTTTTGTCGTTTAAAACTTTATCAATAATTTCCTGGTCTTAAAACACTTTTTAAATCATTTCTAACGTTCTTTTACGAAGCTATAACAATTTACCTCATTCAGAGTTGTTTCGGGGGCTTCGAAACATAGTTTTGTAAGTACAGGTGGACATGTATCTGTACATGGTCCTCTATGTGTCGATACATGGTCCTAATATTATAGCTTTTTAGTTATTAACTTTGCATGTATCAATACATGAAGGCAAGGTATCGATACTTGACATCCCCAAACATCCTAGAAACTTATCATGAAGTTCCAAAACATTTTTGTTGATACTGGTGTTTAATAATGAGAAGATAATGAGGAGATAGTGGTGCTAACAATGAGGTTGGTTCACCTATGATAGGTGGAGTGTTGGAAAAACTAAATGAGGTGAAGAAAATGGAGGAAGACATAGGAGAGGAGAAGGAAGGAGAAGGCTAAATAAGCAAGTGAAAGGCTTAAGTGGGGAAAGAGAGATCCTTTATACATCATGAGTTGGGGTATATATAGAGGAAGGTCCCCTTGTCTGGAAGTGCCATGTCAGCAATAATACAGATAGTTGCCTGCTTGTGTGGTCGGGTAAATGGTAGGTCCTTTACATGTAAGTTATCATCAAGCATAGTACTTTGTGGTCTTACTTTGACATTCCCTTTGCTAAGGTATTATGAGGTTGTTATGTCTTAGTGGTCCTTTAGTAGTTCCTATAGACAACTAATAGTGGGTGGCCCCTTGTAGGTAGTGTGAGGCATATGGGTGGGTCACTATTGATTGTATAAGACGGAGAGTCACCCATGGGTGCTTTCTAAGATGCTTCTTGTGTTGCCACGTGTCTAAGCTAGGGTAAGGGTATAACAATTGCCCTTTTGGTCAATAGGTAGGTTATAAAGTGCCCTATCTCGAGACAATTCAAATGGCTTCCTAATGGGCTGCATGTTTGAGCATACAAATGAATGAAACAGTTGGAATAGAAAAGGTTTGTTGGTGTGCATGTTGAGGACACTTTAAGAGAGAGGGAGGATGCATCTAAGGTTCTAAAACGACTATATTAAATGAACAAGCTGTACAACTTTTTAAGAGGATACAGAACCAATGATAGTGTGTGTTGTTTCATGAGACACAAGCTTGGATGGTATTGGCTATAAAGCGCTGGAATGTTTGGGTCTTAGAACACACTATTTTGGGAGGGCTATATAAATAGGCTTTCATCTTCTATGTTTAGATTATTTTTGCTATTTTGAAGCTTTCTTTAGTATCTACATTTTTTAGTTGTCCCTCAATTTTTCAAGTGTTTAACCATTTTTTTAGTTTTCTGCTTACATTTCTTCTAGTTTTCACCCTCTAATCTTCTTCATCTTCTCTTGTGTGCTTCATGCCCAAGGTTTTTTTAAGGAAATGCTGTATTTTTCCCAAGTTTATCTTCTCTTATTTGTTGTAGTTTCTTGTTAATCATTGTCAAAAACAACCATGGAAGGAAGGCTGAAACTTTAAAGACAATTAAAAAGAGGCTGAGAAAGCCTCTAAGAGAGGTGAAGGAATCAATAGTAGAGGGGGACCTTCGAATACACCCGCCACCAAGGAAAGCGGGAGGCTACTTTGCTGTAGGGGGTTGTTGCAGAAGTACCGTCATTATGACTTTAGCCTCTTAAAAGGGTCGTATACCTTGAGTGAAATTAGGGGCCTAAGTATAGTGGGGGAAGGTCTTGGTTTTGCCTAATGCTATATGTGCTGGAAGCTAGGTATCATTTACCCTCACCCATATATCATCGAAATGCTCCTTATAAAGTTGCTCCTGAGCAATTAGCTCGAGCTTCTTGGTGGACCATCATTGGGTTCATCATCCTTTAACATGAGTCAGGGATGTGGCCCATGATAAGGGTGTTTCAAAATACATTCTAGTTGATAGGGGGAATAGCTACAAACCAATTAAGCCTAATGTATTTCTCCCAGTGCCAAAGGATGCCTGGGATAGGGGAAATCTTGTATATGAGGATCAATAACATGAGCCTAGAGTGCCACAAATGTATTCTTCCAGAACTTAAGTTTAATTTGAATTAAATTTTCCTATTGAATGGATTTTACCCCCATAGACCTATTCAACTATAAGCCTCCGCTGAAGGGTTACGAAGGGGCTGAGAAGTAACTTATAATGATAGAAAGGATATTCTCATTGTTCCTTTATACATCAAGCTCTGCAAAGTCTTTAAGTACTATCTGTTTGATAATGGAAAAAATGAGAACTCAGAATGCAATTTTGAATGGGGTTTCATGAACAATAGATTGTTTGAGCATCACGACCAGTCGTGACCCTCAACTCAAAGGACAGGGTGGCTTTGATACTTCATGAGCTAATGAAGAAGCCTTGGAATCATATTATAGCATATAGGAAATGTTTAGAACAAAAATAGGGGAATCGGAGGGCATGCACCATTCTTTAACTCTCATCCCCGTGGATCATAAGGAACCTCATATTGTTGTGAAGGTGTGGCTTTGATATTTCATGAGCTAATGAATGAGCCTTGGAATTATATTGTAGCATATGGGAAATGTTTAAAACAAAATAAAGGGAATCGGAAGGTATGCACCATTCCTTACTTCTCATCCCTTCAAATCGTAAGGAACCTCATATTGTTGTTAAGGTCAACACAACTACTATTGCTGATGCAAGATCTGGTTGATCTATTACCTCACGTAGTTGGGCTCATGCTCCATATGAGGAAACATCTTCCAAGGCTCGAGTAATAATTGACATATATTCAGAAGAGGGGATGGGGAGGAAAATGAGGCGGCTTCTATAGATGTCCCTCCACTAAGCATAATTATGGATGTCTCGACCATCCGAGCATACTTTCAATGGAGAAAGGAGTGTTTGTAGATAGAGGGTTGGAGGAAGGGCACTATGATGGGCCCTTGAATCTTTGTTGTATCCATTTAAATTTTTCTAAGTGTTGGTGTTGTGTTTGATTTTTATTGAATTTGATTATGTTTTTCCTTCGTGCAACTACTCCAATCACAACTACTTCAACTCCCTACAAACGAAAAAAATGGATATGTTGTTCTTACTAGTGTTGTAGCCACTAGAAATAAAAGATTGAGGAAACAGACCAATGAACCATCCAAAAAGATCAAGAAGACATTATAGCTAAAGGACAAGCCCAAGCAAAGCCTCAAGAGTTGACTATATCAGAACTTGATGCTTCATTAATGAGTGTCATTGAAATTTCCAGAGTGGTAAGTAGAGGTCAGCCTAAAGCCTCATCCAGTGATGTTGCCCTAACATTCGTTATGAGGGGGTAGTTTAGAACCATATCATAGACCCTTTTCATGGGTGACATTCTTCTTGAGGGTAACTTAACCCAAGTGAGCTGTTAGATGCCCACTACTATTCCTTCTTCAGTTATGACACCTGTGTTTTCTTATTAACCTTGTTGCTTTGTTAATTGTGGTTGTAACACCTGATTTCCAATTAACCTGAGATTTAGAATGAATACGAGACTAAATTGAAAGAGACCACAAGTTGGTGACCTATATTGGGAGAAATGGGAAAGCTAAAAAATAGATTGGACATGGTTGAAATCCAATTCTGGTTCGATTAGAATGGAAGCAATCGGTTCCTTAGTGGGTGACATAATAATTAGCAACGAACGGTTCTCATAGGATTGTAATTAGCACGGGGAGGGCTATAAATAGTTGGGAGATGGATCCTAGATATGATTTGTAACACCTCTTACCCGTGTTCAACACCAGAACTGGATACGAGACATTATCAAACTTATCTTGCTTAAACATACAACTTTCAGCTATAAGATTTTATTTCAACATAAATCTTCTCATTCATTGTCATAACATCTTTATTATGGTCCTACGAGGCCCTAAACATACATTCGGAAGGTTTTGAAATTAAACCGGAAACTTTTATGCACTTAGAAAATTTTTGCTTAAACAGGGGCCACACGCCCGTGTGGAATGGAATACGCTCGTGTGGGCAGGCCGTGTGGTCACACACGCCCATGTTCCTAACTCGTGTGGAATTTATTTTCTAATTCAAACCTACGGGGGTTTTCACACGACCGGACACACGCCTGTATCCCTAGCACGTGTCCCTTACACGGCCTCGACATGCTCGTGTCTTAGCCTGTGTGCCAAAACCATGGCATTCTGTTTATGACGTCATCACCTCACTATGGTCACACGGCCAAGGCCGACGCCCGTGTCCTTAGACTGTGTGTCAAATTAAATTCTTAATTTTTTAGGTGCAGACTTCACACGGCCTGGGCACACGCCCATGTCCATGACTGTGCCTCCCACACAGGTTTACTACTAAGCATACTGACTTGTAAGCCTAGCATGCATGGGGACACATGACCAATTAATACGCCCATGGGGTTGATCGTGTGTCACACACGGCCTAAACACATGCCCGTGTGTCTACCCATATGGACATTTAAAAGGCTATCTACCAAGCCAAATGCCACCCTGTATATCAACCATTCTTGGACCAATCCAATCCAACACATATCAGGACCATAAAGCACTTTTCAGGACTCAAAATCAATACATCCACACAAGCATACACTTCATGAAATTCATCATCATTCAATCTATATAAACTTGTCAAGTATTGGCGCGATTCCAAAGACCACTTACAAAATGAATTTAGAAACATTAATAGCCAACACTTTGGCTAAAAAATGTGACATAACAAAAGTGACTAGGCCCTATACATGCCATACTCAAAATGAATCTAACTTGGCTATATCGAAGAGTGGTCGATATTGTGATTTTCGTATTCCAACGTTCCACGAAATCTCGAGCTAACTTGGCAATGCTACAAGGAAGAGGGAAATGAGAGGGGTAAGCATAAAGCTTAGTAAGTTTGCATGAAATAATTTGCAACATAAAACTCACAATGCCATTCATCCATTTCATTTAATAAAACACGTGTCTTAAGCTTATTTCGTAACTTACTCATACTTCCTCTTACCAATTGCATAACATGCCACATATCGTGAACCATTATCATGAATTACTCACATATACCTGTATTATCTCATCACTTGGTATTAGCATTAATCTCATCTCTGGCATAAGCTTAACTATTTACCACAAGGAAATTACTTGGGATATTCAAGGATATATAATCATCCTCATTCACATAATTACGACACCAATGCCATATCCCAGATGTGGTCTTATGTAGGGTCACTTCTAGATGCCGATGCCATATCCCCGATATGGTCTTATACGGGATCTCATATCGATTGTCGATGCCATATCCCGGATATAGTCTTATACGATTCTCATATTCGATGCCGATGCCATATCTCAGATATGGTCTTATATGGGATCTCCATTCGGTGCCAAGGCCAATCCCAGACATGGTCTTATATAGGACCTTACCAATCTCATGTCTCGTTAATAGTATACTCACCTTCACCATAGTCCAACCGGGACTTCAACTTCACAATTTTCACCAATTTCTCATTCAACATCATAACTTGAATTCATAGAAATATTGTACAACATTGCTAATATCAATCATTTAGAAACTTAATAACATGATGTTGAATTTATTGCACACAAACTTACCTTGATTTCAAAATAGGCTAAATTTTTAATCTAGTCTGATACTTTGTTCTTTCCCCGGTCGAGGTTAATTCTTTGTGTAACGCCTCGAATTTTTAAGCCTAGATGAATTGTGCTTTGGGCTTTGGGTCTCATAAATGTTTTTTTAAAACAAGAAAATGACAAATGACATGATGGCTTTAAGGGTTTAATAAACTTGGAGTGTCTAGGGGTGTTGGAGAAGTTTTGAGTTCGAACTTGAAGCAGAAGGAATTTGTAATTAATTATTAAAGGAACTAGGCGGTGAATAGTTGGGATTTTAAATAAAAATAGGGAAAAATGGCATCAAAGAACCTTGTGGTGGAGTGGCTAAGTGACACCAGTTAGGGTATAGGAAAGTGGCATTATGGGCTAGCAAGGAGATCTTAGGTTCAAATCTTAGCTTAGTATTTTTTAGGAGTTTAATTTTGGCTTTCTAGAAGGTTGGAAGTGGTGTGATGATGGACTCTAAGGAGAGTGATCAAAAGAGAAAATTTAGGAAAAAGATTGGGGAGTTATCAGGGAGAAAAACGAGGAGATGAGATGGGAAAGAGTTGGAGCCGATTAGGACTTTGGGGGGATAGGCAGAGTTTCAGTTTTGTGTATAAATAGGGGGTGTCTAATTCCCTCTGTGCTATTTCGACAATTAGAATTCCCTTTGTGCTATTTCGGCAACTATAGTGCTCTGCCATTCTCCTTCACTTTTTCTGTTCTAAACCTCGCCTCTTCCTTATGTGTTTTTTTCTTCTCTCCTAAAGCCTTAAATCGAATATCATTCTCTTCTTTCTCTATTGCTTGTGCCGTCTCACCTTCATCTCAATTGTTGGGGACCGAATATTCGTGATTTCAAAAGTTGAAAACCTTTGCTCTTAGAGCTGATTTCTTCATCGCCCCAAACCTTGTGCCGAATACTCTAGTGACCAAATCTCTATCGTGCTATCATCATTCCTTTGATTTTTGGTGGATTGGATCTTGGAAAAATTAGAATCAAGCTTGGATCTACAAGTCTCTGCCGAAAAGCTATCCATACATTTCGGCTTTTGGATAAGCGTTCTTGATTTTAGGATAAGTTGGCCGAATAGTCTATAGTAAGAAAAGGGTGACTTAAGTGGATACAAGTCACCTATTATTTTGTCTTTAACGATTAAGATTGATGCAAATCTAGGGGATATTCGTGAGTAGTAGTAAGGAAGGGCTATTAGGACTGGTGGCACACGGTAAGGTTATGGTAAGGCTTCGGTTTTTGGTAAATATTATGGTTAAGTGTGTGATTGATTGGAGGTTGGTATTGGTTGTAGGTTCAAGGCTTAGGATAGTGTAACACGTCTCATTTACCAGGTGTGTACATACACTTCACACATGACAAATCGGCAAAAGCCAAAATACCAAAAAACTGGAATGCCGAAAAGCTGAAATGTCGAAAGGTTGGCGCCAGCAACCACACGAGCGTGCAAACATTCATGTGGGAACACCGATACGACTACCGGGACCAAGAGAGATATCTCATGGTCTCGAGCCACTGTTTGCCCAACCGGGCCAGAAGGGGCTAAATGGGCTTGTCGAGCTCGTGGGCCCAAATCGGCAAGAGTTGATATGTGAAATTGAATGATGGATTGATATTGATGGTTATATGATTTGATTATGATCGGGCCTAATGGGCTACATATACATGATTGGGCTTAATGAACTATATGGACATGATTGGGCTTAGTGGGCCTTATGGGATTTTAGAAATGCATGCTAGGGTTTTAATGGACTCTAGGCTTAGTTCTGATGAATTCTTAAATAGCATAAAACTTATTTTAATAATAAAACATGTCTGTGGACAAGTCGCTAGGGTAGAGTGTGGCAATGGACATATGCATGTCTAAGATTGGATCTAGGGAGAGCTTGGTACTTATGCGGTCCTAGTGACCCACCTCCTCTTCTCTGGAATCCTACCTGGTGCGTAGTGTCTGTTCACTTTAGTCGCGAGGACTTGTTGACGGGCCAAGGTTCATAATTAAGACCCATACTATTAAGAATTACTGAAATACCTCTGTAGGGTAGAATTACTGAAATACCCTTGATTTATGAAATGACTAAAATACCCCTATGTATTGATTATAAGATTTATGGATGTTACATGTACATTTGCTTCATTCATATGATATTCTGTTTAGGATGCATATGGGTGGGAATTATGGAAAAGAGGAAGTATATGAGGATCGCATGGTTGCCTGGCAACTGTGGATCCACCGATAGCTTTTTAAGCCTGTTATATGATCAGTAGCTTTGCTGCAACGTTAGGTAGTACCGCAACTGGGCTACCCTTGATGTGTATCGAATGGGTGGGTCGATTTAGAAATCTCCACAGATGTGTTTCGGTAGGACGGAGATGATGTGTACCGGATGGATTATTTGGGGAGGGTTTGCACTACATTACATGTATGATATTATTATGTTAATAATATGATATGTATGCTATTTGTTTGACGAGGGTCGTACACACTGAGTTTTCGAAAACTCACTCCTTCTTTTATTTTTCTCAGGTGATCCTCAGTAGGCAGTTCGACGGATGGAGGGACTCAGAGGTGGCCAACTAGTAAGATGATTAGACTTGTTTTTCTTAATATCTAAATTCTATATTTTAAGTTATTTTATTTTGGATTGTAATAAGGTTTCCCTCTAGTTATTATTCCATTACTTCCACTATGCATTGTAATTTTGAAATGGAACCTGGATTTATTTCTTTTAAGTATATTTCAAGTTTTTTGAAAATAATTGTGTTTTAAGAACGAGCTTCCACTTTCAAAGGAAATTTTTACATGGTAACAAGGAAATGGTTTTTGGCTACACCTCGTTTTGAAAGCAAACTGGATTTTACTTAACTTTTCTCTAGAAGGGTTTTCAATGAAAACAAAGTTTTCGCAAAAACACTTTAATGTGACACGCCGATTCGGGCCTAACTTCTAGGGCAATTTTGGGGTGTTACACTTTGTTATTCTTGATCTATAATAGCAAATTAGCTCATTTAATTATCACATTAACTAATGCATTTCAATAATCATGCTTTGACAAAATTACTATTTTCCCCTTAGACTTTTACAAAATGACCATTTTACCCCTAGTCTCGAAAATCAATTCTAATTAAATTTCTCACTTTAACGAGCCTAGGTGAACATTTATTACTCTTATGACAGCCCTCAATACTTATTATTTCACACATTTACCACAAATTTCATAACCTCTACAAAAATGTCCTTTTTGGTGTTTTCATGGAAACACCTTTCACAAATGTTGTTTATTTAACAACTAAGATTCATTTTCTTCCATAAAAATACAGCAAACAAATTAAAAGCTCACATGGAAAAAGTCTAAAATTTTCACCATTTTGAAAGATAGTCCCCTCTTTAGAAAGCTTAAGCTTTGGGGGTTCCAAAAGTAAAATTATTATTAAGAAATGATCACTAAAACACTTACTTGTAAAGAGAAGAGTGTGCTAAATTTTTAAAGCTTTCAAACCCCAATTTGCTTCTAATTTTCAGTGGAGGAATGAAGGAGAAAAGATGATATCTTTTCTTTCTTAATTTTAATATAAAATCCCAATTTAGTCCATTTAATCCACCTACTTGACCAAATTTTGACCTCTATTGTCCCCTATGGCCGGCCAACCATCATTTAAGGGGCTAATTGCCCTTTAAAGACCTCCAATTAATATTTTATGGCCATTTGGCCCCCTTAGCTTATAAATTAGAACTTTTGCACTTAATGCGATTTAGTCTTTTTTCGCGATTAAGCATGAAATCGCTACAAATAAGGCAGCAAAATTTTCATGCATCTATATAATCATGCTCTAACTCATAAAATAACATAAAAATAATTTTATCTGACCTCGGATTAGTGATTTCAAAACTAGAATTTTGACTAGCCCCTAAATCAGGCTATTGCAATTCTCCCCCTTAAGGATTTTTGTCCCCGAAAATCTTACCGGTGAAAAGGTTGGGATATTAGATTCTCATAGCCTCATCAGGCTCCCATGTAGCCTCTTCCATTCCATGTCTCTGCCATAGCACTTTCATAAGGGCTATACTTTTGTTTCTCAACTGTTTGACCTCTCATGCCAAAATTTTAACCGGAACTTCGCCATAAGTCACGTCCGGTTGAATTTCTACCTTTGATGGTACAATCACATGTGAAGGGTCCGAACGGTATCGGCGTAACATGGACACGTGGAAGACATCAAAAATCTTTTCCAGGTCAGGTGGCAAGGCCAGACGATAAGCTACCGGTCCTAACCTCTCGGTAATTTTATAAGGGCCGGACTCAATTTGCCTTTCCGGCCAAATCTGAGGACTTTTCTCCATGGTGATACTTTCAGAAACACTTTATCACATACTTGGAACTCAATCTCTTTCCTTTTTAAGTCTGAATAGGACTTTTATCTATCTAAGGCCGCTTTCAAATATTCACGTATCACCTTTACTTTCTCTTCAGTTTCCCTGACCAAATCGACTCCATGTACCTAATTCTCTCTAAGTTTTGTCCAATACAAGGGCGTTTGGTTGTTACGCCCATACAATGCCTCATAAGGCGCCATTTTCAAACTTGATTGAAAGTTGTTGTTGTAAGTGAATTCCACCAACGGTAAGTGTTTTTCCCAATTACCTTGGAATTCCAAAACACAACGTCGAAGAATATCCTCAAGTATCTGTATTACTCTCTCTGACTGTCCATCGGTTTGCAAATGGAAAGTTTTACTGAAGTTCAATTTTGTGTCTAAGGCCTCTTGCAACTTTTTCCAAAATCGTGACGTGAATCTCAGATCTTTATCCGAAATAATTGACAACGGTACCCCATGAAGTCTTACTATCTCTGATATATACAAATCTGCAAACTTATGAAGAGAATAACCGACTTGTATTGGTATGAAATGGGCTGACTCCGTAAGTCTATCGACTACAACCTACACAACATCTTTCCTCCTCGGTGACAATGGTAAACTCGTTACGAAGTCCATAGTGATACGGTCCCATTTCCATTCGGGAACCATAATAGGCTGAAGTAGACCCGAAGGTACTTGGTGTTTAGCTTTCACTTGCTGACAAATTAAGCATTTCGACACAAACTCCGAGATGTCTTTTTTCATACTTGGCCACCAATACCATTTCTTCAAGTTGTTTTACATCTTGGTGCTACCTAGATGTACAGATAGACATCCACTATGTGCCTTGTACAAAACTATTCAAATGAGCTCATCATTTCTCGGTACATAGGCTATGTCTTTGAACATCAAACATCCATCGAAATTAATTCAAAAATCGTACTCAACACCCGGCTCGCACTGAACTCTTTTGGCTTGTAAGTCATTGTCATCTTTCTGAGCTTCACAAATTTCTTGGAGAAACAATGGTATAACCTTCAACTCGGCTAGAATAGAACCATCATCTGACAAAGCAATCCATGTATTCATGGCTTTTAGCGCAAACAAGGATTTTCTTCTCAAAGCATCGGCAACCACGTTCGCCTTTCTTGGATGATAGTCAATCACTAGCTCATAATCCCTGATCAGCTCTATCCATCTTCGTTGCCTCAAATTCAATTCCTTTTGATTCATAAAGTATTTTAGGCTCTTATGGTTGGTGAATATCCGGCATCTTTCACCATATAAATGGTGTCTCCATATCTTTAATGCAAACACAATAGCAGCCAGCTCTAAATCATGGGTCGGGTAATTCTTCTCGTGCGGTTTTAATTGTCTAGAAGTATATGCAATCACCTTGCCCTCTTGCATAAGTACACAACCCAATCTATTCATGGATGCATCACTATAAACCATAAATTCTCTTCCCGGCTCAGGTTGCACCAAAATAGGAGCCTCAGTCAACATTGCCTTTAATCTTTCAAAACTCTGTTGGCACTTTTCTGTCTATTCAAACTTTACATCCTTCTTTAGCAACCTCGTCATCAGAGTAGTTATCATAGAAAATCCCTTGACAAAATGCCTATAGTAGCCAGCTAGGCCCAGAGAACTCCTAACCTCAATTACATTCCTTGGTGGCTTCCATTCCACAATCGCTGATCTTACTCGGGTCAACTCTAATCCCATCTCCCGAGATAATGTGCCCCAAAAATCCAACCTCCTTAAGCCAAAATTCACATTTACTAAACTTGGCATATAACTGTTCATCTCTCAAAATTTGCAGAACTGTTCTCAAATGCTCAACATGCTCATTCTCATCCTGAGAGTAGATCAGTGTATCATCAATGAAGACCACGACAAATTTATCCAAATATGGCCGAAAAATGCAATTTTATCAAATCCATGAAGATTGCAGGAGTATTGGTTAAACCGAAAGGCATGACCAAAAATTCGTAGTGGCCATTCCTTGTCTAAAATGTGGTTTTTGGCACATCTGAGTCCTTGACTCTCAACTGATAATATTCAGACCTCAAGTCTATCTTGGAAAATATCGTGGCTCCCTTTAATTGATCAAACAAATCATCGATTCTCAGCAACGGGTACTTGTTCTTCACAGTTACCTTATTGAGCTGCCGATAATCTATGCATAGCCTTATGGAACCATCTTTCTCCTTCACAAATAATACGGGAGCACCCACGGAGAGAAACTCGGTCTTATGAAGCCTTTATCCGTTAGTTCTTGCAACTGTGCCTTCAATTCTTTTAGCTCAGTTGGAGCCATTCTATATGGAGCAATAGAAATAGGGGCGGTATTAGGAGCTAACTCGATCCCAAATTCAATCTCTCTAATCCGAGGTACCCCTGGCAATTCCTCTGGGAAAACATCTGGATACTCGCATACTATGGGTACCGACTCAATTTTCAACTCAGTCTCTTTAGCATTCATCATAAAGGCGAGGTAAACTTCGTACCCCTTTCTTAAATACTTCTGAGTCAATAAAGAAGATATCACTACTGACAATTTGTCTCGCTCATCTAATTCAACACGGATAAGATCCCCATTTTCACATTTTAACTCAATAAACTTCCTTCCACAATTCAGTATCACATCATGAGTAGCTAACCAATCCATCCCAATGATGACATCGAACTCATCAAATGGTAATAACATGAGATTAGCAGGAAAATAATGACCCCTAATCATCAATGGGCAACCTTTGCATACTATATCGACCAATACACATTTGCCTAGGGGATTTGACACTCTTATCAGAAATTTAATAGACTCTATAGGCATGCTCATGCTGGAGACAAATTTCATTCAAATATACGAATGGGTAGATCCCGGATC
The DNA here is from genome assembly GCA_025506655.1 of Gossypium rotundifolium. Taxonomy (NCBI): domain Eukaryota; kingdom Viridiplantae; phylum Streptophyta; class Magnoliopsida; order Malvales; family Malvaceae; genus Gossypium; species Gossypium rotundifolium. Next base: position 94,792,491 of record CP106729.1, on the reverse strand, counting down.
AATTAAAGCTATAACATGAGTATCATAGAGAGAAAATGTACCCATGATCACGTCAGGGGAAGACGCCTCTTCGCGAGCATGAATGGCATAAGTTCTCGCCGGTGCTCTACCCTCCACTCTTGCAGTCTGCTCTCTAGATGAATTCTTGCTACTCATTTCATTTCTCAAGTTTTTCTGTGGTCTTCCCCTAGGAGTACTTCCCAGTCTTGCATTCTGAGGCTTCTCTTTCTCACCCACCTCGGGGCAATCTCTGATAAAATGGTCTAGAGACCCACACTTGAAACAAGCCTTCTTGTTTGCTCGGCACTCACGAGAATGACGTCTGCCACACTGCGGGCATTTCGGTCTACTCGGTCGGGCATTGCCAACACTAGCAACCGAAGTAGTCTGAGCCTTAGACCCTGGGTATGGTCTACTTTTACTTCTGTTTGAAAACCTTGTTGAAGTGGCTAATCGAGTAACGAAATACCTTGATTTCTTAGATGAGGATTGGTATGACCTGCTTAACTGTATCTTCTTCAAGTCGCAAGATTCAAGTTCAGCTTTCTTTTTCTCTTTGACTAGTTCCTTAGCCTTACAGGCTCGATCTACCAACACCACAAACTCTTTTAGTTCGAGGATGCCAACAAACAAATGGGCATCCTCATTTAACCTATCCTCAAATCTTTTGCACATGATGGCTTCTGTTGATACGCACTCTCAAGCGTATTTGCTAAGCCTTACAAACTCACGCTCATATTCAGTCACCATCATTCGACCTTGCTTTAACTCTAAGAACTCTTTTCTTTTCTGGTCGATGAATCTCTGACTAATGTACTTTTTTCGAAATTCCTCTTGGAAAAATTCCCAGTTAACTCTCACCCTTGGTACCACCGACACAAGGGTGTTCCACCACTGATAGGCCAAATCTCTCAAGATAGATACCACATACTTCATGCACTCTTCAGGTGTACATTATAACTCTTCAAATACTCAGATGGTATTCTCAAGCCAGAATTCTGCCTTCTCCGGATCGTCATCTTTACTAGCCCAAAATTCCTCTGCTCCTTGTTTTCAGATCTTATCGACCGGAGGCCTTTCTCTTCTTACTACCTTAACTACTTGAGGAGCTATAGGAGTGGGCTGAGGAATAGGTGGGGGTGGAGGGGGTTGAGCATTAGGATTTGCTTGAATATACTCAGTATACTAGTTGCTCATCATATAGAGAAAAGCTTCTTGAGCCTCTTCTCCCTGACCTATAGTCTCGGGTCTACTCTCTACTGGCGCAGTCTCTTGTGTGGGAGCCAGTGCATTACTTGCAGCATCATTGGCTGCAGCTTGGTCGGGATCAAGATCCATTTACTATATAAAGACACAATTCAAATCGTTAGAAGTCGTTACACTATTATTACATAAATACTCTTACGTATGCCATGTATGGCTAGACTCATACTTATGCTATGCTAGTCTGAGAATCGACTAAATTGTAGCTCTAATACCATTAAATGTAACACCCCTTACCCGTGTTCAACACCAGAATCAGATACGAGGCATTACCGAACTTATCTTGCTTAAACATACAACTTTAGGCTATAAGATTTAATTTCAACATAAATCTTCTCATTCATTGTCATACCATCCTTATTATAGGCCTACGAGGCCCTAAACATACAGTCGGACAGTTTTAGAATTAAACAGGAAACTTTTATGCACTTAGAAAATTTTTGCCTAAACAGGGGCCACATGCCCGTGTGGAATGGAACACGCCCATGTGGGCAAGCCGTTTGGTCACACACGCCCATATTCCTAACCCGTGTGGAATTTATTTTCTAATTCGAACCTACAGGGGTTTTCACACGGCCAGACACACATCCGTATCCCTCACACAGCCTCGACATCCGTGTGCCAAAACCATGGCATTTTGTTTATGATGTCATCACCTTACTATGGTCTCACGGCCAAGGCACACGCCCGTGTCCTTAGAGCATGTGTCAAATTAAATTCCTAATTTTTTAGGTGTGGACTTCACATGGCCTGGGCACATGCCCATGTCCATGGCCGTGCCTCCCACACGGCTGAGACACAAAGCCGTGTCTCTGCCCATGTGTTTACTACTGAGCATACTGACTTGTAAGCCTAGCATGCATGGGGACACACAACCAATTAATAGCCCATGGGGCTAACCGCGTGTCACACATGGCCTAGACACACGCCCGTGTGTCTACCCTTGTGGACATTTAAAAAGTTATCTACCAAGCCAAATGCCACCCTGTACAGCAACCATTCTTGCACTAATCCAATCCAACACATATCAAGAACATAAAGTACTTCTAAGGACTCAAAATCAGTACATCCACACAAGCATACACTTCATGAAATTCATCTTCATTGAATCTATATAAACTTGTCAAGAATTGGCCCGATTCCAATGACGATTTACAAAATGAATTTAGCAACATTAATAGCCAACACTTTGGCTAACAAATGTGACATAACAAAAGAGACTAGGCCCTATCCATGCCTTACTCAAAATGAATCTAACTTGGCTATACCGAAGAGTAATCGATAGTGTGATTTTCGTACTCTGACGTTTCACGAAATCTCGAGCTAACTTGGCAATGCTACAAGGAAGAGGGAAATGAGGGGGGGTAAACATAAAGCTTAATAAGTTTGCATGAAATAATTTGCAACATAAAACTCATAATGTCATTCATCCATTTCGTTTAATAAAACACAGGTCTTAAGCTCATTTCCGTAACTTACTCATACTTACTCTTACCAATTACATAACATGCCACATATCGTGAACCATTCTCATGAATTACTCATATATACCTGTATAATCTCATCACTTGGTATTAGCATTAATTTCATCTCTAGCATAAGCTTAACTATTTACCACATGGAAATTACTTGGGATATTCAAGGATATATAATCATCCTCATTCACATAATTATGACACCAATGCCATATCCCAGATGTGGTCTTATGTGGGGTCACTTCTAAATGCCGATGCCATATCCCTGATATGGTCTTATACGGGATCTCAAATCGATTGTCGATGCCATATCCTGGATATGTCTTATACGATTCTCATATTCGATGCCGATACCATATCCTAGATGTGGTTTTATACGGGATCTCCATTCAGTGTCGAGGCCATAATCCAGACATGGTCTTATACGGGACCTTATCAATCTCATGTCTCGTTAATAGTATACTCACCTTCACAATAGTCCAACTGGGACTTCAACTTCACAATTTTCACCATTTTTCTCATTCAACATCATAACTTGAATTCATAGAAATATTGTACAACATTGCTAATATCAATCATTTAGAAACTTAATAACATGATGTTGAATTTATTGCACACAAACTTACCTCGATTTCAAAATAGACTAGATTGTCGATATAGTCCGATACTTTGTTCTTTCCTCGGTCGAGGTTAATTCTTTGTTATTCTTGATCTATAATAGAAAATTAGCTCATTTAATTATCACATTAACTAATGCATTTCAATAATCATGCGTTAGTAAAATTACTATTTTGCCCTTAGACTTTCACAAAATGACCATTTTCCCCTTGGCTCGAGAATCAATTCTAATTAAATTTCTCTCTTTAATGAGTCTAGGTGAACATTTATTACTCTTAAGGCAGCCCTCAATACTCATTATTTCACACATTTACCACAAATTTCACAACCTTTACAAAAAGGTCATTTTTGGTGTTTTCATGGAAACACTTTTCACAAATGTTGTTTATCTAACAACTAAGATTCATTTTCTTCCATAAAAATGCAGCAAACAACTTAAAAGCTCACATGACAAAACTCTAAACTTTTCACCATTTTGCAAGATAGTCCCCTCTTTATTAAGCTTAAGCTTTGGGGGTTCCAAAAGTACAATTATTATCAAGAAATGATCATTAAAACACTTACTTGTAAAGAGAAGAGTGTGCTAAAATTTTTGAGGCTTTCAAACCCCTATTTGCTGCTAATTTTTAGTGGAAGAATGAAGGAGAAAAGATGATATCTTTTCTTTCCTTATTTTAATATAAAATCCCAATTTAGTCCACTTAATCCACCTACTTGATCAAATTTTGACCTCTATTGTCCCCTATGGCCGGCCAACCATCATTTAAGGGGATAATTTTCCTTTAAATACCTCCAATTAATATTTTATGGCTATTTAGCCCCTTTAGCTTATGAATTAGAACTTTCACACTTTATGCGATTTAGTCTTTTTTCGCAATTAAGCATGAAATCACTACAATTAAAGCACCAAAAATTTCATGCACCTATATAATCATGCTCTAACTCATAAAATAACATAAAAATAATTTTCTACGACCTCGGATTTGTGATTCCAAAACCACTGTTCCAACTAGCCCCTAAATCGGGCTATTACATGATTTTCTTCTCAACCTTGTCTAATTTCTCCCATTCTTCATCTTCTTCGGTAGCTCTAAGAATGAGTAATCGTGGAATGTTCTACATGGATCAGACTTAATGAGGATGGTGCTAAAAAAGTAGGGAAATCAACAAGCGAGAAAGGTTTTAACCCTTCTGTGTATGTAAAGGTTAAGAAATAAAGTTATGAACTTTAGAACTATTTAAAGGGTTTTGCATGTTTCTGAAAAATGGGTTTAAGCTAAGAACGTTGAGTATAACCCATGATTTTTGGTTGTAAGCTGGTGCTTGGAGAATGAAAGCTCTAGTGTTCCAGGGAAGGAATAAGCTATAGAGATGATAAAATTTAACGTGAGTTCTAGACTCTAAACCCGTCGTTAGATTTTATGTTGTTTAAGTACATCATGTTTGCATAAAAATGATATATGATGGCGTGAGTATGCATTCCATGATTGTGGGTAAACTTCAAAGGGTTAGATGAAGTTAGAATGGGAATAGAGAGATAACCTATTAGATATCACCTTAGGCAAAGCTCCAGAACTTGTGGAGGGAACATTGTGGTGTTCGAGCATCAAGGATAGGTAGTGTAAAGGAGGTAATAGGAGGAGGATTTGGGAAAAAAATATTGGAATGGTGTTTACCAAGACGGCAGTATCGACTGGTATTTTGGGGTGAAACCATGAAAAGGTATATGGCATAAGATCATAGAGGAAAGAGGCTATGATAGTCTAGTATAAGGTATATGGTGTAAGACAATAGATGAAACAAGTTATTACAGTCTGGTATAAGGTATATGGCGTAAAACCATAGATGAAAGAGGCTATAACAGTCTGGTATGAAGTACGTAGCATAAGAGCATGGATGAAATATACTGGCGAGACATGGTAAAAGGTATAAGGTATCCGACGTAAGACCATAGATGAAAGATGTTATTGGGCCATAGTGTAACACGCTCAGCCTGACCCGAATCACCGGGTCCAGATCTTAGATATGACATCACGACACTTAACAAATGATCTTAATAGGGATCACCTACTCTTGATTTAAAACATATTTCTTATTATTTTATATAAAATGCTTCATTATTAAAGAAAAGTATTTAAAATAAAATAATACACCAGACTTATCATAATTTAATTACAACACAAAAGTTTACTAAAGATTGACTCTAGAAGATGTAATCCTACTATACGCCACTTTTCCAAATTGGCCACTGTATGCATAATAACCTAATTTGCCCCTTCCTTGGCGCATTCCTAGCGTTGTCCCTCCTAGCGTAATTATTTTTACATCAATACCTGAAACATAAACATAACATTTGTAAGTTATATTAACTTAGTGAGTTTAAATACAAAATACCTTTCAACCTTTCTTGATAAAATCTTCATTCTAATTATTTAGATTTCCCACTTCTGTCTTTAACAAATACTTTCACATCATCGGATAAACACATGTTTATACACCACATACTTTCTTTACATGTCATCTTTCATCTCATTAAATGTTTGACTCTAGATCTTACTAGACGATACAACCTTCCCCCTTCTCTTCAGACAACTATCTTTGGTTATTCTAGAATAGTTAATCACATGTACTATTCTTTTGGTAGATATTACTTACTGGTCTTACTTTTGGAAAATTTCCAACTGAGTTTGCTAAAACAAATTATCAACTAGATCATACCTTGATTCAACCCAAGATATATATATACTCACTGATAAGGGACACTCTGGGTCATTAAGAAGAAATCCAAATATCTATATTTCATAGTATAAGAATACCAAATTTATCGAAAAACTTAGATTCCAACTATCCCAGATAAGACTTGTACTACTTAAATGTGACAAATATCAAATAACTCATATTTCAATCTTTCATAATGTAGTCCTAATTCGTACTAATAGACACTTATATCTTTCGAACTTTGAATACACCCATATTCTAATTTGACAGACTATTATGGCGAATTCCCTTAGAAATACAAACGCAATTTCTCACTCAGATTATATCTTGTATGTCTTATCAAACTTTAAATACCAGATCAAATAACCCAATCTATTTTCAAACTCGTTATATACTAATCATAGAACTAACTAACGAAGAGATATCAGAATTTACCCAAATATTAACACAAGGGTGAATAACTTAACTTTCCATACACATATATATCATTGAATATGCCCGTAGGATGATACAGAACATGCCACAAAAGCCATACAAAATATGCTACAAAGGCTTAGCAATTACTATAGAATCACGTGTTTACTGTCCTAGTGGACTTTCATAGAAGGTGCCATGGGTTTCTCCCTCATGGTCTTGTAAATAACTTCATGTCATGATCTTCCAATTTGATCTATACATTATTGAAGGCATCACCATAAACATTCATACAGTCATATCTTGTCATGGGTCTCAGCCACATCGACTTACAAATTCTCATGTTGTGATCTTCTAGTCCTGTCTTTATCTTGCTGAAAGCTACAGCATGAGTGTTTTCATATCATGCATTACCATGGGTCTCAATCACATGGTCTTATACTTATTTTCATATTGTGATTTTCCAGTCTAACTAATAATATACCTGCCCTACCAGAGGCAACACAAGGGACATTTTATCCAGAATTTACTTACCCAGATTTATTCATGTATAGCTAATCGATTCGTACATTCCTTATATCTAACCTTACCTACATACTTACCAATCACTTTTTATTCATACGATACTTCATACATAACTTCATTATACACATATAACATCTTTACTATTACACATATAACATATTTACTATACTCCACAAACCTACCCTTTATCTGAGGTTTTATCATTATATATCTGTATTTACTTGAACAATTAATAGTAGGAGTCAAAATAGAGACTCACCTGATACTCACTTAAATTGTAGCTCGAAGCTCCAAATTCAGACATTCATCTCGACCCAGCAACAACAACTGCTTAAAGAACACAAATTCACTATTAAAACTCATTTTTATACAATTTGCTAACATTTCAATCATAAATAACCTTCATGTAAGACCTTGCATTCATAACTTATTGTTCCTACAATTCTCAACATCTTTACTTCATCAAAAACTTAACATACAGAGCTACAATACTTACCTAGAGGTAGAACAACCAGTGATTTATCAATAAACTTAACTTACAACTTAATAAGAAAAAGATAACATTTAGATTTAAGAAAAAAATAAGCAAAGAGTAATACTAAAGAAAGAAAAAAAATTCCTCACAAGCCCCTCTTGCCCACATATATATAACCAACTTCTCTTTTTGAAACTTAACAAGTGTCGACGGTATCTAGAATTTGTCATTCTTAATGGCCTATAGGTTTTGAGAGAAACATAAATGAGCATATTGTATAATTTATATTTGACAAGTAAATCTAGTTGACACCTAACCAAATCTCACTTCAAAACCCAACCAATACAATATTCAAGTAACTGGGCATACTATGCATATGACAGTAACTCACCCAACTTATACTTCACTTGATATACCTTTCTATTGGATAACAGGATAAGAATAACCTAAAACCTTTATTCACCTCTAAGGTGGTTACTATATGCTACATTTCAATTCGTTAGAAGACTATTAATGTGGCAGATTACACTACGCTAAATAGATAACCTCACAGCTCTACACCTTAAATTTGAATCTGCTAGACTTGTGGTGTGACATGGAGTTTGTTCTTGCCCACCTCGACAAGGAAAAATCTTTCACCAAATGTTCGATTGACCCACACCTTAGGAAAGCACCCAAATTTTTCCAACACTAGCCCGTCTGGTGCTTATTACAGTATGAACAGTTAGGATTCCTATTTCCAAAATTAGCCACAACAAAACCTTGCTACGATCTACTCTCTCTAGCTGGTGTTACATGACCAGGGTTCGAACCAGTGGAACCTGAGTCTCTTTTAACTTGTACCTTACTTTTCTTTTATTTATCACATTCCACCAACTTAATTTCCTCCATGATCTTGAACTTCTCCACTAATGTCTCAAAGCTTCTTGGAAGTATTCCCAGGTTATACGTTCAGCCTACATAACCCTTACCATAGACTGCCACCAACTGTAGAACTCTTGTAATAGCCCGCATGGTGAAGTCTTTGTTTCTAATTATTGTGTGGCGTATAGTTGGTAAAATAAGTATAGATATAAGTAAATAAATTGTTTATCTTGACTAAGTATAGAGTTATAGGTATTACGCCATTTGATGAACTCTTAATTTTGGCAAGTTTTGTGATTTGGTGGACTCTTTTGTTAAGTATCCGCCCAACCCAGATGCTTAAGCAAACTCGTTAAGTTCACAATTGTTTGGATTATTATTAAAGTAATGTAAATTGGTTAGTTAAGTTGAGATTTAGTTAGAATGGAACTAGACTACTGTAGATGGTAAGACTTAAATTGTGTTAAGTGCATTTAATCACGGGAATCAAGAGTGTTAGTGGAATTATATGATTTTTCTACTAATCCTTGTCTTCGAGCTTAAGTATATAAGGATAGCGATGGTCTTTTTGAACACTTTTATGATTTTTTTTCTTCTTTATTGATTTTCTCTGAAAAACTCTTTAAAAACTTATGTTGAAAAAACCACTTTGAAGTAAGGTTCGCAATATTCAACTAACTTCTACGTTAGTACCAGTTCACTGGTAATTACTAATGAACCCTAGGTTACCCTCTAAGTCATTTACCTATTTCTCGTTCTGCATTCAAAGATGTTAGAATAGTATGTGAGGAAGGAAACTTACTATTTCTAGATTAAGTGTTGTTGATTCTTGCATGCATGATCAAATTTGATCGATTGATGATCTGACATGTTTAATTATCTTTATTTTAGCTCAAGAAGTTAACAAAAATCATAGTGATAACTTGCTTTGTAGACTTGTGTTAGAGTTTCTGGTGAGTTCCTACTTACTTCCATGTGTTGTAAATTTCTTTATTTAATAATTCGTGTAAGGTAAGTAATCCTCCTCTGTAATGGATGAAAGATGCCGTGTGGGTAATGGTTATCCAAAGTCTTCAGTTTGAGTGCAGTCTGTCTATGATATAAAGTAAGTGTCACTCTTCATGCTTAAATCACTACCATTTCCTTCTGATATGTATAAAATGATATGAGGTGGTTGTAACAGTCCAATTTAGGGCCTAGTCAGAATAGTGGGTGTGAGACGAAAAATTTGAAGTCAGAAATATGTGTTTTATGGCTTTTATGAGTCTATGACATGTTTGCATGATTATGCAAAAATTTCATGAAGAAATTTTATAATTTAGTGATCAATTTATTCATTAGGACTAAATTGCAAAGATTGAAAAATATGAGATTCTAGAAGATTCAAGTATGAAATAGCATTAGAAAAATTATTAGAGGTCCTTATTTAGCAATTAGGCCATTATACTTTATGATGGACAAAAATATACATGGGAAGGAAAAATCTCAAGAAAGGGACCTCAAGGACATTTTTATCATTTGGATAATAAAAGAATTAGAAGGGAAAAAGAAGTCAAAATTGTGTCCATCTTCTCCATGCTCGGCTGAAAATTTCAAGCTCTCCATATCTAGGGTTTTTTCATCTTTCAAGTTTGATTGTAAGTATCTTCTAGCCCCGTTTTTGATGTTCTTCGTATTTTTGAGATCCCCATAGCTTGATTTAGCTATTTCTACCAATATTTTCAGCTAGGGTTCATGTTAAAAAATGTACCCATGTATGACATACATGTATTTTGATGTTTAATGGAGAAATATGAAAGTTTGATGTATGATAAACATATTTTTCTAAGTGATTTTCATGAAAAACTCATAAAAAGGACCTAATTATAAAAGTGATAAAATGTGTAGTAAAAATCAATTTTGAAAGAAAATATGAGCTACTATGAGCTTAAGATAGGTTCGTATAGGCTTGGGTAACCAAGAAAATGAGTGTATTTCATTATACGAGCCTAGGGACCATTTGGTAAATATCAAAAATTATATGGGCAAAATGGTAATTTTGCCAAAGTATGTTTCATGGGTTATTTTGGTCAGTGTGATCATTAAATGAGTGAAATTTTCATTATAGATCAAGAAACACAAAGTTTAGACCAAAATCGAGGCAAAAACGAGGTTGTGGACTAAATCGAACAACTATATGTATTTTGGTACCGAGGTAAGTTTGTGTGTAATAAATCAATGTATTCTTATTATACTTTTAAATGCTTGATATCATGAGAAATGTATGTTATTCCCATGAAATTCGTGAATGAGGTTTCAATGAAACTATGATGAAATTATACTAAGACGAGGTCCCGGTTGAACCTTAGGAATAGAAAGAATAATGTTGTCATGACATGAGATTAAGAAGGTCCCATATAAGACCATATCTGGGATATGGCGTCGGCATCGAATGAAGGTCCCGTATAAGACCATGTCTGAGACATGGCCTCAGCACCGAATGGAGATTTCGTGTAAGACGATGTTGGGGACATGGCATCAACATCGATATACGATCTTGTATAAGACTATATATGGGATATGGCATCGACATCGAGAGATGAGATACTTTGTAAGACCATATCTAGGATGTGGCATCGTCATCGTGCTGTGATCCCATGTAAGACCATATTTGGGATATGGCATTGGCATCGTGTTACATGTATGATGAGTTTGAGTATCCTTCGACATTCCAAGTGGTTCAACGGGACAATGGGCTAAGTTTATGTTCAAGATGGTAAAAATGCTAAAGTTATGTGATGAAGTGATACAGGTACCCATGAGTAAAATACGAGATATGAATCCAATATGTGATATGTGATTGGTAAGAGTAAGCATGAGTAAGTTATGTCAAAGTGCTTGAGAACTTGTTTTATTATTCAATGAGATGAATGGATTGTATCATAAGCTTTTATGTTGCTATTTATTTCATGCAAACTTACTAAGCTTTATGCTTACCCCTCTCTTTTCCCTTTTCCTTGTGGTATCGCCAAGCTAGATCGGGGATCGAGGAACATCAGAGTTCGATTCACATTATCAAGCTATTCTTTTGGTATGGTAAAGTTTGATTATTTTGGGTATGGCATGTATAGGAACTTGGTCATTTTGTTATATGTCATATTGGTTAGCCAAGGTGTTGGCTACTAATGTTACTCAATTCATTTTGTAAATGGCCATTGGAATTGGCCAATACTAGTTAAGTTATATCTATTCAATGATGATGAAATTCATGAAGTGCTAGCATGTGAAATTGAATGAGTAATGTGTAAAGAATATGCATGGTGAATATAGTGAAGAATTAAGGTATGGATGTTTTGATTTTGGATATTAGAGGTGCTTTATTGTCATGTTGTGTGTTGCATGAAATGGTATAAGTGTGGTTGCTTTTCAGGGTGGCAATTGGCTTGGTAAATAGCCTTATAATTGTCTACACGGTTAGGCACATGGGCGTGTGTCTAGGCCGTGTGTGACACACGGTCAGCCCCAAGGGCGTGTTGATAGGCTGTGTATCTCCTGCATCTAATTTGCGAAAAAATCAATTCGTCACACGGGCTAGCACACGGGCGTGTGATTAGGCCGTGTGTCCCTAAAGGTTTGCTGACGTCATAAACAGAATGTTAAGGTTTTCATACATGGCTTGCCCACATGGGCGTGTTCCTTTCCACATGGGTGTGTGGCCCTATTTTGAGCAGAAATTTTCTAAGTATTCGTAAGTTTCGATTTAGTACGAAACTATTCCATATATATGTTTTGGGTCTCGTAGACCTATAATGGGGACTTTATGATTTCAATTGAAAAGTTTTAAGTTGGATTGAAAATTTATAGCTCGATATCGTATGATGATGTAAGTTAAGTTTGGTAATGCCTCGTACCCAGTCCCGGCATCGGTTACAGGTAAGAGGTTTTACATTTAGTGGTATCAAAGCTATAGTTTAGTCGATTCTCGGACTAACGTAGCGTAAGCACGAGTATGGCTCTACATGCCATACATATGAGTATTTATATAATGATAGTGTGACGACTCTTGGCGATTTAAATTATGTTTTCATATAGTAAATGGATCCCGACAGAGCAGTGGTGAATGATGTAGAAAGTAACACATCGGCTCCTGCCCAAGGGACTGTGCCGACTGAAAATAAGAATAGACCAGCGTCTGTGAGTCAAAGAGGAGGAGAAGAGGCTAGGGAAGCCTTTCTCCACATGATGAATGCTTGGTATACAGAGTTCATTCGAATGGACCCGAATGTGCAACCCCCTCCACCCTCACCTATTCCTCAGCCTACCCCTGTAGCTCCCCAAGTTGTAGAAATAGTAAGAAGGGAAAAGCCCCCTGTTGATAGAATCCAAAAATAAGGAGCTGAGGAATTTTGAGCTAATAAAGATGATGATCCAGAAAGAACAGAATTTTGGCTTAAAAATACCATCATGGTATTTGATGAACTATCTTGCACCCCTGAAGAGTGTATGAAGTGTGTCTTGTCTCTTTTAAGAGATAGCTTACCAGTGGTGGAATACCCTTGTGTCGGTTGTACCAAGGGAGAAAGTTAATTGGGAATTTTTCCAAGAAGAGTTCCGAAAGAAGTATATTAGCCAAAGGTGTAACAGCTCGATTTAGGGCCTAGTCAAAATAGTGGTGCGAGGCCACGAATCTGAGGTGAATTTATGAGTTTTTAAGGTTTATGCCATGTTTGCATGCTAGTGTGAAAGTTTCATGAAGCAATTTTGTTAAAATGAGGTTGAATGGTCCAAAAGGACTAAATTGCAAAAGTTGTAAAAATATGAGTTTCTAGAATCTTTTTGTATGAAATAGCTTTAGAATATCAATTAGAAGTCCTTAAGTAGCAATTTGCCCAAAGTATAATTTTTGGACAAAATTAGACATGAGATAGTAAATTGTAAAAATTTAGAGAGAATGGCATTTTGGTTATTTATCAATTTAAATGATTAAAATGGGAAAAAGATGAAAAAAATCTATTCATCTTCTTCCTCAAATTGCCAAAAATTTGGAGACTCCATAGCTAGGGTTCTTCATTTTTTTCAAGCTTGCTAGTAAGTTCATCTTAGCCCCGTTTTTAATATTCTTCATATTTTTTAAGTTCTCTATTATGAATTAGCTATTTTTAGCTATAAAATGAGCTAAGATGCATGTTTAAAAATCTACCCATGAATGACATACTTGTTAAATGATGTTTTATGGAAGTTTATGAGAGTTTGATGTTAGATAAACATCTTTTTCTATGTGAAATTCATGAAAAATGCATGTAGGGACTAGTTTGTTAATTTATGAGATTTGGTCATACATGGTGGAAATAGTGAGAATTTGCTATTACTATAGTTGAGATAATGAGTCACCTAAGCATGAAGTTTATGAAAGTTGAATGAGAATCATTTTACGAGCCTTGGGGCAAAAATGAACATATGAGAAAGTTTAGGGGCAAAATAGTAATTTTTCCAAAGTATGTGTTAAGGGCCAATTTAGTCAATATGATTATTAAATGAGTTGAATTATTATTATATATCAAGAAAAATGAAGCCCAAGTCGAAACCGAGGCAAGAACAAATTCGAGGACTAAATTACATATCTACATACATTTTGTATATTGAGGTAAGTTTGTATGATTTCTAAGCTTTATGATTTTTATCATTGCATTGCTTAGTATAATGTACACTATTTTCATGGAATGTTTAATGTTATGTTAAACAAAGAAATCAATGAGATAAAGTATGAGCAAGTCCCGATTGAAGATGAATTTCCCAGGATACTCGATCTGCCACATGAGATAAGAAAGTCCGTATAAGACCAAGCCAAGACATGGCATCAACAATCAAGCACAGATATCATGTAAGTCCAAGGTAAGCTTGGCATTGAACAGATATCATGTAAGTCCAAGGCAAGCTTGGCATTGAACAGATATCATGTAAGTCTAAGGCAAGCTTGGCATTGAATTGATATCATGTAAGTCCAAGGCAAGCTTGGCATTGAAAAGCTATCAAGAGAAAGAGATACCATGTAAGCCCAAGCCAAGGCATGGCATTGGTGAGAACAAGAAAGACTTTGTATAAGTCCATGTCAAGACATGGCCTTGAAACCAAGATGAGATATTCTATGTAAGGCTGTATCTAGGGTATGGCTTTGGTATCAAGTTCGTGGGAAGAGATTTAGTATCCTTAGTTTATCTCAGAAATTCATCGGGCAAATGAGTAAAGTTATAATTAGATGACAAGAAAGATAAGTAAGCAAAGCTATTATCAAGTTGGAAATGAGTATTATCCATGTTATGAATGATGAAGGAAAAATTATGATTATCATGTTAAAGAATCGATGTGATCAAGTGATATAGGTACCTTATTTATCCCACGGGGATGAGACTAGTAAGTATCATGAGATATGTAAGAATCAGTATGAGTAAGTAAGCTTTATAGCTGAAATCTATGATACCATTGTTTATGTCAAATGGTTTATATTAATCAAGTATGTTACTATGTGTATTATATGAAAACTTACTAAGCTAAATGCTTATGTCTTTTATTTTTTTTTCTATGTAGTTCCGCCAAGCCAATCTTGTGGGTCATTGTCATCGGAGTTCAGAGCACACTATCAATCACTATTTTGGTATAGCCAAGTTATTTTACTAAGTATGACATTTCATTTTGAGAATATGTTCTAAGAAGAGCCAAAGTGTTGGCTATTAAGTTTATTATTCTTTTGTATATGGCTAAGTGTTTGGCCAAAATTGACTAAGTATGTATGTTTATTGAGATCAATGAAGTATATAGTAATGTTTATGAAAAATGTATTGAATTAAGCATGAGTTTGGTATTGATTTCAGGGTGGCAATTGGCTTGGTAAATAGCCTCTAAGTGCCCACACGGTTAGACACACGGGCATGTGTCTAGGATGTGCGTACCCTTAACTTTAGTGTTTAAGTCAGAATAGGCCACGGGCAAATCCCACAGTCGTTTGTTTAGGCCGTGTGTGATATACGGTCAGAACATGGGCGTGTGCCCCAGACTGCGTGTGTAAGTCAGTAAATCAAGGTATAGCACAGTTTATATCCATGGGCGTGTCAAGGCCGTGCGTAATTAGTCAGTGTCGACCACGGGTGGAAGACACGGGCATGTGTTAGGGGCACACGGGCGTGTCCTAAGACACACGAGCTTGTGACCCCTGTTTTAAGGAAAAATTTTCATTTGAGTTTCGAAAGTTTCCATATACATGTTTAAGACCTCGTAGGCCCATGAAATGTATGATTAGATTAAGAAAGAGAAGTTTTTAATTTGGAACAAAATTTTATAGCCCGTAAGTACATGTTTTAAGTGAGTTCAAGCAAGGTAATGTCTCGTATCCAGTCTTAGCATTGGACTCGGGTATGGGGTGTTACGAAAGGTTCATCGACCAAAAAAGAAAAGAATTTCTTGAGCTAAAGTAGGGTCAAATGACGGTAACCGAATATGAGCATGAGTTTGTAAGGCTCAGTAAATACGCTCGAGAATGTGTATCTACTGAAGCCATTATGTATAAAATGTTTGAGGATGGGTTAAATGAGGATATCCGATTGTTTGTTGGTGTCCTAGAACTAAAAGAATTTGTTGTGTTAGTAGATAGAGCTTACAAGGCCGAGGAGTTGGCCAAAGAGAAAAGAAAAGCTAAAATTGAGTCTTGTTGTAACACCCCAAACCCGGCCCAAACACTACAACCGGATCTGGTATGTCACTAAGGAAATTTTGTAAAACATGTCGTATTTTCAGAAAAACATTTTGGTAAAGTTTAACCTTTTATTCGGGAAAAATTTATAATTTATAGTTTTAAATAAAATATGCCTTTATGAATTAAAAACCCAAATTTAAATACATGCCTTAGTTCAATTAAAAATAAAAATTTAAATAACTAAAAGTAATAAAAGCCCGTAATAAAACAAAATATAAACTGGTGGCCCATGGCCTTATTACAACGAGATTTAAAATCCATTAAATAAGAATATAAAATAATAACTAGAGTTTTTTGCGGATCCAAATGTTCTTTTGCATGGCCACCTTGCGCTCTCTCTCGGCCGGTCCGATGCACTAAATGCTACCTGAAATGTTAATTAATTGGTTGAGTCACGAGACTCAGTGTGCAACCCTCATGCACCATTAGATTTGGGCCTTAGCCCCATACAACTAAAATAATCAGAATTAATATACATAATAAAAATAATATGCAAGCCCAACCCAAATCCTAGGTTTCCATCTGCTACACGCCCCCGTACCAGCCATTCACACCATTGGGGATTTCTACAATCAACCCACACCGCTACATGCCTTGATGGCAGTCGTGCTGCTCATCATCAGATCATGGCCGTAGCCACTACAACAGATCACGGCAAAAGCCGTTACAATAGATCACGGTAAAAATCGCTACAACAGACCACGGTAAAAATCGCTACAACAGATCATGGTAAAAACCGCTACAACAGATCACGGTAAAAACCGCTACAACATATAACTTCCTCCTTTAATCAAACCCAACCCATGCAATCACATAAAATTAATATACTTATAACGTATCAACAAAACATTCACTGACCTGGTGATTTGCGATTACCCTCTTTGGGTTTCCGTCATTATGCCGGGATTTCGGCATTTATCATAACATATGAACTTTATAATCATATATTAGTCAAACAGATCTAAATGGTGGGGAAGTATTACACACCTGATATCGTGAAATCCAATATTCTTAGTCGATATCCTTGTTATCCCGATCTACAACTTTGCTCAAAAAGCCAGAAAGATGTGAAAATAAGGCCTATCCTATATTCGGCCATGGTTAGGGTTCTACCCGATTTCATATATTTATAAATAAACCAATCTCCTTACCTTGAAATCCACGAAAATAACATGACTTGAGTGTTCTTGATCTTTGACTTAGAGATCTAAGCGTTGGACTCTCTTGGATCCCAAAATCGAAAATAAGAAAAACCATTGATTAGTCACTAAATAGCCATTCGGCTAGGGACTTTGAAAAGCCGAGAAATATTGGAAACTCAAAATCGACACATACCTATTGTTTTCTTGATTCGACAAGGAGACTTTCTTGAAGAAAATTTGGCGACTTCAGAGGTAAGATCTAAGAATTTCGATTTTAGAAGATTTAAGAATTGAAGAGATGGCTAGAGAGATTTGGCCAATGGATATTAAGGAGAAGAATAGAATAATAGAGATGTGATTTGACTTTTAGGGATTAGAAGAAAAATAACAATAGAGGTTAAAAGATTCTACCAACCAGAAATTTTAGAGAGGAAGAAAGGGTGAAGAAAATGGTGGTTTTCGCTTTTGAGAGGAAGAAGATGAGAAAAGAAAATAAAAGAAAGGCTTCCAAAATTTGACACCCCTCTTTATATAGAAAACCGATTCCTCCCTTTAGCGAGATTGATTTTCACCAACACGCCACACATGATAGCTTCTATCCCTTTTCCTTATCTTAATCTATTATCTCCTCAAAATAGTCCTTATCTCGCTTATTATCCTTAAAGACTAAATCCTAAATAATAGCCTTTATCTCGCTTATTATCCACATAGAATAAATATAATAAAATTCCCTAAAAAATAGCCTTGTCAGTCCACTTCCCTAATCCCTAATGCCAAATTTAACTAACTTACATTAGAATATTTGGGCTCCATAAAACTTAAAATTTGGGCCCCTAACACTTAAATTAACTCATTCCACATATTCACCCATTAAACGCATAGGCCCAAAAATTTAGGATGTTACACTTATACTCGAGAAAGAGACATATGAGTAAGTCATTTCAATCCTTATCCAAGAAATCAAGAGAGTTTACTACTCGATCAGCCACTTCAGTTGGGTTTTCAAATAGAAGTAAGAGTAAACAGTACTCGGGGTCTAAAGCTCAGATCACTCGATTGCTAGTGTTGGTAACGCTCGACCAAGTAGACCGGAATGTCCACAGTGTGACAGACGTCACCCCGGAGAGTGCCGAGCCAATGAGAGAGCTTGTTTCAAGTATGGATCCCCAGATCATTTTATTAGTGATTTCCCCGAGATGGCCGAGAAAGAGAAATCACAGAGTGCAAGATCGGGAAGTACTGCTAGAGGAAGGTCATAGAGAAATCTTGGAAATGGAATGAGTAGTAAGAATACACCTAGAGAGCAGACTGCAATATCTGAGGGTAGAACACCTACGAGGACTTATGCCATTCGTGCTCACGAGGAGGCGTCATCCCCTGATGTGATTACAGGTACATTTTCTCTCTATGATACTCATGTTGTTGCTTTAATTGATCCGGGATCTACCTACTCATATGTTTGGATGAAATTAATATCTAGCATGAACATGCCTGTAGAGTTTACAGAATTTGTGATAAACATGTCAAATCCCCTAGGCAAATGTGTGTTAGTTGACAAGGTATGCAAAGATTGCCCTTTGATGATTAGATGTCATTATTTTCTAGCAAATCTCATACTATTGCCATTTGATGAATTCGATGTAATTCTTGGCATGGATTGGTTAACTGCTCATGATGTGATAGTAAATTGTGGAAGGAAATTTATTGAGTTAAAATGTGAAAATAGGGATATTCTTCATGTTGAATTAGATGAACAGGACAGTTTGCCTATAGTGATTTCTCATGTGTCTACTTAGAAATATGTAAGAAAAGGATATGGAGCTTATCTTGCTTTTGTAATGAATGCCAAGGAGATTGAGTTAAGAATTGAATCAGTGCAGATAGTATGTGAGTACCCAGATGTATTTCCGGAAGAATTGCCCGGGTTACCTCTGGTTAGAGAGATTGAATTTGGAATTGAGTTAGTCCCTGGTACTGCGCCTATTTCAATTGCTCCGTACAAGATGGCCCCAATCAAGTTGAAAGAATTGAAGGCACAGTTATAAGAGTTGACGGATAAAGGTTTCGTAAGACCGAGTTATTCTCCGTGGGGTGTTTCTGTATTATTTGTGAAAAAGAAAGATGGTTCCATGAGGTTATGTATAGATTATCGGTAGCATAATAGAGTAACGATAAAAAACAAGTACCCATTGCCAAGGATTGATGATTTGTTTGATCAATTGAAGGGAGCCACTGTGTTTTCGAAGATAGACTTGAGGTATGGATATTATCAGTTGAGATTCAAAGACTCAGATGTGTCGAAGACCACATTCGGGACAAAGTATGGTCACTATGAATTTTTAGTCATGCCTTTGATTTAACAAATGCCCCTGTTGTGTTTATGGATTTAATGAATCGCATCTTTCAGCCATATTTGGATAAATTTTTTATAGTCTTAATTGATGATGATATAGTGATTTACTCTCATGATGAGAACGAGCATGCTAAGCATTTGAGGAAAGTCTTACAAATTTTATGAGATAATCAGTTATATGCCAAGTTTAGTAAAAGTGAATTCTAGCTTAAGAAAGTCAGATTTTTAGGGTATATTGTTTCGGGAGATGGAATTCGAGTTGGCTCGAGTAAGATTTCAGTAACTATTGATTGGAAACCGCTAAGGAATGTATCCAAGGTTAGAAGTGTTTTGGGCCTAGCTAGTTATTACAGACGGTTTGTCAAAGGATTTTCATGACAGCTACCCCGATGACGAGGTTGTTACAAAAAGATGTTAAATTCGAATGGACAGAAAAGTGCCAACAGAGTTTTGAGAAATTGAAGGCATTGTTAACTGAGGCTCCAGTTTTAGTACAACTCGAACTAGGAAAAGAATTTATGGTCTATAGTGATGCATCATTGAATGGATTGGGTTGTGTACTCATGCAAGAAGGCAAGGTAATAGCTTATGCCTCTAGACAGTTAAAGCCGCATGAGAAGATTGCCCAACCTATGATTTGGAGTTAGCCGCTATTGTGTTTGCATTGAAGATATGGAGACACCATTTGTATGGTGAGAAATGTAAGATATTCACTGATCATAAGAGCCTAAAGTACTTGATGAATCAAAAGGAATTGAATCTAAGGCAACGAAGATGGTTAGAGTTGATAAAGGATTACGAGCTAGTGATTGACTACCATCCGGGAAAGGTAAACATGGTCGCCAATGCCTTGAGTAGGAAATCCTTGTTTGCACTTAAAGCCATGAATACACGGATGGCTTTGTCAGATGATAGTTCTATTTTAGCCGAGTTGAGAGCTAGAACAATGTTTCTCCAAGAGATTTATGAAGCTCAGAAAGGCGACAGTGAGTTGCAAGCCAAGAGAGTTTAGTGTGAGTCGGGTGTTGAGTCAGACTTTCAGATTAATTCTGAAGGATGTTTAACATTCCGAGACAAAGTTTGTGTACTGAGAGATGATGAACTTATTCGAAAAATTTTGCACGAAACGTATAGTGGAGGTTTATCTGTACATCTAGGCAGTATAAAGATGTATAATGATTTGAAGAAATGGTATTGGTGGCCGAGTATGAAGAAAGATATTTCTGAGTTTGTATCGAGATGCTTGATTTGTTAGCAAGTGAAAGCTGAACACCAAGTACCTTCGGGTCTACTTCAGCCTATTATGGTTCCCAAGTGGAAATGGGTCCGTATTGCTATGGATTTTGTAACAGGTTTGCCCTTGACACCGAAAAAGAAAGATGCTATATGGGTTGTGGTTGATAGGCTTACGAAGTCAGCTCACTTTATACCAGTATGCATTCACTATTCGCTTGATAAGTTGGAGGATTTGTATGTGTCAGAAATTGTGAGACTTCAGGGAGTACCGTTGTCTATTATTTCGGATAAACATATGAGATTTACATCACGATTTTGGAAAAAAGTTACAAGAGACCTTGGGAACAAATTTGAACTTTAGTATAACTTTCCATTCGCAAACCGACGGATAGTCGGAAAAGGTAATACAAATACTTGAAGATATGCTCAGATGTTTTGTTTTGGAATTTCAAGGTAATTGGGAAAAGTACATACCACTGGTGGAATTTACCTATAATAGCAGTTTTCAGTCGAGTTTGAAAATGGTGCCTTATAAAGCATTATATGGGCGTAAATGTCGAATGCCTTTGTATTGGACTGAACTCAAAGAAAATCAGATTCATGGGGTCGATTTGGTCAGAGAAATCGAAGAGAAATTAAAAGTGATTCGTGGTTGTTTAAAAGATGCTTCTGATAGGCAAAAGTCCTACATGGATTTGAAATGGAAAGAGATTGAGTTTCAAGTTGGTGATAAGGTATTTTTGAAAGTGTCACCATGGAAGAAAGTCCTCATATTTGGCCAAAAAGGCAAGTTGAGTCCGCGCTTTATCGGACCGTATGAGATTACCGAGAGGATAAGACCGGTAGCCTATCGTTTGGATTTGCCATCTGAATTGGAAAAGATTCATGATGTATTCCATGTGTCTATGTTACGTCGCTATCGATCAGACCCTTCGCATGTGATTGTATCGATAGAGGTTGAAATTCAACCAGACATGACTTATGGAGAAGAGCCGGTTAAGATTTTGGTACGAGAAGTTAAATAGTCAAGAAATAAAAGTATAGCCCTTGTGAAAGTACTATGGCAAAGACACGGGGTAAAAGAGGCTACATGGGAGCCCGAAGAGGCTATAAGAAACCAATATCCCAACCTTTTTGCCGGTAAGATTTTTGGGGACGAAAATCCCTAAGGGAGGAAGAACTGTAATAGTCTGATTTAGGGCTTAGTTAGAATAGTGGTTGCGAGACCACAAATTTAAAGTCAGAAATATGTGTTTTATGGCTTTTATGATGTCTATGACATGTTTGCATGATTATGCGAAAATTCCATGAAGAAGTTTTATAATTTAGTAATAAATTTATTCATTAGGACTAAATTGAAAAGATTGAAAAATATGAGATTCTAGAAGATTCAAGTATGAAACAGCATTAGAAAAATTATTAGAGGTCCTTATTTAGCAATTAGACCATTATACTTTATGATGGACAAAAATAGAGATGGGAAGGAAAAATCTCAAGAAAGGGACCTCAAGGGCATTTTTTTCATTTGGATAACAAAAGAATTAAAAGGGAAAAAGAAGTCAAAATTGTGTCCATCTTCTCCATGCTCGGCTGAAAATTTCAAGCTCTCCATATCTAGGGTTTTTTCATATTTCAAGTTTGATTGTAAGTATCTTCTAGCCCCGTTTTTGATGTTCTTCATATTTTTGAGATCCCCATAGCTTGATTTAGCTATTTCTACCAATATTTTCAGCTAGGGTTCATGATAAACATCTTTTTCTAAGTGATTTTCATGGAAAACTCATAAAAAGGACCTAATTGTAAAAGTGATAAAATGTGTAGTAAAAATCAATTTTGAAAGAAAATATGAGCTACTATGGGCTTAAGATAGGCTCGTCTAGGCTTGGGTAACCAAGAAAATGAGTGTATTTCATTATACGAGCCTAGGGACCATTTGGTAAATATGAAAAAGTATATGGGCAAAATGGTAATTTTTCCAAATTATGAGTCATGGGTTATTTTGGTCAATGTGATCATTAAATGAGTGAAATTATCATTATAGATCAAGAAACACAAAAGTTTGGACCGAAACCGAGGTAAGAACAAGGTTGTGGACTAAATCGAACAACTATACGTATTTTGGTACCGAGGTAAGTTTATGTGTAATAAATCAACGTATTCTTATTATACTTTTAAATGCTTGCTATCATGAGAAATGTATGTTATTCCCATGATATTAGTGAATGAGGTTTCAATGAAACTATGATGAAATTATACTAAGACGAGGTTCCGGTTGAACCTTGGGAATAGAAAGAATAATATTGTCATGACTTGAGATTAAGAAGGTCCCGTATAAGACCATATCTGGGATATGGCGTCGATATCGAATGAAAGTCTTGTATAAGACCATGTCTGGGACATGGCCTTGGCATTGAATGGAGTTTTCGTGTAAGACCATGTCGGGGACATGGCATCAACATCGATATATGATCTCGTATAAGACCATATCTGGGATATAGCATCAAGATCGAGATATGAGATCCCGTGTAAGACCATATCTGGGATGTGGCATCGACATCGAGCTGTGATCCCATGTAAGACCAAATCTGGGATATGGCATTGGCATCGTGTTACATGTATGACGAGTTTGAGTATCCTTCGATATTCCAAGTGGTTCAACGGGACAATGAGTTAAGTTTATGCTCAAGATGGTAGAAGTGCTGAAGTTATATGATGAAGTAATACAGGTACCCATGAGTAAAATACGAGATATGAATCCAATATGTGATATGTGATTGGTAAGAGTAAGCATGAGTAAGTTATGTCAAAGTGCTTGAGAACTTGTGTTATTATTCAATGAGATGAATGGATGTTATCATAAGCTTTTATGTTGCTATTTATTTCATACAAATTTACTAAGCTTTATGGTTACCCCTCTCTTTTCCCTTTTCCTTGTAGTATCGCCAATCTAGCTCAGGGATCAAGGAATGGCGCAGTTCGATTCACACTATCAAGCTATTCTTTTGGTATAGTAAAGTTTGATTATTTTTGGTATAGCATGTATAGGAACTTGGTCGTTTTGTTATATGTCATATTGGTTAGCCAAGGTGTTGGCTATTAATGTTACTCAATTCATTTTGTAAATGGCCATTGGAATTGGCCAATACTAGTTAAGTTATATCTATTCAATGATGATGAAATTCATGAAGTGCTAGCCTGTGAAATTGAATGAGTAATGTGTAAAGTATGTGCATGGTGAATATAGTGAAGAATTAAGGTGTGGATGTTTTGATTTTGGATATTAGAGGTGCTTTATTGTCATGTTGTGTGTTGCATGAAATGCTATAAGTGTGGTTACTTTTCAGGGTGGTAATTGGCTTGGTAAATAGCCTTATAATTGTCCACACGATTAGTCACATAGGCGTGTGTCTATGCCGTGTGTGACACACGGTCAGCACTGAGGGCGTGTTGATAGGCCGTGTGTCCCTTGCATCTAATTTGCAAAAAATTCAGTTCGTCACACGGGCTAGCACACGGGTGTGTGACTAGGCCGTGCGTCCCTAAAGGTTTGCTGACTTCATAAATAGAATGTTAAGGTTTTCATACACGACCTGCCCACATGGGTGTGTTCCTTTTCGCACTGGCATGTGGCCTTGGTTTTAGTAGAAATTTTCTATGTATTCGTAAGTTTCCGGTTTAGTCCTGAACTATTCCATATGTATGTTTTGGGTCTCGTAGACCTATAATAGGGACTTTATGATTTCAAATGAAAAGTTTTAAGTTGGATTGAAAATTTATAGCCTGATATCATATGATGATGTAAGTTAAGTTTGGTAATGCCTCGTACCCGATTTTGGCATCGATTACGAGTAAGGGGTGTTACAATGGTGGAGATGAGGAGATATGTTGGTGTAGCCTCCGATAGGGTAGCTATATTTTCAAATCAGATTGGTAGATCACAATAAAACATGCTCTTTTGAAGAAAAATGATATGAGGAGTTAAGGGGGAGAATGATATGCTTTTGATTTTGAATTCCGGTTACATGGGTGGCATGAGAATGGATTTTTTTGAGTTGCGTTAAGCTACGTATTGTATACACCCAAGTGATAAGTAAGTTGGCATACTAAGTCTAGCCGTATTCTGTATACGTCATTAGGCGTACTATATGAATGTGCATAAATCCTTTAGAAAGGTTCAAATTTACTATTAGTAACGTTATGTATGATTTCTCTTTAGAACTCACTAAGTTCGTATGAACTTATTTTGTTACCTTTTCCCTCTTCGGTTTAGCGACCAAAGGAAGGCTTTGATAGAAGGACTACGCTAGAGTGCTACTATTATTGTGAGCTGACCACTTTGTTTTGTATCATGCATGACTTGTGGGGGTGGTGCAAAAGTGTATTTATAAATTATTTGTTCAAAGAATTTCTATTTTGATAAGACTTTCTTTTTATGAGATTTCTATGAAGTATTGATGTTTGGTTTTAAAATTAATCTGTTTTGTTAAATTAAGTTATTATATTTTAACTTATATGTCATATGACTTGTATATATATATTTAAACTGTTGATGTTTTCATTCAAACCTTGGTTAGTAACAACTAACATATATTTTTATATTTATAAATTTGTAAGAATTATATAAAGCTTTCACCAAAATTTTTTAAATTTAGTTTGATTTTAAGTAGTGGCACACCATAATCGGATCCTCTTATAGGGTCGGGTTTGGCATGTTAAACCTCTTCCCTAAGCAAAGACACAATGCCCCTCAACTTTTGCTCCAGAGTGCAATCTAAGTCCTCTAGAATCCTTTCTATCAACTCCATCTAGTATTCCAGCAATGCCCTTGAACATTTCAACCTCATTATTCGGAGCCTCTCTGAAACAAATCCACAGCTCTCCGATCTAGTTTGGGCTCCAACTACCTTTTCGAAAACCCACAGCATCGCTTGAGCCACTACGTCGTCATTGTTCTCATAGCTTCCACCACCATTGACGGTGGAGTTCTCAAGATACCCCTCTTCAATGATTGACTTCTCATCCTAAACAATGGCTGGCTCTACAGGTGCAACCCTATGCAGCCTACCCCTACCACGTCTACCTTGAGTGTTCATAATAATCTCACGAAAATTTAGAGTTTTAATATATCTACAATTTTCATGCAAAAGTTCTAGCATTAGTTATCTTCCTAAATGTTCACAGTCTGAAGTTTACATTTTATCTAAGGTTCCAAAAGTAGAAATAACTAAAGTAGGATTGACATCAGAGTCTTAGATTTAATTTTTTGCAGAAAATCAATTTTATCAAAAGTCTTGTGGTTTGGTCCCGAATTCAAAAGATTACATTAAACACCGAAATGGCTTAGTAAATTATAAAGTTTTGAAACAGTCATTTTAAAACATTTATTTACTTATAGGAAAAACTAGGTTAATTATTTATTACTCAAAATCTTAATTATAATTTAGCAGCGGAAAAGTGATAACTAAATATGTTTTTAATAAAAATAAGGGTTCATGCATAACTTAATTATTCATAAATCAATGTCCTGAAATCAAATTAAATGTCATGCAAGCTATATAAAATAAAACTCAAATTCTAAATCCCTTCCCAAAATTCAAAATAAAATAATGTAGTCTTTGAATAATATAATAAATCAATCAATGAGGTTAAAATAATTTTTATAAATAAAAATCGAGCTGAGACCCTTCGGATGTTGGGTCCACGTTTTAACCTGGTGGGTTATCTCTAAGGATGAAAAATAAAGGGGGAGTGAGCTATGACGCTTAATGTGAGTTCCATCACAAAAAAATCAGTGCAAATTAATAAACCAATCATACATAATAATAGTTTTTAGTATAGTAATAATCATATGATATAATAGTATTTTTGGTGGTTCAAACGATCATGCTTGTAACAACCCGTTTTTTGTGAAACAGGAACAGTAGTTTCGGGACCACAAATCCGAGTCAGAAAGAAAATTTATTTGAATATTATTGCATAATCTGCATTATGATAGAGAAGATGTATGAAAATTTCGATAAGAAGATTTTAGCGATTTCATGTTTAATTATGGGAAGGACCAAATTGCATAAAATGAAAAAGTAGAGTTCTAGTAGCTATAAGTATCAAATAGCTATGGAATTCAAAACTTGAGGTCCTAATATGGTAATTAGACCATTAAGAGAAGTTAGTAGATATTTTTGATGATTCATTTATGGAAAATTAGAAAAAGAAAAGGACAAAATTGGAAATTGAAATAAATAAAAGATGGTAAATAAAATAAATATCTAATATCATCCTTTTATATTATCATCTTCCCCAAATTTTCTGTGGAAACCCTAAGAAAGAGAAAGAATATCAAGCAAGCCTAATTGGTAAGTAATCATGTCCCGTTTTTAGTAATTTTTATAATTTCGAGATCGAAATAACCTAATCTAGCTATTTTAAGGATCAATTTGTAAATTTATTGAAGTATTAAAATTTTTCCATGGATGAATATGCTAAAATTTTGAAATTTATGGTAGAAATTGAAATGTTGTTGATAGATAAACAATTTTTGTAAAGTGAATTTTCATGAAATTGTGATTTAAAGACTAAATTGTAAAGATATAAAATTTATGGAAAATTTCTTATTTTTATGAAATATATGTGCTGTAAATGTTATATGTAAGAATCAGTTAGGCTTGGAATAAGGATTAAATTGCACAAATTTCATTTTTTGAGCCTAGGGAGGAAATCGTCATTTATGGAAAGTATAAGAGCAAAATGGTAATTCTCCTAGGGTGTGAATTGAATTAAATTGAGTATGAAATGGATTAAATTGATGTTAATTCATTTATATAGATTCGGATAGACCTAGTACAAGTTGGATCGAGGAAAATAAAAAGTATCGGATTAGTAGATCCTTGTATACAAACGCTTATTGAGGTAAGTTCGTGTAACTAAATTGTGTATATTTATATGCTTGAATTAAATGTTGTGTATGTGAACTATATAAATGCCAAATATATGAAAGTGGTTACATATACGAAAAACCCCGATAAATATTAAATCCCATTTTACTAATGGAATTCGATGGATACAGGATTTCCCGATTGGTTGTCGTCCTGCATATGTTGCGGACACACCATAGCTCTTACGAGCATCCTGTTATAAGACCTCTCGAGCTTCCCGTTATATGGTTTTTGCGAGCATCCTGATCGATAGTGGTCCTACATGTGTTGCGGAATATCGCATCTCTTTGTGGGTGTCCTGTTATATGATCAGTTGTGATCCTGCATATATTGCGGACACAAACACAGCTCTTTATGAGCCTCCTGATATAGGCTCTTCTTGAGCTTCCTGATATGGATCGCTTGAACATCCTATTATATGGCTATCTGGAGCTTCCTGATAATAGCTCTTCGGAGTTCCTTGTTAAGCTCAATGAGCTTCCTGTTTTAAACTCTTATTAGTTTCCTGTTATAGCCTGGATAAACTTTCTGTTACATGGCTCACATGAGTATCCTATTATATGGCTCGAGAGAGTGCTTCCTGATTATGCTCCCTATTTGGGTACCTTTGAATATGAGTTGACGGTTTACAGTGTTGTACACTTAAAGTGTATTACATGTGTATCCATCGATATTTGAAATAAATTCAACGGGCAAAGTTCTGTCATGGCTAATTTGAACTTGAGATGATTTACCATAGAAATGTATATGTTATACAGAAAAATGATAAGAAAAGTATATGTGTATGAAAGTTATTACATGATGGCTCATCTTTATTACTTGAAAAGTATTTAGAAATTCATGACTAACTTGCTTGATTGAGTGCATGCGAATTAGGAAATTGGTCAAATTGTTGGAATGCATGTTATTTATATGATTACTTGAATTGAATATAAACAGTAAGTTAAATTCCTATTTGCGAACTTACTAAGCATTAAATGCTTACTTTGTTTTATTTTTCTTTTTTTTATAGTGCTCAGAAGCTCATAAAGGTTGGAATCAGTTGGAGCACTATCACAATCTCCTTCAGCTTGTTTTGGTATAAATAGTAAACTTATTTTGGTATAATGGCATGTATAGGCTAACTTGGCCAATGTTGGCTTTAAATGGTTGGTTGTAATATAGCCATTGGAATGGCTAGTGATGATATGTTTAGTGAACATATATATATGAGGTTATAATATGGTTAATATATGTGTGCTTAATATGGTTAGATTGAATTATGGTAAACATATATGTTTTACAAAAGGTAAGTTTGAATACATGTGATAATATATCATGTATAATATTAATGTTGGCTTGGTTTTAATGTCTTGAATTGGTTGGTATATGTATGCAAGTATTAATGTAGGTACAATGAAAAATTTGGGTGAGAAATAAGGCTTGGAAATGGCCTTATTTTGTCCACACAGGAGTGTGTTTCAACCGTGTGTGACACACGGCCATGCGCACTGGCGTGTGGTTTGGCCGTGTGTCCCTTGCATATTAAAAATTGAGAAATAGAATGCTTAGAATTAGTCACACGAGTGTGTGTCTTAGCCATGTGAAACACATGACCCAACACACGGGCGTGTGTCTTGGTCGTGTGAATCCTGCACCTATTTTTGAAAAGTAAATTGTCCACACAGCCTAGCACAAGGGCAAGTGGTTGGCTGTGTGACCCAAGTCAGTTGCTACCCTGGTAACATCCCGATTTTGGGTCTAGTCAGAATAGTGGTTTCGAGACCACAAATCCAAAGTAGAAATATTTGTTCTATGATTTTTTTGAGGTCCATGACATGTTTGCATGATTGTGTGAAAGTTTCATGAAAAAAAATTGTGAATAAGTGTCCAATTTGACTTTTTGGACTAAATTGCAAAAGTTGCAAAATATGAGATTCTAGAAGCTTTAAGTATGAAATAGCTTTGGACTATTAATTAGAGATCCTTAAATAGAAATTTACCCAATTCCTATTTTTATGGACAAAAATGGGCATGAGTAGGTAAAATTTTAAAGTTTAGTAAAAAGGGCATTTTGGTCATTTGGTTAATAAAAGATTAACAAGGGAAATATAACAGCCCAATTTAGGGCCTAGTCAGAATAGTGGTTGCGAGACCATAAATTCGAGGTAGAAATACGTGTTTTATGATTTTTAAGAGGCCTATAACATGCTTGCATGATTGTGTGAAAATTTCATGAAAAAAAATTATAAGTTAGTGAACAATTTGTCGATTAGGACTAAATTGCAAAAATTGGAAAATATAAGATTCTAGAAGATTTAAGTATGAAACAGAATTATAAAAATTATTAGAAGTCCTTATTTAGCAATTAGACCAATATATATCAATATGGACAAAAATAGACATGGGAAGGAAAAATCTCAAGAAAGGGGCCCTAAGGGCATTTTGGTCATTTGGTTAATAAAAGAATTAAAACGGAAAAAGAAGTCAAAATTGTGTCCATCTTCTCTAAGCTTGGCCGAAAAGCACAAGAACTCCATAGCTAGGGTTTTGTCATCTTTCAATCTTGATTGTAAGTACCTCCTAGCCCCGTTTTTAATGTTCTTCGTATTTTTGAAATCCTCGTAGCTCGATTTAGCTAATTCTAGCTATATTTTGAGCTAGGGTTTATGTTAAAAATTTACCCATGTATGAAATGCATGTATTTTGATGATTTATGGAAGAATATGAAAGTTCGATGTATGATAAACATCTTTTTCTAAGTGATTTTCATGAAAAATTCATAAAAGGACTAAATTGTAAAAGCCATGAAAATTGTCATACATGAGTGAATTAGTGGAAATTAGGGGCTGTTGTAGTTGAGAAAATAACTAAGCTAGGCTTAAAATGCAAAGAAATGGAATGAAAATCATTTTACGAGCCTAGGGGCAAAAGCGTAATTATGTGAAGTTTAGGGTAAAATTGTAATTTTTCCAAAGTATGATTCATGGGTCAATTTAGTTAATGTGAGTATTAAACAAGTGAAATTGTTATTATAGATCAAGAAACACAAAGCCCAGACCGAAACCGAGGCAAGAACAAGGTTGTGGACTAAATCGAATATCTACACACATTTTGAGTACGGAGGTAAGTTTGTGTGAAATTAAACCTACATAATGATTTTATATTTTTAATTGCCTGATATTATGTAAAATGAATATTATTTCTATGAAAATCGACTAATGATGCCTTGATGAGAGTATGATGAAAATGTGTTAAGTTGGAGTCCTTGTTGAATACTCGGAATAGCAAGGATACTAATGTCACGACATGAGATAATGTAATAGTCCGATTTAGACCCTAGTCAGAATAGTGGTTTTGGGACCACAAATCCGAGTCAGAAAATATTTTAATATTATTTTTTTTGTCTGCAGTATATGATTAAGCATGTGTTGAAGTTCCGTGAATTAATTTGACTATTTGTGTGCTTAAATGGAGAAAAGGGCTAAATCGCATAAAATGCAAAGGTTGGCTATTAATGTGAAAGTTTTGAATTGTTATTGTCTTTATTATATAAAGGCCTGAAGAGCGAAATATTTCCATTTTAATGTGGCTTGGACGACAATGGACATATGATAGTGATATGTTAATGTTAATTAATAAGGGTAAATTAGTATTTAAGTTAATAAACTATATTATAATAAAATAAAAGCATGTAAATACATGATTGTTATCATCTTAGTGCCGAAATTAAAAGATAAAGAAAAGAAAAAAACAAAGCTAGGTTCGGCCTTTGTTCATCTTGATTAAGGTAAGAGTTTTGTTCAGTTTTTGATAATTTCTACGTTTTTGTAATCGTTGCTTAGTGCTCTCTCAAACCCATGTCTTAATTTTGTGAATTGATGAAAGTTTTGAAATGTCCTATTGATGAACACATGAATCTTGTGATGTTTGAAGATGAATTATGAAAGATATGTGTTTGATTAACATAGTTTATCTTTGAGTTTTTGGTGATTTTGAGTAATTTGGACTTAATTGAGAAAATAATATTTTGAGGGACTAAATTGTGAAATAAATGAAATGTGTGGACTTGTATGAGCATGGGTGATATTCGACTAAGTGTGAGTGTATGCAAATTTGGTGTATTTTGTGATTTTGTGAAATAAGGACTAAAATGTCAAAATATAAAAATATGAGGGCTAATTTGTAAATTACCCTAAATATGTGTATTTGGATGGAATTGAATAATTTTGTGAATAAATGGGTTAAATTTGAATATGTATAGATTAAGAACCGAAGAAAACAGACTTAGATCGTGGGAAATCAAAAGTAATTGAGTAGTCGAGTTCGCTTCTGTTTATCCGAATCCGAGGTAAGTCGATATACAAATAAATGTATTTACATTGATATATGTATGTTCATATGAAAATTTATGATGGTGAATGTGTATGAAATGATGAGAACATGAAATCGAGGATGTATCGACAATGAATCAGTGTCCGAGAAGTCCCGTACGAGCTTAGGAATAGATAGGATTACTTATGTCATGACATACGTGTCCGTTATGTGATATCTTGCAAGACCACGTCTGGGACATTGGCATCGATATGAGACATCGTGTAAGACCATGTCTGGGACGTTGGCATCGATTTGAGATTTACGTGTAAGACCATGTCTAGGACATTGGCATCATATTGATTCGTGTAAGACCCTGTCTGGAACAGTGGCATCGATATCTGGTTACATGTAAGACCACGTCTGGATGTTGGCATTATACGACTATTCTAAGCATTTTGAGTATCCTATTTGATTTTGAATGATTCAACGGGCAAATCCGAGAAATGAAAGATTACGTGAAATGTATAAACGAGTCAGGTACGCTTGAAAGGTACACTATGTATGTGTATGAAAGGTAAGTGTATGTATGAACTTACCAAGATGAATATGTGTACGGAATTGATGAGATAATATGATATATATGTTTGAATGTGCCATGAGCATAAGTGATGCTTTGAGATGTGATATGTTAGCAAACTATAAATAAACAAATGAGCCTAAGAACATCTTAAGAAATTGCAAATGAGAAGTATTAATGACATTGTATCAATGTTGTAACATCCTAAAAAGGGCCTATGCATTTTCGGTTCAATTGTACGAAGTGACATGTTTTATGTGTTAAGAATAAATTTTGGACATTTTTGGAAACCTGAAAAATGTATGGAAATGCTAAGTTAAAAAGAGGAAAGTGAACATTTATGGAAACTAGGAAAATGATTTAGAAATGATTCAAAGAGGAAAGTGAACATTTATGGAAACTAGGAAAATGATTTAGAAATGATTCAAAGAGGAAAGTGAACATTTTGGAAACTAGGAAATGTAAGGAAATGTCAAGTTTAAAGAGCCAAACGAAAATTTTTGGAAACTTAGAAATGACTTAGAAATGTCGAGTTTTAAAGTTTAAAAGAGGAAATTAAGGCAAGGTGGCCTTAAGAGAAAAAGTATGTGAAATTTGACACACAAACAGGCTTGGAAAAGTGGCCTGAAGATGCCACTTAGGGCCTCTGGAAATAGCGCCACATGCAAGTGTATTTGGGCCAGGGATCGAGTCACTTAAGAAGCAAATAAAAGAAGTTTTATTTTACTACAAAGAGCAGAGAGGTGGACGGCATGAGGGCTCTTAAAAGAGGAGTTTTATTTCCATTAGAATTTCGGCTAAATAGGAGATAATTGTTGGATTAATTCTTTTGATAAAGTGATAATTATCACATAGGAAGAGTGGTGGCCAAGTAGAGGACTTTAGCCTAGGAATTTCGGCAATAGAAGGAAGATAAGGCCATTCTTTATTCATTCTTTTCTCTTCAAGAAAGCCTCTGTCGAAATTCTCTAGCAAATTTCTCCATTCTTTTCTTTCCTTCCTCTGCTGAATTCTTTCTGCCATTGTTCTTTTTTTTTCTCTTTTCTTTTCTTCTTCTATTACAAACATAATCAAAAGCCGAAGGTACCAATAACCCTAGCTGATTTCTCACTAAGCCTCAAGAGCCGAAATTGTGATACATATCAGGGCCATAGCCGAATAGTGCTAAGAGTTCAAGCAAGAGTTCCATCGAATTCTTCGGTAAGAGTAAGATCTAGACTCTGGTTTCCATTCTTTTCTTTTTAAGCTCTGTCGAAATTTAGGGACTAATCCTCATATTGTATTTTGGTGAAACTATGGAAGGAATTTGAGATTTAGGTGGTGTCGACTAGAGAAAGAGGAGTTCTCTGGGATTTCTAAGATCTAAGGTAAGCTATGAATATCATTGACCATTAGCTATATAATTATGATTCAATGTTAGATTAGATCTAACATATGATTATAAGGATTTCGACAGGCACCTAAGACAAAAGATCAATTTCGAGATTTAAGATTTGGAAGGTAAGCACATAGGTATATTCAGCCAAGGCCTGATTTGATATCTAGATCTATTTGATAATCGTTTAAAAAGTCGAAACTAATCTGTTTAAGTGATTCAAGGCTTGGCTGAATACAAGAAGAAACATTGCAGCGATTTCGGGATTTGAATAGTCATCAAATCGACACCAAAGGTAAGAAGTTGACTACATAAATCCTTCGGGATTTGGGTTATATCCGATTAGGCTTTAAAAGAAAAACACTAAGTTTGGCCGAATAGGCCTTTGCTAAATATTATCATGTTGGCCGAATGTAGGGACTTAAAAATCTAAAGCAATAGATCAGTTTTTTCGGGATTTCAAGGAATTCATTAAGTGAATCAGGTGTGTACCCCACACTATATCATAATATGTTTTATGGCTACGTTTAATTAATATATGTGATATTAAGAATATAAAAGTGGCTAAGGTACCATGTTATGGTACAAAGTACTTAGGTACGTTTCCTACTCCTACCAGGATTATGAAATATGTTAATTGTAACATGAGAATAAGAATAAGAATGTGAACTCTGGCATATTTATACATATTACTATTATATGGGGCATATGGGTTTATTTTTGGGGAAGTGAATGTGGTGACCTAAGACCACAAACACGGTGACCTAAGACCGTGATATCTGAATGTGGTGACCTAAGACCACAGAAATCTGAACGTGGTGACCTAAGACCATGAATGCGGTCATCTAAGACCGCGATATGGAGTGTAGCGGAAGGAGGGTCGACTTAATAGTCCCCACAGTGTACAGGTTGGTACGGGGGAGTGTAGTGGATGGTTTAATAGGTTTGGGTTTTGGGAATGCTTCATAAATTGTATGCTATGATATGAATGTGTAACAATTGTTATGCTTGATTCGATTATGATTTAGTGCTGTGTACACATTGAGTCTGTTGACTCACCCCGTTGTGGGACCATGTTTTAGGTGATGAACAGTGATGGACCGGGACGGCAAAACTTGTGGTGGCCATGCTCAACTTGGAAGTTTTTATTTTTAATGGACATTTTTATTTCATTTAAGTACTTTGAACTATTTGGAATTGTTTGATGTAATAAGGCCATAAGGCCTTAGTAGAATTATTTTATTCTGTTTTTATTTATTAAGCTTACAAACTTTTACTTATTAAAAGATTAAGTAAATCTATTTTTAAAACAAAGCCCAAACGTTTTGTCACTTGAAGTAAAGGATTTTTAATAATGAAATTGAATCCGTTTCAACACAAGCCCAACCCAAAGCAATAATTTTTCTTAAAATCACACAAGTTTTCTCTAAGTTACAAAAGAACTTGAAACCAGTTTACTTGAGGAACATACCAAATCTGGTCAAAGTTCGTGGGCCGGGTTTGGGACGTTTTAGTTTGGTATCAGAGCCCAGTTTTAAACTCTCGGCCTATGGTCTAAGGCCCAAAACATTTTCAAATCGAGCCCAAATGAGTTTTATGTAAGTATTTTTGAAAATAGGCAAGTTTGATGGCATGACACCAAAGTCTCCGACCCGCAGTCCACCAAGTAAGTACCCCTAACTATCTGTGTGATTATGTGAATTATAGAAGGGTAGAAAAGGAATGGAACGTAGAATAGGATTAGTCTACTCAAACACAAATACATAAGACTTAATACACTAAACAAACCTATGGCTAAGTCAATCGAGTTAGGGTGTGGCAACCATGGTATGCATGTCAGGATTGGATCCGGAAGAGCACGGTATTTAACCAGCCCTAGTGACTCACCTCCTCTTCGCAGAATCCTACAGTGCGTAGCCGGTTCACCCTAACCTGTGGGACTTAGTGGGTGTGGCAATCCCAAAGGCGCATGCCTCACGAATGGTTTCAGTGGGAGCTTGGTACTTAAGCAGTCCGTGTGACTCACCTCCTCTCCACTCGAATCCTACCTGGTGCATAGCTTTGGTTCACCCTGCCAAGAAGACTCGGTCATAGGCTAAACCCAATAACTAAAACACGAAAGGGAACTATCCATGTTTTTTTTTAGAACCCTAATTTTAAAACTCTTAAAATCATTTTTCTTTAATTTGTGAAAATTATTTTTTCTACACAATGTTCCGAAAAATTTTTGATTTATAAAATTACAAAAATACCCCTAGTGGTAAAATTATGAAAATGCCCTTGGTTTATAAAAATGTCTAAAATACCCACAGTTCTAATCAACATTTTCATTATTTCCTAACAAGTCCAAAAACCCTTATTTTCAAATTATCAAAAATACCTTGATTTTTGGAAAATTACAAAATTGCCCCTAACTTACCAAAATTTCCCAAAATGACCTTGATTTCCAAAATTTTTGCAACTTTATCGTATTGGAAAATAAATTTCTCAAAAAGAACCCTCAAAGTTTTGCAAATTTTGAAATAACCCTGAACTATTAAACTTTACAAATTTACCCTGGTTTATTACTAAAATACCCCCGAAATTCAAAATTACTGAAATACCCCTAGAAATTTCCAAATTTATCGAAAAGCCCTGGGACTTTAAAATTTCCAAAATACTTTTGACAAAATCACCAAGGAACCTTATTTGACAAATTACTAAAATACCCATGTAGGACAAATTACGCAAATACCCTTGGGTAGTGGAAAAAAAAACAACAACAATGAAAACTACAACAATGAAAACTACAACATTTCTCTGAATGAACGGAAGTTCATAATTGATTGATGAATGTATGAATGTGAAGACTATGTGCATGTATGAATACGAAAGAACCACTCCTAAAATTCTTTTCATAAAACTTCTTCGCGGTTAATCAGTGGAAT
The DNA here is from genome assembly GCA_025506655.1 of Gossypium rotundifolium. Lineage (NCBI taxonomy): Eukaryota > Viridiplantae > Streptophyta > Magnoliopsida > Malvales > Malvaceae > Gossypium > Gossypium rotundifolium. The sequence continues at coordinate 94,755,575 of CP106729.1, read as the reverse complement.
AAAGGCTAATTTATAAAAACTTTCTTAATCAGATTAAAGCGCATCGTTAGATATGAGTTCTAGAGGACGCGGTCGTCATGGACGCGGTAGAGGAAAAATGACTGTGTCGGAACCCGTTATGTCGGGTCAAGGGTCTGACAATGAATTACCATCGCCACCGCCACCCCTAGCTATTGGTGTCGAGCAGCAAGCTCAGACGGGGGATGATGCTGTGTCGCAGCTATCTTCGCGAGTTTTGAAATGGTGGTGGCGCGGTGGAAATCACGGAGCTCAAAAATCATGCAGAGACTCGAGCCAATGGAGCTGAGGTGTTTCATGGCGTATCGGGTGTAGCATCCAGTACGGCCGAATATTGGTTGGAGGCAACCGAGCGCATTATGGATAAGCTCGATCTGACCCCGGAGGAGAAGTTGAAAGGAATGGTGGCACTACTACGCGATGAAGCTATCAATGGTGGTTAACAGTGAGGGATGGTGCCGCTGCTGAGGATCTGACCTGGGAATATGCTAAGGAGACATATCAGAAAAAGTATGTCGGCACACAATATATTGACGAGCAGAGGAAAGCTTTTCTGGGGCTGGTTCAAGGGAACAAGTCGTGGCGTAATATGAGGTGAATTTCGAGGTTGAGCCGGTATGCTCGAGGAGTAGTGGCAATCGAGCATGAGCGCCGTGGTCATTTTGAGGACGGACTAAGAGATGATCTGAGATTGTTAATAGCACCGCATCAGGAGCGAGAATTTTCTGCTTTAGTGGAAAAGGCTAAAGTGGCTGAAGGAATCAAGGATTCTATAAAGCGGACTATGGATCGGAATAGGCCCAAAAGAAGTTTTGGATCGTTTGGAAAGGTTCGTAAGAGGCCTAGAGTTGATGGGCCGCGAGGTCAGCAAGTTGGTTTTGGAGGGCAATATCGTCCTTGTGATGTGTGTGGAAAGAAGCACTTAGGAGAGTGCTGGAAGAAAATCAGAGGATGTTTTAGGTGTGGGTCCAAGGACCATGTGATCAAGGATTGTCCTAAGAAAACAGATGAAAGTCGACCAGCAGCTCAGAATGTTAGTCAGGCTGGTAGAGGGGGACAGCAGCCTCAATGAGGTCATGGTTCGAATAATAGAGGTAGTGGTGCCGCGTAAGACGTGGAACACAAAGCGGAGGTGTTGCTATCTTGAGGCAAGGCGTAGGGTTTGGTTTATGCGGTTCGTCGAAGGGAGGATGGAGACGTACCGGACGTCATAATCGGTACGTTCTTTATTTATGGCAAGCCTTATTATGCCTTAATTGATGTGGGCTCGACCCATTCTTATATTGCCTGTAGTGTAGTTGAAACACTAGGCCTAGACTCTGAACTTTCTGATAGGGAGATGACGGTAGTAAGCCCATTAGGCCAAACTGTAGTAGTGAATAAGATCTTTCGGAATGTATCCCTAGAAATTGTGGAGTGAACTTTGGTGACTTAATGGAGTTACCCCTCGGAGAATTTGACCTCATACTTGGTATGGATTGGTTAGTAGAACACCGAGCCGTGTTGGATTGTGCGGCTAAACGAATGGAATTAAGGACCCCGGAGGATGAGGTGGTCATTATGATAGGAGAAAGAAGAAACTATTTGTCTAATGTAGTTTCGGTGCTTAAGGCTGAAAAGATGGTTCGTAAAGGGTGCGAGGCATTTTTAGCCTTCGTAAATGCTTTGGATGGAAAGGAGGAAGGTGTCAATGGAGTTAGAACGGTAAGGGACTTTGAGGATGTGTTCCCAGAGGAATTACCAGGAATACCCCCAGATAGGGAGGTGGAATTTGGAATAGATTTACTATCGGGAATAGCTCCTGTGTCAATCGCTCCATACTGAATGGCGCCAAAGGAGTTAGTGGAGCTCAAGGGTCAAATCTAGGAATTACTTGACCGTGGGTTTATCCGACCCAGTGTGTCTCCGTGGGGAGCACCGAATTTGTTTATAAAGAAGAAGGATGGAATTATGCGTATGTGCATAGACTATCGTCAGTTGAATAAGCTGACCATCAAGAACAAGTATCCTTTGCCAAGGATTGATGACTTGTTCGATCAGCTTAAGGGGGCGACAGTGTTCTCGAAGATCGACTTAAGGTCAGGATATCACCAGTTGAAAGTGAAGGAGGTAGATATCCATAAGACAGCCTTTAGGACAAGATACGACCACTATGAGTTTGTGGTAATGCCGTTCGGGTTGACAAACGCCCCAGCCGCATTCATGGATATGATGAACCGATTTTTCCAACCTTACTTGGATAGGTTCATCGTTGTGTTCATCGACGATATCCTGGTGTACTCTCAGACTGAAGAGGAGCATGATGAGCATCTCCGGATTGTGTTGTAAGTGTTAAGGGAAAAGAAGCTTTATGCCAAATTCAGCAAGTGTGAATTTTGGCTTAGGAAAGTTGCTTTCCTAGGACACGTGGTGTCTGTCGAAGGAATAAGGGTGGATCCTAAGAAGATCGAAGCTGTGTTGGATTGGAAACCACCTAAGTCGGTGGCAGAGATTCGTAGTTTCTTGGGATTGGCAGGCTATTACAGAGGGTTCGTGGAAGGATTTTAGTCAATAGCCGCGCCTTTAACAAAGTTGTTAAGGAAGGAAGTACCCTTTGTATGGACGGATAAGCAACAGGAGAGCTTTGAAAAATTTAAGAAGGTCTTGACGGAAGCTCCAGTGTTAATTCAGCCGGAGGCAGGGAAGGATTTTGTGGTGTACTGTGACACTTCGCATACGGGATTAGGATGTGTCCTAATGCAAGATGGAAAAATAGTCGCTTATGCGTCTCGGCAGTTAAGGCCACATGAAGTTAACTACCCAACCCACGACTTGGAATTAGCAGTAGTGGTTTTCGCTCTTAAGGTGTGGAGACACTACCTTTATGGAAAAAAGTCGATGATCTACACAGACCACAAGAGTCTCAAGTACCTATTGACTCAGAAGGAGTTAAACTTGAGGCAGCGAAGGCGGGTTGAATTGCTGAAAGACTATGACTGTTCGACAGAATATCACTCGGGCAAGGAGAATGTAGTAGCGGATGCCCTAAGTCGGAAGGTGGTGTCGGATCTGAGGGCAATGTTCACCCATTTAAGTTTGTATGAGGATGGAAGCCTATTGGCTGAGTTGCAAGTCAAGCCAACGTGGTTGAAGGAGGTGAAAGAGGGACAGTTGGTTGATGAGGAATTAAGTGTTAAGTTGCAACAAGCATAGAACAGAGAGTTAGAGGACTATGAGGTTAGTGATGAGGGAATGTTGTGCTTCAAAGGAAAAGTCTGTATGCCGAGGGACAAGGAGTTAAGACAGAGGATTCTTCGGGAAGTGCATAGTAGCCCTTATGCTATGCATCCCGGAGGCACTAAGTTGTACAAAGATTTAAGAGAACAATTTTGGTGGCCTGATCTTAAACGGGAAGTTACTGAATTCGTGGGAAAATGTCTGACATGTCAGCAAGTTAAGGCTAAACACTAAGTTCCATCGAGATTGCTTCAGCCAATCGAGATTCTGCAGTGGAAGTGGGAAAGAATTAGCATGGACTTCGTTAGTGGGCTTCCCCTTACGCCTACTAAGAAGGACTCGGTATGGGTAATAGTGGACCGTTTGACTAAGTTCGCACACTTTATCCCGATAAGAGTGGATTATTCCCTTCAAAAGTTAGCCAAATTGTACGTGGTAGAGATTGTAAGGTTACACGGAGTGCCGGCGTCAATTATTTCGGATAGAGACCCAAGGTTCACGTCTCAGTTTTGGAGGGCACTTCATCAAGCTTTAGGCACTAAGTTGGACTTCACTACGGCCTTTCATCCACAATCAGATGGGCAGTCTGAATGGGTAATACAAGTGTTGGAGGATATGTTGAGAGGCTGTGTGATGGATTTCCGAGGAAGTTGGGAGGATTACTTGCCCTTAGTAGAGTTCGCCTACAACAACAGCTATCAGGCTAGCATTCGGATGGCACCATATGAAGCATTGTATGGTCGAAAGTGTCGAACTCCTACTTGTTGGACTGAGTTAGGAGAACGTCGAGTTTTGGGACCAGAGTTGGTGGCAAAAACTGAGGAGAAGGTTGAGATAGTCCGAGCACGGTTAAAGGAAGCCTCTGATAGGCAGAAGTCTTACGCCGACCTCAAGCGAAAGGAAATAGAGTTTGAAGTGGGAGACCAAGTGTTTCTGAAAGTCTCGCCTTGGAAGAAGGTGATGAGATTTGGTTGGAAAGGGAAGCTAAGCCCAAGGTTTATAGGGCCCTATCAGGTACTAAAGCGAGTGGGACCAGTGGCATACCAGCTAGAGTTACCACCAGAGTTGTAGCAGATGCACGACGTATTCTATGTGTCCATGCTACATCTCTATCGATCAGATCCATCTCACGTGGAACAAGTTGAAGAAGTGGAGCTAAGGCCAAACTTATCCTACGAGGAAGAGCCGATTCAGATATTGGAACATGATGTGAAAGTATTACGGAGGAAGTCAGTTCCTCTAGTCAAAGTGTTATGGCGCAATCATGGATCGGAGGAAGCTTCGTGGGAGCCAGAAGAAGTAATACGACAGCAATACCCTCAATTATTTTAGTTAGGAAATTTTGGGGACGAAATTATTTTAAGGGGGTAGAACTGTAACATCCTGAAAAAGGGCCTATGCATTTTTGGTTCAATTGTACGAAGTGATATGTTTTATGTGTTAAGAATAAATTTTGAACATTTTTGGAAACCTAAAAAATGTATGGAAATGCTAAGTTAAAAAGATGAAAGTGAACATTTATGGAAACTAGGAAAATGATTTAGAAATGATTCAAAAGAGGAAAGTGAACATTTATGGAAATTAGGAAAATAATTTAGAAATGATTCAAAAGAGGAAAGTGAACATTTCTGGAAACTAGGAAATGTAAGGAAGTGTCAAGTTTAAAGAGCCAAACGAAAATTTTTGGAAACTTAGAAATGACTTAGAAATGTCGAGTTTTAAAGTTTAAAAGAGGAAATTAAGGCAAGGTGGCCTTAAGAGAAAAAGTATGTGAAATTTGACACACAAACAGGCTTGGAAAAGTGGCCTGAACATGCCACATAGGGCCTCTGGAAATGGTGCCACATGCAAGTGTATTTGGGCCAGGGATCGAGTCACTTAGGAAGCAAATAAAAGAAGTTTTATTTTGCTACAAAGACCAGAGAGGGAGATGGCATGAGGGCTCTTAAAAGAGGAGTTTTATTTCCTTTAGAATTTCGGCTAAATAGGAGATAATTGTTGGATTTATTCTTTTGATAAAGTGATAATTATCACATAGGAAGAGTGGTGGCCAAGTAGGAGACTTTAGCTTAGGAATTTCGGCAATAGAAGGAAGATAAGGCCATTCTTCATTCATTCTTTTCTCTTCAAGAAAGCCTCTCGCCAAATTCTCTAGCAAATTTCTCCATTCTTTTCTTTCCTTCCTCCGTCAATTCTTTCGCCATTGTTCTTTTTTTTCTTTTTCTTTTCTTCTTCTATTACAAACATAATCAAAAGTCAAGGTACCAATAACCCTATCCGATTTCTCACTAAGCCTCAAGAGCCAAAATTATGATACATATCAGGGCCATAATAGAATAGTGCTAAGAGTTCAAGCAAGAGTTCCATCAATTCTTTGGTAAGGGTAAGATCTAGACTCGATTTCCATTCTTTTCTTTTTAAGCCCGACGAATTTAGGACTAATCCCTCATATTGTATTTTGGTCAAACTATGGAAGGAATTTGGGATTTAGGTGGTGTCGACTAGAGAAAGAGGAGTTCTCAGGATTTCTAAGATCTAAGGTAAGCTATGAATACCATTCGCCATTAGCTATATAATTATGATTCAATGTTAGATTAGATCTAACATATGATTATAAGGATTTCGACAGGCACCTAAGACAAAAGATCAATTTCGGGATTTAAGATTTGGAAGGTAAGCACATAGGTATATTCGACCAAGGCCTGATTTGATATCTAGATCTATTTGATAATTGTTTACAAAGCTGAAACTAATCTGTTTAAGTGATTCAAGGCTTGGTCGAATACAAAAAGAAACATAGCAGTGATTTTGGGATTTGAATAGTCATCAAATCGACACCAAAGGTAAGAAGTTGACTACATAAATCCTTCGGGATTTGGGTTATAGCCGATTAGGCTTTAAAAGAAAAACACTAAGTTTGGCCGAATAGGCCTTCGCTAAATATTACCATGTTGGCCGAATGTAGGGACTTAAAAATCTAAAGCAATAGATCGATTTTTTCGGATTTCAAGGAATTCGTTGTTTAATCGGTGTGTACCCACACTATATCATAATATGTTTTATGGCTACGTTTAATTAATATATGTGATATTAAGAATATAAAAGTGGCTAAGGTACCATGTTATGGTACAAAGTACTCAGGTACATTTCCTACTCCTACTAGGATTATGAAATATGTTAATTGTAACATGAGAATAAGAATAAGAATGTGAACTCTGGCATATTTATACATATTACTATTATATGGGGCATATGGGTTTATTTTTGGGGAAGTGAATGTGGTGACCTAAGACCACAAACATGGTGACCTAAGATCGTGATATCTGAATGTGGTGACCTAAGACCACAGAAATCTGAACGTGATGACCTAAGACCACGAATGCGATAACCTAAGACCATGATATGGAGTGTAGCGGAAGGAGGGTCGACTTAGTAGTCCCCACGGTGTACAGGTTTGTATGGGGGAGTGTAGCGGATGGTTTAATAGGTTTGGGTTTTGGGAATGCATCATAAATTGTATGCTATGATATGAATGTGTAACAATTTTTATGCTTGATTCGATTATGATTTAGTGCCGTGTACACATTGAGTCTGTTGACTCACCTCGTTGTAGGACCATGTTTCAGGTGATGAACAGTGATGGACCGGGACGGTAGAACTTGTGGTGGCCATGCTCAACTTGGAAGTTTTTATTTTTAATGGACATTTTTATTTCATTTAAGTACTTTGAACTATTTGGAATTGTTTGATGTAATAAGGCCATAAGGCCTTAGTAGAATTATTTTATTCATTTTTATTTATTAAGCTTACAAACTTTTACTTATTAAAAGATTAAGTAAATCTATTTTTAAAACAAAGCCCAAACGTTTTGTCACTTGAAGTAAAGGATTTTTAATAATGAACTTGAATCCGTTTCAACACAAGCCCAACCCAAAGCAATAATTTTTCTTAAAATCACACAAGTTTTCTCTAAGTTACAAAAGAACTTGAAACCAGTTTACTTGAGGAACATACCAAATCTGGTCAAAGCTCGTGGGCCGGGTTTGGGACGTTTCAAATGTGATTATGTGTATTTTATGTTATGTTTATTTGTATAAGACTTACTAAGCTTTTGAAAGCTTACTCCGTATGTGTGTTTGCTCTGTTTTATAGATCGTCAAAGCTACTGACGGCTCGGGAATCATCGAGGATCGTCATCACACTACTTAATCCTATCTTGGTATCTTTTGGAAGTGTAAATAGCTAAATATGGCATGTATAGGCTAGTTGTCTTGGGATATGTTGATATATGTAAATAGCCATGTGATATGGCTAGATAAATGGTTGTGTTATGAATGAGTAGCCATGTTATATAATGCTTAGTTTTGGAATGGTTTGATGGCTAGTGAAATGGACCAAGTAATGGTAAGTTTATAGATGCAAAGTTTGTTTATCATTGATGAGAAGGTGTCTTATTAATATGGTAAATGGTGAATGAATTATGCTTGAAAATATATGTGAATAGATTGAGATAATTGTTGCGTGAGATGTTGTGTTTGAAATGCTTTTGAATGCTTGAAAATTTGGTTAATTTGGCATGAATTGTATTGGTATGTTGCTTGTAGGGATGACCCAATATGTGGGTGGCAATTTGGCCTTGTGAATGGCCTATATTTGCCCACACGGTTGAGCACACGGGCGTGTGGCTCGATCGTGTCCCTCGTGGTTGTATTTCAAAACTAGTCAGACTTGACCACGTGCTAGACACACGGGCATGTGACTGGCTGTGTGGTGCAAGTCAGTGTCGACCACGAGTGAGACACATGGGCATGTCTCAGGCCGTGTGGACAAGTCAGTATGTATGACCATGTTTAGGACATGGCATCGACACCGAATAAAGGAGGTCCCATATAAGACCATGTCAGGGACAAGGCATCGGTAGCAAAGAAAGATATCGTGTAAGGCCATATCTGGGACATGGCATTGACATCTATATACAATATCGTATAAAACCATATCTATAACACCCCTTACCTGTGTCTAACGCTAGGACAGGATACGCGGCATTACCGTACTTAACCTTGCTTGAACATGTATTATTGGGCTATAAAATTTCATTTCAACTTAAAACCTTTCGTACTTGATCATAACATGCATAATATAGGCCTACGAGGCCTTAAACATACATCTGGAAAGTTTTGGAGTTCAACTGGAAACTTTTACACTCTTAGAAATTTTTTACCTAAACAGGGGTCACACGCTTGTGTGACATGGGACACGCCCGTGTGGGCGGACCGTGTGGTCTCACATGCCCATGTCCCTAGCCCATGTGGAATTTATTTTCCTTTCGAACCTACAGGAGTTTTCACATAGCTGGACACATGCCCGTGTCTATAACCCGTATCCTTCACACAGTCGAGACACGCCCGTGTTCTCTGCCCATGGAGCTCTCTGTTTATGACGTCATCAATCTCTTAAGGGCACACGGCCTAGGCACATGCCGGTGTGCTGGCCCGTGTGACGAATCATATTCTCGCCAGTTGATGCAGAGGACACACGACCTATTAACACACCCATGGGGCTGACCGTGTGTCACACATGGCCTAGACACACGCCCGTGTGTCTACCCGTGTGGACAATTAGAAGGCTATTTTCCAAGCCAATTGCCACCCTAAAACATGAACACATAAATTCCAACACAAGCAACACATAATATAACAATAATGCACTATGAAAAATCCCTAAAACATCATTTATAGAATTCATAAAAACTCATCATCATAAAGATATGAAACTTAACAAATATTGGCCAATTTCTTTGGCCATATACAAATAGAGTGAATAACCTTAATAGTCAACACTTTGGCTCCCATTATGACATAACTCAAAATTATCAAGTTTCTGTACATGCCATACTCAAAATAAATCAACTTTGCTATACCAAAATAGTGATTGATAGTTTGATCCGAGCTCTGACGTTCTACGATCCCCAAGCTAGCTTGGCGATACTACAAGGAAAAAGGAAAAGAGAGGGGTAAGCATATAGCTTAGTAAGTTTGCATGAAATTTATATAGCAACATCATTGCTCATAATAAACTCTTCCATCTCCTGAAACAATTGCAACATAAGTCTCAAATGCTTAGGCATACTTACTTATAATTACTCTTACCCATCACATATCACATGTAACACCTCGCACCCAAGATCGATACTGGGTCTGGATACGAGACATTACTATGCTTGAACTCACTGAAACATGTACTTACAAGCTATAAAATTTCGTTCCAACTTAAAAACTTCACTTTCTTAGTCAACACATATAACAAGGGCCTACGAGGCCTTTAACTCATGTCAGGATACTTTCAAAATTAAAATCAAATAACTCATTTTTGAAGCAGGGTTCACACACCCGTGTAACTTGGGGACACGTCCGTGTACCCTTAAGCACGCCCATGCCCTCAAACCATGGGGAACTACTGACTATTTCCACACGGCCATGACACGCTCGTGGGCTTAGACCGTGTACTAATCCTTGATATACTGACTAAATCAACACGGTCTGGGAACACGCCCATGTCCAAACTGTGTGTCTTACACAGCATACATACACGGCCGTGGGATTTGCCCGTGGCCTATTATGATTAATAATACTAAGGTGCAGGGTTAACAAGGTCTTGACACACGCCCGTGTGTCCAATCGTGTGGGCATTTACAGACTATTTACCAAGCCGTTAGCCACCCTGAAATAAAGATAATATCCATACACAATTCAACGATGCAATAACAACCTAATTTTATGAATAATACTACATGCTTCATTGATCTCAATAAACACACATGCTTAGTCAAATTTGGCCAATCACTTAGCCATATACAAAAGAATAATAAACTTGATAGCCTTTACAAAGGCCCTTCTTAAAACATGTCCACAAAAAGAATGTTTCCTATACATGTCATACTTAGTAAAGTAACTTGGCTATACCAAAATAAGAGTTGATAGTGTGTTACGAGCTCCGACTTTAATGATCCACGAATTAGCTTGGTGGGACTGTATAGAAAGAAAGAATCATAACGTAAACATATAGCTTAGTAAGTTTGCATGTAACAACTCATAGCATCATCATTGCTTAATATAAACCATTCACATAAACAATGGTATTATGAATTTCAACTAAAGAGATTACTTACTCATATAGATTCTTATATGTCTCATGACACTTATTATTATCATACTTGTAAGGTAACCATTATACCTGTATCACTTGATCACATTGATCAGTATGCGATAATAACAACAATCATGATATCTACTTTCTCATTCACAACATGAATAATGCTCAACTTCATCTAACTTCATCTTGATACTAACTTTACTTTCTTAGCTTACTTGCTATCTTCTTTTACCTTACTCATTTGCCCGATGAATTTCTGTGAATAACTGAGGATACTAAATCTCTTCCCACATAATATGATGCCAAAGCCATATCCTAGACATAGTCTTACATGGGTTATCTCATCTTAGTTTCAAGGCCATGTCTTGACATGGTCTTATGTGAAGTCTTGCTGTTGATATCATACTCAATGCCAAGCTTGAGTCCTTGGACTTACATGATAACTTGCTTGCTAACTTGATCAATGCCAAGCTTGCCTTGGACTTACATGATAGCTTGCTTACTAACTTGATCAATGCTAAGCTTGCCTTGGACTTACATGATATCTTGCTTACTAACTTGATCAATGCCAAGCTTGCCTTGGACTTACATGATATCTTGATCAATGCCAAGCTTTCCTTGGACTTACATGATAACTTGTGTGGTAGATCGAGTATCCTGGGAAATTCATATTCAATCGGGACTTGCTTGTACTTATCATCATGATTTCTTGATTAAACATAACATGATCATTTCATACGATTCTTGTACATCATATTAAGCAATTTAATGATAATAATCATAAAGCTTAAAAATCATACAAACTTACCTCAATATACAAAATGTATGTAGATGTTCAATTTAGTCCTCAACTTTGTTCTTGCCTCAGTTTCGATCCGGGCTTCATTTTTCTTGATCTATAATCATAAATAGATCATTTAAAAACCATATTGACTAAATTGACTCATAACTCATACTTTTGCCCCTATACTTTCTAAATTTGTACTTTTGCCCCTAGGCTCGTAATATGATTTTCATGCAACTTTCTTAAATTTCATGCTTAGCTGAATCACTTTCTCTACTATAACAATCATCAATTCTCACTATTTCTAGTAGGTATGACCAATTTTATAACTGTTACAAAATGGTCCCTACTACCATTTTTCATGAAATTCATTAAGGAAAAGATGCTTATCTAACATCAAACTCTCTTAAACTTCCATAAAACATCATTTAACAAGCATGTCATTCAAGGGTAGAATTTTTTGGACATGCATCTTAGCTCATTTAATAGCTAAAAATGGCTAATTCATAATACGAGAACTTTGAAAATACAAAGAATATAAAAAATCGAGCTTAGGAGCACTTACTAGCAAGCTTGAAAAATTGAAGAACCCTAGCTATGGCTTCCTTCAAATTTTCGGCAATAGGGGAAGAAGATGAGTAGATTTTTCTCATCTTTTTCCTATTTAAATCATTTAATTCCTAAATAACCAAAATACCCTTATCACTAAAAATTTCTATAACACCATCTCAAAGCCAATTTTTGTCTAAAAATAAAAGGGTAAATTTCTATTTGAGGGCTCCTGATTATTATTCTAAAGCTATTTCATACAAAAAGCTTCTAGAAACTCATATTTTGCAACTTTTGCAATTTAGTCCTTTTTGAACCAATTGACCTCAACTTAATAAAATTGCTTAACAAAACTTTCATACTAGCATGCAAACATGGCATAAACCTGGAAAACTCATAATTTCACCTCGGGTTCGTGGCCTCGCACCACTATCCCGACTAGGTCCTAAATTAGGCTGTTACATCACATCATGATTTCATAACTTGTATTTTACTCATGGTACCTGTATTCACTTAGTCACATAGTTTAGCACTAATGCAATTATAAACATAAACTCAAAATTTTTATCATCCTTAACATAAATGGAACTCAATGCCATCCTTATATAACTTGGCTCTATATCATCTTTACATGCTTAGCTCTGTTGTCACCTTTACATACTTAGCTCTTTTATCCGATGAATTACCCAAAAAATCGGAGGATACTCAATCTCATCATGCATGTATCTCGATGCCAATGTCACATCCCAGATATGGTCTTACATGAGATCACCTCTTGATGCTGATGCCATATCCCAGATATGGTATTACACGGGATCTCTTAGCTCGATGTTGATGCCATGTCCCAGACATGGTCTTACACGAGATCTTCCTTTGGTGCCGAAGCCATGTTCCAGACATAGTCTTACATAGGACCTTCCTTATTCGATGCTGATGCCATATCCCAGACATGGTCTTATATAGGATCTACATTCAGTGCCGATGCCATGTCCCTGACATGGTCTTATATGGGACCTACATTCGGTGCCGATGCCATATCCCAGATATGGTCTTATACGTGACCTTCTTTATCTCTTGGAATGATATAGGTATCCTCGTTATTTCGAGTCTTCAATCGGGACTTCAACTTACATGTTCTCATTCATTTTCACAAAGACATTATTAATCAACTTCATGGAAATAATAAGCATTTCACAAAATTATAAGTAATTTAAACATAGTATGTAATAGTCTGATTTATACCCTAGTCGGAACAGTGGTTTCGGGACCACAAATATGAGTTCGTATAATATTTAAATATTACTTTCTATGCCGTTGATATGTGACTAAGCATGTGGTAAATTTATATAAGTTGATTTGTCCGCCTGTGTGTTTAATTTGAGCAAAGGATTAAATTGCACCAAAAGTGATAGTTGTTTGCTAATTGCTAAAGTACCAATGAGTTGTGGCTTTGTTAAGGTGGAGTCCTTAGGTTGTTATTATGCTAACTTATAGTTAATGGATGAATGAAAGATAATCATGCTCTTGCTACATGTTTGTTTTAATTGTTTAATGAAAGGTTAAATTTGTAAATGGATTATTATATATGATATATTGGATAAAAGATAACAAAATGGCCATTTTTATTCATCCCACTTTGGTTGAATATAGCAAAGAAAAAGGAAGAACATGAGCTTTAAGGGTTTCAGCTATTTTAAGCTATAATTTAGATATGTTTTAACTTTAATTCTTGACAATTTCTACGTTTTTGTAATCGTTGCTTCGAGTGCTATCCAACCCATGTTTCAATTTTGTGTTTTGATGATGTATGTGAAATACGCCATTGATGATTTCACAAGCTTTGTGATGTTTGAGGATGATATATGAAAGATTTGAGCTAAATGAACATGTTATGTTCTTGAAGTTTTGATGAATTTAGCTAAATAGGGCTAAATTGAGAAAATGGTAAATTAAAGGACTAAATTACAAGTTTGATAAGAAATGTGGGCTTGTATGTGATGTATATGTATTCGGCTAAGCATGTGTATGTATGGATTTTGTGAATTTGATGTTTTGAGAAAAATGGACTAAATTGATAAAGTGTGCAAATATAAGGGTTAAATTTTAAATAGCCCAAAATATATGTGTATGGATTGAATTGAATGGAATAGTGAATAAAAGGGTTAATTTGAATATGTTTAGATCAAGACAGAGGAAAATGACTTAGATCATGGAAAGCGAAAGTAACAGAGTAGCCATTTTCGTTTCGTTAAACCGAACCCGAGGTAAGTCACTATGCAAATAAACTTATCTGTATTGAATTGAATATATGTATTCATATGTCTATCGATGAAAATGAATGAGTATAAGATGATAAGTGCGTGAATTTCAAAAATAGTTTGATATAAAGATAAAGCCGAGAAGTCCCGCATGAACCTAGGAATAGATAGGATTAGATATGTCATGACATAGGTATCTGTTCGGTTTTATCATGTAAGACCACGTCCAGGACGTTGGCATTGATTTGAAATTTTGTATAAGACCTCGTCTGGGATGTAGGCATCGATATGAATTTTATGTAAAAGACCTCGTTTGGGACGTAGGCACCAATATGAACTTTATGAGTAAGACCATGTCTGGAACATCGGCATCATATTGACTCGTGTAAGACCACATCTGGGACATTGGCATCGATTTGATCTGTACGTGTAAGGCCCTGTCTGGGACAGTAGCATCAACATACGAGTGCATGTGAGACCTCGTCCGGGACGTTGGCATTGTACTACTATTACAAGTTTTCTGAGTATCCTACTAGGTTCCTAAGGGTTCAACAAGCAAGTCTGCAATACGAATGGTATATTCGTGTTATGATCAATTAAGTGAATGAATACCCAATTCAGGTACGTTGAATGTGTATTAAGTATGCATGAATGGTAAGTATGCATATGACTTTGATTTGAAGAAAGGTATGTTTGAATAGGATAATGTGAATGAGATATAAGGAAGATTATGAATGAACCATGTGCTTCAAATGAGTTTTGAATGGATAAAAGTGACCAATGTAGTCATAAATATGAATCAAGCAAGTACATGATAAATTGTTAAGTGAATGAGATGTGCAAAAGTTTCAAATTGTATTTATGCTTTTTATGCCAAGTTTATTTGTATATGACTTACTAAGCTTTTGGAAAGCTTACTCTGTGTGTGTGTTTTCTCTGTTTTATAGGTCGTCGAAGCTACTGTAGGCTCGGGATTGTCAAGGATCATCATCACACTAAAAAAACTTATTTTGGTATCCTTTTGTAAATGTATATAGCTAAATATGACATGTATAGGGTAGATAGGTGTATATGTTTATGAAGTGAGCATGGCCATGTGTATTGGCAAGCTTTTGAGTTGATAATTATTTGAATGAATGAGTTATGAAGAATATATATTTAGTATATGTTGATGCATATGGAATGGTTAAGTTTTGGTTAAGCAAATGGATGTTACATGTTTGAAATGATGTAGGATTTAGTTTGAAATTTGGTATGAATGGAATTGGTATTGAATGTATGGGTGAAGTGAACCATTTGATATGTTTTGGTTTCCATATATGCATACTTTGTTTTGGTATGTATTGCTTGTAGGTGAGACCTAAAATTGGTAGCATATTGGCCTTGTAAAATGGCCTATAATGTCACACGGTTAAGGCACACGGGCGTGCCTAAGACCGTGGGTAAATTGGCAGAATGTGTCCTAAATTGCACACGACCTCGACACGGGTGTGCTTAGTGGCTTGTGAGAAATGGCAGTATGTGATCTAGTAGTACACGGCCTTAGCACACGGGCGTGCTTGGTGACCGTGTTGAATTTGGCAGTATACCACCACGGGGAGGACACATGGGAGTGTCCAGTAGCCGTGGGTGAGGCACGACCTACCTCCATGGCCTTGTGTCCTCTGCATGTTAGAAATGTTTCAAATTTTTATGAAATTTCTTATGTGTTTCGGTTTAGTCCCGGCTCGATTTATAAGCATGATTAAGGTCTCGATGACCTACTTAAGGGACATTATGATTGATATTGATGAATGGTTGTACGATTAATTCTGTAAATGTTTTTGATCTATCTGGTAATGCCTTTAACCTTAATTCGGTGATTGGACACGAGATAGGGGTGTTACATTTGATTGGTATCAGAGCTACGATTTAGTCGATTCTCGGACTAACGTAGCGTGTCAGAGTCTAGCTATACATGCCATAATATTTGAACTGTGATAGTGTGATGAGTCCTGACGTGTAAAATGTGATTTCTGTATAGCAATGGATCCTAAAAGAGCCGTAGCTGACGACGTAAAAAGTAATGCTCCTGCTCCCGCGCAAGGGACAGAGCCTTCTGATTCAAGACTGGCTATGATCGGTCAGGAGGGAGAAGCTAAACAAGCTTTCTTCTAGATGATGAGTGAGTGGTTTACTCAGTTCGTAAAGAATAACCCGACTATTTCTCAACCTCCGCCCTAGGTTAATCCCCCTCAAACATCTGATATACCTCCGGCTGCAAATCTGAATCTGTTGAGTAAGCCTCTAGTTGACAAGATCCGTAAGTATGGGGCTGAAGAGTTCCGAGCTACCAATAATGATGATGCTGAAAAAGCTAAATTCTGGATTGAAAATACTATTTGGGTATTTGATGAGATATCTCTGACTCCGAAAGAATGCATAAAGTGTGTTGTATCGTTACTTCGAGATGCGACTTATCAATAGTGGAAAACCTTAATTTCTATTGTTCCGAGAGAATGGGTTACATGGGATTTCTTTCAGATTGAGTTTCGGAAGAAATATATCAGTAAGAGATTCGTCGATCAGAAACGAAAAGAATTTCTGGAGCTTAAACAGGGCCAAATGACAGTCACTGAATATGAACAAGAGTTCGTGCGACTAATTCAATATGCCAGAAAGTGTATATCTTCTGAAGCTATAATGTGCAAAAGATTCAAAGATGGTCTTAATAAAGATATCCATTTGCTAGTCAGGATATTAGAAATAAAAGAGTTTGTTACACTCGTTGATCGAGCATGCAAAGCTGAAGCACTTGGGAAAGATAAAAGAAAAGCTAAAACTAAAGCCCGATATATGAGAAAGAGATTTCAGAATAAATCATTTTAGTCTGCTTCAAAGAGATACAGAGATGATCAAAGTTGTTCCTGAGAAAATGTGGGACATTTGAACAGAAATAGAGCTAGATCACAAATGAGTTCCAAAAACCCAACAACTTCAGTGGCTAGTGTTGGTAATGTTCGATCTGAGAGAACTGAATGTAAACATTGTGAAAAAAGACATCCGGGAAGCTGTAGATTAAATGGCAGAGCTTGCTTCAGATGTGGATCGCTTGATCATTTTATCCATGATTGCCCTGAGCCTGTCAAACTAGAGACTGTTCAGAGCCGAGATCTGATAATGCACCTGCGAGAAGTAGACCTTCAAAGAATACAAGAAATGTTGGTGGTAGTCAGAGAACTACGAGAGACAATGTTGTCAAATCTAAAGCTAGAGCGCCTGTCAGAGCGTATGCTATCCGAGCTCGTGAGGAAGCTTCATCACCTGATGTGATAACTGGTACTTTTATTCTTTACGATACTACTATGATTGCTTTGATAGACCCTGGTTCTACGCATTCATATATATGCATGAATTTAGTATTCAAGAAGACTTTGCTGTAGAGTCTACTGAGTTTACTATAAAAGTATCGAACCCCTTAGGTAAAAGTGTCCTTGTTGACAAAATATGCAAGAACTGTCTGTTAATGTTTCGAGATATCTGTTTCCCTGCTGATCTGATGCTTTTGCCATTTGATGAATTCGATATTATTTTGGGAATGGATTGGTTGTTCATGCATGATATCGTTGTAAACTGTAAAAGAAAATCTATTGATTTAAGAAGTCCAAATGATGATATTGTACGGATTGAGTCTAATGATTTGAATGGATTGCCTACTCTGATATCCGTATTGAAAGCTCAAAGTTATGTGAAAAAGGGGTATGAATCATATTTTGCTTATGTGATTAATTCAAAAGTATCCGAGAAGAAAGTTGAATCAGTACCCATTGTTTGTGACTTTTCTGATGTGTTCCCTGAAGAGTACCGGGTTTACCTCCGATTCTTAAAGTTGAATTTGGTATTGAATTGTTGCCTGGTACGACACCTATTTTGATAGCTCCGTATAGAATGGCACCAACAGAGTTGAAAGAGTTAAAGTCGCAATTGTAAGAGTTGACTGATAGAGGGTTCGCTAGACCGGGTTTCTCACCTTGGGGTGCACCTGTTCTGTTTGTGAAAAAGAAAGATGGCACGATGAGAATGTGTATTGATTACCGTCAGTTGAATAGGGTGACCATAAAGAACAAATATCCGTTGCCTAGGATTGATGACTTATTCGATCAGTTAAAAGGAGCTACTATATTTTCAAAGATTGATCTGAGATCGGGATACTACCAGTTGAGAGTTAAAGATTCAGATATTTCGAAAACTACCTTCAGAATGAGGTATAGGCATTATGAGTTTTTAGTTATGCCATTTGGACTAACCAATGCTCCTACTGTTTTTATGGACTTGATAAACAGAATTTTAAGACCCTATCTGGATCAATTTATTGTTGTATTCATTGACGACATTTTGATTTACTCACGTGATGAGAATGAACATGCATCACATTTGAAAATTGTGTTGCAAACTTTGAGAGAAAAGCAATTGTACGCAAAATTCAGCAAATGTGAATTCTGGTTGAATGAGGTTAGTTTTCTGGGGCATATTGTGTCAGCTTCTGGGATTCGTGTTGATCCGAGCAAGATTTTTGCTATTTTGAATTGGAAACCTCCACGAAATGTATCTGAAGTCCGCAGTTTTTTGGGGTTAGCTGGTTATTACCGTAGATTTGTTAAAGGCTTCTCGACTATAGCTACTCCGTTGACAAGATTACTTTAGAAAGATGTCAGATTTGAATGGTCTGATAAATGTCAGAGAAGTTTTGATCAGTTGAAAGCTTTGTTAACAGAAGCTCCAGTGTTAGTACAACCCGAATCGGGCAAAGAATTTGTTGTATACAGTGATGCTTCGTTAAATGGACTGGAATGTGTTTTAATGCAAGAAGGCAAAGTTGTAGCTTATACCTCGAGACAATTGAAGCCTCATAAAAAGAACTATCTAACGTACGACCTTGAATTAGCTGCGATTGTGTTTGCACTTAAGATTTGGCGCCATTATCTGTATGGTGAGAAATGTCACGTGTTTTCAGATCATAAAAGTCTGAAATATCTAATGACCCAGAAAGATTTGAACCTGCGCCGAGAAGATGGCTTGAATTGTTAAAAGAGAAGATGGCTTGAATTGTTAAAAGATTACGAGCTCGAGATAGATTATCATCCGGGTAAAGCAAATGTGGTTGCTGATGCATTGAGTAGAAAGTCATTGTTTACACTACGTGCTTTGAATGTTCAGTTAGATTTGTCTGATGATAGTTCTGCGATAGCTGAATTGAGAGCGAAACCGATATTTTTTACAGCAAATATGTGATGCTCAGAAGGTTGATAATGAATTATTGTTGAAACAAGCTCAGTGTGAATTGAATTTTGAATATGAATTTTGAGTTGTTGATGATTGTTTGAGATTCTGAGATCGAATCTGCGTTCCAAGAAATCCGGAGCTGATTCAATTGATTTTGGGTGAAGCACATAACAGTCAGCTATCTGTCCATCCGAAAAGTACAAAGATGTATCATGATTTGAAGCAACACTATTGGTGGTCTAGCATGAAACGAGACATTTCTGACTTTGTTTCAAAATGTTTAGTTTGTCAGCAAGTGAAAGCAGAACATCAAGTTTCTTCTGGGTTGTTACAGCCGTTTCTGATTCCTGAATGAAAATGGGATAGAGTAACTATGGACTTTGTTCCTGGGTTGCCTCTGACTCCGAGAAAGAAAGATACAATTTGGGTTGTAGTTTACTGATTGACAAAATCTGCCCATTTTATTCCGGTAAGATCTGATTTCTCACTGGAAAGATTAACTGAGCTTTATATTTTCGAGATTGTGAGATTGCACGGGGTGCCATTATCTATTGTGTCAGATAGGGATCCGAGATTCACATCGCGATTCTGGAAAAAATTGCAAGAAGCTTTGGGCACGAAATTGCATTTCAGTACAGCTTTTCATCCGCAGACGGATGGTCAATCTGAGTGAGTCATTCAGATTTTAGAAGATATGTTAAGATGCTGTGTACTTGAGTTTAATGGTTCGTGGGAACAATACCTGCCGTTGATCGAATTTGCATATAACAATAGTTTTCAGACGAGCAATAAAATGGCACCATATGAAGCATTGTATGGACGTAAATGTCGTACACCTTTGTAGTGGACTAAAATCAGTGAGAATAAGTTACACGGGGTCGATTTGATAAAAGATACCAAACAGAAAGTGAAACTGATCCGAGATTATTTGAAAGCAGCATCTGACCGTCAAAAATCCTATGCAGACTTAAAACGAAAGGATATAAAATTTGAAATCGATGACAAAGTATTTCTGAAAGTGTCTCCGTGGAAGAAAGTGCTCCGATTCGGACATAAAGACAAGTTAAGTCCTAGATTCATCGGACCATATGAGGTCATTGAATGAGTTGGGCCTGTTGCATATAGATTGAAGTTACCCTCTGTGCTAGAAAAGATTTATAATGTATTTCACGTTTCAATGCTCCGTAGATATCGGTCTGATCCGTCACATGTGATTGCCCCATCTAAAATTGAAATTCGATCTGATATGACATACGAAGAGGAACTGATCCGTATCTTAGCTCGTGAAGTGAAATATTTGAGAAACAAGAAAATTCTGTTAGTGAAACTACTCTAGCATCGTCACGGTATAGAAGAGGCTACATGGGAGCCTGAGGACTCAATGAGACAGCAATATCCAAATCTGTTTAACGGTAAGATTTTTGGGGACAAAAATCCCTAAGGGGAGAATTGTAACAGTCCGATTTATACCCTAGCCGGAACAATGGTTTTGGGACCACAAATATGAGTTCGTATAATATTTTAATATTATTTTATATGCCATTGATATGTGACTAAGCACGTGGTAAATTTATGTAAGTTGACTTGTCCATCTGTGTGCTTAATTTGAGCAAAGGATTAAATTGCACCAAATGTGAAAGTTGTTTGCTAATTGCTAAAGTACCAATGTGTTGTGGCTTTGTTGAGGTGGAGTCCTTATGTTGTTATTATGCCAACTTATAGTTAATGGATGAATGAAAGACAATCATGCCCTTGCTACATGTTTGTTTTAATTGTTTAATGAAAGGTTAAATTTGTAAATGGATTATTATATATGATATATTGGATAAAACATAACAAAATGGCCATTTTTATTCATCCCACCTTGGCCGAATATAGCAAAGAAAAAGGAAGAACATGAGCTTTAAGGGTTTCGACTATTTTAAGCTATAATTTAGGTATGTTTTTACTTCGGTTCTTGATAATTTCTACGTTTTTTTAATCGTTGCTTCGAGTGCTATCCAACCCATGTTTCAATTTTGTGTTTTGATGATGTATGTGAAATATGCCATTGATGATTTTACAAGCTTTGTGATGTTTGAGGATGATAAATGAAAGATTTGAACTAAATGAACATGTTATGTTCTTGAAGTTTTGATGAATTTAGTTAAATAGGGCTAAATTGAGAAAATGGTAAATTGAAGGACTAAATTACAAGTTTGATGAGAAATGTGGCCTTGTATGTGATGTATATGTATTCGGCTAAGCATGTGTATGTATGGATTTTGTGAATTTGATGTTTTGAGAAAAATGGACTAAATTGATAAAGTGTGTAAATAAGAGGGTTAAATTGTAAATAGCCCAAAATATATGTGTATGGATTGAATTGAATGGAATAGTGAATAAAAGGGTTAATTCTGAATATGTTTAGATCAAGAACTGAGGAAAATAGACTTAGATCGCGAGAAAGTGAAAGTAACAGAGTAGCCGTTTTCGTTTCGTTAAATCGAACCCGAGGTAAGTCATTATGCAAATACACTTATCTGTATTGAATTGAATATATGTATTCATATGTCTATCGATGAAAATGAATGAGTATAAGATGATAAGTGCGTGAATTTCGAAAATAGTTTGATATAAAGATAAAGCCGAGAAGTCCCGTATGAACCTAGGAATAGATAGGATTAGCTATGTCATGACATAGGTATCTGTTCGGTTTTATCATGTAAGACCACGTCCGGGACGTTGGCGTTGATTTGAAATTTTGTATAAGACCTCGTCTGGGACGTAGGCATCGATATAAATTTTATATAAAAGACCTCGCCTGGGACATAGGCACCAATATGAACTTTATGAGTAAGACCACGTTTGGGACATCGGCATCATATTGACTCGTGTAAGTCCACGTCTGGGACGTTGGCATCAATATGATCATGCGTGTAAGACCCATGCAGGACGGTAGCATCAACATACGAGTGCATGTAAGACCTCTAAATGCAGGACATTGGCATTGTACTACTATTTCGAGCTTTCTGAGTATCCTACTAGGTTCCTAAGGGTTCAACGGGCAAGTCTGCAATACGAATGGTATATCCGAGTTATGATCAATTAAGTAAATGAATACCCAATTCAGGTACGTTGAATGTGCATTAAGTATGCATGAATGGTAAGTATGCATATGAGTTTGATTTGAAGAAAAGTATGTTTGAATAGGATAATGCAAATGAGATGCAAGGAAGATTGTGAATGAGCCATGTGCTTCAAATGAGTTTTGAATGGATAAAAGTGACCAATGTAGTCATAAGTATGAATCAAGCATATACATGATAAATTGTTAAGTGAATGAGATGTGCAAAAGTTTCAAATTGCATTTATGCTTTTTATGCCAAGTTTATTTTTAGATGACGTACTAAGCTTTTGGAAAGCTTACTCTGTGTGTGTGTTTTCTCTGTTTTATAGGTCGTCGAAGCTACTAAAGGCTTGGGATTGTCAAGGATCATCATCACACTACAAAAACTTATTTTGGTACCCTTTTGTAAATGTATATAGCTAAATATGGCATGTATAGGGTAGATAGGTGTACATGTTTATGAAGTGAGCATGGCCATGTGTATTGGCAAGCTTTTGAGTTGATAATTGTTTGAATGAATGAGTTATGAAGAATATATATTTAGTATGTCTTGATGCATATGGAATGGTTAAGTTTTGGTTAAGCAAATGGATGTTACATGTTTGAAATGATGTAGGATTTAGCTTGAAATTTGGTATGAATGGAATTGGTATTGAATGTATGGGTGAAGTGAACCATTTGATATGTTTTGGTTGCCATATATGCATACTATGTTTTGGTATGTATTACTTGTAGGTGAGACCTAAAATAGGTGGCATATTGGCCTTGTAAAATGGCTTATAATGTCACACGGTTGAGGCACACGGGCGTGCCTAAGACTGTGGGTAAATTGGAAGAATGTGGCTCAAATTGCACACGGCCTTGACACGGGTGTGCTTAGTGGCCGTGTGAGAAATGGCAGTATGTGATCTAGTAGTACACGGCCTTAGCACATGGTCGTGCTTGGTGACCGTGTTGAACTTGGCAGTATACCACCACGGGAAGGACACACGGGAGTGTCCAGTAGCCGTGGGTGAGGTACGGCCTACCCCCACGGTCGTGTGTCCCCTGTATGTTAGAAAAGTTTCAATTTTTTATGAAATTTCTTATGTGTTTCGGTTTAGTCCCGACTCGGTTTATAAGCATGATTAAGGTCTCGATGACCAACTTAAGGGACATTATGATTGATATTGATGAATGGTTGTGCGATTGATTCTGTAAATGTTTTTGATCTATTTGGTAATGCCTTTAACCCTAATTCAGTGATCGGACACAGGATAGGGGTGTTACACAGTAACACACGTAACATTAATTTCACACAAACTTACCTCGGTACTCAAAATGTATATAGATGTTCGATTTAGTCTGCAACCTTGTTCTTGCCTCAATTTTGATCCGGGCTTTGTGTTTCTTGATCTATAATGACAATTTCACTTATTTACTACTCACATTGAATAAATCGACTCATGAATCACACTTTGGCAAAATTACAGTTTTGCCCCTAAACTTTCTCATAATTACACTTTTGCCCCTAGGCTTGTAAAATGATTTTTATTCAAATTCCTTGTATTTTAAGCTTAGCCGAATTATTCTCTTAACTACAAAAGCCCTTAATGTACACTATTTCACTCATGTATGACCAATTTTATAACTTTTACAATTTGGTCCTTTTTAGGCATTTTTCATGAAAATCACTTAGAAAAAGATGTTTATCATACATTAAACTTTCATATTCTTCCTTAAAACATCAAAATACATGCATGTCATACATGGGTAAATTTTTGAACATAAACCACAGCTCAAATATAGCTAGAAATAGCTAAATCGAGCTACGAGGATCTCAAAAATACGAAGAAAATTAAAAACGGGGCAAAGAGACACTTACAATCAAGCTTGAAAGATGAACAAACCCTAGATATGTCTTCCTTAGGGAATTTCAGCCGAGGAGAAGAAGATGGACACAATTTTGACTTCTTTTTCCCTTTTTAATCTTTTATTTATCAAATGACAAAAATGCCCTTAATGATCCTTTCTTGAGATTTTTCCTTCCCATGTCTATTTTTGTCCATCTTACATATAATGGTATAATTGCTAAATAAGGACTTCTAATAATTTTTATGATGCTATTTCATACTTAAATCTTCTAGATTCTCATATTTTCTAATCCTTGCAATTTAGTCCTAATGGACAAATTGTTTACTAATTTATAAAATTCCTTCAATAAATTTTCACACAATCATGCAAATACCTTGTAAGCCTCATAAAAATCATTAAAATACATATTTCTACTTTGGATTTGTGGTCTTGCACCACTATTCTGACTAGGCCTTAAATCGGGCTGTTATAATATCTGGGATATGGCCTCGACCTCGAGATATGAGATCCCGTGTAAGACCATATCTGGGATATGGCATCGGCATCAAGATGTGATCCTATGTAAGACCATATCTGGGATATGGATTGGCATCGTTATACATGTTTGATGAGATTGAGTATCGTTCGATATTTCGAGTAGTTCAACGGGCAAAGAGCTAAGTTTACGTATAGATGACTAAGAGCTAAGTTTATTTTTAAGAGATTAAAAGTTCTAAAGTTGTATGACGAAGTGCTACAGGTACCCATGAGTAATATACGAGATATAAATGCGAAATGTGATGTGTGAATTGGTAAGATTATACATAAGTAAGTTATGTTGATGTATTCGAGAACTTGTGTTGCTATTATTCAATGAGATGAATGGATCTCATTATAAGTCTTCATGATGCTATTTATTTCATACAAATTTACTAAGCTTAATGCTTACCCCTCTCTTTTCCCTTTTCTTGTAGTATCGCCAAGCTAGCTCGGGAATCGCAGTACATCAGAGTACGTACCACACTATTAACTATTCTTTTGGTATAGTAAAGTTGATTTATTTTGAGTATGGCATGTATAGGAACTTGGACATTTTGTTATGTCATATTTGTTAGCCAAAGTGTGGGCTATTAATGTCTTTCCTTTCATTTTGTGTATGGCCATTGGAAATTGGTCAATACTTGTTAAATTTAATATATCCAATAATGATGATATTCATGAAGTGCAAAAAAATAAAAATAAAAATTAGTGCAATTGATTGAGTAAGTGTGAGGTATATGTATGATGAATTAGTGACTCTTTATAGTGTATTATTATTATGTAATGTGTTGCTTGTGGTAGTATAAATGTGTTTGATTTTTAGGGTGGCATTTGGCTTGGTAAATAGCCTTTTTATTGTCCACACGAGTAGACACACGGGCATGTGTCTAGGCCGTGTGTGACACACGATCAGCCCCATGGGTGTGTTGATAGGCTGTGTGTCCCCTGCATTAAATTTGCAAGAATTCAATTCGTCACACGGGCCGGGTGTGTGACTAGGCCGTGTGCCCTTAAGTGTTTGCTGACGTCATAAATAGAATGCTAAGGTTTTCACACACGAGTGAGGACACGGGCGTGTCTTGGCCGTGTGAGGGACACGGGCCATAGACACGGGCGATGCCAGGCTGTGTGAAAACCCCTGTAGGTTCTAAATGAAAAATTAAATCCACACCGGCTAGGAACATGGGCGTGTGTAACCACACGGCCTGCCCACACGGGCATGTTCCATTTTACGAGGGCGTATAGCCCTGTTTTAAGAAAAAATTTTCTAAGTGTGTGTAGTTTAATCCCGAATCATTCCGTACATGTGTTTGGGGTCTTGTAGACCTATAATAGGGACATTATGTATATAAACGAAAAAGTTTTAAGTTGAAACGTAAATTTATGGCCCGATATTGTATGTTGAGCAAGTTAAGTTTGGTAATGCCTCGTACCCAGTTCTGGCATTGAATACGGGTAAGGGGTGTTGCATTTAGTGGTATCAAAGCTACGATTTAGTTGATTCTCAAACTAACGTAGCGTATGCACTAGTCTAGCTATACATGCCATACACATGAGTATTTACCTAATGATAGTGTGACGACTCTTGATGATTTAAATTGTGTTTTTACATAGTAAATGGATCCCGATAGAGCTGTGGTAGATGATGTGGGAAGTAAAGCGCCAGCTCCCTCCGAAGGGATAGTGCCTAATGAAAATAAGAATAGACCAACGACTGTGAGTCAGATACAAGGAGAAGAGGCTAGGAAAGCCTTTCTCCATATGATGAACGCATAATATACGGAGTTCGTTCATACGAACCCAAATGCACTACCCCCTCCACCCCCACCTGTTCCTCAGCCCACCCCTGTAGCTCCCCAAGTGGTAGAAGTGGTAAGAAGAGAAAAGCCTCTAGTTGATAGAATTCAAAAACAAGGAGCCTAAGAATTTTAAGCTAGTAAAGATGATGATCTGGAAAGAGCCAAATTTTGGCTTGAAAATACCATCAGGGTATTTGATGAATTATCTTGCACACTGAAGAGTGTATAAAATGTATGGTTTCTCTTTTGACAGATTCTGCTTATCAGTGGTGGAACACCCTTGTGTCAGGTGTACCAAGGAAAAGGATTACATGAGAGTTTTTCCAGGAAGAATTCGAGAAGAAGTACATTAGCCAAAGATTTATTGATCAGAAGAGAAAAGAATTCCTTGAGCTAAAACAAGTTCGGATGACAGTAATTGAGTATGAGCGTGAGTTCGTAAGACTCAAAAATATGCTTGAGAGTGTGTATCCACTGAAGCCATTATGTGTAAATGATTTGAGGACGGATTAAATGAAGATATTTGGTTATTTGTTGGTGTCCTAGAATTGAAGTAATTTGATGTGCTAGTGGACAGGGCTTGTAAAGCCGATGAGTTGGTTAAAGAGAAAAGAAAAGCTGAGATGGAGTCTCGTGACTCAAAAAAGAGACAACTGAGTAAGTCATTTCAGTCCTCATCCAAGAAGTTAAGAGACTTCCCTATTCGATCAGCTACTTTAGCTGGGTTTTCAAATAGAAGTAAGGGTAAATAGTACTCGGGGATTAAAGCTCAGACTACTTTAGTTGCTAGTGTTGGGAACACTCGACCTAATAGATCGGAATGTCCACAGTGTGGTAGATGTCACCCCGGTGAATGTGAAGCACATGAGAGCCTATTTTAAGTGTGGTTTCCAAGATCATTTTATTAGAGAAAGCCCTGAGATGGTTGAAAAAGAGAAAATTCAGACTGCAAGATCAGGAAGCACTACTAGAGGGAGACAACAGAGAAACTCGGGAAGTGGAATGAGTAGTAAGAGTACACCCAAAGAGCAGGCTGTGAGATTTGAGGGTATAGCGCCTGCGAGGACTTATGCCATTCGCACTCACGAAGAGGCTTCATCCCCTGATGCAATTACGGGTACATTTTCTCTTCATGATACTAACATTGTTGCTTTAATTGATCTGAGATCTACCCACTCATAAATTTGCATGAAATTAGTATCTAGTATGAGCATGCCTATAGAGTCTACAGAATTCGTGATAAAAGTGTCCAACTCCTTAGGAAAATGCGTACTAGTTGATAAGGTATGCAAAGATTGCCCATTCATGATTAGAGGTCATTATTTTAAGGAAAATCTTATGTTATTGCCATTTGATGAATTTGATATAATTCTTGGTATGGACTAGCTAAATGCTCATGATGTGATAGTAAATTGTGGAAAGAAATACATTGAATTGAGATGTGAAAATGAGGACACTCTTCATGTTGAATCAGATAAACAGGACAAATCACTGTTGATTTCTCATATGTCTGCCAAAAAATGTGTAAGAAAAGGGTATGAAGCCTGTCTTGCCTTTGTGATGAATGCCAAAGAGACTGAGTTAAGAATTGAATTAGTGTCGATAGCATGCGAGTATCCAGATGTATTCCCAGAAGAATTGCCAGGGTTTCCTCTGGTTTGAGAAATTGAATTTGGCATTGAGTTAGCCCCTGGTACTGCACCTATATCGATTGCTCCATACAGAATGGCTCCAAATGAGTTGAAAGAATTGAAGGCACAGTTACAAGAGTTGACGAACAAAGGCTTTGCACAACCGAGTTATTCTCTATGGGGTGCTCCAGTATTATTTGTGAAAAAGAAAGATGGTTCCATGAGATTATGTATAGATTTCGGCAGCTTAATAAGGTAACAGTGAAGAACAAGTACCCACTGCCAAGGATCAATGATTTGTTTGATCAATTGAAGGGAGCCACTGTGTTTTCCAAAATAGATTTGAGGTCGGGATATTACCAATTGAGAGTCAAAGACTCCGATGTGCCAAAGACTGCATTTTGAACAAGGTATCGTCACTACGAGTTTTTAGTCATACCTTTCGGTTTAACAAATGCCCCTGCTGTGTTTATGGATTTAATGAATTGCATCTTTTGACCATACTTGGATAAATTTGTCATGGTTTTTATTGATGATATACTAGTTTATTCTCGTGATGAGAATGAGCATGCCGAACACTTGAGGACGATTTTACAGATTTTATGAGACAACCAGTGGTATGCCAATTTTAATAAAAGTGAATTTTGGCTTACAAAAGTTGGGTTTTTGGGGTACATTATCTCGGGAGATGGAATTTGAGTTAACCCGAGCAAGATTTTAGCTATTCTTGATTGGAAACTGCTGAAAAATGTATCTGAGGTTAGAAGTTTCCTGGGCCTAACTGGCTATTACAGACGATTTCTCAAGGGATTTTCCATGACAGCTACACCAATGGTGAGGTTGTTACAGAAAGATGTAAAGTTTGAGTAGACAGAAAAGTGCCAATATAGTTTCGAGAAACTAAAGGCATTATTGACTAAGGCTCCAGTTCTAGTGCTAGGAAAAGAATTTGTGGTTTATAGCGATGCCTCCTTGAATGGATTGGGCTGTGTTCTTATGCAAAAGGGCAAGGTGATAGCATATGCCTCTAGACAGTTAAAGCCGCATCAAAAGAATTACCTGACACATGATATAGAGTTGGCTGCCATTGTGTTTGCATTGAAGATATGGATGCATCATTTGTATGGTGAAAAATGTCAGATATTCATCGATCATAAAAGCCTAAAGTACTTGATGACTCAAAAGGAATTAAATTTAAGGAAACGAAGATGGTTAGAACTGATAAAAGACTATGAGCTAGTGACCGACTACCACCTGGGAAAGGCGAATGTAGTCGCCGATGCTTTGAGTAGAAAATCCTTGTTTGCATTGAGAGCCATGAATACACGAATGAATTTATCAGATGATGGCTCTATCCTAGCTGAATTGAGAGCTAGACTGATGTTTCTCCAAGAGATTTGTGAAGATCAGAAAGGGGATAGCGACTTGCAAGCCAAAAGAGTTCAGTGTGAGTCGAGTGTTGAATCAAATTTTAGAATCAACTCTGATGAATGTTTGACGTTCCGAGACAAAGTCTGTATACCAAGAGATGATGAGCTCATTCAAAAATTTTTACACGAGGCACATAGTGGATGTCTATCTATACATCCAGGCAGTACAAAAATGTAAAATGGTTTGAAGAAATGGTATTGGTGGCCAAGTATGAAGAAAGATATTTCTGAGTTTGTATCAAAATGCTTGATGTGTCAGCAAGTAAAGGCTGAACACCAAGTACCTTCAGGTTTACTTCAACCTATTTATAGTTCTCGAGTGGAAATGGAACCGTGTTACTATGGACTTTGTGATGGGTTTTCCATTGACACCGAGTAAGAAAGATGCTGTATGGGTTGTGGTAGATAGATTTACGAATTCGACATAAATTTACGAAGTTGGCCCATTTTATTCCTGTACGCGTTGATTATTCACTTGATAAGCTGGCAGACTTATATGTTTAAGAGATTGTAAGACTACATGGGGTGCTTTTGTCAATTATATCAGATAGAGATCCAAGATTCACATCCCAATTTTGGAAAAAGTTGCAAGAAGCTTTGGGCACAAAGTTGAGTTTTAGTACAACCTTTTACCTGTAACATCCTGATAATTAGGGGCTAAGCATTTTACTTAATTGAATGATGTTGCATGTTTATTTATTAATGAGTATATTTTGGAAGTTATTTAAGCATCATTAATTAAGTAAAGGCTTAGTAAAACTTTTAATTTTTTATTAAGAGAGAGAGCTAAGTAAATTAGGCCTTAAGAATTAATGGCAAGGAGTTCCATGCATAAGTTAAGTAATTGGCAAAGTGGTTAAGATGCATGGATGTATGCTTGAGGTGTAAGGTTGAATCTTCTAGCTAGCATTAGGGAAGATTTTAAATTTTGTTTTCTTTCTTATATGTGTCTGGCCAAGAAAGTTCTAGAGTGGATGAGCTTTCATTCATTTTTGGCTAGTTGACCATGTGAAAAGGAAGTTAAAACTTAAGGCATGGGATGATAAGTTGGTGATAAGATGAAGGGACAAAGGCTTGATATTTGGCTATGTTTTGGGGATGTGTCCATGGTCATTTGACCATGAATCTATCTGACATGAAGGCTAAAGGAGAGGTTTAATTGTGTAGTAAATTTTGGATATGATGGGGAAGAAACAAGGAGGAAAAGGGGATATGTTGGCTTTGTTTTGGCCGAATTTGTGCTTTGCCATTAGGGGGAAAAGTTAGCCAAAAGTCTTTGTTTGTCCATCTTTTCTCATTTTCTCCAAAAGTTCTCTCTAGTTAATTTGTAATAGAGTTTAGGTAAAACTTTCTTTTGTTTTGGCTTTCTTCTTTTGACCAATTTTCTTCATTTGGTAGAATGTACCTTAGACATTTTGGTACACTTTTGTTTTGATTTAGCCTCAATTGTTTAAACCAAATACAACTTTCTTTCTCCCATTTATTTTCTTCTTGAAACCAAAACTACAAAGTTCAAAGAACCAAATTCTTCATTTCTCTTCTTTTTAGAATGCATCTAAGTCTCAAGACTAATCTCCTTCTCTTTGATCATATTCTCTTTTCTTTTCTTTTCATCTTATTTTCTCTTATCTTTCTCTCATTCTTCAAATCACATAGGATCAAGAATCTCCTCCTTGGCCGAATGTGCAAAAGTTCTAATCATCTCTTTTCTTTTGAGAAATCACCATAATCATCTTCTTCTCCTCTTTCTCTTTTCTACCTTTTTCTTTCCTTCTCTTTTCTTTCTCTTTCTTCTTTTTCTTAAACCGAAACCACCATTTCTCTTCTCTTTTTGTTAAAGCCAATCTTGAAGGACTCAAGTAAGAATTCTATCAATTATTTTTTTATCATTTCCTTTCACTTTAGTAAATCTAGAACCATAATCTTTTAATTTCTCTCCTAGGTAGAATCTTTTGAAAAGATTTTTCAAAATCCTTGTTGAAGACAACCTTTAAGTAACCATTCGAATCATCAAGGTAAGATTACTATTTTAGATAATATCAATTTCTTTAGATGGATCACTAATCTACGTTATTTTAGGGGCAATCTAAGATCAACAAGATAGGTAAGAAAAGGGTCGTATGCGAAGTGTTTGGAAGAGAGGAGGTATTCCTTTACCATCGAACTTCAAGCGAAGAAGCGAGATCGGGGTTAGAGACTTTCCATCGGGTTGTGGACCTTACGCTAATGAGGATCGATTATTCAAGTAGTGCGTACAATCGAACCACTTTACGTTGGTGGAATATCGGCGGGTTTTGATCCATCTAGTGGAGAAAAATCGCAAATAACTGTCATTCGTGAATCCGAGGGTAAGGATTTAGATCCATCGTTTATAAGTATAGTTTTGCTAACAATAGTATATACTAACCGAGTTTATTAATCAATTAGGTGTGGACGAGCAAGAGGGTATTGTTCTCACTGTTACTAGGTGTGTAACCATACATTAAAAATTTCCATAGATTTATATTGTTAAAAAGTGATTATGTGATAGTATGTTTTGTTTGTGGATACCAAGCATTGGTATACAAAATTCAGGTATGTTACCCAATATTTCGTTTATTTTTGCTATATGCATCAATATGAATAAGCATGACTATATTGTGATTTGTGGGTAAATAGCATGAAAATCTGATTTGATATGTATGTGCATGGGCATATGGGTATGTTTAATAAAGGAGGAAGTATTCTGGTGGTTTTACCACAAATCTGGTGACTTCGGTCACATATGTGAAATTGGTGACTTGGTCACATATTTGACTCGGTGGCTTCGCCACATATTTGACTCCGTGGCCGGTCACATATTTGACTCAGTGGCCGGTCACATATTTGATTCTGGTGGCCGGTCACATATTTGGCTCTGGTGACTTGGTCACGTATTTGAAATTGGACTTGGTCGGTGACTTGGTCACATCTGTTTTGGTGGCTTTGCCACAATAAAGGCGATGTGCATGTTGACCGCGAGAAGCGCCTTCGATGGTGTGTAGCGGATGGAGGTCGATTTAGTAATCCCACGGTGTCTTTGGTTGGTGCGGGGTGTGTAGCGGATGGATATTTAGGTTGGTAGGGCTTGCATCTCATTTCATAAGTAAATCCATGTAATATTTTATGATTATTATTTGATCTGCTATGAAATGGGCTTTTGGGCTAAATTTGAGCTAAAATGGGCCTTTGGGCTAAATATAAGAGTTAAATGGGCCTATGGCCATATGTGAAATTTTTGGGCTTGAAAGCATATGATAAAATGGGCTTTTTAGTGTATGTGTTATACATTGAGTTTATGACTCACCCATTTTTATGGGATAACTTTTCAGATAACTCGTAGTGCGATGGATCGGACAATGAAGGAATTGAGGTGGCGGTGCTCAGTATTAAGTATTGTGGAAATTTTCCAACTTAAACTCTTTAAGTTAAATTTTATTACTTAGACTTTAATTTGGGTTGCCAATATTATGTAATAAGGCCATTATAAACTATCTTTAATTTAGTGTTTGGATTTACTTTTATTTTGCCATGAATAAATATCCATTAAATTACTAAATTGGTTTTAATAATTATTTAAAAGGTTTTTGTCTTTAATATAATAAATGTTTTCAAGGAAATTTTCTTAAGTTTCGTTTCCTTTTGATTTTATTAATTCCTCCTAAGAATAATGTTTTA
Source organism: Gossypium rotundifolium (assembly GCA_025506655.1). NCBI lineage: Eukaryota > Viridiplantae > Streptophyta > Magnoliopsida > Malvales > Malvaceae > Gossypium > Gossypium rotundifolium. Next base: position 94,722,298 of record CP106729.1, on the reverse strand, counting down.
AAGACAAAATTTCTTTACAATGGAATTCGCTAAAGTTTTACTCAAGGAACATACCAAATCGGTTAGACTTTTTGGGCGAGTTTGGGGTGTTTCACTTGGTATCGAGCCCGATTTTAAACTCTCGGCCTTGGGTTTTGAAGCCCACAACGTTTTCAAAATTTTGGCCCAAAAGACTTTTTGAAAATTTTCTTAAGTTAAATGGTTTTATAAGAGCATGGCACTCGAAATTCTTGACCCAGATCCATCAGGTATGTACTATCATTTGATAAATGATATGAATGTTTGATAAGTCTAAGGAAACTTTAGAGATATGGACCCTAGGTGTATGTGTACTACTACGAAAACCACTGAAGATCTGTTTCATAAAACTTTCTTTTAATAAGAAGTGAAAAGATTCTAATACATAAGACTTTTAAGTAAAAATAGATAAGATCGTAGTAGACATGAGCTCTAGGGACGAGGTCGTTGTGGACATGGAAGAGGAAGGATGGTATTTGAAACCATTCGGTCTGGTCAAGGTTCCGAGAATGAAGCTCCACCACCATTTGTTGGGGCGATTTTCAAGAACAAAATAAAGGTGGTGACGCTTGATATCACAAGTTGTCTTTGCGGGTTTTGGAATGAGTAGCGGAAGCTAGTTAAAATGGGTCTCAAAAGTCGATGGTCGAGAGACTTAGATCGAATGGAGTGAAGTTTTCGGAGGAGTATCTGGAGTAGCTCAAACGTAATGAATATTGGTTGGAAGCGATCGAGAGAATCATGGACGATATAGTATCTCGATGAAGAGAAATTGAAAGGTGCTATTTCGCTTCTTCGTGATGAAACCTACCGGTGGTGGCTCACTATCAAGGAGAGTACCCACGTGGATCGTCTGGATTGGGGATATTTTAAAGTGAAATTGAAGGAAAATATGTTGGAGCTAGCTATATCGACTCAGAGGAAGACATTTACGAATCGGTTCAAGGAAACAAGTCGATAGTGAATATGAAGCGTAATTCTTACGACTTAGCCGTTATGCGGAGGGATAGTGGCTCTTGAATATGAACGTTCGTCGATTTGAAGATGGACTTAGAGATGAGCTAAGAGTGATGATTGCTCCACACCGTGAAAGAGATTTTGCAATCTTAGTGGAAAGGGCAAGAATTCTTGAAGAGGCTAAGCTTTGAGAGGCGAACAGGACAGAGGTCGAGCAAGAATAAGAGAAGCTTTGGGTCTTTGGTCGTCCGAAAACTTTCAGAAGAAATCAAGGAATGATGGACCGCGAGGTCAACAGACTGCTACGGGTGTACAAAGTCGTACTTGTTCTCAGTGTGGGAAAATGCACTCGGGAGAATCTTTGGAAGAAACCGGTGGATGTTTCAAGTGCGATTCGAAGGATCACATGATCAAGGATTGTCCGATGAACTCGGAGAAGAACCGTCTAGCAAGTCAGGGTGCTAATCAGGCTGACAAAAGTGGACAGCAACCGATAAGAGGACGTGGTCCAAATGGAAGGGGTAATGGTTCTGGTAGAGGACGCGAACTTGAGCGAGGCGATGGTAGCTCGAGGCGAGACAACGAGTTTGGTGTATGCGGTTAAATCGCAGAAGAAAACGGTGGCGATACTGATGTTATCACGGATCGTTCGATTTACAGGTTGCCTTTATTGCTTTGATAGATATAGGGTCAACTCATTCCTATATCGCTAGTGAAGTATCTCGGGACTTTGCATGTGACTTTTGAAAGCGTACCTAGGAAGATGGTATACTTAGTCCTCTAGATGCATGTAGTTGTAGGCAAACTTTTAAGGAAGTACCTCTAGAAGTCCCAGGGATACGGTTTCGGTGATTTAATGGAGTTGCCGTCGGAGAATTGACCTTATCTTAGGCATGGGTGGCTTGTGAAGTACGTGCAAATGTGGATTGTCTGTGCTAAGCGAATGTCCTTAAGAACTTTTGATGACAAGGAAGTTGTAGTGATGGGCGAGAGCGAACTACTTATCTAATGTAGTATCCGCTCTTAAGGCGTAAAAGATGGTTAGGAAAGGATCTGAAGCTTTTTCGATGTTGGTGAATGCTTTGGAGGCTAAGGAAGCAAGCTGTTAATGAAGTCGAGACGGTGAATGAATTTGTAGATGTTTTTGGAAGAACTTCGTGGTTGCCTCCGGATCGTGAGGTAGAATTCGGGATAGACTTATTGCAGGAATGGTGCCGATTTCTATTGCTCCATATAGAATGGCACCAGAAGGAATTGGTTGAGCTTAAGGCTCGATTCGTGAATTGCTTGATCGTGGATTCATCCGACCTAGTGTGTCTCCATGGGAACAGGTCCTATTTGTGAAGAAGAAGGACGGATCGATGAGGATGTGTATAGACTACGGCGGTTGAATAAGTGACCATCAAGAACAAGTATCCTTTGCCAAGGATCGACGACTTGTTCGATCGACTTAAGGAGGCTGCGGTATTCTCTAAGATTGATCTAAGGTCGGGTATCATCGACTTAAAGTGAAAGAAGCGGATATCCATAAGGCGGCTTCCGAACTAGATATGGGCATTATGAATTTCGGTAATGCCATTCGGATTAACGAATGCCCCAATTGCGTTTATGGATATGATGAACCGAATTTTTCAGCCTTACTTGGATCGGTTCATCGTGGTATTCATAGGCGACATCTTGGTGTATTCTAAGTCCAAGTAGAACATGATGAGCATCTTGGATTGTGTTGCGAGTTTTAAGAAAAAAGTCATGACGCCAAATTGACAAGTGTGAATTTTGGTGAAAGAAGTTGCATTTTAGGACATGTGGTATCTGCGGAAGGGATTAGGGTGGATCCTCGGAAGATCGAGGTCAGATTAGATTGAAACCACCTAAGTCCGTAACTGAGGTTCGCAGTTTCTTGGGTTTAGCCGGATATTACCGAAGATTCGTCGAAGGATTTTCATCGATAGCTGCACCTTTAACGAAATTACTGAGGAAGGAAGTACCTTTCGTGTGGGAAGATAAGCAACAAGAGAGTTTTGAGAAGCTCAAGAAAGTTTTGACAGAAGCTCCTGTTTTGATTCAGCCTGAAGCAGGAAAGGATTTTGTCGTGTATTGTGATGCTTCTCACACGGGATTAGGATGTGTTACGATGCAAGGCGAAAAGGTAGTTGCGTGCGCGTCTCGGCGATTGAGACCATACGAGGTTAATTACCCGACGCATGACTTGGAGTTGGCGGTATGTAGTCTTTGCTCTTAAGGTTTGGAGACATTACTTATACGGGAAAAGTCGGTGATATACACGGACCACAAAAGTCTGAAATATCTCTTGACTCGTAAAGAAGCTGAACTGAGGCGAGAAGGTGGATAGAGTTGTTGAAAGACTACGATCGTTTCTATCGAGTACCACAGGTAAGGCGAATGTGGTGGCAGATGCTCTAAGTCGAAAAGTGGTGTCAGATTTGAGAGCGATGTTTGCACATCTTAGTCTCTACGATGATGGAAGCTTGTTGGCAGAACTTCAGGTTAAGCCGACATGGCTAAGTCAAGTAAAAGAGAGACAGTTAATAGATGAAGATCTGAGTGAAAAGCTTCGACAGGTGCAGAGTGGGAAATTGGAAGATTTCAGTATTAACAATGACGGAGTATTGTGCTTCAAAGGTAAAGTTTGTATGCCGAAGGATCAGGAGTTGAGACAAAAGATACTTCAGGAATCGCATGGTAGTCCCTATGCTATGCATCTTGGAGGAAATAAGTTATACCGAGATTTGCGAGATCAATTTTGGTGGCCTGGTCTTAAGCGGGAAGTTACTGAGTTTGTAGGGAAGTGCTTGACGTGTCAACAAGTTAAATTTGAACATCAAGTACCTTACGGATTACTACTGACCAATAAAGATTCCACAATGGAAGTGGAGAGAATCACCATGGATTTTGTTAGTGGGCTTCCTCTTACGCCTACTAAGAAAGACTCCATTTGGGTGATAGTGGACCGATTGATGAAATCGCACATTTTATCGATTCGGGTTGATTACTCTTTGCAGAAATTGGCAAAGTTATATGTGGCTGAGATTGTGAGATTGCATGGAGTGCCGTTGTCGATAATTTCGGACAGAGATTCAGAGATTTACGTCGCGATTTTGGAAAGCATTGCATCAGGCTTTGGGCACCAAATTGGACTTCAGTACGGCATTTCATCCTCAGTCAGACGGTCAGTCCGAAAGAGTAATCCAGATCTTAGAAGATATGTTAAGGGTTGTGTGATAGATTTCAAGGGAAGTTGGGAGGAATTCTTACCATTGGCGAATTTGCGTACAACAACAGTTTCAATCCAAAGATCTGGATGGCACCGTATGAAGCACTATATGGACGGAAGTGTCGCACTCCTACGTGTTGGACAGAATTAGGGGAACGACTGATTTTGGGTCCAAAAATAGTGGCTGAATCTGAAGAAAAGGTTAAGGTAATCCGTGCTCGGTTAAAGGAAGCATCGATAGACAAAAATCATACGTGATTTAAAACGGAAGGAAATAGAGTATCGTTGGGAGACCAAGTTTTCCTAAAGGTTTCATCTTAGAAAAAGGTGATGAGATTTGGGCGCAAAGGAAACTAAGTCCGTGTTCATTGGACCTTATCGGATTGTGAAGCGGGTCGGATCGTGGCATATCGATTAGATTTGCCTTTGAATTGAAACAAATGCACGATGTGTTCCATGTTTCAATGTTACTGCCGTTCGGTCGGATCCATCTCATATAGTACCGATTGAGGAGGTGGAATTAAGATCGATTTGTCATATGAAGAGGAGCCATTTCAAATTCGAGGCGAGATGTAAAGGTTTTACGGAGAAAATCGGTTCCTCTCGTTAAGGTATTATGGCGTAATCATGGATCAAGAAGCTTCGTGGGAGCAGGAGGAAGCAATGCGACAAAGAATACCCTCACTTATTCGGCCGGGTAATTTCGAGGACGAAATTATTTTAAGGGTAGAAGCTGTAACATCCACGATAATTAGGGGCTAAGCATTTTACTTAATTGAATGATGTTGCATGTTTATTTATTAATGAGTATATTTTGGAAGTTATTTAAGCATCATTAATTAAGTAAAGGCTTAGTAAAACTTTTAATTTTTATTAAGAGAGAGAGCTAAGTAAATTAGGCCTTAAGAATTAATGGCAAGGAGTTCCATGCATAAGTTAAGTAATTGGCAAAGTGGTTAAGATGCATGGATGTATGCTTGAGGTGTAAGGTTTGAATCTTCTAGCTAGCATTAGGGAAGATTTTAAATTTTGTTTTCTTTCTTATATGTCGGCCAAGAAAGTTCTAGAGTGGATGAGCTTTCATTCATTTTGGCTAGTTGACCATGTGAAAAAGGAAGTTAAAACTTAAGGCATGGGATGATAAGTTGGTGATAAGATGAAGGGGACAAAGGCTTGATATTTGGCTATGTCTTGGGGATGTGTCCATGGTCATTTGACCATGAATCTAGACAACATGAAGGCTAAAGGAGAGGCTTAATTGTGTAGTAAATTTTTGGATATGATGGGGAAGAAACAAGGAGGAAAAAGGGGATATGTTGGCTTTGTTTTGGCTGAATTTGTGCTTTGCCATTGGGGGAAAAGTTAGCCAAAAGTCTTTGTTTGTCCATCTTTTCTCATTTTCTCCAAAAGTTCTCTCTAGCCAATTTGCCATAGAGTTTAGGTAAAAACTTTCTTTTGTTTTGGCTTTCTTCTTTTTGACCAATTTTCTTCATTTTGGTAGAATGTACCTTAGACATTTTGGTACACTTTTGTTTTGATTTAGCCTCAATTATTTGAACCAAATACAACTTTCTTTCTCCCATTTATTTTCTTCTTGAAACCAAAACTACAAAGTTCAAAGAACCAAATTCTTCATTTCTCTTCTTTAGTAGAATGCATCTAAGTCTCAAGACTAATCTCCTTCTCTTTGATCATATTCTCTTTTCTTTTCTTTTCATCTTATTTTTCTCTTATCTTTCTCTCATTGTCGAAATCACATAGGATCAAGAATCTCCTCCTTGGCCGAATGTGCAAAAGTTCCTAATCATCTCTTTTCTTTTGAGAAATCACCATAATCATCTTCTTCTCCTCTTTCTCTTTTCTACCTTCTTTCTTTCCTTCTCTTTCTTTTCTCTTTCTTCTTTTTCTTAAGCGAAACCACCATTTCTCTTCTCTTTTTGTTAAAGCCGAATCTTGAAGGACTCAAGTAAGAATTCTATCAATTATTTTTTTTTATCATTTCCTTTCACTTTAGTAAATCTAGAACCATAATCTTTTAATTTCTCTCCTAGGCCGAATCTTTTGAAAAGATTTTTCAAAAATCCTTGTTGAAGACAACCTTTAAGTAACCATTCGAATCATCAAGGTAAGATTACTATTTTAGATAATATCAATTTCTTTAGATGGATCACTAATCTACGTTATTTTAGGGGCAATCTAAGATCAACAAGATAGGTAAGAAAAGGGTCGAAGTGTTTGGAAGAGGAGGTATTCCTTTACCATCGAACTTCAAGCGAAGAAGCGATATTGGGGTTAGAGACTTTCCACCGGGTTGTGGACCTTACGCTAACAAGGATCGATTATTCAAGTAGTCGTATAACCGAACCACTTTACGTTGGTGGAATATCGTGGTTTTGATCCATCTAGTGGAGAAAACCGCAAATAACGCTCATTCGTGAATCTGAGGGTAAGGATTTAGATCCATCATTTATAAGTATAGTTTTGCTAACAATAGTATATACTAACCAAGTGTATTAATCAATTAGGTGTGGACGAGCAAGAGGGTATTGTTCTCCTTTGTTACTAGGTGTGTAACCATACATTAAAAATTTCCATAGATTTATATTGTTAAAAGTGATTATGTGATAGTATGTTTTGTTTGTGGATACCAAGCATTGGTATACAAAATTGTGTATGTTACCCAATATTTCGTTTATTTTTGCTATATGCATCAATATGAATAAGCATGACTATATTGTGATTTGTGGGTAAATAGCATGAAAATCTGATTTGATATGTATGTGCATGGGCATATGGGTATGTTTAATAAAGGAGGAAGTATTCGGTGGTTTTACCACAATCTGGTGACTTTGGTCACATATGTGAAATTGGTGACTTGGTCACATATTTGACTCCGGTGGCCGGTCACATATTTGACTCGGTGGTTTTGGTCACATATTTGACTCGGTGGCTTTGGTCACATATTTGATTATGGTGGCGGTCACATATTTGGCTCTGGTGACTTGGTCACGTATTTGAAATTTGGACTTGATCGGGTGACTTGGTCACATCTGTTTTGGTGGCTTTGCCACAATAAAGGCGATGTGCATGTTGACGCTAAGAAGCGCCTTGATGGTGTGTAGCGGATGGAGGGTCGATTTAGTAATCCCACGGTGTCTTTGGTTGATGCGGGGTGTGTAGCGGATGGATATTTAGGTTGGTAGAGCTTGCATCTCATTTCATAAGTAAATCCATGTAATATTGTATGATTATTATTTGATCTGCTATGAAATGGGCTTTTGGGCTAAATTTGAGCTAAAATGGGCTTTGGGCTAAATATAAGAGTTAAATGGGCCTATGGCCATATGTGAAATTTTTGGGCTTGAAAGCATATGATAAAATGGGCTTTTTAGTGTATGTGTTATACATTGAGTTTATGACTCACCCATTTTTATGGGATAACTTTTCAGATAACTCGTAGTGCGATGGATCGGGACAGCAAGGAATTCGAGGTGGTCAGTGCTTGTATTAAGTATTGTGGAAATTTTCCAACTTAAACTCTTTAAGTTAAATTTTATTACTTAGACTTTAATTTGGGTTGCCAATATTATGTAATAAGGCCATTATAAACTATCTTTAATTTCGTGTTTGGATTTACTTTTATTTTGCCATGAATAAATATCCATTAAATTACTAAATTGGTTTTTAATAATTATTTAAAAAGGTTTTTGTCTTTAATATAATAAATGTTTTCAAGGAAATTTTCTTAAGTTTGGTTTCCTTTTGATTTTATTAATTCCTCCTAAGAATAATGTTTTTAAAGACAAAATTTCTTTACAATGGAATTCCGCTAAAGTTTTACTCAAGGAACATACCAAATCCGGTTAGACTTTTTGGGCCGGGTTTGGGGTGTTTCATTACCCATAAATCGACGGACATTTGGAGAGATTAATATAGATACTTGAAGATATGCTCCGGTGTTGTGTTCTTGAGTTTCAGGGTAGCTGGGAAAAGTACTTACAGTTGGTAGAGTTTGCCTATAACAACAGTTTTCAGTCGAGTTTGAGAATGGCGCCTTATGAGGCATTGTATGGGCGAAAGTGTCGAACGCCTTTGTATTGGAATGAACTCAAAGATAATCAGATTCACGGGGTCGATCTGATTAGAGAAACCTAGGAGAAGGTAAACATAATTTGTGATTGTTTAAAAGCTACTTCGGATAGACAAAAGTCCTACTCGAACTTGAAACGAAAAGAGATCGAGTTTCAAGTTGGTGGTAAGGTATTCTTGAAAGTGTCACCGTGGAAGAAAATTCTTAGATTTGGCCGAAAAGGCAAATTGAGTCCACATTTTATCGGACCATATAAGATTACCAAAAGGATAGGGCATGTAGCTTATCGAATGGCTTTGCTATAGGAGATGGGAAAGATTCATGATGTGTTCCATGTGTCTATGTTATGTCATTATCGATCAGATCCTTCGCATGTGATTACACTGATAGAAGTTGAAATTCAAACCGATATGACTTATGGTGAAGAATCGGTTAAGATCTTGGCATGAGAAGTCAAACAGTTAAGAAATAAAAATATAGCTCTTGTGAAAGTATTATAGCAAAAACATGGGGTAGAAGAGGCTACATGGGTGTCCGAGGAGGCAATGAGAAACCAGTACCCAAACCTTTTTACCGGTAAGATTTTTGGGGATAAAAATTCCTAAGGGGAAAATTGTAACAGCCTGATTTAGGGCCTAGTCAGAATAGTGGTTGCGAGACCACAAATTTGAGGTAGAAATATGTGTTTTATAATTTTTAAGAGGCCTATAGCATGCTTGCATGATTGTGTGAAAATTTCATGAAGAAATTTATAAGTTAGTGAACAATTTGTCAATTAGGACTAAATTGTAAAAATTGAAAAATATGAGATTCTAGAAGATTTAAGTATGAAATTGCATTATAAAAATTATTAGAAGTCCTTATTTAGCAATTAGACCAATATATATCAAGATGGACAAAAATAGACATGGGAAGGAAAAATCTCAACAAAGGGGCTTTAAGGGCATTTTGGTCATTTGGTTAATAAAAGAATTAAAAGGGAAAAAGAAGTCAAAATTGTGTCCATCTTCTCTAAGCATGGCCGAAAATCACAAGGACTCCATAGCTAGGGTTTTGTCATCTTTCAAGCTTGATTGTAAGTACCTCCTAGCCCTGTTTTTAATGTTCTTCATATTTTTGAAATCCTCGTAACTCGATTTAGCTAATTCTAGCTATATTTTGAGTTAGGGTTTATGTTAAAAAATTTACCCATGTATGAAATGCATGTATTTTGATAATTTATGGAAGAATATGAAAGTTTGATGTATGATAAACATCTTTTTCTAAATGATTTTCATGAGAAATTCATAAAAAGGACAAAATTGTAAAAGTCAGGAAAATGGTCATACATGAGTGAATTAGTGGAAATCAGGGGCTTTTTTAGTTGAGAAAATAACTTGGCTAGGCTTAAAATGCAAAGATATGGAATGAAAATCATTTTATGAGCCTAGGGACAAAAGTGTAATTATGTAAAAGTTTAAGGGCAAAATAGTAATTTTGCCAAAGTTTGATTCATGGGTCAATTTAGTCAATGTGAGTATTAAACAAGTGAAATTGTTATTATAGATCAAGAAACACGAAGCTCAGACCGAAATCGAGGCAAGAACAAGGTTGTGGACTAAATTGAATATCTACAAACATTTTGAGTACAGAGGTAAGTTTGTGTGAAATTAAAGCTACATAATGATTTTATATTTTTAATTGCTTGATATTATGTAAAATGAATATTACTTCTATGAAAATCGACTAATGATGCCTCGATGAGAGTATGATGAAAATGTGTTAAGTTGGAGTCCCGGTTGAATACTTGGAATATCAAGGATACTAATGTCACGACATGAGATAAGGAGGTTCCATAGAAGACCATGTCTGGGACATGGCATCAGCACCGAATGTAGGTCCCGTGTAAGACTATGTCTGGGATATGACATCGGCACCGAATAAAGGAGCCCCGTATAAGACCATGTTTGGGACAGGGCATAGACACCAAAAGAAGATCTCGTGTAAGACCATGTCTGGGACATGGCATCGACATCTATATACGATTTCGTATAAGACCATATCTGGGATATGGTATCAAAATCAAGATATGAGATCCGTGTAAGACCATATCTGGGATATGCCATCGGCATCAAGATGTGATCCCATGTATGATCATATCTGGGATATGGCATTGGCATCGTGATACATGTTTGATGAAATTGAGTATCCTTCAATATTCCGAGTAGTTCAATGGGCAAACAGCTAAGTTTATGTACAGATGACTAAGAGCTAAGTTTATGTTTAAGAGATTAAAAGTTCTAAAGTCGTATGACGAAGTGCTACAGGTACCCATGAGTAATATACGAGATATAAATGCCAAATGTGATGTGTGAATTGGTAAGATTATGCACGAGTAAGTTATGTTGATTTACTCGAGAACTTGTGTTGCTATTATTCAATGAGATGAATGGATCTATTATAAGTCTTTATGATGCTATTTATTTCATGCAAATTTACTAAGCTTAATGCTTACCCCTCTCTTTTTCCTTTTCCTTGTAATATCGCCAAGCTAGCTCAGGAATCGCAGGGCGTCGGAGTACGTATCACTCTATCAACTATTCTTTTGGTATAGTGAAGTAGATTTATTTTGAGTATAACATGTATAGGAACTTGGTCATTTTGTTATGTCATATTTGATAGCCAAAGTGTGGGCTATTAATGCCTTTCCTTTCATTTTGTATATGGCCACTGGAAATTGGTCAATACTTGTTAAATTTAATATATCCAATGATGATGATATTCATGAAGTGCAAAAAAAAAAAAAATAGTGAAATTGATTGAGTAAGTCTGAAGTGTATGTATGATGAATTAGTGACTATTCATAGTGTATTATTGCTATGTAATGTGTTGCTTGTAGTATAAATGTGTTCGATTTTCAGGGTGGCTTTTGGCTTGGTAAATAGCCTTTCTATTGTCCACACAGGTAGACACATGGGCGTGTGTCTACGCCGTGTGTGACACACGGTCAGCCCCATGGGTGTGTTGATAGGCCGTGTGTCATCTCCATCAAATTTACGAGAATTCAATTTGTCACACGGGCCAGCACACGGGAGTGTGACTAGGCCGTGTGCCCCTAAGTGTTTGCTGACATCATACACAGAATGCTAAAGTTTTCACACACGAGTGAAGACACGGGCGTGTCATGGTCGTGTAAGGGATATGGGCCATAGACACGTGCGTGTGCCAGGCCGTGTGAAAACCCCTACAGGTTCGAAATGAAAAATAGAATCCACATGGCCTAGGAACATGGGTGTGTGTGACCACACGGTCTGCCCACAGGGGCGTGTTCCATTTCATGCGGGCGTGTAGCCCTGTTTTAAGAATAAAATTTCTAAGTGTGTGAAAGTTTTTGGTTTAATCCCGAATCAGTCCGTACGTGTGTTTGGGGTTTCGTAGACCCATAATAGGGACGTTATGTATATAAATGAAAATTTTTTAAGTTGGAACATAATTTTATGGCCCGATATTCTATGTTGAGCAAGTTAAGTTTGGTAATACCTCGTACCCGATTCTGGCATTGAATACGGGTAAGGGGTGTTACAGGAAAAATGAAGCAAAATTTGCTCATCTTCTTTAAGCTAGGGCCGAAATTTTAAAGCTCCCCATAGCTAGGGTTTCTTCACTTTTCAAGCTTGATAGTAAGTACATCCTACCCTTGTTTTTAATGTTCTTTACATTTTTAAAGTTGTTATCCACCGATCTAGCTATTTCTACCATTTATTTGAGCTAGGGTTCATGTGTAAAAATTTACCGATGTGTGACATGCATGTGTTTTGATGTTTCATGGTAGATTATGAAAGTTTGATGTGTAATAAACATCTTTTACTAAGTGATTTTTAATGAAAACACCTAAAAAGGACCTTTTTGTAAAAGTTTTAAAATGAGTAGTAAAAATTTGATTTGAAGGAAATTGTGGGCTGTTATGAGCATGTGTTAGGTTCAACTTTGGGTAACAATGAAAATGGACACATTTTATTTTACCAGCCTAGGGACTAATTTGTAAATATGTGAAAGTTTAGGGGAAAAACTATAATTTTGCCAAAGTATGGTTTTTGGACTGATTTGAACAATGTGATAATTAAATGAGCTAAATTTGCTATTATATATCAAGAAAAACGGAGTCCAGACCTAAACCGAGGAAAGAACAAGGTTGTGGACTAAATCGAATAGTTAGCCATATTTTGGTACAGAGGTAAGTTCGTGTGTAAATAATGCAACTTGTATTATGTATTTAATATTTTGTTATTGCATGACTTGTACAATTATCATTATGGATTTGTTCGGCAAAGATTCGATACGTCAAAACTCCCGGTTGAACCTTAGGAATAGTTAGGATACAAATGTCATGACATTAGGGTTATGAGTTTACGTGTAGGACCATATCTGGGATATGGCACCGTATGAGATTTCGTGTAAGACCATGTCTGGGACATGGCATCTATATGAGAATCATGTAAGACCATGGTTGGGCCATAGGCATCGATATGTGATCCCATGTAAGACCATATCTAGGATATGGCATTGGTATGATTCTACATGCATGTGATTCCGAGTATCCTTTAGTATTCCAAGTGGTTCAACGGGTAGTCCAAAGATTATGTCAACAAAATGATAAGGTATGAACATGTTGAAAGGGTACAGGTATGTACACAAAGCTCATACATATTGAGATTATAAATCGATGAGATCTCGGTAAGAAGTGAATGAATAAATCATGATAATGAGTTTTATTGTACATTATGTAAATGACAAGATTTAAATGTATTTATGATGCTTGATGACATTGTGATAGATTATATTATGTTATGTGTACAATAATGTATGGTTAATGTTCTTAATTATTTACATGCAAACTTACTAAGCTTTATGCGTACTCCCATTTCTTTTCCATTTTCTTATTGTATCGCCAAGTTAGCTCGGGGATCGAAGGACGTCGGAGACTCGATCACACTATCAATTGGAACTTTTGGGTATTGTTAGTCTCAACATTTTGAGTATGGAATGTATAAGGACTTGGTTTTTTTTGTTATATGTCATATTGGTTTAGCCAAATGTGTTGGCTTATGATGATATTTGATTCATTTTGTATAAGGCCATGGAAGGTGGCTCATAATGATTATTTGGTTGTAAACCTATTCATATATGCATGCATGTGCCAATGCCATTATGATATGGCCTATGGTTATTGATGGTTGAATGATGATGGTGAAGCACTTAGTTATGCCATGTTTAGTGCCTGAAGTCATACATGTGTTTGGATTGGTGTGGTTTTGATGTTGTGTAGGTTGGTGCAGGTATGGATGGTAAAAAGGCTTGGTAAATAGCCTTATTTTGTTCCACACGGGTAGACACACGGGCATGTGTATAGGATTTGTGTAACACACAGCTAGCCCTAAGGGCATGTGTTCTGGTCGTGTGTGCTCTGTACCTTAGTTTTGAGATATAGAATGCCCAGTAGTAAACACACCGGTACGAGACACGGCCGTGTGAGAGACACAGCTATAAGACTGGGCATGTGCCCAGGCCGTGTGAAGTCTGCCCTTGATTTTCAGAATTTAATTCGCCATAGGCCTAAGGACACAAGCGTGTGCCTTGGCCGTGTGACCTTATTTTGATGATGACATCATAAACAGAATGTCCCCTATTTTGGAGACAACCTGAAGCACGGGCGTGTGATATGTCACACGGGAGTGTCCTTTCACCCACACGGGCGTGTAGACCTTTTTCATAAAAGATTTTCTAAGTTTTCTAAAAGTTTCCAAAGTTCTCGGTTTAGTCCCGAAGCACTCTTAATGTATGTTTTGGGCCTCATAAGCTTATTTAAGGGACAATATGAATGAAAATGAAAAGTTTTAAATTCGGACGAAAATTCATGTCTTGGTTTTGTATGATTGTTTGAGTTTATGTCCGGTAACGCCTCGTACCTTGTTTTGGCATTGAATACAGATATAGGGTGTTACATTTAATGGTATCAGAGCTACGGTTTAGTTGATTCTTGGACTAATGTAGCGTGTGCACGAGTCTAGCTATACATGCCATAAATGAATTGTGATTGTGTTACGACTCCTGACCTTTTAAATTGTGTTTTCATATAGTAATGGATCTTAATCGAGCTAAAGTTGATGATGTAGAAAGTAATGCGCTAGCTCTTGCTTAGAGGGCAGCACCAGTCAAAATTAGACCAGTAACTGTGAGTTAGGGATAAGGAGAAGAGGCTAGGGAAGCCTTTCTCCATATGATGAACGCCTGGTATACGAAGTTCGTTCGAACGAACTCAAACGCTCAACTCCCTCCACCCCCACCTAATCCTCAACCTGTTCCTGTAGCACCCTAAGGTATGGATTTTATGAGATTGAATAGACTTCCAGTGGATAAAATTTGAAAGCAAGGAGCCGAAGAGTTCTAAGCTAGTATAGATGATGATCCCAAAAGGGTAGAGTTCTGGCTCGAGAATACCATCAGGGTATTTGATGAGTTATCATGCACACCCAAGCAATGTATGAAATGTGTTGTGTCACTTCTGAGAGACTCGGCTTATCAGTGGTGGAACACCCTTGTGTTTGTTGTATCAAGGGAGAGGGTTAATTAGGAATTTTTCCAAGAAGAGGTTCGTAAGAAGTATATTAGCTAGAGGTTTATTGATTAGAAGAGAAAAGAGTTTCTTGAGTTAAAATAGGGCCGAATGACAGTAATGAAATATGAGCGTGAGTTTGTGAAACTGAGCAAATACGCTCAAGAATGTGTTTCAAATAAAGCCATCATGTGTAAAAGATTTAAAGATGGGCTGAACGAAGACATTCGATTATTGGTTGGCATTCACGCTGAAAGAATTCAATGTGCTTGTAGAGAGAGCTTGTAAGGCCGAGGAGTTGGCTAAAGAGAAAAGAAAAGCTGAGTTTGAGTCTCGAGATTCGAAGAAAAGACAGATGGGAAAGTCATTTCAGTCCTCATCTAAGAAACTAAGAGAGTTTAATACTCGATCCAGTGCTTCAATTAGGTTTTCAAATAGAAACCATGGGAAACAATATTTGGGTTATAAGGCTTAGACTACTTCGATAGCGAGTGTGGGTAATGCTCTGCCTAGTAGACTTGAATGTCTATATTGCGATAGACGTCACCCCGATGAGTGTCAGGTGAATGATCGAACTTGTTTCAAGTGTGGTTCTCAAGATCACTTCATTAGAGATTGCCCCGAGGTGGTTGAAAAAAAGAAATTTCAGAGTGCAAGATCATGTAATACTACTCCTAGAGGGAGGCCACAGAGAAATCCGGTAAATAGAACAAGTAGCAAGAGTGCACCTAGAGATCCAGCTATGAGGCCCGAAGGTAGAGCACCTACGAGGACTTATGCCAGTCGCGCTCGCGAAGAGGCTTCATCTCCTGATGTGATTACGGGTAGTTTTTCTCTTTGTGATACTTCTGTTATTACTTTGATTGATCCGGGATCTACCCATTCGTATGTATGTTAGAAATTAGTATCTAGTATGAATATGCTTGTTGAGTCTACAGAATTTGTGATTAAAGTGTCCAACCCTTTAAGAAAGTATGTGTTAGTTAACAAAGTATGTAGGAATTGTCCTTTGATGATTAGAGGTCACTGTTTTCCAGCTAATCTTATGCTTTTTCCGTTTGATAAATTTGATGTAATTCTTGGTATGGATTGGTTGACCATTCATGATATGGTAGTAAATTGTGGAAGAAAAATTATTGAGTTGAAATGTGAAAGTGGTGATATTCTTCAGATTGAATCAGATGAATCAAATAGCTTGCCTATAGTAATTTCTTCAATGACTGTTCAGAAATGTGTAAGAAAGGGTTGTGAAGCTTATCTTGCTTTTATGTTGAATACAAAAGAGTTTGAGTTGAAAATCGAATCAGTGCCTGTAGTATGTCAGTATCCAGATATGTTTCTGGAAGAATTGCTCGGATTACCTCCAGGTAGAGAAGTTGAATTTGGTATTGAGTTAGTCCCTGGTACTGCACCTATTTCAATTGCTCCGTACAGAATGGCTCCGACCAAATTAAAGGGGTTAAAAGCTCAGTTGTAAGAATTGACGGATAAAGGTTTTGCGAGACCTAGTTTTTCTCCGTGGGGTGCACCGGTATTATTTGTGAAAAAGAAAGATGGATCTATGAGGCTTTGTATTGACTACCGACAGTTCAGTAAGGTGACCATAAAGAATAAGTGTCCTTTTCCGATAATAGATGATTTGTTTGAGGAATTTGAAGGGAGCCACAATATTTTCCAAGATAGACTTGAGGTCCGTTTACTATCAGTTGAGAGTTAAAGACTCGGACGTGCTGAAAACTGCATTTCGGAGGAGGTATGGTCACTATGAATTTTTAGTTATGCCTTTTAGTTTAACGAATGCTCATGCTGTATTTATGGATTTGATGAACCGTATTTTTCGATTGTACTTGGACAAATTTGTTATTGTTTTTATTAATGATATACTGATTTATTCTCATGATGAGACCGAACATGATGAGCACTTGAGAACAGTTTTTCAAACTTTGAGAGATAAACAGTTGTATGCTAAGTTTAGTAAAAGTGAGTTTAGCTTCGAGAAGTCAGATTTTTGGGGCACATTATTTCAAGTGATGGTATTCGAGTTGACCCGAGTAAGATTTCAATAATTCTTGATTGGAAACCGCCAAGAAATGTATTCGAGGTTAGAAGCTTTCTAGGCTTAGCCGATTATTACAGACAATTTGTTAAAGGATTTTCCATGATTGCTTTTCTGATGACAAAATTGTTATAGAAAGATGCTAAGTTCAAATGGACAGAAAAGTGCCAACAGAGTTTTGAGAAACTAAAGGCATTGTTGATTGAGGCTCCAATTTTAGTACAACCTGAACTGGGAAAAGAATTTGTAGTTTATAGTGATGCATCTTTGAATGGATTGGGTTGTGTACTTATGCAAGATGACAAGGTGATAGCTTATGCCTTGAGATAGCTGAAACCACATGAGAAAAATTATCTGACACATGATTTGGAGTTAGCTGCCATTGTGTTTGCGTTGAAGATTTAGAGACACCATTTGTATGGCGAGAAATGTCGGGTATTCACTGATCATAAAAGTCTAAAGTACTTGATGACTCAAAGGGATTTGAATTTATGGTAAAGGGGATGGTTGGAGTTGCTAAAAGATTACGAATTAATGACTGACTACCATTTGAGAAAGGCAAACGCAGTCGCTGATGCCTTGAGTAGGAAATCATTGTTTGCATTGAGGGCTATGAATACATGGTTGGCTTTATCAGATGATGGTTCTATCCTAGCTGAGTTGAGAGCCAGACCGATGTTTCTCCAAGAGATTTGTGAAGCTCAGAAAGGCGACAGTGATTTGCAAGCCAAAAGAGTTCAATGTGAATCAGGTATCGAGTCAGACATTCAGATTAGTTCTGATGGATGTTTGATGTTTCGAGATAGGGTCTATATACCGAAAGATGATGATCTTATTCGAAAAATTTTGTACGAAGCACATAGTGGATGTTTATTTGTTCATCCAGGCAGTATAAAGATGTATAATGACTTAAAGAAGATGTATTGGTGGTCAGGAATGAAAAGAGACATTTTAGGGTTTGTATCGAGATGCTTGGTTTGTATCGAGTTTACTTCAGTCTGTGATGGTTCCTGAGTGGAAATGTGACAGAATTACTATGGATTTTGTGACGGGTTTGCCTTTAACACCGAGAAAGAAAGATGTTAGATGGGTTGTTGCAGATTGATTGATAAAGTCGACTCATTTTATACCGGTACATACTGACTACTCACTTGATAAATTTGCCGAATTGTATATTTTTGAAATTGTGAGATTGCACAGGGTGCCTTTGTCGAGGTTCACTTTGCGATTTTGGAAAAAGTTATAAGAAGCGTTAGGTATGAAATTGAATTTTAGTACCGCTTTTCATCCGTAAATTGATGGTCAATTTGAACGAGTAATTCAAATTCTTGAAGATATGCTGCGGTGTTGTGTTCTCAAGTTCCAAGGTACGTAGGAAAAGTATTTATCCTCGGTGGAATTTACCTATAACAATAGTTTTTAGTCGAGTTTTAAATGGCACCTTATGAGACATTTTATGGGCGTAAGTGCCGAACACCCTTCTATTAGACCGAACTCAGAGAGAATCAGATTCACGGGAGTTGATTTGGTTAGGGAAACCAAAGAAAAAGTAATGGTAATCCGTGATTACTTGAAAGCTTCTTCGGATAGACAAAAATCCTATACAGATTTGAAATGAAAAAGATTGAATTTTAGGTTGGTGATAAGGTATTCCTAAAAGTATCTCCATGGAAGAAAGTTTTGACGTTTGGTCGGAAAGGCAAATTAAGTCCATGCTTTGTTAGACTGTATGAGATTACTCAAAGAATAGTGTTGGCAGCATATCAGTTTTCTTTGCCATCTGAGTTGGAAAAGATCCATGATGTGCTTCACGTGTCTATGTTGCACCGTTACCGATCAGACCCTTCGCATATGATTTCACCGAAAGAGGTTGAGATTCGACTGGTTGACTTATGGAGAAGAGCAGGTTAAGATTTTGGCTCGGGAAGTCAAACAGTTGAGGAATAAAAGTATAGCCCTAGTGAAAGTATTATGGAAAAGACATGGGGTTGAAGAGGCTACATGAGAATCCGAGGAAGCCATAAGTAAATAGTACCCAACCTTTTCACCGGTAAAATTTTTGGGGACGGAAATCCCTAAGGGGGATAGTTATAACATCCTGATTTTGGGTCTAGTCGAAATACTGGTTTTGAGACCACAAATCCAAAGTAGAAATATTTTTTTATGATTGTTTTGAGGTCCATGACATGTTTGCATGATTGTGTGAGAGTTTCATGAAGAAATTTTGTGAATAAGTGTCCAATTTGACTTTTTGGACTAAATTGCAAAAGTTGCAAAATATGAGATTCTAGAAGCTTTAAGTACGAAATAACTTTGGATTATTAATTAGAGGTCCTTAAATAGTAATTTTCCCGGTTTCTATTTTTATGGACAAAAATGGGCATGAGTAGGTAAAATTTTAAAGTTTAGTAAAAATGGCATTTTGGTCATTTGGTTAATAAAAGATTAAAAAGGGAAAAATAAAACAAAATTTGCTCATCTTCTTCAAGCTAGGGCTGAAACTTTGAAGATCTCCATAGATAGGGTTCCTTCACTTTTCAAGCTTGATAGTTAGTACATCCTAGCCCCATTTTTAATGTTCTTTATGTTTTTGAAGTTGTTATCAATCGATCTAGCTATTTCTACCATTTATTTGAGCTAGGGTTCATGTTTAAAAATTTACCCATGTGTGACATGCATGTGTTTTGATGTTTCATGGTAGATTATGAAAGTTTGATGTGTAGTAAACATCTTTTACTAAGTGATTTTTGATGAAAACACCTAAAAGGACCTTTTTGTAAAAGTTGTAAAATGAGTAGTAAAAATCTGATTTGAAGGAAAATGTAGGCTGCTATGAGCATGTGTTAGGTCCTACTAGGCTTGGGTAACAAAGAAAATGGACACATTTCATTTTACCAACCTAGGGACTAATTTGTAAATATGTGAAAGTTTAGGGGAAAAATTATAATTTTGTGAAAGTATGGTTTTTGGACTGATTTGAACAATATGATAATTAAATGAGCTAAATTTTTCTATTATAGATCAAGAAAAACAAAGTCCAGACCTAAACCGAGGAAAGAATAAGGTTGTGGACTAAATATAATAGTTAGCCATATTTTGGTACCGAGGTAAGTTCGTGTCTAAATAATGCAACTTATATTATGTATTTAATATTTTGTTATTGCATGACTTGTACAATTATCATTATGGATTTGTTCGGCAAAGATTGGATATGGCGAAACTCCTGGTTGAACCTTAGGAATAGTTAGGATACAAATGTCATGACATTAGGGTTATGAGTTTACGTGTAAGACCATATCTGGGTTATGGCATCGTTATGAGATTTCGTGTAAGACCATGTCTGGGACATGGCATCGATATAAGAATCGTGTAAGACCATAGCTGGGCTATAGGCATCGATATGTGATCCCATGTAAGACCATATCTAGGATATGGCATTGGTATGATTCTACGTGTATGTGATTCCCGAGTATCCTTTAGTATTCCAAGTGGTTCAACTGGTAGTCCAAAGATTATGTCAACAAAATGGCTAGGTATGAACATGTTGAAAGGGTACAGGTATGTACACAAAGCTCAAACATATTGAGATTATAAATCGATGAGATCTCGGTAAGAAGTGAAGAATAAATCATGATCATGAGTTTTATTGTACATTATGTAAATGACATGATTTAAAATGTACCTATGATGCTTGATGACATTGTGATAGATTATATTATGTTATGTGTACAATAATGCGTGGTTAATGTTCTTAATTATTTACATGAAAACTTACTAAGCTTTATGCTTACTCCTCTTTCTTTTCCATTTTATTATAGTATCGCCAAGCTAGCTGGGGGATCAAAGTGTAACAGCCCAGTTTAGAGCCTAGTCGGAACAGTGGTTTCAGGACCAAAAATTTGAGGTCAAAAAAATATTTTAATATTATTTTTGGTGTTTATAATATGTGAATGAGCATGTGTGAAAATTTGGTGTAAAAATTTTATCTTTTGTGTGTCGAGTTATGAAAAAGGACTTAATCGCATAAAATGTAAAAGCTATGTACTAATTGTTAAAGTGCTTATTTATCTTGACTTTCTAAATGAGATGTCCTTATGTTGTTAATAAACCCTTAAAAGAATGGATGGACAAAAATAGGCTTTAGTTGGTGGAAATTTGAATTAATTAATAAAGAGGTAAATGGTGCATTAATGTTAATATAATTAAAATAAAACAAAAAGATGGCCATATATAATCTTTCTTAGCCAAATTTGAAGAGGAAAAAGAAAGAAATAGGGCTTGAAGCATTCGGCCATTGTTATTCTTGATTGAGGTATGTTTTGAACTCGGTTTTTAATAATTTCTACGTTTTCGTGATCGTTGCTTAGTGTTCTAGCTAGCCCATGCTTTAATTTTAGAAATTGATTGGTGATTTTGAGATATGTCATTGATGAATGTTTGAGCTTTGTGATAGTTGATGATGAAATATGAAAGATATGTGAAAGATTAACATGTTTTGTCTTTGAATTTTTGGTAAAATTGAGTAATTTGGGCTGAATTGTGAAAATGAAAATTTAGAGCACTAAAATGTGAAATAAATAAAATATATGGGCTTGTATGAGACTAAGGAGAATTTGGCCTAAGCATGGTGTAATGAAATTATATGTATTTTGTGATTTTGTGAAATAGGGACTAAAGTGTCAAAATGTGAAAATGTGAGGGCTATTTTGTAAAAAGCCCTAAATATGTGTGTTTGGACAAAATTGAATGAGTTGATGATTGAATGAGCTAAATTTGAATATGTATAGAGCAAGAAAGGAGAGATTCAGATCGATATCGAGGCGAAGACAAAGTACTCGATTGATCGGCCAGTTTCGGTATTTTGACGTTCGAGGTAAGTTCGAATATAGTACAAGTTGTTTAATTTATATGTATGTGATGAGAAATGAATGAATTGTATAGTTAATGAAATAGCAATATTATATATGAAATTGAGTATTGAGGCACTATGTATGCGTAATCAGAAATGAGACAGAGATGACTAGCACTGTGTGTTCGAAATAATAGAAGCTTCGGCTTATTGATTTGGCACTGTGTGTACGATACGTTTATTGATTTGGCACTGTGTGTGCGATACCGAGATAAGTTTGATTTAGTCCTGACCCCTTTCTAACATGTGTTTAAGGTCTCGTAGACCTCATTAAGGGACTATATGTTTAAAATTTGGATATGTTTGATTGATGTTTGACTTTGTGCTGTGAAATGAATTTTAAATGTTCTAGAATGATTGGTAATACCTTTTAACCCTATTTTGAAAATGGTTACGAGTTAAGGGTGTTACATTTTATTGGTATCAGAGCTACGGTTTAGTCGATTCTAGGACTAACGTAGCGTGTGTAAGTCTAGCTATACATGCCATATATATAATTGCTATAGTGTTATGAATCCTGACAATTAAAATATGTTTTGATATAGCAAATGGATCCCGATCGGCGATTCTTGATGATGTGAAACAATCGCTTTGCTCCGGTCAAGGGACGGTAGGCCAAATAGAATCTAGACCGATTGCTAGTAGCGATGGAGGAGAGGCTAAGGAAGCCTTCTTCCAAATGAAGAGTGAGTGGTTTTCGAAGTTCGTTCGAATGAATTCGGCTGCTCCACAACCTCTACCCCCACAAATACCTGTTGTGCCACAAGTTCTAGATCCGATCCGATTGAATAAGCCTCCTGTAGATAAAATTTGAAAGTATGGGGCCAAAGAGTTTAGAGCCACTGCTGATGATGATGTCGAGCGAGCTGAATTTTGGCTCGAGAATACCATTAGAGTGTTTGATCAGATGTCATTGACTCCTGATGATTGTATTAAATGTGTTGTTTCCTTGTTGAGAGATACGCCATATAACTGGTGGAAGACATTGATATCTGTGGTTCCGAGAGAGAGAATCACCTGGAATTTCTTTCAATTTGAATTCCGAAAGAAGTATATCAATCAACGATTTATAGATCAGAAACGTAAAGAGTTTCTAGATCTGAAACAGGGTTGTATGTTAGTTACGGAGTATGATCAAGAGTTTGTGAGATTAAGTCAGTATGAACGGGAATGTGTTTCGACCAAAGCTACTATGAGCAAACGTTTTATTGAAGGGTTGAATGAAGACATTAAATTACTGGTTGGAATACTTGACTTGAAGGAATTTGTTGTGTTAGTTAAACAAGCTTGCAAAGCCGAAGAGCTTAGCAAAGAAAAGAAGAAAGCAGATTCTGAGGCTAGAGATGAAAGAAAAAGATTGATGAGCAAATCATCTCAACCTTCGACGAAGAGATTTAAAGATGCAAGCAATTGTTATACTTCGTTTGGACATTTGAATAGAGACTGTGTGAGACAAAGTGTGGGTCCAAGAGCTCAAATTCCAACTGAATCAAGTGTTGGAAGTGTTAAAAGCAACAAGCCTGAGTGTAGAAAGTGTGGAAGATGACACGTTGGAGAATGCTGGGGCAAGAATAATAATAGAGTTTGCTATAAATGTGGATCACGAGATCATTTCATTCGAGATTGCCCAGAGATAGCTAAGAAAGACAATGTTCAGAGTGTGAGACCGAGTAATATGACAACTAGAGTAGACCACCCAGAAACACAAGAAATATGAGTGGAAATTAGAGAGGGACTACCGATACAGCTGTGAGATCAAAAGCGAGAGCACCTGCCCTAGCCTATGCTATTCACGCTCGTGAGGAAGCATCATCTAAAGACGTTATTACTGGTACTTTTACTCTATTTGATACTGATGTAATTGCATTGATAAATCCAGGTTCTACTCATTCCTGTATGTGTATGAATCTAGTATCATGTAAGACTCTACCTATTGAGTCTACTGAATTTGTGATTAGAGTATCGAACCCCTTAGACAAGTGTGTCTTGGTGGATAAAGTGTGCAAGAATTATCCATTGATGTTTCGGGATGTTTGTTTTTCGATTAAATTGATGTTGCTACCTTTCAATGAATTTGATATCATTCTAGGTATGGATTGGCTTACTGATAAACCGTAAAAGTAACATATTTTAGCCCTATATTTAGTATGCTGTTGGATGATTTAGCCCTTGATTTATGTAAAAAGGTGCTTTTAATCCTTTCTTTTCATGTTTATACTCAGGAAAGCACCCGAGGATAAAAAAAATACAAAACGGGCTTAAAACAGAGTAATTGGGCTTCAGCAAGCAATCAACACGGCCTAGACCAAAGCCCACACGACCGTGCCTCGCCACTTACCTAGACCACGGCCTCAATTACGTAACACATGGCCGTGCAGCATCCATTGATCACACGAACGTGCCTGGCGGCCATGCCCAAAACAATAAAATCGAGTCACGGTGCAACCACAATTTAGACGGGCGTGTGCCATGGCTGTGCCTCTACCGCAGGAGAGAGCAATTTCACTTGGATTCGGATGCTTGAAGTCAAAGAAACATATTCCTAAGTCTACTCCAACACCCTAATAGTAATTCTACTTGTAGGAGATACTTAGGAGCCAAGTATAGCATCCCAAAGCCTATATAAACAACCCAAGGCAGACATTAAAGGAGGGCTTTGGAGCAGAGGCTTTTGCCGAAGCTTTCATTTTTTAGGGAATCACTTGAAGATAGCCAGTTGATCTATCTCAAGAAGTTGGAACTCCATTCAAGACGGAGGATCTCTCCTTCAATTCCTTCACGGGGTTTTAGGGATTTCTTATGTTTTGTTTATTCTTTACTCTTGAGATGTTTTCGTATTTAGTTATGAACTAAACCCTTCAGATACCTGATAGGTATGAAACCTATGATGGATTTTGTTATTTGATTTCTAAATTATATGATAAGTACTTGGTTTGTTCTTAATTATGTTGCTTAATTCAATCTGATGTGCTGAGGTGGAGGAGGAATAGACCCTGCCTAAGAGTAGATCTAGCATAATTGAGCGGAGTTGATCGGGCACCTAGAGATAGGGTTACGAGATTTTACCAGATTAGGGTGAAACCTAATATGGGAATCCATTTATCGATTTACTGCTTCCTTAGGGGGTTATTATAAGAGAATGAGAGTTCCACTAATTAACCTAAGGTTAGACGTTATTCACCTCGAGAGAGGGTTTAATATAGGTTAGGGAGTCTCACGGATCAAGCTAAGCAAAGAAATCATATGGTTTGGGGAATAAATAATAAGTGAAGTCATAGGTGGATTCTTCCTGAGGGTATCGTCTTTATCAACTGAGTTTTCCTAAAGTCTTTCTCCAATTCAATCTTTTGTCTTTGCATTTAGTCTAAGTATTTCGTTAGTTTAATAATCTAATCACTCCATATTTTAGGCTAAATAATAGAAAGAAAGTGAGTAGTGGTACTTTTAGGTTCCATTGGGTTCGATAAGATATTCTTGCCTGAGCTATATTACTGTTCGATAGGTGCACTTGCCTCTATCGTTGTCGCAGTCAGTCTATAGGTTCGATCACTCTTTTATAAATATTAAAACTCGACTGTTTGACCCGATCAAGTTTTTGGCGCTATTGCCGGGGACTCCTAAAATATTAAGAAAGCTCTATTTCTATTACTTTAGCCATTATCTTTATTTTTAAATTTCTCTTATTTTTATACATATATTTTTGTTTTTTCTAAATTTCTTTCTTTCTTTCCATAGCAGGCACCTCTAGTTTATGACTAGAAGAAATCCGAGAGGACCATTAGAATATGAAAGTGACATTAAAGCTACCGCTTCCAGAAATCACAGAGAAATTAGACGAGCCCTAGACTATCAAAGAGAAGAACAACAAAGATCCAATCCTACTGAAGGGATGGATGAGAACAACCCACCAAATGTGGAAGAACAGAATGCTCCGCGTACTATGTATGATTATGCTAAAACTAATTTGACAAGAGCAGAATCTAGTATTGTTAGGCCCGCTATAGCTGCTAATAATTTTGAATTAAAGCCTAACACAATACAAATGATTCAACAATTTGTTCAATTTGATGGTTTGCAGGATGAGGATCCAAACACTCATATATCTAATTTTTTAGAATTCTGTGATACCTTCAAAATAAATGGGATTTCTGACAATGTCATACATCTTCGGTTATTTCCTTTTTCATTAAGGAACAAAGCAAAACAGTGGTTGAACTTGTTACCACAAGGGTCAATCACCACATGGGATCAAATGACTGAAAAATTTCTTTTAAAATATTTTCCACCAGCCAAAACGGCTAAATTTAGGAATGACATATCTTCTCTTGTGCAGAATAACGCAGAAACATTATATGATGCATAGGAAAGATACAAGGATCTCCTAAGGAGATGCCCACACCACGGATTACCTTTGTGGCTTCAAGTCCAAACTTTTTACAATGGTGTGAATTCTCTAGGCAAATGATTGATTCATCAGCCAGTGGAAATTTGAACAATAAAACTCCTTAAGCGGCTTATGATTTTATTGAGGAGATGTCGTTGAACACCTATCAATGGCAAATTACAATGGGCTAAACCGACAAAATCAGTCGGGGTTTTTAACATAGACGCAGTGACAATGCTGTCGACACAGGTGGAGTTAATGAATAAAAAGCTTGATAATTTATGTTCTTCACATGTACATCTAGTCATACAATGCGAAGCGAGTGGGAATGTGGCTAATTCTGAGTACCCACCTTACCAACCAGGAGCAAAAAATGAGCAGACAAACTATATAGGTAACAATTTTAAATCTATTAATAATCCTTATAGTAACACTTGCAATCCAAGTTGGAGGAACCACCCAAATTTTTCGTGGGGAGGACAAGGAAATCAAAGGCAGCAACCTCTTCCAAATTACCAAAATCAACCTTATCCATCAGAAAAGAAGCTGAGTCTTGAAGAGATGCTGACAAAGTTCATGGCAGACGCAGATGCCCGTCTCCAAAGAACTGATACAACACTTGATAACCAAGAAATATCGATTAAAGAAATCAAGGAACAAGTCGGGGAAATCACTAGGTCAGTGGGACATCTCACAAAGCTTGTTTCAGAACGTCAACAAGGACGTCTACCAAGCAACACAGAAATAAACCCAAAAGAACAAATACAAGCCATCACATCTCAAGAGGATACAAAGGTAGACAAGCCCACCTCAGTACAAGAAAACAAGGAAGAAAAAGGTAAAATAGAGGTAGCACAAGAAAACCGGCAATTAAAGAGTACCAACCTCGAATACCTTATCCTGAAGGATTGAAAAGAGATGATTCAGAGGAACAATTCGGTAAGTTTCTAAAACTTCTAAAGAAATTACACATTAACTTACCTCTTCTTGAAGCTCTTTTTTAGATGCCTAACTCAAGGAGATTTTTAAGACAGCTCTTAACGAACAAACGCAAAATAGATGAAGAGCACCATGTGGAACTCAACGCAACATGCTCAGCAATGCTACAGAACAGACTACCACAGAAACTAAAAGATCCAGGGAGTTTTATGATTTCATGTTGAATTGGTAGTTTAACTATTGATAATGCGTTAGCTGCAATCAAGTATAGATGTCATGCCTTATGCACTGTTTAAACGACTAGGTCTAAGGAAGCCTAAACAAACTAGGATGAGTATCCAACTAGTTGATAAAACTGTTAGAATTTCTAGGGACATTATTGAAGACGTTTTAGTAAAAATTGATAAATTCGTTTTCCAGTAGATTTTGTTGTTTTAGACATGGATGAGGAAAATTCAATCCCTTTAATTTTAGGAAGACATTTTCTTACAACTGCCAAGACTAAAATTGATGTTGCCACGAGAGAACTTATACTTCGTGTATGAGATGAATCAGTTAATCTTCAAGCTCTAGACTCAGCCAAAACAACAGAAGATGAAGGTAAGGAAGTCATTTCAATAGATAATCAAATTATTCAAACTTCATCGCAAGAAACATCACAAAGCATCAAAACTGAGCCAACACAAAATCGTACGATCAACAATTTAGAAGAGCAGAAGATACACACCAAAGAAAAAGCCAGACCCACACGAAGTAAAACTTAAGGAACCACCAGAAGAGCTCATAGGGACATGAAATTACTTTAAAATAGAAGATCAAGTGCTGTTAGAGAAAGCCGATCCTTACATCAGTTCAACAGAACTGAAGAAAAAGGAAGAAATACTCCTTCAAGTACACGATGTTTTCCCACATGAAATAGTCGAGGTAAGCAATCCAATGTTCGGCAATTTCAAGGTAAACTCTTCTCGACCTAAACTTTGTCACGAAAATAAAACTATCAGTAAGAGGGAAAATATTTAAACCTTTAAACCTCCCTAAAATCTTCAAGGTCTAGGACAGTCTAGCTTAAGACTATAAACGAGCGCTTCTTGGGAGGCAACCTGAGCACTAACACTTTTTATCTTTCAAAATTATTTTTATCTTTTCTTTCCTTTTCTCTTCTCTCTCCACATCTAAAACAAAGATGCAGCTTTTCAGGCCACACGGCCTTATACACGGCCGTGGCCGTGGCCGTGTGGACCACTAGAACCACCACACTGACAGAGCAGAGTCGTGCAAGTCAGTCCAACCCCCCAACGTCATGGATCCAACCACCCACAGCACGGGCATCGACAAAAGTAACACGGTCGTACCTTACAATCGTGCTAAGACACTGACTTATTGAGCACGGGCAGACCACGCCCGTGCAGTCCATTCGTGCTCACATCCTGGCCTTTTAGGAATGGGCGTGCAACCCAAAAAAATGGGCATGGAAGAACAACACACCCCACAACACGGTTGTGCAATATGGTCGTGTGAATCGACACATCCTCCGTACACGGGCGTGGGAACGTGCCAGATTTAAAATCCTATTTTCTTATTCCTTCTTTTTTCTTATTCCTTCTTTCTCTTTTCTTTTAAATTTTTTCCTATTCATAGAAAAGGTCCAAGACTCTTGAGCAACACAAAGATTATGCCAAAGAAATGTAACCATCGTCGCCTCAGAAGAGACCTCAACATGAGTTCATGCCGATAGCTTCACTTAATTGACACGCCAAGGGTTTCTGAAACCTTTTTAGTTATATTTTTCTTTTCTCGTCTCTTTTATTTTCCTTATCTATACTTCTTTTCTGCTTAATTTAATTTATTTCATATTAGTTTCATGGTTTTAGGTTCTAAAGGATGCTAGAGAATCACAAACCACATCCTTCGAGGCTACCCAATTTCTTCATCTAGCAAATTACTTTTTGGTAGCCACTCCACCAGGCCCATAGAAAACACCATCACCGCCACCAAAGACGCTAGGGATCATCCAAATTTCAGGGAGCATTACTTTTCCCACTTCTCTTTTTGATTTGGCATCTAATTATCATTATCTATCTTTGTACATTGAGGGCAATGTACATCTTAAGTGTGGGGGTAATAGTGCCTCACTTTTTGCATAATTCTCAAAACCCTAAAATTAGTCTAGATTTAAGTATTTTTCTCATATTACTAATTAGGATGAAATTTCTAATGATTTATGATTTTTATCAATATGTTTTAGAATAAGTCTTAGTTAATTGTGCATTGATAATTAAATTTGAAGAATACTAGAGAATCGAGCATGATAAGTCTACTTTCTAAAAATTAAAATTGATAGGTTGTTGAACCTAATTTGAGTATCACCTTGAAGTTCAAAATTTATAAGGATTGATGTCAAAACACCCATAATTTTTTGTGAGATTTTGAGCCTTATAGAGCATATATTCTTTTTCATGCTTACTGTATTGATTATGAGTGTGTCAACTTTGAACTGTTATTCTAGAACTTGCCTCGTTTATGCATGTCGAGACCACATTAATGATTTGAATACTGAGATGATAAAGGCACATAGGTTTTAACTCGTTCACTCCACTAAAAGCCTTCCTACAAATTAACCCTTAGTGAACCCTGTTGAATCCTAACAACTTTTTTATTATTATTGACTCACCCACTAATATTAACCCAAAATCCCTTTGTATTTGTTATCAACATTCCTTTGACTACCCCTCTATCGAGAATTGATTTGATCAATTGCCGAATTACGTTATTTCAATCACCAAAGTTCCTTCTATTATGTTTATTTTGGTTTGTTCTTAAAAAATTCCAAGTATATTCAAAATTAGTAGTATAATAAAAGAGCTTAGAGCATTTAAAACTCCAATTGTTGAAAAAAAAACTCGTATTAAAGTATTTTCAAAATTTGAGTGATGAAAATACTCTTATTATAGAGTAATTATAAATAGTAGATATTGTTAGTTTTTCATTTAATGTAAATGTTCATATTTAGTTCATTATTTTTAGATTAGGTAATTAGTCAATTCAATCTCGATTATGACCTCTAATTCAGCTTGTATCTACACCTTTTAACCCTAGCCCCATTACAACCTTGATTAAAGACCTTTTGATTTGTGTATCATCTCATATACAGTGGTGGGGATTTGATTTTCAGGAAAGTCTATGGGATTAACTTTTCAGGTTCGACTTAGAGTGCTTATTCTTGAACCTTAAACATCTTTGAGTGATTTGAGTGAATCTTTTATGAGGATGTCAATCCTTGTTTGCTTTGAATTAAAGGTAATCACTTAGATAAGGAGAGATACCTATGTTTTCATGCTATAAAGGTATGACTTATCATAATTGAATCTTTAGGGTTCTTTGAGTTGAATTATCCATGTATAAATTATCTATGAATTATGACGAGACATTGTCGATAGGAATTATGAATTATGGAAAGTTCGTTTTCATTTTAAGTTGAGAATTTTGCTTGAGGACAAGCAAAAGCTTAAGTGTGGGGGCATTTGATAAACCGTAAAAGTAACATATTTTAACCCCATATTTAGTATGCTTTTGGATGATTTAGCCCTTGATTTATGTAAAAAGGTGCTTTTAATCCTTTCTTTTCATGTTTATACTCAGGAAAGCACCTGAGGATAAAAAGAATGCAAAACGGGCTTAAAACGGAGTAATTGGGCTTTAGCAAGCAATCAACACGGCCTAGCCCAAAGCCCACACGACCGTGCCTCGCCAATTACCTAGAGCACTGCCTCAACTACGTAACACACGGTCGTACAGCATCCATTGATCACACAGACGTGCCTAGTGGTCTACACGGCCGTGCCCAAAATGACAGAATCGAGACACAGCCCAAGCACGATTTACACGGGCATGTGCCATGGTCGTGCCCCTGTCACGGGAGAGAGCAATTTCACTTGGATTTGGATGCTTAAAGCCAAAGAAACATATTCCTAAGTCTACTCCAACACCCTAATAGTAATTCTACTTGAAGGAGATACTTAGCAGCCAAGTATAGCATCCTAAAGCCTATATAAACAACCCAAGGCAAACATTAAAGGAGGGCTTTGGAGTAGAGGCTTTTGCCGAAGCTTTCATTTTTTAGGGAATCACTTGAAGATAGCCAGTTGATCCATCTCAAGAAGCTGGAACTCCATTCAAGACGGAGGATCTCTCCTTCAATTCCTTCAGGGGGTTTTAGGGATTTCTTATGTTTTGTTTATTCTTTACTCTTAAGATGTTTTCGTATTTAGTTATAACTAAACCCTTCAGATACCTGAAGGGGATGAAACCTATAATGGATTTTGTGATTTGATTTCTAAATTATATGATAAGTACTTCGTTTGTTCTTAATTATGTTGCTTAATTCAATCTGATGTGCTTAGGTGGAGGAGGAATAGACCCTGCCTAATAGTAGATCTAGCATAATTGAGCGGAGTTGATCGGGCACCTAGAGATAGGGTTACGAGATTTTGTCAAATTAGGGTGAAACCTAATATAGGAATCCATTTATCGATTTACTACTTCCTTAGGGGGTTATTATAAGAGAACGAAAGTTCCACTAATTAACCTAAGGTTAGACATTATTTGCCTCGAGAGAGGGTTTAATATAGGTTGGGGAGTCTCACAGATCAAGGTAAGTAAAGAAATCATATGGTTTGGGGAATAAATAATAAGTGAAGTCATAGGTGGATTCTTCTTGAGGGTATCGTCTTTATCAACTGAGTTTTCCTAAAGTCTTTCTCCAATTCAATCTTTGTCTTTGCATTTAAT
The DNA here is from genome assembly GCA_025506655.1 of Gossypium rotundifolium. Lineage (NCBI taxonomy): Eukaryota > Viridiplantae > Streptophyta > Magnoliopsida > Malvales > Malvaceae > Gossypium > Gossypium rotundifolium. The sequence continues at coordinate 94,690,330 of CP106729.1, read as the reverse complement.
CTAAGTATTTTGTTAGTTTAATAATCCAATCACTCTATATTTTAGGCTAAATAATAGAAAGAAAGTGAGTAGTGGTACTTTTAGGTTCTATTGGGTTCGATAAGGTATTCTTACCTGTGATATACTACTGTTCGATAGGTGCACTTGCCTCTATCGTTGTTGCAGTCAGTCTACAGGTTCGATCACTCTTTTATAAATATTAAAACTCGACTGTTTGACCTGATCACTCACTTTGCATAAGGCTATTGTGAATTGTAAATGGAAGAGTATTGATTTGAGAAGTCAGAATGATGAGATAGTTCAAACTGAATCCAGTGATTTGAATGGGTTACTGATTGTTATATTTTCAATGAAAGCTTTGAACTATGTGAAAAAAGGTTGCGAAGCTTATCTCGCATATGTGATAGATACAAAAGTGATTGAAAAGAAAGTTGAATCTGTACCTGTAGTTTGCGAGTTTCCAGATGTGTTTCCTGAAGAACTACCAGGATTATATTCGATCCGTGAAGTTGAGTTTGGTATTGAATTGGTACCGAGGACAACTCCTATCTCAATAGCTCCGTATAGAATGGCGCCAACAGAATTGAAAGAGTTAAAGTCTCAGTTGCAAGAATTGACAGATAGAGGATTTGCACGACCGAGTTTCTCGCCCTGGGGTGATCCTGTGTTGTTTGTGAAAAAGAAAGATGGCACTATGAGGATGAGTATTGACTACCAACAGTTGAACAAAGTGGCAATAAAGAATAAATATCTTTTACCGCGAATCAATGATTTGTTTGATCAGCTGAAAGGAGCTACATTAGTTTCTAAGATAGATTTGAGATCGGGCTACTATCAGTTGAGAGTTAAAGAATTAGATGCACTGAAAAATACTTTCAAAACGAGGTATGGACATTATGAATTCTTAGTTATGCCTTTTGGACTAACAAATGCTCATGTAGTGTTTATAGATTTGATGAATCGGATATTCAGACCGTATTTGGATCTTTTTGTTGTGGTGTTCATTGATGACATTCTATTTATTCATGTGATGAGATGCAACATGTCGAGCATTTTAGAACAGTATTACAGACTCTGCGTGAGAAGCAATTGTATGCAAAGTTTAGCAAATGTGATTTTTGGTTGCGTGAGGTTGGTTTTTGGGGGCATATTGTGTCAACTGCGGGAATACGAGTTGATCCAAGTAAGATATCAGCTATTTTAGAATGGAAACCATCGAGAAATGTGTCTGAAGTCCATAGTTTTTTGGGACTAGCGGGATATTATAGACGTTTCATGAAAGGCTTCTCGATGATTGCGACTCTATTGACAAAGTTGCTACAGAAAGATGTTAAGTTCGAGTGGTCAGAAAAGTGCCAGCATAGTTTTGAGCAGTTGAAAGCATTGTTGACTGAGGCACCGTGTTAGTCCAACCTGAATCAGGTAAAGAATTTATAGTTTACAGTGATGCATCATTGAATGGTTTCGACTGTGTGTTGAAGCAAGAAGGAAAAGTCATCGCTTATGCTTCGAGGCAGTTAAAGCTGCATGAAAAGAACTATCTGACGCATGATCTTGAATTAGCTGCAATTGTATTTGCATTGACGATTTGGTGTCACTATTTGTTTGGTGAGAAATGTCATGTTTTTACTGATCACAAGAGTTTGAAATATCTGATGACTTAGAAAAATTGAATTTGAGACAGCGGAGATTGTTAGAATTACTAAAAGACTACGAGCTTATGATTGATTATCATCTGGGTAAAGCTAATGTACTTACTGATGCTTTGAGCCAAAAGTCTGTGTGTGCATTGCCAGCAATGAGTACTCAGATGGATCTATGTAATGATGGTTCAATTTTGGCTGAGTTGAAAGTTAGGCCGATGTTTATACGTCAGATTTATGATGCATAGAAAAGTGATGATGAAATGATAGCCAAACGAGATTAGTGTGGATTGAATGCTGATTCAGAATTTCGAGTTGATAATGATGATTATTTGAGATTTAGAGATCAGATTTGTGCTTTGAGGAATTCAGAGTTAATTCAGTTGATTTTGAATGAAGCTCACAATAGACGGAATGTACCGGATTTTTAGCACGTGCAACCATCAAACCAGAGACCAAAGCAGGGCTCGACAAAACAGAAAGTATCATGGTACGTCGTCCTTCCCTGAAATGGAACTTTCATGCTGGAGCAAGAACTAGCATGAAAGTCGATCTATTACGACCAGCGCGGTTGTTCGTATTTCATTTTCTTTTGGCTGTTCACCTTGGGAGTACAAAAATGTATAATGATTTGAAACAATTTTATTGGTGGCATGGTATGAAAAGAGATATCTCTGACTTTGTGTCGAAATGTTTAATATGCCAGCAAGTTAAAGCTGAACATCAAGTTCCTTCTGGTTTGTTACAAATGATTATTAATCCTGAGTGGAAATGGGAGAGAATCACGATGGACTTTGTGTCGGGACTACCTTTATCTCCGAGAAAGAAAGATGCAATCTGGGTGATAGTTGTTAGATTGAAAAAATCAACTCTTTTCATTCCGGTGAGAATAGATTATACACTTGATAAGTTAGCTTAATTGTATATCGATGAGATTGTGAGATTGCACGGGGTACCACTATCTATTATGTCTGACAAAGACCGAGACTTACCTCGCGATTTTGGAAGAAATTGTAAGAGGCTTTAGGCACAAAGTTGCATTTCAGTACTTCATTTCATTTGCAAACGGATGGTCAATCCGAGTAAATCATTCAGATTCTTAAAGATATGTTGAGATGTTACATTCCTAAGTTTGAAAGTACGTGGCAAAAGCATTTACCGTTGATTGAGTTTGCATAAATAACAATTTCCAATCTAGTATCAAAATGGCACCGTATGAGGCTCTTTACGGACAAAAATGCCAAACTCCATTGTATTGGACTAAGCTGAGTGAGAGTAAGATTCATGGGGTTGATTTAACAAAAGAGACCGAACACAAAGTGAAAGTGATTCGTGACAGTTTGAAAGCAGCGTCAGATTTAGAAGTCCTATAAAGACTTAAAATGAAAAGATATCGAATTTGAGGTCAGTGATAGAGTACTTTTGAAAGTGTCTCCGTGGAAGAAAATACTTCGATTTAGCCGAAAAGGCAAGTTGAGTACAAGGTTCATCGTGCCATATGAGATGATCGAACGAATTGGGCCAGTTACTTATAGATTGTTTTTGCCACCTGAGTTAGAAAAAAATCATAATTTATTTCATGTATCGATGCTTCGATGATATAGGTCTGATCCATCACATGTAATTGCTCCTACTGAAGTTGAAATTCAATCAAATTTGTCGTACAGTAAGGAACCGATTTGAATTCTGGCACGTGCGATCAAAGAATTGAGAAACAAAAGAATTTCTTTAGTGAAAGTGTTGTGGCATAAACACGGAGTTGAAAAGGCTATGTGGGAGCCTGAAGCTGTTATGGGAGAGCAATATCCAAACCTATTCACTAGTAAGATTTTTGGGGACGAAAATCCCTAAGGGGGGAGAGTTGTAACAGCCCGATTTAGACCCTAGTCAAAATAGTGGTTTTGGGACCACAAATTCGAGGTCAAAAAACTATTTTAATATTATTTTTTATGTTTATAATATGTGAAAAAGCATGTGTGAAAATTTGGTGTGAAAATTTTATCGTTTGTGTGTCGAATTATGAAAAATGACTTAATCGCATAAAATGTAAAAGTTGTGTGCTGATTGTTAAAGTGCTTATTTGTCATGGCTATCTAAATGAGAAGTATTTATGTTGTTAATAAACCATTAAAAGAATGGATGGACAAAAATGAGCTTTAGTTGGTGGAAATTTGAATGAATTAATAAAAGGCAAAATGGTAAATAGTGCATTAATGTTAATATAATTAAAATAAAACAAAAATATGGCCATATGTCATCTTTCTTAGCCGAATTTGAAGAAGAAAAAGAAAGAAATAGGGCTTGAAGCATTCGTCAATTGTTATTCTTAATTGAGGTATGTTTTGAACTCAGTTTTTGATAATTTCTACGTTTTTGTGATCGTTGCTTAGTGTTCTAGCTAGCCCATGCTTTAATTTTAGAAATTGATGGTGATTTTGAGATATGCAATTGATGAATGTTTGAGCTTTGTGATAGTTGATGATGAAACATGAAAGATATGTGAAAGATTAACATGTTTTGTCTTTGAATTTTTGGTGAAATTGAGTAATTTGGGCTAAATTGTGAAAATGAGAATTTGAAGGACTAAAATGTGAAATAAATGAAATATATGGGCTTGTATGAGACTAAGGAGAATTAGGCCTAAGCATGGTGTAATGAAATAATGTCTATTTTGTGATTTTGTGAAATAGGGACTAAAGTATTGAAATGTGAAAATGTGAGGGCAATTTTGTAAAATGCCCTAAATATGTGTGTTTGGACTAAATTGAATGAGTTGATGATTGAATGAGCTAAATTTGAATATGTATAGACCAAGAAAGGAGAGATTCGGATCGAGATCAAGGCGAAGACAAAGTGCTCGATTGATCGGCCAGCTTCGGTATTTCGACGTCTGAGGTAAGTTCAGATATAATACTAGTTGTTTAATTTATATCTATGTGATAAGAAATGAATGAATTGTATAGTTAATGAAATAGTAATGTTATATATGAAATTGAGTATTGAGGCACTATGTGTGCGTAATTAGAAATGAGATAGAGATGATTGCACTGTGTGTGCAAAATAATAGAAGCTTCGGCTTATTGATTTGGCACTGTGTGTGTGATACCAAGATAAGTTTGGTTTAGTCCTGACCCCTTTCTAACATGTTTTTAAGGTCTCGTAGACCTCATTAAGGGACTATATGTTTAAAATTTGGATATTTGATTGATGTTTGACTTTGTGCTGTGAAATAAATTTTAAATGTTATTGAATGATTGGTAATACCTTTTAACCCTATTTCGGTGACGATTACAGGTTTGGGGTGTTACACGAAGGACGTCGGAGACTCGATCACACTATCAATTGGAACTTTTGGGTATAGTTAGTCTCAACATTTTGAGTATGGCATGTATAGGGACTTGGTCTTTTTGTTATATGTCATATGGTTTAGCCAAATGTGTTGGCTTATGATGATATTTGATTTATTTTGTTTAAGGCCATGGGAGGTGGCTCATAATGATTATTTGGTTGTAAATCTATTCATATTGCATGTGCTAATTCCATTATGATATGGCTTATGGTTCTTGATGGTCAAATGATGATGGTGAAGCACTTAGTTATTCCATGTTAAGTGCCTTGAAATCATACATATGTTTGGATTGGTGTGGTTTTGATGTTGTGTAGGTTGGTGCAAGTATGGGTGGAAAAAGGCTTGGGAAATAGCCTTATTTTGTCCACACGGGTAGACACAAGGTAGTGTGTATAGGCTGTGTGTGACACACGGCTACCCCCAAGGGCATGTGTTCTGGCCATGTGTCCCCTGCACCTTAGTTTTGAGATACAAAATGCCCAGTAGTAAACACACAGGCACGAGACACGGTCGTGTGAGAGACACAGCTATAGGACATGGGAATGTGCCCAGGTTATGTAAAGTCTGCCCTTGATTTTCAGAATTTAATTTGCCACACGGGCTAAGGACATGGGCGTGTGCCTTGGCTATGTGACCTTATTTTGATGATGACGTCATAAACAGAATGTCCCCTATTTTGGAGACGACCTAAAGCATGGGCTTGTAATATGTCACACGGGCATGTCCCTTCACCCACATGGGCGTGTGGACCTTTTTCATGAAAGTTTTTCTAAGTTTTCTAAAAGTTTCCAAAGTTCTCAGTTTAGTCCCAAAGCACTCCTAATGTATGTTTTGGGCCTCGTTGGCTCGTTTAAAGGACAATACGAATGTAAATAAAAATTTTTAGATTGCGATGGAAATTTATGTCTCTGTTTTGTATGATTGTTTGAGTTTATGTTCGGTAATGCCTCATACCCTGTTTCGGCGTTGAATATGGGTATAGGATGTTACAACCCAAATATGAACATGGGTCGGGATACGGTCGTGTCCCTCACATCGAATGTCTACACGGCCAAAGGCACGGGTGTGTCACTTGGCCGTACACAGGCGTGTGTTCCCTGGACCTAAGAAAAATTTTAAAATTTTATGAAAATTTTTTTTGAGTTTCTGATTTAGTGCCGATTTGATTCTAACATGTATTTTGGGCCTTGAGGACCCAATTAGGGGATAAGATGATTGATTTCAAATATGAGTAGTAAATGATATGAAATTTTTTGTAACTGACCTGTAAACCCCGTTAATTCTCCGTGACACTATTCTAGCGACGGATAGGGGTTAGGGGTGTTTCAGTGCTTGTGCGTGTTGATGCAATGCAATACAAGTTCTGTTTATCTGTAAAGATAGGTTCTACCTTACTACTATACTCAACAGTAAGAGTTCCTTAAAACACTTATATCATGGACACTCCAGTTTGTGGATGAACCATCAGTGTTTCAGGTTAATACATTGTCAGTAGTTGTGGATACACAATGGGTTTGCTGATAAAAGCTGCTAGTAAAAATTGTGGATAAACCATTAGTGTTTGTAGGTTAATATGCTGCTAGTGGTTGTGACTACACAATTGTTTTGCAGATAAAAGCTTCTAGTAATTTGTGGATAAACCACCAGTGTTTGCAAATAAAACTACTAGTATTTCCTCCTTTCAAAGCGTCCTACCCCATGCAATGCAATATGACATGCGAGTATCAATACAATACAAAAATAGTAGACATATTTAACATGTATTTAGATCAGCAGTAGCAGTATACATGTTTGTCATGTATTCAGTTTATCAGTGACAATAAACGTGTTGTTCATGCAATTAGTGTTTCAGTAATACAAGAAATAGTAACAGTTTATCAACGATTTAGTCATAGAAGGCATGTACTTAATCACGTATCATGAAAATATAGTAATAGTTTAATCAATCAAATCATGTATTCCACATTATTCCTAGTATTAGGGACTTAATTGAAAGAGATAAAATTCTAAAAAAATAGTTATAGGATCATGCAGCGACTAAATTGACAGTTTCTAAAAATTCTGAGCAGAATTATAAAATAGGGGAACATAACCATGTGCAATGCCTTAAGTCCCGTGGAGGGGTTACATGGCTGTGTGGAACATGCAAAATCAAGCTACAGAGGCACGATCGTGTGGCAGGCATTGTTGAGGGTTCTAGGCCATGTAAGAATCGAATATCTTAGGGTTTTAGGGGGACATAATCATGTGAGAGGCCATATGGTCCACACGTGTGGTCCACATGCCCATGTGGCTGGCTGTGTAACCTTATTTTAAGGCTCGGTTTGCCCCAAATCGCTTGTAAAGAACACACACCTTTCATCGGGGTCTAATAGATATTCCTTATCCTCGATCCTGACATGATTCACCTAGATTTGGTCCTTCAATAAAAAATATGCTCGGATTAACAATTGAATCAAGATTTTTCAAGATTTACAAGAATTCACAAGAAATCGGGTAGGAATCTCGAAAGGTTGATTAGTTAAATGAAAAAATAGTATTGGGACAATGATATTACAGAATACAAAATTCGACCGTTTAAACAAAGGTACTTTCCATTTCCTGGCAAAGTTAGGGATGCAATTGATGGCGATTCGCTAAATCGATAGAAACACAAGGTAATGGGAGATGATTTGATTTGGGAAACAAAATAATTATCAGCAACAAAGATGTAAAATTCAGTGTAAAAGAGAGGAAATAAAAGAAAAAAGAGAAAAAACAAGGAGAGAGAACCAAAAATCTATTTAGAATTGGAAAGGAAAAAAAACCTAGCTTAATTGGAAGAGGATTTATTAAATGGCTAGTGATTGAAACCCTAGGGGTAGTTTGGGAAATAAACCTATTGTTTTAGATGAAACTAAGAAGGAAAAATAAAGGGACCGGTGGTGGTGATTTGGTGGTTTGAACTTAGGCGAACAAGGGGAGATAAGGTGTGTTAACCATTTGGGTTGCTGCCCATTTCTTGCTAAATTTTCAGTTCGAATATTATTTATTTTGGTATATATTCTACTTCAGTTTGCTAAAAATTAAAAATTAAAAAAGAGAATTGAGAGAGGAGTGGATACAACCTAGGACCTCTAAGGAGTGCACTAACTATTTAACCATCAAGTCTAGGTCATTTCTTTCTTTCAATTAGCCCATTATGTTTTGGGGTGTGACACAGGCTAACAGAGGGCTAACAGAAAGGAGTCCGCCAAGGGCTCCATTGGACAGATAATCTGGTAGGAAGTGGCAGGTTACAATTCGTTAAAAACTAGATGTTGATTTTTATTATCTAGAAGATTGGAATGAGGTAAACCAAAAGCCTAGGACCAATCTATAAGAGTTAGGATCCGAAATTAAGGTGAATATTAGTGGAAGCCAGCTAGTGGTAGGCAGTGAACCTGTAACCAATTTTGTGAGGCAAGCTAGTTAAGGTGCAAAGAAAATCTATGATGAGGTGAAATTAGGCCAAGTTCATAGAGATCTCGTATAAAAAAGGGGGGGGCATATACACCTAAGATAGAGAATTAATTCATCAGCAACGAACTATAAGAAGAGGTGATACGTCTAAATTATATAAGTTTTTTTAGCACCTTTTTACTTATAATCTATTCAAAATTCAAGTATAGATAGCTAATTGCGTCATTTTAGTTCATATTAAGACATAGGATATAATTTTAGTAAAGTGTGAATTTTATGAAATTAAGTATTAATTTTACATAATTTTATGTTACATGTTAATTTTTGTTCAACTTGTTGCAAGTGGACTATTGAGTTGATAAATGTGGTAGCCAATAAAAACACACAAGGACATGAGCTAAAATCCACTTCATGTAGATTGATTAAACCCAGCTGAAATTTGGTTGCTGAGTAGGGCGAGTTTGCTAGCTAGTTAGGGTGTCAAAACTGTCTAACAATGGGGAGAAGATCCAAATTTGAGTAAGGCATGAAGAGCAGCCCAACTTAGCTTTGGAATATTTGTGTTGATGGTCCTTACATGTGTTAAAAAATAAAAAAATCAGCCCCCAACTAAACAATTTAAAATCGTCCAACCATTTGCATGATTCATGCATAAAATCAAGCATGAATCAAGCAACCACTCAACCCTCTCTCCACAATTCATGGCCAACCAAGCAAGGGAGAAATCCAAGGGATTTCAATGCTATTTTTAGCAAACTCCCAAGTCATTCCTTTAGTATAAATATCACCCCTCATGTCCCATTTCAAGATCTTATCCAACAATGCCTCATCTATCACATCTCTCACATTCTCTCATCTTTCTTTTCTCCCTAAGCTCTCCATTTCTCTAGCTAGCATTTCCCTTAGGAAAAACCTCTCTTGGCCAGCCACCTTGAAGAGCAATTTGTAAAGGAGCAACCATGAGAATTGGAAGAAGCCACTGCGATTAGTCTTCGGTAATACCGAATTCATCATGAGTTTCTTCTTCCTTATTCTTTAATTTGTTCTTAGTTATTCAAACATGTTTGAAAATTGTTTAAATGTTTTTCCATTAATGATGACTTAAATTTGTATTAGCTAGAATAATTGTAATTATTTGATTTAAATTCATTCTATTTATGTTTTTGATGCTTTGTGCCTCATTCGTTCATGCTTCCAATTAAAATCATTCATGTTATTCATACATTAAAATATGTTTGGATGCATTATAATTAGTTAATCAATCCTAATCAGATGGCGATTAATGGAAATGATAATTGGAAGGTGCATTCTTAATTTAGATCCTAATACAATTAAATGAAAGGTTCGTAATAGCTCGAGAGAGCACTATTACCTTGCATAACTTTAGGTTTATGTGATTAAATTGTTTCAAACCTAATCCATCCCTGTCACTTAACATAAATTCTAAGGAATTCTTAGTAAAAAATGGACATAGAAATATACATGTTTTTCTAAGTATAATATTTTGAAAGAACTTATATTAGATTTCAAGTTAATGAAAGATCAAATTGCCATGGAATTTTTCCAGAACATTGTTAAACATGATGTTGAATGAATTGAGTCAAGTATTGTAATTGTTCTAGCTTATTCATTTTATTATTGTTAAAACTTGTGAAATTGCTACTAAAACCATTTCATTGCATTTAGGTTACTTCATTTGGATTTAGTTAATTAATTTAATTTTATCCATCGCTTCAAAATCTTGTGTTTCCTTAACTAATTTGTAAATTCTAAATTTTACAATTATTGATTAACAAATACAGTCCCTGTTGAGATGATAACCCTTTTACTTACTTATTGCTTGATAACGACTGTATACACTTTCACATTTTGTCGAAAACCAAATTTTTGGCGCCGTTGCTGGGGACTATTAATTTAATCACTATTTATGAAATTATTTCTTGCAATTTGGATTATTTTTCTTATTTAATTATTTTTTTCTTATTTTTTTGTGATTTTCTTTTCAGGTGTTTCTAAGCGTAGATCAAATCATCGATTTACTCCATATAGACCTTGAAATTGAGCGGACATTTAGACAAATGAGACGAGAAAGACTAGCCCAATAGAGCTGCTAATGCTTGTAATCCAATCCTTATTGTTGACTATAGGGATCGAGCCATAAGACAGTACGCTATGCCACTTTTTAATGATTTCAATTCAGGGATTAGGAGATCGAAGATCGAGGCGCCATAATTTGAATTGAAGCTTGTAATATTCCAGATGCTTTAAATAGTGGGTCGATTTATTGGAATGCCCATAGAAAATCCACATTTTTACCTTCAATTGTTTATGGAGGTGAGCGATTCTGTCAAGATAGGTGGTGTAATCAAATACGCATTGAGGTTGAAGTTGTTTCCATACTCGTTTCAAGATAAAACAAGAGCATGGCTTAATTCATTGCCTCCTAGCTCAATTTTTGCATGGCAAGAGCTAGCCAAATGCTTTTTGGTAAATAATTTCCCACCTAGCAAAAATGCTAAGTTGCAGAATGGGATCACCACTTTCCAGCAAATGGATGACGAATCCTTATAAAAGGCATGAGAAACATTCAAAGAGTTACTTTGCAACTGCTCTCACCAAGGGATTCCACCTTGCATCCAGTTGGAGACATTTTATAATGGTCTCAATGCACACACAAGGTTGGTAGTAGATGCTTCTACGAATTGCGCTCTCCTTTCTAACTCTTATAATGAGGCGTATGAAATCATTGAGAGAATAGCCAATAAAACTATCAATGGCCAATAAATCAATCAGCTTCGAGAAGACGGGTAACGAAAGTGTATGAAGTAGATGCTCTCACTTCACTCTCAGCTCAGGTATTTTTATCTCTTTAATGTTGAAACAGTTTACTACTAATGGTTGTTTTAATGATGTCGTAGCTCAAACACCGATTCAATTCAACAATATTTTCTATGTATATTTTGAGGACAGACATTTGTTTGAGAATTGTCCATCAAATCCCAAGTCTGTTTACTATGTAGGAAATCAACATCATAATAGAAGTGGACAAGGACCACAGTCCAACTTCTATAACACTTCATGGTGAAACAATCCAAACTTTTCTTGGACTAACCAAGGAAGTGGACCGAACAACACCTACATGTATCATAGATCAAATCAACCTCAAGGGTTCAATCAACAAGTTTAAAAACCACCACAAGCTGAACCGTCCAACAGTTTAGAGAATTTGTTGAAGGTGTACATGAATAAGAATGACACATTAATCCAAAGCCAAGCAACAACACTAAAAAAATTGGAGAACTAAATGGGTCAGTTAGCTATAGAGCTTCGTAATAGACTGTAAGGAGCCTTACCGAGTGACACAAAAAAATCCAAGGAATTTGGGTAAGGAACACTGCAAAGTAGTTGCTTTACGAAGTGGGAAGACTTTAGAACCCAAGATAGTTGAGCTTAAAAGGGAACCTGCTAAGGAAAAGGAAAATCAGCCCGTAGTTGAAATCCCTACACTAAAAAAGCTAGATGTTGCAAACTCTGAAGAGGTAAAATCTAAACTAGTGAATTCTAATAAGCTAACACCTTTTTTAGATGCAAATACAATTCCTTAAAAAAGTTGTCTAGTCCAAGCCAAAGTTCCATCACCTCCGTCTCCATAAAAACTCAAGCAACATAAGCAAGAGGTGCAATTCAAGAAGTTTTTGGACGTTCTATGTAACATCCTGAATTAATGGGCCTTTGCATTTGATGTGTATTACGTTCAATGTGTTAATTAGAGTATTTAAGGGGTTCAGATTGGGTCGAGGCCTTGGATAAATTTTCTATTAGGACACTAGAGGGTTTAAAAGATGTTATCTGTGTTTTAAACACAAGTGGTCTTGTGGCCCAGTGGTAAAATGGTGCCACTTAGAGAGCAAGGAGGTGGCGTCAATTGAGGAGGCCCAAACTCAAGGGGCATAAAGCCTAATTCCTTTAATTTTAATTAGCTAAATTTCGGCATTTAGGTGGGTAAGGTTGGACGGCAACAAGGCTTAAAAATAGGGAGATTTATCTATTGAATAATATAGATAATTGTGCTGATATTAGTTATGAGTAGATTAAGGAGAAAAGATAGGAGTTATCTGCTGTAAGCAGAGTTGGCCGAAATTCCAACTCTGAGGGGAGGAACAATCGGTTTTGATGTGGCATAAGAGGTGTCAAAATTCCCAATGTTTGTCAATTAGTCTCGATTTTCAGAAGAGGGCAATTCCGGCATTTGATAGGTAAGTGCTGAAATTCCCTATAGATAGGAGTGTATCTTTTCAAATTTTGGCATCTGAACCTTATTCTTTGTGCCAAAATTCTCATTCCTTCTCTAAACTCTCTATTCTCTTTTCTTTTCCAAAAGCCGAAACCTCTCAGCTTTCTTCTCATCTCCATAACCAAATACCTTTGTCTATTCCTTTTTCTCTCTGTCGATTTCTCAACTAAAAGCCGAAACCTCTTAATTCACTTTCTTTTTCCATTCTTTTCCTCTTGTGCCGATTTCTCCATAAATTGGGATTTTCTTAAAGTGCCGATTTCTCTTTCAATTTTGAGATTATAGCCGAATGGCTAGTAGATTGATAGGCTATCTTTAGTTTGACACTTTCGTTAATCGCATGTTCTTTTGGGCGGCACTGGGAAATCATAGTAGATGGAATCATCCAGATCTCAAAAAAGCTGGAAACCATTAATCTCTAGTATTCTATCGATTTCGGATCTCAAGGTAAAGGATTTCTTTAGATTCCTATTAAGATTCATTGTCATAATTGAGATATTAACTCATATGATATGGTTTGACCCTATTTCACTATAGTAGTTTTGATAAGGACTTTTTGGATGGAATCAAATATGAATCAGGCAAAGGAGAGGGTTGGGTTCGCAAACCCAATCCCTAAGTTTAAGAAACGAGTAGTGTCTGCTGTTTGAGATTGGCCGCCGAGTTGTGGACCAGCTTTTGAACAGCATCTTAGGCAGATAGCGGTAGTATCGACTTCGGCGACAAAGTGTCGACATAGAGGGTGTCGTCGTAACCATAATAAAGTGTGTAGATTCTTAACACATAAGCATTGATATATTATATATATGCTAAGGCTAAAAGCCAGAAAGAAAGGTTGTATGAACAGTCATATTACCCAGAAGGGGTAGGCATGGGATGCCAGGTACGTAACCATAGAAACTTTTCTATGTGAATCGTAGCATGTGAAAGTATGAGATCTGTTAGATGGCTTGATGACTTGTTTCTTGTATGTATGCATGCATGGGATGGGATTGATTGATGGATTTATGGTCGGGGGACAGGGTCGCGAGGCGATCGTGACTTTGCCACAGGCAGCATAGCTGTCGAATACTATAATGTATTTCTGAGGTTTGCGTAAGCGATTGGTCTATATGACATGCAGCATAGCTGTCGAATACTATAATGTATTTTTGAGGTTTGCGTAAGCGTTCGGTCTATATGACAGGCAGCACAGCTATCAATGTGGTGTGTAGTGGATGGAGGGTTGATTGTAGAAATCCCCTCGGTGCAACGGTTGGTATGGGGGTGTGTAGAGGATGGACTCTTAGGTTTTGGGATGGGGCATGATGCATGACATATTTTGTTACCATTGCATGCGGGCCAAGGCCCATAATGTGTTTGTAGGCCCTAGGCTTTTATGTGTTTTCAAGTTTTGCACACTGAGTCTTGGTGACTCACCCTCTTATTTTTCCCACTCTACAGATGAGCAATAGATCGTGGACACGGGAGTCGAGGCAGACTCGAGGGGCCATCAAGACTTTCATTATCATTATGGATTATTATTATTGTTTTTTTTTTTGGAATATACTTTTGTAATAAGACCCCATAACTTAGGTTTCCAATTTATTTGTTAATTGATTTACTTTATTTTACTTTAATATGTCACATGTTTATAAACCTATGTGTGCCCAAAGTCTTAATAATAAAATGGAGTGATAAATGGGCTTTTCAAATCCACTCAACATAAAAGTTTAAGTTTCTTTTATTTTTTTCAAATAATGACTAAATAAACTGAAATTTTCAAAACCCATCGAAGCAAAGTTTTCGAGAATTAAACCCTTAGCATACCAGATCCGGTAATAACGTATGTATAACATCCCAAAGTTGGGCCCTAAAACACCCCACACCCGGCCCACGAGTCTGGACCGGATCTGGTATGTTCATCGATGTAAACCAGTTCAAAATACTTACGTTACTATGAAAAACTGTGTGTTTTGAAGATAGTTTGTTTGTGGGCTGGGCTCGAGTTGAAAACAAGTTTATTCTTATATTGAAAACCCATTTATTTCAGGTGACAAAACATTTAAAGTTTATTTTAAATTAAATTGACTTAATCTTTAAATAACATAAATTCATAACATAGTAATTAAAATAACAATAAAATCATCACTACTACCTTATTACATAAAACAAAACCCAAAATAAAATTTGTAAAGTGTTTAAATAAAATGAAATGTCCAAATTAAATAAAACTTTAAGTCGAGCATGGCCACCACAGTTCTGTAGTCCGGTCCATCTTGTTCATCACCAAACATGTTCCCACAGCGGGTGAGTCAATGAGACTCAATGTGTAACCAACACTAAATTTTAATAGATTTAGGCATACCATACATATCATGTTCACATAATAATTCAAGATAATGATGCAACCCGAACCCAAACCTAGATGCCATCCGCTACACATCCCGTACCAACTTTTCGCACACCGTGGGGACTACAAAGTCAACCCTCCATCCGCTACACACCATCGAAGGCGGTCGGCTGCGATCGACGTGGTCATCGCATATATAAAATTCATGGCTTAGCCACCAGATTAAATAATTGTGTCATGAGACACCACATTGAGATAATGTAACCGGTTACCACATTCGGATAATGTGACCAAGTCACCACATTGAGATAGTGAGACCAAGTCAAGACTTTCACTTCCCCTTTTCATATAACCCGAATGCCCCATATCATTCATATCATGCATATCATACTTAAATTCACATTTATGTCACTTTTCACATGTTAAATATAACATATTTCGTAATCCTAGTAGGAGTAGGAAACGTACCTGAGTACTTTGTACCGTAACACGGTACCTTAGCCATATTCACATTTTTATAAACATGCACATATTAAATATTGCCATAAAACATATTAAGAATTAGTGTGGAATACACACCTGATTTGCTTAACAATTCCACTGAAATCCCGAATTCCGATCTTAGATCTTTAACTCCCTACATTCGGCCCATATTAAAGATTTAATGAAAAATTCATTCGGCCATATAACCAAATCCTAGTAGGATTTGTGCACTAGCACTTACCTTAATGCTGATTTGCTTATCTCTCAAATCCCGAAAACTTTGCTATTCTCCTTCTTGTATTCAGCCAAACACTGGATCTCTACATAGGTTAGTTTCGACTTTTTAAACAAAGTAAGAGATAGATCTAGATATCCAAAATAGGCCTTGGCCGAATATACCTATGTGCTTACCTTCCTTCAATCGGCTAGGTACTTGTGATGTAAATCCCGAAATCCTTGTATATTATTGTCGACTGGCCCTTGTGATTCGTAAATCTCGAATTGGATCCTTACTTCTTTAGTGATGATGAAATTCCTATATACTCATGTTAGATCTAATCTAACATTAAATTATAATAATATAGCTTATGGGCAAATGGTATTCATAACTTACCTTAGACCTTAGAAGTCCCGAAAGTTTCTTCTTTGTAGTCGACAGCATCTAATTCCCGAAACTTTCTTCAAGTAGTCGGCCATAGACATTAATAGAGTTAGAGTCCTAATTTCAGTCTAAGAAAAAGAAATCAGATGATAACTTATAGATCCTTACCCCTTTATACACAAGTTGACAACCTCCTTTGCTTGAAGCCCTAAAGAAATTAGCTAGGAAGACTGAATAGTTGTCACAGATTTCGACTTTTGGACTTATTGGAGTAATCGGCTAGGGGTTGGCTTTTGATGAATTGAAACAAAGAAGAAGAAGAATAGAGATGGAGGATTCGGCAATGGTGAGTCTTTGAGAGGGAGCTTGCGGTTTTGTCAACAAAAGAAAATAGAGAAGATGACAAGGGAATTTCGGCAGAGACTTTCAAAAGGAAAGAAAAAGAAACAAATGGCCTTTATTCCCTTTTTGGTCGAAAATACTACACTTAGTTCCCCCTATTCGACCAACTCTCCCTTATTTTGATAAAGTTTATCTTTTATTTATCACTTTAATTAATCTCATCAATAATCCACTTAAAATAATCTAATATTAAATCTATTATTTATCCAATATTTAGCTGAAATTTGAAGAGAATAAAACTCCTCTTTTAAGAGCCTTAATACCGTCCACCTCTCTGCTTCTGGAAGCAAAAATAAAACTTCTTTTATTTGCTTCCCATGTGACTTGAACTTAGGACCAATTCCCTTGTATGTGGCGCCATTTCCATAGGCCCTAAATGGCATCTCCAGGCCACTTTTCCAAGCCTGTTTGTGTGTCAAACTTCTTCTATTAATTTTCTTAAGGCCATCTTGTTTGACTTTCCTCTTTTAACTTAAGTTTCCAAAATGTTCACTTTCCTCTTTTAACTTAGGTTTCCAAAATGTTCACTTTCCTCTTTTAACTTAGGTTTCCAAAATTTTCACTTTCCTATTTTAACTTAACATTTCCATACATTCCCAGGTTTCTAAAAATTTTCAAAATACATCCATAACATATAAGACATGTCATTTCGTACAATTAAACTGAAAATGCATAGGCCATTTTCAGGATGTTACAGTTCTGCCCCCTTAAAATAATTTTGTCCTCGAAATTTTCTAGCTAAAATAATTGAGGGTATTGCTGTCGCATTTCCTCTTCTGGCTCCCACGAAGCTTCCTCTGATCCATGTTTGCGCCATAACACTTTGACTAGGGGAACTGACTTCCTCCGTAATATTTTCACATCACGTTTTAATATCTGAATCGGCTCTTCCTCGTAGGATAAGTCTGGTCTTAGCTCCACTTCTTCAACTGGTACCACATGAGATGGATCCGATCGGTAGCGACGTAGCATGGATACATGGAATACGTCATGCATCTGCTGCAACTCCGGTGGCAACTCTAGCTGATATGCCACTGGCCCAACTCGCTTCAGTACTCGATAGGGCCTTATAAACCTTGGGCTTAACTTCTCTTTCCGACCAAACATCATCACCTTCTTCCAAGGCGAGACTTTCAGAAACACTTGGTCTCCCACTTTAAACTCTATTTCCTTCTGCTTGAGGTCGGTGTAAGACTTCTGCCTATCAGAGGCTTCCTTTAACCGTGCTCGGATTATCTCGACCTTCTCTTCAGTTTATGCCACCAACTCTGGTCCCAAAACTCGACGTTCTCCTAACTCAGTCCAACAAGTAGGAGTTCGACACTTTCGACCATACAATGCTTCATATGGTGCCATCCGAATGCTAGCCTGATAACTGTTGTTGTAGGCGAACTCTGCTAAAGGCAAGTAATCCTCCCAACTTCCTCAGAAGTCCATCACATAGCCTCTCAACATATCCTTCAACACTTGTATTACCCGTTTAGACTGCCCGTCTGATTGTGGATGAAAAGCTGTAGTGAAGTCCAACTTAGTGCCTAAAGCTTGATGAAGTGCCCTCCAAAACCGAGACGTGAACCTTAGGTCTCTATCCAAAATAATTGACACCGGCACTCCGTGTAACCTTACAATCTCTGCCACGTATAATTTGGCTAACTTCTGAAGGGAATAATCCACTCTTACCGGGATGAAGTGTGCGGACTTAGTCAAACGGTCCACTATTACCCATACCGAGTCCTTCTTAGTAGGCGTAAGGGGAAGCCCACTAACAAAGTCCATGGTAATTCTTTCCCACTTCTACTGCGGAATCTCGATTGGCTGAAGCAATCCCGATGGAACTTGGTGTTCAGCCTTAACTTGCTGACATGTTAGACATTTTCCCACTAAATTGATAACTTCCGTTTAAGATCAGGCCACCAAAATTGTTCTCTTAGATCTCTGACAACTTAATGCCTCCGGGATGCATAGCATAAGGGCTACTATCGCTTCGAAGAATCCTCTATCTTAACTCCTTGTCCTTGACATACGAGACTTTTCCTTTGTAGCACAATACTCCTTCATCATTAACGCCATAATCCTCTAACTCTCAGATTCGTACTTGCTTGTAATTTAGCACTTAGGTCCTTATCAGGTCAAGCTCCCCTTTTCACCTCATTCACCATGTGGGTTTGACTTGTAACTCTGCCAACAGGCTTCCATCATCATACAAACTTAAGTGAGCGAATATAGCCCTTAGATCCGACACAACCTTTCGACTTAGGGCATCAGCTACCATAATCGCCTTACGGGTGGTACTCTATCAAGCAATCATAATCCTTCAATAACTCCACCCACCTTCACGCCTCAAGTTCAACTCCTTTTGAGTCAGCAGATACTTAAGGCTCTTGTGGTCATGTAGATCAACGACCTTTCTCCATAGAGATAGTGCCTCCACACCTTAAGGGCAAAACCACGCCGCCAATTCTAAGTCATGGGTTGGGTAGTTAACCTCATGCGCCTTAATTGCCGAGATGCATATGCAACTACCTTCATCTTGCATCAATCGCAACCCAAACCCGTATGGGAAGCGTCACAATACACCGTGAATTCCTTTCCTGCCTCTGGCTAAATCAATACTGGAGCTTCAGTTAAAACCTTCTTAAGCTTTTCAAAGCTCTCCTGCTGCTTATCCAACCATACAAAGGGTACTTCCTTCCTCAACAACTTTGTCAAAGGCGGCTATAGGCGAGAACCCTTCCACAAACCTTCGTAATAGCTTCGCCAAACCTAAGAAACTTCGGATCTCAGCCACGGACCTAGGTGGTTTCCAATCCAACACCGCTTTGATCTTCCTAAGATCCACTCTTATTCCCTCTGCGGATACCACATGCCCTAAGAACGCCACCTCCTTGAGCCAAAATTCACACTTCTGAATTTGGCATGAGCTCTTCTCCTTAACACTTGCGGACAACTCGGAGATGCTCATTATGCTCCTCTTCAGACTTGGAGTACACCAAAATATCATCAATGAACACGGCGACGAACCTATCCAAGTAAGGTTGGAAAACTAGGTTCATCATATCCATAAACGCAGCTGGAGCGTTCGTCAACCCAAACGGCATTACTACAAACTCAAAATGGCTGTATCTTGTCCTAAAAGCTGTCTTATGGATATCTGGCCCCTTTTAGCTGATCAAACAAGTCATCAATCCTTGGTAAAGGATACTTGTTCTTAATGGTCAGCTTATTTAACTAACGGTAATCTATGCACATACACATAGTTCCGTCCTTCTTCTTTACAAACAGGACCGGTGCTTCCCATGGAGACACACTGGGTCAAATGAACCCACGATCCAGCAATTCTTGGATTTGAACCTTGAGCTCCACTAATTCCTTCGGCGCCATTTGGTATGGAGCGATTGACACAGGAGCTATTCTCGGTAGCAAATCTATTCCAAATTTCACCTCCCTATCTAGGGGTATTCCTGGTAATTCCTCCGAAAATACGTCTTTAAAGTCCTTTACTGTTCTAACTCCACTAACTCCCCATTCTTTTGTGTCTACAGCACTGACGAAAGCTAGAAATGCCTTGTACCCTTTTCTAACCATTTTCTCAGCCTTCAATGCCAAAACTACGTTAGACAGGTAGTTTCTTCTTTCTCCGATCATTACCACTACTTTATCCTCCGGGGTCCTTAGTTTTATTCATTTAGCCGCACAATCCAACATGGCTCGGTGCTCTACTAGCCAATCCATTCCAAGTATGAGTTCAAACTCCCCAAAGGGTAGTTCCATTAAGTTAGCCCAAATGTTCACTCCCTGAATCTCTAAAGGTACATTCCGAAAGATCTTATCCACCACTACAGTTTGGCCTAATGGGCTAACTATAGTCATCTGCCTATCAGAAAGTTCAGAGCCTAGGCCTAGTGTTTCCACTACACTACATGCAACATAAGAATGGGTCGAGCCCACATCAATTAAGGCATAATAAGGCTTGCCATAAATAAGGAACGTACTAGTTATAACATCCGGTGTGTCACCATCCTCCCTCTGGCGAATTGCATAAACCAAACCCGACTGCCTTGCCTTAGTGTCTATTGACTTGTTCCCTTGAACCAGCCCTAGAAAAGCCTTCCTCTGCTCATCAATATATCTGGTCCCCACATACTTCTTCTGATACGCTGTCTTAACATAATCCCAGGTCAGATCCTCAGCTGTGGCACCATCTCGAACTATTAACCACCATTGATATGCTTCATCGCGTAACAGTGCCACCATTTCTTTCAACTTCTCTTCAGGGGTCAGGTCGAGCTCATCCATAATACGCTCGATCGCCTCCAAACAGTATTCAATTGTACTGGGTGCCACACCAGATGCTCCACGGAACACCTCAGCTCTGTTGGCTCGGAGTCGCTCAGGTACAGACTTTCGAGCTCCTATATTTTCGCTCGTTCCAGCCACCATTTCCATAACTCATGACCTGACACGATCAAACATCATCCTCGTCGAGCCTATTGCTCGACACCAATAGCTGGGGGTGGTGGTGGCGGTGGTAACTCATTGTCAGACCCTTGACCCGATCTAACGGGTTCTGACACAGCCATTCTTCCTCTACCGCGTCCATGACGACCGCGTCCTCTAGAACTCATATCTATTGATGCGCTTTAATCTGATTTAAGAAAGTTTTATGAATTAGCCCTTATTCCACTGATTATCCACGACGAAGTTTTATGAAAAGAATTTTAAGAGTGGTTCTTTCATATTCATACATGCACACAGTCTTCACATTCATACATCCTTCAATCAATCATGAACTTCCGTTCATTCAGAGAAATGTTGTAGTTTTCATTGTTGTTGTTTTTCCACTACCTAGGGGCATTTGCGTAATTTTTCCTACAGGGGTATTTTCGTAATTTGTCAAATAAGGTTCCTTGGTAATTTTGTCAATAAGGGTATTATGGTAATAATAATTTTTTTCATTCCCGAGGGTATTTTGGTAATTAACCTAGGTAAATTTGTAAAGTTTAATAATTCAGGGATATTTCAAAATTTACAAAACTTTGAGGGTTCTTTTTGAGAAATTTATTTTCCAAAATGATGAAGTTGCAAAAATTTTGAAAATCGAGGTCATTTTGGAAATTTTGGTAAGTTAGGGCAATTTTGTAATTTTCCAAAATCAAGGTATTTTGATAATTTGCAAATAAGGGTTTTGGACTTGTTATAAAATAATGAAAATGTTGATTAGAAGCGTGGGTATTTTAGACATTTTTATAAACCAAGGGCATTTTTGTAATTTTACCACTAGGGGTATTTTTGTAATTTTATAAATCAAAATTTTTAGAAAATTGTGTGGAAAAAAAAGAAATAGTTTTCACAAATTAAAGAAAAATGATTTTAAGAGTTTTAAAAATTAGGGTTCCTATATAAAAAAAAACATGGCTAGTTCCCTTTCGGGTTTTAGTTATTGGGTTTAGCCTATGACCGAGTCTTCTTGGTCAGGGTGAACCAAAGCTACGCACCAGGTAGGATTCGAGTGGAGAGAAGGTGAGTCACACAGATCGCTTAAATACCAAGCTCCCATCGAAACCATTCCTAGGCATGCTTGTGGGTTGCCACACCCAATAAGTCCTCCGGGTTATGGTGAACCAAAACTACGCACTGTAGGATTCTGCAAGAGGAGGTGAGTCACTAGGGCGCTTAAATACCGAGCTCTTGGGATCCAATCCTAGACATGCGCACAGGAGTTACCACACCCTAACTCGGTTGACTTAGCCATAGGTTTGTTTAGTTAGGCATTTAAGTCTTATGTAGTAGTTGGGGTAGACTAGTCCTAGGGTTCAAGTACCTATCATTCTATTCTATGTTCCATTCCTTTTCTACCCTTCTATAAATCACATAATCACACAAATGGTTAGGGGTACTTACCTGGTGGATTGCGGGTCGAAAACTTAGGTGCCATGCCATCAAACCTACCTATTTTTAGAAATACTTCCATAAAACTCATTTGGGCTCGATTTGAAAACGTTTTGGGCCTTAGACCACAGGCCGAGAGTTTAAAACTGGGCTTTGATACCAAACTGAAACACCCCACACCTGGCCCACGAGTCTGGACCGAATCTGGTATGTTCCTCGATGTAAACCGGTTCAAAATGCTTACGTTACTTTGAAAAACTGTGTGTTTTAAAGATAGTTTGTTTGTGGGTTGGGCTCAAGTTGAAAACAAGTTTATTTTTATATTGAAAACCCATTTATTTCAGGTGACAAAACATTTAAAGTTTATTTTAAATTAAATTGACTTAATCTTTAAATAACATAAATTCATAACATAGTAATTAAAATAACAATAAAATCATCACTATGGCCTTATTACATAAAACAAAACCCAAAATAAAATTTGTAAAGTACTTAAATAAAATGAAATGTCCAAATTAAATAAAACTTTAAAGTGAGCATGGCCACCACAAGTTCTCGCCGTCCGGTCCATCACTTTGTTCATCACCAAACATGTTCCCATTAACAGGGTGAGTCAACAGACTCAATGTGTAACCAACACTAAAATTTAATAGATTTAGGCATACCATACATATCATGTTCACATAATAATTCAAGATAATGATGTAACCCGAACCCAAACCTAGATACCATCCGCTATATATCCCCGTACCAACCTGCACACCGTGGGGACTACTAAGTCAACCTTCCATCCGCTACACACCATTGAAGGCAGTCGCTGCAGTCGACGTGCTCATCGCCCATATAAAATTCGTGGCTTAGCCACCAGATTAAATAATTGTGTCATGAGACACTACATTTAGATAGTGTAACCGAAGTTACCACATTCAGATAATGTGACCGAAGTCACCACATTCAGATAGTGAGACCGAAGTCACCACTTTCACTTCCCCTTTTTCATATAACCCGAATGCCCCATATCATTCATATCATGCATATCATACTTAAATTCACATTTATGTCACTTTTCACATGTTAAATATAACATATTTCGTAATCCTAGTAGGAGTAGGAAACGTACCTGAGTACTTTGTACCGTGACACGGTACCTTAGCCATATTTACATTTTTATAAACATGCACATATTAAATATTTCCATAAAACATATTAAGAATTAGTGTGGAATACACACCTGATTCGCTTAACAATTCCACTGAAATCCCGAATTCTGATCTTAGATCTTTAACTCCCTACATTCGGCCCATATTAAAGATTTAATGAAAAATTCATTCGGCCATATAACCAAATCCTAGTAGGATTTGTGCACTAGCACTTACCTTAATGCTGATTTGCTTATCTCTCAAATCCCGAAAACTTTGCTATTCTCCTTCTTGTATTCGGCCAAACACTGGATCTCTACATAGGTTAGTTTTGGCTTTTTAAACAAAGTAAGAGATAGATCTAGATATCCAAAATAGGCCTTGGCCAAATATACCTATGTGCTTACCTTCCTTCAATCGGCTAGGTACTTGTGATGTAAATCCCGAAATCCTTGTATATTATTGTCGACTGGCCCTTGTGATTCGTAAATCTCGAATTGGATCCTTACTTCTTTAGTGATGGCGAAATTCCTATATACTCATGTTAGATCTAATCTAACATTAAATCATAATAATATAGCTTATGGCCAAATGGTATTCATAACTTACCGTTGATCTTAGAAGTCCCAAAAGTTTCTTCTTTGTAGTCGACAGCACCTAATTCCCGAAACTTCCTTCAAGTAGTCGGCCATAGACATTAATAGAGTTAGAGTCCTAATTTCAGTCTAAGAAAAAGAAATAAGATGATAACTTATGGATCCTTACCCCTTTATACACAAGTTGACAACCTCCCTTGCTTGAAGCCCTAAAGAAATCGACTAGGAAGACTGAATAGTTGTCACAGATTTTGGCTTTTGGACTTATTGGAGTAATCGGCTAGGGGTTGGATTTTGATGAATTGAAACAAAGAAGAAGAAGAATAGAGATGGAGGATTCAGCAATGGTGAGTCTTTGAGAGGGAGCTTGCGGTTTTGTCAACAAAAGAAAATAGAGAAGATGACAAGGGAATTTCGGCAGAGAATTTCAAAAGGAAAGAAAAAGAAACAAATGGCCTTTATTCCCTTTTTGGCCGAAAATACTACACTTAGTTCCCCCTATTCGACCAACTCTCCCTTATTTTGATAAAGTTTATCTTTTATTTATCACCTTAATTAATCTCATCAATAATCCACTTAAAATAATCTAATATTAAATCTATTATTTATCCCCTATTTAGCCGAAATTTGAAGAGAATAAAACTCCTCTTTTAAGAGCCTTAATGCCATCCACCTCTCTACTTCTGGAAGCAAAAATAAAACTTCTTTTATTTGCTTCCCATGTGACTCAAACTTAGGCCCAATTCCCTTGTATGTGGCGCCATTTCCAGAGGCCCTAAGTGGCATCTCCAGGCCACTTTTCCAAGCCTGTTTGTGTGTCAAACTTCTTCTATTAATTTTCTTAAGGCCACCTTGTTTCACTTTCCTCTTTTAACTTAAGTTTCCAAAATGTTCACTTTCCTCTTTTAACTTAGGTTTCCAAAATGTTCACTTTCCTCTTTTAACTTAGGTTTCCAAAATGTTCACTTTCCTATTTTAACTTAACATTTCCATACATTCCCAGGTTTCCAAAAATATTCAAAATACATCCATAACACATAAGACATGTCATTTCATACAATTAAATCGAAAATGCATAGGCCCTTTTCAGGATGTTACAGGCCTAGAGGATTGGGCCCAATGGGCCTTGGGGGTAGTAGCCTTTAAAATTTTTGAGAACAAGAGAATGGTACTAAGGCAAGTTGGACCTATTAGGTGAGTGAGTTTGGAAGGTTAGGAGGCTTTTATGAAGTCCCGGGTTAAAGTTAGGCCATAGGAAAAATTTTGGTTTTAGGTGAAAAAACACCCTGGGAGTTGGTAGGTAGGCTTTAAGAATAAAATGTGGGGAAAAATGACACAAGTGGAGTGTGTGGTGTAGTGGCAAAGTGATGCCACATAAGGGACAAGGGGGTGACGCCACAAGGAAGGAAAGAGTTCCAAGGTTCAAGTCTTGGCTCTTGCATTTTGGGATTTCTTTTTAAATGGACTCTAGAATTTTGCCATAGGGTTATATTTAGTTGTGCATGATTTTAGACACAAGAAAGTGAGTGGTCTAGTGGCAAGGCATCATTAAGGGTGCAAGGGAGCTTGGGTTCGAATCTCATGACAAGCAAGAGAGTATTTATTTTGCGGATTGGACGAGAAGAGTTTTAGTTAGATTTAAACTCTGCTAACGGAGGGATCCCACATCGATAAGATACAAAGAAGGAAGGTGAGAAGCTAGCTATATATAGAGCATTCTATGAGGAGAGTTAATATACCTTGGTAGGCATTTGGGTATAGACCTAGAGGATAATCGCCAATAGTTGCGAAGGAAAGGCTACTATAACATGTGGTGCACGGTAAGGTTACATTGAGGTTTCGGTTTTCGATAAGTGTATATTAAGTTATGATTAATTGTTAGGTGATGTCGATTGTAGGTTCGTGACTAAGTGGTTTGCAGCGAGCGTGGTTACCAGGTGTGTACAAACACTACACACACGAAATCGGTAAAGCTGAAAGTGGCTAAATGGGCCAGGTGGGCCCTGAGGCTAAGTTTGATGAAATGGGTTGGTTGCTTATACGAATTGAATTAGTCATGCAAGATACATGAATTAGATTTCTTTTGGGCCTAATAGGCCATATGATGAGATTTGGGCCTAATAGGCCGTAAGGGAGTGATTTGGGCTTATAGGGACGTAGGCATGTATGTTAGGGTTTATGGACCTTAGGTCTAGTTTGAACAACTCGTAAATTCCATAAGACTTAATTCTAATTAAACATGTCTGTGAACAAGTTGCAGGGTTGGAGTGTGGCAACGGGCGTACACATATCTAGGATTGGATCTAGGGAGAGCTTGGTACTTAAGCGGCCCTAGTGGCCCACCTCCTCTTTTTTGGAATCCTATCTGGTGCGTAGTGTCTGTTCACTTTAATCGCGAAGACTTGTTGATGGGCCAAAGTTCATAGCTAAAACCCGAAAGGGACCGAAATACCCCCGATTTGTAAAATTACTAAAATACCCTGATTTGTAAAATTACCAAAATACCTCCAATTTGTGAAATTATCGAAATACCTCTGGTTTGTGAAATTATCGAAATAACCCCGATTTGTGATATTACCAAAATACCCTGATTTATGAAATTACCAAAATACCCCCGATTTGCAAAATTACCGAAATACCGTTAATTTGTGAAATTACCAAAATACCTTCGATTTATGAAATTACCAAAATACCCCCGATTTGTGAAATTAACGAAATACCCCCGATTTGTGAAATTAATGAAATACCCTCAATTTGTAAAATTACCAAAGTACCCCGGTTTGAAAAATTACTGAAATACCCCTGATTTGTGAAATTACCAAAATACCCCTGTAGAGTAAATTACAAAAATACCCTTGGTAGGTAAATTACGAAAATACCCTTGGTTGGTAAATTATGAAAATACCCTCGATGGGTAAAATGACCGATATGCCCCTGGAGGGCAAAATGATGAAAACGCCCCTACATGTTATGATTATTTTTTTATGTGATTTAAGATTGTTATTGTATGTTGCATTCATGTGTTATTATGTTGCATGGGGATGGGAATATTCGAAAGGGGAAGTGCAGATAGGATCGCATGGTCGCTTGATGACTATGGATCCACCAAAACTTTAGCCACCGAGCGACTATCTTTGCCTTGATAAGTTAGTCATAACCGGTGCTACATAAAGAGTGTAGGGATGGGTGGGTCGATTAAATCCCCATAGGAGTGCAGGGTTGGACAGGAGACGGAGTGCAGGGTTGGTATGGGCATTAATGCATCGCATATGTGGTTTTTTTTAGATGGGCTCAGGCCCCGATAAATATGATTTGTGACATTTATGGGTTAAGGCCCAACTGAGGCTTTTATGGGCTAAGGCCCAATTGCCATTGTTACTGAAATGGGCTTCAGCCCGAACTGTTGTGATTCATGATCTTATTGATGAGGGTTATGCACACTGAGTTTTCGTAAACTCACACCCTCTTTTTAATAATTTTTCTCGGGTAATCCTCAGTAAGCGGTTCGACGTGCTAGAGGACTCGGTGGTGGCCACACTACGAGCAGTTTTGGACTCTAGTATTTTACTTATTTTTAACTTGGGTTAATATTTTGTAATAAGGCCTCTCTTAAATTCTGGTTTTAGTTTTGGATTTTTAGTTTATTATGTTTTAAATCTGCTAAACTTTGTATCACCGTTTTCCAAAATAATATCTGCTTTCAAAATACTACGCTTTCTCGAATAGGTCGTAAACATCACGTTTTCATAAGTCAGTCATTTTAATTAAGTTTCCACAACAAACAAAGTTTTTTTAGATAATAACTTTTTAATAAATGTCGATTAATAATAAACAAATGCAAACTGGGACTTTAGTTTTTAATATCAAGAAAGGTTTTCAAATGGAACCATGGTTTCTCGAAAAGCACCCCAATGTGACACGCCAGATTTGGGCCTAACTTCTAGGCTGGGTCTGGGGTGTTACAGTATGGGCCGGGTTTAGGGTGTTACATTTTTGGTACCAGAGCCCAGTTCAAAACTCGAGCTGTGAAATGGGTTTGGTAGGAATTTATGAAAGTAATGTAAGTTGAGAAAGGTTTTGGAAGATATGGCCTTCGAGTCTACCAGCACCCGATCCACCCAGTTAAGTATTCTAAACTTTGGTATGATATGTATGTTGGGTTTTGATGGGCCTTATGGACGTAGATTAGTATGATAGTGTTAATGGACCTTAGGCCTAGATTAAACAATTCTTTAAATTTCATAAGACTTAATTTTTCTTAATTAAGTAGGTCTGTGAACAAGTCACAGGGTTAGGGTGTGGAAACAGGCATACGCATGTCTAGGATTAGATCCAGGAAGAGCTTGGTATTTAAGCGGTCCTAGTGACTTACCTCCTCTTCTTTGGAATCCTGCCTAGTGCGTAGTGGTTGTTCACTCTAGTGAAGAGGGCTTGCTAACGGGCCAAAAATTTATAACTAAAACCCGAAAGGGACCATCACCCTATTTTTATAAAATTGCTTATATACCCCTAATTTTGTAAATTATCCCAAATGCCCTAGGTTGAGGAAATTTACTAAGACACCCTTGATTTCATAAAATGACCAAAATACCCTTATTTGAAAATTTTATCGAAATACTCCTGGTTTACAAAATTACTAAAATACCCCTCAAATTTTAAAATTACCAAAATACCCCTATTTTGTAAAATCACCAATCTACCATATTTTGGAAAATTACCAAAATACCCCTGTAGGTTAAAATTACGAAAATACCCTTGGGTAGTGAAATGATGAAAATACCCCTAGGTGATGAATGTGAGTTCCTGGATGTTGTTTGCGTGTTTGATGCGTGTATATGGTGCTCTGCTTGATGTTGATTGAATGTGAACTCTAGAATTAGAAAATACAAACTTGAGAATTAAACTTGTAGATAGAATTCGAATTCAAAAGAACTACTATTAAAACTATTTCCCATAAGACTGTCCGTTATTAATCAGTGGAAGAAGAATTATTAATTCATAAAATTTCTAATCAGATAAACGCGAAGTGGTAGAATGAATACAAGGGGTCGAGGACGTCTGGCGCGTGGCCTGGTAGGGGTAAGATGGCTGTGTCAGAACCCGTGGGGTATGGTGACGAGTCGGGGAATGAAATTCTAGTGCCACCAGCTGTGAAGGCAGAGTTTCAAGATCAGGCGACCGGAGATGATGCTGTATCTAAGGCTATGTTAAGGGTTTTCGAGAGAGTTGTTGGAGCAGGCATGGGCACAAGAGCCAGAAAGTCTGTGCCAGCGCGACTGAGAGCCAATAGGGCAAAAGTGTTTAAGGGAATTTCGGGTGTAGCTCCTATTACAGTTGAGTACTGGTTAGAAACAATGGAGCGGATCATGGATGATCTCGACTTCACGGATGAAAAGAAGCTGAAGGGAGTGGTGTCTCTTCTTCGGTACCGTAGTTGACCATATCACCTGGGATTACTTCAAGGTGGCGTTCCAGAGTAAGTGTATTGGAATGAGTTATGTGGATCTTGTGTAGGCGTTCTGAACTGTTCGGTGAAGTAGGTCAGTGGCGGCATATGAAGTAGAATTCCTACGCCTTAGCCGTTATGCTCGAGGGATAGTGGCCACAGAGCATGAGAGATGTATTCATTTTGAGGATGGCCTGAAGGATGATCTACGTGTGCTGATAGCTCCACAATGAGAGCGAGAATTTAATGTGCTTGTGGAGAAATCTAAGATAGCTGAGGAGGTGAGACAGACGAAAAAACTGAACCGGGATAGAGATAGGGGTGGAGGTAAGAGAAACTTTGGATCATTAGGAACAACTAGGAGTAACCAGAAAAGACCTAGGTCAGATGGACCGAGATGGACTGAAAGACTTGCTGCTAACCAAACACGAAGGTGTGCCTGATGTGACAAATTCCATGCAGGCAAGTGTACGGCAGGCAGTGGGAAGTGATTTAGGTGTGGTTCTTTGGACCATCAGATAAGAGATTGTCTTCAGCCACGGGATGAGGAAAGACCCGCAGGGCAGGGAAATGCTTAGCCGGGTACAGGAGGTCAGTAGCCATAGAGAGGTCGTGGTCCAACCAGAGGCGGTAATGGTTTTGGTCAGGGTCGTGGAGCACCAGGCCGAGGGGCAGGAAACACTGAGGTGAGGCAACCGGGGTTGGTTTATGCTGCCAGACGTCGAGAGGAGGCTGATACACCGGATGTTATAACCGGTACGTTTTTAAATTTTAGATTGCCTTATGTTGCATTGATTGACATTGGGTCGACACATTCATATGTTGCTAGCAGTGTGTCTGAAACTTTAAGTTTAAATTTCGAAGCTACCCCTAGGGTGATGATGGTAATTAGCCTATTAGGAAAATCTATGGTAGTAGATAAACTTTATCGGGAGGTACCCTTAAAAGTTCAGGGAATAGTTTTCATGACGGATTTGATGGAATTATCGTTCGGGGAGTTTGACTTAATTTTAGGCATGGACTGGCTAGTGAAGTATCAAGCCAATTTAGATTGTGAAGCTAAGCGTATGGTGTTAACAACCCCCGAGGAAGGTGAAGTGTTGGTGATAGGAGAAAGGGGGAATTGTCTGTCAAACGTTGTAACTGCCTTAAGAGCTGAAAGAATGGTGAGAAAAGGGTGCAAGGTAGTTCTAATGTTTGTACGGGCTTTGGAAGCCAATGACCTAACTGTTGAGGACATTAGGACGGTGAAGGAATTTCCTAATGTCTTCCCCAAAGAGCTTCCGGGATTACCTTTGGATCGAGAAGTAGAGTTTGGAATTGATCTTCTTTCGGGAACAGCGTCGGTATCTATTACTCGATATAGAATGGCACTGAAGGAGTTGGTGGAATTGAAAGCGTAAATCCAAGAGTTGTTGGATAGAGGGTTTATTCAACCAAGTGTGTCACCTTGGGAGTGCCGGTGTTATTTGTTAAGAAGAAGGATGGTTCAATGCGTATGTGTATTGACTATCATCAATCAAATAAGTTAACCATCAAGAACAAATACCCGTTACAGAGGATTGATGACTTGTTCGATCAGTTGAGGGGGCCTCAGTCTTTTCAAAGATAGATCTGAGGTCTGGGTATCATCAGCTTAAGGTCAAGGAGGCAGATATTCATAAGATGACTTTTAGGACTCGCTATGGTCACTACGAGTTCATGGTGATGCCATTTGGGTTGACTAACGCACCAGCAACATTAATGGATATGATGAACCGAGTGTTCCAACCCTACCTGGATCGATTTGTCGTGGTTTTTATTGATGACATCCTGGTCTATTCAAGATTAGAGGAGGAGCATGATTCACATCTGCAAATGGTTCTACAAATTCTGAGGGAGAAGCAGCTTTATGCCAAATTCAGCAAGTGCGAATTTTGGCTAAAGGAAGTTACCTTTCTAGGTCACATGGTGTCAGTAGAGGGGACTAGGGTTGACCCTCAAAAAATTAAAGCGGTGTTGGATTGGAAGCCGTCTAAGTCGGTGGTAGAGATTCAGAGTTTCTTGGTTTAGCCGGGTACTACAGAAGATTTGTGGAAGGATTTTCTTTGATTGCGGCACTATTGACTAAGTTGCTACGAAAAGGAGTTCCATTCGCTTGGTCTGATAAGCAGCCAGAGAGTTTTGAAAAGTTGAAAAGGGTATTGACGGAGGCTCCGGTGTTGATTCAACCAGAGGCTGGGAAGGAATTCGTGATTTATTGTGATTCGTCATACACGGGACTAGGATGCGCATTGATACAAGATGGAAAGGTGGTTGTGTATGCATCACGGCAGTTAAGACTGCACGAAGCAAACTATCCCACCCATGATTTGGAGTTGGCGGCGGTGGTGTTTGCCTTCAAGATTTGGAGGCATTATTTGTATAGGGAAAAATCTGTCATTTACACGGATCATAAGAGTTTGAAGTATCTTTTGACATAGAAGGAGTTGAACCTAAGGCAAAGGAGGTGGATTGAGTTGTTAAATGATTATGACTGCTAGATCGAGTATCATCTAGGTAAGGTCAACGTAGTGGCAGATGCTCTAAGCCGTAAGGTGATCTCTGATTTGAGAGCAATGTTTGCTCACCTTAGCTTATATGATGATGAAAGTCTACTAGCTGAACTTCAAGTGAAACCCTCATGGGTTAGTCAAGTTAAGGAGAAACAGTAGATCGATGGATTGCTTAGGGGGAAGTTGCAATTGATTTGAAGTGATGAGCCAACAAAATTTAGTGTGAATGAGGAAAGATTATTATGTTTTCAAGGGAGAGTGTTCATGCCAAAAGACCCTGAGTTGAGGAGAAAGATTTTACAAGAAGCGCATGGTAGTCCATACGCTATGCATCCTAGAGGGAGTAAGATATATCGAGATTTACGGGAGTAGTTTTGGTGGCCAGGCTTAAAACAAGACGTGACTGAATTAGTGGGGAAGTGTTTACCTGTCAGCAGGTAAAGGCGGAGCATCAGTTACCATCAGGGTTGTTGCAACTGGTGAAGATTCCTCAGTGGAAGTGGGAAGGGATCACAATGGACTTTGTTAGTGGGCTACCTCTCACGCCTACTAGAAAAGATTCAGTTTGGGTGATCGTTGATCGGTTGACGAAGTCTGCTCATTTTGTACCGGTTTGGGTCGATTATTCCTTACAAAAGTTAGCTAAGCTGTATATAGCGGAGATTGTAAGGCTGCATGGAGTACTTGTGTCGATTATCTCAGATCGAGATCCTAGGTTTACGTCAAGGTTTTGGAAGGCGTTGCATCAAGTGTTGGGTACGAAGTTAGATTTCAGTATAGCGTTTCATCCTCAGACCGATGGACAGTCTGAGCGAGTGATTCAGATCTTAGAGGACATGTTAAGGGGTTGTATCATTGATTTCAGAGGTAGTTGGGAGGAGTTTCTACCATTGGCAGAGTTTGCTTACAACAACAGCTACCAGTCAGTATTCAGATGGCACCCTATGAAGCATTGTATAGGCAGAAGTGTCATACTCCTACCTGTTGGATGGAATTAGGGGAACGTCAAATTTTGTGTCCGAAGTTGGTTACCGAGACAGAGGAGAAGGTTGAGTTTATTTGGGCTTGACTAAAGAAAGCGTCGGACAGACAGAAGTCATATGTTGATTTGAAGCATAGGGACATAGAGTTTGCCGTGGGTGACAAGGTGTTCTTGAAAGTGTCACCATGGAAGAAAGTATTAAGATTTGGACGGAAGGGTAAGTTAAGTCCCAGATTCATCGGACCTTATCAGGTGCTGAAATGAGTTGGATCAGAAGCGTATTAGCTAGAGCTACCTTCTGAGCTAAGCCAGATTCACGATGTATTTCATGTCTCTATGTTAAGACGACATCGTTCAGATCCATCTCATGTGGTACCTGTAGAGGAAATCGAGGTAAGACCTGACCTATCCTTTGAAGAGGAGCCAGTGGAAATCTTGGATTGTGATGTCAAAGTATTACGAAGGAAGAAGGCCCCATTGTTTAAGGTTCTATGGTGGAATCACGACTCTGAGGAGGCTACATAGGAACCGGAGGAAGCGATGCAACAGTAATACACATATCTATTCGGATCAAGTAACTTCGAGGACGAAATTTGTTTAAGGGGGTAGAACTGTAACATCTTGAATTAATAGGCCTTTGTATTTGATATATATTTCGTTCAATGTGTTAATTTGAGTACTTAAGGGGCTCAGATTGGCCGAGGCCTTGGCTAAATTTTCTGTTAGGACACTAGAGGGTTTAAAAGATGTTATCTGTGTTTTAAACATAAGTGGGCTTGTGGCCCAGTGGCAAAATGGTGCCATTTAGAGAGCAAGAAGGTGGCATCAACTGAGGAGGCCCAAACTCAAGGGGCATGAAGCCCAATTCCTTTAATTTTAATTAGCTAAATTTCAGCATATAGGTGGGTAAGGTTGGACGGCAACAAGGCTAAAAAATAGGGAGATTTATCTATTGAATAATATATATAATTGTGCTGATATTAGTTATGAGTAGATTAAGGAGAAAAGATAGG
This sequence comes from Gossypium rotundifolium, assembly GCA_025506655.1. Taxonomy (NCBI): domain Eukaryota; kingdom Viridiplantae; phylum Streptophyta; class Magnoliopsida; order Malvales; family Malvaceae; genus Gossypium; species Gossypium rotundifolium. The sequence continues at coordinate 94,656,186 of CP106729.1, read as the reverse complement.
AGTTATCTGTTGTAAGCAGAGTTGGCCGAAATTCCAACTCTGAAGGGAGGAAGAATTAGTTTTGATGTGGCATAAGGGGTGCTAAAATTGCCCATGTTTGTCAATAAGTCTCGGTTTTCAGAAGAGGGCAATTCTGGCATTTGATAGGTAAGTGCCGAAATTCCCTATAGATAGGAGTGTATCTCTTCAAATTCCAGCATCTGAACCCTATTCTTTGTGCGGAAATTCTCAGTCCTTCTCTACACTTTCTATTCTCTTTTCTTTTCCAAAAGCTGAAACCTCCCAACTTTCTTCTCATTTCCATAACCGAATACCTTTGTCTATTCCTTTTTCTCTCTATTTATTTCTCTACTAAAAGCTGAAACCTCTTAATTCACTTTCCTTTTCCATTCTTTTCCTCTTGTGTCGATTTCTCCATAAACTGATATTTTCTTGAAGTGTTGATTTCTCTACAAAGGTAAGAACCTAATTCTTTTCTCTTTCAGTTTTGAGACTATAGCCGAATGGCTAGTAGATTGATAGGCTATCTTTAGTTTGACACTTTCGTTAATCGTATGTTCTTTTGGGCGGTGCTTCTGGAAATCATAGTAGATCGAATCATCCAGATCTCAAAAAAGCCAGAAACCATTAATCTCTAGTATCCTATCAATTTCGGGATCTCAAGGTAAGGGATTTCTTTAGATTCCTATTAAGATTCGCTATCATAATTGAGATATTAACTCATATGATATGGTTTAACCCTATTTCGCTATAGTAGTTCTGACAAGGACTTTTTGGATAGAATCAAATATGGATCAGGCAAAGGAGAGGGTTGGGTCCATGAACCCAATCCTTAAGTTTAAGAAACGAGCAGTGTCTGTTGTTCAAGATTGGCCACCAGGTTGTGGACCGACTTCTGAACAGCATCTTAGACAGATAACAGCCGTATCGACTTCTGACAGTGTCGACATAGAGGGTGTCGTCGTAACCATAATAAGATGTGTTGATTCTTAACACATAAGCATTGATATATTATATGTATGCTAAGGGCTAAAAATCGGAAAGAAAGGTTGTATGAACAGTCGTATTACCCATGTAATATCCTGGAATAGGGGCTATTTTGTTATTACATTGTTTGCATGTGTTTGATCTGTGGTGTGGTTATTTTTGATGTCTTGGGGCTTAGTTGTAAGCCTGATGTAAGCCTGAGTGGTAGGGAAAATTTTAGTTTTTAAGCTTTAAGTGGATGGAGCCAAGGAGCTAAGGGTTATAGGTATTTTAGGTGGATTTTAGCACAAAAAAAGAGGGTTGGCAAGGTGGTAGAAGGACGCCACTTAGAGCTTGAATTTGGCGTCACTTGCAAGGGAAGGAGGTCCCATGTTCGAGCTGCGAAAGCCTCATCTTTTTGCTTCCATTTTGACACCAAGGTGGTTGAGTGTGGACCAAGTCAAATAATTTAAATGGTGGGTGGAGAGAAAATCATGGAGGTTGACTAGTTCAAAGTTGTTTGAACTAGTGGTTGGGAGTGTTTGTAGGTGGTGGCGAATCTTGGGTGCTTCATGGGGAGTGGACGGTTGGTAGGTGAGTAAGGGGTGTCCAAACTTCCTTAGGCATTTTGGTGATTTTCGCCACCTTTGTTTGGGGTACCAAAAGCGAATTTTCAAAGTAGGTTCTCCCATTTTACTTCTTGAAATCGAAAGTCCAAAGCAACCATACCTTTGCGAAATTTGTTTGGTTTCTCTTGATTTTCATTGATAGCCGAAATTAGGTACTTCTTTCTTCTCATATTTTCATTTCTTTCTTTCTTAAAACACTTGTGCCAAAATTCATATTGCCTTCTTAGCTTAATTTTCTCTCTCTATTTTTAATCTACTTTGTCGTTTCTCTTCTTCTTTAATTATTTCTTTGCTTCTACTTCCAAAATCAGAGCAATTCTCCACTTGTTTCTCTCCATTTCACTTGAGCGAAACCATCTCATCTTGTCCCTCAAACTTTCTTTTCTTTTCTCAAACCCTATTGCAGTAACCCCCTATCTCTTTTCACTTCTACTCTTTCTCTCTTACCACTCAAGCCGTACCATAAGTGGTGTTAAACACCTATAGCCGAACCTCCCCTCTCCTAGTAGTTTTCATCTTGGCCGAATATTAGTGTGGTGTGGATCTCTTCTAGTGTAGTTCCAATCGGGTTTAGAGGAAGGTAAGTGGTTTAGCCGAATGGCTATTTCTTTCCCTCTTTGTTATTTGTCAACTTTTACAAAGGTAAGAGTTGGTTGCGGCAATTGTTGTTAAGGGTGCTAATCAAATGTGGAACCGAATTGTTGTAGGACATCCGAGATTTCGAAACAATCAAGCGAAGCCTTTATCTATGAGTGATCGGTTGGTAAGTAGTCGATTGGTAAGAAGTTGTTTTGTTAGTCACTCTTTTAGTTTTCGTTAAGCCGAAGGCTTGTGAGGCTAACTATTTGCGTTATAGGGTGTGGCCGTTTGCATAAGGAGGAACCATCGTTGGTTCGAGATTTGGTAGGAAACCAAATCATTTGCTGGTAAGGGTTGAACGTTAACCCTTTGATTTATTTGGTTTGGCCGAATGGCCTTAGTTTTGATGTTCATGTTTGGCCGATTATAGGAGCAAGGTATTCAAGGGTCTTAGATTGGTTCTTTGGGATTAAGGTTTGCGCTTTAACAGGTGTGTAAACTAACACACTCTTTGCTTAGTAATATGCTTAATAACCTGATTGTTTAACAAAGCCAAAACGGTATGGTTGAGTGATATGATACCCTATAGGGTATACGCACGGATTCAGGTAAGTCCGTTTCATTACGAGTTTTGTTATTGATATATGATATCATGATCTATGATGTATGTGTTGTTAGATGCAATATTAACATGTTAGCATGATTTGCATGATTGGCATACTTTACATGAGTCGGTATGATATGTCTATGGGTGATATGAGAGGAGGAGGAATATGATATCCGTGTCTTTGGGACACCAGAGGTTTGGCACCTCATAGCGACTTGTCCCAGTGGCTTAGTACCACAGTGGGTTGGCCCCACAGTTGATATTACGGGATTGTCGCCAGTGATTTGGTATCACATGTGGGTTGGCCCCACAACTTGGCTATTCGTGACTTCGGTCACCAGTGATTTGGTATCACGTTTGTGTCTTTGGGACACCAGAGGTTTGGCACCTCATAGCGACTTGTCCCTGTGGTTCAATGCCACCGTGGGTTGGCCCCGCTATTGAGATACGGGATCGTCACCAGTGATTTGGTATCACACGTGGGTTGGCCCCACAGATGGATTATTCGTGACTTTGGGTCACCAGTGGTTTGGCACCACATTGATGGATATCGTGACTTTGGGTCACCAGTGGTTTGGCACCACCAGTGGTTTTGTACCACACCGGGTAGAAAGGGTGCTATGGATGGTTAGGATCGGGTGCATTAATTGTATTGCTTTGTTATGATGTGTGTTAGTATGTTGCATTCATCGGGAGGGGATTTATGCCCGAGTCTTGTGACTCACCTTCTCCTTATCATTCCGGTGACACTTAGATCACGGACATGGAGCCGGGTGGACTCGAGGTGACCATGCCATGAATAAACTTCGGAGTTGCATCGATTTAAAAACTTGGTACTATATTTCATATTTTCTTTTATTTGGTTTGTTGGGATTGTAAAGGCCTTTTAAAAATTATGTTTTGGTTATATATATGCTTAGATTTGATTTCAAATATGCCTTAACAAATTATTGGGTTAATATTGGATAAAACTTGGAAAGATAAGGTTTTCAAAACTACAAAGCGATATGTTTTAAACTTTACCATCGGGTATCACGCTGTAATTTAAAATGAATGCAACTCGAATGTTTTCCAAACTTAAACTAAGTTCAAAATGTTTTTAAGCAACTAAAAAGGAATAACTCGAATTTCCAAATGATATAAATTGGTTTTACTATTAGATTCAACTAAGTTTTCAAAACTTTCGGGTTATCAAAATTCACTATCGGTTTTAAACAATCATACCCAAGATTTTTTTTACAAACACAGCAAAGAGTTTTCATCAACCCTTTAACCGGAAACCTAACCTCTCAAATACGAATTTCCCCGCAACATACCAGATTCGGTCGTGGTGTATTGGCCGGGTTTGGGGTGTTACAACCCAGAAGGGGTAGGCATGGGATGCCACGTACGTAACCATAGAAACTTTTCTATGTGAATCGTAGCATGTGAAAGTATGAGATCTGTTAGATGGCTTGATGACTTGTTTCTTGTATGTATGCATGCATGGGATGGGATTGATTGATGGATTTATGGTAAGGGAGTAGGGTCGCGAGGCGATCGTGGCTTTGCCACAGGCAGCATAGCTATTGAATACTATAATGTATTTTTGAGGTTCGCGTTTATTGGTCTATATAATGAGCGACATGACCACCGATCCGGTGTGTAGCGGATGGAGGTTGATTGTAGAAATCCCACGGTGTAGCAGTTGGTGCGGGGTGTGTAGAGGATGGACTCTTAGGTTTTGGGATGGGCCATGATGCATGACATATTTTGTTACCATTGCATGCGGGCCAAGGCCCATAATATGTTTGTGGGCCCTAGGCTTTTATGTGTTTTCAAGTTTTGCTGCTGAGTCTTGGTGACTCACCTTTTATTTTTCCCACTCTGAGATGAGTAGTAGACCGTGGACACGGGAGACGAGGCAGACTCGAGGGGCCATCAAGACTTTCATTATCATTATGGATTATTATTTTTTTTTGGAATATATTTTTGTAATAAGGCCCCATATCTTAGGTTTCCAATTTATTTGTTACTTGATTTACTTTATTTTACTTTAATATGTAACATGTTTATAAAACTATGTGTGCCCAAAGTCTTAGTAATAAAATGGAATGATAAATGGCCTTTTCAAATCCACTCAACATAAAAGTTTAAGTTTCTTTTATTTTTTTTCAAATAATGACTAAATAAATTGAAATTTTCAAAACCCATCGAAGCAAAGTTTTCAAGAATTAAACCCGTAGCATACCAGATCCGGTAATGACGTATGGGCCGGGATTGGGGTGTTACATTATAAAGTAGCTTCACATCAATATCCCATCGGTAGAAGCCTTAGAACAAATGTCTAACAATGTCAAGATCATGAAGGACATTCTACCTAAGAAGAAGAGGCTTAGTGAGTTCTAAACTGTAGCATTAACAGAGGAGTGCAGTGTGTTCCTACAATTAAAGCTACCTCTGAAAGTGGACCCTGAAAGCTTTACTATACCTTGTAATATTAGAGAATCTTACTGTGGTAAAATTTTATGCGATCTAGGAGCAAACAACAACTTGTTGCTAAAGTCTATTTTTCATATGTTGGGCATAGGTAAAGTAATACCCACAGTTGTGACACTCCAACTAGCTGATTGATCTTTGGCATACCCAAAAGGAAAGATCAAAGATGGTTTGGTATGTGTAGATAAGTTTATCTTACTTGCTAATTTTATTGTCTTAGATTTTGAAGCAGATATGGAAGTGTCAATCATCTTAGGGAGACCTTTCCTAGTAACGAGAAGAACATTAATAGAAGTGCAAAAAGGAGAACTCACAATGAGAGTTCAAGATGATCAGGTAATATTTAATATTCTTAAATCCATGAAATTCCTTGATCCAACAGAATAATGTTCAGTAATGAAGGAGCTAGAAACCTTAGTTTCTATGGAATGGGAATGCAATCCTGTAGAAGACTCATTGGAAAACACTTTAGGGTCTAAGCTATTAGAAGATGAACAAGGTAAGGACAATATAGCTTTAATGGAAGCCAATTCAAGGGACTATGTTCAACCAAAATAATCTGAACAATTAGAGTTAAAAGCTTGGGAATGCACACAACCCAAGTTGTTAATCGAGGAACTGCTCAGACTCGAACTTAAGGTACTTCCCTCTCATTTGAAATACATTTATTTGGGTAACTATTCTACTTTACCTGTGATTATTTCAGCAGAACTAACAAAAAGCAAAGAGGAGCTATTAACCTAAGTTTTAAAGAAATTTAAAAAGGCGACCGACTAGACCATAACTGATATTTGAGGAATAAGCCCATCCTTTTGTATGCACAAGATTATTTTAGAGAAGGGCAAGTAAGCTAGAATTGATGGGCAAAGGAGACTCAATCCAATAATGAAAGAGGTAGTTTGAAAGGAAGTTATCAAATGGTTAGATGCAAGAATTATTTACCCTATTTCAAATAGTTCATGGGTAAGTCTGATATAGTATGTACCAAAGAAAGGTGGAATGATGTTTGTGGAGAATGAATGTAACGAGTTAATCTTGACGAGGACAGTCACGGGTTGGAGAATCTGTATAGACTACAGAAAATTAAACAAGGCCACTTGAAAGAATCATTTTTCTTTACCTTTTATGGATCAGATGTTGGACCGACTGGCAGGTAATGAATATTATTATTTTTTTAGATGGATATTGAAGATATAACCAAATAGTTGTAGCCATGAAAGACCAACACAAAACAACTTTTACTTGCATGTACGATACATTTTCTTTTAAGTGAATGCCTTTTGGTTTATATAATGCACCTACAACATTTCAACAATGCATGATGGCAACATTTACTGATATGATTGAAAATTTTGTTGAGGTATTCATGGATGATTTTTCTGTTTTTTGTAATTCATATGATGTTTGTTTGAGTAATTTGGGAAAGGTACTAATGAGATGTGAGGAGAAAAATCTTGTCCTTAACTGTGAGAAATGTCACTTTATGGTTAAGGAAGGGATTATCTTATGACACAATTTCCAGAAGAGAGATCGAAGTCGATAAAGGAAGAGGATGCTGATAAATCGTAATATATACATATTTTAATCATGCATTTAGCATTCTTTTGGATGATTTATCCCTTGAAATATGGAATTTGATTCTCCTAATCCTTTAATTTCATGTTTTATACTTAGGAAAGCACAAGAGGATGAAAAAAATGAGAAACGGGCCAAAAATAGAGAAATGGGCCAAAGTAAGAAATCCACACGGCTTGGAGCTCACCACACGGTCATGCCACTTTAGCAGACTCAAACATGGTCCTGGGCTCAATTCACACGGGCATGCGCCACAGGCGTGTCCCTACCATGACCTGTTTTAATTCCACCTGGAAAAGGATACTTAGAGGAAAAGAAAGACATTCCGAAAGCCTATATAAACACTCTAAATGTATCCTAAGAGGAGGAGGCCGTGAGGCGAAGCCAGAGAGGGTCGAATTGTGGAATTTAAGCGAAGATAGCCAGTTGATTCATCTGAAGAAGCCGGAATCATACTCAAAACGGAAGATCTTCCCTTTAATTTCCTTCAGATGGTTTTAGGGTTTTTCTTATGTTTTGTTTTATACTTTCTTCTGAGATGTATTCTTTTATAAACATAAACTAAACCCCTTTAATACCTAAGGGGGATGAAACCTAAGATGAATCTTATTATTGTTTTCTGAACTATATGATAAATATTTGATTTGTTCTTAATTATGTGTACTTTATTCTTTCTTTGATATTTCAGGATATTGATTCAAGTTTTGATATGCTTAGGCAGTAGAGCAAAAATATCTGTTTAAGAGTAGATCTAGCATAGTTAAGCGGAGTTGATCGCACTCCTAGAGATAGGATAAAAAAATCTGTCGGATTAGAGTCAAACCTAATATGGGAGTCCATAGATTGAGTTAATACAACTCTAGGGGTTTTAATTAGAAAGAGATTTCAATTAATCAACCTAGGTTTAGACGTTAGTAGCCTCGAGAGAGGTATTAATATAAATTAGGCAATCTTGCAGATTAAGTCAAATGAACAAATCGTCTGGTTTAGAGTTAGATAACAAGTGAAGTCTAGGTGGATTCTTCCTTAGGTATTATCTTGATCAATTGATTTTTTCAAAAGTATTTCCCCAATTCATTCTCTATGTCTTAGCATCTTTAGCTTAGTAATTAGTTAGTTTTAGATTAGACATCAATTCCCTTAATCTTTAGGCTAAGTAATAGAAAGATAGTAATTATTAATACCTTTGGTCCTTAAGGATACGATATTTTCGGTCTTGCCATAGCTATACTATCAAACGATAGGTGCGCTTGCCTTATTCGTTGTCATAGTTAGTTTGGACACGATCAAGTTTTTGGTGCCGCTGCCGGGGACTAAGATATTAGGAAAACTAATTTTTTATTACTTTAGCCATTTTATTGAAATTTATATTTATTTTATTTTTAACTTTACTAATTTCTTTTATTCGTTTCTGGCAGGTACCTTTAGTTTATGACTAGAAGGAACCCGACATGACCCTTGATTTTTGACAGTGATATAGAATGTACCATTCGCAAAAATAGTAGGGAAATAAGGCGAAGCCTACAGTACATAGAAGAAGAGCAAGAAAATGATCCTGATACTACCGAAGAGATGGCTGATAATAATCCACTACCTCCTGTGGTGGCAGCAAACCAGGTGAATCAAAATCCTACTCCTCGCACTATGTATGGTTATGCTAAACCTAATTTAATAGGAACAGAATCTAGTATTGTTAGACCTGTTGTTGCTGTAAATAATTTTGAACTAAAACCTAGCACTATACAGATGATATAGCAGTTTGTTCAGTTTTATGGTTTGCAGGATAAGGACCCTAACAATCACTTGGCAAATTTTCTAGAATTCTGCGACACTTTCAAGATCAATGATGTTTTTTATGATACCATTTGCCTTGATTGTTTTCCTCTTCATTGAGGAACAAAGCAAAATAGTGGTTGAACTCGTTACCACGAGGATCAATCACTACATGGGAACAAATGACAGAAAATTTTTTATTAAAATATTTTTCACCTGCTAAAATGGCTGAGTTGAGGAATGATATCTCTTCTTTTGTGCAGATGGATTTAAAAACACTTTACGATACATGGGAGAGATACAAGGATCTACTGAGACAGTGCCCTCACCACGAGCTACCCTTATGGCTACAGGTTCGAACCTTTTACAATGGTGTGAACCCCTCAACTAGGCAACTAATCGATTCATCTGCCAGCGACACCCTGAATAACAAGACCCCTGAAGCGGCTTATGAGTTTATTGAAGAGATGTCACAGAACTATCAGTGGCAAGTTACGAGGACAAAGCCAACAAATGCCGCCAGTGTCTTCAACCTCAACGCAGTAACCATGCTATCAAATCAGGTAGAATTATTAAATAAAAAGATTGATAGTTTATGTAGTTCTTTGCAGGTACATTTAGTTACGCAGTGCGATACGAATGGATGAGGGATGAGCAATGCAGAATATCCACCTTACAACCCAAGCGTTGAAAACGAGCAAGTTCACTATATGGGTAATAATTCTAGACCTCAAAATAACCCTTATAGTAATACTTACAATCCAGGTTGGAGGAACCATCCCAATTTCTCATGGGATGGCCAAGGAAATCAAAGAAAACAACCCCTCCTAGGTTTTCAACAGAAACCTTTCTCACAAGAAAAGAAGCCGAACCTTGAGGATATGCTAGGAAACCCATTTTTAGAATACCGAAACTATGCTGAATAATTAGCAAACATTAATTCAAGGGCATAAAAATCAATTAGGATAGTTAACCAAGTTAGTTTCTAAAGGGAAACTAGGTCATTTACCTAATAATATCGAACCTAAACCACAAGAGCAAGTGAAGGCAGTAACATTAAGGAATGGAAAGGTATTGGTTGAAACAGTAAAAAAGATGCCACAAGAAATTAATAAGGAAAAGGATAAGGAAGTCGAGAATGTAACACCATCACGTAAAGAATGTAAACCACCAATCCCATATCCAGAAAAGTTAAAGAAAGATCGCTTAGACGCACAATACGGTAAATTTCTTGAACTTTTTAAACAGTTACATATTAACTTACCTTTTGTTGAAGCTATTTCGCAGATGCCGACGTACGCAGAATTCCTAAAAGAGCTTCTCACAAATAAAAAGAAGTTTGAAGAGATATCAACCGTGGATGTAACATCCTTAAATAAGGGCTATTGGGTTTGAACTTTTTTTCATATGTATTGATTAATTGTGTTATTAATTGAGGGGTTTTAGAGTCTAGTTATAAGTCAAGGGTAGGCCCGAGCTACAGGAAAAATTTTATTCTTAAGCTTTAGTTTAAGGGAGCCGAAGGAGCTAGGGGTTAAGTATATTTCGTGGGGAATTTAAGCACAAGAATTGGATTGGAAGAGTGGCAAAGAGGCGCTACTTAGGGCCTTGAAAGTGACGCCACATGCAGGGAAGGGGGAGCTCAGGTTCGAGCAGCAGAAATCCCATTTTTGCTTACCATTTTGACGCCAAGGAGGGTGGAGTTGTGCTCAGCTCAAACTCTGTCAGATAAGATTTAAATGAGTGGAGAAAAGGGGATTTAGGAGTTTGATCAATTCAAACTCATTTGAATGGTTGGCCAGGAGTGATTTAGGGGGGTTTGCCGAAATCTAAACTCTAGTGTGAGAGGAGTAATCGGTTGGGAGACTTAGGAGAGGTGCTGTCTCTCCATAGTCAGGCTAGGTGACATTTTTAGCTAGCAAAAGCCTTGATGCATTCGGTTGAGAAGCAAATTGAAACCCTCTTTCTTTTTTTTTCAACTTGCTGAATTCTCCCTCAATGCACCATTTGAAGCAAAAGCCGAAAGCTTCTTAGGCCATTGTCGAAACTCTTTAGGAGCCTCTAGCCGAACCCCATTTGAGTTCTCTCTTTTTTTTCTTTGAACCGAAACCTCTTAGGCTGAATTCCCTTTGTTTTCCTTTTATTTTCTTTGAAGCTGAAACTTGTTTCACTTCTCTTCTCCCATTTTTTCTCAAAAGCTGAATCTATTCTCTTCTCTTCATCTTTTTCTTTTCTCAACCCCATTGCCGAAATCTCTCTCAAATCTCCCCTTCTTGTTCTATCTTTTCTCGAATATCAATCAAGCATAGATCCCCCTTGGTTTCATCTCTAATCGGATCTGAAGAGGGTAAGTGTTCTTAGCCGAATCTTTGCTATTTCCTTTCTCTTTTCTCTATCGACTCACATGGGGACAAAAGTTGAATTTCAGCATTTGTTGACATGATTCCTAATCATCTATGGAAACCAATTTCTCCTAGGTTTTTGGGATTTGAAGTAGTGGATCGGGGTTATTTATTCTTTGCCAATCGATTTCATTAAGTCTATGGTAAGGGTTCATGTCGATCTAATCTTTCTATCATTCTTTTGAAAAGCCAAAGGCTATTAGTGACCTTGTTTAGTTTGCCGATTGTAGGAGGGAGTAGATCTCCGGGATTGTGGGCGTGCGACTTAAGCCTAAGGGCTTGGGTGTAATCAATCCTGGTAAGGGCCTTCTTGTGCGTTATCTCACTTTTCAGGATTTTTAAGTGAAGTCGAATGACTTTTGCTAATGATCTAAGTGTGGCCGAATGGCCTTGTTAATGATATTGGTATGGCCGAATATAGGATAAAGGAGATCTAGTGTGTTAGATCAGGAACTTGGGGATTCAGCAATCACGTTAGTGATCAGGTGTGTAACTTACACACTTCTTAATCATAGTAGATATGTTAATAATCTAAACATGTTAAAAATCGAAAGTTGTGTAGATCATGATATGATACCTTAACGGGTATGAGCATGGATTTTGGGTAAGTACGTTCTGATGAGATTATGCCATATGATATTTGATGCTATGATCTACGATACAATTGATATATGTGTAATATTAAAGCATGTTGGCATGATTTATATATGTGTTGCATAATTATGGGTGATATGAGAGGAGGGGGAAGATTTGATATCTGTGTCTTTGGGACACCAGAGGTTTGGCACCTCCGGTGGTTTGGTACCACGATAATTTCGTGACTTTGGGTCACCAGAGGTTTGGCACCTCATAGAGACTCGTCCTGTTAACCCGCACCACAGTGGGTTGGCCCACATTTAACGTGGGTTGGATTGTCGCCATGATTTGGTATCACAATGTGGGTTGGTCCCACATATGGATTATTGTGACTTTGGGTCACAATGTGGTTTGGCACCACATTATTATTGATATCGGTGACTTTGGGTCACCAGTGGTTTGGCACCACCAGTTGTTTAGTACCACACAGGGTAGAAAAAGGAGTTGTGGATGGCTAGGTTTGGGTGCATGACATGTTTGCTTGATTATGACTTGTGTAAGTATGTTGCTATAATCGGGAGGGGGATTATGCACTGAGTCTTGGTGACTCACCTTCTCCCTTATCTTTTCAGGTGACGCGTAGATCGCAGATGAGGAGTCGGGTGGACTCGAGGTGGCCATGCATCTTAGTTTGGTTTTGACTTTAAACTGCTATCTCGATTTTATTAATTTTCTTTAAATTTGGTTTTGGGTTTTGTAATAAGGCCGCTAAGTATTATTTTGGGTTTTTATTATTTGCTTTTATTTTGATTATATTATACATATGTTGGATATATGAACTTGTTAAATTAACCGGTAAAAAGTAATGTTTTCAAAACTATAACTCCTTCGGGTTTTTAAAGCGTTGCCATCGGGTAACACCACTTATAAGTTGATAACAAAGGTAACTTGAATGTTTTCAAGCTTAAATTTCCAAACAAATTCTAAAGCAAACGGTTTTAACTCGATTATACTCATTGTACTCAGTTTTCAAAAAGTATCGTATGTTTTCTAAAAACTTGAAACAATAAGTAGGTTTTTCAAGCATGAGTTTTAAAGCGGCTATCACACGATTTCAAAATCATCTTAAACAAGGATTTCTAAATTATTCATCCTATAAGAGAGTTTTTTTTAAAAAAAGAAAATTATCCGACAAACTTTTGGTTTAAAAAGGTTTTCACTCCGTAGCATGCCAGATTCGGTCGTGGTGTGTTGATCGGGTTTGAGGTGTTATATTTTTGGTATCAGAGCCAAGTTTAAAAGCTCAGCTGTGGGCTCGAGGCCCAAAATATTTAAAAGTAGGGTTTTGAAAAGTTTTGTGGAAAAGGGTACATGGTTTGAACAGCATGGCACCGAGTCTCCGGCACCATTCCGCCCAGGTAAGTATCCCTAACCATTGTGTGAATTATATGTGGGGGAAATGGGTATTTCGGGGTCGTAGATTAGTAGATTAGGAGTTATTGAACCCTATGAATAGCTCACTCCAACACAAATTACATAAGACTTAAAGATCCACTAAACAAACCTGTGAGTACATCGTTAAGTTAAAGGTGTGGCAACCATTGTGCGCATGTCTAGGATTGGATTCAGGGGGAGCTTGGTATTTAAGCAGTCCTAGTGACTCACCTCCTCTCCGCTCGAATCCTAACTGGTGCGTAGTGATAGTTCACCCTCACTGAGATGACTTATTCACAGGCTAAATTCAATAACTAAAACCCGAAAGGGACCAGCCATCTTGTTTTGTATAACCCTAAAATTAAACCATGGTTTCAAAATGACCGAAATACCCTTGATTTGAAAAAGGACCAAATTATCCCTGACTTGTAGAATTATCGAAATACCCTCGATATGAAAAATTACCTAAGTACCCCCAAATTGAAAATTCCCAAAACACCCTTACTTCATAAAATCACCTAGAACCCTATTTTGTAAAATTACAAAAATACCCCTGGTTTATGAAATTATCAAAATACCCCCGATTTTTGGAATTTCTAAAATATCTATGATTTGTAAAGATTTCCAAATTAACCCTGATTTATTACTGAACTACCCCGATAGGCTAAATTACAAAAATACCCCCGGGTAATGAAATAACGAGAATACCCCTACAAGTGGTGAGTGTAGGTGGAGGACGTTATTGAGGAATGAACGTGATTTTCTGAATTAGGGTAGAAGACTTAAAATGAAAACCTTGTGATGATCGAAAGAACTGCTACTAAACTTCCTTACATAAAACTTGCTCGTGGGTAATCAGTGGAATAGAAACTAATGCATAAAATTTTTTAGCAGATTAAGGCGCGAGCATAGTCATGAGTTCTAGGGGACGTGGTCGTAATGTGTGAGGTCATGGTAGAGGTAGAATGACCGTATCGGAACCAGTTAGGTCTGGTCAAGGATCGAGAATGAGATACCACCACAGTGCTTTGGTGTTGAGTTCGTGATCGACGGGATGATCGATGTCGCAGCGATCTTGTGGGTGCTTGAAAGAGTGGTGGAGTAGGTAGAGGCACGGAGCTCGAAAATCAGATCTCGAGCGACTCGAGCCAATAAATTTGAGGTGTTTCGAGGTGTTTCTGGTGTGGCCCCCAATACGGCTGAGTATTGGTTGGAGGCAACAGAACGAATCATGGATGATTTGGATCTGACGGTTGAAGATAAACTGAAAGGGGTAGTGTCGCTTCTCTAAGATGAGTCATACCAGTGGTGGCTCACGGTTTAGGATTGTGCTGCAGCAGATGATCTCACTTGGTATTATTTCAAGGCAGCTTATCAGAAGAAATATATGGGGACCAGTTATATTGATGCGCAGAGGAAGGAATTTCTGAGGCTGGTTTAGGGGAGTAAGTCCGTAGTAGAATATGAGGCAGGATTCTTGAGGTTGAGCCGGTATGCACGTGGTATCATAGCTACGGAGCATGAGCGATGTGTCAGGTTTGAGGACAGACTGAGGGATGAGCTGAGATTGCTGATTGCTCCACAGCAGGAGCGGGAGTTTCCTGTGTTGGTAGAGAAGGCTAAGGTACCTGAAGGGGTTAAGGAATCGATGAGACAGAATACGGATAGGAACAGGCAGAAGAGAGGGTTTGGACCATCTGGATCAGCCAAAAACTCTCAGAAAAGGGCTAGGCAAGGTGGGCCGAATCAGTCTGGGAGACCTGTTGCTAATCAAGGACCAGCGCAGTGTAATCGGTGTGGAAAATCTCATTGGGGAGGATGTTGGACCAGTGGTAAAGGATGTTTTGAGTGTGGATCGCTGGATCATTGGGTAAGAGACTGTCCCCGGAAGTTAGCCAAGATTCAATCTGAGGGGCAGGGTCGAGCTCAGTTTAGGAATGAGGGACCACAATCACAGAGGGGTCGTGGTGCTGATAGAGGAGGAAATGGTTCTGGTTGGGGCTGTGGGGCACCGGGCAGAGGTGCAGGCAACACTAAAGCAAGACAACCTGGATTGGTATATGCAGCGAGGCATCGAGAGGAGGGCAATGCACCGAACGTCATAACCGGTACGTTCTAATCTTTGGATTACCATATACTGCTTTGATAGATGTGGGTTCGATGCATTTGTATGTTTCCAATAGTATAGTAGAGACTATGAACCTAGACTTCGAGACTACTTCTAGGGAGATGATAGTAATTAGCCCTCTAGGTCACTCTGTAGGAGTAAATAAATTATATAGGGATGTACCCCTAGAACTTTAAGGGGTCGTGTTTTTGGCTGATTTGATGGAACTACCATTTAGGGAGTTCGATCTAATTCTCGGGATGGATTGGCTGGTGAAGTACTAGGCCAGTTTGGATTGCGCCGCTAAGCGCATGGTGTTGAGGACAATAGAAGGTGAGGAGGTGGTGATGATAGGTAATAGGAGAGATTACTTATCCAATGTGGTCTCTGCACTGAAGGCGGAAAAATGGTCAAGAAGGGCTATGAGGCGTTTCTGGTTTGGGTGTGTGCCTTGGAGGCCAAGGAGTCAGCAGTGGAGAATGTCTGAATAGTGAAGGAATTTGCTGACGTATTCCCTGAAGAACTTTCGGGTCTACCTTCAGACCGGGAAGTTGAATTCGGTATAGACTTGTTACCTAGAACTGCGCCAGTGTCTATTGCACCGTATAGAATGGCGTTAAAGGAATTGGTGGAGCTGAAGGCTTAGATCCAGGAATTGTTGGATCGGGGTTTTATCCGGCCAAGTGTTTTGCCTTGGAGAGTGCCGATGCTCTTTGTTAAGAAGAAGGATGGTACAGTGCGGATGTGCATAAACTACCGCCAGTTGAACAAGCTGACGATCAAGAACAAGTATCCGTTGCCAAGGATTGACGACTTGTTTGATCAGCTTAAGGGGGCATCGATTTTCTCAAAGATCGATCTACGATCGGGGTATCATCAGCTTAAGGTGAAGGAGGCTGATATCCACAAGACGGCGTTTGGCACTCGGTATGGGCACTACGAGTTTCTAGTAATGCCGTTTGGGTTGACTAACGCACCGGCAGCATTCATGGACATGGTGAATCGAGTGTTCCAGCCGTATTTGGACCAGTTTGTCGTGGTATTTATAGACGACATATTGGTGTACTTAAGATCTGAGGAGGATCATAATGCGTACTTGTAGGTAGTTTTGCGAATTCTGAGGGAGAAGCAGTTATTTTCTAAGTTTAGTAAGTATGAGTTCTGGCTCAGGGAGGTGACTTTCTTATGTCACGTGGTGTCAGTTGAAGGGATTAGAGTGGACCCTCGCAAGATTGAGGCAGTATTGGATTGGAAATCGCCTAAGTTAGTAGCGGAAGTTCAGAGTTTTCTAGGTCTGGCAGGGTATTACCGAAGATTTGTGGAAGGATTTTCTCTGATCGTCCGCACCGTTGACCAAGTTATTGAGGAAAGGAGTTCCATTTGTGTGGTCTGAGAACCAACAGGAAAGTTTGACAAGTTGAGAAAGATTCTGACGGAAGCTCCAGTTTTGGTTCAGCCTAAGGCAGGAAAAGAATTCACGGTCTACTGTGATGCATCGCATACTAGCTTGGGATGTGTGCTGATGCAGGAAGGGAAGGTAGTAGCATATGCGTCTCGACAACTGAGACCGAATGAAGTTAATTATCTGACACATGACTTGGAGTTGGCTGCAGTGGTTTTCACCCTGAAAATTTGGAGACACTATTTGTACGGTGAGAAGTCGATAGTCTACACGGACCACAAGAGTCTGAAGTATCTCTTGACTTAGAAGGACTTAAATTTGAGACAGCGCAGATGGATTGAGCTATTGAAGGACTACGATTGTTCAATTGGGTATCATCCGGGCAAGGCTAACGTGGTTGCAGATGTGTTGAGCTGTAAGGTAGTGTCAGACCTAAGAGCGATGTTTGCCCATCTTAGCTTGTATGACGACGGGAGTCTTCTGGTAGAATTACAGGTTAAGCCAACTTGGGTAGAGCAGATTAAAGAGAAACAATTAGTGGATGAGGGTTTGAATGCTCGGAGATTGCAAGTACAGAGTGGTGGTTTGGAAGGTTACAGCTTGACCAACGATGGAGTGTTGTGTTTCCAAGGGAGAGCTTGTATGCCAAAGGACGTCGAGTTAAGGCGGAGGATTCTTCAGGACGCACATAGTAGCCCATACGCTATGCATCCTGGAGGTAGCAAGATATACTGAGATTTTCGAGAGCAGTTTTAGTGGCCGCGTCTGAAGAGTGAAGTGACTGAGTTTGTGGGTAAGTGTCTGACGTGTCAGCAGGTCAAAGCTGAACATCAATTGCTGGCAGGTTTACTCCAACCGGTAAAAATTCCTCAGTGGAAGTGGGAAAGGATCACTATGGACTTTGTCAGTGGGCTACCCCCTACGCCTAGCAAGAAGGACTCAGTCTGGGTGATTCTGGACCGTTTGACTAAATCAGCCCATTTCATAGCGGTAGGGGTCGATTATTCACTCCAGAAGTTAGCTAAGCTGTATGTGGCAGAGATAGTGAGGTTACACGATCTGCCAGTATCAATCATCTCGGATAGGGATCCCAGATTCACGTCGAGATTCTGGAAAGCATTGCATCAGGCGTTGGGTACGCGGTTGGATCTTAGTACGGCATTTCATCCGCAGTCGGATGGACAGTCAGAAAGGGTTATACAAATCTTGGAGGATATGTTGAGAGGCTGTCTTGGACTTTAGAGGCAGCTGGGAAGAGTTCCTACTGTTAGCTGAATTTGCATACAACAATAGTTACCAGGCGAGCATTAAGATGGCACCATATGAGGCGTTGTATGGTAGGAAGCGTCGTACACCTACATGCTGGACAGATTTGGGTGAGCGTCAGATGTTGGGACCAAAGTTGGTTGCTGAGACCGAGAATAAGGTCAAGTTGATTCAGGCTCATCTAAAGGAAGCTTCGGACAGGCAGAAGTCACATGCCGATCTTAAGCGGAGAGATATTGAGTTTGCAGTGGGTGACAGGGTTTTTCTGAATGTCTCACCATGGAAGAAGGTGATGAGGTTTGGAAGGAAAGGCAAGCTAAGCCCAAGATTTATTGGCCCATATAAGGTGTTAAGGCGAGTAGGACCAATAGCTCATCAGCTCGAGTTGCCAGCGGAACTGAGTCAGATACATGATGTATTCCATGTCTCCATGCTTAGGCGCTACCGTTCAGATCCATCACATGTTGTGTCGGTGGAGGAAATTGAGGTGAGCCCAGATTTGACCATGGAAGAGGAACCAGTGCAGATTCTAGCTCGGGATGTGAAGGTTTTGCGCAGGAAATCAGTTCCATTAGTAAAAGTATTATGTCAAAACCATGGCGTGGAAGAAGCTACATGAGAGCCAGAGGATGTGATGAGGAAGCAATACCCCCAACTCTTTTGACCAGGTAATTTCGAGGCCAAAATTATTTTTAAGGAGGGTAGAACTGTAACATCCTTAAATAGGGGCTATTGGGTTTGAACTTCTTTGTATATGTATTGATTAATTGTGTTATTAATTGAGGGGTTATAAAGTCTAGTTATAAGTCAAGGGTAGGCCCGAGCTACAGGAAAAAAATTATTTTTAAGCTTTAGTTTAAGGGAGCCGAAGGAGCTAGGGGTTAAGTATATTTCATGGGGAATTTAAGCACAAGAATTGGCTTGGAAGAGTGGCAAGAAGGTGCCACTTAGGGCTTTGAAAGTGACGCCACATGCAGGGAAGGGGAAGCTCAGGTTCGAGCAGCAGAAATCCCATTTTCTACTTACCATTTTGACGCCAAGGAGGGAGGAGTTGTGCTCAGCTCAAACTCTGTCAGATAAGATTTAAATGAGTGGAGAAGAGGGGATTTAGGAGTTTGATCAATTCAAACTCATTTGAATGGTTGGCCAGGAGTGATTCAGGGGGGTTTGTCAAAATCTGAACTCTGGTGTGAGAGGGGTAATCGGTTGGGAGACATAAGAGAGGTGTTGTTTCTCCATAGTCAGGCTAGGTGACATTTTCGGCTAGCAAAAGCCTTGATGCATTCGGTTGAGAAGCAAACTGAAACCCTCTTCTTTTTTTTGAACTTGCCGAATTCTCCCTCAATGAACCATTTGAAGCAAAAGCCAAAAGCTTCTTAGGCCATTGTCGAAACTCTTTAGGAGCCTCTAGCCGAACCCCATTTGAGTTCTCTCTTTCTTTTTTCTTTGAACTGAAACCTCTTAGGCCGAATTCCCTTTGTTTTCCTCTCATTTTCTTTGAAGCCGAAACTTGTTTCACTTCTCTTCTCCCATTTTTGCTCAAAAGTCGAATCTATTTTCTTCTCTTCATCTTTTTCTTTTCTCAACCCCATTGCCGAAATCTCTCTCAACTCTCCCCTTTTTGTTCTATCTTTGGCCGAATATCAATCAAGCATAGATCCCCCTTGGTTTCATCTCTAATCGGATCTGAAGAGGGTAACTGTTCTTGTCCGAATCTCTGCCATTTCCTTTCTCTTTTCTTTGTCGACTCACATGGAGACAAAAGCGAATTTCGGCATTTGTTGACATGATTCCTAATCATCTATGGAAACCGATTTCTCCAAGGTTCTTTGGGATTTGAAGTAGTGGATCGGGGTTATTTATTCTTTGCCAATCGGTTTCATTAAGTCTGTGGTAAGGGTTCATGTCGATCTAATCTTTCTATCATTCTTTTGAAAAGCCAAAGGCTATTAGTGACCTTGTTTAGTTGGCCGATTGTAGGAGGGAGTAGATCTCCGGGACTGTGGGCGTGCGACTTAAGCCTAAGGGCTTGGGTGTAATCAATCTTGGTAAGGGCTTTATTATGAGTTAACTCACTTTTCAGGATTTTTAAGTGAAGTCGAATGACTTTTGCTAATGATCTAAGTGTGACCGAATGGCCTTGTTAATGATATTGGTTTGGCCGAATATAGGATAAAGGAGATCTAGTGTGTTAGATCGAGAACTTGGGGATTCAGCAATTGCGTTAGTGATCAGGTGTGTAACTTACACACTTCTTAATCATAGTAGATATGCTAATAATCTAAACATGTTAAAAACCAAAAGTTGTGTAGATCACGATATGATACCTTAACGAGTATGAGCATGGATTTCGGGTAAGTTCGTTCTGATGAGATTATGCCATATGATATTTGATGCTATGATCTACGATACAATTGATATATGTGTAATATTAAAGCATGTTGGCATGATTTATATATGTGTTGCATAATTATGGGTGATATGAGATGAGGGGGAAGATTTGATATCTGTGTCTTTGGGACACCAGAGGTTTGGCACCTCCAGTGGTTTGGTACCACAGATGATTTCGTGACTTTGGGTCACCAGAGGTTTGGTACCTCATAGCGACTCGTCCCAGTGGCTTCGCACCACAGTGGGTTGGCCCCACATTTGATAAAACGGGATTATCGCTAGTGATTTGGTATCACAACGTGGGTTGGCCCCACATATGGATTATTTGTGACTTTGGGTCACCAGTTGTTTGGCACCACATTATCATTGATATCAGTGACTTTGGGTCACCAGTGGTTTGGCACCACCAGTGGTTTGGTACCACACAGGGTAGAAAAAGGAGTTGTGGATGGCTAGGTTTGGTAAAACGGGATTATCGCCAGTGATTTGGTATCACAACGTGGGTTGGCCCCACATATGGATTATTTGTGACTTTGGGTCACTAGTGGTTTGGCACCACATTATTATTGATATCGGTGACTTTGGGTCACGGTGGTTTGGCACCACCGGTGGTTTGGTACCACAGGGGTAGAAAA
This sequence comes from Gossypium rotundifolium, assembly GCA_025506655.1. Classification (NCBI taxonomy): domain Eukaryota; kingdom Viridiplantae; phylum Streptophyta; class Magnoliopsida; order Malvales; family Malvaceae; genus Gossypium; species Gossypium rotundifolium. The sequence continues at coordinate 94,635,366 of CP106729.1, read as the reverse complement.
AGGAGTTGTGGATGGCTAGGTGTGGGTGCATGACATGTTTGCTTGATTATGACTTGTGTAAGTATGTTGCTGTAATCGGGAGGGGGATTATGCACTGAGTCTTGGTGACTTACCTTCTCTCTTATCTTTTCAGGTAACTCGTAGATCGCAGATGAGGAGCCAAGTGGACTCGAGGTGGCCATGCATCTTAGTTTGGTTTTGACTTTAAACTACTATCTCGATTTTATTAATTTTCTTTAAATTTGGTTTTGGGTTTTGTAATAAGGCCGCTAAGTATTATTTTGGGTTTTTATTATTTGCTTTTATTTTGATTATATTATACATATGTTGGATATATGAACTTGTTAAATTAACCGGTAAAAAGCAATGTTTTCAAAACTATTACTCCTTTGGGGTTTTAAAGCGTTGCCATCAGGTAACACCACTTATAAGTTGATAACAAAGGTAACTTGAATGTTTTCAAGCTTAAATTTCCTAACAACTTCAAAAGAAAACGGTTTTAACTCGATTATACTCATCGTACTCGGTTTTCAAAAAGTATCGTATGTTTTCTAAAAACTTGCAACAATAAGTAGGTTTTTCAAGCATGAGTTTTAAAGCGGCTATCACACGATTTCAAAATCATCTTAAACAAGGATTTCTAAATTTTTCATACTATAAGAGAGTTTTTTTTTTAAAAAGAAAATTATCCGACAAACTTTTGGTTTAAAAAGGTTTCCACTCCGTAGCATGCCAGATTCGGTCGTGGTGTGTTGACCAGGTTTGAGGTGTTACAGTGGAAGTTAATGAAGAATGTTCAGCCATCCTCCAAAATAAACTACCAACCAAATTGAAAGATCCAGGAAGTTTTGCTATTCCTTGTTTAATTGGTAGTTTCAACTTTGAGAAAGCACTAGCTAATTTAGGTGCCAGTATTAATTTAATGCCTTATAAAATGTTTAAGCAGCTTGGTCTTGGGAACCAAAACCCACTAGGATGAGTATTCAATTAGCTGACAGATCTATTAGATATCCTAGGGGAATTATTGAAGATATTCTGGTAAAAGTTGATAAATTTATATTCCCTCTTGATTTTGTTGTACTTGACATGGATGAGAACGTTGAGGTACCTTTAATTTTAGGACGCCCCTTTTTAGCTACTACTAGGGTTGTCGTTGATGTAGATGATGGTAAACTTGTGCTTAGAGTAGGCAACGAGGAAATTATTTTTCAAATTTATGATGCTATGCGATATTCTAGAGAGCAAGATGATTCCTGTTATTTTATTGATGCCATTGATCATTTTATTCAAGATTCTTTGTAAGAAATCATAAATGTGAGGGGGTAGACAGTGATACCAATGAATTGAATACATCTTTCCCTAGGAAAAAGAAAAACAAAGGCATTGAAATAAACAACGAACTAAAATAGAAACCCTCTATTGAAGAACCACCTAAATTGGAATTGAAACAGTTACCAAATCACTTAGAATATGCATTCCTCGGGGATAATTCTACACTACCAGTAATCATCTCTTCAGAACTAGAATCCAATGAGAAAGACGAGTTGTTGCAGGTACTAAAGGAACATAAAAGAGCCATAGCTTGGTAAATTTCTGACATTAAAGGAATAAGTCCATCATTCTGTACCCACAAAATTTTAATGGAAGATGAGTATAAACCATGTGTGCAACCTCAAAGACGATTGAATCCCAACATGAAAGAAGTTGTTAAAGCTAATGTAATTAAACTTCTAGATGCTGGAATAATTTATCCTATTTTTGACAGTACTTAGGTGAGTCGTGTGCTGGTTGTTCCAAAGAAAGGAGGCATGACTGTTGTAGCTAAAGAAAAGAATAAATTTATTCCTACAAGAACAGTCACAGGTTGGAGAGTCTGTATTGACCATAGGAAGTTGAATGACGCCACAAGAAAATGTCACTTCCCTTTGCCCTTTATTGATCAGATGTTAGAAAGATTATCTGGGCATTGTATTATTGCTTCCTAGACGGACTCTCTGGCTACTTTCAAATTCCAATAGCTCCTGAGGATCAAGAAAAGACAACATTTACATGTCTATACGGTACATTTGCTTATCGTAGAATGCCTTGTAGATTATGTAGTGCTCCTGCTACTTTTCAGCGATGCGTGCTAGCCATCTATGATGAACTCATGGAAGATATTATGGAGGTATTTATGGATGATTTTTTGGTATTTGGTAATTCTTTCCATCTTTGCCTTAAAAATTTAAAACAAGTTCTAATGATATGTGAGGAAATGAACCTTGTGCTTAATTGGTAAAAGTGTCACTTTATGGTTCAAGAAGGGATTGTTTTAGGCCACAAAATTTCTCGTAAAGGAATTGAGGTTGATAAAGAAAAAGTTGAAACCATAGAAAAATTACCTCCTCCTAGTTCAGTTAAGGCTATTCGAAGCTTTTTAAGACATGCTGGATTTTTTAGAAGATTTATTAAGGATTTTCTAAAATAGCTAAGCCTTTAACAAAACTACTAAAAAAAGATGTCCCTTTCGATTTTGATTAGGAATGTTTAGACGCATTTAATACCCTCAAAGATAAATTGATAAATGCCCCAATTATAATTGCACCTGATTAGAATTTACCCTTTGAACTAATGTGTGATGCGAGTGACTTTGCAGTAGGTGTAGTTTTGGGATAGCAAAGAGACAAGCACTTTCAGCCGATATATTATTCTAGCAAAACGTTGATTACCGCACAAGAAAATTATACCACCACAGAAAAAGAATTGCTAGCCGTGGTTTTTTCATTTGATAAATTTAGACAGTATTTGATATTATCTAAAGTTGTCGCTTACACTAACCATTCAGCTCTTCGTTATCTTTTAACTAAATCTGATGCAAAACCTTGACTCATAAGATGGATTTTACTCGTACAGGAATTTAATTTGGAAATTCAAGATAAGAAAGGAGCTAAAAACCTTGCGGCAGATCATCTTTCTAGGCTTGAAAATCCATATATCAAAGACGGACGAAAATCCCTAATGGGGGAGAGTTGTAACAGCCCAGTTTAGAACCTAGTCAAAATAGTGGTTTTGGGACCACAAATTTGAGGTCAAAAAAATAATTTAATATTATTTTTGATGTTTATAATATGTGAATGAGCATGTGTGAAAATTTGCTGTGAATATTTTATCATTTGTGTGTCAAATTATGAAAAAGGACTTAATCGCATAAAATGTAAAAGTTTTGTGTTGATTGTTAAAGTGCTTATTTTTCATGGCTTTCTAAATGAGAAGTATTTATGTTGTTAATAAACCATTAAAAGAATGGATGGACAAAAATGGGCTTTAGTTGGTGGAAATTTGAATGAATTAATAAAGGGCAAAATGGTAAATGGTGCATTAATATTAATATAATATAAATAAAACAAAAATATGGCCATATGTCATCTTTCTTAGCCAAAATTGAAGAATAAGAAGAAAGAAATAGGGCTTGAAGCATTCGGCCATTGTTATTCTTGATTGATGTATGTTTTGAACTCGGTTTTTGATAATTTCTACGTTTTTGTGATCCTTGCTTAATGTTCTAGCTAGCCCATGCTTTAATTTTAGAAATTGATGGTGATTTTGAGATATGAAATTGATGAATGTTTGAGATTTGTGATAGTTGATGATGAAATATGAAAGATATGTGAAAGATTAACATGTTTTGTCTTTGAATTTTTGGTGAAATTGAGTAATTTGGGCTGAATTGTGAAAATGAGAATTTGGAGGACTAAAATGTGAAATAAATTAAATATATTGGCTTTTATGACACTAAGGAGAATTAGGCCTAAGCATGGTGTAAGAAATTATGTGTATTTTGTGATTTTGTGAAATAGGGACTAAAATGTTAAAATGTGAAAATATGAGCAAAATTTTGTAAAATTCCCTAAATATGTGTGTTTGGACTAAATTGAATGAGTTGATGATTGAATGAGCTAAATTTGAATATGTATAGACCAAGAAAGGAGAGATTCGGATCGAGATCAAGGCGAAGACAAAGTACTCGATTGATCGGCCAGTTTCGGTATTTCAACATTCGAGGTAAGTTCAGATATAATACTAGTTGTTTAATTTATATCTATGTGATAAGAAATGAATGAATTGTATAGTTAATGAAATAGCAATGTTATTTATGAAATTGAGTATTGAGGCACTATGTGTGCGTAATTAGAAATGAGATAGAGATGATTGCACTGTGTGTGCAAAATAATAGAAGCTTCAGCTTATTGATTTGGCACTGTGTGTGAGATACCAAGATAAGTTTGGTTTAGTCCCGACCCCTTTCTAACATGTGTTTAAGGTCTCGTAGACCTGATTAAGGGACTATATGTTTAAAATTTGGATATGTTTGATTGATGTTTGACTTTGTGTTGTGAAATAAATTTTAAATGTTATTGAATGATTGGGAATACCTTTTAACCCTATTTCTGCAACGGTTACAGATTAGGGGTGTTACACGAATGTCGTCGGAGACTCGATCACACTATCAATTGGAACTTTTGGGTATAGTTAGTCTCAACATTTTGAGTATGGCATGTATAGGGACTTGGTCTTTTTGTTATATGTCATATGGTTTAGCCAAATGTGTTGGCTTATGATGATATTTGATTTATTTTGTTTAAGGCCATGGGAGGTGGCTCATAATGATTATTTGGTTGTAAACCTATTCATATATGCATGCATGTGCTAATGCCATTATGATATGGCTTATGGTTCTTGATGGTCAAATGATGATGGTGAAGCACTTAGTTATGCCATGTTAAGTGCCTTGAAGTCATACATATGTTTGGATTGGTGTCGTTTTGTTGTTGTGTAGGTTGGTGCAAGTATGGGTAGAAAAAGGCTTGGGAAATAGCCTTATTCTGTCCACACGGGTAGACACAAGGTAGTGTGTATAGGCCGTGTGTGACACACGGCTACCCCCAAGGGCATGTGTTCTAGCCGTGTGTCCCCTGCACCTTAGTTTTGAGATACAAAATGCCCAATAGTAAACACACGGGCATGAGGCACAGCTATAGGACATTGGGATGTGCCCAGGTCGTGTAAAGTCTGCACTTAATTTTCAGAATTTAATTTGCCACATGGGCTAAGGACATGGGCGTGTGCCTTGGCTATGTGACCTTATTTTGATGATGACATCATAAATAGAATGTCCCCTATTTTGGAGACGACCTAAAGCATGGGCTTGTGATATGTCACACGGGCATGTCCCTTCACCCACACGGGCGTGTGGACCTTTTTCATGAAAAATTTTCTAAGTTTTTTGAAAGTTTCCAAAGTTCTCAATTTAGTCCCGAATCACTCCTAATGTATGTTTTGGGCCTCGTAGGCTCGTTAAAGGGACAATATGAATGTAAATAAAAAGTTTTAAATTTCGACGGAGATTTATGCCTCTGTTTTGTATGATTGTTTGAGTTTATGTTCGATAACGCCTCATACCCTGTTTTAGCGTCGAATACGGGTATAGGATGTTACAACCCGAATATGAACACAGGTCGGGATACAGCCGTGTGCCTCACATCGAAACCCTACACGGCCTAAGACACGGGTGTGTCACTTGGCCGTGTGAGCCACACGGCCTGAGCACACAGGCGTGTGTTCCCTGCACCTAAGAAAAATTTTGAAATTTTGTGAAAATTTTTTTGAGTTTCTGGTTTAGCCCCGATTTGATTCTAACGTGTATTTTGGGCCTTGAGGACCCAATTAAGGGATAATATGATTGATTTCGGATATGAGTAGTAAGTGATATGAAATTTTCTATAATTGATCTGTAAACTTCGTTAATTCTCTGTGACCCTATTCTAGCGACGGATAGGGGTTAGGGGTGTTTCAGTGCTTGTGCGTGTTGATGGAATGCAATAAAAGTTCTGTTTATCTGTAAAGATAGGTTCTACTTTACTGCTACACTCAACAGTAAGAGTTCCTTAAAACACTTATATCATGGACACTCTAGTTTGTGGATGAACCATCAGTGTTTCAAGCTAATACATTGTCAGTAGTTGTGGATACACAACGGGTTTACAGATAAAAGCTGCTAGTAAAAATTATGGATAAACCATTAGTGCTTGTAGGTTAATACACTGCCAGTGGTTGTGACTACACAATTGTTTTGCTGATAAAAGCTTCCAGTAATTTGTGGATAAACCACCAGTGTTTGCAAAAAAAACTACTAGTATTTCTTCCTTTCAAAGCGTCCTACCCCATGCAATGCAATATGACATGCGAGTATCAATACAATACAAAAACAATAGACATATTTAACATGTATTTAGATTAGTAGTAGCAGTATACATGTTTTTCATGTATTCGGTTTATCAGTGACAATAAACGTGTTGTTCATGCAATTAGTATTTCAGTAATACAAGAAATAGTAACCGTTTATCAACGATTTAGTCATAGAAGGCATGTACTTAATCATGTATCATGAAAATATAGTAATAATTTAATCAATCAAATCATGTATTCCACATTATTCCTAATATCAGGGACTTAATTGAAAGAGATGAAATTCTAAAAAACTAGTTATAGGATCATGCAGGGACTAAATTGATAGTTTCTAAAAATTCTGACCAGAATTATAAAATAGAGGCACATAACCATGCGTAATGCCTTAAGTCTCGTGGAGGGGTTACATGGCCATGTGGAACATGCAAAATCAAGCTACAGAAGAGGCACGATCGTGTGGCAGGCATTGTTGAGGGTTCTAGGCCATGTAAGAATCGAATATCCTAGGTTTTAGGGGGACATAATCATGTGAGAGGCCATATGGTCCACACGTGTGGTCCACATGCCCATGTGGCTGGTTGTGTGACCTTACTTTAAAGCTCGGTTTGCCCCAAATCATTTGTAAAGAACGCACACCTTTTATTGGGGTCCACTAGATATTCCTCATCCTCGATCCTGATATGATTCACCTAGATTTGGTCCTTCAACAAAAAATATGCTCGGTTAGCAATTGAATCAAGATTTACAAGAATTCACAAGAATTCATGTAGAAATCTCAAAAGGTTGATTAATCAAATGAAAAAATACTGTTGGGACAATGATATTACAAAATACAAAATCTGATCGTTTAAACAAAGGCAATTTCCTTTTCTTGGCAAAGTTAGGGATGCAATTGATAGCGATTCGCTAAATCGATAGAAACACAAGGTAATGGGAGATGATTTGATTTGGGAAACAAAATAATTATCAGTAACAAAGATGTAAAATTCAGTGTAAAAGAGAGGAAATAAAAGAAAAAAGAGAAAAAACAAGGAGAGAGAACCAAAAATCTATTTAGAATTGGAAAGGAAAGAAAACCTAGTTTAATTGGAAGAGGATTTATTAAATAGCTAGTGATTGAAACCCTAGCGGTAGTTTGGGAAATAAACCAATTATTTTGGCTGAAACTAAGAAGGAAAAATAAAGGGACCGGTGGTGGTGATTTGGTGGTTCGAACTTAGGCCAACAAGGGGAGATAAGGTGTGTTAACCATTTGGGTTGCTGCCCATTTCTTGCTAAATTTTCAGTTCGAATAGTATTTATTTTAGTATATATTCTACTTTAGTTTGCTAAAAATTAAAAATTAAAAAACAGAATTGAGAGAGGAGTCGATACAACATAGGACCTCTAAGGAGTGCACTAACTATTTAACCATCAGGTCTAGGTCATTTCTTTATTTCAATTATCCCCTTATGTTCTGGGGTATGGCACGGGCTAACAGAGGGCTAACAGAAAGGAGTCTGCCAAGGGATACATTGGATGGATAATCTGCTAGGAAGTGGCAGGTTACAATTCGTTAAAAACTAGATGTTTATTTCTATTATCCAGAAGATTGGAATGAGGTAAACCAAAAGCCTAGGACCAATCTATAAGAGTTAGGATCCGAAATTAAGGTGAATATTAGTGAAAGCCAGCTAGTGGTAGGCAGTGAACCTATAACCAATTTTGTGAGGGAAGCTAGTTAAGGTGCAAGGAAAATCTAGGATGAGGTGAAATCAGGCCAAGTTCATAGAGATCTCGTATAAAAAAGGGGGGCATATACACCTAAGATAGAGAATTAGTTCATCAGCGACGAACTACAAGAAGAGGTGATACGTCTAAATTATATAAGTTTTTTTAGCACCTTTTTACTTATAATCTATTCAAAATTTGAGTATATGGATAGCTAATTGTGTCATTTTAGTTCATATTAAGACATAGGATGTAATTTTAGTAAAGTGTGAATTTTTTGAAATTAAGTATTAATTTTACATAATTTTATGTTACATGCTATTTTTTGCTCAACTTGTTGCAATTGGACCATTGAGTTGATAAATGTGGTAGCCAATAAAAACACATAAGGACATGAGCTAAAATCCACTTCATGTAGATTTATTAAACCCAACTAAAATTTGGTTGCTGAGAAGGGCGAGTTTGCTAGCTAGTTAGGGTGTCAAAACTATCTAGCAATGGGGAGAAGAGCCCAATTTGAGTAAGGCATGAAGAGCAGCCCAAATTAGCTTTGGAATATTTGTGTTGATGGTCCTTACATGTGTTAGAAAATAAAAAATCAGCCCCCAACTAAACATTTTAAAATCGTCCAACCATTTGCATGATTCATGCATAAAATCAAGCATGAATCAAGCAACCACTCAACCCTCTCTCCACAATTCATGGCCAACCAAGCAAGAGAGAAATCCAAGGGATCTCAATGCTATTTTTAGCAAACTCCCAAGTCATTCCTTTAGTATAAATATCACCCCTCATGTCTCATTTCAAGATATTATCCAACAATGCCTCATCTATCACATCTCTCACATTCTCTCATCTTTCTTTTCTCCCTAAGCTCTCTATTTCTCTAGCTAGCATTTTCCTTGGGGAAAACCTCTCTTGGCCAGCCACCTTGAAGAGCAATTTGTAAAGGAGCAACCACGAGAATTGGAAGAAGCCACTGCGATTAGTCTTCGGTAATATCGAATTCATCATGAGTTTCTTCTTCCTTATTCTTTAATTTGTTCTTAGTTATCCAAACATGTTTGAAAATTGTTTAAATGTTTTTCCATTAATGATGACTTCAATTTGTATTCGCTAGGATAATTGTAATTATTTGATTTAAATTCATTCTATTTATGTTTTTGATGTTTTGTGCCTCATTTGTTCATGATTCCAATTAAAATCATTCATGTTATTCATACATTAAAATATGTTTGGATGCATTAGAATTAGTTAATCAATCCTAATTAGATGGCGATTAATGGAAATGATAATCAGAAGGTGCATTCTTAATTTAGATCCTAATACAATTAAATGAAAGGTTCGTAATAGCTCGAGAGAGCACTATTACCTTGCATAACTTTAGGTTTATGTGATTAAATTGTTTCAAACCTAATCCATCTCTGTTACTTCACATAAATTCTAAGGAATTCTTAGTAAAAAATGGACATAGAAATATATATGTTTTTCTAAGTATAATATTTTGAAAGAACTTATATTAGATTCCAAGTTAATGAAAGATCAAATTGCCATGGAATTTTTCCGGAACATTGTTAAACATGATGTAGAATGAATTAAGTCAAGTATTGTAATTGTTCTAGCTTATTCATTTTATTGTTGTTAAAACTTGTGAAATTGCTGCTAAAACCATTTCATTGCATTTAGGTTAATTCATTTGGATTTAGTTAATTAATTTAATTTTATCCATCGCTTCAAAATCTTGTGTTTCCTTAACCAATTTGTAAATTCTAAATTTTACAATTATTGATTAACAAATACAGTCCCTGTTGAGATGATAACCCTTTTACTTACTTATTGCTTGATAACGACTGTATACACTTTCACATTTCGTCGCGAACTAAGTTTTTGGCGCCGTTACCGGGGACTATTAATTTAATCACTATTTATCAAATTATTTCTTGCAAATTGGATTATTTTTTCTTATTTAATTATTTTTTTCTTATTTTTTTTGTGATTTTCTTTTCATGTGTTTCTAAGCGTAGATCAAATCATCGATTAACTCCCTATAGACCTTGAAATCGAGCGGACATTTAGACAAATGAGATGAGAAAGACTAGCCCAGAAACAAGTCACAGAAATGAACCTTAAAAATAAAAATAGAGTTTAAGGGAAGCTGCTAAGAAGCTGCTAATGCTTGTAATCCAATCCTTATTGTTGATGATAGGGATCGAGCCATAAGACAGTACGCTATGCCACTTCCTAATGATTTCAATTCAGGGATTAGGAGGCCGGAGATTGAGGCGCCATAATTTGAATTGAAGCCTGTAATATTCCAGATGCTTTAAATAGTGGGTCGATTTAATAGAATGCCCATAGAAATTCCACATTTTCACCTTCAATTGTTTATGGAGGTGAGTGATTCTTTCAAGATAGGTGGTGTAACCAAATACGCATTGAGGTTGAAGTTGTTTCCATACTCGTTTCAAGATAAAACACGAGCATGGCTTAATTCATTGCCTCCTAGCTTAATTTTCGCATGGCAAGAGCTAGCAAAACGCTTTTTGGTAAAGAATTTCCCACCTAGCAAAAATGCTAAGTTGCAGAATGGGATCACCACTTTCCAGCAAATGGATGACGAATCCTTATAAAAGGCATGAGAAACATTCAAAGAGTTACTTCGCAACTGCTCTCACCAAGGGATTCCACATTGCATCCTGTTGGAGACATTTTATAATGGTCTCAACGCACACGCAAGGTTGGTAGTAGATGCTTCTACGAATTGTGCTCTCCTTTCTAAGTCTTATAATGAGGCGTATGAAATCATCGAGAGAATAGCCAATAAAAACTATCAATGGCCAACAAATCAATCAGCTTCGAGAAGACGGGTAACGAGAGTGTATGAAGTAGATGCCCTTACTTCACTCTCAACTCAGGTATTTCTATCTCTTTAATGTTGAAATATTTTACTACTAATGGCTGTTTTAATGATGTCGTAGCTCAAACACCGATTCAATTCAACAATATTTCCTATGTATATTTTGAGGACAGACATTTGTTTGAGAATTGTGCATCAAATCCCAAGTCTGTTTACTATGTAGGAAATCAACATCATAATAGAAGTGGACAAGGACCACAGTCCAACTTCTATAACTCTTCATGGTGAAACAATCCAAACTTTTCTTGGACTAACCAAGGAAGTGGACCGAACAACACCTACATGTAGCATAGATCAAATCAACCTCAAGGGTTCAATCAACAAGTTTAAACCACCACAAGCTGAATCGTCCAACAGTTTGGAGAATTTGTTGAAGGTATACATGAATAAGAATGACACATTAATCTAAAGCTAAGCAACAACACTAAAAAATTTGGAGAACTAAATGGGTTAGTTAGCTATAGAGCTTCGTAATAGACTATAAGGAGCCTTACCGAGTGACACAAAAAATCCAAGGAATTTGGGCAAGGAACACTGCAAAGTAGTTGCTTTACGAAGTGGGAAGACTTTGGAACCCAAGATAGTTGAGCTTAAAAGGGAACCTGCTAAGGAAAAGGAAAATCAACCCGTAGTTGAAATTTCCTACACCGAAAAAGCTAGATGTTGCAAACTCTGAAGAGGTAAAATCTAAACTAGTGAATTCTAATAAGCTACCACCTTTTTTAGAAGCAAATATAATTCCTTAAAAAAGTTGTCTAGTCCAAGCCAAAGTTCCATCACCTCCGTATCCATAAAAACTCAAGCAACATAAGCAAGAGGTGCAATTCAAGAAGTTTCTGGACATTCTAAAGTAGCTTCACATCAATATCCCATTGGTAGAAGCCTTAGAACAAATGTCTAACTATGTCAAGATCATGAAGGACATTCTGCCTAAGAAGAAGAGGCTTAGTGAGTTCTAAACTGTAGCATTAACATAGGAGTGCAGTGTGTTCCTACAATTAAAGCTACCTCTGAAAGTGGACCCTGGAAGCTTTACTATACCTTGTAATATTAGAGAATCTTACTGTGGTAGAATTTTATGCGATCTAGGAGCAAACATTAACTTGATGCTAAAGTCTATTTTTCAGATGTTGGGCATAGGTAAAGTAATACCCACCGTTATGACACTCTAACTAGCAGATTGATCTTTTGCATACCCAAAAAGAAAGATCAAGGATGGTTTGGTATGTGTAGATAAGTTTATTTTACATGCTAATTTTATTGTCTTAGATTTTGAAGCAGATAGGGAAGTGTCAATCATCTTGGGGAGACCTTTCCTAGTAACGAGAAGAACATTAATAGAAGTGCAAAAATGTGAACTCACAATGAGAGTTCAAGATGATCAGGTAACATTTAATATTCTTAAATCCATGAAATTCCTTAATCCAGCGGAATAATCTTCAGTAATGAAGGAGCTAGAAACCTTAGTTTCTACGGAATGGGAAAGTAATCCTGTAGAAGACTCATTGGAAAACACTTTAGGGTCTAAGCTATTAGAAGATGAACAAGGTAAGGACAATATAGCTTTAATGGAAGCCAATTCAAGGGACTATGTTCAACCAAAACAATTTGAACAATTAAATTTAAAAGCTTGGGAATACACACAACCCAAGTTGTCAATCGAGGAACTGCCCAGACTCAAACTTAAGGTACTTCCCTCTCATTTGAAATACATTTATTTGGGTAACTATTCTACTTTACCTGTGATTACTTCAGCAGAACTAACAAAATGCCAAGAGGAGCTATTAACTGAAGTTTTAAAGAAATTTAAAAAGGGGACCGACTGGACCATAGCTGATATTTGAGGAATAAGCCCATCCTTTTGTATGCACAAGATTATTTTAGAGGAGGGCAAGTAAGCTAGAATTGATGTGCAAAGGAGACTCAATCCAATAATGAAAGAGGTAGTTCAAAAGGAAGTTATCAAATGGTTAGATGCAAGAATTATTTACCTTATTTCAAATAGTTCATGGGTAAGTCTGATATAGTGTGTACCAAAGAAAGGTGGAATCACGTTTGTAGAGAATGAATGTAACGAGTTAATCTTGACAACGACAGTCACGGGTTGGAGAATCTGTATAGACTACAGAAGATTAAACAAGGCCACTTGAAAGAATCATTTTTCTCTACCTTTTATGGATCAGATGTTGACCGACTGGAAGGTAATGAATATTATTATTTCCTAGATGGATATTCAAGATATAACCAAATAGTTGTAGCCATGAAAGACCAACACAAAACAACATTTACTTGCTTGTACGGTACATTTTCTTTTAAGCGAATGCTTTTTGGTTTATATAATGCACCTACAATATTTCAACGATGCACGATGGCAACATTTACTGATATGATTGAAAATTTTGTTGAGGTATTTATGGATGATTTTTTTTTTTTGTTTTTTGTAATTCATATGATGTTTGTTTGAGTAATTTGGGAAAGGTACTAATGAGATGTGAGGAGACAAATCTTGTCCTTAACTGTGAGAAATGACACTTTATGGTTAAGGAAGGGATTATGGTTAAGGAAGGGATTATCTTATGATACAATTTCCAGAAGAGAGATCGAAGTCGATAAAGGAAGAGGATGCTGATAAACCGTAATATATACATATTTTAATCATGCATTTAGCATTCTTTTGGATGATTTATCCCTTGAAATGTGGAATTTGATGCTCCTAATCTTTTAATTTCATGTTTTATACTTAAGGGAGCATAGGAGGATGAAAAGAATGAGAAACGAGCTAAAAACAGAGAAAATGGGCCAAAGTAAGAAATCCACACGGCCTGGAGCTCACCACATGACCGTGCCACTTTAGCAGACTCGAACATGGTCCTCGGCTCGATTCACACGGGTGTGCACCACGGGCGTGGCCCTGCCATGACCTATTTTAATTTCACTTGGAAAAGGATACTTAGAGGAAAAGAAAGACATTCTGAAAGCCTATATAAACACCCAAAATGTATCCTAAGATGAGGAGGCCATGAGGCGAAGCCAAAGAGGGCCAAATTGTCAAATTTAAGCGAAGATAGCCAGTTGATTCATCTGAAGAAGTCGAAATCATACTCAAGACGGAATATCTTCCCTTTAATTTCCTTCAGGGGGTTTTAGGGTTTTTCTTATGTTTTTTTTTATACTTTCTTCTGAGATGTATTCTTTTATAAACATGAACTAAACCCCTTTAATACCTAAAGGGGATGAAACCTAAGATGGATCTTGTTATTGTTTTCTGAACCATATGATAAATATTTGATTTGTTCTTGATTATGTGTCCTTTATTCTTGCTTTGATATTTTAGGATATTGATTCAAGTATTGATATGCTTAGGCAGTGGAGCAAAAGTACCTGTTTAAGAGTAGATCTAGCATAGTTAAGCGGAGTTGATCGCACTCCTAGAGATAGGATGACAAAAATCTGCCGGATTAGAGTCAAACCTAATATGGGAGTCCATAGATTGAGTTAATGCAACTCTGGGGGTTTTAATTAGAAAGAGATTTCAATTAATCAACCTAGGTTTAGACGTTAGTAGCCTCGAGAGAGGTATTAATATAAATTAGGGAATCTTGCGGATCAAGTCAAATGAACAAATCGTCTGGTTTAGAGTTAGATAACAAGTGAAGTCTAGGTGGATTCTTCCTCGGGTATTGTCTTGATCAATTGGTTTTTCCAAAAGTATTTCCCCAATTTATTCTCTGTGTCTTAGCATCTTTATCTTAGTAATTAGTTAGTTTTAGATTAGACATTAATTCCCTTAATCCTTAGGCTAAATAATAGAAAGATAGTAATTATTAATACTCTTGGTCCTTAAGGATACGATATTTCCAGTCTTGCCATAGCTATACTATCAAACGATAGGTGTGCTTGCCTTATTCGTTGTTATAGTTAGTTTGGACACGATCAAGTTTTTGGCACCGTTGCCGGGGACTAAGATATTAGGAAAACTAATTTTTTATTACTTTAGCCATTTTATTGAAATTATATTTTTTTTATTTTTAACTTTACTAATTTCTTTTATTCGTTTCTGGCAGGTACGTCTAGTTTATGACTAGAAGGAACCCGACATGACGCTTGATTTTCGACAGTGATATAGAATGTACCATTCGCAGAAATATGAGGGAAATAAGGCGAAGCCTACAATACATAGAAGAAGAGCAAGAAAATGATCCCAATACTATCGAAAAAATGGCTGATAATAATCCACTACCTCCTGTGGTGGCATAAAACCGGGTGAATCAAAATCTTGCTCCTCGCACTATGTATGATTATGCTAAACCTAATTTAATAGAAACAGAATCTAGTATTGTTAGACCTGATGTTGCTGCAAATACTTTTGAACTAAAACCTAGCACTATACAGATGATACAGTAGTTTGTTCAGTTTTATGGTTTGCAGGATGAGGACTCTAACAATCACTTGGCAAATTTTCTAGAATTCTACGACACTTTCAAGATCAATGGCATTTTTGATGATACCATTCGCCTTCGGTTGTTTTCCTTTTCATTGAAGAACAAAGATAAATAGTGGTTGAACTCGTTACCACGAGGATCAATCACTACATGGGAAGAAATGACCGAAATTTTTTTATTAAAATATTTTTCACCTGCTAAAATGGCTAAGTTGAGGAATGATATCTCTTCTTTTGTGCAGATGGATTTAAAAACACTTTTCGATGCATGGGAGAGATACAAGGATCTACTGAGACGGTGCCCTCACCACAGGCTACCATTATGGCTACAGGTTCAAACCTTTTACAACGGTGTGAACCCCTCAACTAGGCAATTAATCGATTCAACCGCTAGCGGTACCCTGAATAACAAGACCCCTGAAGCGGGTTATGAGTTTATTGAAGAGATGCCATTAAATAACTATCAGTGGCAAGTTACAAGGACAAAGCCAACAAAAGCCGCCAATGTCTTCAACCTCGACGCAGTAACCATGCTATCAAATCAGGTAGAATTGTTAAATAAAAAGATTGATAGTTTATGTGGTTCTTCGCAGGTACATTTAGTTATGCAGTGCGATACGAATGGATGAGGAATGAGCAATACAGAATATCCACCTCACAACCCAAGTGTTGAAAACGAGCAAGTTCACTATATGGGTAATAATTCTAGACCTCAAAATAACCCTTATAGTATCCCTTACAATCCAGGTTGGAGGAACATCCCAATTTCTCATGGGATGGCCAAGGAAATCAAAGAAAACAACCCCTCCCAGGCTTTCAACAGAAACCTTTCTCACAATAAAAGAAGCCGAACCTTGAGGATATGCTATCAAAGTTTATTTCAGCATCAGAAACCCATTTTTAGAATACCGAAACGATGTTGAATAATCAGCAAACATTAATTCAAGGGCTTATAAATCAATTAGGACAGTTAACCAAGTTAGTTTCTAAAGGGAAACCAGGTCATTTACCTAATAATATCGAACCTAAACCACAAGAGCAAGTGAAGGCAGTAACATTAAGGAATGGGAAGGTATTGGTTGAAACAGTAAAAAAGATGCCACAAGAAATTAATAAGGAAAAGGATGAAGAAGTCGAGAATGTAATAGCGGTACGTGAAGAATGTAAACCACCAATCCCATATCCGGCAAAGTTGAAGAAAGATCGCTTAGACGCACAATATGGTATATTTCTTAAACTTTTTAAATAGTTACATATTAACTTACCTTTTGTTGAAGCTGTTTCGCAGATGCTGACGTACGCAGAATTTCTAAAAGAGCTTCTCACAAATAAAAGGAAGTTTGAAGAGATATCAACCGTGGAACTTAATGAAGGATGTTCAGCCATCTTCCAAAATAAACTACCAACCAATTTGAAAGATCCAAGAAGTTTTACTATTCTGTATTTAATTGGTAGTTTCAACATTGAGAAAGCACTAGCTGATTTAGGTGCCAGTATTAATTTAATGCCTTATAAAATGTTTAAGCAGCTTGGTCTTGGGAACCAAAACCCACTAGGATGAGTATTCAATTAACTGACAGATCTATTAAATATCCTAGGTGAATTATTGAAGATATTCTGGTAAAAGTTGATAAATTTATATCCCTTGTTAATTTTGTTGTACTTGACATGGATGAGAACGTTGAGGTACCTTTAATTTTAGGATGCCCCTTTTTAGCTACTACTAGGGCTATCATTGATGTAGGTGATGGTAAACTTGCGCTAAGAGTAGGTGACGAGGAAATTATTTTTCAAATTTATGATGCTATGCGATATTCTAGAGAGCAAGATGATTCATGTTATTTTATTGATGCCATTGATCATTTTATTCAAGATTCTTTGCAGGAAATCATACATGATGACACACTGGAACTGTGTCTTACCCAAGGTGAGGGGGTAGACGGTGATACCAATGAATTGAATACATCTTTCCCTACACAAAAGAAAAATGAAGGCATTGAAATAAACAACGAACTAAATTAGAAACCCTCTATTGAAGAACCACCTAAATTGGAATTGAAATAGTTACCAAATCACTTAGAATATGCATTCCTCGGGGATAATTCTACACTACCAGTAATCATCTCTTCAGAACTAGAATCTAAAGAGAAAAACGAGTTGTTGCAGGTACTAAAGGAACATAAAAGAGCCATAGCTTGGAAAATTTCTGACATTAAAGGAATAAGTCCATCGTTCTGCACCCACAAAATTTTAATGGAAGATGAGTATAAACCATGTGTTCAACCTCAAAGACGATTGAATCCCAACATGAAAGAAGTTGTTAAAGCTAATGTAATTAAACTTTTATATGCTGGAATAATTTATGCTATTTCTGACTGTACTTAGGTGAGTCGTCTGTACGTTGTTCCAAAGAAAGGAGGCATGACTGTTGTAGCTAACGAAAAGAATGGATTGATTCCTACAAGAATAGTCACAGGTTGGAGAGTCTGTATTGACCATAGGAAGTTGAATGACGCCACAAGAAAAGATCACTTCCCTTTGCCCTTTATTGATCAGATGTTAGAAAGATTATCCGGGCATATGTATTATTGCTTCCTAGACGGACTCTCTGGCTACTTTCAAATTCCAATAGCTCTTGAGGATCAAGAAAAAACAACATTTACATGTCCATACGGTACGTTTTCTTATCGTAGAATGCCTTTTGGATTATGTAGTGCTCCTGCTACTTTTCAGCGATGCATGCTAGCCATCTTTGATGAACTCATGGAAGATATTATGGAGGTATTTATGGATGATTTTTCGGTTGTAACATCCTGAATAGGGCCTATGCATTTCCAGTTTGATTGTATGAAATGACAAGTTTAAGCATGAAGAATAAATTTTTGATATTTTTGGAAACTTGGAAATGCATGAAAATGGAAACCTAAACATTTTGGAAACCTAAACATTTTGGAAGCCTGAACATTTTGGAAACCTGAACATTTTGGAAACTTGAACATTTTGGAAACCTGAACATTTTGGAAACCTGAACATTTTGGAAACTTGAAGATGTAAGAAAAATGGCAAGTTACAGAGCCGATCGAAAGTTTTAGGAAACTTGGAAATAAGGCTGGAATGACAAATTTTAAAGTTCAAAATAGGAAATAAGGGCAAGAGGGCCTTAAAAGAAAAAGTTGGTGAAATTTGACATACAATCGAGCTTGGAAAAGTGGCCTGAAGGTGTCACTTAGGGCTTATGGAAATGGCCTGAGTTCGAGTCACTTGGAAAGCAAATAATGAAGGTTTTATTTTGCTTCCAAGGATAAGAGGTTGGACGGCACAAGCTTCTAGAATTAGAGGAGTTTTAATTCCATAAATATATGATAAAATAAGTGATAAATAAGGGATTTTTAATTGAAGAGATAAAGGGTCAATTAAACACTTTTAATTTAATTAGGTGATAATTAAAGGAGATAATATTATCACTTGTGGGGAGTAGTGGCCAAGTTATGGACTCTTGGTCTAGCAATTTCAGTTAAAAGAGGAAAATTGAGACTATTCTTTCATCTCTTCTAGCCTTGCCGAAATTTTGCTAACTCTCTCCCCCTCTCTGCCGAATTTTCCTTAAGCAAGAAACCATCCTCTCTTCTTCAATTTTTTCTCTGTTTCTACTCTCAGAACCGAACCTTTGGTGATTCTAAGTAAAGAAGCAATCGATTAAAGGCATCAAGGTAAGGTTAAGCCATTCAATTTCCTCTCTTTTCTTTTCTAAATGCCGAAAGTAAAAGTACTAATCCCAAATCTTGTTCATGGCCGAATCTACAAGGGGTTTCTCAGGTTTCTACACTTTTCTGAATATAGGAATCAAGGATCCAAGGTAAGTGAATACATACATTCGGCCAAGGCCAATTCTTAGGTATTCAAATCAAGTTAATCAAAAACTAATGGATTCAGGGAATTAGGATTTGGCCGATTCCAAGAAAGAGGAAGGTGAAGTTTTCGGGATTTAAAGTTCATAAGGTAAGCATCTAAAAGTATTTGGCCAATGTTTGTGTGATTATCTAGATCAGTTCTTTAATTGTTAAAAAGCCTGAAACTAACCCATATTGAGATTCAAGGTTGGCCGAATATCAGGTAAAGGAAAAACCAAGTTTCTGGGATTTGAATAAACACCAATCGGCCTCAAGGAGTTAACAGATCTAACGTTAGATCGGGATTTTCGAGATCTCAAGGAACCTTTTTAAGCAAATCGGGTGTGTACGCACACTAACCTTCGATTTATCATGTGGCAATTATTTTTATGAATATGTATAAGAATATGAATATGGCTAAGTACCCTAATGTGGTACAACGGTACTCAGGTACGTTTCCTACTTCCGATAGGATTATGAAATATGTTATTCTATAACATGTGAAAATACGAATATGAATGTGAATTTATTTATATGCATGATTATTAATTTTTGGGCCATTCGGGTCTATGTGAAAGGGGAAGAAGGTGTTGACTTCGGTCTCACCAATGTTATATGGTGACTACGGTCACAAATATCTGAATATGGTAACTCGGTTACATTATCTCGAATTTGGTAACTTTGTTACAACATTTTGAATATGGTGTCTTATGACACAAATTATATGGGCGATGAGCACGTCGATTGCAATGACGCCTTGATGGTGTGTAGCGGATGGAGGGTTGACTTAGTAGTCCCACTTGTGTGGCGGTATGGGTGGTGTGTAGCGGATGGACCATTAGGCTTGGGTTTGGGTTGCATCATCCTTTATTTTATACTGAATGTAAATTTGATTTGACCATGTATGCCTGATTTGTTGAATGTTAGTATTGTGTACACCGAGTGCATTGACTCACCCGTTGTGGGAATTATTTTCGGTGATGAGCAAGGATTGATGGGTAGGTGGACCTTGAGGTGGCCATGCTACATTCGGAGATTTTATTTTATTTGGACTTTATTTTATTTAGCACCTTTAATTTTATTTTGGGTTTTACTTGATGTAATAAGGCTATAAGGCCCAGTGGATTATTCTTTATTTTTACTTTGCTTTTAAATATTGTGCTAAAGATTATTTTGAACGTAATAAATTGGATTTACAAGATTAAATAAATGGGTTTCCAATCTAAGCCCAATCCACAACAACATTTTCTAAATATTTTTTTCAAATTTCTCAAAGTACTGAAAATTTTCGAAATCGGTTACTTTAGGAACATACCGATCTGGTCCAGGCTCGTGGGTAGGGTGTGGGTGTTTCAATTTGGTATCGAGCCCAGCTTTTAAACTCTCGGCACGTGGGCTAAGCCCAAACGTTTTCAAAGCGAGCCAAATGATTTTCTTTGAAAATAAGCAAGCTTCGGCATGGCCCCTAAGTCTCCAACCATGATCCACCTGTAAGTACCCTTAACTCTATGTGTGATTCTGTGATTTATATAAGGGTAGAAAAGGCATGGAACGTAGAATAGAATGATAGGAACTTGAACCCTAGGATTAGACTACTCAAACACAAACACATAAGACTTAATGCACTGAACAAACCTATGGCTAAGTCACTGAGCTAGTGGTGTGGTAACCCTTGTACGCATGTCTAGGATTGGATTCGGAAGAGCTTGGTATTTAAGCAGTCCTAGTGACTCACCTCCTCTTCGCAGGAATCCTACCTGGTGCGTAGCTTCGGTTCACCATAACTTAGAGGGCTCAGTGGTGTGGCAACCTCGGTGCGCATGTCTAGGAATGGTTTTGGTGGGAGCTTGGTATTTAAGCAGTCCGCGTGACTCACCTCCTCTCTACACGAATCCTGCCTGGTGCGTAGCCTTGGTTCACCCTGACCAAGAGGGCTCGGACATAGGCTAAACATAATGACTAAAACCCGAAAGGGAACTAGCCATGTTTTTTTAAAAAAAAAAAGAACAAAACAACAAACCCTAGTTCTTCAAAATTTTAAAACTTTCTTTTAAATCGAGAAAATTATTTTACAATATTTTCGAAAAGCTCTGATTTGCAAAAATTACAAAATGCCCTTAGGGTGAAATTACCAAAATGCCCTTGGTTTATAAAATGTTCAACTACTCAACGACTTTACCAAAATTTCAATATTTCATAAACATTCAAGAACCCTAATTTGTAAAATATCAAAATACCTTGATTTTAGAAAAATTACAAAGCGCCCTAACTTACAAAATTACCAAAATGACCTCGAATGTCAAAATTTTTGCAACATCCCCATTTTTGAAGAAACAATTTTCGAAAAGAACCCTCGAAGTTTTACAACTTTTGGAATACCCCAAATTTATTAAATTTTACAAATTTACCCTGATTTATGAAAAATTACCAAAATACCCCTAAGGTCAAAAAAATTACCGAAATACTCCCGGATTTTAAAATTTTCCAAATTACCCCTAGACTTCAAAATTTTCAAAATAATTTTTGACAAAAACACCAAGGAACATTTTCTTCTGAAAAATTACAAAAATGCCCCTATAGGACAAAATTACGAAAATACCCCTAGGTAGTGGAAAACAACAACAACACAAACTACAACGTTTCTCTGAATGAACGAAAGTTCATATTTGTTTTATGGATGAATGAATGAATGGAAAAGACTGTGTGTTTGTATGTATACGAAAGAACCACTCTTAAACCCCTTTTTCATAAAACTCCTTCATTTGGTAAATAAGTGGAACAATGACTAATTCATAAAATTTCTTAATCGATCTCGACGTTAGAAAATGAGCTCTAGAGGCGTGGACGCCGTGGTCGAGGTAGAGGAAGGATGACCGTGTCGTAACCCGTTAGATCGGGTCAAGGTCCGACTATGAAATGCCACCACCACCCCATTTGTTAATGTTGAGCAAGAGGCTCGGACGGGAAGATCTTGTCCCGGGAGGTGCTTTGCGAGTTTTGGAATTGGTGGCGGTCTGGGAGGAAATTCAGAAACCAAAGTACAGACTGAGCGGCTCCGAGCTAATGGAGCGAAAATGTTCCGAGGAGTATCTAATGTGGCACCCAGTACAGCTGAGTACTGGTTGGAAGCAACGGAGCGTATCATGGATGAGCTCGATCTGACTCTAGAGGAAAAGTTGAAAGGGATGGTGGCATTATTACGCGATGAAGCGTATCAGTGGTGGTTAACTGTTCGTGATGGTACCACGGCTGAAAATTTGACCTGGGAGTATGTTAAAGAGGCATTTCAGAAGAAGTATGTGGGAACCATGTATACAGATGAACAATGGAAGGCTTTTCTAGGGTTGGTGCAAGGGAGTAAGTCTGTCGCAGAATATGAGGCGAAATTCCTGAGGTTGAGCCGCTATGCTCGAGGGGTAGTGGCAACTGAGCATGAACGCTGTGTCCGTTTTGAGGACGGATTGAGGGACGATCTGAGACTGTTAATAGCACCGCATCAGGAGTGGGAATTCTCGGCTTTAGTGGAAAAGGCCAAGGTGGCCGAGGGGATTAAAGATGCTACAAAGTAGACCGTGGATAGGAGTAAGGCCAAGAGAGGATTTGGGCCATCTAGAAAGGGCTACAAGAGGCCTAGGGTTGACGGGCCACGAAATTTATAGGCTGGTACGGGCGGGCAGTATCGCCCTTGTGAGCATTGTGGGAAGAAGCACATGGGAGAGTGTTGGAGAAAGACGGAAGGATGCTTCAAGTGTGGGTCCAAGGACCATATGCTTAAGGATTGTCCTAAGTAAACAGATGAGAGCCGACCGACAGTTCAGAATGCTAGCCAGACCGGTAGAGGCGGATAGCAGCCTCAACGGGGTCGTGGTTCGGGTAACCGAGGTGGTGGTACTGGCAGAGGCCGTAGAACACAGGGTCGAGGTACTAATGTTAATGCCGAAGTAAGGCAATCGGGTTTGGTTTATGCGGTTCACCGAAGGGAAGATGGTGACGCACCGGATGTTATAACCGGTACGTTCTTTATCTTTGACAAACCCTACTTTACTTTGATTGATGTGGGCTCGACCCATTCCTATGTTGCAAGTAGTGTAGTGGAAACACTAGGCCTAGACTCTGAGCTTTCTGATAAGCAGATGACTGTAGTAAGCCCATTAGGCCAAACTGTAGTGGTAGACAAGATCTTTCGAAATGTACCCCTAGAGATTCAGGGAGTGAACTTTCGAGCAGACTTAATGGAGTTACCCTTCGGAGAGTTTGAGCTTATACTCGGAATGGATTGGTTAGTAGAACACCGAGCCGTGTTGGATTGTGCGGCTAAACGTATGGAACTAAGAACCCCAGAGGATGAAGTGGTAGTAATGATCGGAGAAAGGAGGAATTACTTGTCTAATGTAGTTTCGGCACTGAAGGCTGAGAAGATGGTTAAGAAAGGTTGCGAGGCGTTCTTAGCTTTCGTAAGTGTGATAGGTGGAAAGGAGGAAGGAGTTAATGGAGTTAGGACGGTATGGGACTTTGTGGATGTGTTTCCAGAGGAATTACCGGGAATACCCCCAGACAGGGAGGTGGAATTTGGGATTGATTTGCTACCGGGGACAGCTCCTGTGTTAGTCGCTCCATACCGAATGGCACCAAAGGAGTTAGTGGAGCTCAAGGCTCAGATACAAGAACTGTTGGATCGTGGGTTCATCCGACCCAGTGTGTCTCCGTGGGGAGCACCGATCTTATTTGTGAAGAAGAAGAACGGAACTATGCGTATGTGCATAGACTATCGTCAGTTGAATAAGCTGACCATTAAGAACAAGTATCCCTTGCCAAGGATTGATGACTTGTTCGATCAGCTGAAGGGAGTCGCAGTGTTTTCGAAGATCGATTTACGGTCGGGATACCATCAGTTGAAGGTGAAGGAGGCTGACGTCCATAAGACCGCTTTTAGGATAAGATATGGCCACTTCGAGTTTGTAGTGATGCCATTTGGGTTGATGAACGCTCCAGCCGCGTTCATGGACATGATAAATCGGGTTTTCCAACCCTACTTGGATAAGTTCGTCGTTGTGTTCATCGACGATATTTTGGTGTACTCGAAGTCAGAGGAGGAGCATGATGAGCATCTCCGAGTCGTGTTGGAAGTATTAAGGGAGAAGAAGCTCTATGCCAAATTCAGCAAGTGCGAATTTTGGCTTAGGGAGGTGGCATTCTTAGGATATGTGGTATCCGCAGAAGGAATAAGAGTAGATCCTAGGATGATCGAAGCCATGTTGGATTGGAAACCACCTAGGTCCGTGGCTGAAATCTGAAGTTTCTTAGGCTTGGCAGGCTATTACAGAAGGTTCATGGAAGGATTCTCGTCAATAGTCGCGCCTTTAACCAAGTTGCTAAGGAAGGAAGTACCCTTCGAATGGACGAATAAGCAGCAGGAGAGCTTTGAAAAGCTTAAAAGAGTGTTGACGGAAGCCCCAGTGTTAATTCATCCGGAGGCAGGAAAAGAATTTGTGGTGTACTGTGACGCTTCGCATACGGGGTTAGGCTGTGTGTTAATGCAAGAAGGCAAAGTGGTTGCTTATCGTCCACGGCGATTAAGGCGCATGAGGTTAACTACCCCACGCATGATTTGGAACTAGCGCAGTGGTTTTCGCCTTAAGGTTTGGAGGCACTACCTTTATGGAGAAAGGTCAGTTATCTACAGCACCACAAGAGCCTTAAGTATTTATTGACTCGTAGGAGTTGAACTTGAGGCAACGAAGGTGGGTGGAATTGTCAAGGACTACGATGCTCAATAGAGTATCATCCGGGCAAGGCGAATGTGGTAGCCGATGCCCTAAGTCGGAAGGTTGTATTAGATCTACGGGCTTTGTTCGCTCACTTAAGTCTGTATGATGACGGAAGTCTGTTGGCGAAATTACAAGTCAGGCCCACGTGGCTAAAGGAAGTGAAAGAGGGACAGTTGGCTGATAATGACTTAAGTACTAAGTTGTAGCAAGTACAGCAAGGGGGATTAGAGGATTATGGTGTCAATAATGAAGGAGTATTGTACTACAAGGGAAAAGTCTGTATGCCGAGGAATAAGGAGTTGAGACAAAGGATTCTTCGGGTGGCGCATGGTAGCCCTTATGCTATGCATCCCGGAGGCATCAAGCTGTATAGAGATCTAAGGGAACAGTTTTGGTGGTCTGACCTGAAACGAGAGGTGACTGAATTTGTGGGGAAATGTTTGACGTGTCAGCAAGTTAAGGCTGAACACCAAGTTCCATCAGGATTACTTCAACCAATCGAGATTCCAAAATGGAAGTGGGAGAGAATTACCATGGACTTCGTTAGTGGGCTTCCCCTTACGCTTACTAAGAAGGACTCGGTATGGGTGATAGTGGACCGTTTGACCAAGTCCGTACACTTTATCCCAGTCAGAATGGATTATTCTCTTCGGAAGTTAGCTAAGTTGTATGTGGCAGAAATTGTGAGATTACATGGAGTACCAATGTCGATCATCTCTGATAGAGACCCAAGGTTTACGTCTCGATTTTGGAAGGCACTTCATCAAGCTTTAGGCACTAAGCTAGACTTCACTACGACTTTTCATCCACAATCGACAGGCGATCTGAGCAGGTTATACAAGTGTTGGAGGATATGTTGAGAGGTCGTGTAATGGATTTTCGAGGAAGTTGGGAAAATTACTTGCCTTTAGTTGAATTCGCCTATAACAACAGCTATCAAGCCAGCATTCGGATGGCACCATACGAAGCATTGTATGGAAGGAAGTGTAGAACACCTACTTGTTGGATCGAGTTAGGAGAACGCCGAGTTTTGGGTCCAGAATTAGTGGCAGAAATCGAAGAAAAGGTTGAGTTAATTCGGGCTCGGTTGAAGGAAGCCTCTGATAGGCAGAAGTCGTACGCAGACCTTAAACGGAAGGAAATAGAGTTTGAAGTGGGAGACCAAGTATTCCTGAAAGTCTCACCTTGGAAGAAGGTAATGAGGTTCGGTCGAAAAGGAAAGTTAAGCCCAAGGTTTGTAGGGCCTTATCGAGTACTGAAATGAGTTGGGCCAGTGGCATACCAATTAGAGTTGCCACCAGAATTGCAGCAGATGCACGACGTATTTCATGTGTCCATGTTACATCGCTATCAATCGGATCCGTCGCATGTGGTATCTATTGAAGAAGTGGAGCTAAGGCCAGACTTATCCTACGAGGAAGAACCGATTCGGATCTTGGAACGTGATGTGAAAGTACTACGAAGGAAGACAGTTCCTCTAGTCAAAGTGCTATGGCGCAATCATGAAACGGAAGAAGCTTCGTAGGAGTCAGAGGAGACCATGCGACAGTAATACCCTCAATTATTTTAGTTAGGAAATTTCGGGGACGAAATTTTGTTTAAGGGGGGTAGAACTGTAACATCCTGAATAGGACCTATGCATTTTCAGTTTGATTATATGAAATGACAAGTTTAAGCATGAAGAATAAATTTTGATATTTTGGAAACACGAAATGCATGAAAATGGAAACCTAAACATTTTGGAAACCTAAACATTTTGGAAAACGAACATTTTGGAACATTTTGGAAACCTGAACATTTTGGAAACCTGAACATTTTGGAAACTTGAAGATGTAAGAAAAATGGCAAGTTATAGAGCCGATCGAAAATTTTAGGAAACTTGGAAATAAGGCCGGAATGACAAATTTTAAAGTTCAAAATAGGAAATAAGGGCAAGAGGGCCTTAAAAGAAAAAATTGGTGAAATTTGACATACAATCGAGCTTGGAAAAGTGGCCTGAAGGTGTCACTTAGGGCTTATGGAAATGGCCTGAGTTCGAGTCACTTGGAAAGCAAATAATGAAGGTTTTATTTTGCTTCCAAGGCTAAGAGGTTGGACGGCACAAGCTTCTAGAATTAGAGGAGTTTTAATTCCATAAATATATGATAAAATAAGTGATAAATAAGGGATTTTTAATTGAAGAGATAAAGGGTGGATTAAACACTTTTAACTTAATTAGGTGATAATTAAAGGAGATAATATTATCACTTGTGGGGAGTAGTGGCCAAGTTATGGACTCTTGGTCTAGCAATTTCAGTTAAAAGAGGAAAATTGAGACTATTCTTTCATCTCTTCTAGCCTTGCCGAAATTTTGCTAACTCTCTCCCCCTCTCTGCTGAATTTTCCTTAAGCAAGAAACCATCCTCTCTTCTTCAATTTCTTCTCTGTTTCTACTCTCAGAACCGAACCTTTGGTGATTCTAAGTAAAGAAGCAATCGATTAAAGGTATCAAGGTAAGGTTAAGCCATTCAATTTCCTCTCTTTTCTTTTCTAAATGCCGAAAGTAAAAGTACTAATCTCAAATCTTGTTCATGGCCGAATCTACAAGGGGTTTCTCAGGTTTCTACACTTTTATGAATATAGGAATCAAGGATCCAAGGTAAGTGAATACATACATTCGGCCAAGGCCAAATCTTAGGTATTCAAATCAAGTTAATCAAAAACTAATGGATTCAGGGAATTAGGATTTGGCCAATTCCAAGAAAGAAGAAGGTGAAGTCTTCGGGATTTAAAGTTCATAAGGTAAGCATCTAAAAGTATTCGCCAATGTTTGTGTGATTATCTAGATCGGTTCTTTAATTGTTAAAAAGCGGAAACTAACCCATATTGAGATTCAAGGTTGGCGAATATCGTAAAGGAAAACCAAGTTTCGGATTTGAATAAACACCAATCGACCTCAAGGAGTTAATGATCTAAAGTTAGATCGGGATTTTCGAGATCTCAAGGAACCTTTTAAGCAAATCGGTGTGTACGCACACTAACCTTCGATTTATCATGTGGCAATTATTTTTATGAATATGTATAAGAATATGAATATGGCTAAGTACCCTAATGTGGTACAACTGCATTTCGTGCACGCTTCCTACTCCGATAGGATTATGAAATATGTTATTCTATAACATGTGAAAATACTGAATATGAATGTGAATTTATTTATATGCATGATTATTAATTTTTGGGGCATTCGGGTTTATGTGAAAGGGGAAGAAGGTGTTGACTTTGGTCACACCAACGTTATATGGTGACTACGGTCACAAATATCGAATATGGTAACTTGGTTACATTATCGAATTTGGTAACCGGTTACAACATTTTGAATATGGTGTCTTATGACACAAATTATATGGGCAATGAGCACGCCGATTGCAATGACTACCTTCGATGGTGTGTAGCGGATGGAGGGTTGACTTAGTAGTCCCACTTGCAGACCGGCAAGTACGGTGGTGTGTAGCGGATGGACCATTAGGCTTGGGTTTGGGTTGCATCATCCTTTATTTTATACTGAATGTAAATTTGATTTGACCATGTATGCCCGATTTGTTGAATGTTAGTATTGTGCACACCGAGTCATTGACTCACCCGTTGTGGGAATTATTTTCGGTGATGAGCGGATTGGACCGGCGGTGGACCTTGAGGTGGCCATGCTACATTCGGAGATTTTATTTTATTTGGACTTTATTTTATTTAGCACCTTTAATTTTATTTTGGGTTTTACTTGATGTAATAAGGCCATAAGGCCCAGTGGATTATTCTTTATTTTTACTTTGCTTTTAAATATTGTGCTAAAGATTATTTTGAACGTAATAAATTGGATTTACAAGATTAAATAAATGGGTTTCCAATCTAAGCCCAATCCACAACAACATTTTCTAAATATTTTTTTCAAATTTCTCAAAGTACTGAAAATTTTTGAAACCAGTTACTTTAGGAACATACCAGATCCGGTTCAGGCTCGTGGGCCGGGTGTGGGGTGTTTCATCGGTATTTGGTAATTCTTTCCATATTTGCCTTAAAAATTTAAAACAAGTTCTAATGAGATGTGAGGAAACAAACCTTGTGCTTAATTGGTAAAAGTGTCACTTTATGGTTCGATAGGGGATTGTATTAGGCCACAAAATTTCTAGTAAAGGAATCGAGGTTGATAAAGAAAAAGTTGAAACCATAGAAAAATTACCTCCTCCTAGTTCAGTTAAGGCTATTCGAAGCTTTTTAGGACATGTTGGATTTTATAGAAGATTTTTTAAGTATTTTTCTAAAATAGCTAAGCCTTTAACAAAACTACTAAAAAAAGATGTCCCTTTCGATTTTGATTAGGACTATTTAGACGCATTTAATACCCTCAAAGATAAATTGATAAATGCCCCAATTATAATTGCACCTGATTGGAATTTACCCTTTGAACTAATGTGTGATGCGAGTGACTTTGCAGTAGGTGCAGTTTTGGGTAGCAAAGAGACAAGCACTTTCAGCCGATATATTGTGCTAGCAAAACGTTGACTGCCGCACAAGAAAATTATACCACCACAGAAAAAGAATTGCTAGCCGTGGTTTTTGCATTTGATAAATTTAGACAGTATTTGATATTATCTAAAGTTGTCACTTACACTGACCATTCAGCTCTTCGTTATCTTTTAACTAAATTTGATGCAAAACCTCGACTCATAAGATGGATTTTACTCTTACAGGAATTTGATTTGGAAATTCAAGATAAGAAAGGAGCTGAAAACCTTGCGGCAGATCATCTGTATAGGCTTCAAAATCCACATATCAAAGAACTTAATGAAAGTAAGATAAATGACTCATTTCCTGAAGAAAAACTATTTGCTATATCCATCTCCGAGATGCCTTGGTTTGTAAACACTGCGAATTACTTAGCTGCTAACATCCTACCAAAAAAATTAACACATCATCAAAAGAAGCGATTCTTTGCTGATGCAAAAAACTATTTTTGGGTGGACCCTTTTCTTTTCCGTATGTGTGTAGATCAGGTAATTCAGAGATGTGTTACAAAAGTAGAAGCAAGAAAAATCTTAGAACACCACCATTCAGGACCTTCAGGAGGACATTACAGCGGGATTTGAACAGCACATAAAATGCTCGAATCAGGTTTTTATTGGCCTACCTTGTTCAAAGACGCTAACATGTATGTGGCTTCGTGTGATAGATGTCAGAGAATAGGTAGTATCTCTAAACGCGATGAAAGGCCTCAAACATATATGCTATCATGTGAAATATTTTATATATATGGGGTATTGATTTATGGGCCCATTTCCTAGCTCATTTGGGAATAAATACATCTTAGTAGCAGTGGACTATATGTCAAAATAGGTGGAGGATCAGGCTTTACCTACTAATGATGCCAGAATGGTAGTGAGATTTCTTAAGAAACTCTTCTCTCAATTTGGAACACCTAGAGCAATTATTAGTGATAGGGGTACTCATTTTTTGTAATACCAAATTTGACAAGGTCTTAAAAAAATATGGAGTACACCACAGAACAGCTACCCCTTTTCACCCTCAAACCAGTGGACAAGTGGAAGTAGCAAATCGAGAGCTTAAGCCTATTCTAGAGAAAACAGTTGAATCAAACAGGAAAGATTGGGCATTAAAAGTAGACGATGCTTTATGGGCCTATAGAACAGCGTTTAAAACCCCCATAGGAACATCCCCATACAAACTTGTCTATAGAAAAAGTTGTCATCTACCATTTGAATTAGAGCACAAAGCTTTTTAGGCTATAAAAATCTTAAATTACGATCTTAAACCTGTAGGTGAGAAGAGAATGATACAGTTGAACGAGCTAGATGAATGGCGAGCTCATGCCTATGAAAAGTCACGTCTATATAAGGAGGCAACAAAGTGAAGCCATGATGCTCGTTTAAAACAAAGCAATTTGAAGTAGGAGATTTAGTCCTGCTATACAATTCAAGGCTCAAATTGTTTCCTGGAAAGCTAAAATCAAGATGGTCAGGTCCATTCGTAATCAAAACTATTTTTCCCTACGGCACAATCAAGGTAACTCATCCGACTCGTGGCACATTCAAGGTAAATGGTCAGCGACTGAAAATTTATAATGCTGACGATTTTAGGGATATGAGAGAGGAGCTTCAACTCCGTGAACCTTCATTTAGGAATAAAAATAGGGTAAGTCTAGCTTAATACTTTAAACGAGCGCTTCTCAGGAGGCAACCCGAGCACTAACTCAATAAATTATTTTGTTTTTATTCCCGTTCATGTTTTAGGTACAAATGTATCCACCACACGGCCTTGCACACGGGTGTGGCCGTGGCCTTGTGGACACCACGAGTAGGCATATCAGCGTGGTGGAAACCGTGCAGACCAAGGACAAAAACTTCCCCAAAAACACGGGCTATGATAAAACACCACGGCTGTGCGATGCAACAGTGGTCAAAACTGTCAAAGTCACACGGGCGTGTAACACGCCCATGTCCTAAGGCCGTGGGAATACCGCAAGCATGGGCAAGATTGATACTGTTAAAATGACACAGGCGTGCGACACATCCGTGCCTTGAACACCATGGCTAAGCCTGCCAAATTAACACGGGCGTGGGGACTATAACATGGCCGTGGAAGAAGCGAACGAAGCTTAACACTGCCGTGCGAGACAACACACCCCCAGTACACGAGCGTGGGCTGCAAACCAAACGCGCTAAAACCCCAATATTCAAAACAAACAAACTACAAATGATTAACACGGGCGTGTGCCATGCCCATGTACCATATTTCCTATTTAAACCAACCCACTATTCATCTTCTCCCCAAATCCTTTTTCCCAAAACCCTAGCCAATTTCCCCTCTCCCTTACTTAGACTGCCAACCGTTAACCCTTCCCCGCTTTCCCCCTTCCCTTTCCCTTATATATTTTGCCCCTTTCCCTCTCCACGCACACCAGAACACGCCCGTGCAACCGCAGTCACCACCCATGCAAACCTCAGCCCGTAGACTACGCCCATGTACCACTACCTTGACCGTGCCATTTCCTTCAGCACATCCATCGGTTCCCCTTCTCCACCATTGATTATCTATTCATTTAACTTTTATTTATTTTCTGTTCATATTTTCATTATTATGTTTTACTTAGTTTAATAGTTCATTATCTTAGTTTTGTAGTTTAATAGTTCATTATCTTAGTTTTGCCAATGCTATCAAACTTACTTCGAATTTCAACTAGTATTTACATTCTACATTATATTTGATGAAATAGGATTATACTAGAATAGAACACATGTCTGGGCTGGCAATAACACTTGAATTGTTGATTATTTACTCTATTTTGTAGGAGCATAATGTCGTCTTCCCGCGACAAGAAAATCCCAGTCCCTGCTTTGAAAAAATGAAAGGGGCCTGGTCCATCATTAGTAAGCGCATCTGCCAAAGTGTGACACCCATTCTTACAGTTTCCTCCGGGATCTCAAGAGGACCTTTTTCAGATTCTCCAAGCATGACCAATCAGTCAAGGCAGATGTATCGATTGGGCCACCTGGAATAAGTACAACTTGCTAATACAGTTCGGGCCCTACTGACCATCGGCCCTTAGGAGCGATTCTTCAGTATCGTCGAGCCCACATACCTCGAACTAACATTAGAAATTTGATCTACTTTTCATTTGCAGGTGGTGATGATGAACCACGATGACCTAGGCGCCATACAGTTTCACCCAGGAGGTTTGGTTCGCAAAATGAGTGTTCTCGAATTTGGAGTTGCCCTGGGACTTTATACGGAAGAGTTCATGGAAGAGTATGAACTTGACACTCTTCACCGTCACATCTACTATTCACCTTCAAATGTTGGCAGGCATTGGCTCCAGGTTTAGCAACATATGACTCTAGTCGCTCCAAGGCGGCCGCTCTTCCCCCATCACTTAGGTACCTCTATGCCCTCCTCGCACATACATTGACAAGAAGGTGCGAGAGCACCGGCGTCGTTAATACCCACGACACCTATTTTCTGTGGAACATTTTGCAAGGCCGCGTGTTCAACCTTGCCTATTTCATCGCTCTCGCAATTCAGCATTAGACAGAGCGGCACCATAAATGGGACATTTCCATGGGACCTTATGTGACACGCCTCGCAAGACACTTTGGTCTCCTCAACACCGCAGCACAATCATCATCCCTCACCTTGATGGGCCAGATGTTTCCATAGGGCATCTCGACCATTATAAATATGAGGATGATCAGGTGTTGCCGTGGGACCGATCCTCCCCAATACCGTCTAGCCCATGCCACCTAGGAGGAGGATCCTGAGGACATTACTGATAATGTCCCCCCACCACACGAGAGGCCACAATTGAGCCATTGCCTAGTTCATGCGGCAGCTTCTCCTTCAGACATATCTAAGCACCTAACACGATTCGAGCCGCAATGCTTCCAGCGCTTCGATCACATTGACGCCACCCTCTAATAGATATGTCAGCAACTTCACATTTCATAGCCGCCCCCACCTCGCGAGCCATCTGGCAATGAGGACTTCTAAGTCTTTTTTCTTTTATCTTTATGTTATTTTTATTTACTTTTTATGCTTAAAATACTAATTTCCATTTTATCTTTTACTTTTGACTAATGTTTATTTTAGTTATTTTTAGGTTTCATAATAACTATTACCCAATTTACATTTTCTAGAAATATTTGAGTAATCCTTAAATGTTAACAAACCGACTGCTTTTATTGCAGTTAAAAAAAAAAGAGAGAGCCTAAAATAGCACTATGGAATATCCAACTCTAAGAGGAAAGTCACCATACCACGACCACTGCCAACTCAAGGAATCCATCCAAAATTCATGAAGTTTCACTTCTCTCTATCCTATAATTTTATTATTCTGCTATTATCTGTCTTTGTACATTGAGGAAAATGTACATCTTAAGTGTGGGGGGGTTAACTATAGTATTTTTTGAAAATCCCTGAATGATATCTTATCTTAAGTAATTTTCTCATATTACTAATTAGAATGAAACTTCTGTTGATTTATGATTTTTATTGATATGTTTTGGATTAAGTCATAGTTAAATGTGCATTGATAATTTAAACTTGAAGATATTAGAGAATCATGCATGATAAGTCTATTTTCAGAATTAAATTGGCTAGGTTGTTTTCCTAAATTTAAATATTACTTTGAAATTTGAAATTTGCAAGGTTGACATCAAAAACCATAATTTTTGTGAGATTTTGAGCCTGTTAGAGCATATTCTTTTTCTACTCACTTTATTGACTATAAGTGTGCCAATATTGATTTGTTATTCTAGAACTTCCTTCGATTTTCGAGACCACACATTTGATTTGATATACAGAGATGATAAAAGCATTTAGGATTAAACCCACTTACTCCACTAAAAGCCTACCCTTATAATTAACACCTAGTGAACCCTTTTGATCTTAACAAGCTGTTTCTTGACTCACCCATTAATATTAACCTAAAACCCATCTTGTATTTGTTATCACCATTCCTCTTGACAACCCTTATATCGAGAGTTGATTTGATCAGTTGCCTAACTACATTCTTTATTTCAATTGTTAAATTCTATTTATTTGATTTGTTCTAAAAAAACGTTAGAAAATTTATTCATCACTAATTCTATGTTCTATGAGCTTAAACAGCTAAATCACATCTTTAGAAGAAGCTCATGTTATTTGATGTAATTATTCATTAATCAGTTCATTGTTTCTAGTTAGGTAATTTTTCAATTCAATCTCGATTCTAACCTTCTAAATTCAACCTATATCCACACCTTTAACCCCCAACCCCATTACAACCCTTTAAAGAGCTTTTGATTTGTGTATCATCTCATTTTACAGTGGTGGAGATTTGATTTTCATGCAAGCCTATGAGATTAACTTTTCATATTTGCCTTATGAGTGCTTATCTTATACCTTAAACACTTTGAGTGGTTTGAGTGAATCACTTTGAGTGGTTTGAGTGAATCCTTAGTGAGGATGTCAATCCCTATCAATTTTGGATCAAAGGTAATTATTTAGATAAAGGGAAACACCTATATTTTTCGTGCTATAAAAATATATGACTTTGATTGTGTGAATCTTTAGGACTCTTTGAGTTAAATTATCCATGTATACATTATCTATGAATTATGATGAGACATTATTGATGAGAATTATGAACTGAGGGAAGTCAACTTCAATTGTAAGTAGAGGATTTTTCTTGAGGACAAGCAAATGCTTAAGTGTGGGGGTATTTGATAAACCGTAATATATACATATTTTAATCCTGCATTTAGCATACTTTTGGATGATTTATCCCTTGAAATGCAGAATTTGATGCTTCTAATCCTTTAATTTCATGTTTTATACTTAAGAGAGCACAGAAGGATGAAAAGAACGAGAAACGGGCCAAAAACAGAGAAAATGGGCCAAAGTAAGAAACCCACACGGCCTAGAGCTCACCACACGGTCGTACCACTTTAGCAGACTCGAACACGATCCTGGGCTCGATTCACACAGGCGTGTGCCACGGGCGTGTCCCTACCGTGACCTATTTTAATTCCACTCAGAAAAGGATACTTAGAGGCAAAGAAAGACATTCTGAAAGCCTATATAAACACCCTAAGTGTATCCTAAGAGGAAGAGGTCGTGAGGCAAAGCCAGAGAGGGCCGAATTGTGGGATTTACTTGAAGACAGCCAGTTGATTCATCTGAAGAAGTCAGAATCATACTCAAGACGGAAGATCTTCCCTTTAATTTCCTTCAGGGGGTTTTAAGGTTTTCTTATGTTTTGTTTTATACTTTCTTTTGAGATGTATTCTTTTATAAACATGAACTAAACTCCTTTAATACCTAAGGGGGATGAAACCTAAGATAGATCTTGTTATAGTTTCCTGAGCTATATGATAAATATTTGGTTTGTTCTTAATTATGTGTCTTTTATTCTTGCTTTGACATTTCAGGATACTGATTCAAGTATTGATGTTCTTAGGCAGTGGAGCAAAAGTCCCTATTTAAGAGTAGATCTAGCATAGTTAAGCGGAGTTGATCGCACTCCTAGAGATAGGATGATGAAAATCTGTCGAATTAGGGTCAAACCTAATATGGGAGTCCATAGATCGAGTTAATGTAGCTCTAGGGGTTTAAATTAGAAAAAGATTTCAATTAATCAACCTAGGGTTAGACATTAGTAGCCTCGAGAGAGGTATTAATATAAATTAGGGAATCCTACGGATCAAGTCAAATGAATAAATCGTCTGGTTTAGAGTTAGATAATAAGTGAAGTCTAGGTGACAGATAATATAATTAGGAAGTGTGTAGCTAGAAGCTAGATTGATGAGATTGTATACCACAACCATTCATCTCCAAGTAAGGGACATTTGGTGGTTTCCGCACTATAGCAAAAATCATACAAGTCAATTTTTCTAGCTTAGGGTGTTTAAAGATGCAATTGTATATATGAAGAATTGCGATCAATGCTAAAAGAATAGAAATATACATGTTTTTCTAAGTAGAAGACTTTGAAATAACTTATATTAAATTCCAAGTTAATGAAAGATCAAGTTGCAATGGAATATTTTCTGGAATATTATTAAACATGATGAAGAGTGAATTGAGTCAAGTGTTGTAATTATTCTAGCTTATCTATGTTATTGTTGTTAAACTTGTGAAATTGTTGTTAAACCATTTCATTGTATATTTCATATCATTTTCATTTAGTCAATTAATTTAATTTAACATCTATCACTCCAAATTGTTGTGTTTCTTTATGAACTTGTGAATAGTAATTTTACAATTATCGATTTAAACACAGTCCCTGTGAAGATGATAACACTTTTACTTACTAATTACTTGTTAACGACTGTGTACACTTGTAAGAAGCGAGGCAACGACCATGCCGGTGAGATCTTTAGAAGGCCAAAAATAGACAAAGAGTTAGAAATTTCTTATTTTAAAATTTTTATTTCCTAAAAGTTTACAAAAAAGTGTTGTGCATTGTTTTCATAGAATCTCACTAAATTGAATTGAACTTATGAAAGTGTTGCTTATTTGCAGGATAAAGGTTTAACTTGAGAATCAAGGGGAGGGACCAAGCTAGACACCGCCAGTTTGAGGGGTGGACGTAGATGTTGTTCATGTTTATAGAGGGGAAATTTCATAGAGGCTACACCTTGGGGATTTAATCAGATGTATTCGTGTTATAGACTTAAGTCAGAATTGTAAAGACTGCCAAATCTACTAATCTAATAAAATTTTAGTGATAGAATGATGAGGATTTTAGCTGAAGCTAAATCTTGAAATTTAATAGAGTCAAAATATTTATAAAAAGTCAAACTAGAAGTCATGTCAAGTTGTTCGAGGAGGGTGTGACATTCGGTAACCAGACTTGACAATCGGGTTAGGTGTAGGGTGTTACAAATGTTTTGCTTCTATAAGATTTCATATAACTGATGGTATTGTGATGATAATTGCTAATATATGTTATAGATGACTTCTCTGATTTAGACTCATATATGATTATGATTAAAAGCATGATCCCAAAGTTATGTGTTTTACAGATTTGAGTTACGATCTATGATATCGTGATGATATTATGATGACAAATATTGAAATGTTTTATAATGATATTTAACAATGATACTTCTCTATTAAATGATGTTAGACATAGTTCAAGTATAGTTGGCATGCCATAGGGTCATCGATAACAGTGATTTGTTAGCTTTAATTCCCAGAGGATTGTGAGCAGACCCAATTCCTAGAGGGTCGTGGGCAGTCCTAATTCCTATAGGTTCGTAGACATATGGCATTAAGATTGAGTAGTCTAAATTCCCAAAGGGACATGGACTTACTCGTTACATAGATCCGAGTATCTATTTTAGTGTTTACTTTCAGTTAATAGAGGCTAAAATGAGTAAGTAACAAAAAGTGATAATGAATTGACATGTTGAGTATTGAATACATTATATTATGAAATTATGAATTGTTGAAATGGATACTAAATGATGAAACTATATGAATGATTTAAATGTAAATATAAATTGTATACATGTGAAAATTATGGAAAATGTTCACCATAATACCCTAAAGCTGATATGGATCTTTGATATATTGGTATGAAATCACATGATAGTTGTATGACTCTATCTTGTTTGGTATTTATAAATGTGGGTTCTAAGATGAAAAAGAGAAGAATAAAGTAGTAATAATTAATATTATACAAGTAACGCCCCAAAAAATATAGGGTCTTTAATTTTGCATGTCCTGACATAAGTTGCTTGGTTGCTTTAATAGCTAAGTGATTGGGTGTGTTTGGGAAGTCCTGGGTTCAAACCTAGGCTTTAGCAAAAAAAAAAAAAAAATTATTTTTAAGTGAATAAGGCCCTTGGTTCTAGAAAGTAGGCTTTAAGAATAATTGTGGCGGAATTATGTCACAAAAACCTTCTGGTCTAGTGGTAGGTGGCATGTTTCTAATGCTAGGGACTTAAGTTCGAGTCCTGGTTTGTGTAATAACGGGATCAATTTTTGATACCTTGCACGGCTGGAGTTTGTGTTGAAGTAAAATTCTGATTGATGAGATGTTGGAGTGAAATGTGGAGGATTTCAAGGAGAGGATTGGGGGAGAGATTTTAGGAGGAAAAGGGGAGTTTGAGTTGTTGAAGGTTGTTGCCTAATTTGCTAAGGGAAAAATAGAGTATTCAGTTTTGGTCATTTCCTGAGTGTTGGTATTCTTTTCATTTGTTTAGTGGCCAAATACTGTGTTTCCGGGAACTCTCTTCTTTGTTTTTTGGTGCAACGTGAGTTTCCCTTTTGGTCTATCGTGTGAAAGCCGAACCTTCTTTTATCATTCGGGTACTTTGGGCAATTTGGTTTCTTTTCTCTATTAGCCGAATACCCCTTTTGTTTTCTTCAATCACTTTACACTGTCAGCCGAATCTCTACTTGTCTTTTTCTCTCCATTTCCTTTCCCTTCTCATCCCATTCAGTTAGCCTTGGCCGAATGTCCTGCTCACATATTTGGTTTCATTGATTAGTTCTTGTTGGCCAAACTCACCGTACCATGCCCTCTCTTTTGTTTTTCGACTTCTTTATTGTGTTTAAACCGAAATTTTTCTTCTACTAACCCTTGGGGTGATCGCATACTCTACTTATTTACTCTCTAAATCTCGATTGTTTCCATTCTATGCTGGTGGTATATTGAGTTGATATCTGCAAGCGATCATGACAAATCGATAGGTATTCAAAGGTTCCCTTTCTTGTTCTCTATTATTGTGATATGTTGGCAAATTCATTTCCTTTTATCTTTTCTCTAAAAGCCTAATGTTTCTACCACTCATGGTCTTTGATTGGGATCTCTTCCTCTTGGTGTGGTGATCGTTGGGTTTTAGGTATTCCTGAGGAGTGAAGAAGTGTAAAACTTACTCAAGACGTCAAACCTTGTCTTCTATTATTCAGTTAAGGTAAAGATAGTACCTTACCTTTTGAATAGGTCGAATATCTCTATATATTTCTATAAGACTAATATTCATGGATTTAAGCCACAGTTATGATCGGTCCCATCTGTTAAAATCTTTTGTTATTACAGTTATTGGCAAGAAAGGTGTGACCGATTTTAGCCCACGAGCTAAAAGGAATAGGCCATAGTTCATTCAATCAAGGTAAGGTAGTAAGTGCCTTTTAGGGAACAGATGTGATAAGAGGGTGTTTTACCCTAACATATTAAGGACTAACATTGGATCTCAATGATTCTAGGTTGGGTGCTCGTAGATCTTGGAACGACTCCATAAAAAGGTGTGTAATCACACTATCTCTGGTATGAATCGGCGAGAACTGAAAAGTCGAAACTTCAGCATTTGAAGCCTCACGAGCATGCAATCGCTCGTGTGGTAGAACTAATCCCACAACTGAGGGTGGTAGACTGAAGAGGCCACTACGAGTGTTCTCGTGCACTTGGGCCATTATGGGCCTCGTTGGCCCTAAATGGACCGTGTGGGCCCAATGGGTTCGTAGACCCCACACGGATAAAATTTATGAAAAGTGGAAAAAATGGATTGGACTATGTTGATCACATAGCCGTGATTGAATTTGGGCCAAATGGGCCACACGAGCGTGTGGGCCCATTTGGGCTGAATATTGGGCTTTGAGCCCATTTACACTGTTTCGACCAAATGGATTACCTATGTCGCTCGAGGTGACTGTAGACCTTCATAAAGGTCGTTAACTGTACTGAGACCCCTAATGAGTAAAATGACCAAAATACCCCTAAAGGCAAAATTACCATTTTACCCCTAATACATGAAAATGACTATTTTACCCCTAGAGATAGATTAACAGATGAAAATATGTATTGTATGACTGTTTTGAGTAGGATATATGGCATACACAAAATATTGATGACATGGCATACTGCATGGGGTTTGGGATTCTGTTATGGAGGAAGTATCACATCGGTGGCTCGCCACACATATCGACTTGGTGCCTCTCGCCACAATTATCAAGTATTGGTAGCTTTGCCAAATATACTATACTAGTAGCTCTGCTACGTTATTATTACTGGCAGCTATGCTGCAATATTGGTGTGAGGGCCGGGTGGGTCGACTTTGTCCCCACATGGTGTGTTGGGTTGGTACGGGTGGTGTGCTGGCTAGATTGGGGTGGGTTTGCGTACTTGCACCATACTGATACTGTATCAAGCTTAGGCCCACACTGTGACTATATTGGGCTAAGAACCACACTGTACTATTACTGAATAGGGCTCAGACCCAGACTGTTACTGCATGATAAGGGATTACACACTGAGTTCTCGTAACTCACCCTTTTCTATTAACTGTGCAGGTAATCCCCAGCCTTAGATGATTTGGAGCTACGAGGGACTCGGAGGTGGCAACATGTTCGCTAATATTCTATTCTAGACTAGTTATTTAAATTTTTATATTGGGTTAATGTTTATGTAATAAGGCCTCTGGTGTTTTTAATTTCTTTTAATTGGGTTTTAATTTCTCATTTTTAAACTGCCAAACTGATACAAATAAGTTTTCAAAAATAACAATTGTTTTAAAAGACCAACGCACATTTTCAAAACTTCAAAATGATATTAATTAAAGTAGCTACAGCAGGTTTTTAACCAACTAAGAAACCAACAAAAACAAACATGAAAATTGTTGTAATAAGTGGTTTTTCCAACTTAATGATTTACCAAATGTTTTTCCAAGCAATAAGAACTAAATGAGTTCTTCACTTAAAAAAAAAACGGTTTTCCATCAACAAGCCTTGATTTCGAAAGACACTTCAAGGTGACACGTCGGATTCTATCGTAATGTCTAGGGCGATTTTAGGGTGTTACAATACATATGTTATTTAATTCGAATTGTATTAGCATCATTGAGTATACAATACTCAAGATATTACCATTTTTTTTTAAAACTAAAAAGGTCGACTTTGGTTTTGAAAATGAAAACAAAAAAAACGGGAGTCGCCATCAATCCTTTTTGTTGGGGTGTGATCAGGTCACCTCATAAAATAGTTATTTTTAGTAAATAATTTGATTTATCAAAACAACGATTTCGGTCTACGAAATTTAAAAAAAGGGTTCGGGAGTCGGTTACGCACGAGAAGGGTTAACACCCTCGATACGCCCAACATTGGTACCTAATTGATTATCTAATGTCTTAATGTCGAAAATTGGAAAAGATTTGAAAATACGATCCTCTTTATTTTTTTTTAAAATTGAACAAATCAAAATGGATGATAAGACCCTCTTATTTCGAAGAGATAAAATGTCATACCCAGTAAGTTAGGGCACGACATTTTGGACTCCCAAAACTGAGCTTGTCTTTTGACTTTAAAACTCAATTTTAAGTTTGAAGAGGGTATCCCGTTATTTGTCAAATGAGAAATCGAAACTCAGTAAGTTCAGGCTCGATTTCTCAAAATTCCAAATACGAGATATTGCTTTTATTTAGAAAATCTTATCTCGAGTTAACGAAACTTCACATCCAATACGTTAAGACACAACATCTCAAATTCTCGAGAATAAGCATTCATTTATTTAAAACTTTATTGCTTAAAATGATATTCCGCTATTTAGGTTAAACGAGAAGAATCGAAACTCAGTAAGTTAGGGCACAATTTTCCCGAATTTTTAAATACGGAATATTGTCTTTATGACAGAAATCAATTTTGTGAAAGTTACTATAACACAAGTTATTAATAAAATGTAAAAACAAATTGCAATATGAATGCGTGTAGCAAAATAGTAAGAAATGCGTTAGTGCGAGTGACAACATAGAGGGCAAAAATGAAATAAATAAATAGAACGAATAAGCTAAAAAAGAAAGAAGATAATAAGCAAGCTAAATACATTTAATATATAAGAAAAAATAATAGGAAATGAGAAAATGAATGAAAAACATGTGAAATAAATAATAATAATAATAATGAAAATGATGATAAAAATAAAATGAGTATAAGTAATATACAAATAAATAGAAAGAAGTAATAGTAATAAAAGTGGAAATAATAATACTGTTAGTAAAAATAATAGTAATAGTAGTAGCATTTACAAAAATGATAAAAATAATAATGGTAAGAGTAAAATAATAATATTTTAAGAATAAAATAAAATAAATAGTAATAGTAATGACATAATAATAATAGGAGTAACAATAATGAAAATAATAGCAATAAAATAATAATAATAATAATAATAATAATAATAATAAAGTGATAATGAAAATAATAATAAGGATACTAGTAATAAAAAGAATAAAATGATAGTAATAATAATAATATTAATAATAATAATAATAATAATAATAAAATGAGAGTAATAAAATAATGATAATAATAATAATAATAATTAATAGTGAAAGTAGCAATAAATAAAAAATAATAAAATGAAATGATCTAGTAACAGAATAAAGTAATGATAATAATCTTAAAAGTGATTAATTTAATAAGAAAGTAGTCAATAATGACTAAAAGGCCTAAAATCAAATTAAAAACAAAGTTTTGGG
This sequence comes from Gossypium rotundifolium, assembly GCA_025506655.1. NCBI lineage: Eukaryota > Viridiplantae > Streptophyta > Magnoliopsida > Malvales > Malvaceae > Gossypium > Gossypium rotundifolium. Next base: position 94,592,410 of record CP106729.1, on the reverse strand, counting down.
GTCGAATCGGGAATAAATAAGAGTAAAAGGACCAAATTGTAGTACGCAAAAGAATTGGAAGGACCAAAAGAGGAAAATTCCCTTCCGTCCAAAACGCGCGGTAAAAAAAGGGGACCAAAATGTAAACTAAAAAATTTAATGGGCCAAATTGACAGAAAAATCAAACTTGATTGCATTTTTTTAAGATAATAACAATAATCATGCATATATGTGGAGAAAAGAGAGAAAAAAAAGAAAGAGCTTCGAAAATATAAAGAAAAAAAAACCTCTTTAGCTTCTATTTTGATTTTTTAGTGGTTCTCTTGCGTTTTCGATGCTTTCTATTTCTCTGATTCTGTTTTTGTTAGAATATTATGTTCTATTGATAATCGAAAGGAAAAAAAGGTCCTTTTACAAAGAAAATTGATCGGCTTTTATAGCCCAAATTTTACACATTACATTGTTTTCTGTCCTTTCTCTTTTAATTCTTGCAGGTGCAAGTGGCGTGGGCGGTGGAGATGTGACGTGGGCGGGGGCCACATGCTTCAGCAGAGCAGAGGGCAAGTGGCGGGGTTAGACACCCTAGGTGCGGCATACCTAGGGTTTATTTCTGTTATTTATTTATTTTTATTTTTTTTTTGCTTTAGGTTTGGCTAATTGGGCTATGGTTATTTTGGGGCTTAATGGGTTAAGTTAGTGGGTTAATTGGTTTTTAGTTTGGTTTGGGTAGTTTTAGGGCTGTTGGGTTTTTGGGTTGGTTTGTAAAATGGGCCCCGGGCAAAAATGGGTTTGTACAATATGGATTTGTTTCTTTTCGTACGCATGTTTAAATTGGTTTCATTAGATCAAGAATCTCAAAAGGAATCCAGGACTCGATGGCTTATCTCATACCAAGTTTGTGTTTCTTTTGGTTGTTAATGGTTATTGACATGTACCTAGCTCAAGTCTTGTGTTGAGAGTCATTTTGGTTTGTTTAGTATGTTTTGGTATATTTTGGTACTTAATGGACTTTGAGGCATTTTGAAGCTAAGTTTGATTTGTTAATATTGGAGTTAAAATGGTTAGTTTTACATGAATGATAGTTTGTTTATTTGTCTTTAGTATTTGATGCATGAAATGATGTGAATCCATATGTTAGTTGCATCTAGAGTGGTTAAATTTCTAAATGATGATTTGATGTCTAACGTCTTCACCCTAACTCGATTCACTAGGTCTAGATATCGAGTGTTACTAAACAATACAAAATATTTAATGAAAACAAATTACATTTCTTTATTTAACTTAAAACTTATTATTAGAAGTTCCAAAAGAAAAACTTAACATTTGTATAGTTAAAGTAGAATATATGATAAATAACTCATTACATCAAATTTGATACAAATGTTTACAAGTTAGAAACTATTTCAAGACAGACTCAAAGGCATATCCAAGACTGCGCCAGTTATCCACTGTATGCATACCAGCCCACTCCGCTTCAAAATTGGTGTACTCCTGGCATTCTCCCTCTAGGTGAAGTCCCTTCCCAATTCCTGAAAATAAACAACAAATCATGTAAGTACAATATTACTTAATAAGCTTATTAACCATACCTTGATGGAGGCTTTGCAATTTTGCAAAAGTTGCTATGAGTGAACTGTTACTCTGAGTCATTTACTTCAGCCGACACCATACGACCTTATCACTCTTGTATACACCAATTATCATACCATTGTTATACTCACTCTTTCATATCTCATTAACTGGAGAATACTCCCCATTGTTTCATAATTCTCATATTCCATAATACTTTCTTAGCAGAATATACCCTTAGAAACCATTTCCAACAATCTATACCTTAAACCCATGCTCTTCTCTCAATCAATTGCTTACTGACATTGTCTTGGGAGGATACATACATATCACAGATACTTACACAAAATTTTGTATTATTGGTTCACACTCAAGCATACACTGATCCAATTCCATTTATATATCCATACTGATAATTTGTAGCGTATAACATCCAGATGAACTCCATATCATGCTATAACAGAATCTCATAATTCAAATAATAGTGACTCAAATTCAGAATAAACTTAGAAGAAGACAGGATACCCCTTTCTTTTCATACTGATATCATAACATATACCCTTCTTGACCTACATATACACATCTTTTTGTCGTGGAAAACCCTTAAGAATTATTTCAACTCTTATTCTAGAGCATATCAATACCTTATCTTGGTTACAGTTATTACAAATCTACTAGAACTTACTTACATCTTATCATATAGATAGACATTCTGATTCATAGCTTACTAGATATTCCTGAGAAATCATGCCACATAGACTTAGCAGAATACACCTTATAGACAATCAGATAGAAAACACCATTAAGGTGATCCGTGCAGAATTTGCCACAAAGGTTATTCTTTTTAGAGTTTGCCACAAAGACTATTCTTTTCTATCATGTTTACGATATGGATTTGTCTAAGCTCACATTACGTGAGGTTTGCCCATCATCATCCTTGGATATGCAGAGAACCCCATTAGGTAATCACCATTCCTTATTTCTTTTCAGAGGGTCCCATGTCCATGGACTTTCCTTCAGAGTTCATATTAGAGTTCGTGTTTTCAATTTCGACAGACACTATTAGACACCACCTCGAAGAACAAGCATAGACTCTCTTGACAAACTCATTATGCATTGGCACAATCTAATTTCAACCTTTTTTCTTCACTAGCATACACCCAAACAGAACACACATCTTAGAGCATACATTTCAGACATATACATACTCGGCCATACTTCAATGTTTCAATACTCGTACACTAATCACCACATACTATACTCTTCAAGACTTCAGCTCCATAGTACAATCAATTTTCTATAGATGACTCACAATATAAATAGTATACATCTAGGAGCCATTATAGAACTCACCTAACACCCACGTACAACAGCTTGAACTCCAAATTCAAACTTCCACATGAAACTACTGTAACAGCCCGTTTTTAGTGAAATTAGAATAGTGATTTCGGGACCAAAAATTCGAGTTAGAAGAAATTTTATTTTAAAACATTTTGCATGGTCTGCATCATGATAGGAAAGAAGTATGAAAACTTCGATAAGAAATTTTTACCGATTTTGTGTTTAATTATGAAAAGGACCAATTTGCATAAAATGTAAAAGTTGAGTTCTAGTAGCTATAAGTATCAAATAGCTATGGAATTCAAAATTTGAGGCCCTTATATGGTAATTAGAACATTAGGATAAGTTATTAGATATTTTAATGATTCATCTATGAAAAATTAGAAAAGAAAAGGACTAAATTGGAAATTAAAATAAATAAAAGATGATAAATAAAACAAATATCTAATATAATCATTTTATATCATCTTCTTCCCAAAATTCTTTGGAAACCCTAGGAAAGAGAAATAAAATCAAGCAAGCCTAATTGGGTAAGTAATCTTATCCCGTTTTTAGTAACTTTTATATTTTTGAGATTGGAATAACTTAATCTAACTATTTTGGGGATCAATTTGTAAAGTTATCAAAGTATTAAAATTTTTCCATGGTTGAATATGCTGAAATTATGACATTTATGGTAGAAATTGAAAGGTTGTTGATAGATAAACAACTTTTGTAAAGTGAATTTTCTTGAAATTGTAATTTAGGGACTAAATTGTAAAGATGTAAAATTCATGAAAATTTCAAATTTTATGAAATATATGTGTTGTAAATGTTATATTTAAAAAAATTTAGCCTTGGAATAAGGATTAAATTGCACGAATTTTATTTTCCGAGCCTAAGGATGAAATCGTCATTTGTGGAAAGTATAGGGGCAAAATGGTAATTTTTCCTACAATGTGAATTGAATTCAATTGAGTATGAAATTGATTAAATTGATGTTAAATTATTTTATATATATCTGAATAAACCTAGTACGGAGTTGGATCGAGGAAAAGAAAAAGTATCGGATTAGTAGATCCTTGTACAAGAACGCTTATTGAGGTAAGTTCGTGTAACTAGATCATGTATATTAATATGTTTGGAATTGAATGTTGAATATGTGTGAATTGTATAAATTTTTAATGTATAAAATTAATTACATGCCTGATATTGCTCGATAAGTGTAAGTCTAGTTTGAATAGATGGAATTTTTTGGATACAGGATTTCCCGATTGGTTATGGTCTTGCATATGTTGCAGACACATCTTAACTCAAAAGAGCATCCTGTTATAAGCCCTCTTGAGCTTCCTATTATATTGTTCCTGTGAGCATCCTGATCAGTAGTGATCCTGCATGTGTTGCGGACTACCACAGCTCTTTGTGAATGTCCTATTATATGATCGGGTCTGATCCTGCATATATTGCGGACACAAACGTAGCTCTTTATGAGCATCCTAATATAAGCTCTTTTTGAGCTTCCTGATATGGCTCACTTGAATTTCCTTTTATATGGCTGTCCGGAGCTCCCTGATAATAACTCTACGGAGTTAGTTGTTAAGCTCAATGAGCTTCCTGTTTTAAACTCTTACAAGTTTCCTGTTATAGCCCGGATAAGCTTCCTATTACATGGCTCACATGAGCATCCTGTTATATGGCTCGAGAGAGTGCTTCCTAATTATGCACCCTAATGGGCACCCCTCGATATGAATTGATGGGTTTTTAGTTTTGTACACTTTAACTGTACTACATGAGTGTATCCATCGATATTCCAAATAAATTCAACGGGTAAAGTTTTGACATGACTAAATTGAATTCGAAATGATCCGTTGTGGAAATGTACATGTAATGTGAAATTTATTATATGATGAGCTCATCTTTGATTCATGAAATTTATGTTGAATAATGACTAACATGTTTGATGAATTTATGTATTTTAGGCTATTAGCTAAATTGCTTGGATGCATTTTTGTATGCTTACTTTAAATGTAAATGAATCTTGTTATGCGAACTTACTGAGCATTAAATTCTTACTTTGTTTTATTTTGCTCTATTTTATAGTACTCGGAGGCTCGTGAAGGTTGGAATTAGTCAGAAACACATCACACTATCCCTTGGATCTCTCAGTATATGAAATAAGCTAACTTTTGATATAATGGCATGTATAGGTTAAATAGATTAAATGAAAAAATATTTCTGTTGTAACTAGTCATTGGAATGGCTAGTGTTAAACATACTTCGAGGTAATTAAATAAGGCTTTATGATGGTTGATGTGTGATAAACCATATGATGAAAAGATTTGAATTAGTATAATTGATAAAATTTACATATAAACATAAGAGCAAACTTGGCAAGTTTAATCACTTGAACATATGTGCTAATATGTTAAACACAATACTTGTATTTGCCTTGATTCAAATGACTTGAATTGGTTTCGAAATGTATTAAAATGTAAATGTAGGTACAAGGTAAAATTTAGGGGAGAAAAAACTTTGAAATGGTCTTATTTTGTCCACACGGGCGTGTGTCTCAACCATGTGTGACACACAGTCATATGCACGGGCAGGTGGTTTGGCCGTGTGTCCCCTGTATCTTACAAATTGAGAAATAGAATACTCAAAATTTGTCACATGGGCAAAGACACGGGCATGCGTCTCAGCCGTGTGAATCCTACACCTAAGTTTCAAAAATTAAATTGTCCACACGGCCTAGCACACAGGCGTGTGGTTGGCTGTGTGACTCAACTTAGTAGCTACCCTAATTTGAACACGAGCTGGAACACGACCGTGTGCCTCACATCGAATGCTCACACGGTCAAAGACATGGGCGTGTCACTTGGCTGTGTGAGCCACACGGGCGTGTGTCCTCTAAATATAAGGAAATTTTGAAAATTTTGCGAAAAATTCTCTGAGATCCTGAATTAGTCCTGACTTTTTTCTAATGTAAAAATTGGGGCTCAAGGGTCTAATTAAAGGGAAACATGATTGAATATGATTGTTTTTTGAATATGAATAATAAATGTCATTAATTATTTGTATTTGATATATAAACTCTGGTAATGCTCTATAACCCTATTCTGGTGACGGATATGGGTTAGGGGTGTTACATTTATTGGTATCAGAACTACGGTTTAGCCGATTCTTAGACTAACATAGAAAGTACGAGTTATTCATGCCATTATATATGATATGTGATAGTGTGATATCTCCTGACCATTTTAAATGTGTTTTTCATATAGTAATGTCGTCCAACTGAGCTAGAGTTGAATCCGAGGAAGCTAAGAGCAATGTTCCAGCTTCAGTTCAAAGAGCTGCATCTAGTAGTAGTAGTGTAACACCCCTAACCCAAGACCATCACCGGAATAGGGTTAAGGGGTACTACCAAACAATCAGAACATTTAACATTTAAATGTACAACACAAAGTCAATCATCAGTATAGCTCATCAAATACATAACATATAGTCCCTTTTTGAAGTATATAAGACCTCAAATACATGCTAGAGAAGGATCGAGACTAAACTGAAGCACATACAAAAGTTCTCAGAAACATATAACTTAACCAAGAATACAGGGGACACACACCCATGGGGGTAGGCCGTGCCTCACCCACGGCTACTTGACACACCCGTGTGTCCTCCCCGTGGTCATATACTGCCAAAATCAACACGGCTACCAAGCATGCCTGTGTGCTAAGGCCGTGTCCTACTAAGTCATATACTGCCATTTCTCACACGACCTTTAGGCACGCTCGTGCCATGACCGTGCACTTCTTAAGCTAGCTACTGACTTTACCCTATGGTTACTAGGCACGCCCATGTACCATGGCCGTGTGACATTATAGGTCATTTGCAGGACCAAAATGCCACCCAAAAAGGGGTCATTTCTACAAGCCCATCATCAAGACATATCATACCTATTTAATAACCAAACATATACCAATTTGACCAATCAATCTATACATTCAATGACATTCTCATTCATGCCAAATTACAAACTAAAATTCATATCATCACAAGTATTAATCATCCATTTTGCTTAGCCAAAACTTAACCATTTCATATGCATCACACCATACCACAATTTGTATCATATAACTCATTCATTCAAGCATTTATCAACTCAAAACTTACCAAAACATATGGCTAAGTTCATTTCATAAACATATACACATAACTAGCCTATACATGTCATATTTCAACTATATACATCCTTTCAAAAGTACCAAAATAGAATGCCAGTAGTGTGATTGAGAAGCTGACGATCCCAGATCTGAGTTAGCATTACTGACACTGCAAGGCAGAGAAACAATTCACAAAGTAAGCTTTCCAAAGCTTAGTAAGTTCGATATACAATACAATTATCTCATTAATCTAACTAACGTACGTAATAAACAATCACTTATATCACTTATCTCATATTCATATCATCTTATCTATAGCTAAAATACTCATTTATTCAATCATGGCTTATCTATAACTCATCAACCACAAAAGTTCAACACATACCTTAGCTAACACTTAGTTATCCACTTCCAAGCTATTCAATGTTTGATATTACATTTCGATCATCCTTTGATATTCGTTCAACTTAACCGCATACTCAGTGCCATATATATATTCGAAGCATAATTGTTATAGCACACTTAGTGCCTATTCCTTTAACCGGCTCGTCTCGGTGTCGCACTCACAGTGCCAATTCAAATAGCCGAAGCTTTCATATCATCGCACACATAGTGCTATTCATTTCTATTTCGATTTCAATTTCGCACACTTAGTGCCATAAAAAAATCATGCACATAGCAACTCACATTCATATACATATACATAGTCATTTCATGTTGCTAAAACACATCTCAAATACATGTATTATATCCAAACGTACCTCGGACGTCGAACTATCGATACGGTTGAATAATCGAGCACTTTATCTTTTCCTCGATCTCGATCCGAACCTCTCCTCTCTTGGTCTATACACATTCAAATTCAATTCATTCAATCATCAATTCATTCATTTTAGTCCAAACACACATATTTAGGGCATTTTACAAAATAGCCCTCACATTTTCACATTTCGACACTTTAGTCCTTAATTCATCAAATCATCAAATACACAAAATTTGCTTGTACTCTAGCCTAGCCAAATTCTTACTAAGCTCATACAAGTCCACACATTTCATTTATTTCACAATTTAACCCTTTAATTTCTCATTTTTTCAATTTAGCCCTAATTAGCTAAATTCATCAAAAATTCAAGAACAAAGTATGTTCATCTAGCTCAAATCTTTCTTTTAACACCTAAAACCATCACAAAGCTCAACATGTCATCAATGGCATATCACACAAACATCATCACTTTACGAAATTTTAAGCATGGGTTTTGTAGAGCATAAAGCAACGATTACAAAAACGTAGAAGTTCTTGAAAGCCGACTAAAAACATACCTTGAATTTGACTTGCAAGTGCTGAAAATCAAAAGAGTAAAACCCTTGCTTCTTCCTTTTTTTTCGGTCAAAAGATGAGTAAAAAAGACCATTTTTCTTTCATGTTTTATCATATTATAACATTTTAACACATGGATGACATATCTACCCTTTTTATTATCATATAGGACAAATTAACATTATGGTTTATGAGTCATTTAACCATCCACTAACTTGAAAATGGTTTATTAACAACATAAGGCCACCTCCTTAAAAAGCCAATAACATTTAAGTACTCACAAATCAGCACACAACATTTATACTCTCTATGCAATTAAGTCCTTTCTCTTAATTCGATACACAATGATCAAATTATCACACAAAATTTTCACACAGACTAAGTCACATATCATTCACACAGAAAATATCATTAAAATATTTTTTACGACCTTAGATTTATGGTCTCAAACCACTGTTCTGACTAGGGTCTAAACCAGGCTGTTACAAGTTGAAGGCCCGAATCTCAGGGTCGAGGTGAAGAGGTAAAAAAAAGCTTCTTTCAAGTGATGAATGAGTGGTTCACATAATTCTTAAGAACAAATGCTGTTGTACAACAACCTCCCCCTCATGTTCCTCAACCGGTTCCAGATATGCCACCAGGTAAAGAACCTATTAGAACTGGTATGCCTCCGATAGATAAAATTCGTAAATATAGGGCAAAAGAATTCAGAGCAAGAGCTGATGACGATCTGGAATGGGCTGAATTTTGGCTAGAAAATACTATCAGGGTTTTGCATGAATTATCTTGCGCACCTGAAAAATGTTTGAAATGTGTTGTATCTCTGCTAAACGACTCAGCCTATTAATGGTAGAATACCTTGATTTCTGTTGTATCGAGGGAAAATGTTACTTGGGAATTTTTCCAAATAGAATTCAAAAAGAAGTACATTAGCCAGAGATTCCTTGATTAGAAAAAAGAAGGAATTTTTAGAACTTAAACAGGAAATATGACTGTATTCGAATACAAGCGGGAATTTGTTCAGTTAAGAAAATATGCCAGAGAGTGTATCTCAACTGAAGTTGCCATGTGTAAACAATTTGAAGAGGGATTAAATGAAGATATCAAGTTGTTAGTTGGAATCTTGAAATTAAAAGAATTTGTTGTACTAGCTGACTGAGCACATAAAGTTGAGAAAATAAATAAAGAAAAGAAACAGGCAGAAATCGAAGCTCGAACTTCAAGTAAAAGATTTATGGGCAAGCCACAATCATCAAATTTAAAGAAATCAAAGAAATATCATGATTGTTTTGTCTCATCTGTGGGGTATTCTGGAAAAGACCGAGGTTCTCAACGCTTTCATCCGAGATCTCTGACCTCATCAGTAGCAAGTTCTAAAAATGTCAGTAATCCCAAACCTAAATGTAAACATTGTAATAAATTTCATTTTGGAGAGTGCCGTATGGGAAGCAGAGACTCTTATAGATGTGGTTCTCTCGATCACTATCTTAAAGATTGTCCAGAAAGGCTTGAAAAATATATTGTTCAAACTTAGAAGCCAAGTAACCCTAGCTCAAGAGGTAGACCACCCGTCACCCTGGCAATGTCAGTGGCAACCGAGGTGCTAAAAAAGATTCAACAATTAAATCTAAAGCACAAGCATCGACGATAACATATGCTATACGTACACGAGAGGATGCTTCTACACACGATGTTATTACTGGTACATTTTCTCTTCTTGATACTGATATTACTGCATTAATTGATCCTAGTTCAACACATTCATACATATGCACGAATTTAGTGTCTGTTAAAAATTTACCTGTTGAGTCCACTGAATTCGTGGTTAAAGTTTCGAACCCCCTAGGCTAGTAAGTGATGGAGGATAAAGTTTGTAAAAATTGTCTGTTAATGGTACGGGGTTATTATTTCTTGACTGATATACTGTTCTTGCCATTTGATGAATTTGACATAATTTTAGGTATGGATTGGTTAACTCAACTTGATGCAGTGGTAAATTGTAAACAGAAAGATATTGTGTTAAAATGTCAAAATGGTGAATTGCTTCGTATTGAATCTGATAAACTGGATGGGTTGTCCAATGTAATCTCAGCTATATCAGCACAGAAATATACTAGAAAAGGGTATGAAGCTTATCTTGCATATGTGTTGGATACTAAAGTATCTGAGTCGAAGATTAAGTTAGTGCCGATTGTTTGCGATTTTCCTGATGTGTTCTCGGAAGAATTACCCAGATTACCGCCAGTCAGAGAGGTAGAATTTTCTTAGATCTTGTTCCAGGGACAACTCCAATATCTATAGCTCCTTATAGAATGGCTCCTATAGAATTAAAAGAATTAAAAGCACAATTGCAAGAATTGATAGAAAGAGGTTTTGCTCGACCCAGCTCATCACATTGGGTGCATCGGTTTTGTTTGTTAAAAAGAAAGATGGATCATTGAGGTTATGTATTGATTACAGACAGCTCAATAAAGTTACAATAAAGAACAAGTATCCATTTCCTCGTATTAATAATTTGTTTGATCAGTTGAAAGGTGCATGTAACATACCGTTTTCAATTAAATCGGAACAGTGGTTTCGGGACCACAAATTCGAGTCAGAAATAAATTTTATTTTAATGTTATTGCATGGTCTGTATCATGATAGGAATGGTCAAATTGCATTAGAAAGAATTAAAATTTATTTTGATAAGAAAATTTTACCGATTTTGTATTTAATTAGAAAGAAAAGATCAAATTGCATTAAATGCAAAAGTTGAGTTCTAGCAGCTATAAGTATCAAATAGCTATGTAATTCAAAACTTGAGGTCCTTATATGGTAATTAGACCATTAAGAAAAGTTAGTAGATATTTATGATGAATCATCCATGGAAAATTAGAAAAAGAAAAGGACTAAATTGGAAAGTAGGAAATTTAATGGATGATAATTAAATTAAATAGAAATATCATATTATTATTATCATCTTCTTCCCGAAAAAGACATGGAAACCCTAGGAAAGAGAAAGCAAACTTTCTTGGCTTAGTTGAGTAAGTAATCTTGTCTCGTTTTTAGTAATTTTTATATTTTTGAGTTCGTAATATCTTAATCTATCTATTTTGGGAATTAATTTGAAAAGATATCAAAGTATAAAAATTTTTCCATTGATATAAATGCTGAAATTTTGAAATTTACGGTAGAAAATGAAAGGTTGTTGATAGATAAACAACTTTTACAAAGAGAATTTTCATGAAATTGTGATTCAGGGTCTAAATTGTAAAGATGTAAAATTTATGGAAAATTTTTGATTTTTATGAAATATATGTGCTGTAAATGTTATATGTAAAAATTGGTTAGGCTTGGAGTAAGGATTAAATTGCATGAATTTTATTTTCCGAGCCTAGGGACGAAATCTTCATTTATGAAAAGTATAAGGCAAAATGGTAATTTCTCCTAAGAAGTGAATTGAGTTCAATTGAGTATGAAATGGATTACATTGATGTTAAATTCATTTATATAGATCCAAAAATATTAAATAAAGAGTTAGATCGAGGAAAAGAAAAGGTGATGGATTAGTAGATTTTCATAAACGAACAAGTGTCAAGGTAAGTTCGTGTAACTTAATTATGTCTATTAATATGTTTGAATCAAATGTTGCATAAATGTTTAATGTATGAAATTAATCACATGTCCGATATTGATTGATAAGTGATAAGTCACGTTTGAATAATGAAATGCGATGGATACATTGTTTTTCTATATTGATTATAGTCCTACATATGTTGCGAATATTATAGCTTGGACGAGCATTCTGTTAAAAGCCTTCTCGAGCATTCCTGTTATATAGTTTCGATGAGCATCTTGATCGGTAGTGATCCTGCATGTGTTGCACACTACCGCAGCTCTTTGTGAGCGTCCTGTTACAGGATTCGATTGGTTGTGATTCAACATTTATTGCGGACACGAACGCAGCTCTTTATGAGTGTCTTGATATAGACTCTTATGAGCTTCTTGACATGGCTCACCTGAACTCCCTGTTATGCTATCCGGAGCTCTCAGATAATAACTCTTCAGAGTTACCTGTTAAGCTCAATGAGCTTCCTGATTAAAACTCTTATGAGTTTCCTATTTAGTTCGAATAAGCTTCCTGTTACATGGCTCGAGAGAGTGCTTCCTGATTATGTGCCCTAATTGGGTACCCCTGGATATGAATTGACGGATTTCAATTTTGTACACTTTAAGTGTACTACATGAGCGTATCCATCGATATTTCAAATAAATTCAACGGGTAAAGTTCTGACATGGCTAAACTGAACTTGAAATGATTTGTCTTGGAAATGTACATGTGATATCGAATAATGATATGGAAAGCATATGTATATGAAAATCATTAAATGATGAGCTCATCCATGTTCTTAGTATTATGTGAATTACTTGACTAACATGATTGGGGAAGTTGTATGTTTTAGGCTATTAGCCAAATTGCTTGGATGCATTTTTTGTGTGCGTATCTTAAATAAAAATATATGGTATGTTAATTCTTATTATACGAACTTACTAAACATTTGAAATGCTTACTCGATTTTTTTCTCTATTTTATAGTGCTCGGAAGCTTGTAAAGGTTGGAGATCGGCCGGAGTATCATCACACTATCCTCCAGCTCATTTTGGTATAAATAGGAAACTTACTTTGGTATAATGGCATGTATAGGTTAATGGTGACAAGTAAGGGTATATAAATGTTTTGGTTGTAACTAACCATTGGAATGGCTAGTGATAGCATATTTAATATATTTATGCATGAAGTTATATCATAATTGGTATGTGAGTATGTTTGGATTAGTAACTTATATATAATCACACTTGGGTAAGTATATGATTAGAAAAGGATAAGATGAATACTTGAAACTGGGAGCAAACATGTCATGTATAAAACTTGAATATTAGTTTGAATTATATGTCTTGGATTGGTTGGTAAATGTATTCAAATGTTGTTGTTAGATTGATGGCAATTTGGGTGAGAAATAAGGCTAGAAAATGAGCTTATTTTGTCCACACGGGCATGTGTCTCAACCGTGTGTAACACACGGCCATGCGCATGGGTGTGTGGTTTGGCTGTTTGTCCCCTGCATCTTAAAAATTAATAAACAGAATGCTCAAAATTGGTCACAGGGGCAGAGAAACGGGCGTGTGTCTCAGCCGTGTGTGACACACGGTCTTGCACTAATTTTTGAAAATTAAATTGTTTACATGGCCTGGCACACAGGTATGTGGCTGGCCGTGTAACTCAAGTCAAAGAGTTACACGGGTATGTACATGGGCTGGGACATGGTCGTGTGCCTCACATCGAATGCCCACATGGCCTGAGACATGGGCATGTCACTTGGCCATGTGAGCCACACTGTCTAACCATACCAACGTGTGTCCCCTGCATCTAGGAAAAATTTTATAATTTTGCAAAAAATTCTCTGAGTTTCTGATTTAGTCCCGACTTGTTTCTAATGTATAAATTGGACCTCGAGGGTGCATATAAGGGAAAACATGATTGAATCATGATATGTTTCAGATATGAATAGTAAAAGACATGAATTAATTGTAATTGATCTATAAACTCCGGTAATGCTCTGTAACCTTGTTTCGGTGATAGATACGGGTTAGAGGCATTACATTTATTGGTATCAAAGCTACGGTTTAGCCAATTGTCAAACTAACGTAGCAAGTACGAGTTTAACTATACATGCCATTATATAATTTGTGATAGTGTGATATCTCCTGACCATTTTAAATGTGTTTTTCATATAATAATACCGTCCAACCAAGCTAGACTTGAATCTGAGGAAGCTGAGAGCACTGCTCAAGCTTATGTACAAAGAGTTGCATCTAGTAGGAGTAGAAGGCCCGTATCTGAGGGCTGAGGTGAGGAGGAAAAAGAAGCCTTCTTTTAAATGATGAATGAGTGGTTCATAAAATTTTTTAGAACAAATCCTACTGTACAACAACATTCCCCTTTCGCTCCTAAACCGGTTCCTAACATGCCACAAGGTGTTGAACCTGTTAGAACTGGTAAGCCTCCGGTAGATAAAATCTGTAAATATGGTGCAGAAGAATTTAGGGCTACTGCTGAAGAGGATCAAGGAAGGGCTAAATTTTGGTTGAAAAATACTATCAAGGTTTTAGATGAATTATCATGTACACCAGCTGAGTGTCTGAAATGTACTGTATCATTGTTAAAAGATTCGGCTTGTTAGTGGTAGAATACTTTGGTTTCTATTGTGCCAGGAGAAAATGTTACATGAGAATTTTTCCAAACGAAACTCAGAAAGAAGTATATTAGTCGGTGATTTTTGGATTAGAAAAAAAAGGAATTTTTAGAGCTCAAACAGGGAAATATGACAGTATCTGAATATGAACGAGAATTTATTAGAGGGATTGTGTTCTGACTAAGGTTGATATGTGTAAACATTTTCAAGAGGATTAAATGAGGACATCAAGCTATTACTGGAATTCTTTAATTAAGGGAATTTATAATACTGGCCGATCGAGCACACAAGGTCGAGGAATTAAATAAATAAAAGAAATAAGAGGAGAGAAAAGCCCAAATTTCTGGTAAAAGACTTATGGCCAAGTCACAATCATTTGTTTCAAAGAAATTGAAGAAATACCATGATCGTTATATCGCGTCTGTGGGATATTCCAGAAAATAACGGGGTTCTCAATGCTCTAGCCCGAGATCTTCGTCTCCATCGATAACAAATGTTAGAAGTGCTAGAAACCCCAAACCTAAATGTAGACATTGTAATAAATTTCATTTTGGAGAGTGTCGTATGAGAACTGGAGCCTATTATAGATGTGGTTCTCTTGACCATTTTCTCAAAGATTGTCCAAAAAGGATTAAAAAAGATATTGATCAGACTTCGAAGCCGAGTAACCCCGTCTCGAGAGGTAGACCACCTCGTCACCTCGAAAATGTTAGTGGTAGCCGAGATGCTACAAAAGTTTCAGCAGTCAACTATGAAGCAAGAGCATCGGCAAGGACATATGTTATTCGTGTAAGAGAGGATGCCTCTGCACTAGACGTCATTACTGGTACTTTTTCTCTTCTTAATACTGATATTACTGCTTTGATTGATCTTGGTTCAACACATTCATGCATATGCATAAATTTAGTGTCTATTAAAAATTTACCTGTTGAGTCCACTAAATTTGTGGTTAAAGTTTCAAACTCCTTGGGCCAGTTTGTGATGGTAGATAAAATCTGAAAAAATTGTCCATTAATGGTACGAGGTTATTATTACTTGGTTGATTTGATGTTAATGTCATTTGATGAATTTGATGTAATTATGGGTATGGATTGGCTAACTCAAAATGATACAGTGGTAAATTGTAAACAGAAATATATTGTGTTAAAATGTCAGAATGGTGAATTGCTTCGTATTAAATCTGATAAACTGGATGGGTACTGGTAAACCATAAAAGTAACACATTTTAATCCCATGTTTAGCGTGTTTTTGGGTGTTTATTTATAGAATTTGGTGAATTCGATGCTTCTAATCCTTTAAATTCATGTTTCTATACTTAGGAGAGCATAGGGGAGTGAAAGGAATAGAAAACGGTCCAAAACTGGACAAAACGGGCCATCTTAAGGATCCACACAGCCAAAGCTCGCACCATACGGGCTGAACACATGCCCGTGTAAACCACACGGGCTGGACACATGCTCGTGTACCAGCCCGTGTCGATAGAGAGTCATGCAAATTCCCACACGGCCTGGGCCTCCTCACACGGGCTGAGCACACGCCCGTGTCCCTATCATACCCTGCTTTGTTTTCACGCGAAAAAAGATAATTTTTAGGGTTTTTGAGCCTTCTAAAGTCTATAAATACACATTAGAGGGAGACCTAAAAAGACACGCAGAGTAGATTGCAGAAATTACTTGAAGGACGCCGTCGAAATCATCTAGAAGGCGGATTCACTCCAAGATTGAAGATCTCCATCAAGTTCTTTAAAAGTTTTTGGGTTCTTTATGTCTTATTGTTTTCTTAATTCTATGATGTTTTCCTTTTATGTTATAAATTAAACTCCCTAAATACCTAGGGAGGATGAAACCTAGATGAATCTTATTATTTAATAAATCTGAATTACGTGATAAATACTTGATCTTGTTCTTAATTATGTGTTCTTAATCCTTGTTTTGATGTTTCCAGGAATATTAATTCAAGTTTAATGTGATTATTCAGTGGATTAAAAGTCCCCGTTTAAGAGAAGATCCGACATAATTAAGCGGAGTTAATTGCAATCCTAGAAATAGGACGACATAAATCTGCTGAATTAGAGTCAATCTAATAAGGGAATCCATAGATCGAGTTAATACGACGATAGGTGTTTTAATTAGAAAGAGATTTCAATTAATCAACATAGAGTAAGTTGTTCTTAGTCTTGAAAGAGATATTAACTTAATTTATGGATTTCTATGGATCAAGCCAAGTGAATAAATCATTTAATTCAGAGTCAGAATAATAAGTGAAGTCTAGGTGGATTGATAAACCGTAATATATACATATTTTAATCCCACATTTAAAATACTTTTGGATGTTTATTCCCTGAATTATGGAATTTGGTGCTCCTAATCCTTTAATTTCATGTTTTATACTCAGGAGAGCACCGGAGGATGAAAAGAATGAGAAACAGGCTGAAAATGGAGAAAATGGGCCAAATTACGAATTACACATGGCTTGGGCCCGAAATACACGGTCGTGCCTCCTTAGCAGATCCGAACACGGCCTAACCCCGGGCGTGTCCCTGCCGCAGCAAAGAGGAGTTTTATTCGAATTAGGGTACTTAGAGGCAAAGAAAGACATTCCAAAAGCCTACATAAACACCCTAGAGGCCAACCTTTAGGGGGCGCTCAGCTAGGCCTAGGAGCCAAGCCAGGGAGGCCGAATTGTGGGATTCACTCAAAGAAAGCCAGTTGATTCATTTCAAGAAGCCGGAATCATACTCAAGACGGACGATCCCTCCTTCAATTCCTTCAGCGGGTTTTAGGGTTTTCTTTATGTTTTGTTTTATATTTTCTTCTGAGATGTTTTCTTTTATGATTATGAACTAAACCCCTCAAATACCTGAGGGGGATTAAACCTAAGACGGATCTTGTTATTGTTTTCTGAGCTATATGATAAATACTTGATTTGTTCTTAACTATGTGTTCTTAATTCTTGCTTTGATACTTCAGGATATTGATCCAAGTATTGATGTGCTTATGCGGAGGAGGAATATTCCATGTTTAAGAGTAGATCTAGCATAGTTAAGCGGATTTGATCGCAACCCTAGAGATAGGATGACGAAAATCTGTCGGATTAGGGTCAAACCTAATATGAGAGTCCATAGATCGAGTTAATGCAATTCTAGGGGTTTTAATTAGAAAGAGATTTCAATTAATCGACCTAGGGTTAGACGTTAGTAGCCTCGAGAGAGGTATTAATATAAATTAGGGAATCCTACGGATCAAGTCAAGTGAATAAATCGTCTGGTTTAGAGTTAGATAACAAGTGAAGTCTAGGTGGATTTTTCCTCGGGTATTGTCTTAATCAATTGGTTTTTCCCACAAGTATTTCCCCAATTCCTTCTCTGTGTCTTAGCATCTTTAGCTTAGTAGATAGTTAATTTTAGATTAAATAACAATTCCCTTAATTCTTAGGCTAAATAATAAGAAGAAAGTTAGTATTAGTACTTTTGGTTCCCTTGGGCTCGACAATCCAGTCTTGCCACTAAACTATACTACTGTTTGATATGTGTGCTTGCCTCAATCGTGGCGATAGTTAGTTTCTAGGCTCGATCATTCATTATATAAATTTTAAGATTTGTTTCCATCACGCAATCAAGTTTTTGGCACCATTACTGGGGAACTGAAATTTTAGAACGCTCAATTTTTATTACTTTAGCCATATTTTATTTTTGCAATTATATTTTATATTTTACTTTTCTAATTTTCTTTTTCTTTTTATCTATTCCTAGCAGGTACCTCTAATTTATGACTAGAAGGAACTCGACAGGACCCTTAATTTACTACAATGATATTGAAGGTACTGTTCATAGAAATCGTAGAGAAATAAGGTGAAACTTAAATTACATAGAAGAAGAGCAAGAAGACGAAACTAATACTATCGAAGAGACAGCCGAGAATAATCCGCTACCTCCGGAGACGACCGAAAATTATGCTCTTCAAACTATGTATGATTATGCTAAACTTAATTTAACAAGAACTGAGTCAAGTATTGTTAGACCTGCTATAGCTGCTAATAATTTTGAATTGAAACCTAACATTATACAAATGATTCAACAGTTTATTCAGTTTGATGGTTTTCAGGATGATGATCCAAATAATCACTTGGCAAATTTCCTAGAATTTTACGATACTTTTAAAATTAATGGCGTTTCTGATGATGCCATCCTCTTCGGTTATTTCCCTTTTCTTTGAGGAATAAAGCCAAACAGTGGTTGAATTCTCTTCCATGAGGATCAATCACTACATGGGATCAAATGAGCGAAAAAATTTTATTAAAATATTTTTCGCCAGCCAAAACGGCCAAATTAAGAAATGATATCTCTTTTCTTGTACAGATGGATTTTAGAAACACTATATGATGCATGGGAGAGATACAAAGATCTATTGAGAAGGTGCCCACACCATGGATTACCCTTGTGGCTATAGGTCCAAACTTTTTACAACAGTGTGAACCCCTTAACCAGGTAGTTGATTGATTCAGTCGCCGGCAAAACCCTGAATAACAAAACACCTTAGGTAGCCTACGAATTCATTGAAGTGATTTCACTGAATAACTATCAGTGGCAAGTCACGAGGATAAGGCCAACAAAATCTGCCAGTGTTTTCAACCTCGACGCAATAACCATGCTGTCAAACCAGGTAGAACTTTTAACTAAGAAAATTGATGGCTTATGTGGTTCTTCGCAGGTACATCCAGCTATACAGGAAAGGAAGCCGAACCTTGAGAAGATACTAAAAATTCATAGCAGTGTTAGAAACACGTTTCCAAAACACCAAAACAACACTTAAAAATTGACAAGCATCGATTCAAGAGATCGATAACCAGTTAGGGCAACTCGCTAAGCTGATCTCCGAACGGCCACAAGGTAGCTTGCCAAGTAACACTGAGACTAACCCAAAGGAGCAACTTCAAGGCATAACAATTCAAAATAGTGAAGGGTTAGTGGAATCTGAATTTGAGCAAAGGCAAGATCCTGTGGTAAGTGAAGGTAAGGTTGAGGTAAGCCAAGAAACACCAAAACCGGTAATTAAAGAATACCAACCTCGTATACCATACCCCAATGCGATGAAGAAAGACGACACGGATGAACAGTTCGGTGAGTTTCTTAAACTTTTAAAGAAGTTACATATTAACTTACTATTTCTTGAAGCTCTTTCGCAGATTCTGGATTCTAGCAAATTTTTAAAAGAGCTTTTGACAAACAAGCAAAAATTAGACGAGGAGTCGCATGTGGAATTAAACACAGTATGCTCAGCAATGTTGAAAAATAGACTACCACGAAAATTAAAAGATCCAGGGAGTTTTACAATTCCATGCTTAATTGGTAGTTTATCTATTGATAATGCTTTAGCTGATTTAGGGGTAAGCATAAATGTTATGCCTTATAAAATGTTTAAATGGCTAGGTCTAGGGAAACCCAAATAAACTAGGATGAATATTCAATTATCTAATAAGACTATTAGAATTCCTAGGGGTATAATTGAAGATGTACTTGTGAAAATTGACAAATTCATATTCCCAGTAGACTTTGTCATTTTAGACATGGATGAGGACAATAGTATCCCCTTAATATTAGGAAGACCCTTTTTAGCAACTGCCAGAGCTAAAATTGATGTTGGTACAGGTGAACTCACACTTCGTATAGGTGACGAATCAATCAATCTTCAAGCTCTCGACTCAGCCAGGACATCGAGTGATAAAGGTGAGAACGTAAATTCTATTGATAATCATTTGGTTCAACTTTCTTTACAGGAAGCACCATGAAATCACATAAATGAGCCAGATCTTAGATCTCGTTCCAATAAAGAAGAAATTTATGAGGAACGAAGGCTTCAGATTGACGAGCTAGACGAGTGGAAAACGCATTTCAAGGAGAAATCAAAACCACAAGAAGTGATACAAGAGGAACCCCCCAGGCGAGCTTATAGGAACATCAAATCACTTCAAAATAGGAGATCAGGTACTGTTAGATAAAACAGACCCTTGAATCGCCACTTTAGACCTCAAGACAAATGAAGAGATCCCTTTTAAGGTACTTAATGTCTTTCCATATGGAAGAGTCGAGGTAAGAAATCATATATTCGGTACTTTTAAAGTAAAAACTACTCGACTCGAATTATATACTGATAATAAAACTGATAGCATGAGAAATGATTTTTCACTCCTCAAACCACCATGATTATGTAAGTGAGAGGTAAGTCTAGCTTAAGACTTTAAACGAGCACTCTCGGGAAGCAACCCAAGCACTAACCCCATTAATTTTTACATTTTTATTTTTTACTTCTATTTTTTCCTTTTCAGCACCTAACTATGAACTAACCAAAGTGCATGTTTCCATACCACACGACCTTCCACACGGTCGTGGCCGTGGCAGTGGCCGTGGCCGTGGCCGTATGGGCACTACAGATTCTCGTACTGACATGGCAGAGATAGTATGAAATAGGACGAGAAAATATCTTTAAGCCATGAGCTCCGATAAACACCACGGTCGTGTGACACAGCTTTGGCTGACACTATTTTATCAAAACGGGCATGGCAACCTATACATAGGCGTGGAAGAAACGAATGAACCACCGCACAGCCGTGCGATATGGCCGTGTGACTCGACACGCCCATGATACACGAGCGTGGGGATGTACCAGAGCTAAAATTTTTTATTTAAAACAACCCTCTCCCCTTCTCACCTACTCTCCACTCCCCTTCTTCCATAACCTCTACACTCCCCTGCCTTTTCATTTTCCTCCTTCTTTATTATTCAATATTTTTGATCTATACCCTATCAATGTCAAAGAAGCGTAAGGATCCTAACACAGTCTCCCTGTGCTAGACCAATCTACATAAGTTCATGCCGGCCGCTTCACTAACTCGACAGGAAAAGGAGCTTTGAGTTTATTTAAGCTTTCTTTTTCTTTTCTCTTCTCCTTTATTTTCCTTATCTTTATTTCTATTATACTAAAATTAGTTTATTTTATTTTAGTTTCTTGGTTTTAGGTTCTTCAGGCTGCTTAGGAATCACACACCACGGCCTTAGAAATCACACCCACCTAGCTAACCATCCAACAATAAGGACTTTTCAGTCTATTAATCTTTTCTTTTAGTTTTATTTCACTTCTTACACTTTTTCTTTTTATTTTTATTTTCTTTCAATATATAATTAGTATAGTTTAAATTATTCTTCTTAATTCCTGGCTAATTCTTCATGAGTTACCTAATTTCTTCATCTAGCGCAGAGATTGTCGACGGCCACCATACCACGACCACTGCCAACTCAAGGAATCCATCCAAAAATCAGAAAGTTTCACTTCTCCCTATCTCTTATGATTTCATATATATCTTTGTACATTGAGGGCAATGTACATCTTAAGTGTGGGGGTGAAATTTATTTTGAAAAGTTCCTAACTTTTTGCATTATTCTCAAATCCCTGAATGATACCTTGTCTTAAGTAATTTTTTCATATCACTAATTAGAATGAAATTTCTGTTGATTTATGATTTTTATTGATATGTTTTAGATTAAGTCATAGTTAATTGTACATTGATGATTTAAACTTTAAGATACTAGAGAATCAAGCATGATGAGTCTATTTTCAAAAATTAAAATTTTGTTAGGTTGTCTACCTGAATCTAATTATTACCTTGAAGTTTGAAATTTACAAGGTTGCTATCAAAAACCCATAATTTTTGTGAGATTTTGAGCCTTTAGAGCATACAATCTTTCGTGCTCACTTTATTGATTATGAGTGTGTCAACATTGGTTTGTTATTCTATAACTTGCTTCGATTATACATCTTGAGACCACATCATTGATTTGATATACAGAGGTGATAAAGGCACTTAGGATTTAACCAACTTACTCCACTAAAAGCCTACCCTCACAATTAACCCATAGTGAACCCCTTTGATCCTAACAACCCTTTTATTGATTCACCCACTAATATTATCTTAAAACCATCTTGTATTTGTTATCACCATTTCTCTTGACTACCCTTCTGTCAAGATTTGATTTGATCAGTTGCCTAATTATTTTATTTCAGTAGTTAAATTCATCTTATATTATGTATTTACTTGATTTCTTCTTAAAAAATCAAGTATATTCATTATTAGTTCTATAATTAAGTGAGCTTAGACGTTTAATTTCCACATCTTGAAGAAGAAGCTCGTATTATTAGAATTATTAGTTTTCAATTGATGAAATTATTCAGGTTTAGTTCATTTTTCTAATTAGGTAAATTGTCAATTCAATCTCGATTCTAACCCTTTAATTTAGCCTTTATCCACACCTTTAACCTAAACCAACCCTTTAAAGACCTTTTGGTTTGTGTATCGTCTCATTTTATAGTGGCGGAGATTTGATTTTCATGCAAGCCTATGGTAATAATTTTTCATGTTTGACTGGTGAGTGCTTTATTTTGAACCTTAAACACCTTGCGTGATTTGAGTGAATCTTTAGTGAGGATGTCAATCCTTGTCAGTTTTGAATCAAAGGTAATTATTTAGATAAAGGGAAACACCTATATTTTTCGTGCTACAAACTTGTGACTTTGATTGTTTGAATCTTCAAGACTCTTTTAGTTAAATTATCCATTAAATTGTCTATGAATTATGATGAGGCATTATTGATAAGATTTATGAATTTAGAAAGTTCATTTTAATTGTGAGTTGAGAATTTTGCTTGAGGACAAGCAAACGCTTAAGTGTAGGGGTATTTGATAAACCGTAATATATACATATTTTAATCTCACATTTAGCATGCTTTTGGATGATTTATTCCCTGAATTGTGGAATTTGGTGCTCCTAATCCTTTAATTTCATGTTTTATACTTAGAAGAGCACCGGAGGATGAAAAGAACGAGAAACAGGCCAAAAATAGAGAAAATGGGCCAAAGTATGAATTACAGACGCCCTGGGCCCAAAACACACGGCTGTGCCTCCTTAGCAAATCCGACCACGGCCTGGCCCTGATTCACATTGGCGTGCCACACGGGCGTGTCCTTGCCGCAACAAAGAAAAGTTTTATTCAGATTAGGGTACTTAGAGGAAAAGAAAGACATTCCAAAAGCTTATATAAACACCCTAGAGGCCAACCTTTAGGGGGCGTTCAGCTAGGCCTAGGAGCCAAGCCAGAGAGGCCGAATTGTGGGATTCACTCGAAGAAAGCCAGTTGATTCATCTCAAGAAGTCAAAATCATACTCAAGGCTAAGGGTCTCTCCTTCAATTCCTTCAGGGGTTTTAGGGTTTTCTTTATGTTTTGTTTTATATTTTCTTCTAAGATGTTTTCTTTTATGATTATGAACTAAACCCCTGAAATACCTGAGAGGGATGAAACCTAAAACAGATCTTGTTATTGTTTTCTAAGCTGTATGATAAATACTAAATTCCCTTAATTCTTAGGCTAAATAATAAGAAGAAAGTTAGTACTAGTACTTTTGGTTCCCTTGGGCTCGACAATTCGGTCTTGCCACTAAATTATACTACTGCTCGATAGGTGCGCTTCCCTCAATCATGGTGATAGTTAGTTTCTAGGCTCGATCATTCATTATATAAATTTTAAGACTTGTTTCCATCATGCAGTCATGGATTCTTCCTTGGATATTGTCTTTATTCATTCGATTACTCTCTTCACTCTCTATCGTGCTCATAGTCATTTAGTTAGTAAATTAGTTAGTTAATTTTAGATTAAAAACAAAACCCCTTAATTATTAGGCTAGATAATAAAAAGATAGTTATTACTAGTAATTTTAGTCCTTGAGGATACGATATTCCGGACTCACCACAACTATACTGCTGTTCGATAGGTGCGCTTGCCTTTGTCGAAATATTGTTAGTTTCGAGCCTATCAAGTTTTTGGCATCGTTGCCGGGGACTAGAATATTAGGAACGCTTAATTTTTATTACTTAAGCCATTTTTTTATTTTTATAATTTTTTTGTTTTATTTTTAATTAACTAACTTTTCTTTTATTTGCTTTTGGCATGTATTTTTAGTTAAGAAACCCGTCAGGACCCTTGCTTTTTGACAGTGAGATAGAAAGTACCGCTCGCAAAAATCGTAGAGAGATAAGACGAAGTCTACAATACATAGAAGAAGAGCAAGAGGACGAAACCAATATTACCGAGGAGATGGATGATAATAATCCGCTACCTCCGATGGTTGCCGAAAATCCTTCTCCTCGTACTATGTACGACTATGCGAAGCCTAATTTAATTGGCATTGAATCAAGTATTTTAGACCTGCTATTGCTACAAATAATTTTGAACTAGAACCTAACACTATTCAAATGATTCAACTATTCAAATGATTCAACAGTTTGTTCAGTTTGATGGTTTGTAGGATGAGGACCCAAATACTCATTTAGCCAACTTTTTAGAGTTTTGCGATACTTTTAAAATTAATGGTGTTTCTGATGATGACATTTGCCTTCGGTTGTTTCCCTTCTCATTGAGGAACAAAGCTAAACAGTGGTTGAACTTGTTACCACGAGGATCAATCACTACATTGGATCAAATGACTGAAAATTTTTCGCCGACTAAAACGGCTAAGTTGAGAAATGATATCTCTTCTTTTCTATAGATGGACTTAGAAACATTTTATGATGCATGGGAGAGATACAAGGATCTACAAAGAAGATGCCCTCACCATAGGTTACCATTATGGCTACAGGTTCAAACCTTTTATGATGGTATGAACCCCTCAACTAGGCAATTGATTGATGCAGCTGCCGGTGGAACCCTAAATAACAAAACCCCTGAAGTGGCTTATGAGTTTATAGAGGAGATGTCACTGAATAACTATCAATGGCAAGTCATTAGAACAAAGGTGACAAAAGCCGCCAGTGTTTTTAACCTTGACGCAGTCACCATGCTATCAAACCAGGTAGAGCTTTTAAATAAAAAGATTGATGGTTTGTATGGTTCTTCGCAGGTATGTCCAGTGATACAGTGCTATACAAATGGAAGAGGGATGAACAATACAGAATATCCATCCTACAACTCTGGCATAGAAAGCTAACAGATGAACTATATGGCTAATAATTCTAGACCTCAGAATAATCCCTATAGTAACAGCTACAATCCAGGTTGGAGGAACCATCCAAACTTCTCATGGGGTGGTTAAAGAAATCAGAGACAACAACCCCCTCCAGGCTTTCAACAACAACCCTACCTATAGGAGAAAAAGCCGAACCTTGAGGAGATGTTAACAAAATTCATCTCGGTGTTAGAAACCCATTTTCAAAACACCGAAACAGCGCTAAAAAATTAGCAAGCGCCAATTCAAGGGCTTGAGAACCAAATAGGTTAGCTTGCCAAATTGATCTCAGAACGACCACAAGGTAGCTTGCCGAGTAACACCTAGCCTAACCCAAGGGAGCAACTCCATGCCATCACGGAGTGCAATGAAGAAGGGTTAGTAGAATCTGAATCAGAATCAAGGCAAGAAGTTGTGGTAAATAAAGGTAAGGTTGAGGTAGGCCACAATGCACAGACACTAGTAAGAAAAGAGTATAAACCTCATGTGCCATACCCCAACGCGACAAGGAAGGACCACACAAACAAACTATTCGGTAAATTCCTAAAACTGTTGAAAAGTTGCATATTAACTTACCGTTTATTGAAGGTCTTTCGTAGATGCCCAACTCAGTTAAATTTTTAAAGTAGCTTCTAGCAAACAAACGAAAGTTAGATGAGGTGTCGCATGTGGAGCTAAACGCAGTCTGTTCAGCCATTCTACAGAATAAACTACCCAACAAACTAAAGGATACAGGGAGTTTTACTATTCCATATTTAATTGGTAGTTTAGATGTTAATAATGCTTTGGCTGATTTGGGGGCAAGTATTAACGTCATACCCTATAAAATGTTTAAACAACTAGGTCTTGGGAAACCTAAACAAACTAGGATGAGCATTCAATTAGCAGATAAAACCATTAGATTTCCTAGGGGCATTGTTGAAGATGTACTCGTAAAAATTGATAAATTCATATTCCCAGTTAACTTTGTTGTTCTAGACATGCATGAGGATAGTGACGCACCTTTGATTTTAGGACGACCCTTTTTAGTAACTGCTAGAACTATCATAGATGTTGGTACATGTGAGTTAATACTTCGTGTAGGTGATGACACGATTGAACACCAAGCTCGTGATTCTGTTAGGATATCTAGTGATCAAGATGATATTACGAGTTCTGTTAATGTTAATAACCTTGTGGCCCAACATTCTTTGCAGGAAACACCTCAAAAAAACGTGATAGAGCCATAGTCCAATTTATATGACACAAACAGAACAAATCATGAAGAAAGAATACTACAAATCGATGAATTAGTTGAATGGCAGACACACGTCAAGAGGAAATCGAGAATACACAATGAACCAAAGCAACTCCATGACAAGCTTAAGGATGGGACGAACCAATTTAAGATCGGGGATTCGGTATTGTTGGATAAAACAAAACCTCGAATCGCCACTTCAGAGCTTAATGCAAATGGAGCAACTCCTTTTACGGTACTAAATATTTTCCCATACGGTACAGTCGAGGTAAATCATCCTAAATTTGGCACTTTTAAGATAAATACTACTCGGCTAAAACCTTATTTAAATAAAAGAATTAACAGCGAGAAAAAAAAGAGTCTCGACTCTGCGAACCACCGTGACTGCGCGAATATGAGGTAAGTCAAGCTTAGACTTTAAATAAGCGCTTCTCAGGAAGTAACCCGAGCACTAACCCTACTAATTAATTTTTTTCACTTTCGTTCATGTTTTAATGCAAGTTTTTAACCCACACAGCCTGGACACACAGGCGTGTCCCTGGCTGTCTGGATGTGGGGACTTACTTTTTAGAAATTAAAGAAATAGTCAAGAGGCTCCACAAGCATGAGACACGGCTGTGTGTTCGAGCATACGGGCGTGTCAAAGTTTACACGGGCGTGTCCTAGGCCGTGTGAAAACTGGAGCTCAATTTTTCAAAATTTAAAATTTAAAACAAGCCAAGAGACTCCACGGGCAACACACACAGCCGTGTAAGTGATCACACGGGCATGTGGACTTCTACACGGGCATGGGAGAGGCGAAAGAACTAGCACACAGTCGTGTGAATACTAAATTTTTAGATTTCGTGACAAACACGGGCTAGAATTCGAGCCACACGGGCATGTGACACGGCTGTGTGGCCCAACACACGATCGTGTCACCTATTTAAAAGCCAATTTCTTCTTTCTTCTTCCTTCTCCTTTCCAAACCCCCCCAAACCCTAGCCTCCCCAACCTCCGCCGCAACTCCGGCCACCGACGACCCCCTCCTTTTATCCATCACTCTTCCTTTCCCCCTTCCCACTTCCATCCACCTTGATCCCCCTCCTCCCTTTTGCTTCACCGTCCCCTTTCCCCTTTCCCCTTCCCTTTTCTTCACCACACCAGCCACCACCTTATGTCACCAGCCTTTCCCCCACCCGAAATCCGTCGACCAACTGTCCTTGGCCATCATCCCCAGACCCGTCACGCCCCACTCCGACCACCATCCTTGCCACCGTTGGTCACTCTTTTTCCCCTTTATTTTTCATTCATATTTATTTTCTATTATTTATTTTAATTATCTCTACTTTGTTTATTATTTTATTCTTATTTTTAATCCCATTTAGATTTAGCTTATGATCATGACTATTTTCCATTTTTGTTACTTATTCTAAGTAGGTTTATTTTCTCTATTAGTATTTAAGGATCCTTTTATTTCATGTGTTAAGGGTACCATAAGTTAGTATTTTTTTATTGTTAATAATAATTTCTTTATGTTTAACTTTTAATTCACTATGTTAGGAATATACTTTTATTTCGGACTACTTCGATATTACTTGTGGTGATGCTTGAATTATTTATTGAAAATCATTTTTAGATACACCATAACTAATACTCGAGGTAAAACCAAGCTCGCCATCTCTGCTTCGAAAAAAGCAGAAAGGTCCCTATGCGACCTCCTCGTGCGCGACCACCTTCTACGCCACCACTTTCTCATAGACCAGTTCATGCGGCTGCTTCATTGAATCGACAAAATTTGATGGCCTCGAGGTGACTCTACAATAAATTTGTCAGCACTTCCACATATCACCCCCACCCCCACCTCACGAACCATCTATTTATAAGGACTTTTGAGTTCATTTATTTTGTCTCTTTCTTTTCTTTTAATTTTTAAAATCTTTTTCTTTTTCTTTCTTGTCTTTGATTTATATCAGTATATTTTGATTTCTTTAGGTCTCTGGCTGTTTATTATAGAGTACCCATAACGAAGTCCATTACTAAAACTTCCTACAACTTTACTGATGACTCTGCAGTTTCAAAAGGTCCTAGGTGCTACTAAGGACCGAACAAACTACTGGAGTATTCTCCCACCTTCACCTCTGCCTAGTTCATCATGCTTATTTCTAAGGAGTTCATCCGTAATTCAGGAAGTTTCACCTCCTTCCCTCTCTTATGATTTTCTACTTACATTGCTATTATCTATCTTTGTACATTGAGGACAATGTACATCTTAAGTATGGGGAGGTTAATTATATCATTATCAGAAAATCCCTAAATTATGTCTTATTCTTAAATAAATTTTCTCATATTAATATTAGAATAAAATTTCTATTAACTTATGATTTTTATTGATATGTTTTTGATTAAGTCATAGGTAATTGTGCATTGATGGTTTAAACTTTAAGACATTAGAGAATCAAGCATAATAAGTCTATTTTTAGAATTAAAAATTTATTAGGTTGTCTTCCTAAATTTAAATATTATTTTGAAATTTGAAATTTGCAAGGTTGGCATCAAAAACCATAATTTTTGTGAGATTTTGAGCCTTTTAGAGCATATATTTTTCTTTCTTATTTTATTGTTGGTTATGAGTGTGTCAATATTGTTTTGTTATTCTAGCACTTGCTTTGATTATGCATGATGAGACCACACTTTTGATTTGATATACTGAGATGATAAAGGCACCTAGGTTTTAACCCACTTCTCCCAAGAAGCCTACCCTCATAATTAACCCCTAGTAAACCCCGTTGAGCCTAATAAACAGTTTCTTGACTCACCCTTAATATTAATCCAAAACCCATTATTTTTATTCATTGAGAATTTTTCCTATTGTATTAGCCCCTTTTTGTCGAGATTTGAGTTGAGCAGTTGCCTAACTATATTCTTTATTTTAGTTGTTAAATTCTTTCTTATTTTTGTACGTGATAAAAAAATTAAAATATATTCATTATTAGTTCTATGTTATCTGAGCTTAAACGGTTAATTTCACATTTTGAGAAGAAGCTCATGCTATTAGTGATAAGTTTTGAATTGATGTAATTATTCAGTATCAGTTTATTTTTCTAGCTAGGTAAATTATCAATTCAATCTCGATTATAACCCTCTAATTCAGCCTTTACCCACACATTTAACCCAAGCCCCATTACAACCCTTTTTAAGACCTTTTGATTTGTGTATCATCTCATTTTATAGTGGTGGAGATTTGATTTTCATGCAAACCTATGGTAATAAATTTTCATGCTTGACTTTTGAGTGCATAATTTGAACCTTAAACACTTTGAGTGATTTGAGTGTACCTTTAGTGAGGATGTCAATTCTTGTCAATTTTGAATCAAAGGTAATTATTTAGATAAGGGGAAACACCTATGTTTTCGTGGTATAAAATTTGTGACTTGAATTGTTTGAATCTTTAAGATTCTTTTAGTTAAATTATCAATGTATGAATTACCTGTGAATTATGACAAGACATTATTGATGAGAATTATGAATTGAGGAAGTTTAATTTTAATTGTGAGTTGAGGATTTTGCTTGAGGACAAGAAAATGCTTAAGTGTGGGGATATTTGATAAACATAAAAGTAACACATTCTAATCCTACGTTTAGCATGTTTTTGGATGTTTATTTATAGAATTTGGTGAATTCGATGCTCCTTATCCTTTAAATTCATGTTTCTATACTTAGGAGAGCATAGGGGAGTGAAAGGAACGAAAACGGCCAAAACTGGACAAAACGGGCCATATTAAGGATCCACACGGCCAAAGCCCACACCACACAGGCATAACAGATGCACGTGTGAACCACATGAGCTAGACGCACGCCTATGTACCAGCTCCAGCCCGTGTCGATCGAGAGCCATGCAAATTCCCACACAGCCTGGGCCTCTTCACACGGGCTGAGCACACGCCCTTGTCCCTATAGTACCCTACTTTGTTTTCACGTGGAAAAAGCCAATTTTTAGGGTTTTTGAGCCTTCTAAATCTATAAATACGTATCAGATGGAGACCTAAAAGGACACGCAGAGTAGATTGCAGAAATTACTCGAATGAAGTCGCCGGAATCATCGTTGTTTTCTTAATTCTATGATTCCTTTTACATTATGAACTAAATCCCTAAATACCTAGGGAGGATAAATTCTAGATGAATCTTATTATTTAATAAATCTAAATTACGTGATAAATATTTGATCTTGTTCTTAATTATGTGTTCTTAATCCTAATTTTGATGTTTTTAGGAATATTAATTCAAGTTTAATGTGCTTATTCAGTGGATTAAAAGTCCCTGTTTAAGAGAAGATCTAACATAATTAAGCGGAGTTGATTGCAATCCTAGAAATAGGACGACATAAATCTACCGGATTAGAGTCAAATCTAATAAGGGAATCCATAGATCGAGTTAATGCGACGATAGGGGTTTTAATTAGAAAGAGATTTCAATTAATCAACCTGGAGTCAGTTGTTCTTAGTCTTGAAAGAGATATTAACATAATTTAGGGATTTCTATGGATCAAGTCAAGTGAATAAATCATTTAATTCAGAGTTAGAATAATAAGTGAAGTTTAGGTGGATTCTTCTTGACTACTCTCTTCACTCTCTGTCGCGTTCATAGTCATTTAGTTAGTCAATTAGTTAGTTAATTTTAGATTAAAAACAAAACCCCTTAATTATTAGGCTAGATAATAAAAAGATAGTTATTACTAGTAATTTTGGTCCTTGAGGATACAATATCCTGAACTCACCACAACTATACCACTGTTCAATTGGTGCGCTTGCCTTTGTCGAAATATTAGTTAGTTTCGAGCCCATCAGGTTATCTAATGTGATCTCAGCTATATCAGCATAGAAATATGTCAAAAAAGGGTGTGATGCTTATCTTGCATATGTGTTAGACGCTAAAGTATCTGAATCGAAGATTAAGTAAGTGCCAGTTGTTTGTGAATTTACTGATGTGTTTCCAGAAGAACTACCTAGATTACCGCCAGTCAGACAGGTGGAATTTTCTATAGATAGTATTCCAGGAACAACTCCTATATCTATAGCACCATTATCGAATGGCCCCAACGGAGTTAAAAGAGTTGAAATTACAGTTGCAAGAACTTACTGACAGAGGATTTGTTTAACCCAGGTTTTCACCTTAGGGTGCATCGGTTTTGTTTGTAAGGAAGAAAGATAGATCTATGAGGTTATGTATTGATTACAGACAGCTGAACAAAGTCACTATAAAGAACAAGTATCCATTGCCTCGAATTGATGACGTGTTAGATCAGCTGAAAGGTGCCACTATGTTCTCTAAAATAGATATCTGTTTTGGATACTATCAGTTGTGAGTGAAAGACTCAGATGTATCAAAGATAACTTTTAGAACCAGGTATGGGTACTATGAGTTTCTTGTGATGTCGTTTGGCCTGACTAATGCACTTATAGTATTCATGGACTTAATGACTAGAATTTTTAGATCGTATCTAGACAGGTTTGTGGTGGTGTTTATTGATGATATTTTGGTATATTCTCGAGATGAAAATGAGCATGCTAATCATATGAGAATTGTGTTGCAAACTTTGCGTGAGAAACAACTGTATTCTAAATTCAGTAAGTGTGAATTTTGGCTTCGGGAAGTCAGTTTCCTTGGGCATATAGTGTTTGTAGAAGGTATCAGGGTAGATTCGAGTAAAATCTCAGCTATTATTAATTGGAAACCACTGAAAAATGTGTCTGAAGTCAGAAGTTTTCTAAGATTAGCTAGTTATTATCAGAGGCTTGTTAAAGGGTTTTCAATGATAGCTTCTCTGATGACTCGATTATTGCAAAAAGGTGTAAAATTCGAGTGGTATGAGAAATGTCAGCAGAGTTTTGATAGATTAAAAGCCTTGTTGACTGAAGCACATGTGCTAGTTCAGCCTGAGTCGGGTAAAGAATTTTTTATTTTATAGTGATGCATCCTTGAATGGTTTAGGCTGTCTATTGATGCAAGAAGGTAAAGTAATAGCTTATGCTTCTCGACAGCTAAAACCATATGAAGAAATTACCCGGTACATGATTTATAGTTAGCAGCTATTTTATTTGCATTGAAAATCTGGTGGCATTACCTGTTTGGTGAAAAATGCCACATATTCATTGATCATAAGAGTTTGAAGTATATGATGTCACAAAAAGATTTGAATCTGAGACAGTGTAGATGGCTTGAGTTATTAAAAGATTATGATCTGGTTATTGACTATCATCCAAGAAAATCCAATGTGGTTGCTGATACTCTAAGCAGAAAGTCTTTGTTTCCTTTTCGAGCAATGAATACCTGGTTGTCATTGTTAAATGATGGTTCAATCATATCTGAGTTAAAAGCTATACCAATATTCTTATAACAAACCTGTGAAGCTCAGAAGAGTGACAATGAATTACAAGCTAGATAGGTATAGTGCGAGTTGGATTCTGATTCAGAATTTCAGATTGGGCCTGATGACTGCTTATTGCTCAGAGGTAGAATATGTGTACCGAATAATTCAGAACTTGTATAGAGGATTTTGTATGAAGGTCACAATGGTACAATGTCTATTCATACTGGTAGTAAAAAAATGTACAATGATTTGAAAAAGATATACTAGTGGCCCGGAATGAAACGAGATATTTCTAAATTTGTATCTAAATGTTTGATATGTCAGCAAGTAAAAGCTGAAAATCAGGTGCCTTTGGGATTATTACAGCCAATTACTATTTTGGAGTGGAAATAGGAAAAAGTTATTATGGGTTTTGTATCTGGATTACCCTTATCTCCAAAAAAGAAAGATGCTATTTGGGTAATCATTGACCGTCTAACAAAGTCTGCACACTTTATTCCAGTACGTATGGATTTCTCCTTGGATAGATTAGCTGAACTATATGTTTCCGATATTGTAAGACTACATGGAGTGCTAGTTTCCATTATTTCAAATAGAGATCCCCGGTTTACATCTTGATTTTATAGCAAATTGCAAGAAGCTCTGGGTACACAGTTACATTTCAGTATTGCATTTCATCCTCAGACTGGCGGTCAATCTGAACGTGTAATACAGATTTTAGAAGATATGATTCGGTGTTGTGTGTTAGAATTCGAAGGTAATTGGGAAAAATATTTACCTTTAGTTGAATTTACATATAATAATAGTTATCAGTCGAGCATTAAAATGTCACCGTACGAGGCTCTGTATGGTCGTCATTGTAGAACTTTGTTCTAATAGACAGAACTTAATAAGAAAAAGATACACAGGGTTGATTTAGTCTGTGAGAATGAAGAAAAGGTGAAAGTAATTCAGGATAGTTTGAAAGCAGCCTCTGATCGTCAAAAGTCCTATGCTGATCTTAAATGAAAAGAGATAGAATTTCAAGTCGGAGACAAGGTATTCTTGAAAGTATCACATTTGAAGAAAGTTCTCCAGTTTGGCCGTAAAGGAAAATTGAGTTAACGGTTTATTGGACCATATGAAATCATTGAAAAAATTGGACCTGTTGCATACAGATTGGCATTACCACTAGAGCTTGATAGATTTCATAATGTTTTCCATGTGTATATGTTACGGCGGTATCGGTCAGATCCTTCACATGTTATTTCTCCGACAGAAGTAGATATTCAACCTGATATGACTTACAATGAGGAACCGGTCAAAATTTTGGCACGAGAGACAACAAAACTAAGAAATAAAAAGGTAGCCTTAGTAAAAGCTCTTTGGCAATGACATGAGATTGAAGAAGCTACCTGGGAACTGGAAGATACCATGAGGAAACAATATCCAAACCTCTTTACTGGTAAGATTTTCGAGGACGAATCTTCTTAAGGAGGGAAAGTTGTAACAACCCGTTTTCAGTGAAATTGGAATAGTGGTTTCGAGACCACAAATTCGAGTCAGAAATAAAATTTATTTTACTATTATTGCATTGTCTGCATCATGATAGGAAAGGCATATGAAATTTCGAAAAGAAAATTTTACCAATTTTGTGTTTAATTAGAAAGAAAGGACCAAATTGCATAAAATGAAAAAGTTGAGTTCTAGTAGCTATAAGTATCAAATAGCTATGGAATTCAAACTTGAGGTCCTTATATGGTAATTAGACCATTAAAAAAAGTTAGTAGATATTTATGATGAATCATCCATGGAAAATTAGAAAAGAAAAGGACTAAATTGAAAAATAGGAAAATTAATAAATGATAATTAAATTAAATAGAAATATCATATTATTATTATCATCTCCTTCCACAAAAATACATGGAAACTCTAGGAAAAAGAATGCAAGCTTTCTTGGCTTAATTGGGTCAGTAATCTTACCTTATTTTTAGTAATTTTTATATTTTCGAGTTCGTAATAGCTTAATCTATCTATGTTGCGAATTAATTTGTAAAGATATCGAAGTATAAATAATTTTCCATCGATGTAAATGCTGAAATTTTGAAATTTATGGTAGAAAATGAAAAGTTCTTGATAGATAAACAACTTTAACAAAGAGAATTTTGATGAAATTGTGATTTAGGGACTAAACTGTAAAGATATAAAATTTATGGAAAATTTCTAATTTTTATGAAATATATGTGCTGTAAATGTTATATGTAAAAATTGGTTAGGCTTGGAATAAGGATTAAATTGCATGAATTTCATTTTCTGAGCCTAGGGACGAAATCGTCATTTATGTCACATCCCGAATTTATGGGGCTTTGCATTTAATGTGCTGTGATGTATTGTTGTGCTTATTATGCTTGTTAGAATGTTTTAGAGGTCCAAAATGGGCTCGAAGTTGGGCCGAGGACTTAGCAAAAATTTTCTGTTTGGGCACTCTACTGGAGGGTCAGGTAGGATAGGGCTTAAAAGATATTATCTGTGAAGTAAGACACAAAAATGGGCTTGTGGCCCAGTGGTCAGTGGCGACATGCAGGGATTAGGAGGTGGCATGTCAAGCAGTTAAGGAGGTCCAAGGTTCGAGTCGCATGATACCTTTTTATTTTAATTTAATTTCGGCAATAGCAAAGAGCAGTAGTGGAGTTCAGCTTGGATGCTTGAAATTAGGAATTATTTAGTGTGGATAATAAGGTTGATAATGTGCTGATAAAGGAAGGAAGAGGTGGTGTTATCCATGACAATATGGATGAGTAATCAGATAAAGATAAGGAGAAAATTTCAGATTTATCTACTGGTCACAGTGGTGGCCGAAATTCTAACACTGAAGGGGGAGGTGAAATCAGTTCTGATAGGTTCAAGGGATGCCGAAATTTCCCTTGATTAAATAGCTTAGTTTTGATTTTAAAGAGGGGCATTTTCAGTTTTTAGGCAGTAGGTGCCGAAATTTTGGGTTAAGTAGGGGGGACACCTCTTCAATTCCGGCATTTGACCCTATTCTCTTTTTCTTTCCTCTCATCTCCACTTTTATGCAAAAGCCAAAATTTTCATTGTTCTCTTCTCTCAATTATCTTTTTCTCAAAAGCCGAAACTCATAACTCTTCTCTTCTCCATTCTTTTCTTATAACCGAATGATCATTGTTCTTTTCTTTATTCTCTCTTTTTTGATTTCTTCATAGCCAATCTTCATAGATCCTGTTGCACCTGCTTTTCCTTTTAATCTTCTCGTAAGCTTTGAATCTCTAAGAGTTAGTCGAATCTATCAGTTAAGGTAAGTACCGAATTCTCTCTTCACTTCTTCTCTTCTGATTTTTGGAGACCAAAGCCGAAAAGCTAGATAAGATTTTCTTTGGAGTAATGATTTGATTGTTCTCGTGTTCTTATTTTGGGGCGACACATCGGGAATCGAAGTAGATCGTCTAGATCTAAAAGCCAGAAACCGCTAGTCTCTAAACTCCATCTTTTTTGGGATTTCTAGGTAAGGGATCTCTGCCCTATGAATGTACATTCGTGTTTGCACTCGATTCAATGTTTTAATCCGATTTGTTGACTAAGATCTGTTCCATGGATACAAACGCCAGTCAAACGAAAGAGGGAATTGGATCCGTAAATTCAACCCCTAGATTTAAGAAGCGAGTTGTGTCAGCCGTACAGGATTGGCCACCGGGTTGTGGACCGACTTTAGAACAAAACCTTAGACAGTTAGCAAATGACGGCTTCTAATAGTGTCGACATAGAAAGTCTCGTCTTGTCTCAGAATCGTGTGTGGATCTCTATCACACTAGTTAATCATACTATATATATGTTATGGGCTAAAAGTCGAAAAAGGTGTATGAGCAATGTGTTACCCAAAAAGGGTAGGCAAAGGATGCAGTGCGTAATCATAGAAACTTCTATGTGTATCAAGATGTGGTAGTCTGTGATCTTTTAGATAGTATATTGTTTTGATTCTGCATGTATGTATTCATGGGATGGGATTGATATGACGAAGGGGAAGAGCATGCTAATAGGTCACTCAGTGATCGGTGGTTAATCCACAACATGTTATTTAGGTCGCATTGCGATCGGTGGCTCTGCCACGTCTGATTAATAGGTCACATAGTGATCAGTGGTTAAACCACAATATATTATTAAGGTCGTATGGCGATCGGTGGCTCTGCCACATAGGTCACATAGTGATCGGTCTTTAGGCAGCACAGCTATCGAAATGGTGTGTAGCGAATGGAAGGTTTATTGTAGAAATCCCCCAAGGTGTGATGGCTAGTACGGGCTGGTGTGAAGAGGATGGACTATAGGATTGGGATGGGCCATGTAGCATGTATATATTCTGTTGCCATTGTGTATGGGCCAAGGCCCATAATGTGTTTGTGGGCCTCACCCTTTTATGTGTTTTTAGGATTTGCACACTGAGTCTTGGTGACTCACCCTTTTATTTCCCTGACTTTTCAGATGAGCAGTAGATCGTGGACATGGGAGCCGAGGCAAACTTGAGGGGCCATCAAGTTTTTTTTTCATAAACTATTTTCGATTTTCCTTTAAGTTTTAATTTTGGGATTATTTATGTGATAAGGCCTCCATAGCTTAGGTTATCAATTTATATTTGTTAATGTTTATATTCTATAAACTTAAGTTCAAGGACTTGATTATAAGAAGAAAAAAAAAGAGAGATTTTCAAATAAGTTTTAAAAAAAACTACAAAGGCTTTCTATAAATATCACTTATTTAACAAATACCTACATAAACGAACCGAGATTTTCAAAACCCTCCAAAGCAAAGTTTTCAACATTTAACCCATAGCATACCAGATCTAGTCGTGACGTTTTGGGCTGGGTTTGGGTGTTACAATTTATGAAAAGTATAAGGCCAAAATGGTAATTTTGTGAATTTAGTTCAATTGAGTATGAAATGGATTACATTGATGTTAAATCCATTTATATAGATCCAAAAAGATCAAATAAAGGGTTAGATCGAGGAAAAGAAAAGGTGACGAATTAGTAGATTTTCATAAACGAACAAGTGTCGAGGTAAGTTCGTGTAACTTAATTATGTATATTAATATGCTTCAATCGAATGTTGTATTTGTGTGACTTGCATAAATTTTTAATGTTTGAAATTAATCACTTGTCCGATATTGATTAATAAGTGATAAGTCCCGTTTGAATAATGAAAAGCGATGGATATAATATTTTTTTGTATTGATTATAGTCCAACATATGTTGCGAACATTATAGCTCAGACAAGTATTCTATTAAAATCCTTCTTGATCATTCCTGTTATATAGTTTCTGTAAGCATCCTGATCGGTAGTGATCCTGTATGTGTTACGCACTACCGCAGCTCTTTGTGAGCATCCTGTTACACAATTCAATTGGTTGTGATTCAGCATTTATTGTGGACACAAATGCATCTCTTTATGAGTGTCCTAATATAGGCTCTTATGAGCTTCCTGACATGGCTTGCTTGAACTCCCTGTTATGCTATCCGGAGCTTCCTGATAATAACTCTTCGAAGTTACCTATTTAGCATAATGTGCTCCCTAATTAAAACTCTTATGATTTTCCTGTTTAGCACGGATAAGCTTCCTATTACATGGCTCACATGAGCATCCTATTACATGGCTCGAGAGAGTGCTTCCTGATTATGTACCCTAATTGGGTACCCCTGGATATGAATTGACGGATTTCAATTTTGTACACTTTAAGTGTACTATATTGAGCATACCAATCAATATTTCAAATAAATTCAACGAGTAAAGTTCTGACATGGCTAAACTAAGCTTGAAATGATTTGTCATGGAAATGTAAATGTGATATGGAATAATGATATGGAAAGCATATGTATATGAAAATCATTAAATGATGAGCTCATCCATGTTCTTGGTATTTTGTGAATTACTTGACTAACATGATTGGTGAAGTTGTGTGTTTTAGGCTGTTAGCCAAATTGCTTGGATGCATTTTTGTGTGCTTATCTTAAATGAGAATATATTGTAAGTTAAATTCCTGTTCTACGAACTTACTAAGCATTTGAAATGCTTACTGAGTTTTCTTTTCTCTATTTTATAGTGCTCGGAAGCTCGTAAAGGTTGGAGATTAATCGGAGTTTCATCACACTATCCTCCAGCTCGTTTTGGTATAAATAGGAAACTTACTTTAGTATAATGGCATGTATAGGTTAATGGTGACAAGTAAGGGTATATAAATGTTTTAGTTGTAATTAGCCATTGGAATGGCTAGTGATAACATATTTAATATATTTATGCATGAAGTTATATCATGATTGGTATGTGAGTATGTTTGGATTAGTAACTTAGATATAATCACACTTGGGTAAGCACATGATTAGAAAAAGGATAAGATGAATACTTGAAACTGTCAGCAAACATGTCATGTATAAAACTTGAATATTAGTTTGAATTATATGTCATAGATTGGTTGGTAAATGTATTCAAATTTTGTTGTTAAATTGATGGTAATTTGGGTGAGAAATAAGGCTACAAAATGGCCTTATTTTGTCCACACAAGTGTGTGTCACAACCGTGTATGACACACAGGAATGCGCATGGGCGTGTGGTTTGGTCATGTGTCCTCTTCATCTTTAAAATTAAGAAACAGAATGCTCAAAACTGATCACACGGGCGTGTGGTTTGGCCGTGTGTCTTGACCATGTAAATCCTGCACCTAATTTTTGAAAATTAAATTGTTCGTACGGCCTGGCACATGGGCGTGTAGCTGGTCATGTGACTCTAGTCAGAGACTTACACAGGTGTGGACATGAGCTAGGAGACGACCATGTGCCTCACATCGAATGCTCATATGGCCTAAGACATGGACGTGTCACTTGGACGTGTGAGCCACACGGACTAACCACACAGGCGTGTCTCCTCTGCATCTAGGAAAATTTTTGAAATTTTGCAAAAAATTCTCTGAGTTTTAGATTTAGTCCAGACTTGTTTCTAATTTATAAATTGGACCACGAGGGTCCATATAAGGGACAACATAATTGAATCATGATATGTTTCAAATATGAATAGTAAAAGACATGAATTAATTGTAATTGATCTGTAAACTCCGGTAATGCTCTGTAACCCTGTTTCATGATGGATACAGGTTAGAGGTGTTACACTGCCATTGTATTTTCAAAAATTGATCTCCGATTCGCTATTATCGATTCACGGTGAAAGACTCGAGATGTCCGGAGATGATTCAAAACCGTGCACGGCACTATGAGTTTCTTGTGATGCTGTTCGGCTTAACTAATGCACCTAAAGTATTTATGGATTTAATGAATAGAATTTTTAGATCGTATCTAGACAGATTTGTGGTGGTATTTATTGATGGCATCCTGGTATATTCTCGAGAAGAAAATAAGCATGTTAATCATTTGAGAATTGTGTTGCAAACTCTGCGTGAAAAACAATTGTATGTCAAATTTAGTAAATGTGAATTTGGCTTCGGGAAGTCGATTTTCTTGGACATATAGTATCTGCAAAAGGTATCAAGGTGGATCTAAATAAAATTTCAGTTTTTATTAATTTGAAGCCACCGAAAAATGTGTTTGAAGTTAGAAGTTTTTGGGATCAGCCGGTTACTATCGGAGATTTGCACAAGGGTTTTCGATGATTGCTTCGCCGATGACATAGCTATTACAGAAAAATGTGAAGTTTGAATGGACCGACAAGTGCCGGCAAAGCTTTGATCGGTTGAAAGCCTTGTTGACCGAAGCACCAGTTCTGGTTCAGCTTGAATCAGGTAAAGAATTTTTAATTTACAGTGATGCATCGTTAAATAGTTTGGGTTGTGTCTTGATGCAAGAAGGTAAAGTAATAGTCTATGCTTCTAGATAGCTAAAACCACATGAAAAGAACAACCCTATACATGACCTGGAATTAGCAGTCATTGTGTTTGCATTGAAAATTTGGTGACACTATTTGTTTGGTGAAAAATGTCATATATTCACCAACCATAAAAGTTTGAATATTTAATGTCGCAAAAAGACTTAAATCTGAGACAGTGCAAGTGGCTTGAGTTATTAAAATATTATGATTTAGTTACTGATTATCATCTGGGAAAAGCTAATGTGATTACAGATGCTCTGAGCAGAAAATATTTGTTATCCTTGTGAGCAATGAATACCCAATTGTCTTTGTCTGATGTTGATTCAATCATAGCTGAGTTAAAAGCTAGACCAACGTTTCTGCAGCAGATTTCTGAAGCTCAAAAAAATGATGATGAATTAAGAGCTAAACGGGTACAGTGTGAGTTGAATTCTGATTCAAAATTTTAGATTGGGTCCAATGGTTGTCTATTATTCAAAGGCAACATATGTGTTCCGAAGAATTCAGAAATAGCACAGAAGATTTTAAACGAAGCTCGAAGTGGTAATATGTCTTTTCATCCTCGGAGTAATAAAATGTACCATGATTTAAAAAAGATGTACTGGTGGTCGAGAATGAAACGTGACATTTTTGTATTTGTATCTAAATTCTTAATATGCCAGCAAGTTAAAGCTGAACACCAGGTGCCTTAAGGATTATTATAGCCAGTTACAATACAGGAGTGGAAATGGGAAAATTTTACCATGGATTTTGTATCGGGATTACCCTTATCTCCGAAAAAGAAAGATGCTATTTGGGTAGTCGTTGACCGATAAACAAAGTCCACACACTTTATTCCAATACATATGGATTTCTCCCTGGATAGATTGGCTGAGTTATATGTTTCTGAGATTGTCCAATTACATGGAGTGTCGGTCTCCATTATTTCAGACAGGGATCCTCGATTTCATCTCGATTTTGGAGTAAATTGTAAGAAGATCTGGGTACACAGTTACATTTCAGCACCACTTTCCATCCTCAAACTGGTAGACAATCCGAATGTGTGATACAGATTTTAGAAGATATGTTTCGATGTTGTATTTTAGAATTTGAAGGTAATTGGAGAAAATATCAGCCTTTAGTTGAATTTACATACAATAATAGCTATCAGTCAAGTATTAAAATGGCAACAAATTAGGCTCTGTATGGTCCTAAATGTAGAACTCCGATGTACAGGACGAAACTTAATGAAAAAAAGATACAGGGAATTGATTTGATTCGTGAAAATAAAGAAAAGGTGAAGGTGATTCAAAATAGTTTGAAAGTAGCCTCTGATTGTCAAAAGTCTTATGTGGATTTTAAACGAAAATAAATAGAATTTCAAGTTGAAGACAAGGTATTTTTGAAAGTGTCACCTTGGAAGAAAGTTCTCTAGTTTGGCCGTAAAGGAAAACTAAGTCCACAGTTTATTGGACTATATGAGATTATTGAAAGAATCGAGCCTATTGCATACAGATTGGCATTACCACCAGAGCTTGACAGAATTCATAATGTTTTCCATGTGTAATATCTTTAAATCGGGGTCTCTGCATTTTGTGTGTTGCATGTGATAATATGTCTGTAGTGCTAGTTTAGGGTGTTTTAGGGTCCAGGCATGAGCTCGGGATAGGCCTGAGTCATGGTAAAATTTTTTGTTTTGGGGTACTTAGAAGGGGGGAGCCAAGAGAGTTAGGTGTTAAGAGTATGGTGTAACAAGTTTTGGCACAAGAAGTGCCTTGGTGAAGTGGCAAGAAGGCGCCACTTAGAGCCCAGGGAGGTGACGCTCAAGCAGGGGGAAGGAGCCTAGGTTTAAGCTGCAGGAATCCCTCTTTGGGGTATTTCTTTTTGGCGTCAGAGCTAAGAGGAGTTGTGCTCAGGTGGAACTCTGGTGGGTAGTTGTTGAACAAGTCAACAGATTCAAAATGGGTGGAAGGGAGGAAATGGTGGAAGTTGACTTGTTCAAACTGTTTGAATGGGTGGAAGAGAGGGTTT
Source organism: Gossypium rotundifolium (assembly GCA_025506655.1). Lineage (NCBI taxonomy): Eukaryota > Viridiplantae > Streptophyta > Magnoliopsida > Malvales > Malvaceae > Gossypium > Gossypium rotundifolium. Next base: position 94,549,324 of record CP106729.1, on the reverse strand, counting down.
CAAGGAGGAAGAAGGGGGACGGTTGAGAGATTAAAGGGAGTGGGAGTGTTGTAACACCCCTAACCCGTAACCGTCCCGGATTAGGGTTACAAGGCATTACTTAACAAAATTTAAACACTTTGCTTTAAAAATTGTATACACTAACGTATGACTTAATAATCACAAGCAACCACTGTAAATTTCAAATCCATATTACAGTTAATCACCTTACAGCAGTCACAAAATTTTATGCTTTCTAAACTATTTTGAATTAACCATTACTAGACTTGACTATTAACTCGGGGTGTGAGATTTTAAAGCTGTCCAACTGCGTCATGCTGACAAAATCGACCATAACTCGAGTTTCAAAACTCAAAATTTATATCCGTGAATTTTTCTTGAAACTAGACTCATATAAATTTTCACCATAATTTTTCCATAATTTTTCATGTGTCCAATTATTACAGTTTATTCATCAAAGACACCCTTATTACACTGCTTGACAATTCTGACCTGTCTCTACAAAAATACAGTTTCCTCATTGCACAAATTTCCTATAATGTTTTTGTTTATAACAATGAAAAATAGACTCATTAAGGGTTCTACACATATAAACCATGATTCTTAATGATTTTTGTACAATTTTTGACAATTTTTCCAAAACAGAACAGTGACTCATGAATTCATTCAGAGCAGGTCTCACTAAAACTTAATTATCTCATAATATATAAATCTTTTGCCTACTCTGTTTCTTTTATGTAAAAATAGACACAATAAGGTTTAATTTAATATCTCATTCATCTTCTAATTCAATATATCCTATTTTTAGTGATTTTTCTAACTCACATCACTGCTGTTTTGTTGCATTTTATGAAAGACTAGCTTCTAACCGAACCTACCTACATCCCTAATTCAAGGATTCATTTCATATACAAACATTTCCTTAATAAAAACGATTAAACTTTGATTAAGAATGCATAAACATTTCCATCATAAACCAACATACATATCAAGACACAACAGCGTACTTAACTAAAAATTTAGCCATATTCGCATGGCTATTATATACATGAACCTTAAGATTTCATCAAACAAAGACCAAGTCTTTCCTATACATGCCTTCGTTTAAAAAAATCAAAATGAAAGAGTACCCAAAATGTAGATTGATAGTGTGAGTGACTTTCCGAACGATCCCGAAGAGCTTGTAGCTTGCACCTAAACTATAAAACAGAGGAAACATTTCACATGATAAGCTTGCTAGCTTAGTAAGTCTCAAGCCAATTTCAATATCCAACTAAACATTCGAGCATTATTATGCAAATTTAATTGACAATTTGGACCTAGTATCAAATACAATGATTTAACTAATAAACTTCACTATTGCCGTATGTCGTTATCTCCTTTAACTTTCACTAGCCATATACTTAAAAGCGTACCATCTCCGAACATTTTAGTGGCAAAAATATTTGCATAATCAAAGACTATTAAGCGTAATATGCATTCTATTCACATCGACTAGCTATTCATATAAATACATACAACGTCCATTAGATTTCATACTTAACAATTTCATTTATGCGAATCCCAATAACACAACCAAACTTATGATCCAATACACAATAATATATGTATATAAGTATAATATACACATGCTAACAATTTCAACCACTTTCATACTTAACAATTTCACTTATGCGAATCCCAATAACACAACCAAACTTATGATCCAATACACAATAATATATGTATATAAATATAATATACATATGCTAACAATTTCAACCACTTTCACACTTACAGTATTTAATCTCCATATGGTATAATATACATATAACATCAAACACTCAATGTATGATACATTTGCTTCCTCAATAATATACTTACTCACCGACTTCATATGCGACATATAAGTAAGAAGATACATACCTCAAGGTCGAATTAATATGATTCATTATCGAAAACTTAGATTTTCTCAATTTGTTTCATAACTTTGTTGTTACATACCCCAAGCTTGAAATTTCAATTCATCGGTTTAGAACCTACTAAGCATTTACCCAAATCACAAACAACGGCACTAGGCACTGCTAGACTCAAGGTCCGAAGTTAAACACGGCATTTAAGCACGCTAGGCAATAAGCCGAACTATTTCACAGGCACATGGCACGCTAGGCTCGAAGCCGAATATATCACCGGCACTAAGCACGCTAGGCAATAAGCCCGAATATGTCACCGGCACTAAGCACGCTAGGCAATAAGCCCGAATATGTCACGGCACTAAGCACGCTAGGCTCGAAGCCGAATATATCATCGGCACTAAGCTGCTAGGCTCGAAGCCGAATATGTCACGGCACTAAGCACGCTAGGCTCGAAGCCGAATATATCACGGCACTAAGCACGCTAGGCACGAAGCCGAATATATCAAGCGGCACTAAGCACCGCTAAGCTCGAAGCCGAATATCATCACATTTAACTTTTTTATACATTACTTAGTACTAAACTATTATCCATCTCATATTCTTCCTTTTCTTTCACCTATAAATCCACACATACATATTCACCTTGTTTTTACCAAATTAATTTCACTACAATTTCATACTCCACATTCGCCAACATGTATAATTATGCTTTAAATATTCAAACATCATCATATACTATGTTAAGTAAATAATTCTTTGGCGTATACTTGCTTAAGGACTTACCTCGATTGACAACAGACGACTTAAATGGCTATTAAAACCTTTGTCTTTCCCCGATTCAAATCCGATTTTCTTTGTTCTTGATCTAGACATATCAAAATAACCTCATTCAAGTAAATTTCATTACAATTTAATCCCAAAACACATCAATGGACAATTTACCATTTTACCCCAATATTTCACATTTTACTATTTAGTCCTATTTACATAAAACACAAAATATATCAAATTTCACAATAACACCTAAGGGCCGAATACTCCTAGGGACTATACAAGTCCATTTATTTCATTTATTTTGCAAATAAGTCCCTCTAAATTTTTATTTTTGCAATTTAGCCCAATTCATTCAAAATTACTAAAATTTTCATTTCAAAACTTGTAGATTTCTAACATAGCTTTAATATTTTTCCATCCAACATCATAAAACACCAACATTTAACCATAGCCGAATATTAAACATGCTCAAATCTAAAAATTCTAACATGGGTCAGCTACTGATCGAAGCAACGATCTCAAAAACGTAAAAATTAACAAAAACCGAAATCAAACTAACCTTGAATTTTAGCCTAGAAGTGCCGAAATCAAAGAACTCCAAAGCTTATTTCTTCCTTCAACATTCGGCTATGAAAAGTGAAAAAGATGATGGCTTGTTTTATGTTATTTTAACATATAATAATTTATTTAACTAATTACCTATTTAACCTTTAACATATAATTTCTTAACATATATCCTAAGGTTAGTTATGACAAATGCCACCCACTAACTTAAAAATGGGCTAATTTCCCTTTTAATGCCCCACTTTAAAAAGCCATCATCAAATAGATACTTTTCACTATAGCATGCAACTTTTACGCTTTACGCGATTTAGTCCTTTTGTTAAATTGAACACACAAGCGATTGAATTTTCTCTGAAACTTTCACAGACATTAATTCACTTATAATAAGCACGAATATAATATTTAAAAATATTTCTGACTCGGATTCATGGTCCGAAACCACCGTTCCGATTAGGGTCAAATTCGGACTGTTACAACTCTCCCCCCTTAGGGATTTTCGTCCCCGAAAATCTTAGCGTTAAACAAAGTCGGATATTGTTGCCTCATTGAATCTTCAGGCTGCCATTTCTTATTTCTCAACTCCTATATCTCACGGCTAAGATATGGATCAGCTCTCTTCATATGTCATATTAGTTCGGATCTCTATTTGGATGGGGCAATCCCACGTGACGGATCGGTAGATATTTGAAATATTGAAACATGAAATACTTTGTCGTCGATCTCAAATTCTATATCTTTTGTTCCAAGTCTATAAAGGACTTTTGACGATCAAATCGCTTTCAAACAATCTCGGATCAATTTCACTTCTGTTTACGTATCCTTTATCAAACCAACCCGTGTAACCTATTCTCACTGAGTTCGATCTAATCTGAGGTATCGATTTTTTTTTAACCCATATCACATCTTTCTTTCTCGGAGTCAGGGCCAATCAGAGACAAAGTCCATTGTTACTTTATCCCATTTCCACTCAAAAATCAAAATTGGCTGTAATAATCCAGATGAAACTTGATGTTCGGCTTTCGTTTGTTGACAGACTAAACATTTTAAAACCAAATAAAAAAAAATGTCTCATTTCATACCAAACCACCCGTAGTGTTGCTACAAATTATGATACATTTTAGTACTTCCCAGATGAACAGTTAAACGACTATTATATGCTTTATTCAATCGATGGAATTAACTCTGAATTTCTCAGAATACAATCATGATCCTGGAATCTCAGACAATCATCAAAACTTTTGAAATTCAGACTCGGAATTCACTTCACATTGAGCTCGATTCACCAACAATTTATTATCAAATTTCTGAGCTTTATATATATATGTTGTAAAAACATCGGTTTTGCTCTCAATTCCTCTATTACAGAACTATCATAAGACAAGTCCAAGCGAGTATTCAAAGCACGTAATGCAACGATGACTTTCTATTTCGACCATTAGCCACAACATTTGTTTTGCCCAAATGATAATCTAACAATAGCTCATAATAATTTTTTTTATATCTCAAGCCATCTTCTCGATGCGAGTTCAAATCTTTTTGAGTCATCAATTATTTTAAACTTTATGATCTGAATAAACATGACATTTCTCCCCGAACAAGTAATAACGCCAAATCTTCATCGCGAACATAATAGCTGCTAGTTCCAACTCACATGTCAGATAATTTCTTTCATGCGACTTCAATTGTCTCGAATCGTAGGCTACGACTTTGCCTTCTTGCATCAAAACACAATCCACAAAGAAGCATCACTAAATACAACAAATTCTTTACCCGATTCAGGCTAAACTAACACTGGAGCTTAAATCAAAAGGGCTTTCAACTGATCGAAACTTTTCTAACACTTTTTCGATCATCCAAACGACATCTTTCCAAAGCGGTCTCATCAACGAGTAACTATCATCGGATCTAATCGATTCCAAAAGTGACACAATATGTCCCAGAAAACTAACTTCGTACAATCAGAATTCACATTCTCTGAATATCATATATATATATATATATATATTTGTTCTTTTCCCAAAGTTTGTAAGAAAATTCTCAAAGTTCAGTATGCTTCTTTTTATCAAGTGAATAAATAAAGGGATCATCCACAGTTTCCACAACAACTCAATAATAGATTTAACTTCACAATCAAAGGCAAACCCGGTAACTCTTCAGGAAACATATTAGAAAACTCACAAACAATAGGCATTGAATAAATTTTCTTCTCAGATATTCCTGAGTCAATCACATAAGTAAAATATGCTTCACAACTCTTTTTCACATAATTCTTAGCTTTCGATATTGATATTACAGCAGGCAATCCATTCAAATCATCCGACTCAATTTTATAATCTCATAATTCGGACATCTCAAATTTATCACCTATCTTTTGTAATTAACACAAGCATCATACACAAATAACCAATCCATACCGAATAATATAGAATTTATTAGATGGCAAGAGCATCGATCGGGAAGCGGATATCTCGAAACATTAATGGGCAGTTCTTGCATATATAATCAACCATGACACTTTTATCTAGGGGTTAGTACTTTTATGGCAACTCGAGTAGATTCTACGAGCAAAGTCTTAATGAATACTAAGTTCATGCACAAGTATGAATGTGTAGAACCAAGGTCTATCAAAGCAATTCTGAAGTACCAAAAGAGTAAAAATACCAGTTATTATATCAAATGATGAAGCTTCTCTCAAGCTTGGATAGCATACACTCTGGCAGGCACTCTGGCTTCGTATCTGACAATACTGTCTCTCATAGTTCTCTGACTACCACTGATGTTTCTTACATTCTTTCAAGGTCTACCTCTCACAAGTACGCTATCAGATCTCAAATTCTGAACAGTCTCTGGCTTGCAGACTCAGGACATTCTCAAATAAAATGATCAAGCGATCCACATCTAAAGCAAGCTCTATCATTAAATCTACATCTTCTCGGATGCCTCGACATAAGCTCGGTCCACGAGTACAACGAACTCTTCTATTTTAAAATCTCAACTAGCGAATATATATATATATATATATATATATATATATATTTTAAGCCATCTTCAAATCTTTTGCACATTATAGCTTGGAGGTATACATTCTCATGCATACTAACTCAATCTCACAAACTCCAGTTCATACTCGAAATACTCATTCGACCTGTTTTAATTCAAGAATCTTTAAGCGATATCTTTCTTATGGAACTCGATGCGGAAGAATTCCCAAATCACTTTCTCTTTCGAGTCCACCAATACTAGTGTATTCCACAAGTGTGGTGTCCTCAATAGTGATATTACACTTCTTAAACCTTCCCCAGGTACATGATAACTCATCGGACACTCGAATAGTATTATCAAACCACGGCCCGATTCGTTTTGCATCATCATCGTCATTAGTTTTAAACTCTTGACTCATTGTTTTCGATTTTATCTACGGGATGTCATCCAATCTAATCGAATTTACTATCGGAGGTACCATAGGTATCGGAGTTAGACTATTCGGGGTGAAGGTTGTTGCCGGTCGGGTTAGTCGGATATATGGAGTAAATCATTCGTTCATCATCTAGTAGAAGGCTTACTTAGCCTCCCCTCATGGCTACTAGAAACAGATCGAGAGTCTATCGGTATTTGATTTACGTCTTGCGATCGGCGCTACACTCTCTACATCATCCGCTACGGCTCTATCGGGATCAAGATCCATTTACAATATAAAACACGATTCGAATTGTCAGAAGTCACCACACTATCAAATATATATAATTAAGGCATGTATAGCTAGACTCACAAGCGCTACGGTAGTCCTAGAATCGACTAAACCGTAAGCTCTGATACCAATCAAATGTAACACCCCTAACCCGTAACCGTCGCCGGATTAGGGTTACAAGGCATTACTTAACAAAATTTAAACACTTTGCTTTAAAAATTGTATATACTAACGTATGACTTAATAATCACAAGCAACCACTGTAAATTTCAAATCCATATTACAGTTAATCACCTTACAGCAGTCACAAAATTTTATGCTTTCTAAACTATTTTGAATTAACCATTACTAGACTTGACTATTAACTCGGGGTGTGAGATTTTAAAGCTGTCCAACTGCGTCATGCTGACCAAATCGACCATAACTCGAGTTTCAAAACTCAAAATTTATATCCGTAAATTTTCCTTGAAACTAGACTCATATAAATTTTCACCATAATTTTTCCAGAATTTTTCATGTGGCCAATTAGTACAGTTTATTCATCAAAGATACCCTTATTACACTGCTTGACAATTCTGACCTGTCTCTACAAAAATACAGTTATCTCATTGCACAAATTTCCTATAATGTTCTTGTTTATACCAATGAAAAATAGACTCATTAAGGGTTCTACACATATAAACCATGCTTCTTAATGATTTTTTTTACAATTTTTGACAATTTTTCCAAAACAGAACAGTGACTCATGAATTCATTCAGAGCAGGTCTCACTAAAACTTAATTATCTCATAATATATAAATCTTTTGCCTACTCTGTTTCTTTTATGTAAAAATAGACACAATAAGGTTTAATTTCATATCTCATTCACCTTCTAATTCAATATACCCTATTTTTGGTGATTTTTCTAACTCACATCACTGCTGTTTTGTTGCATTTTATGAAAGACTAGCTTCTAACCGAACCTACCTACATCCCTAATTCAAGGATTCATTTCATATACAAACATTTCCTTAATAAAAACGATTAAACTTTGATTAAGAATGCATAAACATTGCCATCATAAACCAACATACATATCAAGACACAACAGCGTACTTAACTAAAAATTTAGCCATATTCGCATGGCTATTATATACATGAACCTTAAGATTTCATCAAACAAAGACCAAGTCTTTCCTATACATGCCTTCGTTTAAAAAAATCAAAATGAAAGAGTACCCAAAATGTAGATTGATAGTGTGAGTGACTTTCGAGCGATCCCGAAGAGCTTGTAGCTTGCACCTAAACTATAAAACAGAGGAAACATTTCACATGATAAGCTTGCTAGCTTAGTAAGTCTCAAGCCAATTTCAATATTCAACTAAACATTCGAGCATTATTATGCAAATTTAATTGACAATTTGGACCTAGTATCAAATACAATGATTTAACTAATAAACTTCACTATTGCCGTATGTCGTTATCTCCTTTAACTTTCACTAGCCATATACTTAAAGCGTACCATCTCCCGAACATTTTAGTGGCAAAAATATTTGCATAATCAAAGACTATTAAGCGTAATATGCATTCTATTCACATACGACTAGCTATTCATATAAATACATACAACGTCCATTTGATTTCATACTTAACAATTTCATTTATGCGAATCCCAATAACACAACCAAACTTATGATCCAATACACAATAATATATGTATATAAGTATAATATACACATGCTAACAATTTCAACCACTTTCATACTTAACAATTTCACTTATGCCAAATCCCAATAGCACAACCAAACTTATGATCCAATACACAATAATATATGTATATAAATATAATATACATATGCTAACAATTTCAACCACTTTCACACTTACAGTATTTAATCTCCATATGGTATAATATACATATAACATCAAACACTCAATGTATGATACATTTGCTTCCTCAATAATATACTTACTCACTGACTTCATATGCAGCATATAAGTAAGAAGATACATACCTCAAGGTCGAATTAATATGATTCATTATCGAAAACTTAGATTTTCTCAATTTGTTTCATAACTTTGTTGTTACATACCCCAAGCTTGAAATTTCAATTCATCGGTTTAGAACCTACTAAGCATTTACCCAAATCACAAACAACGGCACTAGGCACCGCTAGACTCAAGGTCCGAAGTTAAACACGGCATTTAAGCACCGCTAGGCAATAAGCCGAACTATTTCACCGGCACATGGCACGCTGGGCTCGAAGCCGAATATATCACCAGGCACTAAGCACGCTGGGCAATAAGCCGAATATGTCATAGGCACTAAGCACGCTGGGCAATAAGCCGAATATGTCACCGGCACTAAGCACGCTAGGCTCGAAGCCCGAATATATCACCGGCACTAAGCTGCCTCACCGGCACTAAGCACGCTGAGGCTCGAAGCCCAAATATATCATAGGCACTAAGCACGCTGAGCACGAAGCCGAATATATCATCGGCACTAAGCACGCTGAGCACGAAGCCCGAATATATCACAGGCACTAAGCACGCTAGGCTCGAAGCCCGAATATCATCACATTTAACTTTTTTATATACAGAGTACTTAGTACTAAACTATTATCCATCTCATATTCTTCCTTTTTCTTTCACCTATTAATCCACACATACATATTCACCTTGTTTTTACCAAATTAATTTCACTACAATTTCATACTCCACATTCGCCAACATGTATAATTATGCTTTAAATATTCAAACATCATCATATACTATGTTAAGTAAATAATTCTTTGGCGTATACTTGCTTAAGGACTTACCTCGATTGACAACAGACGACTTAAAGCGGCTATTAAAACCTTTGTCTTTCCCCGATTCAAATCCGATTTTCTTTGTTCTTGATCTAGACATATCAAAATAACCTCATTCAAGTACATTTCATTACAATTTAATCCCAAAACACATCAATGGACAATTTACCATTTTACCCCCAATATTTCACATTTTTACTATTTAGTCCTATTTACATAAAACACAAAATATATCAAATTTCACAATAACACCTAAGGGCGAATACTCCTAGGGACTATACAAGTCCATTTATTTCATTTATTTTGCAAATAAGTCCCTCTAAATTTTTATTTTTGCAATTTAGCCCAATTCATTCAAAATTACTAAAATTTTCATTTCAAAACTTGTAGATTTCTAACATAGCTTTAATATTTTTCCATCCAACATCATAAAACACCAACATTTAACCATAGCTGAATATTAAACATGCTCAAATCTAAAAATTCTAACATGGGTCAGCTACTGATCGAAGCAACGATCTCAAAAACGTAAAAATTAACAAAAACCGAAATCAAACTAACCTTGAATTTTAGCCTAGAAGTGCCAAAAATCAAAGAACTCCAAAGCTTATTTCTTCCTTCAACATTCGGCTATGAAAAGTGAAAAAAGATGATGGCTTGTTTTATGTTATTTTAACATATAATAATTTATTTAACTAATTACCTATTTAACCTTTAACATATAATTTCTTAACATATATCCTAAGGTTAGTTATGACAAATGCCACCCACTAACTTAAAATGGGCTAATTGCCCTTTTAATGCCCCACTTTAAAAGCCATCATCAAATAGATACTTTTCACTATAGCATGCAACTTTTACGCTTTACGCGATTTAGTCCTTTTGTTAAATTGAACACACAAGCGATTGAATTTTTCTCTGAAACTTTCACGGACATTAATTCACTTATAATAAGCACGAGAATATAATATTTAAAAATATTTCGACTCGGATTCATGGTCCCGAAACCACCGTTCGATTAGGGTCAAATTATTACAAGTGTGGCCTATTTTGGTAGTGGCTAGGAGACTTCTCTTTTCTTTATCTCAAATCGAAAATCCCTAACCCTTATCATCTTCAACTTACGCAAAGAGCAGAATATCTCCTGTCTATATTCTCTTTTCTCTTTAGGCGTTTTTCTCTTAACCTTCTCTGGTGCCAAAATTCATCTCTTCTTTGGTTCTCAAAGAATGAACTACAACCCATAGCTCGGTAAGATGCTGTTGCTTTCTTTTCTTTTCTTTGCTCTTATGGCCGAATCTTCTTAGTACTCTAACATCTCTATTTCTTTCCTCAATCCTGATTGCTGGGGTGGGGAAATGTCGAATCTCTGGCACTCAAACTTTCTTGATTGGACTATTGTTACAGTGGAGCGATAGTGTGGGATTATTATTTTTCCAAGCGAATTTATTAGAGGCAGTGGTAAGCGTCTCTGCTATTCAATATTTCCTATTATGTTAAGTGCCGAAGGCAGTAACTAATCCTATAGATTTTGGCCGAATGGAAGGTGCTAGGAGGCTTGGCGTTAGGCGACTGAGTATTCAAGTGGTACTTTGATCTAAGTCATTGGTCATCGGGAAGTGATCGATCTAGGTAAGGGATTTAATTTCGGGTCTTGATTCCTAACAATTGTTTCACTGCTTTGATTCGGTTAGTGACTAAGGTGTGTTATGGACTCAAAGGCTAATCAATCGCTTGGTGGGGTTGGATCTGGAACCCCAGCCCCTAAGTTCAAGAAGAGGGCAGTGTTGACGATTCGTGATTGGCCACCGGGGTGTGGACCAGCATCTGAGCAGGAGAGTAGACAAATCGTGGTTGTGTCAATTAACGACAGTGCCGACATAGAAAGTGTAGTTTTGCGCGCTATCAGATGTGTAACTCTTACACACTCCATTAGTTAAATTGCTAATTATGTTTATTGATTGAAAGCCAAAATTGCTATTGAAATCGGTGTGTTGCCCTTGCGAGTATGGGCATAGACTCTGGGTAAGTCCCCTTTGGATTGACTATCGATATATGATGTTATACTATCGATTATGCTATGCTATGTGATACTGCATGACATGTTATTATACCACGGTAAACGTGTTCATGAAAATGGGTATGATGAGAGGAGGGGGAAGGATGATTTAGACTGTCACTAGTGGTTTTGACTACACAATGGGTTGGCCCCACTTTTCTTATTATTTGTGGGTAATCTCAGTGGTTTTGACCACAGTGGTTTTGACCACAGTGGTTTTGACCACACATGGATTATTGTGACTCGTCCCAGTGGTTTGGTACCATAGTGGTTTGGCCCCACATATTCATTACGGGATTGTTATCAGTGGTTTTGACCACACGGTGGGTTGGCCCCACCATATGATTTATGACTATGGTCACCAGTGGTTTTGACCACACATGGATTATTGTGACTCGTCCCAGTGGTTTGGTACCACAGTGGGTTGGCCCCACATGTTGATTACGAATTGTCATCAATGGTTTTGACCACACGGTGGGTTAGCCCCACCATATGATTTGTGACTACGGTCACCAGTGGTTTTGACCATACATGGATTATTGTGACTCGTCCCAGTGGTTTGGTACCACAGTAGGTTGGCCCCACAAGTTGATTATGGGATTGTCATCAGTGGTTTTGACCACTCGGTGGTTGGCCCCACCACATGATTTGTGACTACGGTCACCAGTGGTTTTGACCACACTTATATGATTTGTGACTATGGTCACCAGTGGTTTTGACCACATGGGGTAGGCATAGGAGTTCGGATGGTTAGGTTGGGTTTGCATGATTTGCATATTGACTTATGAGATGTGTAAGTGCCTTGTTATTATCGGGAGGGGGATTTATACACTGAGTCTCGGTGACTCACCCCTTCCTCTGTATTTTGCAGATGATTCGTAGATCGTAGATGCGGAGCCGGGGCGGACTCGAGGTGGCCATGTGCATTTTCGTTTGGGTTTTGTTTAAAACTTCTATTTCAGTTATACTTACTTTAAAATTTGGTTTTGGGTTGTAATAAGGCCAGTAAATTTTATTTTAGAATTTATTTATCTATTTTATTTTCATATAAATTGGTATAATTTAAATAAAATGGCATGCCTAAATAACTTATTAATTGAATGTTTTCTAAATTCACACAAATTATCGGGTTTTTCTAAAACTTCACCTTCGGATAGATTATCAAACTTGTAAGATTAACAAAGTATCGAGAATTTTTATTTGAAGCTAAATTTAAAATAGTTTTAGCAATACTTTTAAATCAACTCATTTTTCATAACATCAAAAGTTTTCCTTATATTAGAGACGATAACTTATTTTCAAAATCATTTCCTTCCCTATGACATGCCAGATCCGATCGTAACGTTTAGACCGAGTTTGGGGTGTTACAATTTTGGTATCAGAGCCAAGTTCAAAAGCTCAACTGTGGGCCCGAGGCCCAAAAATATTTTAAATAGGTTATGAATAGGTTTTTGTGGGAAAAGTACGGTTGGAAAAGCATGGCACCGAGTCTCCGGCATCGATGCGCCCAGGTAAGTACCCCTATTTGTTGCTAATATGTTTGTAATATTGATGTTATGCATAGTAGTAATAGGGAAGTACTTTAGAGCCTTCAACCAACCATAGGATTGTGTGAACTTACAAAACAATCCCCGCATTAAATTATTCATAAAACTATGCTTAATAAACAGTGGAATAAGTCTAACGCATAAAACTGTTAAATCAGATCAGTTCGTATCGGCTAGTCATGAGTGCCCAAGGACGTGGGCGTAATATACGTGGACGAGGTAGGGGTAGGATGATAGTATCCAAATCGGTAGGGTCTGGTCATGGGTCAGAGAACGAGGTACCATTACCGCCAGCTGTGGGTGAGGAATTTTAGGATCGAACTGACTAGTGACGACCTTGATGTCGAGCGATCTTCTTGGTTTTAGAAAGAGTCGCAGGTGCAAGCATCAGAATGGGAGCTCAAAAATCTGTGTCCAAATGACTCTGGGCTAATTGGGCAGAGGTATTCAGAGGTGTATCTAGTGTAGCTCCTAGTACGGCAGAATATTGGCTAGAGGCGATAGAACGTATCATGGACGACCTAGATTTTACGGCTGAGGAGAAGCTGAAGGGTATAGTATCTCTTCTTTGGGATGAGTCATATCAGTGGTGGCTCACGATTAGGGATGGAGCAATGGCCGACGACGTCAGTTGGGATCTCTTTAGGGCAGCCGATCAGAGGAAATACATTGGGGCTAGTTACATCGATGCGCAGCGTAAGGCGTTATTGAGTTTGGTTCAGGGAAATAAGTCAGTATCGGAGTATGAGGCAGAATTTCTTCGGTTAAGTCGATATGCACGGGGTATTGTGGGCACGAAACATGAGCGTTGTGTCAGATTTAAGGATGGGCTGAGAGATTAGCTGCGAATGTTGATTGCTCCACAGCAGGAAAGAGAATTTGTAGCCCTAGTAGAGAAGGCCAAGGCTGCTGAAGAAGTGAAACTGTCAGTAAGACAAAACTAGGATAAGGGTTGGAATAAGAGGAATTCTTGGTCTTCTGGGTCTGCTGGGAATCAGCAGAAAAGGGCTAGATATGGTGGGCCGAATCCAGCTACGAGGCCTGCTGCTACTACTACACAATGGCCGCCACGGTGTGCACGGTGTGGGAAGTTTCACACGGGGGAATGTTGGACTGTAAACAGAGGGTGTTTTGAGTGTGGGTCATTGGGACATCGAGTGAGGGATTGTCCGTAGAGGTCAGTTAGACTTGACCGGGAATCGTGGTCGTGCTCTGATTCGGGAGGGATGGTCAAGAACCACAGAGGGAATTCGCGGCTCGGCCAGAAAGGTAGCAGTTCGGATGAGGTCGCGAGCATCGGGTAGAGTCTTTGGGAGCATAGATACAAGACGACTGGCTGGTCTACGCAATGAGCGTCGAGAGGAGGGTGATGCACCGGATGTCATAACGGTACATTCTTAATTTTAGACCGCACGATCTTGCTTTGATAGATGTCGATTCGGACTTTTCGTATGTGGCGATGAGTATGGTGGAAACTATGAACTTAGATTTTGAGATCACTTCTAGGGAGATGACAGTAATAAGCCCTCCTGGTCACTCTGTAGAAGAAATAAACTATATAGGGATGTACCCCTAGAACTTCAAGGGGTAGTGTTTTTGGCTGATCTGATGGAACTGCCATTTAGAGAGTTCGATCTGATACTCGAGATGGATTGGCTAGTGAAGTTCAAGGCTAGTTTGGATTACGTAGCTAAGTTCATGATTTTGAGGACAGTAGAAGGTGAGGAGGTGGTAATGATAGGCAAGAGATTATCTATCTCATGTTGTGTCTGCTCTGAAGGCCGAGAGGATGGTGAGGAAGGGTTGCGAGGCATTTTTAGTGTATGTCTGTGCCTTGGAGGGCAAGGAATCAGTTGTGGGGAAGGTTCGAACGGTGAAGGAATTTGTCGATGTATTGCTAGAGGAACTTCTGGGTCTGCCTCCATACCGTGAAGTTGAGTTTGGTATAGATTTATTACCCGAAACTGCGCCAGTGTCTATTGCCCCCTATAGGATGGCGCCGAAGGACTTAGTGGAACTGAAGGCACAGATTCAAGAATTATTGGACCGTGGTTTTATCCGGCCGAGTGTATCACCTTGGGGAGCACCTGTGCTCTTTGTTAAGAAGAAGGACGGTACAATGCGGATGTGTATAGACTACCGCCAGCTGAACAAGTTGACGATCAAGAACAAGTAACCGTTGCCCAGGATAGACGACTTGTTTGATCAGCTTAAGGGTGCATCGATATTCTCTAAAATAGACCTTAGGTCGAGGTATCATCAACCCAAAGTAAAGAAGGTTAATATCCACAAAAAGGCATTTCGTACTCGTTATGGGCACTACGAGTTCTTGGTAATGCCGTTTGGGTTGACTAATGCACTGGCAGCATTCATGGATATGATGAATTGGGTGTTTTACCCGTACTTGGACCAGTTTTTTGTGATGTTTATAGACGACATATTGGTGTACTCAAAATCAAAGGAAGAACATGATAAACATCTATGTGTGGTTTTACAGATTCTAAGGGAGAAGCAATTATTCGTGAAGTTTAGCAAATGCGAATTTTGGTTGAAGGAGGTAACTTTCTTGGGTCATGTGGTGTCAGTTGAAGGAATTAGAGTTATCCTCGGAAGATTGAGGCGGTGTTGGATTGGAAGCCACCTAAGACGGTAGCAGAGATTCAGAGTTTTCTGGGTTTGGCAGGTTACTACAGAAGATTCGTGGAAGGATTCTCTTTGATTGCGACTTCGTTAACTAAGTTGTTACAGAAAGGGGTTCCATTTGTGTGGTCTGATAAGCAGCACGAAAGTTTCGACAAGTTAAAGAAGATTCTGACAGAAGCTTCGATTTTGATTCAGCCTGAAGCTGGGAAGGAGTTCACAGTTTATTATGATGCATCGCATATTGGTTTGGGATGTGTGCTGATGCAAGAAAGGAAAGTGGTGGAGTATGCGTCTCAGTAGTTGAGACCTCATGAAGGTAATTATCCGACGCATGGTTTGGAATTGGCTGCAGTGGTCTTCGCCTTGAAGATTTGGAGGAATTATTTGTATGGGAGAAGTCTATCGTCTACACAGATCACAAGAGTTTGAAGTATCTGTTGTCACAGAAAGAGCTTAATTTGAGGCAGCGAAGGTGGATCGAATTGTTAAAAAACTACGACTGCTCGATTGAATACCATCCGGGTAAGGCTAATGTAGTGCTGACGCGTTGAGCCGTAAGGTGGTAATGGAACTAAGAGCAATGTTTGCTCGTCTTAGTTTGTATGACGACGGAAGTCTATTGGCAGAATTAAAAGTAAAGCCGACGTGGATGGATCAGGTTAAGGAGAGGCAGCTGGTGGATGAGGTTTTGAGTGCTCAGAGGCTACAAGTGCAAAATGGTGGTTTGAAGGGTTATAGCTTGGGCAGTGATGGAGTGCTGTGTTTTCAAGGGAAAGTGTGTATGCCGAGGGACGTTGAGTTGAGACAGTGAATTCTTCAGGAAGCTCATAACAGTCCATACGCTATGCATCCTAGAGGTAGCAAGATGTATCGGGATTTACGGGAGCAGTTTTGGTGGCCGGGTCTTAAGTGAGAAGTAACTAAATTTGTGAGTGAGTGTCTGACATGCCAACAAGTCAAAGTGGAGCATCGATTATCGTGGTGCATTGCGCACCAAGAAAGATTTTGCAGTGGAAGTGGGAAAGGATTACGATGGATTTCGTCACTGGGCTACCCCTTACGCTTAGCAAGAAGGATTCAGTCTGGGTGATCGTGGATCGTTTGACAAAGTCAGCCCATTTCATACCAGTTCAGATTGATTATTCACTCCAAAGGTTGGCTAGGTTATATATAGCAGAGATAGTGCGGTTACATGGGGTGCTGGTGTCGATTATTTCAAATAGGGATCCCAGATTCATGTCAAGGTTCTGGAAATCTTTGCATCAGGCATTGGGTACGAGGTTGGATTTGATGCAATTTGTTCATCTCATCGCAATGACCAGACGATCGAGAGAGGTAATTCAAATCTTAGAGGATATGTTAAGGGGTTGTGTTCTGGATTTCCATGGTAGTTGGGAGGAATATCTACCATTGGTAGAGTTTGCGTACAACAATAGTTACCAGGCAAGTATCCAGATGGAACCATATGAAGCACTGTATGGACGAAAATGTCATACCCCTACTTGTTGGATAGAATTGGGTGAATGGCAGTTGTTGGGTCTGAAGCTAGTGGCTTAAACAGAGGATAAGGTTAGGTTGATTCGGGCTCGTTTGAAAGAGGCTTCGGACAGGCAGAAGTCTTATGCTGATCTCAAACGTAGGGATATGGGCATGCAGTGGGTGACAAGGTCTTCCTGAAGGTATCACCGTGGAAGAAAGTGCTGAGATTTGGTCGGAAGGGCAAGCTAAGCCCTAGGTTTATTGGGTCGTATACGGTGCTGAAGTGAGTGGAACCGGTAGCTTACCAGCTCGAGTTACTGTCAGAGTTGAGTCAGATTCATGATGTATTTCATGTTTCAATGCTTCGACGCTATCGATCTGATCCGTCGCATGTTGTGCCAGTGGAGGAGATTAAGATGAATTCAGATTTGTCTTTCTAATAGGAACCAGTGCGAATTTTGGATCGAGATGTCAAAATTCTGCGCAAGAAGTAAGTTCCTTTGGTGAAAGTATTATGGCGGAACCATGGTGCGGAGGAGGCCACTTGGGAACCAGAGGATGTGATGCTGCAGCAATACCCTCAGCTCTTCTAACCAAGTAATTTCGAGGTCAAAATTATTCTTAAGGGGGGTAAAACTGTAACATCCTTAAATCGGGGTCTCTGTATTTTGTGTGTTGCATGCGATAATATGTCTGTGGTGCTAGTTTAAGGTGTTTTGGGGTCTAGGTATGAGCTCGGGATAGGCTTGAGTCATGGTAAATTTTTTGTTTTGGGGTACTTGGAAGGGGGGAGCCAAGAGAGTTAGGTGTTAAGAGTATTGTGTAGCAAGTTTTGGCACAAGAAGTGCCTTGGTGAAGTGGCAAGAAGGTGCCACTTAGAGCCCAGGGAGGTGACGCTACAAGCAGGGCGAAGAAGCCTAGGTTCCAGCTGCAGGAATCCCTCTTTGGGTTATTTCTTTTTGGCGTCAGAGCTAAGAGGAGTTGTGCTCAGGTGGAACTCTGGTGGGTAGTTGTTGAACAAGTCAACAGATTCAAAATGGGTGGAAGGGACGAAATGGTGGAGGTTGACTCGTTCAAACTGTTTGAATGGGTGGAAGAGAGGGTTTCAAGGAGGAAGAAGGGGGACGGCTGAGAGATTGAAGGGAGTGGGAGTGTGGTCGATTTTGGTAGTGGCTAGAAGAGCTTGGAGCAATCGGTTGAGTGGGGCTTGAGTGGGGTGGTCGAATGTGCTTAGTGTGTAGGGTGTGTGCTTTCAGTTATGGAGAGTGGCTAGGTGAAGTGCATGTGCCGAATTTGCTTAATAACTTTAGGAGCATTCTTTTTGTGCATTTTCTTTTGGCAAATCACTCATAACACTTTGGCATTATTCCTCTCTTCTCTCATTTACAAACCGAAACCTCCCTTAGGTAACTCCTCTTCTCATTTTCTCACGTTTTATTCTATTGCTGAAACCTTATTGATTGTTTGTTCTTCTTCTCTTCTTCTTCTCTTAGCAAACTATAGGCAAGATTACTCAACCTTCTTGTGTTCTTTTCTCTTTCATTTTGAACCCAAGCCGTGAGCACCTCTCATCTCTTCTTCTCTTTTTCTTCATCTCAAACCGAAAATCCCCTAACCCTTATCATCTTCAACTTCTGCAAAGAGTTGAATATCTCCTATCTATATTCTCTTTTCTCTTTAGGCGTTTTTCTCTTAACCTTCTTTGGTGCCGAAATTCATCTCTTCTTTGGTTCTCAAAGAACGAACTACAACCCATAGCCCAGTAAGATGCTGTTTCTTTCTTTTATTTTTTTTTCTTATGACTGAATCTTCTTAGTACTCTAACATCTCTATTTCTTTCCTCAATTCCGATTGCTAGGGTAGGGAAATACCGAATCTCTGGCACTCAAACTTTCTTGATTGGACTGTTGTTGCAGTGGAGCGATAGTGTGGGATTATTATTTTTCCAAGTGAATTTATTAGGGCAGTGGTAAGCGTCTCTGCTATTTAATATTTCCTATTGTGTTAAGTGCCGAAGGTAGTAACTAATCCTACAGATTTTGGCCGAATGATGGGTGCTAGGAGGCTTGGCGTTAGGCGACTGAGTATTCAAGTGGTACTTTGATCTAAGTCATTGGTCATCGGGAAGTGATCGATCTAGGTAAGGGATTTAATTTCGGGTCTTAATTCCTTACAATTGTTTCACTGCTTTGATTCAGTTAGTGACTAAGGTGTGTTATGGACTCGAACGCTAATCAATCGCTTGGTGGGGTTGGATCTGGAACCCCAGCCCCTAAGTTCAAGAAGAGGGCAATGTCGGCAGCTAGTGATTGGCCACCAGGGTGTGGACCAACATCTGAGCAGGAGAGTAGACAAATCGCGGTTGTGTTGATTAACAATAGTGCCGACGTAGGAAGTGTAGTTTTGCGCATTATCAGGCGTGTAACTCTTACACACTCCATTAGATAAATTGCTAATTATGTTTATTGATTGAAAGCCAAAATCGCTATTGAAATCGGTGTGTTACCCTTGCGGGTATGGGTATGGACTCCGGGTAAGTCCCCTATGGATTGACTATCGATTTATGATGTTATACTATTGATTATGCTATGCTATGTGATACTGCATGACATGTTATTATGCCACGGTAAATGTGTTCATGAAAATGGGTATGATGAGAGGAGGGGGAAGGATGATTTAGACTGCCACCAGTGGGTTTGACCACACAGTGGGTTGGCCCCACTTTTCTTATTATTTGTGACTAGTCTCAGTGGTTTTGACCACCAGTGGTTTTGAGCACACATGGATTATTGTAACTCGTCCCAGTGGTTTGGTACCACAGTGGGCTGGCCCTACATGTTGATTACGGGATTGTCATCAGTGGTTTTGACCACACGGTGGGTTGGCCCCACCATATGATTTGTGACTACGATCACCGGTGTTTTGACTACACATGGATTATTGTGACTCGTCCGGTGGTTTGGTACCATAGTGGGTTGGCCCACATGTTGATTCTGGGATTGTCATCGATGGTTTTGACCACACGGTGGGTTAGCCCACCATATGATTTGTGACTACGGTCACCGGTGGTTTTGACCGCACATGGATTATTATGACTCGTCCGGTGGTTTGGTACCACGGTGGGTTGGCCTCACATGTTGATTACGGATTGTCATCGGTGGTTTTGACCACTCGGTGGGTTAGCCCACCACATGATTTGTGACTACGGTCACGGTGGTTTTGACCACACTTATATGATTTGTGACTACGGTCACGGTGGTTTTGACCACTAGTGGTTTTGACCACACGGGGTAGACACAGGAGTTCGGTTGGTTAGGTTGGGTTTGCATGATTTGCATATTGACTTATAAGATGTGTAAGTGCCTTGTTATTATCGGGAGGGGGATTTATACACTGAGTCTCGGTGACTCACCCCTTCCTCTGCATTTTTTAGATGATTCGTAGATCGCGGATGCGGACCCGGGGCAAACTCGAGGTAGCCATGTGCATTTTGTTTGGGTTTTGTTTAAAACTTCTATTTCGGTTTTACTTACTTTAAAATTTGGTTTTGGGTTGTAATAAGGCCATTAAATTTTATTTTAGAATTTATTTATCTGTTTTATTTTCATAGAAATTGGTATAATTTAAATAAAATGGCATGCCTAAATAACTTGTTAATTGAATGTTTTCTAAATTCACACAAATTATCGGTTTTTTCTGAAACTTCACCTTCGGATAGATTATCAAACTTGTAAGACTAACAAAGTTTCGAGAATTTTTATTTGAAGCTAAATTCAAAACAGTTTTAGCAATACTTTTAAATCAACTCAGTTTTTCATAACATCAAAAGTTTTCCTTAAATTAGAGACGGCAACTTGTTTTCAAAATCGTTTCCTTCCCTGTGACATGCCAGATCCGATTGTAACGTTTAGGCTGGGTTTGGGGTGTTACACCATGTATCTATGTTACGACGTTATCGATCAGATCCTTCACATATTATTTCTTCGAAAGAAGTGGAAATTTAGCCTGACATGACTTACAGTAAAGAACCAATTAAAATCTTGGCATGAGAGACAAAAGAATTAACAAAGAAAAAGGTAGCTTTAGTAAAATTTCTTTAGCAACGACATGGGATTGAAGAAGCCACCTAGGAACCGGAGGATGCCATGAGAAAGCAATATCCAAACCTCTTTACTAGTAAGGTTTTCGAGGATAAAAATTCTTTAAGGGGGAGAGCTGTAACAGCCTATTTTCAGTGAAATTGGAACAGTGGACTCAGGACCACAAATCCGAGTCAGAAAGAATATTTATTTCAACATTTTTGCATGGTTTGTATCATGATAGGAAAGACGTTTGAAAATTTCGATAAGAAAATTTTACCGACTTTGTGTTTAGTTATGGAAAGGACCAAATTGCATAAAATGCAAAAGTTAAGTTTTAGTAGCTATAAGTATCAAATAGCTATGGAATTCAAAATTTGAGGTCCTTATATGGTAATTAGACCATTAAGAGAAGTTAGTAGATTTTTTTGATGATTCATCCATGAAAAAATAGAAAATGAAAACGACTAAATTGTAAATTAAAATAAATAAAAGATGATAAATAAAATAAATATCTAATATCATCATTTTATATCATCTTCTTCCCCAAATTTTCTATGGAAACCCTAGGAAAGAGAAAGAAAATCAAGCAAGCCTAATTGGGTAAGTAATATTGTCCCGTTTTTAGTAATTTTTATATTTTGAAATCAGAATAACTTATTCTAGCTATTTTGGGATCAATTAGTAAAGTTATCAAAGTATTAAAATTTTTCCATGGATGAATATGTTGAAATTATGAAATTTATGGTAGAAATTGAAAGATTGTTGATAGATAAACAACTTTTGCAAACTGAATTTTCATGAAATTGTGATTTAGGGACTAAATTGTAAAGATGTAAAATTCATGGAAATTTATGATTTTTATGAAATTTATGTGCTGTAAATGTTATATGTAAAAATCGGCTAGGCTTGGAATAAGGATTAAATTGCACGAATTTCATTTTCCGAGCCTTGGGACTAAATCCTCATTTATGGAAAGTATAGGGGCAAAATGGTAATTTTGCCTAAGGTGTGAATTGAATTCAATTAAGTATGAAATGGATTAAATTAATGTTAAATTCATTTATATAGATTTGGATAGACCTAGTACGGAGTTGGATCGAGGAAAATAAAAAGTATCAGATTAGTAGATTCTTGTATACAAACGCTTATCGAGGTAAGTTCATGTAACTAGATCATGTATATTTATATGTTTGGAACTGAATGTTGAATATGTGTGAATTATATAAATGTTTAATGTATAAAATTAATTACATGCCTGATATTACTTGATAAGTATAAGTCCCGTTTGAATAGATGGAATTTGATGGATACGGGATTTCCCGATTGGTTGTGGTCTTGCATATGCTGCAGACACATCTTAGCTCGAAAGAGCATCTTGTTATAAGCCCTCTCGAGCTTCCTGTTATATGGTTCCTGCGAGCGTCCTGATCGGTAGTGATCCTGCATGTGTTGCAGACTACCACAGCTCTTTGTGAGCGTCCTGTTATATGATCGGTTGTGATCCTACATATAATGTGGACACAAATGCAGCTCTTTATGAGCATACTGATATAGGCTCTTTTTGAGCTTCCTAATATGGCTCACTTGAACTTCCTGTTATATAGCTATCCGGAGTCCCTAATAATAACTCTTCAGAGTTACCTGTTAAGCTCAAGGAGCTTCCTGTTTTAAACTCTTACGAGTTTCCTGTTATAGCATGGATAAGCTTCCTGTTACATGGCTCACATGAGTATCCTGTTATATGGCTCGAGAGAGTGCTTCCAATTATGTGCCCCAATGGGTACCCCTGGATATGAATTGACGGATTTTCAATTTTGTACACTTTAAATGTACAACATGAGCATATCCATCGATATTCCAAATAAATTCAACGGGTAAAGTTTTGACATGGCTAAATTGAATTTGAAATGATCTGTTCTGGAAATGTGCATGTAATGTGAAAAATATTAAACGATGAGCTCATCTTTGATTCTTGAAATTCATGTGGAATAATGACTAACATGTTTGATGAAGTTGTGTATTTAGGCTATTAGCTAAATTGCTTGGATGCATTTTTGTATGCTTACTTTAAATGTAAATGAATGGTAAGTTAAATTCCCGTTATGAGAACTTACTAAGCATTAAATGCTTGCTTTGTTTTATTTTCCTCTGTTTTATAGTACTCGAAGGCTCGTGAAGGTTGGAATTAGTCGAAGACATATCGTACTATCCCTTGGATCTCTCGGTATATGAAATAGGCTAACTTTTGATATAATGGCATGTATAGGTTAAATAGATTAAATGATAAAATATTTTGGTTGTAACTAGCCATTGGAATGGCTAGTGTTAAACATACTTTGATGTAATTATATAAGGCCTTATCATGGTTGATGTGTGATAAAAATTGGTTTTATGGTGAAAGGTATATAAACCATATGATGAATGGATTTCAATTAGTATAATTGATAAAATTTACATATAAACATAAGTGCAAACTTGGCAAGTTTAATCACTCGAACATATGTGCTAATATGTTAGACACAATACTTGTATTTGCCTTGATTCAAATAACTTGAATTGATTTGGAAATATATTAAAATGTTAATATAGGTACAAGGTAAAATTTGGGTGAGAAATAAGGCTTGGAAATGACCTTATTTTGTCCACACGGGTAGACACACGGGCGTGTGTCTCAACCATGTGTGACACACGGCCATATGCACGGGCATGTGGTTTGGTCCTGTGTCCCCTACATTTTAAAAATTGAGAAATAGAATGCTCAGAATTGGTAACACGAGCAGAGACATGGGTGTGTGTCTCAGCCGTGTGAAACACATAGGCGTGTGTCTTAGCTGTGTCAATCCTACATCTAATTTTCAAAAATTAAATTTTCCACGTGGCCCAGCACACGGGTGTGTAGTTAGCCACGTGACTCAAGTCAGTACCTACCCTAATTTGAACACGGGCTGGAACACTGCCTTGTGCCTCACATCGAATGCCCACACGGTCTATGACACGGGCGTGTCACTTCGTTGTGTAAGCCATATGGCCTGATCACACGGGCGTGTGTCCCCTAAATATAAGGAAATTTTGAAAATTTTGCAAAAAATTCTTTGAGATCCCGAATTTGTCCCGACTTGTTTTTAATGTATAAATTGGGCCTCGACGGTCCAATTAAGGGACAACATGATTTAATATGATTGTTTTTCTAATATGAATAGTAAATGTCATTAATTATCTATATTCGATCTATAAACTTTGGTAATGCTCTGTAACCCTGTTCCGACGACAGATATGGGTTAGGGGTCTTACAACTGCAGCAACCACTGCTTACAAAACATAAGAACACCATTACTACCCTTGTACATGTAATTTTCTTATCATTTCAATCACTATCAATCCCATACAGAAACCTTACAGTCTCACTATTCAGTTACCAAATGCAGATTTACTCATTTAGAACTTAACATGAGAGCTAAAATTCTTACCCTAATGCGAAGTAACTAATGATCATAAAAGAACCTTAGCCTCTAGATCACAGAGGTACGATGCATTCAGATTTAATGAATGTTTCAATATATACCACTTAGGGGGGAGAAAGAAGAAAAAAGAAAAATCCTTCTCAAAACACATTCTCACATATAAATATGACTCATCTTACTTAGTGAAATTTAATAAGTTCCATATGTATCAGAACTTTTCTTCTTTTTAGCCTACAACTTTCGAGAAAAGTATGAATAAGTTCCCTTCATCAAACTTATCAGGTTAAATTATGCAGTTAGTGTAACACCCCTAACTCGTATCTGTCGCTAGAACAGGGTTACGAAGCATTACCGAAGTTTACAGTTCAATTACAATTTATTTATGTCATTTACTATTCATTTTCGAAAATCAAACACAATCAATCATAATATCCCTTATATGGGTCCTCAAAGCCCAAAATACATATTAGAATCGAATCGAGACAAAATTGGGATCGCAGAAAATTTTTCATGAAATCTCAAAATTTTTCTTAGCTGCAGGGGACACACGCCCATGTGGCCAGGCCGTGTGGATCACACAGCCAAAGACACGCCCATGTCCCAGGCCATGTGGGCATTTGATGTAAGGCACATTGTCGTGTCCCAGCCTGTGTCCTTACTCGTGTAACTCTCTGAATTGGGTAACACAGCTAGCCACACGCCCGTGTGCTAGACCGTGTAGACAATTTAATTTTCAAAAATTAAGTGCAGAGATTACACGGCCAAGACACACGCCCATGTGCTGAGTCATGTGTCTCACATGGCTGAGACACACGCCCGTGTCTCTGCCTATGTGTTCAATTTTGAGCATTCTGTTTCTCAATTTTTAAGATACATGGGACACACGACCAAACCACATACCCGTGTGCATGCCATGTGTCACATACGGTTGAGACACACGCCGGTGTGTCTGCCCATGTAGACAAAATATGACCATTTTCCAAGCCTCATTTCTCACCCTTTTTACCTTGCACCTCAATCAACACCCCAACATATTTCAAAACCAAATTGACACTTATAATCCAAGCCAATTACAAGTAGTATGTATGACACATTAACACATATATATTCAAATGTTTAACTTACCACAATTGCATTTGTAATAGCCAATTTTTCTGTGAAATCGGAACAGTGATTTCGGGACCACAGATCTTACCCAAAATATAATTTATTTTTATTTTATTATATGTCCATAATATGAAACACGTGACATGTGAAAATTTTGACATGAAAATTTTATCGATTTAGTGCCTAATTACGAGAAGGACTAAATCGCATAAAATGTGAAAGTTGAATTCTAGTAGCTATAAGGATCAAATAGCTATGGAATTCAAAACTAGAGGTCTTTTATGGTAATTAGACTATTAAAAAAAGTATGTATATTTTTCATGGTGACTCATCCATGGAATTATAGAAAAAGGTCAAGGACTAAATTGGAAATAGCAAAAACTTAATTAATTAAAAAGATGATAAAAGAAATCATCTTATTTTATATCATCTTCAACCTAAAAACACATGGAAGCCCTAGGAGAGAGAGAAGAAACTTTCAAGGCCTAATTGGGTAAGTTTCCTTGTCCACTTTTTAGTAATTTTGATATTTTTAGAATCGGGATAGCTTAACCTCTCTATTTGGGGGATTAATTTGAAAATTTATCAAAGTATGAAAATGAGTCATGGATGTATTATGCTGTAAATTAGAAATTTATGGTAGAAAATGAAAGATTATTGATAGATAAACAACTTTTACAAAGTGATTTTTGATGAAAACATGATTTGGGGACTAAAATGTAAACTTGTGAAATTGAAGGAAAAATTCTGAAATTTTATGAATACTTATGCTGGAAAATTTGTAACAGGGCTTTGGTTAGGTTTGGAATAAGGAGTAATTTGCACAAGTTTCATTTTCCGGGCCTAGGGACAAAATCAAAATTTATGGAAAAGTTAGGGGTAAAATGGTAATTTGGCCTAAGACGTAAATTGAGTCCATTTAAATATGAAATGTATGAAATTGATGATTAAATTCATTTATATATATATCCAGACAACACTAATTCGAGGTTAGATCAAGGGAAAGAAAAGGTTTCGGATTAGTAGATTTCTAACGCGAACAAGTGTCGAGGTAAGTTCTTGTAACTTAATCGGGCATGTAATTATGTTATGTTGTATGTAATGTGATTTATGTTGATGTGGCTACTTGTATACTATTATGGAAAATTGATATGGTTTAGTAGATTCTCGGATTTGACGTAGCAAACACGAGTTTAGCTATACATGCCATTATATAAATTGTGATAGTGCGATAACTCTTGATCATTTTAAATGTGTTTTTCATATAGTATTGTCATCCAACCGAGCTAGAGCTGAATCCGAGGAAGCTGAGAGCAATGCTTCAGCTTCAGTACAAAGAGTTGCGTCTGCATCTAGTAGTGAAAGGCCTGTGTTTGAGGGCCAAAGTGAGGAGGCAAAACAAGTCTTCTTTCAAATGATGAATGAATGGTTTATACAGTACCTGAGAACAAACCCTATTGTACAACAACCTCCCCCACCTGCTCCCCAACCGATTCATGATGTAACACCCCTTACCTGTATTTGACACTGGAATAGGGTACGAGGCATTACCGAAACACATACACTTGTAAACGTATTAAACTGAGTCATAAAATTTCATCCAAATTAAAAATTTTCAAATTTTTATCTTTGAGTCCCTAAATAGGGCCTACGAGGCCCAATACATACTTTGGAAGTGGTCTGAGACTAAACTGAGAACTTTGAAAAAATATTATAAAATTTCTTGAAAAATAGGGGCACACGCCTATGTCCAAGGCCATGTGGCATTCCGAATTTCCGAAAATCAAGTGCAGACTTCACACACCCTGGGCACAAGGCCGTGTGGCTACCCGTGTGGCCACAAGTAAGTCTATTTACCAAGCACTTTGCCACCCCAAAACACTTATACATTTATACAAATTTATCATCACACAACATGGTATTATTAAGCATTTAAACATCCACACTAAGACATCCACATACAATTTACAAACCACATTCATCGTGCATAATCACACACACACACTTAACCATTCACATGCAAGCATACACATCCTTGAAATGCATCATCATAGACTTATAACATAAAAAATATTGGCCACATTAAATGGCCTTATACAACAATAACCATCAAATAGCATAGGCCAACATTCTAGGCCAACTCATAATAACATATACACAAAATCAAGTCCCTATACAAGCCATAGACTTAAAAATACTTGAAGATCGTTGATACAATACCAATCAACAACTTGTTATTGTGATAAAATCTTCGACGACCTCCAACTCGAGCTAGCATCGGTGAAACTATAGGAAAAAAGAAAGGAAGGGGGTAAGCACTATATCTTAGTAAGTAGGTATGTAAATAGTAAGTGATTTATTAACAGGAATTTATAAATCTTCACAATATATTCTCAAGATAATACAAATTGCACATAGTTTCACTATTTATTCATATTCATCTCAAGCTATCTACTCGAGTCACTGTCACTAAATTATTTATATCTTGAACTAACGAACTCCAAATTAAGATTCGCTAATTTTTCCTGAAACTAGACTCACGTATCTTCTTATCATAAAATTTTCACAATTTTTTGTTTAGCCAATAAGTACAGTTTATTCTTTAAAGTCTCCCTTATTCTACTATTTGATAGTTTTGACCCTTCTTCACTAAAAATTAAGGATTTTAATAATGTAAATTATAAACCATAGTTATTTTTTTACAATTTTTAATGATTTTCCTAAGTCAGAATAGGGGATTTCGAAATCATTCTAACTCTGTCTCACAAAAATTCAAATATCTCAGAATATGAAATTCTTTTGCTTACACCGTTTCTTTTATGAAAAAATAGACTCAATAATATTTAATTTAATATCTTATTCAACTTCTAATTAAATTTCCACCATTTTTGGTGATTTTTCAAAGACACATTACTGCTACTGTCCCAAAACTGTTTTATTGCAAATTTTACTCTTTCATGTTTTCTTTGTATTAATTTCCATTTACACATACATAACACCAAAACATATCCATTACTAGCCATTTACAAATATTTACATGCCATTCATTGGCCAATTTAACCTATACATCAATAAAAAAACTTAAACATATCATGTCTCAATTTAATTTAGCCTAAAAGCCCCACACATGATCATCAATCACATTTATCACATATTTATACATCATAAGCATAGACCTATAATCACAAGGTCATCACAAGATCATTCTCATAGGTATAACTTACTCATTTTTATTCTTACCAAAATTCGATCACATACCGAGCACATTGCTCGCGAGTGTACACATACATATACCTGCACTTAACCGTCACATATTCACATTCATTTGCACTTTAGTCATTTTCCCGTTGAACACATCTGAATATTATTGGATACCTTGGAAGTTTGCACATAAGTGCCACACTTGTAGCCAAAGCTACTTCATATCACTTTTCACATAGAGGCTCGTTCTCAAGCTATTCACTTTCACATGTCTACTCACACAAGTTGTCGGTCATTCGTTACTACTCAGTGCTGCTTACACAAGCTTTCTGGTATCCGCAACACATGCCGGTATACCCAGCCACTAGTAGAACTTACGACCAGCACCCTGATTCACTTAGTCACAATCGGGTCTGCTCACACAAGTTGTCGGTCATGACGAAACTACATGGTGCTACTTCCACAAGCTGTCGAGTATCCGTAACACATGCTGGATAACTTAGCCATCGATAGAACGTACGGACCAGCACCCGGATAACTTATTTCACTTAGATTTCACATAGTTTTCTAGTGAACATGTCACTCGTATCTATTTTTATTCCTAAGGTTCAACCGAGCAATTTCTCACTTGTCGATATTTTGTCAATTACATCAAATATTCAGCCACAATTCATACCATTTATCAAAATATGAAAACGTAAGTAAAAATGATGCATTATTTACATACAAACTTACCTCGGTAGCACAATCGGTGAAAATGACTTATTCGTCATATTTTTCATTTTTCCCCTGTTCTAAGTTCGAATCTCGTTTTCCTTGATCTATAACAACACATTTAACTCATTTATTCATCCTGCTACTCAAATTAGCCTAAATTCACATTTTAGCAAAATTACATTTTTGCTCCTAAACTTTATCATATTTATATTTTTGCCCATAAGCTCGGAAAATTATTTTTATTCAATTTCCTTTTATTTTAAGCCTAGACGAACCATTTTCATAACTATAGATATCCACACATTCCATTTATTCACACACTTACACACATTTTACAACTTTTTACAAACTAGTCCTTTTTGACAATTTCACCGAAAATCACTTAGTAAAAGTAGTTTATTACACACCGAGTGTAACACCCCTTACACATGTTCAATGTCGAAACCAGATATGAGGCATTACCGAACTTAACTTGCTTATACATACAACTTTGGGCTATAAAATTTAATTTCAGCCTTAAAACTTCTCATTCATATTCATAACATCCTTATTATGGGCCTACGAGGCCTTAAACATACATTCGGAAGGTTTTGGAGTCAAACCGGAAACTTTTATGCACTTAGAAAATTTTTGCCTAAACAAGGGCTACACACCCGTGTGGGCAGGCCGTGTGGTCACACACGCCCATGTTCCTAGCCCGTGTGAATTTAATTTTTATTTCAAACCTATAGGGGTTTTCACACTGCTAGACACACGCCCGTGTCAATGGCCCGTGTCCCTCACAAGGCCTAGACACACCCGTTTCCTCTCCCGTGTGTGAAAATCTTAGCATTTTGTTTATGACATCAGCAACCTCTCAAGGGGTACACAGCCTAGGCTCACTCCCGTGTGTTGGCCGGTGTGACGAATTGAATTCTCATAAATTTGATGCAGGGGGCACACGGCCTATCAACACACCCATGGGGGTTGACCGTGTGTCACACACGAACTAGACACACGCCCATGTCTCTACCCATGTAGACAATTAGGAGGCTATTGACCAAACCAATTGCCACCTTGAAATATAAACACACATATACCAACACAAGCAATACATGATAAGACAATAGTACCCTATAAGGAACAACTAATCATCATTCAAACACTTCACATTTTACCGTATCATTTGCATAAACTTTTCATTCATAAAACTTATCATCATTAAAATATGAAACTTGACAAATATTGGCCAATTTCCTATGACCATAAACAAAATGAGTGTATAACATTAGTAGTCAACACTTTGGCTCTCAAATATGACATAGTACAAAATGACCAAGTTCCTATACATGCCATACCCAAAATAAATCAACTTTACTATACCAAAAGAATGATTGATAGTGTGATCCAAGCTCTGACGTTTTACGATCCCTAAGCTAGCTTGGCGATACTACAAGGAAAAAGGTTAAAAGAGAGGGGTAAGCATATAGCTTAGTTAGTTTGCATAAATTAATATAGTAACATAAGTATTAATGGTAAAAATCCATTCTTCTCATAGAACAATAACAACAAAAGTTCTCAAGTGCTTAGGCATACTTACTCATACTTATTCTTACCCATCACATATCACATTATAGTTTCATAACTTGTATTTTACTCATGGTACCTGTATACTTAGTCACATGATTTAGCACTTATGCTAACTTGAACATAAACTTAAATCATCATCATCATTAACATAAATGAAACTCATTATCATCCTTGTATAGTTTATCTCTATAAGCATCTTTGCATACTTAGCTCTTTTGCCCGTTGAACTACTCGGAATATCAGAGGATACTCAATCTCATCATACATGTATCATGATGCCAATTCTATATTCCAGATATGGTCTTACATGGGATCACCTCATGATGCCGATGCTATATCCCAGATATGGTCTTACACGGGATCCCTTAGCTCGATGTCAATGCCATGTCCCAGACACGGTCTTACACACGGGGACCGTACATAGATGCTAATGCCATGTCCCAGACATGGTCTTATACGGGAACTACATTCGGTGCCAATGCCATGTCCCAGACATGGTCTTATACGGGACCTACATTCGGTGTCGATGCCATGTCCCAGACATGGTCTTATACGGGACCTTCCTTATCTCATGTCATGATATAGGTATCCTCGTTATTCCGAATCTTCAACCAGGACTTCAACTTAGCATATCCTTATCATTTTCTCATCAAACCATCATTAATCAACTTCATGGAAATAAAATGTATTTTCTTGTAATAATAAGTAATTTAAACATAATAACATATATAGTCTTAATTTCACGCAAACTTACCTCGGTACTAAAAATGTGTGTAGAAGTTCGACTTAGTCCAACACTTTGTTCTTGCCTCGGTTTCGGTCTGGGCTTCGTGTTTCCTGATCTATAATAACAATTTCACTTGTTTAATACTCACATTGACTAAATTTACCCATGAATCATACTTTGACAAAATTACTATTTTGGCCTTAAACTTTCACGTAATTACACTTTTTCCCCTAGGCTCGTAAAATGATTTTTATTCAAATTTCTTGTATTTTAAGGCTAGCCGAATTATTTTCTTAATAACAATAGCTCCTAATTTCCTCTATTTCACTCATGTATGACTATTTTATAACTTTTACAATTTGGTCCTTTTATGCATTTTTCATGAAAATCACTTAGAAAAAGATGTTTATCAAATATCAAACTTTCATATTCTTCCATAAAACATCAAAATACATGCATGTCATACATGGGTAAATTTTTGAATATGAACCCTAGCTCAAAATATAGCTAGAAATAGCTAAATCAAGTTATGAGGATCTCAAAAATACGAAGAACGTTAAAAGCGGGGCTAAGATGCACTTACTATCAAGCTTGGAAGTTGAAGAAACCCTAGCTATGTCTCCGTGAAAATTTCGACACTTAGAGGAAGAAGATGGAGAAGATTTTGGCTTATTTTTCCCTTTTTAATTCATTAATTAACCAAATGACTAAAATGCCCTTAAGGCCCTTTCTTGAGATTTTTCCTTCCCATGTCCATTTTTGTCCATCTTAACATATAATGGTCTAATTGCTAAATAAGGACTTATAATGATTTATATGATGCTATTTCATACTTAAATCTTCTAGAGTCTCATCTTTTCTAATCTTTGAAATTTAGTCCTAATGGACAATTTAATCACTAATTAATAAAATTTCTTCATGAGATTTTCACACAATCATGCAAACACATCATAAGCCTCGAAAAAAATCATAAAACACATATTTCTACTTCGAATTTGTGGTCTCGCACCACTATTTTGACTAGGCCCTAAATCGAGCTAAAACAATTATCCCCTTAGGGATTTTCATCCCCGAAAATCTTACCGGCAAAAAGGTTTGGGTACTGATTCCTCATAGCCTCCTCGGGCTCCCATGTAGCCTCTTCTACCCCATGTCTTTGCCACAATACTTTCATAAGAGCTATACTTTTATTCCTTAGCTGTTTGACTTCCTGTGCTAGAATCTTAACAGATTCTTCGCCATATGTCATGTTGGGTTAAATTCCAACCTCTGTAGGTGTAATCACATGCGAAGGATCTAATCGGTAGTGTCGTAACATAGACACGTGATACACATCATGAATCTTTTCTAACTCAGACAGCAAGGCCAATCTATTGGCTACCGGCCTTATCCTCTTGGAAATTTCATATGGTCCGATAAAACGCGAACTCAATTTGCCTTTCTTGTCGAATTTGAGAACTTTCTTCCATGGTGACACTTTCAAGAACACCTTATCACCAACTTGAAATTCAGTCTCTTTTCTTTTCAAATCCTAGTAGGATTTTTTGTCTACTAGAAGCATCTTTTAAATAATCTCGAATCACCCTTACTTTTCTTCGGTTTCTCTAACCAGATCGACCCCGTGAATCTAGTTTTCTTTAAGTTCAGTCCAATATAAAGGTGTTCAACACTTATGCCCATACAAAGCCTCATAAGGCGCCATTTTCAAACTCGACTGAAAACTTTTATTATAGGCAAACTCTACCAACGGTAGGTACATTTCCCAGCTACCCTGAAACTCAAGAACACAACACTAGAGCATATCTTTAAGTATCTATATTAATCTCCCACTGTCCATCGGTTTGGGGGTGAAAAGTCGTACTCAAACTCAACTTTGTGCCCAAAGCATCTTGCAAATTTTTCCAAAATCGGGATGTGAATCTCAGATCTCTATCTGATATAATCGATAAAGGCACTCCACATAGCGTCACGATCTCAGAAACATACAAGTCTGCCAACTTATCAAACGAATAATCAACACGTACCAGTATAAAATGGGCCAACTTCGTAAGTCTATCTACCACAACCCATACGGCATCTTTCTTACTCGGTGTCAACAGAAACCCCGTTACAAAGTCCATAGTAATACGGTCCCATTTCCACTCGGGAACCATTATAGGTTGAAGCAAACCCGAAGGTACTTGGTGTTTAGCTTTCACTTGTTGACAAATCAAACATCTGGATACAAACTCAGAAATATCTTTCCTCATACTTGGCCACCAATACCATTTCTTAAAATCATTATACATTTTTGTGCTGCCCGGATGTACAGATAGACATCAGTTATATGCCTCGTGTAAAATCTTTCGAATAAGCATATCATTCCTCGGTGCAAGACTCAGTCTCTGAATATCAAACATCCATCAGAATTTATCTGAAAGTCAGACTCAACATCCGACTCGCACTGAACTCTTTTGGTTTGCAAGTCACTATCATCTTTCTAAGCTTCGTAAATTTCTTGAAGAAACATCGACCTAGCCCTCAACTCAGTTGGAATGGAACCATCATCTGACAAAGTCACCCGCGCATTCACAGCCCTCAAAGTAAATAAGGATTTTCTACTCAAAGATCAGCGACTACGTTCGCCTGTCCCGGGTGATAGTCAATTACTAACTCATAATTTTTATCAACTTCAGCCATCTTCTTTGCCTTAAGTTTAATTCCTTTTGAGTCATCAAGTACTTTAGGCTCCTATGATCGATGAATATCTGACATCTTTCACCATACAAATGGTGTCTTCAAATCATTAATGCAAACACAATGGCAGCCAATTCTAAATCATGCGTCGGGTAATTCTTCTCCTGTGGATTTAACTGTCTAGAGGCATATGCTATCACATTGCCTTCTTACATAAGCTCACAACCCAATCCATTCAAGGATGCATTGCTGTAGATCACAAATTCTTTTCCCAGCTCAGGTTGCACTAGAACTAGATCCTCTGTCAACAATGCCTTTAGTTTCTCAAAACTCTGCTGGCACTTTTCTGTCCACTCAAACTTTACATCTTTCTATAATAACCTCTTCATCAGAGTTGCTATCATAGAAAATCCCTTAACGAACCGTCGGTACTAGACAGCTAGGCCCAAAAAACTTCTAACCTCAAATACATTCTTTGGCTATTTCCGATCAACAATAGCTAAAATCTTACTTGGGTCGACACGGATTCCATCTCTCAAGACAATATGCCCCAAAAATCCAACCTCTTTGAGCCAAAACTCACTTTTACTAAACTTGGCATACAATTGATTATCTCGCAAACTCTGTAAAACCATCTTCAAGTGCTCAGCATGTTTGTTCTCATCACGAGAATAAATTAGTATATCATCAATAAAAACCACAACAAACTTATCCAAGTATGGCTAAAATATACGGTTCATTAAATCCATAAACACCGCAGGGGCATTTGTTAAGCTAGAAGGCATGACTAAAAATTCATAGTGCCCATACCTGGTTTGAAATTCAATCTTCGTCACATCTGAGTCTTTACTCTCAACTGATAATATCCCGACCTCAAATCTATCTTGGAAAACATAGTGGCTCCTTTCAATTGATCGAACAGATCATCAATCCTTGGCAATGGATACTTGTTCTTCATGATTACCTTATTGAGTTGCCGATAATCTATGCATAGTCTCTTAGAACCATCTTTATTTTTCATAAATAGCACTGGAGCACCCCACGAAAAATAACTCGGTCTTACAAAACCTTTGCCCGTCAACTCTTGCAACTGTGCCTTCAACTCCTTCAACTCAGTTGGAGCCATTTTGTACGGAGTAATCGATATCGGTGTCGTACCAGAAGCTAACTCGATACCAAATTCAACCTCTCTAACTGGAGGCAACCCTGGTAATTCTTCAGGGAAAACATTTGGATATTCACATACTATAAGTACTGATTCAATTCTTATCTCAGTTTCTTTGGCATTCATCACAAAAGCAAGATATGGTTCATACCCCTTTCTTACATACCTCTGAGCACACATGTGAGAGATCACTACAGGCGATCTGTCTTGTTTATCTGATTCAACACGAAGAGTGTCCCCATTTTCATATCTCAATTCAATGTATTTCTTTCTACAATTTACTGTCACATCATGAGTGGTTAACAAGTCCATACCAAGAATTATATCGAATTCATCAAATGGCAATAGCATGAGACTTGCCTTAAAATAATGACATCTAATCATCAATAGGAAATCTTTGCATACCTTATCAACTAAAACACATTTGCCTAAGGGGTTGGACACTTTAATCATGAACTCTGTAGACTCAACAGGCATGCTCATAGTAGATACTAATTTCATGAAAATGTGAATGGGGAGGCCCCGAATCAATTAAAGCAATAACATTAGTATCATGGAGAGAAAATGTACCTATAATTACATCAGGAGATAACGCCTCTTCGCGAGTGCGAATGGCATAGGTCCTTGTAGGCGCTCTACCCTCAATCTTGCAGCCTGCTCTCTTGGAGTATTCTTACTACTCATCCCACTTCCCGGGTTTCTCTGTTGTCTCCCTCTATTAGTACTTCCCAATCTTGCACAATGAATTTTCTCTTTCTCAAACATATCAGGGCATTCTCTAATAAAATGATCTTGGAAACCACACTTAAAACAAGCTCTCTCATGGGCTCGACACTCACCGGGATGACATCTGCCACACTGTGGGCATTTCGATCCATTAGGTCGAGTATTCCCAATACTAGCAATTGAAGTAGTTTGTGCCTTATTCCCCAAGTACTGTTTACCCTTACTTCTATTTGAAAACCCGGCTGAAGTAGCTGATCGGGTAGGGAAGTCTCTTGACTTCTTGGATGAATATTGAAACGGCTTGTTCATTTGTCTCTTTCTTGAGTCACGAGACTCCATCTCAGCTTTTCTTTTCTCTTTTACCAATTCCTCGGCTTTACAAGCCTGATCCACAAGCACAACAAATTCCTTCAACTCGAGGATACCAACAAACAATCTGATATCTTTATTTAATTCATCCTCAAATCGTTTACACATAATAGCTTCAGTGGATACACATTCTCGAGCGTATTTGCTAAGCCTTACAAATTGATGCTCATGCTCAGTTACTGTCATCGTACCTTGTTTCAGTTTAAGGAATTCTTTTCTTTTCTGATCAATAAATCTCTAGCTTATGTATTTCTTCCAAAATTCTTCTTGGAAAAACTCGCATGTGATCCTTTCCCTTGGTACAACTGACAAAAGGGTATTCCACCACTAATAAGTTGAATCCCTCAAGAGAGAAACTACACATTTCATGCACTCTTCAGGTGTGCAAGATAACTCATCAAATACCCAGATGGTATTTTCAAGCCAAAATTTTTCTCTTTCTATATCATCATCTTTACTAGCTCAAAATTCCTTGGCCCATTATTTTCGAATTCTATCGCCCGGAGGCTATTCTCTTCTTACCACTTCTACCACTTAGGGAGCTACAGGGGTAGGTTGAGGAATAGGCGAGGGTGGAGGGGGTGTGCATTCGGGTTCGCACGAACGAACTCCATACACCATGCATTCATCATGTGGAGAGAGGCTTCCCTAGCCTCTTCTCCTCCTCTCTAACTCACAGTCGTGGGTATTCTCATTTTCATTCGGCACCGTCCCTTCAGCGGAAGCTAACACGTTACTTTCTACATCATCTGCCACAGCTCTATTAGGATCCATTTACTATATGAAAACACAATTTAAATTGTCAGGAGTCATCACACTATCAATATGTAAATACTCATCTGTATGGCATGTATAGCTAGACTCATGCTTATGCAATGTTAGTCCGAGAATCGACTAAACTGTAGCTATGATACCACTAAATGTAACACCCTTACCCATGTTCAATGACAGAATCGAATACGAGACATTACCAAACTTAACTTGCTTATACATACAACTTTGGGCTATAAAATTTCATTTCAACCTAAAAACTTCTCATTCATATTCATAACATCCTTATTATGGGCCTACGAGGCCTTAAACATACATTCAGAAGGTTTCAGAGTTAAATAGAAACTTTTATCCACTTAGAAAATTTTTGCCTAAACAAAGGCTACCCGCCCTTGTGGGCAGGCTGTGTGGTCACACACGCCCATGTTCCTAGCCCGTGTGGAATTTAATTTCTATTTGAACCTATAGGGGTTTTCACACTACCGAACACACGCCCATTTCAATGGCCCGTGTCCCACACACAACCTAGACACGTCCGTATTCTCTCCCGTGTGTGAAAACCTTAGCATTTTGTTTATGACATCAGCAACCTTTCAAGGAGTACACGGCCTAAGCTCACGTACGTGTGCTGGCCCGTGTGACGAATTGAATTCTCGTGAATTTGATGTAGG
Organism: Gossypium rotundifolium; assembly: GCA_025506655.1. NCBI lineage: Eukaryota > Viridiplantae > Streptophyta > Magnoliopsida > Malvales > Malvaceae > Gossypium > Gossypium rotundifolium. The sequence goes on along the minus strand of CP106729.1, from coordinate 94,510,643 downwards.
GGACACAGGCCTAGACAGACGCTCATGTGTCTACCTGTGTGGAAAATTAGGATGCTATTTACCAAGCCAATTGCCACCCTAAAACATAAACACACATATACCAACACAAGCAATACATGATAAGACAATACTACCCTATAAGGACCACTAATCATCATTCAAACACTTCATATTTTACCTCATCATTTGCATAAACTTTTCCTTCATAAAACTTAACATCATTAAAATATGAAACTTGACAAATATTGGCCAATTTCTTATGACCATATACAAAATGAGTGTATAACATTAGTAGCCAACACTTTGGCTCTCAAATATGACATAGTACAAAATGACCAAGTTCTTATACATGTCATACCCAAAATAAATCAACTTTACTATACCAAAAGAAAGATTGATAATGTGATCCAAGCTCCGACGGTCTACAATCCCCGAGCTAACTTGGCAATACTACAAGGAAAAATGGGAAAATAGGGGGTAAGCATATAGCTTAGTAAGTTTGCATGAATTAATATAGTAACATAAGTATTAATGGTAAAAATCCATTCGTCTCATAGAACAATAACAGCAAAAGTTCTCAAGTGCTTAGGCATACTTACTCAAACTTATTCTTACCTATCACATATCACATTATAGTTTCATAACTTGTATTTTACTCATGGTACCTGTATCACTTAGTCACATTATTTAGCACTTATGCTAACTTGAACATAAACTTAAATCATCATCATCCTTAACATAAATGGAATTTATTTTCATCCTTATATAGTTTATCCCTATAAGCATCTTTACATACTTAGCTCTTTTGCCTGTTGAACTACTCGAAATATCAGAGGATACTCAATCTCATCATACATGTATCACGATGCCAATGCCATATCCCAGATATGGTCTTACATGGGATCACCACATGATGCTGATGCCATATCCTAGATATGGTCTTACACGGGATCTCTTAGCTCAATGTCGATCCCATGTCCCAGATATAGTCTTACACACGGGATCCTACATAGATGTCGATTCCATACCCCAGATATGGTCTTACACAAAATCTTCCTTTTGCGCCGAGGCCATGTCCCAGACCTCGTCTTACACCAGACCTTCCTTATTTGATGCTGATGCCATCTCCTAGACATGGTCTTATACGGGATCTACATTCGGTGCCGATGCCATGTCCCAGACATGGTCTTATACGAGACCTACATTCGATGCCGATTCCATGTCCCAAACATGGTCTTATATGGGACCTTCCTTATCTCATGTCATGACATAGGTATCCTCGTTATTCCGAATCTTCAACTGGGACTTCAACTTAGCATATCCTTATCATTTTCTCATCAAATCAACTTCATGGAAACAAAATGTATTTTCTCATAATAATAAGTAATTTAAACATAATAACATATATAGACTTAATTTCACGCAAACTTACCTCGGTACTCAAAATGTGTGTAGACGTTCGATTTAGTCCAACACTTTGTTCTTACCTCAGTTTCGGTCTGGGCTTCATGTTTCTTGTTCTATAATAACAATTTCACTTGTTTAATACTCACATTGACTAAATTTAGCCATGAATCATACTTTGACAAAATTACTATTTTACCCCTAAACTTTTACGTAATTACATTTTTACCCTAGGCTCGTAAAATGATTTTTATATAACTTTCATGTATTTTAAGCCTAGCTGAATTATTCTCTTAACTACAACAGCTCCTAATTTCCTCTATTTCACTCATGTATGACTATTTTTATAACTTTTACAATTTGGTCCTTTTATGTATTTTTCATGAAAATCACTTAGAAAAAGATGTTTATCAAATATCAAACTTTCATATTCTTCCATAAAACATAAAAATACATGCATGTCATACATGGTTAAATTTTTAAATATGAACCTTAGCTCAAAATATAGCAAGAAATAGCTAAATCAGGTTACGAGGATCTAAAAAATACGAAGAACATTAAAAACGGGGCTAGGATGCACTTCCTATCAAGCTTGGATGTTGAAGAAACCCTAGCTATGTCTCCTTGCAAATGTGGGCACTTAGAGGAAGAAGATGGACAAGATTTTGGCTTATTTTTCCCTTTTTAATTCATTAATTAACCAAATGACTAAAATGCCCTTAAAGCCCTTTCTTGAGATTTTTCCTTCCCATGTCCATTTTTTTCCATCTTAACATATAATGGCCTAATTGCTAAATAAGGACTTCTAATAATTTTAATGATGCTATTTCATACTTAAATCTTCTAGAGTCTCATCTTTTCTAATCTTTGCAATTTAGTCCTATTGGACAATATAATCACTAATCAATAAAATTTCTACATGAGATTTTCACACAATCATGCAAACAACACATCATAAGCCTCGTAAAAATCATAAAACACATACTTCCACTTCGAATTTGTGGTCTCGCACTACTATTCTGACTAGGCCCTAAATCGAGCTGTTACACCGAGCATTCATATTCTACCCTGAAACATCAAAACACAAGCATTTCTCATATGGGTAAATTTTCAAACATCAACCCTAGCAGAAATAAATTGTAGAAATAGAGAGATCGTGTTACGAGGATTTTAAAAACGTAAAAATCATTAAAAATAGGGCTAGAACAGACTTACAACCGAGCTTGGAAGCTTGAAAAACCCTAGCCATGATTTCTTCATGCAACATTCGGCCATAGCTTAAAGATGGACACAATTTTGCTTTAATTTTGGCTTTTTTAATTCTTTTAATTACTAAATGACCAAAATGCCCTTAACTTACAAATATCCTATTTCACCTATCTCATGTCCATTTTTGTCCAACAATTTAACCAATGGTCTAATTACCATTTAAGGACCTCCAATTTAAAACTTCATAACAATTGGACACTTCTAACAAGTGGAACTCAACTTTCGTACTATTTAAAATTTAGTCCTTTTTACTAAATCGAGTGCCCAAACGTTGAAATTTTTGAACAAAATTTTCATGAAATCTTTTCATGAAATCGTAGACCATAAAAATATAATAAAAATAAGATCTTTCTCGTCAAATTTATGGCCCCGAAACCACTGTTTCGACTAGGCCCAAAATCGGGCTGTTACACATGAGGTACCACAAGGTGCCGAACCTATTAGAATTGGTAAACCTCCGATAGATAAAATCTGGAAGCATGGGGCGAAAAAATTTAGAGCTATCGCAGATGATGATTCGGAAAGGGTTGAGTTTTGGCTAGAAAATACCATCCGAATTTTTAATGAAATGCCCTGCACGCCGGCTGAATGCCTGAAATGTGCGGTATCTATACTGAAAGATACAGCTTATCATTGGTGGAATACCATAACTTTAGTAGTACCGAGGGAGAATGTCACATGGGAATTTTTCCAAGCTGAATTCAGGAAAAAGTATGTGAGTCAGAGATTTATGGCTTAGAAAAAGAAAGAGTTTCTCGAGCTCAAATAAGGAAACATGACTGTATCAGAATATGAACGAGAATTTGTTCGGTTGAGCAAGAATGTAACAGCCCAGTTTAGACCTTAGTTAGAACAGTGGTTTTGAGATCACAAATTCGAGTTTGGAATAATATTTTAACATAATTCTCTGTGTTTACAGTATGTGATTTAGCCTGTGTGAAATTTTTGTGTGAAGATTTTATCGATTGTGAGTTTAATTTGCGAAAAAGACTTAATCGCGTAAAGTGCAAAAGCTATGTGCTGATTGTTTAAGTGATTAATTGTTGATGTCTTTATAATGTGAAGCCCTTAAAAGGCAATTAGCCTATTTTATTGATGGTGGACGGTGGATGGACATTTTAACCAACTATCATGTGATATACTATGTTATTATTAAAAGGCTAATATGGTAAATGGATTAATAATATATGTTATAATAAAACAAACATAATAGATGGCTATTATCATCCTTTGAGTGCCGAAATTGAAGAAAGGAAAAGAAAAGAAAATACAAGTTAGGGTTCGGCCATTGAATTGGACAATTAAGGTATGTTTTGACTTTGGTTTTTGATGATTTTTATGTTTTTGAGATCGTTGCTTTGTGCTCTTTAAAACCCATGCTTCAATTTTGTGAATTGGTAAAGATTTTGAGATGTTCCATGGATGGACATATGAGCTTTGTGTTAATAGGTCTAAATTGAGAAAAGTGTAAATTGAAGGACTAAAATGTGAAAGAAATGAAATGTGTGGGCTTGTATTAGCATGGGAAGAATTCGGCTAAGCATATATGATATAAAATTGTGTGTAATTGATGATTTTATGAAATAGGGACTAAAGTGTCAAAATGTGCAAATGTGAGGGCTATTTTGTAAAATGCCCAAAATATGTGTGTTTGGATTAAATTGAATGAATGGTGATTGAATGAGTTAAATTTGAATATGTATATACCAAGAAAGGAGAGGTTCGGATCGAGATCGAGGCAAAGACAAAGTGCTCGATTAATCGACCGTTTCAGTATTTCGACGTCCGAGGTAAGTTCGAATATAATACTAGTTGTAAACTATATCTATGTGATGTTAATTGAATGATATATATATATATATAACTATGAGATCAAAAATTCTGTGTGTGGAATTGAATTAGAGGGCACTAAGTGTGCAAAATTAGAATCGAGACAGAGATGATTAGCACTGTGTGTGCGAAAAGATAGAAGCTTCGGCTTATCGAACTGGCACTGTGTGTGTGATACTGATATAAGTTCGGTTTAACATATTGGCACTAAGTGTGTGGTGATGATTATGTTTCAATTATGAAATTGGCACTAAGTGTGAGAATAAATCAAAGGAATAGCAAAGGTTGAACGAGAGGTAATATCAAGCAATTGAGTAGCATGAATGGAGAGTAATTAGATCAAGGTACGTTTGAACCTATGTGGTTGATGATAGCCTTAAAAGTTGCTTGAATAGATACTTGAGCATATGGTTAAGAATTATTATAACACCCTGAAATTGGGCCTAGTAGGATTGAGCCCAATGGGCCTTAGGCGTAGTAGCGTTTAAAAATTTTTGGAGAATAGGAGATCGGCTTAAGTACAAGTTGGACCTTTTAGATAAGTGATTTTGAAAGGTTAGAGGGCTTCTATGAAGTCTCAGGATCAAATATTGGCTTTGGGGAAATTTTGGTTTTAGGTGAAAAAAACCCTGGAAGTTGACAGGTAGGCCTTAAGAATAAAATATGGAGAAAAAAAACACAAGTGGAGTGTGTGGTGTAGTGGCAAAGTGACGCCACTTAAGGACAAGGGAATGACGCCACAAGGAAGGAAGGAGGTCCAAGGTTCTAGTTGTAGCGTTTGCATTCCTTTTAGATTATTTTTTATTAAATGAATTTAGACCTTGGCCATAGGGTTATATTTAGTTGCATGGTTTAAGACACAAGGAGCTGGTTGGTAAAGTGGCAAGTGGCGTGAATTGGTGATGGGAGAGCTTGGGTTTAAATCTCATGAGGAACAAGGGAGTATTTATTTTATGGATTGACGGTAAGAGTTTCAGTTGAATTTAAACTCTCTTGTGAAGGATCCCACATCGAAAGATACAAGGAATGAAGGTGAAGAGCTAGCTATATAAAGAGCATGCCAGGAGGAGGGTTAACATACCTTGGTGGGCGTTGGGCACAGGAGTGGTCGCAGCGCGGTTGAGCACTAGAGTCCTATCAGGTGTGTAACTCTCTCCACTCTAGTTATAAAGCGGCAAATGCCGAAGTGCCGATCACGGTAATAGTAGCCACACGAATGTGCGAGCGCACGTGTGGGGCTTCGACGTGATAGTTGAGGCCATCAGTAGTATTCTTATAGGTTGGGGCTGCTTGGGCCGCGATGGTCGAAGTGGGCCCAATGGGTCCGTGGGCCCAATTGGAATAAATTGTATGATGATATAGTATATAGTGAACTAGACTAGGTGGAACCTATATACGTGGCTAGATTTGTGTTAGGTAGGCCACACGACGGCAGTGGGCTAGAATGGTAGAAATTGAGTTTAGGCCCAATAATCCGGTAAAGACCAAAAATGGTAGCCGAGTCACTCGAGGCAACTTTGGGCCTTCAAAAAGGCCATTGCAGGTGCAAAATTACGAAAATACCCTTGGTGGGTAAATTACGAAAATACCCTTGGTGGGTAAATTACGAAAATACCCTTAGTGGGTAAATTACAAAAATACCCTTGGTGGGTAAATTACGAAAATACCCTTGGTAGGTAAATTACAAAAATACCCTTGGTGGGTAAATTACGAAAATACCCTTGGTGGGTAAATTACGAAAATACCCTTGGTGGGTAAATTACGAAAATACCCTTGGTGGGTAAATTACGAAAATACCCTTGGTAGGTAAAATTACTGTTATACCCTTAGAGGTTGGTTAGATTGATTATGTTGTATATTATTATTCTGATTATGATGGTAATTCGTTTCATACGTTATTTGATATATGATTGCATACATGTTATAACGCATACACAATTGTAATATTATGTATGTTGCATGGGCATATGGGTGATAATGATAAAGGGAAGTGTTCGTGGTTTTAACACATTATCCGGTGACCTATGTCACATATTATGAATCTGGTGACTCTGTCACATTATCTCGTGGCTATGCCACAATTATAAAGGCGACGTGCGCTTGACTGCAATGACGCCTTTGATGGTGTATGCAGATGGAGGTCGATTTAGTAATCCTACGGTGTATTTGGCGTGTGCTGGTGGTGTGTAGAGGTTGGATACTTAGGTCAATGGGTTGCATTGCATACATGATTAATATGTTGTATTCGTATGGGTTGATATATGTTCTTACTATTGGGGTTGTACACTTTGAGTTTTCGTAAACTCACCCCTCTTTTTAAATGTTTCAAGTAATCCCTAGTTTGAGGACTTGGAGCCGAGGTGGACTCTGTGGTGGCCATGCCTTTGTTTTCTCGTAAACTTTCGGTTTCTATTTAAAATTACTTTCTAATTTTGGGATTTTGCAATGTAATAAGGCCTTGGTATTTTATTTGGTTTTAGCTTTTAATTTGGCTACTGCTTGTTATTAAATGTTTAATACGGAATTTTCCTAAAATGTTAATAAACCGTATCTTATTCAAACTTACTTACACTCGATTTTTCACAACAAATATAACAAACACGAACTTTTTAACGAACACACAGGTTTTAGACATTCCTTTCATGTGACATGCTAGATCCGATTCGTAACATTTAGCCGGGTTTGGGGTGTTACAATTTTGATATCGAGCCAAGGTTCAAAAACTTACTGTGGGTTTGGATTCAAAATGTTTTCAAAGGATGGTTTAGAAAATATATATATCTTTTACGTAAGTATGGCACCGAGTCTCCTGTACCAAATCGTAAGTTTCCTTTTACTATATTCATTATAGGCGTAATGATTGTATTTATTCGCGAAGTGTGGATGTGATGCTTGAATATAGGAATTGTATGTATGTGTGAAAATATATGTTGCTTGGTGGTAGATAGTTGGTTATGTGAAGGGGTTCCAAGATTTAGTTAGAAAGTATATTAGTTTTATTGGGATCGAGTCTTGCAGGAGAGCGTAGTGTGGTGGGTTAGGATGTGTGACTGTTAGCAGTTGGAAATTTCGAGGACAAAATTTCTTTAAGGAGGGTAGATTTGTAACATCCTAAAATTGGGCCTAGTAGGATTGAGCCCAATGGGCCTTAGGCGTAGTAGCGTTTAAAAATTTTTGAAGAATAGGAGATCGGCTTAAGTGCAAGTTGGACCTTTTAGATAAGTGATTTTGAAAGGTTAGAGGGCTTCTATGAAGTCTCGGGATCAAATATTGGCTTTAGGGAAATTTTGGTTTTAGGTGAAAAAAACCTTGGAAGTTGGCAGATAGGCCTTAAGAATAAAATATGGAGAAAAATAACACAAGTGGAGTGTGTGGTGTAGTGGCAAAGTGACGCCACTTAAGGACAAGGGAATGACGCCACAAGGAAGGAAGGAGGTCCAAGGATCTAGTTGTAGCGTTTGCATTCCTTTTAGATTATTTTTTATTAAATGAATTTAGACCTTGGCCATAGGGTTATATTTAGTTGCGCATGGTTTAAGACACAAGGAGCGCGTTGGTAAAGTGGCAAGTGGCGTGAATTGGCTGATGGGAGAGCTTGGGTTTGAATCTCATGAGGAACAAGGGAGTATTTATTTTGCGGATTGGACGGTAAGAGTTTCAGTTGAATTTAAACTCTACTGACGAAGGGATCCCACATCGAAAAGATACAAGGAATGAAGGTGAAGAGCTAGCTATATAAAGAGCATGCCAGGAGGAGGGTTAACATACCTTGGTGGACGTTGGGCACAGGAGTGGTCGCAGCGCGGTTTAGCACCAGAGTCTTATCAGGTGTGTAACACTCTCCACTCTAGTTGTAGAGTGGCAAATGCCGAAGTGCCGATCACGGTAATAGTAGCCACACGAGCGCGAGAGCGCGTGTGGGGCTTCGACGCGATAGTTGAGGCCATCAGTAGTATTCTTGTAGGTTGGGGCTGCTTGGGCCGCGATGGGCCGAAGTGGGCCCAATTGGAATAAATTGTATGATGATATAGTATATAGTGAACTAGACTAGGTGGAACCTATATACGTGGCTAGATTTGTGTTAGGTAGGCCACACGAGCGTGTGGGCCCGAATGGGCTGAAATTGAGTTTAGGCCCAATAGTCCGATAAAGACCAAAAATGGTAGCCGAGTCACTCGAGGCAACTTTGGGCCTTCAAAAAGGCCATTGCAGGTGCGAAATTATGAAAATACCCTTGGAGGGTAAATTACGAAAATACCTTTAGTGGGTAAATTACGAAAATACCCTTGGTGGGTAAATTACGAAAATACCCTTGGTGGGTAAATTACAAAAATACCCTTGGTAGGTAAATTACAAAAATTCCCTTGGTGGGTAAATTACAAAAATACCCTTGGTGGGTAAATTATGAAAATACCCTTCGTGGGTAAATTACGAAAATACCCTTAGTGGGTAAATTACAAAAATACCCTTGGTAGGTAAAATTACTGTTATACCCTTAGAGGTTGGTTAGATTGATTATGTTGTATATTATTATTCTGATTATGATGGTAATTCGTTTCATACGTTATTTGATATATGATTGCATACATGTCATACTGCATACACGAATTGTAATATTATGTATGTTGCATGGGCATATGGGTGATAATGATAAATGGGAAGTGTTCTGGTCGTTTTTACCACATTATCTGGTGACCTATGTCACATATTATGAATCTGGTGACTCTGTCACATTATCTGGTAGCTATGCCACAATTATAAAGGCGACGTGCAGTTGATTGCAGCGACTACCTTTGATGGTGTGTAGCGGATGGAGGTCGATTTAGTAATCCCCACAAGTGTGACCGGTGTGTACGGTGGTGTGTAGAGGTTGGATACTTAGGTTACTGGGTTGCATTGCATACATGATTAATATGTTGTATTCGTATGGGTTGATACATGTTCTTACTATTGGGGTTGTACACACCGAGTTTTCGTAAACTCACCCCTCTTTTAAATGTTTCAAGTAATCCCTAGTTTGAGGACTTGGAGCCGAGGTGGACTCGTGGTGGCCATGCAATCGCTTTCTCGTAAACTTTCAGCTTCTATTTAAAAATACTTTCTAATTTTGGGATTTTGCAATGTAATAAGGCATTGGTATTTTATTTGGTTTTAGCTTTTAATTTGGCTGCTGCTTGTTATTAAATGTTTAATACGGAATTTTCCTAAAATGTTAATAAACCGTATCTTATTCAAAATTACTTACACTCAATTTTTCACAACAAATATAACGAACACGAACTTTTTAACGAACACACAGTTTTTAGAAATTCCTTTCATGTGACATGCTAGATCCGTTCGTAACGTTTAGGCCGGGTTTGGGGTGTTACAATTTTGGTATCAGAGCCAAGGTTCAAAAACTCGGCTGTAGGTTTGGATTCAAAAATGTTTTCAAAGGATGGTTTAGAAAATATATATATATCTTTTCTATAAGTATGGCACCCGAGTTTCCGGCACCAAATCCATAAGTTTCCTTTTTACTATATTCTGTTATATGCGGAATGATTGTATTTATTCTGCGAAGTGTGGATGTGATGCTTGAATATAGGAATTGTATGTATGTGTGAAAAATATATGTTGCTTCGGTGGTAGATAGTTAGTTATGTGAAGGGGTTCCAAGATTTAGTTAGAAAGTATATTAGTTTTATTAGGATCAGAGTGCGCAGCAGGAGCGTAGTGTGGTGGGTTAGGATGTGTGACTGTTAGCAGTTGGAAATTTCGAGGACGAAATTTCTTTAAGGAGGGTAGATTTGTAACATCCTGAAATTGGGCCTAGTAGGATTGAGCCCAATGGGCCTTAGGCGTAGTAGCATTTAAAAATTTTTGGAGAACAGGAGATCGGCTTAAGTGCAAGTTAGACCTTTTAGATAAGTGATTTTGAAAGGTTAGAGGGCTTCTATGAAGTCTCGGGATCAAATATTGGCTTTGGGGAAATTTTGGTTTTAGGTGAAAAAAACCCTTGAAGTTGGCAGGTAGGCCTTAAGAATAAAATATGGAGAAAAATGACACAAGTGGAGTGTGTGGTGTAGTGGCAAAGTGACGCCACTTAAGGACAAGGGAATGATGCCACAAGGAAGGAAGGAGGTCCAAGGTTCTAGTTGTAGCGTTTGCATTCCTTTTAGATTATTTTTTATTAAATGAATTTAGACCTTGGCCATAGGGTTATATTTAGTTGCATGGTTTAAGACACAAGAAGCGCGTTGGTAAAGTGGCAAGTGGCGTGAATTGGCTGATGGGAGAGCTTGGGTTCGAATCCCATGAGGAACAAGGGAGTATTTATTTTGCAGATTGGACGGTAAGAGTTTCAGTTGAATTTAAACTCTCTTGTGAAGGATCCCACATTGGAAAGATACAAGGAATGAAGGTGAAGAGCTAGCTATATAAAGAGTATGCCGGAGGAGGTTAACATACCTTGGTGGGCATTGGGCATGTGGAGTGGTCGCAGTGTGATTTAGCACCGAGTCTTATCGGTGTGTAACTCTCTACTCTAGTTGTAGAGCGGCAAATTAGAAGTGTTGGTCATGATAATAGTAGTTACACAGCGGCGTGCGGCCACGTGTAGGGCTTCGACGCGATAGTTGAGGCCATCAGTAGTATTCTTGTGGGTTGGGGCTACTTGGGCGCGATGGACCGAAGTGGGCCCAATGGGCCTGTAGGCCCAATTGGAATAAATTGTATGATGATATAGTATATAGTGAACTAGACTAGGTGGAACCTATATACGTGGCTAGATTTGTGTTAGGTGGGCCACACGCCAAATGGGCCAAAATTGAGTTTAGGCCCAATAATCTGATAAAGATCAAAAATGGTAAATTATAAAAATACCCTTGGTCGATAAATTACGAAAATACCTTTAGTGGGTAAATTACGAACATACCCTTAGTGGGTAAATTACGAAAATACCCTTGGTAGGTAAAATTACTGTTATACCCTTAGAGGTTGGTTAGATTGATTATGTTGTATATTATTATTCTGATTATGATGGTAATTCGTTTCATATGTTATTTGATATATGATTGCATACATGTCATACTGCATACACGAATTGTAATATTATGTATGTTACATGGGCATATGGGTGATAATGATAAATGGGAAGTGTTCTGGTGGTTTTTACCACATTATCTGGTGACCTATGTCACATATTATGAATCTGGTGACTCTGTCACATTATCTGGTGGCTATGCCACAATTATAAGGGCGATGTGCAGTTGACTGCAGTGACTGCCTTCGATGGTGTGTAGCGGATGGAGGGTCGATTTAGTAATCCCACAAGTGTGATTTGGCGAGTGCACGGTGGTGTGTAGAGGTTAGATACTTAGGTTAATGGGTTGCATTACATACATGATTAATATATTGCATTCATATGGGTTGATACATGTTCTTACTATTGGGGGTTGTACACACTGAGTTTTCGTAAACTCACCCCTTCTTTTTAAATGTTTCAGGTAATCCCTAGTTTGAGGACTTGAAGCCGAGGTGGACTCTGTGGTGGCCATGCACTGTTTTCTCGTAAACTTTTAGTTTCTATTTAAAATTACTTTCTAGTTTTGGGATTTTGCAATGTAATAAGGCCTTGGTATTTTATTTGGTTTTAGCTTTTAATTTGGCTACTACTTGTTATTAAATGTTTAATACGGAATTTTCCTAAAATGTTAATAAACCGTATCTTATTCAAAATTACTTACACTTGATTTTTCACAACAAATTTAATGAACACGAACTTTTTAACGAACACACAGTTTTTAGACATTCCTTTCATGTGACATGCCAGATCCGATCGTAACGTTTAGGCCAGGTTTGGGATGTTACAATTATGATGAGCCTAATTGTGCATTTATCTATGTGTTGGTTTAATTATGTATTGATGTGGTATTAATGAGTAATATGTATTATATTATGAACTTACTAAGCTTTTGAAAGCACTGTGTGATTTGTTTCTCTGTTTTACAGTGTTAGTAAAGTTAGCTTGGATTCGGGGATCGTCAGCATCACTATCACACTATCGACAATCTATTTTGGGTACTTTTGAAGATGTGTCTATTTGAATATGGCATGTATAGGCTAGTTGTGTTGAAACATGTTTGAGATGTGTAAATAGCCTTGTGATGTGGCTAGATAAATGTTGGTGATATGCATGAATGATTATGGTATATGAAGTATGTTTTAGTATGGCTTGACGGCAATGAAATGGTTTTGAGAATGGTAAATTTATTGATGGATTGATGCCATAGTGATTTAGTGAAATTTTGGATGAATCATACTTGGTTTTACATGTGAATTGGTTCAGCTATTTAGCATATAAGTTGACATGACTAGAAATGAGATTGGATGGGATGATATGTTGATCATTTGACATGTATTTGGTAGCCAATTTTGTGTGGAAATAGGCTTGCATGTGCTTGTAGGTATGACCTAAGTGTGGGTAGCATTTTGGCCTTACAAATGGCATATTTTGCATATACGGCCAAGAGACACGGGAGTGTGTCTCTGTCGTGTGGGTCAAGGACCACTTCAAAGTGTGCTTGGGCAGGTTACACTCCGTGGCACACAGGCGTGCCTGGTGGCCACGTGACCAAGTCATTAGATAGCTTAATTTCACACAGCCATGGAATACGGGCGTGTCTGGTAGCCGTGTGGACAAGTCAGTATGTACACCTTGTTTTGGCATAGCCTAGACACATGGGCGTGTCTAGTAGCCGTGTGAGGCACACGGCCTGATTGCACGGGCGTGTGACCTCTGCAGTGTTAAAAAATGTTTAAAATTTTGAAAAATTTTCTAAGTGCTCGATTTAGTCCTGACCTCTCTCTCTTACATGTTTAAGGTCTCGTAGACTTCAATAAGGGATTATATGAATATAATTGAATATGTTTGATTGATGATTAACTATGTGTTAAGAAATGGGTGTGAGATGTTCAGCAATGTTCGGTAACGCCTCTTAACTGTAGTCCGAGGATGGTTTAGTGTTAGGGGTGTTACAAAGAATGCTAGAGAATGGGTTTTAATTGAGGCTAAAATGTGTAAACACTTTGAAGAGGGCCTAAATGAAGATATCAAGTTATTGACTGGAATTCTTGAAATAAGGGAATTTGTGGTGTTAACCGATCGAGCCCAAAAAGCTGAGGAACTGAGTAAGGAAAATAAACAAGATAAAAGAGAGGCTCAGGTTTCAGGAAAATGGACTACGAGTAAGTCACAATCATTTGCTTCTAAGAAATTAAAGAGGTATTATGATCATGTTATTACCTCTACGGGGTATTCTGGAAGAGAGCGGGGCTCTCAACGTTCTAACCCGAGGTCTTCATCTCTATCTGTGACCAGTGTGGGCAGTGTTGGTAATCCCAAACTGAAATGTAAACATTGTAACAAATTCCATCATAGGGAATGTCGGTCCAGAAGTGGAGCTTGTTTAAAATGTGGTTCCCTTGAGCATTTTCTCAGAGATTGTCCCGAAAGAGTTTAAAAAGAGATAGAACCAGCTCCAAAGCCTAGTAATCCTGCCTCAAGGGGTAGACTACCCAGTCATCCCGGCAATTTTGGTAGTAGTCGAGGTACTACCAAGGATACAATAGTTAGATCTGAGGCACAACAACCTGCAAGAACATATGCCATTCGTGCTAAAGAAGATGCCTCTGCACCTGACATCATACTGGTACATTTTCTCTACTTGATATTGATATTACTACTTTGATTGATCTTGGTTCCACGCATTCATATATATACACGAACCTAGTACCTGTTAAAAATTTACCTATTGAATTTACTGAAATTGTGGTTAAAGCTTCAAACCCCCTGGGCCAGTGTGTTATGGTAGATAAGGTCTGTAAAAACTGTCTGTTAATGGTAAAGGTATTTGCTTTCTGGCTAACATAATCTTATTATCATTTGATGAATTTGATGTGATCTTGGAAATGGATTGGTTAACCCAATATGATGTAGTGGTTAATTGTAAGCAGAAATATATTATATTGAAATGTCAGAATGGTGAATTACTTTGTGTTGAATCTGATAAACTAGATGGGTTACCTAATGTGATTTCAAGATCATCAGCACAGAAATATGTCAAAAAAGGTTACTATGCTTATCTTACGTATGTGTTGGATACTAAAGTATCTAAGTCAAAGATTCAATCAGTACCAGTTGTATGTAAATTCTCTGATGTATTCCCAGAAGAATTACTTGGTTTACCACTGGATAAGGAAGTGGAATTCTCTATAGATCTTGTTTGAGGAACGACACCGATATCTATAGCACCTTACAGAATGGCTCCTATAGAATTGAAAGAGCTGAAAGTACAATTACAGGAGTTGATTGAAAGAGGTTTTGCTCGACCTAGTTTCTCACCTTGGGGTGCGCCAGTCCTATTTGTAAAGAAGAAGGATGGATCGTTGAGGCTGTGTATTGATTACAGACAGCTCAACAAAGTCACAATAAAAAACAGGTATACATTGCCTCGTATTGATGACTTATTTGACCAGTTGAAATGTGCCACTATATTTCGAAGATTGATCTCCGTTCTGGTTATTACCAATTACGGGTAAAATAATCTAATGTACCTAAGACAGCTTTTAGAACCAGGTATGGACACTATGAATTTATTGTGATGTCATTCAGCTTAACAAATGCACCTACAGTGTTTATGGATTTGATGAACAGGATTTTCAGTCCGTATTTGGACAGGTTTGTGGTGGTATTTATAGATGATATTTTGGTTTACTCCCATGATGAAAATGAACATGCTGAGCATTTAAAAACAGTGTTGCAAACCCTGCGAGAGAAAGAACTGTACACCAAATTCAGCAAATGTGAATTTTGGCCACGGGAAGTTAGTTTTCTTAGGCATATAGTATCTGCTAAAGGTGTCAGAGTAGACCTGAATAAAATTTTAGCCATTGTTAATTGGAACCCACCGAGGAATGTGTCTGAAGTCCGAAGTTTTCTGGGACTAACTAGTTATTATCAGAGATTTGTAAAAAAAAAAAAATTAATGATAGCTTCTCTAATGATTCTTTTACTACAAAAAGATGTAAAGTTCGAGTGGACTGATAAATGCCAATAGAGTTTTGATAGATTAAAAGCTTTATTGATAGAAGCTCTAGCGTTAGTTCAGCCAGAATTGGGTAAAGAATTTGTAGTTTACAGTGATGCGTCATTACATGGTTTAGGCTTTGTTTTGATACAAGATGATAAAATAGTAGCTTATGGCTCACGACAGCTAAAGCCACATGAAAAGAACTACCCGACACATGACCCTGAAATAGCAGCCATAGTGTTTGCACTGAAAATTTGGCAGCATTACTTATTTGGTAAAATTGTCACATATTCACCGACCATAAAAGCCTAAAATATTTGATGTCACAAAAAGATTTGAATTTGAGACAGTGCAAATGGCTTGAATTATTGAAAGATTATGATCTTGTTATTGATTATCATTCGGGAAAGGCCAATGTAGTGGCAGATGCTTTGAGCAGAAAATACATGTATGCTTTACGAGCAATGAATACTCGATTGTTGTTGTCTGATGATGGTTCAATCCTAGCTGAGTTAAAAGCTAGACCAATGTTTTTACAAAAAATTTTTGAAACCCAAAAAAATGATAGCAAGTTGCAGGCAAGACGCATACAAAATGAATCGACTCCTGACTCAGAATTTCAAATCAAGACAGACAGTTGTTTGTTATTCAGAGGCAGAGTATGTGTACCGAAAAGTTCAGAACTGATACAGAATATTTTGAATGAAGCTCATAATGGTAACATGTCTATGCTTCCTGGTAGTAAAAAAATGTATAATGATCTAAAAAGATGTACTGGTGGCCGAGAAAGAAACGAGATATTTCTAAGTTTGTATCTCAATGTTTGATATGTCAGCAAGTAAAAGCTGAACATTAGTTGCCTTCTAGACTGTTACAGCTAGTTACGATACCGGAATAGAAATGGGAAAGAATTACTATGGACTTTTATCTGGATTACCCCTGTCTCTAAAGAAGAAAGATGTCATTTGGGTAATTGTTGATCAGTTAACAAAGTCTGCACACTTTATTCCAGTACGTATGGATTATTACTTGGATAGATTGGCTGAGTTATATGTTTCTAAGATTTTCAGATTGCATGGAGTGCCTGTCTCCATCAATTCAGATAGAGATCCACGGTTTACATCTCGATTCTGGGGTAAATTGCAAGAAGCTCTGGGTACTCAGTTACACCTTAGCACTGCATTTCATCCTCAAACAAATGGTCAATCTAAATGGGTAATACAGATCTTGGAAGATATGCTTTAGTGTTGTGTCCCTGAGTTTGAAGGTAACTGGGAAAGGTATTTGCCTTTAGTTGAATTTGATTATAATAACAATTATAAGTCTAGTATTAAAATGGCACCATATGAAGTCTTGTATGGACGCAAATGTAGAACTCCATTGTACTGGACGGAACTTAGTGAGAAAAAGTTACACGGAGTTGACCTAGTCCAAGAAATTGAGGAAAAAGTGAAGGTAATTCGAGACAACTTGAAAGCAGCCTCTGATCCACAAAAGTCTTATGCTGATCTGAAAAGAAAAGAGATAGAATATCAGGTTTGTGACAAGGTATTCTTGAAAGTGTCGCCTTGGAAGAAAGTTCTCCAATTTGGTCGTAAATGGAAATTGAGTCCACAGTTCATTGGACCATATGAGATTACTGAAAGAATTGGACCGGTTGCATATCTGTTAGCTTTACTACTAGAGCTTGATCGGATTCATAATGTTTTTCACGTGTCTATGCTGTAACACCCCTTACCCGTATTCTACGCCGAAACTGGGTACGAGACGTTACCACACTTAACTCACATGATCATACAACTTTGGGTTATCAAATTTCATTCCACATTAAAACTTTTTCCATTACATATCTAACATCCTTATAATGGGCCTACGAGGCCCTAAACATACTTTCAGAAGGTTTCGAAAATAAATCGAAAACTTGCATGCACTTAGGAAAATTTTACCTAAACAGGGGCCATATGCCCGTGTGAAATGGGACACACCTGTGTGGTATTTCACACGTCCATGCTTTGCACCCGTGGTCGACACTGACTTGCATCATACGGTCAGCCACATGCCCGTGTGCTATACCCATGATCGACACTGACTTATTCCATACAGCCTGTCACACGCCCGTCTGCTTCAACCGTGTGGCGATTTAAATTCCAATTTCAAGGTGTAAACTTCACACGGCCTGGGCACACACCCATGTCCGTGGTCGTGCCTCCCACACGGCTGAGACCCACGGCCGTGTCTCCGCCCATGTGTTTACTACTGAGCTTACTAACTTGCAATTCTAACATGCAAGGGGACACACGGCCTGCTCACACACTCATGCAATTGACCGCGTGTCACACACGGCCTAGACACACGCCCGTGTGCCTACCCGTGTGGACAAGAACAAGGCTATTTGCCAAGCTCTTTCATCACCCCAACTCACTCAAGCATAATTAGCCTCCACCATCAATTCAATCATGCATTTTCATAACCAAAAAAACCAATCATATACTCTACACAATCATGAATAACCTCTTCTTATCATTGATTGATAGTAAAGAGCCATTTACTATGGCAATATACAAAAGATTTCATCTATAAGGAGCCAACACGTTTGGCCAAAATAACAAAACAATTTACCCAGTCTAGCCCCTATACATGCCATTTCCATGCTCAAAATGCTAGTTCTAAATATACCGAGATGAGCTGATAGTGCAAGTGATCTTTCAATTATCTTCGTATCCCGATTCGACTCTTTGTCACTATAAAATAAGGGAAAAGAAAGGGGAGTAAGCTTAAAGCTTAGTAAGTTTACATGTAAATAATAAACATCATAGTATATGCTAATCAATAAATAGCATTGCATACTAAGCAAGAACAATCCACATCTCATGATCATGCTTACTCATTTCTTCCCCTCCCACAATCCAACCATATCACAAGCCAAATGCTCACATTATTTAGTATACAACCCTGCACTTATCACCACATGTTCTCATGAGACAACACTTAACAATTTCACAATAACCATTCATAGTAATGCCAAACACTCGGTGGTTTCGCACTTAGCCCACCATTTATCTTTAACAGGGTGGTATCGTACATAGCCCACCAACAAGAATATTTACGGTGGTATTGCACATATCCCACCAAATGATAATACTAACGATGGTATTGCACACAGTCCATCGTGAATAAGAGATAAGGTGGTATTGCACATAGCCTACCAAATGATAATATTCCACACCTACATATCTATTTCAACATTCATACGAAAATTTATTCATTTTCCCCCAAATTATATCCATTTAAATCGTAAGTGTTCCCAATCATACAATACACCAATAAGCTATTTCATGTGTGCTTAAAATGAATCATTTACACATAAACTTACCTCGATGCAAAATGCGTTAATTTGCGATTTAATCCGAAACCTTGCCCTTTTCCCGGACAAGGTTAATTTCGTGTTCTTCTTGATCTATAAAAACAAAATTCACTCATTCAATCATTTTCTAATCATAATACATCATAATCTCTACTTAGGCAAAAATGACCGTTTTGCCCTTGTTCTATGGTAAAATTACGATTTTTCCCCTAGGCTTGTAAATCATTTTTCATCATATTTTCTCATTAAACAAGCCTAGCTAAACATTTATTACTCTTACAACTACTCATAATCCCAACCATTTCATGCATTTATTACCAAATTACAACATTTATATCTTAGTCCCATTTAGGTGTTTTCATGTCAACACCCTTCACAAAAGTTATTTGTCATCTCCCTAACATTCATTTTCTTCCATAAAAACTCAGCTAACAACATAAATACTCTCATAGAAAGTCCCTAAACTTTCAATCATTTTGTAAAATAGTCCCCTCATTATCTAGCTTAAGCTTTGGGGTCTCCAAAGGTACAAAAATTATCAAATAAAACCACCAAAATCACTTACTTGCAAGGGGATAGCTTGGCTAAAATATTGGTCTCTAAAATCCCCTATTTTCCCTTCAATTTTTGGTGGAAGAAGAAAGATGAATAGTGAAAGATGATATCTTATATTTTTATCTTATTTTATTCATTTTTTATCACCTAAAGTCACCAAATTTTGACTAAAATTAATGTTCTTATCCCCCTAAGCTATATGGCTGGCCATCACACATCTAATGGCCTAATTTCACTTTAAGGACCTCCAATTTGATATTCTTTGCTATTAGACACTTCTACCACTTATAATGGAACTTTTACACTTTATGCGATTTAGTCCTTTTTCACAATTACACATACAATTGCTAAAATTAAAGCACCAAAATTTTCATATACCCATATATTAATTCCATAACACATAAAATAATACTAAAATAATTTTCCTCAACCTCGTATTAGTGGTCCCGAAACTACTGTTCTGACTAGCCCCAAAATCGGGCTGTTACATATGCTACGGA
Source organism: Gossypium rotundifolium (assembly GCA_025506655.1). Classification (NCBI taxonomy): domain Eukaryota; kingdom Viridiplantae; phylum Streptophyta; class Magnoliopsida; order Malvales; family Malvaceae; genus Gossypium; species Gossypium rotundifolium. The sequence goes on along the minus strand of CP106729.1, from coordinate 94,490,649 downwards.
GGTATCGATCTGACCCTTCACATGTTATCTCTCTGAAAGAGGTAGAGGTTCAGTCTGATATGACATATGGTAAAGAACCAACCAAAATCTTAGCTCGGGAAACAAAAGAGTTAAGAAATAAAAAGGTAGCTTTAGTAAAAGTTCTTTGGCAACGACAGGTATAGAAGAGGCTACCTGGGAACCGGAGGAAACTATGAGGAAGAAATACCAAAATCTTTTTACTGGTAATATTTTCGAGGATGAAAATCCTTAAAGAGGGTGAGAGTTGTAACAACCCATTTTCCAATAAAACCGAAACAGTGGTTTTGGGACTACAAATCTGACCCAAAATATAACTTATTTTTATTTTATTATATGGTCCGTAATATGAAAGACGTGACATATGAAAATTTTTACATGAAAATTTTACCGATTTAGTGCCTAATTACAAAAAGGACTAAATCGCATAAAATGTGAAAGTTGAATTCTAGTAGTATAAGGATCAAATAGCTATAGAATTCAAAACTAGAGGTATTTATATGGTAATTAGACCATTAAGAAAAGTATGTAGATTTTTCATGGTGACTCATCCATGGAATTATAGAAAGAGGTCAAGGACTAAATTGAAAATAGAAAAAACTTAATTAATTAAAAAGATGATAAAAGAAATCATCTTATTTTATATCATCTTCAACCTAAAAACACATGAAAACCCTAGGAGAGAGAGAAGAAACTTTCAAGGCCTAATTGGGTAAGTTTCATTGTCCCATTTTTAGTAATTTTGATATTTTTAGAATCGGGATAACTTAATCTCTCTATTTGGTGGATTAATTTGAAAATTTATCATAGTATGAAAATGGGTCATGGATGTATTATGCCAGAAATTAGAAATTTATGGTAGAAAATGAAAGATTATTTATAGATAAACAACTTTTATAAAGTGTTTTTTGATGAAAACATGATTTAGGGACTAAAATGTAAACTTGTGAAAATGAAGGAAAAATTCTAAAATTTTATGAATACTTGTGCTAGAAAATTTGTAATGGGGCCTTGGTTAGGTTTGGAATAAGGAGTAATTTGCACAAGTTTCATTTTCTGGGCCTAGAGACAAATTAAAATTTATGGAAAAGTTAGGGGCAAAATGGTAATTTTGCCTAGGACGTAAATTGAGTCCATTTAAATATGAAATGTATGAAATTGATGGTTAAATTCATTTATATAGATCCAGACAACACTAATTCGAGGTTAGGTCGAGGAAAAGAAAAGGTTTCGGATTAGTAGATTTCTAACGCGAACAAGTGTCGAGGTAAGTTCGTGTAACTTAATTGGGCATGTAATTATGTTATATTGTATGTAATGTGATTTATGTTGATGTGCTTACTTGTATACTATGATGGAAAATTGACATATGCTTAAAATATGAAAAAGGTTTAAGTCCCAATTGAATATTGGATTTCGATGATTATATGCGCTTACCCGAAATTAATAAGGTCCTGCATTTGTTGCGGACGGGATTTAGCTCAGACGAGTAATACCATTTACCTTGTTATAGAAAGGATTTAGCCCGAACGGGTAATCCCGATATAATACCTCTCGAGCATACGTTATGATTAGGATTTAGCTTGGACTGGTAATCCTAATCGAGCTCCTTTGAGCTTATGTTATATAAAGGATTTAGCCTGGACTGGTAATCCTGTTATACGATATGTGGCTCAAGATTGTTTCTTGGTTAAGTGCCCTATTGGGTACACTTGAATAAGAAATTGATAGATTTTTGAATTGTACACTTCGAGTGGACTACTTAAGCATCCATCGAAATTCCATGATTAAACGGACATAAAACACCTGACATGGCATGAAAATCTTGAAATGATATGATAATGACATCGAAAGAATATTGCTTGATGAGCTCATCTATGTTACTTGATTGATATGAAGATTTTGGTGACTAACATGTTTGATTGAATGTATGTGATTAGGCGATTTAGCCAAATGGATGGAAACATAACATTGTATGCCTAGATTTTAATAAGTAAGATTGGTAAGTTTAGTTTCCGTTATATGAACTTACTAAGCATGTAATGCATACTCCATTTATTTTTCCCTTGTTTTATAGTGCTCGGAAGCTCGCGAGGGTTGGAGATCATTGGAGCATCGTCACACTATCAATTAGCATTTTGGGTATATTTAATGAAGTCATTTTGGGTATAATGGCATCTATAGGACAACTTGGCCAATAGTGACTTGAAATGTTATTTTGTAACCTAGCCATTGGAATGGCTAATATTGGTTCATTTTTTTATGACTAAGTAGGTCATTATAATATATATATATATATACACATGTGTGATGTTATGAATATGTTATCAAAGGTTGCTATTGCCTAAGCCAATCCAAGGTAAGTTTATAAACACATATGCATGTAGTGATATGTCTTGTTAAATGATGTGGATTGCCCAATTTTAATGCTTGAATTGGTTGGTATTGGATGTGTGTTTCAAGTGCAGGTCTTGGGTTAAATTTTGGGTGAGAAATGAAGCTAGAAATGGCTTCATTTTGTCCACATGGGCGTGTGTCTAGGCCGTAACACGGACATGTAGTTAGGCCGTGTGTCCCTTGCACCTAATTTTTTTAGAAACAGAATGCTCAAAATTAAGCACATGAGCAGAGACACGGGCGTGTGTCTCAACCGTGTGTGCCACACGGCCTAGAACATGGGTGTGTGTCTCAGCCGTGTGTGCCACACGGCCTAGAACATAAGCGATTGTCTTGGCCGTGAGAAACTTGGACCTAATTCGAATTAAATTAATTAACCACACGGCCTAGCACACAGGCATATGGCATGGCCGTGTGGTGGAAGTTAGAGAGCACCTTAAATCGAACACGGCCTGTAGCACAGGCATGTCCCTTGGACCACACGGGTGTGTAAGCCTTGCACCTTAGAAAAATTTTGTAATTTTGCGAAAAATTCTTAGAGGATCCGATTAAGTCTCGATTCAATTCTAATGCTCGTATTGGGCCTCGAGGGCTCGATCAAGGGACATTATGGATGATCTCGGTAAATAAATTATAAATTTACGTAGTTTAATATTCTGACGACGGGCACGGATTAGGGGTGTTATAGCATTTATGTTTGTTTGCAAGTTTTACCAATTATTAACTCAATTTCATTCATCCTTTGTTTTATTTGTCTTTTACCATTTAACCATTTCAACACATCTCAACATGATATGGTCTTTTATGATTACATCAAAATACACTTTACACCAGCCATTCCAATGGCTAAATACAACCAAAATATTTCATTATTTATTCTAATTTAGCTTATTCATGCCATTATACTAAATAAGTTTGCTATTTGTACCAAAATGGGCTGAAGGATAGTGTGATGATACTCCGACTAATTCCCAACCCTTTCGAGCTTCCGAGCACTATAAAATAGAGGAAAATAAAACAGAGTAAGCATTTTATGCTTAGTAAGTTTGTATAACAAGAATTTAACTTACCAATCATGCTCATTTAATTAAACATGTATAACATGCATCCAAACATTTTTGATCAATTACCTAAACACAAGCTCTCATCAAACAAGTTAGTCATATGATTCATATGTATATCAAGATAATAGAGATGAGCTCATCGTATAATAATTTCCAAGTATTTTAGGGATATTAAAAAAATAAATCATATTAATCTCATGTTTTCTTTTAACATAAGTTTTATCCGTTGAATTATTGAAATATCGATGGATACCCAGATAATATACTCGAGGTATACAAATCAATGATCCGTCAACTCATGTTCAAGGGTACCCATAAGGGCACATAATCAAGAAGCACACTCTCGAGCCATATATCAGGATGCTCATATGAGCCATGTAACAGAAAGCTTCTCTGGGCTATATCAGGAAACTCATAAGAGTCTATAACTGGAAGCCCATTGAGCTTAACAGGTAACTCTGAAGAGTTATTATTAGGGAGCTCCAGATAGCATAACAGGGTGTTCAAGCGAGCCATGTCAGGAAGCTTATAAGAGCCTATATCAGGACTTTAACACCCCCTAATCCTTAACTGTCACTGGAACATGGTTGTGGAGTATTACCAGACATTTCAGATCAGATACGAACATTACATAAATATTTTGCATACACTTTAAAATTAAATCATATTATCCCTTTTATGAGTTCTCGAGACCCAAAATACATGTTAGAAACAAATCAGGACTAAATCGGACATTCAGAAAAATTTTTGCGAAATTTAAAAATTTTAATTCAACCAATGTACTTAACCATTAAAATAGACATTAATTCAACCAATTGAAAACTCAATTAAACACACTCTAAACATGTCAAAATAGACATTCTAAGTACTTAACCAATGTAACTTCATAGGCACTCTACCTAATTTTATTCAAACACATATGTGCATATATTTACTAAATAATCTTCTTAAAACCAATTATCATTATACATATATGTTCACACATAACCGATATGATTTTATGCACCTTTTATGTTTATTCGACTACTAATTTACCTCACATCATCAATCATATCAACATTTTAAGGCAATCATGCAAACGCCACAATACCAAACACAAGCCAAATACATAACTAATTTTAATAAAAAAAACCTATAGACTAATCTTTAGTCAAAATAACCTATACATGCCATTATAACCAGAATCAAGTTATCAATAATTACCAATAAAACCAATGGATAGTATGCTATAGCTCCGATAAGTTTCCAACCCGTTCAAGCTTACGATAAATAAATAAAAACAAATACGTAAGCATTGATTGCTTAGTAAGCTTGTATAGTCTTTAATCATACTAATTTATTTCAATTATAAAACTTTACATATTAAAAATAATTCAATATTGTTACCGTAATACTCATAAACTATTCTCATTAATTCACAAGGCAAACTAATCCATAGTATCACACATAGATTTATACCCTCAAGCTTAGTAAAATTTTATATAACTTTAATTCTTCCACACTTATTCCATATGCATATCATTCAAAAATGGTTACAAATTAATGCATTTAACCAAGCCTTACTCTAATTGGACACATAAGAAATCATTCCATAAGAAATTGCATAATCAAAACCCTACCACTCTTCATGAACACTAACTTATTTTCATTTAAATACTTACCATTTCAATGCATCAAATAAATAAGCAGATTACTATTCAGCTAATAGCTTGGCATTTGCCTAAACATCAAGTAACAATAATAGTTAGCGTACTTGCACATCTTACATATAAATTTAATATTGATAAACTTATTTTCTCGACATGTTACCATATACATACTTTCCTTGTATCAACATAATCAAAGATAATCACATATTTACATATCACTTTTAATATATTAAGTAAATACCATTTCCATGTCACATTTCAATATGTCATGTAAATATCATTTCCAAGACACTTTTCAAGATATCAATTAAATATCATTTCCAAGTATTTCAAGTATATCTAGGTAATAATCATAAGTTTTTCAATATTAATTCATAAATATTTACGATCACTCATAGTACATTCAATTCTCATTAATTTTCTATCTTAAATGGCTTTTCAAAATTTGTTTCACATTTCATTATACAATTGCAATATCTATTCCATAGTCATTTCATGAATATATAGCTCATATATTAGTATATTTGCAACATATTTTACATTCTATTTTCAATTCACTATTTCACTTCCATTTCTCATACCATACCATTTCAATATCAATTATAAAACTTTATTATTCATTTACCCCTATTAACACGACTCGAACTCGGACGGGTACACGGATCTAACCAAAACACACCAGTTTAGCACCCAGTGCCTCATTGGATAATTCAAAGTAATAATTTGACACCCAGTGTCTCATCGGTCATGTCGAAGTAAATTGGTACGTAGTACCTCATCGAATTTATCCAAAGTAACAATTTGACACCCAATGTCTTATCGACTCGAAGTCGAAGTATCCCTGAACTCTTCCAATCCTATGGCATGCCAACTATATCTGGCTCAGCCCGATACAGTTAATATAGTTTCAATTCACTTTTCAATTGCCACAACTATTCAAATATCACAATTCCACAGAGATTCAATTCAATAATAATCAAAATTCCATGTACCATTATTTTCATGAATTTCATGTATATTTATTTCGATAACAATTCATAATTATGAATATACATAATTATCAAACAAGTTTCATATACATGAATTTTCCATGTCACTAACCAAGTCTTTCCAAATCTAAGAACGAGTTACAGATATGATTACATCGTTTTTCTTTGTGCCATAACCCAGTTTTGGTGTTTTCATTAAAATTCCATAGCCCAGCTATGGTCTTACATTTAAACATTGCCATGGTCCAACCATGGTCTTATCCATCAATTCATCCTTTGCCACAAACAATGGTACTCAAATTTCACGTTCCATTCAACCCGAACATTCATTTTAATTTCATTATATAATAATATTCCATGTTTTTAACAAATAATATAAATAAATATATAATACCATCCATCAATTCAATATGAATATCAAGGTTCAACCATACGAACTTACCTAAGGTAGATTGTGGAAGTTGTAGTAATTTAGGGACTATTCGGCTAATTTCTCTTTTTCACGTTTGTCTTCAAATTCTTGATCTATAATATAAAAATAACCATTCATTAGCATCTAATTCAATTATAATTCACTTTACAATTTATACCTTTCAATTTCTAAAATTACACATTTACCCCAAATTTTACAATTTTTACAATTTAGTCCCTTATCAATTATCCTATCAATTGAGCTAATTTTTCTCAATTGATAATTTACCTAATTATTTTAGGCTACTATACACCCTTTGATATTCATAATTTTAACACCAAACCCTAATTCTTAACTTTTTCACAATTAGGTCCTAAAATCAATTTCTATTAAAATTACTTGATAAAATCATCATATAATAAAATAAAAGCTTCAAATCCATGTTAATTTATCATAAAATTCCAACACTCATCCATGGTAAATTTCCAAATTACCCATAAAATCAAAAACTAATGAATTAGATAGTTAGACCTAATTGCAAAAGTCTTAAAAACACAAAAATTTTAAGAAATAAACAAAATTTGAACTTACATGTAGTGAAATATGAAAACCAGCTTCTTAAGAGTTCTTCCATCATGTTTTCAGCTGAGCATTTGGAAGAAATCTCTAGATATTCAATTACATCCATTTTTTTAACTATTAAATTTTATGTCATTTCCAATTTTATCCCTTGTTCACACTAGTTTTTATTATTTCTTGGACACACATGCCATCCAGCCTTATAATAAGTGTATAATTGTCTATTTGGTCCTCCCTTAATTACCTTTTAAGCTATTTAATCATTTTAACAAGTTTTGCACCTTTTTTAATTCAGTCCTTTTTAATTAATTGACTATCGAAACATTAAAATTTCCTAACGAAGCTTTAATACTAACTCAATGACACTCTGTAAATATTTTTATTTATAAAAATATTTACGGCTCGTTTATGAAATTGAGGTCTCGATACCTCGTTTTCGAGACTAATTAACCTAATAATTCTTTTCAATCACAAAATTCACTAATTCTAGAATATTTCTAAAATCACACTTGACTCATAAATAATAATTATTAAAAAAATTTAAACTCAATCGTCAGATTTAATGGTCTCGAACCACTATTTCTAACACCACAGAAAATTGGATTATTACAAGGACGCTCACGAAGAGCTACGTTTGTGACCGCAATAAATGTTAGATCACAATGGATCGAATCGTGTAACAGGACGCTCACAAAGAGCTGCGATAGTGCGCAACACATGTAGGATCACTACCAACCAGGATGCTCGTAGGAACTATATAACAAGACGCTTGAGAGGGCTTATAACAAGACTGCTCGTCTGAGCTATATTCTATCCGTAACATATGCTGGACCGCATTTAATATGGAAATCATGTATCCATCGAATTTCATTACTTAAACAGAACTTAACATTTTCCGAACATTATTGATCATGTGATTATTTCATATACATTTTTAACATTTATATAATTCATATAAACACATACCATACTCAATTCAAGCATAAAAATAAACACAATTTAGTTACACGAACTTACCTCGACATTTATTCGTTTATGAAAATCTACTAATCCGTCACCTTTTCTTTTCCTCGATCTAACTCTTTATTTGATCTTTCCAAATCTATATAAATGAATTTAACATCAATTTAATCCATTTCATACTCAATTGAACTCAATTCACTTCTTAGGAAAAATTACCATTTTGCCTATATACTTTTCATAAATGACAATTTTGTCCTTAGGCTCGGAAAATAAAATTCATGCAATTTAATTCTTATTCCAAGCCTAACCGATTTTTACATGTTTTAGTAATATCCCATGAATTTCACAAAAATCAAAATTTTTCCATGGGTTTTACCATTTTTTAATTTAGTCCCTAAATCATAATTTGATCAAAATTCTGAAACACCCCAAACCCGGCCCACGAGCCTTGACCGGATCTGGTATGTTCCCCGGTGTAAACCGTTTCAAATTCTTTTGTTACTTAGGAAAAACTTGTGTGTTTTTAAAGAAAGATTGTTTTGGGTTGGGCTTGAGTTGAAAACAAGTTTATTTCTTTTTTAAAAAAAATACCCTTTTCTTTAGGTGACAAAACGTTTGGGCTTATTTTAAAATAGATTTATTTAATCTTTTAATAAATAAAAGTTTGTAAGCTTAATAATAAAAGCAAAGTAAAGTAGTGCTACTATGGCCTTATTACATCAAATAATTCCCAAAATAAAAATTCAAAATACTTAAAATAAAATAGTCCAAATAAAAAAAATAAATGACCTTCTTGCTGTGCATGGCCATCCCTAAGCATCTGCCGACCCGGTCCATCACTGGTCGTCACCTGAAAAGTAATCCCACAAGGGGTGAGTCAAACAGACTCAATGTGTAACCAACACTAAAATTTAACAATTCAGGCATACATTATCATACATGTTCATAAACAAATAAAAAAATAATGATGCAACCCGAACCCAAACCTAGATAGCCATCCGCTACACGTCCCCCGTACCAACCTGCACACCGTTGGGACTACTAAGTCAACCCTCCATCCGCTACACACCATCGAAGGTAGTCGCTGCAGTCGACGTGCTCATCGCCCTTATAAAATTCGTGGTCTTAGGTCACCACATTCAGAATTCGTAGTCTTAGGTCACCACATTCAGTTATCGTGGTCTTAGGTCACCACATTCAGATTTCGTGGTCTTAGGTCACCACATTAACTTCCCTTTTACATATAACCCATATGCCCCATATCATACATATCATGCAATATCATACCTTAATTCACATTCTTATCACTTTTCACATTCTTTTCACTTTTCACATGTTAAAAATAACATATATTCATATTCCTAGTAGGAGTAGGAAACGTACCTGAGTACTTTGTACCATAACATGGTACCTTAGCCATATTCACATTCTTATAAACATGCACATATTAATTATTTCCATAAATCTTATTAAAAAGAAGTGTGGGGTACACACCTGATTCGCTTAACAATTTCACTGAAATCCCAAATCGATCATCGCTTAGATCTTTAACTCCCTACATTCGACCCATATTAAAGTTTTAATGAAAACCCATTCGGCCACAAAATCAAAACCTAGTAGGATTTGTACACTAAAACTTACCTTGATGCCGATTTGCTTATCACTCAAATCCCGAAAACTTTGCTATACTCCTCCTTGTATTCGGCCAAACACTGGATCTCTACATAGGTTAGTTTCGGCTTTTTACCATGTAAGAAATAGATCTTAGTATCAATACAGGCCTTGGCCGAATGCTATAGATACTTACCTTGTGGATTTTAAATCCCGAATGTATCTCTTGACTTAGGTATCTGTCGAAATCCTTATAGCCATATGTTAGATAAATTTCTAATTTTTAATCATAAGTACATAGCCCTTGGCCGAAACTACCATGGCTTACCTTGAAATTCTCAAATCCCAGAATCCTTGTATACCTCTGTCGAAATCCCTATAGATTCACACATTTGATCTAATTTTTAATCACTTAAATATGATAAATGGTCTTTGACCGATTCACTCACCTTAGATCCTTGAAAGTCCCGAAAGATCTCTTCTTTGTAGTCGATAACTACTAAATCCCGAAGCTTCCCTTCCATAATTCGGCCAAGAACAACAATAGGGGTTAGTCCCTAAATTTTGACAAGTCAACAAGAAAAGGGATGGAAATCGAACATCATTTGGTCTTACCTTAATATTATAGTCGACGGCACCTTTGCTTAAACCACAGAGATTCGGCCCGAGACTTAAAGAATAGTCGGCTATGAGCCCCTTGTATATTCGGCTTCAACAAGAGTAAAAAGAGAAAGGTATAAGGCCTTAGGGAGAATCGGCAATAGTGGTCCTTTAGGAAGAGATTTCAGCTAGAACAAGTTAAAAGAAAGAGGAAAGAAAGTGACAGGTTTTTGGAGAGAAAAGAGTAATGAAGGAGAGGCTAAATGATGTTATGAAATTCGGCTACTCCTCCCTCCTATTTTTGGCCGAAAATACTAACCCAAGGAGTCCCCCAATCGGCCAACTCTATCAATTCCCTAGCTTTTCTCTTTATCTTTACATAAGAATAATCCAAAAATAAAACATCCATTATCTACCACCTTATCCGATTTTATAAAAAGAATTTAATCCAACCTTAAACTCCTCCCTTTTAGTTCCTTAATGCCGTCCACCTCCTTTGCCTCTTGTAGCAAAATAAAATCCTTTATTTGCTTCCCACGTTGCTCGAACCTAGGCCTATTTGCATAGATTGTGGCGTCACCTACCTGGGCCTTAAGTGGTGCCTCCAAGCCACTTAAACAGGCCTATATTTGTGTCAAATTTCTTCTATTAATCTTCTTAAGGCCACCTTGTTTTAGTTTCCTCTTTTACTTAACATTTCTAAATCATTTCCTTACATTTCCAGGTTTCCAAAAATGTTCACTTTCCTATTTTAACTTAACATTTCCAAGTTTCCAAAATGTTCACTTTCCAAGTTTCAAAAAATGTTCATCATACATTCATAATACATAAGTCATGCCATTTCGTATAATTAAATCAGAAATACATAGGCCCATTTTCAGGATGTTACAAATTCTCTTTGTAAAAGTTGTTTATCTATCAACAACCTTTCATTTTCTACCATAAATTTTAAAATTTCAGCATTTACATCCATGGCAAAATTTCTATACTTTGATACATTTATAAATTAATCCCCAAAATAGATAGATTAAGTTACTACGATCTCGAAAATATAAAATTACTAAAAATGGGACTTGATTACTTACCCAATTAAGCTTGCTTCATTTCCTTTCTCTTTCCTAGGGTTTCCATGTATTTTAGGGAAAAAGATTATAATAATAATATGTAACAGCCCGATTTAGGGCCTAGTTAGAATAGTGGTGTGAGACCACAAATCTGAAGTAGAAATATGTGTTTTATGATTTTTTATGAGGCCTATAATGTGTTTGCATGATTGTGTGAAAATATCATGAATAAATTTTATTAAATAGTGATTAAATTGTCCATTACAACTAAATTACAAAGATTAGAAAATATGATATTCTAGAAGATTTAAGTATGAAATAGCATCATAAAAATTATTAGAAGTCCTTATTTAGAAATTAGACCATTATATGTTAAGATGGACAAAAATGGGCATGGGAAGGGAAATCTCAAGAAAGGGCCTTAAGGGCATTTTAGTCATTTTGTTAATTAATAAATTAAAAAGGGAAAAATAAACCAAAATCTTGTCCATCTTCTTCCTCTAAGTGTCGAAATTTCCAAGGAGACATAGCTAGGGTTTCTTCAACTTCCAAGCTTGATAGTAAGAGCATCTTGGCCCTGCTTTTAATGTTCTTCGTATTTTTTAGACCCTCATAGCTCGGTTTAGCTATTTCTAGCTATATTTTGAGCTAGGGTTTATGTTCAAAATTTACCCATGTATGACATGCATGTAATTTTATGTTTTATGGAAGAATATGAAAGTTTGATGCATGATAAACATCTTTTTCTAAGTGATTTTCATGAAAAATGCACAAAAAAGACCAAATTGTAAAAGTTGTAAAAAATGGTATACATGAGTGAAATAGTAGAAATTGAAGGCTGATTTAGTTAAGATAATGTTTCGGCTAGGCTTGAAATACAAGAAAGTTGAATGAAAATCATTTAGCCTAGGGGCAAAAGTGTAATTATGTGGAAGTTTAAGGGTAAAATTATAATTTTCCAAAGTATGATTCACGATTCAATTTAGTCAATGTGAGTATTAAACAAGTGAAATTGTCATTATAGATCAAGAAACATGAAGCTCAGACCGAAATCGAGGCAAGAATAAAGTTGCGGACTAAATCGAACATCTATATACATTTTAAGTACTGAGGTAAGTTTGTGTGAAATTAAGGTTATATGTGTTACTATGTTTGAATTACTTATTATTTTGTGAAATGCTTATTATTTCCATGAAGTCGATTAATAATGTCTTGGTGAGAAAATGAATGAGAACATATAAGTTGAAGTCCTGGTTGAAGACTCGGAATAACAAGGATACCTATATCATGCCAAGAGATAAGGAAGGTCCCGTATAAGACCATTCTAGGATATGGCATCGGCACCGAATGTAGGTCTCGTATAAGACTATGTCTGGGACATGGCATCGGCACCATATAAAAAAGGTCCCGTATAAGATCATGTCTAGGACATGGCATCGGCACCATATAAAGAAGGTCTTGTGTAATACTATGTCTTAGACATGGCTTCGGCACCAAAGAAAGATCTCGTATAAGACCATGTGTGGGATATGGCATCAACATCGAGCTAAGAGATCTTGTGTAAGACCATATCTGGGATATGGCAGCGGTATCGAGAGGTGATATCATGTAAGACCATATCTGGGATGTGGCATTGATATCGAGATACATGCATGATGAGATTGAGTATCCTCAGATATTCCGGGTAATTCATCGGGTAAAAGAGCTAAGTATGTAAAGGTGATAAAATAGCTAAGCATGTAAAGATGATATAGAGCCAAGTTATACAAGGATGGCATTGAGTTCCATTTATGTTAAGGATGCTGAAAACTTTGAGTTTATGTTTATAATTGAATAAGTGCTAAACTATGTGACTAAGTGCATACAGGTACCATGAGTAAAATACAGGTTATGAAATCATAATGTGAGATGTGATGGGTAAGAGTAAGTATGAGTAAGTATGCCTAAGCATTTGAGACTTATGTTGCTATTGTTTCATGAGATGAAAGAGTTTATTATGAGCAATGATGTTGCTATATAAAATTTCATGCAAACTTACTAAGCTATATGCTTACCCCTCTCTTTTCCTTTTTCCTTGTAGTATCGCCAAGCTAGCTCAGGGATCGTAGAACGTCGGAGCTCGGATCAAACTACCAATCACTATTTTGGTATAGCAAAGTTGTTTTATTTTGAGTATGGCATGGATAGGAACTTAATCATTTTGAGTTATGTCATATTGGGAGCCAAAGTTGTAACAGCTCGATTTTGAGGCTAATCGAAACAGTGGTTTCGATACCACTAACCCGAAGTTGAGAAAAATTATTTTTATATTATTTCATGTGTTATAGCATGATTATATGGATGCATGAAAATTTTGGTGCTTTAATTTTAACAATTGTATGTGTAATTGTGAAAAAGGACTAAATCGCATAAAATGTAAAAGTTATATTTTACAAGGTAAAGGTACCTAATAGCTATAGAGTGTAAAAATGAAAGTCTTTAAAGTGAAATTAGGTCAATATAGGAGTGTTGGCTGGCCATATGGTATAGAGAGACAAGATCATTTAATTTTGGGTCAAAATTGGGTGAATTAGGTGAAAAAAGATGAATAAAATATGGTAAAAATAAAAACTATCATCTTTCACTATTCACTCTTCATCTCCACCGAAAATTTCATGCTTAGAGGGGTTTTGAAAGCTTGAAAATTTCAGCAACTCATCTTCTCTACAAGTAAGTGATTTTGGTGGTGTTATTTAATAATTTTTGTACTTTTGGAGTCCTCAAAGCTTAATCTAGCTAATGAGAGGACTAATTTGTGATGTGGCTGAAAGTATAGGGACTTGTCATGAGAATGGCTATGTTTTTAGCTGAGTTTTTATGGAAGAAAATGAATGTTAGGGAGATGAGAAACAACTTTTGTGAAAGGTGTTAGCATGAAAACACCTAATTAGGACTTGAATGCAAAGAATGAATTTGTGTCATAAATGCATGAAATAGATGGAATTGTGAGTAGTTGTAAGAGAAATAAATGTTCAAATAGGCTTGTCTAATGAGAAAATGTGTTGAAAAATAATTTACGAGCCTAGGGGCAAAATCGTAATTTTACCATAGTACAAGGGCAAAATGGTCATTTTTGCCTAAGTGTAGATTTTGATGCATTATGATCATAGAATGATATAAATGAGTGAATTCTATTGTTATAGATCAAGAAGAGCGCGGGATTAATCTTGACCGTTGAAAAGGTAAAGTTGCGGATTAAACTGCCAATCGAAACGTTTTGCACCGAGGTAAGTTTCTGTGTAAACAATGCATTTTATATACACATAGTTGTTGTTGATAAGTGCATGGCATGATTGAGAACATGTATGATTCAAGTGGATTGGATTTGATAGTTATTGTATAGTTTCGTATGAATGACGAAATAGCTATATAAATGTGTAATAATAACACTTGACGGTGGGCTAAGTGCGATACCACCTTATTACTTAACTACGATGGGCTGTGTGTGATACCATCGTTTATTACATTATTTATTCGGTTGTGTGCGATACCACTATAATTACCCTTTTTGGTGGGTTTTATGCAAAACCACCCTATTAACGATTGATGGTGGGCTAAGTGCAAAACCACTGGGTGATTTGGCATTGTGGTTAGATTAGTGAGAAATTATGATGTATTGTATCATGAGAATTTGTGGTGATAAGTGCAGGGTTGCAAGTGAATGAATGTAAACATTAAGCTTGTGACATAGTTGGGATATGGTAAGGGATGAAATGAGCAAGCATAACTGTGAATGTGGATTGTTTTTGTTTAGTATAATGTTATTTGTTGTTTAGCACATACTATGATGTTATTTGTTTACATGTAAACTTATTAAGCTTAAAGCTTGCTCCCCTTTTCTTTTCCCTTGTCTTATAGATTTAAAGAGTCGGGTCGGGATACGAAGATAATTAAAGATTCCCCATACCATCAGCTCACCTCGGTATATCTAGACTTAGTACATTTGAGTGTGACATGTATAGGGGCTAGACTAGGTAGACGGTTTTGTTATTTTGGCCAAGAGTGTGTTGGCCCTTTTGTTGAGAAACTCTTGTGTATATAGCCCTAGTTGTTGGCTCTTTGTTATATATATGAAAATATGAAGTTATTCATGGAAGTCTATATTGCAAAATATAAGTTGTTTAGTGATATGTTGAATGGATTCATGTTATTTGAGTTAGGGTGGCAAAAAAAGCTTGGCAAATAGCCTTATTCTTGTCCATACGGGTAGGCACACGGGCGTGTGTCTAGGCTATGTGTGACACACGGTCAGTCCCATGGGTGTGTGACCAGGCCATGTGTCCCCGGCATGATAGTTTCTCCAAGTCAGTAAGCTTTGTAGTAAGCACACAGGCAGAGACACGATCGTGTGTCTTAGCCGTATGGAAGGCACGGCCACGGACATGGGCGTGTGCCCAGGCCGTGTGAAGTTTGCACCTTGAATTTGGAATTTAAATTGCCACACGGTTGAAGCACACGGGCGTGTGACAGGCCGTGTGGATTAAGTCAGGGGCGACCATGGGCTAGCCATATGGGCGTGTACTAGGCCGTGTGATACAAGTCAGTGTCGACCACGGGTGTCAAACACGGGCGTGTAGCCCCTGTTCAAGTAAAATTTTCCTAAGTGCGTAAAAGTTTCTGATTAATTCTCGAAACCTTTCGGAAGCCTGTTTAGGGCCTCGTAGGCCCATTATAAATATAGAGGTGTGTAAGGAAAAAATTTAGTTTGGAATGGAATTTGATAGCCCAAAGTTGTAGGACCATGTGAATTAAGTTTGGTAATGCCACGTATCCGGTTCCAACGTAGAATACGGGTAAGGGGTGTTACAAAAGTGTTGGCTACTAAGGTTACTCACTCTTTTTGTATATGGCCAATAGAAAATGGCCAATAGTTGTCAAGTTTTATTCATTAATGATGATAATGTTTTATGATGTAAAAGTTTATGCAATTGATGGAGTTATATGTGAGGAGTATGAATAATGATTTAGGGGATCCTTCATAGTGCATGATTGCTATGTTATGTGTTGCTTGAATTGGTATAAGTGTGTTTATGTTTCAGGGTGGCAATTGGCTTGGAAAATAGCCTCTAATTGTCCACACGGGTAAACACGTGGGCGTGTGTCTAGGCCGTGTGTGACACACAGTCAGCCCTATGGGTGTGTTAATAGGTCGTGTGTAACATCCTGAATTAGGGGCTGGTTGAAAATTTAATTATTCGTTCCCATGTGTGCATGTGTGCTTGAAATAAATATTATGATTTATTTGGCATGTTCTAAGGTCTAGAATTAAACCTGAGCTAGGCCTGACTTAGGGTTAAAATTTTTTTTTTTGTGTTAAAAGGAGGAAACTAGGTGACATAGAGGTTAAGAAAATTTTTAAAAGGAACTTGACACAAGGATCTAGTTGGCTAAGTGGTTCCATGCGTGTTGGAGGTGAAGGGGGGAGCGCAGGTCACAAGTTCGAGTGACAGGAGGTACGCTCTGCGTTTTGTTTTTTTAGGAAGTGATGGGCTAAAGTAGGAAGGCCTTAAAATTAATTGGTGAAGGTTCATGGCATGAAAGTCCAGGTGGTAGGAGTGGCGTGGGGCGCCATTTAAGAGTGTAGAAGAGGCAGGTCTCAGGTTCGAGGGACGCAAGGAACAATTATTTTGGGCTTTTATGTTAGAAGGAAGAGGGCCAAGAAGAAGGCCTTATAAAATAAATAAAAGGGTATTTGACATGAAAGTCTTAAGGAGAATTGGCATGAGGCGTGAAGAGGCGTGGAGAGGGTGGAGGTTCCGAGTTCGAACCTATGAAGCAAAGATTTGTTTTTTTATTTTTTATTCTTGCCACGTGAAAGGGAGAGTAGGTGATGGTATGTTTGTGGACTCTTGAAGGGATATGAATGAGCTTTATTTTTGCATGTATTCGGCTGGGGGATAGCAGTTTTTGCAATTTTATTTTCACTCAAATTGTTGAGAGTAGCTAGGAGATAAGAAGTTAGATAAACTTTGATTAAATCTTTAATAATTGAGAGCTGAAATTATCAGCAGAGGAATTGGCCGGCATTGGGACTCCTTGGGGGGCTGTTCAAAATTGATTTTTGTACAGCAAGAAGTGCCCAAAATTCCAGCAACTTTTTCTTCTTTCTCTTCACTACTGCTGCCGAAATTCCCTAGGCAATTGCTCAAAATTTTCCAGCATTCTTTTTCTTTCCACTCAAACCGAACCTTGATTTGTTGTGATAGTTAACCATAGTCGAATCTTCTTTTTCTTTTTTAACTGTCGGCCGAATATTGAACAGGAGTGGAGGCTTTCTTTTAATCGATTTTGGAAGGTATGTATGCATGGCCGAATGTTATTTCTTCTTTTTCCTCTCCTCTGTCGACTTCTAGGAAGGTAAGAGCCAATTTTGGCATTTGATATCAAAGGTGATAATACTCTTTTGAAACTGACATATTGTAGGGTCTCCGGGATATTTGGAACAATCGATCTAAGCCCTATTCTCTAGCAGTCGACTTTGGTAAGTAGTGGTAAGGCTTCATTTTAAGATCATCGGTTCTTTGATATATATATATATATTCAAAAGCTGAAGGCTATTGATATGGTGTGTGAATGCCGCTTGTAGGGAAGTGAAGCTGATTCACACGTAATGTGTGGTGGTTGATAATCAAAAGACGTTTAGGTAAGGTTTCGGGTTCAGGAGAAACCCTTTGGGAATTACTTTGGTTTGGCCGAATGGTCAAGGGCACTAACTTTCATGTATGGCCGAATATAGGGCAAGGGAATCTTGTGTGGCCGATTGTCTCTCTGAGAATTTAGAGCTATCGTTAGAAACAGGTGTGTACATACACACTTTATAACTAATTAATGTGCTAAGTATTTTGTGTATGCTAAATCGGATTTGTGTAGCTTCGGATTTAATACCATAAAGGTATAAGCAAGGCTTCAGGTAAGTCCTTGTCGTTATGAGTTCTTTATGATGCTTTTGGGAAGCATGACATATTTGGTATATGTGATTAAAAATATATGGTTAATGATAAATCCAGTGTATGTTGCTAAATAAGCATGTTGGCATGATTTCTGTTAAATATCATGGATTGATGTGGGATATATGAGTGGAGGGGGAAGTGATATTCGTGTCGACGGACACCAGTGGTTTGGTACCACATTTCGTGACTACGGTCACCAGAGGTTTGGCACCTCCAGAGGTTTGGCACCTCCAGAGGTTTGGCACCTCATAGCGTCTCGTCCCAGTGGCTTAGCACCACAGTGGGTTGGCCCCACGGATTATATTATGGGATCGACGCCAGTGATTTGGTATCACACGTGGGTTGGCCCCACCAGTGGTTTGGCACCACAATTATTAATGACTATTGTGACTTTAAAGTCACCAGTGGTTTGGCACCATCAGTGGTTCGGTACCACACGGGGTAGAGAAAGGTGTTTGGATGGCTAGGTTGGGTGCATAATTTAGTGCATGTTAATTTGTTATAAATTGTGTATGATGTTGCATTAAACCGAGAAAAGGGTTACACACTGAGTCTTGGTGGCTCACCTTTTCCTTTAATATTTTTCAGGTGACTCGTAGATCGCGGATGTGGAGCCGGATGGACTCGAGGTGGCCATGCAGTGAAATTATGGACTAGATGAACTTTGAATTATTTTTATTTTATTTTTGTTTTGTTTATTTAAGTTGTAATAAGGCCTCCTAAGATTATTTTTATTATTTTACATGTTTGGGATGAATTATTTAAATTGCTTAATAACTTTAAAATGGTTACACAAGTTTCTTAAATTCAAACGTAAATGATTTTCTTTTGTACCATCGGGTACAACGACAAATTTGGTAACAACTTGACTTAATATTTTTTTAAATGAACTAAGTATTGCTTTCTTTATACACCTCAATTGTTTTTAAAATAAGACAACATCTTTTACTATGAACAAAATCGGCTAGACAAGGGTTTTCCAAAATGTTTTCATCTATAACATACCGAATTTGGCCATAACGTTTGGGCCGAGTTTGGGGCGTTACACCGTGTGTCCCCTGCATCAACTTGCGAGAATTTGATTCGTCACATGGGCCAGCACACGGGCGTGTGCCCATGCCGTGTGCTCTTAAGAGGTTGATGACATCATAAACAGAGAACCCCACGGGCAGAGGACACGGACGTGTCTAAGCAGTGTGAAAGACACGGGTTATAGACACGGGCGTGTGTCCAACCGTGTGAAAACTCCTGTAGGTTCGAAGGGAAAATAAATTCCACATGGGCTAGGGACATTGGCGTGTGAGACCACACGGGCATGTCCCAAGTCACACGGGCTTGTGACCCCTATTTAGGTAAAAAATTTCTAAGAGTGTAAAAGTTTCCAGTTGAACTCCGAAACTTTTCGGATGTATGTTTAAGGCTTCGTAAGCCTATATTATGCATGTTATGATCAAGGATGAAAGGTTTTAAGTTGAAATGAAATTTTATAGCCCAATAATACATGTTTCAAGCAAGGTTAAGCACGGAAACGCCTCGTATCCTGTCTCGGTGTCGGACACGGGTAAGGGGTGTTACATAATATGATATTTCTATTTAAATTTATTATCATCCATTAATTTTTCAACATTCCAATTTAGTCATTTTCTTTTTCTAATTTTACATAGATGATTCATCAAAAATATCTACTAACTCCATTTAATGGTCTAATTGTCATATAAGGACCTCAATTTTTGAATTCCATAGCTAATTAATCCTTATAGCTACTAGAATTCAACTTTTGCATTTTATGCAATTTGGTCCTTTCCATAATTAAACATGAAATCAATAAAATTTTCTTATCAAAATTTTCGTACGTCTTTCCTATCATAATGCAGACCATGCAATAATATTAAAATAAATTTTTTATGACTTAGATTTGTGGTTCCGAAACCATTATTCCGATTTCATTAAAAAAAGGGCTGTTATAGTTAGTTTCTAACTAGATTACTTAAAGTCTAAATAGCACAGTATTCCATACAAACTAGAAGTATTATATCTTTGGCAAATACTCATCTCATATTTCATTTTTATCTCTTAACACGAATGTCTCCTTCATATAGCAGAATATCATGAAATCAAATTCTTAGCAACTCAAGTTATGGTTACTATACGCCCACCTGTATACTCCAAAATGGTCATTTGGGCGAATAACACCATGCCAGGCAGACTGTCTACTTCTATACGCCCAAAAATTTAGATCTACCAAAATTGGGTGTTACATAATGTTTTGATGGTATAGGTTAGAATTGTTTTTAAACTCATTTCGTTGGCATAAGTTGTTCATTTTAGGTAAATTGATCATTATGTCTTGAGACATGTAGATTAGGTCTTGAGACATCAAGAGCAAGAATGAACATTTCGTATTTTTTCCAATTTGGGTCTTAAAACATGCTCGACACATAATGCATTATCTTGAGAAAAAGAAACCCTTGTCTCGAAACAACTAAACATCAAAGCTAAATTAAGAAAATAAGAGAAGTATGTCTCAAAACTAGTCTGGAGATATGTGACCCTTATCTCGAGACATATCAACTTTAAAGAAAAAATAGAAATCAAGGAGTTGGTCTCAAAACCAACTCCCATTGTCTCGAGACATATCAACTTAGAAGCAAAAATAGAAATCAAGGAGTTGGTCTCAAGACCAACTCCCATTGTCTTGAGACACATTGTTGAACCTTAGTATTTTGAGTTGGATTTTTAATCCTAACTCTAATTTTGGATCCATGTAATCTCAAGACTCGATAATTTAATATATTCAATATCTAGGATGCTTGTATGTGGTAATGAATGATGATTAATTGGATATGAAT
Source organism: Gossypium rotundifolium (assembly GCA_025506655.1). NCBI lineage: Eukaryota > Viridiplantae > Streptophyta > Magnoliopsida > Malvales > Malvaceae > Gossypium > Gossypium rotundifolium. The sequence goes on along the minus strand of CP106729.1, from coordinate 94,469,465 downwards.
GCAAATGTTAAGCTAAATTCAGAAAATGAAATTAATTGATTTCAATTGCTTAGGCAACATAATGTGGCGTCACATATTCGGATCTAACGATCGGGTTAGATGTGGGGTGTTACGCTTTGCACTCAATTGAGCCCTTGATGTTAAAATTTCAATCAATTAAGTCCTTTGCCCATTAAAGAGCAACGACAATTGTGTTGAGGGGTTGTTTTTACCATTTGATGTGCCACGTGGTGAAATATGATGTTTTATATCTAAAATAATTAAATAAATAATAAAACTTATTAAAAAAACCATAAAAATGATATAAAATCATAACAATATATAAAAATTAAAAAAACGTGAATAAAATTTTAAATAACAAAATTTTAAAAATATATAAATTATAAATAAATAATTTTAAAATTATGAAAAATATTTTAAAATATTACAAAAATATAGAAAAGTGCAAAAATTATAAAATGAAAATTAAAATGACAAAGTATATGAATTACGAAAAATAAAAGCTATAAAATTTATGAAAAGTTAAAATATAGAAAATTTTAACAATATTACAGAAATAATAAACTTTAAAAATATTATAAAATATAAAAAGAATAAAAATTATAAAACAAACTAAAATATATGAAAAAAATTATAAAATCTTTTTGTTTTTCATTTGCATACTAACCATCATTTGATCCCTAAAACTATCAATTATGCTCATCCATCACAAAACTCCCCAAAGCATGTACCCTTTTGTCCATCGTCGATGATAGATAAGGTTTGAGATGCAGACTAAGGTGGAGAAATATGTTACGATGGCAAGTGTCAATTGAAGTTGTATATAAAATTGTAGATATTTTTTATATTTTTGTGTAATTTTGTATAAATTTTATATTTTGCAGATTTTATTAGTTTTGAATAATTTGTAAAAATATTTAATTCATATAATTTTATAATTTTTTACATATCTATATTTCTATAATATTTTAATAATTTTCATATTTTTAAATACTTTTCGTATTTTAAAAAATTATTTTCATAATTTATATAAATTTTTAAAAATATTTAATAATTTTAATTATTTAAAATAGTTTTTATAATTTATATATTTTGTGTCATTTAGATTAAATTAGTTTTTTCATCCGTGTGAAGCTTACAATTTATATAAGTTATTTAGAATATAATATATTTTAAATATATTACATGCATAATTTTGCAAGGAAAGATATTAAAATTTAAATAGTATAAAAAAACTATTTTATAATTAAAAGATATTTACAAGAATTTTAAAAAATAAAGATGTTATTATATCTTATTGGTGCATCCAATTATATTATCATTATTTATGTTAGAGATTTTAGTTTTAAAATTTAATTATGATTTAATGCATTATGTTTAAGGTTGTATTATTATTATTATTATTATTATTATTATTATTATTATTATTATTTTAATGAGGGTAGAACTGTAACATCCTAGATTAGGGGTTATGCGTTCATGCATAATTCATGAGTAGTAGGATTTGGCAATGTTTGGAAGTGAATTAAGGGTTTTTAAAATCCTAAGATAGAAGAGAAAGCTTTGGACAATTATTGGTTTTTAGGTTAAAGAGGGGGAGCTAGGCTAAGGTAGCCTTAAGAAAAGTTTTGGGGAGTTTAGGACACAAGAAGTGATGTGGAAAAGTGGCAAGGGACGCCACCTAAGGTGCAAGGGTTATGGCATCAAGTGAAGTATTTTGAGGGAAGAGGTTCGAATCCCATTGTGTGCATCTTTGCTTAATAGCATGTTTACTATGATATGTGGTGTGCATTTTTAGAACCTTGGAAATGCTTTAGAAAATATTAAGTCTTAAGAGGAAATATAAGGAAATAGAAGGAAATGCAAGGAAATGTAAGGAAATATAAGGAAATGTAAGGAAATGAAAGGAAATGTAAGGAAATGTAAGGAAATGTAAGGAAACTTGGAAATGATTTAGAAATGTTAAGTTTCAAAAAGAGGAAAGTTAACATTTTGGAAACCTAAGTAAAATAGGAAAGTGAACATTTTGGAAACCTAAGTTAAAAGAGGAAAGTGAACATTTTGGAAACCTAGGAAATGTCAAGTTTAAAGAGCCAAACGAAAATTTTTGGAAACTTGGAAATGACTTAGAAATGTCGAGTTTTAAAGTTTAAAAGAGGAAATTAAGGCAAGGTGGCCTTAAGAGAAAAAGTATGTGAAATTTGACACACAAACAGGCTTGGAAAAGTGGCCTGAAGATGCCACTTAGGGCCTCTAGAAATGGCGCCACATGCAAGTGTATTTTGGCCAGGGATCAAGTCACTTAGGAAGCAAATAAAAGAAGTTTTATTTTGCTACAAAGAGCAGAGAGGTGGACGGCATGTGGGCTCTTAAAAGAGGAGTTTTATCTCCTTTAGAATTTCGTCTAATTAGGAGATAATTGTTGGATTAATTCTTTTGATAAAGTGATAATTATCACATTGGAAGAGTGGTGGCCAAGTAGGGGACTCTAGCCTAGTAATTTCGGTTATAAAAGGGAAAGAAGGCCATTCATTCATTCATTTACTCTTCCTTTGCCGAATTTCTTAAGCAGATTCTCCTCTCTCTGAAATTCCTCTGCTTTTATTCTCCCTTCTCTTTTCTTTCTAATCCCTCCAAAAGCCGAAAGTTATGAGAGCATCATTTAGCCATAGCCGAATCTCTGAAGGTTGAAGTGAAGGTGCAATGATTCCTTCAAATAAGGGTAAGATCCAAGTTTAGTTTCCATTCTTTTATATTTTAGACTTATCGAAAATTAAGGACTAATTTCGATTATTAATCTTGGCCGAATCATGGAAGGAGAAGTTCTTTTCCCGAAGGTACACCATAGGCCGCGTGTTCCCTAGTTATTCGGTGAATTTCGGGATTTAAGATCCTTAAGGTAAGTGACTATGAACATTCAGCCAAGACCCTATTTTTGTAGTAGATCTATTATTATGTGTTTTAAGCTGAAAACTAACCGATTCAAGAGATCTAGTGAGTAGCCGATTTCAAAGGGGGAAGAATACAAGTTTTCGGGATTTGATTTTTTATTCAATCGGCATTAAGGTAAGTACACAAATCCTACTAGGATTTGGTTTTATGGCCGAATAGGCCTTTGCTAAATATTACCATGTTGGCTGAATGTAGGCATTAAAAATCTAAGGTAGTAGATCGGATTTCAGGATTTGAAGTGAAATCGTTAAGCGAATCAGGTGTGTACCCTACCCTAAGTTCTAATATGTTCATGGCTATGTTTTAAATTAAATGTGTTATTAAGAATGTGAAAAGCATGTCTAAGGTACAGTGTGTACCCCACACTAATCTTAATAGATTTATGGCTTAAACTTGATATATGTGTTAATATGAAAGTGTAAGAATGTGGCTAAAGTACCATGTTATGGTACAAAGTACTCAGGTATGTTTTCCTACTCCTACTAGGATTACGAAATATGTTATACTTAACATGTGAAAAGTGACATGAATGTGAATTTAAGTATGATATGCATGATATGAATAATATGGGGCATTCGGGTTATTTGAGAAAGGGGAAGTGAATGTGATGACTTCGGTCTCACTATCTGAATGTGGTGACTTCGGTCACATTATCTGAATGTGGTGACTTCGGTCACATTATCCGAATGTGGTAACCGGTTACATTATCTCGAATGTGGTGTCTCATGACACAATTATCTGGTGGCTATGCCACGAATTTTATATGGGCGATGAGCACGTCGACTGCAGTGACTGCCTTCGATGGTGTGTAGCGGATGGAGGGTTGACTTAGTAGTCCCCACGGTGTGCAGGATGGTATGGGTGGAGTGTAGCGGATGGCATATAGGTTTGGGTTCGGGATTGCATCATCATCTTGAATCATTAAATGTGAAATTATGATATGTATGAATATGATTTGTTATGCTGAATTTGTTAAGACTTAGTGTTTGTGTACACATTAAGTCATTGACTCACCCGCTAGGGAACATGTTTGTGTGACGAGCAGTGATGGACCGGGTTCGGTAGAAGCTTAGGGATGGCCATGCACAGCAAGAAATTTACGACTTGGACTTCTATTTAATTTTAAGTAATTTATAGTTTATTTTGGTTTTAATTTTGGGAAATTATTTGATGTAATAAGGCCGTAGTAGCGTTTACTTTACTTTTATTTATTGAGCATACAATCTTTATATTTATTAAAAGATTAAGTAAAATTAATTTAATTCAAAGCCCAACGTTTTGTCACCTAAATCAAAAGGATTTTTAATAACGAAATAAACCTATTTTCAACTCAAGCCCAACCCAAAACAAACTTTCTTTAAAAACACACAAGTTTTTCCTAAGTAACAAAAGAATTTGAAATGGTTTACACTGGGGAACATACCAGATCCGGTCAAGGCTCGTGGGCCGGGTTTGGGGTGTTTCAGATAAAGAGTCCTAACCAAAAACCAACTGCTATTTTTTAAAACATGTTACTCCTTAGTAGGCCAAAAAATAATTCAAATACCTATGGTGTCGAAATAACCCACGACCCAAGTAGAAAAATTTTTTTCGTTTTGATTTTTTTTATACATTTTATTACATCCATCAATTGTATATCTTTACTTACTATTATTTAAATCTCTCATTAAATTAGTGTCATAAATTAACTGAGCACCAACTTGATTAAGGAAATTACTAAAATATTCTTTTTATTTAAAATAAATTTTATTATTCAACAATATTTTTTATTTTAAAACAAACAATAAAAATATCTTTATAGTGAGGTTTGAACTCAAGCCAAATGCATTAAAAAATATTAAATTTATCACTCAACCAAAATTTTCTATTAATGTATTTTATACATTTTTTAAATACACGTTTTCACTCACATACGTTTGTAACAAAAATTCTAATATTTACAACTACTTTATTTATCCATAATTTAAGTCCTCTTAGATATTAAATTTGCTAATTATTAGTTCATATTTTGATAATTGCTTCTCTTCTTCTTCTTTTTCTCAATTAGTAATTCATAGTTGATATTTAAGTAGTAAGATTCAACTTATTTCCTTGGGTGGATTCTGAGTTCTGAATACATTACTTTTGATGGTTCTCAAATTTCAAAGACAAAGGAATTAAAGCTAAGATAACAACATAAAGCAAGAATTGCGGTGATACAAGAGTACAGGTGTAACATCCTGAAAAGGGCCTATGCATTTTCGGTTTAATTGTACATAATGACATGTCTTATGCGTTATGAATAAATTTTGAATAATTTTTGGAAACCTGAGAATGTATGGGAGTGTTACGTTAAAAAGAGGAAAGTTGATATTTTGGAAACCTAAGTAAAATAGGAAAGTAAACATTTTGGAAACCTAAGTGAAATAGGAAAGTGAACATTTTGGAAACCTAAGCAAATAGGAAAGTGAACATTTCTAGAAACTTGGAAATGTAAGGAAATGTCATGTTTAAAGAGCCGAACGAAAATTTTTGGAAACTTAGAAATGACTTAGAAATGTCGAGTTTTAAAGTTCAAAGAGAAAATTAAGGCAAGGTGGCCTTAAAAGAAAAAGTTTGTGAAATTTGACACACAAATAGGCTTGAAAAAGTGGCCTGAAGATGTCACTTAGGGCCTATGGAAATGGCGCCATGTGCAAGAGGAATGGGCCTGGGTTCGAGTCACTTGGGAAGCAAATAAAGGAGGTTTTATTTTTGCTCCCAGAAGACTGAGGTAGACGGCACATGCTTCTAGAAAGGAGGTGTTTTATTTTCATAAATATTGGATTAAAAAGGGTGATAAATAAAGGATTTTTTTTAAATTGGAGAGATAAATGTTGGATTAAATGTTTTTAATAAAGTGATAATTAAAGGATAATATAATCACAAAGGAAGAGTGGTGGCCAAGTAGGGGACTCTAGCCTGGTAAATTCGGCTAAGGGAGGAGAAGTGAGGCCATTCTTCCATCTTTTCTAAGTGATTGCCGAAAATTCCCTAGCCCACTCTTTCTCTGTCGAAATTTTCCTTAAGCAAAAATCCATCTTTTCTTCTTCTTTTCTCTTCTACTGTCAAAACCAAAACCTCTTTGATCCCTGTTTAAGTCTCCATAGCCGAATCTTTGTGGCTTCAAACAAGGGTGCCGTCGACTGTGGTGTTAAGGTAAGAACAATGGATTCTTATTGTTCAATCTCTTTAATCAAGATTTAGGAACCGACCCTTTTGGTTGTCTCTTGGCGAATATTAAAGGAGGAATTCGGGATTTGAGATCTAAGGAATTTGACTAATCGAGAAGAGAATTTCGGATTCAAGGATTTAAGGTAAGAAACTATAAGATCCAAAGGCTTTGTTTTAAGTGTTAGAAGTGGATCTAATGAGATATAATGTAGGTTTCAACATCTCCATAGCCAAGGGTACTTTTTGGGATCACAAGGTATGTGTTTAAGACATTCGGCTAAAGGCCTATTTTAAATGTTTGGATTTATTATCAGAAGCCGAAAACTAACCCGTGGAATAATATAGTGTTTAGCCGATTTCACAAGGGAGGAATATAAAGTTCCGGCATTTGATTCTTAAATTCAATTCGGCAACAAGGTAAGTAATACTAATCCTATTAGGATTTGGATTAGTGGCCGAATGGTCTTTTTAAATAGAAAGTGATGAATTTATGTAGGATTTGAGATCTAAATTTGTAAATCGGTTTTTCTTCAGGATTTCGAGGACTTCGTTAAACGAATCAAGTGTGTACCCCACACTACTTTATAATATGTTTCATGGCCTGTTTAATTGAGATATGTGATATTAAGAATATGAAAGTGGCTAAAGTACCATGATATGGTACTAAGTACTCAGGTACGTTTCCTACTTCTACTAGGAATATGAAAAACGTTATTTGAACATGAGAATATGATAAGAATGTGAACTTTGGCATATTATGCATATTATTATTATGGGCATATGGGTTTATTTTGAAAGGGGAAGTAAATGTGGTGACCTAAGACCACGAACACGATGACCTAAGACCGTGATATCTGAAAAGTGGTGACCTAAGACCACAGTAATCTAAAAGTGGTGACCTAAAACCACGAATGCGGTGATCTAAGACCGCGATTTGGTGTGTAGCGGAAGGAGGGTCGACTTAGTAGTCCCACGTGTGTTTGGCGAGTGTCTGGGGTGTGTAGCGGATGGATAATTAGGTCTGGGTTTGGGAATGCATCATAACTTGTATTTTATGTTTTGAATGTGTAACTATTGTATGCCTGATTCTATTATGATTTAGTGTCGTGTACACATTGAGTCTGTTTGACTCACCCCGTTGTGGGAATATTTTTTTTCAGGTGATGAACAGTGATGGACCGGGACGGCAGAACTTGTGGTGGCCATGCACAACATGAAGTTTATATTTTCATGGACTCTTAATTTATTTTAGTATTTTGAATTATTTGGAAATTATGATTTGATGTAATAAGGCCACAAGGCCATGATGAACGATTTTATTTCTGCTTGTTGTTTAATTGTGTTTTAAAAATTTTGATTGAGTTAAAGACTAAGTATTTTATTTTAAAATATACTCTATATGTTTTATCACTTAAAATTAAAAAGGGTTTTCTAATATAAAAATTCAAATTGGTTTTCAACACAAGCCCAACCCAAACAATTTGCTTTAAAATCGCACAAGTTTTTCACAAAGTAACAAAAGAATTTGAACCGGTTTACTTGAGGAACATATCAGATCCGGTTCAGGCTCGTGGGTCGGGTGTGGGGTGTTTCAACAGGAGAGAGATAGAGAGAGAAGGGCAACGTTTTAAACATGAGAACTAGTAAACAAAAATCTACTTAAATGGTCAAAAAGCAATTGATGATGGGATTGTGGTCATGGGACCAGACAAGAAATCCACCATGAAATTTTAGGTTAATTTTGAATAAACTCAATTTTTTTTAAAAATTAATTCGAATAATTTAATTTAATTAAAAATTTATTAACACTTTCCATTCAAATAATCTCCCGGTGCTCGCCAAGAGACTTTACCATCAGACTAAAGGACCAAATGCAATAACTATCTAACCCATGAGGCCCAATACGTTAGCAAAAGACAGTTGGCAGCAAGCCAACCTCTAAGCCATAGCTTTAAGCCCCAAGCATTTGTGGCAGGCCAGGACTGGTGCACTGTTAAGCTTGCACGCTGTCGCTGTTTCGTGTAAAAGTTTGAATCGTTTCATCGACAGATAGCATTGTAATGCGTAGAACAATTTTATAACATATAATCTATCATTTTACGTCCATGTAGAATGCAATAATAAAGTAAGTGCAATATTATTTTCATTACAAAATAATGACATATGGACCAAGAATCAAACCACAAGCAGCAGTAGTAGGGAAGTTTCTACAAAAGGATAAGTTACAGTGGGTAGACATCGCCAGCCAGCAATATAGCAATATTATTAAGGGGTGTTCAGTGAAATTTCGGATTTTGCATTTTTGGTAAAGAAAAAAACCATCTTTCTGCACCAGGACAAGTAGCATTGTAAAGGGGCAGCTAGGAGGAAATAACTGGCAAGTTCTTGAAAAGTAGGCAAGGACCAAGCGATTAGTTCTTGAAAAGTTCCAAACAATGTTCTTGGTCCAGGTTCCTGCCCCAGAACTTACTGTAATACTCAGCATAAGTAAAATCCCTGTATACGGCTCCACATCCATGTTGGGTGAGAGGTTTTGCAGGGCTGATCAGGGCATGATCGTAAGGGCAGAGGAAGGAAGCAACAGACATCCTTGGCTTATCGGTATTTACGATTGCCCGATGCCACACGCTCTTGTACTTCCCATTACTTAATGCCTGCAACATTAGGAGTTTCATCCTCAATAACTTGCACATTTTCCTTCCACCCAATGAAAAAAGAAACGCATACCTGTAATTGATCACCAATGTTAATGACAAAAGCATTTGGTTGGGGATTAACAGCAAGCCACTTGCCATCTTTGAGAACTTGAAGACCCGCCACTTGGAGGTCTTGAAGTAAAATCGTAAGAGCATTGGGGTCTGTATGTCCAGGTAATCCGTATGTCAGCTCTGGTTCCGGGCATGGCGGGTAATAGTTCACGGCCATATGCTGCCCTTGCTCCCCTAGAACCTTCTTTATGTAATCTTTTTCCAGGCCTAAGCTCTCTGATATTAGCTCTTGTAATCTGTAACCAAGCTCTCGAACTTGTACACAGTAATCACTTACGATTTGCCTATCAATTCAACACATATGGATGTAAAAACATATGGATGCAAATATCTCTGGTTTTAATAAAAACATGCGAGTAATTACAGTGATTAGAGGTGCTACTTTCTAAGTGTTTTTATCATACGATAAATATATGTCAAATTTTTGCGTCTTCGAGTGAACCGAAATCCATAGCTACAGTATAACTCGAATTGAAAGTCACCAAGATTATCACGGAAGTAAAACATCTTTTGTCAAAAAGTAAGGTCAAATGTTACAGGCGAATCAATATCTTTTTACAGACGGGAAACAAATCTTAAATCTTGAAGTCGTAATGCCGTTAAATGGAGAAAGTTCATGGGGACTTTCATAAATAAAATAAACCCCTAAATGCAATTGTCACACGTCCCGTCCCCAGCTCATCACCAACATCAAAATTATTAGTTTACCATTGAAAAACAAAATACGAGAACTGAAGCACCGCCACTCCCAGTCTAAAAATATTCAATAATCGTATGTAGTGACAGTTGTATAAAATAGGGAAAACAAATACTGTAGAAGCGGATGATTCGGCTCCTTGTAATCAGAGCTCCTTTGGGCCCCAAATGTTCGATTAAAATTATCTAATATGATTACGTCAACACGGCTTTTAGCCCATGATGTCACTCATTTTCCTCCCTAAACCAAAAACCAATCCTACCTACTAGATAAACGGTTCTGATCTCAGCTTTGGTTGCCGTCATCACCGCTAATTACGCTATACTAATAAAGTGAGAGCGGGATGGGATAAAATATTTCTGACTAGGTCGACGGAAGAAGACTTCAGTAATCAAATGACAAAGCTCCTTGCCTGTCCTCTATCTAGAAAAGGCCATAAGCCTCTGGCCCACAGCCAACCCATTTATATATTAATTTTTAATAAATTTAATATATAATTATTTTTACCAAGTTTTGACATCTATAATAAAATTGGAACATAATCACATGGTACATGGGAGACTTGAATTTATTTATTTTTATATAATGGGTGACTTGATTGTACAATCGATAACTAAGGGAATGGGGGTACATAAAAAAGTTTAATCATTATCTTGTTATAAACAAGTTTACCTTTTTTAAAGAAAAAGGCTTGAATGTTGATACAGTCATACAGAAGCCGACATCTATTGTCTGAATTTTGTTCAAGCACTTCGTATTTCGTAAACAACTCGGAAATGCGGCACGTGCTTTACTAGACAATTAACGGGTAGCTCTTCCTAAAGGCCAAATTTTTTAGCCATTTCTTTTGACCTTTTTTGGACGGAAATAATTATTTACCCCCTAAAAGATTCCAAGACTCTTTTCCAATTACGGCTGTTCTTTTTTACCTCCTACATCTTTTTCTTTCTTTCGTTTTTTTTTTTTAAAATTATCTTAACCAGTTTTGTTCTACTATTATATTTTAATCTTCACTCATGTAAGCTCAACTTTACAACCAAACCGTAATTTGACCAATCACCGCCTATTACTAAATTGTAATTAATGCAACTGTTGGGAGCTTAATTATGTTGTCAGGTTTATGAATAGCAGTATGGCCTTAGTCTAGATTTTGCTTTGCTAGGCACGGAGAGGAGGGGAATTGAGATTTTATAACCAAACAATACGGCATGTAAGTTAATTTGCGGTCGACTGTACATCTCCTAGAAAAACGACGTCAGCACATGGCTAGGGGCCATTATGTAAAAGACTCTGGACTTTGTTAAAGAAGAAGAAGATTTATATTGTTTAGCAGGGGCTGACAGACTAAAATCCTATGCTTCGATGTTTCTTATTTCCTAAATATAGTCTCTACGAAACTTTAAAGAAGAATCCCATAGTTACAATTCATCAAAAGATCTTTTTAGATAATAAAACAGATCATTTCACGCACATACACTACATATGCTTTATTAATGTACTTCGGATTCCATGCAAAATGTCCTGTCTGTCTCAAGAGTTTTATTAATATGTAAATCAAATTGTCAGATTAATAAATATATATTACTTGAGCGCAAAATAAAATAATGCAATTCGTCGACAAATAGCTGAATCATCGATACTTAGAACATGCATGACACATAGAATGAAAAAGAATGACGTTAAGCGAATTACGTATCTCTAACGTAAGGTTTTTTTTTTTTTGGGGGGTGGATTAGAAAAAGGAAGAAGAAAAGAGAAGAGGCTTACTTGAAGGAAGGAGGGTTGGAAGGCCACTCAGGAACATACTTGTGGAGAGGATAGCAGTGTAATCGTAGGTAATCTCTCCAGTTATGAACCTTCTCCTTTTTAACATTAAAACTGGTGGAAAGTCTCATTGTTTTGGAAGGGTCATCTGAGTAAAGCTTCATCTTCTCCTCCACCGGCAACCCAAAGAAGCCATGCGCCACTTGTAACATTCTTTCCACCGCTTCTTTCGATACTCCATGATTAATAACCTCATAATATAATATTTACAAAATAATTAATCCCACTAAACCAACGCAAAAATTTATCAGAGATACAGTAGCAGGAAGGAAGGACGATTTGCAGGGCGGCGAAGGACTAGACTAGTACCTGAAAGAAACCATAGTTGATGCAGGCAAGAGCAATTTGTTGTACAATATGGCTCCTGTCCTCACACCCTAAGTCGATGACTGGGACGTTGTCGCACTGCGACACTTCAGACAAGCGGGGACGCTCAGATTCAGGTCTCACATAACTTTCTGGCAAATTAGAGTAGCTGATTCCAGAAGAAAGAACCTTTGTATCCATGACACCCACCAAAGAAAAATGAATTTACAGAGTTGGAGGGAGTGGGGGAGACTGTTAATCACACGCTCCGATAGCAAAAGGGTAGTATCGCTTAGTTCACCAAGTTCATTAGCTTCCAGGTGAACGATGAATACCCATGTTCCAACTTGAATCTTTGTAATTTTATTTATAGTGGTGGATTGGATGACTTCTCTCTCATTCTGAATATTTTTTTATTAATTTTAGATGGAAATTTTGAAGATATATATAACTTTTTTTATTTTTGCTTAGCTTATACTGAAACATATATCTTATGCTTTTATTTTGTGATTTCAATTTAATATTAATTTCTTCTCTTTAGAATTGATGTTTTATGATTTTTAATGCTAAAAGTAAAAATATTATAAAATTTAAAAATTATATTTCAATTCAATTAAATGTAAATGATAAAATATTTGTATTTAAGTTTTCAAACTAATGATGTGAGTTGAAAAGCATTTAAAAAATTATTTAAAAATTTGAGAAATTATGTGTAAAATTATTTTTATATAAATATATTTTTAGTACACACCAATCGTTGGACCAATTTATGGATAACCCTCTATCCCTTATTCTTTATAAATAAATAATATTATAATCTTTAAAAATCGTAATATTCATACTTAAAATAGTAATTAAAGCATCCAAATTATCCTAATTCTTTTTAGAACAAATTACTCTAATCTTAATTCGTACAATACATATAGATAGATATAGTGATCCAATGGGAAGGAAACCCCATAATTTAATTGTTTTACCGGAAGGTTTTACAAGTTCATTTTAATAATACAATTATAAATATATATTCGAATAATTATAAAATAGAATTCAATTATTTAAAGTAGAATTAGAATATAATTAGATAAAATTTATACATAATAACTAATAATTGTATGGGTAGAACTCGAACTTTAATAATTAAAAGTTCATTACTACAATTTTTTAACGATGTCAATGAGGCATTGACATTGATGGATCTTTACTTATTTTATTATTATTATCATTATTATTATAAAATTTTGTTAGACAAAAATATCATGAAAATTTTTGTACTAAGTGTTAGAATGTATTTTATCTTCTTTATTAGAAAAGAAAAATTAGTCCTTATGCATTAGATCCAATAACAAATCGATCATTCTATTAAATTTTTTTGTTAAGTGATAACGTATTATTATCTGGTTACTTGTATTAATCCTTCCACATCATAAATTCCACCCATTCGTTGTTTATTAAAACTTTCATCCATTTCTTTTATTACAAATTTAATCTATTTTGTTTGAATTAATTTCTCCATATCAACATGAAGTACACATGACATGTTATGTGACATTGTCTGATTGCTTCATTAATCATAACAAAACTAAATAAAATGAAAAGAAATTTTAATAAAAAACTAATTTAATATTTATTTAAATATAAAAACTAATTTACTCGTTTCTTAAATAAAATAAATAAATTACAATTTAACTCCTAATTAAAAATTTCATATTTTATTTTTTTAAGTTTCATTTTATTCCCAACTTACAGCACGGTGATGACCGACAACTCTAAGGTGTGAATCATAATTTTCGCAATGCTAGAAAATAAACTTTTTAGAAAAAAAAAAAGATTAGTTTTAATACGACCATACTAAGTATTTTAAGTTTTACTTATATGACATTCCCTTTATTTAGTGACGAATTTAGGTATAAAATCCAAAGAAAACAAAAATAAAGTTTGGGTAATCTATATATATCAAATCAATTTAAGCATCAAAATTTAATTGGTTCAGTTCATCAATTTTTAAATTTAATTTTTACAATATCTTTATCTTTTGTTAATTTATCAAAACAACTGCTTAATTTATATTATAAAAATAAAATTTTGTTATCCTTTTAATTTTGATATTGAACAAATTAACCCTCTAAAAAATCTGAGTAATTTAATTGTACCAATTTTAAAATTGAGCAACTAAGGACAATTAATCACAATTTTTCATCAATTGTACATAATTTTACTAGCATAATAACAAATTTAGTCCTCAAAGTTACACATTTCATTAATTTAGTCTTCATACGACAAATTTAGTCCATAACATTTATACATTTTGTAAATTTAGTTATAATTTAACAAAATTAGCCTCATTCACCTGTTCTATCAACATTTACATAAAATATATAATCATCAAGGGCTAAATTTGTTATCATACCAATCAAAGTTATGTGCAATTGACCGAAAATATTAACGCCATGATTAATTATCCTTAGTTGCTCACTTTTGAAATAAATAATATCAAGTTGTTCTAATTTTTTAAAAAATCAATTTATTCAATATCGAAATTGAAAGGAACTAAAGAGGTATTTTCACTAATTTTATCCTATTTAAATTTTTTATTATTTTATATTTATAAATTAAAATCCAACTACACCAAATATGTTCTTCATTATGTAGACTAAATTTTATAAAACTCAAAATCAAACACTATATTTTGAATCAAATTTAATTTCATTGACTTTTGTTCTCGGATCTTTGGACACAAGAACTCAAACACCGAAGGCATACACACACACACACGAATTCTGTTTGATCTCCTTACACACGTAAGTGATATTAATTAGGAGGAGCTTTCTTATAAGCTCCTTTGTTTATGATTAGAGATAAGAAAGTTGGTGACTCATACTTTGGTCCCTTTTCTCTTGTGGGCGAGTTACTTCAAATATTTCTATGAAAATTAAGGCATATTTCATGCATGTGAACAATAAAAAGACATGTTTTTTGCAAGTGGAAATTAAAATTAAAAGGAAAAAAAAACTGATGCAACAGTAACTTCTAGAACACCTTGGTGACATATTTTTAGCATGTTAGATATGATAACAAAAATAAAGTCTCAATTAGAGGTGTTTATGTATCGAGTTGGGTCGGGTTCAATAAAAGAATTTAGGTTCAGATTTGGCCTGAAAATGAGATTAAAATTTTGCCTAAGCCCGGTCTGAATAAAAATATTAAAATATGGGCCTGACCATGCCCAACTCGCTTGTATAATTTTTTTATATAATTTTTAAATATATATAATACATCAAAAATACTAAAAATATTAAAATAAATATTTCCCAATAAATTAAAAATAAAATTTAAAAAATATTTATACTTTGATAACATTAAGATAGATGCAACTTAACAAGTAAATGCCTCTAAAATAATAACAAAATTAACAATAAGAGTGTTATAAAATATCTAAACAATAACAACAAGATAATAGTAATATAATAGTGAAATGATAGCAAAATAGGGAGAAAACAACAAAAAGTAGCAGATTTTTTTTGTCCTTTTGTGAATTCGAGCTGGGGCGAGTCCGAGAAAAAAATGCCTTACTTGAGGCCCGACCTATTTTTTAAACGGGCCTTATTTTTTTGCACAAGCCCATTTTTTGAGCCTATATTTTTTTCCAAACCCTCTTACTTTTCAGGTGGGCTGTCGTAACCATTTTTAGATAAAACAGTAAACGATGCGGTCGACTTGGGTTTTGAAAATGAAAAAGAAGGGAGTCGCCACCAATCCTTTTTTGATGAGGTGTGATCGAGTCACCTCGTAAAACAGTTATTTTTAGTTTGATTTATCAAAACAACGGTTTCGGCCTACGAAATCCAGAAAACGAGTTCGGGAGTCGATTATGCACGAGGAAGGGTTAGCACCCTCGATACGCCCAAAATTGGTACCAAATTGATTGATCGATGTCCTAATGTTGAAAACTTTGAAATGATTCAAAAAAACGATACTTTTATTTTCACAAAATTGAAGGAATTAGAAGGACGTTAAGGTTATCTTATTTTCAAAGAGATAAAGCATCATGTCCGATGAAGTTAGGGCACAATACTTTAAACTCAAACTAAGCTCGCCTTTTAAAACTTGGTTTTTATTTGAAGAGGATCTCCGTCATTTGTCAAACGAGAAGTCGAACCCAGTAAGTTAGGGCTTGTTTTCTCGAAAAGCCAAATTAGGGACGTTGCCTCCATTTTAGGAAAAAGAAACTTATCTCGAAGTATCTAGATGTCGAGTCCAGTGAGTTAGGGAGCGACATTTCGAATTTCCGGGGACAAGTATTTTATTTAAAACTTGTATTAAGATTTTAAGAAAAGGTATTTCGTTATTAAGATTGAACAAGAAAAATCGAAACCAGTAAGTTAGGGCATGATTTTCTCAAACCCTTAATACGAAATATCAATTATTTAAAAACTTGATGCATTGGGTAAACTGATACGACAAATCGATGTTATGCGAGAAAAAAAATAATAGTAATATTGATGAATTGATAAATAGACATAATAAAATAGATAATAATAGTATTAACACACTAGTAATAACAACAACAACAACAACAATAATAATAATAATAATAATAATAATAAATACAATAATAATAATAATAATGATGATGATACAAAATATGAATAATACAATAACATAAATATAGTAAATGTAATGATGATAGTGATAGTAAATATAATAATAATAATAATAATAATAGTAAAATAATAATAGAATAATGATGATAATGAAAATATTAAGGACATTAATAATATTACATAATATATGAATAGTAATGAAAATAAAAATGAGTGATAAGGTGATAATAATAATAACGGCAATAGTATTTAAGAAATAATTAATAAAATACATATACAAGAATAAACAAATATATATATATATATATATATGCGGAAAAATTATGATATAACTATAGTAATAATAAAGATATTAAGTATAAATAATAAGGTAACAATAATAATAATAAAATAATGATAGCATAATGGCAATAAAAATAAATAATTGCAAAATAATATAGCAAACGGGCCAAATTGAATTTAAAACAGAAATAAAGGGGCCAATTTAGACACTATAAACAATAAAGGGACGAAAGAGCAATGCGCGTGAAATGCTGGGGACGAGGAGCGCAATTTTCCCCAAATAGTAAAACGCCATGTTTTAAAAAAGGACCGAATTACAACCGCGTAAAATTTCTGGGCCAAAATTGAAATAACAGAAAACTTGATTTTAAAATTTAAAAATGTGGAAGGGTCGAAAGCACAATTAACCCAATCGGCGAAAACACGCGGATCCTTCAGTCGGGTCGGGTCGACGCGCGGATCCTAGGGGGCAAAACGCCGTCGTTTTGGGCGTTAGGGCCAGCCCCAAAACGACGTCGTTTTGAGGGGCAATTTAAGGCCCTAAAGTCGGAAAAAAAATCATTTTTAGTGGTCTGTTTAAAAAAATTTTCTCTTATTTCTTTTTTGTCTACAGAAGGGGGAGTCCGGTCTAAGATCCCGGCTACGCGCCGTCGCGGGCTCCGTCATCGACGCCGTCGGGCACGGCAGTCGGAGCTCGAAAAGGTGAGATTTTTTTTTTATCCTTCCTTTTTTTTTTATGTATTTTAGTGTAATAATATGTGATAACATGGAAGAGAGACAAGTTTTAAAGAAAATAAAAATCACCTTCCCCTTTCTTTGTTTTCGATTTTTGTATTCTTCGTTTTATCACTGTTATTGCGTTTTGGGGCATTTTGTTTCTTTATTTGTTGCTGCTATCGTTGATCGAGAAGAGACAACAGGATTTTGAGAGTCCTAGGATCTTCGAAAGTTTCTGTTTTCATTGATTAAGGAAAAAAAAAGTCCTTGTACACGAAATACAACTTGGCTTTTATAGCCTCGTTATTTCTCTTTACATGCATCCTGTCTCGTCTCTTTTAATGTTTGCAGGTGCTCGGTGTGCAAGTGGGCGATCTTTGCAGAGGCAGTGGCGGTGGTGTAGAGAAGACAGAGGGTCAGAGGCAAGTGGCGGTCGAAGACCGGGGTCGTGATCGAAGCAGAAGGCGAATGGCCCGGGCCATTCAATGTCATGCTGAGACTCCTTAGGGTTCCCAGAACCCTAAGTTCAAACCTTTGGGCAATTGGGCCAGTGGGTCAAGGGTTTTAGGCTGGGTAGGTTTTTAGTGGGCCACCGATTTGGGCTTCAGGTTTTTAGGGTCTGTTGGGTTTAAATGTATTGGGTTTGGTGTTTTAATTTTGGGTTTGGGCCGGGCAAAATGGGCTTGTACATGGGCCTTCGGGTCGAATCGTGTGGCCCTGCTCATGACTAGGTCTAGTATCAATCAATTGCATTTTATTTTAATAAGGGTTAATATTTGATACATTTTTAATACATAAATCTCATACACTATTAATTAATTATAAAATAAATAATTATTGAATGACTTGTAAATAAAGAAAGAAATAAATTATATTAGGATAATCCTAAAAGTATAGTTTTTAGGCATCAATAAAATAATATTGTCATTAAATTTTAAATATAACAAAGTATTATTTTACACTCATCTATATCTAATATATTCTCCAACTTACTTTAACTTTAATTAAATTACTTAAAAGTAGACCCAAAAAACCCTAAAAACTTTTTTCTTTTTTTTATTCAAGCAAGAAGTTTGCTTCTTATCTTTTATTTTGCTCAGTGGCAGTGCTGGCTCTTGTCCGCCTTTTTTCTCTCCCATCAACCCTTTTTTTACTTTCTTCTTGTCATTCACTACACATTTTTTCTCTTTTTTCAATTTATAGATCTATTTTATAGGTATGTTTGTTGTCTTCATAAGTTGTTTTTGTACAAATGACAGTTCCTGTCGTTCGCTAAAACTCCACTAGCCACCAATTTTTTTTCTTGGAAAGTGGGTGACTTTTCGTCAACTTCTTAATTTGTTTCTATTTTAAGAGTATTTTAGAATAATAAATGATTTCATGTATCAATTTGGACCCGGGTTATCTTAAGTTTTATGTGTTTTTGTTTGTTTTTCCATTATTTAATAAGTCTTTAGTTTTAGAAGTTTTTGTCTGCTCTTGTAGCACATTTTTTAGTTTTGCTTATGCATGTAATCTTAGTTTTACAAGTGATTTTAGGGATGATTTTGTTGTCGTCGTCTCTAGTTTGGTGAATGCTCGATTCTTTTGTCGATTTTTACTTGCCGCTTTGGACCATCTAGGGCTGATTTCCTTATCGTATTAAGTGCTTGCAATTACTCTAGATATGTCGTGCTTGAGTTGTGACAAAGTCAATTGTCAACGTGTCATAATGTTCTATTGATGATGAGGCTAAAGCTTTTATTGTCAACGTGTCAATTGACAAAGTCAACGTTGTAAATTATGGGTTTGGGGTTTGAGTTTAGAGTTTGAGGCTATAAATTTTTGATTCAGGGTGCAGGGGGAAAAAATTTACCAAAATTATATGTGACATGGAAAAAATTGTTGTAATATCATTAAATAGTTAGAAATAGACAATTGAATAATATGGTGAGAAGGATCCTGATGTGTCTCTAACTAACTATGATCACAATAAAGGCAAGTGCACCTATCGTTTAATAGTATAGTTATGGGAAGACCGGTAATATCGTATCCACAAGGACCAAGAGTACTAGTAATTACTATCTTCTTATTATCTAGCCTAAGAATTAGAGTGATTTCTTTTAAAACTAAAACTTAATTAAAAACACGACGAAGAGTGAATTGGGAAAATACTTTAGACAACTTTATGAGATAGGCAATACCTAAGGAAGAATCCACCTAGACTTCACTTATTATTTTTAATTCATTTAATTTATTCACTTGACTTAATCCGTAGAAATCCCTGATTTATGTTAATATTTCATTCAAGACTAAAAATAACTGACTCTAGGTTGATTAATTAAAATCTCTTTCTAATTAAAACCCCTATTGTCGCATTAACTCGATCTATGGATTCCCTTATTAGATTTGACTCTAATCAGGCAGATTTTCATTGCCCTATTTCTAGGGTTGCAATCAACTCCGCTTAATTGTGTTGATCTACTCTTAAACAGGGACTTTTGTTCCTCTGAATAAGCACATTTCACTTGAATCAATAACCTGAATTGTCAAAACAAGAATAAAAACTCACAATTAAGAATAAGAACAAGTATTTATCTTATAAATCAAATAATAATAAGATCCATCTTAGGTTTCATCCCCTTAGATATTTAATGGATTTAGTTCATACTAATAAAAGGAAACATCTTAAAATAAAGAAAACTACAAAACATAAGAAAACCCAAAAACTTCAAGAGAAATTGATAGGAGATCTTCAGTCTTGATAGAGATCCTTCTTCCGAGCTGCTCTCGATGGCTGTCTTTTAGTATTTTTTTGCCTTCTACTCGGTGTCCTCTTTTAGGTCGTCCCCTAGGGTGTTTATATAGGCTTTGGAACACCTCTCTTGGCCCACAAGTGGCCTATTCCAAATGGAATTAAACTTTGATACGGCAGGGACACGCCCGTGTAACATGCTCGTGTTTGACTTCTTAGACCGTGCTCGCTTTTGCTCGCCACACACGGCCGTGTGGTCTACCGGTGTACGTTAATCCAGGCGTGTTCAATTCTGCTCGTAACACACGATCGTGTTTGATAGCCCAGGCCGTGTTGATTTCTAAGGTAGGCCCATTTTGTCCCTTTCTGGCCCGTTTATCATTCTTTTTGACTCCCTAAGTTCTCCTGAGTGTAAAATATGAAATTAAGGGATTAGGAGCATCGAATTCATCAAATCTAATGAAAATTCATCCAAAAATAAACCAAGCATGGGGTTAAAATATGTATAAATTATGGTTTATCAAATATCCCCACACTTAAGCATTTGATTGTCCTCAAGCAAAATCCTCAACTCACAATTAAAATTAACTTCCTCAAATCATAGTTCTCATCAATAATGTCTCATCATAATTCATAAATAATTCATACATGAATAATTTAACTTAAAGAGTCCTAAAGATTCAAACAATCTAAGTCACAATTTTTTTGTAGCACGAAAACATAGGTGTTTCCCCTTGTCTAAATAATTACCTTTGATCCAAAATCGACAAGAATTGACATCTTCACAAAGGATTCACTCAAATCACTCAAAGTGTTTAAGGTTCAAGATAAAGCACTCAAAAGTCAAATATAAAAAGTTATTACCATAGGCTTACGTGAAAATCAAATCTCTACCACTATAAAATGAGATGGTACACAAATCAAAAGGTCTTTAAAAGGGTTGTAATGGGGCTTGGGTTAAAGGTGTGGATAAAGGCTGAATTAAAGGGTTAAATTGAGATTGAATTGACAATTTATCTAACTAGAAAAATAAACTAATATTGAATAATTACATCGATTGAAAACTTATCACTAATAACACGAGCTTCTTCTAAAGATGTGAATTTAACCGTTTTAATACTCATAGAACTAATAATGAATAAACTTCAAAATATTTTTTTTAAGAATAAGAACATACAATAATAAAAAAGAATTTAACAACTGAAATAAAGAATATAGTCAGGCAATTGCTCAAATTAAATCTCGACAAAAAAAGGTTAATTCAATAGGGAGAATTCTTAATGAATTAAGAAGAGTGAGTTTTGGGTTAATATTAAGGGTAAATCAAGGAACGGTTTATTAGGATTCAAAGGGGTTCACTAGGGGTTAATTATGAAGGTAGGCTTTTTGTGGAGTGATTGGGTTAAATCCTAGGTGCCTTTATCATCTCAGTATATCAAATCAAAAGTGTGGTCTTGACATGCATAATCGAAGCAAGTTCTAGAATAACAAATCAATATTGACACACTCATAATCAATAAAGTGAGCAAGAAAAGTGTATGCTCTAAAGGCTCAAAATCTCACAAAAAATTATGGTTTTTGATGTCAACATTGCAAATTTCAAACTTCAAAGTAATATTTAAATTTAAGGAAACAACCTATTTAAAATTTTAATTCTAAGAATAGACTTATCAAGCTTGATTCTCTAATGTCTTAAAGTTTAAATCATCAATGCACAATTACCTATGACTTAATCCAAAACATATCAATAAAAATCATAAGTCAATAGAAGTTTCATTTTAATAGTAATATGAGAAACTTACTTAAGAACAGGGTATAATTTAGGGATTAACCTCCCCACACTTAAGATGTACATTGTCCTCAATGTACAAATATAAATAATGACAATATAGTAAGAAAATCATAAGATAGGGAGAGAAGTGAAACTTCCTGAATTTTGGATGGAGTCAATGAAAAAAAATCTGATATATTTAGGTAGAGGTGAATGTGGGGAGGATACTCCAGTAGCACTTTGAACTGTATAGAATTGAGTCAATGAAGCAGCCGGCATGAACTTATAAGGAAGTTGTGGTATATCTGCTGTAAAATGGTCGCGCACGGGGAGACTGCGTCAGGATCCTTTCGCTTTTTTCGAAGCGGCGATGGCGGCCTTGGCCTTGCCTCGAGTGTCCGTCATTGTGTACCTAGTAGCACCAAAAGTAAAATAAAATAAAACAGAAAATAAAATAAAATAATGGAAAATAACTAGGAATTCAAAATAAAGGAGGAAAAGGGTGAACAATAGTGGCAAGGATGGTGGTTGGTGTGGTGGTGGTGTAGAAAAGGAATAAGGGAAAGGGGGAAAATGGAAAAAGAAGGGGAAAAGACAATGGGAAAAGGAAATAGGAAAAAGAAAAGAAAGGGTTTCGCACTGGGAAAAATGGGGGAGGGAAGAAAAATGAACAGAAGAAGAGCGATGGTCAGAAATGGGTTTGGGGGAGAAGAATTGGGGAAGAAAGTGAACAGAAGGAGGGGGTTAAATAGAGATTGAGACACCTGGTCATTGCCCACGCTCGTGTTCCTTGGGCGTGTTAGGTTACATGGTCGAATCGTACGGTCATGTGATGCTGCGTTCGTTTCTCCCATGCTTGTATAGAGGTTTCCATGCCCATGTTAATTAATCAGTGTTGCTCTGGCTTTTAAGCACGGGCGTGTCGCACGCCCGTGTGATTTACTCAGCATCAACCATGGTTGTATCGCACGGCCGTGGCATTTTATCACAGCCCGTGTTCTTGAGTCAGTTTCGACCACGACCAAATCGCACGGCCGTGGCATTTTATCGTAGCCCGTGTTTTAGGGAAAATTTTCATCCTATTCCCGCACGATCTTCGCCACACTGGTGTACCTATTTGTGGTGTCTACACGGCCACGGCCACGCCTGTGTGTAAGGCCGTGTTGGTAGGGAGACCTGTGCTTTATTAATTCAATTAGTTTATTTAGGTGCTAAAATTGAAAATAATGACATTAGTGAGGTCAGTACTCGGGTTGCCTCCCGAGAAGTGCTCGTTTAAAGTCTTAAGCTAAACTTACCTCCCATTCGCATATTTCATGGTGGTTCGAGGAGTTGACACTCCTTCCTCCTGCTATCATTTTTTTTATCACTATATAGTTTGATTCGAGTAGCGTTTTCCTTAAAAGTGCCGAATTTAAGATTAGTTACCTCGACTGTTCCGTATGGAAAGACATTGAGTACCGTGAAAGGAATTGTTCCATTAGTATTAAGGTCTAAAGTGGTGATTCGAGGGCCTGTTTTATCCAACAGTACTTGATCCCCTATCTGAAATTGGTTTGTCCCATGGAGTTGCTTAGGTTCATTGTGTTTTCTTGGTTTCTCCTTGATATGTGTCCTCCAATTGTCTAGTTCATCGATCTAAAGCCTTCGCTCCTCATGAGTTATTTCATTGTTGGCACGAGATCTGGGATGTGGCTTAGTTGTGTATTTTTGAGGTGCTTCTTGAAAAGAGGGATGAACCAAATGGTTATTAATAGAATTCATGTACTCACCTTTATTACTCAATTTTTTAACCGAATCACAAGCCTGAAGAGTGATCGTTTCGTCACCTACACAAAGTGTGAGCTCTCTTATACCATCATCAATTCTAGTTTTAGCAGTTGCTAAAAAGGGTCGTCCTAGTTTTAAAGGTGTGTTACTGCCCTCATCCATGTCTAGAACAACAAAGTCAACTAGGAATATAAATTTATCAATCCTTACAAGCACATCCTCAACAACTCCCCTAGGAACTCTAATGGTTTTATCTGCGAGTTCAATACTAATCCTAGTTTGTTTAGGTTTCCCAAGACCTAGTTGCTTAAACATTTTATAAGGCATGACGTTAATACTCGCCCCTAAATCAGCTAAAGCATTATTAACATCTAAACTACCAATTAGACAAGGAATAGAAAAACTCCTTGGATCCTTTAATTTATCGGGTAGTTTATTTGTAAAATAGCTGAACAGCCGCATTTAGCTCCACATGCGACGTGTCCTCTAATTTATGTTTGTTTGTCAAAAGCTCTTTTAATTTTTTTTTGAATTAGGCATCTGCGAAAGAGCTTCAATAAGTGGTAAGTTAATATGTAATTTCTTTAGAAGTTTAAGAAATTTACCGAATTGTTCATCTGTGCAGTGTTTCTTCGTCATGTTAGGATATGGTACTCGAGGTATATACTTTTTACTTACCAGTTTCTGTGTATCGTGGCTTACCCCATCCTTACCTTTACTTACCACTGGTCCTTGTCTTGGTTCAAATTCAGATTCTACCACCCTTATTTCATCAACACTGTGATGGCGTGGAGTTGCTCCCTTGGGTTAGGTTCGGTATTGCTTGGCAAACTACCCTGTGGTCGTTTTGAGATCAACTTAGCGAGCTAACCTATTTGGTTCTCGAGCCCTTAAATTGACACTTGCTAATTTTTAGTGCTGTTTCAGTGTTTTAGAAATGAGTTTCTGACACCGAGATGAATTTTGTTAGTATCTCCTCAAGGTTCGGCTTCTTCTCCTGTAGGTAAGGTTGTTGTTGGAAGCCTGGAGGGGGTTGCTGTCTTTGGTTTCCTTGTCCACCCCATGAAAAGTTGGGGTGATTCCTCCAAACGGGATTGTAAGTATTACTATAAGGATTATTTTGAGGTCAAGAATTATTACTCATATAGTTCATCTGTTTGCCTTTTATGCCAGGGTAGTAAAGTGGATATTCTGTATTGTTTATTCCTCCTCCACTCGTATCGCACTGCATCACTGGATGTACCTACGAAGAACCACACAAAACATCAATCTTTTTACTTAACAGCTCTACTTGGTTTGATAGCATGGTGACTGCGTCAAGGTTGAAAACACTGGCGGCTTTTGTCGACTTTGTTCTCATAATTTGCTACTGATAGTTATTCAGTGACATCTCTTCAATGAATTCGTAAGCAGCCTCAGGTGTTTTATTGTTTAGTGTACTGCCAGCGGCTGCATCAATCAACTGCCTAGTTGAGGGGTTCACACCATTGTAAAATGTTTGAACCTGTAACCATAATGGTAACCCATGGTGAGGGCACCTTCTCAGTAGATCCTTGTATCTCTCCCATGCATCGTAAAGTGTTTCTAAATCCATCTGCACAAAAGAAAAGATACCATTCCTCAACTTAACTGTTTTAGCCGGCGAAAAATATTAAGTAAAAATTTTTCGGTCATTTGTTCCCATGTAGTGATTGGTCCTCGTGGTAACGAGTTCAACCACTGTTTGGCTTTATTCCTCAACGAGAAGGGAAATAACTGAAGGCGAATGACATCATCAGAAACGCCATTAATTTTGAAAGTATCGCAGAATTCCAAAAAATTTTGCAAGTGATTGTTTGGATCCTCATCCTGCAAACCATCAAACTTAACAAATTGCTGAATCATCTGAATAGTGTTAGGTTTTAGTTCAAAATTTTTTGCAGCAATAACAGGTCTAACAATACTTAATTCAGTTCCTATTAAATTAGGTTTAGCATAATCATACATAGCACGAGGAGTAGGATTTTGATTCATCAGATTTGCTGCAACCACAAGAGGTAGCGGATTATTCTCAACCATATCTTCGGTAGTATTGGTTTCGTCTTCTTGCTCTTCTTCTATATATTGTAGACTTTGCCTTATTTTTCTTCGGTTTCTGTGAGCGGTACCTTCTATATCACTGTAAAAAAATAATAGTCCTGACGGGTTCCTTCTAGTCATAAACTAAAAGTTCCTGCCAGAAGCAAAGAAAGAAAAATTAGAGAAGTAGAAACAAATAAAAAGTAAATTTAAATTGCAATAAAATAAGTATAGCTAAAGTAATAAAAATTTAGCGTTCCTAATATCTTAGTCCCCGCCAACGGTGCCAAAAACTTGATGTGTCTCTAACTAACTATGATCACAATAAAGGCAAGTGCACCTATCATTTAATAGTATAGTTATGGTAGTACCGGTAATATCATATCCACAAGGGCCAAGAGTACTAGTAATTACTATCTTCTTATTATCTAGCCTAAGAATTGGAGTGATTTCTTTTAAAACTAAAACTTAATTAAAAACACGAAGGAGAGTGAATTGGGAAAATACGTTAGACAACTTTATGAGATAGGCAATACCTATGGAAGAATCCACCTAGACTTCACTTATTACTTTTAATTCATTTGATTTGTTAATTTTGACTTAATCCGTAGAAATCATTGATTTATGTTAATATCTCTTTCAAGACTAAAAACAACTAACTCTAGGTTGATTAATTGAAATCTCTTTCTAATTAAAACCCCTATTGTCGCATTAACTCGATCTATGGATTCCCTTATTAGATTTGACTCTAATCCGGCAGATTTTCGTCGCTCTATTTCTAGGGTTGCAATCAACTCTGCTTAATTGTGTTGATCTACTCTTAAATAGGGACTTTTGCTCCTCTGAATAAGCACATTCGACTTGAATCAATAACCTGAATTGTCAAAACAAGAATAAGAACTCACAATTAAGAATAAGAACAAGTATTTATCTTATAAATCAAATAATAATAAGATCCATCTTACATTTCATCCCATTAGTATTTAAGGGATTTAGTTCATACTAATAAAAGGAAACATCTTAAAATAAGGAAAACTACAAAACATAAGAAAACCAAAAAACTTCAAGAGAAATTGATAGGAGATCTTCAACCTTGATGGAGATCCTTCTTTCGAGCTGCTTCCGATGACTGTCTTTGAGTATTTTCTGCCTTTTACTCAGCGTCCTCTTTTAGGTCATCCCCTAAGGTGTTTATATAGGCTTTGGAGAACCTCTCTTAGCCCACAAGTGGTCTATTTCGAATGGAATTAAACTTTGATATGGCAAGGACACGCCCGTATAACACGCCCGTGTTCGACTTCTTAGACCGTGCTCACTTCTGCTCGCCACACACGGCCGTGTGGTCTGCCCGTGTATGTTGATCCAGGCCGTGTTCAATTCTGCTTGTAACACACGGCCGTATTTGATAGCCCAGGCCGTGTTGATTTCTAAGGTAGGCCCATTTTGTTCCTTTTTGGCCCGTTTATCGTTCTTTTCGGCTCCCAAAATTCTCCTAAGTGTAAAACATGAAATTAAAGGATTAGGAGCATTGAATTCATCAAATCTAATGAAAATTCATCCAAAAATAAACCAAGCATGGGGTTAAAATATGTATAAATTATGGTTTATCAGATCCATAAAATAATTTATGTATGGATGAGTGTATAATAATAATTTCATATATATATATATATATATATATATATATGTAAAATTTGATGATGTAATAAAAAATCATTAATGCATAAAAATTTTAATTTTTAATATCATTCTTATAAATAATGATTTAAACAAATTAACAGGACTTATTTACCGAACATCTTATTAGGCTGCACATCTTTCTAATAGGGTTACCTTGCTCGGCAGGAGCATTGCCACCAATCCCTGATGGTATCCAGCAACCATCAATCATTATGTCATCACATGAGAACTCAAGGCTTACTATGACTTTAATGCCCTAAAAATTTTCTAGTTTCCATATGACACCTTATGAAAAGTTTGTCTGTGATCCTATTCAAGATTTTAAAATTCTCAAGATTTAATTGATTTTGGATTATAGAAAGACCATATATTAATTTTTAAGTATTTTTTAGAGTTTTAGACACAATCAGGTGCAAAATTACCTCTTTTTTTCTCTTAATAGTATTTTTCTCATTTTACACAGGTTTATGTTTAAATTAGTATTTATGAGAGTGTGTGATGAGATGATCTTTTAACCTTCAACCCTATTTTTGTATTAAAAATACATAAAGACCACACAAATTGCAAATTAGGTTCTTTAACCAAATATTGTTATTTTAAAATACAAATAAAATATAAATCTAACACTTTACACTCAATTGGATTCAGATGTAAAACACCACATTTGTTATTAAAGCAATTAAAATATTCAAATAAGTATTGAAACTAAAAATACAACAAGCCTGATAATTACAATCAAGAATTTCATGAGTGATAAATGCACTTAAATGAAGTCAATCGAGCCCACATACAACAATTTAACATCAAAGATGATCAAACATGGAACAAGGCTACTATTCTTGGGTCAAACTAACAAAATGTAAGGCTGTATATTGAGACAGTAAAACCATATTGTAAAACCCTAATTTTATTATTTCTAATTCTATAAAATTTTCACACAAATGTGTATCTGCTTCAGTGGTTAAGTATTCTGGGTGTGTGTAAGGGGTCTTAGGTTCAAGTCTTACCTTTAGCTACTTTTGTTATTTTTGGATCTAAGCCTTATTCTTGTTCACTGGGCTTATATTTAATTGCCTGTAATTTCATATTAGAATGAGCCTGCTGGTTTAAGTGGTAAGGGAGCTGGTGTGTTGGAGGTCTTGTGCTCGAATCCCTGCGCAAGCGTGGGTATCGTTTTTGCCTGTTATCTGTTAGAGTATCGCTGGAGTGGGAGTCTGAGGAGGTTGTGGTATAGTAGGATTGTGGGAGAAAAATAAGGAATTTGAAATCTTTTACTTTATTTTTATTTTATTTTATTTTATTTTATTTTATTTTATTTTCTCTCACCTCCCAAAATCCCTAAATTCTGACGTCAAATTTCTTTTCCATTTTTTCTTGACATTTCTTTTCCCTTTTTGATAAACCCTTATTCGTCCCTTTGATTCGGTTCGTGATTCTTATGTTAAACATCGTTTTTGGGCCTTTTGGTTCTTAATTTGGTGGGTAAGTCAATTTTTCGTCCTCTTTAATTTTGGTTTGGGTTTAGCAATACTGGATGGTGGTGTTAATTAGTGGATTCTTTGATTAGGAGAAGGTTCAGAGGTAGGGAATCGCGCTTCAACGGTTTGATACGAGGTGGTGGTCATTTTTGTTAAGCAGTAAGTCAATTTTGCATAATTGGATGAATTGTGTTAGGCTCGTGATTGATGTTAAAATAGTGTTGGAACATTCTGTTTTAGGTACTGGTGGTCTCGGGACTGATTTTGCGACAAACACGAATCAGGTGTGTACTTGAAACGCATAAATTGAAGTTTCAACAAAAGCTGAAAAACTACACTATTGACGCCACACAGGCGTGTGGTCACCTGTATAGATGGCCGTGTGCGAGACAAGACCATGTGGTTGATGAAGGCACGGCCGTGCATAGCACACGGCTGTATGGTGATGTGGGTGTGGCCGTGTGGGCTCACACGGGTAGGCCACATCGGTATGTGAGCCCATAATTCTGAAAATTTCTCTTAGGTCGCACGGGTCACTCTGATAGACTGTGGGCCTACTGTAGGGTCGGTAAGGGCTTTGTAAACCTGTTTTGAATGCTATGATATTCTGATAAACTAGTCTGAGTCGGGTAATAATATATGTCTGATTCTGCTGCCATATGTATATCTGTTATTTATATAAAAGCATGTCAAACATGTTTAACCTGATAATTTTATATCTGATTTGGGGTGGGATTTGTATATGAGGAGGAAGTATTCTATATGGCGGTAAACGCCTATATTCTGGCAGCTCGGCTGCATATATTTTGATACGTGTCTTGATGGCACAAGTGGTGTGTAAAGATGGTGGGTGTTCTTAACCCCACATGGTGTGATGGGATTGTCGAAGATGGTGTGTAGAAGAGGGAGGTAGGATTTGTACATATTTGGTTCTGGGTCTGATTCTGAATCTGAAACTGTATCATTTCTGACTGTGCTTATAATTCTGTATGTTTGCATGCTTAATTCTGCTGGGTTTCACACTTAGTTTTCGTAAACTCACATATGTTGTCTGTTTTGTCAGGTAATCCACAGACTTAGGCGGATCGGTACGACGGAGTCTCACGGTGACCACAAGTTTGTGAATTGACTTTAAATAATGGTTTGTTTATTTAATTACGAATTATTTCTGGGAGTTTGTAATTATTGGACTCTCTGGGCTGTTTGAATTTTTATTTTGGTTTTGGTTATGTTTTAACTTTTAGAGCGACATTCGACTAAAATTATGATTTTACGAAATCAAAGGTTTTTCTATTCGAAAGTACGAACTGGGTTTCAAAAATATAACGGTATAAAGACTTCCGTTGTAATTATGTTTTGGGCAAATAAATTAATTAAATAACGTTTTCAGTAATAGTTATGAAACTTGGATGTTTTATCGAAACAACACTATTTTCAAAACCCTTCCATGTAACACTCTCAGATTCAGCCATAACGTCTAGGCTGGATTTGAAGTGTTATATTTAGTGGTATCAGAGCCAAGTTGTAAAACTCAATTGTGAATTTTATGCTCTAAAATTGTGTTTCGAAAAGAAATTTTTTTAAGTAATTTAAATAATTTGAATAATTTGAGAAAACATGTGGTACATCGAGTCTCCGGCGCAAATCTTGGAAGTATTTCTTAAACTTAGTTTGAACTTCTTTGAAACACTATAGATAGGACCCTCTGAAACTGTATTGAGTTAGCTAGAGATTGAAACCTCAGAAAATGATTCTGAACTTCTGATAACTTATGCATAAAACATCTGCTAATAAATACTAAAACTGATGCATAAAATTTTTAATATAGATAAAACTTGAAACATACAATGAACGCTCGTAAAACTCACGGACGTGGTATCCGAGGCAATGGTAGAGGCCGTAAGGGGCTCGAGATAAGCCTTTCTCTCTAGGCAATATGCCTAATTTAGATACGAGTGAGACACCAGTTTCGCCTGCTACTGATACTAGGTCTCAAAGTCACTTGGCTGGGGACGACGCACTGTCCCAAGCCATACTGAAGATTTTGAAGAGGGTCGCTGGATCCCATTTTAGAGCTGGGGGCCGAGGGCCGGTAACTGAACGACTCTGATCTAATGGTGCTGAGTTGTTTACGGGTGTCACTAGAGTCACTCCTAATGTGGTCGAGTATTAGTTGGAGGCCACCGAGATGATCCTGAGCAAAAACTGAAGGGTGCAGTCTCTTTACTTCGCGATGAGGCTTATCAATAGTGGCTGACGGTCGAAGAGGGTACTCAGCCTGATCGTCTAAATTAGGATCTCTTCAAGA
Organism: Gossypium rotundifolium; assembly: GCA_025506655.1. Lineage (NCBI taxonomy): Eukaryota > Viridiplantae > Streptophyta > Magnoliopsida > Malvales > Malvaceae > Gossypium > Gossypium rotundifolium. The sequence continues at coordinate 94,438,327 of CP106729.1, read as the reverse complement.
CCACTTTCCAGAGTAAGTACGTGGGGGTGAGATATGTGGATGTTCATAGGCGTGAGTTTATGAATCTCACACAAGGTGATAGATTTGTGGCTGAGTATGAGGCATAGTTTTTTAGGCTGAGTCGATACGCTCGAGGCATGGTGGCATCCGAGTATGAAAGGTGCGTCTGCTTTGAGGACGGTCTGAGGGATAACTTGAGGGTTCTGATTGCTCCATAGAGGGAGTAGGAGTTTGCGGTACTAGTCGAGAAGGCGAAGATCGCCGAAGATGTTAAGCGCATGAAGTGCCAGAATAGGAATAGAGAGAGGGGTAATGATAAGAGGGAATCGGAGCCCTCTAGTTCTGTTCAGAGGCCTAAGAAAAAGGCTAGACCTGATGGACCGGTTAGAGTAGGGACTTCTGTTGCTCCTATTAAGATTCAACTGTACAGTGATTACAGTAGCCGCCATCTGGGTGAGTGTTAAGGAGGATAGAGGCTTGTTTGAGATGTGGATCTTTATAGCATCGTATTCGAGAGTGTCCATAGAGGGCTAATCAGATGCAAGTTTCGAGATCAGGTTCTGCGCAGCCTGAGAGGGCAATTCAGTAGCCACCTAGGGGTCGTGGACTGGCTAGGGGTAGTAATGGTATGAGTCGTGGGTAGAGAATACTGGGCAAAGATATTGGTCAGACTGAGGTGAGGCAGTCTACACTGGTTTATGCTGCGCGACACCGAGAGGATAGAGATGCTTCTGACTTCATCACCGGTATGTTCATTATATTTGATGTACATTATACTGCTCTGATAGACATAAGTTCTACATTTTCTTACGTAGCTAGTACTGTATCTGAAACTCTGGGGATTTCTATTGAGAGCACTACTAGTGAGGTTACCGTACTGAGTTTGTTGGGGCAGTCTGTTCTGGATAGTAAACTCTATAGGGACGTTTCGTTAGAGGTGAAAGGGGTGACATTTCTAATAGATTTGATGGAGCTCTCGTTTGGGGAATTTCACTTGATCTTGGGTATGGATTGGTTGGTTAAGCATCGAGTTAGTTTAGATTGTGCAACTAAGAGGGTCGTTCTGATAACTGAGGATGATAATGAGGTGGTTGTGATTGGTGAGCGCTGAGATTATCTATCTAATGTGATATCTGCGCTAGTGGCTGAGAAATTGGTTCAGAAAGGATGTGAGGCGTATTTGGCTTATGTCAGTGATTTTATTTCTAAAAACTCTTCCGTTGGAGATATCAGAACAGTAAGGGACTTTTTGGATGTTTTTTCTAAGGAGTTACCAGGTTTACCTCTGAATCGAGAGGTTCATTTTGGAATTGAGCTTCTATCGAGTACAGCTCTAGTGTCCATCGCTCTATACCGTATGGTACCGAAAGAGCTTACAGAGCTTAAAGCTCAATGAAAGAGCTTCTAGATCGTCGTTTCATTCGTTCTAGTGTGTCTCCATGGGGAGCACCAGTTTTGTTTGTTAAGAATAAGGATAGGACCATAGAATGTACATCGATTATCGGGAGTTGAACAAGTTGACTGTGAAAGAATAAGTATCCGCTTACGAGGATCGATGACTTATTTGATTAGTTTTGAAGGGCTTCAACATTTTCGAAGATCGATTTTCGTTCTAGCTATCATCAATTGAGGGTTAATGAGGTGGGTGTTCATAATACTACATTTAGGACTCGTTATGGACATTACTAACGAGTTCCTAATGATGCCTTTTTATTTGACGAATATTCCAGCGGTATTCATGGATTTGATAAATTGAGTGTTTCAACCATACCTGGACCAGTTCGTCGTGACATTTATGGATATTCTATTATACTCTAAAATCGAGGATTAGCATGATGAACATCTTAAAGTAGTGCTTCAAATTCTACGTGAGAAACAAATTTACACTAAGTTGAGCAAGTGTGAGTTCTGGTTACGTGAGGTAACCTTTTTAGGACATGTGATTTCTGCTGATGGGATCCGTGTTGATCCAAGAAGAAGTTTTACTCGATTGGAAACAGCTTAATAGCGTATCTGAGATCCGTAGTTATCTGGGTTTGGCGGGTTATTATCGACAGTTTGTCGAGTGGTTCTCTCTAATTGCAACTCCTTTGACTGACCTTCTGCGTAAGGGTGTTCCATTTGTTTGGACTGATGTGCAACAATCGAGCTTCGATAAGCTCAAGTTTATTCTGAATCAGGTTCTTATTTTAATATAGCGTGAATTCTGTAAGGAGTTTGTGGTTTATAGTGATGCATCGCATGTCGGTTTGGGATGTGTATTGATGCAAGATGGAAAGGTTGTAGCTTATGAGTCCTGTCAGCTTAAAATACACGAAAGGAACTATCTGATGCATGATCTCGAGTTAGCTGCTGTGGTCTTTGTGTTGAAAATCTGGAGGCACTATCTGTATGGTGAGAGGTGTATCATCTACACCAATCACAAGAGCTTCAAGTACCTCCTTACTCAGAAAGAGTTGAATCTTAGGCAGCGCCAATGGATTGAATTGCCCAAGGATTATGACTGCACAATTGAGTATCATCTTGGTAAGGCCAATGTGGTGGTCGATGCTGTAAGTCATAAGGTAATGTTAAATTTGAGGGTGATGTTCACTCGCATTAGTCTGTTTGATGATGGGAGTCTGTTAGCCGAGTTGCAACTTAAGCCGACTAGGATTGATCAGATTTGAGATAAACAGTTAAGGGATAAGTTTTTGAGTTTGTGGTTTCGTCAGATTGAGAGTGGCAATACTTCAGATTTTGGGCTGAATAATGTTGGTGTTCTGTGTTTTTGAGATTGAATTTGTGTGCCGAATGATTCTGATATAGGGCAATAGATTTTGAGAGAGGCATATAGTTGCCTTATGCTATGCATCCCGATGGTTATAAGATGTATCGCGATCTTCGTGAGCTATACTGGTGGCTGGGTTTAAAATGTGAAGTTTCTAATTTTGTTGCTCGTTGTTTGACGTGCCAGCAAGTTAAGGCTGAGCATCAGTTGTCTTAAGGTCTGTTACAGCCAGTTAAGATTCCTTTGTGGAAATGAGAGCGAGTGACGATGGACTTCGTTAGTGGGTTTTCCTTGACACCTACTAGGAAGGATTCTGTTTGGGTCATCGTGGATCAATTGGCCAAGTCTGCTCACTTTATTCCAGTTCCGACCAATTATTCTCTGCAGAAGTTAGTGAAGCTCTATATCTCTGAGATAGTTAGACTGCATGGGATTCTTGTGTCGACTATTTCTAATAGGGATCCTCGTTTCACTTCTCAGTTCTGGAAGAAATTACATGAAGCTCTGGGTTTGAGATTGGACTTCAGTACTGCGTTCTATCCTCATATCAATGGTTAATTTGAAAGGGTGATTTAGATACTAGAGGATATGCTTCAGAGTTGTGTAATTGATTTTCGAGGTAGTTGGGAGGATTATCTGCTACTAGCTGAGTTCGCCACAATAACAGTTTCCACGCTAGCATCCAGATGGTACCTTATGAGGCTTTGTATGGTTGTAAGTATCGTACTCCGCTACGTTAGATTGAGTTGGGCGAGCGCCGGGTTTTGGGTCTTGAGTTGGTTTCAAAAATCGAAAACAAGGTTAGACTAATTCGGGATCATTTGAAGGCGGCTTTTGATAGACAGAAGCCTTATGCGGATCTGAGGAGGAGATATATTGAGTATTCTGTGAGGGACTTCGTGTTTCTTAATGTTTCTCCATGGAGGAAAGTTCTGAGATTCGGTCGTAAGGGCAAGCTAAGCCCTAAGTTCATTGGGTCGTATCAAATTCTGAAGCATGTGGGATCGATTGCTTATCAGTTAGAGCTACTTTTAGAGTTAGACAGTATCCAAGATGTGTTTCACATCTTGATGTTGAGGCGATATCAGTCTGATCCATCTCATATAGTCTCTGTTGAGGAGATCGATATTAGACCGGACTTGACTTTTGAGGAAGAGCCGGTTTAGATTCTGGATCGATATGTTAAGATTCTGAAGAAGAAGTTCATCCCTTTAGTGAAGGTTCTGTGGTGGAATCATGGCACTGAGGAAGCCACATGGGAATTTGAGGACTCGATGTGTCAATAGTATCCTCATCTGTTCTAATTAGGTAAATTTTGATGTCGAAATTTCTTTTATGGGGTAGAGTTGTAACACCCTAATTTTCTTATTTCTGCTTCCGTAAAATTTTTCACACAAATGTGTATCTACTTCAATGGTTAAGTGTTCTGGGTGTGTATGAGGGGTTTTGGGTTCAAGTCTTACCTTTAGCAACTTTTGTTATTTTTGGATCTAAGCCCTATCCTTGTTCACTGGGCTTATATTTAATTGCCTGTAATTTCATATCAGAATAAGCCTACTGGTTCAAGTGGTAAGGGAGCTGGTGTGCTGGAGGTCTTGTGTCCGAAATCCTGTGTAAGCGTGGGTACATTTTTACTCTGTTAACTGTTAGAGTCTTGGTGACGTAGGAGTCTGAGGAGGTTGTGGTATAGTGGGATTATGGGAGAAAAATAAGGAATTTGAAATCTTTTACTTTATTTTATTTTATTTTCTTTTATTTCACCTCCCAAAATCCCCAAATTTTGACGTCAAATTTATTTTCCATTCTTTTCTTGATATTTTTTCCTTTTCGGTAAACCCTTGTTCGTCCCTTTGATTTGGTTCGTAATTCTTGTGTCAAACATCATTTTTGCGGCTTCTGGTTCTTAATCTGATGGGTAAGTCAATTTTTCGTCCTCTTTAATTTTGATTCGGGTTTAGTAATATTGGATGGTGGTGTTAATTGGTGGATTCTGTGATTAGGAGAAGGTTGGGAAGTAGGGAATCACGCTTCAACGGTTTGATACGAGGTGGTGGTCATTTTTGTTAAGCGGTAAGTCGATTTTGCATAATTGGGTGACTTGTGTTAGGCTCGTAATTGACTGCTAAAAGAGTGTTGGAACATTTTGTTTTAGGTACTGGTGGTATCAGACGTGACTTTGTGGCGAAAACGAATCAGGTGTGTACCTGAAATGCAGAAAACGAGGTTTCAACAAAAGCTAAAAAACTGCACTATCGACGCCACACGGGTGTGTGGTCACCCGTATAGATGGCCGTGTGCGAGACACGACCGTGTGATTGACGAAGACATGATTGTGCATAGCACACGACCGTGTGGTGACGTGGGTGTGGCCGTGTGGGCCATACAGGCATGTGGGTTTTGGGCCAGGCCGTGTCGGCCACACCAGCTTGTGGCCGCCCGTATAGATGGCCGTGTGCGAGACACGACCGTGTGATCGAGGAAGGCATGACCGTGCGCAGCACACGGCCGTGTGGTGACGTGGGTGTGGTAGTGTGGGCCACAAGGGCATGTGGGTTTTGCACGAGGCCGCGTGGGCTACACGGGTAGGCCACACTAGCATGTGAGCCCATAATTCTGAAAATTTCCTTAAGGTCACTCCGATCGACTGTGGGCCTACCGTAGGGTCAGTAAGGGCTTTGTAAACCTATTTTGAATGCTATGATATTCTAATAAACTGGTCTGAGTAGGGTAATAATGTATGCCTGACTGTACTGCCATATGTATATCTGTTATTTATATAAAAGCATGTCGAGCATGTTTAACCTGATAAATCTGTATCTAATTTTCTGTATTTGATTTGGGGTGGGATTTGTATATGAGGAGGAAGTATTCTATACGGTGTTAAATGCCTATATTCTGGTAGCTCGGCTGTATATATTTTGATATGTGTCTTGATGGCACAACGTGGTATGTAGGGATGAGTGGGTGTTCTTAACTCCACATGGTGTGAGGGATGGTCGGAGATGGTGTGTAGAGGATGGGGGTAGGGTTTATGCATATCTGCTTTTGGATCTAGTCCTGAATCTAAAATTGTATTTGTTTCTGACTGTGCTTATAATTCTGTATGTTTGCATGCTTAATTTTGCTAGGTTACACACTAAGTTTTTGTAAACTCACATCTGTTGTCCGTTTTGTCAGGTAATCCACAGACTTAGGCGAATCGGTGCGACGGAGTCTCACAGTGACCACAAGTTTGTGAATTGACTTTAAATAATGGTTTGTTTATTTAATTACGGAATATTTCTAAGAGTCTGTAATTGTTGGACTCTCTGGGCTATTTGAATTTTTATTTTGATTTTGGTTATGTTTTAACTTTTAGAGTGACATTCGACTAAAATTACGGTTTTACGAAATCAAAGGTTTTTTTTGTCTGAAAGTACGAACTGGATTTCCAAAATATAACGGTATAAAGACTTCCGTTGTAATTATGTTTTGGGCAAATGAATTAATTAAATAACATTATCAGTAATAGTTATAAAACTTGGATGTTTTATTGGAACAACACTATTTTCAAAACCCTTTCATGTAACACTCTCGAATTCGGCCTTAACGTTTAGGCCGGGTTTGGGATGTTACACATGTCTTGAGATACTAACCCTTATATCTCGAGACAAAGCCCCTTGTCTCGAAAACCCAAGTTGAAAGATCACTAATTTAGCTTCGTTGTTTTATGTCTCGAGACAAAGCCTTCATGTCTCGAGCATCCTATGTCTTGAGACTATTGGAAAAATTGGTTAAAAAATGGTTTTACACTTACAGTGGAAATTAAACTTTTTTTTAAAAAAAAAGGAGCAATTTTGTGATATTTATAGCAATAAACTCCAATTGAATATTATTTGTGCTTTATGCGAGACAAATTCAAGTTGATCTTGACTTTCAACTAAGCGGTTTTCTTCGTTATCCTCGTATAACAAATTGCGCTGAGTGTGGACTTGAGCAACATGAACCAAATCACAGAAAAGAAACAAATTAATTATTTTAAGTAGGAAAGTAATTTCTCTCTAAAAAAAATGGTAAAGATTGTAATTCTCAGATAATAGAATTTATTCTAAGAAAATAAATATCAATACAATCTACCAAAATAACGATAACTTAATAATCATGAAGTGTGATTTTAGGTCAACTTTGTACTCTTTATTTATAGAAGAGAATACAAAAATCTTGGTTGAACAAACTCTTAATAAATAATATTATACAAATAAAATTCAATCCCACCCTAAGTATAAATTAAAATATAAAATGATTAAAATTTTCAAAATTAAAAGACATGAGAGGACAATTCAAGGATGAATAAACTAAATGTAATTTATGATATAAAATATATTTTAAAAATATAATGAAATAAAAATTATTAGAGATGTACAAGCCCAATTCTGCCCGGGCCCAATTTACATACCCAAATTTAAGCCCAAACCTGAAAGGCCCATTTACCCTGGTCCACTAAAAATAAAAAACAAACAAAAGAAAAAAACCCTAGGCACCGCACCTAGGGTCTTCGCCTCGACCCCGACCTTCCGCGACGCCCCTCCGCCACATGGCCATGTCCACCGCCCTTCCACCGCCTCTGACCTGCAAACAATAAACAGAAAAGATAGAAAACAGCAAGTTGTAAAAAAGGCAAAGGCTATAAAAGCCGATTTATTTTCTTGTAAAAGGGGTCTTTTTTCGATCAATAGAATACCAGAAAAGAAAAGTTTTTTACAGTATACTTTCAAGCACAATATAGGCATAGATTAAACACAAACAGAACTAGAGAGAAATAGAAGCAACAGGCAAAGATTCAAGACAAAAAAGGGGGGGAAACAGAAATCGAAAAGGTGAATTTTTTTACCATTTTCAATTTTTTTTGTTTTCACCCTCTCTTGTTTTAACACACACATACATACATATTGTGTAAAGAAAAGAAAGACAAAAATAAAATAAAATTTTTACCTTTTTCTACCAGTCGTGGATCGGTGGCGGAGCATGACGACGACGGCGAAGTGCAGGCATGGCGACTCGCCAGAGTTCCCCCCCTCAGGCTCTGCAGAGAAAAAAAAGAGAGAGAAGAGTATTTTTTTTTTTTTCAAAATAAAGATGGAATGATTTTTTTTGGAAAATTTGGGCCTTAAATAGCCCCCTGAAACAGCGTCGTTTTGGGGGCCGACCTTTAACCCCAAAACGACGTCGTTTTGGCCTTGACCCGATCCGACCGACCCGACCCGCCTCAGGATCCGCGTGTTTTTTTACAAAGGGGTTGCGCTTTCGATCCTTCCGCATTTTCAGCTTTTAAAATTAGGTTTTCTGTTATTTTCAATTTTGGCCCAGAGATTTCGCGCAGTTTGTAATTTGGCCCTTTAAAACGTTGCGCTCAAACCACTCGGGGAAAATAGCGCTCCGCGTCCCTCATTCTTTCGCACGCGTTGCAATTCAATCCCCTATTATTTATTTATTTACAATTTGTCCTAAAAAACTTCCGTTTTAATGCAATTTAACCCATTTTTAATTATTTTGTAATTTTTATCATCATTTTTATTTTTATTGTCTACTATGGATTATCTATTATTATTATCATTATTCTATTGCCACAACCACCATTTTACTTATTTATTAGTTTGTTTTATGTATTTGTTTTACTATTATTTTGCATATTATTTTCTATTATTATTATTACCCTATTATTTTTACTATATCTCTATTATTATTATTATATTATAATATATATTTGCTTATTCTTTTGCATATATTACATTATTTATTTATTAATGACTATTACTATTATCATTTTATCTTTCGTTTTATTTTTCATTACTATTTATACATTATATATTATTATTAGTATTATTTATATTTTCATTGTCATTGTTCTTTATTATTATTATTATTACTATGTTATTATTATTGTATTACCGTTATTGCTAGATTATTATTTTACTATTACTATTATTATTATTATTATTATTATTATTATTATTATTATTATTATTACTATTATATCCTTTTCCGTTATTATTATTATTATTATTATTATTATTATTATTATTATTATTATTATTATTCTCACCCCATTACTATTATTTTATATATTACTATTTTATTATTTAATTATCATCATTATTGTTATTTTATTTTCATTATTATTGCTATTACAATTATTTTTTATTATCAATATTCTCATCGTTCGTCTCACTAATCCTTCCCAACATCTCAATTTTATAACGACCAATATTTCCATGTTAGCAATTCGGAGAATCGAGCCCTAACTTCTTTGGGTTAGGTTTTCTCATTTTAAGCTAAACAACGGAATATCCCTTTTAAAAAAATCACAATTCAAATTTTAAACAAAACACTTAATCTCGAAAATTCGAAATGTCGCGCCCTAACTTACTGGACTCGACATTTAGGTACTTCAAGATAAGTTTCTTTTCTTTCTTCTAAAATAGAGGCAATATTCCTAATTTGGATTCTCGAGCCCTAACTTACTGGGTTCTGTTTTCTTGTTTGACAAATGACGGGAGATCCTCTTCAAATATAAAACCAAATTTTAAAAGGTGACCTTAGTTTCGGGAGTCTAAAGTATTGCACCCTAACTTACTGGACATGATACTTTATCCCTCCGAAAATAAGGGAGCCTCATCATGCCTTCCAATTCCTTCAAATTTTGGAAATAAAAAGTATCGTTTTTTTCAAAGCATTTCAAAGTTTTCAACAATAGGCCATCGATCAATCAGTTGGGTACCAATTTAGGCGTGTCAAGGGTGCTAATCCTTCCTCGCACGTAATTAACTTCCAAACCCATTTTTCTCAAATTTTCGTAGACCAAATGCATCGTTTTAATAAACCGAAGCGTTTTATTAAAAACAAAGGTGATCCGATCGCGCCCAAATAAAGACCGGTGGCGACTCCCTTCCTTTTCATTTTCAAACCTCGAGTCGACCGCGTCGTTTCCTGTTTTATCAAAAAATGATTACGACAAGAGACATGCCTTTTTTTTTCACATTTAAATTATTAAGACATATTGTTATTTATATATTAAATTGATTCAATAAGTAGTAATTATTGTAAAACTAAAAACAAGTTTGATTCAAAATAACATATTATACATAAGGAGCATACCAAAATATGTTATATATATGACAATTTATGGAAATAATTCATGATATTGGTAGTAATAGGTCAAATTTAAAACAAAAAGATAATGATTGTTAACACTTGAAATGCAAATATCAATCAAATTGTAAAAGAGAATGCAAATAAAATACATTATACATTCACAAAAATATGTCAGTAGATGATTGAAAATTAATATTTTTATGATTTAATTTTTATACATATTTGATAATTTAAAATAAATAGAATTTTGATAGAATTTTTTATAAAAATTGTGAAAAACAATAAATAAATAAATAAGAGTTACTTATCACTTGATAGATAATATTTTAATTAATTCCATTTTATTTTATTCATTTTAATATTATATTATCCTATAAAAATTATATTTAAAATTTAATTTTTGTTTAGAATAAAATGAAATGTTTAAATTTAAGGATAAAATGTAGAATTTTATTTTTATAATTTAAAATCTATATTTATCAAATAATATTATTATATTTCATAATTAATTTTAAGTAATACATAAAAATTATAATTTAAATTTTGAACACTTATTTTTCAACACTTGTTTTTTTATCATTTATAATTTTAGATGTAGTTAATCTTATAATTTGAGATTTAAGCAAAAATCACTTGCCTATCAATTGTAATTTCTAGGTATTTTACTAAAAAAATCCATTTCTAATATTATTTATAGAAATGGACCACTTAAAACATTATTTATTAGAATGGTCTAAAAAACGTAAAAAAGCACGTTGTCGTGGGTGCGCTTTACCCCGTGCTCAGACTAAATTTTTAAAAAAGATTATTTTTTTAAATATTACAAAAATAGATCAAATTTTTTAAAAATTTACGAGAATAAACATTTATAAAGACCCAAAGTGGCAACACCATTTTTATTTTATTTTAAGGTACCACCAATTAATATGGAAATAAAACTTATAAAACAGATCTTTATATAAACTCAAAGTCTCATTTTCCTTGTTTTCTTAAGTAATATGGGATGTGAGATATGTATATATATATAGAGTCATGAATAGGTAATGTGAGATTCCTTCCTCTTTTAGCTAACAACATAAGATTAAAGCTACACTATGTTTTATAATTTTTTCAAAAAATTCTATTTTTTATATTCATTAACATTTTCTCATATTATAAAATTATCTTTTGATATCTTTAATCTTGTTGCATTTTAGAATTGTTAGCATATACAAAAGGACTATTAAAAAAATAAATTGCACATATAAAACTTGTACATGCAGTAATCTTCTATTCAATTTTAAATATTTGAAGTTAATATCCATGTAATTCTAATTTTTAAAATAATTTTCCATTATTTCAATTTAGAAGTTATACTTCTAAATTTTATATTATTTTATGTTATGAATGTTTGATTAATAAATAAATTGTGAGTATTTGGTACTCAAATAGTATTTTTTGTAATTTTAAAATTGATATCTCATTTTAAAATATTTTACTATACTCATTAATTTTAACCCTAATTTTAATTTAATTTTCATCACCTAATAAATGCTGATAAATTTATTTCAGATGTATTTTGACTAAATAGATAATCTATTTAAACTTAGAATATAATTATGTTAAATAAGTTTTTATAGAAATATATAATATACATAAAATATAATAATTATTTTTCATATTTTTATATCTAGATTAAATTAAATTAGTAGTCACTTAACTATAATTTTTGGCTATCGAATTATAAAACTTACAAAATGATTACTCAACTATTAGTAATTTTAAATATTTTACTATACTCATTTTATATTTTATAATTTTTTACTTATAGAGTTTAAAATTTTATTTATAATGTAACAAATGTTAACTTTTGTAAAAATATTTAAACTCTATAAGTAAAAAAATATAAAATATAGTGTAGCCTTTAATTTTATATTGTTAGTTAAAAGAGGAAGGAATCTCACATTATCTAGGAACAAATTGCAAACCTATTCATGACTTTATAGATACACATATCTCACATCCCATATTACTTAGGAAAACAAAGAAAATGAGACTTTAGATTTATATAAAGATCTGTTTTGTAAGTTTTATTTTCACATTAATTGGTGGCATCAAAAACTAAAAAAAAAATGGTGTTGCCATTTTGGGTCTTTATAAATGCTTATTCTTGTAAATTTTCAAAAAATTGGTCTATTTTTATAATATTTAAAAAAAAGACATTTTTTGACAATTTAGTCTAAACACAGGGTAAAATACGTCTATGTCAGTGCGTTTTTACTGACATCGGGTAATGTGCGTCCCTGTCAATGCACTTTTTTGTGTTTTCCCCTAAAAATGCTTCCACGTATGTGTATTTTGCATTTTTTAAACCATTCCAATAAATAGTATTTTAAGTGACTCATTTTCGTAAATAAGGTTAGAAATGTGTGTTTTTTTTTTTTAATAAAATACCTGTAATTTCAAGGTACTTTCATTTACTTCGTAAATAATTTGTGCCAACATTAATTTTAGAAATATATATAAACATTAAAACAAATTTAATAGACATTTTTTCTGGAATAATTTCTAATTGGAGACCAAAGTTTTATTAATGAAAGCATTAGAAGTTACAATAAGATTTTTCATACGATATTATGGGTAGACATATATCAATCCCTACTTTCATTTATGTTATAGATAGAATTTGTTCTACTTAAAATATTTACGAGACTAATGTTCAATGATAAAATGATTATTTTATGATAAAATTAAAAGCTATAAAAATATGTGTTGATTTGAATGAAGCGGTGCTTAAAGTTTTTATTAGACATCATTTATACGAATTCAAATTATATTTTTCCTATCTCTTATCCCTAATATTGTATCGAAAAAAACTATAAAAATATATCAACATAAAATTAAACTATACTAAAAAATATAAAGATAAAACATTTACAAATGATTTTTTTTTATGTAAAAGGAAAGAGTACCTTTATTAATAAATATTAATGGCTTCATCCAAGTTACACTCCAAAATATAGCGGATTAATTGAAATATTTAACGTGATGAACTAGGCTAAATGGTTAAGTAGCTAATACCTAAACCCCAATACGTAATTTATTTTTCTCAAGTAGATATTATATAGAATTTATCTCTTTTAAAAGGACAAATACCTTAATTTGATTTGATTCAAATAAATTAGATTTTATTTTATTCAAATTGATTTAAAGCCTTATTTAATACAGATTTGTATTTTTATTTATGGAAATTTCCAAAATTTCTTCGTATTGAATGCCTATAAAAGCCTAAAGAATACTATAGAATTCTTTACACACACACAATGAATTTATTTCACTCTCCAAAATTCTTTTCTTTTTCTCTCCAAGTTTTCAAACGTTTCGGTGATAGAAGAAGGCAAGATTAGTTCGTTTGTCACTGCAAAGGTGCTATTGCCGTGATCATCTTGATGTTGTATCTTGGGAGACAGACGACCATGTTTCTCCAAGTACCATAGGAGCGGCTGAATCTTTCTTAAGGAAACTATGAAAATAGGCCTCGGCAAATAGTAAAACTCGATTCCCTTATTCGATTTCTGATTTTTTTCATATTCTTTTTTTAATTGGTTTTTCAAATATTATATTTTAATATATAAATATTTATTTAATTTGTTTTATTTAAATCTGGTGTTTTTACAATAAATATAAATATTTGTTTATATTATTTGTTTAGATCTTATATTTAATATAATTATTTATATTTATATTTGTTTGCTAACCTATTTTGTCGAACAATGGGTAGTAGTCTAACGGTTAACATACCACTTTCCCCCTTACTTTCCCAAGTTTGAGTCACCCCTTACCCAAGTTTGTTTCCTTTTACTCGGCAGTAGGGGTAAATTACTAAACAACCCCTCAAAGTTTGAAAGCTCGTATTTAGCCTTATTCCTAATAGCATTAGAAGTTTTTCTTTATTTTTCAAATTCAAGTCGAATATTAGCTTTCTTTTCCCTATTTCTTCTCCTTTTTCTTTTCATCTTCTTCTTTGCATAATAATTTTCCTCGCTGCTGAAATTATTTTTGTTTCTCGAATCAAAATCTATTCCCAATTCAAGTCGTTTTTCAACTGGAATCGTAATCGCCAATAGAAACATTCTTTAATCATTGCCAAGAATTCGTAAGTACGTTTCAACTTCGATGTTTGATCTCAAATCCTTATAGAATTTCTATCTAATGACAATCTTGCAATCGATTAAACGTTCTTTAACATTTCTTGCCAAAATCTTTCGAAAATATTGTTGAGCCTTGATACCCAATATTAATACAGGTGAAATTTGTTATTGAAGGACATGATTTAAGTGAATCGAACCATTCTTGATCACGAGGAACGTCGTTCGGGCTCCTAGTGAAAGGTGTGTGTTCTTTTACAAGCGGATCGGGGCAAATCGTGCCTCGGATTAGGGCCATACGACTAGCCATACGGGCGTTGGACCACATGTGTAGACCACATAGCTCCTCACATGGCCATGCGCCTTTGAAACCTTAGGCTAGTTCGAATCTCACACGGCCAAGAACCCTCCACACGACTTAAGACATTGTACACAGCCTAGCCATACGGCCGTGTGCCCCTTATTTTATAGTTTTGCTCAAAATTTTTGTAAACTATTCAATTTAGTCCATGCATGATCCTCGAACTGTTTTTAGAATTTTTCTCTTTCAGTTGAGTCTCTGATATTATGAATAATCCTGGAATCCATGATTTGATTGACTAAATTATTACTATATATGCATGATTTGTAATTAGTGCATGCCTTTTGTGACTGGATTACTGATAAATTGTTACTGATACTCGAATCACTGCATTGATGATTGCATGAAAAACATGCCTACTATTACTGATAAATAGAAAACATGACATACATGTCTACTACTGTTGTTAGTTTAATTATATGTTAAGCATGTCTACTGTTTCTGCATTGTATTGTTAATAACATGTCATACTGCATTACATGGGGTGGGACACTTTGAAAGGAGGAAGTACTGGTGGTATATCCACAAACTCACTGGCAGCTTTTATCTGCAAACCCGTTATGCATTCACAACCTACTGACAGCGTATTAACCTGCAAACACTTGTGGTTTATCCACAACTTTTACTGGCATCAAACTTGTTGTGTATTCACAACTACTGGCAACGTATTAACCTGCAACACTTGTGGTTCATCCACAAACTGGAGTGTCTAGGATATAAGAGTTCTGGGGAACTCTTACTATGGAGTGTAGCGGTGGGGTAGGACATTTCTTTATTGTTAAACTGAAAATGCATTACATCGGCACTTACAAGCATGCTCGAATGAACTGTCAATTTCTGCTATGCTATACGATTGTTACTGTATTGAACTGTTATTATATGCTTGACTTATTACTTTGCACTGGTTTTCTTGTGATGAAACTTACACTGAGCTTTAATCTTCATCCTTAAAGATAACTCACCAGGTTAGGACGCGGACATGGCATCTAGAGGGTCTCAGCTCAGTTTTAGTTAATAATAATATATTTTAGATTTACTATTTCTTCTTTTAATTATTCAAAGACTGTATTATTTTATTTTGAACTGTGGCATAGGACATATAATTGGTTTTTATTTTATAGCTTGCATGACATTTAATTTGATTTTAGGACATCGAATTATGAATATTAATTAGTTATGCATGAACCTCGATTTTTATTAAAATGTAAATAGATATCATTTTTTTTGCTGCTAAGATACAGTTAAAATTTTAAGTAATACATAAACTAGTAGTTAATCAAGTTTTCAAAAAGGAGTTACCATTACAGAGGTTAGATAATCTAAACCGGTTTTGATAATTCGTAAGTTTTTCTAAAAATAGACTAAGTTTTCTTCTAAAACAAACAAATGTTTTAATGTGGCTGTTTTAAAAAATTTTGATAGCTTACTGGGCCATTTCGATGACTAATATAATCTTCCGAATTTGGGTTTAATGTTTAACCCGTGACAAACCAAGTGTAGCCAGCCCTTAAGGAACCTGGTTAGCAACACGTCCAACTTGTAGCATTTGAAAATGTGAAAACCTTCTAGCATGTTACCTTCCTATATAAATTAATTAGAACCAAATATTGGAGGCCAGTCCCATTTGATTTTAAGTAGGATGGAAGAGCAAGCAAGCATGCTTACATGAATATAAGAACAGTCAAGGAAAGAATTAACATGCCAATAAGCAGTGCTAGATGGTGAGGTCCGCTCCAGATATAATGAATGTCAACTTCCATGCCGCCTATGAACCTCACTCTAGTGCTAGAAGTATTGGTCTCATAGTTTGAGGTTGTGAAAGGTCTGTGATGGTTTCTACTGCATCAAGGATTAGATTTGCCATTGATGGTAAAGATGTAATTTGAAGTTAAATTAATAAAATTAACTATGCAAAAAAATAAAAAATAAAAAGGAAGATTTGAAGTAAAGAGGTAATTTGTAATTAAAAGATGTTTCATAAGGAAAAGAAACCACAACATTTTTTATTTCATACTTAGAGGCAAAATAAAGTGTACATTTGAAATATATAAACAATAAAGGAATACAATGGTTATATAATAATTTGATTTTGTGTCAACATTATAGCAAGCCAAATGTTTACACTGAAAACATGGTTTTATCTTTAGCAAAAACGTTGTAATATAATATAAAACCAAATTAATTAATTAAAATTAATTTACAACGAAAACATGGTTATTTATTTTTATATGTGATGTGGGAATTTGATTATATGTGTTAATTAAACATATTAAAATTATTTTAATAGTTAAAATAACAAATTAATTTTAAAAATTTTATGCTGAAATGAAATTTTAAAATCAATACTACTATAGATAATATATAAATAAATATTTAAGTTAAATCAAACAAATAATATTTTAATCAATTTATGGTTTTGAATAAAATATTTTTAAATTGAAGCATTTTACTTAGAATTTTATAAAAATAAAATTATAATAGCATAATTTTTTCATTTGTTAGTTTGAATATATTATATTAATTTTAAATAAATTAAATATAAATTCGTAAATTCATAAAAATATGTTACTATAAAATATACACACCAATAATACACACAAATCCTACACCTTAAACGACAAACAAAATATTAAATAAGAATATATTAATGAAATATAAATATGTTACTCATCTAAAAAATAAAATAATATAATGTAGAGCCCAAATTGCCCGGGCCCGATACAAACCCAATTATAAAAATAAAATAACAAGCCCAAAACAAAAATAAAAAAAGAGACCCAAAATACAGGCCCAGCCCAACTCAGAGAACAGAAAAAAACAAACAAAAAAGAAAACAAAAAACCCTAGCCGAGCCTGCCTCTGACTTCTGACCTGCCCTCTGCGCCACCTGCTCCGACGCTCCCATGGCCTGCAAAACACGCAAAAACAACTATCAGGGGACTGTTTCTTTTTGTTTTTTCTTTCTCCTCTCGGTTATAAAAACCGGGCAAGAACAGTGTAAAAAGGGGATCCCCTTTTTCTTTTTTTGAAGATCAATAGAAAGCATTTCTCTTTAAGGCGCAAAATTTCAGATCCAAACACGAAAAAAAAACGCAAAAGTTTCAAAAAAAAGCCGAAAGAACAGAGGCAAAAAGGTCTTTTTTATTTTTCGAAAAGTCATTTCTTTTTTTAGTAGACTTGCATAGCATAAAAAAATATATAGTTTTTTTAAAAATAAAAAAATATAAAATTTTTTACCTTTCCTACCACTGTATGTGGTTGAGTCTCGGCCAAGAACGATCGGCGGTGGCCCTCACCAAAATCGCGCCACCCTCCCCCGCAGAGAATATGTTGAAGATGTTGAAGATTGTCCTATTACCATCGACCGGTGGAATAGGTTGAAGGTTGTCCTATTACCATCGACGGCGGTGGAATAGGTTGAGGATTATCATGTTGCCATCGACCCGGTGGAATAGCTTGAAGACCATCCTATTACCACCGAGCGATTGGAATAGGTCAAAATTGTAGATCTTGTTGCCCTAACCATGAGTGGGGCAAGATCAAGGCAAATCTTGGCTCCTTAACCAAGAGGGAACACGATTTAAGCCACCATCCTATTACCACCTCACAAAGTGGAATAGGTCAAAATTGTAGATCTTGTCGCTCTAACAAAGATGGGGCAAGATCGAAGGCAAATCTTGGCTCCCTAATCAAGAGGGAACACGATTTAGGCCACCATCCTATTACCCACGACCGCGGTGGAATAGGTCAAAATTGTAGATTTTGTCGCCTAAATAGTAGTGGGGCAAGATCGAAGGCAAATCGTGGCTCCCCAACCAAGTAGGGAACATGATTTAGGCCACCATCCTATTACCACTAACCAGCGGTGGAATAGGCCAAAATTGTAGATCTTGTCACCTAACCAAAGAGTGGAGCAAGATCGAAGCGAATCTTGGCTCTCTAAAAGAGAGAACATGATTTTGGCCATGTCCTATGTCCCGACCAAAGTGGAATAGGTCAAAATTTGTAATTCTGTCCCTAACCAAGTAGGGAGCATGGTTAAGCTTTAGTCCTATCGCCTTAACTAGAGGTGGGATAGGTGAAGACCAAAGACCTCGTCTCTCCAAGATGCATCGGATCAAGATAAACAAGTCACATCCTATTGAAATCGCAGCAAGAGCAGATTGAAACCACATATCGATGAAGTGGATCAGAGCAACATGGTGTGAATGATCAGGATGAGGCTATTTGAAGAAAAGCACCTGAGAGGCCAAGACTCGGCGAGGCCGGGCAATATTGGGCTTCTTTGAGTCTTTGCTCTATTATCGTTACACGACAATGAGCAAAGAGGGCCAGCTGTAGAGCCCAAATTGCCCGGGCCCGATACAAACCCAATTATAAAAATAAAATAACAAGCCCAAAACAAAAATAAAAAAAGAGACCCAAAATACAGGCCCATTTAACTCGAGAACGAAAAAACAAACAAAAAGAAAACAAAAAAACCCTAGCGAGCCACGCCTCGACTTGACACGCCTCTGCGCCACCGCTCAAGCGCTCCCATGGGCTCGCAAAACACGCAAAAACAACTATCGGGATTTGTTTCTTTTGTTTTCTTTCTCCTCTGATTATAAAAGCAAGCAAAAAAGTAAAAAGGGATCCTTTTCTTTTTTGAAGATCAATAGAAAGCATTTCTCTTTAAGGCAAAATTTGAGATCCAAACACGAAAAAAACGCAAAAGTTTCAAAAAAAGCCGAAAGAACGAGAGGCAAAAGGTCTTTTTATTTTGAAAAGTCATTTCTTTTTAGTAGACTTGCATAGCATAAAAATATATAGTTTTTTAAAAAATAAAAAATATAAAATTTTTACCTTCCGCCACCAGTGCAGGTGGCCGAACTCGGCAAACAACGATCGTGGCGGTGGCCCTCGCCGAAAATCGCGCCACCCTCCCTGCAGAGAACTCCCCCTTCTTTTTTTTTAAGACTGCGACAAATGAAGAAAAAAAAGGAAAAAGGGTTTTATAAAGGTTGCTAAGCGAGCGTCGTTTAGGGCTCGTCATGATGGCCCCAAAACGACGTCGTTTTCCCCCGTCCGACCGAATCCGACCACTTGACTCGGGATCCAGCGTTTTTGAACGGAAGGGCTAATTGCACTTTTAGCCCTTCCGCTTTTTTTATTATTTTCAATTAAATTTTTATTTTTTTAAAATGTAGCCCAAGAATTTGATTTGGCTTCCAATTCGGTCCCTATCAAGACGCTGCGTTTCAGAAAGGGGAATAATTTCTACTTCGGTCCCCCCCTTTTTCGCGCGCATTACAATAGGGTCCTTTTCCCTTTTTTTTTATTATAAATCTCCCCAGATTTTTATTTTTAATCTGATTTGGTCCTCCCCCTTTAATTATCATTGTTATTTAATGTTTTATTGATTATTTATTATTATTATTGTTTTATTATTATTATTACTATAATATTACGTATTTCTACACTATATTATTATTATTAACATTATTATTATTATTATTAGCGTTATTATTGTTATTATTATTATTTCATTCCTTTATTATTAATTATTATTATTTACTATTATCATTACTTTATTCTTGGTATTATTACCATTTTATTTTATTATTACCACCCTTATTTATTTTATTATCGTTCATTTATTAATAGGTTATTATTTTTCATTATTAATTGTTTAATCTTCACCATTTACTGAATTTTGTTTTATATTATTTTATTCATTGCTTATTTATTTGTTACTTTATTTATTTATTTGTCATTTCATTTACTTATTACTTATTCGCTTTCTTGCTCTTTTACCTTTTAATACTTTGAAGCATTTTAATCATTCATCATTTCCTTATTATTTTTATTTATTTATTGTTATTATTATTATTATCACCCTATTTGTTTTCTCGATTCTATTATTGTTATTCTCATTTCATTATTTATTTGCTCATTCGTTCGTAAGAATTAGATTTATTCATGTATTCGTCTAATTTGTCGGTATCATTATTTTGTCCAATATTGATCAACCAAATTTTCAAAATAAAGATAATGTACGGTATTTGAAAACTCGGAAGGTCGAGCCCTAACTTCTTTGGGTTAGATTTTACTCGCTAAACAACGGGATATCTCTTTTGAAGTTGCAATTTTAAAACAAAATACTTAATCTCGGAAATTGAAATGTTGTGCCCTAACTCATCTGGACTCGACACTTAGATACTTGGGATAAGTTTCTTTTCCTAAAATAGAGGCAATCTTAGTATTTGAAACCTCTGGAAATCGAACCCTAACTTCATCGGGTTCCGATTTCTCACTTGACGAATGACGGAGATCTCTTCAAATAAAAACCAAGTTTCAAAAGGCGAGCTTAGCTTCGGAGTTTAAAGTATTGTGCCTAACTTATCGGACGTGATGCTTTACTTCTTCGATAATAAGAAAGCCTTAACGTCCTCCCAATTTTAAAAATAAAAGCATTGTATTTTGAATCCTTTTAAGTTTTCAACAAATAGGACATCAGTCAATCGGTTTGGTACCAATTTTGGGCGTGTCGAGGGTGCTAATCCTTCCTCGCACGTAATCGACCTCGAACCTGTTTTCTCAAAGTTCGTGGACCAAAAAGCCTTTGTTTTAGTAAATTAAATGTTTTATTAAAGCGAAGGTGATCTGATCACACCAAATAAAGATCGGTGGCGACTCCTTTCCTTTTCTTTTTCCAAAATCGAGACGAATGCGTCGTTACTGCTTTCACCCAAAAAATGGTTACGACGACTTGGCGACTCACTTTGGGGACTCGAGGTCAAGCCATAGATTGATTGATTTTATCCTTTTGATTAAATTGGTTTGAAAAATCACGCTTCTTTTAATGCACTTCCAATATTGGTCTCGTAAATACTTTGGCATTGCATTGCATATTTATTGCGGTCACACCTTTAAGTGGGAGCGAAGCTATGCCTTCGTGAGGTTTTCACCTCTGCATGGGCTAGTGGATGCTTTGGGATACATCCGTACCTATGTCTTCGTGAAGTTTTCACTTCGCATGGCCATAGGGAAATGTATTCCCCTGAACCGAACTCGGTCCGTATGAGCCTATAATGGGTGAGGATCGAGGAATCTGCTGGTTCGGGTACCTCAAACTTTAGAACCAAACCACATGTAGTGGACCCTAAGAGCCCACCTTAGATAGAACTACGTCAAACCTTGAGGATCGAGGAATCTGCTGGTTCGGGTACCTCAAACTTTAGAACCAAACCACATGTAGTGGACCCTAAGAGCCCACCTTAGATAGAACTACGTCAAACCTTAGTGGTCACCTAGGTTGGTTTTTGTTCACTTTCACTTGTTTTATACTTTGCGATACTAACCCTTTGTATTTTATTTTCGTGCATATCATCTCATTTCATATTTTGAGAAGTATCGATTCACGGTCGGTTTACGAGTTAGAAAGTGGTTATGGAAAGCAGATTCCTTGATAAAGTGGAAGACAATGCGATCGTCGTCAGTATATAGTCAAAACCTAAGCGTTAGAAGGGTATGGATCCGTTTGAGCAAATGGGGCGATGCTAAAATCTCACCACATTGTGCTTCCTAATGTTGTTCGATCAAAACTAAATCGGATGTGGAAAAGATTGTATGACATTTCATGACAATGCATGGTAGAAAGTAATTATACTCACCGGTCACTTCATAGTGAGCGGGTAAGGTCTGGATAGACACTTCTACCATTACAATGTTTCTCTTTCATGTGAAGATGGTAACCACAGAGCGACAAGGGTGTTGGAAGGAAAGTGATTGGCGAGAGGGCAAGAGACCTATGACAATGAATTGGCTGGAAAGGACTTTGCTTACGACGGGAGAAAAGTTTATTTCTTGTTGATATTCTTCCAAATAACAAGCATAGGTTTACAATTGTATTTGAGGATGTTACATTTAATGAAACAACGATAGTGCAAGACACGATGACTCAAGCGGCGCGAACAGAAATCTAAAACTCTCATGAAGCGCCGAGGGTGATGGTTGTCATTTTAAGGTAGTATCTTTGCAAGTAGGGATGCCTCTTGGTTTGCCAATCTTTTAAGATAATCAAAACAACTTCATAGACATTGGAGGAGGTACCCTTGACTATAGGGGTTTCCATTCAAGTTTCATAGCCACTCAAAGAGGCCTTTCCCGGAATATTCATCCTAGTTCGGTTGTGGATTCTTTGCTAATCGAATGTCATAGATCTGGTGAACGAAGGCTCGAGAACACGAAGACAAAAGTCAGTCCATCCAATCACGAGTACAAGATCACTGGATTGAGCGAGCAGTTGTGCAAAGATTCATTGTTTTCATTGAAGGAGAAAAGTGTGAAGAAAGCTAATGGTGAAGCTGAGAATCTAGAGATTACTGTCTATAATCATTTTATCGACCATCACAAGATACAGTCGCGTTTTTTTTGCAAGACTTGCCATGCTTTAATGTCGGAGAGCTGAAACAACCTACATACATTCCTTTGGAGCTCCATTCCTTGATGTACTTGCAATTGACAAAGCACTAACTAGAGAACTTCTTTGGTTAAGACAGAAATCTCAGGAAAGAGTGAAAGCCTTTTCCTATGCTTCACAAAGGAGCAACCATAGTGCCAAGCCAACGCTGCATTCTTGTAGTGTTTCCTTCAGCACTAATTTCACCCAAGGCGAAGGCCGTGCTCTGTCAGGGGCAATGATGGAAATTTTTTCTGAAGAATGGGCGATGGAATTGCTGGAACTATCTAGGATGGAAGGATAGGCTGTTGTGAACTTCTGGGCCCATCGTTGTGATCCAAACAACATTGCAAGGATTTGACTCTTGTATTGACCCGGTTTGATAGACCCAAAAGATTAACCAGAATAGATGACTTTCATCTGCGGTTAGAATGAGAAAAGCTATTAAACAGGTACAATCTAAAAGGCCTGGAGCTCTGCAGTTCCTTCTTTATCTAGAAAAACTCTAATCTTTATGAGTACGACGCTAGCTAGAGTAAAGGATCGATACTTTTTTGGAAACTTTGATGCTAAGCTGAGACAGCCTCCTCACTACCCTCAAAGCTGTAACTCTGCAATCGAGTTGAAGTTAAGTCTGAACAAGATCAAGGAAACAAAGTGTAGTTAAATTTAGCATTACACAATTGTGAACTGCGGATCGAGCTTCTTGAAATAAGAGAAGAGTGTTGGAGAGAAGAACTTCATCATTCTTATGATCATCAAGTTAAAAAGTCAAGATTACCTCATGAAGGGAATGGTAGTTGGCATCTACAGATTTTGGCATTACAGGGGATATATTAAGCATAAAATATGGGCTACAGTCTGATCACAGTCAAGAACTAGTTCCATTACTTGGGAAATCAAAGCCTTTAGGACTTAGGACGAGAGCATATAGTAGTCCGTTTTATGTAAAAGAATTTGTTTTCTAATAAAGTTTTCTAAAATGAAGTTGATCAGAATCGATACCTCTTCGCATTCATGCATTCGCACTACATTGCATTAGCATTACATTGCATTCATTTGCATTAGACTTTTACAAAAGGACCTAATTAGGCAAAATGTTTGATTAACTCGGAAAACATGGAACAAAGGTTGGCGAAGATAGAGCAAAGGCAAATCTGATGCAAGAGCAATTGATCCAAATTCAACGAGAAATGCGAGAGCAAATGCTAGACTTCCAAAAAAATATGATGGGCCACTAACTCGATTACTAGCCGAGGACTTGAAAAAGGGCGACCCGGTGGACCGACAATGTGGATAATGATGAAGACATCGTTTATTCCCCAATAAATGTCCTAACTCAACCTGATGCACATTCTCGCGTGGTACCTATCATTATTGGATCTCAATATAGGACTGATACTTCGGTGCTGCTAAATTCTCTAATGGGCCCCGGTAATGAGCAAGCCAATCGCGTTGTTTTTGGCCTACTAGAGACAAAGAAAAAGGGAGAAGGGGCTTCAAAAGCCCCGAAGAGGAAGGATAAAGATGGGGCTAGCACGAATGCGTATGCTAAGGGTTATTCGAAGACGTTTACTGCAAACCAGCCAAAGAAGGCAGTTACCAGTCACCCGATCCCCCCAAAGCAAAAACCCAATCCAGGAGCGTATTCGGAAAAACCTCAGTTCACTCCTATTCCCATGACGTATAGGGAGTTATACCAGAACTTATTTGATATGCATGTTGTAGCTCCTTATTTTATAAAACCACTGCAACCTCCATACCCAGCATGGTATGACCTAAATGTCCAGTGTGAGTATCATGTGGGAGTTACAGGACATTCGATAGAGAATTGAACAGCCTTCAAGAAGTTGGTGGAAAAATTCGTCAAAATGGGTGTTGTGGAGATAGGCGACGCACCAAAAGCAGAAGCATGAACCTAAGAACATTTTAAGCAATGAGACTGTGGAAGTAATTCCTATAGTATTTAGAAGCTTACCTAGAGTAACATATGAAGTATACTTGTTGCTTTAAGCCTAGAAGCAATAAGATCTCTTTTGTGAAATAGGCTCGTGTTTTGAATTACTACTTCAATAAAATGCATCTTTTGGACCAATATTTTTATTTTCCATGCTATACATTCTATTGAATATACTTTTATTCTTAATTCATAAATAATCATTCATTCTCCGGAAATTGCCTCCATACCAAAGATGGGTCCCCGATATCAACGACGTGAGCGACGCTGTTGCGGACTCCCTTTCTAGTGAGATATGTGTCTAGGAGGATCTAAGGACTTAGAAGATGACAGAGATCGCAACTTACTTCCTAAAAATGGCAGATCCTACATCGCGAAATGTTAGCCAACACTACAAGCCAATGAGGGAGATAAAGATGGAAGCTTAGTTCACCGCAAGAATAAGGCAAGACATTATCACATGGTCACAGATTAGACACATTGAGGCCATTGAAGCGCAGATTCCTATATGTGAGGCATGGGCGCTATCAAGTCAGTCTCCTCAAGAGCTTTGAGCCGACATCGATTCACAGTCATAGCCTTTGGTTACCCTACTAAGGGGGTAAAGGTCGCTTCACATGTCAAAATTACAAAGTCAGCGGTCGTCGACCTCAACTTCAAATTCAAATTCAAAAAAACAAAAAAAATCAAAAATTAAAAAAGGAGGAAAAAGAAAGAAGAAGGAAAAGAAAAAGAATAAAGAGAGAATGGCGATAAAGAATGCCAGAAAGAAATGGGTTGGCACGAATTTATAGTCCGTCCAAAAGTCGACACCACACCGGTCTGACAAGATAGCCAAAACCATTCAAATTTTGAAAATGGTGAGACTTGTAGCGTTGGCATAGAGAAGTTACCATTTACCCTCTAGGTTTTTAAAAGTTGGCCAGGACTTTCACCGGGGCATCTTTACCATTGGTTTATAATGTTCGCTCAAAAGAATTTCAGGAGAAAGACCAGGCATTAAGAAGGGTTCTTCGTATTCAAGAGGACTCCGAAAGGAAAAGTAAATGCAGCAAAAAGGCTTGTTCTGAGGAAACATGGGTACTAATCAAGATGGATAGCAAGGACCTCTTCAATCCGGTGAGTTCAATTTCAAAAAAAAAAAAAGTCGCGAAAAAGATAAAAAAAAAGAACAAAACAAAAACGAAAAATCGAAAAATGAAAAAGAGAAGTCGAGGCGAAAACCCGCAAAGGGCGCCTTGGGATCAAAGGGGATTTGAGTTGAAAACCCAAGAAGGGCAGCTTAAATTTTGATCAAAAGTAAGGCATACGGTAGTCTTACCATGCTTAAGTTAACAATGAAGAAGTATGTTGCGTCTTGGAGCATCGACAAAGTGCTCCGGATCCCCTAAACACATATTGAGCCTATAATGGTCCTCAAGAAGTTTGAACAGAGAAGCTCAGGCTGCGATATCTGGGGCACCTAGTTTCTATTTTTTTTTACCTTACAAGATACACTGTCAATAAATTTCTTTCCTGATTGCACTCGCTACTTTTGCTTAACCCATTGGTTTCGAGCTACGCTCCTAACTAAATTCGTTCTTATCCATAGTTATGATCTCTTTCAGACATTTGCATTGAAATAACGATTAATGGACTAACGAAACTTTCACAAAAAAGGAGTTTCACGTATTACTCTAGGAAACTTCTAAGTAGTGTCGGAGCCTGAAACAGGACCATTGCTTAAAACTCTTCGAGTTTAGAGGACAGGAATAATGGTGGAGGAAAATTCTGAACTGAGGCTATCTCTTCGGATCGAAAACAGGGATTGAACAAATAATGAGGTATTACGTAAATAGTATCATCGCGATATAAAAAAAGAAGGGGCGATGTATGAATGGGGAATCATCCGCGCGAAGAATGATTTTGTATCCATGCAACTATCATGTGTACACACCTGGTCGCAATCCACAGGAATAGAAAGGTGCAACAGACCAAATCAACAAACTCTATGCCCCTGAGTCGTAGTGGGATTGACTTAAGATAGCATAGATTCTACACCCCTAAGTCGTAATGGGATGGATTGAAGATGACACAATTTCTATACCCATAGGGCACAATGGGTTGATCTGAAGATAGTATAGGCCTTAAAGTCCTGTATGTGCCGTGGAGTGAGCCTTGAAGTCACATTGGGGCAAACTGTTTGAGCAAAATATGATTGTTTCTTTGAGTTCTGGCAAAGGTACCAGCAATAGCAAGATATCAGGGTTGTACGACTCTGGTGGACGACGAGCAGTGACAACCCTAAGCATAAAAAGGGGTGATTTCATCTTACATTCATCATCATTAGGAGCGTGCAATCATCGCATCGTGATCCTTATACATTTTTAACAAAGAGTCATTATCATGACATCCCGCATTCATGCAAATGCCCTCCATAATATCATTTAGCTAGGAGCATTCGATTTATTACAATCATTGCATCTTAATGGAAAATCATCATTCTTATGACATTATGCATTCATGTAAATGTCATCCATATCACGCGTAGTTGGGAGCATTAGAGTCATTCCGACCATAGCATCCGTATCATTTGGCATAAATACAAGCATATAAAGTCGAGTCTACAAGATATGCCCTCTAGAGGATGATGTAGCAACACTATCGAAGATTGGCCTGTTACCATCGACCAGCGGTAGAATAGGTTGAAGATTGTCCTATTACCATCGACCAGCGATGGAATAGGTTGAAGATTGTCCTATTACCATCGACCAGCGGTGGAATAGGTTGAAGATTGTCCTATTACCATCGACCGGTGGTGGAATATGTTGAAGATTGTCCTATTACCATCGACCGGTGTGGAATAGGTTGAAGGTTGTCCTATTACCATCGACCAGCGGTGGAATAGGTTGAGGATTATCATGTTGCCATCGACCAGCGGTGGAATAGCTTGAAGACCATCCTATTACCACTGACCAGCAGTGGAATAGGTCAAAAATTGTAGATCTTGTTGCCCTAACCAGTAGTGGGGCAAGATCGAAGGCAAATCTTGGCTCCTTAACCAGTAGGGAACACGATTTAAGCCACCATCCTATTACCACTGACCAGCAGTGGAATAGGTCAAAAATTGTAGATCTTGTCGCTCTAACCAGTAGTGGGGCAAGATCGAAGGCGAATCTTGGCTCCCTAACCAGTAGGGAACACGATTTAGGCCACCATCCTATTACCACTGACCAGCAGTGGAATAGGTCAAAATTGTAGATTTTGTCGCCCTAAATAGTAGTGGGGCAAGATCGAAGGCAAATCGTGGCTCCCCAACCAGTAGGGAACATGATTTAGGCCACCATCCTATTACCACTAACCAGCAGTGGAATAGGCCAAAAATTGTAGATCTTGTCACCCTAACCAGTAGTGGAGCAAGATCGAAGGCGAATCTTGGCTCTCTAACCAGTAGAGAACATGATTTTGGCCATCGTCTATGTTCACGACCAGCGGTGGAATAGGTCAAAATTTGTAATTCCTGTCCCTAACCAGTAGGGAGCATGGTTAAGCTTTAGTCCTATCGCCTTAACTAGAGGTGGGATAGGCTGAAGACCAAAGACCTCGTCTCTCTGAAGATGCATCAGATCGAAGATAAACAAGTCACATCCTATTGAAATCGCAGCAAGAGCAGATTGAAACCACATATCGATGAAGTGGATCAGAGCAACATGGTGTGAATGATCAGGATGAGGCTATTTGAAGAAAAGCACCTGAGAGGCCAAGACTCGGCGGTAGGGCAATATTGGGCTTCTTTGAGTCTTTGCTCTATTATCGTTACACGACAATGAGCAAAGAGGGCCAGCTGTAGAGCCCAAATTGCCCGGGCCCGATACAAACCCAATTATAAAAATAAAATAACAAGCCCAAAACAAAAATAAAAAAAGAGACCCAAAATACAGGCCCAGCCCAACTCAGAGAACAGAAAAAAACAAACAAAAAAGAAAACAAAAAAACCCTAGCCGAGCACGCCTCGACTTGACACGCCTCTGCGCCACCGCCCAAGCGCTCCCATGGCTGCAAACACGCAAAAACAACTATCGGGGATTGTTTCTTTTTGTTTTTCTTTCTCCTCTCGGTTATAAAACCGGGCAAAACGATGTAAAAGGGATCCTTTTCTTTTTTGAAGATCAATAGAAAGCATTTCTCTTTAAGGCATAAAACTTTAGATCCAAACACGAAAAAACAAAAGTTTCAAAAAAGCCGAAAGAACAGAGGCAAAAGGTCTTTTTATTTTTCGAAAAGTCATTTCTTTTTTAGTAGACTTGCATAGCATAAAAAAATATATAGTTTTTTAAAAAAATAAAAAAATATAAAATTTTTACCTTCCGAACCACTGTGGTGGTGGCCGAACTCCGGCTGGCAAACAGCGATCGTGGCGGTGGCCCTCGCCGAAAATCGCGCCACCCCTCCCCTGCAGAGAACTCCCCCCTTCTTTTTTTTTAAGACTGCAGCAAATGAAGAAAAAAAAGGAAAAAAGGGGTTTTATAAAGGTTGCTAAACGACGTCGTTTAGGGCCTGATACAGTGGCCCCAAAACGACGTCGTTTTGCCCCTGTCCGACCCGAATCCGACCCGCCCGACTCAGGATCCGCGCGTTTTTGAACGGAAGGGCTAATTGCACTTTTAGCCCTTCCGCTTTTTTTATTATTTTCAATTAAATTTTTATTTTTTTAAAATGTAGCCCAAGAATTTGATTTGGCTTCCAATTCGGTCCCTATCAAGACGCTGCGTTTGAAAGGGAATAATTTCTACTTGGTCCCCCTTTTTCGCGCATTACAATAGGTCCTTTTCCCTTTTTTATTATAAATCTCCCAGATTTTTATTTTAATCGATTTGGTCCTCCCTTTAATTATCATTGTTATTTAATGTTTTATTGATTATTTATTATTATTATTGTTTTATTATTATTATTATTACTATAATATTACGTATTTCTACACTATATTATTATTATTAACATTATTATTATTATTATTAGCGTTATTATTGTTATTATTATTATTTCATTCCTTTATTATTAATTATTATTATTATTTACTATTATCATTACTTTATTCTTGGTATTATTACCATTTTATTTTATTATTACCACCCTTATTTATTTTATTATCGTTCATTTATTAATAGGTTATTATTTTCATTATTAATTGTTTAATCTTCACCATTTACTTAATTTTGTTTTATATTATTTTATTCATTGCTTATTTATTTGTTACTTTATTTATTTATTTGTCATTTCATTTACTTATTACTTATTAGTTTCTTGCTCTTTACCTTTTTAATACTTTGAAGCATTTTAATCATTCATCATTTCCTTATTATTTTATTTATTTATTGTTATTATTATTATTATCACCCTATTTGTTTTCTACGATTCTATTATTGTTATTCTCATTTCATTATTTATTTGCTCATTCGTTCGTAAGAATTAGATTTATTCATGTATTCGTCTAATTTGTCAGTATCATTATTTTGTCCAATATTGATCAACCAAATTTTCAAAATAAAGATAATGTACGGTATTTGAAAACTCGGGAAGGTCGAGCCCTAACTTACTGGGTTCCGATTTTACTCGCTAAACAACGGGATATCTCTTTTGAAGTTGCAATTTTAAAACAAAATACTTAATCTCGGAAATTCGAAATGTTGTGCCCTAACTTACTGGACTCGACACTTAGATACTTCGGGATAAGTTTCTTTTCCTAAAATAGAGGCAATCTTCCGTATTTGAAACCTCGGGAAATCGAACCCTAACTTACTGGGTTCCGATTTCTCACTTGACGAATGACGGGAGATCCTCTTCAAATAAAAACCAAGTTTCAAAAGGCGAGCTTAGCTTCGGGAGTTTAAAGTATTGTGCCCTAACTTACTGGACGTGATGCTTTACTTCTTCGATAATAAGAAAGCCTTAACGTCCCTCCCAATTTTAAAAATAAAAAGCATTGTATTTTCGAATCCCTTTTAAGTTTTCAACAAATAGGACATCAGTCAATCAGTTTGGTACCAATTTTGGGCGTGTCGAGGGTGCTAATCCTTCCTCGCACGTAATCGACCTCCGAACCCGTTTTCTCAAAGTTCGTGGACCAAAAAGCACTGTTTTAGTAAATTAAATGTTTTATTAAAACGAAGGTGATCTGATCACACCAAATAAAGATCGGTGGCGACTCCTTTCCTTTTCTTTTTCTAAAATCGAGACGACCGCGTCGTTTACCGTTTCACCCAAAAAAAATGGTTACGACATATAAATTATAAATAATAATGAAAGTTAGGTTAGTATAGTTGGATAACAAATTTATTTAGGTAAACAGCATATATTTAATAAAGTATTTTTAGAGACATATTTTATAAAATTTAATTTTTATCTTCCCGTAAACTATTATTTTCATATTTATTATAATAGTTATCATTAAAGTTAAATATAATTTTGTGAGGATATGAACTGGCAATGCTTCTTCGAGATTATCATTTGGGGTAGCTGGAAAAATTGAAATATCTTCATTTTTCAAGGCACTTCCTCGAGTAGGGGCGATATAATTAAGACTTATTATGGTTGGGCCAAACAATATTTATTGGCAGCTAGAGGGCATGTGATTGAGGCATGTATAACCATACCTTACTCAAATTTGGTTGGGAATTGTGTTCGTTTGAACACTAATGGTTCAATAAATCATGACGTTCAGGAGGAATTGTGCGAGATCGCAATGGGAAATGGTTATTTAGATTTAACATGTACTTGGGGAGTTGTTCAGTGTTCGATATGAAAGTATGAGGTATCTTGAATGAGTTAACACTATTAATTGATCAAGGGTATGATAAGTGTTAATTCAATTTGATAGTCTAAAAGTGGTTAAGATAATTAATGAAAGATCTTCGGAGGGTTTCAACTCTGCACTAGTTAGGAGAATTCATCAGTTGCTATCACGATTTGGCTATTGAAGTATGTTAAAAAATAGAACGTCAATAATGACAATGTATCGTAAAGAAAATAGAAAGAAAAATAAAGAACACAGATTTTTATGTGGAAACCCTTTCGAGAAAAAAAATCACGGGCAGAGGAGAAGATAATTCACTATGTCAAATTCGAATGATTATAAGAGAAGTATACTATATCTATTTATAAGCTTGTAAAATCATATTCTAATAGAAATAATGTAGTAAGGTTGAACCAACTTATTCTAATCAACATCAAATAGATGAAGTGTAATAATGTTGAAAAACCTTATTCTAAAATAAAATAAAATAAGTGTAATTCTATATAGATTTTACTTTTATTTTAGTTTACTACTGTATTTTATTTTAATAAAGATTCGAATTACTAAATTCTAATAGAATATTTAGCACCTTTTTAAAGAACTCAATCACAACGCAAATAATTTGGTAAAAATGAATCACAAGAGAAGGCTTGGGTTGCAACTTTTAGAGAATTCCCCTTTTGGGGAGGAATTTTAAGTTCTGGTAACTATTTTTTTTTTTTTACTTTTGTTACCAAAAATAAGTTAAATATAATTTTAAATAGATTAAAGAAAATGTATAACTCATATCGCAAATTGTCAATTTTTAAAAATGTGAACACAAACATTTTTTTACCTTTTTGAAGTGAATATATATATATATATATATATATATGATTTTAGTGCTTCTATATTTGCATACTTAGGGACGAAATAAAATTTTTATTTTGAGGGTCAAAATTAAACTATAATTTTTACGATGGAAAAATATAAATTTTATCATTTTAATAGTCTATATCTTTATAATTTTATTAAATCAAAATTTTATATTTTAAGGAGTCAAAGTGAAATTATACCTTTACTAATTTAAAATTTTAAAAATTTTAAAGGGCGTAAATAAAAAATTTTTCATTTTAAGAGGGTCGGGCCATTGCCAGCCCCCTAGGTTGTCCTACCCGTACAATGAATAACTTATTGTATTTAATACTTAAAATATATTTAATAAATTCATATTTATTTATATAAAATAGATTTATATAATTTTGAAATGAAAAATAATAATTGATAACTAAAATTTTAAAGAAATAAAAAATCCGTAAAATTTTAACAGTATTTAAAATTATTTTAATGTTTATGTTAAACAAATTTAATTTAACAGGAAATATATTTATTTTATTATATTTTAAATACTTTTTAGATTTTACATACATTTTAATTGAAATGTTTGTTTTAAAGTTTATTTGAACTATAATTAAATATTATATTAAAAGTTTACTTCAAAATTATTGTAATTATTTAAAATATACAATATAGTAATTAACTATTTTATTTAAAAAGTGTACTAAAGATTACATTGAGCTACAGTCAATAAATTAATTTTACCATTTTCAATGAACATTAAACAATTTTAATGGACAAATGGTAAATAAAACATAAACTATACTATTAAATGGAGCAGCCTACCGGGCTTGCTTTTAGCTGTCTTAGGTTTGATATTTTCATCCTCGGGACAACTCGATTCAATTCGAATTAATGTTCAATAATTAAAAATATATAAAATACATTTATAATAATATTATATATTTTTATAATTAAATTTAAATAAAATATATTTTTATTATTTTTAATAGTCAGCATTATCTTAATTAATTGATATATTTTACTATTAATTAATTTTGCTTTTTATTTACAATTAATTTTAATTTGCATGTTTATCGATATATGATTTAAAAGTATAAATTATCTCAGTTCATACATATTTATTTTAATGACTAATAAATTATTAATCATATGAATTACCTCTATTTATTCTAATTTATTTTTATTATTTTATATAATTTATTTAATATACAATGAAACAATCTCTTATACATAATTTACAATTTGTGCAATCTTCAACATTGAATTCAAATTATATACTATTTCAATAATTGTTTATGTGATTTGCCTATTAAGAATAATAGAAAGCAAATGAAAAAAAAAAGTTAGTAGTTTGGTTTGTTGTTTTCAATATTATGTATTGTGATACTAAACTCCGATAATGACAGTAAAAATGATTGTAAAGTAATAAGAAATAAAAATAAAAACACCAAAATTTTATGTAGAAAGTCCTTATCAGAAAAACCACGGGAGAAAATCACTAATGCTGAAAAACCAACAATACAAGAGGTTTTCGACTACACATATTTTAATGGTTAAACAACCATGTTATAATTATTGTCTAATAGAAGAAGTATAGTCCTATATAGATTAAACTTGTGCGGCATGGTCCGTACCGCGGGGGCAATTTCACCCCCAGTTACTCCCATAGATCCCCTTATTTTGCCTCTCTATTTTATTTCTTTAAAAAGTGAGTTGTACCTCAAACTTTTCAAGCTGGATCAAATGGGATCCGGGCCACACAATTCTAACATGTATTGTATGATAAAATTTGTCAAAATTAAGAATTAATTTAAATTTATTTAGAATTACACTAAAATTATTTATTTATTTTGCTTGTAAAATTTGATTAATTTTAATACTTTTAAGTAAGTAATAAATTCAAATATTTTTAATTTAAATTAAGAATTAGTTTAAATTTATTAATTCCGTTGTTGAATAAATTAAGTAATAAAACAAAAGTAGCATCAAAGGATTTTAAAAAAGTAAATTTAACTTCTTTTACATAATAAAACCAATCTGGAGGAATTTGAAATAGTAAAATTAAATAATTAAAACTAATATTTCAAAGAAAATTCATTATTTATATTGTTGGAGATCGATCCGTATAAATAAAACTCTCTAACTAAAACACAAAGTTCCGTTGAAGCTCTCTCCATAACTCTCTTAATCTTCTCTTAATCTTAATGTGATGAAGATATCAATTCTAGGGTTACAAAGGCCCTTTTATAGGCTGAAATTTGTGTGCAATTATGACTAAAATATCTCTAGAATAATTAGAGTTTAACTAGGAAAAGATAATAGATTTTAACTAGGAAAATATAACAGATTTATGTGGGAACACGTTGACACGTCGCAACGTCCCGAATCGCCTCATCACGACGTCATCCATCGTCATGACATGTAACACCCCTTACCTGTATTCAACGCCAGAACAGGGTACGAGGCATTACCGGACTTACAACACAAGCATTCACAAAATTCTGAGACATAAATTTTGCCTCCAAATTTAAAATTACCCACATTCAATCATAAAGTCCCTAATACAAGCCTACGAGGTCCAAAACGTGCATTGGAAGTGGTTTGGGACTAAATCGAGAACTCAGTAAATATTTACAAAACTTAGAAAATTTTTGCTAACTTTAGGGCTCACACGCCCGTGGGGTCCAAGGGACACGCCCGTGTGACCCTAGGACACGCACGTGCTTCAGACCGTGTTCAATTTAGAGTGCTCCCTGACTTGTGCCACACAACCGTGCCACACGCCCGTTTGCTAGACCGTGTGGTAAATTAATTTAATTCGAATTAAGTGTAGGTTTCACACTGCCAAGACACACGTCCGTGTTCTAGGCTGTCTAGCACACTCGGCTGAGACACACGCCCGTGTCTTTGCCCGTGTGCTATATTCTGGACATTCTGTTTTTCAAAATTAAGGTGCAGGGGACACGCTGCCAGAACACATGCCCGTGGGGCAGGCCATGCAAGCCCGTGTGTCTACCCGTGTGGACAAAAATAAGGCTATTTACCAAGCCATTTGCCACCCCTTTAATGCACACACCTACATAACATAACATAACACCAATTCAAGCTTATACATATAATCAAATCATCCACAACCAAGACATCAACATATCATTCACATGTTAACATCTATCATACATAAACATCAAATAACTTATCAACTCAAATCATGCAAGTTTCCACATTCATGAAAGACATCATCAAATGAATATAGTTATACCAATATTAGTCAATTTTAAATTACCTTATACAAAATGAACTTCTAACCAACATAAGCCAACACATTTGGCCAAATCAATTATGACACATAACAAAATGACCAAGTCCCCTTTACATGCCATAACTCAAAATGTTGAATTCATTGATACCAAAATAATTGTTGATAGTGTGTATGGATCTCCGACGATCTTCGAACCCCGAGCTAGCTTGGTGACACTATAAGATAAGGAAAAGAAAGGGGAGTAAGCTATATAGTTTAGTAAGTTCCTATGCAAATAATAAGTGTCGAAACCATTTTTAAATCGGGTTTTAGAAAAATGGGGATCGACTTTAAAAATATGGAGTCGCCTTTTATTCAAGGTGTGATCGGATCACCTTGAGATGGATTATTTTAATAAAACATTTTGATTTATTAAAACAATAATTTTGGTCTACGAAATCCAGAAAACGGGTTCGGGAGTCGGTTACGCACGAGGAAGGGTTAGCACCCTCGATACGCCCAAAATTGGTACCTAATCGATTAATTAATGTCCTGATGTCGAAAATTTGAAAAGATTCTAGATTATGATCCATTTACTTAATATATATTTGAACAGAATCATATTGGATGCCAAAACTTCTTATTTCGAAGAAATAAAATGCCGTACTCAGTAAGTTATGGCACCACATCTTATATTCTCAAAATTAGGTTTATCCTTCGACATTTAATACTCGTACATTTAAAAATAAGAAGGATATTCAATTATTTGGGGTTAAATGAAAAATTGCAACCCAGTAAGTTAGGGCACTATTTCTCAAAATTCCCGAATACGGAATATTGCCCTTGTTCTTTTGAAATTCTTATCTCGAGATGACAAAATATCACACCTAGTAAGTTAGGGCGCAATATCTCAACTTCCCGAGAATAAGTTTTTTTTTATTTAAAATATTATGCATTTTGATTTAAAAGAGAAAATGATACTCGGTTGCTAGGTTTTAATGAGGAGAATCGGAACTCAGTAAGTTAGAGCACGGTTTTCTTGAAACCTCTAAACACGAGCATTGCCTTACTTTTTTTTAAAAAATTCAGTAAAAATGATTTTAAAACCGAAATGACATTAAAACACTACATTTTTCATGATATGCAATGGATACTAATATACAAAGCAATATAATAATCCATACATCAAACTTTACAACGATAAATCACAAATAATTAATAGTTACACATTAACAAATTACAATTTATATGCTAGCAATAATCATATAATGAAATTAACAATTGAAGAAAATGTAGCAAAAGATTATGCAAAAAAGATATGATATTCATGAGGTAAAAAGTTTATTATAAAAATGTATATATATAGATAGCAACATATAAAAGTATTTATAATGAAATAAAATATGGTTTTTTATTAATAAATTAAATACAATAGATTTAAAATGGAACAAGATATATATATATATATATATATATACACAATTTTAAATGAAACTAAATGTACATATTGGTAGGTTTAAGAAGAAATAATGTGAAAACCAATAATATACATAATGAATATATATAAATCAATAATATATATACATAAGAATAATTCAATATAAATAATAAGTATATATAAATATATATATAGAATTAATAAAATATCATATAATAAAAATAAATAATAGCTAAAACAATAAAATATTTAGTATTAAATATTAATTAAAAGAATAATTAAAGAATTTAATAAACAAATAATTAACTAAATAATTTTAAGGATTGAAATACAATGCGCGCAAATTAATAAGGACTAGATCAGAAAATAATCCAATTAGCTAGAACACTACGTTTTGATAGGACTATATTGGGACAGAATCAGAGATCCGAGGGACTAAGTGCGTAAAAAATCCTTTAACGCGGAAGGGCGCGGATTGGGTCACGAAACGGGTCGACGCGCGGATCTACACCCTCTTAAACGGCGCCATTTTGTATTATTCCACTACTTAATACTTTAAACTAATCAGACTACTTTATTTTTTTTAAACCAAACCCTAACCCTTTTCTATTTTCGCTCAGCCGCAATCGCAACCCCTCCTTTAACCCCTGAATCGCCGTTGCGATGGGCGAGAAATGGTTCGCTAGACTTGACTCGATCCACCACTGTCCAACCCAGATTGCAGGGAGAGAACAAAAGTAAGATCTAAACCAAGATCTTTATCTGAACTCCGATTACGACGGAGAAGACAAAGATCGACGGCGCAACTCCGATCGTAAGTCCCTTATTCCCCTTTGTTTTATATTCGGGCGTTGAAATAGAAAAGAATGCTGCCGAAATAGATTTAAAAACAAGAAGAAGATGTAATCCGAGAAAAAACCTCTGAGATTCTGTTTCTTTGTATATGATGTATCTCTGTAAAAAAATGGAGGGATCCCCTTTACAAATGTTTGCTTCGATTTCTTATAACCGAATTCGAAAAATAAAAATAAAAATAAGGAAAAATAATCCTTTTCTTTGCTGTCAATTGCTACTCTGTTTACTGTCGTTGCTTGCCTTGTTTTGCAGGTATGGATGTGGTCGAAATGTGGGAGTTGTACAATCTTCTCTGTTGGAGGCGATCTGGAGGCCTGTTGGTGAAGGCTTGTGCGTGGGTCGAGTGCGTGGCGAGTGGGACCTGAACGTCGCGCGTGTGAAGGCCTTGAGAGTCCAAGAGTCGCACGTGGTGGCATGCGGAGAGGTAAATTGGGCTTAATGTTGGGTTTGGTTGTAAAGGGGGTTAGGCATTTAGGAAATGGGTAGTGATTTAATGCAAGTGAGTAGGCTAATTTGGGCTAGGATAAGTGGGTTTGAATTCGAGCCACTTTTGTAATAGACTGTGCTTATTGGACTATATTATTCTTTTGGACTTTTGGTTTATTTTTTGGTTTTAAAGTGATCCGGACAAAACTTGGGAATTACAGCTGTCCCTGTTTGCTCATTGTCGTGTAACGAGAATAGAGCAAAGACTTCAAGGGCCAATTTTGTCTGGTCATGCCTCTTTCAGTGCTTTTCTTCTTCGAGTAGCTTCGTTCCATCCCGCTGTATCTTTAAGGGCCGAGGAACTGACGCTTTGATCCACTCTAAGAAATTAGACTTGTAGCTTCAATTTGCTCTACTGCGAACTCAGGGAGATAAGATCTAATGTTTTGATCTGCTCCTGCAACTTCAGGATTGCCAGATCTACTATCTTCAGTTTGCTTCTGCAAACTTAGGATTGCCAGATTTGCTATCTTCAATCTGCTCCTGCAAACTCAGGATTGCCATATTTGCTATCTTCAATCTGCTCTTGCAAACTCAGGATTGCCAGATTTGCTGTCTTCAATCTGCTCCTGTAAACTCAGCATTGCTAGATTTGCTATCTTCAATCTGCTCCTGCAAACTCAGGATTGCCAGATTCGCTGTCTTGAATCTGCTCCTACAAACTCAGGAATGCCAGATCTGCTATCTTCAATCTGTTCCTGCAAACTCAAGAATGCCAAATTTGCTATGTTCAATCTGCTCTTGCAAATTTAGGATTGCCAGATTTGCTGTCTTCAATCTGCTCCTGCAAACTCAGGATTGCCAGATTTGCTGTTTTCAATCTACTCCTGCAAACTCAGGATTGCCAGATTTGCTGTCTTCAATCTGCTCCTACAAACTCAGGATTGCCAGATTTGCTGTCTTGAATTTGCTCTTGCAAACTCAGGAATGCCAGATCTGCTATCTTCAATCTGTTCCTGCAAACTCAAGAATGCCAGCTGCTCTTGCAAACTTAGGATTGCCAGATTTTTTGTCTTCAATCTGCTCCTGCAAACTCAGGATTGCCAGATTTGCTGTCTTCAATCTGTTCCTACAAACTTCAGGATTGCCAGATTTACTATCTTCAATCTGCTCCACTACAAACTCAGGGAGACAAAATATGTTATCTTCGATCTGCTCCTGCAACTTCAGGAATGTCAAATCTGTTATCTTCGATCTGCTCCACTGCAAACTCAGGGAGACGAGATCTATTGATTCACCAATGTTGTGACACCATCCTCTAGGGACTGTCTTGCAAAATGGTTAGGATGCAATGATCAGAATGAATTTAATGCTCCTAACTAAATGTGTTATGGATGACATTTTTATGAATGTAGAATGTCATAAAAATGGTCTTTTTACAAAGATTAGGATGCAATGATCGAAATAAATCAAATACATCTAAATAGATGTGTCCTATGGATGACATTTGTATGAATGCAGAATGTCATGAGAATGATTTCTTACAATGATTAGGATGCAATGATCAAAATGAATCAAATGCTCCTAAATGTGCTTTGCATGAATGCAGAATTTCATGAGAATGATCCCTGCTTAAGGTGTCATCGTTCGTTGTTCATCAGAGTAATATGCTGCCCTCTTGTTCGGCTGGTATTCTTGACAAAAAGCCCGAGAAAACAAATATCTTGCTCAACAGACTTGCCCCACTGTAACTTCGGGGTTCATCTCTTTGTGACTTAAGGGTATGGGATCTAAATCTTTTCCCATCTATCCCACTGCAATTTCAAAATGTAGGATTTGTTTCTTCTTCAATCCATCCCATTGCTAATCGAAGGTATAAGATCTGTATCAACTTCCATCTATCCCACTATAACTCGGGGGTATAAGGTTTTGTAGCTTGTTTATTCAACTGATCACTCTTTGGATGACCCAATTAGATGTGTATGCATAATGCTCGCATGAATGTAGAATATTAATTTTTTTTCGGAGAGTGATTCCCATTTTTACCATTGGGTTAACATTGCCCATTTTTGTCGAGATTGTATCACCAACTATTTTTAACAGAAAATCCAATGAGATAACCTCGATTTAGACTCTTGCTTAAACTTGGTGAGTTCTAAATAATAGTCCTATTTCAGATTCTTGTATTATTCAGAAATTTCCAGAGTAATATGCGAAACTCATTTTATGAAAATATTATTAGTCCACTAATCATTATTTCAATGCAAAATGCTTGAAAAAGATCATAACAATGGACAAGAGGGAAATTAATTAGGAGCATAGCTCGAAACAAATAAGCTAAGAAAAGATAGCAATCGCGATTAAGAAAGAAATTTATTCTGAACATATTTTGAAAGGAATAATGTAATCACAAATAAAAAATTTAAAATGGGTAAAATGGAAACTAGGTGCCTCAGATATCACAGTCTGAGCTTCCCTGTTCCAACTTCTTGAGGACCATTTTAAGCTCAATATGTGTTTAAGAGATCTGGAGTACTTTGTCAATGCCCCAAGACATAGCATACTTCCTCATTGTTAATTCAGGCATAGCAAGACTGCTGTATGCCCCCTTGATCAAAATTTGAACTGCCCTTTTTGGGTTTTCAACTCAAATCCCCTTTGGTCTCAAAGCGCCTTTTGCGGGTTTTCGCCTTGGCCTCTCCTTTTCTTTCTTATTCTTTTTTTTTTTGCTGAAAATTTCTTCTTCTTTTTTGTTTTTGAATTCTTTTTATTGAATCTGAATTCTTTGGATTGGGTAGGTCATTGTCATCTATCTCAGGCAATATCCATGCTTCCCCAAAATAGGTCTTCTTTACTGCCTAAGGTCCTTCCCGGTTTGGCATTCTCTTTCTTCTAAAGTCCCTTTTGCATGGGAAGAATCTTCTTCAAAGCCCTATCATGAAATTTTCTAGGACGAATCATTTTTTTTGTGAGCTCGCATCATCTGACCGTGATAAATAACTTTTAATATTTTCTCTTCAAATTCAACTGATCACATTGAGATTAAACGCGTTCTGCCTCATCCAACTTGATTCGATAAGACTCAAAAAGGAAATTTGTCTTCAATGGTGAAACCAATGAGAAATGTCTTTGCCACGGTGACCTATCCGCCAATGTTTGATAAGCATAGAGGTAAATAGTAACTTCTATATGCCAATCTTTAAAAGTCTCGGTCTTTTTTTTTGATCTTTTGTTTTATTTTTGGTCGCCTTTCTTGTGATGTGGCAATGATCTTTAAAGACCACAAACTTTTGACATTGTGCGGTTAAACATGATCTTTTCGATATATTTTTTTTGTGTCAATATTTTTTTTCTTTCTTTCCTTTTTTGTTCTGATGACTATCAACTTTATAATATTGGCATATAAAGTGACTTTTACCATCTTAGTAAAGTAACCGACATCCACAAAAATGAATCGACATTTGCCAGAAGCTTTTGATGAGACTGGCTTGATAACATCCATGCCCCACATATAGGAAATATTATTTCTGCATTGAGCTAAACTTTGATCTTCATCTCCCTCATTGGCTCACGACGTAGGGTCTATTTTTCATGCGGTGTTAACAAATCAGAAGATGTGTTACAATCTCTATCATCCTCAAAGTCCTTAGATCCCTTAGATCCATATCTCATTAAAAAGGAAGTCAGTAACAGCGTCGCCTATGTCATTGATATCTGGGGACCTATTGTAAGTTCAAAAGAATATGGAAAGAACGAATGAACTTATGAATGAATATTTGTATGTATAATCATGAATAAAGAATGAAAGGATATTTGGATAGTAATCCAAAGTATAAAAGAATCTATAAACAAAAAGATGCATTTCATTGAAATAAGGATTCTGGGGACAGGCCTATTTCACAAAAGAAATCTTATTGCTTCTAGGCTTCAAGCAACAAGTGCATTTTGTACATTACTCCGAGTAAGCTCTAAATACTACAGGAATTTTTTCGCAGTCCAATTATTCAGAACACTCCCAAGTTCTTAAGGGCAAATATCCAACAAGGTCCCCCTTTCAGTGATTTCTTCATGTATGGCATTGATGTGTACATTTTCTAGCATCAATCGCATTTACTCCAACATCAGTGTGATTTGGTAGCGGATTATTGACATTTAACATATTAGCCACTTTGACAACACCTAGCTTAAGACTGATAAACCGTAAAAGTAACATATTTTAACCCCATATTTACTAGGCTTTTGGATGATTTAGCCCTTGATTTTATGTAAAAAGGTGCTTTTAATCCTTTCTTTTCATGTTTATACTCAGAAAAGCACCCGAGGATAAAAAGAACATAAAACGGGCTTAAAACGAAGTATTTGGGCCTTATCGGGAAATCAACATGGCCTGGCCCAAAGCCTACACGATCGTGCCTCATCGATTACCTAGAGCACGGCCTTAACTCCATCACACACGGTCGTGCATCGTCCATTTCTCATACGGACATGCCTGGTGATCTACATGGCCGTGTCCAAATCGACAGGCCTAAAGCACGGCCTAAATCCAGACTTACACGGTCGTGCCCAAAATGATAGAATCGAGACACGGCCCAACTACGATATACACGGGCGTGTGCCATGGCCGTGCCCCTGCCGTGGGAGAGAACAATTTCATTTAAATTTGGATGCTTGAAGCCAAAGAAACATACTCCTAAGTCTACTCCAACACCCTAATAGTAATTCTACTTGAAGGAGATACTTAGGAGTGAAGTGTAGCATTCCAAAGCCTATATAAACAACCCAAGGCAGACATAAAGGGGGAGCTTTTTGGCAGAGGCTTTTGTCGAAGCTTTCATCTTTTAGGGAGTCACTTGAAGATAGCCAGTTGATCCATCTCAAGAAGCCGAAACTCCATTCAAGACGGAGGATCTCTCCTTTAATTCCTTCAGGGGGTTTTAGGGATTTCTTATATTTTTTTTATTATTTTCTCTTGAGATGTTTTCATATTTAGTTATGAACTAAACCCTTCAGATACCTGAAGGGGATGAAACCTATGATGGATTTTGTTATTTGATTTCTAAATTTATATGAGAAGTACTTAGTTTGTTCTTAATTATGTTGCTTAATTTAATCTGATGTGCTTACGTGGAGGAGGAATAGACCCTACCTAAGAGTAGATCTAGCATAATTGAGCGGAGTTGATCGGGCGCCTAGAGATAGGGTTATGAGATTTTATCGATTAGGGTGAAACCTAATATGGGAATCCATTGATCGATTATCGCTTCCTTGGGGTTATTAGAAGAGAACGAGAGTTCCACTAATTAACCTAAGGTTAGACGTTATTCGCCTCGAGAGAGGGTTTAATATAGGTTAGGGAGTCTCACGGATCAAGCTAAGTAAAGAAGTCATATGGTTTGGGGAATAAATAATAAGTGAAGTCATAGGTGGATTCTTCCTGAGGGTATCGTCTTTATCAACTGAGTTTTCCTAAAGTCTTTCTCTCATTCATTCTTTTGTCTTTGCATTAGTCTAAGTATTTCATTAGTTTAATAATTCAATCACTTCATATTTCAGGCTAAATAATAGAAAGAAAGTGAGTAGTAGTACTTTTGGGTTCCCTTGGGTTCGATAAGATATTCTTGCCTAAGCTATACTACTATTCGAGAGGTGCACTTGCCTCTATCGTTGTCACAGTTAGTCTACAGGTTCGATCACTCTTTATAAATATTAAAACTCGACTGTTTGACACGATCAACGACTTTCTTAAAAGCAAGGCAATTTTCTATTGAATGCCCCAAAACTCAAACATGATAGTCACATTCGGCATTTTCATCGTACCACTTGGGGTACGGGGGCTGTAATGGTGCCAAGTAGAAAGGGGATACTATGTGCTCATCAAACAATTTCTGATATAGCTCTCGGTATGTTATGGGAATAGGAGTGAACTGAAGCTTTTCTGTATTCATCCTTTGCTTAAATTCATTCTTGGAAGGAGTCTGAAGTTCTGTAGTTGTCAACCTTGGTGATCCCACAGTAACTTGCTTTGAATAACCCTTACTATATGCTCCTACATTATTTACCTCATCTTCTTTCTTTCTCAGGGCTGACCTTCTAGCACTTTCCCCCGCATCTATTTTACCGCTTCTCACAGTGTTTTCGATTATTTCGTCGGTCATTACTATGTCCGAGAAACTCTTCGTGGCACTCCCCAACATTTGGTTGATAAATGGGGCTTTCAAGGTGTTGATGAAGAGCATGGTGGTTTCTTTCTCTAGAAGAGGTGGCTGAACCTGTATAGCGACCTCTCTCCATCTTTGTGCATATTGCTGAAAACTCTCCCTTGGCTTCTTCTCTATATTTTGCAGGGTAATTCTGTCAGGTGTCATATCTGTTACGTGACCGTAATGCTTCATAAATGCCTGTGCTAAATCCCTCCAAGAATCAATTTCAGTACAGCTCAGCTGATTGTACCATTTAGATGCTGCTTCCACCAGACTGTCTTGGAAGCAATGAATTAGCAGTGGGTCATTATTAACGTACCCAGCCATTCTCCGGCAAATCATAGTTATGTGAACCTCTGGGCAAGTAGTCCCATAGTATTTTTCGAATTCTGGCACCTTGAATTTGTGAGGA
Source organism: Gossypium rotundifolium (assembly GCA_025506655.1). Taxonomy (NCBI): domain Eukaryota; kingdom Viridiplantae; phylum Streptophyta; class Magnoliopsida; order Malvales; family Malvaceae; genus Gossypium; species Gossypium rotundifolium. The sequence continues at coordinate 94,393,357 of CP106729.1, read as the reverse complement.
AGCATTAGATCTGGCACCAAACTCAGATCTTTAGCGTCAATTCCATATTGCCTATCAACGCTTTCCATGGCTCTAAATTTGTCTTCCAACCATTTGCATCGCTCCTCTAACTGTTTTGGCAATTCAGCCCTTGCACTTTCTCTCTCTGTTGCCTCATCCAAGTCGGGAATATCAGCATTAATTGGATGATCCCCTAAATTAGAACCCGATCCAGCTTGGAAATTTGGCAGCATCGAAACACCTTCTTGAAATTGTTGAGGTTTAATTATGACGGATGTCTTCCGTGGATGCACCTCAGGATGTGTCGGGGTAAAACCCGGGGGATATAGTCGTTCCTTACTATCTTCAACAATGTTAACCATGGAGGTTTTCCCTTTGTCTACTCCTCCTATTGAGTCATCATACTCTTTTGTGATTTCATCATTCGATCCATCATATCCTGTTGGATCTTAGCTAGCTCCTATTGCATTTGCAGCTGAAGTTTTTCCTGCATCTCCCTTTGGAGTTGTTCAAGCTTCTCTTTTCTCTGATCCATATCCTTCATCTTGGTTCGGGTACCGTAAGGATGTTTGGTTTTACCAGTGTCCAGGTTAATGCTAAAATAATTTCAACCAATCAAGGTCCTCTCATGAAATCTAATGCATGCAATGTAATGCTATGTGAATGCATGAAATGAATGTAAAGAGATGTCGATTCTAACTCAATTTCTTTTAGAAAACTTTACTAGAGGACAAAGCTCTTTACATGAAGCGGACTACAAATATACGAACATCCGTATTATCTTTCGTTTCATCAAGAAATTTGTTCTCGATGTTAAGCTCCTTAATTTAGCAATTGAACCCAAACCAACATCTCTCTCTAATATGAAAGTGCATGCTAAGTAACAAGGATAAAAAAAGTACAATAGAAATGAAATTCAAAGCATGTAAAACATTCAAGCACTTATTAGGTGACCACTAGGGTTTATAACAACTTCATCTGAGGTAAGCTCTTAGGGTCTTTTATATGCGGTTTGAGTTCTACAGTTGAGGGTACCTGAACCAATAGATTCCTCAATCCTCACCCATTATAGGCTCATATGGATCGAGTTCAGTTCAGGGGAATACATTTCCCTATGGCTGCGCGGAGATGAAAATCTCACGAAGACATAGGTACGGATATATTCCGGAAGTGATTCACTATCCTGCACGGAGGTGAAAACCTCACGAAGGAGTAGTTTCTCACTCCCACTTAAACGTGTGACTGGCGGTCATGCAATATGATGCAAAAATATTTTAAAAGACTCGAACCATAACAATCAAATGAGATAACGCAAGCGAATGCAAATAAAAGGATCGTAATTCTTCAAATCAAATTCTCAATTTTTGACAAAAGGACAGAAATTAATCAATTTATGGCCTGACTCTCAACCAGTCCCCAGTGGAGTCGCCAAGCTGTCGAAACCATTTTTAAATCGGGTTTTAGAAAAATGGGGATTGACTTTAAAAATATAGAGTTACCACCAATCTTTTATTCAAGGTGTGATCGGATCACCTTAAGATGGATTATTTTAATAAAATATTTTGATTTATTAAAATAATAATTTTGGTCTACGAAATTCAAAAAATGGATTCGGGAGTCGGTTACGCACGAGGAAGGGTTAGCACCCTCAATACGCCCAAAATTGGTACCTAATCGATTAATTAATATTCTGATGTCGAAAATTTGAAAAGATTCTAGATTATGATCCATTTACTTAATATATATTTGGACAGAATCATATTGGATGCCAAAACTTCTTATTTCAAAGAAATAAAATGCCGTACTCAATAAGTTATGGCACCACATCTTATATTCTCAAAATTAGGTTTATTCTTCGACATTCAATACTCGTACATTTAAAAATAAAAAGGATATTCAATTATTTGGGGTTAAATGAAAAATCTCAACCCAGTAAGTTAGGGCACTATTTCTCAAAATTCCCGAATACGGAATATTGCCCTTGTTCTTTTAAAATTCTTATCTCGAGATGACAAAATATCACACCCAGTAAGTTAGGGCGCAATATCTCAACTTCCAGAGAATAAGTTTTTTTTTTTATTTAAAATATTATGCATTTTGATTTAAAAGAGAAAATGATACTCGGTTGCTAGGTTTTAACGAGGAGAATCAGAACTCAGTAAGTTAGAGCACGATTTTCTTGAAACCTCTAAACACGAGCATTGCCTTACTTTTTTTAAAAAAAAAATTTCAGTAAAAATGATTTTAAAACCGAAACGACATTAAAACACTACATTTTTCATGATATGCAATGGAATACTAATATACAAAGTAATATAATAATCCATACATCAAACTTTACAACGATAAATCACAAAGAATTAATAGTTACAAATTAACAAATTACAATTCATATGCTAGCAATAATCATATAATGAAATTAACAATTGAAGAAAATGTAGCAAAATATTATACAAAAAATGATATGATATTCATGAGGTGAAAAGTTTATTATAAAAATGTATATATATAGATAGCAACATATAAAAGTATTTATTATGAAATAAAATATGGTTTTTATTAATAAATTAAATACAATAGTTTTAAAATGGAACAATATATATATATACACAATTTTAAATGAAACTAAATGTACATATTTGGTAGGTTTAAGAAGAAATAATGTGAAAACCAATAATATACATAATGAATATATATATAAATCAATAATATATATACATAAGAATAATTTAATATAAATAATAAGTATATATAAAAATATATATAGAATTAATAAAATATCATATAATAAAAATAAATAATAGCTAAAATAATAAAATATTTAGTATTAAATATTAATTAAAAGAATAATTAAAGAATTTAATAAACAAATAATTAACTAAATAATTTTAAGGATTGAAAGACAATGCGCGCAAATTAATAAGGACTAGATCAGAAAATAATCCAATTAGCTAGAACACTGTGTTTTGATAGGACTATATTGGGACAGAATCAGAGAGCCGAGGGACTAAGTGCGTAAATAATCCTTTAATGCGGAAGGGCGCGGATCTGGGTCATGAAACGGGTCGACGCGCGGATCTACACCCTCTTAAACGGCGCCGTTTTGTATTATTCCACTACTTAATACTTTAAACTAATCAGACTCCTTTATTTTCTTTAAACCAAACCCTAACCCTTTTTTAGTTTTGCTCAGCCGCAATCGCAACCCCTCCTTTAACCCCTGAATCGCCGTTGCGACAGGCGAGAAATGGTTCGCCGGACTTGACTCTATCCACCATTGTCCAACCCCGATTGCAGTGGATACTTATATGGTTTAATTTAGTGTAATTTGTAATATTTTATTGATTTGTGGATACTTATATATTTAATGAAATAATCATAAAGATGATTCAAGCTGGGAAATGTAATTGAATTGTAAGATATTATGCAGTTTTGTATATCAAGCCCGGATGAACATAGGATAGGATACAATTGGTATTTCAATAGGTTATATTGGGCACTGTACGGGTTTGACTTGAGATGAGATGATGATTCCTGATTTATTCCTATCCACTGAATATACTGGAGTCCAGCATTTGTTGTGGACTATCATGTTACATTTACAGTGTTTCTAGAGTGTTACTAGGGGCAAGTGTAAAGCCTTCGGGCTTGGCACTTGGTGTCGAGGTGTATTCTAGAGGGATGTTAGCCTATGGGCTAGGCACTTGGTGCCAAGGTGTGTTCTCGGTTAATTTGGCTAGTTGGAGCGTATAAATGATCAGATTATGCAACTTGTATATCTATATAACTCACCATTGATTGATTGTAGTTGGCAGGACTAACATCTATTAACATGGTTAATAAATAATTTATTATGTTTATTAGGTAAATTATTAACATGGTTAATAAATTATTTATTATGTTTATTAGGTAAATTTTATCGTTTTAACTTGTGAACTTACTAAGCAAGGGCAAAGCCAGAGGGGTGGCATGGGCCCCGGCCCCCCTAAAATGTAAAATTGCTATTTAGACTCTTAGAATTTTTTAAAAATTTTAAATTAGTAAAGGTAAAATTACACTTTAGCCCCCCTAAAATTATAAAAAATTAATTTAATCATTTACAAATTATAAAGATATAAACTATACAAATTTAAAATTTTATCCGCCCCTAAAAAATTGTTCTGCCTTCGCCCCTGAATAAGAGAATGAAACATTAAAATGATACTTTTTTTTAGCAAAATAAAGCAAATGCTATGCATAAATAAAATTTGAGGCATATATAAAGAAAAAAAAACTACCTTAATTTTTTTTTTTTTTTTTGTTGGCTTGAGTGTGCAAAATCAGAATAGTGGTGTTTTACTTGAAATCTTTTCAAGATTCCGGTAAAAGAGATTACGTCTCCAAAAAAAAAAAAAAAAATCTTCTTTTATAAATTTAGACTTCAAAGTTTGGTTCATATCAAATTCTATCTTCTAGGTTTGTGTTTTATTTGAAATTTAAAAATTAAATTAATAAAAGATAATAATTTAAAAATTAAATTACTCCATAATTAAAGTATTTATTTATAGATAGAGTTTTAACTTGATTGACATGAACATTTTTTGCTAATGTAGGAGGACGTGAATTCGAGTGCGTTGAAATGCATCATCCTCTTATTTATGGGTTAGGGAGAGGCTATGAGTAGTTTTAAGTATTATGTAAAAAAAAAAACAGATATAATCAGGAAAAAAATATTTATCTAAAAGAAACATTGAAGGAGTAATTTATAATTTTAAAATTTTAATAGGATATATATATATATATATATAATATGAAGATTATTCAAATTTAAAAATAATTTGAGTTTTATATGATTTATATATGTTTTAAAAATAAAATCCGAACGTGAATAATCTTTTAAAATATTGGTTATAATGTTGTATATATATTACATTTAAAATATATGTTTATCTAAAAATAAATAAAAAAGCATTTGAGGAGTAATTTAAAATTAAAATTTTAATAGAAAATTTATATATATTGTCGTAACCATTTTTTTGAAGACGACAAAAAGGCGTTTGACTTTGGTTTTAAAAATAGGAATAAAACGGGAGTCGCCACCGACCTTTAGTTGGTGTGATCGGATCACCTTTATTTTAATAAAACGTTTTGTTTTACTAAAGCAGTGTTTACGGTCTCTGAAGTTTTAAAAATAGGGTTCGGAGTGATTCACATACGAGGAAGGGTTAGCACCCTCGTCGCCCAAAATTGGTACCAAAATGATTAATTAATGTCTTAACGTCGAAAGTTTGAGAAGATTTTTAAACTCGGATCTTTAAAAAATGTATTAGGATATTTGAGATTTCTTTGTTTCGAGAGGATACAAACATCACATCCAGCACGTTAGGACACGATATTCGAAGCCTTCGTAATCAAAGCTATCTCATGATGTTACGAAATTTACCAAAAGGGTGTTTAGCTATTTAGTCCAATGGAAAATCGCAACCCAGCACGTCAGGGCACTATTTCTCGAATTCCTAAATACAAAACATTGCCTTTATTTTAAAAATCTTTGAACAGAGTGTAGCGACTTTTCAAAATGCATCATATGGGATTGAATTTAAGAAAAGGCTTGAGTCAAAATTTGAAATTTCTTTGTCCCGAAAAGATATAAACACCACATCCAGTACGTTAGGACACGATGTTTTAATCTCTCGTAATCAAAGTCGTCTCGTGATTTGTAAAACTTGGTAAAAGGGATGTTAAGTAATTTAGTTAAACGGAAAATCGCAACCCAGCACGTTAGGGCACTATTTTCCGAATTCCTAAACACGAAACATCACCTTTATTTTAAAACCTTAAAATGAAATATGATGATTTTCAAAATTACATTTTATGTAGTATTGGTATGAAATTAGAAAAGATAAATGTAGATGTAAATAGAGTGAATGAAGAGTAGATAATAATATTACGATAATGATACAAAATAATGATAATATTATATCGATATGAATAATACATAGATAATATTAGTGGTAGTAGAATAATAAAATGGGTGATAAAAAAATTAAATAATATGTAAGGTAATGGTAATAACATAAAAATGAATAATAGTAAAAATATGTTATATATATATACATATATGTGTATATAATAGTAGTAAGAAAGAATGGTAAAATAATTTATTTAATAACAATAATAATGTTATAATATATATATATATACGCATACGAATGAAAAAATTCATATGATATAAACTTGGTAATATACAAAACCATTTAATATGTAAGAATTGGCTTTAGGATGATAAAATAATATATTAATGTAATATAATATGATATGATACAATGTAACATAATATAACATAATATAGTATAATAGTAATAATGATAATAAGGTAATAATAATAATAATAATAATAGTGAAATAATAATAAGATAATAATAATAATAATAAATATATAATAATAACAATAAATGAATAATATAGTAGTAATAAAAATATATTAAATAATAATAACAAGTAGTGAGTATTAAATAATACTAGAAATAGCAAAATTACAAAATAATTTGAAAAATGGGTCAAATTGAAACTAAAAGCAGTAAGAGGGCCAAATTAGACATTTTAAGCAAAGACAGGACCAAATAGCAGCAGCATAAAAGTTTGGGGATGAGGAGCTAAATTTCCCGAGGGCGGAACGCAGCGTTTTAAAAGGACCGGGTTATAATCGCTTAAAGTTTCTGGGGCGAAATTGCAATAACGAAAAAACTTAATTGTAAAAGTATAAAAATGCGGAAGGACCGAACATGCAATTAACCCATCGATTAAAAACGCGGATCCTCCTGGCGGGTCGGGTCAACGCGCGGGTCAGTGGCCTGGAACGACGTCGTTTTGGGCTTGGGGACGCCGGCCAAAACGGCGTCGTTTCAATTGGCTATATAAGCCCGATTTTTTGTAAAAAATTTCATTTGTTCTTTGCTCCTAAAAAAAACTTATTGTTTGTTTCTTTTTCTCTCTGCAGGTTCTGGAGCTACAGGCGAATCCGACAAAGCCGCCGTCGTCTTGTGGCCGTGGCCATGCCACCGTATACGGTGGCGAAATCCAAAAGGTATCTTTTTTTTTAAAATTTTTTGTTATTATTTTTTTACTAAATATATATATATTTGTGTAAAAAGATCCGTAGTAAAATGAATAAAATTAAAAGAGGTAAAAATCACCTCCTACGCTACTGAGTTTGGTTCGTCTCCCTTTCTCTGTTTAATGCCCGTTTTTGTGTTTGGCTTCGCTCTTTGTTTCTTTTTGTTTGAATCTGTTCTAAGTCTTGCTTGTATCTCGGTAAAAAACAACAATACAGAATAAATCAAAAAAAACCTCCAATACAAAACATTGATTCGGCTTTTTATAGCCCTCCTAAATTGCTTGCTGTCTCTTCTTATTTAATGTTTTGCAGATGCTGGTGGCCAAGTGGGAAGGGCGGTGGCGAGGGCGGTGGACAAGACGCCGTCAGTCAGAAGGTCAGGGGTCAGAAGGCAGATGGCAGAACGGCGCAGAGGGGCAAGTTGCCCTAGGTTTTTTCTTTTCTGATTTTGGTTGGGCCTTTTGGGCCTGTTCCATGTGGGTTTTGGGTGTATTGGGCTTGTAAGCCCGGGTGAAATGGGTCTGCACAGCTGCCCCTCTTTGCTCATTGTCGTGTAACGGCGATAGAGCAAAGACATAAGAAAGACCCATTTTGCCCGGTCTCAGTGGGCCTTAACTTCTTTTGGTGCTCTTTTCTTTAGGTAGCCCCATTCAGTCCACCGCATCTGGTCGTTTTGATTCTATTCCACCGTTGCTTTGGTGAGATAGGACTTGTAGTTTCAATTTATTCTGTTGCGCCTTGTATCTTCGACCTGCTCTTGCAAATTCAGGAATGTCAAAACTGCTATCTTCAATCTGATCCTTGCAAACTCAAGGACCACCAGACTGATATCTTCGATCCGCTTCCGCAACTTCGGAAGGTCAAATCTACTTTCTTCAATCTGATCCCAGCAAACTCGGGATCACCGATCGATTTCTTCGATTTACTTCTTACTCCACGGGAACTTCGAGGAAATAAGAATTCAGGGAGAAGAGATTTGTAGTCTCCATCTTCTCTATCGAAACTTCAAAGAATTAAGGATGTAACCTCATTGTTAACTCAGGGAGACGGGATTTGTAATCTCAACCTACTCCATGGAAACTTCGAGGAAATAAGAATTCAGGGAGAAGAGATTCGTAATCTCCATCTTCTCTACCAAAACTTCAAAGAAATAAGGACTTATCCTCATTGTTAACTCAGGGAGACGGGATTTGTAATCTCAACCTACTCCACTGGAATGTCAAGGAAATAAGAATTCAGAACTTTTCAATTTGCTATCTTCAGGAAGATTTCAATATTCATCCTGCCCTACTACCATCTTGAGGGAACGAAGTCTGAACTTTCCAATGTGCTTCCTTACTATATTTAGGAAGACTTCAATCTTCAGTCTGCTCCACTATCATCTCGAAGGAGCAAAATCTGAACTTTTCAATTTGCTTCCTTACTATCTTCAAGAAGACTTCAATATTCAGCCTGCCCCACTACCATCTTGAGGGAACGAAGTCTGAACTTTTCAATGTGCTTCCTTACTATCTTCAGGAAGACTTCATTCTTCAGTCTGCCCCACTATCATCTCTAGGAAACAAAATCTAAACTTTCCAACTTGCTTCCTTACTATCTTCGGAAGACTTCAATCTTCAGTTTGCCCCACTACAATCTTGAGGGAACAAAATCTGAACTTCAATATCGCTACACCGGTCTTTGAGGAACTTGTCTTGTAGAATTAATTTTGTGTGCTTATGCTTATGCAAATGATGAGGATATTATGATCAAAACGACTCAAAGTCTCCTAACTGCATGTGTTATGGACGACACTTGCATGAACGCAGAATGTCATGAGAATGATCTTTTGACAATGATTAGGATGCAATGATCAGAATGAATCAAATGCTCCTAGCTAAATGACAATGGATGACTTTTGTATAAATGCAGAATGTCATGAGAATGGTCTTTTTATGATGATTAGGATGCAATGAGTCGAATGCTCCTAACTAAACGTACTTTGAAATGATGTATGAATGTAAAATGGAATGATCCCTTTTTAAATGCTTGGGGTCATCATTGCTCGTAGTCCATTAATGTTCTATCACTGATATGCTATCATGCTGGTACCTTTGATAGAAAACCCAAAAAAGTGATCATATTATGCTCAACAAGTTTGCCCATTGTAATTTGGGGTCTCTTCCATCTGTAACTCACGGGACATAAAGTTTGTATCTCTCCCGCAACTTTAGGAGAATAACATTTGGCTTCTTCTACCTATCCTGCAGTAACTCGAGGTATAGGATCAATTTGGTCTATTACACCATTCACGGTGTAATGACCAGATGTGTAGGCTCGATATGTGCATGAATGCAGAGTATCATTTTCTCGAGAATGATCCTTTTGTCTTCTTTGGGTTGACATTGCTCGTTATCTCGTCAAGGTCGTATCACCGTGAAATGTATCGTCTTTTGTTCAACTAATAAAAGGTCCAAAGAGATAATCATCTTTCTCCAATATTTCCAAACCTTGAAGTGAGTGAGTTCTAAACAATAGTCTGTTTGTGTCCTTGTATTATTCGAAGCTTCGAGTAATATGCAAAACTCCTTTTATGAAAGTATTATTAGTCCGCTAATCGTTATTTCAATGCAAAATGCTTGAAAAAGATTGTAACAATGGACAGAGAAGAAATTGATTGGGAGCATAGCTCGAAACAAACAAGTTAATCAAAGCTAGCAAAGGCAATTAAGAAGGAAATTTATTGGTGTTTTTTTGAAAAGAATAAAATAATCACAAGTAACAAAAATGGGTAAAATAGAAACTAAGTGCCCCAGATATCGCAGCTTGAGCTTCTCTGTTCCAACTTCTTGAGGACCATTTTGAGCTTAATATGTGTTTAGGGGATTCAGAGTGCTTTGTCGATGCCCCAAGATGTAACATACTTCTTCAAGCGTAGCAAGACTACTGTGTGCCCTACTTTCGATCAAAACTTTGAGCTGCCCTTTTCGGGTTTTCAACTCAAATACCCTTTGGTCTCAAAGCGCCCTTTGCGGGTTTTCGCCTTGGCCTCTCCTCTTTTCTTTTTCCTTTTCATGTTTTTTCGTTTTTTTTTTGAAAACTTTTTTATTGAATCTGAACTCACTGGATTGGGCAGGTCCTTGCCATCCATCTTGGTTAACACCCATTTTCCCTAGAACAGGCCTTCTTTGCTGTATAAGGCATTTACTTTTCTTTGGAGTTTTTTTGGATAAGAAGAATCTCTCTTAACGCTAGGTCTTTCTTCCTGAAATTCTCTTGAGCGAATCTTTCCGTCAAGCCCGTATCTATTTTCGGTACATTTGACCCTGCTGAATACTTTCAATCGGGCTTATCGGAGGCATTCTGCTTTATCCAATCAAATCTAGGCTTGGGAAAAGGAATCTTATCCAACAATTTTTCAATGGAAAGGATGCCCCGGTGAAAGCCCTGGCCGATGTTCAAGAAACCTAGAAGGTAAATGGTAACTTCTCTATGCCAACCTTTACAAGTCTCAGTTGTTTTTTTCAAAAATTTTGAATGGGTTAGGCCACCATTGCTGCAGTGGTATGGCGTCTGATCTTTGAACAGACTGTAAATTTGTGCTATCATGTTTCTTTCTGGCATTGCCACACACTTCTTTTTTGTTTTTTTTTTTTGAATTTGAAGTTAAAGTTGACAACTGTTGACTTTGTAATTTTGACATGTGAAGCGACATTTACCCTCTTGGCAAGGTAATCAAAGGCCATGGGTATGAACCGATGTTGGCTCGAAGCTCTTGAGGAGACTGGCTTGATAACATTCATGCTTCACCTATAGGAATCCGCATTTCAGTGGCCTCAACGTGTCTGGCTGTGATCATGCGATAATGTCTTGCCTTATTCTTGCGGTGAGCTAAGCTTCCGTCTTTATCTTCCTCGTTGGTTCATAGCGTCTGCTGACACTTCATGAGTAAGTTGCGATTTTTGTCATCTTCAAAGTCCTTAGATCCCTCTAGATACATATCTCACTAAAAGGAGTCGATGTGGCGTTGCTCATGTCATTGATATCTGAGGACCCATTGTGGGTGAAAAGGCAGAAAATCCAAAGAATAAATGGTCCTAAGGATGATTATTCGTAGGATATGGTCATGAGTGAAAGAATATTCAGTATGAAATGTAAAGAATGAAAATATTTACCTAGAAAGATGCATTTTATTGAAATAAAAATTCTAGACACAAGCCTACTTCTAAAAGAAATCTTATTGCTTCTAGGCTTGAAGCAACAAGTGTGTTTTACACATTACTCTAGATTAGCTTTAGAATACATGTTTCTTCCACAGTCTCATTGTTCAAAACACTCCTAAGTACATAAAGGCAGATGTCCGGAAAACTTTTATTCCTCGGTTCTCTTCGGGTATACCACTGCTTCATCATCGAACTTTACAATACCCATGTTGATGAGATTTTCCACCAATTTCTTGAAGGTAAGGCAATTTTCTATCGAATGGCCTGTGATCCCCGCGTGGTATTCACACTGAGTGTTTGGGTCATACCATTTTGGGTATGGAGGTTGCATCGGTTTTGGATATTGGGGGGACACTACGTGTGCATCAAATAAACTTTGATACAACTCCTTATACGTCATAGGGATTGACGTAAATTGGAGTTTTTCAATGTTTTTCCTTGTGCGAGATTCTTTCCTTGACGAACCTTGATACTCAGTAGTCACCGTTTTTGGCTGGTTAACGGTAATTGACTTTGGGTCCCCCATGTTTGTATTATTCACCTCGTCATCCCTTTTTCTAGGAGCAGGCCTTCTAGTGGTTTCCCCTGCTTCAATCTTCCCGATCGATTGCATGTTCGATCATCTCCCCGACAAAGACAATATCGAAAAACTTTTAGTGGCACTCCCAAGCATGTGATTAATGAAGGAGCTTTCAACGTATTGACAAACAAAGATGGTTGTCTCTTTTCTAGAAGTGGTGGTGAACTTGTGTGGCTACTTCCTCCACCATTGGGCATATTGCTCAAACTTTCGTTTGGCTTTTTCTCCATATTTTGAAGCGTGATTCGATCAGAGCTATATCGCCACGCGTCGTATTGTTTCGGAAGGCTGTGCTAGGTCCCTCCACGACTTGATCTGGGTACTTTGAGTGATTGTACCATCGCCGCAAATTTCACTAAACTATCCCGAAAACAATGAATAAGCGATTGATCATTGTTAACATACCCGCCATCCGTCGACGTAACATTGTGATGTGCGCCGGCAACCGGTCCCATTGTATTTTTCAAAATCTGGGGTCTTGAACTTTGGCGGAAGTACGAGGTCTGGGACTAGGCTCAAGTCTTTAGCGTCTACCCCGTAGCGATGGTCAGCAGTTTCTATTTCCTTGAACTTTTCTTCTAACCATCTGCAACGATCCTCGAGTTGTCTGGGAAGGTTTGCTTTTGCCTTATCCATTTTAGCCATTTCATCAAGATCGGGGACTATAGGATTAGCCGGACCTTCTCCGGGATTAGTGCCTGAACCAGTCGGAAAATGCGCTGGCATTGCGGTCTCAACCTGGTACTGTGGCCTAATAACAAAAGGCGTCCTTTGGGGACATATTTCTGGTGGTGCTTGGGTATTTGGCGGGGTAAATCCAAGAGGGTAAGCAGGGTCGTCATTATTCCCTGAGCTAGCCGCGGTGCCCTTTCCTCGTTCATTGGCCAATAGTTGCGCCAACTGGCTTATCATGTTGTTTTGGGACTCTTGCATCCGTTCTATCATATCTTGTTGTATCTTGATTAATCATTCTTGCATCTGTTCTTGTATTTCCTTTTGCATTTGTTCTAGTCTTTCCATTCTTTGATCCATGTCTTCTAGGTTACTGAAATAACTTCACCTAATTAGGGTCTTTCTACAAATTTTAATGCATGTGATATGATGCAATGCAAATGCATGAAATGCAATGCAAATGCATGAAATGCAATGCAAATGCATGCAAAAAGAAAGAGAGGCGTTGATTATGGATTCAATTTTATTAGAAGAACTTTTCTAGAAAATACATTTCTTTACATAAAACGGATTGCATATACGGCTTTATCCTCATAGTCCAGGTGAAAACACCAGTCTTCTTCTTCGTATCCGAAAGTTATGGTCGTGTCCCGAGAACTTCCCCAATAGATGCCTCTTCTAGCTCCTTGTTCCTCGGTCCAGGCCGTGCCTCTTCACTCGCTTATCCTCCGCGACAATTATAAGCTTCTTTTAGAAAATAGAGATACGATGGCTCTTCAATAATCCTTGTCGGCTTGAATCCTCAGGCAAAGTCTTGTATTCTTTTGTGGGTTATCAGTCCTCTCTCGTCATTTACCTGGACTATGTTCGAATGACCGTATTATAATCCACTTTATCAAGTAACACATTTCCTTATGATAAACTATTCTATTTAGCAATCGAATATGAATCAACACCTTCTTTCTAAGATGATGCGGTGTGATGCAATGCAATGCAATCACAAACAAAACAAAACACGTTAGCACAAGAGAAATAAACAAAATAGAGTACCTATCCCGGTGACCACTAGAGGTTTAACATAGTTCTACCTAAGGTGGGCTCCTAGGGTTTACTACATGTGGTTTGGTTCTAAAGAGGAGTACCTGAACCAGCAGATTCCTCAATCCTCACCCATTATAGGCTCATATGGATCGAGTTCAGTTCAGGGGAATACATTTCCCTATGGCTACACGGAGATGAAAATCTCACGAAGACATAGGTACGGATGTATCCCGAAAGCGATCCACTATCCTACACGGAGGTGAAAACCTCACGAAGGAGTAGTTTCTCACTCTCACTTAAAGGTGTGACCACAACGGTCATGCAATGTAATGCCGGAATTGAAACCACATACAATAAAAGATCGTGATTTTTCAAAATAATCTTTCAAACTTCTGACAAAAGACAAAAAATAATCAATTTATGGCTTGACTCTCTTTAAGGAAGTCCCCAGTGGAGTCGCCAAGCTGTCGTAACCATTTTTTTGAAGACGACAAAAAGGCGTTTGACTTTGGTTTTAAAAATAGGAATAAAACGGGAGTCGCCACCGACCTTTAGTTGGTGTGATCGGATCACCTTTATTTTAATAAAATGTTTTGTTTTACTAAAACAGTGTTTCTGGTCTACGAAGTTTTAAAAATAGGGTTCGGGAGTCGGTTACGCACGAGGAAGGGTTAGCACCCTCGATACGCCCAAAATTGGTACCAAAATGATTAATTAATGTCTTAACGTCGAAAGTTTGAGAAGATTTTTAAACTCGGATCTTTAAAAAATGTATTAGGATATTTGAGATTTCTTTGTTTCGAGAGGATACAAACATCACATCCAGCACGTTAGGACACGATATTCGAAGCCTTCGTAATCAAAGCTATCTCATGATGTTACGAAATTTACCAAAAGGGTGTTTAGCTATTTAGTCCAACGAAAAATCGCAACCCAGCACGTTAGGGGCACTATTTCTCGAATTCCTAAATACAAAACATTGCCTTTATTTTAAAAAATCTTTGAACAGAGTGTAGCGACTTTTCAAAATGCATCATATGGGATTGAATTTAAGAAAAGGCTTGAGTCAAAATTTGAAATTTCTTTGTCCCGAAAAGATATAAACACCACATCCAGTACGTTAGGACACGATGTTTTAATCTCTCGTAATCAAAGTCGTCTCGTGATTTGTAAAACTTGGTAAAAGGGATGTTAAGTAATTTAGTTAAACGAAAATCGCAACCCAGCACGTTAGGGCACTATTTTCCGAATTCCTAAACACGAAACATCACCTTTATTTTAAAACCTTAAAATGAAATATGATGATTTTCAAAATTACATTTTGCGTAGTATTGGTATGAAATTAGAAAAGATAAATGTAGATGTAAATAGAGTGAATGTAGGAGTACAGATAATAATATTACGATAATGATACAAAATAATGATAATATTATATCGATATGAATAATACATAGATAATATTAGTGGTAGTAGAATAATAAAATGGGTGATAAAAAAATTAAATAATATGTAAGGTAATGGTAATAACATAAAATGAATAATAGTAAAAATATGTTATATATATATACATATATGTGTATATAATAGTAGTAAGAAAGAATGGTAAAATAATTTATTTAATAACAATAATAATGTTATAATATATATATATATACGCATACGAATGAAAAAATTCATATGATATAAACTTGGTAATATACAAAACCATTTAATATGTAAGAATTGGCTTTAGGATGATAAAATAATATATTAATGTAATATAATATGATATGATACAATGTAACATAATATAACATAATATAGTATAATAGTAATAATGATAATAAGGTAATAATAATAATAATAATAATAATAATAATAATAATAATAATAATAATGAAATAATAATAAGATAATAATAATAATAATAAATATATAATAATAACAATAAATGAATAATATAGTAGTAATAAAAATATATTAAATAATAATAACAAGTAGTGAGTATTAAATAATACTAGAAATAGCAAAAATTACAAAATAATTTGAAAAAATGGGTCAAATTGAAACTAAAACAGAAGTAAGAGGGCCAAATTAGACATTTTAAGCAAAGACAGGACCAAATAGCAACGCGCGCAAAAGTTTGGGGACGAGGAGCGCAAATTTCCCCCTGAGGGCGGAACGCAGCGTTTTAAAAGGACCGGGTTATAATCGCTTAAAGTTTCTGGGGCGAAATTGCAATAACGAAAAAACTTAATTGTAAAAGTATAAAAATGCGGAAGGACCGAACATGCAATTAACCCATCGATTAAAAACGCGCGGATCCTCCTGGCGGGTCGGGTCAACGCGCGGGTCAGTGGCCTGGAACGACGTCGTTTTGGGCTTGGGGACGCCGGCCAAAACGGCGTCGTTTCAATTGGCTATATAAGCCCGATTTTTTGTAAAAAATTTCATTTGTTCTTTGCTCCTAAAAAAAACTTATTGTTTGTTTCTTTTTCTCTCTGCAGGTTCTGGAGCTACAGGCGAAATCCGACCGGCCGCCGTCGTCTTGCTGTTGGCACGGCCACCGTATACCAGTGGCATGAAATCAAAAGGTATCTTTTTTTTTAAATTTTTTTGTTATTATTTTTTTACTAAATATATATATATTTGTGTAAAAAGATCCGTAGTAAAATGAATAAAATTAAAAGAGGTAAAAATCACCTCCTACGCTACTGAGTTTGGTTCGTCTCCCTTTCTCTGTTTAATGCCCGTTTTTCGTGTTTGAGAAACTGCTGCTCTTTGTTTCTTTTTGTTTGAATCTGTTCTAAGTCTTGCTTGTATCTCGGTAAAAAAACAACAATACAGAATAAATAAAAAAAACCTCCAATACAAAACATTGATTCGGCTTTTTATAGCCCTCCTAAATTGCTTGCTGTCTCTTCTTATTTAATGTTTTGCAGATGCTGGTGGCCAAGTGGGAAGGGCGGTGGCGAGGGCGGTGGACAAGACGCCGTCGTTAGAAGGTCGAGGGTCAAGCGCGATGGCGATCAGCAGAGAGGGCAAGTTGCCCTAGGTTTTTTCTTTTCTGATTTTGGTTGGGCCTTTTGGGCCTGTTCCATATGGGTTTTGGGTGTATTGGGCTTGTAAGCCCGGGTGAAATGGGTCTGCACATATATGTATATATATCAAAATATAAAGATAAAGATATTTCCAAATTAAATATTTTGAAAGTATAATTTGGTTAGAAAAATATAAAATGATTTTTTTAAAGTTATAGAAATTAAATGGATAATAAAATAATAAAATAGAAATTAAATAGAAAATGAGAGAATATCACTTGACGAAAATGTAATGCATGTACCTTGTTATATTATACATACTTATGAGATATTTCCTAGTCATATCCCATATATTTATTAAATTATAAATTATAATATATGATTTAATTCTAAAACGAAATTCAATTGTAGTTTATTTTTGAAGTTCATTTCTTTCCTTAAACAAATTTGTTTTAAAATAAGTCAAGGGATTTATAGTATAAAGATATTATAATATTTTTCCATAAATAGATGATTTTTAGAATTTTTATATTAAAATTTTAGTGATTCAATTGCACAGTTAAAATTAGAGGTGTTCATGGTCACGTTTATACAAGGTGTTTAGTATTTAGACCACTTTTTTAAACTTGACCTCAGCTTGAAAAATGTGTTTAGTTTTTTGTTTAAGTTCGGTCCGATTTAAGAAAAGTAAACCCTTTTGACCTGCATCGCCCATATTTGATTTTTAGATTAATTTTATTTAAAATTTTTAAAAATATAATATACTAAAAAAGGCTAAAATAAAAGTTTTCTAACACATTAAAATATTTATATTAAAAATACTTCCACAAATATAGTAAATGTTTTATTATATTAAAAACAAAATAAATATTTTATTGTATTAAATATAAATTTTAAAATTTTATATTTTGGGTTGAGTTATTTAGTTGGATAAGTTTCTTTTAGGTATTGAGTAATGAGTTTAATTGTTATTGGATTGAAGATTTAATATAAATAATTGTTATTTAACATATATAATTAATATAATATTATTTTATAACATAATATTCGGGTTAGGTCCGGGCTAAAAAATCTTGCCAAAGCCCACACCATATAGAAAATGGATATTAAAATTTACCTAAGCCCATTTTTTAGGTATTATATTTTATCTAAACTCTCTTATTTTTTAGGCGGACCTAGACGGATGACTTGACCTATAATTAAGTTTAAAGTTGAAATGAAAGGGTTTTAATTTGGTGAAAAAATTCTCAACAAGGAAAAAGTTTACAAAATTGAATTTAAGGCTTTGATTGAAATTATATTTTAATTAAATGCTAGCAACTTTTTTATGAAAATAATTCTTATTATGATAGTTGAATTAACGAAATTTAAATTTAATTATGGATTCAATGGTAATTTACAATAATTGTAACATAATACATTTCTTTCTATATGAATTTTGACATAAGATGTTGATTGAGTTATAACTTAATTGGTATGAGTATTATTGTCAATGCAGAAGGACGTGAATTTAAGTGTTCTAAAGCGCATTATCCTTTTATTTATAAATTGGAGAGTGCTTACGGATAGTTGTAGACATTGTGTAATATATATATATATATATAACACCCCAAACCCGGTCCAAACACTACAATCGGATCTGACGTGCCACGGGAAAGAAAACGTTTTGGAAACTGATTTGTCGACTTGTTTTCGAAAGAAAACCAATGTAAGATTTTAGAGAAACGAAGTTGAATCTTGTTTGTCGACTGGTAACCGAAGTTACAAAAATAACATATGTGGTACCAAACCACTGGTAACCGAAGTTACAAAAATAACATATGTGGTACCAAACCACTGGTGGTGCCAAACCACTGAGACTTAGTCACAATTTTTATAAATTGTGGGGCCAACCCACTGTGTGATACCAAATCACTGGTGACAGTCTGATAGATCATACTTCCCCCTCCTCTCATCACCCATAACACATATATATGCCAACAATATCAGTATGATCATGGTTAACATACAAAATTACACATACAGAATAACATGCTTTCATAGATCACAATCACCGCGAGAAATAATAATAACTTACCCGGCATCCTCGCTTTTACCTACAAGGGTATTTTAGTAACCAGTGCCGTCATTTCGGCTTTTAACATCACACAACATTTACATAGTAAGTATAGAAAGTGTGTAAGAGTTATACACCTGGTTTTCGTACTAACGCTTTTATTGCTTCTACGCTACTGTCACTCGAGACTACCACTATTGGCCTACGATCTAACTCCGATGTTGGCCCACACCCGGATGGCCAATCTCGCACTCCTGACACAAATCGCTTCTTGTATTTTGGCGTTGGGTTCACAGATCCAACCCCTCCTACTGCTTGACTGCTATTCGAGTCCATAATAACCCTTGGTCACTAAACCAATCAAACCGATGAGATCTAATAAATAAACATAGTGTTTAAATGAAACCCTTACCTAGTTTTCAGATCCTGAAAGTCTTTATGAAAACGTCACCACCAAACCCACCTACATTCGGCCAACACTCAAATGTTAAACCGATCCCATAAACGCAACCAATAGAGTACCTTTACGTATTCGGCCAAAAAGGCCATTCGGCCGAATCCTACCACCACCACCTACCTTTGGCCTCTTCACAAATCGGCACAGGAGACCTTAATGAGACAGATTCGGCTTCTAGGGGCAGAGAGTGAAATCGAAAGGTCTTAGAACAAGTGATTCAGATTAAAAACTTGATAAAAATAAAGAAATCGCAGAGAAACCAAAATTTCAAAACTCACCAGATTACTGAAGAGTATTCGGCTTGCGGTGCACCTTCGGGAATTAGAGATCTCACCTGATAGTTCGGCTATGGGAGAAAGGGATATACACAAGGAGACTTCAGCTTTTAGAGGAATTTTGGAGAGGGATATAAGGCTAGGGACTTTCGGCTAGAAGAGAGAAAAGTTTGAGAAGAGGGAAGAAATGAATTTCGGCCAGAGAGAAAAGATGAGAAAGAAAGAAAAAAAAAACAAAACAAAAGATGGATACTCTGCTAATAATTTCGGCTACATACTCCCACACACAGAGTTGGAGTTTCAGCCAACTCTCTCCCTCCTGATAGCTCTCATCTCACCTGATAACCCAATCCCTATCTCACCTTTAGAAGAGCCCACCTTAAAACCAACTCTTTCCTTTTAATTATCAGCTTTTCTATCATCAGAATAAAAGAAATAAAGCTTCCAAAATGTAGTTTAAGTGCCGTCCACCCCCTTGCCTCTTATGTGTCGAATTCTTGACCCAACAACCTGGGCCCCAAGCGGCCACACTAGGCCCAACTCCTTCCCTCTTGTGACGCCACCTTAATGCCCACTTAAAGCACCTCCAAATTTTTTGGGCCACAAACCCAGCTTGCTACTAAACATAGTAATTTACATTAAATTACTACTAACACAAATTTTAATCAATTTAACCCAGATTTAAGCCCAAACCTGAGGCCACTACACACCTCAAAGCCTTTAACCTACTAACTTACCCATGCAACGTACCAAATGCACAAACCCACCAAAATCAAGATATTATAATATATATATATATATATATAATCAAAACTTATAATTAAATTATTTAAAAAAGATTATGGTACATTTCTAGATCACTTCTGACAAATAATTGTGCTGTCAAATGTTGTTCAGCCAACAAACTGAATTTGCCATGTTTTAATCCATTGCTATAGTGTATATATATATTAGATTACTAGTTTTCGTTTTCGCATATATTAGATTACTAGTTTTCGTTTTCGCGGGATACATAGATTTTTCATGTGTTTTATTTATTTTTAAAAAATATAATATATATAAATTTTTGTTAATATTATAAAAATAAAAAATTATAAACATATTTATTTATAAAATTAGACGTGAAAACATAACAATAATAATTTTTTGATAATCATTTTTAACAAAATAAAATTATATAATTAGTTGAATAATTTATTTGATTTTTGACTGAAAGGTGATCTTTTAGAATAAAAAAAAGAAAAGGAATTTCTTAAAATTTTAAAAGGTTAGAAAACAATGAGGATTTAAATTACGATTTAGGAATGTTGAGCACCTTTAAATAATTTAACAAAACATGGATGGGTTTAAAAGCGAAAACTATAAATCTTTATTTTATTGTCTTTTAGTTCATTTTTCCATACAATTGATTTTTCTAATTGAATGAAAGAATTTTTTTTCTTGTTTATTTATTTTAAAATTATTATTTTAATTTGATAAAAAGTTAGAAGCAAGTTTATTCATTTAAATAAGTGAATACAATGCTTGTGATTAAAATAAATAATTTCAATTATTATTTAAAATTTGATTTTAATTTTATACTTTTGTTATTAGTATCTTCACATGCATAATTTCAATTAATAATTTCAATTAAATTATTTTAAATTTATAAATAATATATATTTGAATAATATTATTTAATAAAATTCAAAATTTAATAGTTTTATAAAATTAAAATTTGACCCATTAATATGATGTTTTTAATTGTTAAAATTTTATCAATTTTATAAAACCCGTGCATCGCAGAGTGTGTAATTTAATATTTTAAATATTTTGTTTTGTAAATTTGGACATTATTCAAATAATTTATTATAATTTTAAAATATATTTTAATTTTAAAAAATAAAAATAGAGATAAATAACACAATTACCACGTGTCGTCTCCACAATAAATATGCCACGTGTCAATAACAACCCAGCCTAGATGTTGACCCGAATTCGGGAAATTACATTAACCACTGAAATGGTCTAGTAAGCTATTGGAGTTTTGAAAATAGTTATTTTTGAGACATTTGATTTATTTTAAAAGAAAATTTAGTTAATTATTGATTTATTTATTACTCAAATTTACAATTATACTTTAGCAGCGGAAAAATGATATTTACATATGTTTTAAATAAAAATTGGGGTTCATATATTAATATTCATATTTTGATATCCTAAAATCAACTTAAATGTTGCAAGCTATGTAAAAAAAAAAAAAACCCAAAATTATGTCTCATGCCACAGTATAAAATTAAATATTTTAGTATTTGAATAACAAAAGTACCAAATAATAGATATAAATATTTTAATAAATAAGCTTAGCCGAGACCCTCCGGATGTCACGTCTGCGTCCTAACGTGGTGGGTTGTCTATAAGGATGAAAATTTCAGGGGGAGTAAGCTATGACGCTCAGTGTGAGTTCCATCATAAGAAAATCACTGCAGATAGTCAATAAGTCATAATAAATAATAACACATAGTATAATCACAATCAAGTAGCAATTCAGAGTATCGATTTTTTAGATTACTCACAATATACATATATGTATGCCATATCAGAAATTTCTTTTTGTGTGCACATGTTTTTATGGATGCCATACAGTCTCAGCTTTTAATAGAACATATCCTACCCCATCGTTACACGCCATATTGGAAGTTTCCTGAACTCCATCCACCAACACACCGGGTTGTGGTTAAACCACTACTAGTTCACAAATAAAATTGCCATTGGCTGTGGACACACATCAAAATCTTGTAGATGGAATTTGCCTCTGGTTGTGGGTATGCACAAAAAGTCTCAAGGATGAAATTTGCATTCTGGCTATGGATTACACAACATATAACCCGTAGATGGAATCTGCCTCTGGTTTTGGATACACAAGAAGTACCTGTAGATGGAATCTGCATCTGTCTGTGGTACACAACAAATGTTGCATATAAATTGCCAATTCTTCCTCTGTTCACACCATCCCACCCCATGCAATGCAATATGATATGTTTAAAATAGATCAATACAATAACATTTAATATGTATTTAGTAGAACATTACGGTAGCAACCAATAAGTTTATAACAGTTTGATTCAGTAGCAAATAATATGCTTATAACAAATCAACTCAGTAGCAAAAGTCATGCTTTTTATGTGTTCGATTTAATGGTAATCAAAGGGCATGCTATATGTACAATCAAAATACAGATATAATAGCCATATATATGTTGGATCTGGTGCCCTAAGTGTGATTTTCATCTAAGTACACTTGTAATTTTTGAATAGATTGGTTAATAAAATTATTCATGAATTACATTAATACTTTGTTTATTGTCTTCACATGGTTTTTGCATGCAAAGAAAAATAGAAGCAAATGTTGCTCATTGCTTGTCTAATGTTTAACAAATACTAAGCGGTATTACGTGGTCGGATCGTAATACGAAAAGTCAACTTGTAT
Source organism: Gossypium rotundifolium (assembly GCA_025506655.1). NCBI lineage: Eukaryota > Viridiplantae > Streptophyta > Magnoliopsida > Malvales > Malvaceae > Gossypium > Gossypium rotundifolium. The sequence goes on along the minus strand of CP106729.1, from coordinate 94,370,490 downwards.
TAATAGATGAACCTATACATGTCCTTAGTCTAATAAAAAATGAGCAAACTGATTGAAAGACTAATATGCCATTTATCAAGTCCAATTGGGGAGATGCCTTGTTTTAGGCATCAGAGTGAATGACTTCCAAAAGTAGACAGATAGATGTAATTGACTAGACTGACAGTACATAGGACAGAACCCAAGGAAAATAGATCCTGAATCCATTTGTAGATTTATTCACTTGTGACATTTATAGTGTATCATACCTAAATCTTGAGTGGATGGCAGACTATGTATACATCACTCGTACACTTTGGTGTAAGTAAAAGCCTGAATTCAAATAGATAAGGAACAGAAAGTTGGTGTATTGGGTGTACGACTTTTGTAGTATGTAGTGTCGTTCACAATAGTGGAATTCATAGCCCAAAACATGGGTAAATGATATCCTCTCATTGGCATTACATGGTTGATGAAAAGTAAACGTTGGCTACAAGTCGTTCGTCTTTGTGATGGATGACTTGATCACTATTTGATACTGATTAACTTTTCATGAAGGAAGATGTAATGGTTATCATGAGATAAAATAGGATCATATTGGGATAATGAATATTATCCCAAAGAGATCAATGATATCCTATAAGGGTAAGAAACTTATGACAAGGTAATTGGATGGGCACTGAGTAGTTATTTTCATAATGGTATGCCATTGAGGAGAGCTCAGTTATGATACTATAGTGGAATGACTTCGTGACTAAATGAGTTTATAATTAACAAGTGAAAAGTCGAAACTTAATTATAAATCATTTAAGCCTCAACCACATATGTCCAATTGGTCCATCCTCTAGCTCGTTGAAACTAGATATGAATTGTGTGTTTGGATAGAAATGAACAAAATGAATAGAAAACAAGAAATGGGAAACATTCATGAATGATTAAGGTTTTCTCCAAAATGGAGAAATGGAACCATTTGGAAATGAATGTAGGTTTTTAAAAATGGAAATGAAAATTTTTAATCCTATATAGGATTACTTAAAAAATGATGAAACAATGAGTTTATATTTTTGGACTGTCTTGAAGCTCGAAAATGAAAATAAATCATTCGATGATAGTGAACATGTTGAGTTGTGACATATTGAATGAATTTTCTCGAAATTTTACCGGGGGTAAAATCGTCAAAATTTTACTAGAGTAAAATTGTGATGAGAAAATTATTTAATATTTAAATATTAAATTTTATTTTAAGAAAAAGAAAAACTGAATTGGGTTGGATCACATTATAAAGTACTTGGTCAAAAAGGTCCATGAAGTACTCGTAATTGGACTCGGTGTGAAAAAGACCCAAAACCCTTCATATAATATGATAGGGACGACAACACTAGTAGAAACACAGGGGTGAGTCATTCACCCCTCTCATACTTTAAGTAGGATGTTGTTTTTTTGTTTAAAATAAACCTCTACAACTCTACAATGATTCTACATTCTCTTCTTATAAATAGATGACATCGGTAGAGCTATTAACATAAATTTTGAGAGATTGTTATTCTACTGAAAAATAAAGAGCATTTATTTTTAACTTAAAAATATATTTTTCATAATAACAATTTTACCAGTTTCTATTATGCAAGAGATAATTTTTGTTTTCACTTCAAAGGAAAACTTTTTCTAGTTTTGTGTTTTGATTCAATTGGTTTGAGCACACACTCGAAATAGTTCGTGGTACGAGAATGAAAGAGAAGATCATTTTGTTGAAAGCTAGAAAAAATCAAGGATCTGCTTATACAAAAATAGATGTACGATTTCAGTCTAAGGTTTATTGTGATAAATATCACAAACTAGGTCAGTTTTCAAAATTCTTATTTTTTGATGTGCAAGAAAAATCGTTTTCAAACCGGATTTTTTTCCACCAATTTATTATTCATAATTCATGCAAATATATAAATATAATATTAATTTAGCCAATAGGATCATGAATTCTAACATGATTCATATTATTAAGGACTTAATCCAATAAAATAAAATAAAAAATAGTTCAGTAACCATTTAAGGACTAAACTGAATAAATCATAAAAATTTGGGAAAATTGTAAAATAGGGGACGCACGACTATGTGGGATGCTATAGACCGTGTGGAGGCAATACACGATTGTGTGGCTAGGCTATGTAACAAAAAGTGATTGTATGAGATTCGAACTATCTTAGGGTTTTCTAGGGACATGACCATGTAAGGGGTCGTGTGGTCCACACGCTCGTGTGACTCTATCTTAGGCACAGTTTTTCCCCGATTCGCTTGTAAAAGCATACGCTTTTCATCAAAAGCCTGAACGACTTCCCTCACAATCAAATCTTATCCGATGCACCTAGAACGGGTCCTTTAAATGATAATTATATACAAGTTAACATTCAGTATCAAGATTTAACAAGATTAACGAAGATTTTGGCAAGATTCGTAAAAGATCATTTAATCGATCGCAAGATTAGCGTGGATAGAAATTCTATAGAAATTCTAGATTAAACAAAGAAATTGAGATGTACTTACTAATTTTTTTGCAAAGATTAATGATGTTATTTGTTGAAACCACTAAGAAATCAAGAACAAGGTTAATCTGATAAGAGAAAGAAAATATTCAATAGTAAAAGATGGAAAAAATATGATGTAAAGGAAGGGAAAGAAAAGAAAAAAAATAAATATAAAGATGGAGAGAAAATTCTATTAGGATTTGAAAATGGGAAAATTGAAATTCTAATTAGGAAAAGAAGATAAAGAGATTGCGAAATTCTAATTCTTTTGAAAATTTGAGGAAGTGCATGATATGAATTCTAATTAGGAATGAATTGAGTCAATTCCTAGGGTTTGTGAACCCTAAGGGCTACACTTGCAATTTTCTCAATATTTTGTCAAAGTTTGAAACTAAAATGAAAGGGAAGAGGGGGTGACAACTCAAATTCGAGTCAATTGTGGAAATATACTAACAATTAACAATTGGCCTATGTGCCCATTTTTTACTTAATTTCAACACTAAATTGTACATATGTTTTGCTGTGTTAATTGGATTGCTGAAAATAAGAAAATATAATAGGGAGGAGACTCAAACATTGGCTTCAAGGGGAATAATGCCCTAACCATTTCGCTTGTTGCTCAATCTTTTTTTTATTTTTGACACTTAATCATATAGATATGTTTTGGGGCATTTTTGGTGAAATTATGACATGAAAAGGGAAGTAGGGGTTTGGACCTGAGACCATAGGGAAAGCTAGTGCCTAACTATTGGGCTACTACCCATTTGTAATACCCTCAATTCGACCCGATTCACCGAATCCAAATCTTGAGAGTTACATTACTATTACAGGCTTATACATGCTTAAGACATACAAGTTTCCAAAGAAATGCATCTTAATTCTTAATACTGCCCATCAAGTTACATTTGAGCGCACTTTATGTACAGAACTTACAATTATAATAACACATCACGTTGATTTGTAATGTTCCCCCTTATTCAATTTCTAAATAATATTATTGACTTCATTTATCGACCAACATGGTCTATTCACTCTATAAAGCTTACAGACAAATTTCCAAGACTTGTACAAAAATGTTTTTATTGGATTCGACACGTCCGTGCAACCTTCGCACTATATGCATAAGTGTCCAGTTCGCCATTCCTTTGGCGCAGCCCTCCTAGCGTCGTCCCCCTTGACGCTTCCTTTACCTGAGACAAAATACATAGGGATAAGTTTGGTAGAACTTAGTGAGAAAACCCTATTTTATCTAAGCCCTTATTAAGGGATTTCATCATTTATTTCTAGACCATAACTTTGTCCCCATTGATTGTACAGACTTCGTCATAATCTTCCATACTAGCTTTTCTTTTAGAGCTAAACTACACTTTCCAATTCTCTACACTGTTTATCTTTCATTCAGAGTTTTCCCATAGGCGTTGTCTTCAGATGGTCATCAGGAGAACCTTTCTTCATATTATGCCATAAAGGTGTTCCTTTCCAAAAATATTAATGAAGACTTTCCTTTCAGAGTCTCGACATGAAGGTGTCCTTTTAATAGAATTTGCCACAAAGCATTCATTTAGATGAGTTAGCCAGAAAGGCTTCCACTTAATAGAGATCACCACAAAGGCTTCCTTTAATAGAGATAGCCACAAAGACATCTATTTAGAGATAGCCACAAAGGCTTCCTTTAACAGAAACATCCACAAAGGCTTCTATTTAACAGAGGTCACTACAAAGGCATCTTTATAACAGAGATCGCCACAAAGGCTTCTTTTCAGAGATAGCCACAAAGGCTCACTTATACAGAAATTGGTATTTTTGAAGATAGAGATTCGCCTATACTCACTGTCGTAAGGCTTGCCCCTCATCGTTGGTATTAACCCAACTATCCTTTACATATTCCATATGATGTCATGGCCCAATCATGGTCTTACACTATATGGTCTTCAGAGTATCATGGCCATAGACTTGTCTTTATCAGTGATTCATGTTTTTAGTCCTAACAGACCCCTTTAGACGACTCTGGAGATAGACATTTGCTCATCATGCAAACTCATGCTTGATAGACTTATTCCTTTCAGACTTCTTTATGATAGATGCATTTGTGCTTCCAGACATATAACACATTCCCCTTAAACTTCATGCATAGACCCTTCATTCAGTGACTTACTCATGACAGATGTTTTCATAACAGACTTGTTCATGCTTTCAGACATATATGCACACATAACGTTCCTTTCCTTTTCAGAGTCTTAGAGTCATGCTTTACTAGTTTCAATTTTATATTTTGTTCAATTAGCACATAAATATCAAGACTATAATAAACATGTAAGAGTCAGCCTAGAGACTTACCTGGTAACCTTATTAGCAGCTTGAGCTCTAGTTTTAAGTTCTTCTTAGAGATTGCTGCAGCCATTACCTTGGCAAGAAGAAATCACCGATTAAGCTTAGGATTTCCACTTTAGTTTAAGGGATACTTTTTCTTCGTTCTTGTGACCTAAAAATAGTAGGATTTTTATTTTTTTTCTTTTGAAGAGAGAGAAAGGGTCTATTCTATTTTTCTTAAGCTGAAAATACTTATTGGAGAAGGAAAAGAAAACTCCATTTCCAGTCCTGGTCGCCAAGATTTATACAACCCTCGTTCATATGATAACTTGACACATGTTTCAATCTGTCGTATGGGTGGATCACAATTGTAAGAAAACGTGTATAATAACCTAATATCTTTTCATACTTTCAATTTGACTGATTGTTCATTTCTAACTATCTAGTTATCTTATAACTGATACATTAGCTAAACTAATTAGGAGCGCCTTAACCTTGGCGAAATCCCTTACAACTCATAATTCCTTGACAACTCACTAAGTTCCTTTCTTGGAAATCCCTCATGTAAAAGGCCCAATTTGCCTGGGGCCCACTATACACAAAACCAGCCCAACATCATACACCAGACTCAAAATATTAAATGACCCAAACCCATTACAGCCCAACAAACCTAGCCCAAATCAGAAACAAACAAAAAACCCTAGCCCCCTAACCCAAGTGCCGCCCCTAGCCACTGCCATCTCTGCCATCAGCTTCTGACCCACTGCCACTGCCACGCCTACAGCACCGCCCATGTCAGCACCACCCATCCACCTACAAGGAAAAGAAGACAAGATAGCAAATAAAAAAATAAAAAATTGTGTAAAATGCTATATAAGCCATACTAAACCGAATGTAATCTCTCTTGACTTTTTTTTGAATACAAAGCAAAGATTCAAGCAAACAAGCAAAACGGAAGCAGTAAATATTTGAAGGAAAGAAAAACAAATTCAAAAAAGTGCTAAGGTCCTTTTATTTCCGCTATTTTTTTTTTTTTTTCGTTTTTTCGAATCTATTATATACCTATATTTACTTATTTTTCTTTAAAAAAATCAGTTTATATATATAAATATATCAAGAAATAAAAAAATAAAAAATTTTACCTTTTTGAGGCTCCGGCAGCTGTGCACGGCGGTGTAGGTGGCGGCGCGTGGCGGTGGCTGCCGAAATCCCACCGGCCCTTGGACCTGCAGAGAGAGCAAAGGAGGGGAGAGGGTTTTTTTTTCAGCAAAAGAAGAGAAAATGAAAATTTCAAAAAAAAAATTGGCTTATATAGCCACTTAAAACGACGCCGTTTTGGCCGACGTCCAAAATCCCCAAAACGAAGTCGTTTTGTATGACCCGATCCGACCCGACTCGCTCCGGCCTAGGATCTGCGTGTTTTTCAATGGAAGGGTTAATTGTACTTTTAGCCCTTCCGCTTTTTTATTTATTTGCAATCGAGTTTATTTTATTTTTTAATTCTGCCCAATAATTTACTTCGATTTTCAGTTTGGCCCTCCCTGATGCTGCGCGTTTTGGAGGAGAAGGGAAAATTTCCCTTTTAGTCCCTTCTTATTATTCGCGCATTCAATAGGGTCCTTTTCCTTTTTATTTATTTTCATATTTTCCCCGAAATTTTGTTTTAAGTCCAATTCCGTCCTTTTTTGGTTATCATGGTTATTTTATTTACTATTATTATTATAATTATTATTGTTACTACTATTTTTATTATTACTATTATTACTATTATTATTAGTATTATTATTATTATTATTATTTTAATAATATTATTATTATTATCATTACTCTATTACTATTATTTTCATTTTGTTTTTTTATTTCCTTTTATTTACTATTTTCCTATTATTATTATCACTATTATTTATTTATTTTATTTTTAAAACTATTATTATACATTTATTACCATTATTATTATTATTATTATTATTAATATTATTATTTTCTTTACTATTATTATTATTATTATTATTATTATTTTTATTAATGTAGCATTATCATTATCATTGTTTTTCAAAATTATTACATGTCTTTATATATTTACTTAAAATTTATTTTATATATATATATATATATATATATATTTATCCTATTCATTTTCAATTTCATATTATCATTTTATTAACGATTTATCCCGTCACGCATGTAGCACTGTATTCTCACATTATACTACTTGTCACATTAACCTTTACTCGGTGCATCAAGTTTTTTTAAAATAATTGATATTTCATATTTAGAGATTCGAGAAAATCATGCTCTAACTTATTGGGTTCTGATTTTTCTCATTTAATCTAAATAACAGAATATCCTTTTAAATCGCAATATAATTTTTGAATAAAATGCTTATCCTCGGAGATTCGAGGTGTTGTGCCCTAACTTACTGGCCATGACATCTGGTTACCTCGAGATAAGATTTTTTAAATAAAGGCAATATTCGGTATGTGAAAATTCGAGGAACCATACCCTAACTTACTGAGTTTCAATTTTTCTCGTACGATCTAAGTAACTGAATATCCCTTTAAGGCTAAAATACCCGAGTCTTGAATAAAAGGTAAGCTCGTTCTCAAAGGTTCAAGATGTCGTATCCTAACTTATTGGACGTGACATCTTATTACTTTGAGACGAGAGGGGCATTTTACATTTGTTTCAGTCTACTCAAGTTTTTTTACAAAAGGAGGGATCGTATTTTAAATTCTTTCGAGTTTTTAAATTTTCGACATTAAGACGTTAACTAATCAATTAAGTACCAATTTTGGGCGTATCAAGGGTGCTAAACCTTTCTCATGCATAACCGACTCCCGAACCCATTTTCTGGATTTTGTAGACCGAAAAATCATCATTTTGATAAATTTAAACTTTTATTAAAATGATTGAATTATAAGGTGACCCGATCAAACCTCATCAAAAAGGATTGGTGGCGACTCCCACTTTTTTTTCGTATTCAAAATCAAAATCGACCCCGTTTTATTAAAAAAAATGGTTTCGACAGCTTGGCGACTCCACTGAGGGCCATGAGAGAGTCGAGCCGTAAAATTGATTACTTTCTATCTTGTTGTCAAATTGGAAATATGATTTGAAAAATTACGATCCTATTATTGCATTTGTTCGTATTGTTATTTTATAATTATTGTGGTTTGAGTCTCGCATCATATTGCATAGGGACCAATTTGGTCTTACCCTTTTAAGTGGGAGTGAGAAGCTACTCCTTCGTGAGGTTTTCACCTCCGTGCAGGATAGTGGATCGCTTTTGGGATACTTTCGTACCTATGTCTTCGTGAGATTTTCATCTCCGTGCAGCCATAGGAAAATGTATTCCCCTGAACTGAACTCGATCCGTATGAACCTATAATGGGTGAGGATCAAGGAATTTGTTGGTTCGGGTACCTCTCTTTAGAACCAAACAACATATAGTAAACCCTAGGAGCCCACTTTCGGTAAAACTGAGTTGAACCCTAGCAGTCACCTGGATAGGTTTTTGACTATTTTGTCTTTGATTTGATTTTTACCATCTATATATGATACTAACATATTTTCTTTTGTTTATGACTACATTGCATCATCATAGAAAGGAGGTGTTGATTTATATTCGATTGCTAAATAGAAGAGTTTGTCATAGGAAAATGGATTTCTTGATAAAGTGATTATAATACGTTCGTCCAAATATAGTCCAAGTAAACACAACAAGAAAAGATAGATAGTATATGAATTTACCTCGCTGCCCGGGGATTTAAGCCAACAAGGATTATTCGAGAGTCATCACATCTCAATTTTCTTAAAGAAACTTATGAGCATCGCAGAGGATAAGTGAGTGAAGAGTCACGGTCTGAATCAAGCAACAAGGAGCTAGAAGAGGCATCTATTGAAAGTTCACGGGAGACGACCATAACATCTGGATACGAAGAAAAGGATTGGTGTCTTCACCTGGACTATGAGGACAAAGCTACATATGTAATTCGTTTTATGTAAAGGAATTTATTTTCTAGAAAAGTTATTCTAATGGAATTGAATTCAGAATCAAAGCCTCTCTTTCTTTTTACATTCATTCCATGCATTTGCATTGCATTTTATGCATTTGCATTACATCACATCACATGCATTAAAATTCATAAAAAACCCTGATTAATTAAAAATATGACAGTTACCCTGGAAACCAACGAAAATCCACTGACTAAATATCACTATGGTACCTGTCACAAAACGAAAGCAATGGATCAAAGAATAGAAAGACTAGAACAAATGCAAAAGGATATGCAAGATCAATTGCAAGCACAGATGCAAGAGCAATTAGCCAAAATACAACAAGACATAAGGGATCAGATGCTGGAATCCCAAAGAAATATGATGAACCAACTGGCCCAGCTATTGGCCGGAGGTCCCGATAAAGGAAAGAGCCCTGTGACCAATCCTGGTGATGACAATGAAGAACCTCCCTATCTTCCGGGTTTTACCTCAACGAACATCCAAACGCAATCGGATGCATACCCACAAAGGGTACCTGTCACCATCAGGTCCCATTACCAAGCCGGCGCATTGACACTGATAAGTTTTCCAACGGGCTCGGGTTCTAACCCAGGGGATAACCTACCTAATCTTGTTGTCCCGGATCTTGATGAAATGGGAGTGGATCTGCCAAAACAACTTGAAGAACGCTGTAGATGGCTAGAAGAGAAATTTAAGGCAATGGAGAGTGCTGACTACCCTTGCGGGATTGATGCTAAAGACCTAAGTTTGGTCCCGGATCTGGAGCTCCCACCGAAATTCAAAGCTCCAGAATTTGAAAAGTGCAACGAGACTAACTGCCCTGAAGCTCACATCATAATGCCCTATCGAAGAATGACAAGATACGTCAATAATGATCAGCTATTAATACACTATTTCCAAGACAGTCTGATTGAGTCCGCAGCCAAATGGTACAACCAGTTAAGTCGTGTCCAAATCGGTTCATGGAAGGACTTGGCACAAGCTTTCATGAAACAATAAGGCCACATGATGGACATAGCACCCGACAGAATCACACTACAAAGCATGAAAAAGAAGCCAAGTGAGAGCTTCAGGCAGTATACCCAATGATGGAGGGAGATAGCGACGCAAGTCCAACCACCCCTCCTAGAAAAAGAAACCACAATGCTTTTTATCAACAGTTTAAAGGCCCCGTTCATCACTCACATGCTGAGAAGTGCCACACAAAGTTTTGCGGACGTAGTGATGACTGGTGAAATGATAGAAAACACGATAAGAAGGGGGGATTGAACCAGGAGAAAGCACCAAAAGGTCAGCCTCGAGAAACAAGGAAAATGAAATAAATATCCTGAGCCTGCATTCTAAATCGGTCACTATAGGCCAATTGAGAGCTGTAACCACTAGCTATCAAGGCTTTTTAAGGTAAGATTCCAACTCAAGGTCAAATACAAAAAGGCACCAGTTTACACCCATCCCGATGATATACAAGGAGCTTTATCAAAATCTATTTGATGCGCATGTAGTGTCTCCTTACTACCCAAAACAGATGCAGCCCCCATACCCCAAATGGTATGACACAAAAACTTAATGTGAGTATTTTGCAGGGATTACAGGGCATTCAATAGAAAACTGCCTTACTTTCAAGAAGTTGGTCGAAAGGTTTATTGAAATAGGAATTGTGAAGTTCGACGATTCTTTAGAACCTAATCGCTCTGCCAAAGCAATAAAGGCGATAGTTGAAAGTGGGGCAAAAGAGTTGCGATGCCCGAAAAGAATATCAAGGAATCTGAATGACATCCGATGAGAGAACTAGAGAATAAAAGTTTCTAAGCCCTTACATACTGGGGAGAGTTTTGAACAATGGGACTGTGGAAGAGATCCCTGTGTTTTTAGAACTAATTTAGAGTAATATTCAAAACACACTTGTTGTCTTAAGCCTAGAGGCAATAAGAGTCCTTTTGTGAAATAAGCTTGTGTCCAAAATCTTTATTTCAATAAGATGCATCTTTTGAGCAAATATTCTTTTATTTTTTCTTTTTTTCCATTTTATACTATGAATTCTTTTATTCTTTGAGCTCTATATCAAATAATATTTTATTCTTCATCCATGATCATACCATACAAATAATCATTCTTAGATTCATTAAAATCTTTCTTCGTACCTACAATAGATACCCAAATATCAACGACATGAGCGATGTTGCTACTGACCCAGAATCTCCTTTTGAGTGAGATATGTGTTTAGAGGGATCTCAGGACTTTGAAGACGACCGAGACTGTAGATCATTTTGTAATTTGTTAAGGATGGTAGAATAAGATGAGAAACAGATCCCACCTTACAAAGAATAAATAGAATCTATGACTTTCTCTATGTGGGGCATGAATCCCAGAGGGTCAATCTTGCCAAAAGCTTTTGAAAGGTATCGATTCACCTTTATAGTCGTCGATTACTTCACCAAGTGGGCGGAAGCTACTTCATATGCCGATGTCACAAAGTCGACAGTCAGCAAATTCTATGATCCCAAAAGGGGCTCATATCTGACGGTGTATTAAATTTGAACAATAGCACGACATCAAGAGTTCGTAGTTGTTCAAGACTAAACCCTGTATCGACCAAAATGAATGGTAAGAAAAAAAGGAGAAGGATCATGAGGATAATGATTGAGACTCATGAAGATTGGCATCTGTGCTTGTCGAACGTCTGTTAAAACCCTCACCAGGGCAACACATTTCTCATTGATTCATGGAATAGAGGCAATTTTGCTCATGGAAGTCAAGATTATTTCTATCTGAGTTTTATCAGAGTTGAAATCGGATGAAGCAGAATGAATCAAATCCCAATATGATTAGCTGAACTTGATCAAAGAAGAGAGGCTAAAGGCCATCCTCATGGTCAAGTGTACCAAAAGCAAATGATACGGGCCTATAACAAGAAGGTTCACCTTAGAGAATTCCATGAAGGAGGCCTAGTATTGGAAAAGATCCTTCCCATACAAAATGACTTCAAAGGAAAGTGGATGCCAAACTGGGAAGAACCTTATGCAGTAGAGAAGGCCTGTTTTGGGGAAGCATGGATATTGACCGAGATGGATGGCAATAACTTGCCCAATCCGATGAATTTAGATTCAATAAAAAGTTTTCCAAAGAAAAAACATAAAAAAAAAAGAAAAAGAAAGAAAAAGAAGAAAAAAAGAGAGGCCAAGGCGAAAACCCGCAAAGGGCGCTTTGAGACCAAAGGAGATTTGAGTTGAAAACCTAAAATGGGCGACTCAAATTTTGATCAAAAGTGGGGCATACAGTAGTCTTGCTATGCTTGAATTAATAATGAAGAAGTATGTTACATTTTGGGGCATCAACAGAGTACTTCGGATCCCCTAAACACAGATTAAGCTCAAAATGGTCTTTAAGAAGTTGGTACAGAGAAGCTCAAGCTGTGATATTTAGGGGACCTAGCTTTCTATTTTACCCATTTTGAATTTTCTATCTTTGATCACCTTATTCATTTCAAGATACGTCCCTATAAATTTCCTTCTTAATTGCATTTGCTATCCTTGATTAACTTATTTGTTTCGAGCTATGCTTTCAATTAAGTTCTTTTCAATCCATTGTTATGATCTTTTTCAAGCATTTTGCATTGAAATAATGATTAATGGACTAACAATACTTTCATAAAAGGAGTTTCGCATATTACTTTGGAAGCTTCTAAATAATAGAAGGACCTGAAACAGAGCTGTTGTTTAGAACTCACCGAGCCTAAGGTTTGGAAATATTGGAGAAAGATGATTATCTCTTTTGAATTTTTATTGGTTGAACAAAAAGACAAGACATTTCTCTAGCGACCTAAAATTTGCTTGGGCGCTAATTGAGGAAATTATTGAAAACAAAGTTTCAATTTTGTTTAAAAAGGGGAGTCGCCACCGATCTTTTTTCTAGGTGTGATCGAACACCTAATAAATCCTCTTTTTTAAAAGAAAAATTATTTTTTTATTTTCTTAAAAAAGGTCAAGTTTAGGTCTACGTCAAAATTCCAGAGGAAAATAGGGTTCGAGAGTCAGTTACGTGCGAGGAAGGTATTAGCACCCTCGCGACGCCCAAAATTGGTATCTCATTAAACGCGTGTTGTCTTAATTTTTAAAAATACGAGTTTATTTTAATATGTAATCGTGATCTGATTGAAACACGAGAATTTTCTAAAACACAAATTTTGAAATTGGAAATTTTTTTTTTGAAACTCGAGTAATTTTTTTTAAAACACGAAGCTTTTTGAAACACAATTTTTTTTAAAATACGAGAATTTTTGTAACACGAAATTTTAAAAACACGAGAATTTTTTTGAAATACGAAAACTTTGAAAACACGAGAATTTTTTTTGAAACAAGAATTTTTTTTTGAAAACACGAAATTTTTGAAAACACGAAAATTTTAAAACACGAGAATTTTTAAAAACACGGAAATTTTAAAACACGGAATTTTTGAAAACACGAAAATTTTTTTTAAAACACTAAAATTTTGAAAAACACGAAAATTTTTTGAAACATGAGATTTTTTAAAAATACGAAATTTTTGAAACACGAATTTTTTGAAAACGTGAAAATCTTTGAAACACAAAAATTTTCAAAATACGAAATTTTTTTTTACACTCGAGAATTTTTTGAAAACCGAAAATTTTTGAAAACACGAAATTGTTGAAAATATGAGAATTTTGATAAATTACATATTATCGTATTATATACATTTAAAAAAATAAAATTTTGATACTTTGAAAATAACCACAAAAATAATCATTTTATTTTAAAACTCAAAATTTTTTTAGATTTTTTATTTTAAAAGGGCATATCGTATTTAACACGAACCGATGATTCACCCAACATGGCGATAAAATCAACGACAAGTGTTAAACCGATTCATTGCCTTAACAATGAGTTTATTAAAAGTTTAAATTTAATAAATAAAATCACACCATAATACTAATAAAAAATAAAAAAATAAGGAAAAAATAAAATTAACATAATATTAATGAAATAATATAGACACATGGCCCAATAAACAAATAAAAAGTTAAAATTTTACCAATGCCCAAAAATATGGGTCACTGAAATGGGCTTTCAATGGTGTTGGGTCGGTCCCGCCATCTTGGTGGGTCGCTTGGTGGGATGGAAATTTCTTTTGCTTGGTGGGATGGGGTGCTTCTTGGGCTTGGGTATAGCCAACTTGTATGATTTTTTTTGGGGTGGTTAGTATTTATAATGGACCTTTTAATTTCTTTTTTCTTCCTTGTTTTTTTTTTCTTTTTTGTTTCTTCAACCCCCAATATATAACATGCACGAGAAAAATGAAATTTGTACAGACCCATTTCACCCGGGCTTACAAGCCCAATACACCTAACCCAATAACAAGCCCAAAATACCAAAATCAGAAAAGAAAAACCTAGGGCAACTTGCCCTCTCAGGCCAGCACCTAGGCCCCCCGCCCGACGCCACCGACCCCCCACCTGCCTCTGACGACACTGGCCACTTGCTCCACTTGCACCTGCACAACAAGATGGAAGCAAACACAACACGCAAACAAGATAATAGGGATAGTATAGCATTGTAAATGGGATATAAACCTTGCATTTTGGAACAAAATAAGAGGGGGAGAGGAGATCATTTTGAATCAAAAAAAAGAAAACGAAAGGAGATCCAAACAAGAGTTTTTATTTCAAAAATAAAATCATCAAGAATCAATAAGAGATCGAAGCTAAAGGTTGATTCAATTTTGTATTTTCTATTATTTCTTTTTTTTATGTTCTTTATGTATTTGATAACAAAAAATAAAATATAAAACTTTACAAATTAAAAACGGAGAGAAGGGAAAGAGATTACCCGAACCCTGGTCGTGTCGCCGGAGCCATCCCTCCGCTGTCGGGTCGAGAGCAGAGAGAGGAACTTTTCTCTCTCACGCCTTGAGGGGCCAAAGCTCGACCTTTAACAGACTTTGAACAGGCACGAAGGCCGCCCCTCACAGCACCATCGGCCATCGGGAATGATGGTGGTGCGATGAATCATGAGGTTGGTTTGAGGGGAGCCCAATCGTCGGGCTAAAAAGGAAGAAGAGAGAGAGAAAAACGTTGGTCATTGTATTTTTTAAGAACTTTAGGGTTCAAATTTGATTTGTAAAAAAATAAAGAGGTTTTATATCGATTTAAACGGCGCCGTTTGGGATATAGGGGAGGCTGCGCATATCCCCTAAAAGGGATATTTGCGCGATAGATCCTTCTCTTTTGCAGTGCCACTCGATCAGCTCCCATCTAGCATTTTTCCTTTTTTAAATTGGCCTTGCTATTTTATTTCGCTTTCGATTTGATCCGCGCCTTGGCCTATTGAAACGCCGCGCATCAGGGGGCGGGTTATTCACCCATTTGGTCCCTATAAGTTCAAGCTCATGACACTATGGTCCCCGGCACCCCCCTTTCTTGATTTGTTGCATTTTTAACCTTGATTTTTATGCTGTTTTCAATACAGCCCTTAATTTGTTAAACGAGTTTGTTTATTTATTTGTTTTATTTTAAAAAAACCATGTTATTCTTATTATTATTATTAATACCATACTATTATTATTAGTATTACCACTCTTATTTTATTACTATTGCCATTTTTCATTTAATTATTATCATTACTACTATCTTATTTATATTACTATTACTATTCATTTTCATTATTATCATTATTTATTTTTATCATTCATTACTTAATTTTCCTTATTATTTTATATGCTATTATTCTTTATTAGTGTTGTCTTATTATTATTTTTATCATCATTTTTATTGTTAATTTTATTATTTCATTATTATTATTATTTTACTATAATTATCCTTATTATCATTTTATTATTTTCTTATTATTTTTTTACTACCTTTTATTATTATCGTCATTTTATTATCATCACTATCTTTGTGTTTATATTATTAACATATTGTACATTTTACTATTATTATCACTACGTATTATTATTACTATTATTATTATTATATATATATACTATTGTTATCATTATTTGTTTTATATATTTCACTATTTTATTATTATCATTATTATTATTATTATTATTATTATTATTTGTTATTTCTATTGTTAGTCATGGTTTTCACATGTCAAATCCATAGACATATTTTATTTGTTATCGTGTTTATTTTTATTCTTTATTATTACCATTATATAACATCTTTATTATCATTTATTTAGTGTTGTTATCCATCATCACCGTCATCATTATTGTTATCAATCATCCTTTATTTGTATTATTATTACTATTGCAATTTTTCAATAATCTCGCTAAATAAAAATACATTTTGTGAAATCGACCTATTCTACCCAAAGACTCTTAAAGCAAAGCAATGTTTCGTATTTAGAAATTCGAAAAATAGTGCCCTAACGTGCTGGGTTGCGATTTTCCGTTTAACTAAACTACTTAACATCCCTTCTACCAAGTTTTACAAATCACGAGACGACTTTGATTACGAAAGATTAAAACATCGTGTCCTAACGAGCTGGATGCGATGTTTATATCTTTTCAGAACAAAGAAATCTCAAATTTTAACCCGAGTCTTTTCTCTAAATTAATACGATACGGTGTATTTTATAAAATTGCTACACTCCATTTAAAGTTTTTTGAAATAAAGGCAATGTTTTGTATTTAGGAACTCGGGGAATAGTGCCCTAACGTGCTGGGTTACAATTTTCCGTTTGACTATATAACTAAACATCCTTTTGGTAAACTTCGTAAAATCATGAGATAGCTTTGATTACGAAGGTTTAGAATATCATGTCCTAACGTGCTGGATGTGACGTTCGCACCCTCTCGAAACAAAGATATCTCAAATATCCTAATATATTTTTAAAGACCCGTATTTTAAAATCCTTTCAAACTTCCGACATTAAGACACTAAGTAATCATTTTGGTACCAATTTTGGGCGTATCGAGGGTGCTAACCCTTCCTCGTATGTGAATCGACTCCGAATCCGATTTTTAAAACTTGAGAGACGTAAACACTATTTTAGTAAAACAAAACGTTTTATTAAAATAAAGGTGATCCGATCACACCAACTAAAGGTCGGTGGCGACTTCCGTTTTATTCCTATTTTTTTAACCCAAAGTCAAACCCATTTTGTCGTCTTCCAAAAAATGGTTACGACAGCTTGGCGACTCCGCTGGGGACGTATTTAGAGAGTCAAGCCATAAATTGATTATTTTCGATCTTTTGTCGGAAGTTTGAAAGTTTGATTTGAAAATTACCATATTTGTATTGCATGTTGTTTTAATTGCGGCCTTGCATTGCATGGCCGTTGGGGTCACACCTTTAGGCGAGAGTGAGAAACTACTCCTTCGTGAGGTTTTCACCTCCGTGCAGGATAGTGGATCGCTTTCGGGATACATCCGTACCTATGTCTTCGTGAGATTTTCATCTCCGTGCAGCCATAGGGAAATGTATTCCCCTGAACTGAACTTGGTCTATATGAGCCTATAATGGGTGAGGATCGAGGAATCTGCTAGTTCGGGTACCCTTACCTTAGAACCAAACCACACGTAGTGAACCCTAAGAGCCCACCTTAGGTAGAACTATGTTAAACCCCTAGTGGTCACCTGGATAGGTACTCTATTTTGTTTATTTCTCCTGTGCTAACGTGTTTTGTTTTGTTTGAGATTGCATTGCATTGCATCACACCGCATCATCTTAGAAAGAAGGTGTTGATTCATATTCGATTGCTAAATAGAAGAGTTTATCATAAGGAAATGTGTTACTTGATAAAGTGGATTATAATACGGTCGTTCGAACATAGTCCAGGTAAAAGACGAGAGAGGACTGATAACCCACAGAAGAATGCAAGACTTTGCCTGAGGATTCAAGCCGACAAGGATTATTGAAGAGCCATCGTGTCTCTATTTTCTAAAAGAAGCTTATAAACATCACGGAGGATAAGCGAGTAAAGAGGCACTACGGACCGAGGAACAAAGAGCTAGAGGAAGCATCTATTGGGGAGGTTCACGGGACACGACCATAACATCCGGATACGAAGAAGAGGATTTCACCTGGACTATGAGGACAAAGCCGCATATGCAATCCGTTTTATGTAAAGAAATGTATTTTCTAGAGAAGTTCTTCTAACGAAATTGAATTCATAATCAACGCCTCTCTTTCTTTATGCATGCATTTGCATTGCATTTCATGCATTTGCCTTGCATCATATCACATGCATTAAGATTTGTAGAAAGACCCTAATTAGGTAAAGTTATTTCAGTAACCTAGAAGACATGGATCAAAGGATGGAAAGGCTAGAACAAATGCAAAAGGAAATACAAGAACAGATGCAAGAATGATTAATCAAGATACAACAAGATATGGTAGAACGGATGCAAGAGTCCCAAAACAACATGATAAGCCAGTTGGCGCAACTATTGGCCAATGAACGAGGAAAGAGCGCCGCTGCTAGCTCAGGGAATAATGACGACCCTGCTTACCCTCCGGGATTTACCCCGCCAAATACCCAAGCACCACCAGAAATATGTCCCCAAAGGACGCCTTTTGTTATCGAGCCACGAGGTCGTTGAGACCGCAATGCCAACAAGACTTTCCGATGGTTCGGGCACTAATCTCTAAAAGGTCCGCTAATCCTATAGTCCCGATCTTGATGAAATGGCTGAAATGGATAAGGCAAAAGCAAACCTTCCTGCATAACTCGAGGATCGTTGTAGATGGTTAGAAGAAAAGTTCAAGGAAATAGAAATCACGACCATCGCTACGGGTAGACGCTAAAGACTTGAGCCTAGTCCTGCACTCGTACTTCCGCCAAAGTTCAAGACCCAGATTTTGAAAAATACAATGGGACTAGTTGTTCAAGCGCACATCACAATGTTTCGTCGACGGATGGCGGGATATGTTAACAACGATCAACTACTTATTCATTGTTTTCGGGATAGTTTGGCCGGGCTACGGCCAAATGGTACAATCACCTCGGTAGCACCAGATCAAGTCGTGGAGGGACCTAGCACAGGCTTTCCTGAAACAATACGGGCACGTAGCCGACATAGCTCCTGATCGAATCAAGCTCCAAAATATGGAGAAAAAGCCAAACGAAAGTTTCAGGCAATATGCCCACGGTGGAGGGAAGTTGCACACAAGTTCACCACCGCTTCTAGAAAAGAGACAACCATCTTTGTTTGTCAATACGCTGAAAGCCCCTTCATTAATCACATGCTTGGAAGTGCCACTAAAAGTTTTTCGATATTGTCTTTGTCGGGGAGATGATCGAACATGCAATCGATGCAGAAGATTGAAGCAGGGAAACCACTAGAAGGCCTGCTCCTAGAAAAAGGGATGACGAGGTGAATAATACAAACATGGGGGACTCAAAGTCAATTACTGTTAACCAGCCAAAAATGGTGACTACTGAGTATCAAGGTTCGTCAAGGAAAGAATCCCGCACAAGGAAAAACATTGAAAAACTCCAATTTACGTCAATCCCTATGACGTGTAAGGAGTTGTATCAAAGTTTATTTGATGCACACGTAGTGTCCCCCCAATATCCAAAACCGATGCAACCTCCATACCCAAAATGGTATGACCCAAACACTCAGTGTGAGTACCACGCGGGGATCACAGGCCATTTGATAGAAAATTGCCTTACTTTCAAGAAATTGGTGGAAAATCTCATCAACATGGGTATTGTGAGGTTCGATGATGGAGAAATGGTATACCAAGAGAACCGAGGAATAAAAGTTTTCGAACATCGCCTTTATGTACTTGAAAGTGTTTTGAACAATGGGACGTGGAAGAAACATGTATTTTAAAGCTAATCTAGAGTAATGTGTAAAACACACTTGTTGCTTCAAGCCCGAAGCAATAAGATTTCTTTTGAGAAGTAGGCTTGTGTCCGAATTTTATTTCAATAAAATGCATCTTTCCAAGTAAATATTTTCATTCTTTACATTTCATCTGAATATTTTTCACTCATAACCATATCATACGAATAATCATCCTTAGGATCATTTATTCTTTGGATTTTTCGCCCACAATGGGCCCCAGATATCAATGACATGAGCGACTGCTGTCGACTCCTTTTAGTGAGATATGTATCTAGAGGCATCTAAGGGCTTTGAAGATGACAAAGATTGCGACTTACTTCCCCAATGGTAGATCCTACCTTGTGAAGTGTCAATGACGCTATGAACTAACGAAGGAGATGAAGATGGAAGCGTAGCTCCTTGTAGGAATAAGGCAAGGCATCGTTGAGCTATTTTTAGAAATTCAAGAGGTTTTCGCACGATCATTTTAAGGCATGCCAAACTACTAAAACATGGGTATGCTGTTAAAAGTTGGGGTTTAAAGAACCCATGTTGTACAACAGCCTAGCTAATCAAGAGGCTTGGGCTATTGGTTCACCAAAAAAGGGAAATTACACCTGTTATGCCATAAAATACCAAATCAAGGAAGACCGTGCCTTCTCCATTTTCCCTATATGTGAAGCATGGATGTTAACAAGCCAGTCTCCTCAAAAGTTTTTAGCCAACATCGATTCATATTCATGGTCGTTGGTTACCTCACTGAGAGGGTGAAGATCGCTTCATATGCCAAAATTACAAAGTTTGTCAAAAAAAAAAAAACCATTCAAGATTTTTTTGAAAAATGGCTGAGACTTGTAAAGGTTGGTATAGAGAAGTTGCCACTTACCCTCTTGGTTCTTTGAACGTAGGCCAGGACCTCTGCTGGGGCATCTTTCTCATTGATTTATAAAAGGGAAACAATTATTGGGAGATAAGATTCTTTTTCCCAAACTTGGATTGAATTAGATAAAGCGTAATGCCTCCAGAAGCTCGATTGAAAGTATTCAGCAGGGTCAAATGTACCGAAAATAGATACGGGCTTGACGAAAAGGTTCGCTCAAGAGGATTTCAGGAAGATGACCTATCATTAAGAGAGATTCTTCTTATCCAAAAGAACTCCAAAGAAAAGTAAATGCTTTATACAACAAAGAAGGCATGTTCTAGGGAAAATGGGTGTTAACCAAGATGGATGGCAAGGACCTGCCCAATCCAGTGAGTTCAGATTCAAAAAAAAAAGTTTTCAAAAAAAAAACACAAAAACGAAAAAACACGAAAAAGAAAAAAAGAAAAGAGGAGAGGCCAAGGCGAAAACCCGCGAAGGGCGCTTTGAGACCAAAGGGTATTTGAGTTGAAAACCTGAAAAGGGTAGCTCAAAGTTTTGATCGAAAGTAGGGCATACTGATGAGTCTTGCTACGCTCGAAGAAGTATGTTACGTCTTGGGGCATCGACAAAGTACTGGATCCCTAAACATGTATTAAGCTCAAAATGGTCCTCAAGAAGTTGGAACAGAGAAGCTCAAGCTGCGATATCTGGGGCACTTAGTTTCCACTTTACCCATTTTATTACTTGTGATTATTTTATTCCTTTCAGAAAAAAATACCGATAAATTTCCTTCTTAATTGCCTTTGCTAGCTTTGATTAACTTGTTTGCTTCGAGCTATGCTCCCAATTAATTTCCTTTTTGTCCATTGTTACAATCTTTTTCAAGCATTTTGTATTGAAATAACGATTAGTGGACTAATAATACTTTCATAAAAAGAGTTTTGCATATTACTTTGGAAGCTTCAATAATACAAGGACTCAAACAGATCGTTGTTTAGAACTAACTCACTCAAGGTTTGGAAATATTGAGAAAGATGATTATCTCTTTGGACCTTTTATTTTCACCGGTGATACGACCTTGACAGATAACGAGCAATGTCAACCCAAAGAATACAAAGAGATCATTCTCGGGAAAAAAAAATGATACTCTGTATTCATGCACGTATCAGGCCCACACATCTGGTCATTACACCAGTGAATGGTGTAACAGATCAAATTGATCCTATACCTCAGAGTTACAGCAGGATAGGCAGAAGAAGCCAAATGTTATGTCCCAGGAGGTACAGTGGAAGAGACCCTGAAATTACAGCGGGGCAAACTTGTTGAGCATAATATGATCATTTTTTTTGGGTTTTCTATCAAAGGTACCGGCTGAACGAGAAAGCATGATAGCATATCAGTGATAGAACATTAATGGACTACGAGCAATGATGACCCCAAGCATTTAAAAAGGGATCATTTCATTTAGCATTCAAAGCACGTTTAGTTAGGAGCATTCGACTCATTGCATCCTAATCATCATAAAAAGACCATTCTCATGACATTCTGCATTTATGCAAAAGTCATCCATTGTCATTTAGCTAGGAGCATTCGATTAATTCTGATCATTTCACCCTAATCATTGTCAAAAGATCATTCTCATGACATTCTGCGTTCATGCAAGTGTCATCCATAACACATGCAGTTAGGAGACTTTGAGTCGTTTCGATCATAATATCCTCATCATTTGCATAAGCATAAGCACACAAAATTAATTCTACAAGACAAGTTCCTCAAAGAACGGTGTAGCGATATTGAAGTTTAGATTTTGTTCCCTCAAGATTCTAGTGGGGCAGACTGAAGAATGAAGTCTTCCTGAAGATAGTAAGGAAGCACATTGAAAAGTTCAGATTGCATTCCCTCAAGATGTTAGTGGGGCAGACTGAAGATTGAAGTCTTCCTGAAGATAGTAAGGAAGCAAATTGAAAAATTCAGATTTTGCTCATTCGAGATGATAGTGGAGCGGACTGAAGATTGAAGTCTTCCTAGATATAGTAAGGAAGCACATTGGAAAGTTCAGACTTCGTTCCCTCAAGATGGTAGTGGGGCAGGCTGAATATTAAAGTCTTCCTGAAGATAGTAAGGAAGCAAATTGAAAAGTTCAGATTCTGCTCCTTCGAGATGATAGTGGAGCAGACTGAAGATTGAAGTCTTCCTAAATATAGTAAGGAAGCACATTGGAAAGTTCAGACTTCGTTCCCTCAAGATGGTAGTGGGGCAGGATGAATATTGAAATCTTCCTGAAGATAGCAAATTGAAAAGTTCTGAATTCTTATTTCCTCGACGTTCCAGTGGAGTAGGTTGAGATTACAAATCCCGTTTCCCTGAGTTAACAATGAGGATAAGTCCTTATTTCTTTGAAGTTTCGGTAGAGAAGATGGAGATTACAAATCTCTTCTCCCTGAATTATTATTTCCTCAAAGTTCCCGTGGAGTAGGTTGAGATTACAAATCCCGTCTCCCTGAGTTAACAATGAGGATCAATCATTATTCCTTTGAAGTTTCAGTAAGAGAAGATGGAGATTACAAATCTCTTCTCCCTGAATTCTTGTTTCCTCGAAGTTTCCGTGGAGTAGGTTGAGATTGCAAATCTCGTCTCCCTGAGTTAACAATGAGGATAAGTCTTTATTTCTTTGAAGTTTCGGTAGAGAAGATGGAGATTACAAATCTCTTCTCCCTAAATTCTTGTTTCCTCGAAGTTACCGTGGAGTAGGTTGAGATTGCAAATCCCGTCTCCCTGAGTTAACAACGAGGATAAGTCTTTATTTCTTTGAAGTTTCGGTAGAGAAGATGGAGACTACGAATCTCTTCTCCTCAATTCTTATTTCCTCAAAGTTCTCGTGGAGTAAGAAGTAAATCAAGAAATCACCTGGTGATCCCGAGTTTTTGGAATCGATTGAAGAAAGCAGATTTGACCTTCCGGTTGCAGGAAGCGGATCAAGATATCACTGGTGGTCCTTGAGTTTGCAAGGATCAGTTGAAGATAGCAGATTTGACATTCCGAAGTTGCGAGAAGCAGATCAAAGATATCACGGTGGTCCTTGAGTTTGCAAGGATCAGATTGAAGATAGCGCTTTGACATTCTGAATTTGCAAGAGCGGTCAAGATACAAGGCGCAATGAATAAATTGAAACTACAAGTCCTATCTCACCAAAGCAACGGTGGAATAGAATCAAAACGACCAGATCACGTGTGGACTGAATGGGGCTACCTAAAGAAAAGAGCACCAAAAGAAGTTAAGGCCCACTGAGACCGGGCAAAATGGGTCTTTCTTATGTCTTTGCTCTATCGCCGTTACACGACAATGAGCAAAGAGGGGCAGCTGTACAGACCCATTTCACCCGGTCTTACAAGCCCAATACACCTAACCCAATAACAAGCCCAAAATATCAAAATCAGAAAAGAAAAAACCTAGGGCAACTTGCCCCTCTGCGTCGCAGCCTAGGCCCCTGCCTCTGACGCCACCGACCCCCCACCTGCCTCTGACGACACCGGCCACTTGCTCCACTTGCACCTGCACAACAAGATGGAAGCAAACACAACACGCAAACAAGATAATAGGGACAGTATAGCATTGTAAATGGGATATAAACCTTGCATTTTGGAACAAAATAAGAGGGGGAGAGGAGATCATTTTGAATCAAAAAAAAGAAAACGAAAGGAGATCCAAACAAGAGTTTTTTATTTCGAAAAATAAAAATCATCAGCAATCAATAAGAGATCAGAAGCTAAAGGTTGATTCAATTTTTGTATTTTCTATTATTTACTGTTTTTATGTTCTTTATGTATTTGATAACAAAAAAATAAAATATAGAACTTTTACAAATTAAAAACGGAGAGAAGGAAAGAGATTACACGAACCCGGGTCGTGTCGCCGGAGCCATCCTCCGCCGTCGGGGCCGAGAAGCAGAGGAGAGGAGCTTTTCTCTCTCACGTCTTGAGGGCCAAAGCTTGGCCTTTAACAGACTCAAACAGGCACGGCGAAGGCCCCTCCTGCACCATTGGCCATCGGGAATGATGGTGGTGCGATGAATCGCGGAGGTTGGTCGAAGGGGAGCCCAATCGTCGGGCTAAAAAGGGAGGAAGAGAGGAAAGAAAAAAACGTTGGCTGCTGCATTTTTTTAAGAACTTTAGGGTTCTGAAATTTGATTTGTAAAAAAAATAAAGAGGGTTTTATATCAGACGAAACGGTGCCGTTTGGGATATAGGGGAGGCTGCGCATATCCCCTAAAAGGGATATTTGCGTGATAGATCCTTCTCTTTTGCAGCGCCACTCGATCAGCTCCCATCTAGCATTTTTCCTTTTTTAAATTGGCCCTGCTATTTTATTTCGCTTTCGATTTGATCCGCGCCTTGGCCTATTGAAACGCCGCGCATCAGGGGGCGGGTTATTCACCCATTTGGTCCCTATAAGTTCAAGCGCATGGCACTATGGTCCCCGGCACCCCCCTTTCTTGATTTGTTGCATTTTTAACCTTGATTTTTATGCTGTTTTCAATATTTCTTTAATTTGTTAAACGAGTTTGTTTATTTATTTGTTTTATTTTAAAAACCATGTTATTATTATTATTATTATTATTACCATACTATTATTATTAGTATTACCACTCTTATTTTATTACTATTGCCATTTTTCATTTAATTATTATCATTACTACTATCTTATTTATATTACTATTACTATTCATTTTCATTATTATCATTATTTATTTTTATCATTCATTACTTAATTTTCCTTATTATTTTATATGCTATTATTCTTTATTAGTGTTGTCTTATTATTATTTTTATCATCATTTTATTGTTAATTTTATTATTTCATTATTATTATTATTATTTTACTATAATTATCCTTATTATCATTTTATTATTTTCTTATTATTTTTTTACTACCTTTTATTATTATCGTCATTTTATTATCATCACTATCTTTGTGTTTATATTATTAACATATTGTACATTTTACTATTATTATCACTACGTATTATTATTACTATTATTATTATATATATACTATTGTTATCATTATTTGTTTTATATATTTCAGCTATTTTATTATTATCATTATTATTATTATTATTATTATTATTATTATTATTTGTTATTTCTATTGTTAGTCATGGTTTTCACATGTCAAATCCATAGACATATTTTATTTGTTATCGTGTTTATTTTTATTCTTTATTATTACCATTATATAACATCTTTATTATCATTTGTTTAGTGTTGTTATCCATCATCACCGTCATCATTATTGTTATCAATCATCCTTTATCTGTATTATTATTGCTATTGCAATTTTTCAATAATCTCGCTAAATAAAAATACATTTTGTGAAATCGACCTATTCTACCCAAAGACTCTTAAAGCAAAGCAATGTTTCGTATTTAGAAATTCGAAAAATAGTGCCCTAACGTGCTGAGTTGCGATTTTCCGTTTAACTAAACTACTTAACATCCCTTCTACCAAGTTTTACAAATCACGAGATGACTTTGATTACGAGAGATTAAAACATCGTGTCCTAACGAGCTGGATGCGATGTTTATATCTTTTCAGAACAAAGAAATCTCAAATTTTAACCCAGTCTTTTCTCTAAATTAATACGACACTTGTATTTTATAAAATTGCTACACTCCATTTAAAGTTTTTGAAATAAAGGCAATGTTTTGTATTTAGGAGGGAATAGTGCCCTAACGTCTTTGGGTTACAATTTTCCGTTTGACTATATAACTAAACATCCTTTTGGTAAACTTCGTAAAATCATGAGATAGCTTTGATTACGAAGGTTTAGAATATCATGTCCTAACGTGCTGGATGTGACGTTCGCACCCTCTCGAAACAAAGATATCTCAAATATCCTAATATATTTTTAAAGACCCGTATTTTAAAATCCTTTCAAACTTCCGACATTACGACACTAAGTAATCATTTTGGTACCAATTTTGGGCGTATCGAGGGTGCTAACCCTTCCTCGTGCGTAACCGACTCCCGAATCCGATTTTTAAAACTTCGCAGACCAGAAACACTATTTTAGTAAAACAAAACGTTTTATTAAAATAAAGGTGATCCGATCACACCAACTAAAGGTCGGTGGCGACTCCCGTTTTATTCCTATTTTTTTTAACCCAAAGTCAAACCCATTTTGTCGTCTTCCAAAAAATGGTTACGACAAAATTGGTGGTGAGGTAACCGGAAAAGAGGGAGATCGGCGGGCGGTAGTTCTCACGGTGGTGGTGGGGGTTTTATAGGAAAAGTTTGATTCGAACCGGTGGTGGAAGAAGAGTTTATTTTTGATGCTTTGGAACCATCACCAAGGAAGAAAAAAAAGAAAACGATGGTTTATGGAAATCGGGTTGGGTACCAAGAGGGTGACCGATCGAGTCCACAAAGCCGTCGAGAGATCGTGACCGAAGGATTTTTCCTTTTCTTTTTTGATTGTGAAATATTTTTGGGCTGATTTTTCTTTGAGAATTTTTGTTTATTTTACCGAATTCTCCCTTGCTTTGGTGTGATTTTTGCTTTTTATGCATCCATTTTGCCTTTTTCTCTGTATTTGTAGGTAGTGGTTGAAGGAAGGAGTGACCACCCATCTTTGGTGGTAGAAAAATCCGGGAATTAGGTGACCCAAATCACATAATATGCCAGAAGGACCAGATTGCAATCGCAAAAAAACTTGTGGGGTCAAAACATAATTTCAAGAAAGTATTAGGGTCAAAATGTAATTTTAAAAATTTTTGGGGTTAAAACATAATTTAGGAAAAGTTTAGGGGTAAAAATATAATTTTGGAAAAGTTGAGGGGTCAAAATGTAATTTTTAATTTTTAATTATTTTTTTCACGAAATCGAACCGGACAAAATTTAGTGCTTACAGCTGCCCCTCTTTGCTCATCGCTGTGAAACAGGGATAGAGCAAAGACTTAAAAGCGCTAAATTTTATTCGATGTCCAATATTTATTATTTATTGAAAAACAGAAATCGAAAATAGCTCGACATGTGAAACGAAGCTCAACTCACTTCTCGGATTATGAGTTGATCTTTGAAAAACAAAAATTGAAAATACCTCAGCGTGTGACCTAAGGCTCAACTCACCTCTCGGGTTATAAGTTGATCTTTGAAAAAAAACAGAAATTGAAAAATACCTCAGCGTGTGACCTGAGGCTCAACTCACCTATCGCAATATGAGTTGATTTTGAAAAACGAAAATTGAAAATACCTCGGTAGCGTGGTTCGAGGCTCAACTCACCTCTCGCAATATGAGTTGATTTTGAAAAACGAAAATTGAAAAATACCTCAGCGTGTGACCTGAGGCTCAACTCACTTCTTGCAATATGAGTTAATTTTTTTGAAAAACGAAAATTGAAAAATACCTCAGCGTGTGATGTAACATCTTAAACCCGTATTCGTCACCGAATTAAGGTTACGAGCATTTCCTTACCTCACACAAGCTTTGAGTACTCTTTAAGAACCAATTTTATGATAAAGGCATAACCAATTTTTAACTATCATTAAAATCATAACCATCAACCAAGGATTAATTACAAGCAATTAACAATTTACTAATTTCTAGGCCCTTCAAACCCGTATATCAAATATGCTTATAATGCTTACCAATTTATTTTAATAACTAACTCAAGCAATCCATTTAGCATCAATTACTTGCCATATTTGGCCATGACCTTATAAACAAGGGTATTCGATCATTTCACGATAACATTTTTTTGTCAATTCATTTTGTTTCTATGTCCTTAACCATTAATGCATACAAGCCAAATTTAGCTTTCACCATTCATCATGCCAAACAAAACTATAATAATTTAACCAAGACCGAATTCATGTAAGCTCAAATGACTTAACCTTTAGCCATCTTCGCATGGCCTTTATATACATTCCAACCAAAAGGAATCAAGAGAAATCAAGCTTATACATGCCATAGTTTCTAAGATTTAACTCTAATGAAAGATACCAAAAATAGGTGATAGTGTGTTCGACTTCGACAGGATCCCCGAGTGCGAGCTTCGACTTTAAAGATCTATACCATGAACAAACAATTACACAATAGTAAGCTATATAAAGCTTAGTAAGTTATAAGCCAAGGAGGTAAAATATCTATATACAACCAATTGAATAGCTTGTAATTTATTCAAACATAACATGGAATTAAATGCAACATTCGTACACATAATGTATACATATCATCGTTAATTTATAATATATCTAATTGGTCACCAATTAAATCCAAACACTTCCATGTTAAAAGTCCATAACAAAATAGCTTACTCGATTTACCTCGATAATGAACCATAGTATAACATATAAATACCTGACACTCCTGCTTATTATACCTCCACTGAGTCCTTTCTTCCTTTAGGAAAATCTGAAAATCCGTACACGTAGTACAAGCCCGTAACGTATCGCTCACATAGAGCCGTTACTTAACATATCCGCACACATAGTGCCACTTCTCGTAACGTATCGCTCACATAGAGCCGTTACTTAACATATCCGCACACATAGTGCCACTTCCCGTAACGTATCGCTCACATAGAGACGTTACTCAGCATGTCCGCACACACAGTGCCACTTTCCGTAACGTATCGCTCACATAGAGCCGTTACTCATCATGTCGCACACACAGTGCCACCTCCCGTAACGTATCGCTCACATAGAGCCGTTTCGGCATGTCCGCACACACGGTGCCACTTCCCGTAACGATCGCTCACATAGAGCCGTTATCAAGATGTCCGCACACACAGTGCCACTTCCGTAACGTATCGCTCACATAGAGCCGTTACTCAAGATGTCCGCACACACAGTGCCACTTCCCTAACGTACGCTCACATAGAGCCGTTACTCAATTAAACACATATTTGTTTATTCAATTATCACCTTTGCTCATTTCATGTTTCACCAGTAATTACTACTCAACTATAATTATTTGCAGTCCAAACATATCAAATTTCTTTCTCATGTTTGTATATATATATCAAATATACCTTTACTCAATAGCAACAATCCAATTTTCAGTATGTCATATTTTCACATCCAAGCACAAACCAACTACACATACAGAGATATGTATTATTAACCATACTTTCAGTTCAATATCCATCTCATCTCATATTCAGTATATATAGCTCTTTTTGAATCATAAATATATATACATATATGTTCAAAGCACTCAATGCATCCACCCTTATACATGTATATAAATATATGTATTTCAACTTAGCATTCGGCCTTACTATAATTATGTTTGTTCTCATACCTTATTGAATTCGACAACATTGAATTTTACAACTAATCCCAATTTATCCAAGAAATATATCCATATACAAGTGCTTAATAATTCCCATTACATTATCATACTCAAAATCCATATCCCATTCGGTATCATTATAATTGAAACTTTAAATTCATTTGCACACATACATTTGTTTATAAACATCACTCAATTAAACTAATTTATTCAAGCTTATATATATATATATATATACTAAGCTTATATTCGACCAACACATGTATTTCTATTTTATTCATATCACATTCAGCAATTCATGAATTAAAATACCTACCTTTACTTCACTATTTCACCTCTATATTATCAAATTTCAATTTAACCCAATTGCTTAGAAACTTACCTCGAAAGTCGACAATTTAAGCTTCCCGGCTACTCGTTCAATTTAGCTTTTCCCGATCCACTTTGGTTTCTTTTTGTTCTCGGTCTAAAACAATTTCAATTAAGCTCATTTAATTTCATTTCCATTCAATTAATCCATAATTACTTTATTATGTAATTTACCATTTTATCCTCACATTACTCATTCTTACAATTTAATCAAATTTTCACAAAATACAAAATATGCAAAATTACCTATTTCAAGCTAAGGCGAATGTTCCTTAGGCTAATTTAAGTCCACATTTTTCCTAATTTCTAAAATCTAACTTCTCCATTTACTACTTTTGAAATTAAATCCCAAATGCTCCATCTAATCAAAATTTCCAACTCAAATTGTAGTAATCTAGCACATACATTTTAGTTAAAACCATCAACCATCATAAAGCATGAATTTTCATCAATGGCGAACCAACATTCATGTTCAATACACAAAAGTTTCACATGGGCTTGATAGGAAAATGATCAACAATCACAAAAATGCAAAAATTACCAAAAATCCAAGACTTGAACTTACCCAATTTTAGTTGATAGTGCCGAATCCCTAAGGAGTTTTTGCTGTTCTTTTTCCTTTGTTATAATCGGCCAAAAACTCAAAAAGATGACATGCAAAGGCTTCCTTAATTCTTTTATGTTTTTAATCCATTATCCATAATATATAATATTATTATATTAGCATATACCACTAACCATATTATAATATAATATATTTGCATCTTTCTTATCACCTTGCCGTCCACTATATAAAATACTATGAATAATTTCACTACTAATCCCTTAGTTAAAAGACACCTTATTTAATCCCCCAATCAATCAAATGGTAAATTTTACCACTTATACGCTTTAGTCCTTTTTCCTTAAATTAATCACCCAAACACAAATATTAATCTATAATATTTTAACACATGTACAACCACATAACATACATATCAAATTAATAATCAAACTTTTTTTTCCGGATTCGTGGTCCCAAAACCACTCTTCCGATTAGGGTCGTAATTAGGCTGTTACATGTGACCTGAGGCTCAACTCACCTCTCGCAATATGAGTTGATTTTGAAAAACGAAAATTGAAAAATACCTCAGCGTGTCACCTGAGGCTCAACTCACCTCTCGCAATATGAGTTGATTTTTTGAAAAACGAAAATTGAAAAATACCTCAGCGTGTGACCTGAGGCTCAACTCACCTCTCGCAATATGAGTTGATTTTGAGAAACAGAAATTGAAAAATACCTCAGCGTGTGACCTGAGGTTTAACTCACCTCTCGCAATATGAGTTGATTTTGAAAAACAGAAATTGAAAAATACCTCAGCGTGTGACCTGAGGCTCAACTCACCTCTCGCAATATGAGTTGATTTTTTGAAAAATAGAAATGAAATAATTTATCAAAATTTCAAAACATATCATCTGGTTGAACTCGGATGTCTTCTTTTTCCTTGATTCAGCACAACTACCATCAAAATCTCTTGCTCTACTGGAGTATCTGTATATGTCATGCGTGATGTTATCATGATATGCACGTGTTTGTCTTAAATGCCTTCATGCCTACATGATATGCCATGCGCATTGGGTTTGTTTGTCATACATCCCATTTTCGTTACGATTTTCATGATGACTTGCATTCATTGCTTCGACTCTTGACTTTCTTTTCAGGTTTTGTACTAGTCCTCGAGTTTTACGAGTAATCTACGTTTCTCATGTATCACCCTTTTGCCCCTTGTTGAACTTTGTCCTTGCTTTGAGGCTCTTGTACTTACCAAATTCTCATCCGGGTAATACTCAACATTCCTTTTGTTTAGAGTATGTCATTTCACTATTTATCATTTAGACAAACCACACATGAGATGCATGAAAATAAGAAAGTAGGCACGAAAGAAATACCTCACATTCATATTTATTTCAAAAGCAATAAGCAAAGAAAATTGACAAGGAAAAGCTCAATAAAGAAAACATTATAAAGAAAGGAAAGCAGATTCAATTGTCAAAAATGCTCTAGATATTCAACGCATGAACTTCTCCACATTTCTTCATCCTGGATCTCTTCGAGCACGACTTCTTGTGTAGAAGATTTCGAGCTTCCGGGACTGCTTCAAATATTGTAATCTCGCCACATGACTCCCCGTTCAAATCGTCTTACTCCTTTTGTCCGAACCTCCTCCATTAGGACGCCCTTTCATGTTTTCATCCTAATTTTTTTGTTTATCAAGACGCCCTTTCGAGTTTTCATCTTGATCTTTTTTCTTCTTTTTTTTATTTTTTTTTTTTAATCAAGACACCCTTTTCGAGTTTTCATCTTGACCTTTTTTTCTTCTTTTTTTTATCAAGATGCCCTTTTCGGGTTTTCATCTTGGTCTTTCTTTTTTTTTAGGCATAGTACTTTTTCACGGCATCTGAGTTCACTGGATTAGGTAACTCCTTCCCATCCATCTCAGTGAGAATCAAAGCTCCACCAGAGAAAGCCTTCTTTACGATGTACGGCCCTTCCCAATTTGGTGCCCATTTTCCTCGAAAGTCTTTTTGTATTGGGAGAATCTTTCTCAGTATGAGTTCCCCCTCGTGGAATTCTCTTGGCCGCACCTTCTTGTCATGAGCCGTGATCATTATCTTTTGGTACATCTGTCCATGACAGATTGCCTTCAAGCATTTTTCTTCGATAAGATTTAGCTGCTCATATCGAGCTTGAACCCATTCTGATTCTTCTAGTTTCGACTCCATTAAGACTCGTAGAGAGGGGATCTCAACTTCGATGGGCAGCACAGCTTCCATTCCATAGACCAGAGAGAAAGGAGTTGTTCTCGTAGATGTCTGCACAGATGTGCGATATGCATACAAAGCGAATGGTAGCTTCTCGTGCCAGTCTTTATAAGTCTCGGTCATTTTCCCAATAATCCTCTTAATGTTTTTGTTAGCCGCTTCTACTGCTCTGTTCATCTTTGGGCGATAGGGTGAGGAATTATGATGCTTTATTTGAAATTGCTCGCACACTTCTTTCATCATCTTGTTGTTCAGATTTAAAGTGTTATCTGAAATTATTCTCTCAGGCAAACCGTATCGACATATGATTTCTTTTTTTAAGAACCTGCAAACTGCAGTCTTTGTCACACTAGCAAACGAAGCGGCTTCTACCCATTTTGTGAAGCAATCTATAACCACAAAAATAAATCGGTGTCCATTAGAAGCTTTTGGGGAAATTGGCCCTATAACATCCATGCCCCACATAGAAAAAGGCCACGGAGAAGTCATGACATGAAGTGGCGAAGGGGCTGCATGAATTTTATCACCGTAAATTTGACATTTGTGGCACTTTCATGCGTAACTAATACAGTCACTTTCCATCATCAGCCAGTAATAACCGAGTCTTATAATCTGCCTGGCCATAGTGAAACCATTGGCATGCGTCCCACAAATTCCTTCATGGACATCTTCAAGTATTTTTCTGGCTTCAACAGAATCCACGCATCTCAGGAGCACTTGATCTTTTCCTCTTTTGTATAGGATGTCCCCATCAAGAACAAATCCTACCGCCATTCTTCTGATTGTTCTTTTGTCGTTTTCATTTGCTTGTTCGGGATACCTTTGATTCTTGACATATTCTAAGATATCATGGAACCATGGCAATCCATCTGTCTCTTTTTCAATGCTACAACAATGTGCAGGGACCTTATATATGCTCATTTGGAGAGGCATTATTTTCGTTTCTCTGTTTGCTTTAAACATTAAAGCCAAGGTGGCCAAGGCATCAGCCAATTGGTTTTCTTCTCGTGGGAAGTAGTTAAAAGTCACTTCTTTGAATTCTTTGACCAGCTCCACCACGAGATCGCGATATTTGACCAATTTCGAATCTCTCACTTCCCAATCTCCACGGATTTGGTAAATCACCAACGCTGAGTCCCCGTACACTTCTAAGATTTTGATGTTTTGTTTAATAACTGCCCGAAGGCCCATGATGCAAGCCTCATATCCGCTACGTTATTGGTACAGAAGAAATTTAATCTGGCAGTGAACGGATAATGGTTCCCTTCTGGTGACACTAAGACTGCTCCAATCCCATGCCCCAATGCATTTGATGCACCATCAAAGCTCATCTTCCATGATTTCTCTTTTGACGACTCACATTCTTTTTCTGTAATGCACATCAAGTCTTCGTCTGGAAAATCAAATCTCAATGGCTCGTATTCCTCTGTTGTTCGAGTTACTAAGAAGTCAGCTATCGCGCTCCCCTTTATCGACTTTTGACTCACATATACAATGTCATACTCTGATAGTAGGATCTGCCATCGTGCCATTCTTCCTGAAAGTGCAGGTGATTCCATCATGTATTTTATTGGGTCCAGCTTTGAAATTAACCACGTCGTATGATACAACATATATTGTCTGAGCCTTCGAACTGCCCAAACCAAAGCACAACAGAATTTTTCAATTGACGGGTACTTTGCTTCATACTCTGTGAACTTCTTGCTGAGATAGTAGATCGCCTTTTCTCTTTTCCCTGACTTATCATGTTGCCCCAGTACGCAACCCATTGAAT
Organism: Gossypium rotundifolium; assembly: GCA_025506655.1. Taxonomy (NCBI): domain Eukaryota; kingdom Viridiplantae; phylum Streptophyta; class Magnoliopsida; order Malvales; family Malvaceae; genus Gossypium; species Gossypium rotundifolium. The sequence goes on along the minus strand of CP106729.1, from coordinate 94,335,761 downwards.
TTTCGAACACAGTTAGATACAATATTAACGGTCTTCCGGGGGTTGGTGGTACTAACATCGGAGGGTTAGACAAATACTGTTTTATCTTGTCAAAAGCCACTTGGCACTCATCGTTCCACTCTCCCAGACTATGCTTTCGGAGGAGTTGAAAAATTGGGTCACACTGGTTGGTAAGTTGAGCAATGAATCGAGCGATGTAGTTCAACCTCCCTAAAAATCCTCTGACTTCCTTTTGTGTACGCGGAGGTGGTAGTTCTTGTATGGCTTTTATCTTATCTGGAACAACCTCAATACCTCTCTCACTAATAATGAAGCCGAGTAATTTTCCGAGGTAGCCCGAACATACACTTGGCTGGATTAAGCTTCATTTGGAACTTTTTAATCTTTGAACAATTTCTTGAGGTTCCCAATATGCTATCTTTCCCCGAGATTTGGCAATCATATCATCAACATAAACTTCTATCTCTTTGTGCATCATGTCATGGAATAACATCACCATTGCCTCCGATATGTTGCCCCGGCATTCTTTAATCCGAACGGCATCACCTTGTAGCAAAATGTTCCCTACATCGTTACGAAGGTAGTTTTCTCCATATCCTCGGGAGCCATCTTTATCTGATTATAACCCAAAAATCTATCCATGAAAGAAAACAATGAATGTTTTGTTGTGTTATCCACCAACGTATCGATGCGTGGCAAGGGAAAATTATCTTTAGGACTTGCTCGATTTAGATCGCGATAATCTACGCACATTCATACCTTACCATCTTTCTTCGGTACTGGGACTATGTTAGCTACCCATTCTGGGTATTTCGAGACTTGTAGGAAGCCAGCATCAAATTGCTTCTTGACTTCTTCTTTTATCTTTAACAGCATTTCAGGTCTCATTCGTCTTAGCTTCTGTTGAATAGGTTTGCATTCTGGTTTCAGTGGGAGTCTATGGACCACTACATCCTCGTTCAACCCTGGCATGTCTTGATACGACCATGCAAATACATCTTTATACTCACGAAGCAAGGCGATCAAATCATGTTTGGTGTTATCTGAAATGGAGGTCCCAATCTTCACTTCTTGCCTCTTTTCTTTATTTCCCAAGTTCACTGTCTCAACAGATTCTTGATGGGGTAGGATCTGTTTGTCTTCTTGTTCTATCATTCTTTGTAATTCAGGAGACGAAACATAATCTTCAGCATTTTCCTCAGGTTCGAATTCTCCTAAACAAATAGCTTTCTCAAAATCGATTTCAGGACTTGTAACGAGATTGTTCATGTCGTTGGTATCTGAGCACCTGAAAGGTGAATGGGAAAGAAAACTATAGAGGAGCATCAAAGTATTGGAACCAAACAAACATAATGTTATGGCATGATATGAGGTACATGTAAGGACAAATTTGTGAGAAGAAGGAATAATTATGAAGTTAACAAGAATGAAAAGGCTATGACAAAATGCATCTCCATTAATGTTCATTTAAATGATAAAGAGCAAACATAAGCTCTTACAAAAGAATCCCACTATTACTTAGGGGCACACAAAAAGAGAGTTAACATTGAGCATTACTCTAGAGAGGACTTAGAAACTACAAGAAGATCCACAGAGATTCAATTATTCAAAATGAATCCGGAGGACAAGGGCGTATCATTGAAACATCTTCAATTGCATCATCTCCTTTGTCAATAACATTTATACTGACATTCTGAAGACCCCTTTCAATCAATAACAGCGTGCTTCGTGAATTATCTCGCCCTGGGTACATCATTCCTGCAGATGTAAATGTTTTTGACAAAGGAGGATACGCTATGGGCTCCCATCTCAATTCCTGGCCTGAGGCTCTTGCAATCCTCCTTTCTTGATCTTTTTGCAACTATTTTCTTCTTTGTCGTACATCTGGCTTGAACCCTAAAACCGTATCGAGCCTTGTGGTGTACTGGCTTTAGTGCTCTAACTATCCCTTGCTGATATTTTCCCAAACCTTTCTTCGCTAGGGCTCCCTTTCTCACAGTCAACTTAATTCCCATTTTGGTATTCCTTGATAGTTTGGGCGTGAGAATCTTATTTCCTTCGGCAACAAATGTAGCATTGATAAATTCAAAGGAATGGAAGGAACATTCTACTGCATCTTTGTTTACTTCAATGTAGGGTGCGTCAGTAGAGATAGATGCAACAATGTCTTCTTCACCAGCGATCGTGATCAGCGGCTATCCAGATAAACTTTACTTTTTGATGGAGAGATGAAGAACCGCCCATGAGAATGGATCCAAGGCCTCCCTAAAAGGCAATTATCTGAAGGCGTGATGTCCATGACACGGAACTCGATATCATATGTACATGGGCCCACTTCTAGAGGAATCTCGATCTTCCCCATGACCTCTCGTCGTGTCCCATCAAATGCCCTTACTGTAGAGTGACAAGGCCTCAGATAAGACATATCAATTGGTAGCCTAGAAAACGTGGCCAAAGGCATGACATTGAGTGCATACCCATTGTCAATAAGCACATTCGGTATTATATAACCCTTACAACTGGTTATAATGTGCAATGCTTTTATGGAGCCCTTACCGTTTGGTGGTATTTCGTCATCACTAAAAGAGATGAAATTATCTGTATTTAAGTTGTTCACCCATCTATCAATCTTTTCAATGAGACACGTTGCTCGCCACATACGCTTGATTCAACACTTTCAAAGAAAGCATTTCGATGTGGTTCGAGTTCAACGAGAGAGATAACACGAGATTCTTGCTTACCGCTTGTTCAACTACTCCACGACATTATATTCACTGTGTTTGATGAACTTTAAGAATTCACGTGCTTCATCCTCATTCATAGGTCTTTTAATTTCTTGCTCAGACTGTATTTCAACATCAACCTCAGCATCATGCATTGGTGCCTTTCCTTTCTGATTCGAGTCAACAGCTTTCTTCTTTAGTTCACCTATTTCGGGAGAATAACACCTCCCGCTGCGGGTAAAGTGTCCTACTCTGCTAATATCTCCAATCACAGCCTTTGACTTTTCACCTTCGGGTACAACAATATTAACATCATATTTCCATGGTACTGCCTTATTGTCCTTGTAAGGGAAAGGAGATGGCACTTCAATCACCACATTTGGTTTGACTTCCTTCCTCTTGGCCTCGTAATAAATCACCAGAGGCCGATCGGCACTATAAGGGATAGTTGATGGTTGATTATCAGAGGCGTATATTTCCCTTTCATCGGCCTCATCCATTTTATCAAAGATCTTGACCTCATTGTTATCCATCATGTCCTGAAGTAATTTTCTGAATCCCTCACAAGACTGGATGTCATGCCCTTCAATACCATGAAAATCACAAAAACATTAACTCTTTGTGTTTCCTTCTTTGAAAATTCTGTTGGGATAACAAAATGGCCCCTTTTTAACCATTACCTCCCAAACCTTCCGCAGCGGTGTCTTTATTTCAGAAACGTAACTTTTAGCTTGTCCCATGTCTTCTTTTGTCACCGCGCTCACGTTCCCTTCAGTATGGTTAGGGAGCAGATTTTCAGCCATATTATTAGTGCCATCAAATCGTAAAATCCCTGCATCAATAAGACCTTGAACCCTTCTTTTAAAGGCTAGACAATTTTCTATAGAATGGCCCTGGTTTCCAGCATGGTACATGCAACTAGCATTAGGATCGTACCATTTTGGGTATGGAGGCTTCAAGGGTGCCATATAATGTGGGGATATTAATTATTTTTCCAATAATTTCGGGCATAGCTCTCCGTATGATACGAGAATAGGGGTGAATTGAGGTTTTTCAGGTTGGGTCTTGTCGGTTTTTGTTCATTTTTGGGTTGGCTTTGAGCAGGCATGGTATTTGGTGGGAACATGGTGAATGGTCTTTGGTTATTTGTGGCATAGAACGGGTAAGGAGGAGGTGCTTGATAGTAAGTGCTTTGGGGAGGAAAATAGAAGTTTGAAGGTGGGCAATATCGGGGTCGTGATTGGGTTGGGTATGGGTTAGAAGTGTAGTGTCTCTCAGTTCCCACCATATGGGCTTCTGCCTCTTTTCTTTATGGGTACTGCCCTTTTCGAACCCTCAGAGCCTTCCATCCTTCCACTCTTGATAGCATTTTCTATAAGTTCCCCGGATATTACAATATCTGTGAAATCTTTCGTGGCGCTTCCAACCAATTTGTCGTAAAATGGCGCTTTCAAAGTGTTGATGAAGAGGACTGTTATCTCTGTTTTTGTTAATGGGGGTTCTACTTGGGCCGAGATATCCCTCTACCTTTAAGCGTATTGTCTAAAAGTCTCTGTCGTCTTCTTTTCCATCATCTGCAGAGTTAATCGATCAGGCACCATGTCAGATACATGCTTGTATTGTTCACAAAATGCTGATGCTAAGTCTTTCCATGATCGGATCTTTTCTCTACTGAGTTGATTATACCATCGAAGAGCCGATCCAACTAAATTGTCTTGGAAATAGTGTATTAGTAATTTATCCTCATTTACGTAACCAGTCATCTTCCGACAAAACATGATAAGATGTGCCTTTGGACATCTCGTTCCATCATATTTTTTGAAATCTGGCACTTTAAATTTCGGAGGCAGAACTAGATCTGGCACCAAACTGAGCTCTTTAGCACTCAGTGCAGAGAAGACTTCAGTACTTTCTATCGCCTTAAGCCTTTCTTCCAGGCTCCTATACTTATCCTAAACATCATGATCATCTATTTTCAACCTGGCTATTTCTACCAGATCATCTAAATCTGGAACAATCGGGTCGGCAGGATTGGCTCGGGGTTTGATACGAATATACCTTGCCCTAGATGAGTAGGTGGTGGAGGTCGTTGCTCTAGGCCTGCAGGTTCCCTTTGAGGATATCCTCTTTGCATTGCATGGGCGTGAGGTGGAGTGAATCCTAGAGGATAGAACGGATCCTGATTAACTCTTGACTGGGGCTCTGTGATGTCAGGGCTCTTCATGGGTCCTTTTCCTTTGGCCAAAGCTGTCATCATCTCCATCATTTTGGCCATTTGATCCCTTTGCTCGAGCGATTCCTCTTGAGATATTACCATCAGATCTCTTGCTTCCTGTTGTGACTTAACCAACTGCTCTTGCAACTCTCTTTGGGTCCTTTCCATCCTTTCAATTCTTTCGTTGAGTTCAGCATCCATAGTTCTAGCTCTTAGACGTGTCCTATAAAAATATCGTGATTCCAGATTCGTAGTGTCGCAACTGTAGATTATACGGTTTTAGCCTCAGTGAATGATTAGAGTGATATGCATATGTAATGAATGGGTGAATGAATAAATGACAAATGAATGTTAATTATGAATAAATATGCAAAAATTTGGTGTTGATTTCAAGATAGCCCCATATTTAGGCATTTCATTAATCAAAAGAGTCTATTACAAAACGTTTTTCCGTCTCTGATTTAACAGTTACACAAATTTCCTAGCCACATCGCCTTGTTTTTTCACTCGTTCTAGGAATTCTGACATGTTTGATCCTTGTCTCGGAGGGAATTGGTAACTAAGATCTTCGCTTCATCGATAATTGTACAATTTGCATAGTAGCTTTATGCAATTTCATTAATCAAACCGCCAAGATACATATCTTTTTCTTGGAGAGCTCTTTCAGAGGCACGAATGTCTCATCATCTTGGCCATTCTTTTCTTCTAGGGCTTTTAGGAGAGTATCCAAATGTTGCTGATGAGCTTGCAGTGTATTTTCTAAATCTTGTATTTTCCTTCTTAACTCTTGACGCTCAAACTGACTAGTCATTAATTCTGCAAATACAGTTTCGTATTCAACATTCTTCTTCCTTAAATCTATCATAGCACGAGCTACTTTTTCCTCTTCCTTCTTCGCTTTCCCTCTCCAGAATTCTATCCACCTTTGATGTTGCTTAATTCTTCCTTCCATTCCGTCGATGATTTGCCCAGCCCGCTATTCTTTATAGTGCCTCTTAACTTCTTATTTTCCAAATGAAGATCCTTTAAGTCATTTCTCATGATCTCGACTTCTTTTCGGACTTTCTCGTTTCGGATTTTCAATTTGAACATCTATCTTCATTTGGTAATTTTCCTCTTGAAGAGAACTAATATCCTGTAATAGACTGGCCTTTTTACGTTCAAATTCATGTCTTGCTATTTCCAGTTCGGACGGCATTTCTTCTGAGAAAGGATTCGGAAAATATAATCCATTGGTGAGGTTTGTTGACTATTTACTCGTCTTTGTCTCCATATTTCATAATCTTGAGTGATAGTATCAGCATCTGAGCTAGCTCCATTAGGTAGATTTCCTTCCAAGACTTTGCGAGATCTCGGACTTTTTCATGTAACCTTCACTGTAAAAGCAAACTCGATCGTGCTAATCCTCCGTAGTTGGTATGAACTGTCATGAAGCAAACTGCCTTTGAACCATTAACGGTGCATATCCAACTCCTCCCCATAATCTGAGTAAAGGTACCCAATCTTGGCTTCCGCATTTGTATAGCAGAACTGAAGGACGAATCCATGGTGCTCTCCAAGTTATATCTTCGGCGCGGAGGTTCTAAAAAACTGAAACCCAGTGCTGTTTGGTGACATCCTTCGGCCAATTTTTCTCAAGGTAAGCTTCCAATGGAGCGAATGTTTTCGAAAACATGTGGAAAGGTGTGCGCTCCACTTTCCAGAAGTGGCTCAGAATCCAAACATTAAGTAGTTGTGCACATCCGATAAAACGTCCTTCCCCTTTTCTCCTACAACAATTTAGAGATCTAAAAGTCTCAACTAAGATAGTTGGGACGGGGTTGATTCATTGCCTCAACTTTTCAAAGAAATCCACTACCGCAACTTCTATATGCCCAAGAACTTTTGGGAAGACAATTAATCCGTAAATGGCTAAAGCAAACAGATCCACTCTCTTTACAATATCTGGATGATTTTGAACTAAGTCTCGTAGAGAAAACCATGGAACACAACTGACTTAATTCTTTTTCTTTATCTGTTTTTCAGCCCATGTATCGGTCATTCCCGTTAACCTCGTTAGCTTTTTCTTGAAGGTCATTGGCTTGGGCTCCTTCACATATATTTTGTTGAATTGTACATTGTCAATGCGAAGCAAGGCGGCATACTCTTCTATGGTCGGAGTCATATCTTCCTGGTTGAAAGTAAAACATTGATAAGCTGGGTCCCAGAATTGAACCATGGCTTGAATCAATTGTTCGTCTACGTTGACGACGATTAAGTGAGCTATATCCCCGTACTTTTCAGTGAAGATGCCCCTAGTGTCTAAATCCCACTGTTTCCAGATCCTAGTCAAGTCTTCGAGGTTATTCCGACGAACATTCATGGTCACATGCTCGGGAAGGTTGGAAATACATCCTTCTTTTAAACTGTCTCCTTTTGCTTTCTGGGTTTTCAAAGACCAGTCTCGAACCACGGCATTTTTCTCGGTCACTTGTGTAATTGACTCCTCCATCAGAAACCCGTTTTTTGCAACCAATCTCTAATCAACACCTTCCTAACAAGATGCCTATGATGCATGATAAAAAATAAAAATGAAGACAAATAACATTGGTTAGTAATTACAACAAATATAAACGGAGAAAAACTATGGAAAATCTAACAAATTAAGATATTTAATTTTGTATTTTGGTAAAACTGACCTACTTTTTTTTTCTTATCCCATCATTTTTACAAAATAAACTTACCCAATATGCTCATCAGATAATCTACCCGATCCAATTCTATTAAACAGACCTAATTCTCTTGCAAAAACAAATATAAATGTAAAGAAATAAAAAGTAAGAGGCGTTTCTCCCATATACTTATTTTGGTGACTATTTGACGGACGAAGTTTCAGCATAGCTCTAATCGGGTGGCTCATACGGTTCACTATATACGGCTTCGGTTCTAAAAAGGTACTCGAATTGTCAGTACTATCGCCTACTAAGGCTAGTACGGAGCCTCGGTTATCGCCCATCATAGGCTCGTGAGCTCAATTCGAGGGATTACATTTACTTGTGCCTATGCGGAGGGACGAGTTAACTCACGAAAGCATAAGTCATATGTAACCCGAAAGTATTCACTAGCCTGTGCGGAGGGACGAGTTAACTCACGAAGGCATAGCGTTTACTTCCACTTGCGGACCGAGCAGGGTAGAGAGTTCATGTTATGCAAAAATGCAAGTGCACAGTGTGTGGGGAGAAACTCACAAACCTTTTCGTTTTTATTTTAAAACTAAAAAACTAAAACCATAAAAACTTAGAGCTGAAAAATAATAAGATAAAACAAGTTAGAAAAATATTTACAACATGATGCAAATGCATGACTTTTTTTTTAAAAAAATTTAAGAATCACGATTAAAAATTATTTTGAACGAGGAATTTTGAAAATTTTGACAACACGCGTTTAATTCCAGACTCGACTCTCAAAAAGATGTCCCCAGTGGAGTCGCCAGCTGTAGCGACCTAAAATTTGCTTGGGCGCTAATTGAGGAAATTATTGAAAACAAAGTTTCAATTTTGTTTAAAAAGGGGAGTCGCCACCGATCTTTTTTCTAGGTGTGATTGGACACCTAATAAATCCTCTTTTTTAAAAGAAAAATTATTTTTTTATTTTCTTAAAAAAGGTCAAGTTTAGGTCTACATCAAAATTCCAGAGGAAAATAGGGTTCGGGAGTCAGTTACGAGCGAGGAAGTTATTAGCACCCTCGCGACGCCCAAAATTGGTATCTCATTAAACGCGTGTTGTCTTAATTTTCAAAAATACGAGTTTATTTTAATATGTAATCGTGATCTGATTGAAACACGAGAATTTTCTAAAACACAAAAATTTTGAAATTGGAAAATTTTTTTTGAAACTCGAGTAAATTTTTTTAAAACACGAAGCTTTTTGAAACACAATTTTTTTAAAATACGAGAATTTTTGTAACACGAAATTTTGAAAACACGAGAATTTTTTCGAAAAACGAAAAATTTGAAAACACGAGAATTTTTTTTGAAACAAGAATTTTTTTTTTGAAAACACGAAATTTTTGAAAACACGGAAATTTTAAAACACGAGAATTTTTAAAAACACGGAAATTTTAAAACACGGAATTTTTGAAAACACGAAATTTTTTTTTAAAACACTAAAATTTTGAAAAACACGAAAATTTTTTGAAACATGAGATTTTTTGAAAATACGAAATTTTTGAAACACGAATTTTTTGAAAACGTGAAAATCTTTGAAACACAAAAATTTTCAAAATACGAAAAAAAATTTTACACTAGAGAATTTTTTGAAAACCGAAAATTTTTGAAAACATGAAATTGTTGAAAATACGAGAATTTTGATAAATTACATATTATCGTATTATATACATTTAAAAAAATAAAATTTTGATACTTTGAAAATAACCACAAAAATAATCATTTTATTTTAAAACTCGAAAATTTTTTAGATTTTTTATTTTAAAAGGGCGTATCGTATTTAACACGAACCGATGATTCACCCAACATAGCGATAAAATCAACGACAAGTGTTAAACCGATTCGTTGCCTTGACAATGAGTTTATTAAAAGTTTAAATTTAATAAATAAAATCACACCATAATACTAATAAAAATAAAAACATAAGGAAAAATAAAATTAACATAATATTAATGAAATAATATAGACACATGGCCCAATAAACAAATAAAAGTTAAATTTTACCAATGCCCAAAAATATGGGTCTTTGAAATGGGCTTTCAATGGTGTTGGGTCGGTCCGACTCTTTGGTGGGTCGCTTCGCTTGGTGGGATGGGGTCATTCTTTGCTTGGTGGGATAATTTGCTTCTTGGGCTTGGGTATAGCCAACTTGTATGATTTTTTTTGGGGCTGGTTAGTATTTATAATGGACCTTTTTAATTTCTTTTTTCTTCCTTGTTTTTTTTTTTCTTTTTTGTTTCTTCAACCCCCAATATATAACATGCACGGGAAAAATGAAATTGGTGGTGAGGTAACCGGAAAAGAGGGAGATCGGCGGGCGGTAGTTCTCACGGTGGTGGTGGGGGTTTTATAGGAAAAGTTTGATTCGAACGGGTGGTGGAAGAAGAGTTTATTTTTGATGCTTTGGAACCATCACCAAGGAAGAAAAAAAAGAAAACGATGGTTTATGGAAATCGGGGTTGGGTACCGAAGAGGGTGACCGATCGGAGTCCACAAAGCCGTCGAGAGATCGTGACCGAAGGGATTTTTCCTTTTTCTTTTTTTGATTGCTGAAATATTTTTGGGCTGATTTTTCTTTGAGAATTTTTGTTTATTTTACCGAATTCTCCCTTGCTTTGGTGTGATTTTTGCTTTTTTATGCATCCATTTTTGCCTTTTTTCTCTGTATTTGAAGGTAGTGGTTGAAGGAAGGAGTGACCACCCATGCTGGTGGCCGAAAAATCCGGAATTAGGTGACCCAAATCACATAATCTGCCAGAAGGACCAGATTGCAATCGCAGAAAAACTTGTGGGGTCAAAACATAATTTTAAGAAAGTATCAGGGTCAAAATGTAATTTTAAAAAGTTTTGGGGTTAAAACATAATTTAGGAAAATTTTAGGGGTAAAAATATAATTTTGGAAAAGTTGAGGGGTTAAAATGTAATTTTTAATTTTTAATTGATTTTTTTCACGAAATCGAACTGGACAAAATTTAGTGCTTACAATTTCATTGGTGATACAACCTCGACAATTAATGAGCAATGTTAACCCAAGTGCACAAGGGGATCATTATCGGGAAAAGAAAAATAATACTCTGCATTTATGCAAATATCAGGCATATACATCTGGTCATTACACCAAGCGAATGGTGTAACAGATCAAATTGATTGAAGATGATACAAATCCTATACCTCAGAGTTGCAGCAGGATGGATGGAAGAAACCAAATGTTATTCTCCTAAAGTTGCAGTAGGAGATACAAACTTTATGTCCCAGAAGGTACAGTGGAAGGGACTCTGAAATTATAGTGGGGCAAGCTTGCTGAGCAGAATATGATTGTTTCTTTGGGTTTTCTGTCAAGAATACTAGCCGAACAAGATGGTAGCATAGTACGTCAGTGATAATGCCTTGATGAACAACAAGCGATTATACCTTAAGTTTTTTTTTTTTTAAAAAAGGGATCATTCTCATTTCTACATTCATCATTCATAAAACTCAGTTAGGAGCATTTGATTCATTCTAATCATAGCATCCTAATCATTTGGCATAAACATGAGCATATGAAATCGAGTCTACAAGAAATGTCCCCCAGAGGACGGTGTAACAACATCGCCGAAGTCACAGATATTGTCTCCCTAAGAAGTAGTAGAGCAGATCGAAGATGACGAATCTTATCTCCAAGAAGCAGCGGAGTAGATTTAAGCCACCAACCTCGTCTCCTTGAAGATACAACGGAGCAAGTTGAAATTACCAGTTTTCATTTCCTTAAAGTTTCAGTAGAGAAGATCGAAGCTACAAATCTCTTCTTCATGAATTCTTATCCTTTTGAGGTTCCAACGAAGTAGGTCGAAGCTACAAATCCCTTCTCCCTGAAATCCTCATTTCCTTGAAGTTTCAGTAGAGAAGATCGAAGCTACAAATCTCTTCTCTCTGAATTCTTATATCCTTGAAAGTTTCAATAGAGAAGATCGAAGCTACAAATCTCCTCTCCCTGAATTCTTATCCATTTGAGGTTCTAACGGAGTAGGTCAAAGCTACAAATCCCTTCTCCCTGAAATCCTCAATTCCTTGAAGTTTCAGTAGAGAAGATTGAAGCTACAAATATCTTCTCCCTGAATTCTTATCCATTTGAGGTTCCAACGGAGTAGGTCAAAGCTACAAATCCCTTCTCCCTGAAATCCTCAATTCCTTGAAGTTTCAGTAGAGAAGATCGAAGCTACAAAATTTTTCTCCCTGGATTCTTATCCTTTTGAGGTTCCAACGGAGTAGGTCGAAGCTACAAATCCCTTCTCCCTGAAATCCTCATTTCCTTGAAGTTTTAGTAGAGAAGATCAAAGCTACAAATATTTTCTCCCTGAATTCTTATCCATTTGAGGTTCTAACGGAGTAGGTCGAAGCTACAAATCCCTTCTCCCTGAAATCCTCATTTCCTTGAAGTTTCAGTAGAGAAGATCAAAGCTACAAATCTCTTCTCTCTGAATTCTTATATTCTTGAAAGTTTTAGTAGAGAAGGTCGAAGCTACAAATCCCTTCTCCCTGAAATTACATTGAGGATCAATTCTCATCTCCTTGAAGTTCCAGTAGAGTAGGTCAAAGCTACAAATCCCTTCCCTTTAAGATTACATTAGAGCCATAATTTTTACTTCTTTGAAGTTCCAGCAGAGCAGATCGAAGCTACAAATCTCTTCTCCCTGAAATTACATTGGAGCAAATTAAGCCACCATCTTATCTCCCCGACCAGTAGTGGAATAGGTTGAAAATTGTAGATCTTGTAGCCCTAAACTGTAGTGAAACAAGATCGAAGACAAATCTTGTCTCCCTAAACAGTAGTGGAACATGATTTAAGCCACCATCCTATCTCCCTAACTAGCAGTGGAATAGGTTGAAGATTATAGATCTTATCTCCTTAAGTAGTAGTGGAGCAGATCAAATTTGGCAAATCTTATCTCCATGTATTGACAATGGAGTAGATTCAGGCCACCAACCTTATCTCTCTGAAGTTACAGTGGAGCAGGTTGAAGATACAAGTCTTATCTCCCTGAAGTTGCAGTGGAGTAGACTGAAGACAATTAATCCTATCTCCCTGAAGTTGTAGTGGAGCGGATTAAAACGACGAATCCTATACCTCTGAAGTTGTAGTAGGTCGAATTGAATTTACCATAGAAATTCTCATCTCCCCGAAGTTGCGGCGGAGCAGATTGAAGCTACAAGTCTAATTTCCTTGAGTTAGATCAAAGCGCTAGTTCCCGGACCCCCGAAGATGCAGTGTGATGGAATGAAGCTACTCGAAGAAGAAAAATAAAGAAAAAAGCCAGAATTCAGCAAGACCAGGCAAACTTGGCCCTTTTATGTCTTTTCTCTATTCCCGTTGCACGACATGAGCAAAGAGGGGCAACTGTAAAAGGCCCAATTTGCTCAGGGCCCACTAAAAAAAACCAGCCCAACATCATATACCAGACCCAAAATATTAAATGACCCAAACCCATTATAGCCCAACAAACCTAGCCTAAATCAGAAACAAACAAAAAACCCTAGCCCTCCAACCCAAGTGGCGCCGCACCCTAGTGCTGCCCCTAGCCACAGCCATCTCTACCATCAGCTTCTGACCCACCGCCACTGCCACGCCTACAGCACCGCCCATGTCAGCACCGTCCATCCACCTGCAAGGAAAAGAAGATAAGATAGCAAATAAAAAAAACAAAAATTGTGTAAAGTGGCTATATAAGCCATACTAAACCGAATGTAATCTCTCTGGACTTTTTTTCAATACAAAGCAAAGATTCAAGCAAACAAGCAAAACAGAAGCAATAAATATTCGAAGGAAAGAAAAACAAATTCAAAAAAGTGCTAAGGTCCTTTTATTTCCGCTATTTTTTCTTTTATTTTCATTTTTTTCGAATCTATTATATACCTATATTTACTTATTTTTCTTAAAAAAATAAAAAAATTTACCTTTTTGGGGCTCCGGCAGCCATGCACGCCGGTGGCCACCGGAATCCTATCGGCCCTTGGACCTGTAGAGAGAGCAAAGGGGGGAGAGGGTTTTTTTTTTCAGCAAAGAAGAGAAAATGAAATTTTCAAAAAAAAAAAAGGCTTATATTGCCACTTAAAACGACGCAGTTTTGGCCGACGTCCAAAAACCCCAAAACGACGTCGTTTTGCATGACCCGATCCGACCCGACCCGTTCCAGCCTAGGATCGCGTGTTTTTCAACGGAAGGGCTAATTGCACTTTTAGCCCTTCCGCTTTTTTATTTATTTGCAATCGAGTTTATTTTATTTTTTTAATTCTGCCCAATAATGTACTTCGATTTTCAATTTGGTCCTCCCTGATGCTGTGCGTTTTGGAGGAGAAGGGAAAATTTCCTTTTAGTCCCTTCTTGTTATTCGTGCATTCAATGGTGTCTTTTTCCTTTTTATTTATTTTCAGATTTGCCCCAAAATTTTGTTTTAAGTCCAATTCAGTGTTTTTTTGGTTATCTTGGTTATTTTATTTACTATTATTATTAAAATTATTATTGTTACTACTATTTTTATTATTGCTATTATTACTATTATTATTAGTACTATTGTTATTATTATATGTATTATTATTATTATCATCATCATTTAATAATATTATTATTATCATTACTCTATTACTATAATTTTCATTTTGTTTTTTTATTTCCTTTTTTACTATTTTCCTATTATTATTATTATCACTATTATTTATTTATTTTTATTTTTAAACTATTATTATACATTTATTACCATTATTATTATTATTATTATTATTGTTAATATTATTATTATTATTATTATTATTATTATTATTATTATTATTATTAATGTAGTATTATCATTATCATTGTTTTTCAAAATTATTACATGTTTTTATATATTTACTTAAAAATATATATATATATATATATATATATATTTATCCTATTCATTTTCAATCTCATATTATTATTTTATTAACTCATTTATCCCGTCACGCATGTAGCACTGTATTTTCACATTATACTACTTGTCACATTAACATTTACTTGGTGCGTCAAGTTTTTCAAAATAATTGATATTTCGTATTTAGAGATTCGAGAAAATCGTGTTCTAACTTACTGGGTTCCGATTTTTCTCATTTAATCTAAATAATAGAATATCCTTTTAAATCGCAATACAATTTTTGAATAAAATGCTTATCCTCGGAGATTCAAGGTGTTGTGCCCTAACTTACTGGCCATGACATCTTGTTACCTCGAGATAAGATTTTTTAAATAAAGGCAATATTCAGTATGTGAAAATTCTAGGAATCGTACCCTAACTTATTGGGTTTCAATTTTTCTCGTATGATCTAAGTAACTGAATATCCCTTTAAGGCTAAAATACCCGAGTTTTGAATAAAAGGTAAGCTCGTTCTCAAAGGTTCAAAATGTCGTATCCTAACTTACTAGACGTGACATTTTATTACTTCGAGACAAGAGGGTCTTTTACATTTGTTTCAGTTTACTCAAGTTTTTTACAAAAGGAGGGATCGTATTTTAAATTCTTTCGAGTTTTAAAATTTTAGACATTAAGACGTTAACTAATCAATTAGGTACCAATTTTGGGCGTATCGAGGATGCTAACCCTTCCTCATGCGTAACCGACTCCCGAACCCGTTTTCTGGATTTTGTAGACCGAAAAACCATCGTTTTGATAAATTTAAACTTTTATTAAAATGATTGAATTACAAGGTGACCCGATCACACCTCATCAAAAAGGATTGGTGGCGACTCTCCTTTTTTTTTTGTTTTCAAAATCAAAGTTGACCCCGTTTTTCAAAAAAATGGTTTCGACACCTCATTTCTCCTGAGCGAGCTAACTATCCACTTTACCTTTTTCCACCAAAAGCATTGTTTGAACGGATAGAACCACATCAATCCATTCTCTTTAGAAACTTCGCCCAAGGGCGCACTAGTGAACCTCTACTCTCAGTCGAAACTAACATCTCGCCTTTTCAGGACCTGTTCCGAGATTCTTGCAATATTCAAATATCAAGGCTTCGCCCACTTTATGTGGCATCAAAGTTTTTGGGCAAATTTTTTCCAACCAGACACATTTCTTGATCATTATGTTCTGACCTAGTGCTCCCTAACATCAAGACGTCACAAGCGTGCTCAAAAGGGTTCTTATACTTAGTCTAATTCTAACATTATACCTATTCGAGACTTACCTTATCGCCTTTTTTACCTAAACAGTATGGGTGTTACACCATTTTTTGTTAGTTTTTATTCCTAACAATATTTATTTTGTTGTGGCTTTCATCCATAGTTTTTTTTTTTTTTTTTTTTTTTGAATTCATAGTTGCTAAAAGTAAAAGGGGAAAGAAATGGGAGAAGGGTGACTTGAACTTGGGTCTCTAAGGAAGACACTAAACACTTAGTCATTCAGCCTATATCTTATTTCTTGCTTATTTTATTTCTTAACCGTATATATTTATTTCGGGGTGTAACTTTTCCCTAGTTTTTCGAAAATAATAAAATGGAAGGAAGGGACTCAACTTACATGTTATTTATTAGCTTACACATTTATCACCTAGAATACCATAACTTTAACACTTCTTCACTTAAGTCCTCTTTCCACTTTATACAATGTCATGACATGCTTTATCAACTTTATGATTTAGTCATTTTTCCACTACCATTGTAAATTACCACAATTTCATAACTCAAACTAAAATTCGTATATTCAAAACTACTTTTCTTTGATAATACTATAAATAACATTATTAAAGTAGTAAATAAGCTACTTAATTGACATAATTTCTAATTAACATGACTTAAGCATAATTAAATTCTTGGAGTAATTACTTTCAAAACTTAGGATGGGGGGTTTAAGTTAGGAGAGGGAAGGAGAAGACAGTGGAAATTCCTAGTAGAAGACTAATTTCCCAAAAGTTAGGCAATTTTCCCTTTGGTCACTCCTTGTTTGTCCTATTTTCCAATTAGGTCCTAACTTAATTAAAACACATTTATTTTCAAATTAAACCTCGTAATCAAGTTTCATTTTAGATTAATTAATAAAATAAAACCTGATTATATTATTTTAATACTTTAATTAATTATTTAAAGAAAAGGTTAAAGGTGAGTCATAATTTTAGTAAAATATTTTAGTAAAACCTTTTGGTAAAATCAAGAGTAAAATTATGGAATTATCCAAATAAGACTTAATCATGCAAATTTTTAAGTTATTTCCTAACATTTAGGGACTTCAATTGCATAGCTTAAAAATCAGGACTTAGTTGCAAAGATAACAAAACATGCCCAACTTACATATGACATATTGACACCTATACATACTATTTTGTGTTTTCATGCCAATTTTCCTATTCTAATATATCATATATTATATATAGATCATACAAATCATGCTTAGTTACACTAAAATATATATTAACATACTTTAACAATCATGCGTATTCAAGTTTAAATCCAATTAATCAATCAACACCAAACATAATTCTTCTAACTTCATTTTTGGGATGTGACACTTGGAACCTAAAGCCTTGTAATATAATATATATTATAGATATTAAATAACATAACTCAAAGTTAATATGAATACAATACAAATATACAAAACTGTTAAATATATAATATAAATTATTGACACTTTAAAATTTAATATGAATTTATAATACACTAAAGTGCATAAATATAAAAACGTTGCGTTATATAAAATTTTCTAACTTATGCAAAATATATCATGCATTTTTTTTTTTATCATTGGGGTATAGCATAGGATTGCTTAGGATTGAACTCAAACTCACATGTCTACAACATATTACTATTTGTCACTAGACAAAGAATTTGTTGGCAAATATGTCATGAGTATTAAGTCATATTTATTTATGTAAAATATTTATGCTACGTCTACTAGGAATATTATTCTTTACACATATTTTAGTATATGGGTTAGCAATAAACTAATTTTATTGG
Source organism: Gossypium rotundifolium (assembly GCA_025506655.1). NCBI lineage: Eukaryota > Viridiplantae > Streptophyta > Magnoliopsida > Malvales > Malvaceae > Gossypium > Gossypium rotundifolium. The sequence goes on along the minus strand of CP106729.1, from coordinate 94,318,178 downwards.
TAATATTTATCTACTCCCATGATTTACTTTTAGGCTAAGAGAATGAATTTTTTATTTTATTTTAAAGAGGTCCTATTTTTACAATAGTTTTTACTCATCTTTTAATTTTAAGTTTAAATTTGTACTAACTATTTTTTATTTTATGTCTAACTATTATAATACATATATAATAAATAAATTTTATCTCATATTATTATATTAGTGGTCGAAATTAATAAATTAACATGTTCATAAGACAAAATAAGAAAATAAATAAAACATAACATGAAATGCTACATATGAACATAACAAGTACATGTACCTATTAAATATACATAAAATATTAATAATATGCAAAAATACTTAAATTTATAATAGCTTAAACTTACAATAAATACACAAAACTCTCAGATAATTTCATTTTTTCCTTTCTTCAATTTCAGTTTTTCCTCTTTTTTTTTTTTTCATCTCGTTTCCTTTTTAAGTCAAATTCAATATCGTAAGAGAAAAGTTAACCTCCTAATTACTATCAATGCTTATTAGATTATTCCACATCTAGCATGTGATGAAAAAAAGTTAATGTATAAAAATATAAAAAAACAAATGAAATTTTGTTGAAATAATAAAGTTGAAATGTTAAAAAATATGATGTTTAAATTTATTAACTACGGAGGTATACAAGGGAACGATGTGAAGGTAGTATAAAGGAGATGAAAGTTGGGAAGAAATCTCTATTTGGGAGAAGGTTTAGAGATTAGAGAGAAGAAATGTCTTTCGTGAGTTATTTGCATGACCCTTTTATAGTAGGGAACAAACTTAGCTATGTGTTCTAAGATCACTGACGTGGAAGTTTGATTTGATACCCTTGATAATGACGGCATCGTCCTAAAATGAGACATATTAGTACGACTAGCAATCAATTACTCTAAGTCTCCTTGTAGCCTTCACATGGTCTTAACAGAACTATCCTTTTTGAAGTTCGTTGAGTTAGGATTTATGAACTAGCCTTAGTTCATAACATAATTGGTTCCATTAGGAGACACATGTCTAATTTTTATGAGTACTTTGGGAGGTCCGCAATGTATGTTGGGAGGTCTATGAAGTTCGCTACATGAGGTATAACAAGATTCAAATCCCATCATATGTTTGTATTGTTTTAGGTTTTATATGAAAATATAGAAAAACGACAATATATTCATGGCCTATTTGGAAACCATGATTTGAGTAAAAAAAAATTGAGATTTGGATTTGAAAATGCAAATTCTTTGTTTAGTTGACAAATAAAAAGTTGGGTTTGAATTTGGGTAAATCTAAGTCTATTTTCATAAGAGTTAAATTTTAGATTTCAAAATCTATTTTAAAACTTAGAATTCTCAAAATCCATTATTGATTAAAAAATCATGACAATTTTTTTTTCTCTCTTCTTTCACACTTCCTTCAAAATTCAAACAAGAAATAATTATTTTTACTTATAATATATCATTCAACAATACTTAAGGTTTTCAAAATCGTACCAGTAGGCGAACTAGTTAGATCACCAGTACTCGATTCAACCAGTTTGATCAATTTGAAAGTTGCAATTGAATAAATTATTAAAAATAAAAAATATTTAAAATAAGATAAAAATCAGTTCAGCTGATCTAATCTATTCACAAATCAACTAATATGACCGCTTATTTTTGAACTAGTATCCCGGTCGATTCTCAAATCAATTAATCTAACCTATCGATTTATTTTTTTTCTGTTTTAGGGGTTCATAGAAATCAAATCTAATTGAGTCCAGCTATTTACGTGAATGATAAATATAATATCTATTTGTAGAACAGTTTAGATTATAATGATTGCAATTTTGGTCTCAAATAGTACTAATTGAAAGAGTTAATATTTTAGATTTGTTTTAAAATCTTGAAGGATAACATTGTTGTTATTATTTATTCTATAATATTCATGTTTATATTAGGTTTATATCAATTTAGTTGTAAAAAATAATAATATGAAAATAGATTTTAACAAAAATATTAAAATAAAAAATCAAGTTCAATCGTCTAATCTAGAGGTGCTTATGAGTCATGTGAATAGTCCAATTTACCCGGGCCTACAATCTTATTTTATAGCTCATTACCCCAAATGACTAAACCTAATACAACACCTAAACCCAAATAAACCCACCTAAAACCTAAACAGCCCAATAACCCAAAATCACACCTATCCCAAACATTAACAGCCCAATAACAAACTAAAAATCAAGAAACCCTAGGTTAGTCGCCTAGTCCGCCTTTCCGACGCTAGCCTCATCCACCGCCTCGGCCGCCGCCCACTTGCAATTGCCTTGAGAGCACTTGCAAGCATTAAAAATGGAAGTGACAGCAAACAATTTGTAAAAGGCTATAAAAGCCAATCCAAATCCTTTGTATTTTTGAAAGACGATTTTGAATAAGAAATAGAGAGATTCAGACAGATTATCAATACAAGAAAAACACACACACACCCCCCCACGCACACACGCACACACATATGCACACACGCACACCCACACGCACACGCACACGCACACGCACGCGCACACGCATGCGCACACGCACGCGCACACGCACGCGCACACGCACACGCACGCGCACACGTACACACACGCGAACACGCACCCGCACGCACACACGCACACGCACCCAGGCACGCGCACGCGTACGCACGCACACGCACCCGCACCCGCATGCACACGCACACGCACCCACACACGCACACACACGCACACGCGCACACGCACACGCACACGCACACGCACACGCACACACCACACGCACACGCACACACACACGCACACGCACACGCACGCACGCACGCACGCACGCACACGCACACGCACACACACGCACACGCACACGCACACGCACACGCACACACACACACACAGAGACAGACACAGATATATACACCAAGTATAAATAATAATAAAAATGAAGAATTTTACCTTGAGCGCCGCCGCGCACGGCGGTCGTCGACGACGGACGGTGGTAGAGGAGCGGCGGTGAACTATCGAAAATCCCCCCGATCCTTTGGGGCTACAGAGAGAAAGGAAGAGGGTTGAGGCTTTTTTGTTGAAGCGGCTTAAAAATGAAATTTTTTTTAACTTATATAAGCAATTCAAAACAACGCCGTTTTGGTCAGCGTCCCTAAGACCAGAACGACGTCGTTTTACCCCTACCCGACCCGATCCGACCAGATCCGACCCGACCCGCCTCAAAATCCGCGTGTTTTTTAAGCAAAGGGACTTATTGCTCTTTTGGTCCTTCCGCTTTTTATGGTTTTGCGATTTAGCTTATTTTATTTTTTAATTTTGCCCTATAATTTATTTTGGTTTTCAATTTGGTCCCCTCTAAGCTGTGCATTTTGGAGGAGAAAGGAAAATTTCCCTTTTAGTCCCTCCTTGTTATTCACGTGTTCAATGGGATCCTTATCCTTTTTATTTATTTTCAAATTTGCCCCAAAATTCTGTTTCAAGTCCCAATTCAGTCTTTTTTTGGTTATTTTATTAAATAAATAAATAAATAAATAAATAAATTTTACTATTATTATTATTATTATTATTATTATTATTATTATTATTATTATCATTTAATGTTATTATTTTTATTATCACCCTTATTATTATTTTTTTGTTAATATTATTATTTTCTTTACTACTATTATTATTTTTATTTTTATAATTGCTACTATAATCATATTTTCTCTTTGTATTTATTACTTATTATTATTATTATTATTATTATTATTATTATTAATTTTACATATTATTCTTGTTTTTTAACATTAAATGTTTTTAGCTTGCCAATTGTTTTCTTTCTTATTATCTTTAGCTTATTCATTCTCTGTTTTATTTCATTTTCGTTTTTTATGTTGGCACTTACGCTAACGCATTTATTATTATTTTCTACACATAATAGTATTGCAGTATGTTTTTACATTTTATTATAAATTTGTGTTATATTAATGTTTACACGATACAAAATTGATTTATTTCATAAAGGCAATATTCGTTATTTAGAAATTCGAGAGGTCGTGCCTTAACGTATTGGGTTCCGATTTTTCTCGTTTAATCTAAATACTCGAATATCCTTTTAAAAAAAATACATAAAATTTAAATAAAAAGCTTATTCTCAAGAATTCGAGACGTCGTGTCCTAACGCATTGGATGTGACGTTTTGATATTTTGAGATAAGATTTTCTAAACCAATGCAATATTCTGTATTTAGAAACTCGAGAAATCGTGCCCTAATGTATTGGGTTTTCAATTTTCTCGTTCATTCTAAGTAACCGAATATCCTTTCAAAATTAAATACATGAGTTTCGAATAAAAGGCAAGTTTAGCCTCGAAGGTCGAGGTGTTGTGTCCTAACGTATTGGATATAACATTTTACTTTGAGACGAGACAGCCTTTGGCACACATTTTCAATTTATCCAAATGATTTTTTTTAGGCATCACAAAAAGAGGGATCGTAGTTTAAATTCTTTCAAGTTTTCGACACGAAGACATTGATTAATCAACTAGATACCAATTTTGGGCGTATCGAGGGTGCTAATCCTTCCTCGTGCGTAACCGACTCCCGAACCCATTTTCTGAGTTTCGTAGACCAAAATCGTTGTTTTAATAAATTAAACTGTTTATTAAAAACAACCATTTTACGAGGTGACCCGATCACACGTCAACAAAAAGGATTGGTGGCGACTCCCATTTTTTCGTTTTCATTTCCAAAATCCAAGTCGACCTCCGTTTTTACAAAAAATGGTTACGACAAGTCGGGTTGGGCCGGGCTCAAATAAAATTTTAGGCCCGGCCCGAAAAATGGGCCTACAATTTTGCCCAAGCCCGATCCGAATAAAAATGTTAAAACTCAGGCCCGACCTGGCCTGCCCGTATTAATTTTTTATATTATTTTATATAATTTTTAAATATATATAATACATCAAAAATACTAAAAACATCAAAATAAATATTTCCCAACAAATTGTAAATAAATTTTAAAAAATATGTAGACTTAAATAACACTAAGATAAATGCAACTTAATAAGCAAATGCCTCTAAAATAATAACAAAATTAACAAATGCCTTTAAAATAATAATAAAATTAACAATAAAATAAGTTTTATATAATATCCAAACAATAACAACAAAATAGTAGCAACATAATAGTAAAATGGTAGCAAAGTAGCAAGAAAAAAATAAGAAAATAACATTCAAAATAAAAAAAAAGAGCAATTTTGTTTTTGTCCTTTAGTAAATTCGGGCCGAGCTCGGGCCAAAAATGCTTTACCTGAGGCCCAGCCCATTTTTTTAAATGGGCATATTTTTTTTTCAAGCCCATTTTTCGGGCCTATATTTTTGCCCAAACTCTCCTACATTTCGAGTGGGCCTTCGAGCCGGGCCGAGTGGCCCGACTTATGATCAGGTCTAGTCCAATCAATCAGTTCGTAACAATTTTTGAGTCAATTGGTCTAATGCCTTTATTAAGATTGGTATTCTACCCAGTTCTCAATTTGACTGATTAATCTAGTTCGGTTCAAAGAACAATGTTCAAAATCCTCCTAAATAACTAAATTAAAAGAAATATTTTTTAAATGATGTTGAGCAATGGAAGAAGCAATTAAGACATCTTTTAAATGATGTTATTAGAGTTTTTTTATTATTATAACAAAATAATAACTTGTAAAATGAGTTACAATCATTGTTGAGAAAAATCGACTTTTTGAGGTGAAATCTTTAAAATGTCGCTTATTGAGTGATTGGTTGAATTCCCAAAAATAAAATGTATTGTAGCTGTGGCAATGTTTTATTGGTATATATAATTCTCAATAAAATTTATACACTATCATGAAGTAAAATCTTTAAAATTAATATTATTTTATTTAATAAAAAGAAAAATTTTAAACTTTTGTTATTAACATAAAATTTCAGGTTTTGATAATTCCACACCAGTTTTCCGTGTCTATATTTAGCTGAAACATCAATCCCCACTTTCCCAGTAGTGGTGGAGGGTGGCTTCATTTGGCATCTTTTCGATCACACGTGATATTAATGTCGAATAGCAACATTAAAAAAAAAAAAAACAATAAACTGCGGTGATTCAATTAAACTAAAGGTTTTCTTTATTCTTCATTTACAAATTATATTGAGAACTACATAATAGTATAAGATTAACGCAAAATAGTATGTGCGATAAGTAGATGTGACAATTACAAATTTTATTGATATATAAAATAAAAATAAAAATAATTTAGTTTAAAATTATTAATTGACATTTAAATGTAAAGTAGTAGTGATATTTTTTTACAACGCCTAAAATTACCCATAACCCTCTCAAATCGTAGCGATACTTATAAATTGTATAAGAATCTAAATATTATTATAATTTAATTTAAATTTATTAATTGACATTTAAATCTAATTATTATTTAATTTAGCTTTATTAGACGTAAAATAATATGATAACTCAATTTAAAAAAGATTGGTGTAAAATTAAGTTTTAATTGAATACAATTCTAAGCATTAAATAGAGAAAATAATTATTAATTAATTATCTGTCGTGCCTCGAAATAAATAGAGTTGGTTGAAATAAATAATTAAGAAATGAGTTTTAGGCTTGATGGTTAAGAGTTAGTCCATCTATCTTAAAGTCTTAGGTTCAAGACCGTTATTCCCCAATTGTTCTTTTTCCATTGTAAACCCTAGGTATATAATCAATTTTTATTTCCTAATTAGATTTTCACTTTGTCCCTTTCTCATAATTCTAATAGAATTGCTCTCCGTATTCTTTTTCTCTTCCTTTCTCCCATTTTTGTAACATATTTTCACTTTTGTGCTTTTGATTATTTTTCTTTCCCCTACTAATTTGTTCCTCGTTCGTTGGTTTCTATCGATAGTTAGATTGCCGTCAAATAGCTTCCGTAGTCTTTGCCAAAGGTCGATAAGTGCATTCATTTCAATGATTAGATATCGTAATTTTGTAATAGCATTATCTCACGTTAATCTTTCGATTCAATTAATCAAATTTGTTGGATCTTGACAAATCGTTGGATAATCTTGCCAAAATCTTGATACGAACCATTAATTCGTATGTACTTGTCATTGAAGGATTAGATCTAGGTGAACCAAATCAAAGTTGATAGTGGGAAACATCAATAGGACCCATGGTAAAAGGTGTGTGTTATTTACCAAGTGAATCAGGGCAAACTGTGTATAGTTGTAGGGCCACACGGTCTCCTACAAGAGCGTGTGGACCACATAGCCATATGCCCTTGTAAATCATAGAGTAGTTTGTCTTCCACACGGCCTCAGCCTGAACACGACATGCCACACGGCCGTGTCCTTCCTGTAGAGTAATTTATCGTTTACCATACGACATCAGACTGTTACACGATCGTGTAACCCTTCCACAAGGCCTCAAGAGTTTCACACGATTTGGCCATACGGCCTTGTGACCCTTGTTTTACAGTTTTACCTAGAATTTTTTGATATGTTCAGTTTAGTCCTTGAATTATTTTTAGAGTTTCTATGCACTCAATTGAGTCCCTGATATTATGTATATTTTGAAAATTTTGATTTAATGACTGAATTGCTACTGTTATGAAGTATGATATGTGAATGTTACATGCCTACTGTCACTGTAATTTTGATAAATTGTTACTGTTATTACTGCTCTTGCCCTACTAAGTACATGTTAAGCATGTCTATTACTACTGTTAAACGACATGCATATAAAGCATGTCTAATGTTTCTGTACAGTTCTAATACAAGCATGTCATATTGTATTGCATTGGGTGGGACGATATGAACGGAGGAAGTACTGGCAATTTAATAATCTTAAAACATTGTTGGTTCATCTACAACTTACTGACAGTTATTTGCAAACTTTTTATCTATAAATATTTGTGGTTTACCCATAATTTTAGCTAGTAGTTTATCTAAAAATTACTAGTGGTTTATCCACAACGCGGTGTGTAGGGATGTATGAGTTCTGGGAAACTCTTATTGTGGTGTGTAGTGGAGTTAAGTAGGATCTTTTCTGATAAATGAAACTACATTGCCATTCATAAGCATGAACATGTAAAACTGTGAATTCTGAAATATTATACTGATGTGTTGATATGAAAACCCAATATTTTGAATTGCTATACGATTTTGATTATTCTATGAATTGTTATTTCGTATCATTTGTCTACTGTTTAGCACTAATTTTCTTATGATTGGACTCACATTGAGCTCTTTGAGATCACCCCCTTTAATTTCTATCTTTACAGATAATCCATAAAGTTAGGAAGCAGACACGACATTCGGAGGGCTCGAATTGGTATATTTTAGCTACATGTATTTTAGACATATTTTTATAATTTATGTTATTTTGGAACTGTATTGTTTTATTCGAATAGTGGCATAGGACTTAGATTTTGGGTTTATTTGGCATGCATGACATTTAAACTGATTTTAGGTTGTTGAAACATGAAACTTGATTTAAATTTGCATGAAATTTGGTTTTCATTAAAACTATAATAAATATCAATTTTCTGTCACATTATTATGTAAATGAAATTTGAAATATATATAACTAGAATTCAACTTTAGCAAAGTAATCATTAAAATCAATCGGTTTTGAAAGAAATTATACCTTTTGTGAACACACTAAGTTTTTCCTACTAAAGTAAATAAATGTTTTAAAAAAACTATTTTAGAAACTTTGTTATTTTTTACTAGGCCATTTTGGTGGCCAAGGTAATCTTCCAAATTCGACTGTAATATCTAGGCTGGGTTTGGGAGGTTACATTTGGTGGTATCAGAGTTAAGTTTTCAAAACTTGGACTGTGAAATTTTTGAATGAGTCTGCATGCATGTCATAAAAAGGGGTATTTTAGGAAAACCCATGCCACAAACTTTTGAAAAATGATTTTTGTAACAACTCGATTTTAGGTTTAGTTGGAACAGTGGTTTTCGGACCACAAATCTAACGTAGTAAAATTTGTTTCTATTATATTTTTATGGTCTACAATTTTATGGAACTATTCTGTGAAAACCTTGTTCGAAAATTTCAACGTTTGGGCACTCAATGTAGTTTTAAGGACTAAATTGTAAAAAGTGTAAAACTTGAATTCTGGATGATAAAGGTGTCCAATTGCTATGATATTTTAAATTAGAGGTCCTTATATGATAATTAGACCATTAGTTAAGTTTATAGACAAAATGGACATGATTAGGAGAAATTTTAAAATTTGACAAAAAGGGCATTTTGGTCATTTAGTAATTAAATGAATTAATAAGAAAAATGAAAGCAAAATTTGTTCATCTTCTCCTACCTTGTACCGAAAAATTTAAGGTCACCATATCTAGGGTTTGTTTAACTTTCAAGCTTGATTACCCGAAACAATCGATTACGGAACTAGATTGAGGAAAACGAAAAGTCTCGGATTAGTTGAGTTTCAAATATGAACCATTCTCAAGGTAAGTTCATGTAATTTAATTTGGTATGTTATTATGTTTTAATTGAATGGTGTAATTGAGATAATATATATGTGATGATATACCCTATGAAATAATCATAAGATGATAAACACGAATAAAATATCATTATCTCGGTTGAACATTGTATTTCGATAGATTATAATAATTTCCTTGAAATGAACAAAATGATATAGAAAGGATTTAGCTCGGACAGGTAATACAGAGCTACTCTCTCTTGAGTAAATGTTATGAAATGGATTCAGCCTAGACGGGTAATCCATAGTAGGCTCATTAGAGCTAACATTATAGAAAGGATTTAGCCTGGACTGGTAATCCTGAGTAAGCTCTTGGGAGCGAATGTAAAGATGGGATTTACCCTGGACTGGTAATCCTATTATATAAATGTGGCTTGAGAGTGTGCTCTATGAATATATGCTTAAGGAGCACTTTGGATGTGAATTGACAAACGATTGACATGTATACTTCGAGTATACTACCTGAGTATCCATCGAAATTACAATAGTTCAATGAAAAGAAATCCTGAAAAATGGAATAGAGAAATGATATGAAAGTTTATACTACGGTGAGCTCATCTATGTTGGTTTGATAACTTCATGATATGTATGACTAACTTGTTTAATGAGTGAATGTATTTAGGTAACCTGTCAAAATATCAATAGAATGAATGCATATGTATATATATATATATGCTTATTTGAATAATTATAACCGATAAGTTTCTTTCTATTACGGGAACTTACTAAGCATGAAAATGCTTACCGCGTTTTACTTTTTCTTGTTTTATAGTGCTCGTAAGGCTTGCTAAGGTTGGAGGATTCGATCGGAGCAAGATCACACTATCCACAAATCTCCTTTTTGGTATAGCTAAAAGATTCATTTTGGTATAATGACATGTATAAGCTACTTGGCTTAGATGAAGGCTTGTAAGTAATATTTTGTGACTTAGCCATTGGAATGGCTAAAGAGGTTCAATTGGTGTATGTATGATGTTAATGTTTGTCGAAATTCTTAAGTTTTAAGTATGGTGGATAATTCATTTTGTAAGTGGCCCTTAGAATTGGCTAATATTGGTTTAGTTATATATATGCATATGATGATGTCTTTCATGGATGTGAGAATTTGCATGGTTTGAGTTGACAAGTATGTAACGTTGTATGTGATAGAAAATAGCCTGTGAATGATGTGGCTGATTTGGTTGAGTGTATGTGTTTGGATTGGTGCTATGTTTTGTTGTGTAGGTATATGCATGGAAGGGTGACAAAATGGCTTGGTAAATTGCCTTGTTTTTTGTCCACACGGGTAGACACACATGGCATGTGTTCTGTCTGTGTGTCCTCTACACCTTAATTGATGCAAAACAGAATGCCTAGAATATAGCACACGGGCAGAGGCACGGGCATGTGTCTCAGCTGTGTGTGCTACACAGTCTTGGACACGTGCATCTTGTTTTTTGTAAAAAAATTTAAGTGTCGTAAAACTTTCTAAAGTTCTCAGTTTAGTCCCAAACAGCTGGCAAAGCATGTTTTGGGCCTCGTAAGCTCATTTTAGGGACGATAGGAATGTAAATGAAAAGTTTTAAATTTGGATGAAGATTCATGTCTCGATTTTGTGTGATTGCTTGTGTTTATGCCCGGTAATGCCTCGTACCCTATTTTGGCTTTGAATACGGGTAAGGGGTGTTACGTTTAGTGGTATCAGAGCTAAGGTTTAGTTGATTCTTAAACTAACATAACAAGTACGGGTTTAGCTATACATGCCATTATATAAATTGTGATAGTGTGATAACTCCTAATCACTTTTAAATTTATTTTCATACAGTAAATGTCTTCCAACCAACCTCGAGATAAGGCTGAAGAAGCTGAGGGCACTGCTCAAGGTTCTGTGCAACGAGTCGTAACTAGTAGTAGTAGTAGGAGACCCATTTCAGATGGTTGCGAAGAGGCGAAAGTAGCCTTCTTCGAAATGATGGATGAATGGTTTAGCAAGTACATGAGAACACACCCCACTATTCCATGACCTCCCCCACCTGTCCCTCAACCTGATTATGAGATGCCACAGGGTGTTGAGCCCGAAAGGATGAGAAAGGCTCCAGTTGATAAATTAAGAAAATATAGAGCAGAAGAGTTCAGAGCTACTACCGACGATGATTCAGAAAAGACCGAGTTTTGGCTAGAGAATACCACTCAGGTTTTCGAGGAATTATCATGTACTCGCAGAATGTTTGAAATGTATGATATCTTTACTGAAAGACACAACATACTATTGGTGGAAAACTATATCTTCAGTTGTATCGAAGGAAAATGTCACATGGGAATTCTTTCAAGAGGAGTTCTGAAATAAGTATATGAGCCAGATGTTCTTAGATTAGAGAAGAAAAGAATTTTTAGAGCTTAAACAGGGAGATAGGACCGTGTCAGAATATGAACAAGAGTTTGTACAGTTGAGTCAGTATGCTAGGAAATGGGTTCAAACTGAAGCTGAGATGTGTAAACTCTTTAAGGAAGCTGAATGATGACATTAAACAATTGATTGGGATTCTCAAAATAAGAGAGTTTACTATACTAGCCGGTTGGGCCAAGAAAGCTGAAGATTTAAGTATAGAGAAGAAGCAAGCCGAAAGGTAAACCCAGGTTTCGAGTAAAAGATTCATGAGTAAGTCACCCCTTTTTGCTTCAAAGAAATCAAGAAGTTATCATGATCATTTTACATCATCAGTGGGATAGTCAGGAAAGGAAAGAGGTTCCAAACGCTCTAAATCGAGGACTTCATCTCCCTCAGCAGCTAGTGTAGAGAGTGTTGGAAACCCCAAGCCACGGTGTAATGTATGTAATAAATTGCATTATGGTGAATGCCAAATGAAAAGTGGGGGCATGTTTTAGGTGTGGTTCCCTCGATCACTTTCTTAAGAAATGCCCGGAACGAGCTAAGCAGGATACCAAATAGACTCTTAAATCGAGTAACCTCACCTTGAGGGGTAGACCTCCACAACACCCCGGGAATGCCAGTGGTAGTCGTGGTACTACAAAAGATTCAGTAACCAGATCCGAGGCACGGCTCCAGTAAGAACATATGCCATACGTGTAAGGGAAGAAGCCTCGACACTCGATGTTATCACCGTATTTTCTCTCTATGATACTAATGTAGTTGCATTAATTGATCCTGGATTAACCCATTCTTATATTTGCATGAAGTTGGTATATAGTAAAGATTTACTTGTAGAGTCTACTGAATATGTGATTAAAGTGTCAAACCCCTTAGGAAAATATGTTCTGGTTGATAGAGTTTGCAAGAATTGTCCTTTGATAATTCGAGGTCATTGTTTTCCAGCTAACTGAATGTTGTTGCCATTTGATGAGTTTGATGTTATATTAGGTATGGATTGGTTGACACTACATGATGTTATAGTAAATTGTAGATGGAAAATTATTTAACTAAAATGTGAAAATGGTGAAATTTTTCGGGTTGAATCAAATGAGTCAGATACACTACCTGTTGTAATTTCTTTTATGTCGGCTCAGAAATACATGAGAAAAGGGTGTGAAGCCTATCTTGCTTATGTGTTGAAAACTAAGGAGTCTAAATTGAAAATTAAATCAGTGCCAGTAGTATGTGAATATTTAGATGTATTTCCAAATGAATTTCCAGGGTTACCTCCGATTAGAGAAATTGAGTTTGGTATTGATTTAGTCCTTGATACTTCACCGATATCAATTGCTCTGTATAGGATGGCCCCAAATGAATTGAAAGAATTGAAAGCTCAGTTGCAAGAATTGACAGATAAGGGTTTCGCGAGACTGAGTTATTCTTCCTAGGGTGCACTGTTATTATTTGTAAAGAAGAAAGATGGTTCTATGAGACTCTGCATCGATTACCGACAACTCAACAAAGTGACCATAAAGAACACGTACCTGTTACCGAGAATTGATGACTTGTTTGAACAGTTGAAAAGGGCAACATTATTTTCAAAGATAGATTTGAGATTGGGCTATTATCAGTTGAGAGTTAAGGAGTCGAATGTACCAAAGACCGCTTTTAGAACAAGGTAAGGTCACTATGAATTCCTTTTTATGCCTTTCGGACTGACGAATGCTCCTGCAGTTTTTATGGACTTGATGAACTGGATTTTCAAACCATACCTAGATAGGTTTGTGGTTGTGTTCATTGATGATATCCTGACTTATTCTCGAGATGAGTCCGAGCACGCTGAACATTTGAGAACTGTTTTATAGATTTTGAGAGAAAAACAGTTATATGCTAAGTTCAGTAAAAGTGAGTTTTGGCTTTAAGAAGTTGGATTTCTGGGACACATTGTTTCAGGTGATGGCATTCGAGTTGATTCGAGTAAGATTTCTGCTATAGTTGAATGGAAACCACCGAAGAATATATCTGAGGTTAGAAGCTTTTTGGGCTTAGTCAGTTACTATCGCCGGTTTGTTAAAGGGTTTTCGATGATTGCTACTCCTATGACGAGATTGTTGCAAAAAGATGTCAAGTTTAAATGGTCCAAAAAATGTCAAAAAAGTTTTGAGAAATTGAAAGCTTTATTAATTGAGGCACCGGTCTTAGTACAACTTGAACCGAGAAAAGAATTCATAATTTATAGTGACGTGTCTTTAAGCAGACTTGGATGTGTGTTGATGCAAGAGGGAAAAGTGATAGCTTATGCCTCGAGACAGTTGAAACTACATGAGAAGAATTACCCGACGCATGATTTGGAATTGGCTGCTATATTTTTTGCCTTGAAAATTTGGAGACATCATTTGTATGGTGAGAAATGCCATGTTTTTACTGATCGCAAGAGTTTGAAATATTTGATTACTCAGAAAGACTTAAATTTGCGGTAATGGAGATGGCTTGAGTTATTGAAATACTATTAGGTTGTGATTGATTATCACCCGGGTAAGGCGAATGTAGTCGCAGATGACCTAAGTAGGAAATTCTTGTTTTCCTTGAGAGCAATGAGCACGAGGCTGACTTTATCAGATGATGGTTTGATTCTAGCCGAATTGAGAGCTAGACCGATATTTCTTTAACATATTTAAGAAGCCCAGAAGTGTGACAGTGAATTGCAAGCTAAGAGAACTCTATGTGAATCTGGAAATAACTCAAATTTTCGTATCGGATCTGATGACTGTTTGATGCTTCGAGATAGGATTTGTGTGCCAAAATGTGACGAACTTATTCAGAAAATTATTCAAGAGGCACACAGCGGTTGTTTATCCGTTCATCCGGGTAGTACGAAAATGTATAATGACTTGAAGAAAATGTATTAGTGGTCGGGTATAGAAAGAGATATCTCCGAGTTTGTTTCAAAATGTTTGATTTGCTAGCAAGTGAAAGCCGAACACCAAGCACCTTTAGGTCTACTTCATCCAGTGATGGTTCCCAAGTGGAAATGGGATAGAATCACAATGGACTTTGTAACGAGTTTGCCTTTGACCCCGAAAAAGAAAGATGCGGTATGGGTCGTTGTTGATAGATTGACAAAGTAGGCTCATTTTACAACGGTACGTACTGAGTACCCACTTGGTAAGCTAGCTGAATTGTACATTGCTGAGATTGTAAGATTGAATGGGGTGCCTATATCGATTATTTCGGATAGAGATCCGGGATTCACTTCGCGATTTTAGAAGAAGTTGCAAGAAGCTTTAAGTACAAAGTTAAATTTTAGTACTGCTTTTCATTCGCAAACCGACGGTCAATTTGAAAGGGTAATTCAGATTCTTGAGGACATGCTCCGATGTTGTGTTCTAGGGTTCCAAGGTAGTTGGGAGAAATATCTACCGTTGGTTGAATTTGCCTACAAAAATAGTTTTCAGTCAAGCATAAAGATGGCATCGTATGAAGCATTGTATGGCCGTAAGTGCCAAACTCCTCTATATTGGACAGAGCTCAGCAAAAAACAAATTCACGGGGTTTAGTTAGAGAAACTGAAGAAAAGGTGAAAGTAATTCGTGATAGTTTGAAAGCAGCTTCTGATAGACAAAATTCATATGCGGATTTGAAAAGAAAAGAGATTGAGTTTCAAATTGGGGATAAAGTGTTTTTGAAAGTATCTCAATGGAAGAAAGGTCTCAGATTTGGCCAGAAAGGCAAGTTGAGTCCACGTTTTATTGGGCGGTATGAGGTGATTGAAAGAATCGAGCCAGTAGCATATCTGTTGGCTTTACCATTGAAGTTGGAAAAGATCTATGATGTGTTTCATATGTCTATGTTACGGTGGTATCGATCTGACCCTTCACATGTGATTTTGCCTTTAGAGGTCGAAATTAGACCGAATATGACCTATGACAAAGTGCTGGCTCGGCATGTGAAACAGTTGAGAAATAAAAGTATAGCCCTAGTGAAAGTCTCGTGGTAAAGACACGGAGTTGAGGAAGCAACGTGGGAACCTGAGGAGGCTATGAGAAAATAGTACCCAAACCTCTTTTTTGGTAAGATTTTCGTGGACGAAAATCCCTAAGGGGGGAGAGTTGTAACAGCCCGATTTTAGGTCTAGTTGAAACGTGGAAACCTCAGGAGGCTATGAGAAAACAGTACCCAAACCTCAACTTTCAAGCTTGATAAACCGGAACAATTGATTACGGAACTAGATCGAGGAAAATAAAAAGTTTCGAATTAGTTGAGTTTCAAATACGAACCATTCTCAAGGTAAGTTTGTGCAATTTAATTTTGTATGTTATTATGTTTTAATTGAATGATGTAATTGAGATAATAAATATGTGATGATATACCCTATGAAATAATCACAAGATGATAAAACACAAATAAAATGTCATTGTCCCTGTTGAACATTGTATTTCGATGGATTATAATAATTTCCTTGAAATGAACAAAATGATATAGAAAGGATTTAGCCCGAACGGGTAATCCATAGTAGGCTTATTAGAGCTAACGTCATCGAAAGGATTTATCCTGGACTGGTAATCCTGAATAAGCTTTTAGGAACGAATGTAAAGACGAGATTTAGCCTGGACTGGTAATCTTATTATATAAATGTGGCTTGATAGTGTGCTTTATGAATATGTGCTTGAGGAGCACTTTGGATGTGAATTGAAAAACGATTGACATGTACACCTCGAGTATACTGCCTGAGTATCCATCAAAATTACAATAGTGAAATGATATGAAAGTTTATACTATGGTGAGCTCATCTATGTTGGTTTGATAACTTCATGATGTGTATGACTAACTTGTTTAATGAGTGAATATATTTAAGTAACTTGTCAAAATATCGATGGAATGAATGAATATATATACATATGCTAAGTTTCTTTCTATTACGCGAACTTACTAAGCATGAAAATGCTTACCCCATTTTACTTTTTCTTGTTTTATAGTGCTTGTAAGGCTCGTTAAGGTTGGAGGATTCGGTCAGAGCAAGATCACACTATCCACAAATATCTTTATTGGTATAGCTAAATGATTCATTTTGGTATAATGGCATGTATAAGCTACTTGCTTAGATGAAGGCTTGTAAGTAATATTTTGTAACTTAGCCATTGGAATGGCTAAGGATGTTAAATTGGTGCATATATGATCTTAATGTACGTCCAAGTTCTTAAGTTTTAAGTATGGTGGATAATTCATTTTGTAAGTAGCCATTAGAATTGGCTAATATTGGTTTAGTGTTATATATGCATATGATGATGTCTTTCATGGATGTGAGAATTTACATGGTTTGAGTTGACAAGTATGTGATGTTGTATGTGATAGAAAATAGCATGTGAATGATGTGGCTAATTTGGTTGAGTGTATGTGTTTGGATTGGTGCTATGTTTTGTTGTGTAGGCATGTGCATGGAAGGGTGACAAAATGGCTTGGTAAATAGCCTTGTTTTTTGTCCACACGGGTAGACACACAGGCGTGTGTCTAGGCTGTGTGTGACACGCAGTCTGCCCCACGGGCATGTGTTCTGGATGTGTGTCCCCTGCACCTTAATTGATGCAAAACAAAATTTCCAGAATATAGCACACGGGCAGAGACACAGGCGTGTGTCTCAGCTGTGTGTGCTACACGGCCTTGGACACGGGCATGTACCCCAGCCATGTGAAGTCTGCACCTATTTTATTAAAAATTATGAAAATTAAATTGACCACACGGCCTAGCACAGAGGCGTGTGGCATGATCGTGTGACAAAGTCAGAGAGCACCCTATTTTGAACACGGCCTGTAGCACGGGCATGTCTCAGGGTCGCATGGGCGTGTCTTGAACCCATAAGGGCGTGTGACCCCTACTTTAGCAAAAATTTTCCAAGTGTCGTAAAACTTTCTAAAGTTCTCAGTTTAGTCCCGAACCACTTCCAAAGCATGTTTTGGGCCTCGTAAGCTTATTTTAGAGACGATAGGAATGTAAATGAAAAGTTTTAAATTTGGATGGAGATTCACGTCTCAGTTTTGTATGATTACTTGTGTTTATGCTTGGTAATGCCTCGTACCCTATTTTGTCTTCGAATACGGGTAAGGGGTGTTACAAATTTCTTCAAAAAATTAAATTTGAGACTCCGATGCCAACCCTAATTTAGATATTGTTACTTATGAAGCTTTAGATAAGTTGTAAACTTTAGATTATAAACACTCAGGAAAAATAGCTAATGGTTGAACTTTTTATGTGAAATTGTAGATATACTCCAAACCTTAACTTTTGAAAATTCATTATAAACACCCAGGAAAGATGTGGTAGGGGTAGGCCGCATAGGGTTGCATCTGTTGAGTCGCCCACTATTTAGGGTGAAACCCTAATTCTTGAGGTAGATTACGTAGATAATACATTTGCCATTTTTGGCGGAGATTATGAGAATGGAGATGATGCAGTGTTACAAGCGATTCTGAGGGTTCTACAGAGGGTTGTTGGAGCCTAAACTGGATCTGGGAACTGTGGATTTGTTACTGAAAGGCTCCAGTTGAGTGGGGCTGAATTAATCAGGGATGTTGTTGGAAAAACCCTTACTATGGCCGAATTGTAACACCCCTTAGCCTGTCAGGAAAACATGGCATATAACATTCAGCCAGACAAACCATTCAGTGGACTAGGGTGAACCTATCTGCATATTACGTCGAGCCTAGCTTAATCTCTCAGTATGTATAGCCAATTATGTTTGTAAGCAGAGCTGGTGAAAATGCAATGAAATAACAAGGTAGTAAAGAAGAGTAAGTCATAGAATGATCTTGAATCAATACTGAAAAATAGTGACCTTCCAAATCCCATGACTTTAAAAAACCCAGAAAACTAGAATCTAAATCTATCTTTTGGCCAAGATTCAAAAAAGAACATAAGGGATTAGGCTTTGAGTGTTGTCACACTGACGGCATCTTAATGATTGTTAGGCTTACTAAGCATTGCATGAGTCATGTAAACCTAAAACCCCTAATGACGATTCATTTTATTTTGGGTGGTCTTACACATGCTTGACGGGAACCTTACTCTTGAAGAAAGTAACCTCGAACTCTGAAAGACTCATTGGGAATGGAATGTTAGAGTTGAAACCATTTTGTGGGGATGATAGTGAAATAGAAGGGAATAGAAGAAAGAAAAAGGAATCTGGAACAGAGGGTGGAAAATAGAGGGGGATTTAATAGAGAAAGATAGGGATTTTGGCTAAGCTGGTAAGGGTATTAGTGAAAGTGATTAGTGTAACACCCCTAGCAAGTATCTGTCGCAGGTACAATGAACAATTTATTACCAGAAACTAATCACAAGTTAAATCATGAAAACATCAACAAAAAACATTCATACAATCCCTTATACGAGCCCTTGAAGTCCTAAAAAGACATTGGAAACGATTCAGGACTAAATCAGAAACATATGAAATTTATCAAAAAAGGCAAAATTTTTCAATCTGTGAGGGTCACATAGGTGTGTGGTCAGGCCGTGTGACTCACACGGTCAAGAGACACGCCCGTGTCTTAGGCCATATGGGCATTAGAAATAGGGACACACGGCTGTGTCCCAACTCATATCCGTACTCGTGTAACTCACTGACTTGGGTCACACGGCCAAACCACATGCCCGTCTACCCTTCAAAATAACCCCACACTCCCATGTGCCAGGTCGTGTGCTAGGCTCTGTAATAGCCTGGCTGGAAACCCTTTTAAAGCTATAGTGGACATAAGGATATGTCGCCTCGCCGTGTGTGACACATGGCTGATACTCACGCCCGTTTCTTTGCCCGTGTGGACAAAAAATAGGTCATTATCAAGCCAATTTTCTTACCCAATTTCCTACCACTTGTACAAGCCAAATACACATATAAATAAGCATTCAAAACTCACTTAACATATGCAAATTCAAGCTTTAACAACCTAAAATTATTCATTCAACCAATAGGCCAAAATGGCACCTCAACTTCACATTCAAACTTACCTAAACAACTATCCAATTCATTCATCATTTAAACTACCAATTGAACAAATTCACTATCACATTTGCAATAATGATCATGTAATGCCTTGAATTTGGGCCTAGTAGGATTGGGCCTTGTGCGTGGGAGCCACTAGGAGACTACACATAAAGGTTTATGTGTGCAAGACTTATCACAAACTGGATGTTTGCTTTAATGGTTAAATGATTAGGAGTGTTGGAGAAGCCCTGGGTTCAAACCTAGGGTTTAGCTAATTTTTGTTTTAAGTGAATAAAACCCTTGGTACTTGGAGGTAAGCCTTTTAAATAATTAAGATTAAAGTGTGACACAAGATGAGCTTGTAGTCCAGTGGTTGTGGCATCATTAAGGTGGCAAGGGAGCTTGAGTTCGAGTCACTCTATGCACAAAAGAGTATTTTATTTTACTCCTTTGTTGTGTGAGTGGTGGAGTTTGAATAAAACACTACAAAGGTGGTTGGAATTTGAACTGGTCAAGGAATGGATTATGGAGAAAATCAAGGAGTAGATTGGGAAGGAAATCATGAAGAGGTTTTAGGAGAAAAAAGGAGAGTTTGAAGTGAAGTAAGACTGTGCCGAATTTGCTTGGGAGGTACTCAGAAATTCGACTGGGGGAGGGGGCCTTGTATTTTCGGCTTTTGGTGATCATTATTTTTGGGTTTTTCCTCTACAATATCTTAGCCGTATACTTTCCTTGAGTGCCCGAATACATTTTGACCTGTTTTCCCTTCATCTATTCTTTTGAGTACTACGATCAATTCTATTATGCTTCTTTTTCCATTTTTACTTTGGCATTCGTTCACCCATACTTCCCCTTTCGATTAGCCCTCTAGTTGTATTCTCTTTTCTTTTGATTTCTTGCCAAATACCTTCTTCTTCTTCTTCTTTTTTGTCATTTCCTTCAGTTTTTGGTCAAACGACTATTCTTCTTCCCTCTCTTACTACCAGCTTCTGCAATTGATTCTAAACAATCGGCTGAACATCTACCATCTTGTCCCTCTACACTTCTCTACCTTCACCTCCAGTTGCTTCATTGGCTGAATACTCATAGGTGAGTATTCGGCTTGCGCTTTCTTTCCTCTTTCGGATTTTCCCTTCTCTGATTATTGTCTTTTGTTTCTCCTTTTCGCACCAACTATATTATTTTGGTATACTTTTCAGATTAAACCGATTATTGACTCGTGTACGCTACTTGTGGAGAATGAGGTATAGGGTTCTTATTGTAATGATATCGTATATCTTGTGTGAATCTAAAGAAGGAGGGGGTTCTTGTGTAGGTTGTGGCCAAGGGTGATTGATGCATTGCTTCTGAACTGAAGAGGTGATCGCTTCTGTTGTTGGTAAGGGCATCGTATCTAATTTGGAATTCCATTAGATTTCATTAGTGTTATGAGTTAAGTTTCTAATCAGATATTATTGGTTTAATTTAGGTACAAGATTACTTTGAGCACAATTCGCTCCCATAATCAGGTGTGTATTAGTACCGTAATTGCTAATCGGTCAAAAGCCAATAGAGTGTGAATGTTTTTCGCATGGTGTTAGCTGGAGCGGCAAATACTAAAATGCCTGATAGCCGAAAAGTCAAAGGTTTGGCTTTTGGGCCACATGAGCGTGCGAACGCTCATGTGATCAACTGAGCTCATGAAGCGTGGGAGTGCGACGAGGAAGGCCGCTATAAGCGATCTCATGGGCTTAGGCTGGAATGGGCCCAATGGGCCCGCGTGGGTAAACTTCACTGTTTAGTGGGACATAGATAGACTTGTCATGTCGTGCACATGACTTAGGTATTCTGGGCCTCGTTGGGCTAAAATGGGTCATGTGGGCCCAGTAGGCTAGTGGGCCCACACGGATAAAATGTATGTGATGTGGTAAGTGTTGTTTGGACTGTGACGTTTGCATAACTGTGGATGTTTCTGGGCTAAATGGGCAACACGAGCGTGTGGGCCCACTTAGGCCGAATAATTGGCCTCAGGCCCATTTACACCGTTATGACTGTTTAGGTTACTTAAGTCGCTCGAGGCTACAGTGGACCTTTTGTTGGGCCGTTAAGCCCCGGTTTAAAAAATTATCGAAATACCCCCAATTTGTAAAATTACTAAAATACCCCCGATTTGTAAAATTACTGAAATATCCTTAATTTGTAAAATTACTGAAATACCCCCGATTTGTAAAATTACTGAAATACCCCTAATTTGTGAAATTACTAAAATACCCTCACTTTGTAAAATTACCAGAATACCTTCGATTTGTAAAATTACTAAAATACCCTCAATTTGTGAAATTACTAAAATAACCCCGATTTGTAAAATTATCGAAATACCCCTGCAAGGTAGAATTATCAAAATACCCCTAAAGGGTAGGATTACTGAAATACCCTTATAGGGTAAAATGACTATTTTGCCCTTAAGGGTAAATGACTGATTTAGACTATGAAATTGACTGATTTAACTTGATCGTATGACTATGTTTAAACTGACTTGACTGTTGTCGTGTGACTGATATGTTTTTAATATATGTTTAAATGACTGTTACTGAGCATGACCATTTTGCATACACGTGTCATGATTGAGCATGACATACACGACATATTGTATGGTGTTGGGACATTGATACAGAGGAAGTTCTGATAGGGTCGCACGGGTCGCATGAGACGACTGTGGATCCAGTATTGATCTGTTAAGGTCGCATAGGTCGCATGAGACGACTGTAGACTGATGGACGGCTTAAAGCCACGTAATCTGATTATGGCTCTGTGCCATCTTGATTATGGCTTTGTGCCAATCGTATTTACCCGTGGCTATGTGCCTAACATATATATTGATGACTCTGTGTCGATCATAATTATCCGTGGCTGTGTGATGATTACATTACCGTCGCTGATGGCTATGTGATGATTATATTACCGTCGCTGATGGCTATGTGCCAAACTTATTACAGTTACCGATAGCTTTGTGCCATCCTGATTATGGCTCTGTGCCATCCTGATTATGGTTTATAACCATTCTATTTATTACTTTTAGTCGTTCTGTTAACTGGCAACGTTGCTGCGATATTTATGGCTTTTAGCTATTCTTTCTACGGTGTCGAGCCGTTCTGTTGACTTAGTGTCGCAACCGGTGCTAAGATTGGTGTGTTGGTTGGATGGGTCGATTTTATCCCCACATAAGTGTAGGGTTGGTACGGGTGGTATGTTGGCTGGATCGGGGTGGGATGCATCCTCATACTGTTGCATATCTATTTATGAGATCTTTTACTGTTAAAGGGCTTTGGCCTAGACTGTTTCAGTTTCTATTTTTGTATATTGACTGTTACTCTAGTAAGGGGATTCCACACTGAGTTTTCGTAAACTCACCCCATTTTTAACTATACAGGTAATCCCCAGCATTAGGAGGATCGGTGTTGCGAGGGACTCGGAGATGGCCACACGACTACCTTTGGACTTCATTTATGCTTTAGTTTCCGTTTTGGGTTTTAATTTTTGTAATAAGGCCTCTTTAAGGTTCTGGATTTTAACTTGGGGTTTTTATTTACCTTCAATTATATCCATTAGAAGTAAATCACGGTTTTCCAAAATGTTAACTGTTTTTAAAACAACACTACGTTTTCGCAACATTTTCTAAATGATTTCGCGACTTAATCTTTTTCGTAAATCAATTACTTTCAAAATTAGCTTCTGCAACTGAAAAGATATTTTGGTAATAAAACTAATAATTTTTCAATGCACCACATTTTAAAAATAAAATAACATACGTAACTGAGATTTTACTTAAGCTTTTAAACAAGAAGGGTTTTCAATGAAAACATGGTTTTCGAAAAACACTTCAATGTGACACGCCAGATTCGGGCCTAACTTCTAGGCCGGGTTTGGGGTGTTACAGATCATATACCAAAACTCATGTACAACCAATACATAATGACCATTTTCCCAACTAAAATATACCAAACCAATTTGACCAAAAGATGATCACTTCGAAACTACCAAAACTATCCTTTTTTAACATCATGCTACATTAATTCCACACCAACCATTCATTGCTACCGTACCATTTCTATCCACATTCCCTTACCATCATCTTAACCAATACAACATTAATTTAACAACCACACAAAATACCATATAATCTTAATGTCAAACCTACTAGTTCATCAACCAAGATAGCATATATACAAGCCACACATAATGGCTAAATTCAGTAAACAAGACATCTATACATGCCATTATAACCAAGACTCAAAATCATCAAAATTTACCGATTTAGCCAAAAGATAGTGTGATGGACCTCCGACAAGCTTCCAACCTATACGATCCTCTGATTATCTAGGAACATATGGGAAAAATCCCACCAGTAAGCATATAATGCTTAGTAAGTTTGTAAATCATAAACAATACTTACCATGTCATTAGAAAAGCTTAAAGGAAATTAATGAACATATCCAACATTGCTTGGCATAAGCCTAAGCACCAACAATAATTCTTAATAGTGATTAGCACATAACTTAATCAAATTCATTACACAACAAAGAGCTTCCTTAAGCTTTAAATATAAACATTCATAGTATTATGAACATACTAAAAATATTTAATCACTATCATCTCATACCTTTCTCATGCTTTCATGACATTATAAATCGAAGCTTATATCGAACCTTCCCTTTTTGTATACCTGTTGAACCACTAGAATAATATCGGATATGTGGGAATCTCACACACTATGTGCCAACATGTGGTCGAAACCACTAATATCTCATATCTCATATACATGCTCTCTCTCGAGCCATAAATGGGTCTGCACACACAAGCTGTCAGTCAAGACGTAGCTACACGGTGCTACTCACACAAGCTGTCAAGTAACTGCAACACATGCTGGAAAATCTACCACCGGTAGGACGTACATGACCATCACCCAAAACACGGTAACCCGTAATGACATGTCATTTGTATCCTATATACTCCTAAGGTTCAAACAGGATCCGAAAGTCACCGAAACTTCATTGGATATTTCTGTAGAGTCATAATATCAATATATATAACAAAAAAGCATTTAAATCATACATAATTCAATGCTATTTAAATTAATGAACTTACTTTAAACCGAACGGAGAAATACGATCGATTAATCCAATACTTTTTCTTTTCCCCGATCTAAATCTGGACGTTGCTTTTCTTAATCTATATAATCAAATTTAACTCATTCAAGTTTCACTCTATTCAATTTAATCCAAAAATCATAAATTGGCAAAATAATGCTTTTGCCCCTAAAATTTTGAATTTAATACAATTTAGTCCCTAAGCTTACAAAATGAAATTCATGAAATTTTAATGCCAATCCACTATAGTTGAATTTCACTTAAGTCCTTAATAGCTCATTTTTTTCATTAATTTCACAATTTACCATGAATATTACACATTTCACAATTTAATCCCCATTTGATAAATTCATCAAAAATCACTTAAAAAAAGTTGTGTAACTAAAAACAACGATTTATTTTCTTCCGTCAAACATAAAAAAACCAATATACATTCATGGAAAAACCCTTAACTTTTAACAGTTTTGCAAATGAGTCCATGGGCTAGTTAAATTAAGCTACAACGACTCAAAAACATATAAATCATTAAAAATGAGACAAAAATACTCTTACATGCAAGAGAAGTAGTTGGTCGAATGCTTGGATGCCCAAAATGGTGTCTTCCTTACGTTAAAAATTGGCTAAGAAAGAAAACAAAGATGATAGCCTTTGTTTTCATTATTTTAGTAACTTTATTTATTAAATTACTTAAATATCCTTTAATTAAACCTTTAAAAATAATTGAAATGATGTCCATCTTTTTCCACTAAGTATACTAATGGTCTAATTACCACCTAAGGCCACTCATATTCCAATTTCATAGCAATTTGACACCTTTTACTTATAGAACTCAAATATTCCACTTTATACAATTTAGTCCTTTTTATCAAATTAAGCATGCAAATAATAAAATTTCTTCATGAAATTTTTATATGATGCTACTATCATGCTGCAGGCATTAAAATAATAAAATAAACTTTTTGACGTCAGATTTGTGGTCCTGAAACCAGTATTCTGATTTTACTAAAAACGGGTTATTACAATTAGCATACCCCATTTTATAGAGAAAATCAGCCTTGTACGAGAAGTTTGTTCGATAGAAACCATTCAACTTCACCAAATAAAACATTGACATCTTTCATAAGAAATAAGTGTTAAAACGATAAAAATAAATGGGACGAAATCAGATATAAGAGGTTTAGTTTCAGGCAATTATTTAAATTCTCCAATACAAGATTGACGGTTGTTCAAGGAGAATGCGTGATATCTGAACTCGAGTATCTCACCTCCAAAAATTAAATTCTCCAATATAAGTGACATTTTTTGAGGAGATTTTTGAGGGATATGTGAACAAAGAGGAATATTTGGAAACTTGGGAAGGAAGTTGTATTATTACTGATGTGTAGTTGTCAGGTGCAAGCATCTTAATCAGGCAATAATATACATAGAGAAACGGAAAAATTTTGAGGATGAAATTTTGTTAACGGGAGGAGAGTTGTAACATCCAGCCCGGTGAAGCCCTAAATGTTCAAGTGTTTGTTATAGAAACAAGGCCTATGGAGTAAGTTCTAAATCTTTGGAGTTAGGATTTGATTAAGTGTAGGAACTCTTCGATTGCGCCTGTCACACCTTAGTTTTAGAAAACACAGCATCGGGCACATAGTCATAAAGAAGTATGATTGGCGAAGTACTATTCACCCAAAAACCCTTTTCGGCATATAGAGTGAGCAGACTCCATTATAAAGATAAAAGAATAAGGGTTCCATGTCAAATTTCTATGAGTAGTACATTAAGATTTTTGGTTAAGAAAAATAATTTTTAGGGTATGAGTTAACACTAGTGGTATAGAACACCTTATAATAATTGTAGTCCCGTTCTAGTTAAGTTATGGGGTAAGTTGGTTAGGAATTAACAGAATGTGAACTAAGAGAAGTTAAAAGCATACTTCGTATGGATGTGATGTTTACCAAGTTCCAATAGAGACTTGGGTTAAATTAAAAGAGTACTCTGGTTTGGTTAAGAGGAGTTATCTTTTTCCCTCTTTTCTTCAAGGTATTAAGATCTAGAGCTAAATGAAACAAGAAGTATTTTTCTTATTTAAGCTGGATCTAAAATTTTTAGATTTACTAAGTGATCTTTCTCCATGTCTAGTGGTTGCTACAATATCTTCTTGAGTGTGAGATCTAGAGTCTGAGCTACCCTTTGAAGTTATCAAGTGAGTCCCTAAACTGACTCTTGCATGTGTGTTATACATTCTAAAAGCTTCAATGAAAAGAGATAAAACCATGATATTCATGCTAAGAAAGTATGATGTGATGATTATTATACGAAATGTATGTCTATGGACTTGCGTGTATGAATTGCATGAAATTTGATGGTCTAAGTGTGTAATAGGAATCTGAGGTTAAAGGATGTTTGTACCTGAAAGATTGAAATGTGTATATGTGTCTAGAAAAACATGAAAATGTCTATCTTGTATGAGTTAATGTATGATGAGTTACTTTCTCTCTCTGAAGTCATCTAAAAGAGTTTGTCGGGACTTTAAACACGATCCTCTGAAAGGAAATGTCCATGGCACCATATCGTATAAGACCGTAGCTGGTGGGATATGACATTATATGGAAATACCATATCGTGTAAGACCATGATTGGGTTATGGCATCATATGGAAAGAACTAAAGGAAGGTTATTATCCAAAAGGTGGTTCTTTGCGTGACCCTAAACGATAAGGGGAAAACCTCGCTTAAGGCAAGTTTAGGGGAATCCCTATTGCAGAAACACCAGAAAATAGAAAGACTTTGTGGAATTTCTAAAAGAATAGCCTTTGTTGTAAACCTCTGTAAAAAAGAAAAAAACACCTTTGTGGAAAACCTCTGAAAAAAAGCTTTTGTGGCGAACCTTTGTACAAAAAGCATTTGTCGCGTATATAAAAGAAAAGCCTTTGTGGCAATCCTCTGTAGAGAAAGCCCTTATAGTGATTTCTGGTCAAAGAAGCCTAGCGGCAATATTTGAAATTAAAATTCTCTATGGTGATTCATGAGGGGAAACGCCCTCATGGTGTAGTCTAGAAGGAAAGATTTAGCGATAATTTTGAAAAGAAATGCCTTTGAGGCATAATGTAAAAGGAAAGCCTCTATGGCGTACCATGAAAGAAAAGCTTATATGGTGAACTCTTGAAAAATTGTATGTACGGAGAAGTCTTAAGGGTTGAACCCTATAGTGAGCCATAAAGTAAATAGATGTGGCACAACTAGTAAGACTCGTAAGAGATGTGAAAGGA
Organism: Gossypium rotundifolium; assembly: GCA_025506655.1. Classification (NCBI taxonomy): domain Eukaryota; kingdom Viridiplantae; phylum Streptophyta; class Magnoliopsida; order Malvales; family Malvaceae; genus Gossypium; species Gossypium rotundifolium. The sequence goes on along the minus strand of CP106729.1, from coordinate 94,289,970 downwards.
AAGCCTCTATGGCGTACCATGAAAGAAAAGCTTCTATGGTGAACTCATGAAAAATTGTATGTACGGAGAAGTCTTAAGGGTTGAATCTTGTAGTGAGCCATAAAGTAAATAGATGTGGCACAACTAGTAAGACTCGTAAAGTAATTTGTATAATTTACATGATTTAGAGTTAATTCACTTCAGTAAAGTAAAATACTAGATTCTTTCGATAAGGATAATGGATTGAAAGGAGATAGAGAAGTTATGAGCTAACTAATAGAAATGTAATTTCAGTAAAAGATTTTAAATTGTGTAATTTGAATGAGTATTGACTAACTATGGGTGACCATTAAAGGGTTTCGACGAGACGACAACCAAGGGTTGATAAATGCTAAAATGGCAACATTTTGGGCGAATAGATATTTGACAAGTAATAAATAGAGGCATTAGTTGAGTATTTTCCAAAGTATGTAGTGAGCACAAAAGAATGAGTCATTTAAGCTTAAAGGACTAAATCAAGTAAATACGATGTTTGGCAGGGTAAGGAATAAAAGATTTATGAATGTCTATGAACTACATGAATAGTTAAGGAAACAATGTTAGAATAGGAACGTAATAACAATAGTACTCGATTGAAATGGAATTCTAAAATGATTCTGGTTAAGGAAAGAAAACATGAGAAGGTATGGTGATGAACGCGAGTATTGCATGAGGAAAGGAACAGATGTAAGGTATGATGTTAGGGTAAGGCACAATACCACATTACGAAGAAGGAAAAACCTAGAATGATATAGGCCAAAGTTAAGTTGAAGAATAAGTATAACGAGGTTGATAAAAGAAGTGTTTTTAATAACCTTAACTTGAATTCATCGTCAAAATAGGGTTATGAAGCATTACCAGAGTTTACAAATCAAACGGATAGAAATTTCAAACATTTCATATCAAAACCAATCAAAATTATACATATTGTCCCTTGTACGAGCCCTTAAGGCCCTAAATACTCGTTAGAAACAAGTCGGGAGTAAATTGAAAACTCAGAGAATATTTTAGAAAATATTGAAAAATTTCAAAGTTGTGGGGGTCACACGGCCAAGAGTCACGCTCGTGTCTTAGGCCGTGAGGGCACTCGAAATGGGGACACACGGCCTGTCCCAGGCTGTGTCCATGCCCCGTGTAACTCACGAACTTAGGTTACATGGCCAAGCCACACGCCCATGTCCAGGCCGTGTAATAGCCTGACTTGCAACCCTTTGAAAGCTACAGGGGACACACGACCGTGTCACCTGGCCATGTGTCACACACGGCTGAGACACACGCCCATGTCTCTACTCGTGTTGATGAAAATAGGCCATTTTACAAGCCACTTTTCTCACCCAAATAGGCATAAACCTACACCTAACATTGTCCATAACAACAAGCCATAATAAGGCACGCAAAACAAGTATAATGAAGCCTTACACATATGGTATATTCACATACAACCAATATGCCATTAGGCACCTCAAATGACAATTTATAAACATGTCTAACTATGTGTTCAATATAATCAAATTATCAACTAACATATGTGCATATTTTCATCAAAACTTACCATGTAACTCACTTTCCAAAACACACCAAATGTTACCAATTAATCACTTAATCACTAGCATCAATATACAAATATGCCCTCCACAACAAAGCACCAATTCAGAACAAATTATATGACATATTTAATATGCACATTCAACTACCTTTCTTTCTTCCATCATTCAACTATATCAAGTCACATAACAACCATTACAAGGCTACTTATATACACATCAAAATATATCATTTCACGAATACAAGGCCAAAATGCAAACTAACCAAATGGTCATTTCTAACAAGCAAAACACATATAAGCCAAAATTAGCCAAAATAACCTATACATGCCATTATAAAAAAAATTTAACCAATCGAAAGTACCAAAAGAGCCGTTGGATAGTGTGATATAGCTCCGATAATCTTCCAACCCGAACAAGCTTCTGATTCACTATAAACACGAAAAATAACACATAGTAAGCATTTAAGCTTAGTAAGTTCATATAACATAGAATTAAACTTACCATTTGATCAAATAATAGGTAAGTGACAAAACATATCCCAAAACTAATTGGCCAAAAGCCTAAGCATATATACACTAACCATGTTAGTCATGTAAATTCATATATGAATCAATAATCATGGATGAGCTCAACAATTAATCAAGTTTCCATATACATGTAACATCCATATCATGTATCTATACATGATGTAAAATCATTTCTATGTATTTCATGTAAATACTTGTAATAGTTCGTATCGAACTCAGATCATCTCGTAACAAAACATTGCCTATTTAACCATTTAGAATATTATTGGATACTCGGGATAGCTCACACATAGTGTGCTAAACTATAATCCATCAAATCTTGTACATGTACGCTCATATGAGCTATGAATCGGTATGCTTTCTCAAGCTATAAATTGGTAAGCTCACGAGTTGTGAATCAGTAAGCTCCTACGAGCTGTGGGTCAGAACGTAGCTACACGATGCTGCTCACACGAGCTGTGGAGTATCCGTAACACATGCTGGACCTCAGCCATCGATAGAACGTTTAGAACCGGCACCCAAATCATGTAACCCTAACGACATGTCATTTGTATCCTATGAATTCCTAAGGTTCAAACGGGACTCGGTAGTCATCGTACGCCGTCGAATAAATGATTAGTATTTATACATGGAAATTATATAAAAATTCATATATATAATTCAATTAAAACATATAAATACACAATTTAATTACACAAACTTAGCTCGACGAGTATACATAGATACGAAGGCGATTAATCCGAGATTTTCCCTTTGCCTCGATCTAATTCCGTAGAAGGTCTGTCTTGATCAATTGAGCTTATAAGCTTGGTGAAATATCAAGCTTTAAAAATGGCTATTTCTTCTTCCACATTTAGTTGTGGTTGAGAAAGAAAGATGAAAGCTTTATTTGTTTTATTTATTTTAACATTAATTACCTTTTTACTAATTTAACCTTTAATAACTTTAAAAAGTACACAAATGCCAAGCCAACATCTTCCACTAACTCATTTATGGTCTAATTACTAAATAAGGACTTCCACTTTAAAGTTCTATAGCTATTTAATACCATTAGCTATTAGAACTCAACTTTTACACTTTACGCGATTTAGTCCTATTGATCAAATTAAGCATGTAAACGGTAAAATTTCTTTAAAAAAAATTTATACGGTAACACGATCATGCTGTAGAAAATAAAATAATAATAAAATAAATTTTCTAACTTCAAATTTGTGGTCTCAAAACCACTATTTCGATTTCACTGAAAACGGGTTGTTACAGTTTCAAATGCAATTCAAGTAATTGATGTTTGCCTCCCAAAGATCACATGAACTTATTTCTATGCGTAACATTTTAGGTGAGCTGAATTGGGTTTACACCTGTAGGGACGATGCCAGGACTACACCAAAGGAGTGGCAAGATGGGGTTATTATGCATACAAAGTAAGTTGCAGCATATGCAAACCTAATTACATGGTTGTAAATTATTGTTTCATAGTAATTATGTTAGATTTTAGGGATAATCATAGTCGATATTGAAGTTTAACTACCATATGCCGTGCTTGAAATCATGCATTGTATATATATACTTAGGTAATTAAATTCGATACTCTCATAAATATGTAAATACTTTATAATAGATTTTTTATTTAAGTAAACAGTTAAGTTACATTCGTATTAGGGCATGACACCCAATATTCAAGTCCACTTTATCAGGCTGGGTTTGGGGCATTGCAAATTTGGTGGCAAAATATAAAAGAAAGGTGGTTGAAGGAGGAGAAAAAAGAGAAGGAGGTGAGGGAAAGTTAGGATGAGAAAACAATAGGGATTTTTTTGGTGTCTAAGTGCATGGGATGGAAATAGCATGGTATGGGAGGGAAAGATGTCAACAAGGGGGGTGAAAGCATGAAAAGTGGATCATGAGAGCCCCAAGGGGGTGAAAAGGGGGTTATTGGGAAAAAGTTGACTAGATAAGCAAAGAAAGAATCTTCCCTTCCATGGCAACTAGGTGTTGACGGCACAATGAGGTTTGACCAAGTTTAATGTGCCAAAAATTAAAATTAAAATAGTGATGATGTGGGGAATTGAACCAAGGATCATAAGGGATTTAATTAAGCTTTTTAACCTCTAAGCTAAGATACTTTCGTGTGCATGAATTTACAAAATTAAAATAAATTATGGGGCTTGAGAACTCTACCCTTCTTAAAAAAGTTTGTACCCAAAATTTATCTTATCAGAATAGGCGATATTGTCATCGCATCACGTCCTCAAGATCCCAAGTAGCTTCTTTAGTCCCATTATTTCGACATAAGACTTTCACCATTGGAATATTCTTCTTCCTTAAAACTTTAACTCTACGATTTAAAATCTGAACTGGCTCCTTCTCAAACTAAAAATCTTGTCTCACCTCGATCTCCTCAATCGAAACCACGTGAGATGGATTAGATCAATATCACCTCAACATAGAAATGTGGAACACATCGTGAATACAGTCTAATTCTGAAGGTAACTTTAACTAATAAGCCATTGGTTCAATCCTCTTAAGTATCATGTATGGTCCAATAAACCTCAGGCTCAACTTGGCCTTACGACCAAATATAAGTACCTCTTTTCACGATTATACCTTAAGAATTAATTAGTCTCCAACATTGAACTTTTTATCTTTCCTCCTCAAGTAAGTGTAGGATTTCTACCAATTTGATGTTGCTCTCAATCGATCTTAAATCAGCTTAACAACATTTTTAGTCTCCTAACCAAATCCAAACCCAATACCTTTTTTTTCCTAACTCAACCTGTAACACCCCTAAACTCGACCCGATAATCTAGATCTGAATATTGGGTGTTACCACTCTAATACAAATGTAGGCTCAATCTACTTATACAAATTTCAATGAATACAACTTACTTGTATAATGATTGAACTAAAATTGTAACATCTCGCCCGAAAAAGCCCTAATTGTAACACGCCTAACCTATATCCAACACTGAAATAGGGGTCTTACATTTATTGGTATTAGAGCTTCGGTTTAGCTGATTCTCGGAACGAATGAGATGTGTAAAGTGTCTAGAAATACATGCCATACAAATTTGTGATAGTGTGATGTGTATGATCCAATCTAATCTTTATTTTACTTATAGACAGAGATGATTTCCAACCGAGCTAACTCTAATAAAGTTGAAAGTGATATTCACGTGTTTAAGTAAAAATATTTCTTATGGTGAAGACTCATAAAAGTATGAAATAAATGTTTTATAGTGAACATGTTGATGGTAAAATTTTACATTATACGTTTGAATATATGAGAATTATATTTTAAGGCTTTACGACCTCCACCCCCCTCACCTGTATGTCTTATATAATAGAATTCACAAGATTTATATTGATTAAGCTCACAAGTGGGAAATCAAAGAGTTTAGTGGCTAAGTAATTAATAATGTGGTTAGAACTGAGAATGGGTTAGTAAGTAAAGAAAGTTCTAGAAGAGATATCAGATTTTTCTGAAGATTCTTCGGGATACGCAATGTCACTATTAAGGAAAAAGTTAATCACGAGTAATCGACTTATTCAGGTATGAAATTTAAAGAATGGATTAATCAGAATTTCTTCTGAATTGATTTCTTTAGTGATTGGAATAATGTGAGATTATTGATGACTTTAGTAGTCAATGGAATAGTGTTGAAATTGCAAAAATATCTGAATGCAACTGTTATAGTCGAGTATCTTACAGTGATCTCTTTTGAGTATTCTATATGGTATTCTATATATTATTTTATCCTCAGAAGTATATGTAAATGTTCATTTTCAGATGTGATTCTTATCATATAGAAAATTTGATTAATCATAATGTTAGATGGAAGTATTGTTAGTTTGATTGATTCATGATCGGCATTGCTTTATCTTTCTTGGGTTTTCTAATCTATTATGTTAGATAGAAGACTTGATGATTAGACTCATATAAAGCCATTTTCTACTTCTACTGGTTGATGTTTTGAATTACATATATGCAATTTACATTGTCTTTATCAAAACTGTTTCTAGTGTGTATGAGTGATATTCTTCTTCTGGATTTTCTCTAGGATATCATCGATATCTTTATCATTTAGTGTGGTTTTTATTCTAAAAAATTCAGTATATCTTCACATCTTGGATTTCATTATGTCAGTTTTTCTTGTTATTCTTATGGTTTAATCTTATCTATCAAACATGGTTCAACCGTAAAAGATATTCATTGGCCAGAGGTAATTATATTTATTACTGTTATAAATATTGGTTCAATCATGAGAACTCGATGATATGGATCTCAGGTTATAAAAGTCGTATTACTGCACTGGTTATTATTAGGACTACTTTCGATTTTCCTCTTCTATTTTGGAGTGCACTATTGCTGTTGAGGTATTATTCTATCTATACGGTTGAAATGCCAGTTCTATTATAGCACTATGAATCTTAATCTATATGAAGGTTATGGTTTTAGAATATTTCAAAGCTTAATGTGAATAATTGAAGTAGTTTTATTATACATAATCCATTTCTAATTCTCGTGACAAGGGTTGACATCGACAAAAGTGTAGATGGAGGAAGATTAAGCTCAAACTTGTATATTGGTTTTCACTTCTCAAGTAATCTTGATTAGTGTTAACAAGTCAATAACGGGATGTCATATTTCATTTGAGTTAATGTAGTTTGTGGTAATTTTCAGTTGGTATTCTGTGAAAAATATGATATATGGTATATCTAGATTGTCTTGACAACAAGAAGAAGAGATTATTTTGAAAAGTTATAATCTGATAGATAAAATCGACTTAGTTATTCTAATCAAAGTGGGTATTTCATTTGAAAGGTTAATTGTGTTATTCGCATTTGAGTTTATCATCAGGTCCTAGAATAAATTTTGTGTATTCATAGGTAACTAGGCGGACAGTTAGAATGAGAAATTCAAATTCTAGATATGATACAGAAATATATTTATTAGATCAGTTATCATTGGGAAATGCTATTATGAATTATAGTTGTTTCGATAGTTGAAGCTATTGCGCTTGTGTTAAACAATATTGTTTGATGCTTTCCATGTAAGGAGAGATAAATACAAGTTGAAAGATTTCAGATGCAGACATGCCAGAAGTATTAGTTAAAGTTTGATAATCTGGATTTCTCGACTATGATTCGATAGAAGATTACTGAAAATTTTTCGATAATTGTACTGCTAATGATAAAGTTATGGCATGAAGATATCATGGCCGTTTAGCTAAATTTGGTATAATATCAAGTTCTAATGTGTCTTCTGATAAGATTTCTAAATCGAAATGAGTTATAATGGATTTATATGTTGTATATCATTGAGAATAAAATAGAAAGACTTGATTTGATGACTTTTATCAGGTGAGAAATTTTGAGGACAAAATTTCCTAAAGGTGGGAGAGTTGTAACAGCCCAATTTTTAGTGGTGTCGGAAACAGTGATTTGGGGTCACTAAATTCGACAAGTAAGTTTGAAAATTTAATAAATTAATAATTATGGGTTAAGTGTGAATTTAGAAGAATTTTTGAATTAGTGAATTTTGTGATTTAAAAATAATTTAATAGGTAAATTGGGTCTAAAACGAGGTATCGAGACCTCGAATTCATAAGCCAAGCCATAAATATTTTAATAAATATTTATGCAGTGTAATTGAGTTAGTATTAAAGTTTCGTTAGAAAATTTTAACGTTTGGATAGTTAATTAATTAAAAAGGACTAAATTGAAAATAGTGCAAAATTTGTTAAATTGTGATTAAATATTTTAAGTGACTAATGAGAAGGGATTTAAAAGGCAATTAGGCCCAAATTATATTGGCTGGATGGTTTGGGCAAGAAAATAAGGAGAAACAAGGGAAAAATTGGAAATTTTGCAAATTAAACAAATAAAACAAAGACAAAATTGAAAAATCTAGAGATTTCATCATTTTTATTCAGCCAAAACGCCATATGAGAGATTTTTCAAGGTGGTTTTTCACATTTTTCAGCATGTAAGTTCAATTCTTTCTTTTTTCTTTGTAATTTTTCATGTTTTGTGATTTTTACAATTAAGTCCAACTATTGAATTCATTTGTTTCTGATTCTATGAATGATTTTGAAAGTTACCATGAGTGAGAACTGGAATTTTATGATGAATTATCATAGATTTTAAGCTTTAATTTAATTATATTATGATTTTATTAAGTGATTTTAGCATAAATTGATTTTAGGACCTAATTATGAAAAAGCTAGGAATTGGGGTTTTGTACTGAAATTCTGAATATCAAAGGCTGTATAATAGCCTAAAATTATTAGATAAAGTATTATTTGAGGAAAAATTAGTTCAATTAAAGTGTTAATTGAGTAGGGACTAAATTGTAAAAATTATTAATTTTAGGGTAAAAGTGTAATTTTGAAATTTGAAGGGCATAATTTGCGAAGTGAATTAGTATTGAATTAGATGCTAATAAATGGAAAAAATTATATTATAGATCAGGAATCCGAAGATAAACTCAGAAAAGAGAAAATATCAAACCTGGTCCTTAATTTTTTACAAATTCTACTAATTGGCCCAAGTAAGTTCATATGGCTAAATTGAATGAATTGTTATGAAAATTTCATGAATGCTATGGTATCTTATTGTATATAAATGTTATTAAACTGAGATAATTGTGAAAATATGAATGTTTGAATAAAATTTCTAATTTAATGGAACATTGGATTGAGTACTTTCGTTCAGTGACTCATATGCATTGACGGAAAAGACCATGGTTGGACCATGGAAATATGTGATATGTGATTTTCGTATAAGACCATATCTAGGATATGGCATCGGTGTGATATGTGATTTCCGTATAAGACCATACCTGGGCAATGGCATCGATGTGACATGTGCTTCCGTGCAAGACCATAGCTGGGCTATGGCTTCGGTCTGTGATATGTGATTATGTACAAGACCATAGTTATACTATGGCATTCTGAAAATGAAGTACTCAATTCTATAACCGTTCCCTAAATTGATTAAGAAAAGTATGCGATAAATGGACCCAAGAGATTGAAATTGATTATTTATTGATATTGAGCTCAATCAAGTGACTTTTGTCATTGATTTTCTGATTGACAGGAATAATTAGTGAAATTATATATTGTATAAGTGTTATAAAATGTTCGGTAAGAATTATTTTCTATGCCTATGGACTTACTAGGCTTACATAAGCTTACTCCTGTGTGTATAATGTTCTTTGTACACTGACGTGAAATCGGTGGATCGGATCAACACATTAGGGCACACTATCCAGATTACTTCGATAAATTTTATTGTGCATCTTAAGGTTTATATGGCATGTATAGGGTTTAATTGAAAGGAAGTGAAGGTGTTATGAACTTAGTTATCAACATTTTTCACTAAAACAGTTTTGGACAACAGCAGTAGTCCGACTTTGAAAATTCAAAAACAATTGTGGAAATCAAATTAGAGATTAAATAAAATATGAAATTAAATCTTATTGAGTCTAGTTTTACATAGAAGAAATGGTGTAAGCACAATAATTTCATTTTAAGAGATATTTGAATTTTTGTGAGACAAGGTCAGATTGATTTCGGTTTCCCCTGTTTTGAATTTAGAAAATCATTAAAAATTGTATAAAACTAATTGGGGATTTAAATTTGTATGTTTAAACTCTTAATGAGTCTACTTTCAATAGAAACAAACTAAACTATCATCCAAATCTCGTACTAAGAGATAATTAATTTTTAGTGAAGAAATGTCAAAACTGTCAAATAGCAGAATAGGGATTAGTTTGAAGAATTAAATATAATTATTGGCTAAATTATAAATTCTTAAATTTTATGGTAGAAAGATATTTTAGTATAGTTTCTAAAAATCAAGAGGATCTTAATTTTGAATTCTGTATCTTGAGATATAAATAATTTAGTGACTATGACTCAAGTGGTCAGTTTCACTATGAACAGTAAATATCATGAATTATCTGAAAATGTTCTGAAATTTTTGGTAATGCTCCATAACCTTATTCCAGTTTTGGATACGTGTTAGGGGTGTTACACTAATAGTCGAGTATTTCATAATAATTTCTGAATAAGTAAAGCGATTGGATTTATTTAAGAAACCAAAATCTATGGGTACGCCCCTGAGCAAATCCCAGAAAGTTTAAAATATTCTCTATAAGAATAAGGTTTAAAGAATTAGTTTAAGTGCCTAAAGTTGGGATTTGATTAAGTGTAAGTTAATTTTCAATTATGCTAATTATGCTCTGGTCTAGTGGATTTTGAAGGAACAAAGCTTATGACTCACTCTAAAGAAAGGTAAGTATAACGAATCAAGGAGTCCTGGTAAGAATACATATATATATGAATATGGTGCATAGTATAAAGTAGTACTATTGGCGAAGTAGTGTTCGCCCAAAAGCCCTTTTCGGTGTATAGAACGGGCAAACACTGACATGAAAATAAATAGACAATGAGTCCCCATTAGATCATGATGATAAGGGAAATATAAGTAGTAATACAGAAGGAATGGTTATAAGGTATGATTCCACGCCATTTATATAATGCATCCAGTGAACAATGTGGTCCCATGATAGCTAAATTGAGAGGAAAGCTGGTTAGCAATTAATCAAATGTGAATTGGACGGGTTAAAGGCTAAAGAAGTAGTCGTGTAAGTTTTTAGAGGTGGCAAATTTTGATAAGGCCACTCAGTCTTGATGTGATGTTACCAGATTTTGACAAGGACACTCCGGTTGGGTTAAGAAAATATTTTTTTTCCCTTTTTCCTCTAAAAAACACAAAAGGATTTAGGACTAAAGAGAGAGAGAGAGAGAGAGAGAGAGAGAGAGAGAGAGAGAGAGGGGGAGAGGTTCGATAGAAATCCTATGCAGATTTGAAAAGAAAAGACATCAAATTTCAAGTCGAAGACAAAGTGTTTTTGAAAGTATTTCCCTAGAAGAAAGTTCTTTGTTTTGGTTGGAAAGAAAAGCTTAGTCCGAGATTTATTGGGCTGTATGAGATCATTGAGAGAATCAGGCTGGTAGCTTACAGATTAGCATTGCCGTCAAAGTTATAAAAGATTCACAATATAGTTCATGTGTCTATGTTACGACGATATTTTTCAGATTCGTCACACGTGATTTTACCTGTTGATGTTGAGATTCAGCTAGATATGGCGTACCGTGAAGAACCAATCAGAATTCTAGCTCGAGAGGTTAAAGAATTGAGAAATAAAAACATAGTTTTAGTAAAAGTTCTTTGGCAACGTCACGGAATGGAAAAGGCTACCTGGGAACCAGAAGAAGCTATGAAAGTGCAATACCCAAACCTCTTTTTTTGTAAGATTTTTGGAGATGAAAATTCCTTTAGGGAGGGAGAGTAGTAATAACCCGCTTTCAGTGAAATCGGAACAATGGTTTCGGGACCACAAATCTGACAAGAAAATTTTTATTTTATTATCATTTTAATTTCTATGGAATATTATAAAGGTCATATAAAAATTTCGTTAAGAAATTTTGACATTTGCATGCTTAATTAAGTGAAAAGGACTAAACAGTAAAAGGTGTAAAAGTAGAGTTCTATTAGTTAAAGGTATCAATTAGCTATGAAATTTTAAATTAAGGGATTTATATGTTAATTAGACCATTTATATTATTAGTGGACATAGATGGACATAAATTAAGTGATTATAATGTTAATTAGTAAAGTTAAAAAGGTAATTCAATAATTTATTAAGTAAAATATGGTAAAATAATGTTTCATCTTCCTTGGCTCATATCACCACCTAAAGTAGGTTAAGAAAACTCCATTGAAGAAGTTTGAACATTTGGCTAAGAACATCCTTTGCATGTAAGTGTTATTTTTGTCTTATTTTTAATGATTTTTATGTTTTTGGGATCGTTGTAGCTTAACCTAGCTAGCCCTTTGCAAAACAGTTAAAGGTTTAGGGCTTTGATATGAATTTTCTTGTATGATTCTTGAATTTTAATGGAAGAATATGAATTCTTGTTGTTAAATAAACAAGTTTTATAAAGAGATTTTTGATGAAATTGTTATTTAGGGACTTATTTGTAAAAATAATAAAAGTTTATGTTATATTCATGAAATGGTGAATTGTATGAGCTGGTAGATGTCCTTAGTGAATTTGGCTGGCATGAATTGGGAATGGAAATGCTTAAATTTTAATTTACGATCTTAAGGACTAAATCGTAAAAAAGTTAAAATGCTTGAAGCAAAATTGTAATTTTACAAAATATGAATTATGGACTGAATTATGTAATGGAAATATTGAATGAATTAAATTTATCTATTTAGATCAAGATAGACATCGTACGGATCTAGATCGAGGAAAAGCTAGTCTCGGATTAGTTGATCTCATTTCGACATCTTTGTCATCGAGGTAAGATCCTATGATTAAATAATTTTTTAATGTTATGTTGATCTATATATTCATGTATTATTTGCTAAGAAATTAAATGGTGGAAATCCAACGATATTACCACGATTATCGAGCCCCATTTGAACCTTAGGAATACGTAGGATACAAATGACATGTCATTAGAGTTTTCATGTTTCGAGTGCTGGTCTTGAATGTCCTACCGATTTCTTCTTTCAAGTGCTGGTCTTCAATGTCCTACCGATGGCTGAGGTCCCGCAATTGTTGCGGATACCCTACAACTTGTGTGAGCAACATCATGTAGCTTACATTCTGACTTACAACTTGTGTGAGCAGACCCATTTCACAGCTTGTGTGAGCAACGATGTAAAGGAAAAGGAAAGGAAATTTTATATGTTTAGCACATTTTGTGTGAGTTTCCCCGCGTATCTGACATTATTCTGAATGGTTAAACATGCATGAAAAGGAAAGGAACGGTAAGTGCTCAAATGAACTATGCTATGAATCTATGAAAAGGTTTGAAAAGGAAATGTGCAATGAAAGCATATCTATGTCCATAAAAAGAATGAATTCAAAAGTATCATGTTCATGTACATATAACTTACCTTATGATAATTCAAGTGAATTATGTGTTAATACACTAACATGTAATTTTTCATTGTGCTTAGGCTTGTGCCAAACTTATGGTTGGATTATATCATGTTTAATCTTAATGTTATGCATTAAAATGATAAGTTATGTTCATGTTTTACGAACTTACTAAGCATTATATTCTTTTATGGTTTTCTTTCCTATGTTTTATAGTTATTCAGAAGCTCGATCGGTTTGGAAACTCGTCGGAGATTGATCACACTATCCAGTGATTATATTGGTAGTTATTGATGTTTTGGCCAAGGTTATAATGTCATGTATAGGTAGACTTGTGTTTGAAAGTTAGTTGATAAGTTTGGCGTGTATATGTTATTTTGGTTGATGTACTTTTGGTACATTTGATGCCCTGTTGGTATGTGTTAATATACCTAAGTTATGATGCATGCTTGAGTGATCAAATGGTATGTTTATAAGGAAGTTCTAATGATCATGACTATGGTATGTTTGGAAGTGATATTGAATTTTATAAGTATGGTTGAGATACGGTAAGTGTAAATGTGTGTCTCACACGGCCAAAGACATGCTCGTGTCATAGGCCGTGTGGACATTCAAAATGGGAGCACATGGCAGTGTCCCAGCCCATGTCTAACCCCGTGTAACTCTCTGACTTAGGTCACACGGCCAACACACATGCTTGTATGGCTAGCCCATGTGCCCTAAAAATGGCCATACACGCTTGTGTGCCAGGCCGTGTCAAACCTGTAGGGTATACTGACTTATGCTACACGGACAAGTCACACACTCGTGTGTGAGGACGTGTGGAGCATACTGACTTAGTTTTTAATTCAACACCAGGGGACACACGGCCGTGTATATGACCGTGTATCACATACGGCTGAGACACACGCCTGTGTGGACAAAAATAGGCAATTTACCAAACCAATTTGCCTCCAAAATTTTGGTACACCTACACCAAACTCAATGGCACTTAAACATAGCATATATGAACACTTACATTAACTTCAAACAAGCATAATCCATACCATTTCATTTCCAATCAATCTAAAACACATTCATACCTTAATATACCACTCAATTAATATCAAATCTAATTAACTCAAATCACTAATATGAACACTTCAAATTTTTCATCATTTAGCCTAATCTCATAAACATGCTAAGTTCATTTCTCATCCATTTAGTACTTTTAATTTCCAAATACCAACCAAAAACACATTACCATATTCAAACACATAATAATAGCCATATGCACAAATATATATACACAACCATATCAACCAAAATAAGCCAACTCTTATGGCTATACACAAACCGAAACATTTAACATTTACAAGCCATTTCAAATGACCAAAATTATTATCAACTCATAACCAAAATGACCAAAGTCCCTATACATGCCATATACTTAAAACATAAACTCAATAGTACCAAAATAATAGTAGGATAGTGTGACGTAGTCTCCGACGATCCTCAAATTCGAGCTATCTTTGAAATCACTAAAAAACATGGAAAAATAAACAAATAAAGCTTAGTAAGCTCATATGAAATAAACTCAATGAAATCATAAATACACAATTCAACCATTCAAATATATCAATATGTAGCTCATATTATCTAACAAACCTTTCACATCTTTAAATCATAAGATTATATGCAAACTTCTCACTTTCTTCAATTCAAAGCTTATGTGGTTCATGTTCATACCTGTACCATCACGTATCAATCTCACACTTCAACCAAATCATTGATTTACCCATTGAACCATTTGGAATAATATTGGATAATCGGGAATCTTGCACCAAAGTGCCACATATATAGCCAGTGCTATCGCAATCACATATCACACATATGTTCACTTTTGAGCTATCAATAGGTCTGCTCACACAAGCTGTGGGTCAAGACGTAGCAAAACGATGCTTCTCACACAAGCTAACAAGTAACCGCAACACATGCCAGTATACTCAGCCACCGGTAGGACGTACATGACCAGCACCTGGATCACATAATCACAATAAGCCCTAATGACATGTCATTCGTATCCTAATTATTCCTAATGTTCAGCCGGGATTTCACACTTGTCGAATCGTCATCGAATCATATTCGAACATGTCCATAGTCTTATGTTCACAGTTTATACAATATCAAAGCTTTAAAAACATAATTATAACAATGCTTTTTACATACTAACTTACCTCGGAGGTAAAAATGACGACATGAGTCGATTAGTCGAAAAATTTGTTTTTCCCTCGATTAGATCCGAGTTTCATTTTTCTTGATCTATATGTAATCAAAATTAACTTATTTAATCCTCTCTCTATTCAATTTATTCCAAAATTCACATTAAGGCACTTTTACACATTTGCCCCTAATGTTTCACATCTTTTACAATTTAGTCTTTATTTTATAGAAACACAATTTAATGCAATTTAACCACAACCCATGTTAGCCGAATTACCATTAGGTCCCTAGCAGCCCATATTTTCCATTTATTTCACATTTTAACCACAAAGTTTCCAAATTTTACAATTTAATCCCTAATTTGCATTTTCACTAAAAATCACTTAACAAACCTTGTATAACTATCATTAAACATTCATAATCTATGATTAAACATCAAAATACTCATGTATTCATCAATGAAAACATCTAAAATTTTTAACAGTTTTGTAAAATAGTCCCTGGGCTAGCTAGACTAAGCTGCAACGATCTCAAAAACATAGAAATCATTAAAAATGGGACAAAAACGGACTTACAATTGAGCAAGGATGTAATATCCCTTACCCGGATCCGACGCCGGTACTAGGTACGAGGCATTACTAGACTTATCTCGCTTGAACATATAAAGTTAGACTATCAAATTTCATTCCAATTTGAATTATCTCATTCACATTCATAATCATTCTTATTATAGGCCTAAGAGGCCTTAAACATACAAACGGAGGGTTTTGGAACCTAACCTGGAACTTTTGTGCACTTAAATTTTTTTATCTAAACAGGGCCCACGCCCGTGTGAAATGGGAGGCAGGCTGTGTGGTCACCCACGCCCATGTCCCTAGTCCATATGGGATTTATTTTTATTTCGAACCTACAGGGGTTTTCACATGGCCAGACACACGCTCGTGTTCTTTGCCCGTGTGCTCCACACAGCCTAAACATGCCCGTGTCCTCACCCGTGTGTAAAAACCTGGGTATTCTATTTATGACGTCAGCAACCTCATAAGGGTCACACAGCCTAGGCACACGCTCATGTGGCTAGCCCGTGGTCAAAACGGACTTGCAACCTTAACATGCAGAGGACACACAGCCTGGTCACACACCTATGGGACTGACCGTGTGTCACACACGACCTAGACACACGCTCGTGTGCCTACACGTGTGGACAAGAACAAGGCTATTTGCTAAGCTCTTTTTATCACCCTAACTCATGTATTCACAATCACATTCAACCATTCACTAAGCCACTCAATTATGCAACATACACGTTCATGAATAACCTCATCTTTTCATAAATTAGCAATAATGAGCCATCATCTATGGCTATATACAAAAGAGTTTATCTTTAAAGGAGCCAACACACACTTGGCCAAAACAAGAAAACATTTCCCCTAGTCTAGCCCCTATACATGCAATACTCAAAAATACTAATTCTAGATATATCGAGATGAGCTGATAGTGTGGGTGATCTTCTAGTTAACTTCGTATCCCAAACTAGCTCTTTAAAACTATAAAATAAGGGAAAAAAAGAGAGTAAGCTTTAAGGTTAGTAAGTTTACATGTAAACAATAAACATCATAACATATGCTAATCAATACTTACTCAATTCCATAAACATACTTACTCAATTCATCTCATACCAAATTCATACCATATAACAAGTTTAATGCTCACATTTATTAGCATATATTCCCTACACTTATCACCACAAGTCACATGAAACATTACTTAAATAATTTATCAATGAACCATTTAAAATTAAACTTAACACTCGGTGGTTTCGCACATAGCCCACCATTAATCAATAATAGGGTGATATCGCACATAGCCCACAATTAAGAATATTTAAGGTGGTATCACACATAGCCCACCAAATGATAATATAAAAGATGGTATCGTACACAGCCCATCGTGAATAAGTAGTAAGATGGTATCGCATATAGCCCACCATTAGTCTATAATTAGACTCATACGGGAATTACCCAATATCTATTGAACTCAATCTATCTCAATCATACAATGCACCATTAATTAACAACAATGTATACTCATAATTAATCGTTTACACATAAACTTACCTCGGTGCAAAATGTGTTAATTTGCGGTTTAATCTATAACCTTACCTTTTCCCCGATCAAGGTTGTTTCCACGCTCCTCTTGATCTATAATAACAAAATTCACTCATTCAATCATTTTATAACTCATAATACATCAAAATTTCTACTTAGGAAAAAATGACCATTTTGCCCTTACACTTTGACAAAATTACAATTTTACCCCTAGGCTCGTAAATCATTTTTCATCACATTTTCTCATTAAACAAGCCCATTTGAACATTTATTCCTTTACAACTACTCACAAATCCAACTATTTCATGCATTTATTACTAAATTACAACCTTTACAACTTAATCTCATTCAGGTGTTTTCATGATAACACCTTTCACAAAAGATGTTTCTCATCTCACTAACATTCATTTTCTTCCATAAAAACTCAGCAAACAACATAAACACTCTCATGGAAAGTCCCTATGCTTGCAAACATATTGCAAATTAGTCCCCTCATTAGCTAGCTTAAGCTTTGGGGGTTCTAAAAATACAAAAATAATTAAGAAAGACCTCTAAAATTACTTACTTGCAAGAAGATAGCTTGGCTAAAATTTTTATGCTCTAAATCCTCTAATTCTCTTCGATTTTAGGTTGAGAAGAAGAATGAATAGTAAAAGATGATATCTTATCTTTTTATCATATTTTATTCCTTATTTTATCACCTAACTTCACCAAATTTAACCAAAAATTTAATGTCCTTGTCTCCCTAGACTCTATGGTCAGCCAACACACTTTAATTGGCCTAATTTCACTTTAAGGACCTCTAATTTAATATTCTATGGCTATTAGACACCTCTACCTTGCAAAATATAACTTTTGCACTTTATGCGATTTAGTTTTTTTTCACAATTAAGCATACAATTGCTAAAATTAAAGCACCAAAATTTTCATATAGCATATATTTATGCCATAACACATAAAATAATACCAAAATGATTTTCTTCAACCTCGAATTAGTGGTCTCGAAACCACTGTTCTGACTAGCCCTAAAATCAGGCTGTTACATAGGAGATGGTCGAATGCTTCAAGCCCTAAAAATGGTTATTCTTCATCTAAAAATCGGTTAAGGAAGATGAATGAATCAATTTGGTGTTTTTTTTATTTTAATTAACCTTTAATTAATAAATGACAAAATTAACCTTATTACTAATTCAAAATTTTAATAATGCCATGCCATTATCATCCACTATCTAATTAATGGGATATTTGCTACATAAGGACCCTCACTTTAAGGTTATATAGCTATTTGACACCTTAAGCTGATAGAACTCAAGTTTTTCACTTTACGCGATTTAGTTTTTTTTTTTTATCAAATTAAGCACTCAAACGATAAACTTTCTTAACGAAAATTTCTCACAATCATACTATCATACTGTAGACATTAAAATAATAATAAAATAATTATTTCAACCTCAGATTTGTGGTCCCAAAACCACTGTTCTAATTTGACTAAAAACGAGCTGTTACACAAGTTTTGGTAAGGTTTTGGGGCTTTGAATTTGGGTACAAATGGTGTTTAGGTACAAGTTTGAAATGGTGATAGAAATGGCTTGATTTTGGTCAATTTCATGTTCACATGGCCTGAGACACAGGCTTGTGACTCGGCCGTGTGTGACACACAACCATGTGACACTACCGTGTGTCCCCTGTAGGTGTTAAGGCATGCAAGTCAAGCAGTTACACAACCTAGCACACAGCTTAGCACACAGGCATGTGAGACCATTTCAAGAGTTACACGGCCTAGCACATGGGCATATGGCTTGGCTGTGTGACCCAAATTCAAAAGTTACATGGGCTAGGATACGACTGTGTATTCCTATTTTGATTGTTACACGGCCTGAGACACTGACATGTGTCTCAGTCGTGTGAGTCACAAGGCTATGTGACCCCTGCTATTTAATTTTTCTCCAACTATTTCTTAAATATTCCAAATGTTTCCAATTTAGTCCCAAACTGTTTCTAATGTATTTCTAGGGCCCCGAGGGCTCGGTTAATTGACAATATGCATGCATGTGTACGAACTATTTATGCCATGTTTATATTGAGGTATGAAATGCATGTTTTTATGTTTTGTTTATATGGTAATACTCTATAACCCTATTCTAGCGACGTCTACAGGTTAGAGGTGTTACATTTAAAATCCTCTGCATAATGTAGTAAAATTGTTAAATCTAAACTAAGAAAAGTAATGTATGAAGGAGGAATATAAGAGCACGTATTGCATGAAATCTGATGGCCCAAGTGAGAAAAAAAAATCATGAAGATAAAAAATTTGTTAATGTATCTAAAAGTATGAACAAGTTTAATGTGAAATGAAATTGTGTCTGGTAAGCATGAATATGTCTGTCATAAGTATTTCATTGCATGATAGTTTGTGTCTATCTACGGAGTTGCCAAAGGGGTCTGTCTGGACAAAAAACACAAATCTCTGAAAGGACAAGTCCATGGCCATGACACTAAAGGACTATATCATGTAAGATCGTAACTGGTGGAATATGGCATCATATGGGAAGAAGACCATATCATGTAACACCATAACTGGTGGGTTATGGCATTGTATAAAAAATTTAATGAAGGTTATTGCCTAAAACGGTTCCCTTTGTGTTCTAGGACAATGAGGGGCAAACCTCACTAAGTGTGAGTTCAGGCAAATCCCTATCGCCTAAATCACTAGGAGAAGGAAAGCCTTTGTGGTGAGTATTAAATGTAAATGAAAACCTTTGTGGCATAACTCTGGGAAAAAAGCCTTTGTGGCGAGTATCGAATATTAAGGAATACCTTTGTGGCACAATTCCAAAAGGGTAAGCCTTCGTGGTGAGCCTCTTAAGGCGCGTATTTGTGGCGAGGCTTTAAAAGGAAATATTTTGTAGCAAGTAATGAATGTAAAGGATGGCCTTTTTGGCATAACTCTAGATAGGAAAGCTTTCGTGGCAAGTACTAGATATAAAAGATAGCTTTTGTGGAAAATTTTTGAACAGGAAAGCCTTTGTGGCGAGTACTGAATGTAAAGAAAGAGCCTTTGTGGCAATATCTCTATTTAAGAACACTTTGGTGGCAAATCTCTAAAAGGAAATGCCTTTGTGGCGATCTCTGTCAAAGGAAAGCCTCTATGGATACTCCCATAAAGGAAGCCTTCGTGGCGAACCTAAGGGCATGATGTCTTGGTGGCAATTCTGTAAAGGAAAACCTTTGCAGCAAATCCAAAGGAAGCCCTTGTGACTATTTAAATAAAGGAATGCGTTCACGAAAAAAATTATGAATGAATGGCATGAAAATAATTAGAAAAGAATGGAATGAAAGATTATCTAAAGGTAAGGTAAAGATAGGACTCTGAGGTATAGTAAATGTAAGAGATGTCTTATGGGACAAGTAGAAAGAGCTGAGTACCCAACAATGTAACATCCCAAAATAGGGGTTATTCGTGATTGAATTATTTTGCTTGTGTTTAAATTTATGTGATATTATTTGTGGTGTTATAAGACTTAATTAGGGGTCTTAAGTAAGCTCGATTTAGTAGGATAATTCTTAGTATGGCTTATTTAATGAGGAGGATTAAATGAGCTTAGCACTTAAGTTAATTTAAGTGTTCATTTATAGCATAAGAGGAGTAAGTGGCAAGTTGGTTAAAGAGCTTGAAAGGTTGCATGAGGTTAATGGTTCGAGTAGTAGGTATAACATTTTTAAACTTTATTTTGTATCTTAACATTAATGGTAGGTCAACCCATGTTTATGATAGGATTTTCATCTTTTGGTAAGTTGAATTTTGCTTAAGGAAAGCTTGAAGATGGGGATAAGATTCTTGAAGTTATGGAAGGATATCTTGAACTTATGGTATGAGGAGGGGACAAAGGCATGGAATAGGGAGGATGTTTTGGAAAGAAATCCTATGCCTTAATGCATGAATGTGGACGGCATGTAAGGCTAGGGGGAGTGGCGAATTTTGTTAGGTGGTTTAGGGGGAATATTTGGCCAATTCCTCTTTGTGCATTTTTTTCATTTTGCTTTTCCTCTCCAAAAACTCTTCTTTTGGCGAATGTTATTGTGCACTTTTGTGCAAAATATGTTTATGCTTTAGCCTCCATTTTGTTGAACCAAAAGTGCCATTCTCTTTCTTTCATTTTCTCTTGAAACCATAACAACATTGGATTTTGTGAACTATTCTTTTAGACAAAAAGGTGTTGGCGAATCTCATCTCTCCTCATCTCTCCTTTCTTTTCTTTTTGACATTGGATCATAAACATTCTCTTCTCACTCTCTTGGCGAATATTTCTCAATCTCAAATACCATTTTCTTTTCATTTGTTCAAAGGTAAAACATCTACTTCCATTCTTATTTCTCTTTTCTTTTCAAATCAACCATAACCGAACCTTTTCTTCTCCTATACTCCTTGTTTGGCGAATATTCAAGGGTAGTTTTCTTTGATTTTGTACAATCGATTTTGAAAGATAGGCTCTTGAGACTTTGGAAGCGATTGATTTAAGCCATATATCTCTCTAGCAATCAAAGGTTGGTAAGTCAAAGGTGGTAAGGATTTTATTTTAAGGGATTATTCTTTTGATTATCCTAAGCAAGGCTATTATTTATTTTAATGGTTGCCAATTGTAGGAAAGTGAAGCGATTCATCTACCGATTGTCGTAGTTAGTACTCGGCGATTAGGTGAGGTTTCGGGTTCATATGATAACCCCATAAAATTATTTGGTTTGGCTGAATGGTCCATGTCCCTAACTCTTGTGTTTGACCGATTATAGGAGCAAGAAATCTTGTGTGGTCAATTGATTATTTGAGGATTAGGACTATCGTTGGTGAAAGGTGTGTACATACACACCTTATAACTTTAATATGCTAAGTGTTATTTTATGTCTAATCAAATTGTGTTGACATGGATGTAATACCTTCATGGTATTAGCAAGGACTCGGGTAAGTCTTTATTGCTATGAGATTATTATTTGATGCTTTTGGGAAGCATGACACATTTGGTATGTGTATTATTTGATTTATGGCCTATGATAATCGATTGGATGTCGTTAAATAAATCAATCAACATGATTTTTGTATATGCATATAAATGATTGGTATGGGTTGATGAGAGGAGGCGATAATATTAGTGTCGGCGGACACCGGTGTTTTGGTAACACAATGTGACTACGGTCACAGAGGTTTGGTACCTCCGGAGGTTTGGTACCTCATAGCGACTTGTCCACGTGGTTTACACCACCGTGGGTTGGCCCCACTTTGAGATATGGGATTGTCTCGCGGTGATTTGGTATCACACGATGGGTTGGCCCCATCACTTGATTTGTGACTTCGGTCACCGGTGTTTTAGTAACACAATCGTGTCTTGGACACCGGTGATTTGGTATCACATTTGTGACTATATGTCACCGGTGGTTTGGCACCACCGGTGGTTTGGTACCACAGGGGTAGAGAAAGGTGTTTGGTTGGCTAGGTTGGGTGCATATTTTAATGCATGTTAAATTGTTATAAATTGTGTATGTTGTTGAATTAAACCGGAAAAAGGGTTACATTGGGTCTTGATGACTCACCTTTTCCTTTAACATTTTCAGTGATTAAATGGCTGCGGATAAGGAGTCGGATGAACTCGAGGTGGCCATGCGATAAAAATAAGGACTAGGTGGATTTTGGACTGTTTTATTTTATTATGGGTTTGATTTATTTTGTAATAAGGCCTCCTAGAATTATATTTTGGTTATTTATCATTTTGGATAATCTGTTTAACAACAATGACTTAAGAAAAATGGTTACACATGTTTTATGAAAATTAATACGTAAAATGTTTTATTGTGCCATCGGGTACACTTGAAATTGTAAACAAAATGATTTAACAAATATTCTTAAATAAAATTAAGCATGGTTTTAAACAAAGACATTTAAATTGAATGGCATTTCAACAAATTTCAAAATCGGTCTTAAAATGGTTTCCAAAATGTTTTCTCTGTGGCATACCAAATTCGGTCATAATGTTGGGCCGGGTTTGGGGTGTTACAAATTGGTATCAGAGCCCAGTTCAAAGCTCGGCTGTGGGGGCCCAAGGCCCAAAAATGTTTTAGTAGGCCTATTTGAAATATTTTGGTTTTGAATAAGCATGGCACCGAGTCTCCGGCACCTATCCGCCCAGGTAAGTACTCCTAACTTCTGTATGATATATTTTCTATAGAAGGGTAGGAAGCATGGGACGTAGATAGTGATAAGTATTTTAAACTTTAGGACTAGTTTACCTCAAACAATGACATAAGACTTTAATGGCCTAATTAAAACCAACCCGTGACTAAGTCGCTAAGTTAGGGTGTGGTAACCTTAATACGCATGTCTAGGATTGGATCCGGAAGAGCTTGGTATTTAAGGTCCTCGTGACTCACCTCCTCTTGGTGGGATTCCTACAGTGCGTAGCTTTGGTTCACCCTAACCAAGAGGACTCGGTCATAAGCAAAACCCTAAATAAAACCGAAAGGGACTAGTCATGTTTTAAGGAAAACTTGGTTTAAAATCACTAAATTATCTCTTTTAGATAGTAGGACAAATTCATTTTCAAAAAAAAAAAACATCAAATATTTCCGGTTCATCAAAATTACCAAAATGCCCCTAGTGGCAAAATTACAAAAATACCCTTGGTTTTAGAATCACCAAATTACCCCAATTTCAATAAAATCTTCTTACTTTGAAAAAGTAGCCAAAAACTTGTATTTCAAAATATATACACTGACTTTTGGAATTTACAAAATTACCCCTGATTTACAAAATTACCAAAATACCCCTGGTTACAAAATTTTGCCATACCTTTAAATGAAGAATTTTTCGAAAATACTCCTCAAATTTTGAAATTACAAAATGATTTGATTTATTAAAGTTCTCAAATTTCTTCGATTTATTACGAAAATACCCTTATAGGAAAAAGCGAAAATACCACAGGTTAGAAGCAGACGAAATGCTAGAAGAGTGCATAAGTATGAAAGGTATTAGGAATGGATGTACTTTTACGTGTGAACTAGATAGAAGACTTAAAAGCGCTGTTTGATCGAAAGAATATCTATTAAATTCTTTTCATAAAAATTTCCTTGCGGATAATCAAGTGAAACATGTTCTAATTCATAAAATTTCCTAATCAGATTAAAGAACGATAGTTAGAATGAGTTTTAGAGGACGTGGCCGTCGTGGGCCTTGGAAGGGTAGGATGATGATGTCGAACACCCGCCGGTCGGTCAAGGATCTGAGAACGACATACCACTACCACCACCCCCAACTTTTCGAGCTGAAGAACAGGATCAGATGGGTGATGACGCAGTGTCACAAGCGATGCTGCGGGTTCTGGAAAGGGTAGCTGGAATGGGTGGAGGTGGAGGAGCTCGAAAATCGGTACCTGAAAGACTTGAGCTAATGGCGCTGAATTTTTCGAGGTGTATCTGGGTAGCACCAAATACTGAGAGTATTGGCTAGAATCGTAGAAAGAATCATGGATGAGATAGATTTGACAAATGAGGAGAAACCGAAAGGCGGTGTCACTTCTCAAGGATGAATCATATCGTTGGTGGATCACGATTCGGAATGGTGTCAGAAAGCGAAGATCTCACTTGGGACTTCTTTAAAGCGACATATCAAAAGAAATATATTGGATCTAGTTACATCGATGCGCAACGTAAGGCATTCTGAGTTTGGTCCAAGGAGTAAATCATGTCGAGTATGAGGTGAGTTCTTAAGATTGAGCCAATATCTTTGAAGGGATTGTGGCTTGAACACGATCGATGTGTTCGATTGAAGGCGGGTTGAAGGACGAGTGAGATTGTTGATTGCTCCACATCGAGGAGCGAGAGTTTGCTACTCTAGTTGAAAAGGCTAAGATAGCCGAAAGAATAAAGGAATCGAAGGCGAACTATGATCGGAATAAGCATAGAGAGGATATGGATCATCCGGGTCGGTGGCAATGTTCGGAAGAGGGCTAGGCAAAATGAGCGAATCGATGCGGGAGGTGCATCGCTAATCAAAGACCCGACCGATTGTAATCGATGTGAGAAATTTCATTGGGGCGAATGTTGAATTTGGAGGAAAAGGTCGTTTTGAGTATGGTTATTTGGACCACCGTGTGAGGATTGTCCACGTAAGCAAGCAAGGAATCGGTCTGAAGGTCAAGGTCGGGCTCAATTCGAGAAAGGAAGGACCAAGACCATGAGAGAGGTCGTGGTAATGGTAGAGGAGGTAATGGTTACGGTCGTGGTCGCGGATCATCGGTAGAGGTGCAAGCAACACGGAGGCTAAGCGACTGGTTTGGTATATCTTTGAGGCGTCGTGAGGAGGGTGACGACCGGATGTCATAACCGATGCGTTTCTAATTTTTGGTCTTCCTTATGTTGCATTAATTGATGTGGGTTCTACGCATTCATACGTGGCGAGTAGTGTGGTAGAGACTTTGAACCTAGACTCGAGATTGCTGCTAGGGAGATGGCGTAATTAGCCCTTTAGGCCATTCTCGTAATTGTGAACAAGCTTTTTAGGGATGTACCCTAGAACTCCAAGGGTCGTGTTCGTGGTCGATCGATGGAGCCGCCGTTTGGGGAGTTCGATTTGATCCTTGGAATGGACGAGTTGGATTGGATTCTTGTTGCTAACGCATGGTTTTGAAGGCGGTTGAAGGTGAAGAAGTGGTCATGATAGGTAATAGGAGAGATTATCTATCCAATGTGGTATCTATGTTGAAAGCTGTAAAGATGGTCAGGAAGGGCTGTGAGGCGTTCGTTGTTCAGGTGTATGCTTTGGAAGCTAAAGAGTTTTCTGTAGGAAATGTTCGAACTGTAAAGGAGTATGCTGACGTATTCTGAAGAACTTCGGGTTTGCCTCAGATCGGAAGTTGAATTGGTATAGACTTGCTACAGAGCAGCACTGTGTCCATAGCACCGTCATAGAATGGCACCAAAGGAATTGGTGGGCGAAGGCTCAAATTCGGGAGCTCTTGGATCAAGGATTTATCCGACCAAGTATATCTCCGTGGGGAGCACTGTCTTTGTTTGTCAAAAGAAGGACGGTTCAATGCGGATGTGTATCGACTACCGCCAATTGAACAAATTGACGATTAAACGGTATCCGTTACCTCGGATTGATGACTTGTTTGACCAAGCTGAAGGGTGTGTCGGTATTTTGAAGATTGACCTTAGGTCGGGTTATCATCAATTAAAGGTGAAGGAGGTTGATGTGCACAAGGCGGCATTAGAACTCGGTATGGGCATTACGAGTTCCTAGTGATGCCATTCGGGTTGACCAATGCCGGTGGCATTCATGCACTTAATGAATAGGGTGTTTCAAGAAGACTTGGACCAATTTGTCGTAGTGTTCATAGGCGACATATTGGTTTACTCAAAGACGGAGGAGGAGCATGACAAGCATTTGCGAATAGTTCTACAAATCTTGAGGAGAAAGCAGTTATATGCCAAATTGATGAAGTGTGAATTTTGGCTAAGGAGGTGGCTTTCTTAGGTCACGTGGTGTCGTGGAAGGATTAGGGTGGATCCCATAAGATTGAAGCGGTGTTGGAGTGGAAGCGCCTAGGGCGGTGGCAAAATTGAAGTTTTACGGGTCTAGCGGTACTATCGAAGGTTTGTGGAAGGATTCTCGTTAATTCTTGCACCATTAACTAAACTATTAAGGAAGGAGTACCTTTTGTTTGGTCGGAAAGACAACAAGAAAGTTTTGATAAGTGAGGAAGATTACGAAGCTCAGGTTCGTACAACTTTGAGGCGGGGAAGTTGTTTACGTTCTTGTGATGCATCCCATCTGAGGTTGGGATGTGTATTGATGCAGGAAGGAAGGTAGTAGCCTATGCGTCCGGCTGACTAAGACCGCATGAGGTTAACTACCCAACTCACGACTTGGAGTTAGCGGCAGAGTCTTCGCCTTGAAAATATGGAGGCATTACTTGTATGGGGAGAAGTCGGTAGTCTACACGGATCACAAGAGTTTAAGGTATCTTTTGACTCGGAAGGACTTAAACTTGAGGCAAAGACGGTGGATTGAGCTGTTAAAGGACTACGTTGTTCAATTGAGTACCATCCCGCAAAGCTAACGTGGTGGTGACGCGTTAAGTCGGAAGGTCGTGGCGGACTTAAGGCGATGTTTGCTCAATTGAGTCTTTACGAAGATGGAAGTCTTTTGGCGAGCGCAAGTTAGGCCACTTGGATCAAGGAGATTAAGGATAAGCAGATTGTCGATGAGGAATTAAATGCAAAGAGGGTGCAAGTGCAAGATGGTGGGTTGGAAGGATATAATTTGACTGATGATGGTGTGCTATGTTTTCAAGGACGGCCCTGTATGCCGAAGGATGTGGAACTGAGACAAAGAATTCTCCAAGATGCTCATAGCAGCCCATACGCTATGCATCCTGGAGGTAGCAAAATGTACGGAGATTTGCGAAGATAGTTCTGGTGGCCGGGGTTGAAGCGTGAAGTGACTGAGTTTGTGGGTAAGTGTCTGACGTGTCAGCAAGTCAAAGCTGAACATCAGTTGCCATCAGGGTTACTCCAGCCGGTGAAGATTCCTCAGTGGAAGTGGGAGAGGATCACCATGGACTTTGTCAGTGGATTACCTCTTACGCCTAGTAAGAAGGATTTAGTTTGGGTGATTGTAGATCGTCTAACTAAGTCAGCGCATTTCATACCGGTAAGGCAGATTATTCGCTTCAGAAGTTAGCAAAGTTATATGTAGCAGAGATAGTAAGATTGCATGGTGTGCGATGTCGATTATCTCGGATAGGGACCCGAGGTTTACGTCAAGGTTTTGGAGAGCTTTGCATCAAGCCTTGGGAGCGAGATTGGACTTGAAGATGACTTTTCATCCGCAAACCGACGGACAATCGAGAGAGTGATTCGAGATCTTAGAAGATATCTTTGAGAGGTTGTGTTCGGATTTTAGTGGTAGTGGGAAGAGTATCTATCGTTGGCGAAATTTGCTTATAACAATAGTTATCAGCGAGCATTGAGATGGCTCCATATGAAGCCTTGTATGGTCGAAAATGCCGAACTCCTACGTGTTGGATGAATTGGGTGAACGACAAGTTTTGGGTCCGGAGTTGGTGGTGGCGAGGACAAAGTTAAGGTAATTCGGGCTCGTCTCAAGGAAGCGTCGGATAAGCGAAGTCTATCCGATCTCAAGCGCAAGGAAATAGAATATCTTTGTGGGAGATAAAGTATTTCGAAGGTGTCACCTTGGAAAAAGGTGTTACGATTTGGGAAAAAGGAAGCTAAGCCCTAGGTTCATCAGACCATATCTGATGTTAAGCGAGTGGGACCGGTAGCTTATCATTTCATTGCCGGTAGAGTTGAATCAGATTCATAACGTCTTTCATGTGTCGATGCTTAGACGATATCGGTCGGATCCATCACACATTGTGCCTGTGGCAGAGATTGAGGTAAGTTCGGACTTATCTTTTGAGGAGGAGCCAGTTCAGATCTTAGATCGAGATGTTAAAGTTCTGCGTAGGAAATCAGTACCTTTGGTGAAAGTTCTGTGGCGAAACCATGGTGCAGAAGAAGCTACGTGGGAACCCGAGAGTGTGATGCGGCAGCAATACCCCCACCTTTTCTGATCAGGTAATTTCGAGGTCGAAATTATTTTAAGGGGGGTAGAACTGTAACATCCCAAAAATAGGGGTTATTCGTGATTGAATTATTTTGCTTGTGTTTAAATTTATGTGATATTATTTGTGGTGTTATAAGACTTAATTAGGGGTCTTAAGTAAGCTCGATTTAGTAGGATAATTCTTAGTATGGCTTATTTAATGAGGAGGATTAAATGAGCTTAGCACTTAAGTTAATTTAAGTGTTCATTTATAGCATAAGAGGAGTAAGTGGCAAGTTGGTTAAAGAGCTTGAAAGGTTGCATGAGGTTAATGGTTCGAGTAGTAGGTATAACATTTTAAACTTTATTTTGTATCTTAACATTAATGGCGGTCAACCCATGTTTATGATAGGATTTTCATCTTTTGGTAAGTTGAATTTTGCTTAAGGAAAGCTTGAAGATGGGGATAAGATTCTTGAAGTTATGGAAGGATATCTTGAACTTATGGTATGAGGAGGGGACAAAGGCATGGAATAGGGAGGATGTTTTGGAAAGAAATCCTATGCCTTAATGCATGAATGTGGACGGCATGTAAGGCTAGGGGGAGTGGCCGAATTTTGTTAGGTGGTTTAGGGGGGGAATATTTGGCCAATTCCTCTTTTGTGCATTTTTTTTTTCATTTTTGCTTTTCCTCTCCAAAAACTCTTCTTTTGGCCGAATGTTATTGTGCACTTTTGTGCAAAATATGTTTATGCTTTAGCCTCCATTTTGTTGAACCAAAAGTGCCATTCTCTTTCTTTCATTTTTCTCTTGAAACCATAACAACATTGGATTTTTGTGAACTATTCTTTTAGACAAAAAGGTGTTGGCCGAATCTCATCTCTCCCTCATCTCTCCTTTCTTTTCTTTTTGACATTGGATCATAAACATTCTCTTCTCACTCTCTTGGCCGAATATTTCTCAATCTCAAATACCATTTTCTTTTTCATTTGTTCAAAGGTAAAACATCTACTTCCATTCTTATTTCTCTTTTCTTTTCAAATCAACCATAACCGAACCTTTTCTTCTCCTATACTCCTTGTTTGGCCGAATATTCAAGGGTAGTTTTCTTTGATTTTTGTACAATCGATTTTGAAAGATAGGCTCTTGAGACTTTGGAAGCGATTGATTTAAGCCATATATCTCTCTAGCAATCAAAGGTTGGTAAGTCAAAGGTGGTAAGGATTTTATTTTTAAGGGATTATTCTTTTGATTATCCTAAGCCGAAGGCTATTATTTATTTTAATGGTTGCCAATTGTAGGAAAGTGAAGCAGATTCATCTACCGATTGCCGTAGTTAGTACTCGAAGGCGATTAGGTGAGGTTTCGGGTTCATATGATAACCCCATAAAATTATTTGGTTTGGCCGAATGGTCCATGTCCCTAACTCTTGTGTTTGACCGATTATAGGAGCAAGAAATCTTGTGTGGTCAATTGATTATTTGAGGATTAGGACTATCGTTGGTGAAAGGTGTGTACATACACACCTTATAACTTTTAATATGCTAAGTGTTATTTTATGTCTAATCAAATTGTGTTGACATGGATGTAATACCTTCATGGTATTAGCAAGGACTCGGGTAAGTCTTTATTGCTATGAGATTATTATTTGATGCTTTTGGGAAGCATGACACATTTGGTATGTGTATTATTTGATTTATGGCCTATGATAATCGATTGGATGTCGTTAAATAAATCAAT
This sequence comes from Gossypium rotundifolium, assembly GCA_025506655.1. NCBI lineage: Eukaryota > Viridiplantae > Streptophyta > Magnoliopsida > Malvales > Malvaceae > Gossypium > Gossypium rotundifolium. Next base: position 94,259,275 of record CP106729.1, on the reverse strand, counting down.
CAACATGATTTTTGTATATGCATATAAATGATTGGTATGGGTTGATGAGAGGAGGGGGCAGTAATATTCGTGTCGACGGACACCAGTGTTTTGGTAACACAATGTGACTACGGTCACGGAGGTTTGGTACCTCGGAGGTTTGGTACCTCATAGCGACTTGTCCACATGGTTTACACCACCGTGGGTTGGCCCCACTTTGAGATATGGGATTGTGCGCGGTGATTTGGTATCACACGATGGGTTGGCCCCATCACTTGATTTGTGACTTCGGTCACCAGTGTTTTAGTAACACAATCGTGTCTTGGACACCAGTGATTTGGTATCACATTTGTGACTATATGTCACCGGTGGTTTAGCACCACCGGTGGTTTGGTACCACACGGGGTAGAAAGGTGTTTGGTTGGCTAGGTTGGGTGCATATTTTAATGCATGTTAAATTGTTATAAATTGTGTATGTTGTTGAATTAAACCGGAAAAAGGGTTACACATTGGGTCTTAATGACTCACCTTTTTCCTTTAACATTTTTAGGTGATTCGTAGCTGCGGATAAGGAGTCGGATGAACTCGAGGTGGCCATGCGATAAAAATAAGGACTAGGTGGATTTTGGACTGTTTTATTTTATTATGGGTTTGATTTATTTTGTAATAAGGCCTCCTAGAATTATATTTTGGTTATTTATCTGTTTTGGATAATCTGTTTAACAACTTAATGACTTAAGAAAATGGTTACACATGTTTTATGAAAATTATATCGTAAAATGTTTTATTGTGCCATCGGTACACTTGAAATTGTAAACAAAAATGATTTAACAAATATTCTTAAATAAAATTAAGCATGGTTTTAAACAAAGACATTTAAATTGAATGGCATTTCAACAAATTTCAAAATCGGTCTTAAAATGGTTTCCAAAATGTTTTCTCTGTGGCATACCAAATTCGGTCATAATGTTGGGCCGGGTTTGGGGTGTTACAAGCAAACTCTGACAGAAAGGCACCATGTGTAAATGAAGGGGTGAACTTCACATAGTGACAATAAATGAACAGTGAAGCTAAAGCGTGACAAAATAGGTGGCGAATCTGAGATATGTGTTATAAAGATGTATAGATAGTACCCTGAAGTAAGGAGGATCTAGGCTAACTGTGTGTGAAGTAATAGGTGTAGTTTACATCGCCTAAAGGTCGTGGAAAAGTCAGTAAGTAATAAATAAGATTTTAATTCTATAAATAAGGTAAATGAAATGGTTAAGGACTATGTAAAGATAATATTTAAGAAGGGACATAAAATGTGAAGAGATATTAAGTATAGTGCGCTCAAAGGAAAGAAATGACAGTTTGAGTTTGGACCTCGAATCTGAAGCCTAATAGAGTGAAGGCTTAATGAACATTAAAGGAAGATAAGCCACGAAGGACCCTGAGAGGAAGACAAAGGTCTAATTTAGAGAAGAGTACAATCTATTAAAGAGGAAAACCCTTTCAAAGTAACTGCTAGAAGGAATAACGAAAAGTCAAAGGACACATGAAGGACATGCAAAGCACTGATTACAATTAATATAATGAATCAGGTATTTAAGGTTTAACTCACTAAGTTCTTGTAAACTTACTAAATTTATTTCCTATTTTAGGTTATGAAGGAGTATGCGTCGAGGGATGATGTCAGGGCTATGCTAAAAGAGAATGGCACAATGGGTTGTTCTGCATACAGAGGAAATTAAGTGTCATATTAAAGACTTTGCATTAGATCATTAAGTAACATTTCAATATGTACACAATAGGGCAAGAAACCTAAATATGAATTATTGAAATTTCATAGAATTGTAATGGTAACCATACATTGTACACACATAAGAAACTCTGTCATAGATAGAATTTTCTTTTACATAGGAAAAATGTTAGAAGAAAAGTTTAAGTTATATCTATATAAGGCGTAACACCCGTGATTTGGATCAGGTAGATTGGGTCGAATTGAGGGCATTACAAAAATACATGTGATTATACATCAAATAATAATAATTGTAGTACTGCATATATTAATTACAAGGAAATTCTAACTAATCTCATAACTATTTAAAACATTCCAATACATAGACTTTTGTGCAAAACTATTGACTACATTTATGCTGCCAACTTGTTTTGTATGCATAATAGCTCAATATGCCACTCCATTGGCGTAGTCCTAACATCGCCCCTCCTGACATAGACTCATCTCAGCTTACCTATAACATAATACACAGAGGTAAGTTCATACCAATTACCTAGTTCATGTTTGAACATTGTATATGGAAATTCAAATAGCTATCTTTTATGCTTATTTTTCTGCTTGCCTCTTGGTGAATACTTTTTAGAGTTCCATTCCTCATACCATAGGTTTTATATCCTACTCTGAAATCATGTCTTACCCCTCTCTTCCTCAATACATCTCTCATGTTCCTCGAAATGCACTTTCACAATTCCTTGCCCATTTCCTTTCCAGAGGTCCATATAGACAACCACTGCTATTCTTGAATACATACTCTAAGTCATCGTTCCTTCGGCAATTCATGATTGATCCCGTATACAAGTGGTAGATACCTATTTCAATTATTCAATTAGAATCCTCCTTGAAAGTCTCGTTGTTCCTCTATATATTTAATTTCACTTGTGAACCATGATGGCCACACCAAAACCATTTGATACAGAGTTTGCCACTGAAAGTCTCATCCATACACGCTAAGCATTTCCTTTCCAAGTTTGTTATGAGTATCATTACTTTAAATTTTTCCACGAAGACATTTCATTCAGATTATTGCCAAAAGTGCTTTTATTTCGTGATTCGCCACGTAGGCTTCCATTTCATAAATCACCACAAAGGTTTCCCATTTCGTAGGTCGCCACAAAGACTTCTTTTTTATAGATATCCACAAAGACTTTTTTTCCACTTACTTGCCACAAAGGTAGTCCTTAAGAATGTGCCATGAAGGCGTTCCTCACGGAGTTTGCCACAGATATTCATTTCATATTTCACAATGAAGGCTACTCTTTCATGATGTGCTTTACGATATGGATTCACCTAGACTCACACTTTGTGAGGCTTTTCCATCATCATCTTGGGAAAGGCATAAAACCCCATTGGATAATAACCAGCTTTTAGTTCTTTCCATATGATGCCAAAGCCCAGATATGGTCTTACACAATATAGTGTCATGGCCATGTACTTTTCCTTTCAGGGATTCATAATAGAGATCGTGTTTTTAGTCCCAAAGGACTCATTTAGACTCTACTATGGTGTACATACATAGACTCACTTGGCAAACTCTTCATACATTGACTTCATTCATTACTCAACACTCAATTCATACAGACACCCAAACTGTTTCACATCTCATGACATTTTCCAAACATACCCATACAACCATACTTTAACTTCATGATTCAAACCACTTACCAAAACTCTTCATATTTCTACATACTATACGTGCACAATCCATCAAACACACATGTAATAACATCCTCACCTTACCATACATTTCCAATTCAGTTACATAGTTCAATCACTATTCATATAAGTACTCATATGAACAACATACAAGTAAGAGTAGGCTTAGGGACTCACTTGATACTCACAAACAGCAACTTAATTTCCATATCTCAACATCTATCTAAAAACCTCAGCAAGCCACTACTTACAAAGTGTTAGAATACCATTAAAACTCATTCATATTATCTTTATCATCATCACATACCCAAAAAATCCTTGTGGAAAGCCTTACTTCACCATTTTCCTGTTCACCCTCTTAACAACTTATCACTATAGAAGTTAACATGCAACCATAGTACTTATCTAGGTTGCGAAATTATTTTTTTTTTAAACTCTGATCCTCAGTTTCAACTCAACAAAGAAGATCCATCCTTAGCTCCAAGGCAAATCAATCCTAGTATCTTAGAATGGAAGGAAGAAGATAACTCTCCTTTTTCCTTCTTGGAGATATTGAACCTCCATTAAAGGGGAATGCTGAGATTCAACTTCTATTCTATTTGTTTGTCATCTAATATTATTTTTTATTGTATTAATAAATTCCAAATAATGCTCTTCAGACCATTCAAATAATTTTATATGAATTTTATGGGTGTTCATAATTTTTTTAATATTCTTAGAGAATACTCTCTTTCTCATTATTATACTTTTTAAAGTAATCTTCTCTTTTTGTTTCTTTTTGTTGGAATAGAAGTGCTTTCTACACCATTCTTTATTGATCTGAAAAGATTTTTCTAGAAAAAAAATTTCTAAATTTTCTTCTAATCTTGCATTATTAGTCATTGATGAGTATGTTGGTGACATATTATGTAACAACCCAATTTCGGTGAAATCGGAACAGTGGTTTCGGGACCACAAATTCGAGCCAAAATTAAAATTTATTTTTATTTTAGTATATGGTTCGTAATATGATAGAAATGTCATGTGAAAATTTTGAAAAGAAAATTTTATGGATTATGTGCTTAATTACGAGAAAGACCAAATCGCATAAAATGAAAAAGTTGAATTATAGTAGCTATAAGGATTTAATAGCTATGGAATTCAAAACTTGATGTCCTTATATGGTAATTAGACCATTAATAAAAAGTTAGTAGATAATTTTTGGATGATTCATCCATGGAAATTAGAAAAAAGGCTAAGGACTAAATTGGAAATAAAATTTTTTAAAGATGATAAATTAATTAAATAGAAATAAAAATAATTTATATCATATTTTTCCCAAAAAAATACATGGAAACCCTAGGAGAGAGAGAAGAACTTTCATGGCATAATTGAGTACGTATTCAAGCCCCGTTTTTAGTAATTTTAATATTTTTGAAACCGGGACAGCTTAATCTATCTATTTGGGGAAACAATTTGAAAAGTTATCAAAGTATGAAAATTAGGTCATGGATGTATATGCTGAAAATTTGAAATTTATGGTAGAAAATGAAAGGTTGTTGATAGATAAACAACTTTTACAAAGTAATTTTTGATGAAAACATACATGATTTAATGACTAAAATGCAAAGTGGTGAAAAATGATGAAAATTTTTGAAATTTATAGAATATATGTGCTATAAATTTTATGTTGGAATTTCGGTTAGGCTTGGAATAGGGAGTAAATTGCAAAAATTTCATTTTCTGAGCCTAGGGACAAAATTGGAATTTATGGAAAAGTTAGGGGCAAAATGGTAATTTTGCCTAGAAATGTGATAAATTGATGTTAAATTTACTCATATAGATTCGGATAGGCCAAATTCGGAGTTAGAATAAGGAAAAAAGGAAAATGTCGGATTAGTAGATTATATGTACACGAACATTTGTCGAGGTAAGTTTGTGTAACTAAATTGTGTATATTTATATGCTTGAATTAAGTGTTATACTTGTGAATTGTATAAATATTATATGTATATGACAATGGAAATATACTTGACGAAGCCCGATCAATAATAAGGCCCGATAAATGATAAATGATAAAAATGTTACTAATGTACTTGAAATGAATATGGAACGTGTCTATTTGAACCATGTGAATATTATAAATGTATGAAATGTAACAGCCCGCTTATGGGTCAAATTGGAACAGTGATTTTGGGACCACAAATCCAAAGTAGAAATATTTATTTTATTACTATTTTAAGGTCTACAGCATGATAGAATAATTGTGTGAAAATTTCGTTAAGAAATTTTATCGATTGAGCACTCAATTTGACTAGAAGGACTAAATTCTATAAGTTAATGGTTTCTAATTGCTATGAAATTTTAAATTGGAAGTCCTTATGTGGTAATTAAACCATTGTTTAAATTGGTGGACAAAAAATGGACATGATTAGGTGAAATTTTAAAGTTATGCATTAAGTGTATTTTGGTAATTTGGTAAATAAAGAAAAATTAACCTACTAAAAGTGTCCATCTTCTTAAATTAGACCCCCTATAGTCGAAAATTTGAAGGAACCCATAGCTAGGGTTTGGCCAACTTCCAAGCTCGATCTTAAGTCCATTCTTGTTCCGTTTTTAATGATTTCTATGTTTTTGAATAACCTAATCTAGCTATTTCAAGGACTAATTTGTGAAAAGATACAAGTCTAAAATTTTACCCATGTTTAATATGTTTGTATTTTGATGTTTGATGGTAGAAAATGCATGTTAGTTGTTAGTTAAACAACATTTGTAAAGTAATTTTCGGTAAAAACGTCAAATAGTGACTTATTTGTTAAAGGTTATAAAATGTGTAGAAAAGTGAGAATAGATGAAAAATGTGGGCTGTTATGAGTACAAGTAATATTCGGCTAGGCTTGAGTTGGGATGGAATTGAATGAAATTCATTTTACGAGCCTAGGGACTAAATTGTAAGATGACGAAATGTTAGGGAAAAAATGTAATTTTTGTCATAATGTGTTTTTTTTGGACTATATTGAATAATGTGATGATTAAATAAGTTAAATGTGGTATTATAGATCAAGAAAAATGAAGTTCGGGTCTAGATCGGGGGAAAACAAAGTAATTGATTAATAGATTCTTTTCGCTGTTTTTGTAACCAAGGTAAGTTTGTATGTTAATAAGCACTATCATAATTGTATTTTAAATGCTTTAATTTTGCATGAATTGTTAAACGACTCTACAGACACATTTAACGACGTTTTGGCAAGCTTCCCAATCGAACCTTAGGAATAGATTAGGATACAAGTGACATATCACTAGGGTATTATGTTATATGATTCGGGTGATAAGTATATCGGTAGCTAAGTATACCAGCATATGTTGCGGTTACTTGACAGATTGTGTGATCAGCATCGTATAGCTACATCTTGACTTACAGCTTGTGTGAGCAGGCCCGTTGATAGCTCGAAAGCGAGCATTTATGTGTTATGAGATAGAGGTAGCAATGGATACATAAGTGGCACTTTGTGTGTAAGATTTTTTTAGTATCCGATATTATTATTTCGAGTGGTTCATTGGGTATGTCAAAGATGAGGATAAGTATGAAACGATTACGAGATGGTACAGGTATACGTATAAAGCTTACAATTATTAAATTCATGAAATGATGAATTCAAGGTATGTTTGTGATGGAATGAAACATGGTTATGAGATTATGGTATATTACATCGCCTTATATTATATTACTTGAATGCTAAATGTATCGTAAGAATTGCTTATTTCTTTCATACGAGCATACTAAGCTATATAGCTTACTCCGTTTTACTTTCCATGTTTTATAGTGTTACCAAGCTAGCTCGGATTGGAGATTTTCGGAGATCGCATCACACTATCAAACTGTCATTTTGGGTATCGATGATCTTAACATTTTGAGTATATGGCATGTATAGAGACTTGGTCATTTTGTTATATGTGTCATCATGATTTTCGCCAAATGTATTGGCTTGTAATAGTCAAAGGCTTGATTTGGTGTTTGGCCATGTAAATTGGCTCATGTTGGTTAAATTGATTGTAAGTTATATATATATATATATATATATATATATGTGTGTGTGTGTGTGTGTGTGTGTGTGCTTGTAAGTGCCAATGCCCCTTTATAACGCCCCAAATTTTAGGCCTAGAAGAAATAGGTTTTGAACAAGGGAATAGTTAGGAGACTGCACATAAATATTTAGTTGTGCAAGAAAGTGACATAAATTAATGTCTGCTTCAGTGGTTAAGTGATTTAGGAGTGTTTGGAAGTGTCTGAGAAGTTAGGGGTTCAAGCATTGGTTTATGTAAAATTTTTATTTTAAGTGAATAAAATCCTTGGATCTAGATAGTAGGTTCTTAAATTATTGTGGCTAAAATATGACACAAAGGAGTTGTTGGTCTAGTGGTAAGGGGCGTGTTGAGTGTACATAGGGTCTAAGGTTTGAGTGGTGGCGCATCAAAAGGGAGTATTTATTTTGCTACTTAATTCGTGTGGGTGGTAGAGTTGGATTGAAATACTGCTGAATGGAGTTTGAACTGGTCATAGAGAGAATTGAGGAGGGATATTTGGAGAGATTTGATGAGGGAATATTGGGATTTGGGGAGGTTGTTGTTATGAAGAGATAATAGGAGAAAATTAAGGGATAGGAAGTTGATAGAAAGTGTGTAGCCAAATTAGAGGAGGGATTTTTGGAATTTGGGGTTGTTACCGATTTGGTGAGAGTTAGAATTCGGGTTTTTTTTTCCTTTTCTTTCATTTTTTTGGTGGCTGAGTGAAACTTGGAGAGTTCTCTTCATTTCGGTTTTGGCCATAATTGTGTTTGTCATTATCCTTTGCCGAGTTTTGGTTTTTCCTTAGTACCGAATTTTGCTAGTGTTGTGAAGTAACTTTCTATTTTGGTGGCCTTTAATTTTCGTTTTGTTTGTTGATCCTCTTCTCTCTTTGCGGAATCTTTTTTGCTCTCTTCTAATTCTTGAGGTTCGGTTTCACACTTTTCTTTCAAATTTGGCAAAATACAGCTTCTCTCCTCCCTCACCATTTTTCTTTTTGGTTTTCTCTCCTAGCTGATTCTCCCTTTTTCTTTTTTTAAGCTCTGCCAAATACTCTCCCCTCTTTTCTTTTTCTTTGTTCTTTTCCTTGTTACATAGTTACTTTGGCTGAGCACCCATCGCACCTTTCTATTTTTGCTCTCGGCTTTAGCAAGGGTTCGTTGATCAATTGGGAGCGCACGGTTTTCTCTTCCTCTCCCTCAAGTGCTCTTCATTGGCCGAATACTGATAGATTAATCCTGATTCTTGGTTTTTTGTACGCTACATCTTTGATCTGCAATCTATTTTATCGTTGTTGGTAAGTGGTTATGGTATGATAAGGAGTCATCTGCTACTTTTTGAGAAACAGTATTGAGTGGTAAGTGGGGTGCAATTGAGATGGTTTGTCAAGTATGAGTCTAATATAGAAATGGTGACTTTTGTGTAGGTGGTGGTCATGGTTGATTAGCACATTGCCTGGGAATAAGGGTGCAATGATCATTTATTTTCGGAATAAGTGTTCGGAACGAGGAGAAACTGCAAATCGCATCAGGTGTGTAACAGTACTCTATAAACGGTAATCGGTGAAAAGTTCAAAAAAGTGTGTACTCACACTATTTTAACCGTAGGTCAGCAAAAACCAAAAGTGAAAAATATGGCATTTGATGCCGCACGGGCATGCGATCGCATGTGTGGTAATCCGAGCCCGTAGAATAGGGGCGTTTGTCTGTAGAGGCCACCATGAGCGATCTCATGGGCTTAGGCCGTTTTGGGCCATGTTGGGTCGAAATGATGACTGAAATACCCCCATAGGGTAAAATGAATGAAATACCCCTATAGGATAAAATGACTGAAATACCTCCATGGGGTAAAATGACTATTATACCCCTAAGAGAAGAAATGATTGTTATGGCCTTATGTTATGTATGACTGATTTGCTCTATGATATGTATGACTATGATTGAGCATGACATTTTGCATACACGTATAATATTATGTCACGACATATTTCATGGGGATGGGTTGTTATATTTGAAGGAAGTGTACTGTACTGATAAGGTCGCAGGAGTCGCCCAAGACGACTGTGGACCTACTAATGGATTTACTGGCAGCTTTGCTACAATACTCTTTAGTGCCACAACCAGTGCTAGTCTTGGTGTGTCTGGCTGAGTGGTTCGATTTTATCCCCACATGGTATGTTTGGCGGGACAGAGTGGTGTGTAGAGGCTGGATTGGATAGGATTTCTGACTGCATATCTGCAATGATTAATGATATTGTACGGTTAATGCATCGATTAATGATATTACATCTTTATTCGCATGCATGGTGATATCACATTGTTATGGGCCAAGGCCCCACTGATACTAATACTGAAATTGGGCAAAGGCCCTACTGATTACTGGCATTATGATGGGCTCAAGCCCAATCATTTACTGTTACAGGAAAGGGCTTAGGCCCACACTAAACTGGACTGTTATTGTAACGGGCTCAGGCCCAAACTGCATTTATCTACTATTTAATTGACTGTTTGCTTGTTAGGGGATTACACACTGAGTTTTCATAAACTCACCCCTCTGTTTTAATTTACCGGTAATCCCCAGTCGTAGGCGAGTCGGTGCTACGAGGGACTCGATGATGGCCACACAACCGTATCAACTTTTGTTTTTAGCTTTTGATTTATAAGTAACTGGTTTTGGGTATTTTTATGTAATAATGCCACTTTAAATTTATAAACTTTAAATTGGGGTTTTTATTTATTTAGTTTGATATAAACTACTAGTTGTAGAAAAAGACGGGTTTTCAAAAGGTAACTGTTTCTAAAGACACCACGTTTTTGCAACATCTCCTAAAAAACTTCCGTAATAAATGAGATTTTGAAAATTAATAACGTTTTAAAAGTGATTAGCTTTTAATGATGCACGCTTTGGAAACGAACAACATGTTTTGGAATCACCGTTTAATAACAAAATGATTAATTGATTTTGAGGATTTCAATGACAACAGGTTTTACGCTAAACACTTCAATGTGACACCAGCAAATTCGGCCATAACGTCTAGGCCGGGTTTGAGGTGTTACACCCTTGGTGATGTGGTTTATGTTGATTTGTTAAATGTTGATTGTGGCTTAATGACTTGTTGTGAAATGGATGAGTTTGGTTCATTGTTATGCTAGAGTATCTTGATAAGATAATGCAAGTTGAAGGTAGTCTCAGTGGTGTTTTTGAATGTGAAATTGGTACGTTTGATTTGGCATAATGAGATGTCATGAGCATGATAGATGATGGTATTGCATTGACATGTGTTGGCCATTATTGTGGATGTTTTGGTTGCCTAAGTATACCATGATTTATGCCACTAAATTTTTGTATGTGTATGTGTAAATGAGGGTGGCAAAGAGCTTGATAAATAGCCTTTATTTTGTCCACATGGGTAGACGCATGGGCTATAATAGCCCGATTTAGGGCCTAGTCGAAACAATGATCTCATAATCACTAATTTGAGGTTAGAGAAAATTATTTTCATGTTATGTTATGTGTTATAACATGATTATAATGGTGCATGAAAATTTTAGTGCATGAAAGTTCTATTTTATTTGCTAGAGGTGCCAAATAGCTATGAATTATAAGTTGGAGGTCCCAAATGTGCAAATTGCCCTTATTTAAGTGAGTTGGCCGGCCATACTAAAGCATAGGGGACAAGAGCATTTATTATGTTAAAAAGTTAGTGGTATTAGTTGGGAAAATGAATAAAATAAGATGATATAATAAAAATCTATCATCTTTTTCATTTATTCTCCTTCTCCACCGAAAATATCAGCCATAAAAGGGCTTTGGGAGCTTGAAATTTCAGCAACTTATTTTCTCTTCAAGTAAGTCCTTCTGATGCACTTTCTTGATGGAGATTGCATTTTTGGAGTCCCCAAAGCTTAAGCTAGCTAATGGGGGGATTAATTTGCAATATGGTAAAAAGTTTAGAGATTTGCCATGTGAGATTATAAGTTGTTAGCTGAGTTTTTATGAAAGAAAATGAATGATAGGATGATGAGAAACAACTTTTGTGAAAGGTGTTGCCATGAAAACACCTAATTGGGCCTATAATGCAAAAGTTGTAATTTATTGATTAAAGCATGAAATAGTCGAAATTAGAGATAGTTGTAAGAGGATTAAATGTTCAGCTAGGCTTGTTTAACAAGAAAATGTGATAAAAATTAATTTACAAGCCTAGGGGCAAAATCATAATTTTACCAAAGTGTAGGGGCAAAATGGTCATTTTTGCCTAAAGTGTGTATTATGGTATTTTATGATCTATAAATGAATAAATCAGTAAATTTCATTATGCTAGATCAAAGAAAACGGGTTTCGGACCTAGAACGGGTGAAAAGAAAAGTGTGGGCAAATAGTCATTTTCGGCTATTTCGATAATGAGGTAAGTTCACATGCAATTATTGAAATTATGTATGAGTTCATGTAAGTATTCTGATGTTCTATGGAATGTATATTCACTCTATGGATGTATTAAATACCCTTGGATGAAATGCATGAAGAATGTTGAGATGATAGTTAAAGTCTCGTATAAGACCATATTGGATTATGGCCTCGATGTAAGGATTCGTATAAGACCGTGTCAAGGACATGGAATAGATATGTTAATTCACGTAAGACCCTATCGGGGTATGATTTCTATGTGATTTCATGAGGATGAGACTTAAGAGAGTTATTTTATAACTTAAGTATTTCAGAGTATATGAGTAAGTAAAGAAAGTATGCGGTTGAGCTACGAAAGGCACAAGTATGTATTAGAATTGAATTGAGACGATTTTAATTTATATATATATATATATGATGAACCCCTATTGGGATATGGGAAATTAATGCACCTTGTTGCATGAGTTAGATTTATTGTTATATTGTGGGAATGCGACTAAAAATAGTGGAAAAGTTAAGTAAGAGTAGTAATGTGAGGGTGTTCTCGGATGAACAATTGAATTAAAGTATTACATGTGGATGACTATTTATGAATGTATGATAATGGTGGGCTAAGTGCGAAACCACCGAAAGATGAGTAGCTTATTAATAAGACTTCATGTGATGTCTTATGTGATTACATGATAATCAGTGCAGGAATGGATTCTTTTGTAAGCGAGCAATTAGCTCGTGATATGGTAAGAGATAAAATGAGTAAGCTTCTAGAGTGGTTGAGTAAGCAACCTTGAGTTAATGGGAATGACCCAGTATAATCTCTTGTGGTTATCTACATTTAATGAATATTAATATTTGCCAAATTATGCAGATGAACTTACTAAGCATTAGTGCTTACTCCTTTCCTTTTTTTTTTCATCTCTTATAGATTATGTTGACTAATACGGGTTGTAGGCCGCTGGAGATGTTTTCAAACTATCGATCAGACATTCAATTCGAGGTATCAAGTCCTTATGAGTCATGGCATATATAGGACTAGAATTTAAGGTTGAGTAAGTTATGGTTAATGTGCTAAACTATGTTGGCCAAAAAGGGTTTGTAGTTTAATTGTGTATAGCCGTTGATGATGGCTAAGTTATTGTAATTGTATGGTAGTAACACTTTATTTTCATGAATCAAATGTATGAATTCATGTGTTTTATTCGTTGATTTGAGACTTTATTGAATCAGTAAATTAATGTATGAAATGTAGGATGGAAAAGGGCTTGGTATATAGCCTCTAAGTGTCCACACGGTTAGACACACGGGCATATGTCTGGGCGGTGTGAACCCTGCACCTTATGATTACTTGTTAGAATAGGCCACGGGTGAATCCCACGGCCGTGTGCATGAGCCGTGTAAGACCTACGACTTGGGCATGGGCTTGTGCTCAGGCAGTGTCAAATAAGTCAGTAGATTCACACGATTGGGGGACACGGGCGTGTCAAGGCCGTGTCAAATAAGTCAGTAGCTCCACACGGTTGGAGGACACGGGCGTGTCAAGGCCGTGTCAGATAAGTCAGTAGCTCCCCACGGGTGGGAAACATAGGCGTGTTTAGGGGTGCACGGGCGTGCCCCAAACCCCATGGGCGTGTAACCTCTGATTTTGATAGAGGATTTTTGATAGGTTCTGAAAGTCCGAACAAGTGTTTATGGCCTCGTATGACCATGATACGTATGTCTAGACCAAGAAAGAAAGGTTTTAAGTCGAAATGAAATTTTATAGCCAAAAAGTACTTGATTAAGTAAGTTCAAGCATGGTAATGTCTCGCATCCAGTCTTAGCATCGGACTTGGGTACGGGGTGTTACATGGGCATGTGTCTAGGCCATCTGTCACACACGATCTATCCCATAGGTATGTGTTTTAGTCGTATGTCCCCCTGCACCTAAATTTGTAAGAAACAGAATGCTCAGAATTGAGCATACGAGCAGAGACACGGGCATGTGTCTCAGCCGTGTGAAGGACATGGCCTCAAGCACGGGCGTGTGTCCTGACCATGTAAAGTCTGTACATATTTTATGAAAATTAAATTAACCACACGACCTAGCACACGGCGTGTGACTTCAATTTTTCATGCTTTACAAGTCAGATAGTTACACGGGTTAGGGACACGGACGTGTGACCCCTGTACATGGCAAAATTTTTCTAAGTTCTCGATTTAGTCTCGAATCATTCTTAATGCATGTTTTAGGCCTCGTAGGCTCGTAGTAGGGTCTATATGATTGAATACAAATTTTTTTTTAATTTGGTTGAAAATTTAGGACTCGAAATTGTATGATTGTTTGTGATGTAAGTCCAGTAATGCCTCGTAACCCTATTTGGCATCGAATACTGATGAGGGATGTTACATTAAATACTCACATGCCTGATAATGCTTGGAAAATGTCAAATTCTGTTTGAATAAATGGAAAATTCGATAGATATGTGATTCCCCAAAATGAATGAGGTCCTGCATTTGTTGTTGGCGAAATTTAGCTCAGACGAGTAATTCCATTTACCTCATTATAAAAAGGATTTAGCCCTGACGAGTAATCCTGATATAAGTCCTCTCGAGCATATGTTATGGATTGGATTTAGCCCGGACGGGTAATCCAGATCAAGCTCTTTAGTGCATATGTCATAAAAAGGATTTAGCCTAGACCGGTAATCCTGTTGTATATATGTGTAGCTCGAGAGTGTACTCTCTGAAATAGTACCTTATGGGTACCATTGAATATGAATTGATGGATTTATTGATTTACTGATTTGTACACTTTGTATGTACTACCTATGTATCCATCGATATTCCAAATAAATTCAACAGGTAAAAATCTCTACATGAGAATATATGAATAAGAAATGAGATATTACACGTATTTGTCCTGGAATACATGAAAATGATGATATATGACAATTGATATATGAAAACATGAAATGATGGTATTTGTACTTGGAATTCATTTGATGAATATGTTCATCCTTGACTATAGACTTGTATACTTTGAGTGTATTACTACTCGTGTGACACTGATATTTCGAGTAATATAAGTAAAGTTTTGATATGAAATAATCTGAACTCGAGATGAGCTATTATGAAGTTATACTTGCAATATAAAGAGATGAACTATGCATGTTAAATGAACACATGTTGTGGAAAGCATATGTGCCTAGAAACTTGATTCTTGTTGAGCCCAAACATGTTTTGATGTTATTATGAAATATATTACTAACAAGGGCAGTGAGGGTATGTGTAGGGCTTAAGGTCAAATTGATTGAATATGCCTCACATAGTACCTCAAAATAGAATAAATGGTAGGTTAAGTACCAAGTAATACGAACTTACTCAGCGTGTAATGCTTACTTAGTTTTATTTCCCTGTTTTATAGTAAATCAGAAGCTCGTTGAATTGGAAGCTCGGCGGAGATCACTCACACTATCCATCGGCCTATATCGGTATATATGGTCAATCAGTTATGGTTGTAATGGCATGTATAGGTTATATTGGCCATATTGGCATGTAAATGTAAATGATGCTTGTAATCTAACCATTGGAATGGCTCGTAATGGTTTGTTTTGATATACTTGTAATGTCATACTATGGTAGTTACATATATGTTAAGTGGTTGATCAAATTATGTCTAACATATGGACTAAACCAAGGTAAGATTATAAACATGTATGCATGTAGTGGTATACCATGTTGAATAATAGACTTTGCTTAATTTGAATACTTGACATGGTTGGTATTTGGATGTGAATTTTGGTGTAGGTCATTGGTAAAATTTTGGGTGGAAAATGAAGCTAGGAATAGCTTTATTTTGTCCATACGGGCAGACACAAGGGCGTGTGTCTAGACCGTGTGTGACACACACAACCGGGTACATAGGCGTGTAGTTAAGCTGTGTGTCCCTTGCACCTTAAATTTGAGAAACATAATGCTCAGAATTAGCACACGGGCAGAGACATGGGCGTGTGTCTCAGTCGTGTAGGAGACACAGCCTTGAACAATGGTGTGTATCTTGGCTTTGTGAAACCTACACCTAATTTCGAAAGAATTTAATTAACTACAAGGCCTAGCACATGGGCATATGGCATGGCCGTGTGCACAAGTCAGAAAGTTACACGGGTTCGAACACGGCCTGAAGCACGGGCGTGTCCTAGGGTCACACGGGCGTGTCCCTCGGACCACACTGGCGTGTGAGCCCTGCAACTTGAATATTTTTTTGTAATTTCGCGAAAAATTCTTAGAATTTTTTATTAAGTCCCGACTCGATTCTAATGCTTGTATTGGGCCTCGAGGGTCCATTTAAGGGACGATATCAATAATCTCAGTTAATGAATAGTAATTTTTATGAATTATCTGAAAATGTTTTGAATGTTTCGGTAATACTCCGTAACCCTATTCTGGCGACTGATACAGGTTAGGGGTGTTACATATTAGGTGAGTTTTGGGTGCTCTCTTCCTATTTGGTATATAGATTGGGCTATATTTGAGAAGTTATCTATTCCTTGTAAATTGGTTCTAAGAGACAAAGGCTCTAGCAATCCTAAAGTCTGTCATTTGTATTTCGACTTTTGATTCTTCTGTTATATTTAACCTTCCAAAGGTTGTACTGGTACTTCCTATTTCAAAGGAATGTCTTGGGGCATTCTAGGTGGCTTATTGAATATTAATTCAACTGTGTCATCTTGGTGTTGAGAAATTTCACCTAAAGAAGTGTTTCTAATTAGGGTTGGAGCAACAGGATCTTTAGCACCTTCTAGTTTCCATTTGGTAAGGAGATTTATTTCATGGCATTGTATTGTGATTTGGATTGTAGTATGAGATTTTGAGGAATCTATTTCTATTAAAAGGGTTTCTCCTTTTAGGCTTTGGAGTAAAGCCTTGGTGTTGTCTACGGAATACATAACTTTGAAATGGAGTCGATAGAATAAAGTTAGTACTTTGGATCCAAGGTGCATTTTATAATTATGAGTCTGAATTTGAAGGGTCAATGATTTTAAAATGTTTTTATCAGTTAACTAAACCATAAAATTTGGGTAACAATTAAAATATATTGGGTCAGTACATAAACTTGTTTCTATTGTTCCTAGTAAGGAAAATTTCTAATATTTTATGTCTTTGGTCTCTTAAGACAATTAAAATTGAGATAATTTTTGTGGCTTCAACATTAAGTGGTTTGACATCGACTTGAACTAATCTAAAATGGATGTATTTATAATTTTGTTCTTTGAGCTTATTAATGACAACTCTATCTAAAAATCAGATAGTTTCATATTCTTTTTGAATTGGTAAACTGTTTTCTTTTGTTTTTTATAACATAACTACAAAAAGGCATTTAAAGTTTTAAAAGTTATTTTCTTATAAATTTCGCTTGTTGAAACTCTCGGTAGAGTCTAATTATCAAATCATTGGGGAACATTTTCATAATGTTAATTTTGTTCATTAACGGTATTATTTGAGGTTTGTTTTCGTATTTTTTACAAGGGATTCTACTATCAGACTTTCTAGGTTACTAAAATTGACTACAGTGATACTCTATCCTTAACACGCCTAACCCATGACTAACCAAATTGTGTATCAATACTCACCAAAAATATTGATATATTAATAAGACTATTAAATGAGAACTCAGAAATAATAAAAACAAATTTGAAGATTTTCAAAACTTAGAATTATCGTGAGTGCGAATTTAGTTAATTATTAATTTAATTAAATTAGAGATAAAATAATTATTTAATATTGTCATTTAATTATTTCATTTTAGTGATAATACTAAAAATAATATTTATCTTTTAATTAATTTAAATTAATAATTAATCAAAAAAATTATGATACAAAGATGATATCATCATATTCACCCTAATAACTTTGACTTATAATAATTTTAACTTTAACTCATGATGCTTTGTAATTAAACCGTAAATTTTATTCTTCTACATACAGAAATGGATTAAGTTTTGTGATATCTAGGAACAAGGTCTTTGACACGAAAAAGGGTGATTACGTGAAATGCACATGGTTTGGATCCGTAATGAAGTTTGAGCATGTGAAGGGCTGAAAGTATCTGGTGAGGAGGGGGCACGTGCCATGTGGAATTACAATGGGCGGCTCCCATCGGAAAAACAGGAAGCGTTCTGTTTCAGTTTTGGTGTTAATTGATGGGGCAGGAAAGGGACTCGTCAGTGTCACTGTGGGTCTTCCTTTTTCCTTTTTGTTAGCCTTTCACTGCATGATGATTGTATCTCGTCCTTAGCCCAATAATGTTTGTTTCTAGCGGCTGCGACTGCGACTGCGACTGCGACTCTTGTAGTATACACTCATTATCTCAAGATAAAAGAAGTTCCTGACATTTGATTTAATATAAAGTACAAAATATTTTATATTAATTTTAAATTTAATATCCGAATTGTTTTTATTTTTCTTTATATAAAAAATATGAAATAAACTGCTTTTATTGTCAATATCTAGTAAAAATACGAGCAACTCCAACCAGTAGTATGGAGAAAGCCGATGGTACATTTTCAAACCCAGTCAATGAGGTAAGTTCCTTTCCTAAAACAATTGGCAAACTAATCAAGAACCTTGTTAACAGTTCTTCAAAAAAAAAAAAGAAAAACGTAAGTTCAAGGGGTCAATAACAGTAAAAAAATATTTTTCAATCGTAAGGGAATCCCAACTGTTAAGGCTTTTCGTAGACAGAATTGGTGAGATCTTTGTTGTAGGATTCCAATATGATTGAATGCCATTGTCGTCTTTTGGCAAGAAGGGAACCAAGCCTTTAAGCCAAGGCTTCAGCCATTTGGATCGAGGGGGCTCGTACAAGTGTGTTTATTCCATTGCAATCGCGAGCTACTGCCACTATTCCTATTAGAAAAGATTTGGAGTCCTAAGAAGCATCACAATTACTTTTAATAGTGTTTGAGGCAGGGAATTACCCTGAAGCATTAGAAATTTCACTCAATTGTATTCAGTCATAGAGAAAAGATTGTATGAAATAGTGATACTATGTCATCTGTATCCATTTTTAATAATTTTATGCCACATCAATATTTTCATTCAAAATTTCAGGATTTTTATCTTGAAAAAAATCAAATCCAAATTAAAATCTTAATTTTCATGCTAAAAAAAATCAAATCCAAATTAAAATTTTGATTTTCTATCTTGAAAAAAATCAAATCCAAATTAAAATCCTAAAATTCAGGATGAAAATATTGATATGGCATAAAACTATTGGAAAGGGATACAGATGACATGGCGTCACTGTTTCATATAATCCTTTCTCTAAGTCTCATGCACCATTTATGAATAATAACATGACACAACCAGTGGCGAAGCCAGGAGGCTGGCATGAGCCCCGGCCCCCCTAAAAAGTAAAATTTCTATTTAGGCCTTTAAAATTTTTTAAAAATTTTAAATTAGTAAAGATACAATTGCACTTTGGCCCCCTAAAATTATAAAAATTTGATTTAATCATTTACAAATTAGAAAGATATAAACTATAAAAAATTAAAATTTCATCCGGCTCCCCTAGAAAATTGCCTTGGCTTCGCCCCTGGTCACACAACATCATTAAATTAAACAAAAAAATATGAAAAACTTGTAAATAAATAATAATTTTGTTTAAACATAATTAAATATTAATCGTAATCGTTATAAATACATATTAATAACTCAGATTTAGGATTTTAAGTTTAAGGGTTTAAGTTCTAAGGTTTTAAGGTTTAAATTTATTTATAATTAATTATTATTTAATTATGTTTAAATAAAATTATTAGTATTTATTTATAGACCCTCCACTATTTTTATTTTTTAATGATGATGTTTCATGTTATTATTTATCGATAGTGCATGGAACTTATGCATTGGTTGTAGATCAAACATTCTTCCTATTATTATTAATTAATTTCAAACCATCCCATTCATTATTTATTGAATGATATTTTTAAATATACCTATTTTCACATGCATATGTGTGCGAATAATTAAGTTGGTAAAAACAAGTTAAATCTTTTAATTATAAAATCATTTAGAAAATAAAGACTAACATAAACAAAATCGATTTATTTTCTTCTGCCCAGTTGATGAAGCAGTTTGGAGAATGTCATCCTTTAGTTTAAGTCCAGAAATGGAGGATTTCTGTAGCTTTGCACGTTGGTGATTAGACATTAACAAGTTGCTCTAAGCAAATGTACTAGCAAAAGTCTGTTGGAACCTTTAGAAATAAAAAAATTGAATTGATTTTTTTCACAAAAAACAGCGAACCTGCTGTTGTTTGAAATCGATGCGGGACAGCCCTTTTATGACTGAGAGAAAAGATTGTATGAAACAGTGACGCAATGTCATCTGTATCATTTTTTAATAGTTTTATGCCACATCAATATTTTCATCCTGAATTTTAGGATTTTAATTTGGATTTGATTTTTTTCAGGATGAAAATCAGAATTTTAATTTAGATTTAATTTTTTTCAGGATTTTAATTTATATTTGATTTTTTTCAGGGTGAAAATCAAGATTTTAATTTGGATATGATTTTTTTCAAGATAAAAATCCTGAAATTTAGAATGAAAATATTGATGTGGCATAAGACTATTGGAAAGAGATACAAATGACATGGCTTCACTGTTTCATACAATCCTTTCTCATGAGACTTATACACCGATGGTATATCAAATATTATTTCATAATAATAACATATGAAATATGTATGGTATTAAATTGAAAAATTAGATTAAATTGTGAGTAAAATAAAATTTAAACACATAAATATATCAAATTAAGAATACTAAATGAATACAATTGTTAATCTGTGAGGTGGTGTTGATTTAATTTGTGACAAGATTTTAATTAACAACATTATTAATATATAAAATTAATGGATGTAATAAAGTGTGCATAATAAAATTAAGGTTTCATTCTTTCTTGCATGTAACTGAATTGTTGCGACACCAATTGAGGATTCTAGGAACCCTCGTCAGTTAGGGGTACTAGCATGAGTTTTGTTGATCATCATTGGGGTTGAGCTCATTAGATGAAGGCATTGTAACAACTTGAAATTTAGTGGTGTCAGAAATTATGGTTTCGGGACCCCGTTTCCGTAAACTAAGTCGGCAAATACTAAATAGAGATATTTACAGAGTTAGTGAATAAATGATGTAAAAAAATTAATGTCAATAATGACAATATAGAACGATCGCAAAGCAAAAAGAAAGAAAAATAAGAACACATAAATTTTACGTGGCAACCCTTTCGGGAAAAAATCACAGGGAGAGGAGAAGAAAATTCACTAATGTTGAAATTCGAATTATACAAGAGGAGTTTCAACTACATCTATTTAAATGTTGAAAACCTTATTCTAATCAATGTCAAATAGATTAAGTGAAATAAGGTTGAAAAGCCTTGGTGATGTGGTTTATGTTGATTTGTTAAATGTTGGTTGTGGCTTAATGACTTGTTGTGAAATGGATGAGTTTGGTTCATTGTTATGCTAGAGTATCTTGATAAGATAATGCAAGTTGAAGGTAGTCTCAGTGGTGTTTTTGAATGTGAAAATGGTATGTTTGATTCGACATAATAAGATGTCATGAGCATGATAGATAATGGTATTGCATTGACATGTGTTGGCCATGATTGTGGATGTTTTGGTTGCCTAAGTATACCATGATTTATGCCATTGAATTTTTGTATGTGTATGGGTAAATGAGGGTGGCAAATAGCTTGATAAATAGCCTTTATTTTGTCCACATGGGTAGACACATGGGCGTGTGTCTAGGCCATCTGTCACACACGATCTATCCCATAGGTATGTGTTTTAGCCGTATGTCCCCCTGCACCTAAATTTTTAAGAAACAAAATGCTCAGAATTGAGCACACAGGCAGAGACACAGGCGTGTCACAGCCATGTAAGGGACACGTCCTCAAGCACGGGCGTGTGTCCTGACCGTGTAAAGTCTGCACATATTTGATGAAAATTAAATTAACCACACGGCCTAGCACATGGGCGTGTGACTTCAATTTGTTCATGCCTTACAAGTCAGAGAGTTACACGGGTTAAGGACACGGGCGGCCTGCTCGCACGGGCGTGTGACCCCTGTACATGGCAAAATTTTTCTAAGTTTTGTAAAAATTTCCTAAGTTCTCGGTTTAGTCTTGAACCATTTTTAATGCATGTTTTAGGCCTCTTAGGCTCGTAGTAGGGACTATATGATTGAATGCAAATGTTTTTTTTTTTTTTAAATTTGGTTGAAAATTTAGGACTCAAAATTGTATGATTGTTTGTGATGTAAGACTTAACGTCAATAATGACAATATAGAATGATAGCAAAGCAAAAAGAAAGAAAAATAAGAACACATAAATTTTACGTGGCAACCCTTTTGGGAAAAAATCACGGGCAGAGGAGAAGAAAATTCACTAATGTTGAAATTCGAATTGTACAAGAGGAGTTTCAACTACATCTATTTAAATGTTGAAAACCTTATTCTAATCAATGTCAAATAGATTAAGTGAAATAAGGTTGAAAAGCCTTATTCTAATCAATGTCAAATAAAAGAAGTATAGTTCTATATGGATTTTACTTTTATTTTATTTTAACAAGGATTCGAGTCACTCAACTCTGAAAATCTCCACCTTGACACGAATTCTCAACGAACAAGTTCTTCACCACGTACTCTTAACGAACAAGTTCTCTACCTCTTCCACGAAACCCCTTAAAGGGTGTTCTTCAACAATGAATACCAACCAAGTCCAAGAATTGCTCAAACTTGGTTATAAAAAGTGACTTAGTAATCATATCTGCAGTATTTTCATGTGTACTAACTTTGCTCACAATAATATCTCCATGAGCAATAATATCACACAAAAAATGATACCAAACATCAATGTGCTTTGTTCTCTCATGAAACATTCGATCTTTCGTAAGGAAGATGACACTTTGACTATCACAAAACATTGTACTGATCTGATGGTCTTTACTAAATTCACCAAAGAGTCCCCTTTAACCAAATAGCTTCTTTACAAGCCTCAGTAATCGCCATGTACTCAGCTTCAGTAGTAGACAAAGCAACTGTAGTTTGCAAAGTGGCTTTCCAACTAATTGCGCAACCCCCAATAGTAAATACATACCCTATTAAAGATCTTCTTTTATCAAGGTCTCAAGCAAAATCAGAATCAACATACCCAATGACTTCATCTCTAGTTCTTCTAAACTGTAAGCAAACATCAGTAGTACCTCGTAAGTATCTAAAAATCCACTAAACTAATTTCCAGTGTTCTTTACCGGGATTCACCATGTATCTACTAACTGCACTAACTGTATATGATAAATTTGGATGTGAGCAAACCATAACATACATGAGAGATCCCACTGCACTAAAATATGAAACATGTGACATGTAGTCAATCTCATCATTTGATTTTGGAGACAGACCTGATGAAAGTCTGAAGTGGGCTACTAATGGAGTACTAACAGGCTTGACACTTTCCATATTGAACCTGCAAATAACTTTCTCAATGTACCCTTTTTGACTTAGGTACAATTTACATGCTTTTCTATCTCTAAGAATATCCATCCCAAGTATCTTTTTTGTTACTCCCAAATCTTTCATATCAAATTCTTCACTAAGCTAGGCTTTGACCTTTTTTATCCCTCATTTATCTTTGGCTGCTATCAACATGTCACTAATATAAAGGAGTAGATATACAAAAGAACCATCACTGTTTTTTCTTAAAATTAACACAACTGTTAAAGTTGCTTCTTCTGAAATCATGAGTAGTCATAAATGAATCAAACCTCTTGTTCCTCTGCCTTGGTGACTGTTTCAAGCCATCAAGGGACTTTTTCAACAAACAAACCTAGTCATCTTTTTCTAAGACTATAAAACCCTCTGGTTGTTGTATGTCAATATCTTCCTCAAATTCTTCATGTAAGAACGTTAATTTTACATCTAATTGCTCAAGCTCCAAATCATTCGTGGCCACAATACCAAGCAAGGCTCGAATCGAACTATGTTTCACAATTGGAGAAAACACATCTGTGAAGCCTACACCTAGAATATGACTGTAACCTTTTGCAACCAGCCTTACTTTATATCTAGGTTTTTCAACTCTTGGAGTCTTTTTTATTTACTTGAACACCCATTTACATCGAACAATCTTTTTACCCTTAGGAAGCTTTATTAAGTCCCATGTTCTATTCTTATGGAGCGATTTCTTATCTTTTTGTATGGAAAACATCCACATTCCTGAATCTTCACAGCTAACTGCCTCAGAATAAGTGGATGGCTCTTAATTTGCATCTATATCTTTAACCATGTTTAAAGTATAAGCAACTAGTTCAACCTCAGCGTACCCTTTTGAATGTTTAATTTCTCTTCTAAGTCTATTCTGGGCAAAAGGATATTGTAGTGCTGACTATGGTGAAGAAGCAACTTTACTCTGAGTTTCTATTTTAACCTGAGAAGTAGACTCTATTGTAAATCCTAGATCAATTTGAAGCTCCACTTGCTTCATATGTGTGTTTGAACTTTGTTGGTCTTTATTGGAAGAATCTTTAAGAGGTAAGTTAAGCAGCATAGCAGTTTTATCAAAAATAACATCTCTGTTAATTACAACTTTCCTCGTTTCAAGACACCATAACTTATACCCTTTAACACCAACCTTATAACCAAGAAAAACACATTTAGTAGATCTAGGCTCCAATTTCCTATTATTAACATTAGCATACGTGGGACACCCAAAAATTTTCAAATTAGAATAATTAACAAGATTACCAAAGCATATCTCTTGTGGAGTCTTTTTCTCAACGGCAACGGATAGAGACCAATTAATCAGAAAACATACAATAGAGGTCGCTTCAGCCCAAAATGACTTTGGTAAATAAGCATTTGGCAATAAACATTAAACATTTTCCATGATTGTTCTATTCATCAGTTGTGCAATGCCGCTTTGCTGTGGAGTATGACGAACTGTTAGGTGTCTCATTATCCTTTCTAATTTGCACAATTCATTAAACTCATCAGAATGGAATTCCAAGACATTATCTGTGCGGAGGTGTTTTATCTATTTTTCCTGTCTTCTTCTTGATCATAGTTTTCCAAAACTTAAATGTAGAAAATATATCACTTTTCTGCTTCAAGAAGAATGCCCAAACTTTTCCAGAAAAATCATTAATGATCGTCAGCATATAATTAGCGCCACCTTTTAAAGGCACTCTAGATGGTCCCCAAAGATCAGAATGAATATGATCTAGCATTCTCTTCGTGTTTTGGATTCCTCTTGTGAATCGAACTCTCTTTTGCTTCCCAAAAATGCAGTGCTCATAGAACTTAAGTTTGCTAATGCCTTGTCCATCAAGAAGTCCTCTTTTGCTTAATTTTGTCATGTCATTCTCACTCATATGCACTAGATGCATATGCCAAAATCTAGTAACATCATCATCATACGAAAAGGAGAAAGTGACGGCTGCATCACCAGTAACATTAGAACCTTGCAACATATATAACTTGGTAGTCTTTCTTTATCCTTTCATCACAACGAGGGAACCCTTGCTAATATTTAGAACCCCACTTTCAGCTATGTACATGTGCCCTTTTGAATCAAGAGTACTCAATGAAATAAAATTCCTCTTCAATTCTGGTACATGTCGTACACCACTAAGTATTCTAACGACTCCATTGAACATCTTAATTTTGATCATGCCAATACCATTGATCTTGCATGAAGCACTATTTCCCATCAAAACAACATCTTCAAACATTGTTTCATATATTGTAAACCAATCCCGATTAGGACTCATATAGAAGTTGCAACCAGAATCGAGGATCCACTCCTCGCTCACTTTAGAGTTGTCGGAAGAAGCAACTAGGAGTTCACCATCATTATAGTCTTCTACAAAATCAGTTTCACTCGATTGTTCTAATTATTTTCCCTTTTGATTTGCAGCCTACCCTTTGATTTTGTTCTGCAACTTATAGCACTCAAATTTAATGTGCCCTTAGAAGTTACAAATTTTACATTTGTTTAAAGATCTCGATCTACTTTTAGATTTACAATGAGTATTTCGTTCCTATGTTCTCCCACGATTATCACTAATATTTCATTCTTATCTCCCATGAACAATGAGACTCTCTCCTTGAGAGTCGGATCCAACTACATGATATTTCATCTTGTCATACAAGGTTAAGGAAGCATAGACCTCATCAACTGTGAGAGATTCACGGCTATACAAAATCGTATCTCTAAAGGTTGAATAAGACAGGGGCAATGGATAAAGTAGAATTAACCCTAAATCTTCTTTATCATACTAAACCTTCATGGCCTCTAGATCCGAGAGAATTTATTTAAACACAGTTAAGTGTTCATGCACCTTCCTCCAAATGATGAGCATAAAGACGCTACTTCATATGCAACTTGCTAGTTAGGGTTTTCGATATGCATAACTATTGTAGCTTTGCTCATAATGCAGCAGTGGTGTAACACCCCTTACCCATGTCCGATGCAAGGACAAGATACAAGGCATTACTGTACTTAACCTTACTTGAACATGCATTTTTGGGCTATAAAATTTCGTTCCAACTTAAAACCTTTCCTTATTAATCATAACGTGTACATTATGGGTCCTCGAGGCCCTAAACTTCCTTCCAGGAAGTTTCAGAGTTCATCCGAAAACTTTGGTACTCTTTAAAAATTTTTGCTCAACAAGGGTCACACGCTCGTATGACATGGGACACACCCGTGTGGGTAGGCCGTGTGATCTCACACGCCCATTTCCCTAGCCCATGTGGAATTTATTTTCTTTTCGAACCTATAGGAAATTTCACACGACCAGACACACGCCCGTGTCAATAGCCCGTGTCTAGGCCATGTGAATCAATAGCCCGTGTCCTTCACATGGCCTAGACATGCCCGTGTCCTTCACCCATGGAGCTCTCTATTTATGATGTCATCAAACCCTTAATAGCACACGGCCAAGGCACACACCCGTGTGGTGGCCTGTGTGACCCGTGTGACGAATCGAATTCTCGAAATTAAAATGCAAGGGACACACGGCCTATCAACACATCCATATGGGTTGACCGTGTGTCACACACGGCCTAAACACATGCCCGTGTGTCTACCCGTGTGGACAATTAGGGGCTATTTTCCAAGCCCCTTTGCCACCCTAAAACTTAAAGTAGTTCATTTCATCACAAGAAGAGCATAATATGACAATATCAAACTATGAAGAACCCTTAAATTATCACTCATTTCATCCACATTTTACTCAATATCTTGCATGAACATTCATTTCATTATATCCATCAAACTTGGAACATGAACTTGACAATATTGGCCAACTCATCATGGCCATTTACAAAAATGAATGTGAAGCATTAATAGCCAACACTTTGGCCTTCAAACATAACATGACACAAAACGATCAAGTTTCCTATACATGCCATACTCAAAATGAATTAACTTTACAATACCAAAAGAACGACTGATAGTGTGATTCGAGCTCAGACGTTCTATGATCCCCGAGCTAACTTGGCGAAACTACAAGGAAAAGTGAAAAGAGTGGGGTAAGCATATAGCTTAGTAAGTTTGCATGAAATTCTAAAGCAACATAATTGCTCAAACCAAATTCATCCTTTTCATGAAACAATAGCAACATATGTCTCAAATGCTTAAACATACTTACTCACATTCATTCTTACCCATCTCATATCACATTATGATTTAGTAACTTGTACTTACACTTAATCACATGGCTTAGCACATATGCTAACATAAACATAAACTCAAATCTTTATCATTTTTATTATGAATGAAACTTAAGGTCATCCATAAACAGATTTGGCTCTATACCATTTCACATACTTAACTCTTTTGCCTATGAACGAATCAGATTATCGTAGGATATTAAACTCATCATGCATAAATCTTTATGCCAATGCCATATCCTGGATATGGTCTTACATGGGATCACCCCTTGATGCCAATGCCATATCCCAGATATGGTCTTACACGGGATCTTATAGCTCGATGTCGATGTCATATCCCTGATATGGTCTTATACTAGATAGTACATGAATGTCGATGCCATGTCCCAGGCATGGTCTTATACGAGATCTTCTTTTGGTGTCGATTCCATATCCCAAACATGGTTTTACACGGAACCTTCTTTATTCAATGCTAAACATGGGTAACCTTATTATTCCAAATCTTTATTCAGGATTTCACATAATTTATTTTCACCATTTCCTCATTGAGGCTTCATCGCTCGATTATTCATAGCAATAACATACATTGTCATAATATTAAGTAGTTTCAAACATCAAAACATTATGAAACTTCAACTTCATACAAACTTACCTCGATTCTCAAAATGTGTATCGATGTTCGATTTAGTCCTCGATTTTGTTCTTGCCTCAGTTTCGATCCGGGCTTCGTGTTTCTTGATCTATAATAACAATTCCATTTGTTAAATACACACATTAACTAAATCAACTCATAATTCATATTTTGGAAAAATTATAATTTTACCCCTAAACTTTTACATAATTACACTTTTGCCCCTAGGCTCGTAAAATGATTTTTATTCAACTTTCTTGTATTTAAAGCCTAGCCGAATCATATTCTCAACTATAGAAACCTTCAATTTCTACTATTTCACTCATGTATGACCATTTTCATAACTTTTACAATTTGGTCCTTACATGCATTTTTCATGAAAATCACTTAAAAAATATGTTTATCATAAATCAAACTTTCATATTCCTCCATAAAACATCAAAATACATGCATGTCACACATGGGTAAATTTTTGAACATGAACCCTAGCTTAAAATATAGCTAGTAATAACTAAACCGAGCTACGAGGGTTTCAAAAATACGAAGAACATTAAAAACGGGGCTAGGATGCACTTACTATCAAGCTTGGAAGTTGAAGAAATCCTAGCTATGGAGAGCTTGAGAATTTCGGCTATAGTGAAGAAGATGGACATCAATTTTGGCTTTATTTTCCCTTTTAATTCTTTTATTAACCAAATGACCAAAATGCCCTTAATGGTCCTTTCTTGAGATTTTTCCTTCTCATGTCCATTTTTGTTCATCATCAAATATAATGGTCTAATTGCATAATAAGGATCTCTAGTAATTTTCATAATACTATTTCATACTTAAATATTATAGAATCTCATATTTTCCATTCTTTGCAATTTAGTCCTAATGGATAATTTAATTACTAATTAATAAAATTTCTTCATGAGATTTTCACACAATCATGAAATCACCTCATAAACCTTATAGGAATCATAAAACTCATATTTTTACTTTAGATTTGTGGTCTCACACCACTATTCCGACTAGGCCCTAAGTCGAGCTGTTACAATTCTCCCCCTTAGGGATTTTCGTCCCCGAAAATCTTACCAGTGAAAAGGTTTGGGTACTGGTTTCTCATAGCCTCTTCGGCCTCCCATGTAGCCTCTTCTACCCTATATCTTTGCAACAATACTTTCACGAGAGCTAAACTCTTATTTCTCAACTGTTTGACTTCCTGTGCTAGGATCTTGGCTGGTTCTTCACCATAAGTCATGTCGAGTTGAATCTCAACCTCTGTCGATGTGATCACATGCGAAGGGTCTGATCGGTAGCGTCGCAACATAGACACATGAAATACATCATGAATCTTTTGTAACTCAGGTGGCAAAACCAATATATAAGCTACCGGCCCTATCCTCTAGGTGATCTCATATGGTCCGATAAAACGCAGACTCAATTTGCCTTTTTCGGCCAAATCTAGAAACTTTTCTCCATGGTGATACTTTTAAGAATACTCTATCACCGACTTAATACTCAAGTTCTTTCCTTTTCAAATTCGAATAGGATTTTTGTCGATCAGAAGCAGCTTTTAACCAATTTCGAATCACCTTTACTTTTTCTTCAGTTTCTCTAACCAAATCAACCCTATGAATCTGATTTTCCTTAAGTTCAGTCCAATATAAAGGCGTTCGACACTTACGCCCATATAAAGCCTCATAAGGCAACATTTTCAAGCTTGACTGAAAACTGTTATTGTAGGCGAATTCCACCAACGGTAGATATCTTTCCCAGCTGCCTTGAAATTCAAGAACACAACATCGAAGCATATCTTCAAGTACTTGTATCAACCTCTCCGACTGACCGTCAGTTTGGGGGTGGAAAGCCGTACTAAAATTCAACTTTGTGCTCAATGCCTCTTGTAATTTTTTTCTAAAATCTGGACGTAAATCTCGGATCTCTATCCGATATAATCGATAATGGTACTCCATGAAGCCTTACTATCTCTGAAACATACAAGTTTGCTAACTTTTCAAGTGAGTAATCAACTCGTACAGGTATAAAATGGGCTGACTTCATAAGCCTATCAACTACAACCCATACAGCATCTTTCTTACTCGGTGTCAACGGTAAACCCGTTACAAAATCTATGGTAAATTGGCCCCATCTCCACTCAGGTACCATTATAGGTTGAAGCAAACCGGAGGGTACTTGGTGGTCGGCCTTTACTTACTGACAAATTAAGCATCTTGATACAAACTCAGATATATCTTTCTTCATGCTCGGCCACCAATACCATTTCTTCAACTCATTATACATCTTGGTGCTACTCGGAAGTACAGATAGGCATCCATTATGCACCTCGTATAAAATTTTCTGGACAAGTTCATCATTCCTTGGCACAAAGACCTTGTCTTTGAACATCAAACACCCATCTGAACTTATTTGAAAATCGGACTCAACACCCGACTCGCATTGAACTCTTTTGGCTTGTAAGTTATTGTCATCTTTCTGTGCCTCATAAATCTCTTGGAGGAACATCGGTTTAGCCCTCAAGTCAGCTAGAATTTAACCGTCATCAGATAAACCCACCCATGTATTCATAGCCCTCAAATCAAATAGGGATTTCCTACTCAAAGTATCAACGACTACATTCACCTTTCCCGGGTGGTAGTTAATGAGTAACTCATAATCCTTTATCAACTCTAACCATCTTCGCTGCCTTAGCTTCAATTCTTTCTAAGTCATTAAGTACTTTAAAATTTTATGATCGGTGAATATTCGGCATCTCTCACCATACAAATGGTGTCTCCATATCTTTAGCAAACACAATGGTAACCAATTCTAAATCATGCGTCGGGTAGTTCTTCTTATGTAGCTTTAACTGTCTAGAGGCATATGCTATCACCTTTCCTTCTTGCATAAGTATGTAACCCAATCCACTTAAGGATGTATCGCTGTAGATTACAAATTCCTTCCTCGACTCAGGTTGTACTAGAACTGAAGCCTCTATCAACATTGCCTTTAATTTCTCAAAACTCTGTTGGCACTTTTCCGTCCATTCAAACTTTTCATTTTTCTATAACAGTTTCGTCATTGGAGTCGCTATCATGGAAAACCCCTTGACGAACCGCCTATAGTAACCAGCTAAGCCCAGAAAACTTCTAACCTCTGATACATTTTTTGGCAGTTTCCAATAATAATAGCCAAAATCTTACCTGGGTCAACTCGAACCCCATCTCCCGAGACAATGTGTCCCAAAAATCTAACTTCCTTGAGCTAGAATTCACTTTTACTAAACTTGGCATACAACTGATTATCTCGTAGAATTTGCAAAACTGTCCTCAAATGCTTAGC
Organism: Gossypium rotundifolium; assembly: GCA_025506655.1. Taxonomy (NCBI): domain Eukaryota; kingdom Viridiplantae; phylum Streptophyta; class Magnoliopsida; order Malvales; family Malvaceae; genus Gossypium; species Gossypium rotundifolium. Next base: position 94,227,746 of record CP106729.1, on the reverse strand, counting down.
GTGCTCATGCTCATCCCGAGAATATATCAGTATATCATCAATAAAAACCACAACAAACTTGTCCAAAAAATGGCCAAAAGATGCGGTTCATTAAATCCATAAACACCGCAGGGGCGTTTGTTAAACCAAAAGGCATGACTAAAAATTCACAATGCCCATACCTTGTCCGAAATACTGTTTTCGGTACATCTGAATCATTTACTCTCAACTGATAATAGTCGAACCTCAAGTCTAACTTAGAGAACACCGTGGCTCCCTTCAATTGATCAAAAAATTATCAATCATTGGCAACGGGTACTTGTTCTTCACTATTACCTTATTAAGCTGTCGGTAATCTATGCACAATCTCATGGAGTCATCTTTCTTTTTCACAAATAGCACTGGGGCACCCCATGGAGAACAACTCGGTCTAGCAAAACCTTTGTCCGTTAACTCTTACAATTGTGCCTTCAATTCCTTTAACTCCATTGGAGCCATTCTGTAAGGAGAAATCGATATCGATACTGTACCGGGAGCTAACTCAATACCGAACTCAACCTCTCTAATCGGAGGTAGTCCTTTCAATTCCTCGAGAAAAATATCTAGGTACTCACATATTATCGGAACTGATTCAATTTTTAATTTGGTTTCCTTGGTATTCATCACAAAAGCAACATACGCCTCATACCCTTTTCTTATATACCTCTAAGCCGACATATGGGAGATCACTACTTGCAATCTATCTTGTTCATCTGATTCAACATGAAAAGTGTCCCCATTTTGACATCTTAACTCAATATATTTCTTTCCACAATTTACTATCACATCATGAGCAGTTAACCAATCCATACCAAGAATAATATTGAATTCATCAAATGGCAATAACATGAGGTTTGCCTTAAAATAATAACATCTAATCATCAATGGACAATCTTTGCATACTTTATCAACTAATACACTTTTGCCTAAAGGATTAGGCACTTTTATCACAAATTCTGTGAACTCTATGGGCATGCTTATTTTAGATACTAATTTCATATAGATATATGAATGGGTAGCTCTTGGATCTATTAAAGTAACAAATTTAGTATCATAGAGAGAAAAGGTACTAGTAATCACATTAGGAGATGATGCCTTTTTGCGAGCATGAATGTCATAGGTCCTCGCAGGTGCTCTACCCTCAGATCTCGCAGCCTGCTCTTTGTGCGTATTCTTACTACTTGCCCCGCTTCCCAGGTTTCTCTGTGGTCTTCCTCTAGCAATGCATCCCAATCTTACATCCTGAAGCTTCTCATTCTCATCCCCCTCTGGGCAATCTCTAATAAAATGGTCTAGAGACCCACACCTAAAGCAAGCCTTCTCATTTGCTCGACATTCGCCAGAATGACGTCTGCCATATTGCTGGCACTCCGATCTACTCGGTCGAGCGTTGCCAACACTAGCAATTGATGTAGTCTGAGCTTTAGACCTTGAGTACGGCTTGCTCTTACTTTTACTTGAGAACCCAGCTGAAGTAGCTGATCGGGTAGGAAAATCTCTCGACTTCTTGGACGATGATTCAAATGACTTACTCAATTGTCTCTTTCTTGAGTCACGAGACTCCATCTCAGCTTTTCTTTTCTCTTTCACTAATTTCTCGGCCTTACAAGCTCAGTCCACTAACACAACAAATTCCTTTAACTCGAGGACACGAACAAACAATTTAATATCTTCATTTAGTCCGTCCTCAAACCTCTTACACATGATAGCTTCAGAGGATACACATTCCCAAGCGTACTTGCTGAGTCTCACAAACTCGCGCTCGTATTCAGTTACTGTCATCTTTCTTTGTTTCAGTTCAAGGAATTCTTTTCTCTTTTGGTCAATGAACTTATGACTGATATACTTCTTTTGAAACTCTTCTTGAAAAAACTCCCATGTGATCCTTTCTCTTGGTACTATTGACACAAGGGTATTCCACCACTGATAAGTGGAATCTCTCAAAAGAGAAACCACGCACTTCATACACTCTTCAAGTGTGCAAGATAATTCATCAAATACCCTGATGGTATTTTCAAGCCAAAATTTGGCTCTTTCCGGATTATTATCTTTACTAGCCCTGAATTCTTTGGCTCCTTATTTCCAGATTCTGTTAACAGAGGATTTTTCTTCTCACTACTTCTACCACTTGGGGAGCTACATAGGTAGGTTGAGGAATAGGAGAGGGTGGAGGAGGTTGAGCATTAGGATTTGCTCAAATGTACTCAGTGTACCAGTCGCTCATTATACGGAAAAAGGCTTCTTGGGCCTCCCTGACCCAAAGTCTCAGGTCTACTCTCTACTGGCGTAGTCCCTTGCGTGGGAACCGACGCATTACTTACAGCATCATCAGCTGCAGCTCGGTTAGGATCAGGATCCATTTACTATATAAAAACACAATTCAAATCGTCAGGAGTTGTCACACTATCATTACACAAACACTCTTACGTATGGCATGTATAGTTAGACTCATGCTTACGCTATGTTAGTCCTACATCAACTAAACTGTAGCTTTGATACCACTAAATGTAACACCGCTTACCTGTGTCTGATGCGAGGACAGGATATGAGGCATTACCGCACTTAACCTTACTTGAACATGCATTTTTGGGCTATAAAATTTCGTTCCAACTTAAAACCTTTCCTTCTTAACCATAACGTGTACATTATGGGTCTACGAGGCCCTAAACTTACTTTTGAGAAGTTTCAGACTTCATCTGGAAACTTCAGTACTCTTTAAAAAAATTTACTCAAACGGGGGTCACACGCCCGTGTGGGCAGGCCGTGTGATCTCACACGCCCATGTCCCTAGCCCATGTGGAGTTTGTTTTCTTTTCGAACCTACAGGAAATTTTACATGGCTAGACACATGCCCGTGTCAATAGCCCGTGTCCTTCACACGGCCTAGACACACCCGTGTTCTTCACCCGTGGAGCTCTCTGTTTATGACGTCACCAAACCCTTAATAGCACAAGGCCAAGACACACACCTGTGTGGTGGCCCATGTGACGAATCGAATTCTCAAAATTAAAATACAGGGGACACACGGCCTATCAACACACCCATATGGGTTGACCGTGTGTCACACACGGCCTAGACACACACTCGTGTGTCTACCTGTGTGGACAATTAGGGGCTATTTTCCAAGCCTCTTTGCTACCCTGAAACTTAAACTCGTTCATTTCATCACAAGAACCACATAATATGACAATATCAAGCAATGAAGAACCCTTAAATTATCACTCATTTCATCCACATTTTACTCAATATCTTGCATGAACATTCATTTCATTATATCCATCAAACTTGGAACATGAACTTGACAATATTGGCCAATTCATCATGGCCATTTACAAAAATGAATGTGAAACATTAATAGCCAACCCTTTGGCCTTCAAACATAACATGACACAAAACGATCAAGTTCCTATACATGCCATACTCAAAATGAATTAACTTTACTATATTAAAAGAATGGCTGATAGTGTGATCCAAGCTCTGACATTTTATGATCCCTGAGCTAACTCGGTGAAACTACAAGAAAAAGTGAAAAGAGAGGGGTAAGCATATAGCTTAGTAAGTTTGCATGAAATTTTAAAGCAACATAATTGCTCAAACCAAATTCATCCTTTTCATGAAACAACAGAAACATATGTCTCAAATGCTAAACATACTTACTCACATTCATTCTTACCTATCTCATATCACATTATGATTTAGTAACTTGTACTTACACTTAATCACATGGCTTAGCACATATGCCAACATAAACATAAACTCAAATCTTTATCATTCTTATTATGAATGAAACTTAAGGTCATCCATAAACAGATTTGGCTCTATACCATTTCACATACTTAACTCTTTTGCCTATGAACGAATCAGATTATCATAGGATATTTGAACTCGTCATTCATAAATCTTGGTGCCAACGCCATATCTCGGATATGGTCTTACATGGGATCACCCCGTGATGCTGATGCCATATCCCAGATATGGTCTTACATGGGATTTTATAGCTCGATGTCGATGCCATATCCCATATATGGTCTTATACGAGATCGTACTTGAATGTCGATGCCATGTCCTAGACATGATCTTATACAAGATCTTCTTTTGGTGCCGATGCCATATCCCATACATGGTCTTACACAGAACTTTCTTTATTCAATGCTAAACATGGGTAACCTCATAATTCCGAATCTTTATTCGGGATTTCACATAATTTATTTTCACCATTTCCTCATCGAGGCTTCATCGCTCGATTATTCATAGCAATAACATACATTTTCATAATATTAAGTAATTTCAAACATCAAAATATTATGAAACTTTAACTTCATACAAACTGACCTCGATTCTCAAAATGTGTATCGATGCTCGATTTAGTCCTCAATTTTGTTCTTGCCTCAATTTCGATTCGGGCTTCACGTTTCTTGATTTATATTTCATTTGTTAAATACACATTGAATAAATCGACTCATAATTCATTTTTGCAAAATTACAATTTTGCCCCTAAACTTTTATATAATTACAATTTTTACCCTAGGCTCGTAAAATGATTTTCATTCAACTTTCTTGTATTTAAAGCCTAGACGAATCATATTCTCAACTATAGCAACCTTCAATTTCTACTATTTCACTCATGTATGACCATTTTCATAATTTTTACAATTTGGTACTTACATGCATTTTTCATGAAAATAACTTAGAAAAAGATATTTATCATACATAAAAATTTCATATTCCTCCATAAAACATCAAAATACATGCATGTTACACATGGGTAAATTTTTGAACATGAACCCTAGCTCAGAATATAGCTAGAAATAGCTAAACCGAGCTTTGAGGGTTTCAAAAATACGAAGAACATTAAAAACGGGGCTAGGATGCACTTACTATCAAGCTTGGAAGTTGAAGAAACCCTAGCTATGGAGAGCTTGAGAATTTTGGCTATGGTGAAGAAGATGGACATCAATTTTGGCTTTATTTTCCCTTTTAATTCTTTTATTAACCAAATGATCAAAATACCCTTAATGGTCCTTTCTTGAGATTTTTCCTTCCCATGTCCATTTTTGTCCATCATCAAATATAATGGTCTAATTGCTAAATAAGGATCTCTAGTAATTTTTATAATTCTATTTCATGCTTAAATCTTCTAGAATCTCATATTTTCCATTCTTTGCAATTTAGTCCTAATGAACAATTTAATCACTAATTAATAAAATTTCTTCATGAGATTTTCACACAATCATGAAATCACCTCATAAACCTTATAGAAATCATAAAACTCGTATTTCTACTTTGGATTTGTAGTCTCGCACCACTATTCCAACTAGGCCCTAAGTCGGGCTGTTACAGGTGGTCTTCTCCTTCATTATATCCTATAGAATTTCATTTGACAAATGCAAACGTAATTTCTTCAAAGCCTTTCGATCTTTACGCTTCTTCTCTTCCTCTATCAATGTCAAAGGCATCTTATCTATTCCTAGAAAGACATCCTCCAAATTTATCTGCGCAAGAATTGGCTGCATCTTTATCTACCACAATGCAATATGGTGTTGCAATCCAATAGCAGAATATCATACTTCAATGTCACCATTACCGTGATCTAGACAAGCAACCCAAAAAGCTCTTGGTACCAGTTTGTATAAAATTGAACATCGATAATAAGAATATAGAACGATTGCAAAGCAAAAAGAAAGAAAAATAAGAACACACAGATTACGTGGAAACCCTCGAGAAAAATCTACGGGCAGAGGAGAAGAAAATTCACTAATGTTGAAATTCAAATTATACAAGAGGAGTTTCAACTACATCTATTTAAAGGTTGAAAAACCTTATTCTAATCAATTTTTAATAGAAAAAAGTGTAGTAAGGTTGAAAAATCGTATTCTAATCAATGTCGAATAAAAGAAGTATAGTTCTATTTGGATTTTACTTTTATTTTATTTTACCACTGTATTTTATTTTAACAAGGATTCGAGTCACTAAACTCTAACAGATGAATTGAAAATTGATTAAGTAATTTAGCCAGAATTATGGTTAATTAAGGCCTAGCGACTAAATTGTAAAGTTTAGTCTCTATAGATTTTTAATTAGGAAAAGACTTGGGGACTTAGATAACAATTATCCAAAGGATTAAAATGGTAAATAAACCAAATTAAAATATACGAAAGTTGGATTTTAAGGTGGATACTATTAACTTAAAATAATTAAAGATTTATGTTAATTAATTAAAGTTAAAATATGTTAATTTAAGTATAAATAATAAAACATAATGGAAATAAATTGACAATGTTATCATCTTCATCTTCAATCGTGGAAACCAAATAAAAGAAGAAAGCTTGAAAACCCTTGGACATTCGGCTACCAAATTCAAGTAATTCTCTAGTTATTTTTCTTTGATTTTTATGGAAATTAAATCATGGGAGCTTGATTTAGATAGCCCATGTATCAATTTGTGAAATTGTTAAAGTTTTTGAAAGTTGTCATTGTTGAGAAATGGATGAAATTGATGTGAATTTGATAGAAATTAAGCTTAGATTATGAAAATGACTAAATTGTAAAGCCTAATTGTTAGTTTCGTACATTATGAGCAAAATTGAAGAAAATGAAAAAATGTTATGAAACTTCAGTAGGAATATAAAATAGATGGTCCGTAATGAGTGTATGTGAAATCAGATCTTAATGTAAAGCTTTAAATCGGAAGTTATGCTTGTCCCAAGTTTAGGGACTAAATTAAATAAATTGAAAATTATGCTTGGCTTTGTAATTGAATTTGATTTCATATGGAATTTGATATTTTGTTATTTTTGAATAATTATTTGTAGCTAAAGACGATGTTAAGCTGTCGAGGGGGAAAGGAAAGGCAAGAGCTGACAACGAGTGACGCGAGTTTTCAGTTTGTATCTCTATGATATGAGATCAATCTAATTATTTCATATTCATTTTAAATTTCATGATTTATTTATTAGGTGAGTAGATAATTCTTGTATGAGTTAAATTGTAACAACCCATTTTTCAGTAGTGTCAAAAACTGTGGTTACGGGACCGTAAATCCGACTAGTAAGTCGTATAATTGATATTTAAATTATACGAGTTAATAGTATTTTTATTTTGAGTTTTGATTTGATGATTTTAAACAATTGAATTAAAAGTTAGTGTAAGTGATTGGGTTCAAAAGTCAAGTGGTTATTGAAAATGAGGTATTAGGACCTCATTTCCGTAATATAAAGCTGTAAATATTTTATTAAATATTTACAGAGTTGTATTATATGTGAATTGAAGTTGGATCAAGTAATTTTGATGATTTATTGCTTAACTAAGGAAAAAGGATTAAATTGTAAAAGAGGTAAAAGTTAATTTCTATAGATTTAAAATAGTAAAAGGACCAAAATGGTAATTAAACCATGGTCAAAAAATCCAAGAGGTGGTGGCATGATAAAATCCACTAAGTCAAAAAGTCCAAGAGGTGGTGGCATGATAAAATCCACTAACTTATAGGGTATTTCTCATTTAGTCCTAATTAGTTTAAGATTAAATTGAAAATAAGCTTGTGTAGTTAAAATTTAAAATAATTGAAGGACTAATGGTGTAATTGGACCCTCTTTTAATGACCTAATAATAGAAGTGATATGAAATTGTCTAGATTTTGGTAAATTTCAATTAATTCCTAATTAATTGAGGATTTACTAATTAATCTGTTTTCCAGTATGATCGAAAATGGTGGTTTCGAAGCCACAATTTTGATGTGTCAGATCATAAATATTAAATAATATTTACAGGGTTATTAATGTCGTGTTAAAATTTGGTTATGAAATTTTATCATTTAGATAGTTAATTAAGTGAAAAGGATTGAATCGTAAAAACTATAAAAGTGGAGTTCTATAGATTGAAGGCATTAAATGATAATGGGAATGTAAGGCATGGCCCTTAGATGGTAAATATAATTTCAAGGGATAGTGGACAGTTTTGGTTTCCTTTTTGCTAAAATAATAAGTGAAATTAAAAGGCAAAATTGTAATTATGTTGATAAGTTAAATTTCATCAAAATAAGATGAAACTTAATCTTCTTCACTTTTCTCTCCATTTTGAGCCGAAACCCTAGTGTAAGAGGAGAAAACCATTCAGCCATGCTTGGTTCCACAATAGGTAGGTCAAAATCTCACTCGTTTTTTGTAATTTTTATATTTTTGAGCTCGTATTAGCTTAATCTAGCTAATCCGAGGACTAATTTTTTAAATTTTTAAATGTTTTAGATTGTTCCATTGTTGAGTTTGTGTTATTCTTGAAACTTTATGAAAGAATATTGATTTGGTTGTTAGATAAGACTATTTTGTAAAGTAGTTTTTAATGATTTTAAGGTTTAAGGACTAAATTGTTAAAGCAGTTAGGTTACAAAGACTTGATGAGAAATAATTACAAATATGGGTATTGAGGTCACTGAATATTCGGCCATGGATGTTTTTAAATAAAAATGGTTAATTTTCTTGATTAGGGCTTAGGGACTAAATTGAATAAAGATAAATTATTGGGGGTAATTTTATAAAAAAGCAAAAAAGATTTAATTGCATAAAATGAGTTAATTTTACTATTGGAATTAGTTAATTGAATGGAAATATTATTTTAGATTAGGAACGAGTGGAAAATAGAGGGAAAGAGAAATTATCGAATAGTCCCTGTACCTTTATCATTGCTGCAATTTAGTCAGGTAAGTTCGTATGGTTTAATTTTAGTACATTTTAAATGTATTATAGGAACTTAATTGTATAATATCATATCATATTGATGTGTGTAATTGGAAATGGAAATAAGGAATTGAAATGACATTGATCACTAATTGAGATACTATGAGTCATTACTGCAAATTAATTCTGTAAGTTCATGCATTTAATTATGATTCTAATAATCCTTATACTCTTGTTAATATATTGTTATTGAATGTTATATTATATACCAAATGAGATCAGCGAGCGTTACCCACTGATATACGGATTGGTGCTCAGATGAGTCATTCCTACTGAATCTACTGAAAAGTATGCGTTTTCGAGCCATACCTACTGAATTTATTGAAAAGAATGCTCTAGTGAGTAAAAGAATCTACTAATATACTGAATAAGTCTCAAGGAACTTTATCCACTAATATATTGAAGAAGCTTAGTTGAGTGAAATCTACTAATATACTGAGTAAAGCTCAAACGAGCATTATTCACTAAATATACTGAACTATTGTACTATTTGTTAATTATTGATAAAGGTTGGGTTTTATGGAATTTCAAAATTTAATTTTAATTGATTACTATATTTAATTGGAAAGGTTTATCAGTATATACAAACGAACTTACTAAGCTTTATTCAAGCTTACCTGTATTTGTCTCATTTTGTAGATTACGTTTTAAAGCCTTAAAGGATGGGATCAACACTATCCAGGAGACCTTTGGTAGACTTTGTTTTAGTTTGGTGTATATGGCATGCACTAGAACTCTTTTGTATGTCTGATATTGAATCCTAGTTGTGCAAGTGATATCTTTAAATTTATGTTGCTAGGTCGAATAACTAAGAAAGTATGCTTGTTTGCTTAAGTTGAAATGAATGATTTAAGTGAAATCAACGACCCTATATTGAATTGTGGTAAGTAATGAAATGGAAGTAAAATTCATTATGTATGTGTGCTTTGTATATGATTCTATTATATGTTTTGGATGCCACTAGGGGTGTCTAATGACCTATAAAATTGTATGGTTGAAAATGTTTATGTACCTAAGGAAATGGAAGAAACCTTTACATGGAATAGGTCATTTTTGGGCTAACGCAACCTGGGACACAAGCTGTCACACGGTCGTGTAAAGTACACGAGCAATTCACACGGGCATGTGCCCATACCGTGTTTTAAACAGTATAGGTGCAGATCTCACACGGCAAACACACGACCTGTGACACGGCCATGTGATCCTAATTAAAGAGTTACACGGGCGTATAGGTTAACCACACGGCCATGTTTGGAGCCACATGGGCTGTACTCTGTCACACGGCCGTGTGACCCCTGATTTGAAAATTTTTGAATTTTTCCTAAAAGTTTTGATTTGTTCCAATTTGGTCCCTAAATGTTTGTAACTTATTTTTAGATCTTCGAAAGCTCAATTTAAGACCCGAAACTGAATAATCTCTTTTATAATGAATATTACTTGAAATTATGGAATTGAATTGATTATTGAATTTAAATCGTATTAACTGTTCCAACTTGACTGGTAACATCCAGTATCCTATTCCAGCAATGGAAACAGGATATGGGTGTTACATAAATTGTGCTGATTGATATAGTAAATCGAGAAAGAGGGCTGAATTGAATAAAATGAAAAATAACATGATTTAATTTATATGTGGCACTTGGGATGAAATTGAGTTGAAACATGTTATATGTTGTATTCAAATGGTCAATTGATGATGAATTGAAAGTGATAGAATTTGAATTGAACTATATAATGAAATTGGAAATTTTTTTACCATATTAACTATAAGTGTTTGTACTTTGGTTTATCCGATGATGCACTTATGTGATAATATATTTGCTTCTATTTATCCGATTATGTACTTACATGCCAGTATATTTGCTTGCACTTATGTGCCAGCTGATTGCCTCGGTTTATCCAATGTTACACTATGTGTGTCAATATAATTGTTTTGATTCATCCAATGATGCACCTCGTGTGCTAGTATAATTGCTTTGATTTGCCCGATGATGCACTATGTGTGCCAGTATCTTTCCTTCAGTATATCTGATGATGCACTACAACGCCAAATTGAGATATAGGTTGATTAATCCGTGAATCGATCTATAAATTCGAGTCATGTTAATAAGGTTATATAAACATGATTTAGCTATATGGATGATTGAAATAATATGTGAAATAATATGTGAATTGATTTGGTATAATTACATGCATATGTAATATGATATTTGATATCATGTGAAAGACCATGCGAAATGGCTAAAAATGTGCACTGGGGTCGATTGTGTTAAATGAGCTTACACTACAGCAAAACAGGTTTTTAAAGGCATTTTTAGCAGCGCTTAGACAAAAAATGCCGCTATAGATTGTGCATTAGCGGTGCTTTCCAAAAACATCGCTATAGATCGAACATTAGCGGCACTTTTCATAAAACGCAGCTACAGATCGAGCATTAGCGGCGTTTTTCAAAAAACGCCTCTATAGATCGAGTATTAGCGGTGCTTTTGAAAAACGCCGCTATAGGTCGACCATTAGCTGCGCTTTTTGAAAAACGCCGCAAAAAAATTAAGCACAACGCCGTCATTTTATGTTGCTTTAGTGGCATTAGCGGCGCTTTTTGAAAAACGCCGCTATAGGTCAACCATTAACGGCGCTTCTTTAAAAACGCCGCAAAAAATAAGCACAGTTTTATGTTGAGCTTTAGTGGTATTAGCGGCGCTTTTTGAAAAACGCCGCTATAGGTCAACCATTTGCAACGCTTTTTGAAAAATGTCACGAAAAAGTTAAGCACAACGCCGTCGTTTTATGTTGAGTTTTAGTGGCATTAGCGGCGCTTTTTGAAAAACGCCGCTATAGGTATATGACTGATTTTTTTAATTTTTATATTAAATAATTTCTTATATAATCGTAAAAGAGATAGTATTAATTTTAAAATATTGAATTAATTATCATTATAGTTTATGGTTTATGGTTTAAGAGTTACTTTTTAAAAGTTTAGGGATTATGGTATATGGGTTAAGGTTTATGAGTTAGCGGTTAGGAGTTTAGGGGTTAGAAGTTAGGGATATATATTTTATGATTTAGGGTTTAGGTGATAGGGGTCTAGGGTTTAGATTAATTAGTGTCTTTTAATTTATATATTAAATAATTTCTTATATAATTGTAAAAGAGATAATATTAATTTTAAAGTTATATCTCTAGCCTTCTTGCGGAATAAGTAATTAGGGTGAATGAAACTTTGATTTAATTTTATTTTTTTAATTTTGATTTAATCAATAGGATTATTTAATTTTTTCAAATCAATTCAAATAAGTAATTAAGTTTTCTAAGTTCTTGTCGAGTTGAGTTTTATAATTCACATAATGGATTGATATAAATATTCTTTTAATCCTGTCAATTTGAAAATGAGTAATCAATCTCTACAAAATTTGCAAAAAAAAAAATCAAAAATAATTTTTAAAATTTCAAAAATTAAATTAAAAAACTAAAGAATATATTTTAAAAGTAAAAAAATTAAAATAATAATTTTGAGGACTTAAATAAGAAAATTACCCATTCAAGTTCACCATACTTGATTAAATGAAGCCCAAACACTAAAATAACCCATAAATCTAAAATAAGCCTTCCAAAAAAATCGAACCAAAGCCCACCTTATCCTTCAAAGAACTTTGGATCAGAGCCCCAAAACCCTAATTCCCCTTTTCGTATATCCGCCACCTATATAAATGAACTTCAACCCTAATCTTCATTTTTAGCCTCTAATCCTTGAACACTTTTTTCTTTCACAAAATCTAATAGAGGTTAAAGTGACGGCGCCGATTGGCTGTCCGCCTTGACTGAGCTTTCGGAATCGTCTTTGCCCTTGATTTTTCACTTAAAAACCCTTTTTTTATTACCACTAAACCTTTTTTGTTTTAGAAATGACAGTGAAACTCTCCAAGGCTGATAAGAAAATCACCTATGACGCGAAACTATGCCAGCTTTTAGACGAGTACACCCAAATTTTAATCGCCGCCGCCGACAACGTGGGTTCTAACCACTCAGAACATTCGTAAAGGTCTTGAGGTTACTCATTGTTCTTATGGGAAGAATACTATGATGAAAAGGTCGGTTAGGATGCATGCTGAGAAGACCGGGAACCAAGCTTTTCTTAATCTTATCCCCTTGCTTCAGGTGCTTTAAAGTTTAAATATTTATTTTTTTTGACATAATATTAGGTTTTTTAATAGTATTTGATAAATAAATGAACTGTCTTTATAGGAATTTTTTGAATTAGGGTAATGTGGGTTTGATCTTTACTAAGGGTGACTTGAAGGAAGTAAGTGGGGAAGTTGCCAAGTACAAGGTATGTATCTTTATATATATATTGGATTTATATTTTCAGTTCTTTCACTTATGGTACTTTTAATGGAAATTTAAAAGAACTGTTGTTACTGTAATTTAAGAACATATGTACTTGATTAATATGTTCAGTGATAGCAAGTTGAGGTTATGTAATTTGAGATTTGGTCGCTGAATTTGGAAATTTGATGAGTTTGTCCTGGTATGATGAGGAATATGATTGAAAGAATAAATATGTTCAATTAAAAAATTCTGACAAAAACTACTAATGACTGAAATGATTGGACTAAGGTTTTTAAATCAAAATGTAGGAATGCATTTTTAACTTTTAAAGTACATTGATCAAATCTCAAATTCTATACAAGTATTGGGTCTAACCTTACATTTTAACCTTTAGAAATTTTGCATGGTTAGTGAAAAATTAGTAAATACAAGACGATAGATGTTTATCATCTTTTATATATTGCTATTGGGAAGAGATAGTTGTTAAGCAAGAACAGTCTGATGAGGGGTCATCTGAGATGAAAATATCGCTCCCATCAATGCCTTCTCTCTATGTGATCTCCTTCTTATGTCAAGCATGTGAAGAAATTCATAGTATTGGAGGCCATGTTCTGAACAAATCAATTGTGTGGAGGTTTGTATTAAGCCTTATAGAAAAGGTACAAACTTCGTCTTGCTTCATCTTCTTTGATTATTCTAGAAACTCCACAATTATCTTGCTTATAAACTCATACCAAAACAATACTGTGCATACTGACTTTAACTACTTTCTTGATGGCGTTATTTTTGAAGTTCTTTTTCTTGTAAATTTATACATTAAAGCCTTAATTGATAGTTTATTTGTTCTAATTGAATTTGTTAAATTGCATACGGTTAGATCGTTGTTTCTTAACTTTCAGTTTTTATCCCTTGAGGATCCTCTTCTATACAAGTCCATAACATATGGTTTTTATGTCTCTACTTTCTTAGATTTTTGGGGCTTTATTACTATAAATTGGGATTGACCTTCTAGTTTGCTGTTTCATTTTTGAATACTAGAATTTGGTTGTTTTTCTTTTAAAAAAAATAAAAAAAATCTATAATAAAGTTATTTAGTTTTTTTTTAAATCTAAAAGTGGATAGTTTTTGTAGAATTTTTAATATAAAAAGCAACACATGTAAATTTTTCTCTACGATGATAAGAAAGATGGTGCCCAAGATTTATCACATTGTTTATTATTTTTCAAGTTTTTACTTGATTTATTTCCTTTTTTTAACATGGTTTTGGGTTCAATCTTTATTTTTGTTTCTCTACTATTACTGTTATTATTTTCTTGCGGTGCTTTTTATTGGCATGATTGAAAAGTTAAATGACGAAATATATGTTTTTCCGCTATTATTTTTACACTTTGTGATAGTGATCTTGTTGTTAATCAAGAGTTTTTTAGTTTTTTACATGTTCACCGACCTAATGGAATAAAGTCACTTTTAATATTGACTTTTTTTAAAATTTTAATTCCATTTTTAAATAATTTTGTTGCTATTTTCTGAAGGTGTTTCGAAAGGATAATAGAACTATGCTATTTAGGAAGGACTTGTTTAAAGATACTTTGCGAAAAGCTGCTCATGCATGGAAGCGGATAATTGAGCTTCGTCTCTCTGGTTTGTTTTTCAGCTATTTTTTTTTTCTTCTTCTAAATTGATTTCTCCCATGTACATATCTGGTTTAATAGAAATCTTCCCTTTTAACAGAAGAAGAGGCCTCTAAATTAAGGTTTTTTTGTAGATCAACAGGCTTTATCACAGAACTTCACTAGGTAAGTTCCTATTTTTCTTTTCCTGTTTCTAAGCTTCACATGTAAATTTATGTTTGGAAAACGTAACATGCCTTTATCTTATTAATTTGTTATTATTGGAATTTGTCAAATATACTCTGAAGATAACATAGAGGAATGCAATTTTAAAAATGTGCATATTTCCATCTTTACTTGATAATATAATTATAAAGAGTACTTCTTAGATCATAGATCAACATTTTTACGCTTGCTATGGATTATGAGTTAATCATCATCTAATTCTTCATCAGAATTGATGAACACCCTTTCATTTTCTTCTGTGATTCAGCTTCTTGAAATTGCTCAAGTCCCTGATGAACATGTAAGTAATCTATTTCTCCATCTTTTTTTTTTCTATTTGTTCTTTTACCTTGATTTTATTTAAACTCTATTTATTGAACAAAGACCACCTGTTTTAATATTAGAAATTTGATCATGGTTCAAAAGGCAATTGGACTGCTATGTGGTGCTTGGGTTTACCATGATAAGCCATATCTAATTATATTGGGGATGTTATTAACTGTCTGTAGATTTTATAAACCAACCCCAAAGCCTTCTTATCTTTGTTCATCCCATCAAAATTTCAAAATAACTAGTTCTTTGTGAAATTGGTAAACCCCTTTTCAAAATAACGATGACATGAGGTTCACTACTTGAAACTACCAAGGCTAAACAACTAGACAACTGTAAATGCCATACATTGAAAAATTAATGAAGATAACATTCGGAAGCTTTATGGTTGAGGCTGACATGATTCTCTTTTGTAACAAGTCAATGAGTTCAAGTCTATAGAAAAGTTTAAAATTTTCAATACAAACAATTTGTAAGTCATATTGCCTTAACATGTTGGAACTGTCTATTTGAATTAGTACTAACAGTCAATGTTATAGGTGGGTCAACCTGAGTGCTATTAAGAGGCTTGTGGAAGCTGATGCACTCAAGATGGAGATCATTCCAAACCCGAAGGTTTGTATCTCTTTCTTACTATGTCGTCTCTGGTGGATTTCTAGTTTCTAAACTATAAAATTGGCTGCAGGAGGTCAATGGAATCAAGGTTCTTCAACTGGAAACTGCAGCTGGTGTAGCAATTAGGGTATAAAATTGTACCAATTATGGTTATGATGTATTAAAATGTAAAAAGATCTGTCTAACCATGTGTTTTCTTTATGTGATTAAGTTCTTTGATCATGCTATTGGTATCAACGTACCTCGATCGCGATACCTTATTTGTCTTGTTCATGAATTTCCATTTTAATACGTCTTCAAATTAAATCATACATTTCTAAATTAGATTTTTGGCGTTTTTATAAAATTTTAAATTTTTTTTTTATTTTTCATGACCTTTAGCGGCGTTTTTGGGAAAAGTACCACTAAAAGTATAATATTTTAAATTTTTTTTATTTTTTCGTGACCTTTAGCGGCGTTTTTGGGAAAAGCGCCGCTAAAAGTATAATACTTTTTTTTATTTTCCATGACCTTTAGCGGCGTTTTTGGTAAAAGCGCCGCTAAAAGTCATGTCCTTTAGCGGCGTTTATGGGAAAAGTGTCGCTAAAGGTCATGTTCTTTTGCGGAGTTTGTGGGGAAAGCGCCGCTAAAGCTCATGTTCTTTAGCGGCGTTTGTGGGGAAAGCGCCATTAAAGGTCATGTTCTTTAGCGGCGTTTTTTCACAGAAACGCCGCAAAATTTAGCGGCGTCTTTTATAGCGGCGTTTTTTACGGCACTTGTAAAAACGCCGCAAATAGTTTTAGCAGCGCTTATAAGCGTCGCTAAATGCCTAAAAAACGCCGCTAAAATTTTGTTTTGCTGTAGTGTTATAAGCTCAAAAATGATAGAAATGTGATATGAAATGTAGATCATAATAAATTAATAAGCATATGTGTCTATAGATGACAATGTGAATTGATTAAGTTGTATAAAATATGAATGAAAATGAGATTAAACATCATTTTGGTACATAATTGTATATGCAAGTAAATGAATTCGATATGTTAAATCTTTGTTAATTGAGTGGATAATATAAATGTTAGTTTGATTCTCAAATGAAATGTCGTAAGAGAATGATACATTTATATTGAATATGCAAATCTTATTTAGTTGAATTGTAGCATATTTCAATTGAATTATTATATTGAATATGCTTATTTTGTGACTTGAAATATGGAAATTACCACTGAGTGTATTTGCTCAGCGTACGGTTTGTTTTCTATATGCGCATGTATAGTAGATTCCCAATAGTTCGAGCAACAGATCCAACATCCAGCAATGGTCCCCGACTCAAAAAAGTTTGAATAAGTTTTGTTTTGAGTATGACATGTACTTAGGTTGAGTCATTTTTTTGGCTTAGTATGATATTATGAACTTTTGGAATTGGAATTGATATTTTGGAAAGAATTATATGTTGATTTTTGCAACTTAGTTTTTCATAATGTTAGCTAATGTATAAAATGTAATTTGACTGATATGGTAAATGGTAATGAATTTATATATGCATGTTTTCATATGACAAGTAGCTTAACGATTAATGTGGTGAACTAACTTAGGTATTTGGATGAAAATGATGAAATGAATAGAATGTGTACGTATTAGAAAGTGCTATGACTTGAATTTGAAGCCTTTGGAGACATATTGTTGGCTGGAAAATATGTTATGGTTTGAGTTTTAGTTGATTGGAAATTGCAGGTTGTTGATCATATAACATTTTACAGAAATAGTTTGTTACCTCATGGCGTCGAGCATATGTTGTCGCGACGAGATCAAGCCACCATGCCATGACGTGACGTCGAGCATGGGTCGTTAGATGAGACCTATTCAGTATGTTGCATCACGACAAGGAACCCTAAAACGTCACGGCAGTAACTTGAAATTTTGTAAATATTACAATTTAGTCTTAATTCAACCTCAAGTTAGCATTAGAGCTTTCGTAAGCTCGTATAAGACCTGAAAATAATTACGTATCATATTATATACTTGTTTTACTTATAATTAAATGTTTAATTTTGTGAATCAGATTATGATTTGATTGTAATTACTCTAGCAACGAGTGTGACATTTTGTAGCTCAGACTCAACGATCAAGTTGGGTATGGGGTGTTACAAGAACACCAGAACCTAGGTTGGCCATTGTCATCCATGTTTACCGCACTAAATTGTTGACTAGTAAATCAACGAAAGAGGAGAAGATGGTGGTTATGAAAGTGGTTCACTTTGGTTGGGGCAGAAAGCCACTTAGTATATTGTCCGGCAAGGTTGTTTTGCTAGATGAATTTGAATGGTGGAGAAGTTTTTTTGTCTTCCTCCATCTCTCAAGTCTTGTATTGAAGTTTATATATGTGGGACAAAGGAGTCCATGCGTCCTGAGCCATTGATGATGAGAGTTATGTGGTGATGTGATGTCCTAAGTCAAGGATATGATTTCTTAGAACAGTTGGGTAATTAATGATTCTAAGACCCCCATGTGCGCTCAGTGAAGGTGGACTAGCAAGAGTCTTTCATGACTATAGTCTTAGGTTCACTTGATGTTGAGTTTCACCAACAATGATATGTATAGGACGTGGTCTGCCTATTAAGGACACGTGGAGGGGATACATGGAGCAGGCATAACAACTTTCAGAAAATATTATTTTATTTTTATTTAATAAATTATTCTTATTAAATTCATATTTGCATAAAATATAAATTAATTTAAAATTTCAAAAATTTACTTTAATATTAAAATTAAAGTTTTAGGAATAAAAATATAAATTAAGATTTATTTAACTAAAAACATAAAAGCTTATTTAAAGAACGTATAATAATTTTAGATTTTTTGTAAAGTTAAACGTTACATTGTGGAAAAAAAAAGTTATTATCATGTATCATTTTTTTTTTTAAATGTTCTATTTGTTTGTAAAAGTAAGAAGGGTTAAAATTCAAAACTTTAACGCATGGTACTTGGATTTCGGGGTTCTCTAAATATATTGGCTGTTGTTCGACACTTAACGTTGAGCTTTGGAGGGGGTTTCCAAATAGCTTATAGTCTAGGCCTTCAACAGGTTGTGTTTGAGATGGACAGTTTGGCAGCTGTTCATTTGATTCAAGCGATGTCAAGAGAGTCCCACCAATCAGCAATGGTACATGCAATTTGAGATATTGTTCAGCGTTCTTAGAGGAATCGAGTTATATATATCTTTAGAAAAGGAAACCGAGTTATTGATGGTATGACAACAATAGCGTTTTCAAAACCTTGAGACAGATGTATTTACATGCAAGTCCCGGATAAAATTTTTAAAAAGTTTATAATGATTGTGCTGAAGTGACTTCGACTAGTGTAATATAATTTTATTCTTCTTGTACTAAAGAAATCAAAATTTTTCGCATCAGAATTTCGAACCAAATATACGATAAGATTGATGTAAAGAAGATAAGTGACATTTTCATTTGGGCGTTAATGACACGTGGTTTACGTATATTATTTTTTTCCATTAATAAGACAAAAACTTGTTGGCTATGAAAGGTATCTGATGATTGAAGGGTAAGCACATTTGTTTAGTTGGATGTTGATTTTAGGAGAAAAACAAATCAATACTTACTGGTCCTATTTTTATTTTTATTTGTTTTAAATTCAGTGTTCTTCGATAATTCTTAACACTAAGGATCAATAATTATTGCCCTATTCATTTGAATAACACAAAATATTATTATTCTATTGTTTCGTTTTGATGGTATACAGCATCATGAGATTGTTGCATATTTAGTTTTTCTACTATATCTTAAAAGATATGCATCACCTTAAAATCTAAAAATTTGTTAGAAATTATTAAGTAGGTATTTAATAATTAAATTTGTGTGAAATTGTTTATAATTACATAATTGTATTATGTTTGAGTAATTAATGTATTTAGTATAATTAGAATATCTCAATTATACTATCTAATTTTAGGAATTGAAATTGAAATTATTACGTAAATAATTACAATAGTTACACTCGAATCTAATTAACCTATAACTTTCCAAACATATTTGTACATTATTTGAGTTCAAAACTTTTTTATACAAAAATAATAATTTTAATTTTAGGATATATAATCTTTAATATATGTTATTTTACTAATTTCATTCAAATAATTTAAATTTTTGTTGATGGGAGATGATTTCTTATATATTTTGACCAACTAAATTACATAGTATTTACTATTTATTATTTATTCTTGGTCAATAATCAATGGACGATAACAATAGTTATATGTTTAATGTTAGAGAAAGAATAACTCAACAAATACAGAATACTAGAGTTATTAAATAAATATGTCTATAATGTTTATTTTTATTATTAGTTTGATTAGTAATCATATTGTAAAATATTTTTCGGACAATCATATTTTATACAATATTTTGATTTTGGATTTTGTTACGTAATTAGGAATTTTTTTTTAGTATTATTGGTAACTTTTATAATAACTAATATCATTTTAGATTTTAAAATTGTGTAATAATGTATTTATACTTTATAATACCAAACATGACTTAAAAAATTATGATGTTAATTACATTTTATTAATCGAGAAAAAAAAGTACAAGGTAGAGTTGTGTTCATCGTAAACTACTTGAGAGTCAAGAGGTTTGTCTTCTTTTTTCCCTTTTGATCATAAGAGGTTAGGTCTATTCCTTTGAAAAAGAAATTCAGTAAAATCAGCATGTTTTAGTGCAAGGAATAATGTGATTCTATTATGGACATTATTAGTCAGATGTGACATAGAACTTGAATAAATTTGAAAATTCTGCAACTTCAGTTGATTATTCAAATCTCCAAGTTTTTGTCATGGACTGATTGCAGATAGCTTAAACCAAGATTTCAATCTCTAATTGGCTGCCTCTAAAGAAGTTAAAAGGTATGGTAGGTATGCATAAAACATGAGAGAAGGGAAGTTTATAAGGTTCTCATACCATTTAAAATCAAGCCATCTATGCATTTTATACAACTACTATTGAAGTTTAAATTTTTTTTTTACTGCGTTTAGGAATAATTTAAATTCAACTTATATTAAATCGAGTCAAATTAAATAATTTAACCGATGAGTCTTATTTTATTAATTTAATTTAATTTAAAAATTTTATAAAATCTAATAACTTAACCATTAATTCAGTTGAACTAACTCATTAAAATAAATGTATATCAGCACATGATAATATTTAAACATAAAATCTCAAAAATTTCAAATTTTCTCGTTTTTATTAAACCAAGAATTTATTGGAAAAAAGCATCTGTTGCGTGATTATTAATACTTTTTTCTTTTTCGAATGAAAAGGAAATCCATTTTACAAAGATAAAGATGTTAAATAAATCAAAACTATGCTACAAAAATGCCATTTCAATGTCGTAGCATTGTAGGCCTTTCAACAATTGGGAAGATTGCCGACCCTTAAAATTATATGGGCTTAATACCGCTGCCAGTGGCATTGCCTGTCTAGTAGCATTCTGTTTCGTCATGTGGGCCAACATTGCTGGACTAGACCGTCCTTGGCAGTTGGCCCAAGACGAGCATTTACACTTTTGTATGAAGGAACCCCTGCTCTCTATAAAATATAAAAAAATTAATCTTAAAAATTAATTAAATACTGACATGTCATCCATATGTATGTCATAATAGTAAATTTAATAAATGTTAATTTTTTATCCATTTGTGGGTGATTTGACAAAAATATAAATTAAATAACTAAAAAGATAAAAATTAAATAGAGAGCTAAAATTACTTTTTTTAATAAAGTTAGAGGACTAAAAAATCATTATACTTAATTGAAATATAAAAATAAATTAGAGACATTTTAATGATTTAATATAGATGTACATTCCTATTTCTATTGAAGGTATATATTAATATTTCTAGTTTAGGAAATATAATGAAAGAAAAATAATATATAATTATATAGTAAATTTCTTGCAAGCATAAATAAAGTTAAATAAAAAGTTTGAATATTGTAAAAATAATTATCAATATTTTGATAGAGAGAATATGTTATTACAAAAATATGTAGATGAATTTTAGGTGAAATATAATTAGAAATTTGTATAAAACGAAAAAAATGGGGATTAAAAATCAACCAACTCGTAGACAAAATATTAATGATAATCAATAAAATAAAATTAAAAACTTTAATGATGTACATTGGAAGAGATCTTGAGAGAGCTAATAATAAATTAGATTATTTATTAAGATGAAATTTGTGTAAATATAATTTAATTTAATAACAGATGGAAGAGAAAAAAAATTAGTTCTTTTTAATTTAAAGTTAGAAAAAAATTACATCACAATTGGCAGTTCACTCTGTCTTGGCTTTCCATTTATGTCGGATTTCTTTCGGTTTATCCCTCGTCTGAGTGGATTTTCTTACGTTCTTTTTGTGTTTGCTGATTCTTGGATCTACAACTCATTATAAATTAATTAAAATATAGAGAAAACATTCATAAAAAAAGCGATAATAAATATAATTTAAATCCGTAAGAAATACATGCACCCAAAAACTCTTTTTAAGTATGTTCCTACTATGAAAACAATATTTGCAAACAAACAAACCAAAAGACGACTTTTTATACCTAATATAATTTTGTAACCTCCAAAATAACTTAAGATACAAAAATAACATTCAAAATAATTTAAGAGATACAATTGTAACCTCCAAACACAAAATTATAACTCTAACAAAAATTTTAAAATTGCAATTAATTGAAAGAATTCTATATTATAATCTCTCAAAACATAAAATCATAACCTCCAAAATTATCACCTCACAATTAAAACTACCGCATTGTAAATTTACCTTCTTACACAAAATTATAACATAAAATAGTCATAATTGGTTGTTAAATAAAAATAATTAACACACAAAATTATAATTACTAAAAATAAAAAAATTTGAATAAATAACTTTATTTGTATATGTATATAATTAAAACATAATTAATGGAAAAACAAAGTATAATTAATTAAAATGTAACCATAAAATTAAAAATACTTACAATATTTTGAAATTTTCAAAATGCTTGAAACTCCAAAGACTCAAAAGAGAGTTGGAAATATAATGTGTATCATACTAAATGTAATTATACAAAAATATATAAGAGACATATAAACTATATTAAAACACAATTAATTTAAAATATTAATACCAAATTTAAAAGAATAATAATTCATATAATAAATTAAACTTATCACATGTCAAATTCGATCCGATAATTGATTCCAAGTATGATGTGTCACAACTTAAAATTTAACTAACTTGTAGCAAAACATTTGGCGGAAACTTTATAAAATTTTGCAAAAATTATAAATATAAAACGTAGAATAGCTATTACATTGCAAAGGTTTAAATGTCATCATTGGCAAATTAAATTAACGAGCAAACCATTTGGCGTATAAGTTCAAATAAATAAACTTTATTAAACGAAATTTATTAATTTAAATCCAAGCATTGAAATTTGATAAGGTTTTCATAAAAACAACGTATTGTCAACATAGTAGTTCATTATGCATATCATTTCAAAAGTACATTAACACGCCACCCCCAAGAGTCATGCATGATACAAAACAAAACAAATAACTCACAATAGCAGTAACCCTTTGTCATAGTCCTTTTATCAAACAGTCTTTCTTCAGTTAGCAAGCCTGAGAAGGAGAAGATAACAAAGTAAGTTCATACGAACTTAGTGAGTTCCAAAGAGAAACCATGCACATCATTACTTACAATACAATTGAACCTTTCAGAAGGACATAAACTATTATCTTAGTACACCTAATGGTGTCAACAGAACACAGGCTGACTTAATACGCCAATTACTTAACACATGGGTGGATACTGTACACCCACTAAGCATAACTTAGACTGTAACGCCCTCCACTTGACCCGATCAACCGGATCCAAGTTTTGGGTGTCACTTCCTAAAACAGATGTAACCTAGACTCTTTTATTCGCCTATGTACTAGACAAGCAATAACATAATAAAATTTCCTACTTTCATTTATTGAATTACCTAGTGTATTCTTATTATGTATAACTTCTTGTACAGTGTAAGATCACGTTTACAATTTGAATAATACAACTATTGTTTTCGTCTTATTTCTATCACTATACAGAGTATTGCATCTTATGCGCAGACTTAAGCTTCGCCATAAGGCTTCTCGTATAAACTCGTGTGTAACCATTACTTCTAATTAGTCATATCACTCTCTTAGTTTCCTTTGGCGTAGACCATAACTCTACCACAATATGTTTCTTCTATGTATGCATATCAGCACGGACTGTCGCTCTTATGCTTAGCCTTGACATTGTCTCTCATCTCCCATATTTCTAACAGATCTTACGATCAGAGGTATCCATAATAAGTTCACAATAACTTAGTGAGGCATATTCATACATTTATTTATCATTTCATATTAATTATAAATTTACACATTACTCTATGAAACCAAACAGGTACTCATTAAACTCAGCAGGAACATGTATTAAATCTTTAAATACCTTTTACTCCTTCATATTCTGTAAACAATCTTACCTCAGTCGTTATCGCACGACTTAATTACTGGTTGTACTGGTAACTTACTTTCCATTTCACCTTCCTACTGATGGTCAAGGCAGATTTCGTTCGCTTCTCATCATCATGCATTTCTCGCCATTCTTTTGTTGTTACCAACCGAATTGTTGCACTTTATTCAGAGTCTGCCATTTTGGCATTGCCATTGAATCTTTGCCCGAGGTTACTTTACAAACTGTGCCACTAAGGAGTATTTTTTACTTCAAATGTCTTCCCTTTTCTTTAAAAGCTTTAGACACTCGCTTGATCAACAGATAGCCACGAAGGTGTCTGCTTGACTTAAATAGGCACAGAGGCATCGATACATCATTAGATAGCCACAAGGGCGTTTAGATACATATAATATACTTCGCAACAATGGCACTTTCAACAGAATCAACCACGAAGGCTCTTCTCATAACAGAATCAGGCACAAGGCTTCACTTTGACGATTTCACCACACAAGCTCACATGTAACAGAGAGTAGTCACAAAGGCTTCCACATATAACAAGTTTCGCCACTAAGGCTCACATGTAACAAAGAACAGCCACAAAGGCTTCCACATATAACAAATTTATCCAGCAAGGCTCACATATAATAGATTCAACCACAAAGGCTTGCGCATAACATATTCATCCACAAAGGCTTCACTTTTAGGTACTGATTTTTTCAACAATAGGGATTTACCTAAACTCATTGTCATGAGGTTTGCCCCTTATTACCTGGTACGCACCCAACCATCCTTTTCATCTTTTCTCCACACGATGTCATAGCCACCATTATAACAGCCTAATTTCAGTGGTGTTGGAAACTATGGTTTTGGGACCACAATTTCGACAAGTGATTTATTATTAATTTAATGTCTACATGATTATATTAAGGTCGTATTAAAGTTTCGTTAAGAAAATTTGAAGTTTAAATGGTTAATTAGGTAAAACAGACTAAATCGTAAAGGTTGAAAAAGTGAGTATCTATTAGTTTAAAGGGCTAAATGGCTATGGAAAGGAAATTTAATGTAATTAGATGGTAAATATACCATAATTAGTGGATATTTATGGACAAGGTTTTATTGAATTTTTTATTAATAATAAGGGTAAAATGTTAAATTATAAATAAACACTAAAATAACCTTAGTAAATGCTATCATCTTTTCCATTTCTTCATTGTTTGGCTGAATTCACCATTTTTGAAGGGGAGAGAGGTTCAACACTCCTCATTGCTTCAGTTGTTGCAAATTGCAAGTTTATCTCTAAGAAACTCAAACTTGCTTCTTGCTAGCTCTTTCTGAAGTATTAGAGATGCTTAGACTTCTCTTTGAGTAAGTTGAACTGCCAGAGCTTCCACCATGGCAATAGCTTCCTTTACATCATCCTTGTTTCTTCCAGCCACGTTTTCTTTTAAAGACAAACTCATATCTAACTTTTTCAAACATACATGTTTCCCCAATGATGCTACCTCTCTTATTATAGCCTCTTTAGACAACTTAGCATCAATAGCTAAACCCTTCTCGAACTTATTAGCAAGGTCACGAATAGAGAGGCAATTTTGTTGCTCCAACAACAATGCAGTCACACGTGCAACAATCTCCTTCATGGATAGAACTTTAGGATATCTTTTGGCATTTGCAATATGATTATTTTCCCCAATTTTGTAATTGGAAAAATGACTTGAAGAAAATATTACATCAACTGATACAACTAGAAGTGCTTTCTTTTGTACAGTATCGCCAAAATTCTGACTTACCCTCATCATTGTTCTGAATCTACTTCCATTGAGAGATGAAGTGTTGTGAAGTTCAGCCACATCAATGTGTATTAATTACAACTTTTCAATAGCTCTCCACGTTGGTTGCTTGAATGGAATTCTTGATTGCTTTTCTTTTTGGAAATCTCTGCAATTTAGAAAATCATATTCAAAATAAGGGAGACTTTGAATTAATTCTTTTCTTTGCAAATTTGTAATAGTTTCATGATTGAAATGTAACAGCCTGATTTAAGGGCTAGTCAGAACAATGATCTCGGGATCACTAATCCAAGGTTAGATAAAATTATTTTAATGGTATTTTATGAGTTATAGTCTGATTATATAGGTGCATAAAAATTTTGGTGCTTTAATTTTAGCGATTTCATGCTTAATTGCAAAAAAGGACTAAATCGCATAAAGTGCAAAAGTTCTATTTTATAAGCTAAAGGTGCCTAATAGCCATAGAATATTAATTGGAGGTCTTTAAAGGGAAATTAGCCACTTAAATAAAGGTTGGCCAGTCATAGGGGACAAAATAAGGTCAAAATTGGTTAATTAGGTAGGTTAGGTGGATTAAATTGATGAAATATAATAAAATAAAGAAAGAAAAGATATCATCTTTTTTTCTCCTTCCTTCCACCAAAAATTTGCAGCAAAAATAGGGGTTGAGAGCTCAAAAGTTTCAACAAGCTTCTCTCTTTACAAGTAAGTTATTTGATGATCATTTGTTAATAAAAATTGTACTATTGGAACCCCTAAAGCTTAAGCTAGCTAATGAAGGGACTATTTTTCAAAATGGTAGAAATTTTAGAGTTTTACCATGCAAGTTTTAAGTTTTTTGTTTCATTTTTTATGGAAGAAAATGAGTCTTAGTTGTTAGATAAACAACTTTTGTAAAAGGTGTTACCATGAAAACACCTAGAAAGACCTTTTTGTAAAGGTTGTATAATAAGAGGTAAATGTGTGAAATGTTGAGTTTTGATGGTTTTCATAAGAGAAATAAATGTTCACCTAGGCTCGTTAAAGAAATAAATTTGATTAGAACTGATTTCCGATCCTAGGGGTAAAATGGTCATTTTGCAAAAGTCTAATGGCAAAATAGTAATTTTTCCAAAGCATGATTATTGAAATGCAATTGTTAATGTGATTATTAAATGAGCTAATTTTCTATTATAGATCAAGAAGAACAAAGAATTAACCTCGATCGAGGAAAGGGCAAAGTATCGGACTAGATCGACCATCTAGCCTATTTTGAAATCGAGGTAAGTTTGTGTATAATAAATTCAACATCATGTTATTAAGTTTCTAAATGATTGATATTAGCAATGTTGTACAATATTTCTATGAATTCGAGTTATGATGTTGAATGAGAAAAATGATAAAAATAGTGAAGTTGAAGTCCCTGGTGGACTATAGTGAAGGTGAGTATACTAATAACAAATATGAGAATGGTAAGGTCCTGTATAAGACCATGTCTAGGTTATGGCCTCGGCACCAAATGGAAATCCCGTATAAGATTATATTTAGGATATGGCATCGACATCGAATATGAGAATCGTATAAGATCATGTCCGGGATATGGCATCGACAATCGATACGAAATCCGTATAAGACCATATCAGGGATACAACATCGGCATCTAGAAGTGACCCCACGTAAGACCACATCTGGGATGTGGCATTGGTGTCGTAATTATGTGAATGAGGATGATTATATATCCTTGAATATCTCAAGTAATTTCCATGTGGTAAATAGTTAAGCTTATGCTAGAGATGAGATTAATGCTAATACTAAGTGATGAGGTGACATAGGTATATGTAAGTAATTCATGAGAATGGTTCATGATATGTGTCATGTTATGTAATTGGTAAGAGTAAATATGAGTAAGTTATGGAAATGAGCTTAAGACTTGTGTTTTATTCAATGAAATGGATGAATGACATTATAAGTTTTATGTTGCTATTTATTTCATGCAAACTTACTAAGCTTTATCCTTACCCCTCTTATTTCCCTTTTCCTTGTTATACTGCCAAGTTAGCTCGGGATTCCGTAGAATGTCAGAGTACGAAAATCACACTATCAACTACTTTTCGGTATAGCCAAGTTAGATTCATTTTGAGTATGGCATGTATAGGGCTTAGTCTCTTTTGTTATGTCACATTTGTTAGCCAAAGTGTTGGCTATTAATGTTGCTAAATTCATATTGTAAGAGGTCTTTGGAATTGGGCCAATACTTGACAAGTTTATATATATTCAATGATGATGAATTTCATGAAGTGTATGCTTGTGTGGATGTATTGATTTTGAGTCCTTAGAAGTACTTTATAGTCCTGATATGTGTTGGATTGGATTGGTGCAAGTATGGTTGCTGTACAGAGTGGCATATTTTTTGGTAGATAGCCTTTTAAATGTCCACACGGGTAGACATACGGGCGTGTGTCTCGGCCATGTGTGATACACGGTTAGCCCCATGGGCTTGTTGATTGGCTGTGTGTCCCCATGCATGCTAGGCTTACAAGTTAGTATGCTCAGTAGTAAACACACAGTAGAGACACGGCCGTGTGTCTCAGCCGTGTGGGAGGCATGACCATGGGCATGGGCATGTGCTCAGGTCGTGCGAAGTCTGCACTTGAATTTGGAATTTAATTCACCACACGGTCAAAGGACACGGGCGTGTGACTGGTCGTGTGATGCAAGTTAGTGTTGACCACGGGCCAGACACGCGAGCGTGTGACAGGCCGTGTGATACAAGTCAATATCGACCACAGGTGTGGAACACGGGCGTGTGATATGTCACACGGGGCGTGTCTTTTCTTCTACACAGGTATGTGGCCCTGTTTTAAGTAGAAATTTTCCAAGTGTGCTAAATTTTTCGGTTAAATTTTGAAACCCTCTGTATGCATGTTTATGGTCTCGTAGGCCCATAATAAGGATGTTATGCATATGTATGAAAAGCCTTAAGTTGGAAATGAAATTTTAAAGCCCAAAGTTGTATGTTCAAGCAAGTTAAATCTGGTAATGCCTCGTACCCGATTTCAGAGTTGGATACCGGTAAGGGGTGTTACAGAAATGTCCAAGCCTTTTGTCCCAAACTTCAACATGGACATTGGTTGCAGAGAATGTGACTTGCTTCTCCTTCAATGGATCAAGTGCAAAGCTCTTTCTTTTCATTTTTACTTTGAATATATCGTTTTCATTTGCATATTTGATTAAACACTGATTTGTTTCAAATATAACTTTGAAACCTTTTGAATTAACTGGCCAACACTCAAAATTTTTTAACTAAAGCTAGGTACAATAACACATCTTTGATAAATTTTGTACATGAAATACTTCAATTGCAATTTTGCCTTTTCCCTTGATTGCAATGTACTCACCATTGCTAATCTTTACTTAGGAAACTACTAAAGTATATAAATCTTTGAAAAGATCACTATCAAAAGTCATATGGTTGGTGCAACTATTGTCAATGAGTCACTTTTCACTAGAATGGCATATTGCAAAGTAAGTAGCCACAAAGAGTTGCTCCTCCTTTTCTTCGTAAGCAACTTGAGCAACATTCTTTTCCTGCAAATTCACTTGTGTGATAGTCTTTTGTTGAGTAATACTTTTGCAAATTCTTTGATGATGCCCCATTTTCTGACACTTTTCACATTGATGGTCTGGCTTTCTCCAATATTGTAAAGGTGGATGACCCTTTTTTTCATAGTGTTTACAATGAGGGAAAGCAAATTTTGTTCATTTATTTGCAATTGAAAAATTAGATTCCGATATTCCCTTCTTGTTCTTTTCATGTTTCTTTCCCTTTCCTCTTCGATTGTACTATGCTTCCTCAACTAATGCACCTTTAATAAACCCTTCAGATCTCATGAGCCTTCTCTGCTCTTATGCTTGCAAAGCATTCATCAATTCTGTCAAAATAACCTTTAACAGATGTAACATCCTAAAATTGGGCCTAGTAGAATTGGGCCCAATAGGCATTGAGAATGGGAACGTTTAAAATTTTTGAGATACATGTAGCACTTAGAATGTTATGGTAAGGTATTAATGGGCTTGTGCATTATGTGTAATGTTATGTTTAATATGTTAATTTGAGGTTCAGTTGGGCCCAAAGAATTGGGTCAAAATTTCGACAGCCAAGGTGAGATTAGGGGGGACGGAACAATTCTATAATTTAGGGATTATTTTTGTTTAATTAATGAGGATAACAAGCTGATAAAATAAAGGGAGAGTTGGTGCAAATGTGGCCTCTTATGGATGAGTGTTTTAATAGGGATAAGGGATAGAAGGATAGAGGAGAAAAGATAGGAGTTATCTTTTGAGTACAGAGTTGGCCGAAATTCCATCTCCTGGAGGGGGTGCCAAAATTCCCTATAAATAGAGGGTACCTCTTCAATTCCGGCATTTTGAACCCCATTCTCTTCTCTCATCTTCTATGCCGAAATTCTCAGTTCTTCTTGGTAATCTCTTTTCTTTTGATTTCTTCTGAAAGCTGAAACCCCTAAGTATTCTTTCTCTCCACTTTCTTTTCACTTTCCTTCTAAGCCGAAACACTTCACTCAGTTTTTCTAAAAGCCAAAAATGCATCAGTTCATCTTTTCTGAGATTTTCATAAAAGCCGAAATCGCTAGATCTCATCTCCTATGGTTGTCGAATCCTCTTTAATGGAGTCTACTTGTGCCGGAATCTAAAGGAAACAATAGGTAAGTGTTGATTTCGGGATTTCAATGTTCTTTCAGCTTTTCAAAGTCCTTAGCCGAATGGCTATTAGAAACTAATCTCTTATTTCACACTTCTTTTCGGCATTCCGGGATTCGAAGAAGGAGGCCAATCGCATAGATCTCTAAGTTATAAAATCGTGTTACTTTCGGGATTTCAAGGTAAGAGGATTTGTTTATTTATATATATAAAATCGGTAGAATACTAACCATGGTCGAATATAGGAGAGGTCATATTTTCACAGTTTTCTGGCTTTTAAGCAAAGTTATAGATTGAGGATAATAGATCTGGATAGCAAGGACATCGACTAAGAATATTGGATTTCGTGATATCAGGTGTGTAATACTTCCCCACCATTTAGATTTGTTTGACTAATATATGATTATAAAGTTTATATGTTATGATAAATGCCGAAATCCCGGCATAATGACGGAAACCCAAAGAGGGTAATCGCAAATCACCAGGTCAGTGAATGTTTTGTTTATACGTTACAAGTATATTGAATTTTATGTGATTGCATGGGCTGGGTTTGATGAAAGGAGGAAGTTATATGTTGTAGAAGTTCTCACTGTGATCTGTTGTAGCGATTTTTACCGTGATCTGTTGTAGCGATTTTTACCGTGATCTGTTCTAGCGGCTTTTTCCGTGATCTGTTGTAGTGGCTACGACCATGATCTGATGATGAGCAGCACGACTGCCATCAAGGCGTGTAGCGGTGTGGGTTAATTGTAGAAATCCCCAATGGTGTGAATGGCTGGTACGGGGGCGTGTAGCGGATGGAAACCTAGGATTTGGGTTGGGCTTGCATATTATTTTTATTATGTATATTAATTCTAATTATTTTAGTTTTATGGGGCTAAGGCCCAAATCTAATGGTGCATGAGGGTTGCACACTGAGTCTACTCAACCAATTAATTAACATTTCAGGTAGCATTTAGTGTATTAGACTGGGCTGGAGAGGAGCGCAAGGTGGCCATGCAAAAGAATATGTGGATTCGGCAAAAAGACTCAAGTTAATTATTTTTATATTATGTTTTATTTATTGGATTTTAAACCTCATTGTAATAAGGCCATGGGCCACTAGTTTATATCTTGTTTTATTATGGGATAAATTATTTTTAGTTATTCAAACATTTATTTTATTTAAACTAAGGCATGTAATTAAGTTTGGGTTTTATTCATAAAGGCATATTTTATATAAATTACATTTGGGCTTTCTGACAACACGATTTGTTTTATAGAAATTTCCTTAGTGACATACCAGATCCGGTCGTGGTGTTTGGGCCGGGTTTGGGGTGTTACAACAGATCTTTAGTTTTTTTCCAAAGAGAAAATAATAGCTTCAAATTTTTCAAAAACAATTACAAGAATTTTTTGAACTAATCTAGAATTAGGAAATTCAAATCCAAGTAATCTTAATTTTTTTGCGATTCCAGGCAATTGGTCAAAGTATTCGTCTATCGTTTTAGAGTCTTTCATATTTTGGAGTTAAAATTCTCTAATCAGGTTCAATATTTTCATGCCTTTAGTCCTTTCATCTCCATCATACCCCTCTTTCAAGCAATTTCAAACTTCAAATGTTAATTTCATTGTCATGATTCTGAGAAAGATTTCATATGAGACTGAAACAAATAATGTAGCTATTGCCTTTGATTTTCTTAGTTTCCTCTCCTTGTGATTCTTGGTATGCACCATAGTCGGATTGGCAGGTAATGAAAGAACTTTGTAGTCCTCCTCCATAGTTTCCCTGAGATCATTTGCCTGTAGATGAGCCTCCATCCTTGCTACCTAGACTTGGTAACTTTCACCATTGATAATGGGTGATGCAAATGCAGTGAAAGGGATTTTTGAATCCATAAAAGAAGAAAGAAGACAAAATATTTGCCCTTAATTACAGTTTCCTCAAAAAGCTAGCTCTGATATCAATTTATTGAAGTTTTTGAAAAAAATTGAATGTGAAAAGAAAACAATAAAGGTAAAAGGAAAGTAGAAGTAACTTTTGTTAAAAGTATTTGTTTTATTCGACTAAAAACTAATGTTTATATAGGAAAAATTTCAACTACCATTGACTAAAACTATGCTACTAAACGATTCATAATCTCTAAAAATCAGGAGCAAATCAAAACTTACTAAAATTAACTAGATTATTTTATTATAATAACTGAAGCAAATCTTCAACAATAAATTTTTGTGGAACCATATCTTCCACAAAATGCCTAAAATCCATCCTATTAACATGTGATCTTCACAATTATGCATATCCAATATGAAATCAATTGTAATCATTGAAATCTTGCATGGTGTAAGATTTCACGAGCTTTTGAGTACCAGAATAATGCATAATCTAAATCTTCCAGCTGACCACAACATGGACAATTTGATATTAAATTAATTCCTTTCTCAAAGAGCATGGCTTTGCTTTTGACAAATTTATGTAGACAACACCATGCGATGCAAACTCCTCAACCTTTAGTGGTAGAGGGTTATTCCAAAGGCATTACTAAGATTTGTTAACAGTTTATTGGTGAGTATTAATGCACATGTTTAGAGCTATCTTGGAGTCCCACTTTACACTATAAATTTTATCTTGGTTAAAGTGCCAAATTGGGCAATCTGGAGGCTTGTGAATATTAACAGGGATCTTTGAGATTCCAATTGCATCGTAAGGAGTCAATAATTCCTCAATCAAGCTTATGTCACATGAGTTGTCTTCTTCATGAAATAGCTGCACTTTCATATTCTCCATGCATGGTAAGGGTGTTAAATCAGCAAAAAAATTACTTGACTGAAACACACCAACAAAGTCAAAAGTAATTTAA
The DNA here is from genome assembly GCA_025506655.1 of Gossypium rotundifolium. Classification (NCBI taxonomy): domain Eukaryota; kingdom Viridiplantae; phylum Streptophyta; class Magnoliopsida; order Malvales; family Malvaceae; genus Gossypium; species Gossypium rotundifolium. The sequence continues at coordinate 94,194,034 of CP106729.1, read as the reverse complement.
ATTATTTAGCATTAGTTAAGAATTGGAATGAGTTGATATAACTTCTACTAATACGTACGATTCCAATTACCATAATCCGATTACCATAATTTTAGTGTTTTTTTGTTGAATTTAAGAATAAATATAAAATATATTTAATTTTTAAATTATTTTATATTTATTTAAAATATTATATTTTTATATTCATACCAATAATTTTAAAAACTTTATTGGCATGTAACATAGACTTGATATGGTTATTGATTGCGGTGAAGCAGAAAGGCTTACCTGCCGGTTTGCCAGTTAAGCCTGCTACACCAGCCAATATCCAATACCATACAGATTATCCTTGTTTAGGAAGACAACTAGTGATTCTAAGCATTGGGGGATTTTTTTTTTATAATTAAAATAATTAAAATGTCTCTGTAATTGATAAAGATCAATTTTTTGAGATATGTTATTATCTTCTCAATAATATTATATTTTAGGTTTTTTTAAAAAAAAATAAAATGTACATTATTTTAAACTTTTAACTTTTCAAAATTGATGTTGAATCTTTAGCCTTCATAGATACATCACGAATTATATTTTCAAACGATGATTAAAAGTATATTGTAAGATAAAAAAGTGAAGTGTTGTAACCGATTTTCAGCCAGCCATAATCCACTATCAAAAATAAAATAAGAGAAATAAAATGCTTAATATCGTTTTCCTTCCTCTGTTAAAACATTAGCAAATTAATGACTGAGATGAGAAGTAATCAATGTCATAAGACTTGTACGGCTTGTATTATTATCAAGTCTTTCAAAAGTAATCAATGTCACAAAACTCGTAAGACTCGCGTTAGTCTTCTATTGAAATTTCATTTTAATATGGGTGCAGTTGATTTTAGCTCCCTTTACTAAATTTTCTTTTTCTTTCTTTTATTTAAGTTTTGCTCATCTTAAAAATAATAATTTAATTTAATTTTTTAGTTTTCTAATTAAATAGAAAATGTACGTCCTTTCAAAAAAAAATTAATTTAAAACCTTTTAATATAATTTTTTAACTTTAACCTCTCTAATATTTTATAATTTTAACTTAACCTCTAATCCAATATCTTGACTTCTGTGCTGAATTTTAGTCCTTAATACTAACTTGAACCCTCCTCCTATCAAAAATAATAATAATAACAATCAACAAGATGGCCATCAGTCGCTTTCCTTCCCGCCTTCTAAAATAAAAAATTATTTATTTAGTCTTTTTAAAAATTTTAAAATTTTAAATTAGTAAAAATAAAATTATACTTTAATTCTTTAAAAAATAATAAAATTTTAATTTAATTCTTTTAAAAATTATAAATATACAAGCCTAATTCTACTCGGGCCTACTGAGACCCAAACAAATTAAACTCAAAACAACCCAATAATCCATAAGACCCAAAACCAAACCTAAAAACTAAATCCAATTCAATCTAACCAAAACAGCCCAAAAAAAAAAACTAAACCTAATTCAAGCCCAATCTATCCTAGCCCACAACATTTTCAGAAAAAACAAAACAACCTCAAACCCTCGGTCTGCCTAGTCACCTTTGTTGCCTCTTTTGATGTCGCCACTGCCACCAGCCCACTGACCACCTCTCATGTCAGGCCTGCCACCGTTGGTCACATCTCCACCGCCCACTTGCACCTGTGAAAGATAGAGAAATTATTACAAAAAAAAAAAAAAAGTTGTAAAAATGGTTATAAAAAGCCAAGCAAATCTATTGTAGTTTTTCGGACGATTTATTGAATACAAAAAAACAGAGATATTAAAAAAAAGCAAGAAATTATCAATACAAAAATGATAGATTTTGAACACAACCACAAACATACTCAAATATACAAGCAACAAATACAACAGTGTAGATTAAAGTCGAGCAAAGGTTGCTTTGACTTCTCTATTTCTTTGTTTTTGAAACTGTCGTATTCAAGTCTGTTTCCCTTCCATTTTATTTTCTTTTTCTCTTAAAAATTATATATATATATATTAAGTATAAAAAAGGGGGAAAATTTTTACATTGAAAGCCGCCGTACACGATGGTTGTCAGTGACAGACGGCAGCAGAGGAGTGGCGGTGAACTGTCGAAAACCCCACCGATCCTTAGGCCTGCAGAGAGAACAAAGGAGGGAGAGGGTTTTATTTTGGGAAAGGAGAAAATGAAGATTTTAAAAAAAAATTGGCTTATATAGCCACAAAAAACGGCGCCGTTTTGGTCGGCGTCCCTAAGCCCCAAAACGACGTCGTTTTGGCCTTAGGATCCGCGTGTTGACCTGACCCGCCTAGGAGGATCCGCGTGTTTTTACTTTTGGGGCTTATTGCGCTTTTGGTCCTTCGTCTTTTTTATAGTTTTGCAATTAAGTTTATTTTTATTTTTTGATTTTGCCCTATAATTTATTTTGGTTTTTAATTTGGTCCCCCCTGATGCTATGCGTTTTGGAGGAGAAGGGACAATTTCCCTTTTAGCCCTTCCTTGTTATTTGCGTGTTCAATGGAGTCCTTTTTCTTTTTATTTATTTTAAGATTTGCCCCAAAAGTTTGTTTAAGTTCAATTTAGTCATTTTTTTGGTTATTTTATTAAATTAATTAAGTTTACTATTATTATTATAATTATTATTGTTACTATTATTTTTAGTATTGCTATTATTACTATTATTATTAGTACTATTGTTATTATTATTATATGTATTATAATCATTTTATTCCACTACTAGTATTATTATTTTCATTGTTATTATCACTTATTATTATTATTATTATTATTATTATTTAATAGTTTTATTATCGGTGAAACCAAGACAATTTTTGGGGGCGGATGAAATTTTAATTTTTTATAGTTTATATCTTTCTAATTTGTAAAGGATTAAATCGAATTTTTATAATTTTAGGGGGTCAAAGTGTAATTTTACATTTACTAATTTAAAATTTTTAAAAAATTTTAAGGGCCTAATTTAAAATTTTACCTTTTAGGGGGGCCGGGACCCATGCCATTAATTAATTCATTTATTTATTATCATTATTATTATTATTATTATTATTATTTAACATTATTATTATCATTATTTTATTACTAATATTTTTTATTTGTTTTCTTTATTTCCTTTTTACTATTTCCCTATTATTATTATTATTATTACTATTATTATTTTTTACTATTATTATTCATTTATTATTATTATTATTATTATTATTATTGTTGTTGTTGTTGTTGTTGTTGTTGTTGTTGTTGTTGTTGTTGTTGTTAATATTATTATTTTCTTTAATATTATTATTACTATTATTTTATAATTACTACTATAATTATTTTTCTCTTCGTATTTATTACTTATTATTATTATTATTATTATTATTTTTATTATTATTTCTTTTTTATTTTTGACTTGTTTATTTTATTTTATTCTCATCTTTATTATTGTTATTCACATTAACGCATTTATTATTCTTTTATCATGCATTTGTACCATCATTTTTTATTTTATTACCAATTTACGTTGCTTTAATAGATACCCGTTACATAACATTTCGTTTTTTAAATCAACAATTTTTCGTATTTCGAGATTCGAAAAGTCGTACCCTAACTTACGAGGTTTCGATTTTCTCGATAAATCCAAATAACGAATGCTTTCAAAAAACTTTTAATAACCTCAGGAATTACGAAAAGGTCGTGTTCTAACTTACGGAATATGATTTCTTTCTAAAAACCGAGTTAATCAAATACCTTTCAAAATAAACATGTAACACCCCAAACCCGGCCCAAACACTATGACCGAATTCGGTATGTTACAGATGAAAATATTTTGAAATCACTTGTTTAGCCGATTTTATTTAGAGTAAAAGATGTTGTCTTATTTTAAAACCGTTGAGGTGTATAAAGAAAACAATACTTAGTTCATTCAAAAATTTAAGTCAAGTTGTTACCAATTTTGTTATTGTACCCGATGGTACGAAAGAAAACATTTTCGTTTGAATTTAGGAAAATTTGTGTAATCATTTTAAAGTTATTAAACAATTTAAATAATTCATCCAAACAGATAAAATAATAAAAATAATCTGAGGAGGCCTTATTACATCTTGAATAAATAAAACCAAAATAAACCATAAATAGTTAAAAGTCCATCTCATCTATAATTTCACTGCATGGCCACCTCGAGTCCATCCGGCTCCACATCCGCTATCTACGAGTCACCTGAAAAATTTTAAAGGAAAAGGTGAGTCACCAAGACTCAGTGTGTAACCCTTTTCCCGGTTAAATGCAACATCATACACAATTATAACAGATTAACATGCACTAAGTTATGCACCCAACCTAACCATCCAAACGCCTTTCTCTACCCCGTGTGGTACCAAACCACTGGTGGTGCCAAACCACTGGTGACGTATAGTCACGATATTCATCAACATTGTGGTGCCAAACCACTGGTGACGTATAGTCACGAATCAAGTGATGGGGCCAACCCATCTTGTGATACCAAATCACTGGCGTCAATCCCGTAATATAAACCGTGGGGCCAACCCACTGTGGCGCTAAGCCACTGGGACGAGACGCTATGAGGTACCAAACCTCGGAGGTACCAAACCTCGGTGACCGTAGTCACAATGTGATACCAAATCACCGGTGTTAAAATCGACACGAAAATCAATTCCCCTCCACTCATATATCCCACATCAATCCATGATATATACATGATTTCATGCCAACATATAATTAAATCACATATACCAAATATGCCATGCTTCCCAAAAGCATTAAATAGTAACTCATATTGACAGAGACTTACCTGAACCATCGCTATATCATTACGGTATCAAATCCAAAGCTACATAAATCAGATTTAGCACATACAATATTTAGCACAGTTAATCAATCATAAAGTGTGTATGTACACACCTATCACCGACGATAATTCTAAATCCCGAAAAGTCAATCGGCCACACTAGCCTTCCTTGCCCTATTTGCCCTTAAGTATTAACCTCAGCACACGGCTCGCGAATCTGCTTCACTTCCAAAATTGCTAACAAATGGAGGCTTCACGTGACTATTTCCAAAATCCCGGAGTACCTTCCTTTATGACCGATTGAGACACACTAAAAAGGGACCACCCTTGCTTAATATTTGGCCAAGACTTCACAAAATAGGGAGGGGGTTTCGGCTAAAGAAAAACAAAAGAGAGATGCTGGAATTTTAATAATTTTGGGCAGTTTGTCTAAGGAAATTTCGGCAGCAAGGTGGTGGATATTCGGCCAATGGTGGAAGAAAGAAAAAGGAGAATAAGTAGGAGGAATCAAAGGTGGTTTTTGGCCAAAATAAAAGAGAAGAAAGCTAGAAAATTTTGAAGAATTCCCTAGGGAATTTCGGCAGCAGCAGAGGAAAAAGAAGAGTAACAATTGCTGGAATTTTTTTGCTCTTCTTGCTGTACAAAAACAGCCCCCCAAAGAGTCTTAATGCTGCCCAATTCCTCCCCCTCTATGCTGATAATTAAACTATTAATTATCACTTAAGATAATATCACTTATCCTCTATCCTCTTTTAAACAAATTGAATAAAAATAAAACACCCAACTTACCTCTTTCAGCCGAATTTGGGAGTCCAAAGTGCAGCCACTTCTTTCACCCACGCCAGCAGCAAAAATAAAAGGAAAAAAAATCATTTGTTGCCCCTTAGATTCGAACCAGGGACCGGAAACAACAGCAGCCCCTCTTCCAACGTCCCAGGCCAACTCTCCCATTCGACTTTCTTGTTATAGAACTCTATCTTTTAATTTTAAAGCCTTCCTCCCTGGCCCTTTTTTCCTTAACGCCAAAAAGCTCAAAATAAAATACCCGTTGCATCCTTCATGTCTCGAACCCGAGACCTCACTGCAGGCCCTCTTCTTCCAACGCCCTTACCACTTCTCCCAACTTGACTTTCATGTCAGGAACCTTGCCCCATTTTTCTTTAAAGCCTTTATTGCTTGGCCCCCTTCATTCAACGCCCCAAAACAAAAACCCATACAAAACACACCCCCTTGTTTCTCCCATGAATCGAACCTGAGACTTCTAGCAACCCCCTCCTTAAGCGCATCAACCAATTGTGCCAAGCCCTTACTTGGTGTCTTATTTCGCCCAAATTTTATTAAAACCCTCACTACCCTAGCTTCTTCCTTTTACACACTTAAAAATAAATTTTTAATACTGGGTCAGGCCTAGCTCGGGTTTATTTTTGGACCCTCAAACATGCCAAATAAATTCATATTTTTAATTTCTTCAGGTACACATGGAAATTAATTAAATTACAAATAACCCCAAATTCAGGTGTTACAAAACAAGTTCTTTGGTGTTTATTCTCGTATCGGGAATTTAAGACATTCTGTTCTAAGTTACGGGATGTGATTCTTTTTCTCGATTAACGCGAAACATGCCCTATTCTCAATTTTTTTTATAACAAAGGATCGTATTCTTAAGATTTCCTCAAATTTCTAATTTTCGACACTAAGACACTAATTAATCAACTAGGTACCAATTTTTGGGCGTTATGAGGGTGCTAATCCTTTCTCGTACATAACCGAATCCTGAACCCGTCTTTCTGAATTTTGTAGACCAACAAGCTTGTTTTAAATAAATCGAACTGTTTATTAAAAATAACTATTCTACGAGGTGATCCGATCACACCTCACAAAAAAGAATTGGTGGCGACTCCCATTTTTTATTTTTAAAATCAAAATCGACTCCTTTTACAAAAAAATAATTTCGACAATAAACATTTATTAAAATTGCAATTTAATTTTTACCTTCGTAAAAAAGTTTTATGAATTCGCCCTCACGTTCATCTAAACACTCTTTGGTTGAAGGGCTCCAATTCTAAAAAGAAAGTTGTTTTGAAACGCGAACCCTTCTCCTTTTCTCTAATTTCAAACATCTCGGAACCCCTTTCAAAGATCAAAATTAAGAGGGTCCCTTAGCTTATTTCGCTACCAAACCTGACTTAGCCGAAGAACCCATGGCTATGATAGAGGAGAAAGGTTGTTGATGTATTGACTATAAACCCATTAGCCAATATTGTTTATAATTTATAACATGATAGAGGAGAAAGGTTGTTCATGTATTGACTATAAACCCATTAGCCAATATTGTTTATAATTTATAACCTTTTCTTAGCGGCTACTTAAAGACACCCAATAATTATTAGGATGGTTGATTCCCCCATTGTTCCTAAAAGGTCAATTTTACAGATTCTTCATGTCCCTTTCTCTCTCAATAATATAAAAAACTTTATAGTACAATTTCAAATTTACAAACTTTAAAAAAAAATTATGTTTTCTCATTTAATCTCTTTAATTATAATATCAATTCAAAACAAAAACATGTTGTCAACAACATAAGAGAACAATGGTTAAAACTCTTTATTTATATTTCAATGATCGATTAGAATTTAAATTTTATTGACATAATTCTCTTTTTGCAATTTGTAACTTTAAATTTGTTTAAAAAAAATCAAAATATAATTCTCTTTTTGTAATTTGTAACTTTGACTTCGAAAAAATGTTGAGGAAATCCATTTTTGCATTCACTAAACAAGGTGGGTAATAAAGAGACATCACTTCACTTGCATCCAATTGACTTGAAAAGCTATGGCTACTCTCTCTATTTAAAGCTCTTTTAAAAGCCTTAGTTTTCCTTTCAATTATTCTGGTTGATATCCTTCCCCTCTCAATCCTCGTGTTTTTCTGCATATACTAAAACGTATCTTCCTGTAATGTAGTCAGTGTATAAATTCAAGCCTGTTGCATGGTTATCTGAGATATAGTATCAAGCAACCATATTAAATTATCCAATGGGGCGCTCTTGGGACACCATGATTTATTCAACATCCTTAGGTGATGTGCCATTTGTAATTTGGTTGTGTATAAAGTTGGTAATCACCATGTAGCAGCCTTTGGTTCTGTAACAACAGGAGAATGAAAATGAGAGAAAATACATGATAAATGATTAAATGTAATGGAATATTTGGTTAATAGAAAGCAAAATTAATGCATACATACTTGTCTACAGCTGAACAAATATGTACTAACAGTTGTGCACGATTTTCACGTATTGCTTGAAGGAACAACATTATGGGCTTCATTGTGCACGTGCTTCACGTATTTTATGATGATAACCATCTTGCAATATCATGCAAGCAAACAAGAGGACCTCTCCTATAAATACTCTCTCAAACAATAAGAAAGGGATCTCTTCCTTTAAGCAATCTCTGAACTCTTACTCTCTGCAACCAGCACCCTTAGCTTTCACTACCTTCTCTCTGTTCTCTGCCTATTTAGGTGAACCAGCTTCCTTCTGATCACCACAACCTCCTCCTTATTTATTCTTTGTACTTAGTATCAACAGAATATATGTTGAATATAGGTATGTTAAAAGAAAATTGAAAAAAAGGAGTCATGGTACCATAGTTCACAAAATTAGATTTTAAAGGTGCTTTGGAGAAGTTAGATAGTGAAGTCAAAAGTATGATAGCCAAAATAATTGTTGCTTTCTGTTTCCAACTTCTCCCTTTATAAAGCACATTGGCTTTGGCTTCCTTTCCTAGCCATCCAATACCTTCTCTATCTTCCCTTTCCCCTCTTGCAAATGTTTCAAATTTTCTCAAAATCTCCTGAACATTGTGCCGAGCAAGGAGGACTAACCATTGACAAGTCCTATAAGAAATTATTCTTTGCCTTCTCTGCATTTTTCACTATAGTTTTAGCCTTCATATTCCTCATCTGGCTTACCCTTCACCCAGCAAAGCCTCAGTTCTCCCCAGGGAAGCTGATATATACCAACTCAGCCTCTCCGGCACTCACATTCTCAACTCCTCTATCCAATTCACCCTGCTCTCCAGAAATCCGAATAAAAAGGTTGGTATTTACTACGATGAGCTACAAGCATTCGCTGCATATAAAGGCCAAAAAATTACTTTTGACAGCTTTCTTCCACCTTTCTACCAAGGACATGAAGGTTAACAACATCTTTACAAGGAACAGGGCTGCCTGTGGCTCTGTCGCTTGGTTACGAAGTCAAACATGACCAGACTGCCGGGAGAATAGTCCTGAACCTGAAGGTACATGGGAAGCTCAGGTGGAAGGTTGGGACTTGGGTTTCTGGCCGATATCGCTTCAACGTTAACTGTGTTTCTGTTATGTCCTTTGGACCTAATGCCCCAACAGCTCCATTGAGTTCAAATCAAGCGTTTCAGTGTTCCACCGCTGTGTGAGATGATGTTTAACTATATGCTTGAAAGCTATTTAGTTCTATCTTTATCAGCTTGATGTTCTATAATTTTCACTGTTATATGAACTGTATGTATTCTATGAATTGATAATTTATCAGAAAGACTGAAACTTAGGGATTGTAATGCGACAATTTCTGCTTTGCAAGTGCCTGGCTGAGTATGAAAAAGAAAATGAAGGTTCATAGTTTATTTGTTTAGTGTAAAAATATGTGTATATATATTTTTATGAGGAGAGACTGTTTCACCATTGCTCACCTAATCAGTTGCAATAATCTTGAACATCAAGTAGCTCAAAACTTCACAGAAAGTTCCTTAATATCTATGCTGGATGTTATCAGTGTATTTTGCTAACTACCATTCAAAGAGAGCAAGAGGGTTCCGCATCAAGAACCATAGGACCGTATCGCATTTAGCTGTTCTTCTCACATCAGACGTAAAACCAAGCAGCTATCGAAAATTCTTTTCGATCAAAGATGTAACTTAGTTCGCCTTGTTATAACTAGACTTAACTTTGAGGCTGATTCATGCAAAACTTGTGTAGGCCAAAATCCACAAAGACCATTCTATATGTTCCTAAATCCTACTCACTTACAATTGTACAAAACTCAGCAATCAATATTATACTCCAAGGAGTGAGCAAGCTCAGTGTGAAAGTTTGAATACAAGAAACAGTTCAATTCCACTTGCTTCTTGTCAATTACAAAATCAATTCCTAATTAAAGACGAAAGTGGTTCAACAATCTTAACTTCAGCGAAACTTGAAGAGATTTGTATATACATATAGAGTTCAAATATTCTTCTTTACTACACGAAGATAGCTACTTTTAATTCTTTAGCATCTCAGCTTTAACGTCAAATTACAAGAAAAGGGAAATCTATAACCTTTCTATTTGATGCCAAGTAATTCAACCAAAATTACGCATCCATTCAGGAGCAAAGAGAATCAGAACAAACCCATTTCCACTAATGCTTCCTTACAGACACCGCTTTCTCCAATCCCCTTGTCCCATCAACATCCTCGTACTCTTCCTTTTCTTCAGTAACAAAATCTTCCTCAGGCAAACCTTCTACCCACGCCTCTACCGAATGCAAAACATAACGCGCCGGCAACCCTGGATACGACACCGAATTTCGGTCTTCCAGTTTCTTTCGATAAGACCCTGGCACAATCCTCACGACCCTGGAAGAACCAAGCTCCTCTTTTACTGCTCGAGCCACGGCTTCTTCGGTAGTTTCATGGGGCTTCATTTTCTCGGACAACGGCCTAAACCGATCCCCAAAACTACCGTCCGACAATTCTTGTCGAGATTCGACGAGGACAAGGTTACCTTTACCTAGTATACGAACCGTAACGAAATTAACGGTACGGAGTGGAGGGGAGGAGTCGACAAGCGATATCTCACCTTCGGAAAGTTCCAGCCAGAGGTCGTGGAGGTTTTTGGTTCCAGGTTTGACCCCCCAGGAGTCCAGCGAGTCAGAAGACAACCGGGGTTTGAGCCAATCAGAGAGAGCCTGTGGGGTTGAAAAGGATGTTCTGGATTGGGATGTGGTGGTCATTTTGGGAAACCGTCGTGGGTTTGGGGGGAAAGGAAGGAATTTGCGGGAGAGGTTATGGTTGGGTTTAGGGGAAGAGAAGAGAAAAAGCAGGGAAACTGCAGTTAGGAATAGGTCAGGCAGAGTAGTTATTGGCTTGGCAGGACCCAAGCTAGATTTCGTGTTATTTTGGGCATTGTTTAACGATTCTGGCGTCTTTGACATGTTACTGCGTATTGGGTCTATGTACAAGGAAGATGCGTTGCAGGGAATGATCAATGATCATGCCCATTTCGAGGAACAGAACTGAAGCCGAAGAAAAGAAAAAGAATGTTTGGGTTTTGTTGGTTAAGGTTTTGCCTTGGAAATTAAGCGGTGGAAATTTTGAGATGATCAGATAGATTGATTATTCTGTTCCATATTCCTTGTCTGCTACGATTTTTTGTGGCATAATTCCAAGACTAACGGTCACGGTCAAATCGCGCTGTTCCTGTCTGTTTATCAGTCTTTGATGAGCCAACACCACGTACATATAGTAACGTTTTCCACAGTTCGGGCCCAAAGCAAATCAATATTGGGCTTCTCTTGTTTAATCATGAGAGAGAAGTGGATATTCAAATCCTTAACAAAGTTGTCAACAAAGACACTAATCGCCCAGTCGATGGCGATGATGTCGCTTCACGATACTAGAACATATAGCAAGTGCGACCTCGACGATGAATGAACAAGGAACTATCACTTTGGAACCTTGAAAATTGTTGGACAACAAGAACTCCCTGAGCTTAGAAAACCAGGCTCGAGGAGCCTGCTTGAGGCCATAAAGGGCCTTTCTCAACTTGCACACTAAATGTTGACCGTTTGATCCATGCTTTTGAACCACTGAGGGTTTCCATGTAGATCTCCTCCGAAGATCCCCGTTCAAAATGCATTGTTGATGTCCACAGTCGAAGGGTCCATCGAGAGAAACCGCAAGTGCCAATACCACACGATTGTTGTTGGCTTGATCACGGATCGAAGGTCTCCCGAAGTCAATACCACCTTCTGTAGATAGCCTTTACCACCAATCTCCCTTTGTACCGCGCGATGGACCCATCAAGATGCCAGCATCACTCTTTTCCTATTTTCCTTCATGCAAATTCGAAATCATTTTCTATAATCTTTTAAAAGTTACTATTTATAAATAGAAGTTCAGCCAGATTAGAGTTATATATATATGAGATATCAATAACCAAATTCAATCAAAATCCAAATATGCATTCGAGTCTCATATTTGTTGTGAGAACGTAACAAATAATTGTAGATTAAAGCTGGTCTTACAAAGTACTAACAAAATTATCAGCCAATAAAACTGATTCTACAGTTTTTAACTCCCACCTAATTACAAGCGTGAGCATTATATGCAACAAAAATGAGAGTTGAATACATTTCAAGCAGGAACCTCAAACTTTGAGAAGCTGCATTTTGTTGGAGAAGGCAATGGCAATCCAATCAGGCTGAGTAGCAGACCACTGCAACTGATTAATTTCGGAACTAGCCGAGTACATAGACAAAGGATCGATTCCGTTAGGCCCAGCTACAGTTGGCAACTCCCAAATAAGGGCATGCGTATCATCCCCTGCAGAGCAAATGTGCTTACAGCTCTGGGGAGCCCAAGCAATCGCATTGACACTGGCTCCATGTCTATCCAACTCAGCCACCGGCATAGTAGGCGACCTTATGTCCAAAATCACAACTTTATTGCTATCCATTAGTGTCGTAGCCATATATCTCAAATCTTGTTTGTTCCAAGCTAATCTTAACAAAGGGGTGTCCGGTTGAGGGCTTTCGTAGATGATGGTTGAGTGTTCTTTGTCCCTTAAATCGAAAATCCTTACGGACCCATCAGCGGAAACGGAACCGAAAACTCTAGCTTCACCCCAAGCGATGTCGTAAACCTCTTTGTCGTGAGCAATCAATTGGGTTTCCACAACGCCTTTTTCGATGTCCCAAATGGTGCAGGTGGTGTCGATGCTGGATGTTCCGATTCTATTGGGTTCAACGTCGTTCCAATCGAAGGAAGTTAACGGAGCAGAAAACTCGCTGGTTTTGCTGTTGTCGAGAACGGAGATAAGTTCGTTAGAGGAGTGCCCAACTTCCCAGAGACGGAGGTAGTCACCGGATGAAGCGAGGAGGTCGGAGGAGGAAGAGAAAGGGGATTTCCGGTGGGGTTGGAACATAAGTTTGGTGGGTGGGTAAGGGTGGTCGAACGACAAAGATGGGTGGGTTGTGAGGGTAAGTGATTCAGGGTCGAAAGAGATTATGTGGACTCTGTTAGCGTAATCTTCGATGAAACTGCCGAGAGCGATGCGTTGGTGGTTGAGATGGGTGACGGCGGGCCTGGAAGATAAGGCCATGGCGTAAAGTGGGTAGGGTGATTCGTAGGTTACGGCGTTGTCGGATCGGAGGTGGGATTCTTGAGTTGAATTCTCCATTGGATTTTTTCCTCTAGGTAGAGCTCAGCTTAGTTTGGAGATATTAGGAAAGGATTAAAGTTTGCAGGGTGATTTTGTAGGAAAATGGAAGTAGATGGTAAGGAGACATCCTCAGTCACCTCGTAGCATTGTTTGAGGTAGGTTTGACTTTTCAATTGTAAATTTGGGTATCACCTGTCATTCAGCGCATCCAATTGAAACCTGGTCAATGTTCAACCAACGAGGCGAGGATGACCATGGAGTTTTATTTCGTTTTAGTTTATTTTTTGAAATCGAGGGTGAGTTTAGATGAGCGGTGCGTTTAATTGCTGTTAGTATAAAAATAACAGTAGCGATGAGAGTAGATACTGTAGTGATATTGTAGTGTGAGATAAAAAGTAAGTTAAACGCACCACAGCACACTCAGTCGCCCATCCAAATCAATCCTGAATCGATTAATTACTAAAATAACTCAAAGCGTAAAATCTTGTATAAGAATGACTCATTTTTTACCGTGCACATTGATGTCACCATACCTATTGACGGCATCACTTCTAATCATTAACTCATGATTGGCCTTTTTTAACATAAAATATTGTTTATTGGTGCCGTTATTCCCATTGGTAACACCTGTACCCGCTAAAAATGCAAGTATTATGGGAGAAAAAGAAAAAATATTTTAATGGGTGTCGCCTTTCTCTTTGGCGACATCAGATGAATTTATAAAACAAAATTTTTGGTGTCGTCGTTCTCATTGGCGGCACCAGTGGAAGATCAATGTAACACCCTTAACCCATATCTGTCGCCGGAACAAGGTTACAAAATATTATTGGAATTTACAAATTAAATACAGATCTTTCATATCATTTAACATTTATATAAAAAATCAATCATATTCAATCATATTGTCCCTTATATGAGCCATCGAGGCTCAAAATCTGAATTAGAAATAAGTCGGGATTAAACTGAGTACTTGGAAACTCGAAAATATACACACTTTTTCATGCCCTTTTTAACTCAAATTCATGCAAGTTCGGTAAAATTCTTATCGAAAAATATATAATTATTATAAAATAATTATTTTGTACTTAAATTATTAACATAATGAATTTTAATTAATTTTATAATTAATTCTGATTATTTTCAACAGATTTGCACAAAGAGCGAAAAACGGCTTGGCAGATACTACTAGAAATGCAAAACTGAGAAACAATTTTGAAGCATCAAGGCGAATTAATTTTTCAGCCTAAGACGGTCCAAATTATGTGTATTAATTCATAATATAATTAATTTTAATTTATATCCAATTTAATTTGTGTTAAATAAATTATTATTAATTAATTATGAAAAGTGGCCCAGTTGAGCTGAACCAAGAAAAATCGAACTGCCCGAGTACTGGGCAGCCTAAAACCGTCCCACATGCTGACCCAATCAACTTGCTTGGCTGATTAATTAGCTTGCAAAATGGCCTTAAAGACTTTTTCAAATTGCAAACAAACCCCTCCACTATTTGTGCCTTTCTAGATTTGTCGCTGCCTTAATATAACAAGTTTGAAAACTTCAAACTTGCCACATGTGTGGCTGGCCATGGGAGGGCTCTTTGGCTGCTGATTTTGGCTATTTTTAGTAGCCCTCTCAACTTATAAAAACCTCTCTTAGCTGCTCATTTGAAAACACACCTCAACTTTCTCATATCTTCTCTTCTCTTTCAATTTTCTCTCTTCATTTTCCATCCATTTTTCTTTATTCCCTTGCCGATTTCACCTCTTGAAAAAGAGTCATTCATCCACCATTTGGAGTAGCATTCAAGTGTTCGTGGAAGCCTCGGTTCGACAAGAACAAGCGGAGAAGGAGGAGTGGAGCAAACTAGTCAAGCCACAGAGAAAACACTGGATTTGATTCTTGTTCCCTATCCTTTTAATTTTGTTGTTGTTATGGTGAACATGTCTATGAATATTTGAGATGCTGATATGTTTAATTTAATTAATATGACTTAAATTTAATTCGTGTTAGGTTGATTGCATTTCGTCTACTTGAGTTAATAAAATTGTGTTTGTGCTGTTATATGCCTTGGTAAGATGTTTGATTAAGTAAAACCATGACTAAGTTATTCTTGCATTACAATTGTAAGGTAACTAATGAATTAATTATTTAAATGGATTGAAATTGTAATTAACTGACACAATTGTAATTAACTGACACAATACCTAATCAGTGCATGTTTAATCATCTAAGGTAGCTGAGGGTTAAATTAGCAACAGTATCTAACGATACATTAGCCTTGCATAACTTGTAAGATTATTGTGATTAAATTGTTTTAAGGTAGAAATACATTGTTACCTTACGTAATCTTTTATGTGCTTATGCGATTGAATTAATTGTTTGAATTGGCATAAAGATATGTACAAAAGATTGTTTTAATTTCATAAGTATGTATGTGCGTTAACACATTTTCTTACTAAAATTTGTTTAATCGGTTGAATTGACATAGAGATATAGTTAAGAGATAAATGAATTTTGGTAGGTAAGTATGTTCATAAGTTAGCAAATTACCAAGTTGCCGTGAATTTATTCGTAACAACATGAACATGAGTTTAATAATTCTAAGTTAAAAAATATAATTAACCTAGCACAATTATGTCATCTTAATTAAAATTATCTTTTGAAATCGTGCATTGGAACTTTATTTTATTTTATTTGTTTTACTTTGTTAAAATTCTAGTTTTTAATCACCTCTTCAAATCAAAATATTTTTCTTCACCAAAGTGTTTTAAATTGCATTCATAAATAATTATTTTCACAGTCCCTGTGGGTACGATAACTCGACATTTACTTGTCACTTTATTACTTGTTACGATTGTGTACACTTGCACATTTCCGTCATTCCAGTACTCAGAGAATTTTTCGTAAAATTTTAAAAATTTTCCAAGGTGCAGGGGACACACGCCCGTGTGTCTCACACGGTTAAGAGACACGCCCGTGTCTCAAGCCATGTGGGCATTCGAAATAGGGACAAACGATCGTGTTCCAACTCATGTCTAAATTAAGGTGCTCACTGACTTGGGTCACACGGCCAAGCCATACGCCCGTGTGAACATACTGACTTGCATTAAATAGGTGTAGGAGTCACACGGCCAAGTAACACGCCTGTGTGCTAGGCCGTATGAAAATACCTGAGCATTCTGTTTTGAAATTTTGAAGATGCAGGGGACACACAGCCAAACCATACACCCATGTTCTGGGTTGTGTGTCACACACGGCTGAGACACGCGCTCGTGTCTCTGCCCTTGTTGTAACAGCCCGGTTTAGACCCTAGTCGGAAAGTGGTTTGAGACCACAAATTCGAGGTCAAAATGTTAATTTAATATTATTTTCTATGTGAATAGTATGTGACATAGTCTGTGTGAAAATTCTGCGTGATGATTTGATCGTTTTAATGCCGAATTAAGAAAAGGGACTTAATCGCACAAAGAGTAAAAGCTATATGCTGATTTATAAGTACTTAAGTATTTTTGTCTTTTAAATGTAGAGGCCTTAAGAGGCAAATATGCAAATTTTAGTTAGTGGAGGGTGGAATGTCATGATAACCATGATATATATTTGTCCTATATGATTTTTAATTGGTAAATGAGTAATTAAATAATTATGTTATTAGTAAATAAAACAAATGGGCATGATAGTGGATTTTATTCATCCATCTATCACCAAAAATTTAAAAGAAAGAAAGGAGAAAACTATACTAGGTTTCGGCAACTATCTAACCAAATTAAGATATGTTTTGGTGTTGAATTTTGATGATTTTTATGTTTTTGAGATTGTTGCTTAGTCTATTATCAAGCCCATGTCTCAATTTGATGAATTGATGTTGTTCATGAAATGTGCCATTGATGAACACTTGAACTTTGTGATGTTAGTTGGTGAAATATGAAAGCTTGGTATTGGGTTAACATAGTTTGTATTTGAGTTTTTAGTGAAATTGAGTATTTTGGGCTAAATTGTGAAAACTGTAAATTAAAGGACTAAAATGTGAAATAAATGAAATGTGTGGACTTGTATGAGCATAGTAAGAATTCGGCTAGGCTTGAGTACAAGCAAATTTTGTGTATTTGGTGATTTGATGAATTAAGGACTAAAGTGTCGAAATGTGATAATGTGTGGGATATTTTGCAAAATAACATAAATGTGTGTTTGGATTAAAATGAATGAATTGATGATTGAATGGATTGAATTTGAATATGTTTAGACCAAGAGAAGAGAGGTTCGGATTGAGATCGAGGCAAAGATAAAGTGCTCGATTAATCGACCGTATCGATAGTTCGGCATCCGCGGTAAGTTCGGACATAATACGTATATTTTGTTGTGTTTAACATTATGAAATGAATGGTACGATAATGTTAAATGTGGATGCTATGTGATAGTTCGAGTTAAACGGCACTAAGTGTGCGAATTCAAAAATGTGGTCAAGATGAATAACACTCTGTGTGTGTGCGGAGTCATATAAGCTTCGATTATGTGGTTGGC
Organism: Gossypium rotundifolium; assembly: GCA_025506655.1. Taxonomy (NCBI): domain Eukaryota; kingdom Viridiplantae; phylum Streptophyta; class Magnoliopsida; order Malvales; family Malvaceae; genus Gossypium; species Gossypium rotundifolium. The sequence continues at coordinate 94,176,286 of CP106729.1, read as the reverse complement.
ACTATGTGTGAGATACTAGTTCAAGATCGGTTTGATATGATGCACTAAGTGTGCAATGCTAATTAAGCTTCGGTTAACTATTTAGGAACTAAGTGTGAGAATAAACTGAAGAAGGGACGAATGTTGATCTATGTGATTCATGAATATTGAGTAGCTTAAATATTTGACAACTAAATGTTGGCTAAGGTATGTTCGAAACCTATGTGGTTGATGAAAATTTGGATGATATGAGGTATTAGATTGTGAATTAATCTATGTGATGACATGTTTTGATTTAATGTATTTTGTTATTAACTTACTAAGCTTTGGGAAGCTTACTGTGTGAATTGTTTCTCTACCTTGCAGTGTCAGTAAAGCTAGCTCAGGTCAGGGATCGTCAGCTTCTAAATCACATTATCGGCATTCTATTTTGGTACTTTTGAAAGGATGTATATAGTTGAAATATGACATGTATAGGCTAGTTACGTGTGTATGTTTATGAAATGAACTTACCCATATGTTTTGGCAAGTTTTGAGATGATGAATGCTTGGATGAATAAGTTATGTGATTACATATTTTGGTATGGTATGATGCATATGAAATGGTTAAGTCTTGGATATGCAAATGAATGGTTAATGCTTGTGATGATCTGAGTTTGAGTCTTTGAAATTGTCATGGTAGGAATTGGTTTTGAATGCATGGGTTGAATGACTATTTTTGGTATGTTTTTGGTGGAAACATGTGCATAAGATGTTTTGGTAAATATGGGTTGTAGGTTTGACCCTTATGGGTGGCATTTTGGTCTTGTAAATGGCCTATAATGTCACACGGTTATGGCACACGGGCTGTAACACCCCAAACCCGAAATCGTCACCAGAATAGGATTAAGGGGTATTACCGATCAATCAAAACATTTAACCTCCAAATGTCGACACAAAGCCAATCATCATCAAACACATTCATATATAATCATAGTGTCCCTTAAACGAGTCTTCGAGACCTTAAGCATGTTTATAACTGAGTCGGGACTAAATCGAAACACATACAAAATTTCATGTAAAATTAAAAACTTTTCTAAATACAGGGGATACACGCCTGTGGGGGTAGGCCGTGCCTCATCCACGGCTACTAGACACACCCGTGTGTCCTCCCCGTGGTTATATACTGCCAAAACCAACAAGGCTGCCAAGCACACCCGTGTGCTATGGCCGTGCACCTATAAGTCATATACTGCCATTTCTTACACAACCTTTAAGCACGCCCGTGCCATGACCGTGTACTCCTTAAGCTAGCTATTGACTTTTACCCCATGGTTGCTAGGCACGCCCGTGTGCCATGACCGTGTGACATAATAGGTCACTTGCAAGACCAACAAGCCACCCATTTGGGTCTCACCTACAAGTATCACTTACCAACACATAACATGTTTATATATAGCAACTAAAACATACCCAAATGACTAACCAATCTAAACATACCAATTTGCATGACCAAAATTCAATTATGCCCAAGCACCAATCATCTATATACATACCATCTCATAACCATTTCATATATCAACTAATCATACCAAAACACTTTACATATCATATTCCTTTAAGCATATTACCAAAACATAATTAGCTAAATCACATGGCTAAGTTCATTTTACAACTCATATCAAGGACTAGCCTATACATGCCATATCTAGCCATATACATATTCAAAGTGTACCAAAATGATTTTAGTAGTGTGACGACGATCCTTGACGGTCTCGAGCCTTCAGTAGCTTTGACGACCTATAAACGGAGAAAACATACACACAGAGTAAGCTTTACAAAGCTTAGTAAGTCAATATACAAACAAACTTAACATGAATTCCACATAACCAAATTAATAGAATGATCAATATGGTTCTCATGACAAAATCACCTCATTCTTTCTTGAACTCATAAGCTTAGCCATAACTTACCATATTTCCAAATCACATATCATATTATCATTTTGATGTACTTATCATAATATTGTCACATGGATACTTACCTCATATACACCATTAGTATATAAGCAACATACCTGTAACAAATATTCATTCACTTAACTTATCAAAGCTCGAATTTGCTATTCATACTACAGACTTGCCCGTTGAACCAATAGGAATCAAATAAGATACTCAGAAACTCAGAACAATTGTACAATACCAACGTCCCAGCCATAGCTGAAATACTTATTCACTTATTCATAACTTATTTATAACTTATCAACCACAAAGGTTCAATACATACCTTAGCTAACACGTAATTATTCAACTTCCAAGCTATTCAATGCTCGATATTACATGTCGATCATCCTTTAATATTTGTTCAACTTAATCGCACACTCAGTGCTATATACACAATTGAAGCATATTAATCATCGCACACTTAGTGCCTATTCTTTTAACCAACTTGTCTCGGTGTCGCACACACAGTGCCACTTTAATAAGCTAAAGCTTTCATATCATCGCACACACAGTGCTATTCATTTCTTATAATCGCACACTTAGTGCCTATTCCTTTAATCGACTTGTCTCAATATCGCACACACAGTGCCAATTCAATAAGCCAAAGCTTTCATATCATCGCACACATAGTGCTATTCACTTCTTATAATCGCACACTTAGTGCCTATTATTTTAATCGACTTGACTCAATATCGCACATACAGTGCCAATTCAATAAGCCGAAGCTTTCATATCATCGCACACACAGTGCTATTCACTTCTTATAATCGCACACTTAGTGCCGTGATTCGTTGTCGAGACCTAAATGACATCTCACACTTAGTGTATTAATACAAAACTGAACTTAATTCGGTATCGTACACACAGTGCCAATCATAAAAGCCGAAGCTTCCATTACTTCGCACACACAATGCTATTTAACTTCATCATAATTTCAAATAAACACACTTAGTGCCTCATTTCTCAACATCATACATGTAGCATTTTTTAATTCAATAACTATCATTCAATTCCCATCACATAGATATAAACTAACAACTTGTATTATGTCTGAACTTACTTACTATATTAAACTTATAACGGAATTTATATACATAATCCTCTCATAAGCATCCATTTTCAACATTAGTCATATAAACAATTACAATTTCATGCAAGTACATTTATTTGCATAGTGACTTACCTCGGATTCGGTTAATCAGTATGAAAACGGTTACTCTGTCACTTTCTCTTTCCCGCGATCTAAGTCATTTTTCCTCGGTTCTTGATCTAAACATATTCAAATTAACCCATTTATTCACTAATTCATTAAATTCAATCCAAACACATATATTTGGGGCTATTTACAAATTAGACCTCACATTTACACATTTCGAGACTTTAGTCCATTTTTCACAAAACATCAAATTCACAAATTCCACACATGCACATGCTTGGCCGAACCTCTCTAGAGATTATATAAGTCCAAATATTTCATCAAATTTTCTATTTAGTCCCTCAACTTTCCATTTTCTCAATTTAGCCCTAATTAGCTAAATTCATCAAAACTTCAAGAACAAAGTATGTTCATCTAACTCATATCTTTCATTTAACACCAAAAATAATCACAAAGCTCAATATAGCATCAATGGCATCTCACACAAACATCATCAATACTCAAAATTCAAGCATGGGTTTTGTAGAGCACAAAGCAATGATCACAAAAACGTAGAAATTATTAAAAATCAAGCTCAAACATACCTTAATTCAAGCTTAACCCTTTCCAAAATTTTCAAAGCTTTTCTTCCTTCTTTTCTTTTGTATTTTCGGCACTAAGAAGCAAAGATGAGCACCATTTTGCTTTTGTTTTATCATATTATTAACTAATTTATCCATTCACAAATTTACCCTTTTGTTAGCCATAAAAGGCAAATTTATACTATGGTTATTTAGTCATTTAAATATCCACTATCATAAAAATGGATCAATAACAATATAAGGCCCCCACCTTAAATAGCCAACAACATTTAAGTACTCACAAATCAGCTCACAACATTTTATTCTTTATGCAATTAAGTCCTTTATCTTAATTTGACACACAAACAATCAAATTAACACACAGAATTTTCACACAGGCTATGTCACATATCATTCACACAAAAAATATCATTAAAATATTTTTATGACCTCGGATTTGTGGTCTCGAACCACTATTTTGACTAGGGTCTAAACTGGACTGTTACAACTCTCCGCCATTAGGGATTTTCGTCCCCAAAAATCTTACCGTTAAACAGAGTCGGATATTGTTGTCTCATTGAGTCCTCAGGCTCCCACGTAGTCTCACCTATTCCATGTCGATTCTACAATACTTTCACTAACAATATTTTCTCATTTCGCAACTCTTTCACTTCTCGAGCTAAGATACGGGTTGGTTCCTCTTCATATGTCATATCAGATCGGATCTCAATTTTAGATGGGACAATCATATGTGACGGATCAGAACGATATCTACGGAGCATTGAAACATGAAATACATCGTAAATCTTTTCTAGCTCAAAGGGCCACCTTAGTCTATAAGCAACAGGCCCAACTCGTTCAATGATCTCATACGGTCCGATGAACCTCGAACTTAATTTGCTTTTACGTCCGAATCGGAGTACTTTCTTCCACGGAGACACTTTCAAAAATACTTTGTCACCAATCTCAACTTCTATATCTTTTTCGCTTCACATCCGCATAAGACTTCTAACGATCAGATGCTGCTTTCAAACAACCTCGCATCAATTTCACTTTCTGTTTTGAATCCTTTATCAATACAGAATTCAAATCACCTTGAGCTCGTTTTGCTATTATTTCCTTATCAACTTTCAGACATCACATATTTGTTGTATACTTTTATAGAAATTTTCAGCATATACACTCTATTTCTAAATAACACATAAACATCGATATCACATCTGAGATTCCGAATCAGAAATCAATTTATGTTAAACTCCTTTTAACTTATCAAATAAGTCATCAATTCTGGGCAACGGATATTTATTCTTTATGTTTACCTTATTCAACTGACGATAATCAATGCACATTCTCATCGTGCCATTTTTCTTTTTTACAAACAAAATAGGAGCATCCCAAGGCGAAAAACTTGGTTTAGCGAACCCTCTATCAGTCAACTCTTGCAACTGTAACTTTAATTCTTTCAACTATATTAGTGCCATTTTATACAGAGCTATCGAAAAATGTGTCATACCAGACATCAATTTAATACCAAACTCAACTTCACGAATCCGAGGCATGCACGGTAACTCTTCAGGGAAACACATCAGAAAACTCGTAGACAATAGGTACTGACTCAATTTTCCTTTCAGACATTTTCAAATCAAATTCATAAGCAAAATATGCCTCATATCCTTTTTTCACAAAATTCTGAGTTTTCAATACCGATATCGTAGTAGGCTATCCATCTAAATTGTTAGACTTAACCCGTACAATTTCATTATTCGGACATCTCAAATCAATAGTCTTTCTTTCACAGTTCACAATGGCATCATGCAATGACAACCAATCCATATCCAAATTAATATCAAACTCATCAAATGGAAGAAGCATCAGATCAACAGGGAAACAAATATCTCGATACATTAACGGACAGTTCTTCCATACTTTATCAACCGAACACTTTTACCTAAGGGGTTCGATACTTGTATAGCAAACTCAGTAGTTTCTACAGGCAAAGTCTTACTGATTACTAAATTCATGCAAATATATATGAATGCGTAAAACCAGGGTCTATCAATGCAATCACAGAAGTATTATAAAGTGTAAAAGTACCCGTTATAACATCAGGTGATGAAGCTTCCTCACGAGCTCGGATAGCATACGCTCTAGCAGGCGCTCTAGCTTCAGATCTTGCAACAGTATTCCTCGCAGACCTCTGATTACTACTGACATTTCTTGTATTTTGGGATGGTCTATCTCTCTCTGGGGCGTTATCTGATCTCTGATTCTGAGTACTCTATTGTTCAACAGATTCGGGGCAGTCTCGAATAAAATGATCTAACGATCCACATCTGAAGCAAGCTTGACTATTCAATCTACAATTCCCCGGATGTCTTTTACCATAACGCCTACACTTAAGTCACTCGAATCCGACATTTTCAATGCTCGCCATCTCTGAGCAATCTCGAATGAATTGGTTTCATGATCCATATTTATAACAAACTCTATTGTTATACTTGCTCCAACATTTTCCCACATGTCGTCTTCCACACTACCTACACTCAAGTTTGTTGCATTTAGTACTTCCATCATTTGATTCAATTGCAGCTTGAGTTCTCAAACTAACATTTGGTCTCACACGATCTCCACTAGCATGTCCAACTGAAGCATTTGATCTATTGTTTGCATCTCTATATTTCTTCGTTAAAGGTTGAGTCATCTATCTTTTTCTTTCATTACAAGCTTTAGAATCGAATTCCTCAATATTATCATTATTAGTAGCCTTGAACTCTTCGGCCTCATACTTACGAATTTTTTCAACTGGAGGCATATTCATCAGATTCAAATTCATAGTCGAAAGCATAGAAGATGTCTGAGGGAGATTGACAGGGGGTAGAGGTTGCAAAATAGTCGAGTTATTTCTCACAAATTGAGTGAACCACTCACTCATCATTTGGAAGAAAGCTTGTTTAACTTCTTCTTCTAGACCGCTCGTTGCCGGTCTCAGATCAGAAGGTAATGTCCCTTGCACGGGAGCAAATGCATTACTTTCTATGTCGTCAGCTACGGCTCTTTCGGGATCCATTACTATACAAAAATCACATCTTATACGTCAGGATTCATCACACTATCACATTTCAGATATATGGCATGTATAGCTAGACTCTGACACGCTACGTTAGTCCAAGAATCGACTAAACCGTAGCTCTGATACTAACCAAATTTAACACCCTAAACTCAAAATCGTCATCGAAATAAGATTAAGGGGTATTACCAATCAATCAGAACATTTAACCTCTAAATGTCGACATAAAGCCAATCATCATCAAACACATTCATATATAATCATAGTGTCCCTTAAACGAGTCTTCGAGACCCTAAGCATGTTTATAACCAAGTCGGGACTAAATCAAAACACATACAAAGTGTCATGTAAAATTAAAAACTTTTCTAAATACAGGGGATACACGCCCGTGGGGGTAGGCCGTGCCGCACCCACGGCTACTAGACACACCCGTGTGTCCTCCCCGTGGTTATATACTGCCAAAACCAACACGGTTGCCAAGCACACCTGTGTGCTATGGCCGTGTCCCTATAAGTCATATACTGCCATTTCTCACATGACCTCTAAGCACGACCGTGCCATGATCGTGTACTCCTTAAGCTAGCTACTGACATTTACCCCACGGTTGCTAGGCACGCCTTTATGCTATGACCGTGTGACATAATAGGTCACTTGCAAGACCAACAAGCCACCCATTTGGGTCTCACCTACAAGTATCACTTACCAACACATAACATGTTTATATATAGCAACTAAAACATACCCAAATGACTAACCAATCTAAACATACCAATTTGCATGACCAAAATTCAATTATGCCCAAGCACCAATTATCTATATACATACCATCTCATAACCATTTCATATATCAACTAATCATACCAAAACACTTTACATATCATATTCCTTTAAGCATATTACCAAAACATAACTAGCCAAATCACGTGGTTAAGTTCATTTTACAACTCATATCAAGGACTAGTCTATACATGCCATATCTAGCCATATACATATTCAAAGTGTACCAAAATGATTTTAGTAGTGTGATGACGATCCTTGATGGTCCTGAGCCTTCAGTAGCTTTGACGATCTATAAACAGAGAAAACATGCACACAGAGTAAGCTTTACAAAGTTTAGTAAGTCAATATACAAACAAACTTAACATGAATTGCACATAACCAAATTAATAGAATGACCAATATGGTTCTCATGACAAAATCACCTCATTCTTTCTTGAATTCATAAGCTTAGCCATAACTTACCATATTTCCAAATCACATATCATATTATCAATTTGATGTACTTATCATAATATAGTCACATGGATACTTACCTCATATACACCATTAGTATATAAGCAACATACCTGTAACAGATATTCATTCAATTAACTTATCAAAGCTCGAATTTGATATTCGTACTACAGACTTGCCCGTTGAACCAATAGGAATCAAATAAGATACCCGGAAACTCAAAACAATTGTACAATACCAACATCCCAGCCATAGCTGAAATGCTCATTCACTCATTCATAACTTATTTATAACTCATCAACCACAAAGGTTCAATACATACCTTAGCTAACACATAATTATTCAACTTCCAAGCTATTCAATGCTCGATATTACATGTCGATCATCCTTTAATATTTGTTCAATTTAATCGCACACTCAGTGCTATATACACAATTGAAGCATATTAATCATCGCACACTTAGTGCCTATTCTTTTAACCAACTTGTCTCGGTGTCGCATACACAGTGCCAATTCAATAAGTCGAAGCTTTCATATCATCGCACACATAGTGCCATTCACTTCTTATAATTGCATACTTAGTGCCTATTCTTTTAATCGACTTGTCTCAATATCGCACACACAGTTCCAATTCAATAAGCCAAAGCTTTCATATCATCGAATAGACAGTGCAATTCACTTCTTATAATCGTACACTTAGTGCCTATTCTTTTTAATCGACTTGTCTCAATATCGCACACACAGTGCCAATTCAATAAGCCGAAGCTTTCATATCATCGCACACACAGTGCTATTCACTTCTTATAATCGCACACTTAGTGCCATGATTCGTTGTCGAGACCTAAATGACATCGCACACTTAGTGTATTAATACAAAACCGAACTTAATTCGGTATCGCACACACAGTGCCAATCATAAAAGCTAAAGCTTCCATTACTTCGCACACACTGTGCTATTTAACTTCATCATAATTTCAAATACGCACACTTAGTGCCTCATTTCTCAACATCATACATGTAGCATTTTCTAATTCAATAACTATTATTCAATTCCCATCACATAGATATAAACTAACAACTTGTATTATATCCGAACTTACTTACTATATTAAACTTATCACGGAATTTATATACATAATCCTCTCATAAGCATCCATTATCAACATTAGTCATATAAACAATTACAATTTCATGCAAATACATTTATTTGCATAGTGACTTACCTCGGATTCAGTTTATCTGTATGAAAATGGTTATTCTGTCACTTTCACTTTCCGGCAATCTAAGTCATTTTTCCTCGGTTCTTGATCTAAACATATTGAAAATTACCCTATTTATTCACTAATTCATTCAATTCAATCCAAACACATATATTTGGGGCAATTTACAAATTAGACCTCACATTTACACATTTTGAGACTTTAGTCCATTTTCCACAAAACATCAAATTCATAAATTCCACACATGCACATGCTTGGCCGAACCTTTCTAGGGATTATATAAGTCCAAATATTTCATCAAATTTTCTATTTAGTCCCTCAACTTTCCATTTTCTCAATTTAGCCCTAATTAGCTAAATTCATCAGAATTTCAAGAACAAAGTATGTTCATCTAACTCATATCTTTCATTTAACACCAAAAATAATCACAAAGCTCAATATAGCATCAATGGCATCTCACACAAACATCATCAATACTCAAAATTCAAGCATGGGTTTTGTAGAGCACAAAGCAACGATCACGAAAACGTAAAAATTATTAAAAATTGAGCTCAAACATACCTTAATTCAAGCTTAACCCTTGCTGAAATTTTCAAAGCTTTTCTTCCTTCTTTTCTTTTGAATTTTCGGCACTAAGAAGCAAAGATGAGCACCATTTTGCTTTTGTTTTATAATATTATTAACTAATTTATCCATTCACAAATTTACCCTTTTGTTAGCCATAAAAGACAAATTTATTTATAACACAGAATTTTCACACAGGCTATGTCACATATCATTCACACAGAAAATATCATTAAAATATTTTTATGACCTCAAATTTGTGGTCTCGAACCATTGTTCCGACTAGGGTCTAAACCGAACTGTTACACGGGCGTGCCTATAAACCGTGGGTGAATTGGCACAATATAGCTTAGTAGCACACGACCTCAACACGGGCGTGCTTGGTGGCCGTGTGAGAAATGGTAGTTTATGATCTAGTAGTACACAACCTTAGCACACGGGCGTGCTTGGTGACCGTGTTGATTTTGGCGGTATATGACCACGGGAAGACATACGGGTGTGTCAAGTAGCCATGGGTGAGGCACGACCTATCCCCACGGGCGTGTATCCCCTGTATTTTGGTTTAGTTGTTATGTTTTCAAGAACTTCTGTATGTGTTTTGATTTAGTCCCGACCCCTCTTTAGCATGTGATAAGGGTCTCCTAGACCTTGATAAGGGACAACATGTTTGTATTTGAGAGTGATTGAAGATGATTCACTATGTGTTGTAATCTTAGATGTAAATGTTCTGAATGATAGGTAATACCTCTTAACCCTATCCTGACGACGGTTTCGGGTTAGGGGTGTTACACTTGTAGAAAAAATAGGTCATTTTCAAGCCTTATTTCTCACCCCATTTTGGTATCAACGTAATTAACCATATAACATATATGCATATTTAACCAACCAAGTTATCTCAAACCATTCATCAACATATCCATAATTTATTCATCACTCAACTATATAAAAAAAACAACAACATGATAAAGCCACACACACACACACACACACACACACACACATATCACAATATGTTCAACTCAAGCTATTCCAATGGCTATTTACAACAAAATGCTATTAAGCCAACATTGGCCAATTTACCCTATACATGGCATTATAACCAAAATTAGTTTTCTATATGTACTGAAATGGGCCGATGGATAGTGTGATGATATCACCGCCAAGCTTCCAACCCCAACGAGCTTCCAAATTAATATAGAACAGAGGAAAATAAAACAAAGTAAGCTTTAAAGCCTAGTAAGTTTGTATAACGGGAAATTAACTTACCATTCATTTACATTTATGTTAAGCATACAAAATACATCCAAAGCAATTTGGCCAGTAGCCTATACACATATCCTCAGCAAACATGTTAGTCATGTATTTCACATGAATTTCAAGAAACATGTATGAGCTCATCAAAAATCAAATTTCCATGTTCATAAACTTTCCACATCTTGTGTTCATACATCAATTCCATATATTTCGGGTATATACTGGTATAATTCATTTAAATTTCATGTTATCTCATGTCAAAACTTTACCCGTCGAATCATTTAAAATATCGATGGATGCACGGGAAGTACACATGAAGTGTACAAATCTGTAATCCATCAATTCATATTTGGGAATGCTCATATGAGCACTTAAACTGGAAGCTCTCTTTTGAGCCATATAACAGGAAGCTCCAGAGAACCATTAACAGGAAGCTCATAGGAGCCAATATCGGGAAGTTCAAGCGAGCTAATATCGGGAAGCTCCAGAGAGCCATTAATCGGGAAACTCATGAAAGAGCCTTTAATTAGGAAGCTTTGAAGAGCCATATATCGGGACGCTTATAAGAGCTGCGGTGTGTACACAACACATGCAGGATCACAACCAATCGGGATGCTCCGAAGAGATATTAATGGAAAGCTTGCAAGAACCATATAACGGGAAGCTTATGAGAGCTAATAATGGGACACTCTTTCGAGCTATGGTGTGTCTGCAACACATGCAAGACCACAACCAATTCGGGAACCCTATATCCATCGAATTTCATTTATTCAAACGGGACTTAATACTTATCAATCATCATCGGATATGTAAGTAATTTCATACATGAAAATTACACAATTCACATACACAAAATTCAATTCAAACATATAAATGTACAATTTAGTTACACAAACTTACCTCGACTATGTTCGTGTACACAAAAGCTACTTATTCGTTACTTTCTCTTTTCCATGATCTACCTCTGTATTTGATATATCTGGATCTATACGAATGAATTTAACACCAATTTATATTCAATTCAATCCAACTCACATCTTTGGAAAAATTACCATTTTGCCCCTATACTTTTAATTATGATTTCGTTCTTAGGCTCGAAAAATGAAATTCATGCAATTTAATCTTTATTCCAAGCCTAGCTAATTTTCATATATTACAATAGCAGCCCATGTATTTCAAAAAATTCAAAATTTTTCCATGACTTTACATCTTTTCAATTTAGTCCCTAAATCATAATTTCATCAAAATTCCCTTTACAAAAGTTGTTTATCTATCAACAACCTTTCATTTTCTACCATAAAACTTCATAATTCAACTATATTCATCCATGGAAAAACCTAGTACTTTGATAACTTTACAAATTAATCCCCAAGATAGCAAGATTAAGCTATTACGATATCGGAAATATAAAAATTATTAAAAATGGGACAATACTACTTACCCAATTAAGCCAAATAAGCTTGCTCAAAACTCAACACCATAGCTAGGGTTTCCATGTCTTAAATTTTAGGAAATATGATAAAATGATCAACACCATAGCTAGGGTTTCCATGTCTTAAATTTTAGGAAGTATGATAAAATGATGATTTTGTTTTATTTCATTATTTATCATCTTTTTATCTTTTACTTTCCAATTTCATCCTTTTCTTTATTGAATTTTCCAATGATGACTAATCGTACTTATCTACTAACTCCATTAATTGGTCTATTTGTCATATAAGGACCTCAAATTTTGAATTCCATAGCTATTTGATCCCTTTAGCTACTAGAATTCAATTTCTGCACTTTATACAATTTGGTCCTTTTTATCAAATTAGACATATAATTGGTAAAATTTTTTTAACGAAATTTTCATACGATATTTCTATCATAATGCAGACCATGAAATAATATTAAATTAATTTTCCTTTTGAACTTGGATTTTGTGGTCCCAAAACCACTTTCTCGATTTCACTAACAACGGGCTGTTACAACTCTCCCCTAATTAAATTTTCGTCCTCAAAAATCTTACCAGTAAAGAGGTTCGGATATTGCTTTCTCATTGTTTCCTTAGGTTCTCAAGTAGTTTCTTCTATTTCGTGTCGTTGCTAGAGGACTTTTACTAAACTACCTTTTTATTTTTTAATTCTTTCGTCTCACGTGGCAGAATTCTGATTGGTTCTTCACTGTAAGTCATGTCAGGCTGAATTTCAACATATTTCAGAGAAATAATTTGTGAAGGATCCAACCGATACCGTCGTAACATAGACATGTGAAAAAAATTATGGATCTTTTCTAATTCTGACGGTAAAGCCAGTTGATACGCAACAGGTCTGATTCTTTCAGTGATTTCATATGGCCCGATAAATCGCGGATTCAACTTTTCTTTATAGCCAAACTGAAGAATTTTCTTCCAAGGTGAAACTTTCAAAAATACTTTGTCACCAACTTGAAATTCTATTTCTTTTCGTTTAAGATCCATATAGGATTTCTGACGATTAGAAGCTACTTTTAAACTATCTCGGATCAGTTTCATTTTTTCTTTAGTTTAGATCAACTCCATGTATCTTTTTCTCACTAAGCTCAGTCTAATACAATGTAGTTCTACATTTACGACCATACAGAGCTTCATACAGTGCCATTTTAATGCTTGTCTGATAGTTGTTATTATATGCAAATTCGACTAAAGGCAGATATTTTTCTCAATTGTCTTTGAATTCCAAAATACAACACCGAAACATATCTTTAAGAATCTGAATCACACGTTCAGATTAACCATCAGTCTGAGGATAAAATGTGGTACTGAAATGTAATTGCGTACCTAGTGCCTCTTGTAACTTGTTCCAGAATCGAGATGTGAACCGTGGATCTCTGTTTGAAATAATAGAGACTGACACTCCATGTAGCCTGACAATTTCAGAAATATATAATTCAACCAATCTGTCAAGTGAGAAATCCATACGTACCAGAATGAAATGTGCAGACTTTGTCAAACAGTTGACGATTACCCAAATGACATGTTTCTTTTTTCGGAGATAGGGGTAACCCGACACAAAATCCATGGTAACTCTATCCCACTTCCATTTCGGTATTGTGACTGGCTGCAGCAATCCTGAAGGTACCTGATGTTTAGCTTTAACTTGCTGACATATTAAGCATTTAGATACAAATTCAGAAATATCACGTTTCATTCTGGGCCACCAGTACATCTATTTCAGATCATTGTACATTTTATTACTCCCCGGATGCACAGACATAGTACCAGTATGGGCTTCATGCAAATTCTTCTATACAAGCTCTGAATTCTTCGGTGCACAGACTCTGCCTCAAAATAACAGACAATTATTGGGTCCAATCTGAAATTCTAAATCAGAAGTCGACTCACATTGTACTCGTTTATCCTGTAACTCACCATCATTTTTCTGGGCTTCGCAAATCTACTTTAGAAATGTTGGTTTAACTTTTAACTCAGTTAAAATTGAGCCATCATCGGCCAATGACAATCGGGTATTCATTGCTCATAAAGTAAATAGAGACTTTCTACTCAGAACATCTGCAACCACATTTGCTTTTCCCGGATGATAATCGATAATCAAATCATAATCTTTCAACAATTCAAGCCACCTGCGCTGTCTCAGATTCAAATCTTTTTGCAACATTAGGTGCTTTAAACTTTTATGATCTGTGAATATATGACATTTTTCACCAAATAAGTAGTGTCGCCAAATTTTTAGCGCAAAGGCAATAGCTTCCAATTCTAAGTCGTGTATCGAGTAATTTTTTCATGTGGTTTTAGCTGTCTAGAAGTATAGGCTATTACATTACCTTCTTGCATCAAGACATAGCATAAACCGTTCAATTATGCATCACTGTAAATTACAAATTCCTTACCAGGTTCAGGCTGAACTAGAATTAATGCTTCAGTTAACAAGGCTTTCAATCGGTCAAAACTTTGCTGACATTTGTCGGTCCATTCAAATTTCACATCTTTCTACAACAATTGTGTCACCGGAGAAGTTATCATCGAGAACCCTTTCATGAATCTCCAATAGTAACCAGTTAATCTCAGAAAAATTTTGATTTCAATTATATTTTTTGGGGGTTTCCAGTTAACAATAGCTGATATTTTATTCGGATCCACTCTAATGCCTTCAGTAGATGATATATGTCCAAGAAAACCAACTTTCCGAAGCCAAAATTCACATTTACTAAATTTAGCATATAGTTGTTTCTCACGCAAAGTTTGCAGAATAATTCTCAAAT
The DNA here is from genome assembly GCA_025506655.1 of Gossypium rotundifolium. Lineage (NCBI taxonomy): Eukaryota > Viridiplantae > Streptophyta > Magnoliopsida > Malvales > Malvaceae > Gossypium > Gossypium rotundifolium. The sequence continues at coordinate 94,161,029 of CP106729.1, read as the reverse complement.
GATCAGCATGTCCATTTTCATCTCGGGAATATACTAGAACATCATCAATAAATACCACTACAAATCTATCTAGATACGGTCTGAAAATTCTATTCATTAAATCCATAAATACCGCAGGTGCATTTGTCAAGCGAAACGGCATCACAAGGAATTCATAATGTCTTTACTTAGTTTTGAAGGCTATTTTTGATACATCCGAGTCTTTCACTCTTAGTTGATAATAACCAGAACGGAGATCTATCTTTGAGAACACTGTGGCACCTTTCACTGATCAAACAAGTCATCTATATGAGGTAGTTGATACTTATTCTTGATTGTGACTTTGTTGAGCTATCGGTAGTCAATACATAATCTCAACGATCTATCTTTTTTTTTTAACAAACAGAACTGGTGCATCCTAGGGTGAAAAATTAGGTCAAGCAAAACCTCTATAAGTTAGTTCTTGCAACTGTGCTTTCAACTCTTTTAATTCTGTAGAGGCCATTCTGTACGGTGCTATAGATATCAGTGTTGTCCTCGAAATAAGATCTATAGAGAATTCAACTTCTCTGACTTGCGGTAATTCGGTAACTCTTCTGGAAATACATCAGGATACTCACAGACTACTAGCATTGATTTAATCTTTGATTCAGACGCTTTAGTATCCAACACATAAGCAAGGTAGAAATCATAACCTTTCTGACAAATTTTTGTGCTGACATAGCTGATATTACATTAGACAACCCATCCATTTTATCTAATTCAATATAGAACATTTCCCCATTTTGACATTTCAACACAATCTGCTTCTGTTTACAATTTACCACGGCATCTTGCTTAGTTAACCAATCCATACCCAAAATCACATCAAATTCATCAAATGGTAATAATATCAAATTACCCGGGAAACAGTAACCTAATGGACAATTCTTGTAAATTTTATCCACCACACATACTGGCCTAAGAGGTTTGATACTTTAACCACGAATTCAGTGGACTCGGCAGGTAAATTTTTATTAGACACTAAATTTGTGCAGATATACGAATGAGTTGAACCGGGATCAATTAAAGTAGTTATATTAGATTAAGAAGAGAAAAAGTACCAGTAATAACATTGGGTGTAGAAGCATCCTCACGTGCACGAATAACATATGTTCTGGCTAGTGTTCTTACTTTATATTTGACAGTTGAATATTTTTTCGCACCTCGGCTACCATTCACATTGTTGGGATTATGAGGGCGTCTACCTTTCGTGGCGGGGTTGCTTGGCCTTGAAGTTTGGACAGTATCTTTTTTAGGCTTTTCCGAGCAGTCACTGAGATTAAAGTGCTTGCATCTGGGTTTGGTGTCTGGGTTTGGTGTTTCTAACACTACCAGCACTTGCTACAGATGTAGCCTGAGATCTTGGACTGGAACGTTGAATGCTTCTATCTCTACTCGAATATGTCGTAGAGGTAGTGGAATGATCATGATATTTTTTAATTTCTTTGAATTCAACTATTGTGACTTTCCCGTAAACCTTTTACTTGAAGTTCTGGCTTTCATCTCAGCTTGTCTCATTTCTTTACTCAGCTCTTCAGCTTTATGAGCTCTATCGACCAGTACAATAAATTCTCTTAATTCAAGAATCCTAACTAATAAATTTATGTCTTCATTTAAACCTTCTTCAAACCATTTACACATTGCAATTTTAGTTGGGATACACTCTCTGGCATATTTACTTAACCGAATAAATTCTCGTTCATACTCAGATACTGTCATATGCCCCTATTTAAGCTCTAAAAATTCCTTCTATTTCTAATCAAGGAATCTCTGACTGATATATTTCTTTTTGAACTCATTTTGGAAAAATTCCCATGTAATCCTCTCTTTAGGTACAACAGAAATTAAGGTGTTCCACCACTGATAGGCTGAGTCTTTTAACAGAGATACATCACTTTCAAACATTCATACGGTGAACAAGACAATTCATTGAGAACTCTAATTGTATTTTCTAACCAAAATTCAGCTCTTTCTGGATCATCATTAGCTATAGCTCAAAACTCTTTAGCACCATATTTACAGATTCTATCAACAAGTGGTTTACCGATTCTAATAAGTTCTGTACCTTGTGGCATATCGGGAATCGATTGAGGAATCGAAGGGGTGGAGGTTATTGCATAGCTGGATTTGTTCTTACATATTCTATAAACCACTTATTCACCATTTGAAAAAATCTTCTTTAGCCTCTCCTCCTCGACCTTCAGATACAGGCCTTCTACTAATCGAGGCTGCTCTTTGTACAAAAGCTTGAGCATTACTTTCAGCTTCTTCAGATTCAGCTAGGTTGGATGACATTACTATATGAAAAACATGTTTTAAAATGGTCAGGAGATATCACACTATCACAGGTTATATAATGGAGTGTATAGCTAGACTCGTACATGCTACGTTAATCCGAGAATTGGCTAAACTATAGCTCTGATACCAATAAATGTAACACCCTTAACCCATATCCGTCGCTGAAATAGGGTTATAGAGCATTACTGGAATTTACAAATCAAATATAGATATTTCATATCATTTAACATTTATATCAAAAATCAATCATGTTCAATCATATTGTCCCTTATATGAGCCCTCGAGGCCCAAAATCTGTATTAGAAATAAGTCGGGCTTAAACTGGGTACTCTGAATATTTTTTGAAAAAATTTAAAATTTTTCCAAGGTGCAGGGGACACACGATCGTGTGACCAGGCCATGTGTCTCACATGATCAGGAGACATGCACGTGTCTCAAACTATGTAGGCATTCAAAATAGGGACACACGGCCGTGTTCCAGCCCATGTCTAAATTAATATACTGACTGACTTGGGTCACAAGCCACACGCCTGTGTGCTGGGCCATGTGAACATACTGACTTCCATTAAATAGGTGCAGGGGTCACATGGCCAAGTCATACGTCCGTGTGCTAGGCCGTGTGAAAATACTTGAGCATTTTGTTTTGAAAATTTGAAGATGCAGGAGACAAACGGCTAAACCACACGCCCATGTGATAGGTCGTGTGTCACACACGGTTGAGATACATGCCCATGTCTCTGCCCCTGTAGACAAAATATGTAATTTTCAAGCCTTATTTGTCACCCCATTTTGTTATCAACCTAATTGACCATATAGCATATATGCATATTTTACCAACCATGTTATCTCAAACCATTCATCAACATATCCATAATTTATTCATCACTCAACCATATAAAAAAACAACATGATAAAACCATATATATATCATAATATGTTCAACTCAAGCCATTCCAATGGCTATTTACAACAAAATGCTATTAAGACAACATTGACCAATTTACCCTATACATGCCATTATAACCAAAATTAGTTTTCTATTTTTGTGAAATGGGCCGATGGATAGTGTGATGATATCTTTGCCAAGCTTCCAACCCAACGAGCTTCTGAATTACTATAGAATAGAGGAAAATAAAACAGAGTAAGCTTTAAAGCCTAGTAAGTTCGTATAACGAGAAATTAACTTACCATTCATTTACATTGAAGTTAAGCATACAAAATACATCCAAAGCAATTTGGCTAATAGCCTATACACATATCCTCAACAAACATGTTAGTCATGTATTTCACATGAATTTCAAGAAACATGTATAAGCTCACATCTTTTGATCATACATCAATTCCATATATTTCGGGTATATACTGGTATAATTCATTTCAATTTCATGTTATCTCATCTCAAAACTTTGCCCGTCGAATCATTTAAAATATCGATGGATACACGGGTAGTACACACGAAGTGTACAAATCTGTAATCCATTAATTCATATTCGAGAATGCTCAGACGAGAACTTAAACGAGAAGCTATCTTTTAAGCCATATAACGGGAAGCTCATGTGAGCCATGTAACGGAAAGATCTAGAGAGCATTAATGGGAAACCCATACGAGCCAAAATCTGAAAGTTCAAGCAAGTCAATATTGGGAAGCTCTAGAGAGCCATTAATTAGGAAGCTCATGAAAGAGCCTTTAATCGGGAAGCTCCGAAGAGCCATATATCAGGACGCTTATAAGAGCTGCGATGTGTCCACAACACATGCAGGATCACAACTTATTAGGATGCTCAGAAGAGCTATTAATGGAAAGTTTGCAAGGATCATATAACGGGAAGCTTGTAACATACCTAACCCGAAACCGTCACCGAAACAAGGTTAACAATCAGAACATTTCATATCCATTTCGCAACACCAATTTAATTATCATTCAATCATATTCAAACATAATCATATAGTCCCTTAATGAGGTCATCGAGACCTTAAACATGCTTTAGAATAGGGCCAGGACTAAATCGAACACTTACGAAAATTTTTAAAATTCAAACATTTTTTCAAGTTACAGAGGTCACACACCCATATGGGTAGGCCGTGTGCCTCACACGGCCTCGGACACGCCCATGTGTCCAAGCCGTGGAAAAGCAGGGCATACCTATTGACTTTTTCATACGGCCTGAGACAGGCAAGTGTGCCTCACCTGTGGTCGAGCCTGACTTGCACCACACGACCAGTCACACGCCCGTGTGTTCAGCCCATGGTCGAGCTTGACTTGTTTCACTCAGAAAACTTAAACAACACGGTCGAGCCACACGCCCGTGTGCTCAACCGTGTGGCAATTATAGGCCATTTTCAAGGCCAATCTTGCCTCCCACACCTTGAATCACATACAAGCCTCAATTCAAAACTAATTCATGTCTCAAAATGCAACCAAACATACCAATACAAACACAAATCCATCATTAACCATACCATCTATAGCTCTGCTCAAACTCACCTCAAATAAATCCATATAAATACAAATTTCACATCCTAAATCATGCACAACAAGCATCATACAATGTCTTTCATAACTTGACATTAAACCTCATTCTCAACATCCAAATTTAGCTTAAACAAACCATACTTATCATACACTTATCCCTCACATTTATTACTATATTATTCATCCTTTAAACCATGTCTCATGGTAATATTTACACAACTCAAAACATGCCACATTCAATAGCCTATACATGCTATATACCACATATACACATATTTCAAAAGTACAAAAATAGATTGTCGATAGTGTGATTGAGTCTTCTGATGATCCCTGGATCCCAGTGTAACACCCCAAACCTGGCCCAAAACATTACGGCCAAATTCGGAATACTACGAGGAAATATGTCTGGAAAGAATTTGATTTGATGGGTTTATAAAAGAACAAAAACTTTGAAGGTCGGGTGTAGTCTAGAACATTGTATGTTTGGAAGTTTCAAGAGAAATCGAGATATTTAAAATATTCAGGTTAAAAACTCAAGTTTAATCTTTAAGTTGTAAATTGTTTCCAAAATTGTTCTTAGTTTTTAATCGATAATCCAACTGACTCACAATAAAATAAAAATCCCCAAATATTTAAATGGCCTTATTACATTCAAAAGAAAATTAACCCAAAAGTAACTAAGAATTTAAGTGCATAAAAAACTAAAACAACTTCTACATGGCCACCACGAATCTACTCCAGCATGGTCTATGTATCATACATCACCTGCATTGTTTAAGAAAATAGGGTGAGTCGAACAGACTCAGTGTGTGATTATTTCACGTGTTCCCTATATGGACTTGGCCCAAATCACACAATCCACATACTACACATGATGATGCAAATATGTTACCCAACCCAACCTAGAGTCCATCCTCTACACACCCCCGTACCAACCATAACACACCAGGGGATTACTAAATCGACCCTCCAACCGCTGCACACCTCTTTGGTAGTCAAGCTACCCAAAGTCGTGGCGTAGCCACCGATCACCTTGTGACCAAATATAACGTGGCCTAGCCACCGATCACCTAAGTGACCAAACAGAACGTGGCATAGCCACCAAGCACTATGTGACCAAATCTCGATATCCACGATGTGACCCATGGTCATCATCAAATCGCGATGAAGCACAAAGCAAGCATCAATCCCTTGATGTGGCACATAGCCGACACCAAGTCGTGATTTGGCACATAGCCAATCACCACACGTACATAAATGTACATCCGGTCCTTCATTTAACATATATATCTCAATCCCATGCATATGAAACATGCTATAATGATATGATATAATAATGCATGGACATATTAGGTAGGCATTCAACATGCTCAAAATATCCACAATGATCAACCATCCACACCTTAGATCAAGTACTAACCTGGTTACTGTGATACCCAATTAAGGGTAACAAATCCACCACAACCACTGTAACGGTTATCACACGCATAACACATATAATTAATTGACTAATCATAGAAACATCAAATTAACGAATTAACCACACACCTGATAACCTGATGCACTAGACTCTTGATTTCCCTAGCATCCTCACTCGAAGAGACTACAGTGATCTGCTTGTCTCTTTCTGAAGCTGGCCCACACCCCGGTGGCCAATCCTGAACCGTAGAAACCGAATGTTTCTTGAATCTAGGGGTAGGGACTACCCCTTTCTCTCCTCCACTGGTACGTGCATCCATTGAATATCACTTAATCAGAAAACCTGGTTAATCAATACGTAAAATCTAAACGAATCATATCTATAATTTAACTGAATACCCTTACCGAAATAGATCCAAATCCCGAAGACTCCTCCTATACCTTTGTTGAACCCTTCCTGTCACACCATAGTTAGAATCGGCTAACACTTAAAAGATATGGCCTTTAGCCAAATGGAACTATCTTCTTACCTTATCGATCAAATCCTGAAAGCCCTTCCTCTTAACGTTGGCTCCAAAGAATCCCGAAACCTACCCTCATGGTTTCGGTCAAATGGGTAAATGGGATTAGAGTTCTTGATTTCAACAATCCCAGAAGGAAAGAGATAAAGTTTGGACACAAAAGAATCCTTACCTCACTTACTAGTAGTTGACTGAAAGATCTGACCAAGGAAGATCGATTTCAAAATACCACAGAGGTAAAGAGATTCGGCCACCAATTGATTCTTCGGCCTCCGTAAAGTTTGATAACACGAAAAGAGAAAAAAGTGAAATGGTGGTATGCTCACTAAGACCCCAAAAGAAAGTAGAGCATTCTGCCACAAGGGGTAGAGTATAGGGAAGAACGACTTCTAAAATGAAGAGAAGGTAAGGGCTTTATCACCAAAACAAAAAGAAAAGAAGAGTAGAGTGGAAGAGATAGGTTCAACCTTGTGAAGAGAGTGGAGAAGAAGAGAAGATGAACACTAAGGATGACGTTAAGGGTCTTTGAGGTTTCGGCCAAGACAAACAAATGAGAAAAAGGTTTGAATTCTATGTAGTTTTGGTACGAAAGAAAATAATAAGCACAAAGAGAGAAATGAGTTAAATTTCCGCTAGAGGAAAGTAACTAAATGGCACTTTGACAACTCAAAATTTTGGCACACCCAAGCTTTCCCATCGAATATGCAACTCCCGTCCCAAAGTCCTACATTCGGCCAACTCTCACCCCCTTTTTCTCTCCACTATTTCCTCCCCTCCTCTCATTAGAATGAGTTTGAATGAGTCAAACTCTCATCTTTTCTCCTAGCCACAATTTCAAACACCTTGACCAAGTCTCATCCTCATCCCTTCAGAGTCTGATTGCCGCCCAACTCTTCACTCCCCTTGACGCAAAATAAATGCCAAAATGCTGCTAGAGCTACTTGAACCAAGGCCCTTCTCGCTCCCTGATGCGTCAACCACAAGTACTCTAAGTGGCGCCTCCTAGCCACTTTACCAACTAGATTCTTGTGTCATAATCCACACAAAAATTCCTTTAAGACCTAGTTCCCCTAACTCTCCCCTATCAGCTTAAAACAATTATTTTCCCAAGGCCTCTACCCACACCTCAAGGTTTTCCCGAAGCCCCCAAACACAGCCAAACAACATACAAAGCACACCAACACACATATACAAATTAAAATGCTTGACCCCCAAATCCCGGGTATTATAGTTCTACCCCCTTAAAAAATAATTTCGGCCTCAAAATTTCCTGATTAAAATGAGTGAGGGTATTACTGTCGCATCGCTTCTTCCGGCTCCCACGAAGCTTCTTCTGCCCCGTGATTATGCCATAATACTTTAGCTAGAGGAACTGATTTCTTTCAAAGCACCCTCACATCTCGTTCCAAAATCTAAATCGGTTCTTCTTCGTAGGACAAATCTGGTTTCAACTCTACTTCCTCAACTGGCACTACGTGAGATAGATCCGATCGATATCGATAGAGCATTGGCACGTTGAACACATTATGCATTTGCTTCAATTCTGACGCTAATTCCAACTGATAAGCCACTGGCCCCACTCGCTTCAAAACCCTATAAGGCCCTATAAACCTGGGACTCAGTTTACCCTTGCGTCCAAATCTCATCACCTTCTCCCATGGCGAAACTTTCAGGAACACACTATCTCCCACAGCAAATTCTATCTCTTTCCGCTTAAGATCTTCATACGACTTCTGTCTATTAGATGCCTCTTTCAATCGTGCTCGTATTACCTTAACATTTTCCTCTGATCCTGCCATTATCTCTGGACCCAAAACATGACGTTCACTTAATTCTGCCCAACACGTAGGAGTCTGACACTTTCGCCCATACAGTGCTTTATACAGCTACACCCAAATACTTGCTTGGTAACTATTGTTGTATGTAAACTCCACAAAAGGCAAGAATTCCTCCCAGCTACCCCTGAAGTCGATAACACAACCCCTCAACATATCTTCTAACACTTGAATCACCCTTTCAGACTGGCCGTCCGACTGTGGATGAAGTGCCGTGCTAAAGTCCAACTTGGTACCCAAGGCCTGATGCAACGCCCTCCAAAACCTCGACGTAAATCTAGGATCGCTATCTGATATGATCGACACCGACACCCCATGCAATCTCACAATTTCTGCTACATACAGCTTTGCTAACTTCTGTAAAGAGTAATCAATCCGAACTGGTATGAAATCTGTAGACTTTGCCAACTGATCCACAACTACCCATACCGAGTACTTCCTAGTAGGAGCAAGAGGAAGCCCACTCACGAAATCCATTATGATCCTCTCCCACTTCCATAGTGGAATCTTCACTGGTTGCAGCAACCCCGAAGGTACTTGATGTTCAGCCTTGACCTGCTGACACATCAAGCACTTCCCCACAAATTTTGTAACTTTACGCTTCAAACCAGGCCACCAAAACTATTTCTGTAGGTCTTTATACAACTTACTTCCTCCTCGATGCATAGCGTAAGGGCTACCATGCAAATCCCGAAGAATCTTCTGCCTCAGTTCTATATCCTCCGGCATACACACCCTACCACCAAAACATAGGACTCCGTCACCGTTTACACTATAATCCTCTAACTCCCCGCTCTGAACTTGCTGAAGTCGAGTACTCAGAACCTCATCCACCAACTGTTTCTCTCTTACCTAACTTAACCACGTCGGCTTCACTTGTAATTCTGCCAACAAACTCCCGTCGTCGTAGAGACTAAGATGTGCGGACATAGCCCTCAGATCCGACACCGCTTTCTGACTTAATACATCCGCCACCACGTTTGCTTTACCCGGGTGATACTCAATCGAACAGTCATAATCCATCAATAGCTCGCCCACCTTCGTTGTCTTAAGTTCGGCTCATTCTGAGTCAACAGCTACTTCAGGCTCTTGTGGTCCGTGTAGATCACCGACTTCTCTCTATATAGATAGTGCCTCTACACTTTGAAAGTAAAAACTACTGCTGCCAATTCCAGATCATGCGTCGGATGATTAACTTCATGCGGTCTCAGCTGCCGAGACGCATAAGCAACCACTTTCCCTTCCTGCATCAGTACACTGCCTAACCCCGTGTGAGAAGCATCATAATATACCACAAAGTTTTTCCCCACCACTGGCTGGATCAAAACTGGGGCTTCTGTCAAAACTCTCTTTAGATTCTTGAAGCTTGCCTGCTGCTTATCTGACCACACAAAAGGTACCTCCTTCCTCAACAGCTTTGTAACACCCCAAACCCGGCCCATTTGTTATGACCGAATTTGAAATGCCACTGCGGAAAAACGCTTGAAAAACTTTTGTCTTAAAGTTAAAAACATAAAATTTGTTGTCTTTACAAAATCATTGTGTAATTAAAGTTCCAAATAAAATTAAGTTGTTTAAAATGAAACATTTTCAAATAATAATATAATCGACAATCCAACTTAAAACATAATAAAAGTCCTTAAATACTTAAAATGGCCCTTATTACAAAAATTAAATGCTTTTAAATATGAAACATTAATTGTATAAAGAGAATCCATTTCGCATGGGCCACCTTGTATCCACTCCAACCCGGTCCGAGCCTCGCACATCACCGTAAGGTTTGATAAAATTGGGTGAGTCTAATGGACTCGGTGTGTAATTAATCCACCAATTCCACCCACATGTTAACCACATATTAACCATATATCGATATTAATGCAACATTATTCACATAATTTCACTTATTGGGCTTGGCCCATATCCACATCACATAGAGTTCACATATTGGGCTTGGCCCATAACCATATCACATATCAGATAATAAGATAACTTAACCACATGAGTCCACATATTGGGCTTGGCCCATAACCACATTAATCCACATATCATATTGGGCTTGGCCCATTTCCACACATATTCACATACAAAATTATGCAATTATAAAGCCCAACCCAGCCTAGGGTCCATCCTCTACACACCCGTATCCATTTACCACACACCGGGGATTATTAAATCACCCTCTCCTTTTACTCCAATAAGGCAACAAATGCCGTCCACGCGAACTTAATCGCAAATAATCCACAACGTGACCTCATCAACGTCAATCCACGATGTAGCCGTAGCTATCATCAAAACCACGATGAGCACAAAGCCATCATTAACCACGATATGGCACATAGCCTATATCAATCACGATGAGGCACGAGCCATTCATCAAACCACGCATCAAGTACACCTGTCCTTCTTTCATATCCCACCCATGCACATGCAACATAAAATAGTGCCATGCATGTACATGTTATTTCGCATATAATCACATATTCATATTAAAATCACTTTTAATGATTTGGTACTTACCAAATTATCGACATACCCTTGAGGGTATCCATACCACTATTTCCATTACACAAGTTAGCACATAATTAATACATACAAATATAACACAAAAACCGGAAAACGGTAGGCTAACTACACACTGCTCTATTAGTGAAATCCCGAACTACTCAATCTAACACGATCTCGAAACGTGGTGTTTCCTTCTCTAAAAGCGATTTGGTCTCCTACCAAACCCGAATCACACTGAGTTCCCTTCCTTTAGCTACACACAAAAGAACACCATTTATGGCACTAAGAACATTGACCAACAACATAACTTAATCCAAATAACCTTAGGCTTCCTCAACCAACTTTAAAAGTATAGAATCCTTACCACTTGACTTACCAACTTCGATTTGCTAAAGGAATGGCTTAAATCGATTGCTTTCAAATCTCAATGAGCCTAAGAGAATAATCGAATCCTAAAATGGTTAGAACCTTCAAAACAATGCCCAAAGGTTTGACCTTTGTCCATAAGAAAACATCACGTAAACGAGAAAGAAAAGAAAGAAAACGTCCATGAACACTTACCCTTTTATCCAAAATCAATAGAAGAAAACCAAGGAGAGTCTACCCTTGAATATTCGCCAAAACAAAGACTAAAAGAGAGGAAGAAGGTTCGACTATGGTTGAGTTGTATTAACAACAAGGATTCAATTAAAGTTGAGAAAGAGAAAGGAAAACAAAAGAAGAAGATGGAAGAGATTTCAATGGAAAAGAAATGTTTATGGCTTAAAATAAAAGAAAGTAAAGAGAGATGGAGAGATGGAAGTTTTAGCCAAGAGAGAATAGGAGGAAAATGTGATTTGAACAATATTGAAAGAAAGAAAAAGATGTGGAGAGATTCGCCAAACACTTCTTTGCTAAAAAGAAAGTGCACAAAATGCACAAAGATAGATTATAGTTTCGGTTTCAAAAGAGCAAATGAAAGAAAGGAAAATGGTATCATTTGATTCAACAAAAAGAGGCTAAAATTAAAAGCAAATTGCACCAAAATGCACAAGACTTAATCGCCAAAGAGGAGAGCTTTGGGGAGGAAAAGAAAATGCCAAAGATACACAAAATGCTAAAATGACTAACCAATTCCTCCCAAACTACCTATCAAAATTCTGCCACCCCCCTAGCCTTACATGCCATCCACATACATGGTCTCCCAAGTCAAATCTATCCACCTAACACTTTCCAAAACCAAGTCCTTATATCATGCCTTATGCTCTCCTTAACCTTCCTTTAGTTTAAGAATCTTATCCCCAATATCAAGCTTTCCTTAAACATATATTCAACTTATAAAAAAACAAATCCAACCTATCATGAATAAGGTTTGACCGTCCATAAATGCTATGATGCACAAAATATAAAATTCTCAAAATGCCTTCCATGTTACTCGAACCACTAACCTCAAGCACCTCTCAAGAGCCTTAACCATCTTGCCACTTATTCCTCTTGTGATAGAATTTAATACTTAAATTAACTTAAGTGTCAAATTCACTTAATCCATTTCACTAAATATACAATACTAAGAATTATACTAACTTCATAACTAATTCCAAACCTTCACAAAACTATACTAAGCCCACAATAAAAATTATACCCCAGCTAACACAAATAACAAAATGATACTCAAATTTTCCTAAAGCCCAAGGCCCAATTGGCCCAAATCTACTAGGCCCAATTTCAGGATATTACAAGCTTAGTCAAAGGTGCCGCTATAGAAGAGAACCCTTCAACAAACCTCCTATAATACCCTGCCAGTCCCAAGAAACTGCGAATTTCTGTTACCGACTTAGGTGGTTTCCACTTCAGTACTGCCTCAACCTTCCGGGGATCCACCCTTATTCCTTCCGCGGATACCACATGACCTAGAAAAGCAACTTCACTCAACCAGAATTCGCACTTGCTAAACTTGGCGTACAACCTCTTTTCCCTTAAAATTCGTAGCACCACCCGTAGATGTTCATCATGTTCTTCCTTCGACTTTGAATACACCAGGATGTCGTCTATGAACACCACGATGAATTGATCCAAGTAAGGTTGGAAAACCCGATTCATCATGTCCATAAACGCAGCTAGTGCGTTAGTTAACCCGAACGGCATTACCAGGAACTCGTAGTGCCCATATCGAGTCTGAAACACCATCTTATGGATATCAACCTCTTTTACCTTAAGCTGGTGATATCTCAACCTCAAATCTATCTTCGAAAAGACCGCAGCTCCCTTGAGCTGGTCAAACAAGTCGTCTATCCTCGGCAACGGGTACTTATTTTTGATCATTAGTTTATTCAAATGGCGGTAATCTATGTACATACGCATAGACCCGTCTTTCTTCTTTACGAACAACACTGGTACTCCCCACGTAGACACACTGGGTCGAATAAACCCGCAATCTAGCAACTCCTGGATTTGGGCCTTCAGTTCAACCAACTTCTTTGGTGCCATCCTATAAGGAGCGATGGACATTGGCGCTGTCCCTGACAACAGGTCAATTTTAAACTCCACCTCCCTATTCGGAGGTAACCCTGGAAGTTCTTCTGGAAAAACATCCGCAAACTCCTTCACCGTCCTGACCTCCCCCACAGCTGCCTCCTTAGCATCCAAGGCACTGACCAACATCAGAAAAGCCGAGCACCCCTTATTCACCATCTTCACCGCCTTAAGAGCAGACACTACGTTAGACAGGTAGTCTCTCCTCTCACTTATCACTGCAACCTCATAATTCTCGGGAGTCCTTATTGACATGCGCTTAGCAGTACAGTCCAAATTCGCACGGTATCTTACTAACCAATCCATCCTTAGGATCAGTTCAAATTCCCCAAACGACAGCTCCATCAAGTCAGCTGGGAATACCACCCCCTGAACCTCTAACGGCACGTCTCTAAAGAGTTTATCTACTACCATAGATTGTCCTAAAGGACTAAGTACAGTCATCTTTCTAGGGACAGTCTCAGAGTTCACATTCAAGGTTCCAGACACCATGCTAGCAATGTACGAATGTGTTGACCCAACATCAATTAAAGCAGTAAAGGGCAATCCATAAATAAGGAACGTACCCGTGATAACATCCGGTACGTCCCCCTCCTCATGACATCTGACCGCATACACTAACCCTGGCTGCCTTGCATCTGAGCTCCCAGCACCTCTACCCGGTGCTCCACGACCTCAGCCAAAACCATTTCCTCCTTGGCTCAGCCCACGACCACTCGTCACCTATGAACCACCCCTTCCTGACTGCACATACCCTTGACCCACTGATAGAGCCCTATCTGCAATCTGAGGACAATTCCTCACAAAGTGAGTCTTAGACCCACACCTAAAACATTCCCTAATCTTTCCCCAGCACTCGCCTACATGCATCCTCCCACACTGAGCACATGGGGCGGACTGATTCCAAAGAATTTAAGACAACAAAGACGAGTAGGATTATCCATCCTACGCTTTTTCTGGAAACCCCCCGAAGACCCTGACGATCCAAAATCTCACCTGTTTTGGCCTCTGTCTCTATCTCTATTCTGCCTTTCAGCTCGCTTAACTTCCTCGACGATCCGAGATTTCTCCACCAAAGTGGCAAAGTCCCTCTCACGCTGAGGAGCTATCAACACCACCAGTTCATCTCGGAGCCCATCCTCAAACCTCATGCAGCGTTTGTAATCAGTAGAAACAATCCCTCTGGCATACCGACTTAACCTCAAGAATTCTGCCTCATATTCCGCTACTAACTTACCCCCTTGCACCAGATTCGAAAATGCTTTCCTCTGTGCGTCCACGTAGCTAGCTCCCACGTACTTCCCTTCAAACTTCACTTTGAAGTAGCTCCAATCTACTCGATCCGCTGGAGCACCCTCCTTAACGGTAAGCCACCACTGATAGGCCTCACCCCGTAATAGAGATACAGTGCCCTTTAGCTTTTCCTCAGCAGTACAGTCCAAATCATCCATGATCCTCTCGACTGCCTCCAAGCAATACTCCGCCACATTTGGAGCCACCCCCAAGACACCTCTGAATATCTCAGCACCATTCACTCGAAGTCTCTCAGAAACAGACTTCCAGACCCCGGTACCCACATTCGCTCCCGTAACTCTTTCCAAGACTCGCAGCATAGCCTGAGATACTGCGTTGTCTCCATCCGCCTGATCTTAGAACTCCGTTTCTACCGCAGGCGGTGTCGTTTCATTCCCCGATCCATGACCAGACCCAACTGGTTTCGATATTGACATTCTGCCCCTACCACGTCCACGCGTACTACGACCTCGTCCCCTAGAACTCATGTCTATCGTAGCATTTTAATCTGTTTGAGAAATTTTATGCATTAACTTATTGTTCCACTGATTATCCACACGTAATTTTATGTAAAGACATTGAATAGTAGTTCTTTCGGTCATTCAAAGTTTTGTCCCAAGCCCTCCACCCTAACTCAGAAAATCTCATTCATTCATCAATACTATCCACTACACACGTTCACCACTTCGAACATTTTCGTCCGTTCCCAACCCAGGGGTATTTTTGTAATTTATTCTATAGGGGTATTTTGGTAATTTTCCAAATCGAGGGTATCTTGTAATTTTACAAAATAGGGGTATTTTGGTAAAAATCGAGGGTAGTACGGTAATTTCATAACTGGGGGTATTTTAGAAATTTTCACAAATCGGGGTACTTCGATAATTTTGTAAATCGGGGTAATTTGATTATTTTCCAAAACCGGGTATCTGGTCCCTTTCGGGTTTTATTTATAGATTTGGCCCGTTAACAAGTCCTCGCGGTTGAGGTGAACAATCATGCGCACTGTAGGATTCCAAAAGAGGAGGTGAGTCGCTAGGATCGCTTAAATACCAAGCTCATTCGTAATCCATGCCTAGACATGCACATGTTTGTTACCACACCTGAACTCCACGACTTATTCCCGGGTTTGGTGAAATGAGTTAAGTCTTATGAAATTTAGTGTTGGGGTACGCTAATCCTAGAGTTCAATAGTCCCTAACTTACTAATCTATGATCCCATATCACCTTACATACAAATCATGCAACGGTTTGAAGTACTTATCTGGTGGACATCGGGCCGGAGACTCAGGTGCCATGCCAGAAAACCTGAACATCTTGTGAAAATACAAGTTTTAGTAAAACTCACTTTCGAAAGACGTTTTGGGCCCAAAAGCCCTCAAAGCTGAGTTTTGAACCTGGCTCTGATACCAAACTGTAACACCCTAAACACAGCCTAAAACACTACGGTCGAATTCAAAATGCTACGAGGAAATATGTCTGGAAAGAATTTGATTTGATGGGTGAAAACACGTTTTGAATTTTATATATTTTCCTTAGTTTATAAAGGAACAAAAACTTTGAAGGTCGAGTGTAGTCTAAACCATTGTACGTTTGGAAGTTTCAAGAGAAATCCAGATATTTAAAATATTCAGGTTAAAAACTCAAGTTTAATCTTTAAGTTGTAAATTATTTCCAAAATTGTTCGTAGTTTTTAATCGATCATCCAACTGATTCACAATAAAATAAAAATCCCCAAATATTTAAATGGCCTTATTACATTCAAAAGAAAATTAACCCAAAAGTAACTAAGAATTTAAGTGCATAAAACACCAAAACAACTTACGCATGGCCACCACGAATCTACTCCGGCCGATCCATGTATCATACATCACCGCATTGTTTAAGAAAATAGGTGAGGTAGAACAAACTCGGTGTGCGATTATTTCACGTGTTCCCCAAATGGGCTTGGCCCAAATCACACAATCCACATACCACACATGATGATGCAAATATGTTACCCAACCCAACCTAGAGTCCATCCTCGACACACCCCGCACCAACCATAACACACGGGGATTACTAAATCGACCTCCAACCGCTACATACCACTTTGGCGGTCAAAGTCGCCCAAAGTCGTAGGTAGCCACTGATCACCTTGTGACCAAATATAACGTGGCCTAGCCACCGATCACCTAAGTGACCAAACAGAACGTGGCATAGCCACCGATCACTATGCGACCAAAATCTCGATATCCACGATGTGACCCATGGTCATCATCAAATCGCGATGAAGCACAAAGTAAGCATCAATCCCTTGATGTGGCACATAGCCGACACCAAGTCGTGATTTGGCACATAACCAATCACCACACGTACATAAATGTACACTCAGTCCTTCATTTAATATATATATCCCTATCCCATACATATGTAACATGCTATAATGATATGATATAATAATGCATGGACATATTAGGTCGGCATTCAACATGCTCAAAATATCCACAATGATCAACCATCCACACCTTAGATCAAGTACTAACCTGGTTACTGTGATATCCAATTAAGGGTAACAAATCCACCACAACCACTGTAACGGTTATCACACGCATAACACATATAATTAATTGACTAATCATACAAATAGCGAATTAACCACACACCTGATAACCTGAAGCACTAGACTTTCGATTTCTCTAGCGTCCTCACTCGAAGAGACTACAGTGATTTGCTTGTCTCTTTTCGAAGCTGGCCCACACCCCGGTGGCCAATCCCGAACCGCAGAAATCGAACGTTTCTTGAATCTAGGGGTAGGGACTACCCCTTTCTCTCCTCCACTGGTACTCGCATCCATTGAATATCACTTAATCAGAAAACCTGGTTAATCGATGCGTAAAATCTAAACGAATCATATCTATAATTTAACCGAATACCCTTACTGAAATAGATCCGAATTCTGAATACTCCTCCTATACCTTTGTTGAACCCTTCCTGTCACACCATAGTTAGAATCGGCTAACACTTAAAAGATATGGCCTTTGGCCGAATGGCACTATCTTCTTACCTTATCGATCAAATCCCGAAAGCCCTTCCTCTTAACGTTGGCTCTAAAGAATCCCGAAACCTACCCTCATGGCTTCGGTCAAATGGGTAAATGGGATTAGAGTTCTTGATTTCGACAATCCCAGAAGGAAAGAGATAAAGTTTGGACACAAAAGAATCCTTACCTCACTTACTAGCAGTCGACTGAAAGATCTGACCAAGGAAGATCGGTTTCAAAATACCACAGAGGTAAAGAGATTCGGCCACCAATTGATTCTTTTGCCTCCGTAAAGTTTGATAACATGAAAAGAGAAAAGAGTGAAATGGTGGTATGCTCGGCTAAAACCCCAAAAGAAAGTAGAGCATTCGGCCACAAGGGGTAGAGTATAGGGAAGAACGGCTTCTAAAATGAAGAGAAGGTAAGGGCTTTGTCACCAAAACAAAAAGAAAAGAAGAGTAGAGTGGAAGAGATAGGTTCGGCCTTGTGAAGAGAGTTGATGAGAAGAGAAGATGAACACTAAGGATGACCTTAATGGTCTTTGAGGTTTCAGCCAAGACAAACAAATGAGAAAAAGGGTTGAATTCTACGTAGTTTTGGTACGAAAGAAAAGAATAAGCACAAAGAGAGAAATGAGTTAAATTTCGGCTAGAGGAAAGTAACTAAATGGCACTTTGACAACTCTAAATTTTGGCACACCCAAGCTTTCCCACTGAATATGCAACTCCCGTCCCAAAGTCCTACATTGGCCAACTCTCACCCCCTTTTTCTCCCCACTTTTTCCTCCCCTCCTCTCATTAGAATGAGTTTGAATGAGTCCGTGTAGATCACTGGCTTCTCTTCGTACAGATAGTGCCTCCACACTTTCAAAGCAAAAACTACTGCTGCCAATTCTAGATCGTGTGTCGGATGATTAACTTTATGCAGTCTCAGCTGTCGAGACGCATAAGCAACCACTTTCCCTTCCTGCATCAGTACACAGCCTAACCCCGTGTGAGAAGCATCATAATATACCATAAAGTCTTTCCCGCCACCTATTTGGATCGAACAGGGCTTCATCAAAACTCTCTTTAGCTTCTCGAAGCTTTCCTGCTGCTTATCCGACCACACAAAAGGTACCTCCTTCCTCAACAGCTTAGTCAAAGGTGCCGCTATAGAAGAGAACCCTTTAACAAACCTCCTATAATACCCTGCCAGTCCCAAGAAACTGTGAATTTCTGCTACTGACTTAGGTGGTTTCCACTCCAGTACTGCCTCAACCTTCCGGGGATCCACCCTTATTCCTTCCGCGGATACCACGTGACCCAGAAAAGCAACTTCACTCAACCAGAATTCGCACTTGCTAAACTTGGCGTACAACCTCTTTTCCCTTAAAATTTGTAGCACCACTCATAGATGTGCATCATGTTCTTCCTCTGACTTTGATTACACCAGGATGTCGTCTATGAACACCACGACGAATTGATCCAAGTAAGGTTGGAAAACCCGATTCATCATGTCCATAAACATAGCTGGTACGTTAGTCAATCCGAACAGCATTTTTAGGAACTCATAGTTTCCATATCGAGTCCGAAACACTGTCTTATGGATATCAGCCTCTTTTACCTTAAGCTGGTGATATCTATCTTCGAAAAGATCGCAGCTCCCTTGAGCTGGTTAAACAAGTCGTCTATCCTCGACAGCGGGTACTTGTTCTTGATCGTTAGTTTATTCAACTGGCGGTAATCTATGTACATACGTATAGACCCGTCTTTCTTCTTTACGAACAACACCGGTGCTCCCTACGGAGACACATGGGTCGAATAAACCCGTGATCTAGCAACTCCTGGATTTACAGTTCAACCAACTCCTTTGGTGCCATCCTATAAGGAGCGATGGACACTGGCGCTGTTCCTGGCAACAGGTCAATTCCAAACTCCACCTCCCAATCCAGAGGTAACCCTGGAAGTTCTTCTCGAAAAACATCTGCAAACTCCTTCACCGTCTTGGCCTCCCCCACAGCTGCCTCTTTAGCATCCAAGGCACTGACCAACATCCGAAAAGCCGAACACCCCTTATTCACCATCTTCATAGCCTTAAGAGCAGACACTACGTTAGACAGGTAGTCTCTCGTCTCACCTATCACTGCAACCTCATAATTCTCGAGAGTCCTTATTGACATACGCTTAGCAAAGACAAATCCGATTCACGGTATCTTACTAACCAATCCATCCCTAGGATCAGGTCAAATTTCCTGAACGGCAGCTCCATCAAGTCAGCTGGGAATACCACCCCCTAAACCTCTAATGGCATGTCTCTAAAGAGTTTATCTACTACCACAGATTGCCCTAAAGGACTAAGTACAGTCATCTTCCTAGGGACAGTCTCAGAGTTCACATTCAAGGTTTCAGACACTATGCTAACAATGTACGAATGTGTTGACCCAACATCAATTAAAGAAGTAAAGCGTAATCCATAAATAAGGAACGTAGCCGTGATAACATCTAGTGCGTCCCCCTCCTCACGACGTCTGGCTGCATACACTAACCACAGGTCGCCTTGCATCCGAGCTCCCAAAGACCTCTACCCGGTGCTCCACGACCTCAGCCAAAACCATTTCCTCCTCGGCTCGGCCCACGACCTCTCGTCACCTGTGAACCACCCCTTCCTGACTGCAGCCCTATCCGTAATCTGAGGACAATTCCTCACAAAGTGAGTCTTTGACCCACACCTGGAACACTCCCTAATCCTTTCCCCTAGCACTCGCTTACATGCATCCTCCCACACTGAGCACATGGACGGACCTGATTCCCAGCAGCCAGCACAACAGTATGAGTAGGATTGTCCATCCAAGGCTTTTTTTGGAAACCCCCCAAAGACCTTGATGATCCAAAACCTCTCTTGTTTCGGCCTCTGTCTCTATCTCTATTCTGCCTTAAAGCTCGCTTAACTTCCTCAGCGATCTGAGATTTTTCCACCAAAGTGGCAAAGTCCCTCTCACACTGAGGAGCTATCAACACCTGCAGTTTATCTCAGAGCCCATCCTCAAACCTCACGCAGCTGCTCAGAATCGTGAGCAACAATCCTCCGCATACCGACTTAACCTCAAGAATTCGCCTCAAATTCCGCATCGACTTACCTCCTTGCACCAGATTCAAAATGCCTTCCTCTCGTAAGGCCCACGTAGCTAGCTCCCACGTACTTCCCTTCAAACTTCACCTTGAAGTAACTCCAATCTACTCGGTCCACTGAAGTACCCTCCTTGATGGTAAGCCACCACTGATAGGCCTCATCCCATAATAAAGATACAGTGCCCTTCAGCTTTTCCTCAGCAGTGTAGTCCAAATCATCCATGATCCTCTCAACTGTCTCTAACCAATACTCTGCCGCATTTGAAGCCACCCCCGAGACACCTCTGAATATCTCAGCTCCATTCGCCCAAAGTCTCTCAGAAACGGACTTTCGGACCCTGGTACCCACATTCGCTCTCGCAACTCTTTCCAAAACTCGCAGCATAGCCTGAGATACTACGTCGTCTCCACCTATCTGATCTTGGAACTCCGCTTCTACCGCAGGCTGTGTCGTTTCATTCCCTGATCCATGACCAGACCCAACTGGTTTCGATATTGACATTCTGCCCCTACCACGTCTACGCATACTACGACCTCGTCCCCTAGAACTTATGTCTATCGTAGCGTTTTAATCTGTTTGAGAAATTTTATGCATTAACTTATTGTTCCACTGATTATCCACATGTAATTTTATGTAAAGACATTGAATAACAGTTCTTTCGGTCATTCAAAGTTTTGTCTCAAGTCCTCCACCCTAACTCAGAAAATCTCATTCATTCATCAATACTATCCACTACACACGTTCACCACTTTGAACATTTTCGTCCGTTCCCAACCCAGGGGTATTTTTGTAATTTGTTTTATAGGGGTATTTTGGTAATTTTCCAAATCGAGGGTATCTTGTAATTTTGCAAAATAAGGGTATTTTGGTATTTTTTAAAATAGGGGTATTTTGGTAAAAATCGAGGGTAGTATGGTAATTTCATAAATTGGGGTATTTTAGAAATTTTCACAAATCGAGGTACTTCGGAAATTTTGTAAATCGGGGTAATTTGATTGTTTTCCAAAATCGAGTATCTGGTCCCTTTCGGGTTTTATTTATAGATTTGGCCCGTTAACAAGTCCTCGCGGTTGAGGTGAACAATCACTGCGCACAAGGTAGGATTCCAGAAAAGAGGAGGTGAGTCGCTAGGACTGCTTAAATACCAAGCTCATTCTGAATCCATGCCTAGACATGCACATGTTTGTTACCACACCTGAACTCCACGACTTATTCCCGGGTTTGGTGAAATGAGTTAAGTCTTATGAAATTTAGTGTTGGGGTACGCTAATCCTAGAGTTCAATAGTCCCTAACTTACTAATCTACAATCCCATATCACCTTACATACAAATCATGCAACGGTTTGAAGTACTTACCTGGTAGACATGGGGCCGGAGACTCAGGTGCCATGCTAGAAAACCTGAACATCTTGTGAAAATATAAGTTTTAGTAAAGCTCACTTTTGAAAGACGTTTTGGGCCCAAAAGCCCTCAAAGCCGAGTTTTGAACCTGGCTCTGATACCAAACTGTAATGCCCCAAACCCGACCCAAAACACTATGGCCAAATTCGGAATGCTATGAGGAAATATGTCTGGAAAGAATTTGATTTGATGGGTGAAAACACGTTTTGAATTTTATATATTTTCCTTAGTTTATAAAAGAACAAAAACTTTGAAGGTCGGGTGTAGTCTAAAACATTGTACGTTTGGAAGTTTCAAGAGAAATCGAGATATTTAAAATATTCAAGTTAAAAACTCAAGTTTAATCTTTAAGTTGTAAATTGTTTCCAAAATTGTTCTTAGTTTTTAATCGATAATCCAACTGACTCACAATAAAATAAAAATCCCAAAATATTTAAATGGCCTTATTACATTCAAAAGAAAATTAACCCAAAAGTAACTAAGAATTTAAGTGCATAAAACACTAAAACAACTTCTGCATGGCCACCACGAATCTACTCCATTTGGTCCATGTATCATACATCACCGCATTGTTTAAGAAAATAGGGTGAGTCGAACAGACTCAGTGTGCGATTATTTCACGTGTTCCCTAAATGGGCTTGGCCCAAATCACACAATCCACATACCACACATGATGATGCAAATATGTTACCCAACCCAACCTAGAGTCCATCCTCTACACACCCCAGTACCAACCATAACACACCAGGGGATTACTAAATCGACCCTCCAATCTGCTACACACCTCTTTGGCAAATAAGTCGCCCAAAGTCGTATGTAGCCACCGATCACCTTGTGACCAAATATAACGTGGTTTAGCCACCGGTCACCTAAGTGACCAAACAGAACGTAGCATAGCCACCGATCACTATGTGACCAAATCTCGAAATCCACGATGTGACCCATGGTCATCATCAAATCGCGATGAAGCACAAAGCAAGCATCAATCCCTTGATGTGGCACATAGCCGACACCAAGTCGTGATTTGGCACATAGCCAATCACCACACGTACATAAATGTACACCCGGTCCTTCATTTAACATATATATCCCGATCCCATGCATATGCAACATGCTATAATGATACGATATAATAATGCATGGACATATTAGGTAGGCATTCAACATGCTCAAAATATCCACAATGATCAACCATCCACACCTTAGATCAAAATCGACACAGTTCTTGTGATACCCAATTAAGGTAACAAATCCACCACAACCACTGTAACGATTATCACCCGCATAACACATATAATTAGTTGACTAATCATAGAAACAGCAAATTAACCACACACCTGATAACCTGAAGCACTAGACTCTCGATTTCCCTAGCGTCCTCACTCGAAGAGACTACAGTGATCTGCTTGTCTCTTTCTGAAGCTGGCCCACACCCGGTGGCCAATCCTGAATCACAGAAACTGAACGTTTCTTAAATCTAGGGGTAGGGACTACCCCTTTCTCTCCTCCACTGGTACTCGCATCCATGGAATATCACTTAATCAGAAAACCTGGTTAATCGGTACGTAAAATCTAAACGAATCATATCTATAATTCAACTGAATACCCTTACCGAAATAGATCCGAATCCCGAAGACTCCTCCTATAACTTTGTTGAACCCTTCCTGTCCCACCATAGTTAGAATCGGCTAACACTTAAAAGATATGGCCTTTGGCCGAATGGCACTATCTTCTTACCTTATCGATCAAATCCCGAAAGCCCTTCCTCTTAATGTTAGCTCTAAAGAATCCCGAAACCTACCCTCATGGTTTCGGTCAAATGGGTAAATGGGATTAGAGTTCTTGATTTCGACAATCCCAGAAGGAAAGAGATAAAATTTGGACACAAAAGAATCCTTACCTCACTTACTAGCAGTCGACTGAAAGATCTGACCAAGGCAGATCGGTTTCGAAATACCACAGAGGTAAAGAGATTCGGCCACTAATTGATTCTTTGGCCTCCACAAAGTTTGATAACACGAAAAGAGAAAAGAGTGAAATGGTGGTATGCTCGGCTAAGACCCCAAAAAAAAGTAGAGCATTCGACCACAATAGGTAGAGTATAGGGAAGAACGGCTTCTAAAATGAAGAGAAGGTAAGGGCTTTGTCACCAAAACTAAAAGAAAAGAAGAGTAGAGTGGAAGAGATAGGTTCGGCCTTGTGAAGAGAGTGGAGAAGAAGAGAAGATGAACACTAAGGATGACCTTAAGGGTGTTTGAGGTTTCGACCAAGACAAACAAATAAGAAAAAGGGTTGAATTCTATGTAGTTTTGGTACGAAAGAAAAGAATAAGCACAAAGAGAGAAATGAGTTAAATTTCGGCTAGAGGAAAGTAACTAAATAGCACTTTGACAACTCTAAATTTCGGCACACCCAAGCTTTCCCGTCGAATATGCAACTCCCCTCCCAAAGTCCTACATTCGGCCAACTCTCACCCCCTTTTCTCTCTACTTTTTCCTCCCCTCCTCTCATTAGAATGAGTTTGAATGAGTCAAACTCCCATCTTTTCTCCTAGCCACAATTTCAAACACCTTGACCAAGTCTCATCCTCATCCCTTCAGAGTCCGATTGCCGCCCAACTCTTCACTCCCCTTGACGCAAAATAAATTCCAAAATGCTGCTAGAGCTGCTCGTACCAAGGCCCTTCTCACTCCCTGATGCGCCAACCACAAGTACTCAAAGTAGCGCCTCCTAGCCACTTTACCAACTGGATTCTTGTGTCATAATCCACACAAAAATTCCTTTAAGACCTAGTTCCCCTAACTCTCCCCTATCAGCTTAAAACAATTATTTTTCTAAGGCCTCTACCCACACCTCAAGGTTTTCCAAAGCCCCCAAACACAACCAAACAGCATACAAAGCACACCAACACACAGATACAAATTAAAATGCATGACCCCCAAATCCCGGGTATTACACCCAGCTAGCTTTACTGACACTGAAAAACAGAGAAACACATCACACAGTAAGCTCAAAAGCTTAGTAAGTTTGTAATATAATACATACTTCTCAATAATGCAACATCAATACAAAAATAATCCATCACATAAATAAATATACAATTAAACACATTATCATCCTTCACCACATGCTCAAATATCCATTCCTTCAACCTTTAAAAACTATCATCAACCACATAGGTTTAAACATACCTTTACCAACACTCAATTAACAAACGTTCTTGCTATTCGATGTTTGATACCACACCTCATTTACCGCTTGATATTTTTCCAACTCAATCGCACACTTAGTGCCCAAATCATAGCCAAAGCTCAATTAATGTCACACATTTAGTGCCTCGATACAAAACCGAACTTAATTTGATATCGCACATACAGTGCCAATCAGTAAAGCTGAAGCTTCTATTTCTTCGCACACACAGTGCTATTTACTTCGGTCACATTTCTGAATACGCACACTTAGTGCCACATAGCTCGATTTCTCCCATAACATTTATAATTTAATAACATCATAACCAATCATTTCATAACATTTAAACATAGTTAAATACACATATTATATCCGAACTTACCTTGGATGTTGAAATATTAAAACTAGCCAATTAATCAAGTACTTTATCTTTGCCTCGATCTCGATCCGAATCCCTCCTTTCTTGGTCTATAGACATTCAAATTTAGTTCATTCAATCACCAATTCATTCAATTTAGTCCAAACACACATATTTAGGGCATTTTACAAAATAGCCCTCACATTTTCACATTTTGACACTTTAGTCCCTATTTAACAAAATCACAAAATATAAAAAAATTCCATATCACCCAAGCTTGGCCGAATATTCCCATGCTCAATAAAAGTCCACACATTTCATTTATTTTACATTTTAGTCCCTCAAAATATTATTTTCACAATTTAGTCTAAACTACTCAATTTCACTAAAAATTCAAAGACAAAATATGTTAATCTTCCACCTATCTTTCATATTTCATCATCAACTGTCAAAAATCTCATGAATTCATCTATGGCATAATTGAAATTCGTCATCAATTCACAAAATTTAAGCATGGGTTTTGTAGAGCACGATGCAACGATTACAAAAATATAGAAATTATCAAAAACTGAGTTAAAAAATACCTCAATCATGCTAAGCCCCAGCCGAATATCACAAAGCTCAAACTCTTTCTTCTTTTTTCAATATTTGGTGGAAAAGATAAACATTCATGGCTTATTTTTAGCCTTTTGTTTTATTATTAAAGCTTTAATAATTCATTTACCTAATTAACCTTTTAATTAATATTTAGAACATATAAACATCAAGATCATAATAGTCCATTGTCATCCACTAACTTAATAGTGGGCTATTTGCATCATAAAACCTTCCAATTATAAAGACAACTACAATTAGGCACTTAAACAATCAAGACACAGCTTTTTCAGTTTATGCGATTAAGTACTATTTTCTAGTTAAGCACTCAATCGATAAAATTTTGACACAAAATTTTCACACATGCTTAATCACATAATACAAACACCAAAAATAATCTTAAAATATTTTTATGACCTTGAATTTGTGGTCTCAAAACCACTATTCTGACTAGGGTCTAAATAGAGCTATTACAACTCTCCCGCCTTAGGGATTTTCGTTCCCGAAAATCTTACCAGTGAATAGGTTCGAATATTGCTTTCTCATAACATCTTCAGGCTCCCATGTAGCCTCTTCAACTCTGTGTTTGTGCCACAACACTTTCACTAAGGAAATTCTTTTTTTTTTTCAATTCTTTGGTCTCTTATGCCAGAATTCGAATCGATTCCTCACTATACGACAAATCTGACTGGATCTCAACCTTAGTAGGAGCAATCACATGAGACGGATCTGATCTATATCGTCGAAGCATCGATACATGAAATACATTATGAATTTTTTGTAATTCAAGTGGCAACAACAATCTATAAGCAACCGGTCCAATTCTTTCGATGTTCTCATACGGCCCTATAAACCTCGGACTTAGCTTGCCTTTTTGGCCAAATCAAAGTATTTTCTTCCACGGAGACACTTTCAAAAAAACTTTGTCACCAACCTCAAATTCAGTATCTTTTCATTTCAAATCTGCATAGGATTTCTGATGATTTGAGGCCGCTTTCAAATTGTCATGAATCACTTTTACTTTCTACTTAGTCTCTTTTATCAAATCAACTCCGTGAATTGTTCTCACTCAGTTCAGTCCAATACAATGGAGTTCGGCATTTTCTACCATAAAGAGCCTCATACGGTGCCATTTTAATACTAGATTAAAAGCAGTTATTGTATGCAAATTCAATCAATGGTAAATGCTTTTCCCACGTATCTTCAAACTCGAGAACACAACATCTCAACCTATCCTTAAGAACTTGAATGACCCACTGGAATTGTCCATCCGTTTGCGGATGAAATGCAGTACTAAAATGCAACTTCGTGCCTAAAGCTTCTTACAATTTCTTCCAAAATCGCAAGGTAAATCTCAGGTCTCTGTCAAACACAATAGATAGTAGCACCCTGTGTAATCTCACAATCTCTGTAATATACAGTTCGGTTAACTTGACAAGTTTATAATCTGTTTTTGCTGGAACGAAATGAGCTGATTTCATCAATCTATCAACTATCACCTAGATTGTATCTTTCTTTCTCGGAGATAAAGGTAATCCCGACGCAAAGTCCATCGTGATTCTCTTCCATTTCCACTCAGGAATCATAATATGTTGTAACAAACTAGATGGAACTTGATGTTCAGCTTTAACTTGCTGACAAACTAAACACTTCAACACAAAGTTAGAGATATCTCTTTTCATACCATGCCACCAATAAAACTATTTCAGATCATTATACATTTTCATACTTCCCGGATGAATAACCAAACTACTACTATGAGCTTCGTTCAAAATTAACTAAATTAACTCTGAATTCCTTAGAACACAAATTCGATATCTGAATCTCAAACAATCATCACTATCAACTTGAAATTCTGAGTCAGAATTTAAACCACATTGAATTTGTTTTGTCATCATCTCATCATCACTTTTCTATGCATCACAAATCTGTCGTACGAACATCGATTTCACTTTTAACTTAACCAAAACTAAACCATCATCACATGGATTTATCTAAGTACTCATAGTTCGCAAAGCACATAAAGACTTTCGACTCAAAGCATAGGCAACAACATTAACTTTGCCCGGATGATAATCAATTACTAATTCATAGTCTTTTAGTAATTCTAACCATCTCTCGCTGTCTCAAATTCAATTCTCTCTGAGTCATTAAGTATTTCAAACTCTTATGATCAGTATAAATATGACATTTCTCACCAAATAGGTAGTTTCACCAAATCTTAAGTGCAAATACAATTGCAGCCAATTTAAGATCATGCGTCGGATAATTCTTTTCATGCGGCTTTAACTGCCTCGAAGCATAAGCAATAACTTTTCCTTCTTGCATCAACACACAGCCTAAACCATTCAACGATGCATCACTATAAACTATGAATTCTTTACCAGATTCATGTTGAACTAATACGGGTGCCTCTGTCAACAAAACTTTCAGCTGTTCAAAACTCTGCTGGCACTTTTCTGACCACTCGAACTTAATATCTTTCTGTCATAACTTCATCAACGGAGTCGCAATCATCGAAAAGCCTTTCAAAAACCGCCTATAATATCCCGCTAGTCCCAGAAAAATACAGATTTCAGACACATTTCTCAATGGTTTCCATTCAAGAATAGTTGAGATCTTACTCGGATCAACTTGTATTCCCACAGTTGACACAATATGCCCTAGAAAACCAACCTCACGCAACCAAAACTCACATTTGCTGAATTTTGCATACAATTGCTTCTCACGTAGAGTTTGTAATACAATTCTCAAATGTTCGGCATGTTGCGTCTCATCACAGGAATAAATCAGAATATCATCAATGAACACCACAACAAAGCGATCTAAGTACGATCTAAATATCCGATTCATTAAATCCATAAACACTATAGGAGCATTCGTTAGTCCAAATGGCATAACTAAGAATTCATAATGTCCATACCTTGTTCTAAAAGTAATTTTCGGCACATCTGATTCTTTAACTCTCAACTGATAATAGCCCAATCTCAAATCTATTTTTGAAAACACTATAGCTCCTTTCAGTTGGTCAAACAAATCATCAGTACGAGGTAATGGATATTTATTCTTTATCATCAATTTGTTCAACTGCCGGTAGTCAATACACATTCTCATAGTGCCATCTTTCTTTTTCACAAACAACACAGGAGCACCCCAGGGCGAGAAACTCGATCGTGTAAATCCTCGATCTGTCAACTCTTGCAACTGTGACTTTAACTCTTTCAGTTCTGTTGGTGCCATTCTATATGGAGCTATCGAGATAAGAGTTGTTCTCGGCACTAATTCAATACCAAACTCAACTTCTCGTATTGGAGGTAATCCCGGTAGTTCATCAGGAAACACATCAGGGAGTTTGCAAACCATACGCACCGATTCAACTTTCTTTTCTGTTACTTTTGTATCAATCACATATGCCAAATAAGCTTCGCAACCCTTTTTCACATAGTTCAGAGCTTTCATTGATGACATAACAGCTGGCAACCCATTCAAATAAGTGGATTCAATTCGTACTATCTCACCATTCTGACTTTTCAAATCAATACTCTTTCATTTACAATTCACAATAGCATGATGTAAAGTGAGCCAATCCATACCCAGAATGATATCAAATTCATCAAATGATAGCAACATCAAATTGGCCAGAAAGCATATATCCCGAAACATCAATGGGAAGTTCTTGCACACTTTATCCACCAAAACACACTTGCCTAAGGGATTTGATACTTTAATCACAAATTCAATAGACTCAACAGGTAGAGTCTTACTTGATATTAGATTCACACACACATAGGAATAAGTAGAACCTGGATCTATCAATGCAATCACATTAGTATCGAATAGAGTAAAAGTAATAGTGATAACATTTGGAGATGATGCTTCTTCTCGTGCGTGTATAGCATAAGATCGGGAAGGTACTCTCTCCTCAGATCTCACAACTGTATCCGTAGTCCCTCTTTGGCTTCCACTCATATTTCTGGTGTTTCTGGGTGGTCTACCCCTAGCCGTCGTATTGCTCGGTCTCGTACTCTGAACATTGTCTTCCTCAGCTAACTTTGGACAGTCTCGAATGAAATGATCTCGAGATCCACACTTATAACAAGTTCTATTGTTGTACTTACCCCAGCATACTCCAACATGTCATCTTCCATACTGTCTACACTCAGGCTTGTTGCTTTTAACACTACCAACACTTGATTCAATTGAAGCTTGAGTTCTTCGACCAACACTTTGTCTCACTCGGTCTCTATTTGAATGTCCAAATGTAGCATTTGAACGAATGCTTGCATCTTTAAATCTCTTTGTCGAAGATTGAGACAACTTACTCATCGATCTTTTTCTTTCATCTCTAGCCCTAGAATCTGCTTTCTTCTTTTCTTTGCTAAGTTCCTCGGCTTTGCAGGCTCTTTCAACTAACTCAACAAATTCATTTATGTTAAGTATTCCAACCAACAATTTAATCTCTTCATTCAGTTCTTCAATGAAACGTTTACACATAGTAGCTTCGATTGAAACACATTCCCGTGCATATTGGCTCAATCTTACAAATTCTCGCTCATACTCAGCAACAAACATGCAACCTTGTTTCAGCTCAAGAAATTCTTTACGTTTTTGATCTATAAATTGTTGACTGATATACTTCTTTCTGAATTCAACTTGAAAGAAGTCCCAGGAAACCCTCTCTCTTGGAACCACTAAAATCAACGTTTTTCACCAGTTATACGCGGTATCCCTCAACAATGAAACATCACATTTAATACATTTATTAGGATTCAATGACATCTAGTCAAATACTCGAATGGTATTCTCGAGCCAAAACTCAGCCCGCTCGGCATCATCAGCTATGGCCTTAAAATCTTTGGCCCAGTACTTTCGGATCTTATCCACAGGAGGTTTATTCAATCGGATTGGATTTGTAACTTGTGGCTCAACCGGTACTTGTAGGGGTGGAGGTTGTGGAGCAGCTGGATTCGTTCGAATGAACTTCGAGAACCACTCACTCATCATTCGAAAGAAGGCTTGCTTAGCCTCTCCCTCTTGACTACTATCATTAGGCCTAGATGTGGCCGACGCTGTCCTTTGAGCGGGAGCAAGTGCATTACTCTCTACATCGTCAGCAACTGCTCGATCAGGATCCATTTACTATATGAAAAGACATTTGTAACTAACAGGATTCATCACACTATCGTAATTATATATATGACATGTATAGCTAGACTCACACGCGCTACATTACTCCTAGAATCGACTAAACTGTAGCTCTGATACCAATAAAATGTAACACCCTAACCCGAAATCGTCGTCGGAACAGGGTTAAGAGGCATTACCTAACAATCGGATCATTTCATATCTATTTCGCAACACCAAGTCAATTATCATTCAATCATATTCAAACATAATCATATAGTCCCTTAATGAGGTCATCGAGACCTTAAACATGCTTTAAAATAGGGTCGGGACTAAATCGAACACATACAAAAATTTTTGAAATTTAAACATTTTTCCAAGTTACAGAGGTCACACACCCGTGGCACACAGCCTCGGACACGTCCATGTGTCCAAGCCGTGGCAAAACAGGGCATACCTACTGACTTGTCCACACGGCCTGAGACACGCCGGTGTGCCTCACCCGTGGTCGAGCTTGACTTGCATCACACGGCCAGTCACATGCCCGTGTGTTCAGCCCATGGTCGAGCCTAACTTGTTTCACTTAGAAAACTTAAACAACACGGTTGAGCCACACACCCGTGTGCTCAACCGTGTGGGCAATTATAGGCCATTTTCAAGGCCAATCTTGCCTCCCATATCTTGAATTACCTACAAGCCTCAATTCAAAACTAATTCATGTCTCAAAATGCAATCAAACATACAAATACAAACACAAACACCAATCCATCATTAACCATACCATCTATAGCTATACTCAAACTCATCTCAAATAAATCCATCTAAATACAAATTTCACATCCTAAATCATGCACAACAAGCATCGTACAATTTCTTTCATAATTTTACATTAAACCTCATTCTTAACATCCAAATTTAACTTAAACAAACTGTACCTATCATACACTTATCCCTCACATATATTACTACATTATTCATCCTTTAAACCATGTTTCATGGTAATATTTACACAACTCAAAACATTCCACATTCAATAGCCTATACATGCCATATACCACATATACACATATTTCAAAAGTACAAAAATAGATTGCCGATAGTGTGATTGAGTCGCCTGACGATCCCAGAATCTGAGCTAGCTTTACTGACACTGTAAAACAGAGAAACACATCACACAGTAAGCTCAAAAGCTTAGTAAGTTTGTAATATAATACATACTTCTCAATAATGCAACATCAATACAAAAATAATCCATCACATAGATAAATATACAATTAAACACATTATCATCCTCAACCATATGCTCAAATATTCATTCCTTCAACCTTTAAAAACTATCATCAACCACATAGGTTTAAACATACCTTTGCTAACACTCAGTTAACAAACGTTCTTGCTATTCAATGTTCGATACCATACCTCATTTACTGCTTGATATTTTTCTAACTCAATAGCACATTTAGTGCCCAAATCATAGCCAAAGCTCAATTAATGTCGCACACTTAGTGCCTTGATACAAAACTAAACTTAATTTGATATCACACACACAGTGCCAATCGGTAAAGCCGAAGCTTTTATTATTTCGCACACATAGTGCTATTTACTTCGGTCACATTTTTGAATACGCACACTTAGTGCCACATAGCTTGATTTATCCCATAGCATTTATAATTTAATAACATCATAACCAATCATTTCATAACATTTAAACATAGTTAAATACACATATTATATCCGAAGTTACCTCGGATGTTGAAATATCAAAACTAGCCGATTAATCGAGTACTTTATCTTTGCCTCGATCTCGACTCGAATCCCTCTTTTCTTAGTTTATAGACATTCAAATTTAGTTCATTCAATCACCAATTCATTCAATTTAGTCCAAACACACATATTTAGTGCATTTTACAAAATAGCCCTCACATTTTCACATTTCGACACTTTAGTCCCTATTTAACAAAATCACAAAATATAAAAATTCCATATCACCCAAGCTTGGCCGAATATTCCCATGATCAATACAAGTCCACACATTTCATTTATTTCACATTTTAGTCCCTCAAAAATATTATTTTCACAATTTAGTCCAAATTACTCAATTTCACTAAAAATTCAAAGATAAAATATGTTAATCTTCCACCTATCTTTCATATTTCATCATCAACTATCAAAAAGCTCATGAATTCATCCATGGCACAATTCAAATTCATCATCAATTCACAAAATTTAAGCATCGGTTTTGTAGAGTACGAAACAACGATTACGAAAATATAAAAATTATCAAAAATCGAGTAAAAAACATACCTTAATCAAGCTAAGCCCTAGCCGAATATCACAAAGCTCAAACTCTTTCTTCTTCTTTCAATATTCAGTGGAAAAGATGAACATTCATGGCTTATTTTTAGCCTTTTGTTTTATTATTAAAGATTTAATAATTCATTTTCCTAATTAACCTTTTAATTAATAGTTAGAACATATAAACATCAAGGTCATAATAGTCCATTGTCATCCACTAACTTAATAGTGGGCTATTTGCATCATAAAACCTCCCAATTATAAAGACAACTACAATTAGGCACTTAAACAGTCAGCACATAGCTTTTGCATTTTATGTGATTAAGTCCTTTTTGCTAGTTAAGCACTCAGTTGATAAAATTTTCACATGAAATTTTCACACATGCTTAATCACATAATATAAACACCAAAAATAATCTTAAAATATTTTTACGACCTCAGATTTGTGGTCGAAACTACTGTTCTGACTAGGGTCTAAATTGGGTTGTTACAAAGCTCATGAGAGCTAATAACGGGACGCTCTTTCAAGTTTTGGTGTGTCTAAAACACATGCAGGACCACAACCAATTCGGGAACTCTATATCCATCAAATTTCATTTATTCAAACGAGACTTAATACTTATCGGTCATCGTCGGATATGTAATTAATTTCATACATGGCAATTAAACAATTCACATACACAGCATTCAATTCAAAAATATAAATATCCAATTTAGTTACACAAACTTACCTCGACTATGTTCGTGTACACAAAAGCTACTAATCCGTTACTTTCTCTTTTCCTCGATCTACCTTCGTATTTGATCTGTCCGGATCTATATGAATAAATTTAACATCAATTTATATTCAATTCAATCCAATTCACATCATTGGAAAAATTATTATTTTGCCCCTACACTTTTAATTAATTACGATTTCGTCCCTAGGCTCAGAAAATGAAATTCATGCAAGTTAATCTTTATTCCAAGCCTAGCCAATTTTCATGTAACACCCCAAACCCGGCCTATGCATTAAGCCCGGATCTTGGCATGCCACACAAATTAAACGTACAATAAAATCATTAACGATGTAGGAATCAAATCTTCAAAATGATTAGGAGAAAGACTTTGTCGAAAAAAAATCGAAGTTTATTTGAAATACATAATTAAAAACACAAGTGATTGTCATTTGATCTATAGAGTAGTAATTGATTAAAATTTTGAATTTATTTAATCGAAATATTTTAACGAAGAGTTTTAAAATAATTTCTTGAGTTTTAAAGATATTTAAGAAAACCTTTATTTCATGCAAGAGTTTAAAATAAAACATTTATGAAAAACTAAATCAATCCAACTTAAATAAACTAAAATATAATAAAATCCATCCACATAATAAAATCCATAATTTAAGAGGCCTTATTATATCGCCATTAAAATAGTATTTAATAAAAATTATTAAAGAAGTTTTAAAGTTTTATAAACCACCATTTGTAGTATAGCCTTCTCACGAAGTCATCTCCGACCCAAGTCTCCATCAATTATTATTACCTGAGAAGGGTAAGAAAAATGGGGTGAGTTACTTAGAACTCAATGTGTAACCCACTTACCGGATTCATTGGGCCAAAACCATAAAAACATTTTATTGGGTTTGAACCCATTTTTTCAAATGTTTAATAATATATATATCAAGTATCCAAACCTAATTTCCATCCGCTACACACCCCCGTACCAACCATCACACCTGTGGGGATCAAGTCAACCCACCCCGCCAACACACCAATAGTAGGCTTAAAGCCAATTATAATATTTGTGGCAACAGGCCATTTTAAATAATTGTGGTAGAACCACCGATCTAGATTTTGGGCAACAGGCCATCGTGACAGAGTCACCTATCTAGAATTTTGGCATCAGGCCTTTCTTCTCTTCATCAATAATCCCAACCCATGCAATCATGTTTATGCATAACAAAATACTTATAAAGTAATTTTTTATAAAAACCATATTACAATTTATCAATTTGGCCCATTAGTCAAAATAGCATTTTGGCCAATAAAATCACATATTTCAAATTTGGCCTATAAATTTCACATATTTCAATTTTGGCCCATAAAATCACATATTTCAAATTTGGCCCATAAAATCACATATTTCAAATTTGGCCCATAAAATCACATATTTTAAATTTGGCCCATAAAGGGGTATTTTCATAATTCGGTCCATCAGGACATTTCGTAATTCGGCCCATTGGGACATTTCGTAATTCGGCCCATTTAACATACGAGGCCTTTTCACAATTTACACACTTGGCCAATTAATAAAAAATATTCACATGGCCCAAAATATCACTTTCTTTCACAAATAACCCATTAAGGGAAAATCTATAATTTTCCACTTCCTCGATTTTTGGTTTCATGCATTCACATAAAAGAATTTGTATAACGTATTTTTCAATCTCACCGGATGTACGATTTTTATTATAATGCTTACGATATGGTATAACCCAAGAGATAAGTGTGAAGTTACACACCTGATTACGGTGAGAACTACACTTTCTCGCTCGTCGATATCTAAACACACATCACGATGGATTAGAACACTAATATTTAATATAAAACTATTCTAATGATTATCGATTTAGATCCTTACCCTCGAAATCTCGAACAACCACTATTTGTGATTTCTCTCCAATCAAAGGTTCAGAACCACGAGTAAACAATGGTTTGGGAGTACGTACGACTTTGAATAATTGATTTTCGTCGGATGAGGGTCCACAACTCGGTGGAAAGTCCCGGTTCTATTGAATTTAGGGGGATTAATAGAACCACCCCTCTTCCAAACACTATTAACAACCCTTTTCGTCCCTATTTTGATTGTCTTCAAAGACAAAGAATCATTAGTCTTAACAATATATCGAAAATCTTAAGACTAATGACTTAAAGAGTGAATTCGGCTTACCTTAATATTTCAAATAATCTCAAGAGAATCCTTTGTACGTTATTATCAAATCTTAAATGAACTTCAAGATTTCTCCAAAAAGATGATGATTCGACCCTTCCACTGTTTCACTAAGAATAACAAAAGAAAACGTTTGAATAATAATTGGTTAATCGGTTAAAAAGTCTATTCCAAAGACATTTTAACATTTGGCCATAGTGACCAATTATCAAAAGAAAAGACAAAGAATTGATACTTACCGATGATCCAAAATTTGAATAGAAGAAAATCATTGAAAATAGATGTTATGGAGAATGGAAGATTCGACTATGCTAAAACAAAGGAGAGAAAGGAATGATTCGGCTATGGAGATAGTCTAACATTCGGCCAAGGGAAAAGAAAATGTTGAAAGTATGTTTAAAAAGAAAATTAAAATGATGAAAGAAAAAAAAGAGAATGAGAGGTTTATGATTAAATTTTTGAAATAACGA
Source organism: Gossypium rotundifolium (assembly GCA_025506655.1). Taxonomy (NCBI): domain Eukaryota; kingdom Viridiplantae; phylum Streptophyta; class Magnoliopsida; order Malvales; family Malvaceae; genus Gossypium; species Gossypium rotundifolium. Next base: position 94,123,658 of record CP106729.1, on the reverse strand, counting down.
AAAACAAAGGATGAGAGTTTGGACAATGGTGCATTCGGCCAAGAGAGGGGAGAAGAAAATGTTGTTTGTATTTGATGTTTTAGGCACTAGATGAGAACACCAAATGGGCTACTTGAGTGATTAGGAAAAATGACCAAATGGTCAAAAAGGATAACCAAAAGAAACAAAGCAAAGATGTTTTTCCTCTTAATCATAAGCACATTCGGCCAAGAGGAAAAGATGAGAGAAAAATTTTGTTTTTGGGATAGCAAATGACCAAAATGAAAAATTTTCTCAAGCTACCAACTTTTCCAAAACTTACTACCAAAATTTTGGCTCCCTCTTTAGTCCACAAAACCGTCCATGTTTATGGACAATTGGCCATTCAAAGCTTCCAAAACAAAGCCCTTGATTCATGCTTTATGTCCCCTTATCACATTAAATCACGAGATTCTTTTCCTTAAACTTTTACTTACCTTTTTCCTTTGGTCTTCTTGCCAAAACTGTTATCCAACTCATCTTTATCCCTATCCATGACCTACACAATGAAAGAGGAAACAAAATAAAAACAAACTTAATGCACATCTAAGGATTCGAACCATTTCCCTCAAGCAAACATACATGCGCCAACACCACCTTGCTACTAGCTCATCTTATGCTAGTTTTTGACACTTAAACTTACTTAAACCTCAAAGTCACTTGATCCACTTCAAACAAATTGTAACACCCCAAACTCGGCCTATGCATTAAGCCCGGATTTCGGCATGCCACACAAATTAAATGTACATTCAAATCATTTAACAATGTAGAAATCAAATTCCAAAACGATTAAGAGAGTGACTTTATCGAAAAATCGAAGTTCATTGAAAACCATAATTAAAAACACAAGAGTTTATCATTTGATTTATAGAGTAGTAATTGATTAAAACTTTGGATTTATTTAGTTGAAATATTTCATTGAAAAGTTTTAAAAGAATTTCCTAAGTTTCAATGATATTTAAGAAAAACTTTTATTTTATAAGAGAGTTATAGAAAAACATTTATAAAAACTAAACCAATCCAATTTAGAAAAACTAAAACATAATAAAATCCATCCACATAATAAAATCCATAATTAAAGAGGCCTTATTACATCGCCATAAAAATAGTACTTAATAAAAATTATTAAAGAAGTCTTAAAGTTTTATAAACCACCATTTGTAGTATAGCCTCCACACGAAGTCATCTCCGACCCAAGTCTCCATCAATTATTATTACTTGAGAGGGTAAAAAAATGGGGTGAGTTACTTAGAACTCAGTGTGTAACTCACTTACCATAGTCCACTGGGCCAAAACCATTTAAGCATTTATTTGGGCCTAAGCCCATTACAAATATAATAATTTAGCATGTATGAAATGCAAGTGATATGCAATTCCCAAAACCAAACCTAGATTTTCATCCGCTACACACCACCCGTACCAACCAGAACACCTGTGGGGAGCTTTAGTCACCCACCCCGCCAACACACCGAAGTAGGCATTAAGCCATATATCAAATTTCGTGGACAAGCCACCATATTCACAGAGTTTACATGGCATTTTCCATTTTTCAGAATTGTGGCAGAGCCACCAAAATTTTGTAGCAAAGGTACCAGAACTTCTCTTTGTCAAATAGCCGAACCCATGCAATCATGTATATAGTAATCTCCCGCTTTAACTTTGGCCACCAATACTGTTCATAGGGATCCCGGTACAACTTATTTCCTCCGGGGTGCATAGTATAAGGGCTACTATGCGCCTCTAGAAGAATCATTTGCCTCAAATCCGAATCTTTGGGCATACAAACCCTTCCACGAAAACACAGTACACCATCTTTGTTCAAACCAAAATCCCCTATTACACCACTTTCAGCTTGTTGTATTAAAGGACCCAACTTTTCATCAAATAATTGCTTTTCCTTGATTTGCTCCAACCACAGAGGCTTTACCTGAAGTTCCGCTAGCAGACTGCCATCCTCATACAAACTGAGATGAGCAAACATTGCTCTTAACTCCGATACAACCTTTCGACTCAACGCGTCTGCCACAACGTTAGCCTTTCCAGGATGATACTCGATTGAGAAATCATAATCCTTTAACAACTCCACCCATCTCCGTTGTCTTAAATTCAACTCCTTTTGGTTAAGGAGATACTTAAGACTCTTATGGTCCGTATAAATAATTGACTTCTCACCATAGAGATAATGCCTCCAAACCTTTAATGCAAACACCACTGCAGCCAACTCCAAATCATGAGTAGGATAGTTGACTGCATGTGGCCTTAACTGTCTAGAAGCATAAGCTACCACTTTTCCACTTTGCATCAGTACACATCCTAATCCCGTGTGTGATGCATCACAGTAAACGGTAAACTCTTTTCTGGCCTCTGGTTGAATCAGTACTGGCGCTTCTGTTAGAATCTTTTTTAATTTCTCGAAACTTTCTTATTGTTTATCGGTCCATACATACGGTACTTCCTTCTGCAATAGCTTAGTTAGGGGTGCAACAATCAACGAAAACCCTCAACAAAGCGTCTATAATAACCACCAAACCCAAGAAACTCCGAATCTCGACTCATCGACTTGGCGGTTTCCAATCCAACCTGACCTCTACCTTTTGAGGATCAACTCTTATTCCTTCGGCTGACACTACATGACCCAAGAAAGTCAATTCCTTTAACCAAAATTCACACTTACTGAATTTGGAATAAAGTTGCTTATCTCACAAAATTTGTAACACAGTGCACAAATGAGAGTCATGCTCTTCTTCATTCCTCGAATATACCAAGATGTCATCTATGAACACTACTACGAACCGGTCTAAATAGGATTGAAAGACTCGGTTCATCATGTCCATAAATGCAGCTGGTGCATTGGTCAAACCAAACGGCATCACTAAAAACTCATAATGTCCATAACGAGTTCGAAATGCCGTCTTATGAATATCTGCCTCTTTCACCTTGAGTTGATGATAACTCAATCTCAAATCAATCTTGGAGAAAACTGAAGCTCCTCTTAATTGATCAAATAGGTCATCAATTCTCGGCAATGGATACCAATTCTTGATCGTCAACTTATTCAACTGCCTATAATCAATGCACATACGCATCGACCCATCCTTCTTCTTGACGAACGAAATCGGTGCTCCCCACGGAGACACACTTGGTCGAATAAATCCCTGATCTAGCAGTTCTTAAATTTGAGCTTTAAGTTCCGCTAACTCCTTCGGCACCATTCTATAAGGAGCAATAGACACTAGAGCAGTTCCGGGTAAAAGCTCAATGCCAAATTCTACTTCTCGATCTAGAGGTAGACTCGAAAGTTCTTCGAGAAAGACATCTGAAAATTTTTTCACCGTTCTCACACCTTCTACTGATAATTCCTTGGCACCCAAAGCACTGATGAATGCTAGGAATGCTCTATTCCTTTTTCACACCAACTTTTCTGCCTTCAAAGCAGATACCACATTTGCCAAAAAGTTTCTTCGCTCGCCTATCATTATTATCTCCTTATCATCCACAGTCCTTATTGACATTCGCTTTTCGGCACAATCCAATTGCGCCCAATGCTTCACTAACCAATCCATGCCCAAAATAAGATCAAACTCGCCGAAAGGTAATTCCATTAAGTCCGCTAGAAATACCTCTCTTTGAATCTCCAAAGGCACATCTCTAAATAATTTATTCACTATTACCGATTGTCCTAAAGGACTAATTACCGTCATCTCTCTATCGATAATCTCAGATCTTAGTGGGTAGACTCGATATCTATCAAAGCAGTAACAGGTACATCAGAGATGAAGAACGTACCAGTTATCATATTAGGTGCATCGCCGTCCTCACGACGCCTGATAGCATAGACCAATCTTGGCTGTCTTGCCTCCGTGTTTCCTCTAACACCAATACCTCGACCCGGTGCACCTTGTCCACATCCGTTACCATTACCACCACGACCTGGTCCACGACCTCTTGGTGGCTGCTGAGTACCTCTAGCTGGCTGAGCATTAGGGTTACGAGTTTCCTGAGTCGTATCAGTCTGTCGAGGGCAAGTCTTAAACTGATGATCCTTGGATCCACATTTAAAAGAGGCTCTAATTTTTCTCCAACATTCTCCGGGATGTCATCTTCCACAATCAGCACATTCTCGACTCTAATTGGTAGTCACAGGTGCCCTAACTTGAACTGGCTCATCATTCTGTGGCCTCTTTTGGAACCTTTTAGAAGAACCAGAGTACTTAAAATCCCTCTTACCTCTTACTTTTTCTTGGTTCTGGCATTCTAAATTCTTAGCCTCTTCGACTATCTTGGCTTTCTCTACAAGCGAGGTAAAAGTCCGCACTTGTTGTGGGGTTATCAGTACCCACAACTCATTATTCAGCCCATCCTCAAAGCGTACACAGCGCTCATGATCAGTCTGCACTATAGTACGAGCATAATGACTCAAATAAAGAAATTTTACCTCGTAGGCTGCCACAGTCTTACTTCCTTGAACCAAATTCAGGAATTCCTTCCTCCGGGCATCTACATAACTTGTCCCGACGTACTTCCCTTGGAAAGCAGCTTTAAAGAAATCCCAATTAACCAATGCAGCCTCGGTGCCTTCTCAAATAGTAAGCCACCATTGATACGCCTCGTCTCTTAACAAAGATACGGCTCCTCTCAGTTTTTGCTCGACAGTGAACTCCAGATCATCCACAATTCGTTCTACGGCCTCAAGCCAATATTCCGCCACATTCGGAGCTACACCAGAGACACCTCTAAAAACTTCTGCACCACTAGACTTGAGTCATTCCGATATTGATCCGCGAGCTACTAGCCCAGTTCTGGCTCCAGCTACTATTTCTAAGACTCGCAACATTGCTTGAGTCAAAGCATTATCCTTATTCGCATGATCATGAGATTCAGTTTCGCTCTCAAATGACGCAGGTGCATCCATTTCCGGTATATGACCCGACGCTTCAGACGCAGCACCTCATCTACTACCACGGCCACGTCTACCGCGTCCACGACCACGTCCTCTAGTGCTCATAATGACTAATTCGCTTTTAATCTGATTACAAGTTTTATGAATCAAAATATTATTTTAGTGTTTATTAATGATATTTTATGAGATATAAGAGATATGGTTGTTTTCGCAATCACATCCTATAGTCTCGATCTCTATCATTTTCAACACTTAAAACTAGAAGTTCTAGAGTGTTCCAAGGTCTCATCACAATAATAAACATTTAATAAACAAATACTTACTTGACTTGGTGCCGGATGCTCGTGGTGCCATACTACCTTTAAAACATAAAGTCTAGAAAAATTAAGTAGTTTTTTAAACAAAATCATTCTTGAACTCAAACCACAGTCGAGTTTTGAAGCTGGCTCGATACCATAAATGTAACACCCCAAACCCGGCATATGCATTAAGCAATTTGACATGCCACACAAATTAAACGTACATTCAAATCATTTAACAATGTAGAAATCAAATTCCAAAACGATTAAGAGAGTGACTTTATCGAAAAATTGAAGTTCATTGAAAACCATAATTAAAAACACAAGAGTTTATCATTTGATTTATAGAGTAGTAATTGATTAAAACTTTGGATTTATTTAGTTGAAATATTTCATCGAAAAGTTTTAAAAGAATTTCCTAAGTTTCAATGATATTTAAGAAAAACTTTTATTTTATAAGAGAGTTATAGAAAAACATTTATAAAAACTAAACCAATCCAATTTAAAAAAACTAAAACATAATAAAATTCATCCACATAATAAAATCCATAATTAAAGAGGCCTTATTACATCGCCATAAAAATAGTACTTAATAAAAATTATTAAAGAAGTCTTAAAGTTTTATAAACCACCATTTGTAGTATAGCCTCCACACGAAGTCATCTCCGACCCAAGTCTCCATCAATTATTATTACCTGAGAGGGTAAAAAAAATGGGGTGAGTTACTTAGAACTCAGTGTGTAACTCACTTACCATAGTCCACTGGGCCAAAACCATTTAAGCATTTATTTGGGCCTAAGCCCATTACAAATATAATAATTTAGAATGTATGAAATGCAAGTGATATGCAATTCCCAAAACCAAACCTAGATTTCCATCCGCTACACACCACCCGTACCAACCAGCACACTTGTGGGGAGCTTTAGTCACCCACCCCGCCAACACACCGAAGTAGGCATTAAGCCGTATATCAAATTTCATGGACAAGCTACCATATTCACAGAGTTTACATGGCATTTGCCATTTTTCAGAATTGTGGCAGAGCCACCAAAATTTTGTAGCAAAGCTACCAGAACTTCTCTTCGTCAAATAACCCAACCATGCAATCATGTATATAGTATGCATAACAATCCATTCAAATAATTATTCCAGCATAAGGCCCATTATAAAATTTACTACAATCTGGCCTATTTCACATTTTGGCCCACGAAATCTCATATCATATATGACCCATTTATCAATTATCACATATGGCCCAAATTGTCCAATTATCAAATATCACATATGGCCCAATTATCAAATATCACATATGGCCCAATTATCAAATATCACATATGGCCCATTTATCAATTATCACATATGGCCCAAATTGTCCAATTATCAAATATCACATATGGCCCAATTATAAAATATCACATATGGCCCAATTATCAAATATCACATATGACCCAAATTGTCGAATTATCACTTTTATCGAATTAGCCCGTTAAGGGCAATTTCATAATTTTCATGATCTTAATACCAATTTCAAAACTTTTATCATTAAGGTGATAAATATGCTATTCTTCCCAATTTCACTAACTTGTGATTTCATCCACCGATTTATACGATATAGTCATCTAACCCATGAGATACGGTGTGAGATTACACACCTGATTACGGTGAGAACTACACTTTCCCGCTCGTCGATATCTAAACACATATCACGATGGATTAGAACACTAATATTTAATATAAAACTATTCTAATATTAAGCGATCTAGATCTTTACCCTCAGAATCTTGAACAACCACTATTTACGATTTCTCTCCGATCAAAGGTTCAGAACCACGAGTAAACAATGGTTCGGGAGTACGTACGACTTGAATAATTGATTTTCACCGGATGAGGGTCCACAACCCGGTGGAAAGTCTCGGATTCCCGAAACAGTCCTTCTCTTGAATTTAGGGGGAATAATGGAACCACCCCTCTTTCGAACACTATTAACAACTCTTTTCGTCCCTATTTTGATTGCCTCCATTGACAAATAAATGTTAGTCAAACTAATATACCCTTATCACCACCAATTGATTTTAAGAGCGAGATTGGCTTACCACAGGATTCTTTCGTTAAAAAGGTGGAAGTCGATTGATAGAGTCCCTATGATAGAATCGATTAAATCAATACAATCTTATCAAAATAGAAGGATAAAAAATAGAATCCTTTTGAAATAATCCCTTACCTTGGTGATGAAATCTCATTTTCACCCGATCTATAATAACTATGATCAACTTAAGATGTAGAAAAGAAATCGGCACTCCACTATATCACTACAAAGAAAGAAGGATTTGATTGAAGGAGAAAAGATTAAAAATAAAAAGAAAGATTCGGCTAAAGGTTTTACCATCAACATTCGACCATGGTGAAAAATTAGAGAGAGGATGATGTTTGAGAGTCTTTTAAGAGAAGTAAAGAAGAAAAAGAATAGAAATGAAGGTTTGGATTTCGGTTCTCAAGAATAAAAGATGATTCAAAAGAGAACTTTGAATCAATGAACATTCGATAATGAGAGAAAAAGGGGAGAAATGGTCTTTGATGTTTTTTTGTATTTTCGGTCACAAAGAGAAGAGAAAGAAAATGATTTGGGAGAAAGAAAAACTCAAAACTGAAATGGTCAAAACTCAAATGACCAAAAGAAAAGAAAAGAAAATGGTTTACCTTTGTCCAATATACATTCGGCTAAGAGGAGAGAATTAGAGAGAAACAAGCTTTGAGAAAAACACCAAATGACCAAAAGAAAGATGTGCACAACTAGCTCCTAATTCATCCAATTGCCTTCAAAATTTCGGCCAACCCCTAGCCCCAAAAACCGTCCAAGTACATGGACATAAAGTCAAAGTTTGGCCACTCCAAACTTTCCAAAACATATTCCTTGTTATGAGCCTTGTGTCCCCCTACTTACCTTATTCAAATGATTCCTATCCTTAAGTTCCATGCTTACCTTAACTATTAGTCACCTTGCCATAAGTAAAATAGTCCAACCTTACCATAAATAAGGCTTGACCGACACATGCTATAAAGGTGCAAAAATAAAAGTCACCAAAATGCTATCCATGGGATTCGAACCTCTCCCACCAAGCAATCACTCATGCACCACCACCACCTTGCTACTAGCTCATCTTATGCTAGTTTTTGACACTTAAATTTACTTAAGCCTCAAAGTTACTTGATCCACTTCAAATAAGTACTCATTACAAAAATTTATTCTAATTCCAAAAAATTCTCAAGTCTTCTCAAGACTATACTGAACATGCAAAATTTAATTATACACAAGTTAAGCACCAAAACATGTATCATATCAATACTCAAATTTTAGGATGTTACATAAATACTCCTTACTAAAATTTATTCTAATTCTGAATAGTTCTCAAGTCTTCTCAAGACTATACTAAACATGCAAAATTTTAATTATACACAATTTAAGCACCAAAACATGCATCATATCAATACTCAAATTTTAGGATGTTACATTTCATATATCACATAGCAGCCCATGTATTTCAAAAAATTCAATATTTTTCCATGAATTTTACATCTTTTCAATTTAGTCCCTAAATCATAATTTCATCAAAATTCCCTTTACAAAAGTTGTTTATCTATCAGCTAGGGGTGTTCAATAGGTTAACCGACCCAAACTACCATTAACTGACCTTTTTAAACCCTAAACCATTAACCAAACCGATTTTTTTAAAAAATTAACCGAACCAAACTTTTTTAGTTAATTCAATCGATTAATCAAATTAATTTTGGTTATATTTTTTTTATTTTTGGTTAAAACAAGTATAAAACATATAAAAAATTAACTGACTTAACCGATCAATTAATTTATATTTCCAAAAATTAACCGAACCGTCCTAATACTTCTATATTATAATATTATTTATTAAATTCAGTTAATTTGGTTAACCGTCCGATTTCGAACCGAATTAACCGTTAACCGAACTTCTAAAAAATATTAACCAACCCCCGACCAAATTAATTCGGTTAATTGACCGATTAATCGAATTCGGTCAGTTAACCGGATTAATTCAGTTTTACCCAAAATTTGCACACCCCTACTATCAGGAACCTTTAATTTTCTACCATAAAACTTCATAATTCAATTATATTCATCCATAACAAAGCCCTAGTACTTTGATAACTTTACAAATTAATCCCCAAGATAGCTAGATTAAGCTACTACGATCTCGGAAATATAAAAAATATTAAAAATGGGACAAGAATACTTACCCAATTAAGCCAAATCAGCTTGCTCAAAACTCAACACCATAGCTAGAGTTTCCATTTCTTAAATTTTAGGAAATATGATAAAATGATGATATTTTGTTTTATTTTATTATTTATCATTTTTTTATCTTTTACTTTCCAATTCCATCATTTTCTTTATTGAATTTTCCAATGATGACTAATCATACTTATCTACTAACTCCACTAATTGGTCTATTTGTCATATAAGGACCTCAAATTTTGAATTCCATAGCTATTTGATCCTTTTAGCTACTAGAATTCAACTTATGCACTTTATGCAATTTGATCCTTTTTGTCAAATTCGACATATAATTGAATTTTCATACGGTATTTCTATCATAATGCAGACCATGAAATAATATTAAAAAAATTTCCTTCTGAACTCAGATTTGTGGTCCCAAAACCATTATTTTGATTTAACTGAAAATGGGCTGTTACAATCAACATATGTTGAAGTGATCTGCCATAATTTATAGTGGAAAATTAAGTACTTCCCGATGCTTAAGGAGCTTGTTTTTAAGTTATATTATGTTATTTTAATGTATTTTCAGTTTTAGTAGCTTAGATTTAATTATTAGCAAAATAAGCGTTTTTACGCATTTTTCTAGTGTTTCAACAACCCATTACGCCAATGCGGGTCTAGAGGAATGACTAATAGGCTACTTGAGTGTGTAGGGTGCCATTTCAGGCTAAAAAATAAAAAGAACAACTACTGTGTTATGACACAGGCATGCAATGTCGCGACACAAAACTTTGAAGCCAAAAAATGAAATCTTGAGATGAAACATGGTGTGCATGTCGAGACACAGAACTCTGTGTTGCAACACAGGACCCCTTTGTCACGACACAAGGTTTTGCGTGACCCAAAAATTGCTGTGTGCGACGACTACAAATTTTAAGGCAATTAAGGGTCTTTTCTAACCTAAAACCCTAATTGACATTATAATTGAATGGACACTTTAGTCTTTTCAAAATTTACCTAGTTTTTTCCTATATAAAAAACTCTATAACCTCATTAGAAGAGGAGTCAACCTAGCAAAACAATTTTATTTCTTCATTTTTCTTTAGTTTTTAGTTTTAAGTTTTCGTAGTTAAAATTCTTCTTGCTCCAATGTGAAAACGATTGTGAGTGGGAATTGCTCTGAAACTATGCTTCTATTTATTTATTCATGAGCATTTTCTTTATTCTCTTTTTATATATTTTTTAACCTAATTAATTAACGCTTAAATGTCACTATTTTCGGAGCTGAACCAACGAGAAAAGGATGACCTGACCTACCTTGCAAAACCTTTACAAAAAAATGGGTAGTCTCTTCTCTTATCTTTTTGGGTGCACATTAAGGACAATGTGTCAAATAAAGCATGGGGGTGACACGAAATTTTTAAATTCTTATTTAGTATTTTAAAATTTTTCCTTAGTATTTTTTAGTTATATTTTTTTATTGCGTGCTTTGTTTGTGCTTAAGCTTGTAGAAAATACAAGTGATTTATTAGAAGCATGTAAATAGAATTTTGTGTATAAATTAAAAATTTAGTTTGATAATAACTAATTATAGGTTGCTTAATTTTAAACTAATTAGTTCAATTTTATTACACTATGAATAGGTAAAAGTGTGTTATGCATATGAATTGTTGTCAAATGTAGTAGTTAATTCGGTCATTTCCACACTTAAGGAGCTTGTTTTATAGTCAATTTAGTATTTTGTATTACATTTATGGTATTTAGTACTTAGAAATAAATATTAGTAAAATAAGTATTTTTTAACATATTTTGTAAGTGTTGTGACCCATTAGGCTAAGACGGGCCGTAGGTATTTCTAATATGTTTAATTGAGTGTGTAGGATGAAAGATTATAGGCCTAATTGATGTGGAAGCAAGGGATGAGTGATGCACAAGTTTTTCCAGCCGTCAAAGCATGAAATGAAACAATCAAGGCAGAGAATACATGTCGTGTCGCGCCATGCAAGGGCAATGGCGTGACACAGGTCGACGTGATGCCAAAGAATAACAAGGCTATTTTTGTCTGCACAATCGACCTTATACGAAGACCTAGGATGTATTGAAGACCTAATGTGGGCTGCCAACACTTCTATACATAAGACATTAGGGGTTTGATGTAACTAAGTCGTCCTAGACACACTAAAAGATCTGTAACACCCCAAACCCGATCAATACACCACGATAGAATCTGGCATGTCACAAGGAAAATTTTTTGAAGAAAATCGGGTTGACGGTTTAGTTTTAGACAAAATTCTTTAGATGTCTAATGTTTGTAGAAATCAGGTGCATGATTAGTTAAAGACCAATAGCTTACTTATAAATCCCAGAAATCAATCTCTAAAATTTAGTTATCGATCCATAGGTTAGATATCATTTATGTCATTTTTTAAAAAATTCCGAATGATTACTTTGAAAACCGTTTGCATTTGAGTGTGAAAACTTAAATTTGAAAATCATTTAAGTTGTCGAAAACATTTGAATTGTCATTTGTTATTAAATGATTTGTATTACCTGATGGTAAAGTTTTGAAAACCATTGCATTCATGTTATTAAAATTCGTCAAGTAATTTACTTAGCCATGTTTAAAACAATCCCAAGCATATAAATAGTCCAAAAGTATAACTTAAAAGTCCTTATTACAAACCCAAATAAATGAAACCAAATTTAAATAAAATAAAGTACCCAAAGCAAAGTCCATATAAAAATGAGTTTATTTATTGAATGGCCACCTCGAGTCCTACCGGCTCCTCATCCGCGATCTACGAATCACTGAAAAGATAAGGAGAAGGTGAGTCACCAAGACTCGATGCATAAATCCTTCCCCGCTTAATGCAACATACTTACACAATTCATAACCAAGCAATATAGATAATGCACCCAGGCTAGCCATCCATAACTCCTTTACTACCCCGTGTGGTGCCAAACCACTGGTGGTGCCAAACCACTGGTGACCCAAAGTCACGATATCCAATAATAATGTGGTGTCAAACCACTGGTGACCCAAAGTCACGAATAATCCATCTGTGGGGACAACCCACGTTGTGATACCAAATCACTGGCGACAATCCTGTTATAACAAATATGGGGCCAACCCATTGTGGTGCTAAGCCACTGGGACGAGTCGCTATGAGGTGCCAAACTTCTGGTGACCCAAAGTCACAAAATAAACTGTGGTACCAAACCACTGGAGGTGCCAAACCTCTGGTGTCCCAAAGACACGGATATCAAATCTTCCCCTCTCCTCTCATATCACCCATAGCAATGCATTACAAGTGCAAATCATGCCATCATGCTTTAATATGCAACATTAAGCAAATGTATCATAACTCATATTATTATGCACCATATAGCAAAAACATATCGAAACGGACTTACTCGAATCCTTGCTCATACCCATAAGGCATCATATCAAGATCTCATGATTTTAGGCTTTTAAAGAAAACATGATTAGGTTATTAAAATATTACCAAGTTATAAAGTGTGCAAGTTACATACCTGTTACTATCGCAAGTTTTAAATCCCAAAGACCCGATCTACTGCACTAGATCTCCTTGCCCTACATTCGGCCAATAACAAACTTTAGTCTCAATAGCCTTCGGCTTTTCCACCACTTAAAGAATGACGAACCAACATAAATCCTTACCACTTGACTTACCAAAATCGATTGTCAGAGAATAGAGGCTTAGATCGACTGCTTCCAAAGTCCCAAAGAATCTAGGAGATGATTAGAAATCTTGTTAACAAATACCGAAATTTAACTTTCGTCCTATGAGAGTCAACAGAGAGAAAGAGAAAGTAAGAATGGAGTTCTGGCCAAGAACACTTACCCTTCTTTAAAACGGAATAGAGAAGAACCCAAAGAAGATCCACCCTTGTTTGATATTCGGCCAAATTAAACTAGAAGAAAGAAAGAAGATTCGACAATAGTGTTAGATGATGGAGGAAGATTCGATTAGAGTGGGGAAAAAGAAAGAAAAAGAAAGTGAAATGCAAGAGAGGGAATTCGGTAATGGAAGGTGGAGAGGATTTCGGCACAAGAGTTTGAGAGAAGAAAAGAAAAAGATGAAAGGGAGGAGATGGGCACTTTCGATTTTGAGCAAAAATTGGAAAAGAAAAAGAGAGAGATGGAGAAAGAGATTCGGTCAAGGAAGAAAAAGAACTAGATGAAAGAAAAATGCCTCTCTTCAATGGTAGAATGTTTTCGGCACAAAGAGAAAAAGAGTTTGAGAGGAGAAGAAAACAATACCAATTGGTCAAGAAATAACCAAAACAAAAGCTTACCTATTGCTCAAATTCGGTTTAGGAGAAAGAGTTTTTGGAAGAAAAGAAAATGATGTACAAAATGCTAAGGAATATGACCAAATAGCTACCAACCTACGAAATCCTTCAACAAAATTCGGTCACCCCTCCCCTAGACCATAATGCTGTCCACATACATGGACAAGTTGGCCATTATAAAGTTTCCAAAAACCACATCCTTAATCCAAGCCTTATGTCCCCTTATCATTCCTTAATCAAAATGATTCCTTTCCCCAAGTTCAAGCTTACCTAAACTATTTGTCATCTTGCCATAAAAATTTAAAGTCCAACTTACCAACTATAGAGCTTGGCCGACACTTGATGTAAAGATGCAGAAAAATAAAGTCTCCAAAATGTACTCCATGTTACTCGAACCATTCCCCTCAAGCAACTACTCCTGCGCCACTTCCACTATGCTACTAGCTCTTCTTGTGCTTAAATTCCCCACAAATTTCACTTAATCCCTAGCTCCTTCAGCTCCCTCTAACTAAAGCTTAAAAATAAAAATTTTCCTACAGCTGGAGCCTACCCTTGGTTTATTCCTAAACCATAGAACATCTCACTTAACAACACGACAATCCGTACTCATGCAAAACATTACAATTACAAACAACCCCTATTTCAGGATATTACAATTCCACCCCTTTAAAATAATTTTGACCTCGAAATTACCTGGTCAAAAGAGTTGAGGGTACTGCTGTCTGATCACATCCTCCGGTTCCCATGTAGCTTCTCCCATGCCATGATTTCGCCATAATACCTTCACTAATGGAACTGACTTCCTGCGCAACACTTTCACATCTCGATCTAAAATCTTCACTGGTTCTTCTTCCACCGTCAAATCTGGACTCACTTCTATTTCTTCCACTGCCACGACATGCGATGGATCAGAACGATAGTGTCTAAGCATGGAGACATGGAACACATCGTATCCGACTCACTCTGCGGCAACTCGGTGATAGGCTCTCTGGTCCCACTCGTCTCAACACCTTATACGGCCCAATAAACCTTGGACTTAACTTGCCTTTTCTCCCAAATCTTAACACTTTCTTCCATGGCGAGACCTTCAAAAAGACTTGGTCACCCACGGCAAACTCTATATCCCTTCGCTTGAGATCGGCATACGACTTTTGCCTGTCCAAAGCTTCCTTCAATCGAGCTTGAATCAATTTCACATTATCCTCAGTCTCTGCAACCAACTCTGGTCCTAACATCTGACGCTCACCCAACTCTATCCAGCATGTAGGTGTGCGACACTTCCTACCATACAACGCCTCATATGGTGCCATCTTAATGCTTGCTCGATAACTATTGTTGTATGCGAACTCACTAATGGTAAAACTCTTCCCGGTGCCTCAAGTCCAAAACACAACCTCTCAAAGATATCCTCTAAAATCAGATAACCCTTTCCGATCGCCCGTCGATTTGTGGATGAAATGCCGTATTAAAATCCAACCACGTACCCAAAGCCTGATGTAACGCTCTCCAAAACCTCGACGTAAATCTAGGATCTCTGTCCGAGATGATCGACACTGGCACACCGTGTAACCTCACTATCTCCGTCACATACAACTTAGCTAACTTCTGAAGTGAGTAATCCACCCTTACCGGAATGAAATGAGCTGACTTAGTCAGACGATCCACAATCACCTAAACTGAGTCCTTTTTCCTAAGTGTAAGGGGTAATCCACTGACAAAGTCCATGGTAATCCTTTCCCACTTCCATTGAGGAATATTTACCGACTGAAGTAAACTCGGTGGCAATGACGCCACTTTGACTCGCCGCACGCCGACACCTACCCACAAACTTGGTCACTTCCCACTTCAGCCCTGGCCACCAGAACTGTTTCCGCAAATCTTGGTACATCTTGCTACCTCCAGGATGCATAGCGTATGGACTACTATGTGCATCCTGAAGAATCCTCCGCCTTAACTCGTCATCCTTTGGCATACAAGCTTTCCCTTGGAAACACAATATTCCATCACTGGACACACTATAACCCTCTACTCCACCATTCTAAACTTGCACCCTCCGAGCATTCAAGCCCTCATCCACTAACTGTTTCTCCTTAATCTGCTCAACCCAAGTCGGCTTAACCTGCAATTCTGCCAAAAGACTCCTATCGTCACACAAGCTAAGATGGGCAAACATCGCTCTTAAGTCTGATACAACCTTACGGCTCAACGCGTCTGCTACCACGTTAGCCTTGCCCGGATGATACTCAATTGAACAGTCATAGTCCTTCAACAACTCAATCCATCTACGCTGCCTCAAGTTCAAATCCTTCTGAGCCAAAAGATACTTTAGACTCTTGTGATCCGTGTAGACTATCGACTTCTCTTCGTACAAATAGTGTCTCCATATCTTCAAAGTAAAAACCATTGCAGCTAATTCCAAATCATGCGTTAGATAGTTAGCCTCATGTGGTCACAACTGTCAAGATGCATAAGCCACTACCTTCCCTTCCTGCATCAGCACACATCCCAAGCCAGTATGTGATGCATCACAGTATACCGTGAATTCCTTACCTGCGTCAGGCTGAATCAAAACCAGAGCTTCAGTCAAAATCTTCTTCAACTTGTCAAAACTTCCTTGCTGCTTCTCAGTCCACATAAATGGAGCTCCTTTCCTAAATAACTTGGTCATTGGTGCTGCGATCAAAGAAAATTCTTTCACAAATCTTCGGTAATACCCTGCCAAACCTAGAAAACTCTGAATTTTTGCCACTGACTTAGGCGGCTTCCAATCCAACACTGCCTCGATCTTTCGAGGATCCACTCTAATTCCCTGAGCTGATACCACGCGACCCAAGAAAGTCACATCCCTAAGCCAGAACTCGCACTTACTAAATTTGGCATATAGCTGCTTTTCCCTTAGAATCTGCAACACTACTCGCAAATGCGCATCATGCTCCTCCTCTGACCTTGAGTATACCAAGATATCGTCTATAAATACCACTACAAACTGATCCAAATACTGTTGAAATACCCGATTCATCATGTCCATGAATACTGCCGGTGCATTAGTCAACCAAACGGCATTACCAAAAACTCGTAGTGCCCATACCGAGTGCAAAATGCCGTCTTATAGATATCATCCTCTTTCACCTTTAGCTGATGATACCTAGACCTTAAATCAATCTTGGAGAAAACCGCTGCCCCCTTAAGCTGATCAAACAAGTCATCTATCCTCGACAATGGATACGTGTTTTTGATCGTCAGCTTGTTCAATTGGCAGTAGTCTATACACATCCGCATCGTACCATCCTTCTTCTTGACAAAGAGTACCGGTGCTCCCCAAGGCAAAACACTTGGTCAGATAAAACCTCGATCCAACAACTCCTGAATCTGAGCCTTCAATTCCACCAATTCTTTCGGTGCCATCCTATACGGAGTGATAGACACTGGCGCAGTTCCGGGTAACAAATCTATTCCAAATTTAACTTCACAATCCGGAAGCAGTCCTGAAAGTTCTTCTGGAAATACATTAGCATATTCCTTTACCGTTCGGACATTCCCTACAGTAGACTCCTTCGCCTCCAACGCACACAGATGAACCATAAATGCCTCGCAGCCTTTCCTGACCAACTTATCATCTTTCAACGCAGATACCACGTTGGATAGATAATCTCTTCTATTACCTATCATAACCACCTCTTCACCCTCAGCTGTCTTCAAAACCATGCGCTTAGCAGCGCAATCCAAACTTGCCTGGTATTTGACCAACCAGTCCATCCCAAGAATCAAATCGAACTCCCCAAACGGTAGTTCCATCAAATCAGCTACAAACACTACCCCTTAGAGTTTTAGGGGTACATCCCTATACAGCTTATTCACTTCTATAGAGTGACCTAGAGGGCTAAGTACTGTTATCTCCCTAGAAGTAGTCTCAGAGTCTAAGTTCATGGTTTCTACTATGCTACTAGCAACACACAAATACGTCGAACCCATATCTATCAAAGCAGTATATGGTAAACCAAAGATTAAGAACATACCGGTGATGACGTCCGGTGCGTCGTCCTCCTCTCGACGCCTCGCTGCATACACCAACCCAGGCTGTCTTGCCTCAGTGTTGCCTGTACCTTTGCCCGGTGCTCCGCGGCCCCGACTAGAACCATTACCTCCTCTGCCATTACCACGACCCCTTTGTGGTGGCGGTTCTTCATTTCTGAACTGAGCACGACCCTGACCCTCAGACTGATTCTTGGCTAGCTTACGTGGACAGTCCCTCACACGATGATCCAGCGAGCCACACTCAAACCATCCTTTCCCACCGGTCTAACATTCGCCCCAATAAGATTTCCCACACCGAGATTATCGCTACTGGTCCACGATTAGCGAATGCAGACCTCCTGATTGGTTCGGCCCACTTTTCCTAGCCCTTTTCTGAGAATTACCAGCCGACCCAGATGATCCAAAACCTCTCTTATGTCTATTCCTATCGTGATTCTTCCTCACAGATTCCTTTATCCTTTCGGCTATCTTAGCCTTTTCTACTAGCACAGCAAACTCTCACTCCTGCTGTGGAGCAATCAGCAATCTCAACTCATCCCTCAGTCCGTCCTCGAACCTGACACATCGCTCGTGCTCCGTAGCCACGATACCTCAAGCATACCAGCTCAATCTTAAAAATTCTGCCTCATACTCTGATACGGATTTACTCCCCTGAACCAATCTTCGAAATGCCTTCCGCTGCGCATCAATGTAACTAGACCCAACATATTTCTTCTGATACGCTACTTTAAAATAGCCCCAAGTGAGATCCTCCGCTGTAGCACTATCCCGCACCGTGAGCCACCACTGGTATGACTCATCCCGAAGAAGCGACACTATCCCTTTCAGCTTTTCCTCAGCAGTCAGATCCAAGTCATTCATGATTCGTTCCGTCGCCTCTAACCAATATTCAGCCGTACTAGGAGCCACACCAGAAACACCTCAAAATACCTCAGCTCCATTTGCTCAGAGTCACTCAGGTATAGATTTTCGAGCTCCCACGCCTCCACCTACTCCAGCTACCCTCTCAAGAACTCGCAGCATCGCCTGAGACACTGCGTCATCCCCTGTTTGATCTTGGAACTCACCACCTACAGTTGGTGGTGGTGCTGGTATCTCATTTTTCGATCCCTGACCAGACCTCACTGGCTCAGACACAGCTATCCTACCCCAACAGCGTCCACGCATATTACGACCTCGACCTGGAGTGCTCATGTCTAAAGTCTTGATTATCTAATTTTAAAAGTTTTATGCTTTAGTCATTATTCCACTATCTTTAAAGTACAGTTTTATGAATAATTCTTTAAAGAGTTTTGTTTTCGTGAGTCCATAGAGTCCTATAAATTTCAGTCTCTAAGATAGTCCACTATCACTAGTCATTCAAAGTTTATAACATCCAAAAATCACAACCAAAGGCTAGGGGTACTTACCTGGGCGGATTGGTGCCGGAGACTCGGTGCCATGCCTCTCAAACCATATAATCAAAAAAAAAAATATTCAAAAACCATATTTTAAAAAATTTTGGGCTCGGGCCCACAGTCGAGCCTTTGAACTTGGCTTTGATACCACAATTGTAACACCCCAAACCCGATCAATACACCACGACCAAATCTGGCATGTCACAGGGAAAATTTTTTTTGAAGAAAATCGGGTTGACGGTTTAGTTTTAGACAAAATTCTTTAGATGTCTAATGTTTGTAGAAATCAGGTGCATGATTAGTTAAAGACCAATAGCTTACTTATAAATCCTGGAAATCAATCTCTAAAATTTAGTTATCGATCCATAGGTTAGAAATCATTTATGTCATTTTTTAAAAAATTCTGAATGGTTACTTTGAAAACCGTTTGCATTTGAGTGTGAAAACTTAAATTTGAAAATCATTTAAGTTGTCGAAAACATTTGAATTGTCATTTGTTATTAAATGATTTGTATTACCTGATGGTAAAGTTTTGAAAACCATTGCGTTCATATTATTAAAATTTGTCAAGTAATTTACTTAGCCATGTTTAAAACAATCCCAAGCATATAAATAGTCCAAAAGTATAACTTAAAAGTCCTTATTACAAACCCAAATAAGTGAAACCAAATTTAGATAAAATAAAGTACCCAAAGCAAAGTCCATATAAAACTGAGTTTATTTATTGAATGGCCACCTCGAGTCCTACCCGGCTCCTTATCCGCGATCTACAAATCACCTGAAAAGATAAGGGAGAAGGTGAGTCACCAAGACTCAGTGCATAAATCCTTCCCCCGGTTAATGCAACATACTTACACAATTCATAACCAAGCAATATAGATAATGCACCCAACCTAGCCATCCAGAACTCCTTTACTACCTCGTGTGGCACCAAACCACTGGTGGTGCCAAACCACTGGTGACCCAAAGTCACGATATCCAATAATAATGTGGTGTCAAACCACTGGTGACCCAAAGTCACGAATAATCCATCGTGGGGCCAACCCACATTGTGATACCATATCATTTGGCGATAATCCCGATATAACAAATGTGGGGCCAACCCATTGTGGTGCTAAGCCACTTTGGGACGAGTCGCTATGAGGTGCCAAACCTCCGTGACCCAAAGTCACAAAATAAACGTGGTACCAAACCACCGGAGGTGCCAAACCTCCGTGTCCCAAAGACACGGATATCAAATCTTCCCTCCTCTCATATCACCCATACCAATGCATTACAAGTGCAAATCAAGCCATCATGCTTTAATATGCAACATTAAGTAAATGTATCATATGTAACAGCCCAAACCCGGCCCAAACGTTAGGACCAAATATGGGTCGTCACGGAGAACTTTTTTTTTTGAAACCCATTTTAAAACCAATTTAAGATTTGTTGAAAACTTCCGTTTTAAGCTATCTTGTTGAAATCATACTTAGTCCAAATTGAAAATTTAATTAAGTCAAGTTATTAAACAAACTTGAGATGTGCCTAGATGGCACGATAAAACATTTTTCGTGTTAATTTAGAAAATGTGTGGTTCAAATTTATAAAAAAAAATCCAACATATAAGAAAATAACTAAAGTAAAGTATAATGAGGCCTTATTACATCCAAAATAAAACAACCCAATAACAAAATTTAAAATAACTAAAATTAAAGTTCATTAAATTTTAAATCCACCGCATGGCCTCCTCAAGTCCCTCCGGCCCATGTCCATGGTCTAAGCATCACTGAAAAAATAATGGAGAAGGTGAGTCACCAAGACTCAAGATGTAACCCTTCCCCGTTTTAAAACATTTTTCATACACAACACATAACAATTAATATGTAGAATATTTAATTCCGACCTAGCCATCCAAACGCCATCGCTCACCCTGCTGTGGTACCAAACCACCGGTGGTGCTAAACCACCGGTGACATATAGTCACAATGTGTTACTAAAACACCGTGTCCAGAGACACAAATCATTTGATGGGGCCAACCCATCGTGTGATACCAAATCACCGCGCAGACGATCCCATATCTCAAGTGAGGCCAACCCACGGTGGTGTTAACCACGGGGACAAGTCGCTATGAGGTGCCAAACCTCTGAGGTACCAAACCTCTGGTGACCGTAGTCACGGTGTGTTACTAAAACATCGGTGCCCGTCGGCACAATAATACCGCCTCCACTCACTAATCCCACAATACCATATATACATATATGTTTCATGCCATCACATGCTTAAATCTCATGCATCAATACATTTTGCTTACCAAAAGCATCAAGTATCAAATACACATTTTAGGGACTTACCCGGATTGCCAACTATACTGCTAGGTACATTATCCAATGCTACATAACAACCAAGATAGCATTCACAATAATCAAAGATATTAACAAATTATATGTGTGTATGTACACACCTGTCACCACCGAGTGATCTAAATCCGAATAAAGGAGTCGACCACCTTAGATCTCTTTGTACCTACATTCTACCAACCATGGATTAGCCCTATGGCCTATTCGGCCAATCCAAGGAATTTAAAGGGAAACCTTTGTACAGAATCCTTACCTAGTCTCTTTGAATACTAGCCTCGGTGCCCAAATCATTTAACTGGTTCACAAACTACAATCGGTCAATATTAATAACCATAGCCCTTTTAAATGAACACCAATCTATATGTAAATCCTCATCAAGATTGATTGACTAACGCTATTAACTTACTTGCTTATCTCCAAATCCCAAAGATCCTACAATGGATTGGTTTAATCTGTGATTAGTATTCTTAATCAATAGTTGTCAAACCCATACCTATCTTTACCAAAGCCACATAATGAGATACAAATAATATATAAGCATTCGCCTAAGACCCTTACCTTCCGAGATCGTCAAAAAAGGATGCCTACTTCTCATGCACACAATTCGCCAAGTAGAGTTTAAAGAAAAGGGATTTTGACTTTGATAGAAATTAGATTCGCTAGGGGTGGTTTAAAACAAAATTTGGACTTTTGATGAGAAAAGAAAGAAGAAAGGTAAATAGGGAATAGATGATTGGCTAGTAGGAAATAAAAGAAGAAGGGATTTGAGGATGGTAATTCGCAATGGAAGAAGCAAAGAGGGTTTCGCCAAAGTTTTGAGAGGATGGAAAAGGAAAATATAAGAAGAGAGGGTTTGGAGATTCGCTAGCAAACTTGGAAAAAAGAAAACAAGTGATCAAGTGGGTTTTTTATAAGCATTGGCAGACCCCTAGTAGCCTTGCCAGTCCAACTCTTCAACCAAGAGTCCAAAATCCATCAATCTTCCTTGAATCACTCCAAGCCACTTATTTGATTAAATTCAAAATAGCTTGAATTAATCCTATAACTAAAGAATAATCCTAATAATAGCTCCTTCATATCTCCTATTATCCTTAGCACAAAATAAAATGCTCATATTATCTAATAATAATAATAATTGAAGAGTTTAAAGGGAGAAAGGACTCTCCTCAAGTGTCATTCCAACATAATGCCAAAAGGGAAAATTGTGACTCGAACCAAGGTTCTCCTTGTTCCTTGATGGCGCTAAGTGTAGCTCCCAAGTGGCCCTCCTTTGCCACTTATTCTAGGCTTTTTTATGTCAAATATTTCTTTATTTATTCTTATAACCCCTAACCACTAAGGCTATCCACCTTTAAAGCAAATAATATATTTATTTCTACCATTCCGAGCCAACTCAAGGCCTTTAATTAAACTCTAATATTCCATAAATAATATCTCAGCAGTTCATACACGAGAAAAATAATTAACTTCCAAATAGCCCCATTTTTGGGATGTTACAGTTCTACCCCCCTTAAAAATAAATTTCGTCCAAAATTACCTAAAAAATTACTCACATCCTCGGGTTCCCACGTAGCTTCTTCCACACCATGGTTCCGCCACAAGACTTTCACTAAGGGCATCGACTTCCTACGTAGAACCTTTATATCTCTATCCAAGATCCGAACCGTTCCTCCTCAAAAGATAAGTCTGCGTTAACCTCAATTTCATCACAGCACCACATGTGATGGATCCGACCGATACTGCCTCAAAGATTGATACGTGAAAGACGCCATGTATTCGACTTAACTCGCCTAGCTCGAAATGATAAGCTACCGATCCTACTCGCTTCAAGATCAGATATGGGCCAATGAATCTTGGGCTCACTTCCTTTTCGCCCAAATCTTAGTACCTTCTTCCAAGGCGACACCTTCAGAAGACCTTATCTCCCACAAAGATACTCCATTTCCTTGCGTTTGAGATCGGTATAAGACTTCGCTTATCTCGATGCTTCCTTGAGACGAGACCGAATCACTTTGACTTTGTCTTCGATCTCGCTACCAATTCGGGCCCAACACTTGTCGCCGCCCAACTCGTCCAACACGTTGGAGTTCGCATTTCCATCCATACAAAGATTTCAGATGGTGCCATCTGAATACTCACTTGGTAGCTATTGTTGTAGGCGAACTTGGCTAGAGGTAAGAATTCCTCCCAACTACCTCGAATTCCAGGACACAACCCTCAAAGATATCTTCTAAGATCTCAGATGACCTTTCGGATTGCCCGTCGACCGAGGATGGAAAGTCTTTGAAATCCAACCAGCGTCCAACGCTTGATGTAACGCTTCCAAAACCTCAAGTGAACCTTGGGTCCCTATCCGAGATAAGCGACACGGTACACCATGCAATCGACTATCTCGGCCACATACAACTTTGCTAGCTTCTGGAGTGAGTAATCCATTCTCACCGGTATGAAGTGAGCTGATTTAGTCAGACGGTCTACAATTACCCAAACTGCATCTTTCTTGCTGGGTGTAAGGGGTAGACCACTGACGAAATCCATAGTGATCCTCTCCCATTTCCATTGAGGAATCTTTACTGGCTTAAAGAATTTCGATGGTAATCGGTGTTCAGCCTTAACTCACCGACACATCAAACACTTCCCTACTAATTTCGTTATCTCACGCTTCAACTCGGGCCACCGTAATCTGTTTCAGAGATCTCCATACATCTTGTCGCCTCCGGATGCATAGCGTATGGGGCTGCTATATGCATCATGGAGAATTTTTCGCCTCAACTCCATATCCTTTGGCATACTGGAAGTCCTAGAAAATATAACACACCATCACCAAATACACTATACCCTTCTAAACCACCATCCCGAACTCACATTCTCTTCAGATTTAACTCTTCATCCACTAACTGCTTGGCCTTAATTTCCTCGATCCATGTTGGCTTAACTTGAAGCTCGCCAAAAGGCTTCCATCGTCATATAGGCTCAACTCGAGCAAACATTGCTCTTAAATCCGCCACAACCTTCCAAATTTTAACGCGTCACCACCACGTTAGCCTTACCCGGATGATATTCGATGGAAGCGAATGTAGTCCTTCAACAGCTCAATCCATCGGCCATTGTCT
Source organism: Gossypium rotundifolium (assembly GCA_025506655.1). NCBI lineage: Eukaryota > Viridiplantae > Streptophyta > Magnoliopsida > Malvales > Malvaceae > Gossypium > Gossypium rotundifolium. The sequence continues at coordinate 94,098,990 of CP106729.1, read as the reverse complement.
CGATTCAGATCCTTCCGAGTCAAGATACCTCAAACTTTTGTGATCCGTAAATTATCGACTTCTCCCCATAAAGATAATGTTCCATATTTTCAAGGCGAAGACGATCGTGGCTAACTCTGTGTCATGAGTTGGGTAGTTAACCTCATGCGGTCTTAGCCGACGGAAGCATAGGCTACTACCTTCCCATCTCTGATCAACACACACCCCAAACCGGTGTGAGATGCGTCACAATAGATCAGAATAATTTCTTTGCCTCGGGTTGTACTAAACCGAGCTTCCGTCGTAATCTTCCTCAACTTATCAAAACTTTCTTGTCTTTTCTAGCCATACAAATGGAACACCTTTTCTTAGCAACTTAGTCAAGCAGCCCGCGATCGAGAGAACCCTTCCACAAACCTCCGATAATACCGCTAAACCCGTAAAACTTCATTATCTCGCTATCGACTTAGGCGGTTTCCACTCCAACACCGCTTCAATCTTATGGGATCCACTCTAATCCTTCCACCGACACTACGTGACCTAAGAAAGCCACCTCCTCACCAAAATTCAGACTTCATCGAATTTGGCATACAACCTATTTTTCCTCAACACTTGCGGGACTATCCGTAAATGCTTGTCGTGCTCTTCCTCCGTCTTTGAGTAGACCAATATGTCGCCTATGAACACCACAACGAATTGGTCTAGTAATCGATGAAATACCCTATTCATTAAGTCCATGAATGCCGCGGGGCATTGGTCAACCCGAATGGCATCACTAGGAACTCGTAATGCCCATACCGAGTTCGAAAAGCCGTTTTGTGAACATCGGCCCCTTCACCTTAAGTTGATGGTAACTTGACCTAAGGTCTATCTTCAAAACACCGATGCCCCTTCAATTGGTCAAACAAGTCATCGATCCGAGGCAATGGGTACTTGTTTTTGATCGTTAACTTGTTTAAGCGACGGTAGTCGATGCACATCCTCATAGAACCATCCTTCTTCTTGACAAACAATACAAAGCGCCCCCACGGAGATATACTAGGTCGAATAAACCCTTTATCCAGAGCTTCGAATTTGAGCCTTCACTCCACCAATTCCTTTGGTGCCATTCGATAAGGTGCTATAGACACAGTGCCGCTCGGGTAGCAAGTCTATATCAATTCGACTTCCGATCCGGAGGCGCATCTTAAGTTCTTACGGGAACACATCAAGAAATTCCCCAACCGCTCGGACCTTTCCAACTCATCGACTTTTTAACTTCCAAAGCACGATTTGAACCAAAATGCCCTACAACCCTTCTTGACCATCTTCTCAACCTTCAAGGCAGACACCACGTTGGATAGGTAATTCCTCCTATCACCTATCATAACCACTTCATCATTTTCATCGTTTTAAGAACCATGCGCTTAGCCGCATAATCCAAATTACCGATACTTAGCCACCAATCCATTCCAAGGATCAAATCGAACTCCCGAATGGTAGTTCCATCGATCGACCGAATACGACCCCTTGGAGTTCTAGGGTACATCCTAAAAGTTTGTCTACCACTACAGAGTGACCTAAAGGACTCACTACACCATCTCCCTGAAGTAGTTTTGAGTTTAGGTCCAAAGTCTCTACCACACTATTGGCTACGCATTTAATGTGTAGACCCCACATCAATTAATGCATAATAAGGAAGACCAAAATTAGAAACGCATCGGTTATGACATCCGGTGCGTCACCCTCCTCATGACGCCGCCATGCAGATAGACTAGGCCAGCCGCTTAGCCTCAGGTTGCTGAACCTCTCGCCTCAATTCCACGACCTCGGTTAGGACCATTGCTTCCTCTGCCATTACCACGACCCTCTCGGTCCCACATTTTACATCCGAGTGCGGTGTTCGCCCTCCGGTGATTCCGAGCTCGCTTCGGGACAATCTCGACCGATGCTCTAAAGACCCACACTCAAAACATCCTCTATCGCCGGTTGAACAATTTCCCCAATGGGACTTCCCACAACATTGATAACCGAGCCGGCCTCTCGATTAGTAGCTACGGGCCTGTTTGCCGACGGCCCACTCGCTTAGCCTTCTTCTCGATCATTACCACTGGATCCGGTGACCCAAATCCTCTCTTTTGATTATTCCTACTATAATTTCGTCTCACGCCTCCTTGATCCCTTGGCTACTTTAGCTTTTTCCACAAGGGATGAAAACTCACGAACTCTTTGTGGGGCAATCAAGAACCTCAAATCATCTCGTAGTCCGTCCTCAAAGTGAACACAAAGTTCGCGTTCAAGAGCTACGATGCCTCTAGCATACCTACTCGCCTTAAAAACTCCGCCTCATATTCCGCCATCGACTTGGTTCCTTGCACTAATCCTGAAAGGCTTTCCTCCGAAGATCCAGATAGCTGGTGCCCACATACTTCTTCCGATGGCGATTTGAAATAATCCCAAGTCAAATCATCTGTAGTAGCGCCATCTCGCACATCAACCACCACCGACACGCTTCATCCTTTAGAAGTGATCGGCCCTTTCGCTTTTTCTCCTCGGTCAGTCAAGATCATCCATGATCCTTTCGGTTGACTCTAGCCAAGATTCGCTACACTGGTGCCACTCGACACACCGGGACACCTCGGCTTGTTGGACCGAATTCGCTCGGAACAGATTTTGAGCTCCTAAATTTCCACCACCTGACCACCAATTCGAGGACTCACAACACCGCTATGAGCATCGCCTCCTCCCGTCTCGATCCTCGCCTCTCCGCTTAAAAGCTGGAGGTGGTGGGTGGTGGTACATCGCTTTGAACCTTGCCCCGACTGACGGGTTCGCACACCATCATCCTACCCCTACCGGCGCCCACGGCGCCCACGCCCTCTAGAACTCATTCTATCTATCGCGCTTTTAACTGATTAAGAGAAATTTTATGTATTAGCGTTTGTTCCACTTCATTACTGCGAAGAAATTTTATGAAGAAAATTTTAATTAGAGATTCTTTCGTGCAAACAAGGTTTCAATTTTCTATCTTAGTTCACACAAAGGAGTTCTTGCATCCATTCCCTAACACTTTCCCTACCTATTCGCTCTTCGGACATTTCTGCCCATTTCTAACCCAGGGGTATTTTCGTCTTTTTCCTACAGGGGTATTTTCGTAAGAAAAGAGATTTTAAAACTTTAGTGAAGTAGGTTGCTTTTGAAATTCCCCAACACTGGGGGGTGTTATTAAAAATTGATAAGGTTTGAAGTTATGGCATCATTTCGAAAACCAGGGGTATTTTGGTAATTTTGTCCATCAGGGGTAATTTTGTAATTTTTTGTAAATCAAGGGTGTTTTAGCCATTGTAAAACTCTGAGGGTCCCTTTTGTGAATTTTTCCTTCTTAAACGGTAATGTTGCAAAAATTTTGTACTCAGGGGCGTTTTGGTAATTTTATAAGTTGAGGGCGTTTTCGTAATTTTCCAAAACCAAAGTGTTTCATTGATGATTTCCAAGGCTGAGTTGAATATTTGAGAAGTAGTTAAAATTTTTGGACAAAATCATTGAGTTGATGTTTTATGAACCAAGGGTATTTTAGTAATTTTACCCCTAAGGGCATTTTCGTAATTTTCCACAAATTGAACTTTTCGAGGAAAACATTGTAAAAGAGTTGTTCTTACGCTTGAAGGAGTGATTTGAAAAGTTTTAAAACCAAGTTTTGTTGTTTCATTCTTTTTTTTTCAAAATCAAGGCTAATTCCTTTCGGGTTTTAGTCATCATGTTTAGCTTTGTGACCGAGCCTTCTTGGTCGGGGTGAACCCAAGCTACGCACTGTGTAGGTTTCGTGTGGAGAGGAGGTGAGTCACACGGACTGCTTAAATACCAAGCTCCCACCGAACCTTTCTAGACATGCGTACAGAGGTTACCACACCACTGAGCCCTCTGGGTTAGGGTGAACCCAAGCTACGCACCAAGTAGGATTCTCACAAGAGGTGGTGAGTCACTTGACCGCTTAAATACTGTGCTCTTAGGATCCAATCCTAGACATGCGTCTGAGGGTTACCACACCCTAGCTCGATGACTAAGTCATAGGTTGGTTTAGTTCTTTAAGTCTTATGTTCATTTGTGTGTTTGAGTAATCTAATCCTAGGGTTCAAGTTCCTATAAGTCTATCTACGTTCCATGCTTCCTACCCTTCTCTGTAATATAATTCACACAGAGGTTTGATGTACTTACGGGCGGATCGGTCTGGGAGACTCGGGCCATGCCGCTTTAAAACCCAAAATCAATTAATAAGGCCTACTAAAACATTTTTGGGCCTTGGGCCCCCAGTTGAAGTTTTGAACTGGCTCGATACCAATTTGTAAACATTCAAACCCGCCCAAACGTTAGGACCAAATATGGGTCGTTACTTGAGAACTTTTTTTGAAACCCATTTTAAAACCAATTTAAGATTTGTTGAAAACTTCCGTTTTAAGCTATCTTGTTGAAATCATACTTAGTCCAAATTAGAAAATTTAATTAAGTCAAGTTATTAAACAAACTTCGATGTGTTCGATGGCACGATAAAACATTTTTCGTGTTAATTTAGAAAACGTGGTTCAAATTTATAAAAAATATCCAACATATAAGAAAATAACTAAAGTAAAGTATAATGAGGCCTTATTACATCCAAAATAAAACAACCCAATAACAAAATTTAAAATAACTAAAATTAAAGTTCATTAAATTTTAAATCCACCGCATGGCCTCCTCAAGTCCCTCCGGCCCATGTCCATGGTCTAAGCATCACCGAAAAAATAATGGAGAAGGTGAGTCACCAAGACTCAAGATGTAACCCTTCCCCGTTTTAAAACATTTTCATACACAACACATAACAATTAATATGCGAGAATATTTAATTCCGACCTAGCCATCCAAACGCCACTGTCTACCCTGCTGTGGTACCAAACCACTTGGTGGTGCTAAACCACGGTGACATATAGTCACAATGTGTTACCAAAACACCGTGTCCGAGACACAAATCATTTGATGGGGCCAACCCATCGTGTGATACCAAATCACCGCGACGATCCCATATCTCAAGTGGGGCCAACCCACGGTGGTGTTAACCACAGGACAAGTCGCTATGAGGTGCCAAACCTCTGGAGGTACCAAACCTCTGGTGACCGTAGTCACGGTGTGTTACTAAAACATGGTGCCCGCGGTACAATATCTGTCCCTCCACTCACTAATCCCACAACAGTCATATATACATATATGTTTCATGCCATCACATGCTTAAATCTCATGCATCAATACATTTTGCTTACCAAAAGCATCAAGTATCAAATACACATTTTAGGGACTTACCGGGATTGCCAACTATACTGCTAGGTACATTATCCAATGCTACATAAAACCAAGATAGCATTCACAATAATCAAGATATTAACAAATTATATGTGTGTATGTACACACTGTCACCACCGAGTGATCTAAATCCCGAATGAAGGAGTCGACCACCTTAGATCTCTTTGTACCTACATTCACCAACCATGGATTAGCCCTATGGCCTATTCGCCAATCCAAGGAATTTAAAGGGTAACCTTTTGTACCCGAATCCTTACCTAGTCTCTTTGAATACTAGCCTCGGTGCCCAAATCACTTAACGGTTCACAAACTACAATCACCAATATTAATAACCATAGCCCTTTTAAATGAACACCAATCTATATGTAAATCCTCATCAAGATTGATTGACTAACGTTGGCGAACTTACTTGCTTATCTCCAAATCCTCAAGATCCTACAGCGGATTGGTTTAATCTGTGATTAGTATTCTTAATCAATAGTTGCCGAAACCCATACCTATCTTTACCAAAGCCGACATAATGAGATACAAATAATATATAAGCATTCGGCCTAAGACCCTTACCTTCTGAGATCGTCAAAAAAAAGGATGCCTACTTCTCATGCACACAATTCGGCCAAGTAGAGTTTAAAGAAAAGGGATTTCGGCACTTTGATAGAAATTAGATTCGGCTAGGGGTGGTTTAAAACAAGGTTGGACTTTTGATGAGAAAAAGAAAGAAGAAAGGTAAATAGGGAATAGATGATTCGGCTAGTAGGAAATAAAAGAAGAAGGGATTTAAGGATGGTAATTCGGCAATGGAAGAAGCAAAGAGGGTTTCGGCCAAAGTTTTGAGAGGATGGAAAAGGAAAAATATAAGAAGAGAGGGTTTGGAGATTTGGCTAGCAAACTTGGAAAAAAAGAAAACAAGTGATCAAGTGGGTGTTTTTATAAGCATTCGGCACCCCCCTAGTAGCCTTACCGTCCAACTCTTCAACCAAGAGTCCAAAATCCATCAATCTTCCTTGAATCACTCCAAGCCACTTGTTTGATTAAATTCAAAATAGTTTGAATTAATCCCTATAACTAAAGAATAATCCTAATAATAGCTCCTTCATATCTCCTATTATCCTTAGCACAAAATAAAATGCTCATATTATCTATTAATAATAATAATTGAAGAGTTTAAGGGAGAAAGGACTCTCCTCAAGTGTCATTCAACATAATGCCAAAAGGGAAAATTGTGACTCGAACCAAGGTTCTCCTTGTTCCTTGATGGCGTCAAGTGTAGCTCCCAAGTGGCCCTCCTTTGCCACTTATTCTAGGCTCTTTTATGTCAAATATTTCTTTATTTATTCTTATAACCCCTAACCACTAAGGCTATCCACCTTTAAAGCAAATAATGTATTTATTTCTACCATTCCGAGCCAACTCAAGGCCTTTAATTAAACTCTATTATTCCATAAAAAATATCTCAGCAGTTCATACACGAGAAAAATAATTAACTTCCAAATAGCCCCATTTTTGGGATGTTACATCATAACTCATATTATTATGCACCATATAGCAAAACCATATCGAAACGGACTTACCCAAATCCTTGCTCATACCCATAAGGTATCATATCAATATATCATAATTTTAGGCTTTTAAAGAAAACATGATTATGTTATTAAAATATTACCAAGTTATAAAGTGTGCAAGTTACACATCTGTTACTATCGCAAGTTTTAAATCCCAAAGACCCGATCTACTGCACTAGATCTCCTTGCCCTACATTCGGCCAATAACAAACTTTAGTCTCAATAGCCTTCGGCTTTTCCACCACTTAAAGAATGATGAACCAACATAAATCCTTACCACTTGACTTACCAAAATCGATTGTCAGAGAATAGAGGCTTAGATCGACTGCTTCCAAAGTCCCGAATAATCTAGGAGATGATTAGAAATCTTGTTAACAAATACTAAAATTTGACTTTCATCCTATGAGAGTCAACATAGAGAAAGAGAGAGTAAGAATGGAGTTTTGGCCAAGAATACTTACCCTTCTTTAAAACCAAATAGAGAAGAACCCAAAAAAGATCCACCCTTGTTGGATATTCGGCCAAATTAAACTAGAAGAAAGAAAGAAGATTCGACAATAGTGTTAGATGATAGAGGAAGATTCGGTTAGAGTGGGGAAAAAGAAAGAAAAAGAAAGTGAAATGCAAGAGAGGGAATTTGACAATGGAAGGTGGAGAGGATTTCGGTACAAGAGTTTGAGAGAAGAAAAGAAAAAGATGAAAGGGAGGAGATGGGCACTTTCGGTTTTGAGCAAAAAATGGAAAAGAAAAAGAGAGAGAGATGGAGAAAGAGATTCGGTCAAGGAAGAAAAAGAACTAGATGAAAGAAAAATTCTTCCCTTTAATGGTAGAATATTTTCGGCAAAAAGAGAAAAAGAGTTTGAGAGGAGAAGAAAACAATACCAATTGGTCAAGAAATAACCAAAACAAAAGCTTATCTATTGCTCAAATTTGGTTTAGGAGAAAGAGTTTTTGAGAGAAAAGAAAATGATGTACAAAATGCTAAGGAATATGACCAAATAGCTACCAACCTACCAAATCCTTCAACAAAATTCGGTCACCCCTCCACTAGACCATAATGCCATCCACATACATGGACAAGTTGGCCATTATAAAGTTTCCAAAAACCGCATCCTTAATCCAAGCCTTATGTCCCCTTATCATTCCTTAATCAAAATGATTCCTTTCCCCAAGTTCAAGCTTACCTAAACTATTTTTCATCTTGCCATAAAAATTAAAAGTCCAACTTACCAACTACAGAGCTTGGCCGACACTTGATGTAAAGATGCAGGAAAATAAAGTCTCCAAAATGTACTCCATGTTACTCGAACCATTCCCCTCAAGCAACTAGTCATGCGCCACTTCCACTATGCTACTAGCTCTTCTTGTGCTTAAATTCCCCACAAATTACACTTAATCCCTAGCTCCTTCAGCTCCCTCTAACTAAAGCTTAAAAATAAAAATTTTCCTACAGCTCGAGCCTACCCTTGGTTTATTCCTAAACCTTAGAACATCTCACTTAACAACACAACAATCCGTACTCATGCAAAACATTACAATTACAAATAACCCCTATTTCAGGATATTACAAGATCCTAGTAGTTTATGAGTATGATTAGATTAGTTTTCTTTTGACTTTTCATAAACTATTTATTTTTTCCTCTTGGAATAAACTTTGACCCAAGAATTATTTTGTTTTATTAGAGTATTTTTGTTTATTTCTTCTTTGTAATTGTTATATTTAATTATTCCAATAACTTGGTTTACTACCTCATTCTTTATCCAATATAAATCCACGATTATTCTAATCTCGTTTCTTGTAATAGCCTAATTTTGTGTCTAGTCGGAACTGTAACAGCCCGATTTAAAGGCTAGTCGGAATAGTGATTTTGGGATCACTAATCTAAGGTCAGAGAAATTTTAATGTTATTTTATGAGTTAGGATTTGATTATATACGTGCATAAAAATTTTGGTGCTTTAATTTTAGCGATTTCATGCTTAATTGCGAAAAAGGACTAAATCGCATAAAGTGTGAAAGTTCTATTTTATAAGCTAAAGGTGCCTAATAGCCATAGAATATTAATTAGAGGTCTTTAAAGGGCAATTAGCCCCTCAAATAAAGGTTGGCCAGCCATAGGGGACAAAATGAGGTCAAAATTGGTCAATTAGGTGGGTTAGGTGGATTAATTTGAAGGAAATAAATAAATAAAGAAAAAGATGATATCACACTATTCATCCACCTCCTTCCACTGAAATTTCCAGCAAAATAAGGGATTGAAAGCTTAACATTTTCAGCAACTTGTCCTCCTTACAAGTAAGTGATTTTGGTGACTTTTCTTGATGATTTTTGTACTTTTAGGACCCTTGTATCATGATCTTACTAATGAGGGGTTTATTTTGAAAAATGGTTAAGAGTCTAGAGTTTTTTCATGTGAATAATTATGTTGTTTGCTACATTTTTATGGAAGAAAATGAGTCTTAGTTGTTAGATAAACAACATTTGTGAAAGGTGTTTCCATGAAAACACCTTAAAGGACATTTTTGTAAAAGTTGTATAATAAGAGGTAAGTATGTGAAATAATGGGTTTTGATCGTTTCCATAAGAGAAATAAATGTTGACCTGGGCTTGTTAAAGAAATAAATTTGATTAGAAGTGATTTCTGAGCCTAGGGGTAAAATGGTCATTTTGTGAAGTCTAAGGGCAAAATAATGATTTTGCCAAAATATGATTATTTAAATACATGTGTTAATGTGATTATTAAGCGAGCTAATTTGATAATATATAGATCAAGAAGACTGAAGGATTAACCTTGACCGAGGAAAAGGCAAGGCATCAGATTAAATCAGTAAGTGATCTATTTTTGAAACCGAGGTAAGTTTGTATATGATAAATTCAACATTCATGCTAGTATGTTTGAGAATATTTGATATTATAAGGATGCATGATATTCTATGAAATTGAGTAATGGTGTTGAATGAGGAAGATGATGAAAGTTGAGATGTTGAAGTCCTGGTTGGATAATAATAAATGTATGAATGCTATCATCGAGACATGAGATGGATAAGGTCTTGTGTAAGACCATGTCTGGGACATGGCCTCGGCACCTAGTTGAGATCCCGTATAAGACCATATTTGGGATATGGCATCGACATTGAATAAGAAAAATCATATAAGACCATATCTAGGACGTGGCATCGATAATTGATAAGAGATCCCTATAAGACCATATTTGAGATATGGCATTGACATTCAGATGTGACCCCATGTAAGACCACATCTGGGATGTGGCATTGGCCTCATGTTTATGTTAATGACAATGAATATGCATCTTTGAGTATCCCTAATGAATTAGTGGGATAAATAGATAAGCTTGCAAATAGAAACGAGATTAGTACTAAATTTATGTGATTGAATGAATACAGGTACCCATAGTAATTCACGAGGAATGTTTATGATTTGTGGCATGGTATGTATTAGATAAGAACAAGTACGAGTAAGTTATGGCAAAGTGTTTAAGACTTTGTGTGGTTATCTAATGTCATGAATGGATGACATAATGAGCTTTATATTGCTATTTATTTTCATGCAAACTTACTAAGCTTTATGCTTACCCCTCTTATTTCCCTTTTCCTTATAGTATTGCCAAGATAACTTGAGGATCGTGGGATGCCGAAGTTTGGAATCACACTATCGACATCTCTTTGGTATAACAAAGTTAGATTTGTTTTGAGTATGGCATGTATAGGACTTGGTCATTTTTTTATGTCATATTTTTTAGCCAAAATGTTGGCTATTTATGTTATCAAATTCATTTTGTAAGTGGCCATTGGAATTGGGCCAATACTTGACAAGTTTATACATATTCAATAACAATGAAATTCATGAAGTGTATGCTTGTGTGGATGCCTTGATTTTGAGTTCTTGGAAGTGTCTTATAGTTATAATGTATGTTGAATTGAATTGGTATAAGTATGATTACCTTGTAGGGTGCCATTTGGCTTGGTAGACAGCCTTATAAATGTCCACACGGGTAGACACTGGGCTGTGTTTAGACCGTGTGTGGCACACGATCAGCCCCATGGGTGCGTGACTTGGCCGTGTGTCCCCTACATGTTAGTTTTGCAAGTCAGTATGCTCAATAGTAAACACACGGGCAGAGACACAGCTGTGTGTCTTAGCCATGTGGAAGGCATGTCCACAGACATGGGTGTGTACCCAGGCCTTGTGAAGTCTGCACCTGAATTTGGAATTTAATTCACCTCACGGTCGAAGGGCACGAGTGTGTGACTGGCCGTGTGATGGAAGTCAGTGTCGACCATGGGCCAAACACACGGACGTGTGACAGGTCGTGTGATACAAGTCAGTGTTGACCACGGGTGTGGAACACGGACTTGTGATATGTAACACGGGCGTGTCCATCCTTTCGCACGGGCATGTGGCCTCATTTTAAGTAGAAATTTTCTAAGTGTGCAAAAGTTTCTAGTTAAATTCTGAAACCCTCTGTATACATGTTTGTGGCCTCGTAGGCCGGTAATAAGGATTTTATGCATATGTATGAAAAGTCTTAAGTTGGAAATGAAACTTTAAAGCCTAAAGTTGTATGTTCAAGCAAGTTAAGTCCGATAATACCTCGTACCCAATTTCGGAGTTGGATATGGTAAGGGGTGTTACATTTAGTGGTATCAGAGCTACGATTTTGTCAGTTCTTGGACTAACGTAGGATAAGTATGAGTCTACCTATACATGCCATAAGTAAGAGCATTTGTGTAATGATACTGTGACGACTCCTGACGATTTAAATTGTGTTTCTATATAGTAAATGAATCCTGCTCCTGATCGAGTTACAACCGATGATGCTACAAGTAATGCACCGGCTTTCACGCAGGGGACCGCGACTAGTAGAGAGTAAACCCGAGGCTATGGGTCAAGGAGAAGAGGCTCGAAAAACCTTTCTCCATATGGTGAGAAATTGATACATTGAGTACATTCGAGCAAATCCTAACGCTCAACCCCTTTCACCCCCACTTATTCCTCAGCTTGCTCCTGTAGCTCCTCAAGTGGTAGAGGTAGTAAAAAGAGAAAGGCCTCCGGTCAATAAGATCTAGAAACAAGGAGCCGAGGAATTTTGGGCTAGTAAGGATGATGATCTGGAGAGGGCAGAATTCTGGCTTGAGAATACCATCAGGGTATTCGATGAGTTGTCATGCACGCCTAAAGAGTGCATAAAGTGTGCGGTATCTCTCTTAAGAGATTCGGCCTATCAGTGGTGGAACACCCTTATGTCGGTGGTACCAAGGGAGAAAGTAAATTGGGAATTCTTCCAAGAGGAGTTCCGAAAGAAGTACATTAGTCAAAGGTTCATCGACCAGAAAAGAAAGGAGTTCTTGGAGCTGAAGTAAGGTCAAATGATGGTGACTGAATATGAGCATGAGTTTGTAAGGCTCAGGAAATACGCTCGAGGGTGCGTATTGATAGAAGCCATCATGTGCAAAAGATTCGAGGATGGGTTAAATGAGGATATCTGTTTGTTTGTTGGTGTCCTCAAACTAAAAGATTTTGTGGTGATGGTAGATCGAGCCTTTAAGGCTGAGGAACTAGTCAAAGAGAAAAAAAAGCTGAAATTGAGTCTCACGACTCGAAGAAGAGACAGTTAGGCAAGTCATTCCAATCCTCGTCTAAGAAGTCAAGAGAGTTTACTGTTCGATCAGCTACTTCAGCTGGGTTTTCAAATAGAAGTAAAGGTAGATAGTACCCAGGGTCAAAGGCTCAGACTACTTCAGTTGCTAGTGTTGGAAACGCTCGACCAAGTAGATTAGAGTGCCTGCAGTGTGGCAGACATCATCTCGGTGAGTGTCGAGCAAACGAGAAAGCTTGTTTTAAGTGTGGATCTCTAGACAATTTTATCAGAGATTACCCCGAGGCAGGTGAGAAAGAGAAGCCTCAGAATGTAAGACCGAAAAGTACTACTAGGGGAAGATCACAAAGAAACCTGGGAAATGAAAAGAGTAGCAAGAATACATCTAGAGAGCAAACTGCAAGAGCTGAGGGTAGAGCACCAGCGAGAACATATGCCATTTGTTCTCGCGAGGAGGCGTCCTCTCCCGACGTAATTACGGGTACATTTTCTCTCTTTGACGCTCGTGTTTTAGCTTTAATTGACCCGGGATCTACCCATTCGTATACTTGCATGAAATTAGTCTCTAGCATGAGCATGCCTATAGAGTCTACTGAATTTGTAATAAGAGTGTCAAATCCCCTAGGCAAATATGTGTTGGTCGATAGAGTATGTAAAGGTTTCACATTGATGATTAAAGGTCATTGCTTTCCGGCTAATCTTATGTTATTTCCATTTGATGAATTTGATATCATCCTTGGGATGGATTGGTGAGCTACTCATGATGTGATAGTGAATTGTAGGAGAAAATTTATTGAGTTGAAATATGAAAGTGGAGATCTTATCCGTGTTGAATAAGATGAGCAAGACAGATTGCCAATGGTGATATCTTCATTGTTGACTCAGAAGTATCTAAGAAAGGGGTACGAAGCTTACCTTGCCTTTCTGATGAATACTCAAGAGACTGAGTTGAAAATTGAGTCTATACCCATAGTATGCGAGTATCAAGATGTTTTCCCGGAGGAATTACTAGGGCTACCTCCAGTTAGAGAGATTGAATTTGGGATTGAGTTAGCTCCTGGTACTGCCCCCATTTCTATTGCTCCATACAGAATGGTTCCAACCGAGCTAAAGGAACTGACAGCACAATTGCAAGAGTTGACAGAAGATCAAGTTATTCACCGTGGGGTGCTTCCGTTTTATTTGTGAAAAAGAAAGATGATTCCATGAGGTTGTGTATAGATTATAGGCAGCTCAATAAGGTAACCGTGAAGAACAAGTACCCATTTCCAAGAATCGATGATTTGTTTGACCAATTGAAGGGAGCCGTGATATTTTCCAAGTTAGACTTGAGGTCTGGATATTATCATTTGAGAGTCAAGGACTCAGATGTGCCGAAAACTGTATTTCGGACAAGGTATGGCCACTACAAATTTTTGGTCATGCCTTTTGGTTTAACCAATGCCCTTGCAATCTTCATGGATTTGATGAATTGCATTTTTCAGCCATATTTGGATAAATTTGTCATGGTCTTCATTGATGATATACTGTTCTACTCTCGGAATGAGAATGTAACACCCCTAACCCGTAACCGTCGCCGAAATAGGGTTAAGAGGCATTACTAATCATTTTCGAGCATCTCATAACATTTTGCCAACATATAGCCAATCATCATTGAAACATATAAAAATATAAACTTATAGTCCCTTAATGAGGTCTACGAGACCTTAACCACATGTTAGAAAGGAGTTGGGACTAAATTAAACACATACAAAAATTTTCAAAATTTAAACATTTTTCTAAGTTACAGAGGTCACATGAGCGTATGGGTAGGCCGTGTGCCTCACACGGCCTCGGACACGCCTGCGCAAGGCCCAAGACGCAAAACAGGCATACATATTGACTTGTTGACACTACCTAAGACACGCCGTGTGCTCAGAATATCCCCAAACCCGCCCACGAGTCTTGACCGGATCTGGTTATGTCACTGCGGAAAAATGTTGAAAATCTTTGTCTTTAGAATAAAACTTGAAAATTTTGTTAACTTTTGGAAAATGTGTCCATTAAAAATTATTTAATCAACTAAGCTTGACTTGAATTAAAACTTTATTATATTTTATTAAAAGATAAATCATTTGTAAAAATATTCCTAAGTACGATATAAATCTGTCATCCATAAATAGAGTACTTTAAATCAAAAGTGGCCCTTATTACAACCAATATTAAACAAAACACCTAGTATTAAAATTTCCTAAAATAATTAAATAAATCTCCTCTCGCATGGGCCACCTTGCATCCTCTCCGACCCGGTCCGATCAACAAGTCACCTGCGATGTTGGATAAATAATTGGGTGAGTCATAATGACTCAGTGTGTAATTAAACCACTGATATCCACCCACATGTTAGCCACAAGTCAACCCAATTATCAAATGCAACATATAAATATAATCATTTATACATTACCACAATCTGGGCTTGGCCCACATTCAATCCATATTCAAGCACTGGGCTAGGCCCTTTTCTTATTAATTCACTGATTACTGGGCTTGGCCCATTTCCACGTATGTTCTCAAAACATACCTATTCATATTCCATATTGGGCTTGGCCCATCAATTTATAACAAAACCATGCAATATGAAACCCAACCCAATCCTAAGGTCCATCCGCTACACACCCCTTAACCGACCTACCACACACCGTGGGACTATCGAGTCACCCTCTCCTTTTCCCTCCAAAAGGCAACCAATGCCATCCACGATGTAGCGATAGCTAACATCAAACCACGATGGAGCACACAAAGAATCCATCAAGCCACGATATGGCATAAAGTCGATATCAATCAAGGTAACCACGCGAACTAAATCGCAAAGATCCACAACGCGACCTCGATCGGCGCCAATCCACGATGTAGCATGAGTGACATCAACCACGTACTCAAGTACACCCGCACCTTCTTTCAAAACCCACCCATGCACATGTAACATAATATGATGTTGAGATGATGCATGTACATGATATTCACAAATATAGGCATGCTCACATAGTTAAAATCAATTATCACATATTAGCCAATTTGCTACTAACTGTCGCCATCATACCCCTTTAGGGTATCCATTACACATATGGTAATCGCATTCATTAGTAAACATATAGCACAGCAGATATCATGCAAATCCTTAAATAATGGTCTAACTACACACCTTATGACCAAGCTCTATACTCGATCTCGACGCTTATCGCTTAACGAAACAATGACTATCCGCCTATAACTATCACCGTCATTGCCCACACCCGGTGGCTAATCTCGAATCGCCGAGACAACCCTCTCTTTTGAACTTGGGATAGGGACTTTCCTTGCCCACCTTGACCGGTCGACCTCCATCAACACACTTAATCGTAACAACGGTTAAATCCCAACTCATACATCCAAATATTAAACCTTACTAAATATCCTTACCTCAACTGGTCGAATCCCGAAACTCTACTTAATGCTTCCACAAACGCTGACTAAACCACTCCAAAGAAAGTCTCCTGCGTTAGGCTCTTCTCCCCTACAATCGGCCTTAGCATCAAATACTTAACAACCTTAGTCTTAATCGAATACCAAATACATAACTTACCAAAATAAACCCTTACCACCACTTACCAAGTCGACTGCTAGCAACTGAGGCTTGACTGAATACCTCAAAATCCTAGAGTACCCTCCACAACGATTGCAACGAAAACCCAAAGAGATCTATGCTAATATTCGGCCAAGGGTGGGGAGTAGATTCGGTTAACAATGAAAGGAAATCAATGGAAAGGAGATAGGAGTTTCGGCTCAGGAGAAATAGAGAGAAATAAATAGAAACTCGACTAAGTGACCTTAGAGATTCGGCCAAAGTGCACAGGTGAGGTGGAGGAACGTTTTTAGTGTGGGAGAGTATGGAAGACAAATGGATAAAGGCTTTAAGAAGGAGCTAGGATTCGCAAAAGGGACCAAAGGGATTCGCACAAAATGGGAAACAAGTTTGACAAGGAGCACAAATGGTGAAAACCAAAAAGTGAACACCTCCCCCTATTTATACTACTAGCTACCTAACACCCTTAATAAAACCAAAAATACCCTTCCCTAGCTTCCCAAAATCGGCTACCAACTCAACCCCTCTTAACATCCCACGATTTTCTCCTATATCCACTCTACACCCATCCTTCAAACTATTTCAAATAAAAACCACCATAAGTCCTCTCTTAGCCACTCATTCAAAATGGTTTGAACAAGTCAAACCTTATTCCTTACCTACCTAGCCGAATTCAAAAAAAAGAAGACCAAGTCTTCCTCCATCTTTTAAGCCTCCAAAATCGTCCAACCTCCTTACCAAAATGACGCAAAACAACAACAAAGGCCTCCTCACGCCCTCATGAATCGAACACGAGACCCCTCCTCCAAAGAAATGGCGCCACCTTCCAAGCTCTAGAGTGGCGCCTTCCCGCCACTCGCCACACCAATCTTTATGCCAAAACTCCACCAAAATTCCTCTTAAGGCCCCTCTATCCAAGCTCCCCTTTAACCCCTAAAACTAAAAATTTTCCAAAGCATCCCACCACCACCTAGGGTTCTCGGGACCCCTAAACTCACCCAACCACACAATCAAGTGTGCCAACACCGAGCTAAGCACCAAAAATCTAACCCCTAAAACCGTGGTGTTACAATTCTACCCTCCTTAAAATAATTTTGTCCTCGAAATTACTTCACTAACGATCGTCCAGTACAACCTATCTTACCACCTTACGCTTATGTTGCAGACTGATCTTACTAAGACTATCATACCTTCCCAACACAGCTTCTAAGTTCGATTCAAAATTCAAAACACCCTCTTAGCAACACGTAAAAGACTAATTCACAAGCAAGCAAAGCAATCAAAGCATATCCCAAAGCAAAGGAGCTTACCCGCTATCACATCCTTGGTTGACTCTGACTAGAACCATTCCTTCCACGGCTTGCACCACGACCCCTCGTCGCTCGAGGACAATTCTTAACCAGATGTGCCTTAGATCCGCACCGAAAGCATTCTTTACTATTTCCCCAACACTCACCTGTGTGAGGTCTTCCACACCGAGCACAGATACGATTTCGATTCTCAGCAACTGACATAGGTACCGTATTCTCAACTCTCGGTCTTTTCTGAGCATCTCCAAACGATGCTGACGGTTCAGCCCTTCTCTTATTCTCGTTCCTATTCTTCTCTCGGTTCTCTCTTATAGTCTTCTTAACCTCTTCAGCGATCCAAGCTTTCTCCACTAAAATGGCAAAGTCTCTTTCTCGCATGAGTGATCAACTCCGCAACTCATCTCGTAGCCCATCTTCGAATCGAACACTTCTTTCGAATCGGAGCCACGATTCCTTTGGCGATCGACTTAGTCGCACAAACTCGACTTCATATTCCGCCATCGACTTATTCCCTTGCACTAGATTTAGAAACGCCTTCCTTTGCGAGTCCAAATAAGCTGGCTCCTACGCACTTTCCTTGAACTTGGCCTTAAAGAAATCCTAATCCAATAATCCCGCAGACACCTTGTTTGACGGTGAGCCACCAACGATAAGCTTCATCATCAAGTAATGAAACAAAGACCTTGACTTTTCTTCATTGGTGCAATCCAAATCATCCATGATTCTTTTGATCGCTTCTAGCCAATACTCCGCCACGTTAGGAGCTACTCCCGACACTCCTCTAAAGATCTCGGCTCCGCTCGATCTAAGCCTTTTCGACATCGACTTTCGAGTTCCATTTCCTCTACTAACTCCCACTACTCGCTCTAGCACTTGCAACATGGCCCGCGACATTGCGTCTGCCTTCTCTGTCGATCTTGCTCCTCCATGTCCTTCTTCAAGCAGACTTCATTTTTCGACCCATGGCTGCACCCTATCGGTTCGATGTCGCCATTCTACCTCATGCGGCCCCTAGAACTCATCTCTATCGCCTTGATTTATCGATTAAAATTTTTATACATTAGTACTTGTTCCACTATTTAATCGCGAGCATATTTTATGAATGAAAGATTTTAGAAGTAGTTCTTTCGATCACACAAGGGTTCAGTTCGAGTTTTACTCCTCTAATTCAGAGAATGACTTTCATTTCTCAATGAAGACACATTCATTCTTCATCAAAACACATTCATTCCTCAGCAGAGGCACACTCAGTGGTATCTACCACCCACATTCACTATTCGGACCATTCTGCCCGTTTCTACCCCAGGGGTATTTCCGTCATTTTCCTACAGGGACATTTTCGTAATAAACCAGGGAAATTTTAAAACTTAATAAACCAGAACATTTTGAAATTTCCATATCGGGAGGGCATTTCTGAAAATTTGTCAAATTAGAGATATAGCAGAATTTTGGAAACCAGGGGTATTTTAGTAATTTTGTCAACCAGGGTAATTTTGTAAATTTTCCCAAATCGGGGTATATTGATATTTTGAACACTAGAGATTTTAATATTTTGCAAAGTGAAAATCATTTTAACAAAAGTTGAGTGTAGAGTGGTAATTTTATAATACAGGGGCATTTTTGTAATCTTGCCTACTAGGGCATTTTGGTAATTTTGGTAAATCGAAAAAAATGTTTTTTTTCTCAAAACCAGATTTAGGGTTTACATACCAAAAAGGGTAAATTTAAAAATTGTAAAACCAAGAATTTTAAAACGGCAAGGCTAATCCCTTTCGGGTTTTAATAATTGGTTCAGCCTGTGAACAAGTCCTCTTGGTTAAGGTGAACCAGTAGCTACGCACTGTAGGATTCAAGTGGAGAGGAGGTGAGTCATGCGATCGCTTAAATACCAAGCTCCCACTGAATACCACTCCTAGACATGCGCACACAGGTTGCCACACCTTAACACGGCGACTTACTTCACAGGTTTGTTTAACAATCCTTAAGTCTTATGCATATGTTTGGGTAGACTAGTCCTAAGGTTCAATAGTCCTAACATTCTAATCTACGAGCCAAAACTAAGCCCATCACAGTTCATAATAGTAAAGCACTTCAAAAGTCTGAAGTACTTACCTGGTGGACTTCGGGTCGGAGGTACAGATGCCATGCCAGAATACCCTAAAAAAATTCTTAAAAGCCCATATTTTTGAAAAGCCCATTTGAAAATGTTTTTGGGCCCAAAACCCTCAAAGCCGAGTTTTGAACTTGGCTCGATATAATCAGAATATCCCCAAACCCGCCTACGAGTCTTGACCGGATCCGTTATGTCACATCATGAAAAATGTTGAAAATCTTTGTCTTTAGAATAAAACTTGAAAATTTTGTTAACTTTTGGAAAATGTGTCCATTAAAATTATTTAATCAACTAAGCTTGACTTGAATTAAAACTTTATTATATTTTATTAAAAGATAAATCATTTGTAAAAATATTCCTAAGTACGATATAAATCCTGTCATCCATAAAGTAGTACTTTAAATCAAAAGTGGCCCTTATTACAACCAATATTAAACAAAACACCTAGTATTAAAATTTCCTAAAAATAATTAAATAAATCTCCTTCTGCATGGGCCACCTTGCATCCTCTCCGACCCGGTCCGATCAACAAGTCACCATGATGTTGGATAAATAATTGGGTGAGTCATAATGACTCAATGTGTAATTAAACCATCGATATCCACCCACATGTTAGCCACAAGTCAACCCAATTATCAAATGCAACATATAAATATAATCATTTAGACATTACCACAATCTGGGCTTGGCCCACATTCAATCCACATTCAAGCACTGGGCTAGGCCCTTTTCTTATTAATTCACTGATTACTGGGCTTGGCCCATTTCCACGTATGTTCTCAAAACATACCTATTCATATTCCATATTGGGCTTGCCATCAATTTATAACAAAACCATGCAATATGAAACCCAACCCAATCCTAAGGTCCATCCGCTACACACCCCTTAACCAAATTTACCACACACCGGGGACTATCGAGTCACCTCTCCTTTTCCCTCCAAAAGGCAACCAATGCCATCCACGATGTAGCGATAGCTAACATCAAACCACGATGGAGCAAACAAGAATCCATCAAGCCACGATATGGCATAAAGCCGATATCAATCAAGGTAACCACGCGAACTAAATCGCAGAAGATCCACAACGCGACCTCGATCGGCGCCAATCCACGATGTAGCACAAAGTCGACATCAACCACGCATCAAGTACACCCGCATCTTCTTTCAAAACCCACCCATGCACATGTAACATAATATGATGTTGAGATGATGCATGTACATGATATTCACAAATATAGGCATGCTCACATAGTTAAAATCAATTATCACATATTAGCCAATTTGCTACTAACTCGTCGCCATCATACCCCTTTAGGTATCCATTACACATATGGCAATCGCATTCATTAGTAAACATATAGCACAACAGATATCATGCAAATCCCGAAAACAATGGTCTAACTACACACCTTATGACCTGAAGCTCTATACCCTCGATCTCGACGCTATCGCTTAACTAAACAACACTATCCGCCTATAATTATCACGTCATTGCCCACACCCGGTGGCTAATCTCGAATCGCCGAGAAACCCTCTTTTTGAACTTCGGATAGGACTTTCCTTGCCCACCTTGATCGGTCGCACCTCCATCAACACACTTAATCGTAACAACGGTTAAATCCCAACTCATACATCCAAATATTAAACCTTACTAAATATCCTTACCTCAACCGGTCGAATCTCAAACGCTACTTAATGCTTCCACAAACGCCGACTAAACCACTCCAAAGAAAGTCTCTGCGTTAGGCTCTTCTCCCTACAATCGGCCTTAGCATCAAATACTTAACAACCTTAGTCTTAATCGAATACCAAATACATAACTTACCAAAATAAACCCTTACCACCACTTACCAAGTCGACTGCTAGCAACTGAGGCTTGACTGAATACCTCAAAATCCTAGAGTACCCTCCACAACGATTGCAACGAAAACCCGAAGAGATCTATGCTAATATTCGGCCAAGGGTGGGGAGTAGATTCGGTTAACAATGAAAGGAAATCAATGGAAAGGAGATAGGAGTTTTGGCTCAGGAGAAATAGAGAGAAATAAATAGAAACTCGGCTAAGTGACCTTAGAGATTCGGCCAAAGTGCACAGGTGAGGTGGAGGAACGTTTTTAGTGTGGGAGAGTATGGAAGACAAATGGATAAAGGCTTTAAGAAGGAGCTAGGATTCGCAAAAGGGACCAAAGGATTCGCACAAAATGGGAAACAAGTTTTAAGGGAGCACAAATGGTGAAAACCAAAAAGTGAACACCTCCCTATTTATACTACTAGCTACCTAACACCCTTAATAAAACCAAAATACCCTTCCCTAGCTTCCCAAAACCGGCTACCAACTCAACCCTCTTAACATCCCACGATTTTCTCCTATATCCACTCTACACCCATCCTTCAAACTATTTCAAATAAAACCACCATAAGTCCTCTCTTAGCTAATTATTCAAAATGGTTTGAACAAGTCAAACCTTATTCCTTACCTACCTAGCCAATTCAAAAAAGAAGACCAAGTCTTCCTTCATCTTTTAAGCCTCCAAAATCGTCCAACCTCCTTACCAAAATGACGAAAACAACAACAAAGGCCTCCTGCGCCTCTTGAATCGAACACGAGACCCTCCTCCAAACAAATGGCGCCACCTTCCAAGCTCTAGAGTGGCGCCTTCGCCACTCTGCCACACCAATCTTTGTGCCAAACTCCACCAAAATTCCTCTTAAGGCCCCCTCTATCCAAGCTCCCCCTTTTAACACCTAAAACTAAAAATTTTCCAAAGCATCCCACAACCACCTAGGGTTCTCAAGACCCCTAAAACTCACCCAACCACACACTAAAGTGTGCCAACACCTGAGCTAAGCACCAAAAATCTAACCCCTAAAACCAGGGTGTTACAGTGCCTCACCCGTGGTCGACACTGACTTACACCACACGACCAGTCACACTCTCGTGTGTCTAGTTTATGGTTGAGCTGGACTTGTTTTGAATCACAACCTCGAAGGACATGGCCGAGCCACATGCCCGTGTGTCCACCCGTGTTGGCAATTATAGGCCATTTTCAAGGCCAAATTGCCATCCATACTTTAAAATCACCTACAAGTTTCAATTCTCATGCATTTATACCTTAATTGGCAACCAATTCATACCAATATATGCACCAAATAATCATCATCTATATCATCAATTTCCATAGTCAATTCCTACTCAAAAAATCCATCCAAAACATCATCTTCACAACTTAAATCACATAGCCAAGCATCATGTAGTTCATACTACAAGTTTATGTTTTATCCATCATTCTCATCAACCAATTCAAGTATAAAACATACCATTTTCCTTCTCACTCATTCATACCTCATCCATCATTTTCATAACCTACATATATTCACCAACATCATTCAATTTCAGGGCCATGTCACATGGAAAAGACCAAACATTACAAAATATATATCATAATTTCTAGCCTATACATGCCATATACCAACTATATACATTTTCAAAAGTACCAAATTAGATTGCCGATAGTGTGATTGAGTCGCTGACGATCCTCGGATTCGAGCTAACTTTATTGACACTATAAAATAGAGAAACATATCACATAATAAGAATAAGAGCTTAGTAAGTTCCTAACATAATACAATCAATTTAATAGCTTAAATACAATACACAAAGTGAACCCATCACATAGATCAACACTCAAATGTTCACACCATATCTTCCATAGCTAGTATGCTCACTTATCTATTCATAAATTTATATGAGATCTCATCAACCACAAAGGTTCAATACATACCTTATACAACACCTAGTTACTCACCATCCATGCTAGTTCATGCTCGATATTTTATTTTCAATCAACCTTTGCTTTTCATTAAGTTTAATCGCACACTTAGTGCAAAAGTCGTAGCCGAAACATAAATATCATCATACACTTAGTGCCTAAAATTTAAACTGAATTCATTTCGTATCGCACAAATAGTGCCAAATCAATAGGCCGAAGCTTTTATTGTTTTGCACACACAGTGCTAATCATCTCTGTCTCGTTTCAAATTTTGCACACTTAGTGCCTCATTACTCGCTTTCATACGTAATACATTTTATTTCATCAACAATACATTCATTTAATTCTTATCACATAGATATAAATTTAACAACTCGTATTACATTCGAAGTTACCTCGGACATTGAAATACCAAAACCAGCCGATCAATCGAGTACTTTGTCTTTGCCTCAATCTCGACCCGAATCTCTTCTTTCTTGATCTATACATATTCAAATTTAACTCATTCAATCAACAATTCTTTCAATTTAGTCCAAATACACATATTTAGGGCATTTTACAAAATAGCCCTCATATTTTCACATTTTGACACTTTAGTCCCTATTTCATAAAATCACAAAATACACATAATTTCATTATACCATGCTTAGGCCGAATCCTCCCTATACTCATACAAGCCCATATTTCATTTCTTTCACATTTTAGCTCCTAAAAATATTGTGCTCCAAATTACTCAATTTCACCAAAAACTCAAAGGCAAACTATGTTAATCTATCACATATATTTCATAATTCATCACCAAACTTCACAAAGCTCATGAATTCATCCATGGCATAATTCAAATCATCATCAATTCACAAAATTTAAGCATTGGTTTTGTAGAACACAAAGCAACGATTACAAAAACGTAGAAATTATCAAAAATCGAGCTCAAAACATACCTTGATTAAAATTTTCAATAGCCGAATGTTGAGAAAGTTAAAACCCTTTTTGTTTTCTCTTACTTTTGGTAGAGAATGCATGAAAAAGATGAACCATTTGTTTTTATTTTAATTAATCTTAACGTTATTTATAAAATACCAACATTACCCTTAACCAATACATTTAAAATCCACTAACACATGTCCACAAATGTCCATCTATTAAATCCATGGTCAAATTTCATAATAAGGACTTCACATTTAATAAGACATAGCAATTAAGCACTTTAACAATTAGCACACAGCTTTTGCATTTTATGCGATTAAGTCCTTTTTCATAATTCGGCACACAAACGATAAAATTTTCACACATGCTCAATCACATATTATAAACATAAAAAATAACATTAAAATATTTTTTAACCTCGAATTTTTGGTCTCAAAACCACTGTTCCGACTAGGGTCTAAATTGGGTTGTTACAACTCTCTCCCTTAAGGATTTTCGTCCTCAAAAATCTTATCGGTGAACAATTTTGGATATTGCTCTCTCATAACATCTTCAGGCTCCCATATAGCCTCTTCAACTCCGTGTTTGTGCCACAACACTTTCACTAAAGAAATTTTCTTATTTCTCAATTCTTTAATCTCTCGTGCCAGAATTTGAATCGGTTCTTAATTATACGACAAATCTGACTGAATCACAACCTCAGTTGGAGCAATCACATGCAATGGATCAGATCTGTATCGTCGAAGCATCGATACGTGAAATACATTATGAATCTTTTCTAATTCAGGTGGCAACAACAATCTATAAGCAACTGGCCTAATTCGTTTGATGATCTCATACGACCTGATGAACCTTGGACTCAGCTTGCCTTTTCGGCCAAATCGAAGTATTTTCTTCCATGGAGACACTTTCAAAAATACTTTGTCAACGACCTCAAATTTGATATCTTTCCTTTCAAATCTGCATAGGATTTCTGACGATCTAAAGCCGCTTTCAAACTGTCATGAATCACTTTCACTTTCTGCTCAATTTCTTTTATCAAATCAACCCCGTGAATCTTATTCTCACTCAGCTCAATCCAATACAATGGAGTTCGCATTTTCGACCGTAAAGAACCTCATACGGTGCCATTTTAATACTAGATTGAAAACTATTATTGTATGCAAATTCAATCAACGGCAAATGTTTTTCCCACGTACTTTAGAACTCAAGAATGCAACATCTCAACATATCCTCAAGATCTTGAATGATCCGCTCGGATTGTCCATCCATTTGCGAATGAAATGCTGTGCTGAAATGTAATTTTATTCCTAAAGCCTATTGTAATTTCTTCCAAAACCGCGAGGTAAATCTCGGATCTCTGTCAGACACAATAGATAGTGGCACCCCGTGCAATCTCATAATCTCAGCAATATACAATTTGGCTAACTTGTCAAGTGAATAATCTGTTCTCACCGGAACAAAATGAGTTGATTTTGTCAATCTATCAACTATCACCCAGATTGCGTCTTTCTTTCCCAGAGATAAAGGCAATCCCAATACAAAGTCCATCGTGATCCTTTCCCATTTCCACTCAGGAATCATTATCGGTTGTAACAAACAGGATGGAACTTGATGTTTAGCTTTAACTTGCTGTCATATTAAAAATTTCGACACAAATTCAGAGATAACTCTTTTCATACCATGCCACCAATAAAATAGTTTCAAATCATTATACATTTTTGTACTCCCAGGGTGAACAGCCAAACGACTATTGTGAGCTTCATTCAAAATCAACTGAATTAACTCTAAATTCCTCGGAACACAAATCCGATATCTGAATCTCAAACAATCATCATTAGGAACTCAAAATTTTGAATCAACATTCAATCCACACTGATCTCGTTTAGCCATCTTCTATCATCACTTTTCTGTGCATCACAAATCTGACTTACGAACATCGGTCTCACTTTCAACTCAGCCAAAACTGAATCATTATCACATAGATCTATTTGAGTACTCATAGTTCGCAAAGCAAGTAAAGATTTTTGACTCAAAGCATCGGCAACAACATTAGCTTTACCCGGATGATAATCAATCACAAGCTCGTAGTCTTTCAATAATTCTAACCATCTTCTCTGTCGCAAATTCAATTCTCTCTGAGTCATCAAGTACTTCAAACTCTTGTGATTAGTATAAAGGTGACATTTTCATCAAATAGGTAATGACGCCAAATCTTCAATGCAAATACTATTGCAGCTAATTTAAGATCATGCGTCAGATAGTTCTTTTCATGCGGCTTTAACTGCCTTGAAGCATAAGCAACGGATTTACCTTCTTGCATCAACACACAGCCCAAACCATTCAACGATGCATCACTGTAAACTATGAATTCTTTACCAGACTCAGGTTGAACTAACATAGGCGCCTCTGTCAATAATGCTTTCAATTGTTCAAAACTCTACTGACTGTTTTCTGACCACTCGAATTTAACATCTTTTTGTAACAACTTCGTCAACGGAGTCGCAATCATTGAGAAGCCTTTCACAAACCACCTATAATATCCCGCAAGTCCCAGAAAACTACAGACTTCAGACACATTTCTCAGAGGTTTCCATTCTAAAATAGTCGAGATCTTACTCGGATCAACTCGTATTCCTGCAGTTGATACAATATGCCCTAGAAAACCAACCCGACACAACCAAAATTCACATTTGCTGAACTTTGCATACAATTGCTTCTCACGAAGAGTCTGTAACATAATTCTCAAATGTTCGACATGTTGCATCTCATCACATGAGTAAATCAGAATGTCATCAATGAACACCACAACAAAACGATCCAAATACGGTCTAAATATCTGATTCATCAAATCTATAAACACTGTAGGAGCATTCGTTAGTCCAAAAGGCATAACTAAGAATTCATAATGTCCGTACCTCGTTCTGAAAGTAGTCTTAGGTACATCTAATTCTTTGACTCTCAACTGATAATAACCTGATCTCAAATCTATTTTCAAAAATACTATAGATCCATTCAGCTGATCAAATAGATCACCAACTCACGGCAATGGATATTTATTACTTATCGCCACTTTATTTAGCTGTCAATAATCAATACACATACTCATAGTGCCATCTTTCTTTTTCAAAAACAACACAGGAGCACCCCAGGCTCAGAAACTCGGTAGTGCAAATCCTCTGTTTGTCAATTCATGCAACTGAGACTTTAACTCTTTTAATTCTATCGGTGCCATTCTATATGGAGCTATAGAGATAGGAGTCATCCCCTGTACTAAGTCAATTCCAAATTCAACTTCTCGAATTAGAGGTAATCTTGGTAGTTATTCAGGAAACACATATAGAAACTCACAAACTACTGGTACAGATTCAACTTTCTTTTCATTCACTTTTGTATCAATCATGTATGCCAAATAAGCTTCGTAACCTTTTTTTACATAGTTCAAAGCTTTCATAGATGACATAACAGCCGGTAGCCCATTCAACTCACTGGATTCAATTCGAACCATCTCACCATTCTGACTTCTCAAATCAATACTTTTCTGTTTACAATTTACAATAGTATTATGCAGAGTGAGCCAATCCATACCTAGAATTATATCAAATTCATCGAAAGGTAGCAACATCAAATTAGCTGAAAAGCAAATATCCCGAAACATCAATGGACAGTTCTTGCACACTTTGTCAACCAAGACACACTTGCCTAAGGGGTTCGATACTCTAATCATGAATTCAGTAGACTCAACAGGTAGAGTCTTACTTGAGACTAAGTTCACACACACATATGAATGAGTAGATCCTGGATCTATCAATGCAATCACATCAGTATCAAATAGAGTAAAAGTACCAGTAATGACGTGTAACACGCCAAACCCGGTCAATACACCACGACCGAATCTGGTATGTTACAGGGAAAAAGGATTTTGAGAGGTTTAGGTTTAAGTTTAAAAGTTTGAGGAAAACACTTCGCTAAATTGTGTATTTGAAGAAAAACTTGAGTAGGTTTGACTAAAATCTGATGATGTATTTGAAAACCCAGAAATTTTGAAAACTCAATCAGATGTGTAGGCAAAACAAGTTTATCTCGTTAAGAAGTTTGAGTTGTTTATCATTGTTACAAAAACATTTTTGACTTAGTAGAAGATCGTATTTAAGTTAGAAAACATTTGAGTTCACTTTATCCCAAATCATAGTGAGATACCCGATGGTATAGCTTAAAACATCGCTTTTGTAGTTTTGAAATCGTTATCCTTTCAAGTTTTAACACATTTTAACCCAATTAATTTGTTAGGCATATTAAAAATCTACTTTAAGCATAACCATATCAAAACATAATTTTAAAAGGCCATTTACAAACCCAAATAAAACCAAATAGTAATAAAAACTTAAGTACCAAATTTCATAAAAGTCCAAACAAATCTTTATTTGAGCATGGCATGAGCACCTCGAGTCCATCTCGGCCCCATGTCCGCGTCTATGTGTCACCTGAAATGTCAAAGGAGAGAGTGAGTCGCGAGACTCAGTATGTAAACCCCCTCTCGATAATACAACATGCTAACACACATCATAGCAAAGCAATACAATTAATGCACCCGTTCCTAACCATCCATTACACCTTTCCTACCCCGTGTGGTACCAAACCAATGGTTGTGCCAAACCACTGGTGACCCAAAGTCATGATATCCATAATGTGGTGCCAAACCACTGGTGACCCAAAGTCACGAATAATCCAATGATGGGGCCAACCCATCGTGTGATACCAAATCACTAGCGACAATCCCAGATCTCATAAGTGGGGCCAACCCACGGTGGTGTCAAACCACGTGGACGAGTCGCAATGAGGTGCCAAACCTCCGTGTCCCAAAGACACAATGTGATACTAAATCACC
The DNA here is from genome assembly GCA_025506655.1 of Gossypium rotundifolium. NCBI lineage: Eukaryota > Viridiplantae > Streptophyta > Magnoliopsida > Malvales > Malvaceae > Gossypium > Gossypium rotundifolium. Next base: position 94,069,913 of record CP106729.1, on the reverse strand, counting down.
GTGACCGTAGTCACAAATCCGATGATGGGGCCAACCCATCGTGTGATACCAAATCACTGGCGCCAATCCCAGATAATCAATCGTGGGGCCAACCCACCATGGTACTAAGCCACTTTGGGACGAGACGCCGAGGTGCCAAACCTCCGTGACCCAAAGTCACAAAATATGTGGTACCAAACCACTAGAGGTGCCAAACCTCCGTGTCCCAAGACACAAAGTGTCCCAAAGACACGGATATCATACTCCCCTCCTCTCACATTACCCATACATGTCATACTAACTCATGTACCATATGCAAATCATGTAATTCATGCCAACATGCCCAACATTGCATCTCATAGCATATATATATCATGGATCATCATATCAAACGATCAACAATAGAACTCGTAATGCTACGGACTTACCCGAATCGTGAACATACCCTAGGGTATCATGACACTCATCATGTTTCACTTGTTATAACACAAAGTTATTAATTTATTACTAAGATTCAAAGATGTGTTAGCTTACACACAGTATACCGCAAGCCTTAATTCCAAAGAACCCGATCCAAACCCTCAATCCTCTTGCTCCTAAAACAATCGGCCAACCATGGGTTAATCTCTTAAACCATTCTACCATAACCATTTAAACCAAAGGGTTGCGTTAAGCCTTATTTTGCAAATGGTTTGGTTTCCAACCAAACCCGAACCAACACCGGTTCCTTCTACGCTAATCGGCCTCCCTCTAAAACATAAACTATTAGTGTCATCGGTCTTTGGCTTAACAACTCTAAAGAAACCATTAAAGCAACCTCTTACCACCACTTACCGATTGCTTAATGAGTAAGAAGGCTCTCCTTGCTTGATTTGAACTCCAAAGGCCCTATACTGAAAAACGATTACCAATACAAGTGATTAACTCCTTTTAATAGATACCAAATCGACCTTAACCAAATACTTAATTGACATAGAACAAGGGAGGAAAAGAATAACATTCGCCATGTACTTACCTTCTCTAACGATTGAGCAACCACCAAGATTGACCTTACACAAAGAAAGAAGCAAGAGAAAGTTGTAAAGAAGAAGAAGTTGCTATTCGGCCACAACAAAAATGGGAAAAAAAAGATGCTTTTGGTTTTTTGAAAAGAAAGAGAAATGGAGGAAGGTATTTTCAGTTTTGGAAGAAAAGAAAGAGAGAGTGTGTTTTGAAGAACAACTTTGCTATCAAAACTTCAAAGAAAGAGAGCAAATATGAGAGAAAAGAGAATACTAGTTTTGCTAAGAAGATTCGGGAAGAGAAAAGAAAATAGAAGGAGAATAGAGAATTAGCTTCGATTTAACTCAAATGAAGAAGAAAGGAAAATGGGAGAGGCATTCGGCTACTACTAAAAAAAATGATTGAAACAACAATCAAATTCGGTAAGCACTTGGGGTTTCGGTTTCAAGAATGAATGAAAAAAATGGTTTCGGCTTAGGCTATTTGCAAATGAAGAGCTTTTGCTAGCTTTTGACTAAACGAAATCAGCTTTTTTTGACAAAATGGAAGGCTTACCAAAATGGTTTTTGACCGAAAATGCCTAATTGCCAAAATGAAATTTTGGCACTCACCTCCCCAAACTTACCAACCGGCCACAACTCCCCCAAAATCTCCCCTAAAACCGGCCAACCTCCCCCCAAACACTCCCAAGCCACTAATTCAAATCCCTTGACCCAGTCTTCCTCCACAATTTGCTCTCCACCCACCATTTGAATAGGAAGACTAAGTCCAAGGCGAGTTTGAACCGCCTACAACTCCTCCTCTCCATGCGTCAAAATGAATGCAAAGTGTGGGATTTTCGCGGCTAGAACACGAGACCTCACCCTTGCAATTGACGCCATACACATGCTCCAAGTGGCGCATGCTTGCCACTTTTGCTAGCTCTTCATTTGTGCTCAATAACACCAATTAAAATATAAAAGACCCAGCTCCTTCAGCTCCTATCCCCTAAAGCCCAAAAACTAAATTTTTTTCCTCCTACTCAGGCACACTCCTAGCCTACAACTAAGCCCCGAAACCTCACAAACAACAACATAGCAAGCCATTAACATGCAAACAATGCCAAAACAAAATAGCCCTTAACCCGGGATATTACAGTTCTACCCCCTTAAAAATAATTTCAGCCTCGAAATTACCTGGTCAGAAGAGTTGCGGGTATTACTGTCTCATCATATCCTCGGGTTCCCACGTAGCTTCTTCTACGCCATGATTCCGCTATAGTACCTTAACCAAAGGCACAGACTTCTGCAGAACCCTCACATCCCGATCTAGAATCAGCATGTGCTCTTCCTCCATGGTCAAACTGGTTTACCTCAATCTCTCCCATCTGTTACCACATGTGACGGATCGTAACGATATCGCTCGAGCATCGAAACGTGGAACACGTCGTGAATCGACTTAGCTCACTGGCAACTCGGTGATATGCAATCGGTCCCACTCGCCTCAAGACCTTATACGCCCAATAAACCTCGGACTTAGCTTGCCTTTCCTTAGAACCTTAACACTTTCTTCCACGGTGAGACCTTCAGAAAACCCGATCTCCTACAAAAATTCAATATCTCTCCGCTTAAGATCGGCGTAGGACTTCGTCGGTCCAAAGCTTCTTTCAATCGAGCTCAATCAACTTAACCTTGTCTTGGTCTCAAAGAACCAACTCGTCCCAACAAGCGACGCTCACTTAACTCGTCCAACAAGTAGGTGAGCGACATTTCCTACCGTATAACGCCTCATAAGGTGCCATCTTGATGCTTGCTTGGTAACTATTGTTGTAAGCGAACTCATTAGCGGTAGGTACTCCTCCCAACTACCCTCAAGTCCGTAACACAACCTCACAACATGTCCTCCAAGATCAGATAACCCTTTCGATCGCCCGTCATCATGGATGAAATGCCATGTGAAATCCAACCGCATACCAGAGCTCGATGTAACGCCTTCCGTAACCTTGACGAATTGATCCCTATCCGAGATGATCGACATCGCACCCGTGCGGTCTCACTATCTCTCGACACATACAATTTCGCCAACCTCTAAAGTGAGTAATCCACCTCACCGAATAAAGTGAGCTGATTTAGTCACCGATCCATAATTATCCAAACCGAATCCTTCTTGCTCGAAGTAAGCGGTAATCCACCAGCGAAATCCATAGTTATCCTTTCCCACTTCCTTTGTGGAATCTTCACCGTTCAAGTAACCCGGACGACAATCGATGCTCACCTTGACCACCGACATGTCGACACTTCCTACAAACTCGTCACTTCCTTTTTTAGACCCTACCACCGTAATCGCTTCTCCGAGATCTCTATACATTTTACTACCTCCGGGATGCATAGCGTAGGGCTACTATGTGCATCCCAAGAATCTTTTGCCTTAACTTAGTGTCTCTCGGCATACAAGCCTTCCCCGAAAACACGTAACCCCATCACTAGACAAGCTATAACCCTTCAACCCATCATTCTCACTTGTGTCCTCTCTGCGCTCAAAACCTCATCCAACAAGCGCTTTTCTCGATCCGCTCAACCCAAGTAGGCTTAACACCGCAGCTCCGCGAGAATACTCCGTCGCCATACAAACTCAAGTGGGCAAACATCGCCTTAGATCCAAACAACCTTATGGCTTAACGCGTCTGCTACAACATTAGCCTTGCCCGGATGATACTCAATTGAGCAATCGTAGTCTTTCAGCAGCTCAATCCATCTGCTACTGCCTCGATTCAGTCTTTTCGAGTCAAGGTACTTCAAACTCTTATGATCCGTGTAGACTATCGATCTCTCTCCATACAAGTAATGCCTCCATATCTTCAAGGTAAAAACTACAGCCGCTAACTCCAGATCGTGCGTTGGATAATTTACCTCATGTGGCATCAACTGCCGAGATGCGTAAGCCACAACCTTCCCTTCTTGCATCAAGACACAACCCAAACTCAGATGTGATGCATCGCAAGAACTGTGAATTCCTTACCGACCTCAAAGTTGAATCGAATCGAGCTTCATCAAAATCTTCTTCAACTTGTCGAAGCTCTCCCGCCGCTTCTCACCCAAATGAACGGAACCCTTTACTTAATAATTTGGTCATCGGTCTTTGCGATCAACGAGAAACCTCTACAAATCTTGGAGTATATCGCCAAGCCCAAAAACTCCGAATCTCACCATCGACCTCGGCTTCCAATCCAAAGCTGCTTCAATCTTTTGAGGATCCACTCTAATCCCTCACCGATACTACATGACCCAAGAATGTCACCTCCTTGCTTTAACTTGCATTTCTTGAACTTCGACATTTGCTTTCTCCTCAAAATCGCAATACCACCCATAAATGCGCATCATGTTCCTCCTCAGTCCTTGAATATACCAAGATGTCGTCGATAAAAACCACTACGAACTGATCCAAATACCGTTGAAACACCCTATTCATCAAATCTATGAAGGCCGCCGGCGCATTAATCAACCCAAATGGCATAACTAAAAACTCAAAGTGCCCATATCGAGTACGAAATACTGTCTTGCAGATATTCGCTCCTTCACCTTTAACTGATGATAACCAGACCTTAAGTCGATCTTCGAGAAAACCGACGCACCCTTCAGCTGATCAAATAAGTCATCTATCCGAGGCAGTGGATACTTATTTTTGATCGTGAGCTTATTCAGTTGGCGGTAGTCTATACACATTCGCATAGTACCATCTTTCTTCTTGACAAAGAGTACCGACGCTCCCCAAGGCGAAACACTTAGCCTAATAAAGCCTCGGTCCAACAACTCCTGGATTTGAGCCTTAAGCTCCACTAACTCTTTAGGTGCCATCCTCAGACGGAGTAATGGATCTTGGCGCGATTCCGCAATGATCTATCCGAACTCTACTTCCGATCTAGTGGCAAACCCTAAGCTCCTCAGAAACACATCAAGAAATTCCCTAATCGTCTGGGATTGTTTAGTTTACCAAGGCATACACATAAACCATATATGCTTCACAGCCCTTTCTGACCATTTTCTCGGCTTTCAGAGTAGATACCACATTGGACAGATAATTTCTTCTATTATCGATTAGAACTACCTCATCACCCTGTTGTTTTCAGAACCATGTGCTTAGCCGCGCAATCCAACTTCGCCTGGTACTTAGCCAGCCAATCCATCCCAAGAATCAGGTCGAACTCCCCAAACGGCAGTTCCATTAGATCAGCCTCAAATACTACCCCTTGGAGTTCTAGAGGTACGTCTCTATACAGTTTATCTACAACTACAGAGTGACCTAGAGGGCTTATTACGGTCATCTGCCTAGAAGATATCTCAGAGTCTAAGTCCATGGCCTTCACTATGCTACTTGCAATATATGAATGTGTTGAACCCACATCAATCAAAGCAGTAAATGGAGAATCAAAGATTAAAAATGTACCGGTAATGACGTCCGGCGTCGTCGCCTCTTCTCGGCGCCTCAAAGATACACCAACTCCTACCGTCGGCCTCGAACCACTGCACCTCTTGCCGGTGCTCCACTACCACCGTAACCATTACCTCCTCCGCCATTACCTCGCCCCTCTCATTGTGGTGGTCCATTATTCTGATCGAGTACGGCCCAGCTCTGATGAATCCTAGCCAACTTGCGCGACAATCCCTCACACAGTGGTCCAATGAGCCACACTCAAAACAAAGCCTCTACCATCACCCAACATCCTCCCCAATGAGCCTTTCCACAGCGGTTACATTTGCGGCGGTCCTCGCTTAGCAAAGAACAAACTGCTCGACTAATTGGCCCCACTCGGTCTAGCCCTTTTCTGCGATTCCCCACGACCCGTAAGATCCAAAACTCCTCTTGTGCCGGTTCCTATCCATGCCTTGCCTCACGACTCTTTAATACCCTTAGCCACCTTTGCCTTTTCAACTAGAACGCAAATTCACGCCTCTTGGGCGCAATCAACAATCTTAATTGCGTCGCAGCCATCCTCAAACGAACGCACCTCTCATGTTCAAGAGCCACCATACCCCGCATACCTACTCACCGAGAAACTCGCCTCGACTCGACACGATTTGCTCCTAAACTAACCTCGTAAATGCTTTTCATTGCTCATTTATGTAGTTAGCTCGATGTACTTTTTCCGATAAGCAACTCGAAAATAGTCCCAAGTCGATCTTACATTGCGTCATTGTCTCGGATCGTGAGCCACCATCGGTATGACTCATCTCGAGAAGTGATACTATCCCTTTAATTTCTCTTCAGCGATTAGGTCTAGTTCGTCCATGATCCGCCTGTCGCTTCCAAACCAATATTCAAGATGTTAGGAGCAACACCGAGACACCCGAAAGAATTCAAACCCATTTGTTCAAGTCGCCAGTACGCATTTCCTAGCTCCTACACCTCCACCTACTCCAGCTACCCTTTCTAACACTCGCAACATCGCTTTGTGATCTGCGTCATCCCGCTTGCTTTTGGAACTCACCACCTCCGGTGGTGGCGAGAATCCAGATCTCGTTTTCGACTCGACTAGATCCTACGGTTCAAGCTGTCATCCTACCTGCGACCTCGCCCACGACCACGCCCACCTCGGTACTCATGACTAAATCTCGTCGATTTAAAGAATTTTATGCATCAAGAATTATTCCATTGCTTTTAAAGCAAAGTCTTATAAATATTAAAGGAGCTTTGTTTTCATGAGTCCACTCACCCTATCGCTTTTAGTTTCTAAAGTAGTCTTACTAGCCATCCAATCATATCAATTTATATCATTTTCACAACAATAGTACGGGGTACTTACCTGGGCGGATTGGTGCCGGAGACTCGGTGCCATGCCTTTCAAACCATACTTTTTAAAACAGAATACTCAAAAACTATAGTTTTAAAACATTTTGGGCCTCTGGCCCACAGCCGAGCCTTTAAACTTGGCTCTGATACCACAATTGTAACACCCTAAACCCGGTCAATACACCACGACCGAATCTGGTATGTTACAGGGAAAAAGGATTTTGAGAGGTTTAGGTTTAAGTTTAAAAGTTTGAGGAAAACACTTCGCTAAATTGTGTATTTGAAGAAAAACTTGAGCAGGTTTGACTAAAATCTAATGATGTATTTGAAAACCCAGAAATTTTGAAAACTCAATCAGATGTGTAGGCAAAACAAGTTTATCTCGTTAAGAAGTTTGAGTTGTTTATCATTGTTACAAAAACATTTTTGACTTAGTAGAAGATCGTATTTAAGTGAGAAAACATTTGAGTTCACTTTATCCCAAATCATAGTGAGATACCCGATGGTATAGCTTAAAACATCGCTTTTGTAGTTTTGAAATCGTTATCCTTTCAAGTTTTAGCACATTTTAACCCAATTAATTTGTTAGGCATATTAAAAATCTACTTTAAGCATAACCATATCAAAACATAATTTTAAAAGGCCATTTACAAACCCAAATAAAACCAAATAGTAATAAAAACTTAAGTACCAAATTTCATAAAAGTCCAAACAAATCTTTATTTGAGCATGGCATGAGCACCTCGAGTCCATCCCGGCCCCATGTCCGCGTCTATGTGTCACCTGAAATGTCAAAGGAGAGAGTGAGTCGCGAGACTCAGTGTGTAAACCCCCTCCTGATAATACAACATGCTAACACACATCATAGCAAAGCAATACAATTAATGCACCCGTTCCTAACCATCCATTACACCTTTCCTACCCCGTGTGGTACCAAACCACTGGTGACCTAAAGTCACGATATCCATAATGTGGTGCCAAACCACTGGTGACCCAAAGTCACGAATAATCCAATGATGGGGCCAACCCATCGTGTGATACCAAATCACTAGCGACAATCCCGTATCTCATAAGTGGGGCTAACCCACGGTGGTGTCAAACCACGTGGACGAGTCGCAATGAGGTGCCAAACCTCCGTGTCCCAAAGACACAATGTGATACTAAATCACCGTGACCGTAGTCACAAATCCGATGATGGGGCCAACCCATCGTGTGATACCAAATCATGGCGCCAATCCCAGATAATCAATCAGCTGTGGGGCCAACCCACCGTGGTACTAAGCCACTGGACGAGACGCCGAGGTGCAAAACCTCCGTGACCCAAAGTCACAAAATATGTGGTACCAAACCACCGGAGGTGCCAAACCTCCGTGTCCCAAAGACACAAAGGTCCCAAAGACACGGATATCATACTCCCCTCCTCTCACATTACCCATACATGTCATACTAACTCATGTACCATATGCAAATCATGTAATTCATGCCAACATGCCCAACATTGCATCTCATAGCATATATATATATCATGGATCATCATATCAAACGATCAACAATAGAACTCGTAATGCTACGGACTTACCCGAATCAGGAACATACCCTACGGGTATCATGACACTCATCATTGTTTCACTTGTTATAACACAGTTATTAATTTATTACTAAGATTCATGTGTTAGCTTACACACCGGTATACCGCAAGCCTTAATTCCAAAGAACCCGATCTCAAACCCTCAATCCTCTTGCTTCTAAAACAATCGCCAACCATGGGTTAATCACTTAAACCATTCACCATAACCATTTAAACCAAAGGGTTGCGTTAAGCCTTACCTTTGCAAATGGTTTGGTTTCAACCAAACCGAACCAACACCGGTTCCTTCGCTAATCGGCCTCCCTCTAAAACATAAACCATTAGTCTCATCGGTCTTTGGCTTAACAACTCTAAAGAAACCATTAAAGCAACCTCTTACCACCACTTACCGATTGCTTAATGAGTAAGAAGGCTCTCCTTGCTTGATTTCGAACTCCAAAGGCCCTATACGAAAAACGATTACCAATATAAGTGATTAACTCCTTTTAATAAATACCAAAATCGACCTTAACCAAATCCGAATTGACATAGAACAAGGAAGGAAAAGAATAACATTCGGCCATGTACTTACCTTCTCTAACGATTGAGCAACCACCAAGATTCGGCCTTACACAAAGAAAGAAGCAAGAGAAAGTTGTAAAAAAGAAGAAGTTGCTATTCGGCCACAACAAAAATGGGAAAAAGAAAAAGATGCTTTCGGTTTTTTGAGAAGAAACAGAAATGGAGGAAGGTATTTTCGGTTTTGAAAGAAAAGAAAGAGAGAGAGTGTTTTGAAGAACAACTTTCGCTATCAAAACTTCAAAGAAAGAGAGCAAATATGAGAGAAAAGAGAATACTAGTTTTGCTAAGAAGATTCCAGGAAGAGAAAAGAAAATAGAAGGAGAATAGAGAATTAGCTTGGTTTAACTCAAATGAAGAAGAAAGGAAAATGGAGAGGCATTCGCTACTACTAAAAAAATGATTGAAACAACAAGCAAATTAAGCAAGCACTTGGGGTTTCGGTTTCAAGAATGAATGAAAAAATGGTTTCGCTTAGGCTATTTGCAAGTGAAGAGCTTTTGCTAGCTTTTGACTAAACGAAATCACTTTGTTTTTGACAAAATGGAAGGCTTACCAAAATGGTTTTTGAAAATGCCTAATTGCCAAAATGAAATTTCGCACTCACCTCCCCAATCTTACCAACCGCCACAACTCCCCAAAATCTCCCTAAACCGCCAACCTCCCCCAAACACTCCCAAGCCACTAATTCAAATCCCCTTGACCCAGTCTTCCTCCACAATTTGCTCTCCACCCACCATTTGAATAGGAAGACTAAGTCCAAGGCAGAGTTTGAACTGCCTACAACTCCTCCTCTCCATGCCGTCAAAATGGATGCAAAAGTGTGGGATTTTCGTAGCTAGAACACGAGACCTCACCCCTTGCAATTGACGCCATACACATGCTCCAAGTGGCGCATGCTTGCCACTTTTGCTAGCTCTTCATTTGTGCTCAAGAACACCAATTAAAATATAAAAGACCCAGCTCCTTCAGCTCCTATCCCCTAAAGCCCAAAAACTAAATTTTTTTCCTCCTACTCAGGCACACTCCTAGCCTACAACTAAGCCCCGAAACCTCACAAACAACAACATAGCAAGCCATTAACATGCAAACAATGCCAAAACAAAATAGCCCTTAACCCAGGATATTACATGACGTCTAGAGATGACGCTTCTTCACTAACGCGAATAGCATAGGCTAGGGTAGGTGCTCTCACCTCGGAACTCATAGTTGTATCCATTGTCCCTCTCTGACTTCCACTCACATTTTTAGTATTTCTGGGTGGTCTACCTCTAGTTGTTGTATTGCTCGGTCTCACACTCTGAACATTGTCTTTCTCACCTATCTCTGGGCAGTCTCGAATGAAATGATATCATGATCCACATTTATAACAAGTTTTATTATTGTACTTGCCCTAGCATTCTCCAACGCGTCGTCTTTTACATTGTCTACGCTCAGGCTTGTTGCTTTTGACACTTCCAACGCTTGATTCGGTCAAAATTTGATTTCTTGGACCAACATTTTGTTTCACACAATCTCTACTCGAATGTCCAAACGAAGTATTTGAACGATTGCTTGCATATCTAAATCTCTTCGTCGAAGGTTGAGACAATTTACTCATTAATATTTTTCTTTCATCCCTAGCCTCAGAATCTGCTTTATTCTTTTCTTTGCTAAGCTCCTCGGCTTTGCAGCCTCTTTCAACTAACACAACAAATTCATTTATGTCAAGTATTCCAACCAACAATTTAATGTCTTCATTCAGCCCTTCAATGAAATGTTTACACATAGTAGCTTCGGTTGAAACACATTCCTATGCATATTGGCTCAATCTCACAAACTTTCGTTCATATTTTGTAACTGTCATACGACCTTATTTCAGTTCTAGAAACTCTTTACGTTTCTGATCAATGAATCGTTGACTGATATACTTTTTTCTGAATTTAACTTGAAAGAATTCCCGGGTAACTCTCTCTCTCGGAACCACTAAAATCAACATTTTCCACCAATTATACGCCGTATCGCTCAACAAGGAAACAACACATTTAGTGCATTCATCAGGAGTCAATGACATCTCGTCAAACACTCAAATGGTATTCTCGAGCCAAAAATTAGCTCGCTCGGCATCATCATCAGTTGTGGCCCTAAACTTTTTGGCCCTATACTTTCGAATTTCATCTACAGGAGGTTTGTTCAATCTGATCGGATCTACAACTTGTGGCACAACGGGTACTTGTGGGGGTGGAGGTTGTGGAGCAGACGAATTCATTCGAACGAATTCCTAGAACCACTCATTCATCATTTGAATGAAGGCTTGCTTAGCCTCTCCCTCGTGGCTATTAACAATCGGCCTAAACTCACCGACGCTGTCCCTTGAGTGGGAGCAGGCCCATTGCTCTCTACATCATTAGCAACTGCATGTTCGGGATCCATTAGCTATATAAAAACACATTTTTAACTGTCAGAATTCATCATACTATTACAATTATATATATGGCATGTATAGCTAGACTCACACGCGCTACGTTAGTCCTAGAATCGACTAAACCGTAGCTCTGATACTAATAAAATGTAATGCCCCTAACCTGTAACCATCGCCAAAATAGGGTTAAGAAGCATTACTAATAATTTTCGAGCATTTATAACATTTTGTAACATATAGTCAATCATCATTGAAATGTATAAAGATATAAACTTATACTCCGTCGTGTGCCTCACCCGTGGTCGACACTGACTTACACCACACGACCAATCACACACCCGTGTGTCCAGTTCGTGGTCGAGCTGGACTTGTTTTGAATCACAACCTCGAAGGACACGGTTGAGCCATACACCTGTGCATCCACCTGTGTGGGCAATTATAGGCCATTTTCAAGGCCAAATTACCATACACACTTTAAAATCACCTACAAGTTTCAATTCTCATGCATTTATACCTTAATTGGCAACCAATTCAAACCAGTATATGCACCAAATAATCATCATCTATATCATCAATTTCCATACTCAATAACTACTCAATAAATCCATCCAAAACATCATCTTCACAACTCAAATCACATAGCCAAGCATTATGTAATTCACACTACAATTTTATGTTTTATCCATCATTCTCATCAACCAATTCAAGTATAAAAGATACCATTTTCCTTCTCACTCATTCATACCTCATTCATCATTTTCATAACCTACATATATTCACCAACATCATTCAATTTCCAAGCCATGTCACATGGCAAAGACCAAACATTACAAAATATATAAAATAATTTCTAGCCTATACATGCCATATACCAATTATATACATATTTCAAAAGTACCAAATTAGATAGTCGATAGTGTGATTGAGTCACTGGCGATCCCCGGGATCGAGCCAACTTTACTGACACTGTAAAACAGAGAAACATATCACACAGAAAGCTTAAGAGCTTAGTAATTTCGTAACAAAATAAATTCAATTTAATAGCTTAAATACAATGTAGAAAGTGAACCATCACATAGATCAACACTCAAATGTTCACACCATATCATCCATAACTAGTATGCTCACTCAACTATTCATAAATTTATATACAATCTCAACAACCACAAAGGTTCAATACAGACCTTAGACAATACATAGTTACTCACCATCCATGCTAATTCATGCTCGATATTGTATTTTCGATCAACCATTATTTTTCATTGAGTTTAATCACACACTTAATGCCAAATTCGTAGCCGAAACATAAATAACATCACACACTTAGTGCCTAAACTTTAAACCGAATCTATTTCGTATCGCACACACAGTGCCAAATCAATAAGTCAAGCTTTTATTGTTTTCGCACACAATGTTAATCATCTCTGTCTCGTTTCTAATTTCGCACACTTAGTGCCTCATTACTCGCTTTCATACATAATACATTTCTATTTCATCAACAATACATTCATTCAATTCTTATCACATAGATATAAATTTAACAACTCGTATTATATCCGAACTTACCTCGGACATCGAAATACCAAAACTAGCTGATCAATCGAGTACTTTGTCTTTGCCTCAATCTCGGTCCGAATCTCTCATTTCTTGGTCTATACATATTCAAATTTAACTCATTCAATCAAAAATTCATTTAATTTAGTCCAAATACACATATTTAGGGCATTTTACAAAATAGCCCTTACATTTTCACATTACGACACTATAGTCCCTATTTCATAAAATCACAAAATACACAAAATTTCATTATACCATGCTTAGGCTGAATTCTCCCTATACTCATAAAAGCCCATATATTTCATTTATTTCACATTTTAGCCCCTGAAAATATTATTTTCACAATTTACTCCAAATTACTCAATTTCACCAAAAACTCAAAGGCAAACTATGTTAATCTATCACATATCTTTCATAATTCATCACTAAACTTCACAAAGCTCATGAATTCATCAATGGAAAATTTCAAATTCATCATCAATTCACAAAATTTAAGCATGGGTTTTGTAGAACACAAAGCAATGATTACAAAAACGTAGAAATTATCAAAAATCGAGCTCAAAACATACCTTGATTAAAATTTTCAATAGCCGAATGTTGGGAAAGCTAAAAACCTTTTTGTTTTCTCTTATTTTTGGTAGAGAATGCATGAAAATGATGAACCATTTTTTTATTTTAATTAATCTGAACATTATTTATAAAATACCAACATTACCCTTAACCAATACATTTAAAATCCACTAACACATGTCTACAAATGTCCATCTATTAAATCCATGGTCAAATTTTATAATAAGGACTTCACATTTAATAAGACATAGCAATTAAGCACTTTAACAATCAGCACATAGCTTTTGCATTTTATGCGAGTAAGTCCTTTTTCATAATTCGACATTCAAACGATAAAATTTTCACACTTCACACATGCTCAATAACATATTATAAACATAAAAAATAATATTAAAATATTTTTTTGACCTCAAATTTGTGGTCTCAAAACCACTATTCCGACTAGTGTCAAATCGAGTTATTACAGAGAACGAGCATGTTGAGCATTTAAGAATGGTTCTGCAAATCTTGAAAGATGAATAATTATATGCCAAGTTTAGTAAAAGTGAATTTTGGCTTAAGGAGGTTGGATTTTTGGGGCATATTGTCTCAGGAGATGGGATTAGGGTTGATCCGAGTAAGATCTTAGCGATTGTGGAATGGAAGCCACCAAGGAATGTAACTGAGGTTAGGAGTTTTCTGGGCCTAGCTGGCTACTATAGACATTTTTCAAAGGATTCTCTATGATAGCTACTCCAATGATGAGGCTATTGTAAAAGATGTGAAGTTTGTTTAGACAAAAAAAGGGCCAACTTGAGTCGGGAAGAGAATTTGTGGTTTTTAGTGATGCATCCATGAATGGATTGGGTTGTGTACTTATGCAAGAGGGAAAGGTGATTGCATATGCTTCTAGACAATTAAAGCCACACGAGAAGAATTACCCGGCTTACAATTTGGAGTTAGCTGCAATAGTTTTTGCACTAAAGATTTGGAGACACCATTTGTTTGGTGAGAGGTGTTCAGTGTTCACGGATCATAAGAGCTTAAAGTACTTGATGACTCAAAAGGAGATGAATTTGAGGCAACGAAGATGGTTAGAGATGATAAAGGACTATGAGCTAGTAATTGACTATCATCCGGGAAAGGCGAACGTGGTCGCTGATGCTTTGAGTAGAAAATATTTGTATGCGTTGAGAACCATGAATGCACGGATGACTTTGTCAGAAGATGGTTCTATTTTAGCTGAGTTGAGGGCTAGACTATGGTTTCTTCAAGAGATTTGTGAAGCCCAGAAAGGTGGTAGCGAATTAAAAGCCAAAAGAGTTCAATGTGAGTCAAATGTCGAGTCGGACTTTCAGGTAAATCCTCACGGAAGCATGATGTTTTGAAATAGAGTCTGTGTACCCAGAAATGATGAGCTTATCCAAAAGATTTTGCATAAAGCACATAGTGGATGTTTGCCTGTACATTCAGGCAGCACGAAGATGTATAACGACTTGAGGAAATGGTATTAGTGGTCGAGTATGAAGAAAGACATCTTAGAGTTTGTGTCAAAATGCTTAATGTGTCAACAAGTGAAAGCTGAACACCAATTACCTTCGGGTCTACTTCAGCCTATTATGGTTCCCAAGTGGAAATGGGACCGTATCACTATGGACTTCATAACGGGTTTACCGTTGTCACCAAGGAGGAAAGATGCTGTGTGGATTGTAGTCGATAGACTTACGAAGTCAGCCCATTTCATACCCATACGAGTAGATTATTCTCTTGATAAGATAACAGATTTATATGTGTCAGAGATAGTAAGACTTCATGAAATACCACTGTCGATTATTTCAGATAGAGATCCGATATTCACATCATAGTTTTGGAAAAAGTTGCAAGAGGCTTTAGGCACAAAATTGAGTTTCAGTACAGCTTTCCATTTGCAAATCGACGAACAGTCAGAAAGAGTAATACAGATACTTGAGGATATGCTTTGATATTGTGTTTTAGAATTCTAGGGTAATTGGGAAAAATACTTACCGTTGGTGGAATTCGCTTACAATAACAGCTTTCAGTCAAGTTTGAAAATGTTGCCTTCTGAGGCATTGTATGGGCATAAGTTTCGAACACCCTTATATTGGATAGAAGTCAGAGAGAATCAGATTCACAGGTTTGATTTGGTCAGAGAAACTGAAGAGAAAGTAAAGGTGATACGTGAATGTCTGAAAGTGGCCTAAGATAGACAAAAGTCCTATTCGAATTTGAAAAGGAAAGAAATTGAGTTCCAAGTAGGTGACAAAGTGTTCTTGAAAGTATCATTGTGGAGAAAAGTCCTCAGATTCAGCTGGAAAGGAAAATTGAGTCATCGTTTTATTGGACCTAATGAAGTTACTGAGAGGATAGGACCGGTAGCTTATCGTTTGGCCTTGCCACCTGAGCTTGATAAGATTCACGATGTCTTCCACATGTCCATGTTACGCCGATATCGTTCAGACCCTTCGCATGTGATAGTACCAACAGAGGTAGAAATTCAACCGTACATGACTTATGGAGAGGAGTCGATTAAAATTTTGGCACGAGAGGTCAAACAGTTGAGAAACAAAAGTATAACCCTTGTGAAAGTGCTATGGAAAAGACATGGAATAGAAGAGGCTACATGGGAGGCCGAGGAGGCTATGAGAAACCAATATCCCAACCTTTTTACCGGTAAGATTTTTGGGGACGAAAATCCTTAAGGGGGAGAATTGTAATAGCCCGATTTAGGGGCTAGTCAGAATAGTAATTTCGGGATCACTAATCTAAGGTCAAAGAAAATTATTTTAATGTTATTTTATGAGTTATAGTGTGATTATATAGGTGCATAAAAATTTTGGTGCTTTAATTTTAGCGATTTCATGCTTAATTGCGAAAAAGGGCTAAATCGCATAAAGTGTGAAAGTTCTATTTTATAAGCTAAAGGTGCCTAATAGCCATAGAATATTAATTGGAGGTCTTTAAAGGGCAATTAGCCCCTTAAATAAAGGTTGATCGGCCATAGGGGATAAAATGAGGTCAAAATTGGTCAATTAGGTGGGTTAGGTGGATTAAATTGAAGGAAATAAATAAATAAAGAAAAAGATGATATCACACTATTCATCCATCTCCTTCCACCGAAATTTCCAGAAAAATAAGGGTTTGAAAGTTTAAAATTTTTAGGAACTTGTCCTCCTTACAAGTAAGTGATTTTGGTGACTTTTCTTAATGATTTTTGTACTTTTAGGACCTTTGTATCATGACCTTACTAATGAAGGGTTGATAAACCATAAAAGTAACATATTTTAACCCCACATTTAGTATGCTTTTGGATGAATTTATCCTTTATTTATGTAAAAAAGTGCTCTTAATCCTTTCTTTTCATGTCTTATAATCAAGAAAGTACCTAACGATAAAAAGAACGTAAAACGGGCTTAAAACGGACCAAATTAGGCCAACCCAAGAAGTCGGCACGGCCTGGACTTCATGCCACACGGCTGTGCCCCAATATTTAGATTGCACACGATCACCCCTAATTTACACGACCGTGCCTCATCGACAAAAAGTCCAACACGGCCTGACCCCGATGTACAAGGCCGTGCCCCAATTGGTAGACCCGAAGCACGACCTGAACCTCGACTAGCATCGGCATGCCATGGCCTTGCCTCAATCAATAGAATCAAGACACGGGTTGGACCACGACTTACACGGGCATGCCTTGACCGTGCCCCTGCCGTAGGAAAGAGCAATTTCATTCGGGAAAGGATACTTGGAGGCAAAGAAACATATTCTAAAGCCTACTCAAACACCCCATTAGGAATTAGACTTAAATTAGGATACTTAGGGGCCAAGTAAGGCATCACAAAGTCTATATAAACACCTTAGGAGGCAACTTGGAAGGGGAGTTCGGTAGAAGCCGAAACAGGGCGTCACGTTTTAGCAGAGTTTTCTGCCAGAGCTTTACTTGTTTAGGGAATTACTCGAAGATAGCCAGTTGATCCATCTTAAAGAGTCAGAATTCTACTCAAGACGAAGGATCTCTCCTTCAATTCCTTCAGGGGGTTTTAGGGATTTCTTATGTTTTGTTTTATCTTTTCTCTTAAGATGTTTTCTTATTTTATTATGAGCTAGATCCTTCAGATACCCGAAGGGGATGAAACCTATGATGGATTTTGTTATTTGATCTATTGGTTTATATGATAAATATTTAATTTGTTTTTAATTATGTTGCTCAATTTAATCTGAAGTGCTTAGGTGGAGGAGGAATAGATCCTGCCTAAGAGTAGATCTAGCATAGTTAAGCGGAGTTGATCGGGCGCCTAGAGATAGGGTTACGAGATTTTGCCAGATTAGGGTGAAACCTAATATGGGAGTCCATTGATCGATTTACTGCTTCCTTAGGGGGTTATTATAAGAGAACGAGAGTTCCACTGATTAACGTAAGGTTAGACATTATTCGCTTCGAGAGAAGGTTTAATATAGGTTAAGGAGTCTTACGGATCAAGCTAAGTAAAAGAAATCATATGAAGTGAAAGTTAGATAATAAGTGAAGTCATACGTGGATTCTTCCCGAGGGTATCGTTTTTATCAACTGAGTTTTCCAAAGTCTTTTCCCAGTTTATTCTTTTGTCTTTACATTTAGTTTAAGTATTTCATTAGTCTTAGATAAGTTAATTAATCACTCCATATTTAAGGCTAAATAATAGGAAGAAAGTGAGTAGTAGTACTTTTAGGTTCCTTGGGTTCAGTAAGATATTCTTGCCAAAGCTATACTACTGTTCGACAGGTGCACTTGCCTCTATCGTTGTCATAGTTAGTCTATAGGTTTGATTATCCTTTATACATTTTAAAACTAGACTGTTTTACAGCGATCAAGTTTTTGGCGCCGTTGCCGGTGAATTCTAAAATATTACGAAAGCTCTATTTTTATTACTTTAGCCATTATTTCTAATTTTTATTTTTATTAAATTTCTAATTTTACTAATCCTCTTTCTTTATTAAACTTGCAAGGTACCTCTAGTTTATGACTAGAAGAAACCCTAGAAGGCCATTAGAATACGACAGTGATTTTAAAGCTACCGCTCGCAGAAATCGTAGAGAAACTAGACAAGCTCTAGACTACCAAAGAGAAGAACAACAAAACAGATCCAATCCTATGGAAGGGATGGCCGAAAATAATCCACCTGATGCACAAGATCAGAATGCTCCGCGTACTATGTATGATTATGCTAAACCTAATTTGACAGGAGCAGAATCTAGTATTGTTAGGCCTACTATAGCTGCTAATAATTTTGAATTAAAACCTAACACAATACAAATGATTCAACAGTTTGTTCAATTTGATGGATTGCAGGACGAAGATCCAAATACTCATATAGCTAATTTCTTAGAGTTCTGTGATACTTTCAAAATAAATGGCGTTTCTGATGATGCCATACGTCTTTGGTTATTTCCTTTTTTCATTAAGGAATAAAGCAAAGCAATGGTTAAACTCGTTACCACGAGGGTCAATCACCACATGGGACCAAATGACCGAAAAATTTCTTTTAAAGTATTTTCCACCAACCAAAACGGCCAAATTTAGGAATGACATATCTTCTTTTGTGTAGAATGATGCAAAAACATTATATGATGCATGCGAAAGATACAAGGATCTCCTAAGAAGATGCCCACACCACGGATTACCTTTGTGGCTTCAAGTCCAAACTTTCTACAATGGTGTGAATTCTTCAACAAGGCAAATGATTGATTCATCAGCCGGTGGAACTCTAAACAAAAAAAACTCCTGACGTGGCCTACGATTTTATTGAGGAGATGTCATTGAACACTTATCAATGGCAAATCACAAGGGCAAAGTCGACAAAATTAGCCGGAGTTTTCAACATAGACGCAGTGACAATGCTGTCAACACAGGTGGAGTTAATGAATAAAAAGCTTGATAATTTATGTTCTTCGCAAGTACATCCAATAATGCAATGCGAAGCAAGAAAGAATGTGGCAAATGTTGAGTACCCACCGTACCAACCAAGAGCAGAAAACGAGCAGACAAACTATATAGGTAGCAATTTCAGATCCAATAATAATCCTTATAGTAATACTTATAAACCAAGTTGGAGGAACCACCCGAATTTTTCGTGGGGAGGACAAGGAAATCAAGGAATTCAAAGGTAGCAACCTCCTCCAAATTATCAAAATCAGCCCTACCCACAAGAAAAAAAAATCAAGCCTTGAAGAGATGCTGACAAAATTCATGGCAGCCAAAGAATCTCGTCTTCAAAAGACTGATACAAACCTTGATGAACAACAGAAGTCGATGAAAGGACTCGAGAATCAAGTTGGAGAACTTACTAGGATAGTGGGACACCTCACAAATCTAATTTCTGAACGCCAACAAGGACATCTACCAAGTAACATAGAAATAAACCCCAAAGAGAAAATCCAAGCCATTACAACTCAAGAGGGTACAGAAGTAGATAGACCCACATCAGCACAAGAAAAGAAGGATAAGACCGAGGTAGCTCAAGAAAAGACAAAACCGGTAATCAAAGAATACCAACCTCGCATACCTTATCCAGGAGCATTGAAAAAAGAAGATTCAGAGGAACAATTCTGTACGTTTCTAAAACTCTTGAAGAAATTACATATTAACTTACCCCTTCTTGAAGCTCTTTTTCAGATGCTCGATGCAAGGAAATTCTTAAGCAAACTCTTGACAAACAAACGCAAAATAGATGAAGAGCACCATGTGGAATTAAAAGCAACATGCTCAGCAATGCTACAGAACAGGCTACCACAAAAACTAAAAGATCCAGGGAGTTTTACGATTCCATGCTTAATTGGTAGTTTGACTATTGATAATGCCTTAGCTGATTTAGGGGCAAGTATAAATGTTATGCCTTATGCACTGTTTAAACGACTAGGTCTAGGGAAGCCCAAACAAACTAGGATGAGTATTCAACTAGCTGATAAAACTGTTAGAATCCCTAAGGGCATTATTGAAGATGTTTTAGTCAAAATCGATAAATTTGTTTTCCCAGTAGATTTTGTTGTTTTAGACATGGATGAGGAAAATTCAATCCCTTTAATTTTAGGAAGCCCTTTTCTTGCAACTGCCAAGACTAAAATTGATGTTGCCACAGGAGAACTCATACTTCGTATAGGAGATGAATCAGTCAATCTTCAAGCTCTCGACTCAGCCAGAACCACAAAAGATGAAGGTAAGAAAGTCATTTCAATAGATAATCAAATTATTCAACCTCCATCGTAGGAAACATCACGACGCATCAAAACTAAGCCAACACAGAAGCATACGATCAAAAATTTAAAAGAGCAGAAGATATACACCAAAGAAAAGCTGGATCCATACAAAGTAAAACCTAAGGAACCACCAGAAGAGCTCATAGGAACATCCAATCACTTTAAAATAGGAGACCAGGTGCTGTTAGACAAAGCCGGTCTTTACATCACTTCAACAGACTTGAGGGCAAAGGGAGAAATTCTTCCCAAGGTACACAAGATCTTCCCCCATAACACAGTCAAGGTAAGTAACCCAACATTTGATAAATTCAAGGTAAATGCTTCTCGACTCCAACTTTTTCATGAAAATAAAATCGCAAGCATGAGGGAAGTTATTCAAACCTTTAAACCTCCTTGAAATTTTCAAACATGAGGACAGTCTAGCTTAAGACTATAAACGAGCGCTTCTCGGGAGGCAACCCGAACATTAACACTATTTATTTTCAAATTTTTTTTCAATTTCTTTTCTTTCCATCTTTCTTTCCTAAGTATTTAGTTGGAAACTAACACAAAAAGTATAGATTTCCTGACCACACGGCCTTACATGCGGTCATGCCTGTGGCCATGTGGACCACCGAAACCACCACACTGACAGGAGCAGGGCAGTGCAAGTCAGTCCAACCACTCCCCGACGTCACGAGCCCAACAACCCTAAAGCACGGGTATCGACAAGAACAGCATGGGTGTGCCTATAAACCATGTGAAGCTAGTGACTTTCTCGAAACGGGCGTGGCTGACTAAGAAACGAACGTGTAAGAAGCAACATGCCATTAGCCACGACTGTGCTAGGTAGCCGTGTGAATAGACACACCCTCGGCACACGGGCATGGGAACAAGCCAGATTTGAAATTTTATTTAAATCCCCACAGCCTTCCCTTCTTTTCCACATTCCTTCTTCCTTCTCTTCTTTCAAATTTTTCTTCCTATTCATAGAAAAGATCCAAGACACTTGAGCAACACAAAGATCATGCCAAAGAAACATAAGCATCATCTCCTTAGAGGAGATCTCAACATGAGTTCATGCTGGCAGCTTCACTTAATTGACATGCCAAGGGTCTCGAAAACCTTTTTGGTTCTATTTTTCTTTTCTCGTCTCCTTTATTTTCCTTATCTATACTTCTTTTCTGCTTAATTTAATTTATTTCATAGTAGTTTCATGGTTTTAGGATCTAAAGGCTACTAGGGAATCACACACCACAGCCTTCAAGATCTCTTGGCTATATCTTCACCGACTACCCAATTTTTTCATCTAGCAAATTGCTTCTCGGTAGCCACTCCACTGGGCCCATAGAAAATACCATCACCGCCACCAAAGATGCCCGGGATCATCCAAATTTCAGGGAGTATTACTTTCCTCACTTATCTTTTTGATTTGGCACATAAATTTCATTATCTATCTTTGTACATTGAGGACAATGTACATCTTAAGTGTGGGGGTAATAGTGCCTAACTTTTTGCATAATTCTCAAAACCCTGAAATTAGTCTTGATCTTAAGTATTTTTCTCATATTATTAATTAGGATGAAATTTCTATGATTTATGATTTTTATTGATATGTTTTAGAACAAATCATAGTTAATTGTGCATTGATGATTAAATTTGAAGAATACTAGAGAATCAAGCATGATAAGTCTATTTTTCAAAAATAAAAATTGATAGGTTGTTGAACTAAATATGTTGAAATTTGAAATCTATAGGGATTGATGTCAAAAACACCCTTAATTTTTGTGAGATATTGAGCCTTATAGAGCATATATTATTTTTCATGCTCACTTTTATTGATATTGAGTGTGTCAACTTTGAACTGTTATTCTAGAACTTGCCTCGTTAATGCATGTCGAGACCACAATAATGATTTGATATACTGAGATGATAAAGGCACCTAGATTTTAACCCGATTCACTCCACTAAAAAGCCTACCCATACAAATTAACCCCTAGTGAATCCTATTAAATCCTAACAACCTTTTTATTGACTCACCCAATAATATTAACCAATAATCCCTTTGTATTTGTTATCAACATTCCTTTTTACTACCCCTCTATCGAGAATTGACTTGATCAATTGCCAAATTAGGTTATTTCAATTATCAAAGTCCCTTCTATTAAGTTTTTCTTAGTTTTTTCTTTAAAAAAAATCCAAGTTTATTCAATAAAAGAGCTTAGAGCAATTAAACTCCAATTATTGAAGAAAAAGATCGTATTAAAGTGTTATCAAATTTTAAAGTGAAGAAAATACTCTTTATTATAGAGTAATTATCAATAGTGGTATTATTACTTTTCATTCGATGTAAATATTCATATTTAGTTCATTATTTTTTAGATTAGGTAATTAGTCAATTCAATCTCGATTTTATCCCTTTAATTCAGCCTTTATCCACACCTTTTAACCCAAGCCCCGTTACAACCCTAATAAAGACCTTTTGATTTGTTTATCATCTCATATAGAGTGGTGGAGATTTGATTTTCAGGCAAGCCTATGGGATTAACTTTCCAGGTTTGACTTTTGAGCGCTTTTTCTTGAGTCTTAAACACTTGAGTGCTTTGAGTGAATTTTTAGTGAGAATGTCAATCCTTGTCGGTTTTGAATCAAAGGTAATTATTTAAATAAGGGGAGACACCTATGTTTTCATGCTACAAAATCATGACTTATCTCGTTTGAATCTTTAGGGCACTTCGAGCTAAATGATCCATGTATAAATTATCTATGAATTATGATGAGGCATTGTCAATGGGAATTATGAATTTTGGAAAGTTTTTTTTAATTGTAAGTTGAGAATTTTGCTTGAGGACAAGCAAAAGCCTAAGTGTGGGGGTATTTGATAAACAGTAAAAGTAACATATTTTAATCCCACATTTAGTATGCTTTTGGATGAATTTATCCTTTATTTATGTAAAAAGGTGCTCTTAATCTTTTCTTTTCATGTCTTATACTCAGGAAAGTACCTAAGGATAAAAAAGAACGTAAAACGGGCTTAAAACTAACCAAATTGGGCCAACCCAAGAAGTCGGCACGGCCTGGACTTCATGCCACATGGCCGTGCCCCAATATTTAAATTACACACGATCACACCCTGATTTACATGAGTGTGCCTCGTCGACAAAAAGCCCAACACGGCCTGACCCCGATGTACACAGCCGTGCCCTAATTGACAGACCCGAAGCATGACCCGAACCTCAACTAGCACGGCCGTGCCTCAATCAACAAAATCAAGACATGGGTTGGACCACGACTTACACGGGCGTGCCTTGACCGTGCCCCTGTCATAGGAAAGAGCAATTTCATTCGGGAAAGGATACTTGGAGGCAAAGAAACACATTCTAAAGCCTACTCAAACACCCCATTAGGAATTAGACTTAAATTAGGATACTTAGGGGCCAAGTAAGGCATCACAAAGTCTATATAAACACCTTAGGAGGCAACTTGGAAGGGAGTTTGGCAGAAGCCGAAACAAAGCGTCAGGTTTTAGTAGAGTTTTCTGCCAGAGCTTTACTCATTTAGGGAATTTGTAATATCCGAGATCTAGGGGTTAGGCATTTTTAACTTAATTGTATGTGGTAGCGTGCCTATGTGTGGTTTGAGTGTGTTTTGGGAGTTTTGGGAATTTTAGAATGTAGGAGAATGCCTTAGAAAAATATTAGATTTTTAATTCTTAAAAAGGGAGCTAGTCAAGATAGGCCTTAAGAAAATTTGTTGGAGGATTTCATCATAAGAATTTAGTTGGCAAAGGGGTAAGGAGGCGCCACTTAGGGCCTTGGAAAGTGACGCCACAAGTAGTGTGAGGGGGGCTTAGGTTCGAATCCCATGGATAGACTTAAGGTGACTATTATTTTGCATTTGTATGGCATGTGTTGGTCAAACTTTAATTAAGGTAAGGTTGGACTTTATCTTTTATGGATAGTAGACTAAGGGAATAAGGTAAGTGTTAACTTAAGGTATGGAATCAAGAAAATTTGGTATGATAAGGGGACATAAGGCATGAATCAAAGGCTTTGTGGATAGAATTGCTTGATGTTGGGGATAGAATTTCTTAAACTTTGGGAAAGTAGATGATTACAAGGCATGTATCAAGGTGGATGTTTTGGAAATTATTTCATGGCCATTTTGACCATGAATGTGGACGGCATTATGGACAAGGGGGTGGCCGGATTTTGTTGTTGATTTTGGTAAGGATGAGTGGTTGGGTGTATTTCCCATTTGGTCATTTTTTGTACTTCCAAAACACCTTTTCTTTTTGTAGCTGATTTTACATAGCGAGGTTTAGGCATTTCCTTGTGTGATTTCTTTTCCCGAAAGCTTTTGTGTTCTTTTTCTTTTTGAGACCGTAAACCAAGTAAGTGACCTCTTGTGCACCTCTTTCTCTTTTGATCATCTTTCTCCTCTCTTTATTTTGTTTAGGCTGAACCTCTCATCCCTTTTATTTCACCTTTGCTGCAACTTCTAAGCCTCACACTCTCCCTCTCTATTCTTTTGTTAAGAGCCGAACCACTCCATCATTCACTTCTTTTCATAGTTCTTTCAAAAGCTGAATCCCCTGTCTTGTGGCCATAGCCGATTGCATCTCCACGCCTGCCGATTTATTCATTAGACCAAAAGCCTATCATCTTTCTCATCTGAATCGATTTCTCCACTTCAGGTTCTTCTCGTCGATTTCTTGGAGTTTAGTGACCATTTGCATTTTGGTCATTACTTTTTCGGTAAGAATCTCTTCTAGGCTGATTCCTTTTCCTCTTTCTTTTTCTGACAGTTGAAAAGTAAAACTCTAATCTCTTCTAATCTCTTTGGCCGAAACCATGAAGGAAAGTTTTGGGATTTCTTTTGTAGCCAACGTGAAGAAGCATTAAAGGATTCTTTTGGGTTTGATTACTCAAGGTAAGGGTATAGTGTTCGGCCAAAGGCCACTCTCATGAGTTCTATGTTAGAGCCAAATCTAACATAGTTGTGTAGGAGGGAATTCATCAAATCGCAAGGTGCAAATTGTTTAGGCTTTGGGTTTGGATTTAGTCGATCGTCTTAGAAAAAGGTGTGTAGTTATCGACCGATCTCCTATTGTTTGGATTTGTTGTTATGTATATATATACGTATAAGATGTGTATGATAGCCGAAAATAATGGCTGAGATGGTGGCTACCCATAGTGGGTATTTGGTTAACTAGATCAGTTTTATGATATTATTTTACCATGGCATATGTGTGGAATTGTGGTAAGCATGTGATGTACGCTCATTGGAATTTTACTATTATTTGCCCATGATACTGACATATGCATAGGGATTGGGATGTGATTATTGAAGGACAGGGTGTACATTTATGTACGTGGTTTAGAGATGGCTACGAGCCTCACGTGGATTGATGATCGGCTCTGTGCCTCATCGTGGTTGGTATCGACTTTGTGCCATATCGTGGTTGGTGATGGCTATGTGCCTCATCGTGATTTGATGTTAGCTACGAGCTACATCGTGGATTGACGTTGACTGAGGTTGCGTTGTGGATTATATTGTGATTTATTTCACGTGGACTAGTGGCTTGACCACTTGGTGGATGGCATTGCTTGCCAAATTGGTGTGTAGAGGTTGGAGGGTTGATTTAGTAATCCCCTGGTGTGTGGTGGCTGGATACGGGGGTGTGTAGAGGATGGACCCTAGGCTGGGTTAGGTGCATTTTGCATTATTATTTGATATGTGGATTGGTGTGGTTTGGGCTAAGCCCATGTGTGGAAATCTGTGGACTAATTACACACTAAGTCGGTTTGACTCACCCAATTTTTTTACCAAACAATGCAGGTGATACATGATTCTTGGACCGTGCTGGAGCGGATACGAGGTGGCCATGCAGAAGATATTTTTTAATTATTTTATGCACTTTATATTTTCAGTATTTTGAGTAAATATTTATTGTAATAAGGGCCACTTAAAGTATTTGGGGACTTTTATTGTGTTCGAGTTGGATTGATGATCGAGATGATATTTGGAATGTTTTATTTTAGAAAGCGATTTACATCATCAAAACTTATATTAAAGTTTTAATTCGGAAATTTGTAACAACATAATTTTACTTAGAATTTTAAATATACAATGTTTTTATAAATGACAGAAAATTTTTATGTTTTCACCCTTATGACAAATTCTTTTCAAACTTTTTCCTTAGTAGCATTCTAGATTCGGCCGTAGCGTTTGGGCCGAGTTTGGGGTGTTACAATTTGGTATCAGAGCCAGGTTCAAAACTCGACTTTGAGGGTTTTGGGTCCAAAAACATTTTTCAAAGATGGGCTTTTCAAAAACATAGCCTTTCATGAACTATTTCAGGTTTATTCTGGCATGGCACCTGTATCTCCGGCTCAAAGTCCACGAGGTAAGTACCCCTAACTATTGAAGTGACTGGTATGTGAAACTTTATGGGCATTACGGGATCGTAGATTAGTAGATTAGGAGCTGTTGAACCCTAGGACTAGTTTACTCCAACACAAGATACATAATACTTAAGTGCAACCAAACAAACACGTGAGTAAGTCACGGGTTAGGGTGTGGCAACAATTGTGCGCATGTCAGGATTGGATTCGATAAGAGCTTGGTATTTAAGCAAGTCCTAGTGACTCACCTCCTCTTCACTCGAATCCTATCTCAAAGTGCGAGCGGCGGTTCACCCTAACCAAGAGGACTTATTCACCGGCTAAACCCGATAATTAAAACCGAAAGGACAACTACACTTGTTTTGTAAAAATTACCTCGATTGAATACAAACCTTAGTTTTGTAAAAACTACACTATTTTGACTAAAATATCCTGGTTTGGAAAATTTACTAAATTACCCCTGATTTACAAAATTACCAAAATAACCCCGATTTCTGGAATTTCCAAAAATTCCTTTGATTTGGAAAAATTTTCAAAATAACCCTGAAATTTGTAAATTCTGGAATGCCTTTGATTTGTAAAGATTTTCGAATTAATCCCGATTTATTACTAAAATACTCCTGCAGGATGAGTTACGAAAATACCTCTGGGTTGGGAACAGACAAAATGCCCAAAGTAGTGTAGTGGATGTTATGGATGAATGGATGTGACTCTCTAAATTAGAGTAGTAAACTTGAGATGAAAACTTTGGTTGATCAAAAGAATTACTACTAAAAACTTCTTTACATAAAATTGTTCGCGGATAATCAGTGGAACAAAATACTAATGCATAAAATTTCTTAAATCAGATTAAATCGCGATGTTAGACATGAGTTCTAGGGGACGTGGTCGCAATACTCATGGGCGTGGTAGAGGCAGGATGGCAGTGTCGGAAGCAGTAAGATTATAGTGATAGGTGAACAGAGGAATTACTTATCCAACGTAGTGTTTGCTCGTAAGGCAGTGAAGATGGTGAGGAAGGGTTCCAAGATTTAGTAGAAAGTCTATTAGTTTTATTAAGATCAGAGTGCGTAGCAAGAGCGTAGTGTGGTGAGTTAGGATGTAATACTGTTAGTTAGTTGGTAATTTCAAGGCCGAAATTATTTTTAAGGGGGTAGAATTGTAATATCTGAGATCTAGGGGTTAGGCATTTTTAACTTAATTATATGTGGTAGTGTGCCTATGTGTGGTTTGAGTGTGTTTTAGGAGTTTTGGGAATTTTAGAATGTAGGAAAATGCCTTAGAAAAATATTAGATTTTTAATTCTTAAAAAGGAAGCTAGTCAAGATAGGCCTTAAGAAAATTTGTTGGAGGATTTAATCACAAGAATTCAGTTGGCAAAGTGATAAGGAGGCGCCACTTAGGGCATTGGAAAGTGACGCCACAACTAGTGTGAGGGGGACTTAGGTTCGAATCCCATGGATAGACTTAAGGTGACTTTTATTTTGCATTTGTATGGCATGTGTTGGTCAAACTTTAATTAAGGTAAGGTTGGACTTTATCTTTTATGGATAGTAGACTAAGGGAATAAGGTAAGTGTTAACTTAAGGTATGGAATCAAGAAAATTTGGTATGATAAGGGGACATAAGGCATGAATCAAGGGCTTTGTGGATAGAATTGCTTGATGTTGGGGATAAAATTTCTTAAACTTTGGGAAAGTAGAGGATTACAAGGCATGTATCAAGGTGGATGTTTTGGAAATTATTTCATGGCCATTTTGACCATGAATGTGGACGACATTATGGACAAGGGGGTGGGCGAATTTTGTTGTTGATTTTGGTAAGGATGAGTGGTTGGGTGTATTCCCCATTTGGTCATTTTTTGTACTTCCAAAACACCTTTTATTTTGTAGCTGATTTTGCATAGGGAGGTTTAGGCATTTCCTTGTGTGATTTCTTTTCCCGAAAGCTTTTGTGTTCTTTTTCTTTTTGAGACTGTAAACCAAGTAAGTGACCTCTTGTGCACCTCTTTCTCTTTTGATCATCTTTCTCCTCTCTTTATTTTGTTTAGGCCAAACCTCTCATCCCTTTTATTTCACCTTTGTCACAACTTCTAAGCCTCACACTCTCCCTCTCTATTCTTTTGTTAAGAGCCGAACCACTCCATCATTCACTTCTTCTTTTCATAGTTCTTTCAAAAGCCGAATCCCCTATCTTGTGGCTATAGCCGATTGCATCTCTACCCCTGTCGATTTATTCATTAGACCAAAAGCCTATCATCTTTCTCATCTGAACTGATTTCTCCACTTCAGGTTCTTCTTGTCGATTTCTTGGAGTTTAGTGACCATTTGCATTTTGGTCATTACTTTTTCGGTAAGAATCTCTTCTAGGCTGATTCCTTTTCCTCTTTCTTTTTCTGACAGTTGAAAAGTAAAACTCTAATCTCTTCTAATCTCTTTGGCTGAAACCATGAAGGAAAGTTTTGGGATTTCTTTTGTAGCCAACGTGAAGAAGCATTAAAGGATTCTTTTGGGTTTGATTACTCAAGGTAAGGGTATAGTGTTCAGCCAAAGGCCGCTCTCATGAGTTCTATGTTAGAGCCGAATCTAACATAGTTGTGTAGGAGGGAATTCATCAAATCGTAAGGTGCAAATCGTTTAGGCTTTGGGTTTCGGGATTTAGTCGACTGTGCCAAAAAAGGTGTGTAGTTATCGCACTGATCTCCTGTTGTTTGGATTTGTTGTTATGTGTATATATATATGTATAAGATGTGTATGATAGCGTAAATAATGGTGAGATGGTGGCTACCCATAATGAGTATTGGTTAACTGTGTCGGCTTTTATGATATTATTTTACCATGGTATATGTGTGGAATTGTGGTAAGCATGTGATGTATGCTCATTGGAATTTTACTATTATTTGGCCATGATCTTGACATATGCATAGGGATTGGGATATGATTATTGAAGGACGTGGTGTACATTTATGTACGTGGTTTAGTGATGGCTACGAGCCTCACGTGGATTGATGATCGGTTACGTGCCTCATCGTGGTTGGTATCGGCTTTGTGCCATATCGTGGTTGGTGATGGCTATGTGCCTCATCGTGATTTGATGTTAGCTACGAGCTACATCGTGGATTGACGTTGTTGAGGTCGCATTGTGGATTATCTTGTGATTTATTTCACGAGACCGTTGGCTTGACCACTTAGTGGATGGCATTGCTTGCCAAATTGGTGTGTAGAGGTTGGAGGTTGATTTAGTAATCCCCGGTGTGTGGTTTCGGATACGAGGGGTGTGTAGAGGATGGACCCTAGGTGGGTTGGGTGCATTTTGCATTATTATTTGATATGTGGATTGGTGTGGTTTGGGCTAAGCCCATGTGTGGAAATCGTGGACTAATTACACATCGAGTCGATTTGACTCACCCAATTTTTTTACCAAACAATGCAGTGATACATGATTCTTGGACCCAATGGAGCGGATACTGAGGTGGCCATGCGTAAGATGTTTTTCATTATTTTATGCACTTTATGTTTTCAGTATTTTGAGTAAATATTTATTGTAATAAGGGCCACTTAAAGTATTTGGGGACTTTTATTGTGTTCGAGCTGGATTGACGATCGAGATGATATTTGGAATGTTTTATTTTAGAAAGCGATTTATATCATCAAAACTTATATTAAAGTTTTAATTCAGAAATTTGTAACAACATAATTTTACTTAGAATTTTAAATATACAATGTTTTTATAAATGACAGAAAATTTTATGTTTTCACACTTATGACAAATTCTTTTCAAACTTTTTCCTCAGTAGCATTCTAGATTCAGCCGTAGCATTTGGGTCGGGTTTGGGGTGTTCAGAATTACTCAAAGATAGCCAGTTGATCCATCTCGAAGAGTCAGAATTCTACTCAAGACGGAGGATCTCTCCTTCAATTCTTTTAGGGAATTTTAGGGATTTCTTATGTTTTGATTTATCTTTTCTCTTGAGATGTTTTCTTATTTTATTATGAACTAGATCCTTCAGATACCTAAGGGGGATGAAACCTATGCTGGATTTTGCTAATTGATCTATTGGTTTATATGATAAATATTTAGTTTGTTTTTAATTATGTTGCT
Organism: Gossypium rotundifolium; assembly: GCA_025506655.1. Lineage (NCBI taxonomy): Eukaryota > Viridiplantae > Streptophyta > Magnoliopsida > Malvales > Malvaceae > Gossypium > Gossypium rotundifolium. The sequence goes on along the minus strand of CP106729.1, from coordinate 94,038,772 downwards.
CAATTTCATCTGATGTACTTAGGTGGAGGAGGAATAGACCCTGCCTAATAGTAGATCTAGCATAATTAAGCGTAGTTGATCGGGCGCCTAGAGATAGGGTTACGAGATTTTGCCAGATTAGGGTGAAACCTAATATGGGAGTCCATTGATCGATTTACTGCTTCCTTAGGGGGTTATTAAAAGAGAACTAGAGTTCCACTAATTAACCTAAGGTTAGATGTTATTCGCTTCGAGAGAAGGTTTAATATAGGTTAGGGAGTCTCACGGATTAAGCTAAGTAAAAGAAATCATATGAATTGAAAGTTAGATAATAAGTGAAGTCATAGGTGGATTCTTCTCGAGGGTATCGTTTTTATCAACTGAGTTTTCCAAAGTCTTTTCCCAGTTTATTCTTTTGTCTTTGCATTTAGTTTAAGTATTTCATTAGTCTTAGATAAGTTAATTAATCACTCCATATTTAAGGCTAAATAATAGGAAGAAAGTGAGAAGTAGTACTTTTAGGTTCCTTGGGTTCGATAAGATATTCTTGCCAAAGCTATACTACTATTCGACAGGTGCACTTGCCTCTATCGTTGTCATATTTAGTCTACAGGTTTGATTATCCTTTATACATTTTAAAACTAGACTGTTTTGCAGCGATCAAGGGTCTATTTTGCAAAATGGTTAAGAGTCTAGAGTTTTTCCATGTGAATAATTATGTTGGTTGCTGCATTTTTATGAAAGAAAATAGTCTTAGTTGTTAGATAAACAACATTTGTGAAAGGTGTTTCCATGAAAACACCTTAAAGGACTTTTTTGTAAAGGTTGTATAATAAAGGGTAAGTATGTAAAATAATGGGTTTTGATGGTTGCCATAAGAGAAATAAATTTTCACCTAGGCTCGTTAAAGAAAGAAATTTGATTAGAAGTGATTTTTGAGCCTAGGGGTAAAATGGTAATTTTGTGAAGTCTAAGGGTAAAATAGTGATTTTCCCAAAATATGATTATTGAAATACATGTGTTAATGTGATTATTAAATGAGCTAATTTGTTACTATATAGATCAAGAGGAACGAAGGATTAACCTTAACTGAAGAAAAGCAAGGTATTGAATTAAATTGATAAGTGACCTATTTTGAAACCGAGGTAAGTTTGTATATGATAAATTCAACATTCATGATATTATAACGATGCATGATATTCTATGAAATTGAGTAATGGTGTTGAATGAGGAAGATGATGAAAGTTGAGATGTTAAAGTCTCTGTTGGATTATAAAAAAATGTGTGAATGCTATCATCGAGACATGAGATGGATAAGGTCTCGTGTAATACCATGTTTGGGACATGGCCTCGGCACCGAGTTAAGATCCTGTATAAGACCATATCTATGATATGGCATCGGCATTGAATAAGAAAAATTGTATAAGACCATATCCGGGATATGGCATCAATAATTGATAAGAGATCCCGTATAAGACCATATTTGGGATATGGCATCGGCACTCAGATGTGTCCCCATGTAAGACCACATCTGGGATGTGGCATTGGCCTCGTGTTTATGTTAATGACAATGAATATGCATCTTTGAGTATCCCTAATGAATTAGTGGGATAAATAGATAAGCTTGGAAATAGAAATGAAATTAGTACTAAATTATGTGATCGAGTGAATATAGGTACCCATGAGTAATTCATGAGGAATGTTTACGATTTGTGGCATGGTATGTATTAGATAAGAACATGTACGAGTAAGTTATGGCAAAGTTTTAAGACTTTGTGTGGTTATCTAATGTCATGAATGGATGACATAATGAGCTTTATATTGCTATTTATTTTCATGCAAACTTACTAAGCTTTATGCTTACCCCTCTCCTTTCCCTTTTCCTTGTAGTATTTTCAAGATAACTCAAGGACCGTGGGATGTCAGAGTTCGAAATCACACTATCGACAGCTCTTTGGTATAACAAAGTTAGATTTGTTTTGAGTATGGCATGTGTAGGACTTGGTCATTTTGTTATGTCATATTTGTTTGCCAAAATGTTGGCTATTTATGTTATCAAATTCATTTTGTAAGTGGCCATTGGAATTGGGCCAATACTTGACAAGTTTATACATATTCAATAACGATGAAATTCATAAAGTGTATGCTTGTGTGGATGCCTTGATTTTGAGTTCTTAGAAGTGTCTTATAGTCATAATGTATGTTGAATAAAATTGGTATAAGTATGGTTTCCTTGTAGGGTGGCATTTGCCTTGCTAGATAGACTTACAAAAGTCCACACGGGTAGACACACAGTTGTGTGTCTAAACCGTTTGTGACACACTATCAGCCTCATGGGTATGTGACTAGGCCGTGTGTCCCCTGCCGTGTGTCTCAGCCGTGTGGAAGGCACGGCCATAGACATGGGTGTGTGCCCAGGCCATGTGAAGTCTACACCTAAATTTGGAATTTAATTCGCCACACGATTGAAGGGCATGGGCGTGTGACTGGCCGTGTGATGCAAGCCAGTGTCGACCGTGGGCCAGACACACGGGCGTGTGACAGGCCATGTGATACAAGTCAGTGTTGACCACGGGTGTGGAACACGGGCGTGTGATATGTCACACGGCGTGTCCCTCCTTCCACAAAGGGCATGTGGCCTTGTTTTAAGTAGAAGTTTTCTAAGTGTGCAAAAGTTTCCGGTTAAATTTCGGAACCCTCCGTGTGCATGTTTATGGCCTCATAGGCCCGTAATAAGGATGTTATGCATATGTACGAAAAGTATTAAGTTGGAAATGAAATTTTAAAGCCCAAAGTTGTATGTTCAAGCAAGTGAAGTCCGGTAATACCTCGTACTTGGTTCCGGAGTCAGATACGGGTAAGGGATGTTACAGGAACAGTGGTTTCGAGACCACAAATTTGACGAAGAAATTTTTTTATTTTTATTATATTTTTATCGTCTACAGTTTTATGGAATGATTTTGTGAAAATTTCATTCGAAAATTTTGATGTTTGGGCACTCAATTTAGTTAAAGGGATTAAATTGTAAAAAGTGCAAAATTTGAGTTCTATATGTTAAAGGTGTCCAATTGCTATGAGATCTTTAATTAGAGGTCCTTAAATAGTAATTAGACTATTATACTTCATAATGGACAAAAATGGACATGGTTAGGTGAATTTCAAAAGTTTTGCATTAAGGGCATTTTGGTAAACTAGTAATTAAATGAATTAATAAGTAAAATAAAAATGAAATTTTGTCCATCTTTTTCCTCCCTGGGCTGAAACTTTGAAGAGAACCATAGCTAGGGTTTGTCAAGCTTTCAACCTCGATTGTAAGTCCATTCTTGCCCAGTTTTTAATGCTCTTTACATTTTTAAGTCGTTGTAACCCGATCTATCTATTTCTACCACTAATTTAAGAAATGATGAAGGTCTAGGGTTTGAACCATATTAGACATGGGTGTATTTTGATGTATGATGGTAGAAAATGCATGTTTGTTGTTTGTTAAACGACTTTTGTAAAGTGATTTTCGGTAAAAATGACAAATAGGGACTTAGTTGTAAAAGTTTATAAAATGAGTAGAAAAATGTTAATAAGTGAGAAATGTGGGTTGTTATGAGTATGAAAATGGTTCAAATAGGCTTGGGTTTTTAAGAAATTGAATGAAATTCATTTTACGAGCCTAGGGACTAATGTGTAAAATGTCAAAAGTTTAGGGGAAAAAATGTAATTTTCCATAATGTGACTTTTGGGCTGAAATGAATAATGTCATGATTAAATGAGATAAATTTTGTATTATAGATCAAGAAAAATGAAGTTCGGGGGAAAACCAAAGTGTTTGACGATTAGGTCCATTTTCGAAATTTTTGTACCGAGGTAAATTCGTACGTTAATAATGCAATGCTATATTTGTATTTTAATGTTTTGATATTGCATGGATTGTTGATTCTATGAGAATATTCGACAAAGTTTCGACAAGCGAGAAAATGCCGGTTGAACCTGAAGAATAGATTAGGATACAAGTGACATGTCACTAGGAATCCATGTGATTATGTGATTTATGTGTCCCGGGTGCTAGTCTCGTACGACCTACTGGTGACTGAGTATACTGGCATATGTTGCAGATACTTGATAGCTTGTGTGAGCAGCACCGAGTAGCTATGTCTTGATTGATAACTTGTGTGAGTAGGCCCGAGGATAGCTCGAGAGTGAGCCTGTATGTGTTATGAGATTGGTGGTAGCTTTGGATACATATGTGGCACTTATGTGCATAGTTTTCTGTGTATCCGATAGTATACCAAGTGGTTCAACGGGTATGTCAACGATGAGAAAGTATGTGATTATGTTACGAGTTGGTACAGGTATGTACAAAAATCTCAATAGAAATGGATTCGGTATATGATGAACTATTGATAAGAATGTGATTGAGTAAGTCGTGCTTATGAAGCTTAAATGATAATTATGTTAATATATGTTAAGATATTTATATGACTAATGTATGAATAATGTTTTGTATTATTTGCATATGGACTTACTAAGCTATATAGCTTACCCCCTTTTCTTTCCCTTATCTTATAATATTCCCAAGCCAACTCGAGATCGGAGATCGTCAGAGATTCGGATCACACTATCAAACCCTCTCATTTTGGGTATTGATGATCTTAGTATTTTAAAAGTATGGCATGTATAAGGACTTAGTCCTTTTGTTATATGTGTCATTATGATTATAGCCAATATGTTGGCTTGTACTTGTCAAAGGCTTGTTTTGATATTTGGCCATGTAGATTGGCTTATTTGGGCTAAAATTGTTGTAAGCCTAAGTATATTTATATATGTGCCAATGTCCTTGGTGATATGGTCTTGGTATGCTTGGTGAATGATGGAAGTGTGATTTATGACATGAATTTGAAATGTTTGACAATGTGGTCTATTGAAGAGATGATAAAGTGGTGTACAATTAGGTATCTTGAAAGAAGACAAATGTGGCTTAATAATTGTTGTGTGTATGGTAGATGTTGATTTGTGTTGTCATGTGTTGGTCATAACTGTGGGTGTTTTGGGTTGCCTAAGTATGTTATTTTTTGTTCCTTTGAATTGGTGTAAGTGTATGTGTGAATAAGGGTGGCAAATAGCTTGGTAAATAGCCTTTATTTTGTTCACACGGGTAGACACAGGGGCGTGTGTCTGGGCCGTGTGTGACACACGGTCTACCCCACGGGCATGTGTTCTGGCTGTGTGTCCCCTGGACCTTAAATTTGAGAAATAGAATGTCCAGAATTGAGCACACGGTTTGAAGCACGGGTGTGTCCCAGGGTCACACGGGGTGTCCCTTGGACCATACGGGCGTGTGTACCCTGCAGTTAGCAAAAAATTTCTAAGTTTTATGAAAATTCCCTGAGTTCTCGGTTCAGTCCCAAACCACTTCTAAAGTATGTTTTGGGCCTCGTAGGCTCATATTAGAGACTTTATGATTGAATACAAATGTTTTTAAATTGGACGCAAATTTATGACTCGAATTTGTGTGAATTCTTGTGTTGTAAGTTTGGTAATGCCTCGTACCCTGTTCTGGCGTTGAATACAGGTAAGGGTTATATTTCTCTTCTGATTCAATCGTGTTTTTCACATTATTTATTCAATTGAGATTGATATTATGAGTAACATGATTGACCAAATCCTTTAGGAGAGATTAACGAGTGGATGGGATGTGATTAATTGGATTAAAGGTTTCTTGAAAGGATTAGTTGGTATAAATACGTGTTCTTAAACCTTAGGCTTGACAACCCTAGGAAGTCATCACAGGTTAGACGAGATTAGAAGATAAGTCAAATAAAGTAAATCGTAGTTTATCTTGGTTGAGAAAGTGAGGTTGGGAGATAAGTGAGTATCAACCAATCGATTAATTAGTTCGAGGCAAAAAGGTATAAGTGGTTAATTGATAGCTAATCCACCTTAAACCCTAATATAAAGTTAACTATAAACCCTGAAGCGAGTTAATCTTCTTGATTGGTTTCTTGATTTTAGTCGTTTGTTAATTTTCTTGTTTATTTATATTAGTTATTTAAATTCTTTCATTAATCTATTTTATTATTTGTCGTAATATATGAATTAATTACTACTACTTAGACTTATTATTGTAAAAAAGTTTTTATAGATTTACTTCATCCTCCCTTGGGTACGATTCTCAAAATACTTCCAAGTATTTCGTTGTAAACAATACTATATTACAATTTGACTCGTGCAAAGTGAGTGTGAGCTCACTTCGAATCAGAAATTTTTTTCATAAATTACTAGTGAGACAATTTCACAATTTCTCTAAGCTTAATCACTTTAATGTTAAATTAATATAATACTTATCAAGATAAATATTAGATTAAAGTTAATATTAAATCTATTAAATTAATAAAATATTTATCTATAAGATAAATATTAAATCTATTAAAATAATATTATTTTTGGAATATTTAATTTGAAATCAAATTATTCGGTAGACTCCCAGTAGGAGTGTGATTCTTCCACTCCTCAACTGTCGAAGGACCAGGCGTCAGCCACTGGAATGCCACTGTCGTCGCCATCTGCACCGTCGTGTTCAGTGGTACCATTGCAGGTTCGACACCCTCATGGAAGCTCGAGCCAATTCGGTCTAAGCCAATGACAACCTGAGCGGTCTGATCTTGCCATCGACTGGACTGTCGACCCGGTTTCACATACTAGGCCCAATTTGACCAATTTTTAGGTCTCTGTCTTGGATTTGGGTTCTCGAGCCCAATTTTCGATCTTAGGTCCAATTTTCAAGTTCAATTACCATTAGAAAAATTGTCTGACTTGAAAATACATTTCTAAAAATATCATATTTATTTTAATTAATTTAATTAGTTTAATATTACTTGATGAAAATTAATTTTCCCAAAAATCACTTAAAATTTCCAAAATTAAATTTTCAAAAAAATTTCTTTAATCAAATTCTATAGTTAAACAATTCTCACGACCGCCTAATTAAATTTCACATCGAATAAATCGACTCAATTAAATTATTTCCAAAGCCATAGAATTTTCTTTTGATTCAAATGCAGTCTGATCGAGCTTTTGTTGAGCTAGCGAAGAGACCAATCATACATATACAATTAGGCTCTAGTAGTTACAATTATGTCGAGAAGTATCGTTTCGATAATTCACAATTTACTAAAAACAGTTAATAAAATAATAAGAAGTATGTTTTAAAATGTCTATACACTGGTTGTAAAGTTTTTTTCTAAGTATTTATGTGCTGTAATATTCGATATCCAGATCTGGTGTTCTGAGTCGGGGAGAGGGTGTTATAGATATAACATTGTATATTTTAATGTGTACGGGATCAAACGAAGGGAGCATTCTTCCGACATTTAATAACAATGCTATGTAAGTAAGTAGGAGTCCTCATGAAACCAATGGAAAGATGGATGAACCCTCTAAAAAAATTAATAGGGGATAGGAAGAATTTAAAACCCTAGGCTTAACGACCTTAGGAAGTCATATGTAAAGCCCTCCACCTGACCCAATGAACCAGATCTGAGTATTGGGTGTTACGCCCTATGACAGATGTATCTTAAAATTTTAGTTCATGTACTAGTTCTATTTATGAATACGACTAAACCTGTTGTGGACGTACATTGTATAGGTTACATATACAATTCAAAATAAAATTTTTGTATTCTCTATTTTATCTCTCATATTACTATGTACATATTGGAAATCTACTTAATAAAATTATGCTTAGACTTAAGCACACCACTTAACTTCCTTTGTATGCATAACAGCCCATCGCGCCACTTCTTTTTTGGCGTGGCCGTGGAATCATCCCTCGGCTCATACTCCTTTATAACATGAAATAGGAAATACTTTAGTAAGTTCATAAGAACTTAGTGAGATAATCCTTAAATACTTGTTTCATTATATTTGGTGTGATAGATGTTTCACATCTCTTTCATGTGTCCTTTGACTTTTCTTATTCCATCTAGCGGATACGTCACTAAGACTTCCCTTTTAACAAACTTTTCCTTTCATACTCATAAAGCCTTCACTCTATTAGGTTCCAAATTTGAGGTCCAAACTCGAATTACTGTTTCTTTCCTTTGAGCGTACTATACTTAGAATCTCTTTACTTTCTAAATCTCTTTTGAAATCTTATATTTGCATAGTCCTTAATCATTTCATTTACCTCATTTACAGACTTAAAATCTTATTTCATACTTACTGACTTTTCCAATAACTTCAAGTGAGATCCACTATGCCCATTACTAAACACAGAGTTTGCCCAGATCTTTCTTACTTCAAGATGCCATCTATACTTGGCCATAACACATATCCTGGATTCGCCACCTACTTTGGTGTGCTCTAGATTCACTATTCTTTTCTTGTTATTATGCGGGGTTCGCCATTTCATTTACATACGGTGTCTTTTCTTTAAGAGTTTACCATAGGTTCTCTTCTCTTCTTTCAGAGTCTGTAACAAAGGAGTTCTTTTTCAGAGATAGCCTCAACGGCTTCCTTAAGCAAAAATTGCCACAAAGGTGTCTTTTTCATTAAGTACTCACCACAAAGGCTTTCCACTCAAATCCTCTCCACAGAGGTTTCTTTTAGGAGGTTTACCACGAAGGCTTACCTTTCTAGAGTTTTGCCATAAAGGTCATCCTTTAACGGGTTCGCCACAAAGGCTTACCTTTCTAGAATTTTATCAAAAAGGCATTATTTACATCCAGTAATCATCACAAAGGCTTTCTTGTCTAGAGTTATGCCACAAAGGCATTCCTTTAATAGAGATCACCACAAAGGCTTTTCCTTTCCTGGTGATTTAGGTGGTAGGGATTTTCCTAGACTCACACTTAGTGACGTTTTTCCATCACCGTCATGGGACACACAAAGAACCTTATTATGTAATAACCTTCCTTAATTTTCCATATGATGTCATAACCCACCAATTACAGTCTTACATGATATAGTCTTCTTTCCATATGATGTCATAACCCACCAGTTACGGTCTTACATAATATGGTCTTCTTTTCATATAATGCCATAAACCATCAGTTACGATATTACATGATATGGTTTTATTTCCATTTGATGCCATAACCAACCAGTTACGATCTTACACGATATGGTTTTTTCCATATGATGCTGTAACACCCCAAACCCGACCTAGACGTTACGACTGGATCTGGTATGTCACATGGAAGGTTGTTTAAAACTACGCGTTTGATAAAACTTCGTAATCTCTTTGAAACTTTGAGTTTCGGTGTTTGTTTATGAAAACCCGTTTATTTAATATCTATCTTGGAAAAGTGGTGATTGATTTGGAAAAACTGCTTTAATTAGTAAATTCGAGTTGGAATTGTTGGAAAATCTTATTTATAACAGAAAAACTGCTTCAGTGAATTTCGAACATATGATCCTTTGAAAACTGTTTCAATGCTTCTAAAAATCCAGTGCATAATCGATTATAATTTGAAAACCGTTCGTTAACACTTTTGGAAAACCACATGTCTTAAAGTTTTAGGAAAAATCTCATATTGAACATTTAATGATACGCAAAATCCAAATTAAAGTTAATAACCAAATGAAACATTAATGGCCTTATTACAGAACATAAAATCCCAAATTTAAAATAAAAATTTAAAGCAAAACAGAATTTACTAAGGAATGACGTATGGCCACCACGGAGTCCACCTCGGCTCCAAATCCTCAAAGCTAGGAATTACCTGCAAAATTAAGCAGAAGGGTGAGTTACTAGAACTCAATGTGTAAATCCCCAAAATGAATACTAACTGGGCTTGAGCCCAAGCAGATACAAATTGGGCCTTAGCCCTTACGAAATCAAACTGGGCGAAGCCCATACGGAAACGAACTGTGCATTAGCCCTTTTTACAGGGTAAATCAGATAAGTGCATGCGCAACCCAACCCAACCTAGAATCCATTCGCTACACACCACTCGTTTCAACCATAACACACCGATGGGGATTTCTACAATCAACCCTCATCCGCTACACACCATGATGGCAGTCACGTTGCTCATCCTGAAATTGTGGCAGTGCCACCGAAATAATGTGACAGAGTCACCGAAATGCACTTCCCCTTTCATCAATATCATATCCCTTTCCCATGCAACATGTCATCGCATCATAATGTGATGGATGCAAACATATATAAAAGTATGTCAGATAATCAGAACACACCTCTAATTATCCTAACTTACCCATAATAGTATAGCCATGAATTTCTTACTTGGTATATCTCCAACAATATCCATTAGGATATTTTAACTGCATTCTCATTATGGTTATTTCGTCTTAAGCCAACACATAATACAACACAATAAAAAAGAAACTAAGGTGTGAGATTTACACACCTGATTACGCGAAGAACTATACACTCTTGATCGTCGTCACCCTTACTTTCACGAACAACTACAATCTTCTATTCAGATCCGATGTCGCCTCTCTCCCACAACCCGCCGGAAAATCCTACATTGCTAACACCGCACACCGTTTGAACTTAGGAGCGGAGACTGTGAGTCCACTCCCTTTGGCCTCCTTAGATCGACTAGCACTCGCATCCATGCAGAGAGTTCAATCAGTAAGATACCACAATGAAATCAGCGATTGGCTAACAAAGAGGTTTGGTTATGGCAGAGTACAAGGAAAAGAGACCAATCGAATAGAACTAGAGAGAAACTCCTCACCTTGATAAACGAGGAATTGCACCACCTCAGATTCAGTTACAGGATGTTCGACCTATCAAACGAGAGTCTATCACGAATCACAGAAAGAGCAAGGTCACAACGTGATGGAGTAAGCAGTTACGAAAGAGAGGAACCAAATTTTGTTAGATGATGAAGAAGATGAGTGTTCGGCTTCTTTAGGAGAAATAATAGAATTGAAAAGAATAATAAATAATAAAAAGAAGGGACAATACCTTGAACAGAGAGAAGCCGAATGGAACCCAAGGCAAATTCGGCACTGGCAGAAATAATAGAAGCAAATCTAAGTTTGACGATGAAGGCTTAAAGAAACGAAACACCAATGTTGAGGCAAAGCACTACTTCATATTTGAAGAAAAGTAAAGGTTCGACTATGATGAACACCCAAGAAAGAAGTCGATTAGAATGGGGTAGCAAGGGGGTTCGGTTATGCTGATGAAATTAAATTGTAAGAGATGAGCAAAAGAGATTCGGCTTAAGGGAAAAATGGAAAAGCAATGAAGAAAAAAAAAAGTTTCAGCTATGGAGATTATAAGAGGAAGAGATGAGAGGAGAAAAGATAGAAATGGACTTAGGCAATAATAAAAGAAAATGGTGTGAAAAGGATTAGAAAAGCAACTAAAAATTCGGCAAGAAAGATTGCAACAGGTGAACCCGAAATGCTCAAGAGAACAAAAATGCACAAATTTGAAAGGAAAGAAAAAGAACAGCTAAAAGCACCTAATGGGAATTTTCGACACTCTCCCTACACACTATGACCGAATATACTAAGATGGAAATGCCTAAGAACTAAAGCGAATTCAGCACTCACCCACAGTAGCTAAAAATCGAATATGCTCCCCCTTAGCACCACCCCACTTTCAGCCAAACACTTCCACACACCCACTCCCACGATTCTCTCCCCCTTTACCTCCCCAATTAACTCTCCATCCATCGTTTGAAAACCTCCAACTACTTTGACCCATTCAAACTCCCCAAACTCCTCCCCTCTATCCATTTGAATCCTTTGACTTATTCTTCCCTCTCTCCTCCAGAGTCCCCAGTAACTCCACCTCTACACCACCTTGGCACAAAAATAATACTCCAAAATGCAGCTTGTGGGATTCGAACACCACTCCCCCCTTCCATGCTCCTTTGTGATGCCAAAACCACTCCACCAATAGCTCCTTTTGTGTCATCAAACACAAATAATTATCCTTAAGGCCTGCTTCCACTAGCTCTCTCCCCTTATGCCCAAAAAGCAAAATTTTACCAAAGCTCTGGCTCGAACCCGAGCCTCTCCAGGGCCCCAAAACACCCCTAAATAGTAAGTTAAGCTAGCCAACCCATAGCATAGTAGAAAATGTAAAACCCCTAAATCTAGGATGTTACAGATGCCATAACCTACCAGTTATGTTCTTAGACGATATGGTCCTTAATGCCATGGCGATGAATTTGTCCTTTTAGAGATTCGTGTTTTTAGTCCCAGTAGACCCCTTTGACGACTCAAGAGATGAGACACAAACTTTTCATACTTAGACCCATCTTTCATGATCAAATCTTGTCTTGACTCACTCATAACAGACACATCAAGACCTTTTAGACACATTAACACATTCCCATTATTCAAACAGAAGTATACTTAAACTTAAAATATTCTTGTTTCATGCTTTGACCACGGGACTTAATGTTATCCATGTAACACCCTTAACCTGACCCAATCTATTGGATCCAAATCTCGAGTATTACATCCTTCTTACATATGTAACTTAAAATTATCTTTCTTTCTTTTATTCATCTAAGTAAAAGTCTGTCTTATGGAGGTACATTGTAAAGTTATATATACATTTCAGAATAATAAAATTGGGGAATTCTCTATTCTATCTCTTAAACTACTGTGTACATATTGGTTTTCTACTTATTGACTTGTGGGTAGACTTTAGCTCGCCATTTATCTTCCTCTGTATGTATAACCACGCAATGCACCAGTCCCTTGGCGTAGCCCTGGCATTTTCCCTAAACATGAAGTTCTTTAGATCCTGAAACAGAAAAGAAATTTTGTAAGCTCATAAGAACTTAGTGAGCCTAAACCTTAAGTACCTGATTCATCACATCAAAGCATAGTAAAATGTTTCACACATTCACCATGTGTCCTTGACTTTCTCTATTCCCTTTGGTAGGTACTACACTACCATCTTTCCTTGAACAGGTTGTAGTTACTCCTTCTTACCTATGGCCTATGCCTTTCTTTCCATGTTTCCCGTAACTTATTTACTTTCCTTATTAGCTAAGCCTTAGTCACTTTCTTCGCCTTATTAACTTACAAATCTTATTTACTACTCACTGATCCTATGATTACCTTCGGCGCAGTAGACTACGCCCATTACTTAACTCGGAGTTCGCTCAATTCTTCCTTACTTTTAGAGTACCTTCTATATTTCTCTTTAATACATGTCTTTGCATTGCCACATAATCTGGCACACATTAGCCTTACTTTTCAGTCCTTATGACTATACAGATTTCGCCATTCACTTACATACAAATCCTTTCTTTCAACATTCCTTAGGTACTTAGTTCTTTCAACATGTCCATTCATCATCTCATATACTTACCTTAACTTCAGAGTATTGCCACAAAGACATTCCTTTAACATTCAGAACTCGTCACAAACACTTTCCCTTCAAAGTATTGCCACAAAGGCATTCCTTTAACATTCAATACTCGCCACATAGACTTTTCTTTCAGAGTATTACCGTAAAGACATTCTTTTAACATTCAGTACTTGCCATAAAGGCTTTCCCTTTAGAGTATTGAAAACAAAGGCTTCCTTTAACAGAGATTGCCACAAAGGCTTCCTTTAACAAAGATCACCACAAAGGCTTCCATTAATAGAGATAGCCACAAAGGCTTTCTTTTAACAGAGATCGCCACAAAGGCTTCTATTAACAGAGATAGCCAAAAAGGCTTCCTTAGATTACGCCACAAAGACGTCTCTTTATAGATTACCACAAATGTATTCCTTATCAGAGATTTACCACAAAGGCATTCCTTTAACAAAATAGCCACAAAAACTCACTTTTATAGAAAATGGTGTTTTTGAAGATAGGGATTCACCTAAACTCACTATTGTGATGTTTGCCCCCCACCATCTAGTACTCACCCAACAGTCCTTTACATATTCCAAATGATGTCATGGCCCAACCATGGTCTTACACTATATAGTATTCAGAGTGCCATAGCCATGGACTTGTCCTTATCAGAGATTCATGTTTTTAGTCACAATAGGCCACTTTAGCCTAAGTTTTGTGTTTTTAATCTCGATAGACCCCTTTAGATGACTTCGAAGACAGACACATTCTCATCATGCAAACTCATACATAGCAGACTTATTCCTTTTAGACTTCTTCATGATAGAAGCATTCATGCTTACAGATGCAATGCACTTCACATCAGACTCATTCAAATCATGACTAACTTATGACAGGCATGTTCATTCTTTCAGACATATATGCATGCATATCGTTCCTTTCCTTCTTTAGAATCATAGAGTCATGCTTTACTAGTTTCGATTTCATGCTTTAGTCACTTAGCATAGAAATATCTAAACTAGAAAAATACATGTAAAAGTAAGTCTTAGAGACTCACCTTATAACCTCAAAGGAAACTTAAAATTCAAATCTAGCCCTTTCTTCTTGAAATCAACCGCTTGAACTCCAAATCCTTTAATCAGCTTGATCCTAAGGCTTCCTCACCTCAGTAAATAGAGACATTGTTAGAATTTATTCGGGTAACCTTTATCATCACTTTAAATCCCGAACGTAACACTAAGCCTTATTTTTTCAAGTACACTTACATATATGTATTCCTTTAACAAGCAGAACCTCAGAACGTACCACAATGGTAGGAAAATCACTAGCAGAAATTGGGGTTTCAGACTCATCTATTGGGAGGTGGCTTACTTAGTAGAAAAATAGAATTCCAAACTTGTCTTTTTGGGAGGCATCCCCCATATACTTAGGCCCCTCCATCCTTAAGAAGGGAGGACCCTCCTTAACTTAACCTAAGTGTCCTTTTAAATTAACCCAAGTCTTCATGAAAACTTGGTGAACGTTACGTCAAGACAAAGTTGCTTATCAAAATCTACCACGCCTAAGAAACTTTCTTGATACTCCTTTAGCCTTAGGCTCTTCTGGTTCACATTTGGTTAGTTCCTGACCAGCTTTCCTTACAAATCAACTGATACAAGACCTCATTGGTAGCTAGAGGTATTATGCCTTCTTGTGTGGCCTCATACTTCATAACCATCCTTTTTGTTTCACTTATCATTTTAATTTGACTAGGAATCCTTGTCTACTTATTTCCATATCAGAGTTTGCCTATTCTATACGCCAAAAATACATTTAGGTGACTACTACTACTTAGTCAAATATTCCTTCCTATGATTCCTTAATTGTTCCTATTATAGAGGTTCGTATAAATGGAACATTCTTGGTTCACATATTCTATCTACCAATATGGGCCTTTTTTAGCAAACTCTTCTTCGCCTAATTTATAGACTTATACACTCTTACCATTATTCTTTGAATCATCATACTTAACTTAGCCATAAGTTTCGTTACTTCAAAATACGCCAAACTAAGGCATCTTAAATGTGCTCGGAAAGCAACTTATACTTAATCCAATAGTAACGTTGGAAACTTAAAACTATCCCCTTAAGCTTTATTCCTATGGATTATATTTAAAACTTTCAAGGCTTCTCCCAACTGTGTACTTGTGAACTTCTGTTTCTTAAATGAATCCATCACTTTACTTATTCATTCCAAAATTCTTACTTCTAAAACAACACTCGAATACTAAGGCTTTGTCGGGCGAAATGTTACAATCCATACATGCAAGTTCATAGATCTTATGTTCCTCATCAGATTCATCACATCCTATTTTACTAGTTTCAATCTCATGCTTTGGTTATTTAACATTAAAGTTTCTAGACAAGCATAATACACATGCAATAGTCAATCTAGGGACTCACTTGATAGACCCATCATAAATTGACATTGTTCAAGGCTCAACACTCGATTAATACTGACACCTAAATTATTTCACATCTCATCACATATTTCCAGACATACCCATACAACCCTACTTTAAGTGTAGGATCCACTATCAGAAACAAATATCATGCTCAACAAACATTCATACCTTGATAAATGTAATTCATCATCACAAATACCCATGCACTGGGGCTCGTCTAACCTTTCATCAAATTACAAGTCCAAGTTATACCCCTTTTCGACCAAACCTTAATTCCATACTCATCATTCTACTTTTCATTCATGAATTTCTGCACATAATAACTTTATTCTTACACAATTCCATTATGTTTTACGTGTTTAAACAAAACTCAAATTTTTTTCACTAATTAACCATCTATACCCATAGTTCACATTTCATAGTATAAATTCCAAAGAACACATACATAGTCATGATTAAATGTCACAACATTTATGCACAATGCATCACAAACTAGACTAATCATATTCTTTATCCAATATTCTTACTATCCTTAACGATCATCCATACATTCACTCATTATTTTCAAAACACAGATTATAAATAACTTATCCTAAATATTCATAGGAACCCATATAAGAGAACTCATATTTGACCAGGCTACTTATTTCTTCTCTTAATCTTAACTCTACACCCATTTAGTCACAAATTTAGAATCCCAATGCTTCATACCCAACACAGATACCATCAATTTTAGATAGATATATTTTAGTTTGAACAAAATATATACAAGCATTACTGAAGAAACTCACTCGATCCTCACCTAAAGTAGCTGGCACACCAATCCAACCATGTAACACCCTCAACCCAACTTGATTTGCCAGATCCAAATCTCAAGTGTTACATAACTTGAAATTTTATTTTATTCATTATTGTAAATGTCTTTATTAGTGTAACAGAATTTCTTATTGGTGTATATTTACATTTCGCCTATGTACAAACTATTATCTATGGCTAATACAAAGTTTCTTATAAAAACACAATGTGTGGTTATTATTTCGACTAAATAAAACTTCATACACTCCTACTTTATCTCTTAGTTTACAGATATACTTTTGGGTACTACTTAATAAACTTCAGCACAAACTCTGGCACGCCATTTAACTTCCTCTGTATGCATAATAGCCCAGCAGTAGAGCTCCGACATTGTCTCTCGGTGCATATTCCGTTACAGACCTAAAAATAGAAACAACTTTTGTAAGTTCATAAGAACTTAGTGAGCTAAACCTTAGAATATTATTTTTCATTCATTCTACGTTGAATATGTTATTTTTCACATCCATGGTATATTTCTTAACCTTTCTTCCTTCTTTGGCGGGTACAATACTGATACTACCATCTTTCTTTCTCCAGAACCATTTTCCCTTCTCTTGAGCATACTATACTTAACATTTTATTACTTTCTATATCCTTACTTAAATCATATCTTTACGTAATCCTTAACCTCTTCATTTACCTTATTATCAGACTTAATATCTTATTCCATAATCCATAACTATGCCCAATACTTAACTCAGAATTCATTTAGATTTTCCTTACCTTAATGATCTCTCTATATATACTTTACACATAACTTTGCCTCACCATAAACTCTAGTATACACTGTAATTTCCATTCATTCCTTCTAACTATACAAGATTTTCTATTCATTCGATTTTCGCCCAAAGGCGTTGTCTTCAGATGATCATCACGAGATTTGTTCTTTAAATTTCACCATGAAGGCATTCCTTTCCAAAGACAGCCACAGAGACTTTCCTTTTTCTCGCCATGAAGGTGTCCTTTTAATAGAGTTTTTCAGAAGACATTCATTTAACTAAGATAGCCACAAAGACATCCTTTTAACACAGATCACCACAAAGGCTTCCTATAGCAGAGATTAGCCACAAAGGTTTCCTTTAACAGAGATTAGCCACAAAGGCTTCCTTTAACATAGATTATTCTCAAAGGCTTCCATTAGCAAAGATTAGAGAAAAAGGCTTCCTTTAACAGAGATTAGCAATAAAGGCTTTCTTTAATAGAGATTAGCAACAAAGGCTTCCTTTAATAGAGATTTCCCACAAAGGCTTCAATTTAACAGAGATAGCCACAAAGGCTTTTATTTAACAGAGATAGCCACAAAGGCTTCTAATTAACAAAGATCTCCAAAAAGGCTTCCATTTAACAGAGATCACCACAAAGGCTTTCATTTAACAGAGATTGCAACAAAGGCTTCCATTTAATAGAGATAGCCACAAAGGCTTCCTTAGATTTCGCCACAAAGGTGTCTCTTTACAGATTATGTAATATCCAGGAATTGGGGCTTGTGCATTTTTGCTTAATTGCATGTGCTAGTGTGCCTATGTGTATTATGAATGAATCTTATGAATTTTGTGAACTCTAAAGTGTAGTGAATGCCTTAGAAATTATTCGAGTTTAAGTTTTAAAAGGGGAAGCTGGGTTGAGGAGGCCTTAAGGGAATTTGTGAGGGAATTTAGACACAAAGATGGCCTTGGAAAAGTGGCAAGGGACGCCACCTAAGGTGCTATGAAGTTGCGGCAAAGAAAACTTTAGGAGGGAGGAGGTTCGAGATGTAGAAGTTACATTAGGGGCTTTTATTTTTGCGTCAAGGAGGGGAGGAAGAGTTGGACGGCTTGGGACTTTGAAGGATGAAGATAAGCCTTGTTTTTCTTTTAAAATTCAGCTAAGAAGAGTAGGATAAATGTGGATTTATTTTATTTATTTTGAATGTGTGTTAAAAAGATAAAATAGGAGAGAATTTTAATAGGAGAGAATTTTGGGATTTGATAAGGGACATAGTAGTGGCCGAATGAGGGGCTCCTTGTGTTGGTATATTCGATCATATGTAGGGGGATAAGTGCTGAATTTTATTTGTTTCTTCTCTAGTGCTTCTTGCCGAAATTTGTAGTCAAGAAAAATCCTCTCCTTTTCTCATTTATTTTTCTAAGGCCGAAACTCCCTCATCACTCACCATTGCTGAATTTTTTCTCACTTCCTCTCCTATTCTTCTTTGTTGTCTTATAATTTCAACTCCATACCTACCCTTTTGAAAGCCAAATATTTCACCATCATTTGAGAGGTTAGCCGAACCTTGCAGCCTCTTTTTCCTCTTTTCGTTGCTTGGAACTTTAAAGAAACACCATAGCCGACTCCATCTTGAGCCATAGCTGAATCTCAAGGGGACCCTATTCTCCTTTTTCTGTCGCAAGTCTTAAAAGCCGAGACCTTTTTTTTCTCTTCAAGCAACGATAGTGGTAAGTATTTCGTTAGAAATCGGTTTTGTATTCTTTCATTTAGTGTGCTGAAATCAAGTGTTTGGCCTTGATTTCTATGGATGGTTGAATGTCCATTAAGCCTTAACATATGTTCTTTTGGTGTTAGTCGAAGGAAGGAAGCATTAAGGAGTTTTCGGGACTTACAGTGATCAAGGTAAGCAGTTTTTGATATTCGGCCAAGGGCCATTATCTTAGATTATTGTTATAGCCGACTCTAACAATGGTTAAGCAGGGATTTTGGCAACATCAGGAACAAGTAGTGGTTTTTGGGATTTAAGATCCACAAGGTAAGTGAACCTGAACAATTGGCCAAGGCCATATTTAGGAATTCCAATCTGTTTCTTGTTTGTTTAAAAGTCAAAACTAACCAAGTCAAGTGATTGAGTGTTAGCCGATTGCAAAAGACTACAAAGTTTTCGGGATTTGATTAGTAGTCAAATCGACAGCAAGCTAAGAAGTTGGTTGCATTAATCCTTCGGGATTTGGCTATTTAGCCGAATGGCTCTTTGCTAACATGTTTAGGGTTGGCCGAATGTAGGAACTAAGGATCTAGGACGCTAGATCGGGATTTTTAGGATTTCTGTAAATTCGCTAAGTAAATCAGGTGTGTACCCCACACTAGCTCTTAATAGATTTAAGGCATCAATTTAATAATGTGTTTATAATAATGTGACCTATGGCTAACCATGCAATGGTACAAGGTAACCAGGTACGTTTACCCACTCCTACTATGAGTATGATATGATCTGTTATGGCATATATGTCAAACTATAAGAATGTGAATAAGAATATGACATGGTTAATGCATAATTGTATGACACGGGGCATATGGGTGATATGTAAAGGGGAAGTGATCTGGTGGTATTATACCACAATATCTGAATGTGGTGACTTATGTCACGAAATCTGAATGTGGTGACTTATGTCACAAAATAATTATCTGGTGGCTATGCCACAATATTTATAAGGGCGATGAGCATGTCGTCTGCAGTGACTACCTTCGATGATGTGTAGCGGATGGAGGGTCAACTTAGTAGTCCCCACGGTGTGATGGTTGGTACGGGTGATGTGTAGCGGATGGTTATCTAGGTTTGGGTTTGGGTTTACATCATTGATTATATATGTTTACTATGTATGATTTGACATGCCTAAATTGATTGAGAATTGTGTTGGTTGTTACAGACTGAGTCTGTTTGACTCACCCCGTTGTGGGATATTTTTCAAGTGACACACAATAATAGACCGGGTCGGTAGGAGCTCAATGGTGGCCATGCTTAGCTCAGAGACTATTTTATTTTTATTAGTTTTTAATATTTAAGTTTTGAACTATTTCGAGTTTTGTTCGATGTAATAAGGCCATAAGTATTAAACAGTTTATGCATGCACTTTAATTATTTTAGTATGATACTATTTTTTTTTTATTAACTTAAAGTTAAAGTCAATTTTTCTTAAATATAAATATTAAATGTTTTGACACCTAATCAACACCGTTTTTAATTTTGAACCCAACTCAAATCAATGGTTCTTCAAAAACACACAAGATTTTGGCAAAGTCCAAATAAGTTTTGAATGGTTTCTCTAGAAGCATACCAGATTTGGTCAGGGCTTGTGGGCTGGGTTTGGGTGTTTCAGATTACCACAAAGGTATTCCATATCAGAGATCTGCCACAAAGGCATTCCTTTACAGAAACAACCAAAAAGATTCACTTTTATGGAAAATGGTATTTTTGACGATAGAGGTTCACCTAAACTCATAGTCATGAGGTTTTGCCTTCACCATTTGGTACTCACCCAACCATTATTTACACATTCTATATGATGTCATGGCCCAGTCATGGTCTTACATATGGTCTTCAAAGTGCTATGGATTTTTTCTTTTAGAGATTCATTTTTCTAGTCCTGACGGGCCCCTTTAGACGGCTCCGGAGATAGACACAGAAACTTTGTGCAGACTCATACTTGATAGACTCATCCACAAAAGACTTGTTCATATTCTCAATAAACATGTTAACCAACTTTACTCATTCAGATACCTTAACCATTGTCCACAGAGATCATACTCATATGAATTATCCATACAAGTTAATCAAACATACATTTTTCATAGAATCATCACATGATACATTCTTAGCACATTTTTACAGAAGGTACTTAGTATGCATAATACATTTGCAAGATTCCACTCGAGGACTCACTTTATAACCTGAAAGGCAGCTTAAACTTTAGATCTATACCTTTCTTCTCGGAATCAATCACTTGAGCTCCAGATCCTTCACTCAGCTAGATGCTACGACTTCCTAACCTTCTCCGGAGGTACAAACGTCTAGAGTATGAATACTACGATAAAAGATATGTATACGAGGTGACATCCACAAATATACGAGTCTAGTTGTAATATAGTTACAATAGAATAGGTGAGTACTCCGATGATCGTACCCAAGAGAGGCTAGTGCTAGATTAAATTTAACCTAAACACTAAAATATCTAAATAGTACTCTAAATTAGTTATAGTATGAAAACATAATAAAAGGAGTTTTTAAGAGAATAAAATATAATAAAGAACGAAATAAAAATCAAAAAAATTGAAAAGTAGAATTAATCAAATTTGATTATGGGTGATTAGTTCACTTCAGCAATTCCCATCAATTGTCACTTCAGGTTCGTCAACTAGTCACTATCTTCGAAGGATTTTCCAATCTTCCACTCAAATAACGAGTTGACAAAGACTACTTATTTTTTGACCTCATAGTCTAGTCCGACTTGGGGTAAAGGTGCTCATATATAGGCTATACCAATTGTGGGTAAATTCCAACCTTGATGACTTCTTGGGGTTGTTAGGCTTAGGGTTTTAAGTTCTTCCATTCCCAAATAGTTGATCTGTTGAGTAACCCTACAAAACTGTAACATCCTGATAATTAGGGGTTATGCATTTCTACTTAATTGAATGTTGTTGCATGCCTAAATATGATTGAGTGTGTTTTGGAAGTTTATTTTTGAACTTCAATATGTAAGTGAATGCTTAGAGAAATATTAAGTTTTTAATAAATAAGATGGAGCTAAGCAAGATAGGCTTTAAGAAATATTGACAAGAGGTTTAAAGCATAATAAGTCAATTGGCAAGGTGGTAAGGGCATGGATGAATGTTTGAGGAGAGGTTGAATCCCTAGCTAGCAAGTGGAAGGAATTTTATTTTATTTTTTTTGTTTTCTTTCCTATAGTGTCAGCCAAGATCATTCTAGAATGGATGGGCATCTTTTTATTTTTGGTTAGTAGACCATATGTAAAAGGCAAGCTAGAAGTTATGGCATGGAATCATGAGGTTAAGGTAAGATACAGGGACAAAAGGCTTGAAGAAAGGATGATGTTTTGGAAGCTTTTTCATGGTCATTTGACCATGAACCTAGTTGGCTTTAGGGGCTAAGGGAGAAGGCTTAATTGTGTTAGGAATCAAAGGATTGATGGGGAAGAAATAAGGAGGAAAAAGGGGATCATGTTGGCATAGGTTGGCCGAATTTTGCATAGGCATTAGGGGTGTATGTTGGCCAAAAATTTTAACCAAATTGTTCATCTTTTCCCTTTTCTCAAAGCCTTGTTTCTTAGCCAATTGCATAATACACCAAAAGAGAACTTTTTCTTTTCTTTTAGCCATTTGGTACTTTACCATTATGGTTTCTTTTCTCCTTGTAACCGAAAATACAAATAATCAATGACCATTTTCTTCTTTTTTTCCTCATTGCCGAAAACACCAAAGAGATTTTGAAGACAATTTTCCTCTCTTTTCTCCCTCTCTAGTGTCGAATCATATAGCATCAAAAGACATTCTTATTTTTTTTTCCCTTTTCTCTTTCTTTCTCTTTTCATTTTCTTTCTTCTTTACTTTCAACCGAAACCACCTTCTACCAAAACCAAAATCAACATTCTTTTCTTCTCTTTTGTCAAACCGAATCATCTTCTATTTTCATCTTAATCTTTCTTTTCTTTTATTGGAAACCCGAAACCACCATAGCCAAAACACCATATTTTTTTCTCTTCTTTTTGTTCAAGGTCGAATCTTCAAGTGGTCAAGTAAGAATTTTTGTAAGTGTTTTCATTATTTCTTTTAGAATAGCCGATTTAGAAACTTAATTCTCTCATTCTTTTTCTCCTAGGCCAAAACTTTGGAAGGGATTGTTAAGGATCCTTTTTGAAACCAACATTTAAGGAGAGATCTTTCGAAATCATCCAAGGTAAAGATTATCACTGTCGGTTATATCAATTATTTTAGATAGATTATTAATCAACTTTATTTTAGGGGTAATTTTGAGGCTGACAAGATAGGTTCGAAAAGAGCAGTACGGAGTGTTTGGAAGAGAGGAGGCTCTGTTATACCCTCAAACTTCAAAAGAAGGACTGTATCGGCGATAAGAGATTTTCCACCGGGTTGTGGACCCTCTGCTAACGAAGATCATTTATTTGAAGTCGTGCGTACAATCGAACCACTTTTCGTTAGTGGGTTGTCATCGGGTTTTGATCCATCTAACGGAGAAAAACCACAAATAACGGTTGTTCGAGAATCCGAGGGTAAGGATTTAGATCTCTCATCAATAGTATAGATTATAAGTATTAGTATGTACTAATCAAGTGTGATAATTAACTAGGTGTTGACGAGCGGGAAGGTATCATTCTCACAGTCATAAGATGTGTAACATTACACTAAAATCTCATAGATCTATATTAAATGTGATTTATATGAAAATATGTTTGATAATGATTGTGGATACCATTCAGGGGTATACGATATTCAGGTATGTTTACCCCAATATTTCGTTAATTTTGCTATATGCATAAATGTGAAATAAGTATGACTATATTATGATTTTGGGGTAAATGGCATGAAAACTGAATAATATGTATGTGCATGGGCATATGGGTAAAATTGATAAAGGGGAAGTATTCCGGTGGTTTTACAACATAATCCGGTGACTTCGGTCACATATTTGAATCCGGTGACTTCGGTCACATGTGTGAATCTGGTGACTTCGGTCACATATTTTGAATCTGGTGACTTCGGTCACATTTGTCTAGTGGCCTTGCCACAACATTATAAGGGCGATGTGCATGTTGACTGCAGCAACTGCCTTCGATGGTGTGTAGTGAATGGAGGGTCGATTCAGTAATCCCTACGGTGTGGTTGGTTGGTACGGGTGGTGTGTAGCAGATGGATATTTAGGTGGGCCGGGTTTG
This sequence comes from Gossypium rotundifolium, assembly GCA_025506655.1. Classification (NCBI taxonomy): domain Eukaryota; kingdom Viridiplantae; phylum Streptophyta; class Magnoliopsida; order Malvales; family Malvaceae; genus Gossypium; species Gossypium rotundifolium. The sequence continues at coordinate 94,014,540 of CP106729.1, read as the reverse complement.
CATTTCATTATATGTATATATCCATGTGATTTTAAATGATTATTATTTGATCTGCTATAAAAATGGGCTTATGGCTAAATATGACTTAAATGGGCCTATGACTATATGTGTTATTAATGGGCTTAAAGGCTATGATCAAATGGGCTTTTTAATGTATGTGTTACACATTGAGTTTATGACTCACCCCTTTTGTGGGATAATTTTTCAGATGACTCTTAGCGCGATGGATCGGGTCAGCGAGAACTACGTGGTGGGCAATGCTCAAACAAAGTATTTGGGAGATTTTCCAAATTAAACTTATTAAACTTATTTAGAATTTATTATGGGTTTTGCTATTTTTATGTAATAAGGCCACTATGAACTGTTTTTAATTTTTGTGTTTGGATTTATTTTTCTGCCATGAATAATTATTAATTAAATAACTAAATGGTTTTTGATAAATAATTTAAAATGTTTTGACACTAATATATATATATGTTTTAAAGGAATAAATAAATTTTTCATTAAATTTGGTTTTCTTTTAACTTATTAATTTCTCTTAAAAATAATGTTTTAAGAAGATACAAATTTACTTTACAATTTGATTTCAACTCGATCTTTAAGTTAACTGCTTTTATTCAAAATCATCAAGTTTTTCTTAAACAAAGCGAGAATTTGCTAAAGTTTTACTCGAGGAACATATCAAATCCGGTCAGGCTTTTTGGGCCGGGTTTGGGGTGTTTCAACTTGGTATCAGAGCCCAGTTTTAAACTCTCGGCCTTGGGTTGTGAAGCCCACAACATTTTCAAAATTAGGCCCAAATGACTTTTTTAAAATTTTCTTTAGTTAGAATGGTTTTATAGAAGCATGGCACCCAAATTCTTGACCCAGATCCATCAGGTAAGTACTTTTATTGGAAAAGTGATATGAATGTATGATAAGCCTAAGGAAACTATACTTTAGAGACATGGACCCTAGGTGTATGTGTACTACTACGGAAAAACCACTGAATATCTGTTGCATAAAACTTTCTTTTAATAAGAAGTGAAATGACTCTAATGCATAAGACTTTTTCGTAAAAACAGATAAGACGCGTAGTAGATATGAGTTCTAGGGGACGTGGTCGTCATGGATGCGGTAGAGGAAGAATGACTGTGTCGAAACCTGTTAGATCTGGTCAAGGTTCCAAAAATGAAGCTCCACCACCGACTGTTAGGGTGGAATTTTAAGAACAAAATGGAGGAGGTGACGCAGTATCACAAGCCGTGCTGCGAGTTTTGGAACGTGTAGCAGAAGCTAGTACGGGAAATGGGTCTCGAAAGTCAGTAGCTGAGAGACTAAGATCAAATGGAGCTGAGGTTTTTAGGGGAGTATCTGGAGTAGCTCCAAATGTAGCTGAATACTGGTTGGAGGCAGTCGAGAGGATCATGGACGATTTAGACTGCACTGCTGAAGAAAAGCTGAAAGGTGCTATTTCACTACTCCGTGATGAGGCCTACCAGTGGTGGCTCACTATCAAGGAGAGTACTCCTATGGATCTAGTGGATTGGGGGTATTTTAAAGTTAAGTTCGAAGGAAAATACATTGGAGCTAGTTACATCAACTCCCAAAGAAAGGCGTTTTTAAATTTAGTGCAAGGAAATAAGTCGATAGCTGAATATGAAGCAGAATTTTTGCGACTTAGCCGATATGCCAGAGGGATAGTGGCTACTGAATATGAACGGTGTGTCAGATTTGAGGATGGACTTAGAGATAAACTGCGAGTGATGATTGCTCCGCACCGGGAAAGAGATTTTGCAATCTTAGTAGAAAGGGAAAGAATAGCTGAAGAAGTTAAGCGGACTGAGAGACAGAACCGGGACAGAGGCCAGAATAAGAATAAGAGAAGCTTTGGGTATTCAGGGTCATCCGGGAATTTTCAAAAGAAACCAAGAAATGATGGGTCGCGAAGTCAGCAGACTGCTACGGGAGGACAACATCGTGCGTGTGCCCAATGTGGGAAGATACACCAAGGAGAATGTTGGAAAAAGACCGGGGGATGTTTCAAGTATGGGTCTAAAGATCATATGATCAAGGATTGCCCGATGAATTCAGATAAGAACCGCCCGGTAGTCGTGGTGTTAATCAGTGGCAGAGGTGAACAAAGAACCGATAAGGGCCGTGGTCCAAATGGAAGGGTAATGGTTACGGTAGAGGTCATGAAACTTTAGGCAGAGGCAAGTGGTAGCTCGAGGCGAGACGGCCAGTGTCCGTATATGCGGTTAAATCGTAGAGAAGACGGTGACACACCGATGTTATCACTGCATGCGTTTCTAATTCTGGGTTGCCCTTTATTGCTTTGATAGATATAGGGTCAACTCACTCTTACATCACTAGTGAAGTATCTGAAACTCTGTATGTGACTTCTGAGATAGTACCTAGGAAGATAACTGTACTTAGTCCTTTAGGACAGACAGTAGTAATAGATAAACTTTTTAAGGAAGTGCCTTTAGAAGTTCAAGGGATACAATTTTCGACTGATTTAATGGAGTTACCATTCGGAGAGTTTGACCTGATCTTAGGCATGGACTGGCTAGTAAAGTATCGTGAAAATGTGGATTGTGCTGCTAAGCGGATGTCCTTAAGAACTATTGATGACAAAGAAGTTGTAGTAATGGGCGAGAGATGGAACTACTTATCAAACGTAGTATCCGCTCTTAAGGCAGAAAAGATGGTTAGAAAGGGTTGTGTAGCCTTTCTGATGTTAGTGAGTGCCTTGGAGGCTAAGGAGGCAACTGTTAATAAAGTCAGGACAGTGAATGAATTTGTAGATATTTTTTCGGAAGAACTGCCAGTATTGCCTCCGGATCGTGAGGTAGAATTCGGGATTGACTTATTGCCTGGAACGGCGCCAGTTTCTATTGCTCCATATAGAATGGCACCGAAAGAGTTAGTTGAGCTTAAGGCTCAGATTCAAGAGTTGCTTGATTGTGGATTTATCCGACCTAGTGTGTCTCCATGGGGAGCATCGGTCCTATTTGTGAAGAAGAAGGACGGATCGATGAGGATGTGTATAGACTACCGACAGTTGAATAAGCTGACCATCAAGAACAAGTATCCTTTGCCAAGGATCGACGACTTGTTCGATCAACTTAAGGGAGCAGCGGTATTCTCAAAGATTGATCTAAGGTCGGGGTATCATCAGCTTAAAGTGAAAGAAGCGGATATCCATAAGACGGCTTTTCGAACTAGATATGGGCATTATGAATTTTGGTAATGCCATTCGGATTGACGAATGCCCCAGCTGCATTCATGGATATGATGAGCCAGATTTTCCAACCCCACTTGGATCAATTCGTCGTGGTATTCATAGACGACATCCTGGTGTATTCTAAGTCCGAAATGGAGCATGATAAGCATCTCCGGATTGTGTTGCAAGTTTTAAGGGAGAAGAAACTTTATGCCAAATTCAGGAAGTGTGAATTTTGGCTGAAAAAAGTTACATTTTTAGGCCATGTGGTGTCTGCGGAAGGGATAAGGGTGGATCCTCAGAAGATTAAGGCTGTACTAGATTGGAAACCACCCAAGTCCGTAACTGAGGTTCGCAGTTTCTTAGGATTAGCAGGTTATTATAGAAGATTTATTGAAGGATTTTCATCGATAGCTGCACCTTTAACGAAATTGTTGAGAAAGGAAGTACCTTTCGTGTGGGCTGATAAGCAGCAAGAGAGCTTTGAGAAGCTCAAGAGGGTTTTGACTGAAGCTTCGATTTTGATTCAGCCTGAGGTAGGGAAGGATTTCATCGCGTATTGTGACGCTTCTCACACGGGATTAGGATGTGTTCTGATGCAAGACGGGAAGGTAGTTGCGTATGCGTCTCGACAGTTAAGACCATACGAGATTAATTACCCGATGCATGATTTGGAGTTGGCAGCTGTAGTCTTCGCTCTTAAAGTTTGGAGAGATTATTTATACGGGGAAAAGTCAGTGATATACACGAACCACAAAAGTCTGAAATATCTACTGACTCAGAAAGAACTGAATTTGAGGCAACGAAGGTGGATAGTGTTGTTGAAAGACTACGACTGTTCTATTGAGTACCACCCGAGCAAGGCGAATGTGGTGGTAGACGCTCTAAGTCAGAAAGTGGTGTCAGATTTAAGGGCGATGTTTGCACATCTTAGTCTTTACGATGACGGAAGCTTGTTGGCAGAATTACAAGTTAAGCCGACATGGTTGAGTCAAGTGAAAGAGAGGCAGTTAGTAGACGAAGATCTGAGTGTAAAGCTTCGGCAGGTGCAGAGTGGGGAATTGGAAGATTATGGTATTAACAGTGATGCGGTATTGTGTTTCAAAGGTAAAGTCTGTATGCCGAGGGATCAGGAGTTGAGGCAAAAGATTCTTCAGGAGTCGCATGGTAGCCCCTATGCTATGCATCCTGGAGGAAGTAAGTTATACCGAGATTTGTGAGATCAATTTTGGTGGCCTGGTCTTAAACGAGAAGTTATGGAGTTTGTAGGAAAGTGCATAACGTGTCAACAAGTCAAGGCTAAACATCAAGTACCTTCGGGATTACTTTAGCCGATAAAGATTCCGCAGTGGAAGTGGGAGAGAATCACTATGGACTTTATTAGTGGGCTTCCTCTTACGCCTACTAAGAAAGACTCTGTATGAGTAATAGTGGACCAATTGACGAAATCTGCACATTTTATCCCAGTTCGGGTTGATTACTCTTTATAGAAATTGGCGAAGTTATATGTGGCTGAGATTATGAGATTGCATGGAGTGCCGGTTTGATTATTTCGGATAGAGATCAGAGGTTTACATCTCGGTTTTTGGAAAGCATTGCATCAGGCTTTGGGCACCAGATTGGACTTTAGTACGGCATTTCATCCACAGTCAGACGGCCAGTCTGAACGAGTAATCCAAATTTTAGAAGATATGTTAAGGGATGTGTGATAGATTTCGGGAAGTTGGGAAGAGTTCTTACCGTTAGCGAATTTGCGTACAACAACAGGTTACCAAGCCAGTATTCGGATGGCACCATATGAAGCACTATATGGACGGAAGTGTCGCACTCCTATGTGTTGGGATGTAATTAGGGAACGTCGATTTTGGGTCCGAAATAATGGCTAAATTCGAAGAAAAGGTTAAGGTAATCCAGCTCGGTTAAAGGAAGCATCTGACAAACAAAAGTCGTACGCAGATCTTCAGCGGAAGGAAATAGAGTTTGCTGTGGGGGATCAAGTATTCCTAAAGGTTTCACCTTGGAAAAAGGTGATGAGATTTGGTCGCAAAGGGAAGTTAAGTCCCAGGTTCATTGGACCTTATCGGGTTGTGAAGTGGGTCGGATCTGTGGCATATCAGTTAGATTTGCCTTCAGAGTTGAAGCAAATGCACGATGTGTTCCATGTTTCAATGTTACGTCATTACCGGTCAGATCCATCTCATGTAGTGCCAGTTGAGGAGGTGGAATTAGGACCAGATTTGTCCTATGAAGAGGAGCCAATTCAATTCCTAGAGCGGGATGTAAAGGTTTTACGGAGAAAATCGGTTCCTCTCGTTAAAGTGTTATGGCGTAATCATGGATCAGAAGAAGCTTCGTGGGAATCAGAGGAAGCGATACGACAGTAATACCCTCACCTGTTCTAGCTAGGTAATTTCGAGGATGAAATTATTTTAAGGGGGTAGAACTGTAACATACTGATAATTAGGGGTTATGCATTTCTACTTAATTAAATGTTGTTGCATGCCTAAATATGATTGAGTGTGTTTTGGAAGTTTATTTTTGAACTTCAATATGCAAGTGAATGCTTAGAGAAATATTAAGTTTCTAATAAATAAGATGGAGCTAAGCAAGATAGGCTTTAAGAAATATTGACAAGAGGTTTAAAGCATAATAAGTCAATTGGTAAGGTGGTAAGGGTGCATGGATGAATGTTTGAGGGGAGAGGTTCGAATCCCCTAGCTAGCAAGTAGAAGGAATTTTAATTTTTTTTTTGTTTTCTTTCCTATAGTGTCGGCCGAGATCATTCTAGAATGGATGGGCATCTTTTTATTTTTGGTTAGTAGACCATATGTAAAAGGCAAGCTAGAAGTTATGGCATGGAATCATGAGGTTAAGGTAAGATAGGGGGACAAAAGACTTGAAGAAAGGATGATGTTTTGGAAGCTTTTTCATGGTCATTTGACCATGAACCTAGTCGACTTTAGGGGCTAAGGGAGAAGGCTTAATTGTGTTAGGAGTCAAAGGATTGATGGGGAAGAAATAAGGAGGAAAAAGGGGATCATGTTGGCATAGGTTGGCCGAATTTTACATAGGCATTAAGGGTGTATGTTGGCCAAAAATTTTAACCAAATTGTTCATCTTTTCCCTTTTCTCAAAGCCTTGTTTCTTAGCCAATTGCATAATACACCAAAGAGAATTTTTCTTTTCTTTTAGCCATTTGGTACTTTACCATTTCGATTTCTTTTCTCCTTGTAACCGAAAATACAAATAATCAATGACCATTTTCTTCTCTTTTTCCTCATTGCCGAAAACACCAAAGAGATTTTGAAGACAATTTTCCTCTTTTCTCCCTCTCTAGTGCCGAATCATCTAACATCAAAAGACATTCTTATTCTTTTTCTTTCCCTTTTCTCTTTCTTTCTCTTTTCATTTTCTTTCTTCTTCACTTTCAACCAAAACCACCTTCTACCAAAACCAAAATCAACATTCTTTTCTTCTCTTTTGTCAAACCGAATCATCTTCCATTTCCATCTTAATCTTTCTTTTCTTTTCTTGAAACCCAAACCACCATAGCCAAAACACCATATTTTTTTCTTCTTCTTTTGTTTAAGGCGAATCTTCAAGTGGTCAAGTAAGAATTTTGTAAGTGTTTTCATTATTTCTTTTAGAATAGCCGATTTAGAAACTTAATTCTCTCATTCTTTTCTCCTAGGTAGAAACTTTGGAAGGATTGTTAAGGATCCTTTTGAAACCAACATTTAAGGAGAGATCTTTCGAAATCATCCAAGGTAAAGATTATCACTTTTGGTTATATCAATTCTTTTAGATAGATTATTAATCAACTTTATTTTAGGGGTGATTTTGAGGCTAACAAGATAGGTTCGAAAAGAGCAGTACGGAGTGTTTGGAAAAGAGGAGGCTCATATACCCTCAAACTTCAAAAGACTTGATCAGATCGGCGATAATAGATTTTCCACGGGTTGTGGACCCTCCGCTAACGAAGATCGTTTATTTGAAGTCGTATGCATAACCGAACCACTTTTCGTTAGTGGGTTGTCATCGGGTTTTGATCCATCTAACGGAGAAAAACCACAAATAACGATTGTTCGAGAATCCGAGGGTAAGGATTTAGATCTCTCATCAATAGTATAGATTATAAGTATTAGTATGTACTAATCAAGTGTGATAATTAGCTAGGTGTTGACGAGCGGGAAGGTATCGTTCTCACAGTCATAAGGTGTGTAACATTACACTAAAATCTCATAGATCTATATTAAATGTGATTTATATGAAAATATGTTTGATAATGATTGTGTATACCGTTCAGTGGTATACGATATTCAGGTATGTTTACCCCAATATTTCGTTAATTTTGCTATATGCATAAATGTGAAATAAGTATGACTATATTATGATTTTGGGGTAAATGGCATGAAAACTGAATAATATGTATGTGCATGGGCATATGGGTAAAATTGATAAAGGGTAAGTATTCCGGTGGTTTTACCACATAATCCGGTGACTTCGGTCACATATTTGAATCCAGTGACTTCGGTCACATATGTGAATCTGGTGACTTCGGTCACATATTTTGAATCTGGTGACTTCGGTCACATTTGTCTGGTGGCCTTGCCACAAAATTATAAGGCGATGTGCATGTTGACTACAAAGAATCGCCTTCGATGGTGTGTAGCGGATGGAGGGTCGATTTAGTAATCCCACGGTGTGATTGGTTGGTACGGTGGTGTGTAGCGGATGGATATTTAGGTGGGCCGGGTTTGCATTTCATTATATGTATATATCCATGTGATTTTAAATGATTATTATTTGATCTACTATAAAAATGGGCTTATGGCTAAATATGACTTTAATGGGCCTATGACTATATGTGTTATTAATGGGCTTAAAAGCTATGATCAAATGGGCTTTTTAATGTATGTGTTACACATTGAGTTTATGACTCACCCCTTTTGTGGGATAATTTTTCAGATGATTCTTAGCGCGATAGATCGGGTCAGCGAGGACTACGTGGTGGGCAATGCTCAAACAAAGTATTTTGGAGATTTTCCAAATTAAACTTATTAAACTTATTTAGAATTTATTATGGGTTTTGCTATTTTTATGTAATAAGGCCACTATGAACTGTTTTTAATTATTGTGTTTGGATTTATTTTTCTGCCATGAACAATTATTAATTAAATAACTAAATGGTTTTAGATAAATAATTTAAAATATTTTGACACTAATATATATATATATATATATATATATAATTTTAAAGTAATAAATAAATTTTTCATTAAATTTGGTTTTCTTTTAACTTATTAATTTCTCTTAAAAATAATGTTTTAAGAAGATACAAATTTACTTTACAATTTGATTTCAACCCGATCTTTAAGTTAATCTGTTTTATTCAAAATTATCAAGTTTTTCTTAAACAAAGCGAGAATTTGCTAAAGTTTTACTCGAGGAACATATCAAATCCGGTCAGGCTTTTTGGGCCGAGTTTGGGGTGTTTCAAAAACAGTTAATGGATCATACCTCCAATTGCTAATCCCCCATAGAAGGATTAGAAGGATTAGTTCCTCATGGTTTTCATGAATAATATAAAAATGATATAAAGATAGAGCATGAAAAAGTAATTGAAATTATAGAGTTTAAGAAAAGCCTAATTTATATTACGAATAAACGTGAAGCCATAGAAGTTGATTATCTTCACAACCAGATCTCTTGGAATGAAACTAAGAAAAAACTGAAAGTAAATTTAAAACCTAAGAAAAAAGAAAAACTAAACTTAATTTAAAAGAAGAATTCTAAACTAAGTAATTTCCCCCATAACATGTGCCAAAGGAGCCTATTTATAGATTTTAGGTTGTCATCGTCCTTAACCCTAATTTAGTTAACGTTCTCGAGCTTTAAGTTTGAGTGTTCGGACAAAAACATCTCATAGCGTGTGTTTAATTCTTGTCTAGAGACGATATCGTGACACACCAGGACTTGTGTTGCGACAAAGGAGTCAGTATACTCCTCTTGCAATATCTTCAAGGGTATGACGCGACACCCTTTGACTGTGTCACAACATCGAAGGAAATCTTCTGATTTCTCCATTCTACTCCTTATGTTGCGACATTAAACATCCTGTGTTTTGACATAGTGACCAATTTTAGTTTAGTATGCCTTCTAAGGGTCTCTTGCACACTTACAAAGGTCAATAGCTCTCCTTTCTACCTTATTCGGTCGCTAAGGTCAATAAAAGACTCAATTTGCACATTTTATTAACTTAGCAAAAACTTGAAAAAAAAAACATAATAAAAACCTAATGGAAATGCTTGCTTTCAATCTCATAAAGTGCAAAAATTAGTTTAATCCGCTACATCAAATTATGGTAGATCACTTCCTCACCTCAGAAAATAAATACTTGGTTAGAATCTATTCGGGTACCCTTATCTTCACTTTAAACCCCAAACGTAACACTAAGCCTTATTTCTTCAATATGTGTTCCTTTAACAAGCATAACCTCATAATGTACCTTAATGAGAGGAAAATCATAAATAGAAATCAGGGTTTCAGACTCATCTATTGGGAGGCAACCTTCATCTACTCATAGCCCTCATCCTTAAGAAGGAAGATAACCCCATTAACTTAACCTGTGTGTCCTTTTAACTTAACCCAAGTTGTAACACTACTGACCTTTATCTGTCACCTGAACAGGGTTATAGAACATTATCGAACTTTACAGATTATTTATAGACATATCACAACCTTTACTATTTATTTCAAGAATTAATCATAAAACACTCATATTGTCCCTTAAATGGGCTCTCGAGGCCTAATATACACTTTAGAAGTGAATTAGGACTAAATCGAACACTCAAGATATTTTTCCTAAAATCTCAAAATTTTTGTTAGGTGTAGGGGACACACGTTCGTGTGGCCGGCCGTGTGGCTCACACAGCTAGGTGACACGCCTGTGTCTTAGACCATGTGGGCATTCGATGTGAGACACACAGCCGTGTCCCAACCCGTGTCCTTACCCATGTAACTCTCTGACTTGTGTCACAGGGCCAACCACAGGCCCGTGTGCTAGGCTGTGTGTAAAGTGAAGGGGTCACACCGCGAAACCACACACCCGTGTGCTAGCTGCCCACACTAGCTGTAGGTATAATAGTTACCCCAAAATCCTATTGAGTCACTTTATTCTTGCTTGATCATTCCGGCATTAAGGTGGGTCGATTGAAATCATCTCTAGACTTTTTAGCCGGATATGATGAAAATTATTTGGAAGAGCTTCTCTCGTAGGATTATTTATTCCTTCTTTCCCGTTGCATTTTTTATTGTATACCTCTTCCATTTTATGAGCACAATCTGATAGAACAACAAATTCCCTTATTTCAGTGCTCCCAATCATCATTCTAATTTCATCATTTAACCTTTCCTCAAATCGAATATACATTTCTTCTTCGGTTGGTATAATTTTTCGGGCATATATGCTAAGGTATACAAATTCCCTTTCATACTCAACTACCGATCGATTACATTGTCGTAAATCAAGAAATTTTCTTTTCTTTTTATCCAGATACCTCTTACTGACATATTTCTTTTTAAATTCACTTTGGAAAAATTCCCAAGTGATTTTCTCTTTCGGCACCAAAGCCACTATTGTTATCCACAAGTTATAAGCTTCTTCTTTCAATAATGACACAGCACATCTTAGATAATCTCCGGGAGAACAATCCATTTCTTCAATTACTCTCATTGTATTCTAGAGCCAATATTCAGCTTTAACTGGGTCATTATCAGATCTACCTCGAAATTCTTCAGCCCCAAAATTTTTAAGTTTTCTATTGGAGTACGTTTACTAGATTCAGTCATCGGAGGAGGTGGAGGAGCAACCATAGGCATTCAGATTGTGCAGTAGGGGGAAAAGGTTGCTGAGCCTGATTTTTTTTTTTTTTTGCATAAATACATTAAACCACTGATTCATAATCCCATAAAATATGCTTTTAAGTTCTTGTTCTTGAGTCAGAGGAATTGGGGCATTATTACTTGTCCCGTGTTTAGATGTCTATACTATGCTATTAGCCTCATAATGTTCAGCATGTTTGGATCTATCTGACATCTTTACAATCTATAAGAAAAATAAGGATTAGATCAGATCATACACACCACACTATCACAGATTTATATGGCATGTATTTCTAGACACTTTACACATTACATTCGCTCTGAGAATTGGCTAAACCTAGCTCTGATACCAATAAATGTAACACCCCCAACCTTTATCTGTCACTGGAACAGGGTTACATAGCATTACTGGACTTTACAGATTATTTACAGACATATCACAACCTTTACTATTTATTTCAATAATTAATAATCAAACACTCATATTGACTCTTAAATGGGCTCTCGAGACCAATATACACTTTAGAAGTGAATTGGGATTAAACCGAACACTCAAGAAATTTTTCCTAAAATCTCAAAATTTTTCTTAGGGGTAGGGGACACACGCCCGTGTCTCTACCCGTGTCGACAAAAATAGGCAATTTTAAGGCCATTTTTCTCACCCTTTTTGCTATCCACCTGGACACGACACTTTCATATACCAATATATCCCAACCAAGAAACCAATACAAACCAAAACATATTCTCAATATAGATAACATCATCAACACTTCATTTTCTTATACTTACCTGTTTAATTCATTACATAGATTTAACAAGTACTATTACTATCTACTCGCAGACAAACATTTAAGATTCATAACTATATTTCAATCTATTTCATTGTTAAACCAAACCTATACATGCCATATAAACAAAAATTTACATTGCAAAACTACCGGATTAAATGGATAGTGTGGCTTGATGTGTCGATTCGATCCTCTAATCTCACGTTAATCTACAAGAATATTAAACAACACGAGTAAGCTAAATGAAGCTTAGTAAGTTCATTGGCTTTAAAAATAAATCTTACCGAACATACTATAATAAATCATTAAACAAGCATGTCAGTAAAATTTCCTGCCATTCACCATTTCAAATGATGAAATCACTTGATTGAGCCCAATATCAATAACTTCTTAAATCCTATCACATTAATTCCATATGACACTTACAAATCTTTGTCAAATTAGAGAACGTCTTACGGATTTGAGTACATCATTTTCTTGATTTCATAGTCCAACTATGGTCTCACACATTTATTGCCATGCCCTTGCCATGGTCTTACACTCGTAGTGCCATAACCTAATTATAGTCTTATCATCAGGATGCCATAGCCCAGCTATAGTCTTACACACACACACACACACACACACACACACACACACACACACATATATATATATACTACCATGGTCCAACCATAGTCTTATCCGTCAATTCATCTTGTGTCACAGAATGATTGTACTCAATACTGCATTCCACTTAATTTGAACTTTTAATCTGATTTTCATATTTTTACATTAATCATAATTAAATAACAAAAATATGAAATAATACATTATATCATTCTTAAATTAATAATTAATCATGAAAGTTCAACCATATGAACCTACCTGGGCCAATTTGTAGAATTTGTTGTAATTCAGGGACTATTCATCTAATTTTCCTTTTTCACTATTTGCTTCGGGTTCTTGATCTATAATATAAAATTATTCATTCATCAGAATCTAATTCAATTCTAATTCACTTCACAATTTATGCCCTTCAATTTTTGAAATTACACATTTACCCCAACTTTCACAGTTTTTACAATTTAGTTCCTTATTAATTTTCCCACTAAACAAGCTAATTTTTCTCAACTAAGACTTTATCTAAATATTCTAGGCTACTATACAGCCTTTGATATCCAAATTTTAATACCAAACCCTAATTCTTAACTTTTTCATAATTTGGTCCTAAAATCAATATATATCAAAATTACTTAATAAAATCATCATATAACAAAATTAAAGCTTCAAATTCATATTAACTCATCATAAAATTCCATCACTCATCAATGGTAACTTTCAAAATCACCCATGAAATACAAAACTAATGAATTAGATAGTTGGACCTAGTTGTAAAAGTCTCAAAAACACAAATTACAAGAAAAAGGCAAGAATTGAACTCACTTGTAGCAAAAATATGAAAAACTAGCTTAGAATCTTCTATGGTGTTTTGCTGAAGTTTTAGAAGAAAATGTCTAGAATTCTCAAGAAAATTCAATTTTTAAGCTTAATTTTACAAAATTTCTAATTTTACCCATTGTTCACACTATTTTATCATCCTTTTTAAGGCATGTGCCGCCCCAGCCATTTTCTTTTGGCATATTTATGCCTTAAGTCCCTCCTTATTCATCACTTAAGCTATTTAATCACAATTTCTTTAATTAACTAATTTTGCACCTTTTTCAATTTAGTCGTTTTTACTAAATTAATATCAAAACGTTAAAATTTTTTAACGAAACTTTAATACTAACTCGATGACACTCCGTAAATATTTATAAAAATATTTACGGAAAGGTTTATGAAATTGAGGTCTCGATACCTTGTTTTCAAAATTAATTAATCTAGTAATTATTTCTAAAGCACAAATCACTAATTCTAGCTTTCCTAAATTCACGATTTGCTCTTAAACACTAAATAATAAAATTTTCAAACTCATTTGTCAGATTTTAGTGGTCTCAAACCACTGTTTCTGACACCACTGAAAATTGTGCTGTTACATAAGTATTCATGGGAACTTGGTTAACATCACGTCAAGACTAAGGGGCTTATCCAAATCTGCAACGTCTAAGAAACTTACCTGATGCCCCTTTAGCCTTTAACTCTTCTGGCTCATGTTTGGTTAGTTCCCAACCAGCTTTCCTTAAAATCAACTAGTATGAGACCACATTGGTCACTAGAGGTATTATCTCTTTTGGCGTAGCCTCATACCTCATAAGCATCCTTTTCGTACCCATTAATTTTTTTTACTTACTGATCTGTCGCAATACTGTGTAACAGATTAAACTAGTTTTCACTTTTGAGTTGCTTGAATACAAGTACTTTTATTATGTTTTAGTCGAGATTTTATAGTTTAGTTTACATTCAATAAAAAGTGTATCTTGAGTCTTTTATTCACCTTAGGGGCTAAATGAGACATAAAGGCGAGCTAACATACTTAGTTAGTGTGCAGGAGACCATACAAGGGCATAGGAACTCAATATTGGTAGTTGTGTTGCAACACGGGGAGTTTGAGGTCACAACATAGGGAGAAAAATGCAAGAATTGCCATATTACCTTTGGTATCACGACACAGCCATAGGATGTCACAACACACCTCTAAAGCCATCCCTGAACTACACATACTGCCCTCGATGTCATGACATAGGCACTAGGGTGTCGCCACACTGGCCCTGTACGGGAGATAATAACAAGTTATTGGCATCTTCATCTCCAAAATCAAATGTTCAATACAAGAGCGTCAGCTAACCTAGGATTAAGGATGATAGCAACCCTAACTCTATAAAAAGACTCCAAAACACTTGTTAAAGGACATCTTTTTCTATTCTAAGTTTTTCTTTGTAATTTAGTTTTCAATTTTTTCTTTCTTTTAGGGTTTAGATTTCTTTTCAGCTCTTTTCAATCATGTTCTTCGGAGAACTTGATTTATAGATGCAATCAAACATTTGAAGATGTCTACGTTTCATTAATTGAATACAATCAAGATTCTCTAAACTTTATTCTTGATTTATTTTTCATGCATATATTTATCATCAAGTTTACTATGTTTATGGATTCCATGAGGAACTAATACTCTTATGGGGGATTAGTGAGTGGAGGTGTAATTGATAAATTGCTATGTAGGGTTTTCTTAGCGGATCAACTTTTCAGGAGAGGAAGAACTTAAACACTAGACTTGACGACCCTAGGAAGTTATTTAGGTATGAATTAACCTAAAATTGGCATGGCCTATTCATGAACACCTTAGCCCTGAACCGGTTTAGGCTATGACGTCGAGAGATAAGTAGTTCTTGCTAACTTGTTAGTTTAGTGGAACATCGAGAGATCCTACTAGGGAAATGACTAGTTGATTGAATAGAAACCCGAAATAGGAATAATTTTAGATCATCAATGCAAGCTAATTACCCATGTCTTCATTTGAATGAGTTTAAAATTAGTTTTCTAAAGTCCCTTTTATTTATACAGTTTTTAATTCTTCATTTATAAAACCCCAAAAAATCTTTCCTTTACATTTTCTTGTAATATAAATTATTTAAACTACTAATTAATTCTACTTGCATTTAGGTTAACTTTAATTTAGTACTCGCATCTCTTGGGTACGATACTCGGAGTACTCACATACTTTATTGTAAAACTATATTACAACCTGATTCGTATACTTACAGACACCCCCTCAACTCTATATCTTCAGTTGCAGTATTCACACTATAGACATTAGTAAGTTTGAAGGTGGTCAAGTTGTTGGCGCCATTTTCAGGGAGGCAACGTTACTGAATTAGTTTTAATCTTTTTGTTCAATAGAATAATTAGGAAAATTTTGAATTATAGATATGATTTGTACTAATTTAGTTTATTGTTTTTTTCTTTTTCTTTTTGAATTTCAGTATATGCCTCAAAGGAGAAGAACACATGTTTAGTCAATCACTGATCCATACAGACTAATCTGGAAAACTCATTCAAATATGGATGAAACTGATTATATGTGGTTTAACAATGAGGTGGTCTTTAACAATGAAGCTTACGTAGAGGGAGTCTATGAAGAATGAGAGATCATGGAAAATAAAAAATTATTCATGATAGAGCTAAGCAAACATGGAAACAAAGTCTCAACACACTAGTGGAGTAATGATCAAGGTACTAATATAGTCGAAAATCCACATGAGTTCACTGGTAATTTGTATAAGGAACATGAAGAAGATCATGATATGCCAAAAAATTTCAAACAAGCCTCCTTGTGATTCGTGTGAGATGCTTTCATGTGAAACGACCAAAACGGACAACTCTGAGGTATTATCAAACATGTCAAACATGATGGCTCAAATGTTGAAAATGATGCAAGAAATATCTAAAATGTTGCCTATAAGGAAAGATGACATGTCTGACGTTCACAACTCAGATCATGAGAACCCTTGTACTATTGATGACCATGATGAGATTTATGGTGAGATTCAACCGGAGCTTGTAGAACTAACCATAAATGTAGAAGGGAAAGATGAACCAACCACTAACATAGAGCCTAAACTAATATTTAATGAAAGTGTACAAAAGCCAATACATTTTTTTGCAATAGCAGAGAAGGTGCCAACCAATGAGGTCGAGGAGTTTGATTCATTCTCATTCGACAATGATAGCAAGGCTTGAATAACCAAAGTCTCATACAATAGGGAGAGGAGGAAGCTCAAAAAAATAATAACCTGGAAAAAATTTGGGTTGGCTCGGATTTGGTATAAAATGGCTCACAATATGGATGTCACGTCGATCGAAAATAAGAAACCATCAATAGAATCCACCGGAGAGGCTGGTTTATATACATCGATAGAGGAATAAACGTCAAATCAATCGATAGAGGAGCAAACATCGAATCAAAGTGTTGAGAACGAGTTGGAAGTTCTTTTATGGTGGTGACATAGATCGTCCTGATTTTTAAAGAACTTTTATTTCTTATTATAAATTTTGTTTCGTTTATTGTATTACTATAGTGTTTATTTCATTTTATTTTATTTATTAATTTTATTTCCTTTATATTATATCACATATTTCATATTTCTTGTCATAGTATTTACTTATAGGTATTGCCTGTCCGCTTGGAGCAAACAAATCCCAGTGTTAATACATCAACAAGGATTCGGCCTTTACAGGGAAGTTTTCTTATTTGCACCTTAATCATTTTATAGTAAGGGTAATGTGTGCTCTAAAGCGTGGGGAGAAGTACACTAGGACTCAATTATATTAGGATGTAATTTTTTTCAAAGTAGGTTATAGTTGTTTTTCACAGTTTGAAATTCAAGAAGAGGGGTCGAAACAAAGTCGATGTTGTAACACAGAACCTCTATGTCACAACACCACTAATAGGTTTAAGAAATTGGATAATTCAGCTCAATTTCATGACATATCACCTCTATGTCACGACAAAGTAATCAATATACCCCTAATTTTGACATTTCAAAGTGTGTCTCAACATCGGTATCCTACCAAGGGTGTCGTGACACAGAACCCCTATGTCGCGGCATTGCTACAATTTTCTGCAAGGTTGACTCGACTCATCACGCAACCTACAGCTTAACTGTTGTTTTAACCCTATTTTTAAGGAAAATATAAAATTTAAACCTAAATTTTCTTTAAATAGGTTTAACCATTCATTAGCATCAAAACCTTTCAACAACCTCTCAAAACCACTAAACCTTAAAATCTATTTTCTTCTCTTTTCTCTTTATTTTTGATATAATCTTTCTTCTTCTCTTTCTTTTTTTTTTTAAGTGCAGGTTAAAATATCCACATTCATAAAAGATATTGGAACAAACTTTCAAATGAAGTAACAAGCTTTCAAGTCAAGGTTAAAAGTTCTAACTTATACTTTTATTGTTTTACTGCATTCGAAATATATTACTTGATATTTAGTTAGTTCTTCTAATTAAAATTTTTATCGAAAATGCCTCCTAGAAAAGATAAAAGAACTAGTGAACCCAAACCATATGTGGTGACAAACCCCTCAAGTTTTTCAAACCCAAATGTTGAGAAATTTTTTTTTTAAAACTTCAAGGGAAAACGTTTCTAGAAGAATGGGGATTTCAACCGTAGATGACTTTTAGTGCAATAACATAAGTGAGAACTCTTTTGTGTAACCCCTAAAGACTCTGTCATAGTCCAATAGTACAAGAATTCTATGCATCTTTTAGGGTCCAAGAGTCTAAGAGACCAGAAGGTGCCAATTGGGAAACTATACCAGTACAACCGAAGAGGTGCTCGTTACCTCTAGAGTGATTTGTGAGTTCTATAACTCTCCACATTATGAATCTGATTTTGTGGAAGAAAATAATTTAGAATATTTTAGAGATATTAATATGGATAACATTATAAAGTATTAACGAAGGGTAGGGGTGAATGGAAATGTTTCCCTAGTATTGGTATTCCCACGCCCTTTAATCGAGGAATCATATTTACAATTGCAAATATGTGGATACAATTTTTATGCACCTGAATTGCTCCTACCTTAAATTTCTTTAATGTTAATACTTTCCGAGCAGTTTTGCTATATGTTGTTTTGCAGAAGAAACGCGTGTGTATCGGGACTTGGATCCACCATAATATGAATCAATATATTAATGGTCAGAAAGTCAGGGTTTTCTTCCCCACTTAGTGACGATTGTAACAACCTGTTTTTAGGTTAAATCAGAACAGTGGCTTTGGGACCACAAATCTGATGTCAAAAAATCAATTTTATATTATTTTCTATGTTTATAGCATGTTATTTGATATGTGTGAAAATTTCGTGAGCTAATTTTATCGTTTAATTGCTTAATTTGAGAAAAAGGACTAAATCGGGTAAAATGAAAAAGTTGCATTCTACTTGTTAAAGGTGTTTAATTGCTATGATTTAGCAAATCAAAGGTCCTTATAATGTTATTAGTCCATGATTAATGTAAGTGGACAATTATGGCCATCCATTATATGTTTTTACATGTTTATTATAAAGGGTATTTTGGTAAATTAGAAATTAAGTTATAATTTAATAAAACAAAACCAAATTCATTTCATTCATCTTTGTTTACAATCGAAATTAGAAAAGAGAATAAGGGTTTGAAGCTTTCATAGGTTCGACACACTCCTAGCTTGATTAAGGTGCGGTTTTAGCTCAGTTTTTGATTATTTCTATGTTTTTGTAATCGTTGCAGCTCAATCTAGCTAGCCCGTACCTTTAATTTTGAAATTGTTAAAGATTTTAAGAGTTGCCATTGTTGAGTTTATGTGTTCTTTGGTGTTTGAAGTTGAAATATGATTTTTTGATGATAGATTTTCATGTTTTGTAAAGTGATTGTTGACAAAAATGTCAAAAATGGATTAAATTGTGAAATGTGAAATTTTATGTGGTAAATATGTGAAATAATGAAAGATATGGGCTACTAGGAGTCCCTATGAAATTAGGCTAGCATGTATTTTGATTGAATTGCTTGAATTTGTATTTTTTGCGAAATAATGACTAATTTGTGAAAGTGTGAAAGTTTAGGGGCTAATATGCAAATAAGTCTAAATGTATGTTTTGGACTAAATTGAATGAATGGTTAATTTATAAGTTAATTTTAAATATATTTAGATTAAGAAAAGAGGAATCCGAAATTGGATCGGGGGAAAGGCAAGATTATCGAGTAAATAACTCGTTTCGCCGTTTTCATACTCGAGGTAAGTTCGTATAATTAGAATCTAACTTTAAATACTTGTGTTTATTTGAAATGTATGTATATAATTGAGTAATTGATATATTTAGAATACAAATGCTTAATTGATATAGACTGATGATTACCGAGCCCGTTTAAATCGTATGAATTCATAGGATACGAGTGACATGTCACTAGGGTTACCGTTTTGGTCGAGTTCTTGCATTTGTTTCGGACTCACCATAGCTCGTATGAGCTTATCGATTTATTAGCTCGTAAGAGCTGACTATTTTCAGCTCACTAGAGCTTACCATTTTAGGTCAATAGAGCTTACTGTCCATCAGCTCATGAGGAGCTTACTGATCATAAATTGAAAGAGCAGAAATGATAATGAATTGAAATATTACTAATGTATATCACCCGAGTATCCTTTGAAGTTCTAATGGTTTCAACGGGCATAAATATTGTTTATACAGATGAGGAATGTTATTAAATGAATTATTGATTACATGATTGAGAGTGGAATATTGAATATGATGTACATGATATATGAATTTGGTATGATACAATGTATTGAGTATTGAATTGAGAGAATGGATGATTTCATGTATGTATATGACTAACTTGTTGATGAATGCTTGTGTTAGGCATTTGGAAATTGAATTGAGTTTACCTTATTTATTGTCTTGATTATGTAGAATTGGTAAGTTAAATTCTGAATTATACGGGCTTACTAAACTATAAAGCTTACTCTGTTTCTTTTCTGTGTATTATAGAGGTTCAATAGCTCACTCGATTCAGATAAAGTTGGAGTTATGTATTACAATATCCAGTTGCCGATTGTTATTTATGAATTTTTTGATATATATAAATATGGCATGTACAAGCTGGTTATAAGGATGATAGTTAAGGTTACTTGAGATATTGATTTTGATACATGTTGTGGTATGAGTTAAAGCCATGTGATTTGGCTTAACTTGGTATAATATTTTTGGTTGTGTTTAAGTATTTAAATATGGTATGTTTTGGCTAGTAATAGATGGAATGGAGATATGTAAACATTATCTTGATATGTGGTTAGCATGTGAATGGAAAATGCATGTTATTTATTAGGCATTTTGAATACTATGTTGAAATGGGTGTAATATGTGTATGAAATGTAATGTATTGGCTGCTAATTGAGTTTTGAAATGTTACAATTTATGCTTGTGTATGCATGTAAAAATAGGGTAGCAAAATGGCTTTAGAAATTGCCTATTTTTGTTCACATAGCCAAAGACACGGGATTGTGCCTCAGTCGTGTGCGACACACAGTCATGTTGCACGACCGTTTGTCCCCTGGTGTTGAAATTAAATTGAAGTCAGTATGCTCCACACAGCTTCCCACACGGGCGTGTGATCGGTCATGTGGCACAAGTTAGTATACCCCCTAAATGGCACACGGCCTAGAACACGGGCGTGTGACTTGGCCGTGTTGCATAAGTCAGTATACCCTATAGGTTTGGCACATCCTAGTACACGGCCTAGCATACGGGCATGAGTGGCCACTTCGAAGGGCACACCGGTTAGACATATGGACGTGTGGTCGGTCGTGTGACCCAAGTTAGTATGTATGCCCTATTTCCACACGGCCTAAAACACAGGCACATCTGGAACCGTGTAAGGCACATAGCCTGTTCACACGGGCGTGTGACTCCTATATGTTTGAAATTTTTCTAAGTTTCTAAAATTTTTATAAGTTATCTATTTAGTCCTGAACCACTCCAAAAGCATGTTAAAGGCTTTGAAGGCTATTATAAGGGGCAAAATGATTGAGTTTGAATAATGATTGTATAAATTGATCAAATAATTGACAAAAGTGCAATTATATGTGTTATAAGTTCGGTAATGCTTCGCAACCCTATTACGGCATTGAATACGGGTGAGGGGTGTTACATTTATTGGTATCAGAGCTACGGTTTAGTCAATTCTAAGACTAACGTAACGTATGTGAGTCTAGCTATACATGCCATAAATATAAACTGTGATAGTGTGATGACTCCTGACATTTTTAAATGTGTTTTTATATAGTAAATGAATCCTCATCGAGCTGTAGTTGATGAGGTCGAGAGTAACACGTCTGCTCCCATGCAAGGGACAGTGCCATTAGACTCTAAACCCGTAACAGGTATCTAACACCCTTAACCTGAAACCGTCGTCAAAATAGGGTTAAGAGGCATTACCAAACAATCAAAACATTTCACATCCATTTCACGACACAAAGTCAATCATCAATCAAACATATTCACATACGAGCATATAGTCCCTTATCGAGGTCTACAAGACCTTAAACATGTGTTATAAAGAGGTTGGGACTAAACCGAACACTTACAAAAATTATCAGAATTTTAAACATTCTTTAATACTGCAAAAGTCACACGCTCGTGCAGTCAGGCCGTGTGCCTCACACGACTATCAGATACACCCATGTGTCCAAGCCGTGCCAAAATAGAGCCTATATACAGACTTGTTCCTACGGCCACTAGACACACCCGTGTGCCATGGTCGTGTGAAACTAAGCTAGCTCTTGAGCCACACTGCATAGACACATGCCCGTGTCCCTTAGCCGTGTATGAAAAATAGGCAGTTTGCAAGGCTAATTTACAACTCACACAAGGGTCATCCCTACAAGCACAATTAAGCATCTTTCCATATATCAATAGCAATAAAAAACACATCAAAATATTCATCTTGTCAACCCAACTCAATCTCATTTCTAGCATACCATCTTATACTAAATTGCACAACTAAAACACATGCATAACCAAGCACGATTCATCCAAAATATTCCTATATCACAATAGCATCAATCCATCACTAAGCTTTCTATTTTTAGGACCATTTCATTTCCATCAAGCCATACCAAAACATACTTCATATACCATAATCATTCATGCATATTACCAACATTTATCTAGCCATATCACATGGCTATTCACACATCTCAAACATGTTTCAAAACAACTAGCCTATACATGCCATATTCAAATATACACATCTTCAAAGGTACCAAGATAGATTGCCGATAGTGTGATCGAAATGCTGACAATCCTTGGATCTGAGCTAGCTTTACTGACACTGTAAAACAGAGAAATAAATCACTCAGTAAGCTTTCAAAGCTTAGCAAGTTCGTAGCATAATGCAATTAACTCATTGAATTACATCAATGTACAAATTGAACCTTCACATAGATAATTTACCAATAATACACAAATTCATCTATATCCAATACTCACATAGCATTCCATTCATCTACTTTCAATTTGACCAACCACATAGGTACCATACATACCTTTGCCAACACTTAGTTACTCACCAACCATTCAATCCAACCATCACATAGATAAAGACACAACTAGGCACATTATCAATCTCAACCACATACTCAAATATCCATTCATTCAACTCTTAAATCTATCATCAACCACATAGGTTCAAACTACCTTGATCAACACATAGTTACTCACCATTCATGTTACTTAATTCCTCAATATTACCTCTCGTTCAACCTTTTCTATTCCTTTGATTTATTCACACACTTAGTGCCAATTTCATAACCGAAACATACTCGTTATCGCACATTTAGTGCCAATATGTTAAACTTAACTTATATCGGTATCGCACACATAGTGCTAGTTTGATAAGCTGAAGCTTCTATCTTTTTGCACACACAGTGCTAATCATCTCTGTCTCGTTTCTAATTTCGCACACTCAGTGCCCTCTAATTCAATTCCGCACATAGCATTTGTAACCTCATAATTATATGTATATTTATTCGATTCACATCACATAGATATAGTTTACAACTAGTATTATATCCGAACTTTTCTCGGGCGTCGAAATATCGAAACGGTCGATTAATCGAGCACTTTATCTTTGCCTCAATCTCGATCCAAACCTCACCTTTCTTGGTATATACACATTCAAATTCAATCCATTCAATCACCAATTCATTCAATTTAGTCCACACACACTTATTTAGGGCATTTTACTAAATAGCCCTCACATTTTCACAATCAACACTTTAGTCCCTATTTCATAAAATTACCAAATACACACAATTTCATATCACATATGCTTAGCCGAATTTTTCCCATGCTAATACAAGCCCACACATTTCATTTATTCCACAATTTAGTCCTTCAAAATATTATTATCACAATTTTGCCCTAATTAGCTAAATTCACCAAGGATTCAAGAACAAAACATGTTCATTAAACACATATCTTTCATTTAACACCAATATCGTCACAAAACTCACCATTTCATCAATAGCACATCTCATAAACATTATCAATTCCTCAAATTACAACATGGGTTTGATAGTAGACTAAGCAACAATCTCAAAAACATAAAAATTATCAAAAGCCAAAGTCAAAACATACCTTAAATCAAGCCAATTGCTAGCCAAAAATCACAAAGATTCAACCCCTTATTCTTTCTTCAACTTTCCGCAATAACAAAGATGATAATAGATTTTTAATTCCTTTTTGTTTTATTAAAACATATATATTATCATTTATCAAGTTACAAATTTAACCTTACTAATAAACATTATAAAATATAATATAATTGGTTATAAATGTCCATCTACCATCCACTATCTTTATAATGGCTTAATAAGAACATAAGGACTCCTCCTTTAAATAGCCATGCCAAATAGGTACTTTAACAATCAGCACATAGCTTTTACATTTTACGCGATTAAGTCCTTTTTCACAATTTGACACACAGTCGGTAAAATTTTCACACAAAACTTTCACACAGGCTCAATCACACATTATAAACATCAAAAAATAATTTTAAATTATTTCTCTGACCTTAGATTTGTGGTCTCGAAACCACTGTTCTGACTAAGGTCTAAATTGGGCTGTTACAACTCCCCCCCCTTAGGGATTTTCGTCCCGAAAATCTTACCAGTGAACAGATGTGTATATTGCTCTCTCATAATGTTCTCAGGCTCCCACATAGCCTCTTCCACTTTTGTGCCACAACACTTTCACTAAGGAAATTCTTTTATTTCTCAACTGTTTGATCACTCGTGCCAAAATTCGAATCGGTTCTTCACTATAGGGAAAATATGACTGAATTTCAACCTCAGTAGGAGCAATCACATGAGACGAATCAGATCTGTATCGTCGAAGCATCGACACATGAAACACGTTATGAATCTTTTCTAACTCAGGTGGCAACATCAATCTATAAGCAACTGACCCAACTCGTTCAATGATTTCATACGGTCCAATGAACCTCGAATACAGCTTGCCTTTACGCCCAAATCGAAGTATCTTTTTCCATGGAGACACATTCAAAAACACTTTGTCACCAACTTCAAATTCGATATCCTTCAGTTTCAAATCTGCATAAGACTTCTGATGATTTGTGGCTGCTTTCGAGCTATCACGAATTACTTTCACCTTCTGTTCAGTTTCTTTTATTCGATCAACCCCGTGAATCTTATTCTCACTTAGCTCAGTCCAATACAATAGAGTTTGACATTTTCGACCGTAGAGAGCTTCATACGGTGCCATTTTAATGCTAGATTAAAAACTGTTATTATAAGCAAATTCTATCAACGGTAAATGCTTTTCCCACGTACTTTCAAACTCAAGTATACAACATCTCAACATATCTTCGAGAACCTGGATAATCCGCTCGGACTGACCATCCATCTGCGGCTGAAATGCAGTACTAAAATACAATTTTGTGTCTAAAGCCTCTTGTAATTTTTTCCAGAACCGCGAGGTAAATCTCAGATCCCTGTCAAATACAATAGATAGTGGCACCCCGTGCAATCTCACAATCTCATCAATATACAATTCAGCCAATCTATCAAGTGAATAATTTGTTCTCACCGGAACTAAATGAGCTAACTTCATCAATCTATCAACGAGATTGCATCTTTCTTTCCCGGAGATAAAGGCAATCCTGACACAAAGTCCGTCGTGATTCTCTCCCATTTTCACTTAGGAATCATAATCGATTGTAACAAATCGGATGGAACTGGATGTTTAGCTTTAATTTGCTGACAAACTAAACATTTTGACACATAGTTAGAGATATCTCTTTTCATACCATGCCACCAATAAAACTGTCTCAGATTGTTATACATTTTCGTACTCCCTGGATGCACAGTCAAACGACTATTATGAGCTTTGTTCAAAATTAACTGAATCAACTCTGAATTTTTCGGAACACAAATTCGATCTCTAAATCTCAAACAATCATTACTTTCAATTTGAAATTACGAATCAACATTCAATTCACGCTGATCTCATTTAACCATCATTTCAACATCACTTTTCTGAGCATCGTAAATCTGACGTGTGAACATCAGTCTCACTTTTAACTTAGCCAAAACTGAATCATCACACAGATCTATCTGAGCATTCATTGCTCGTAAAGCACATATAGACTTCCGACTCAAAGCATCAGCAACAACATTAGCTTTACCCGGATGATAATTAATCACAAGTTCGTAATCTTTCAGCAATTCTAACCATTTTCTCTATCGTAAATTCAATTCTTTCTGAGTCATCAAGTACTTCAAGTTCTTGTGATCGGTATAAATATGACATTTCTCACCAAATTAATAGTGAGGCCAGATCTTTAATGCGAATACAATCACGACTAATTCAAGGTCATGCGTTGAATAGTTCTTTTCATGCGGCTTTAACTTCCTCGAAGCATAAGCAATAACTTTGCCTTCTTGCATCAGCACGCAGCCCAAACCATTTAACGATGTAAACTATGAATTCTTTGTCCGATTTAGGCTGAACTAACACTGGCGCTTTCATCAGCAACACATTCAACAATTCAAAACTATGATGGCACTTTTCTGACCACTCAAATTTAACATCTTTTTGTAGCAACTTCGTCAACGAAGTTGCAATCATCGAGAAGCCTTTCACAAGCCGTCTATAATATCCCGCTAGTCCTAGAAAACTACGGACTTCGGACACATTTCTCGGAGGTTTCCATTCTAAAATTTTTGAGATTTTACTTGGATCAACTCGTATTTCCGCAGTTGATACAATATTCCCAGAAAACCAACTTCACGCAACCAAAGCTCACATTTTCTAAGCTTTGCATACAATTGCTTCTTATGTAGAGTCTGTAACACAATTCTCAAATGTTCGACATGTTGCGTCTCATCATAGGAATAAATTAAAATATCATCAATAAACACTACAACAAACTGATCCAAATACAGTCTGAATATCTGATTCATCAAATCGATAAACACTGTAGGAACATTCGTTAGTCCGAAAGGCATCACTAAGAATTCATAATGTCCGTACCTCATTCTGAAAGCAGTTTTCGGTATATCGGATTCTTTAACTCTCAACTAATAGTAGCTCGATCTCAAATCTATCTTAGAAACCAATGTAGCTCCTTTTAGCTGATCAAACAAATCATCAATAAGGGGTAACGGATTCTTATTCTTTATCGTCACTTTGTTCAACTGTCGGTAGTCAATACACATCCTCATAGTGCCGTCTTTCTTTTTCACGAACAATACAGGAGCACCCCAGGGAAAGAAACTTGGTCGTGCAAATCCTCTATATGTCAACTCTTGCAACTAAGACTTCAACTCTTTCAATTCTGTTGGTGCCATTCTATACGGAGCTATTAAGATAGGAGTAGTCCCCAGCACTAATTCAATTCCAAATTCAACTTCTCGTATTAGAGGTAATCACGGTAACTCTTCAGGAAACACATGGAAAATTGAAAACCACAGATACCAATTCAACTTTGTTTTCTGACACCTTTGTATCAATAACATATGCCAAATAGGCTTCGCAACCTTTTCTCACATAGTTCAAAGCTTTCATCACAGATACAACAGTTGGTAACCCTTTCAAATCACTGGATTCAATTCAAACATCTCACCATTCTGACTTCTCAATTTAATACTCTTTCTTTTACAATTCACAATGGCATTATGCAAAGTGAGCCAATACATACCCAAAATTATATTAAATTCATCGAATGGTAGCAACATCAAATTAGTCGAAAAGCATATATCCTAAAACATCAATGGGCAATTCTTGCACACTTTATCCACCAAGACACACTTGCCTAAGGGGTTCAATACTCAAATCACAAATTCAATAGACTCAACAGGTAGAGTCTTACTTGATACTAGATTCACACACACATAAGAATGAGTAGATCCTAGATCTATCAATACAATCACATCATTATATAAATAGAGTAAAAGTACCAGTGATAACGTCTGGAGATGACACTTCCTCTAGCGCACGTATAGCATAGGCTCGGGTAGGTGCTCTTACCTCCGATCTCACAGCTGTATCAGTAGTCCCTCTTTGACTTCCACTCACATTTTCAGTGTTTCTGGGTGGTCTACCACTAACCGTCGTGTTGCTCGATCTCACATTCTGAACATTTTCTTCCTCAGTCATCTTTGGGCAGTCTCGAATGAAGTAATCTCGTGAGCCACATTTATAACAAATTCTATTGATATACTTGCCCCAGCATTCTCCCCCATGTAATCTTCCATATTGTCTACACTCAAGTTTGTTGCTTTTGGCACTTTCAACACTTGATTCAGTTGGAATTTGATCTCGTGAACCGATGCTTTGTCTCACACGATCTCTACTCGAATGTCCAAACAAAGCATTTGATCGATTGCTTGCATCTTTAAACCTCTTCATTGAAAGTTGAGATGACTTACTCATCAATCTTTTTCTTTCATCACGAGCTTTAAAGTCAGTTTTCTTCCTTTCCTAGCTAAGATCCTCAGCTTTGGAAGTTCTTTCAACCAACACGACAAATTCATTTATATCAAGTATCCCAATCAACAATTTAATGTCTTTATTCAGCCCTTCAATGAAGCGTTTACACATAGTAGCTTTGGTCAAAATAGATTCCCTCACGTATTGACTCAGTCTTACAAATTCTCATTCATACTCCGTAAATGACATACGACCCTATTCCAGTTCTAGAAACTCTTTACGTTTCTGATCAATAAATCATTGACTAATATACTTATTTCAAAATTTAGGTTGAGAGAAATCCCAAGTGATTTTCTCTCTCGGAACCACGGATGTTAACGTCTTCCACCAGCTATAAGCCGTATCTCTCAACAAAGAAATTGCACATTTAATGCATTCATCAGGGGTCAATGACATCTCATCGAATACCCAAAGTGTATTCTCGAGCCAAAACTCGCCTCGCTTAGCATCATCATCAGTTGTGGCCCTAAGCTCTTCATTCTCGTACTTACGAATCTTATCCACAGGAGGTTTATTCAATCAGATCAGATCTATCACTTGTGGCATAACAAGTACTTGTGGGGATAGAGGTTGTGTAGCAGTCGAATTCATTCAAACAAACTTTGAAAACTACTCACTCATTATTCGGAAGAAGGCTTGCTTAGCCTCTCCTTCCTCACCACTATCATTCGGCCTAGTTGTGGCCAGTGCTATCCCTTGAGCGGGAGCAGGCGCGTTACTCTCAACATCGTCAGCAACTGCTCGATCGAGATCCATTACTATATGAAAACATATTTTCAACTGTCAGGAATCATCACACTATTGCAATTTTATATATGGCATGTATAGCTAGACTCACACACGCTATGCTAGTCCGAGAATCGACTAAATCGTAGCTCTGATACCAATAAAATGTAACACCCCTAACCCAAAATTGTCGCTGAAATAGGTTAAGAGGCATTACCAAACAATCTGAACATTTCACATCCATTTCACGACACAAAGTCAATCATCAATCAAACATATTAAAATATGAGCATATAGTCCCTTATCGAGGTCTACAAGACCTTAAACACGTGTTAGAGAGAGGTTGGGACTAAAAAGAACACTTACAAAAATTTTTAGAATTCTAAACATTCTTCAATACTGCAGAGGTCACACGCCCGTGTAGTTAGGCCGTGTGCTTCACATGACTACCAGACACGCCTATGTGTTTAGGCCGTGCCAAAATAGAGCCTATATATTGACTTCTTCCTACAGCCATTAGACACGCCCGTGTGCCATGGCTGTGTGAAATTAAGCTAGCTACTAACTTGGTCACATGGCCACCAGGCACGCTCGTGTGCCACGGCCGTGTAACCTACCCAGGCACACTTCGAAGTTACTTTCGACCCACACGGCATAGACACACGCCCATGTCCCTTAGCTGTGTATGCAAAATAGGCCGTTTACAAGGCCAATTTACCACTCACACAAGGGTTATCCCTACAATCATAATTAAGCATCTTTCCATATATCAATAGCAACCAAAAATAAAACAAAATATTCATCATGTCAACCCAACTTAATCTCATTTCTAGCATACCATCTTCTACTAAATTGCACAACTAAAACACATGCATAACCAAGCACGATTCATCCAAAATATTACTATATCACAATAGCATCAATCCGTCACTAAGCTTATTATTTTTAGGACCATTTCATTCCCATCAAGCCATACCAAAACATACTTCATATACCATAATCATTCATGCATATTACCAACATTTATCTAGCCATATCACATGGCTATTCACACATCTCAAACATTTTTCAAAGCAATTAGCCTATACATGCCATATTCAAATATACACATCTTCAAAGGTACCAAGACAGATTGCCGATAGTGAGATAGAAATGCTGACGATCCCCTGATCTGAGATAGCTTTATTGACACTGTAAAACAGAGAAACAAATCATACAGTAAGCTTTCAAAGCTTAGTAAGTTCGTAGTATAATACAATTAACTCATTGAATTACATCAATGTACAAATTGAACCTTCACATAGATAATTTACCAATAATACACAAATTCAACTATATCCAATACTCACATAGCATTCCATTCATCTACTTTCAATTTGACCAACCACATAGGTACCATACATACCTTTGCCAACACTTAGTTACTCACCAGCCATGCTATCCAACCATCACATAGATAAAGACACAACTAGGCACATTATCAATCTGAACCACATACTCAAATATCTATTCATTCAACTCTTAAATCTATCATCAACCACATAGGTTCAAACATACCTTGATCAACACATAGTTACTCACCATTCATGCTACTCAATTGCTCGATATTACCTCTTGTTCAACCTTTGCTATTCCTTTGATTTATTCGCACATTTAGTGCCAATTTCATAACCAAAACATAGTACTTATTATACACTTAGTGCCAATATGTTAAATTGAACTTATATCGGTATCACACACACAGTGCTAGTTCGATAAGCTGAAACTTCTATCTTTTCACACTTATAGTCCTAATCATCTCTGTCTCGTTTCTAATTTTGCACACATAGTGCTAATCATCTCTGTCTCATTTCTAATTTCGTACACTTAGTGACCTCTAATTCAATTCCACTCATAGCATTTCAAACCTCATAATAATATATATATTTATTCGATTCACATCACATAGATATAGTTTACAACTAATATTATATCCGAACTTACCTAAGGCATCGAAATATCAAAATGGTCGATTAATTGAGCACTTTGTCTTTGCCTCGATCTCGATCCGAACCTCTCATTTCTTGGTCTATACACATTCAAATTCAATTCATTCAATTTATTCCACACACACTTATTTAGGGCATTTTACTAAATAGCCCTCATATTTTCACATTTCAACACTTTAGTCTCTATTTCATAAAATTATCAAATACACACAGTTTCATATCACATATGCTTAGCCGAATTTTTCCCATGCTAATACAAGCCCACACATTTCATTTATTCCACAATTTAGTCCTTCAAAATATTATTATCACAATTTAGCCCTAATTAGCTAAATTCACCAAGGATTCAAGAACAAAACATGTTCATTAAACACATATCTTTCATTTAACACCAATACTCATCATAAAACTCACCATTTCATCAATGGCGCATCTCATAAACATCATCAATTCCTCACATTACAACATGGGTTTGATAGTAGACTAAGCAAAAATCTAAAAAACATAAAATTCATCAAAAACCAAAGTCAAAACATACCTTAAATCAAGCCAATTGCTAGCCAAAAATTACAAAGCTTCAACCCCTTATTCTTTCTTCAACTTTCGAAAATAACAAAGATGATAATAGCATTCCTTTTTGTTTTATTAAAACATATATATTATCATTTATCAAGTTACAAATTTAACCTTACTAATAAACATTATAACATATAATATAATTGGTTATAAATGTCCATCTACCATCCACTATCTTTATAATGGCTTAATAAGAACATAAGGACTCCTCCTTTAAATAGCCATGCCAAATAGGTACTTTAACAATTAGCACACAGCTTTTACATTTTATGCGATTAAGTCCTTTTTCACAATTTGACACACAGTCGATAAAATTTTCACACGAAACTTTCACACAGGCTCAATCACACATTATAAACATCAAAAATAACTTTAAATTATTCCTCTAATGTCAAATTTATGGTCTCGAAACCACTATTCTGATTAGGGTCTAAACCGAGCTGTTACTGGGCAGCCAAGGAGGAGCGGCTAAAGAAGCCTTCTTCTAAATGAAGAACAAATAGTTCACTCAATACATCCGTATGGACCTAGCTGCTCAACAACCTCTACCCTTACCTATTCCCCAACCATTCCTGTAGTTCCTCAAGGTATGGATCCTTTGCGATTGAATAAACCACCTATTGATAAGATACGAAAACACGAGGCTAAAGACTTCAGAGCTACTGTTAGCGATGATCTTGAGAGAGCCGAGTTTTGGCTTGAGAACACGATTCAGATATTTGACGATCTATCTTGCACACCTAAAGAATGTTTAAAATGTGTTGTATCACTGTTGAGAGACACCACGTATCAGCGGTGGAATACCTTGATATCCAGAGTTCCTTGAGAAAGTTACTTGGGAATTCTTTCAAGTTGAATTCAGAAAGAAATACATCAGCCAAAGGTTCATTGATCAGAAAATAAAGGAATTTCTTAAATTGAAATAGGGTCGTATGTCAGTAATAGAATACGAATGAGAGTTTGTACAACTCAGCAAATATGCTCGTGAATATGTTTCTTCTGAGACTATAATGTGCAAAAGGTTCAAAGATGGGTTAAATGAAGAAATCAGATTATTAGTTGGGATTCTAGAGCTGAAAGAGTTCGTTGTTCTATTTGACAGAGCCTGCAAAGTTGAAGAGCTTAGCAAAGAGAAAAGAAAAGTCGATTATGAGGCTAGAGACTTTAGAAAAAGATTTGCAGGCAAATTACATTAGTCAGCATCAAAGAAATCTAAAGAATATCATCCTCGTTCTACTACTTCTGCAGGGATTTTGATCAGAGATAGAGATACAAGAAATTTCTACTCTAAACCTCAGACGACATTTATTGCTAGTGTGGGTAGTGTTAGAAATGTTGTACCTGAATGAAGCATTGCAACAAGTGACATTACGGTGAATGTAGAATAGTGAGCAAAGCATGTTGTAGATGTGGATCTCTTGATCATTATCTCCGGGACTATCCAAAAAAGTCTATGGCTGAAAGAGATCAACTAGTGAAAGCGAGTAATACGGCTACTAGAGGAGACCACCCTAAAATACTAGAAATATGAGTGGTAACCGAGGTGCTACAAGAGATTCTGCTATGAGATTTGAGGCACAAGAACCTGCCCAAGCTTATTCTATCCGTGCACGGGAGCAGGCATCAGCGCCATACGTTATTACGGGTACTTTTTCTCTTTTTGATACTGATATAGTTGCGTTGATAGATCCTGGATCAACACATTCATATATTTGTATGAATTTAGCATTTAAAAAGAGTTTACATGTCGAGTCTACAGAGTTTGTAATTAAAGTATCGAACCCCCTAGATAAATTTGTGTTAGTTAATAAAATTTGTAAGAAATGCCCTTTGATGACTCAAGGTTACTGTTTTTGGGCTGACTTGATGCTTCTACCGTTCTATGAGTTTGATATGATTTTGGGTATGGATTGGCCGACTACGCATGATGCATTTGTGAATTATAGACGAAAGACTATCAAAAATGGTGAAATTCTTTGGATTGAGTCTGATGATTCGAGTGAATTACCTACAGTGATATCGTCTATGTTAGCCCATAAATGTATGAAAAAGGGTTATGATGCATATCTTGCATATGTATTAGATAATAAGGTATCTGAATCAAAGATTGAATCTGTACCTGTTGTTTGTGAGTTTTTGGATATATTTCCAGAAGAATTACTAAGTTTACCATCGATCAGAGAAGTTGAATTTGGCATTGAATTAGTACTAGGAACAACACCAATATCGATAGCTCCGTACAGAATGGCTGCAATAGAATTAAAAGAGTTGAAATCTCAGTTACAGGAATTGATAGATAGAGGTTTTGCACGACAGAGTTATTCACCCTGGGGTGCACCGGTAATGTTTGTGAAAAAGAAAGATGGCATAATGAGAATTTGTATCGATTACAGGTAGTTGAATAAGGTGACTATAAAGAACAAATACCCTTTACCGTGGATTGATGATTTATTTGATTAGTTAAAAGGGGCTACAGTATTTTCAAAGATTGATTTGAGATCGGATTATTATCATTTGCGAGTAAAGAGTCGGATGTGCCAAAAATTGCATTCAAAATGAGGTACGGACATTATGAATTCCTTGTTATGCCTTTCAGATTAACTAATGCTCCAACAATTTTTATGGACTTGATGAACCGGATATTCAAACCATATTTAGAAAGATTTGTTGTTGTATTCATTGATGACATTCTGATATATTTGCGAGATGAATCTGAACATACCGAGCACTTGAGAGTTGTGTTACAATCTCTACGTGATAAGCAATTATTTGCAAAGTTTAGCAAATTTGAGTTTTGGCTACGAGAGGTTGGGTTTCTGGGGCATATTGTTTCAGTTGACGGTATTAGAGTTAACTCGAGTAAGATTTCTGCTATTGTTGATTGGAAACCTCCGAGAAACGTGCCTGAAGTTTATAGTTTTCTAGGCTTAATGGGTTATTATTGAAGATTCGTGAAAGGATTTTCGATGATTGCAACACCAATGACACGACTGCTTCAAAAAGATGTGAAATTTGAATGGTCAAAAAAATGTCAGCAGAGTTTTGAACAGTTGAAAGTACTGTTAACTGAAGCACCAGTTTTGGTTCAACCTAAATCGGGGAAAGAATTTGTGATTTATAGTGACGCGTTATTAAATGGTCTGGGATGTGTTCTGATGCAAAAAGGAAAAGTTATAGCTTATACTTCTTGACAATTGAAACCGCATGAAAAGAATTATCCGACGCACGACCTTGAGTTGGTTGCAATTGTGTTTGCATTGAAAATTTGGCGACACTACTTGTACGGTGAAAATGTCACATTTATACGGATCACAAAAGCTTAAAATATCTGATGTCATAGAAAGATCTAAATCTACGTGTAACACCCCTTACCCGTAGTCATCGCAGGAATAAGGTACAAGGCATTACCAGACTTAATCACCTATAATCGATCATTTCCACGTCACAAATTTCCTTCCAAATTTAAAAATTTTCATATTCAATCATAGAGTCCCTAATATAGACCTACGAGGCCCAAAACATGCTTTGGAAGCAGTTCAAGACTAAACCGAGAACTTTGGAAAATTACACAACATTTAGAAAAATTTTCTTCAAAATAGGGTCACACTCAATATGCATCCTCAACAACACTTATAAATGCATAATTATATCTAATTATCATACCATACCATTGAGCCAAAATTAGCCATTCGATATCAAGACTACTAGCACATTGAACCATTAGGTATTTAGGGCATAACCCACAACTCGTCTTGTATCATGCAAACACAGCTTGTAACAGCCCAATCTAGGGGCTAGTCAGAATAGTGATCTCAGAAACACTAATTCAAGGTTTGATAAAATTATATTCATGTTATGTTATGTGCTATAACATGTTTATAAGGATGGATGGAAATTTTGGTGCCTTAATTTTAGCAATTTCTAGCTAAATTATGAAAAAGGACCAAATCGCATAAAGTGTGAAAGTTCTATTTTATTTGCTAGAGGCACCAAATGGCTATGGGTTATTAATTGGAGGTCCTTAAAGAGCAACTAGACCATATTGAATGTGATGGTAGGCCATGTAGACAAGAGGGGACAAGAACTTTTAATTTGGTCAAAGTTGGTGGAATAAATGAATAAAATAAGATGAATAGGTAAAAGGCTATCATCTTTATATTTTTCTTCCCTTCTCCACCGGAAATATCAGCCATGGTGGGGTGTTTGAGAGCTCAAAATTTTAGCAAGCTTTATCCCACACAAGTAAGTGATTTTGATGACTTTTCTTAATAAAAATTGTACTTTTGGAGTCCCCAAAGCTTAATCTAGCTAATGGGGGGCTAAATTGCAACATGGTTGAAAGTTTAGGGACTTACCATGATAGATTTTATGCTGGTTTTTGAGTTTTATGGAAGAAAATTAATGGTAGGATGATGATAAACAACTTTTATGAAAGGTGTTGTGGTGAAAACACCTGATTTGGGCTAAAATGCAAAGGTTGTAATTTGTTCATTTAAGCATGAAATAGTTGGAATTTGAGATAGTTATGGGAGGATTAAATGTTCAGCTAGGCTTGTTTAACAAGAAAATGTGATGAAAATTTATTTACGAGCCTAGGGGCAAAATCGTAATTTTGCCAAAGTATGGGGCAAAATGGTCATTTTTGCCTAAAGAGTGTATTATGGTATTTTATGATTTATAAATGAATAAATGAATAAATCAATATATTTTATTATTTTAGATCAAAGAAATCGAGTTTCAGACTTAGAACGGATAAAAAGAGAGATGTGGGCAAATAATCATTTTCGGCTATTTCGACATAGAGGTAAGTTCATGTGCAATTACTGCAAGTACGTACGAGTTAATTTAATATTCCAATATTGTATGGAATGTATATATATATACTCAATGAATGTTGAAATGCCAATTGATGAGATGTCGGTAGAATTGAATATAAGAATAGTAAGGGATGTAAATAATATGAAATGATGTTAGTTAAGGTTTTGTGTAAGACCATGTCAAGGACATAGCAACGATGTGATATTTTTATAAGACTTTGTCGGGGTCACGGCATCGAAATGTTAAAGTATGTAAAACCCTATTGGGGTGTGATGTTATGAGAACTATGTGTATGAAACTCAAAGAGTTATGCAATAAGTTGAATGATTCAACGGGGATGTTGAATGTAAGTGGTTGTACCACGAGAAGCACTAGTATGTGATAGAATTGAATTAATAAGAATTCAATATATGATAAACTCCTGAGTGGGATGAATGTAGTAGAATTTGGTATTGGATGCATGGTTGATATTGATTGAGAATCTATGTGGCTCAAGTAGAGTAAAAGAGCCAGAGTTGTGCATGTGTTGTGATAATGCTAGATGGTAAGATAAGTATGATAACTTCTCGTTAATTTATTATGGTAGGCTATGTGCGACGCCACTGAGATATTGACTGTGTGGACTAACTATGTGTGAAATAGCTAGGTGAATTAACATGTGATTACGTTATTGAGGGAACTGGCTGAGTGGATGTCTTATTAATGGTAATGATGGGCTGTGTGCGATACCATCTACCATATTATTATTGGTGGGCTATGTGTGTTACCACCTGAGTAACTAATAATCGATGGGCTGTGTGCGATACCATCGCTTATAAATTATTGGTGTGCTAAGTGCGAAAACACCATAAGTATAATAATTGGTGGGCTGTGTGCGATACCACCTTATTAGAGAGTTAATGGGGGGCTAAGTACGAACCCACTGAGAGATGAGTAGTTTATTGATAATTCTTGATGTATTATTTTATGAAATTACATGACAATCAGTGCAGGAATATATGCTAGTTTAACGAGCAATTGGCTTGTGGCACGGTAAGAATGTGGTAATAGATAGAATGAGTAAGCTTCAAGAGTGGTTGAGTAAGCAACCATGAGTTAATGGGGAAAAACCAGTGTAATACCTGGTAGTTATCCATATTTAATGAATATCAGTATTTATCAGTTATGAAGATGAACTTACTAAGCATTATTGCTTACTCCTTTTCTTTTCCCATCTCTTATAGGTTGTTTTGACTAGCTTGGGTTGGGGGCCGCCGGTGATGTTTTTACACTATCGAGTAGACGCTTGGTATGAGGTATCAAGTCCTTATGAGTCATGGCATGTATAGGGCTAGTATGTAAGTTTGATCAAGTTCTTGTTGATGTAGTCAAATTGTGTTGGCCCAAGAAAGCTTATGTCTTAATTGTGTATAGCCATAGATGATGGCTCAAGCTGTTTGTAATTATATGGGAATTAGTCTCCCTAGTATATGGGGTGAAAACCTTAATTGTTTTACAATCAAATGTTTTAATTCAAGAGTAATGTTGATGCTATGTGAAATTATGTGATAAGTTATGAATGTATGCAAGTGTGAATGGCATACGGCTTGGTAGATAGCCTTCATGTGCCCACACGGGTAAACACACGGGCGTGTGTCTAGGCCGTGTTAACCCTGTACCTTATTATTATTAATTATAATAGGCCACGGGTAGATCCTACAATCGTGTACATGAACCGTGTAAGGCACATGGTAAGGACATGGGCGTGTGCCCAGGCCGTGTGGATCAAGTCAGTAGCTTCCCACGGTTTGAAGACACGAGTTTTTCCAGGCCGTGTGAAATTAGTCAGTTTCGACCACGGATGGAAGACACGGGTAGGTTGTGAGGGTACATGGGCATGCCTTCATTTTACATGGGCGTGTGAAATGTACACGGGCGTATGTGTCTTCTAACACAGGCGTGTAATCCCAGTTTAGAAGGGAAAGAAATTTTACGGCTCGTAAGAGTTTCTGATATAGTCTCGAGAGCCCTTGTAGGTATGAGTGGGGTCTCATAAGGCGGGAATGAGGTTGTTGTAGTATCTTAGGAAATAGTCGTGTTGAGCCTAAGCGGCGGTCAGGTATACTTGTACGGTAACGCCTCGTACCCAATTTCGGTGGGGATTATGGGTAAGGGGTGTTACATTTAGTGGTATCAGAGCATGGTTTAGTCGATTCTCGGACTAACCTAGCGTGAGTAAGAGTCTACCTATACATGCCATAGGTGGACTGTGACAGTGTGATAACTCTCGACACTAACAAGATTGTTTTGTTAAGATAGGGATGGTTCTCGACCGAGCTAAATTCAATAATGTTGTAGGTGATAATGGGGTAATTGCAATGCTCTTATGCATTGATGAAATTCAAAGAGGTATAAGTAGAAGTACATGACATGTGTGTGAAAATGCATGAACTGATAGTTATAAAGTGGTAAGCTTATCTGTATTGGCGGGATATGCATAGGTGTTATATACTCAACCTATTAGGTTAGGTGCCATTAGTGAGCAAATTTACCCAGCGAAGGGGGTATATGTGTATGTATGATTGTTCGAATGATGTATAATGTTTTATTTCGTGACTCTATATGAAATTACGAGTATTATGGTGTGAGAGTTAAATTAGGAAGTTTGATTAAGAAGAATGCAGGGATGAGTACGGTCGTTCATTGATAATATGATGAATAAGACCATGGTTGGACCATGGCGGTACATGTGATCCCATGTAAGACCATGTCTGGGACATGGCATTGGTGACGATACGTGATTCCGTGCAAGACCACATCTGAGACCTGGTATTGGTATGAGGTTTCATGAAAGACCATATGAGGTTTCATAAAAGACCATAACGAGGCTATGGCATCGTGATGACATGTAAAGAAATAGCTGGACCATGATGTTGTGATACGAGTAAGACCATAGTTGGACTACGGCAATCAGATAAACGACGTACTCAAACCTGTAAGACATTCTTTAGTTGATGAGTGATTGTAAGAGAAAGTAGAGTTAAATGTTGAGTACTCGAGCAGATATTAATATGGAACTTGAATTATTAAAATCACAATTCAAAATTATGAGTGATAAAGACAATTGTAGTGTGATAAACGTGAAAACTCACTTGAAGTGAGTTGTGTGACTATAATACTATTTCATTGATGATGAATTTTAAATCATATGTATGTAGTCGCGAGAGTCAAGTTAAAGGGGCTTTGTGACCTCACCCTCCTTACCAATGTCAAATTATGATAAGATGCTACGAGAGTCAAATTGAGTAAGTTTGCATGTGATTAACACAGTATTTATGTTATCATTCTGGGAATGTTTTGTATCACATTAATACATGACACTCTGTTAGATAAAGTAATTGTGGTTGAACATGGGTTTGAAGTCATAGGGGACTATAATGAAAAGGCTATCATTAAGATGTGAAATAGATAAGGTCTCGTATAAGACCATGTTCGAGGCATGGCCTCGGCACCAAGTTATGATTTCGTATAAGACCATATTTGGAATATGGCATCGATACTTGATGCAGAAGTCCATATAAGACCACCTTGGGAGTGTGGCATTGGTTTCATGCCTACATAAATGATGAGGAATATGTGTCTTTGAAATCAATGGGACAGATAGATGAGTTTAGAGGTAGAAAGGAGAATTGTACTAAAGTCATGTGAATGAGTGAATACAGGCACTCGTGAACAAGTCACAAGGAAATGAGTACAGAATGTGGCACGGTATGTGCTTAATAGAGGCAATTGCAAGCGAGTAGGAAGCCTAAGGTTTATGATTATCGAGGTCTTCTTAAATTGATGTTCACTAATGAAAAGAATTATTAAGGAGTTGAGTACGAAATGGTTAGAGAAGCAATGTTTGAACAATGAGAGTTTTCAATCATGATAACCATAGTTGTATGAATCATAATGATCTCTTTAAGTATTACGTGTAAATATCTTTTGCCTTTCAGGGACGATGTAGTTGTTTATTTCATGAATCGAGATCGTGCGATAATATTTGCTGATTGTAAAATCAAAGTAAATGATTGTCGATTTAGTAATTAGAATTGACATTCCTTTATCTCCTCGTAACTTTATTCAGGTACTTTGAGGAGGAAGTTTGTGACGATTCTAGTATAAGGAGTGGAATCGTGAGTTTCACGTTGGGGGACAAGTTTCGGGTAAGCCAAACAGAGTTAATGAATTTGATAGAGATGTCCCTGCTATTGTGAGGTATGACGATAGTAAAGGTTTTAGATTAGCATAGCAAGAGAAACTCGGGTGAGAATGTGCTTAAGATATGTTCCTTGTATGGAGAAAAGAGTAGTTTAATGTACCGAGATAGTTTAATGTACCGAGATATGATTCAAGTTCTGTGTATATTGGCACGTAAATCAGTGAAGAGAATAAAATTTTGTGTGTGTGCGTGAGTAGGAAGCATAATACAAAGATATGCTCATCGAATTGTTCAAACAATGATGGTTGAGTTGAAAGCTATAAAAGGAACTACTAATTGAAAGTTCTAGTACTGAGTTCAGTCTGAATCGAGAGAAAGAGTTGACCGGTTAATGATCCTGAGACAATCACTTTTTTGATTATGTTATGAGTTAGGTGTTATGAAATGATTTATGGGAAACTTGATGTGTATTTTCTAAATTTTAATGAGTGGGAGTGTATTATGCTGCAAAAGATTTGAAATGAAATAGTGGAAACGGCTTGAACTATTGCAATGGTGTGTATAGTTAGTGTAATACTTCTCAGATAATATACATAGCATAGATATCTAGATGAAAGATCCACGTTGGATAAAATTTTTGTTGTTGATGTTTTCCTCAAGATAGAATTGGAATGATGTGAAAGCCAGAACTTATACAAAAGCTTTGGTATGGGATTTAGTAGTAGCATATCTACTAATACGAGAATAAGGAAGTACAATTACGAGCATAAATGATTTGGCAATAGAGTACATTTTATGATATGATTGAGTTTATGTTCAAAAGTGTTTGACCACTAGAAGCTGAGTTTTTAAAGCGTACAAGTCAAGAGTGTTAAAGTCGGTGAATGCTTTAATGAGAAATTGAGAGAAAACCTTATAGATGTCAAGTGTGGTTTGACAAAATTCCCAAGAAGGGGAATGACATTTGAGTTGTAGTAAATCAACCGGTAAGGATCCGAATGATCATTTGGACATGTGCAGAGTTCTAAATTAGTGGATTACTGAGCATACATCTTGGAGGAAGAAATACCTAGGTAGCAAGTGATGCTTCGACCTTGTGTAAGATAGCTTAAAGGTTGTTGACAAGAGAAACTTGAAGATAAGTAGATTTGCGATTTTAAAGAATTTCTATAAATGTTTAAAGAATGATAGTAGCAACTTCTTCTGACAAGATTTTCGGGAACAAAAATCCCTAAGGAGGGGAGAATTGTAACAGCCCGATTTAGGGGCTAGTCAGAACAGTGATCTCGGAATCACTAATTCGAGGTTTGATAAAATTATATTCATGTTATGTTATGTGCTATAACATGTTTATAAGGATGTATGGAAATTTTGGTGCCTTAATTTGAGCAATTTCTAGCTAAATTGTGAAAAAGGACCAAATCGCATAAAGTGTGAATGTTCTATTTTATTTGCTAGAGGCACCAAATGGCTATGTGTTATTAATTGGAGGTCCTTAAAGGGCAATTAGACCATATTGAATGTGATGGCCGGCCATGTAGACAAGAGGGGACAAGAACTTTTAATTTGGTCAAAGTTGGTGGAATAAATGAATAAAATAAGATGAATAGGTAAAAGGCTATCATTTTTATATTTTTCTTCCCTTCTCCACCGAAAATATCAGCCATGGTGGGGTGTTTGAGAGCTCAAAATTTTAGCAAGCTTTATCCCACACAAGTAAGCGATTTTGATGACTTTTCTTGATAAAAATTGTACTTTTGGAGTCCCCAAAGCTTAATCTAGCTAATGGGGGGCTAAATTGCAACATGGTTGAAAGTATAGGGACTTACCATGATAGATTTTATGCTGGTTGTTGAGTTTTATGGAAGAAAATGAATGGTAGGATGATGATAAACAACTTTTATGAAAGGTGTTGTGGTGAAAACACCTAATTTGGGCTAAAATGCGCAGGTTGTAATTTGTTCATTTAAGCATGAAATAGTTGGAATTTAAGATAGTTGTGGGAGGATTAAATGTTCAGCTAGGCTTGTTTAACAAGAAAATGTGATGAAAATTTATTTACGAGCCTAGGGGCAAAATCATAATTTTGCCAAAGTATAGGGCAAAATGGTCATTTTTGCCTAAAGAGTGTATTATGGTATTTTATGATTTATAAATGAATAAATCAGTATATTTCATTCTTTTAGATTAAAGAAATCGAGTTTTGGACCTAGAACGGATAAAAAGAGAGATGTGGGTAAATAATCATTTTGGCTATTTCGACATCGAGGTAAGTTCATGTGCAATTATTCTAAGTACGTACGAGCTAATTTAATATTCCAATATTGTATGGAATGTATATATATACTCAATGAATGTTGAAATGCCAATTGATGAGATGTCGAGAGAATTGAATATAAGAATAGTACGGGATGTAAATAGTATGAAACGATGTTAGTTAAGGTTTCGTGTAAGACCATATCAAGGACATGGCAACGATGTGATATTTTGTATGAGACCTTGTCGAGGTCACGGCATCGACATGTTAAAGTATGTAAGACCCTATTGGGGTGTGATGTTAATGAGAACTATGTGTATGAAACTCAAGAGAGTTATGTAATAAGTTCAATGATTCAACGGGGATGTTGAATGTAAGTGGTTGTACCACGAGAAGCACTAGTATGTGATAGAATTGAATTAATATGAATTTGATATATGATAAACTCCTGAGTGGGATGAATGTAGTAGAATTTGGTATTGAATGCATGGTTGATATTGATTGAGAATCTATATGGCTCAAGTAGAGTAAAAGAGGTAGAGTTGTCCATGTGTTGTGATAATGCTAGATGGTAAGATAAGTACGATAACTTCTCGTTAATTTATTATGGTAGGCTATGTGCGGCGCCACCGAGATATTGACTGTGTGGACTAACTGTGTGTGAAATAGCTAGGTGAATTAACTATGTGATTACGTTATTGAGGGAACTGGCTAAGTGGATGTCTTATTAATGGTAATGATGGGCTGTGTGCGATACCATCTACCATATTATTATTGGTGGGCTGTGTGAGTTACCACCTGAGTAACTAATGATCGATGGGCTGTGTGCGATACCATCGCTTATAAAAGATTGGTGTGCTAAGTGCGAAAACACCATAAGTATAATAATTGGTGGGCTGTGTGCGATACCACCTTATTAGAGACTTAATGGGGGGCTAAGTGCGAAGCAACCGAGAGATGAGTAGTTTGTTGATAATGCTTGATGTATTGTTTTATGAAATTACATGACAATCAGTGCAGGAATGTATGCTAGTTAAACGAGCAATTGGCTTGTGGCACGGTAAGAATGTGGTAAGAGATAGAATAAGTAAGCTTCAAGAGTGGTTGAGTAAGCAACCATGAGTTAATGGGAAAAACCCAGTGTAATACCTGGTAGTTATCCATATTTAATGAATATCAGTATTTATCAGTTATGCAGATGAACTTACGAAGCATTATTGCTTACTCCTTTTCTTTTCCCATCTCTTATAGGTTGTTTTGACTAGCTTGGGTTAGGTGCCACCGGAGATGTTTTCACACTATCAAGCAGACGCTTGGTATGAGGTATCAAGTCCTTATGAGTCATGGCATGTATAGGGCTAGTACTTAAGTTTGATCAAGTCCTTGTTGATGTAGTCAAATTGTGTTGGCCCAAGAGAGCTTATGTCTTGATTGTGTCTAGCCATAGATGATGGCTCAAGCTGTTTGTAATTACATGGGAATTAGTCTCCCTAGTATATGGGATGAAAACCTTAATTTTTTTATAATCAAATGTTTTAATTCAAGAGTAATGTTGATGCTATGTGAAATTATGTGATAAGTTATGAATGTATGCAAGTGTGAATGGCATAAGGCTTGGTAGATAGCCTTCATGTGCCCATACGGGTAAATACATGGGCATGTGTCTAGGCCGTGTTAACCCTGCACCTTATTATTATTAATTAGAATAGGCCACGGGTAGATCC
Source organism: Gossypium rotundifolium (assembly GCA_025506655.1). Taxonomy (NCBI): domain Eukaryota; kingdom Viridiplantae; phylum Streptophyta; class Magnoliopsida; order Malvales; family Malvaceae; genus Gossypium; species Gossypium rotundifolium. The sequence continues at coordinate 93,969,920 of CP106729.1, read as the reverse complement.
CACGGCCGTGTGCATGAACCGTGTAAGGCACACGGTAAGGACATGGGCGTGTGCCCAGGCCGTGTGGATCAAGTCAGTAGCTACCTACGGTTTGAAGACACGTGCGTGTCTAGGCCGTGTGAAATTAGTCAGTGTCGACCACGGGTGGAAGACACGGCGGTTATGAGGGCACATGGGCGTGCCTTCATTTTACATGGGCGTGTGAAATGTACACGAGCGTGTGTGTCTTTTAACACAGGCGTGTAATCCCGATTTAGAAGGGAAAGAAATTTTACAGATCGTAAGAGTTCCCGATATAGTCTCGAGAGGCCTCATAGGTACGAGTGAGGTCTCGTAAGGTGGGAATGAGGTTGTTGTGGTATCTTAAGGGAAATAGTCGCATTGAGCCTAAGCGACGGTCAGGTAGATTTGTACGGTAACGCTTCATACCAGATTTCGGCAGGGATTACGGGTTAGGGGTGTTGTAACACCCCAAACCTGGCCTATGCGTTTAAGACAAGACTTGACATGCCACACAATTCGAACTTACGTCCAATCATCAATGCTTTTAATGAAAACAATTCCTCAAAACAATTTTGAAGATAGAGTTTAATCAAAAATCGAGATTTATTTAAACACCATGATTTTAAAATATAAGAGTTTACAATTTGATTTTCAGAGAAATAATTGGTTAAAAACTTAAATAATTGGTTAAAATAAATTTATAAAAGAGTTTTCACAAAATTTTAAGAGTGAGAGATATTTAAGAAAAACCCTTTTTATACATAAGTTGAAGAAAACATTTATAAGAATTAAACAGCCCCATTTAAGTAACTAAAACATATTAAAATCCATCCCCGAATAGAAATCCATAAGAATAATACCAGAGGCCTTATTACATCGCAATTGAAATAGTACTTAAATAAAAATACTTAAAAGAAGTTCAAAGTTTTTATAACTCATCATTCATAGTATGGTCTCCACACGAAGCCATCCCCGGCCTAAGCCTCCATCAATTATTATTACCTGAGAAGGGTAGGAAAAATGGGGTGAGTTACTAAGAACTCAATGTGTAACCCACTTACCGTGTTCACTGGGCCAAAACCATTTAAGCAATTAGCTGGGCTTGAGCCCATTTACAAATGTACAATATAAAAATAATGCATATGATATGCAATTCCCAACCAAGCCTAGTTTCCATCTGCTACACACCACCCGTACCAACCAACACACCTGTGGGGATCAAGTCAACCCACCCCACCAACACACCAATAGCAGGCATTAAGCCAATTATAATATTTGTGGCAACAGGCCATTATGACAGGGTCACCGAACTTGATTTTGGCAATAGGCCATTTATAATATTTGTGGTAGAACCACTGATCTAGATTTTTGGCAACAGGCCATTTATAATATTTGTGGTAGAACTACCGAACTAGATTTTTGGCAACAGGCCTTTCTTCTCTTCGTCAATTATCCCAACCCATGTAGTCATGTATATATATAATTCATAACAAAATATTCATAAGGTAATTTTAACAAAAAGCCCATATTACAAGTTATCAATTTGGCCCATTAGTCAAAGTAGCAATTTGGCCCATTTAACGATCTATCAAACTTGGCCCATTTCATCTCATATCACATTTAGCTCATATATTAATATCACATTTGGCCCATAAAGCAACATATTTCAATTTGGCCCATAAAGGGTATTTTCGTAATTCGATCCATAGGGACATTTTGTAATTCGGCCCATTTAACACATGAGGCCTTTTCACTATTTCCACACTTGGCTAATTTATCAAAATAATCACATGGCCCAAAATATCACTTTTTAACAAAATAGCCCATTAAGGGCAAATCCGTAATTTTTCCACAACCTAAATTTCGGTTTCATGCATTCACACAAAAAGTGTTAATATATCTTATTTTCCAATTTTACCAGATTTACGATTTTTATTCTAACGCTTACGGTATAGTATAACCCATGAGATAAGTGTGAAGTTACACACCTGATTACGGTGAGAACTATACTTTCCCGCTCGTCGATATCTAAACACGCATCATGATGGATTAGAATACTAATACTTATTTGCAAAACTATTCTTAAAAAAGTAAGTGTTCTAAACTTTTACCCTCAAAATTTTGAACAACTTCTATTTGTGGTTTCTCCCCGATTGATGATTTGTTACCCTTTGAATAACCACGAACGAACAAAGGTTCAGGAGTACGAACGACTACAAATAACTGATTTTCGCCGGATGAGGGTCCACAACCCAGTGGAAAATCTTGGATTGCTGAAACAGTCCTTCGTTTGAATTTAGGGGGAATAGCGAAACCGCCTCTCTTCTGAACACTATTAATAACCCTTTTCGTCCCTATCTTGTTTGCCTTCATAGACAAAGGATCATTAGTCCTAACAATATATCGGAAATTTTAAGACTAATGGCTTAAAAGGGCAAATTTAGCTTACCTTAAAATTTCGAATGATCCCAAAAGAATCCCTTGAACGTTATGATCCAATCTTAATTGACTTCAAGACTACTTCGAAAAGATGATGATTCGACCCTCCACTATTTCACTAAAAAATAACGAAAGAAATCATCTGAATAAGTGATTGGTTATTTGGTTTAAAAGTCTCTTCCAAGACATTCTATAGATTCGGCCATGGTGACCAAATAGCAAAAAGAAAAGACAAAGAAAATGATTCTTACCGATGGTCCAAAGTTTGAATAGAAGAAAATAATTGAAAATAAAAGTTATGAGGAATGGAAGATTCGGCTATGATTTAATGGATAGGGAAAATAATTTCGGCTATAGGGATGATCACAAGCATTCGGCCATGGAAGATGAATGAAGGAAGAATGTGTTTGAATGATAAGTAAAATGGAGAGAAAAAGAGAATAAGGAGAAGAGAAAGGAGAGGAGTTTAGGGACAAATATGCATTCGGCAATGGGTAAAAAGAAGAAAACGAATTGGCTTTTTGTGTTGATAATTTCGGCACTAAGAGAGAAATGCAAGATGAAGCACTTGAGGGGTTTTGCAAAAATGACCAAATGGTCAAAAAGAATGACCAAAAGAGACAAAACAAAGATTGCTTCCTCCTAACACAAGCACATTCGGCCAAGAGAGAAAAGATGAAAAAGAAAAGGTGTTTTGGAAGAACAAAAATGACTAGATGGGATTACACCCTAACTACTCATCCTTACCAAAGTCTATCACAAAAATTCGGCCACCCCCTAGTCCATAAAGTTGTTCAAGTTCATGGACAAGTTGGCCATGCCAAACTTTCCAAAACACACCCCATAAAGGGTGCTTTATGTCCCCCTAACTTACCATAAGCTTAGGATTTCATTCCTTATGTTCAAGCTTATCTTATCCAATAATCACCTTGCCATAAGAGAAAAATCCAACCTTCCATAAGTAAGGTTTGACCGACACATGCAATATAGGTAAAAAAAAAAATAAAAGTCACCAAAATGTTATCCATGAGATTCGAACCTCTTCCCTCAAAACATGCTTATGGCGCCAACTTTACCTTGCCACTAGCTCATCTTATGCAAACTTTTACCAATTAAATTCCCTTAAGCATCAGAGTCACTTGTCCCATTTCAATAAAGCACTTATTACTAATATTTATTCTAATTCTGAATAAATCCCAAGCCTTCTCAAGACTATATAAGCACACAAATTTAATCATTCATAAGTTAAGCACCAAAAACATGCAACATATCGGTACTCATATTTTTAGGATGTTACAACTCTACCCCCTTAAAGAAAATTTCGTCCTCGAAATTTACCTGGTTAAAAGAGGTGAGGATATTGTTGCCGAATTGCATCTTCAGGCTCCCACATAGCTTCCTCCGCTCCGTGATTTCACCAAAGAACCTTAACCAACGGTACAGTCTTCTTTCTTAGGACCTTAACATCGCGATCTAAGATTTTCACTGGTTCTTCCTCGAAAGACAAGTCTGACCTCAACTCCACTTCTTCTACCGGTATTATGTGAGACGGATCCCATCTATAACGCCTCAACATAGAAACATGGCAAACACTATGAATCTGACTCAACTCCAGAGGTAAATCAAGCTGATAGGGCACTGGTCCTACACGCGTCAACACACGGTACGGTCCAATGAACCTAGGGCTCAACTTGCCCTTCCTTCCAAATCTGAAAATCTTCTTCCAAGGTGAAACTTTTAGAAAGACCTGATCTCCCACCGCAAACTCAATATATTTACGCTTCAGATCCGCATATGACTTTTGTTTATCCGAAGCTTCCTTTAATCGCGCTTGAATCACCTTTACCTTTTCTTCCATCTCAGATATCAATTCAGGACCCAACAACCGTCGTTCCCCCAATTCAGTCCAACAAGTAGGAGTACGACACCTATGACTGTATAACGCTTCATAGGGTGCCATTTGGATACTGGATTGGTAACTGTTATTATACGTGAACTCTCCCAACGGTAGAAAATCCTCCCAACTACCTATGAAGTCGATCACACAACCTCGTAACATGTCTTCCAAAATCTGAATTACTCTTTTTGATTGACCATCTGACTAAGGATGAAAAGCCGTACTGAAGTTTAACTTTGTTCCCAAAGCCTCATGTAAAGCTTTCCAAAACCGTGATGTAAACCTAGGATCCCTGTTCAATATGATAGACACCAGTACCCCATGCAACCTCACGATTTCAGATGCATACAGTTTAACCAACTTCTGTAACGAGTAATCCGTAAGAACTGGTAGAAAATAAGCAGTCTTCATTAATCGATCTACTACCACCCAAACAGAATCTTTCTTAGTAGGTGTTAAGGGTAACCTATAAACAAAATCCATCGTTATCCGCTCCCATTTCCATAGAGGAATCTTTACCGGTTGTAATAAACCTGATGGTAATTGATGTTTCGCCTTCACTTGTTGACAAGTCAAACACTTTGCCACAAAATCAGTAACCTCTCGCTTTAACCTTGGCCACCAGAACTGCTCACGGAGATCCCGATACATCTTATTTCCTTCGGGGTGCATAGCATAAGGGCTACTATGCGCCTCTCATAGAATCATTTGTCTCAAATTCGAATCCATGGGCACACAAACTCTTCCACAAAAACACTGTACACCATCCTTGTTCAATCCAAAGTCCCCTATTATACCACTTTCAACTTGTTACATTAAAGGACCCAACTTTTCATCTGATAACTACTTTTCCTTGATTTTCTCCAACCACAGAGGCTTCACCTGAAGTTCCGCTAGTAGCCTGCCATCCTCATACAAACTGAGATGAGCAAACATTGCTCTTAACTCCGATACTACCTTACGACTCAACGCGTCTGCCACAACGTTAGCCTTTCTAGGATGGTTCTCGATTGAGAAATCATAATCCTTTAACAGCTCCACCCATCTCCGTTGTCTCAAATCCAAATCTTTTTGGGTAAGGAGGTACTTAAGACTCTTATGGTCCGTATAAATGATTGACTTCTCACCATAGAGATAGTGCCTCCAAATCTTTAAGGCAAACACCACCGCAGCCAACTCCAAATCATGAGTAGGATAGTTAACTTCGTGCGGCCTTAACTGTCGAGAAGCATAAGCTACCACTTTTCCACTTTGCATCAGTACACATCCTAAACCTGTATGTGATGCATCACAGTAAACGGTAAACTATTTTCCAGCCTCAGGTTGAATTAGTACTGGCGCTTCCGTCAGAATCTTCTTCAGTTTCTCAAAACTTTCTTGTTGTTTATCGGTCCACACATACGGTACTCACTTTCATAACAGCTTAGTTAGGGGTGCAGCAATCAACAAAAATCGTTTAACAAAGTGTCTATAATAACCAGCCAAACCCAAGAAAACTCTGAATTTCAGCCACTGACTTCGGTGGTTTCCAATCCAACATAGCCTCTACCTTTCGAGGATCAACTCTTATTCGTTCGGCTAACACCACATGACCCAAGAAAGTCACTTCCTTCAACCAAAATTCACACTTACTGAATTTGGCATAAAGTTGCTTATCCCGCAAAATTTGCAACACATTGCGCAAATGTGAGTCATGCTCTTCTTCATTCCTCGAATATACCAAGATGTCATCCATGAACACTACTACGAACCGGTCTAAATAGGTTGAAAGACTCGGTTCATCATGTCCATAAATGCAGCTGGTGCATTGGTCAAACCAAACAGCATCACCAAAAACTCATAATGTCCATAACGAGTTCGGAATGCCGTCTTATGAATATCTACCTCTTTCACCTTGAGTTGGTGATAACCCGATCTCAAATCAATCTTGGAGAAAACTGAAGCTCCTCTCAATTGATCAAATAGGCCGTCGATTCTTGGCAATGGATACCTATTCTTGATCGTCAACTTATTCAACTACCTATAATCAATGCACATACGCATCGACCCATCCTTCTTCTTGACGAACAAAATCAGTGCTCCCCACGGAAACACACTTGGTCGAATAAATCCCTAGTCTAGTAGTTCTTGAATTTGAGCTTTAAGCACCGCTAACTCTTTTGGCACCATTCTATAAGGAGTAATGGACACCGGAGCCGTTCCGGCAAAAGCTCAATGCCAAACTCTACTTCCCGATCTGGAGGTAGACCCGGAAGTTCTTTGGGAAAGACATCTGGAAATTCTTTCACCATTCTCACACCTTCCACCGATAATTCCTTGGCATCCAAAGCACTAATGAAGGTTAGGAATGCTCCATACCCTTTCCTTGGCATCCAAGGCAGATACCACATTTGCCAAAAAGTTCCTTCGCTCATCTATCATTACTACCTCCTCATCATCCACAGTCCTTATTGACACTCGCTTTTCGGCACAATCCAATTGCGCCCAGTGCTTCACCAACCAATCCATGCCCAAAATAAGATCAAATTCACTGAAAGGTAATTCCATCAAGTTCGCTAGAAATATCTCTCTTTGAATCTCCAAGGGCATGTCTCTAAAGAATTTATTCACTATTACCGACTGTCCTAAAGGACTAATTACCATCATCTCTCTATCAGTAATCTCAGATCTAGTATTCAGGTTTCTAGATATGGCACTAGCAACATACGAGTGGGTAGACCCGATATCTATCAAAGTAGTAACAGGTACATCAGAGATGAAGAACATACTAGTTATCATATCAGGTGCATCGCCATATTCACGACGCCTAACCGCATAGATCAATCCCAGCTGTCTTACCTCCGCGTTACCTCTAAAGCCATTACCTCGATCCAGTGCACGCACCTTGACCACGTCCGTTACCATTACCACCACGACCTGGTCCACGGCCTCTCGGTGGCTGCTGAGTACCCCTAGCTGGCTAAGCATCATGGTTACGAGCTTTCTGAGTCGTATCAGGTCGTCGAGGGCAATTCTTATACTAATGATCCTTGGAACCACATTTATAGCAGGCACCATTTTTTCTCCAACATTCCCCGGGGTGTCGTCTTCTATAGTCAGCACATTTTTGACTTTGACTGGTAGTCACAGGTGCTCTAGCTTGAGCTGGCTCGTCATTCTGTGGCCTCTTCTGAAACCTTTTAGAAGAATTTGAGTACTTAAAATCCCTCTTGCCTCTGACTCTTTCCCGGTTCTGGCGTTCTAAATTCTTAGCCTCTTCGGCTATTTTGGCTTTCTCTACAAGTGAGGTAAAAGTCTGTACTTGTTGTGGGGCTATCAGTACCCGCAACTCATCATTCAACCCATCTTCAAAGCGTACACAGCGCCCATGATCAGTCGACACTATTGTACGAGCATAACGGCTCAAGCGAAGAAATTCTGCCTCATAAGTTGCCACCGTCTTACTTCATTGAACCAAATTCAGGAATTCATTCCTCCGGCATCTACATAACTTGTCCCGACGTACTTCCCTTGGAAAGTAGCTTTAAAGAAATCCCAAGTAACCAATGCAACCTCGGTGCCTTCTCGAACAGTAAGCCACCATTGATACGCCTCGTCCCTTAGTAAGGACACCGCTCCTCTCAGCTTCTGCTCGACGGTGCACTCCAGATCATCCATAATTCATTCTACAGCCTCAAGCCAATATTCCGCAACATTCGGAGCTACACCGGAGACACCTCTAAAAACCTCGGCACCACTTAACTTGAGTCGTTCCGATATTGATCCACGAACTGTTGGACCAGTTCTAGTCCCAACAACCCTCACTAGAACTTGTAACATTGCTTGAGTCAAAGCATTGTCCTCTATCGAATGGTCATGTGATCCAGCCTCACTCCTGGGTGACGTAGATGCATCCATTCCTGGCATATAACCCGGCGCTTCAGACGCAGCACCTCATCTTCTACCACGGCCACGTCTATCGCATCCACGACCACGTCTTCTAGTGCTCATAATGACTAATTCAATTTAATCTGATTACAAGTTTTATGAATCAGAATACTATTTCAGTGTTTATTAATGATATTTTATGAGATATAAGAGATAAAGTTATTTTGCAATCACATCCTATAGTCTCAATCTCTACCGTTTTCTACACTTAAAACTAGAAGTTCTAGAGTGTTCCTATGATCATATCACAAGAACAAACATTTAATAAGCAAATACTTACTTGACTTGATGCGGATGCTCGTGGTGCCATACTACCTTTAAAAACATAAAGTCTAGTAATTTAAGTAATTTTTAAACAAAAATCGTTGTTGAACCCAAACCACAGTCGGGTTTTGAAACTGGGCTCTGATACCATAAAATGTAGCACCCCAAACCCAGCCTATACGTTTAAGACCAGACTTGGCATGCCACACAATTCGAACTTACGTCCAGTCATCAATGCTTTTAATGAAAAAATTCCTCAAAACGATTTTGAAGATAGAGTTTAATAAAAAATAAAGATTTATTTAAACACCATGATTTTAAAACATAAGAGTTTACAATTTGATTTTCAGAGAAATAATTGGTTAAAAACTTAAATAATTGGTTAAAATAAATTTATAAAGAGTTTTCACAAAATTTTACAAGTGAGTGATACTTAAGAAAAACCCTTTTTATACGTAAGTTGAAGAAAACATTTATAAGAATTAAACAGCCCCATTTAAGTAACTAAAACATATTAAAAATCCATCCACGAATAGAAATCCATAAAAATAATACCAGAGGCCTTATTACATCGCAATTGAAATAGTACTTAAATAAAAATACTCAAAAGAAGCTCAAAGTTTTTATAACTCATCATTCGTAGTATGGTCTCCACATGAAGTCATCCCCGACCCAAGCTTCCATCAATTATTATTACCTGAGAAGCATAAGAAAAACGGGGTGAGTTACTAAGAACTCAATGTGTAAGCCACTTACCGTGTTCACTGGGCCAAAACCATTTAAGCAATTAGCTAGGCTTGAGCCCATTTACAAATGTACAATATAAAAATAATGCATATGATATGCAATTCCCAACCAAGCCTAATTTCCATCCGCTACACACCACCGTACCAACCAACACACCTGGGGATCAAGTCAACCCACCCGCCAACACACCAATAGCGGGCATTAAGCCAATTATAATATTTGTGGCAATGAGCCATTGTGTGAGTCACCGAACTTGATTTTGGCAATGGCCATTTATAATATTTGTGGTAGAACCACCGATCTAGATTTTGGCAACAGGCCATTTATAATATTTGGTAGAACCACCAAACTAGATTTTTGGCATGTGCCTTTCTTCTCTTCGTCAATTATCCCAACCCATGCAGTCATGTATATATATAATGCATAACAAAATATTCATAACGTAATTTGAACAAAAAACCCATATTACAAGTTATCAATTTGGCCAATTAGTCAAAATAGCAATTTGGCCCATTTCATCTCATATCACATTTAGCTCATATATTAATATCACATTTGGCCCATAAAGCAACATATTTCAATTTGGCCCATAAAGGGTATTTTCGTAATTCGGTCCATAAGAACATTTCGTAATTCGGCCCATTTAACACATGAGGCCTCTTCACAATTTTCACACTTGGCTAATTTATCAAAATAATCACATGGCCCAAAATATCACTTTTTTAACAAAATAGCCCATTAAGGACAAATCCATAATTTTTCCACAACCTAAATTTCGGTTTCATGCATTCACACAAAAAGTGCTAATATATCGTATTTTCCAATTTTACTGGATTTACGATTTTTATTCTAACGCTTACGGTATAGTATAACCCATGAGATAAGTGTGAAGTTACACACCTGATTACGGTGAGAACTATACTTTCCCGCGCGTCGATATCTAAACACACATCACGATGGATTAGAACACTAATACTTATTTAAAAAACTATTCTTAAAAAAATAAGCGTTCTAAACTTTTACCCTCGAAATTTTGAACAACTTCTATTTGTGGTTTCTCCCCAATTGATGATTCGTTACCCGTTGAATAACCATGACTGAACAAAGGTGCAGGAGTATGAATGACTTCAAATAACTGATTTTCGCCGGATGAGGGTCCACAACCCGGTGGAAAATCTCGGATTGCTGAAACAATCTTTTGTTTGAATTTAGGGGGAATAGCGGAACCGCCCCTCTTCTGAACACTATTAACAACCCTTTTCGTCCCTATCTTGTTTTCCTTCATAGACAAAGGATCATTAGTCCTAACAATATATCGAAAATTTTAAGACTAATGGCTTAAAAGGGCGAATTCGGCTTACCTTAAAATTTCGAATGATCCCAAAAGAATCCCTTGAACGTTATGATCCAATCTTAATTGACTTCAAGACTACTTCGAAAAGATGATGATTCGATCCTCCACTATTTCACTAAAAAATAACGAAAGAAATCATCTGAGTAAGTGATTGGTTATTCGGTTTAAAAGTCTCTTCCAATACATTCTATAGATTCGGCCATGGTGACCAAATAGCCAAAAGAAAAGACAAAGAAAATGATTCTTACCGATGATCCAAAGTTTGAATAGAAGAAAATAATTGAAAATAAAAGTTATGAGGAATGGAAGATTCGGCTATGATTTAATGGATAGGGAAAATAGTTTCAGCTATGGGGATGATCACAAGCATTCGGCCATGGAAGATGAATGAAGGAAGATTGTGTTTGAATGATAAGTAAAATGGAGAGGAAAAGAGAATAGGGAGAAGAGAAAAAAGAGGAGTTTAGGGACAAATATGCATTCGGCAATGGGGAAAAAGAAGAAAAAGAATTGGCTTTTTGTGTTGATAATTTCGGCACTAAGAGAGAAATGCATGATGAAGCACTTGAGGGGTTTTGCAAAAATGACCAAATGGTCAAAAAGAATGACCAAAAGAGACAAAACAAAGATTGCTTCATCCTAACACAAGCATATTCAACCAATAGAGAAAAGATGAAAAAGAAAAGGTGTTTTGGAAGAACAAAAATAACTAGATGGGATTACACCCTAACTACTCATCCTTACCAAAGTCTATCACAAAAATTCGGCCACCCCCTAGTCCATAAAGTCATACAAGTTCATGGACAAGTTGGTCATGCCAAACTTTCCAAAACACACCCCATAAATGGTGCCTTATGTCCCTCTAACTTACCATAAGCTTACGATTTCATTCCTTATGTTCAAGCTTATATTATCCAATAATCACCTTGCCATAAGAGAAAAATCCAACCTTCCATAAGTAAGGTTTGACCGACACATGCAATATAGGTAAAAAAAAAAAATAAAAGTCACCAAAATGCAATCCATGAGATTCGAACCTCTTCCCTCTAAACATGCTTATGGCGCCAACTCCACCTTGCCACTAGCTCATCTTATGCAAACTTTTACCAATTAAATTCCCTTAAGCATCAGAGTCACTTGTCCCACTTCAATAAAGTACTCATTACTAATATTTATTCTAATTCCAAATAAATCCCAAGCCTTCTCAAGACTATATAAGCACACAAATTTAATCATTCACAAGTTAAGTACCAAAAACATGCAACATATCGATACTCATATTTTTAGGATGTTACAGGTGTTACACAGCTCACATCATAAGACATTGGCATATAAATAATATATATATAGGCTTACAATCAACTAGCCAATATAAGCCAATTAGCATGGCTACATACTACAGTAACCTTTAACCAATACAAGCCAATACATTTGACCAAAACATAATAACACATACACAAAATGACTAAGCCCCTATACATGCCATAGACTTAAATTACTTGAAGGCATTGATACCAGTCAAAAGCTTGATTGTGTGATAGAATCTCCGACGATCTCTAACCCGAGCTAGCCTCTGTGACACTATAGGAAAAGGAAAGGAAAGGGGTAAGCTATATAGCTTAGTAAGTTAGCATGTAAATAATAAGCAATTAATTAATATGTTTTTACAATCATAATTGCACAAAATTTCACTATTTACTTATGTTCATCTCAAGTTGTCTACTCAAGTCACAGTTACTAAATTATTTATATCTTGAGTTACGAAACTCCAAATTAAGATCCACAAATTTCCCCTGAAACTAGACTCACATATATTCTTACCATAAAAATTTCAGAATTTTTCGTTTCGCCAATAAGTACAGTTTATTCATTAAAGTCTCCCATGTTTATTTACTAAAAAATAATTATCTCTTCGTACGGGATTTGGATGATGTTTTTGTTTGTTTCTATTGAAGTTGTACTCATTAAAAAATTTAATCATATAATTTATAAACCATAAATATTTTTATAAAATATTTAGTGATTTTCCCAAGTCGGAACAGGGGATTCCGACATTATTCTGACCCTGTCTAACAACAATTCAAATATCACAGAATATGAAATTCTTTTCTTCACACCATTTCTTTTACATGAAAATAGACTCATTCAGCTTTAATTTCATATCTTATTCAACCTCTAATTCGATTTCCACCATTTTTGATGATTTTTCAAAGTCACACAACTGTCGCTGTCCAAAACTGTTTTGTTGCTAAATTTACTCTTTCATAATTTCACTTACTCCATTTCATCTTACCGAAGGTTCGATCAAATATCGAGCACATTGTTCATAAATTTTCATACTTATACCTGCACTTATTCATCACATACTCATACTCAATTACACTTAGTCGTTACATGATCACATGTATTTTCACTTAGTCAATTTCCTGTTGAACTCATTGGAATAATAACAGATACACGGTGGCCTGCACATAGTACCACCCTTGTAGCCGAAGCTATCTGGTGCACATAATAGCCTACACTTAGTGCAACACATGTGACCAAAACCATCACTTACATATAGTGGCTGCACTTAGTACCACACATGTGATCGAAGCTATCGGGTATGCATAGTAGCTACACTTAGTACTACACATGCGACCTATCCGTCTGGTACACGTAGTAGCCTGCACTTAGTACTACATAGGTGATCGAAGCTATTAGGTACACATAGTAGCCTGCACTTAGTACTACACATGTGACCTATACGTCTGGTACACGTAGTAGCCTACACTTAGTACTACACAGGTGATCGAAGCTATTAGGTACACATAGTAGCTTGCACTTAGTACTACACATGCGACCTATCCGTCTGGTACACGTAGTAGCCTGCACTTAGTATTACACACGTGACCTAAAACCATCTCGTAGCTCTCTTGTACACATAGTGGCCTACACTTAGTACCACACTTGTGACCTAGCTACCTCATTCGTATCTTTTCTATTCTGAAGGTTCAACTGGGAATTCTCACTTTTTAACATTTTACCAATTCATCCATAATCAATCACAATTCATAATTTACATCAAATAATTACTCCATATTCAACCACATCTCATATAATATAAAAAAATATTAAAACATAAATAAAAATAGATGTGTTATTTACATACAAACTTACCCCGGTGCAAAATATGACGAATTTGCAATTTAGTCCACAACCTTTTCTTTTCCCCGATCAAGGTCAATTCCTCGTCTTTCATGATCTATAATAACACATTTAACTAATTTAATACTCACATTATTCAATTTTGTCCAAAAATCACACTATGAAAAAATTACATTTTTGCCCTTAAATTTCACATATTTACAATTTTGTCCCTAGGCTCGTAAAATAATTTTTATTCAATTTTCTTGCATTTTATGCCTAGCCGAACCATTTTCATAACTATAACAGTCCACAATTTGCACTTATTCACACAATTACACACATTTTATAACTTTTTTACAAACTAGTCCTTTTATGCAATTTCATCAAAAATCACTTAGTAAAAGTTGTTTATCACCCCCCAAAATTTCATATTCTTCCATAAAACATCAAAAAACATGAATTTCATCATGGGAAAATTTTTAAGCATAAACCCTAGCTCAAAATAATGGTAGAAATAGGTAAACCGAGCTACGAGGTTTCAAAAATATAAAGAACATTAAAAATGAGGCTAGAACGGACTTACAATCGAGCTTGGAAACTTGAAAAACCATAGCCATGGTTTCCCCTTGTGAAATTCGGCCATGGGGTTGAAGATTGACAAAAATTGACTTTTAATTTTATTTTAATTCATTTTAACTACTAAATGACCAAAATGCCCCTAACCTAAAAATATTCTATTTCACGTATTTCATGTCCATTTTTGTCCAAAAAATTAATCAATGGTATATTTATCATTTAAGGACCTCAAATTTAAAATTTCATAACAATTGGACAACTCTAACATGTAGAAATCAACTTTTGCACTTTTTACAATTTAGTCCTTTTGACTAAATTGAGTGCCCAATCGTCGAAATTTTTGAACGAAATTTTCATGAAATCACTTTGTGAAATCATAGACCATAAAAATGTAATAAAAATAGTTTTCCTCATCGAATTTTTGGTCCCGAAACCACTGTTCTGACTAGTCCCAAAATTGGGCTGTTACACTACGACAACGAAGACGACTCGAGTTATTGAAAGACTATGAATTTGTGATTGATTACCACCCGGGAAAAGCTAATGTTGTTGTTGATGCTCTAAGTCAAAAATATTTGTTTACATTACAAGCAATGAATACCCAGTTGATGATTTGTAATGATAAGTCTATTTTAGCTGAATTAAAAGTTAAACCGATATTTCTTCAAAAAAATCTATGAATCTTAGAAAAAGGATCGTGAATTTCAAGTTAAATGGATTCAATGTGAGAATATCGTTGATTCAAAGTTTAAGATTGGAATAGATTATTGTTTAAGGTTTCGGAATAGGATTCGCATACCGAGAAATTCAAAACTCATTCATAAGATTTTGCACGAAGCGCACCATAGCTACTTATCTGTTCATCTAGGAAGTACCACATTGTATAACAATTTGAAACAATTTTATTGGTGGCAAGGCATGAAACGAGATATATCAGATTTTGTTTCTAAATGTTTGATTTGTCAGCAAGTCAAAGTTGAACATCAAGTACCATCTGGTTTACTTCAGCCTGTGATGATTCCTGAGTGGAAATGGGATAGAGTTACAATGGATTTTGTGTCGGGATTGCCCTTAACTCTGAAAAAGAAATATGCTATCTAGGTTTTCGTTGATCGACTAACGAAATATGCTCATTTCATACTGGTACGTATAGATTACTCACTTGATAGATTAGCTGAATTGTACATTTTTTAGAATGTCTGATTGCATGGGATGCCTTTATCTATTATTTCTGATAGAGATCTGAGATTTATGTCGCGATTCTGAAAGAAACTGTAAGAAGCTTTAGGTACGAAGATGAATTTCAATACATCTTTTCATCCTCAGACCGAGAGAGTTATTCAGATTCTTGAAGACATGTTGAGATGTTGTATTTTATAGTTTGAGGGCAGTTGGGAAAGATAGTTACCGTTGATTGAGTTTGCGTATGACAACAGTATTTAGACAAGTATAAAGATGGCACCATACGAAGCTTGATATGGTTGCAAATGTCGAACTCCGCTATACTGGACTGAACTAAGTGAGAAAAAGATTCACGGGGTTTAACTGATTAGAGAAACTGAAGAAAAAGTGAAAACGATTCGCGACAGTTTAAAAGTAGCTTTAAATCGACAGAAATCATATGCGAATTTGAAACGTAAAGAAATTGAATTTCAAGTTGGGGACCGAGTGTTTTTAAAGGAGTCACCATGGAAAAAGGTTCTTCGATTTGACCGTAAAGGGATGTTAAGTCCGCGATTTATCGGACCTTACGAGACCATTGAAAGAATAGGGCATGTAGCATATCAACTAGCTTTAGTGTTAAAACTTGAAAAGACTCATAATGTCTTCCATGTTTTTATGTTACATCGATATAGGTTCAATCTGTCACATTTGATTTCTTCGGTAGATGTTGAGATACAACTAGATTTGACGTATAGCGAAGAACCGATTAGGATTTTAGCTCATGAAATCAAAGAATTGAGAAATAAACGCATAGCCCTAGTGAAGGTTCTTTGGCATAAACATGAGATTGAAGAAGCTACATGGGAACCCAATGAAGCTATATGAAAATAGTACCCTAACCTATTCACTGGTAAGATTTTTAGGGACGAAAATCCTTAAGGGGGAGAGTTGTAACAACCCAGTTTTAGGTCAAATCGGAACAGTGGTTTTGGGATCACAAATCTGATGTCAAAAAATTATTTTCATATTATTTTTTGTGTTTACAGCATGTTATTTGATATGTGTGAAAATTTCGTGAGCTAATTTTATCGTTTAATTACTTAATTTGAGAAAAAGAACTAAATCACGTAAAATGTAAAAGTTACATTCTACTTGTTAAATGTGTTTAATTGTTACGATGTAGCAAATAAAAGATCCTTATAATTTTATTAGTCCATGATTAATGTAATTAGACAATTATTTCCATCCATTATATGTTTTTACATGTTTATAATAAAGGGTATTTTGGTAAATTAGAAATTAAGTTATAATTTAATAAAACAAAACCAAATTAGAAAAGAGAATAAGGGTTTGAAGATTTCATAGGTTTGGCACGCTCCTAGCTTGATTAAGGTACAATTTTAGCTCAATTTTTGATGATTTTTATGTTTTTGTAATCATTGCAGCTCAATCTAGCTAGCTCGTACCTTTAATTTCAAAATTTTTAAAGATTTTTAAGAGTTTCCATTGATGATTTTATGTGTTCTTTGGTGTTTGAAGTTGAATTATGAATTTTTGATGACAGTTATTCTTGTTTTGTTAAGTGATTTTTGACAAAAATGTTAAAAAGGGATTAAATTATGAAATGTGAAATTTTATGTGGTAAATATGTGAAATAATGAAAGATATGGGCTTCTAGGAGTCCCTTTGCAATTCGGCTAGTATGTATTTGGATTGAATTGCTTGAATTTGTATTTTTTTTGTGAAATAAGGATTAATTTGTAAATGTGTGAAAGTTTAAGGGTTATGTGTAAATAAGACTAAATGTATGTTTTGGACTAAATTAAATGAATTGTTACTTAAATAAGTTAATTTTTAATATATTTAGATCAAGAAAAGAGGCATCCGTAATTGGATCGGGGGAGAGGCAATATTATCAAGTAATTAACTCATTTTCCCATTTTCATACTCGAAGTAAGTTCGTATAATTATAATCAAACTTTAAATACTTGTATTTATTTGAAATGTATGTATATAATTGAGTAATTGATATATTTGGAATACAAATGCTTAATTGATATAGAATGATGATTATCGAGCCCGTTTGAACCGTATGAATTCATAGGATATGAGTGACATGTCACTAGGGTTACCGTTTTGGTCGAGTTCCTGCATTTGTTGCGGACTCACTACAGCTCGTATAAGCTTACCGATATATCAGCTCATAAGAGCTTACCGATATATCAGCTCGTAAGAGCTTACTGTTTTCAACTCATTAGATCTTACCGTTTTAGCTCAATAGAGCTTACTGTCCATCAGCTCAAGAGGAGCTTATTGATTATAACTCGAAAGAGCGGAAATGATAATGACTTGATGGATTACTGATGTAAATCACCGAAGTGTCCTTTGAAGTTCTAATGGGTTCAACGGGCATAAATATTATTTATACAGATGAGTACTGTTATTAAATGAATTATTGATTATATGATTGAGAGTGAAATATTGAATATGATGTACATGATGTATGAATTTGGTATGATACAATGTATTGAGTATTGAATTGAGAGAATGGATGATTTCATGTATTTATATGACTAACTTGTTGATGAATGCTTGTGTTAGGCATTTGGAAATTGAATTGAGTTTACCTTATTTATTGTCTTGATTATGTAAAATTGGTTATTTAAACTCTGAATTATATGGGCTTACTAAGCTATAAAGCTTACTCTGTTTCTTTTTCGTGTATTATAGAGGTTCGATAGCTTGCTCGATTTGGATAAAGTCGAAGTTACGCATCACACTATCCAGTTGTCGGTTGGTACTTATGAATTTGAGGATATATATAAATATGGCATGTATATGCTAGTTATAAGGATGATAGCTAAGGTTACTTGGGATATAGATTTTGATACATGTTGTGGTATGAGTTAAAGCCATGTGATTTTGTAATATCTGGGAGTTAGGGGTCATGCGTTTTAACTCATTTTTATGTAGTAGCATGCTTAGTGTGCTGTTTGTGTATGTTTGGGGGCTTTGGGAACCTTGAGGTGTAGGCAAGAGCCTTAGAAAAAAATGTTTGACTTTAAGCTGATAGGGGGAAGAGCTAGGAGCGCTAGGCCTTAAGAAGGTTAGTGTGTGGCTTATGACACAAGAACTCAGTTGGTAAAGTGGCAAGGGAGGCGCCACTTGGAGCATAGAAGAGTGACGCCTCAGGGAGTGAGAAGGGACCTAGGTTCGAGCAGCAAGGGAAGCATTTTGGGGTTGCCTTTTTGCGTCAAGGGAGGAGGTATTGGACGACAAGGGGACTCTAAATGGATGAGTGATAAACTTGGTCAATGCATTTGATTTTTTGGCTAAGAAAGGAGATAAGAGTTTGACTTATTCAAACTCATTTGAATGAGAGGTGAAGAGGGAAAATAGGAGGAAAAGAGGGGATTTAGGTGAGAGAAGAAGAGTTGGCCGAATGTAGGACTTTGGGGAGGGGAGTTGCATTTTCGGTAGGGAAGCTTGGGTATGCCGAAATTTAGAGTGGTCATGTGCCATTTAGTTACTTTCCTCTAGCCGGAATTAAGCTCATTTTCTCTCTTTGTGCTTATTCTTTTCTCTCGTACCAAAACTGCACAGAATTCAACCTTCTTTTTCTCATTTGTTTGTCTTGGCTGAAACCTCAAAGACCTTTAAAGTCATCCTTTGTGTTCATCTCCTCTTCTTTTCCACTCTCTTCACAAGAACCTATCTCTTCCACTCTACTCTTCTTTTCTTTTTGTTTTGGTGACAAAGCCCTTACCCTTTTCTTCATTTTAGAAGTCGTTCTTCCCTAGACTTTACCCCTTGTGGTCGAATACTCTACTTTCTTTTGGGGTCTTAGCCGAAGCATACCACCATCTCACTCTTTTCTCTTTTCGTGTTATCAAACTTTGTGGAGGCCGATCAATCTTCTATTGTGGCCGAATCTCTCTGTGTTTCCAACAAAGATGTTCGATTGATATCGATAGTACGGTAAGGTTTAATTGTCATTCTGTCTCTCCTTCCTTTCTCTTTGGTTAGCCGAAAGCAAAGACACTAATCCTTTTTTATTCTTTTTGCTGAAACCGTGAAGGTGGGGTTCGAGATCTTTGTAGCCGACGATTAGAAGGAGATCTTTTGGGATTTGGATATTCAAGGTAAGCAAAGCATGACCCTAGGCCGAAGGCCCCTTACTTTTGTCTATTAATGTTAGAATTGAATCTAACATGGTTCATAGAGGGATTTCGACAACTTTCAAGGACAGGTGATGATTTTCGGGATTTAATCGAGTAAGGTAAGGGGAGTTCTAGTATTCGGCCAAAGGCCATGTTATTTATTAAGGGTTGGCCGATTCTAACTATGGTATTTTAGGGGAGGGATAAGCAAATTGTTGTGATCCCTACAATCGAAAGTGTCAGTGAGATCGAAAGCGTGGTTCTCAGTGTTATCAGGTGTGTAACCCCACACTTTTTCCCGATAGATTAACAATATTAAATATGTGTTAACAAGAGTATGATTAATCATGGCTAAGGGTACCATTCATTGGTACAGTTCGTTCAGGTACGTTATATCTAACCCTTGTTTACAGTGGTTACAATCATTGATATGAAAGCATGTGTGTTTCCGATATGGGCTTGGGATAAGCATATAGCATGATACCTATAATACTATGTATGTTGCATGGGCATGAGGGTTATAATGAAAAGGGGAAGTGTTCCAGTGGTTTTACCACATTATTCGGTGACTCATGTCACAATATTATGATTCGGTGACGTTGTCACATTATCCGGTGGCTATGCCATGTATTAAGGGCGATGTGTAGTTGACTGCAGCGGCTACCTTTGAGGGTGTGTAACGGATAGAGGGTCGATTTAGTAATCCCCACAGTGTGATTGGTAGGTATGGGTGGTGTGTAGAGGTTGGATATCTAAGTGGGTTTGGGTTGCATCATTGTTCTATATACATGTGATTTAACATGCTGTGATATGGGCTTATGGCCGATAATGATTCTGGATGGGCTTTGCCCAAAATGTTATAATATAGGCTATAATCGATTGGGAACCTGTGTTGGTTGTTACACATTGAGTCTGTTGACTCACCCTTCGTGGGCTAACATTTTGCAGGTGATACATAGTGCAATGGACCGGGTCGGCAGGGACTATATGGTGGCCATGCTCAGCAAAAAATTTGGGTTTTCATATGATGGAACTCTTTTCTTTTTCTTTAGTATGTTTTCTTTCGGGATTTACCTTGGTTTTTAAGATGTAATAAGGCTATTACTTAACTGCTTAATTTCGCGTACTAGATTTTATTTCCATACGATAATCAACAAACAAGTAATTAAATATTTTCTTAAAGCAACATCAAATGTTTTATCACCTACTAAACTTACGGTTTTCAACCTAATGAGCTCTAGAATTAGCCAAATCTCTTAATTTTTGATATAGAGGAAGCGTTTTAATGAAATACAAACTTGAACGATATCTTGGTTTTCAACTTGATAAAATACAAACCTGTTTTTATTAAAATCGTCATATTCTAAAAGAAGATGAAACGAGATAAAGCTAAGTTCTCCTAAGGAACATGTCAGATCTGGTCGGGGCTTGTGGGCCAAGTTTGGGGTGTTTCAATTTGATATCAGAGCCCGGTTCAAAACTCGACTTTGAGGGTTTTGGGCCCCAAATCTTTTCCAAAGATGGGTTTTTCTAAACCATGGATTTCTATAAACAAATTTAGGTTTATTCTGGCATGGCACCTATGTCTCCGGCCCGTAGTCCACTAGGTAAGTACCCCTAATCATTGTGTGATTTGTATGTGGGTATTACAGGATCGTGGATTAGTAGATTAGGAGCTATTGAACCCTAGGATTATCTTACTCCAACACAAAATTACATAAGACTTAATTTATTTCACCAAACCCGGGAATAAGTCATGGAGTTCAGGTGTGGTAAGAAACATGTGCATGTCTAGGCATGGATTCCGAATGAGCTTGGTATTTAAGCAGTCCTAGTGACTCACCTCCTCTTTTCTAGAATCCTACCTGGTGCGCAGTGATTGTTCACCTCAATCGCGAGGACTTGTTAACAGGCCAAATCTATAAGTAAAACCCGAAAGGGACCAAACACCTAGTTTTGTAAAACAATCAAATTACTCGATTTGCAAAATTACCAAAATACCCCGATTTGTAAAAATTACTAAAATACCCCCAATTTATGAAATTACCATACCACCTTTGATTTTTTACCAAAATACCCCTATTATGCAAAAAAAATACTAAAATCCCTATTTTGCAGAATTACAAGATACCCCGATTTGGAAAATTACCAAAATACCCCTATAGGATAAAGTACGAAAATACCCCTGGGTTGGGAACGGACGAAAATGTTCAAAGTGGTGAACGTGTGTAGTGGATACTATTGATGAATGAATGTGATTCTCTGAACTAGGGTAGAAAACTTGAAACAAAAACCTTGTAATGATCGAAAGAACTACTACTAAACTTCTTTACATAAAATTTGTTCGTGGGTAATCAGTGGAACAAAAGTTAATGCATAAAATTTCTTAAAGCAGATTAAATCACGATCATAGACATGAGCACTCGAGGTCGAGGTCGTAATGTACGTGGACGCGATCGGGGTAGGATGACTATGTCTGAACCAGTGGGGTTTGGTCAGGGGTCGGAGAATGAGATGCCACCACCACCATTGCGATGTTGAGTATCGAGGATCGACGGGGATGATGCGATGTCGTGGCGATCTTGCGAGTTCTTGAGAGGGTGGCTGGAGCAGGTGGAGGTGTGAGAGCTCAGAAATCTGTAGCTGAATGACTCTAAGCCAATGGAGCTGAGGTATTCGGAGGTGTTTTCGGTGTGGCACCCAACACGGCTGAGTATTGGTTGGAGGCGACGGAGCGTATCATGGACGACTTGGATCTGACCGCTGAGGAGAAACTGAAAGGGATAGTGTCGCTTCTCCAGGATGAGTCATACCAGTAGTGGCTTACGGTTCAGGATAGTGCTGCAACAGATGATCTCACTTGGGATTATTTTAAGGCGGCTTATCAGAAGAAGTATATTGGGTCTAGTTATGTTGATCTGTGAGAGGAAGGCATTTCGAGGTCGCTCAGGGAGTATGTTAAATGGCAATCGAGGCGTAATTCTTAAGGTTGAGCCGATATGCTCGAGGAATCGTAGCTACAGAGCATGAGCGATGTGTCAGGTTCGAGGACGGACTGAGGGATGAGCTGAGATTGCTGATTGCTCCACAACAGGAGTGGGAGTTTACTGTGTTGGTAGAGAAGGCTAAGACAGCCGAAGGGGTTAAGGAATCTATGAGACAGAATTCAGATAGGAATAGACAAAAGAGATGTTTTGGATCATCTGAATTAGCTAGAAATTCTCAGAAAAGACCTAGAGTTGATGGGCTACGAGATCGGCAAGTTGCTGTGGGAGGTCAGTATCGTACGTGTGCTCAATGTGGGAAGATGCACCCGGGGGAGTGTTGGAAGAAGACAGGGGGATGTTTTAAGTGTGGGTCCAAAGACCATGTGATTAGGAACTGTCCATTGGAAATAGATAGGAGCCGACCATCAAGCCAGGGTTTTAATGAGACTAGAAGAGGTGGACAACAGCCATCGTGGGGTCGTGGTCCGGTTGGCAGAGGTAATAGTTTTGGTAAAGGTCGCAGGACACTGGGCAGAGGTGTTGGTAACACGGAGGTAAGACAGTAGGGTCTGGTGTATGCAGTTCGTCAGAGGGAGGATGGTGATGCACCAGTCATCATAACCGGTACATTCCTTATAGCTGAAAACCTTTCTTTGCTTTAATTAATGTTGGCTCGACCCACTCATATGTTGCATGTAGAATAGCTGAAACATTAGGTGTAGCTTCTGAACTGTCTGTTAGTGAGATGACGGTAGTGAGCCCGTTAGGTCAAACGGTAGTGGTGAATAGGATATTTCGGAGTGTACCTCTAGAGATTTAGGGAGTGGTATTTCCTGCCAACTTGATGGAACTACCTTTCGGGGAATTTGATCTTATTCTAGGCATGGATTGGCTAGTGGAACATCGGGCTAAATTAGATTGTGCAGCTAAGCGAATGGAGTTGAGGACTCCGGAGGATGAGGAGATAATTATGATAGGAGAAAGAAGAAACTATTTGTCTAACGTAGTCTCCGCATTGAAGGCTGATAAGATGGTTCGAAAAGGGTGTAAGGCATTTCTGGCCTTCATTAGTGCTCTGGATGCAAAAGAAGAGGGGATTAGTGGAGTAGAACAGTAAGAGAATTCGTGGATGTCTTTCCGGAGGAGCTGTCTGGGTTACCCCCGAACAGGAAGGTGGAGTTTGGAATTGATTTACTGCCAGGTACAGCTCCTGTGTCAATCGCTCCGTATAGGATGGCGCTAAAGGAGTTGGTAGAGCTCAAGGCCCAGATCCAAGAATTACTCGATCGTGGGTTTATTTGACCTAGTGTGTCTCCATGGGGAGCACCGGTCTTATTCGTGAAAAAAAAGACGGGACTATGCGTATGTGCATAGATTATCAGTAGTGAATAAGCTGACGATCAAAAACAAGTACCCGTTGCCAAGGATAGACGACTTGTTTGATCAGCTCAAGGGGGCTGCGGTATTTTCAAAAATAGATCTAAGGTCGGGATATCATCAGCTTAAGGTGAAGAAAGTAGATATCCATAAGACAGCTTTTCGGACTAGATATGGACATTATGAGTTCTTAGTAATGTTGTTCGGATTGACGAATGCCCCAGCTGCGTTCATGGATATGATGAACCGGGTTTTCCAACCCTACTTGGATCTGTTCGTCGTTGTGTTCATAGACGACATCCTGGTATATTCCAACACTGAGGAGGAGCATGAAGCGCACCTCTGGGTAGTGCTGCAGGTCCTAAGGGAAAAGAAGTTATATGCCAAGTTCAGCAAATGCGAATTCTGGTTGAAGGAAGTTGTGTTTTTAGGACATGTGGTGTCTGAGGAGGGGATAAGCGTAGATCCTCAGAAAATCGAAGCGGTGCTAGATTGGAAACCACCTAAGTCTGTGGCAGAGGTTCGCAGTTTCTTAGGGTCAGCAGGCTACTACAGGAGATTTGTTGAAGGGTTCTCATCAATAGTAGCACCTTTGACGAAGTTGTTGAGAAAGGAGGTACCTTTCGTGTGGGCGGATAAGCAGCATGAAAGTTTTGAGAAGCTTAAGAAGGTATTGACAGAGGCTCCGATTTTGATTCAGCCTGAGGCAGGGAAAGACTCTGTGGTGTATTGTGATGCTTCTCACATAGGATTGGGATGTGTTCTAATGCAAGAGGGAAGGTGGTCGCTTATGCGTCTCGTAATTAAGGCCACATGAGGTTAACTACCCGACGCATGACCTGGAGTTGGCTGCGGTAGTTTTCACTCTAAAAGTGTGGAGGCACTATTTGTATGGGAAAAGGTCAATGATCTACACAGACCACAAGAGTCTGAGATATTTGTTAACTCAGAACGAGCTGAATTTGAGACAGCGAAGGTGGGTGGAGTTGTTGAAAGACTACGACTGTTCAATAGAGTATCACCTAGGCAAGGCAAATGTAGTGGTAGATGCCCTAAGTCAGAAAGTGGTGTCGGATCTGAGGGTGATGTTTGCACATTTTAGCCTTTATGATGATGGAAGTTTGCTAGCAAAGTTGCAGGTGAAGCTGACATGGTTAAGTCAGGTGAGAGAAAAATAGTTAGTAGATGACGATCTGAGTACTAAGCTACTGCAAGTGGAGAACGGGGAACTGGAAGACTATGATGTAAACAGCGATGGAGTGCTGTGTTTTCGGGGCAAGGTTTGTATACCAAAGGATGAGGAGTTAAGGCAGAGAACTCTTCAGGAATCGCATAGTAGCCCTTATGCTATGCATCCTGGAGGAAGTAAGTTATACAAGGATTTACGGGATCAATTTTGGTGGCCTAGTCTAAAATAGGAAGTTACAAAATTTGTGGGGAAGTGCTTAACGTGTCAGCAGGTTAAAGCTAAACACCAAGTACCTTCGGGGTTGCTTCATCCAATAAAGATTCTGTAGTTGAAGTGGGAGAGAATTACAATAGACTTCGTTAGTGGGCTTCCCCTTACGCCTATTAGGAAGGATTCGGTATGGGTGATAATGGATCGGTTGACAAAGTCTGCACATTTCATACCAGTGCGGGTTGACTATTCTTTGTAGAGGTTGGCAAAGTTATATGTGGCAGAAATTGTGAGGCTGGACGAGGTGCCGGTGTCGATTATCTCGGATAGGGATTTGAGGTTTACATCTTGATTTTGGAAAGCACTGCATCAGGCATTGGGCACCAAGTTAGACTTCAGTACGACATTTCATCCGCAGTCGGATGACCAGTCTGAATGGGTAATTCAAGTGTTAGAGGGTAGGTTAAGGGGTTGCGTGATAGATTTCAGAGGAAGCTGGGAGGAGTTCTTGCCCTTAGTGGAGTTTGCGTACAATAATAGCTATCAAGCAAGTATTCAGATGGCACCATATCAAGCACTGTATGGACGGAAGTGTCGCACTCCTATGTGTTGGACAGAATTGGGGGAACGTCATGTTTTGGGACCAGAGATTGTGGCAGAATTGGAAGAAAAGGTTAAGATAATCTGAGCACTGTTGAAGGAGGCATCTGACAGACAAAAGTCGTATGCAGATCTCAAGCAGAGGGAGATAGAGTTTGCAGTGGGAGATCAGGTGTTTCTAAAAGTTTCGCCATGGAAGAAGGTGATGAGATTTGGTCACAAGGGTAAGCTGAGTCCCAGGTTTATAGGACCTTATCGGATTTTGAAGCGGGTTGGGCCAGTGGCGTACTAATTGGAGTTGCCTTTGGAATTAAACCAGATGCATGATGTGTTTCACGTTTCGATGCTACGGCGATACCGATTAGATCCATCGCATGTGGAACCAGTGGAAGAAGTGGAGTTGACACCAGATTTGTCCTACGAGGAAGAGCCGATTCAGATCTTAGAACGGGATGTGAAGGTGTTACGGAGGAAATCAATCCCTCTAGTCAAAGTGTTGTGGCAGAACCATGGACCGGAAGAAGCTTCATGGGAGTTAGAGAAAGCAATGCGATAGCAATACCCTCACCTATTTTAGCCAGGTAATTTCGAGGCCAAAATTATTTTTAAGGGGGGTAGAACTGTAATATCTGAAAGTTAGGGGTTATGTGTTTTAACTCATATTTATGTAGTTGCATGCTTAGTGTGCTGTTTGTGTGTGTTTGGGGGCTTTGGGAACCTTGGGGTGTAGGTAAGAGCCTTAGAAAAAAATGTTTGACTTTAAGCTGATAGGGGGAAGAGTTAGGAGTGCTAGGCCTTAAGAAGGTTAGTGTGTGGCTTATGACACAAGAACTCAGTTGGTAAAGTGGCAAGGGAGGCGCCACTTAGAGCACAAAAGAGTGACGCCTCAGGGAGTGAGAAGGGACCTAGGTTCGAGAAGCAAGGGAAGCATTTTGGGGTTGCCTTTTTGGGTCAAGGGAGAAGATGTTGGATGGCAAGGGGACTCTAAATGGATGAATGATAGACTTGGTCAATGCATTTGAATTTTTGGCTAAGAAGGGAGATAAGAGTTTGACTCATTCAAACTCATTTGAATGAGAGGTGAAGAGGGAAAATAGGAGGAAAATAGGGGATTTGGGTGAGAGAAGAAAAGTTGACCAAATGTAGGACTTTGGGGAGGGGAGTTGCATTTTCGGCAGGGAAGCTTGGGTATGCCAAAATTTATAGTGGTCAAGTGCCATTTCGTTACTTTCCTCTAGCCGAAATTAAGCTTATTTTCTCTCTTTGTGCTTATTCTTTTCTCTCGTACCAGCACTGCATAGAATTCAACCTTCTTTTTCTCATTTGTTTGTCTTGGTCGAAACCTCAAAGACCTTTAAAGTCATACTTTGTGTTCATCTCCTCTTCTTTTCCACTCTCTTCACAAGGCCGAACCTATCTCTTCCACTCTACTCTTCTTTTCTTTTCGTTTTGGTGACAAAACCCTTACCCTTTCTTCATTTTAGAAGCCGTTCTTCCCTATACTTTACCCCTTGTGGCCGGATACTCTACTTTCTTTTCGGGTCTTAGCCGAAGCATACCACCATCTCACTCTTTTCTCTTTTCGTGTTATCAAACTTTGCAGAGGCCGATCAATCTTCTGTTGTGGCTGAATCTCTCTGTGTTTCCAACAAAGGTGTTCGATTGATATCAATAGTACGATAAGGGTTAATTGTCATTCGGTCTCTCCTTCTTTTCCCTTTGGTTAGCCAAAAGCAAGGACACTAATCCCTTTTTATTCTTTTGGCTGAAACCGTGAAGGTGGGGTTCGGGATCTTTGTAGCCGATGATTAGAAGGAGATCTTTCAGGATTTGGATATTCAAGGTAAGCAAAGCTTGACCCTAGGCCGAAGGCCACTTACTTTTGTCTATTAATGTTAGAATCGAATCTAACATGGTTCATATAGGGATTTCAACAACTTTCAAGGACAGGTGACGATTTTTGGGATTTAATCGAGTAAGGTAAGGGGAGTTCTAGTATTCGGCCAAAGGCCATGTTATTTATTAAGGGTTGGCCGATTCTAACTATGGTATTTTAGGGGAGGGATAAGCAAATTGTTGTGATCCCTGTAATCGAAAGTGTCAGTGAGATCGAAAGCGTGGTTCTTAGTGCTATCAGATGTGTAACCCCACACTTTTTCCCGATAGATTAACAATATTAAATATGTGTTAACAAGATTATGATTAATCATGGCTAAGGGTACCATTCATTGGTACAGTTTGTTCAGGTACGTTATATCTAACCCTTGTTTACAGTGGTTACAATTATTGATATGAAAGCATGTGTGTTTCCGATATGGGCTTGGGATAAGCATATAGCATGATACCTGTAATACTATGTATGTTGCATGGGCACGAGGGTTATAATGAAAAGGGGAAGTGTTCCGGTGGTTTTACCACATTATTCGGTGACTCATGTCACAATATTATGATTCGGTGATGTTGTCACATTATCCGGTGGCCATGCCACGTATTAAGGGTGATGTGCAGTTGACTGCAGCGACTGCCTTTGAGGGTGTGTAGCGGATGGAGGGTCGATTTAGTAATCCCCACGGTGTGATTGGCAGGTACGGTGGTGTGTAGAGGTTGGATATCTTGGTGGGTTCGGGTTGCATCATTGTTCTATATACATGTGATTTAATATGCTGTGATATGGGCTTATGGCCGATAATGATTCTGGATGGGCTTTGCCCAAAATGTTATAATATAGGCTATAATCGATTGGGAACCTGTGTTGGTTGCTACACATTGAGTCTGTTGACTCACCCTTCGTGGGCTAACATTTTGCAGGTGATACATAGTGCAATGGACCGGGTCAGCAGGGACTATATGGTGGCCATGCTCAGCAAAAATTTTGGGTTTTCATATGCTGGAACTCTTTTCGTTTTCTTTAGTATGTTTTCTTTT
Source organism: Gossypium rotundifolium (assembly GCA_025506655.1). Taxonomy (NCBI): domain Eukaryota; kingdom Viridiplantae; phylum Streptophyta; class Magnoliopsida; order Malvales; family Malvaceae; genus Gossypium; species Gossypium rotundifolium. The sequence continues at coordinate 93,940,972 of CP106729.1, read as the reverse complement.
TGGATTTACCTTGGTTTTTAAAATGTAATAAGGCCATTACTTAACTGCTTAATTTCGCGTATTATATTTTATTTCCATACGATAATCAACAAACAAGTAATTAAATATTTTCTTAAAGCAACATCAAATGTTTTATCACCTACCCAACTTACGGTTTTCAACCTAATGAGCTCTAGAATCAGGCAAATCTCTTAATTTTTTATATAGAGGAAGCGTTTTAATGAAATACAAACTTGAACGATATCTTGGTTTTCAACTTGATAAAAATACAAACTTGTTTTTATTAAAATCATCATATTCTATAAGAAGATGAAACGAGATAAAGCTAAGTTCTCCTAAGGAACATGTCAAATCCGGTCGGGGCTTGTGGGCCAGGTTTGGGGTGTTTCAGATTTGGCTTAACTTGGTATAATATTTTTGGTTGTGTTTAAATATTTAAATGTGGTATGTTTTGGCTAGTAATAGATGGAATGGAAATATTTAAATGTTATCTTGATATGTGGTTAGCATGTGAATGGAAAATGTATGTTATTTATTAGGCATTTGAATACTATGTTGAAATGGGTGTAATATGTGTATGAAATGTCATGTATTGGCTGCCAATTGAGTTGTAAAATGTTGCAATTTATGCTTGTGTATGCATGTAAAAATAGGGTGGCAAAGTGGCTTTACAAATGGCCTACTTTTGTCCACACGGGCATGTGTCTCAGCCATGTCTGACACACGGTCATGTTGCACGGCGGTTTGTCCCCTGGAGTTGAAATTAAATTGAAGTCAGTATGCTACACATGGCTTCACACACGGGGGTGTGATTGGCCGTGTGGAACAAGTAAGTATACCGTCCTAAATGGCACATGGCCTAGCACACGGGCGTATGACTTAGCCATGTTGCATACGTTAGTATACCCTATAGGTTTGGCACGGCTTAGTAGACGGCCTAGCACACGGGTGTGTGTAGCCACTTCAAAGGGCACACGAGTTAGACACACGGGCGTGTGGTCGACTGTGTGACCCAAGTCAGTATGTATGCCCTGTTTCCTTATGGGCTGAGACACGGGCATGTCTGAAGCCGTGTAAGGCACACGGCCTGTTCACACGGGCGTGTGCCCTTATATGTTTGAAATTTTTCTATGTTTCTAAAATTTTTTATAAGTTATCAGTTTAGTGCCGAACCACTCCTAAAGCATGTTAGAGGCCTCGAAGGCTATGATAAGGGACAAAATAATTGAGTTTGAATAATGATTGTATAAATTGAGCAAATGATTGACAAAACTGCATTTATATGTGTTATAAGTCTGGTAATGCTCTGCAACCCTATTACGGCGTTGAATAGGAGTGAAGGGTGTTACAACGGCCTTGTGCAAAAGAACAAGAGTTCCAATGACAACTACTGAACAGTTCATAAAGCTAACCAAAAGTATCATAGGGGATTCACTATAAATGCAATATACGAAGCTTCAATGAAAATAAATGAGGGATTGGAACAAATGCCGAAAATAAAAAATGGATGACCTAGCCTTGCTCAAACAAAAACCAAAATTGGGATCTCAAAAAGAAATTGGCAAAAGTAGCATTCCACAAATAGAATGAATGATAAGATGGATGCAAGAAATGGGCCAAGTTCTTCAAGAATTTGTGCAGCAAAACCATATAAGATACATAATTGTAACACCCCAAACACGGCCTAGACGTTATGGCCGGATCTAGCATGTCACGCTGAAAAATAGTTGAAATGCTAAGTGTTTGTTGAAAATGTTGCGTCTCTCTTGAAAACTCCAAGTTTCATTGTTTGTTTATAAAAACACGATTTACTTAATGCCCATTTTTATTAAATTTTTATTATTTTAGAAAAAGTGGTTTTTGTTTTGAAAATTGAACTTGAATAGTTGTGGATACATGACATTTTGGAAAACTCAGTATTAAACCATTTAACAGTTTCAGAATAGCCGAATTAGGAGTTAAAAGAAAATAAAATCCAAAGGCCTTATTACAAAATATTAACCCAAAAGAAATAATCTTAAAATAAAGCATAAATTGAATTTACTAAGTTTCATGAGGAACAACTCAGAAGTATGGCCACCACTAAGTCCTCTGCAGCTCCCAAATCCACTAACACTGGGGATTACCTGCAAGGTTATGGAAAAGAAAGGGGTGAGTTACAAGAACTCAGTGTGTAATCCCATTTTCAGTCACAGTCATAGTCTCAGTCTGGCCTAAGCCCCATACAGTATCAATTCAGGCCTACGGCCCCAAAGTCATGGTAATGCAAATAAAGAATACAGCCCACCCCAATCTTGCCCTACACTCCACTCATACCAGCCCTACACTCCATGTGGGGACCAAGTCAACCCACCCAGCCCTACACTTCAAGAATGCAGTCAAGTTGCCAGTATATACGTAGCAAAGCTGCCAGTAACAGTATATGTGGCTGAGCCACTAAAATCAGTATATCGTGGCATAGCCACCAATACAGTACTTCCTCCATAAATATAACCCAACCCAATGCAACATGTCATGGCATAATAATTCAGTGTATGCAATAATGTATCATCATGGCAATTAATCACACTTTATGCAATAATGTATCATCATGGCAATTAATCACACTTTATACAACATACCAAATTTGCCCCTAAGGGTATAACAATATTTTTTGCCCAACGATGGCATTTTAGTAATTCTACCCACCAAGGGTATTTCAGTAATTTACCCATTAAAGGTATTTCAGTAATTTACCCTCTAGGGGTATTTCGGTAGTTTACCCTCCAAGGGTATTTCGATAATTTACCTTCTAGGGCTATTTTGGTAATTTACCCTCTAGGAGTATTTCGGTAATTTTACCCTATTGACGGCCTTTCTAGAGGCCTATTGTCGCCTCGAGCGACCCGGGATCCCTTTTGGGTCTCTACGGTGCAACTGGGCCCAAAATCCATTTTAGACCCAAATGGGCCCACACGCTCTGTGGCCCATTACGCATGGTTTTGGTCTCAGCTTTGCAGTTTTTGCAACTGTATCCATTGCTCGATCGTTTTCTATCGGTTTTGCACATATGGGCCCGTTAGCCTATTGGGCTCGATTTAGATTGATTAGGCCCGTTACAGCCTCGATTTTGCGAGAGTGCTTGTAACACTCTCGACGATCTATCGCCATCATTCGTGGCTCGATTTATGCCCACGAGCATTCGCATGCTCGAGTGGTCGCAGTTGTCGGCTTTTTGACTTTTTAGCTTTTCGGCTTCTGGCCGTTTCAAAGAACATCACATGCATTCATCGAGGTGGTGTGAGATTACACACCTGATTTAGATGGCCGTAAGAACCACTCCTTGTTGCCTTTAGAATCACAACGATCAAAAGTTAGCCCCAACCTTTCAAAGATTTCATAAACCCGAATTCACTACACCACTAGAATCAATTACCCCAAAACGTGATCTCCTTTACAGAGTCCCAAGATTCAGCCTTACTTCTTGGCTACCACCACACTTTCGTACAAGAGAGTAATTGATGCACCCAAGAGGTTAGCATCTAAGCAACATTCGGCCCTCCTACGGGGAAGAAGGAGACCGAAGCTAACCCCCTGAAAAAGGTCACATAAATACCTTAACACCAAAATAAATAAGTAATCAAAAAAGTTCACCTTTACCCAAGACCAAAGTTGATAGCCTATGCCCGTTGTTTGCCAAAGAAATTCAGTCTACACCTTAGGAAGAAGTTCGGCTTAGGCTAAGTAGAGAGGGAAGAAGAATAAAAACCATAAGAGTATGGCATTTGGTCTAAGAAAGAAAGATGATGCCAAAAGAAAAAGAAAGAATATGAAAATAAAGACTTACCAATTAAGGAACACAAGATGAAGAATGGGTGTTGAAGAGATTCATCTCCTAGAAGAAAAGAGGTCAGAAAGGAATTCGGCTACAGGTGTTTGTACAACAACAAATGAAAAGAAAAGTGTTTGAAAAGAAATGAGAAGAAGTGAATAGAAAGGTTGAGCTTTCGGCAAAGAAAATTGCAACAAGAAGACCCGAAATGCTTTAGCCAAAATGCAAAAAAAGGTAAAAAAAATTCCTCTCAAAAGAACACTTAGAAAAACGGCACTCTCCCTCACTCAATGACCGAATATGCTACCTAGCACTAACCCTTAGCCAAAATGCTCATCCCCCACACACTCCACATTCGGCCAAACACTCCCACACTCTCCTATCCTCTAATTCTCTCATCTTTTTGCTCCACCATTCACTCTCCACCTCTCATTCAAATCATTTGACCAAGTCTCCCTCCACCTTGTAGAATTTCAATCCAACTCCACCTCTTCTCCCCCCAAAACATAAAATAAAAACTCCCCATATGCTACTTGTGGGATTCAAACCCCACCCCACCTTGCTTCCATGTTGACACTACCACCACTCCACCATGCGGCCACTTGTGTTAACAAAACACCAACAAATTCCCTTAAGCCTTGCCTCCAACAGTCCTCTCCCCTAAAGTGCCCAAAAACCAAAATTTTTACAAGGTTTGGCTTTGACACCAAGCCTCCCTAGAGACCCTAAACAATCTCAAATAACCTGCAAAGTAGACATAACATGCAATTACATAGATGTGGCAAACCCCTAATTTTGGGATGTTACAATTCTACCCCCTTAAAGAAATTTCAGCCTCAAAATTTTACCTGATCAAAAGAAATGGGGGTATTGATGTCTCATTGCCTCCTTAGGCTCCCACGTGGCTTCTTACGAATTGTGATTACGCCACAACACTTTGACCAACGGTATGGATTTTCTTCTCAACACTTTAACATCACGAGCCAAGATCTGTACCAGTTCTTCTTCAAAAGACAGATCAGGTCTTATCTCAATTTCTTCTACTGACACTCCATGAGAAGGATCTAAATGGTAGCGCCTTAGCATAAAGACATGAAATACATTGTGTATCCGGTTCAATTCAGGAGGCAACTCCAGCTGATATGCGACTGGTCCTACACGTCTTGACACACGCTAAGGTTCGATGAATTTGGGGCTCAACTTGCCCTTCCATCCAACTCTCAGAATCTTCTTCCAAGGTGAGACTTTCAAGAAGACAAAGTCTCCTATAGAAAACTCTATCTCTTTATGCTTTAAGTCAGCATACGACTTTTTCCTATTCGAATCTTCTTTTAATCGACCCCATATTAGTTTCACTTTTTCCTCAGTTTTAGAAATTAAATTTGGACCCAACAACCGTCACTCACCCAATTCTGTCCAGCAGGTACGGGTACGACACCTACGACCATATAATGCCTCGTATGGTGACATCTGAATGCTGGATTGGTAGCTGTTGTTATACGCAAACTCTGATAAGGGTAAATAATCCTCCCAACTGCCTCAGAAGTCAATCACACAACTTCTCAACATGTCCTCCAAAATTTAGATTACCCTCTCCTGCTGGCCATCAGTCTGCGGATGAAACATTGTACTGAAATCCAACCTTGTACCCAGAGCTTCATGTAATGCCTTCCAGAACCAAGATGTGAATCTAGGGTCCCTGTCTGATATGATAGAGACTGGTACCCCATATAGCTTCACAATTTCTGCCACGTACAACTTGGCCTATTTCTGCAACGAGTAGTCAGTGTGAACTGGTATGAAATGCGTGGATTTAGTCAATCGATCAACAATTACCCACACTAAATCTTTCTTAGTAGGCGTTAGGGGTAGCCTACTAATGAAATCCATTGTTATCCTCTCCCATTTCCAGAGTGGAATCTTTACAGGTTGTAGTAGTCCAGAAGAGAGCTGATGCTCAGCCTTCACTTGTTGGCATGTCAAACACTTGCTTACAAAGTCGGTAACCTCATGCTTCAGTCCTGGCCACCAGTACTATTCACGCAGATCTCGATATAATTTATTCCTATCGGGTTGCATAGCGTATGGGCTACTATGCGTGTAACACCCCAAACTCGGCCCATACGTCATGACCGGATCTGGCATGCTACGGGTTGAATGCTGAAAACTTTGCTTTGAAGGGTTTTAAAAATCTCAGTTTATTTTCACCGATTAATCATTAATTGTGACATTTTTGAAGAAACTTTAACATTTACGTTGAACATGCTGGAAAAACCCATTTTTTTTTTCACTTTATAATTAAGACTTTGAAAACATAAGTTTATAAGATGTAACATAAAAAAATATAGTTCGATAACCTAAGTTTTGGAGGCCTTATTACAAAAATAATCCCAAAATTGAAACTTAAAAAAAAAAAAACCAAAAATAGTCTATGAAGATAAAAGACTTGATGGCCCTCAAGTTTGCCTCGGCTCCCATGTCCACGATCTACTGCTCATCTGAAAAGTTAGGAGAAATGAAAGGGTGAGTCACCAATACTCAGTGTGCAAATCTCGAAAACACATAAAAGCCTTGAGGCCCACAAACACATTATGGGCCCTGGGCCCATACACAATGGCAACAGAATATATATTTACATGCAACATGGCCCATCCCAAACCTAAATGTCCATCCTCTACACACCCCCGTACCAACCATCACACCATGGGGATTTCTACAATCAACCCTCCATCCGCTACACACCATATCGACAGTTGTGATGTCTGTCATAAAGACCGATCATTATGTGACCTATGTGGCAAAGCCACCGATCACCATCTGATCTTAATAATTCATTGTAGTATTTCGACAGCTGTGCTGCCTGTCATAAAAACCGATCACTATGTGACCTATATGGCAAAGCCACCGGTCGCCATGCGACCTTCTTCCCCTTCATCATATCAATCCTATCCCATGCATACATACATGCAAGAATCAGAACATTATACTATCTAAATAGATCACAGACTTTTACATACTTAGATACACATAGAGAAATTTCTATGATTATGTACACAGCATCCCTTGCCTACCCTTTCTAGGTAATCATTTGTTCATACTGACCTCATTTTACGGCTTTTAGCCCATAACATACATATAATCTGATTAACTAGTGTGATAGAGATCTACACACCTAATTATCGATAGGACGATTACTTTCTATGTTGACACTATCGAAGTCAATCATTGCTAACTTTTTAAGGTTTTGTTTTGAAGTCGGGTCCACAACACAGCGACCAACCAATCTTCTGCGACACCGCGTGTTTCATGAACTTTGAAATTTGGGACTCTGATTCAACCCTTCCTTCGATTTCTTGACATTCGAGTCCATGAATGACCTTAGTCGAGGATACTATAATGATTGCTTAACGAGGCATTAGGTTAAGGCACAATAAAGAAAGGAAATCGATGGATCAACTTAGGGAGAATTGAAATCCTTACCTTGAAATCCCGAAAGAAGACAATAGGATTGGGAAGTTATCAATTTTTGTCCTAGGAACCTAGGCGGTTAGAACTCCTTTAAATCCCGGAATGACACCCAAACAGGACACAAGATCAATGAATAGAATATTGAATTAATGATGGCCTTACAACCCATTAGCCAATCGGCTATGGCCCCCAAAACTGAAAGAGAAAAGATCAAAAGAAATCGACACTTATCAATAGGTTCGGCTTCTCCTAACAGATTTTAGCTTCTAAGAAGATCACAAGAAAGACAGCGTAACAGGATCTATGAAGATCCGGCTATGAAGAAATCGGCAAAAGGGAAAATAAAGGAAAAACAATGATCATTCGGTTATAGGAAAAGAATGGAGATGAGAAGGGTTATGAGTTTCGGCTTTTGGAAGAAAAGATGAGAGAAGAGAACAATAAAATTTTTGGCTTTTGCATAGAAGTGGGGATGAGAGGAAAGAAAAAAGACAATACGGTCAAATGCCGGGATTGAAGAGATATCCCTTCTATTAAAGCAAAATTTTGGCACCCACTGCCTAAAACCGAAAATACCCCTTTTTAAAACTAAAACTAAGCTATTAATCATGGGAAATTTCGGCACCCCTTGATCATATCAGAACCGATTTCTCCTCCCCTCGTTGTTGGAATTTGGCGCCATTTGTGATGTGAGATAAATCCTAAATTTCCTCCCTTATCTTTATCTGATCACACCTCCAAAAGAATCCTAGATAACACTACCTCTTCCTCCCTTTATTTGCCATATTATCTGCATTATCCACTCAAATAAATATTCCTATTTCCAAGCCTTATTGCCATCCCACTCCACCCACTTAAATGCCAAAAATTAGCTGAATTTAATTAAAAAGAATTGGGCTTTATGCAACTCGAACCTTGGACCTCCTTAACAGCTTGACACGCCACTCCTAGTCCCTGCATATCGCCACCGACCACTGGGCCACAAGCCTATTTTTGTGTCTTAATTCACAGGTAATGTCTTTTAAGCCCTGTCCTAACTTACTTTCCACTAGAGTGTCCAAAAAGAAAATTTGACTAAGGCCTCAACCCAACATCGAGCCCATTCTGGACCCTTAAAACATTCTATCAAGCATAACAAGCACAACCACACACATTAAACGCATAGGCCCATTAATTCAGGATGTTATAGTTCTACCCCCTTAAAGAAATTTCAGACTCAAAATTACCTAATCAGAATAGATGCGGGTATTGCCGCCGTATCGCTTCCTCTGGTTCCCAAGTAGCCTCCTCAGAATCGTGATTCTGCCATAGAACCTCAACTAATGGAACCGTTTTCCTCCGTAATACCTTGACATCATGATCCAGGATTTCTTTCGATTCTTCTTCAAAGGATAGGTCAGGTCTCACTTCGATTTCTTCCACAAACACCACATGGGATGGATCCGAACGGTAACGTCTTAACATAGAAACATGGAATACATTGTGAATCTGGCTTAGCTCAGAAGGTAGCTCTAGCTGATAGGCTACTGGCCCCACACTTTTCAACACCCGATAAGGCCCGATAAATCTGGGACTTAATTTACCCTTCGTCAAACCTCAAAGACTTTCTTCCATGGCGACACCTTCAAGAACACCTTGTCACCCATCGCAAACTCTATGTCCTTACGCTTCAAGTGCATAAGACTTACATCGGTCCGACGCTTCCTTTAGTTGAGCTCGAATTAACTCAACCTTCTCCTCTATCTCGGTAACCAACTCAGGACCCAAAATCGGCGTTCCCTAATTACATCCAGCGGTGGGAGTACGACACTTCCGCCGTCTGAGGCTTCATAGGGCTCCATCTGAATACTAGACTGGTAGCTATTGTTGTAAGCAAACTCCGCCAATAGTAAAACTCTTCCCAACTACCTCTGAAATCAATGACACATCCCCTCAACATATCCTCCAAGATCTGAATTACCCGCTCAGACTGTCCATCTGTTTGAGGATGAAACGCTGTACTGAAATCCAACTTCGTACCCAACGCTTGATGCAAAGCCTTCCAAAATCGCGACGTAAACCTCAGGTCCCTGTTCAATATGATTGATACTGGTACCCCATGCAACCTTACTACCTTCGCTATATATAACCTAGCCAGCTTCTGCAGAGACTAATTGACCCGTACCGGTATGAAATGAGCAGATTTCGCCAAGCGATCAACAATCACCCAGACTGAATCTTTCTTAGTAGGCGTGAGGGGTAGCCCACTAACAAAGTCCATTGTGATCATTTCCCACTTCTATTGTGGAATCTTCATTGGCTGCAATAACCTTGATGGTAACTGATGCTCCGCCTTTACCTGCTGACAGGTCAAACACTTACTCACCAGTTCAGTTACCTCTCGCTTCAAGCCTGACCACCAGAACTAATCCCGTAAATCCCGATACATCTTACTCCCTTCGGGGTGCATAGCATATGAACTTCCATGCGCTTCTTGCAAAATCCTATGCCTCAATTCCAGATCTTTTGGCATGCAAACTCTCCCTTGAAAACATAACAGTCCTTCCTTAGTCATACTCAAGTCCGTCGATCCATCACTTGATCTTACATGAAACTTCTCCTTTAGCAACTCATCAGTCTGTTGCTTCTTCTTAACCTGACTGACCCAAGAGGGTCTCACTTGAAGTTCAGCCAATAAGCTCCCATCATCGTATAAACTAAGGTGAGCAAACATTGCTCTCAAGTTAGAGATTACTCTACGACTTAAAGCATCTACCACCACATTAGCTTTACCCGGATCGTACTCGATTGAACAATCATAAACCTTTAACAACTCGATCCACCTCTTCTGGCTTAGATTCAACTCTTTCTGGGTCAAAAGGTATTTTAGGCTCTTATGATCGGTGTAAATAATAAATTTCTCCCCGTACAGATAATGTCTCCAAATCTTTAAAGCAAAAACAACCGTCGCCAACTCCAAATCATGGGTGGGATAATTTGCTTAGTGCGATCTTAACTACCAAGATGCATACACAACAACCTTTCCATCTTGCATCAACACGCATCCTAGTCCCTTGTGTGACGCATCACAGTAAGTTATGAATTCCTTTCTAGCCTCCAGCTGAATCAATACCGGAGCCTCCATCAAAATCCTTTTTAACTTCTCGAAACTCTCTTGCTACTTATTGGACCAAACAAACGAAACTCATTTCCATAATAACTTAGTCAATGGTGCCGCTATTAAAGAAAATCCTTCAACAACCTTCGATAGTACCCGACCAGTCCAAGAAAACTCTGAATTTCTGCCACGAACTTAGGCGGCTTTCAATCCAATACCGCTTTAATTTTTCGAGGGTCAACCCTAATCCCCTTTACCGACACAACATGGCCTAAAAACGTAACTTCCCTTAGCCAAAATTCACACTTACTGAATTTGACATACAGCTGCTTCTCCCTCAATATCTGCAAAACCACTCGAAGGTGTGAGTCATGTTCCTTCTCCGATCTTGAATAAACCAGGATATCATCTATGGATACCACGACAAACTGATCCAAGTAGGGTTGGAATATTCGGTTCATCATGTCCATAAATGCTGCTGGTGTATTGATCAATCCGAATGGCATTACCATGAACTCGTAATGACCATAACGAGTCCTAAAAGTCATCTTATGAATATCTGCCTCCTTGACCTTAAGCTGATGGTATCTTGACCTCAGATCTATCTTTGAAAAGACTGAGGCTCCCTTCAACTGATCGAATAAGTCATCGATCCTCGACAGCGGTATTTGTTCTTGATTGTTAGCTTATTCAAGCGGCGATAGTCAATGCACATACGCATTGATCCATCTTTCTTCTTGACAAATAACACCGGCGCTCCCCACGGCGACACACTTGGTCAAATAAACCCTCTATCCAGCAACTCCTGAATTTGCGCTTTTAATTCCACCAACTCCTTTGGCACCATCCTATATGGTGCAATAGATACTAGCGTTGTTCTCGAAAAAAGATCGATACTAAACTCCACTTCACGATCTGGGGGTAGTCCCAGAAGCTTTTCTGGGAAAACATCAGGAAACTCCTTCACCGTCCTAACATTCCTAACAGTTAGGTCCTTGGCTTCCAGAGCCCGAACAAACATTAAAACTGCCTCGCATCCTTTTCTCACCATCCTTTCTGCTCTTAGGGCAGTCACTACATTCGACAGATAGTTTCCCTTTCTCCTATCACCAACACTTCACCACCCTCAGGGGTTTTCAACACCATACGCTTAGCTGCACAATCTAAATTAGCTTGATACTTCACCAGCCAGTCCATGCCTAATATTAAGTCAAACTCCCTGAACGGTAATTCCATCAGATCCGTCCAGAAAACTATTCCCTGAACTTGTAAGGGTACCTCCCGATAGAGTTTATCTACTACCACAGATTGTCTTAATGGGCTAATTACAGTCATCGCCCTAGGGGTAATCTCGGAATCAAAACTTAAAGTTCCAGACACACTACTAGCAACATATGAATGTGTCGACCCAATGTCAATCAATGCAGTGTAAGACAAACCAAATATTAAAAATGTACCGGTTATAACATCCGGTGAGTCAGCCTCCTCTCGATGTTTGGCAGCATAGACTAACCTTAGCTGTCTCGCCTCAGTGTTTCCTGCCCCTCAACCTGGTGCTCTACGACCCCGATCAAAATCGTTACCACCTCTAGCTGGACCACGACCCTTCTGCGGCTGCTGACCTCCTCTACCTGGCTGAGCATTTCCCTACCCTGCGGGTCCTACATCGCTCCATGGCTGTTGACAGTCTCTAATCTGATGGTCCAAAGATCCACACCTAAAGCACTTTCCACTGCATGCCCAACAATCACCTACATGGAATTTACCACAGCGAACATACCTCCGTGTCTGGTTAGCAGCAGGTCTCTCCACCCGGTTCGGCCCATCCAACCTAGGTCTTTTCTTAGTATGCCCAGCTGCTCCTGACGATCCAAAATTCCTCCTAATTCCACTTCTATCTTTATCTCGATTCATCTTTTCCGTTCGCTTTACCTCCTCAACTATCTTAGCCTTCTTCACAAGCACAGCAAATTCCCTCTCCCGCTATGGAGCTATCAAAACACGTAAATCATCCTTCAGGCCATCTTCAAATCAAACACACCTTTCATGTTCTGTGGCCACTATCCCTCGAGCATAACGGCTCAAGCGTAAATTACGCTTCATAGGCCGTGACCTACTTCCACGAACAGATTCAGAAATGCTCTCTCACAAGCATCTGCATAACTCGTTCCAATGTACTTACTCTGGAACGCCGTTCTGGAAGTAATCCCATGTGATCTGATCGACCCTCTGTACCATCCTTAACCGTAAGCCACCATTGATAAGCTTCGTCTCGGAGAAGGGACACAACTCCTTTCAGCTTCTCTTCTTCCATGAAATCCAGATCATCCATTATACGTTCGACCGCCTCCAACCAATACTCAGCTGTACTCGAGGCTATCCCAGAAATTCCCCTAAACACTTCTACCCCATTAGCTCTAAGTCGCTCCAAAAAAAATTTTCGGGCTCTTATGCCCATACACCTTGACATCCTCTCTAAAACCCTCAATATTGCCGGAGATACCGCATCATCTTCGACCGTCTGATCCTAAAATTCTGCCTCCACAGCTGGTGGCACTGGTACCTCATTCCCCGACTCGTGACCAGACCCTACCGGTTCCAACACAACAATCCTGCCTCTACCTCGGCCACGCACACCACGTCTTCTAGTGCTCATTCTATCGATTCGTATTTATCTTATTAGGAATTTTATGAATTATTAATTTCTACCACTGATTAATAACGAATAATCTTATGGAAAGTAGTTTTAACAATAGTTCTTTCTAATTCAAACTCTATCTACAAGGTTCAGTTCTCAGGTCTGTATTTCTTAGCTCTAGAATCCACATACATTCAACCATGACACATCAACATACATGTAGCATCCATGAACTCACATTCATCACATAAGGGTATTTTTGTCATTTTACTACCCAGAGGTATTCTCGTAATTTTCCAAAATAGGGTATCTTGGTGATTTTACAAAATAGGGGTATTTTGATAATTTTACAATCTGGGGGTATTTCGGTAATTTTGCAAACCAAAGGTATTTTGGGAAATTTTCACAAATCGAGGGTATTTTAGAAATTTTACATAACTAGGGTATTTTAGTAATTTTACAAAATAGGGTGGCTGGTCCCTTTCGAGTTTTAGTTATAAATTTTGGGCCATCAACAAGTCCTCGTGGCTACGGTGAACAGTCACTACGCACCAGGTAGGATTCCAATGAAGAGGAGGTGAGCCGCTAGGGCCGCTTAAATACCAAGCTCTCCCTGGATCCAATCCTAGACATGCGTATACCTGTTACCACACCTAACTCTATGACTTGTACACAGACATGTTTAATTATAAATTAAGTCTTATGAGATTTGAAGAATTGTTTATACTAAACCTAAAGTCTATAAACTCTAGCATACTAGCCTACGTCCCTATAGAGCCCATCAAGCCTAACATGCATATCACATAATGAGTTTAGAATACTTACCTGCATGGATCGGGTGTCGATAGACTCGAAGGCCATATCTCAACTGAACTTTTCTCAAACTTATATCACTTTTACAAATCACTACTAGACCCATTTCACAGCCCGAGTTTTGAACTGGGCTCTGATACTAAAAATGTAACACCTCAAACCCGGCCCAAACATCATGACCGAATCTGGTATGCTACGGGTTGAATGTTGAAAACTTTGCTTTGAAGGGTTTTGAAAATATCAGTTTATTTTAACCGATTAATCATTAATTGTGACATTTTTGAAGAAACTTTAACATTTGCATTGAACATGTGGAAAAAACCATTTTTCTTTCACTTTATAATTAAGACTTTGAAAACATAAGTTTATAAGATGTAACATGAAAAAAAAATATAGTTCGATAACCTAAGTTATGGATGCCTTATTACAAAAATAATCCCAAAATTGAAACTTAAAGAAAAATCGAAAATAGTCTATGAAGATAAAACACTTGATGGCCCCTCGAGTCCGCCTCGGCTCCCATGTCCACAATCTACTGCTCATCTAAAAAGTTGGGAGAAATGAAAGGGTGACTCACCAAGACTCCGTGTGCAAATCCCGAAAACACATAAAAGCCTTGAGGCCCACAAACACATTATGGGCCTTGGGCCCATACACAATGGCAACAGAATATATATTTACATGCAACATGGCCCATCCCAAACCTAAGAGTCCATCCTCTACACACCCCCGTACCAACCATCACACCGTGGGGATTTCTACAATCAACCCTCCATCCGCTACACACCATATCGACAGTTATGTTGTTGTCATAAAGACCGATCACTATGTGACCTATGTGGCAAAGCCATAGATCGCCATGCGACCTTAATAATACATTGTAGTATTTCGATAGTTGTGCTGCCTGTCATAAAAACTAATCACTATGTGACCTATGTGGCAAAGCCACCGATCGCCATGCGACCTTCTTCCCCTTCATCATATCAATCCTATCCCATGCATAAATACATACAAGAATTAGAACATTATACTATCTAAACAGATCACAAACTTTAACAAACTTCGATACACATAGAGAAGTTTCTATGATTACGTACCTGGCATCCCTTGCCTAACCTTTTTGGGTAATACGACTGTTCATACTGCCTCATTTTCTGGCTTTTATCCCATAGCATACATATAATACAGATTAACTAGTGTGATAGAGATCTATGCACCTGATTACCGACAAAACAGTACTTTCTATGTCGATACTATCATAAGTCGATATGACTTCTAACTTTTTAAGGTTTTGTTCTGAAGCCGATCCACAACCCGGCGGCCAATCTTGTACTGCTGACATCGTGTGTTTCTTAAATTTTGGGGCTGGGACTACAGATCCAACCCCTTCCTTCGATTTGCTGACATTCGAGTCCATGAATGACCTTAGTCAGAGGATACTATAATGATTACTTAACAAGGCATTAGGTTAAGGCACAATAAAGAAAGGAAACCGATGGATCAACTTAGGGAGAATTGAAATCCTTACCTTGAAATCCCGAAAGAAGACAATAGGATTGGGAAGTTTCCGATTTTTATTCTAGGAACCTAGGAGGTTAGATCTCCTTTAAATCTTAGAATGCCGCCCAAATAGAACACAATATAGTGAATAGAATATCGAATGAATGATGTCCTTACAACCCATTAGCCAATCGGCTATGGCCCCCAAAATCGAAAGAGAAAAGATCAAAAGAAATCGTCACTTACCAACAGGTTTGGCTTCTCCTAACAGATTTCAGCTTCTGAGAAGATTAGAAGAAAGACAGCGTAACAGGATCTATGAAGATTCAGCTATGAAAAAATTGGCAAAAGGGAGAAGAAAGGAAAGAACAATGATCATTCGGTTATAGGAAAATAATGGAGATGAGAAGGGTTATGAGTTTCGACTATTGGAGGAAAAGATGAGAGAAGAGAATAATGAAATTTTTGGCTTTTGCATAGAAGTGGGGATGAGAGGAAAGAAAAAAGAGAATAGGGTCAAATATTGGAATTGCAGAGATATCCCCCCTACTTAAGCAAAATTTTGGCACCCACTGCCTAAAACCGAAAATGCCCCTTTTTAAAACTAAAACTAAGCTATTAATCATGGGAAATTTCGGCACCCCTTGATCATATCAGAACCGATTTCTCCTCCCCCTTAGTATTGGAATTTTGGCCACCATTGTGACCAGCAAATAAATTCTAAATTTCCTCCCTTATCTTTATCTGATCACACCTCCAAAAGAATCCTAGATAACACTACCTCTTCCTCCCTTTATCTGCCATATTATTTGCATTATCTACTCAAATAAATCCTCCTATTTCCAAGCCTTGTTGCCGTCCCACTCTACCCACTTAAATGACAAAAATTAGCTAAATTTAATTAAAACGAATTGGGCTTTATGTGACTCGAACCTTGGACCTCCTTAACAGCTTGACATGCCACTCCTAGTCCGTGCATATCGCCACCGACCACTGGGCCACAAGCCTATTTTTGTGTCTTAATTCATAAGTAATGTCTTTTAAGCCTTGTCCTAACTTATTTTCTACTAGAATGTCCAAACAGAAAATTCGACTAAGGCCTCGGCCCAATTTCGAGCCCATTCTGGACCCCTAAAACATTCTATCAAGCATAACAAGCACAACCATACACATTAAACGCATAGGCCCATCAATTCAGGATGTTACAATACGCTTCCCGCAAAATCACACAGACTCGTCCACGAAAACATAATACCCCTTCACCATTTAATCCAAAATCTATAGTCTCTCCTTTCTCTACCTGTTGAAAATGAGAACTCAACGACTAATCCAACATCTGTTTCTCCTTATTCTGACTAATCCATGTTGGTTTTACTTGCAGTTCTGCCAATAAACTACCATCTTCAAATAGACTGAGCCGAACAAACACTGCTTTCAAGTCAGATACCTCCTTACGACTCAGCGCATCCGCTACCACGTTGGCTTTCCCTGGATGATACTCAATCAAGTAATCGTAATTCTTCAGCAACTCTATCCATCTCCGTTGCCTGAGATTCAACTCCTTTTGGGTAAGGAGATACTTCATATTCTTATGGTCGGTGTAGATGATCGACTTCTCCCCATACAAGTAATGTCTCAATATCTTTAGTGCGAACACTACTGCAGTTAGTTCCAAGTCATGAGTAGGGTAGTTCAGCTCATGCGGCCTAAGTTGATGAGATGCATAAGCCACGATCTTCTCTTCCTCCACCAACACACAACTCAAACCCGTGTACAACGCATCGCAGTAGACAACAAATTCTTTCCCAGCCTTTGATGAATTAATACCGGTGCTTCAGTCAAAATCTTCTTCAATTTCTCAAAATTCTCTTCCTGCTTATCAGCCCATATAAATGGCACTCCCTTACGCAACAATTTAGTTAGAAGTGCGCTAATTAAACAAAACCCCTAGATGAACCGCCTGTAGTACCCAGCCAAACCCAAAAAATTTCAGATCTCTAACACTAACTATGGTGGCTTCCAATCCAATACAACTTCGACCTTTCGAGGATCAACCCTAATCCCATCGGCAGACACTACATGACCAAAAAATGTCACTTTCTTCATCCAAAACTCGTACTTACTAAATTTGGCGTAAAGTTGCTTTTCCCTCAATATTTGCAGAACAATCCAAAGATATGAATCATGCTCCTCCTCTGTTCTTGAATACACCAAAATATCATCGATGAATACCACCACGAACCGATCTAGATAGGGTTGGAAGACCCAATTCATCATATCCATGAAAGCAGCTGGTGCATTCGTTAATCCAAATGGCATGACCAGAAACTCGTAATGCCCATAACGAGTTCGAAATGCAGTCTTGTGTACATCTGCCTCCTTGACACTTAGCTGATGATATCCCAATCTTAAAACTATATTCGAGAAGACCGAAGCTCTTCGCAATTGATCGAACAAGTCGTCAGTTCTTGGTAGCAGGTATTTGTTCTTAATCGTTAACTTATTCACTGATGATAGTCGATACACTTACGCATTGACCCATCCTTCTTCTTCACAAACAAAACCGGTGCTCCCCACAGTGATACACTTGGTCTGATAAAACCTCAATCCAATAACTCCTGGATTTGAGGCTTTAGTTCTACCAGCTCTTTCGGTGCCATCCTATAAGGGGCGATAGACACCAGAGTCATTCTCGGTAATAGCTCAATACCGAACTCAACCTCACGATTTGGGGGCAACCCCAGAAGCTCTTCTAAAAATATATCAGGAAATTTCTTTACAGTCCTCACATCCCCAACCGACAACTCTTTAGCATCAGTTGTGCTGAAAAAAGCTAGAAATGCCTCGCATCCCTTTCGAACCAATTTCTCGGCTCTTAACGCAGAGATTACATTGGTCAGATAGTCCCTTCTATCTCCTATCACCATCACTTCCTCGTCCTCTGATGTTTTTAATATAATACGTTTAGCAGCGCACTTTAAGTTTGCACGGTGCTTCACCAACCAGTCCATGCCAAGAATGAGGTCAAATTTACAAAACGGTAGTTCCATCAAATCTGCCAGGAATATAACCCTTGAACCTCTAAAGGCACATATCTAAATAGCTTATTCACTACGACAGACTGTCCTAGAGGACTAATCACTGACATCTCTTTTTCAATAAGTTCGATTCATATATCCAATGTTCCAGACAAATTGCAAGCAACATACGAATGCGTCAACCTAATATCAATTAAAGCAAAACATGGTACATCATGAATAAAGAACGTACCAGTTATGACGTCAAGTGCATCGCCCTCTTCTCGACGTCAAGCAGCATAAACCAACCCTGGCTGTCTTGCATCTGTATTACCAGCACCTCTGCCTGGTGCTCTACGACCTCATCCAAACCCATTTCCCCCTCGAGCTGGGCCACGACCGCTCGGTGGCTGCTAACCACCTCTCTCTGGCTGAACATACCACTATCTTGCAACTGTTGTCAGACCCGATTTCAACGTATAATCCTTAGTTCTATGGTCTCTTGACCCACACCTGAAGCAGGCCCCAACTCTCTTCCAATATTCACCCTGATGAGACAACTCGCACACTGCGCAAGGTGGCAGTTTGTCAACAGCAAACGAAACTCCAGTTTGGACTGGCCTATCAAATCTAGGCCTCTTTTAAAATCTACCCGAAGAACTGGTAGGCCTAAAACCTCTCTTATTCCTACGCCTGTCCTTGTCACAGTTCTGACGCTCAGAGCATTTCACCTCCTCAGTAATCTTGGCCTTCTCCATCAAAGCAGCGAAATCTCTCTCCATCTATGGGGCTATTAGCACCCGCAACTCATCTCGCAGCCCATCTTCAAATTGTACACAGCGCTCATAATTGGTCAAGACTATTCCTCGAGCATACCGGCTCAGACGTAAAAATTTTGCCTCATATTCTACCATAGATCTATTCCCCTGAACCAGATTCAAGAATTCTTTTCTCCGGGCATCCACATAACTAGCCCCGACATATTTTCCCTAGAAAGTCATTTTAAAGAAATCCCAGGTTATTTGATCTGCTTGTGTGCCTTCCTTCACAGTGAGCCACCATTGGTATGCCTCATCTCTCAGTAGAGATACTGCCCCTTTCAGTTTTTATTCAGCTGTGCAATCTAGATCATCCATAATTCATTCCACAACATCTAGCCAATATTTCGCCACATTCGGGGCTACACCAGAGATGCTTGTAAAAACTTCGGACCCCGTTCGATAGGAGTCACTCAAAATAGACCCTCGAGCTGCCGACCCAGTACTTGCTCCAACAACCCGTTCTAAGACCCGCAACATTGCTTGGGGCAGAGCATCGTCCCCTCCAGTTTGGTCATGAGACCTTGTTTCAGTTACTGGCGATGTTGGTTCCTCTTTTTCTGGCATATGCCCTAATGTTGAGGATCTAGCCCTAGCACCTCGGCCACTACCACGGCCGCGTGTTCCTCGCACACGTCCTCTTGTACTCATATTGCTGAATCGGATTACTCTGATTAAGAATTTTATGAATCAGTCTATAGTTCCAATGTTTATTAACAAGTGTTTTATGGAAAACAGTTATAAGAGTCACTTTTCACAGATTGAGTGTACTACCGTCTCAGTCTCTACAGTCTCAGTTTCTATAGCTAAAGTTTCAGTGTACTACTATTATCACTAGTAGCTATAGTCATTTCATCGTAAAATACAATATAAAGTAAGAAAACTTACGGATTTAGTTGCCGGAGACTCAGTGTGCCATAGTTCCAGTAACACTATACATTTTCTAACCCACATTTTAAATTATTTTGGAAAAAAATTTTCAAACCCATTCCATAGTCGAGTTTTATAATTGGGCTCTGATACCATAAAATGTAACATCCCAAACTCGTCCTAGACGTTATAGCCGGATCTATCATGTCACACTGAAAGATAGTTGAAAAGCTAAGTGTTCATTGAAAACGTTGCGTCTCTCTTAAAAACTCTAAGTTTCGTTGTTTGTTTATAAAAACTCGATTTACTTAGTGCCCATTTTTATTAAATTTTTATTATTTTAGAAAAAGGGTTTTTGTTGTGAAAATTAAACTTGAATAGTTGTAGATACATGACATTTTGGAAAATAATTATAGGCATTTTGGAAAACTCAGTATTCAACCATTTAACATTTTAAGAATAGTCGAATTAGGAGTTAAAAGAAAATAAAATCCAAAGGCCTTATTACAAAATATTAACCCAAAAGAAATAATCTTAAAATAAAGCATAAATTGAATTTACTGAGTTTTATGGGGAAGAACTCCGAAGTATGGCTACCATTGAGTCCTCCGCAGCTCTCAAATCCACTATCACTGGGGATTACCTGTAAGGTTATGGAAAAGAAATGGGTGAGTTACAAGAACTTAGTGTGCAATCCCATTTTTAGTCACAGTCATAGTCTCAGTCTGGCCTAAGCCCCATACAATATCAGTTCGGGCCTACGGCCCCAAAGTCATGGTAATGCAAATAAAGAATGCAGCCCACCCCAATCCATCCCTACACTCCACCAATACCAGCCCTACACTCCATGTGGGGACCAAGTCAACCCACCCAGCCCTACACTCCAAGAATGCAGTAAAGCTGCCAGTATATACGTAACAAAGCTGCTAGTAATAGTATATGTGGCTGAGCCACTAAAATCAGTATATTGTGGCATAGCCACCAGTACAGTACTTCCTCCATAAATATAGCCCAACCCAATGCAACATGTAATGGCATAATAATTCAGTGTATGCAATAATGTATCATCATGGCAATTCATCACACTATAGACAACATGTAAAACCCCAAACCTGGCCTATGCATTAAGTCTGAATTTTGGCATGCCACACAAATTAAACGTACATTCAAATCCTTTAACGATGTAGGAATCAAATTCCAAAACAATTAAGAGAGTGACTTTATCGAAAATCAAAGTTCATTGAAAATCATAATTAAAAATACAAGAATTTATCATTTGATCTATAGAGTAGTAATTGATTAAAACTTTGGATTTATTTAGTGAAATATTTCATCGAAAAGTTTTAAAAGACTTTCCTAAGTTTCAGTAATATTTAAGAAAAACCTTTATTTTATACGAGAGTTATAGAAAAAATTTATAAAAACTAAACCAATCCAACTTAGAAAACTAAAACAAAATAAATTCAATCCACATAATAAAATCCATAATTAAAGAGGCCTTATTACATCGCCATAAAAATAGTACTTAATAAAAATTATTAAAGAAGTCTTAAAGTTTTATAAACCACCATTTGTAGTATAGCCTCCACACGAAGTCATCTCCGACCCAAGTCTCCATCAATTATTATTACCTAAAAGGGGTAAAAAAATGGGTGAGTTACTTAGAACTCAGTGTGTAACTCACTTACCTTAGTCCACTGGGCCAAAACCATTTAAGCATTTATTTGGGCCTAAGCCCATTACAAATATAATAATTTAGCATGTATGAAATGCAAGTGATATGCAATTCCCAAAACCAAACCTAGATTTCCATCCGCTACACACCATCCGTACCAACCAGCACACCTGTGGCGAGCTTTAGTCACCCACCCCGCCAACACACCAAAGTAGGCATTAAGCCGATTTCAAATTTCGTGGACAAGCCACCAGATTTACAGAGTTTACATGGCATTTGCCATTTTT
The DNA here is from genome assembly GCA_025506655.1 of Gossypium rotundifolium. NCBI lineage: Eukaryota > Viridiplantae > Streptophyta > Magnoliopsida > Malvales > Malvaceae > Gossypium > Gossypium rotundifolium. The sequence continues at coordinate 93,918,978 of CP106729.1, read as the reverse complement.
CAGAAATGTGGCAGAGCCACCAAAATTTTGTAGCAAAGCTACCAGAACTTCTCTTCGTCAAATAGCCCAACCCATGCAATCATGTATATAATATGCATAACAATCCATTCATATAATTATTCCAACATAAGGCCCATTATAAAAGTTAGCATAATCTGGCCCATTTCACATTTTGTCCACGAAATCTCATATCACATACAACACATTTATCAATTATCATATATGGCCCAATTATCAATATCACATATGGCCCAATTATCAAATATCACATATGGCCCAATTGTCAATTATTACATATAGCCCAATTGCCAAACATCACATATGGCCCACTTATCTATTATCACATATGGCCCAATTATCAAATATCACATATGGCCCAATTGTCAATTATCACATATGGCCCAATTATCAAATATCACATATGGCCCAATTGTTAATTATCACATATGGCCCAATTGTCAAATATCACATATGGCCCACTTATCTATTATCACATATGGCCCAATTATCAAATATCACATATGGCCCAATTGTCATTTATCACATATGGCCCATTTATCACTTTTATCGAATTAGCCCGTTAAGGAAAATTTTGAAATTTTCATGATCTTAATACCAATTTCAAAATTTTTATCATTTAGGTGATAACTATGCTATCCTTCCCGATTTCACTAACTTGTGATTTTATCCAATGATTAATACGATATAGTCATCTAATCCATGAGATACGGTGTGGGATTACACACCTGATTATGGTGAGAACTACACTTTCCCGCTCTTCGATATCTAAACACACATCACGATGGATTAGAACACTAATATTTAATATAAAACTATTCTAATGTTAAGCGATCTAGATCTTACCCTCAGAATCTCGAACAACCACTATTTGCGATTTCTCTCCGATCAAAGGTTTAGAACCACGAGTAAACAATGGTTCGGGGGTACGTACGACTTTGAATAATTGATTTTCACTGGATGAGGGTCCACAACCCGGTGGAAAGTCTCAGATTCTTGAAACAGTCCTTCTCTTAAACTTAGGGGGAATAGCAGAACCACCCCTCTTCCGAGCACTATTTACTACCCTTTTTGTCCCTATCTTGATTGTCTCTATTGACAAAAGATCATTAGTCCGACTAATAAATTATCAAAATTTTGACTAACGATTTTAAAAGCGAGATTAACTTACCACAATTATCCTCGTTCCACAATATGACAATCGAGTGATAATGTCCCCTAAAACGAAATCGATTAATAAACCATTTATATCCATATGTCGAGTAATATGAAAATCCTTAATAATCCCTTACCTTAACACCTTAATTCGATTCCAACGATTTATGACGTTTACGAACACTTGAGTTTCGGCCCTCCACTATCACACTATTGTCCAAGGCTTCAAAGAAGAAAAAGAAAAGATTGAAAAGAATACTTATGTATAAGAGAAGATTCGGCTATGAAGGAAAAGTTGAAAGGGATGGTGCTTAGTAACATTCGGCCATATTGAAAATAAAAGGGGGAAAAATGTTTGAGAGATTTTTGTAAGGAGAAAGAGATGAAGAAAGGCAAAGGAAAATAAGGTGTTTCGGTTTCGGTTCTTTTCAAGAATGGAAGTTGAACAAAGAAATGAGTTTGAGGCTTGTGTGCATTCGGCAATGATGAAAAGAAAAGAAAAGAGAAAATGGCCTTCCAAGGTCTTGGTGATTTTGGTACTAGGGAGAAATGGTTTGAAGAGAAAAGGAGCAATAAGACCGAAATGGTCAAAATGTGAATTGGCCAAAAGAAAACAATTGTTTACCTATTTCTCCAAGTGCATTCGGCTAAGGAGAGGAAATGGAGAGAAAAGTGTTAGAGAAAAACACAAAAATGTACAAATGCCAAAATGACCAACTAACACCTAAACCTTACCAAAGCCTTCAAAATTTCGCCTATCTCCCCTAGCCCCTTAAGCCTTCCAAGTACATTAGTCAAATGGTCAAACTTTAGTCACCCCAAACTTTCCAAAAAATCTCCCCTTGTTTTAAGCCTTATGTCCCCCTTACATGCCTTTTCCATATGATTCTTTTCCTTAAGTTAACACTTGCCTTTTTCCCATGGTCTTCTTGCCATAAAAATTTAATCCAACTCATCCTAATACTTATCCATGACCGACACATGCTAAGGAAAAGCAAAAATAAAAGCTTTCAAATTGCATGCTAGGAGATTCGAACCTCTCCCCTCAAGCAAACATACATGCGCCAACACCACCTTGCTACTAGCTCATCTTATGCTAGTTTTTGACACTTAAACTTACTTAAACCTCAAAGTCACTTGATCCACTTCAATTAAGTACTCATTAAAAAAATTTATTCTAATTCCGAATAATTCTCAAGTCTTCTCAAGATAATACTAATCATGAAAAATTTAATTATACACAAGTTAAGCACCAAAACATGCATCATATCAATACTCAAATTTTAGGATGTTACAACTCTATCCTCCTTAAAGAAAATTTCATTCTCGAAATTTACCTGACTAAAAGAGATGAGGATATTATTGTCGAATTGAATCCTCAGGCTCCCACGTAGCTTCCTCTGCTCCGTGATTACGCCAAAGAACCTTAACCAACGGCACAGTCTTCTTTCTTAACATCTTAACATCGCGATCTAAGATTTTCACTGGTTCCTCCTCGAAAGACAAATCTGGCCTTAATTCCACTTCTTCTACCAGTACTATGTGCGATGGATCCGATCTATAGCGTCTCAGCATAGAAACATGGAAGACACTATGAATCTGACTCAACTTCGGAGGTAAATCAAGTTGATAGGCCACTGGTCCTACACGCTTCAACACACGGTATGGTCCAATAAACCTAGGGCTCAACTTACCTTTCCTTCCAAATCTGAAGATCTTCTTCCAAGGTGAGACCTTTAGAAAAACCTGATCTCCCACCGCAAACTCAATATCTTTACGCTTCAGATTCGCATACGACTTTTGTCTATCTGAAGCTTCCTTTAATCGCACTCGAATTACCTTTACTTTTTCTTCCATCTCAGATATCAATTCAGGACCCAAAAGCTATCGTTCCCCCAATTCAGTCCAACAAGTAGGGGTACGAGACCTACGACCATATAATGCTTCATAGGGTGCCATTTGAATCTTTGGATTGATAAGCTGTTGTTATCATAAACTCGCCAATGGTAGAAAATCTTCCCAACTACCTCTAAAGTCAATCACACAACCCCTTAACATGTCTTCCAAAATATGGATTACTCTTTCCGACTGACCATCTGACTGAGGGTGAAAAGCTGTACTGAAGTTTAACTTTGTTCCCAGAGCCTCATGCAAAGCTTTCCAAAACTGTGATGTAAACCTAGGATCCCTGTCCGATATGATAGACACTGGTACCCCATGCAACCTCATGATTTCAAATACATACAGTTTAGCCAACTTTTGCAATGAGTAATCCGTACGAACTGGTAGAAAATGAGCAGTCTTCATTATTTTATCTACTACCACCTAGACCGAATCTTTCTTAGTAGATGTTAAGGGTAACCCACCAACAAAATCCATCATTATCCGCTCCTATTTCCATAATGGAATCTTTACTGGTTACAATAATTTTGACGGTAATTGATGTTCCGCCTTTACTTGTTGACAAGTCAAACACTTTCCCACTAAATCAGTAACTTCCTGTTTTAACTTTGGTCACCAATACTGTTCACGGAGATTCCGATACATCTTATTTCCTCTGGGGTGCATAGCATAAGGGCTACTATGCACCTCAAGAAGAATCATTTGCCTCAAATCCGAATCCTTGGGCATACAAACCCTTCCACGAAAGCACAGTACACCATCCTTGTTCAAACCAAAATCCCCTATTATACCACTTTCAACTTGTTGTATTAAAGGACCCAACTTTTTATCGGATAATTGCTTTTCCTTGATTTGCTCTAACCACAGAGGCTTCACCTAAAGTTTCGCTAGCAGACTGCCATCCTCATACAAACTGAGATGAGCAAACATTACTCTTAAGTCCGATACAACCTTACGACTCAACGCGTCTGCCACAACATTAGCCTTTCCAGGATGATGCTCGATTGAGAAATCATAATCTTTTAACAGCTCCACCCATCTCTGTTGTCTTAAATTCAACTCCTTTTGGGTAAGGAGATACTTAAGACTCTTATGGTCCGTATAAATGATTGTCTTCTCACCGTAGAGATAATGCCTCCAAACCTTTAATGTAAACACCACCGCAGCCAACTCTAAATCATGAGTAGGATAATTGACTTCATGCGGCCTCAACTGTCTAGAAGCATAAGCTACCACTTTTCCACTTTGCATTAGTACACATCCTAAACCCGTGTGTGACGCATCACAGTAAACGATAAACTCTTTTTCGGCCTCTGGTTGAATCAGTACTGGCGCTTTCGTTAAAATCTTTTTCAGTTTCTTGAAACTTTCTTGTTGTTTATCGGTCCATACATACAGTACTTCCTTTCACAACAGCTTAGTTAGGGGTGCAGCAATCAACGAAAATCCCTCAACAAAGTGTCTATAATAACCAGCCAAACCCAAGAAACTTCAAATCTCAGCTACTAACTTCGGCAGTTTCCAATCTAACACAGCCTCTACCTTTCAAGGATCAACTATTATACTTTAGGCTGACACTACATGACCCAAGAAAATCACTTCCTTTAACCAAAATTCACACTTACTGAATTTGGCATAAAGTTGCTTATCTCGCAAAATTTGCAACACAGTGCGCAAATGTGAGTCATGCTCTTCTTCATTCCTCGAATATACCAAGATGTCATCTATGAACACTACTATGAATCGGTCTAAATAGGGTTGAAAGACTCGGTTCATCATGTCCATAAATGCAGCTGGTGCATTGGTCAAACCTAACGGCATCACTAAAAACTCATAATGTCCATAACTAGTTAAAAAATGCCGTTTTATGAATATTTGCCTCTTTCACCTTGAGTTGATGATAACCCGATCTCAAATCAATCTTGGAGAAGACTGAAGCTCCTCTTAATTAATCAAACAGGTCATCGACTCTCGGTAATGGATACCTATTCTTGATCGTCAACTTATTCAACTGCCTATAATCAATGCACATACGCATCGACCCATCCTTTTTCTTGACGAACAAAACCGGTGCTCCCCACGGAGACACACTAGGTCGAATAAATCCCCATTCTAGTAGTTCTTGAATTTGAGCTTTAAGCTCCGCTAACTCCTTCGGCGCCATTATATAAGGAGCAATGGACACTGGAGCAGTTCTGGGCAAAAACTCAATGCCAAATTCTACTTCTCGATCTGGAGGTAGACCCGGAAGTTCTTCGGGAAAGACATCAGGAAATTCTTTCACTGTCCTCACACCTTCTACCTATAATTCCTTGGCATCCAAAGCACTAATGAATGCTAGGAATGCTCTATTCCCTTTTCACACCAACTTTTCTACCTTCAAAGTAGATACCACATTTGCCAAGAAATTTCTTCGCTCGCCTATCATTATTATCTCCTCATCATCCACAGTCCTTATTGACATCCACTTTTCGGCACAATCCAATTGCGCCCGATGCTTCACCAACCAATCCATGCCCAAAATAAGATCAAACTCGCTGAAAGGTAATTCCATCAAGTCCGCTAGAAATACCTCTCTTTGAATCTCTAAAGGCACATCTCTAAATAATTTATTCACTATTATCAACTGTCCTAAAAGACTAATTACCATCATATCTCTATTGGTAATCTCAGATCTAATATTTAGGTTTCCAGATATAGCAATAGCAACATACGAGTGGGTAGACCCAATATCTATCAAAGCAGTAATAGGTACATCAAAAATGAAGAACGTACCAGTTATCACATCAGGTGCATCGCCGTCCTCACGACGCCTAACAGCATAGACCAATCCTGGTTGTCTTGCCTCCGTGTTACCTCTAACACCATTACCTCGACCCGGTGCACCTTGTCCACGTCAGTTACCATTACCACCATGACCTGGTCCACGGCCTCTCGGTGGCTGCTGAGTACCTCTAGCTAGCTGAGCATCAGGGTTACGAGCTTCCTGAGTCATATCAGTCCGTCGAGGGTAATTTTTAAATTGATGATCCTTGGATTCACATTTAAAACAGGCTCTAATTTTTCTCCAACATTCTCCGGGATGTCATCTTCCACAATCGGCACATTCTCGACTCTGATTAGTAGTCACAGGTGCTCTAGCTTGAACTGGCTCATCATTCTGTGGCCTCTTTTGAAACCTTTTAGAAGAACCAGAGTACTTAAAATCCCTCTTTCCTTTGACTTTTTCCCGGTTCTGGCATTTTAAATTCTTAGCCTCTTCGACTATCTTAGCTATCTCTACAAGCAAGGTAAATGTCCGTACTTGTTGTGGGGCTATCAGTACCCGCAACTTATCATTCAGCCTATCCTCAAAGCGTACACAGCGCTCATGATCAGTCTGCACTATAATACGAGCATAACGACTCAAGCGAAGAAATTCTGCCTCGTAAGCTGCCACCGTCTTATTTCCTTGAACCAAATTTAGGAATTCCTTCCTCTAGGCATCTACATAACTTGTCCCAACGTACTTCCCTTGGAAAGCATCTTTAAAGAAATCCCAAGTAACCAATACAGCCTCGGTGCCTTCTCGAACAGTAAGCCACCATTGATATGCCTCGTCTCTTAGGAAAGACACGGCTCCTCTCAGTTTCTGCTCGATAGTGCACTCCAGATCATCCATAATTTGTTCTACAGCCTCAAGCCAATATTCTGCCACATTCAGAGCTACACCAGAGACACCTCTAAAAATTTTTGCACCACTAGACTTGAGTCATTCCTATATTGATCCACGAGCTACTGGCCTAGTTTTGGCCCCAACTACTCTTTCTAGGACTCGCAACATTGCTTGAGTCAAAGCATTATCCTCATTCGCATGATCTTGAGATCCAGTTTTGCTCTCAAATGGTGCAGGTGCATCCATTTTCGGTATATGACCCGGCGCTTTAGACGCAGCACCTTATCCTCCACCACAGCCACGTCTACCGCGTCCACGACCACACAAGTTTTATGAATCAGAATATTATTTCAGTGTTTATTAACGATATTTTATGAGATATAAGAGATATGGTTATTTTCGCAATCACATCCTATAGTCTCGATCTCTATCATTTTCAACACCTAAAAGTAGAAGTTCTAGAGTGTTCCTAAGGTCTCATTACAATAGTAAACATTTAATAAATAAATACTTACTTGACTTGGTGTCGGATGCTCGTGGTGCCATACTACCTTTAAAATGTAAAGTCTAGAGAAAAAATTAAGTAGTTTTTAAACAAAAATCATTGTTGAACCCAAACCACAGCTGAGTTTTAAAACTAGGCTCTGATACCATAAAATGTAACACCCCAAACCCGGCCTGTGCATTAAGTTTAGATTTTGGCATACCACACAAATTAAACGTACATTCAAATCCTTTAACGATGTAGGAATCAAATTCCAAAATGATTAAGAGAGTGACTTTATTGAAAAATCAAAGTTCATTGAAAACCATAATTAAAAATACAAGAATTTATCATTTGACCTATAGAGTAGTAATTGATTAAAACTTTGGATTTATTTAGTCGAAATATTTCATCGGAAAGTTTTAAAAGACTTTCCTAAGTTTCAGTAATATTTAAGAAAAACCTTTATTTTATACGAGAGTTATAGAAAAACATTTATGAAAACGAAAACAATCCAACTTAGAAAAACTAAAACAAAATAAATTCCATCCACATAATAAAATCCATAATTAAAGAGGCCTTATTACATCGCCATAAAAATAGTACTTAATAAAAATTATTAAAGAAGTCTTAAAGTTTTATAAATCACCATTTGTAGTATAGCCTCCACACGAAGTCATCTCCGACTCAAGTCTCCATCAATTATTATTACCTGACAGGGGTAAAAAAAATGGGGTGAGTTACTTAGAACTCAGTGTGTAACTCACTTACCTTAGTCCACTGGGCCAAAACCATTTAAGCATTTATTTGGGCCTAAGCCCATTACAAATATAATAATTTAGCATGTATGAAATGCAAGTGATATGCAATTCCCAAAACCAAACCTAGATTTCCATCCGCTACACACCACCCATACCAACTAGCACACCTGTGGGAAGCTTTAGTCACCCACCCCGCCAACACACCAAAGTAGGCATTAAGCCGTATTTCAAATTTCGTGGACAAGCCACCAGATTTACGGAGTTTACATGGCATTTTCCATTTTTCAAAATTGTGGCAGAGCCACCAAAATTTTGTAGCAAAGCTACCAGAACTTCTTTTCGTCAAATAGCCCAACCCATGCAATCATGTATATAATATGCATAACAATCCACTCATATAATTATTCCAACATAATGCCCATTATAAAAGTTATTACAATTTGGCCCATTTCACATTTTGGCCATGAAATCTCATATCACATACGACCCATTTATCAATTATCATATATGGCCCAATTATCAATATCACATATGGTCTAATTATCAAATATCACATATGGCCCAATTGTCAATTATCGCATATAGCCCAAATGTCAAATATCACATATAGCCCACTTATCTATTATCACATATGGCCCAATTATCAAATATCACATATGGCCCAATTGTCAATTATCACATATGGCCCAATTATCAAATATCACATATGGCCCAATTGTCAATTATCACATATAGCCCAATTGTCAAATATCACATATGGCCCACTTATCTATTATCACACATGGCCTAATTATCAAATATCACATATTGCCCAATTGTCAATTATCACATATGGCCCACTTATCAAATATCACACATGGCCCAATTGTCAGTTATCACATATGACCCATTTATCACTTTTATCGAATTAGCCCGTTAAGGAAAATTTCAAAATTTTCATAATCTTAATACCAATTTCAAAAATTTTATCATTTAGGTGATAACAATGCTATCCTTCCCAATTTCACTAACTTGTGATTTCATCCAACGATTAATACGATATAGTCATCTAACCTATGAGATACGGTGTGAGATTACACACCTGATTATAGTGAGAACTACACTTTCCTGCTCGTCAATATCTAAACACACATCACGATGGATTAGAACTCAAAAATTTAATATAAAACTATTCTAATGTTAAGCAATCTAGATCTTACCCTCGGAATCTCAAACAACCACTATTTGTGATTTCCCTCCGATCAAAGGTTCAAAACCACAGGTAAACAATGGTTCGGGGGTACGTACAACTTTGAATAATTGATTTTCGCCAAATGAGGGTCCACAACCCGGTGGAAAGTCTCGATTCACAAGCAGTCTTTCTCTTAAACTTAGGGAATAAGCGGAACCACCCTCTTAGAACACTATTTACTACCCTTTTTGTCCCTATCTTGATTGTCTCTATTGACAAAATATCATTAGTCCGACTAATAAATTATCAAAATTTTGACTAACCATTTTAAAATCGAGATTAACTTACCACAATTTTCCTCATTCACAATATGACAATCGAGCGATAACGTCCCCTAAAACAAAATCGATTAATAAACCATTTATATCCATATGTCGAGTAATATGAAAATCCTTAATAATCCCTTACCTTAACACCTTAATTCAATTCCAACGATTTACGACATTTACGAACACTTGAGTTTCGGCCCTCCACTATCACACTATTGTCCAAGGCTTCAAAGGAAAAAAAGAAAAGATTGAAAAGAATACTTATGTATAAGAGAAGATTCGGCTATGAAGGAAAAGTTGAAAGGGATGGTGCTTAGTAACATTTGGCCATATTGAAAATAAAAGGGAGAAAAATGTTTGAGAGATTTTTGTAAGGAGAAAGATATGAAGAAAGGTAGAGGAAAATAAGGTGTTTAGGTTTTGATTCTTTTTAAGAATGGAAGATGAACAAAGAAATGAGTTTGAGGCTTGTGTGCATTCGGCAAGGGTGAAAAGAATAGAAAAGAGAAAATGGCCTTCGAAGGTCTTGGTGATTTCGGCACTAAGGAGAAATGGTTTGAAGAGAAAAGGAGCAATAAGACCGAAATGGTCAAAATGTGAATTGGCCAAAAGAAAACAATTGTTTACCTATTGCTCCAAGCTCATTCGGCTAAGGAGAGGAAATGGAGAGAAAAGTGTTGGAGAAAAACACAAAAATGTCCAAATGCCAAAATGACCAACTAACACCTAAACCTTACCAAAGCCTTCAAAATTTTGGCTATCTCCCCTAGCCCTTTAAACCGTCCAAGTACATTAGTCAAATGGTCAAACTTTAGTCACCCCAAACTTTCCAAAACATCTCCCCTTGTTTTAAGCTTTATGTCCCCCTTACATGCATTTTCCATATGATTCTTTTCCTTAAGTTAACACTTGCCTTTTTCCTATGGTCTTCTTGCCGTAAAAATTTAATCCAACTCATCCTAATCCTTATCCATGAAATAAAAGCTTTCAAATTGCATCTAGGAGATTCGAACCTCTCCCCTCAAGCAAACATACATGCGCCAACACCACCTTGCTACTAGCTCATCTTATGCTAGTTTTTTTACACTTAAATTTACTTAAACCTCAAAGTCACTTGATCCACTTCAATTAAGTACTCATTACAAAAATTTATTCTAATTCCGAATAATTCTCAAGTCTTCTCAAGACTATACTAATCATGAAAAATTTAATTATACACAAGTTAAGCACCAAAACATGCATCATATCAATACTCAAATTTTAGGATGTTACGCAACCTACCAAATTTGCCCCTAAGGGTATAACAGTAGTTTTTGCCCATCGAGGGTGTTTCAATAATTTTACCCACCAAAGCTATTTCAGTAATTTACCCATTAAGGGTATTTCAATAATTTATCCATTAAGGGTATTTCAGTAATTTACCCTTTAAGGGTATTTTGGTAGTTTACCCTCTAGGGGTATTTCGGTAATTTACCCACTAAGGGTATTTTGTAAATTACCCTCTAGGGGTATTTCAGTAATTTACCCTCTAAGGGTATTTCAGTAATTTTACCCTACTGATGGCCTTTTCGAAGGCCTATTGTCGCCTCGAGCGACCCAAGACCTCTTTTGGGTCTCTACGGTGTAATTGGGCCCAAAATCCATTTTAGGCCCACACACTCGTGTGGCCCATTACGCATGGTTTCGATATCATTTTTACATTTTTTGCAACTGCATCCATTGCTCGGTCATTTTCTATCAGTTTTGCCCATATAGGCCTATTAGCTCATTGGGCCCGATTTAGCTCGATCAGGCCCGTTATAGCCTCGATTTCGCGAGAGTGCTCATGACACTCTCGATGATCTATCGCCATCATTCGTGGTTTGATTTACCCCCACGAGCATTAGCATGCTCGAGTGGTCGCAGTTGCCGGCTTTTCAGCTTTTCGACTTTTGGCCATTTCAAAGAACATCACATACATTCATCGAGGTGGTGTGAGATTACACACCTGATTTAGATGGCCGTAAGAATAACTCATCGTTGCCCTTAGAACCACAACTATAATATCTGGGAATTAGGGCTTGTGCATTTTTGCTTAATTGTATGAAGTAACATGCCTATGTGTGTTTGAATGTGTTATATGAACTTTTGAGAACTTTAAAGTGTAGGTAAATGCCTTAGAATATAATAGATTTTAAGCATTAAAGGGGGAGCTAAGCTTGATAGGCCTTAAGAAAATATGTAGAGGGAATTGGACATAAAAATCAGCTTGGCAAAGTGGCAAGGAGGCGCCACTTAGGGCCTTGGTAAGTGACGCCACAAGCAATGGAGAAGGGTTTGGGTTCGAGCCACAAAGGAAAAAAAAAAGGAGCTTTTATTTTGCGGCAATGGGGAACAGTAGTGGACGGCATAGAGACTTTATTTAGATGAGGATTGGACTTGGTCAACACCTTTTAAAATTCAGCTAAGATAGAAGATAAATGTTGATTTAATTTTAAATTATTTTGAATGTGCAAAAAGGAGAGAAAATAGGAGAAAAGGAAGGGATGAGATAGGGGGAATGAGAGTTGGCCAATTGGAGGGGTCTAGGTGTAGTATTTTCGGCAAGATGGGAGAAGTGAGGCCATTCTTCATTCTTTTCTCTTTTGTGCCTCTGCCGAATTCTCTAGCAAATCTTCTCTTTTCTCTTTTATTTTGCCAAAGCCGAAAACACAAGCAAGCATAGCTGATCTCTTCATCTTTCTCTTCTCACCTTTTCTTCCCATCCTACTTAGGCCGAACCTCTTCCTCCCAAGGTTCATCATTGCCAAAATTCCTAGATCAAAATACCACCATTGCCGAACCCTTGTAAATCTCATCTCTTTTCTTTCCCAATTGCTAATTTGAACACCTCGTGGGTTCAACAAGGAGCGATCGATTTACGTAATAAGGGTAAGGGTCAACTATCGATTCTTTTCTTTCTTTTCTTTAGTCAAAAGATGGAATCTAACCCCATTAATGTTCTTGGCCGAAACTATGAAGAAAGTTTCGAGATTTCTATTATAGCCGATTTCAAGAAGGAAGCTTTCGGGACTTTTAAGATCTAAGGTAAGCTATGGGTGATATTCGACCATAGGCCATTTATGATATTCATAAAGTGTTAGAATCAAATCTAACATAAGGCTTGTAGGTATTTTGACATCTTCATAGTCAAGTGACTATTTTTGGGATTTGGAATCGCAAGGTAAGTGAATGTGAATATTCGGCCATATTGGTCATTATGTTAGTCGAATCTAACTATGGTTATTTAGGGGCAGTCGACAGTGGTGTACAAGGATTTTCGGGATTTCAGTGAACTCATTAAGTAAATCAGGTGTGTAGCCCCACACTAAATCTTAATAGTATGTGTTAATGAAAGTATGTGAACTTGGCTAAAGGTACCATACAATGGTACAGAACATTCAGGTACGTAATCTTTAATATTACGTCAATAAATGTTATGAACATGTGAAATATCGTACATAAGTGAATATTGATAAGAATGTGAGATAAGGCATAAAGTATGATATTTGTATGATTTGTATGACATGGGGCATATGGGTGTTATTTTAAGGGAAGTGATCGGTGGTTTTTACCATGAAATCGGTGACTCATGTCACGTATCGAATGTGGTGACTTATGTCACAAAATATTATCTGGTGGCTATGCCACAATTTATAAGGGCGATGTGCTAGTCGTCTGCAGCGACTGCCTTCGAAGATGTGTGGCGGATGGAGGGTCGACTTAGTAGTCCCCACGGTGTGATGGTTGGTACGGGTGATGTGTAGCGGATGGTTATCTAGGTTTTGGTTCGGGATTGCATCATTATCCATAATTGCTATATATATGTATGAACTGATATGCCTAAATCATTGGGACTATGTGCTGGTGGTTATTCACTGAGTCCGTTTGACTCACCCTGTTGTGGGATATTTTTTTCAGGTGACGCTTAGTGATGGACCGGGTCGGCAGGAACTTAGTGGTGGCCATGCTCAGCTCAGAATATATTTTATTTTAGGACTTTCTATTTATTTTGAAGTATTTTGGATTTATTTCGGGTTTTCTTTGATGTAATAAGGCCACTAGTATGAAACTGTTTATGCATGCATTTTAATTATTTTAGTGTGATACGATTTTTATCAATTTAAAGTTTAAGTAACTTTTCTTAAAAACGTCAACAAATATTTCAATGTTTTGACACCTAAACAACACCGTTATTAATTTGAACCAAACACAAATCAACTGTTCTTAAAAAACACACAAATATTTTTCCAAAGTTCAAATAAGTTTTGAATGGTTTTACTCAAGAAGCATGCAGATCAAATTCGGGGCTTGTGAAATTTGGGTTTGGGGTGTTTGATTTGGTATTAGAGCCCGATTCAAAACTCGACCTTGAGGGCATTTTGGGCCCAAAACATTTTCTCTCTTTTAAAATTGAATTTTACTAAGAAATGAGCAGGTTTTCTAGCATGGCACCTGAGTCTCCGGCCCGAAGTCCACCAGGTAAGTACTCATAACTCTTTTGTGATTTGTATGTGGGAAATTATAGGGACGTAGATTAGTAAATTAGGAATTAAACCCTAGGATTAGCCTACTTCAACACCAAGATACATAAAACTTAAAGTCTAACCAAATAAACCTGTGTTTGAGTCGCCGAGTTAAAGGTGTGGCAACCATTGTGCGCATATCTAGGATTGGATTCAGGGGGAGCTTGGTATTTAAGCAGTCCTAGTGACTCACCTCCTCACTGCTCGAATCCTATTTGGTGCGTAGTGATGGTTCACCCTAACCAAGAGGACTCGGTCACAGGCTAAACTCAATAATTAAAACCCGAAACGGACCCGTCACCTGGTTTTGTGAAATACTAAAGTCAAACCATGATTTTAAAATTTCAAAGTACCCTTGATTTAAAAATGACCTAAGATACCTTGATTTGTAAAATTGACCAAATTACCCCTAACCTGTACCAATGACCAAACTACCCTCAGTGTGGAAAGTTACTGAAGTACCCTCAAATTAACAGAAAAATTCTAAAAATACCCCTGTTTTGAAAAGTCACCAGGAACCATATTTTGCGAAAAAAAATTTACCAAAATGCCACTGGTTTGAAAAATTACAAAAATACCTTCAATTTATAAAATTACCATTTTACCCTTAAAATTTTCTTACCAAGTATTTCAATTTTGTAAAAATACCAAAAATCTCTATTTTGTAACATTTCTAAATACCCTAATTTGAAAAATTATGAAAATACCCCTTATAGGATGAAATTACGAAAATACCCCTAGGTAGTGGGAAAATAACAACAATAACAACTACAACATTTTTCTGTGATGAACGCAAGTTCATGAATGTGATGATTGAATGAATGAATTTGAGACTGTGTGTATAAATTTGAAAGAACTACTCCTTAGAACTATTGAACGTAAGACTGTTCGTGATAAATCAGTGGAACAAAACTAATTCATGAAATTCTTTAATCAGATAAACACGATTCAGAACTATGAACTCTAGGGGACGTGGTCGTAACGTGGGTGGCCATGGTAGAGGTCGAATGACCGTGTCGGAGCCCGTTTGGTCAGGACAAGGGTCCGAAAATGAAATGCCACCACCAGCATCCACTGATGTGGAATATCAAGACCAGACGGGGAAGATACAGTATCACAGGTGATGCTGCAAGTTCTGGAAAGGGTGGCTGGAGCAGGTGGAGGCATGAGAGCTCGGAAGTCGGTACCTGAGCGGCTTCGAGCTAATGGAGCTGAGTTTTTCTGTGGCGTATCTGGTGTGGCACCCAATACAGCTGAGTATTGGTTAGAGGCGACGAAACGGATTATAGATGACTTGGACCTGACTGCCGAGGAGAAACTAAAAGGGGTAGTGTCGCTACTCTGTGATGAGTTATATTAATGGTGGCTCACAGTTCGGGATGGTACTGCCGCTGATGATCTTACTTGGGAATATTTTAAGGCGGCATATCAGAAGAAGTACATTGGAACTAGTTATGTTGATGCGCAGAGGGAGGCATTTTTGAAAGGTGGTTCGAAAAATAAGTGCATGCGAGAATCTGCGTAATTTCTAAGGTTGAGTCGATATGTTCGAGGTATAGTGGCTACGGAACATGAGCGATGTGTCCGGTTTGAGGACGGACTGAGGGATGACTTGAGGTTGTTAATAGCTCCACAGTAGGAGCGAGAGTTTGCTGTGTTAGTGGAGAAGGCTAAGGTAGCCGAAGGGATTAAGGACTCTGTGAGACAGAATACAGATAGGAACAGGCAAAAGAGAGGTTTTGGATAAGCAGGGTCATCTGGGAATGTGCCAAAGAGGCCTAAAGTTGATGGGCCGCGAGGTTAGTAGGCTACTACGGGAGAACAGTACTGTACTTGCGGCCAGTGTGGAAAGATGCACTTGGGAGAGTGTTGGAAGAAGACAGGGGGATGTTTCAAGTGTGGGTCCAAGGACCACATAATTAAGGATTATCCTATGAGAATAGAAGGGGCCGACCAGTAGGTCAGGGTTTTAATCAGGCTGGAAGACGAGGATAGCAGCCACCGCGAGGTCGTGGTTCTGGTGATGAGGTAATGGTTACAGTAGAGGACGGGAACACAAGGCGAGGAGTCTTGGTGTCTGAGGCAAGACAATCGGGTATGGTGTATGTAGTTCGTCGGAGGGAGGATGGAGACGCACCAGACGTCATAATCGATACGTTCCTTATAGCTGACAAACCTTACTTTGCTCTAATTGATGTTGGCTCTACCCATTCTTTTGTTGCATGTAGAATAGTTGAAACACTAGGCATAGCCTCTGAACTATCTAATAGGGAGATGACTGTAGTGAGCCTATTAGGTCAAACTGTAGTGGTGAATAAGATATTTCGGAGTGTGCCTCTAGAGCTTCAGGGAGTGGTATTTCCTTTCAACTTGATGGAATTACCCTTCAAAGAATTTGATCTCATCATTGGTATGGACTGGCTAGTGGAACACCAGGCTGTATTGGATTGTGCAGCTAAGCGAATGGAGTTAAGGACGCCAGAGGATAAGGCGGTAGTTATGATAGAGGAAAGAAAAAACTACTTGTCCAACGTAGTTTCTGCTTTAAAGGCTAATAAGATGGTTCAAAAAGGGTACGAGGCATTTTTTATCTTTGTTAGTGCGTTGGATACAGTTAGTGGAGTTAGAACAGTAAGAGAATTTGTGGATGTTTTTCCAGAGGAGTTACCTAGGATACCCCCGGATAGAAAAGTAGAGTTTGGAATTGACTTTCTTTGCAAGATGCGACACGTGTCAAGCGCCCTGCATAAAATGGCACCAAAGGAGTTGGTTGAGCTCAAGGTTTAGATCCAAGAGCTGCTTGATCATGGGTTTATCTGACCCAGTGTGTCTCCATAGGGAGCACCGGTCTTGTTTATGAAGAAGAAGGACGAAACTCTGTGCATGTGCATAGATTATCATCAGTTGAATAAGCTGACCATCAAGAACAAGTACCCTTTGCCAAGAATAGACGACTTGTTCGATCAGCTTAAGGGAGCCGTAGTATTTTCGAAGATAGATCTAAGGTCTAAATATCATCAGCTTAAGGTGAAGGAGGCTGATATCCATAAAATAGCTTTTTGAACAAGGTACGGGCATTATGAGTTCTTGGTAATGCCGTTCGGATTGACAAACACCCCAGCTGCATTCATGGACATGATAAACTGGGTTTTCCAACCCTATCTGGATCGATTCGTTGTTGTGTTCATAGACGATATTTTGGTGTATTCGAAGTCTGAGGAAGAACATGATGAGCACCTCCGAGTCATGTTGCAAGTGTTAAGGGAGAAAAAGCTATATGCCAAGTTCAGCAAGTGTGAATTTTGGCTAAAGGAAGCTACGTTTTTAGGACATGTGGTGTCTACCGAAGGAATAAGGGTGGATCCTCGGAAGATTGAAGCAGTGTTGGATTGGAAACCACATAAGTCCGTAGCAAAAGTTCAGAGTTTCTTGGGTTTAGTAGGCTATTACAGAAGGTTCGTAGAAGGGTTCTCATCAATAGCCGCCCCGTTGACGAAGTTGTTAAGAAAGGAGGTACCTTTCATGTGGTTTGATAAGCAGCAAGAAAGTTTCGAGAAGATTAAGAAAGTATTGACAGAAGCTCCGATTTTGATTCAGCCTGAGGTAGGGAATGACTATGTGGTATACTGTGATGCTTCTCACACAAGATTGGGATGTGTCCTTATGCAGGACGGGAAGGTAGTCGCTTATGCGTCTCGACAATTAAGGCCACATGGGGTAAACTACCCGACGCACGATTTGGAATTGGCAGCAGTGGTCTTTGCTGTTAAAGTGTGGAGGCACTACTTATATGGAGAAAAGTCAGTGATCTACACGGACCACAAGAGTCTGAAGTATTTGCTGACTCAGAAAGATCTAAACTTGAGACAGCAAAGGTGGGTGGAATTATTGAAGGATTATGATTGTTCTATAGAGTATCACCCAGGCAAGGCGAATGTGGTGGCGGATGCCCTAAGTCGGAAAGTAGTGACGGAGTTAAGGGTAATGTTCGCACATTTAAGCCTCTATGATGATGGAAGTTTATTAGCAGAATTGCAAGTGAAACCGACATGGTGAATGAGGTGAAAGAGGGACGATTAGCGGATGATGATTTGAGATACTAAGCTCTGACAAGTGCAGAGGGGGAGTTGGAGGATTATGGTATTAATGGCGATGGAGTATTGTGTTTCAAGGGAAAGGTTTGTATGCCTAAGAATAAGGAGCTAAGGCAGAAAATTCTTCAGGAATCGCATAGTAGCCCTTATGCTATGCATCTTGGAGGTAGTAAGTTGTACAAAGATCTAAGGGAACAGTTTTGGTGGCCTGGTCTTAAGCGGGAAGTTACAGAGTTTGTAGGAAAGTGCCTAACGTGTCAGCAAGTCAAGGCTGAACACCAGGTTCTGTCAGGGTTGCTTCAGCCAATTAAGATTCCGCAGTGGAAGTAGGAGAGAATTACCATGGGCTTCGTTAGTGGGCTTCCCCTTACGCCGACTAAGAAGGACTCAGTATGGGTGATAGTGGATTGGTTGATAAAGTCCACGCATTTCATTCCAGTACAGGTTGACTATTCTCTCCAGAGGTTAGCAAAGTTGTATGTGGCGGAGATTGTGAGGTTGCACGGAGTGGCAGTGTCGATTATCTCGGATAGGATTCGAGGTTCACGTCTCAATTTTGGAAGGCACTACATCAAGATTTGGGCACCAAATTAGACTTCAGTACGACATTTCATCCGCAATCGAATGGTTAATCTGAGCGCATGATCCAAGTGTTAGAGGATATGTTGAGGGGCTGTGTGATAGACTTCAGAGAAAGTTGGGAAGAATATTTTCCTCTAGTGGCATTTGCGTACAACAACAGCTATCAGGCAAGTATTCAGATGGCACCGTACGAAGTACTGTATGGATAGAAGTGTCGCACTCCCACGTGTTGGACGAAATTGGGAGAACGTCAGATTTTGGGTCCGAAAATTATGGCAGAATCGGAAAAAAAGGTTAGGGTAATTCAGACACGATTGAAGGAGGCTTCTGACAGGAAAAAGTCATACGCAGATCTTAAGCGGAAGGAGATTGAGTTTGCTGTGGGAGATTTTGTGTTTCTTAAAGTTTCGCCATGGAAGAAGGTAATGAGATTTGGTCGTAAAGGGAAGTTAAGTCCCAGATTTATAGGACCTTATCGGGTATTAAAGCGAGTTGGACCAGTGGCCTACCAGTTGGAGTTACCTTCGGAATTGCAGTAGATGCACGATGTATTCCATGTTTCTATGCTATGTTGACACCGATCGGATCCATCTCATGTAGTTCCGGTTGAAGAGGTGGAGCTAAGGCTAGATTTGTCCTACGAGGAGGAGCCAATTCAGATCTTAGAATGAGATGTGAAAGTGTTACGAAGGAAATCGGTCCCTCTGGTCAAGGTGCTGTGGCGTAATCATGGTTCGGAGGAAGCTTCTTGAGAGCCAGAAGAAGCAACGCGACAGCAATACCCCCACCTATTCTAGCCAGGTAATTTTGGGGTCGAAATTATTTTAAGGGGGTAGAACTGTAATATCCGGGAATTAGAGCTTGTGCATTTTTGCTTAATTGTATGAAATAACATGCCTATGTGTGTTTGAATGTGTTATACGAACTTTTGAGAACGTCAAAGTGTAGGTAAATGCCTTATAAAATAATAGATTTTAAGTATTAAAGGGGGAGCTAAACTTGATAGGCCTTAAGAAAATATGTAGAGGGAATTGGACATAAAAATCAGCTTGGCAAAGTGGCAAGGAGGTGCCACTTAGGGCCTTGGTAAGTGACGCCACAAGCAATGGAGAAGGGTTTGGGTTCGAGCCACAAGGGAAAAAAAAGGGAGCTTTTATTTTACGGCAATGCGGAGCAGTAGTGGACGGCATAGGGACTTTATTTAGATGAGGATTGGACTTGGTCAACCCCTTTTAAAATTCGGCTAAGATAGAAGATAAATGTTGATTTATTTTTAAATTATTTTGAATGTGCAAAAAGGAGAGAAAATAGGAGAAAAGGAAGGGATGAGATAGGGGGAAGGAGAGTTGGCCGATTGGAGGGGTCTAGGTGTAGTATTTTCAGCAAGATGGGAGAAGTGAGGCCATTCTTCATTCTTTTCTCTTTTGTGCCTCTGCCGAATTCTCTATCAAATCTTCTCTTTTCTCTTTTATTTTTTCAAAGCCGAAAACACAAGCAAGCATAGCCGATCTCTTCATCTTTCTCTTCTCACCTTTTCTTCCCATCCTACTTAGGCCGAACCTCTTCCTCCCAAAGGTTCATCATTACCGAAATTCCTAGATCAAAATACCACCATTGCCAAACCCTTGTAAATCTCATCTCTTTTCTTTCCCAATTGCTAAGGCCGAACACCTCTGTGGGTTCAACAAGGAGCAGTCGATTCCTGTAATAAGGGTAAGGGTCAACTATCGATTCTTTTCTTTCTTTTCTTTAGTCGAAAGATGGAATCTAACCCGATTAATGTTCTTGGTCGAAACTATGAAGGAAGTTTCAGGATTTCTATTATAGCCGATTTCAAGAAGGAAGCTTTCGAGACTTTTAAGATGTAAGGTAAGCTATGTGTGATATTTGGCCATAGGCCATTTATGATGTTCATAAAGTGTTTGAATCGGATCTAACATAAGGCTTGTAGGTATTTCGACATCTTCATAGTCAAGTGACTATTTTCGGGATTTGGAATCGCAAGGTAAGTGAATGTGAATATTCGGCCATATTGGTTATTATGTTAGCCGAATCTAACTATGGTTATTTAGGGGCAGTCGACAGTAGTGTACAAGGATTTTCAAGATTTCAGTGAACTCGTTAAGTAAATCAGGTGTCTAGCCCCACACTAAATCTTAATAGATTTATGGTAATGTTTTAATATATGTGTTAATGAAAGTATGTGAACGTGGCTAAAGGTACCGTACAATGGTACAGAACATTCAGGTACGTAATCTTTAATATTACATCAATAAATGTTATGAACATGTGAAATATCGCACATAAGTGAATATTGATAAGAATGTGAGATAAGGCATAAAGTATGATATTTGTATGATTTGTATGACATGGGGCATATGGGTGTTATTTTAAGGGGAAGTGATCTGGCGGTTTTTACCATGAAATCTGGTGACTCATGTCATGTAATCTGAATGTGGCGACATATGTCACATAATATTATCTGGTGGCTATGCCACAATTTATAAGGGCGATGTGCCAGTCGTCTGTAGCGACTGCCTTCGATGATGTGTAGTGGACGGTGGGTCGACTTAGTAGTCCCCACGGTGTGATGGTTGGTACGGGTGATGTGTAGCGGATGGTTATCTAGGTTCGGGTTCGGGATTGCATCATTATCCATAATTGCTATATATATATGTATGAACTGATATGCCTAAATCGTTGGGACTATGTGTTGGTGGTAATTCACTGAGTCCGTTTGACTCACCCCGTTGTGGGATATTTTTTTTCGGTGGCGCTTCGATGATGGACGAATTCATGAGGAACTTAGTGGTGGCTATGTTCAGCTTAGAATTTATTTTATTTTAGGACTTTCTATTTATTTTGAAGTATTTTGGATTTATTTCGGGTTTTCTTTGATGTAATAATGCCACTAGTATGAAACTGTTTATGCATGCATTTTAATTATTTTAGTGTGATACGATTTTATCAATTTAAAGTTTAAGTAACTTTTCTTAAAAACGTCAACAAATATTTCAATGTTTTGACACCTAAAAAACACCGTTATTAATTTGAACCCAACACAAATCAACTGTTCTTCAAAAACACACAAATGTTTTTCCAAAGTTCAAATAAGTTTTGAATTGTTTTACTCAAGAAGCATGCCAGATCCGGTCAGGGCTTGTGGGCCAGGTTTGGGGTGTTTCAACAACGATCAAAAGTTAGCTCCAACCTTTCAAAGATTCCATAAACTCGAATTCACTACACCACTAGAATCATTTACCCCAAAATGTGATCTACTTTACAAAGTCCTAAGATTCGGCCTTGCTTCTTGGCTACCACCACACGTTCCTACAAGAGAGTAACTGATGCACCCAAGAGGTTAGCATCTAAGCAACATTTGGCCCTCCAACGGGGAAGAAGGAGACCGAAGCTCACCCCCCCAGAAATAGGTCACATAAATACCTTAACACCAAAATAATGAGGTAATCGAAAAACTTCACCTTTACCCAAGACCAAAGTTGACAGCCTATGCCCGTTGTTTGCCAAAGAAATTCGGTCTACACCTTAGGACGAAGTTCAGCTTAGGCTAAGTAGAGAGGGAAAAAGAATAAAAACCGTAAGAGTATGGCATTTGGTCCAAGAAAGAAAGATGATGCCAAAAGAAAAAGAAAGAATATGAAAATAGAGACTTACCAATTAAAGAACACAAGATGAAGAATGGGTGTTGAAGAGATTCGGCTCTTGGAAGAAAAGAGGTCAGAAAGGAATTCAGTTACAAGTGTTTGTGAGACAACAAATGAAAAGAAAAGTGTTTGAAAAGAAATGAGAAGAAGTGAATAGAAAAGTTGAGGTTTCGGCAAAGAAAATTACAACAAGAAGACCCGAAATGCTTTAGCCAAAATGCAAAAAAGGTAAAAAATTCCTCTCAAAATAACACTTAGAAAAACGACACTCTCCCTCAATCAATGACCGAATATGCTATCTAGCACTAACCCCTCGCTGAAATTCTAATCCCCCACACACTCCAGATTCGACCAAACATTCCCACACTCCCACACTCCACTATCCCATTCACTCCCCACCTCCCATTCAAATCATTTGACCAAGTCTCCCTCCACCTTGTAGAGTTCTAATCCAACTCCACCTCTTCTCCCCCCAAAGCATAAAATGAAAACTCCCTATATGCTACTTGTGGGATTCGAAGCCCACCCCACCTTGCTTCCATGTTGACGTTACCACCACTCTACCATGCGGCCACTTGTATGAACAAAACACCAACAAATTCCCTTAAGCCCTGCCTCCAACAGACCTCTCCCCTAAGGTGCCCAAAAACCAAAATTTTTACAAGGTTTGGCCTTGACCCCAGGCCTCCCTAGAGGCCCTAAACACCCTCAAATAACCCACAGAGCAGGCATAACATGCAATTACACAGTTGTGGCAAACCCCTAATTTTGAGATGTTACAAAAATTATCCGCCAGACATGTTTGGTCCAATACATTCCCATCATGAACCAGAAGAGAAAGGAAGAGAGGAAAGGGAGGTTAGCAAAGATGATGAAGGTGAAGAGGAAGGGGATGAGATGGATTTCGAGGAGGAAGATGATTGACCGAACTTTTTATTTTTATTTTTGGATTATAATTAATTTTGGAAAATTTTTATCTTTTGGGAATAGGTTAATAGTAGATTTTTTATATATTTGTTTTCTTTGTTGTTTCAATTTTTCTATGTAAGAACCTTACATGAAAGAAGCACGCTATTTACAAGCTTATAAAAAAGAAAGGAAAGAAGCACCCACCATTAGACTATGCCAATGTCACGATCAATCCGGTAACTTATTTCCTTATCCATAGTGGTGCACATTAGGGACAATGTGTTATCTAAAATGTTGGGGTAACATAGGAATTTAAAAAAAAAAAAATCTTTTTATGCTTTTCTTTTAATTGCTATTATCAAATGTGTGCTTGAACTTTTAGAAATACAAGTGATTGGTTAGAAGCATGTATATAGGTTGATTGTATTTATTATAAATTTGACATGATAGTAGATGGTTTTAAATTTTTATTATTAGACTACTAAGTTCTATATATTACACTGTAAATAGGCATTGAGAAATTGGAGGTACCAAAGGATATAGAAAATACAAGAAAACAAGAATGCTAGTATGTATGATAGATTATTGAATTTGTGATTGTTTGATTGATTAAATTTGTGAATATTGAGATACCTAAGGTATTATTTTGGATACACCCAAATCCAAAAAGCTAACCCTATTTATTCATCTACCTATCTTTGAGCCAGAATACATTTCCTGATGAACCTTTATACAAAACCCTGGCCAAAAATGCTAATTTGTATTTACCCTTTTTTCCTTGGTCTTAAATTGCATGACTATAGACGTCTGGCCATACATATTGAGGGTTAAGTAGATACATCAAGACAGATTTTCTAAAAATAAGAAACAATTTTATATAGTGATTATAGGTTAGCCCTTATGTGCCAAACAAAAGAAAATTACTAAAAGAAAGAAAGAAAAGCAAAGTGAGTAGAAAAAGTACTTAAAAAAGAAAAATAAAAGCATTTGTAAGTGAGATGTACTGAAAAAGGAAAAAATGTGACAAATTCAAAAAAGTAGAAAAAAACATTGTTTATTAGTGCACAAAAAATGTGACTTCCTATATGGAGAAATAGGGAAGGTGAGAGAAGGAGAAATAAGGCGGTGAGCGGGTAAGGGTCACTAAGGGAGATAATAGGGAAGAATACGATGTGTCAATCTATTTTTGTGCTTAAAATTATTTTGATGCTTCCTGTTTTTGAATTTCATACCTATCTTAAGCCTTAGAACGTTACAAGCCGACAAGCCCTATGTGATCTAGGTAGACTTATTCATAAATTGACATCATATCAAATAATTACATTTACGACTATTTGTATTCTGCAAGGATAATCAAGTTACCTGTATAATTTATTGATGGATATATACATTTGAAAACCTTAATGTTTGTATTCTTTGTAATATACTGAACTTAGCTGTTTGATATTAAAAATTGTAACTCGTCTACGTATCATGTCAAGATTATGCATAAATATGAAATACCTAGTTATGTTCTTTGAAGCCAATGTTGTACTATATTTGCTCAAGGGTCATCTCTTAACTGTTTTTTTGTTTTTTTGTTTTCTTTGCCCGAGGATAAGCAATAACTTAAGTGTGGGGGAATTTGATCTGCTGTAATACGGTGTAGCAAATTAAACTAGTTTTTACACTTAAGGAGCTTGAATATAAGAACTCTTATCATGTTTTAGTCAATTTTTTATAGTTTAGTTTACATTGAAAAAAGAGAGTATATTTTGAGTCTTTTACTAACCTTAAAGGCCAAATAAGGCCTAAAGACGAGCTAATGTACTTAGTGTACAGGAGACCATGCAAGGGCATAAGAACTCAGTATTGGTCATTGCGTTGCAACACAAGGAGTTCGAGGTCGCAACATAGGGTGTAACTCCCCCTAACCCATATCTGTCACCGGAACAGAGTTACAGAGCATTACTGGACATTTCAGAACAAATATGAACAATCATATAATAACATAACATACATATCATAATTTAATCATAATTGTAACATCTCGATTTAGGGCCTAGTCAGAATAGTGGCGCAAGACCACAAATCTGAAGTAGAAATATGTGTTTTATGATTTTTACGAGGCTTATCATGTGCTTGCATGATTGTGTGAGAATCTCATGAAGAAATTTTATTAATTAGTGATTAAATTGTCCATTAGGACTAAATTGCAAAGATTAGAAAATATGAGATTCTAGAAGATTTAAGTATGCAATAGCATCATAAAAATTATTAGAAGTCCTTATTTAGCAATTAGACCATTGTATGTTAAGATGGACAAAAATAGACTTGGGAAGGAAAAATCTCAAGAAAGGGCCTTAAGGGCATTTTAGTCGTTTGGTTAATTAATGAATTAAAAAGGGAAAAATAAGCCAAAATCTTGTCCATCTTCTTCCTCTAAGTGCCAAAATTTGCAAGGAGACACAGATAGGGTTTCTTCAACTTCCAAGCTTGATAGTAAGTGCATCCTAGCCCCATTTTTAATGTTCTTCGTATTTTTGAGATCCTCGTAGCTCGATTTAGCTATTTCTAGCTATATTTTGAGCTAGGGTTTATGTTCAAAAATTTACCCATGTATGACATGCATGTAATTTGATGTTTTATGGAAGAATGTGAAAGTTTGATTTGTGATAAGTATCTTTTTCTAAGTGATTTTCATGAAAAATGCATAAAAGGACCAAATTGTAAAAGTTGTAAAAATGGTCATACATGAGTGAAATAGTAGAAATTGAAGGCTGTTGTAGTTAAGAAAATGATTTGGCTAGGCTTGAAATACAAGAAAGTTGAATGAAAATCATTTTACAAGCCTAGGGGCATTTAGGGGCAAAATTATAATTTTTCCAAAGTATGATTCATGAGTTAATTTAGTCAATGTGAGTATTAAACAAGTGAAATTGTTATTATTGATCAAGAAACACGAAGCCTGGACCAAAATTGAGACAAGAACAAAGTGTTGGACTAAATCAAACATCTACACGCAATTTGAGTATCAAGGTAAGTTTGTGTGAAATTAAGGTTACATGTGGTATTATGTTTAAATTATTTGTTATTTTGAGGAATGTATATCATTTCTATGAAATTGATTATTGATGTCTTGATGAGATAATGATGAAAATATGCTAAGTGAAGTCCCGGTTGAAATTTCAAAATAACGAGGATACCTATTTCACAACATGAGATAAGGAAGGTCTCGTATAAGACCATGTCTGGGACATGGCATCGGCATCGAATAAGGAAGGTCCCGTGTAAGACTGTATTTGGGACATGGCTTCGACACCAAAGGAAGATCTGTGTAAGACCATGTCTGGGACATGGCATCGACATCAATGTACGATCTCATATAAGACCATGTCTGGGACATGGCATCGACATTTAGCTAAGATATCCCCTGTAAGACCATATCTGGGATATGGCATTGGCATCGTGACACACGTATGAAGAGATTGATTATCCTCCCATATTTCGAGTACTTCAACAGGTAAAAGATCTAAGTATGTAAAGATGAAAATGAGCTAAATATTATATAAGGATGACAAAGAGTTCCATTTAAGTTAAGGATGTTAATGATTTAATTCTATGATCAAGGTAGCATAGTGCTAAATTATGTGCTGAAGTGATACAGGTACCATGAGTAAAATACGAGTTATGAAATCCGTAATGTGACATATGATAGGTAAGAATAAGTATGAGTAAGTATGACAAAGTACTTGAGAACTTGTGTTGCCATTGTTCCATGATGAATGGATTTTACTATGAGTATTTATGTTGCTATATTAATTCATGCAAACTTGCTAAGCTATATGCTTACCTCTCTCTTTTCCCTTTTCCTTGTAGTATCACCAAGCTAGCTCAGGGATCGTAGAACGTCGAAACTCAGATCACACTATCAATCATTCTTTTGGTGTAATAAAGTTGATTTATTTTGGGTATGGAATGTATAGAAACTTGGTCAATTTGTACTATGTCATATTTGAGAGCGAAAGTGTTGGCTACTAATATTATACACTCATTTTGTATATGTTCATAGGGAATTGGCCAATAATTGTCAAGTTTCATATTTTAATGATGATAAGTTTTATGAAGGGAAAGTTTATGCAAATGATGAGGTAAAATGTGAAGTGTTTGAATGATGATTAGTGGTTTTTCATAGGGTAGTATTGTCTTATCATGTATTGCTGGTGTTGGTATATGTGTGTTTATGTTTCAGGGTGGCAAATAGCTTGGTAAATAGCCTTCTAATTGTCCACATGGGTAGACACATGGGCGTGTGTCTAGGCCGTGTGTGACACACAGTCAACCCCCATGGGTGTGTTGATAGGTCGTGTGTGACACACGGTCAACCCCCATGGGTGTGTTGATAGACCGTGTGTCCCTTGCATCAAATTTAGGAGAATTTGATTCATCACACAGGCCAGCACACGGGCGTGTGCCTAGGTCGTGTGCCCTTAAGAGTTTGCTGACATCATAAACAGAAAGCTAAGGTTTTCATACACGGGTGAGGACTGTAAGAGTATGCCAAAAGATCAATCATGAGATGGTTGTAATAACATACTTGATTTACCATGTTTATTAATATAAAGCGTTGTCATTATTATTTCAGATTTTCCTTCTGTGTGTACAAATAAACTGTTTTATAATAATGTCCTGAGAATGATATGATTATTCTTAAAATATCCTTAGTCAAGTATTATTGTTGACTAGGACAACAATAATGCATTAAGACTAACATGTAGTTGATTGATGATAAAGAGTTGTCATTGATATGGAGTGTCAAAATCAATGCATGAATATGTGTCTTAGAGAACAACATATTGGGTGACCCGCTATGAGTATGTTTCTTGGATTATTATGTAATTGTCACAACATTACTCATAGTGATTAATATGTATATGATCCTTAGACTTGAGATAATCATTATCCCAACATCGTGAGTCTTATATTTTAATCTGATCAAACGTGCACCAGAATCGGTTGTTCTATAAAGGATGATGTTGGATATACCACAATCTATGTAGAGGGATATTGTTGATCAATATAGGATAAGTCCCTCCCACATAATGGGAGTAATATCTTAGGCTACTTGATTGAGTGAGACTAGAAATGCATGGCCATGCTCAAATAAGTTGACATGAGATGTCATACTAATTTGTATATCATAGTCTACTCAAGATATCAAGAAACATGGGATGGACTAAACAAGTGTGACTATTCCATGACTTGTATGCATTCCAGAGATAAAGGACTTAAGGATTAATGCATGAAAGGTTAATCACAAAAAGTTATGTCGAATCATGACTTCTTGTAACTTAGGTAGCAATGATGTATTGCTAGATGCCACTCATTCTTTGTGACATTAGAATCGTTCTAGTATTACTGCTAACATTACAAGAACCTACAGGGTCGCACCCTATGGTTGAAGTGAACGGAATGAAACATAATTGGTATTGTGTTTGATTGTCACATGAATTAAATTAATTAAAGAATTAATTTAATTGGGCAATCAAATATTGAATATATTATATGTACAAGGATGTTGTACACATAATGAGAATTAATATATGAATTTGGTTCGTATATAAATTTAAATAAATATAGGTTACTAAAATCCATGTTATAATTAATGTAATTATAATTTTGGTTAAAATATTATTATATTTATTTAATTTTATAATTCATAAAATATATACCGATTATAAAAGGTAATATGTGATAAAAAAAACTTGTTAAGAAAAACCCTAAGAATTTGCTTGGAAAAAGTCTAGCAGCCGTCAAGCAAATAAAACCTCTGAAAATAATTTTTGGAGATTTCTACCATTCATAGTCAAACCGGGTGGATTACGTAGAGGCCGATATCGTAAATGTAACAGCCCAAACCCGGCCCAAACGTTAGGACCGAATATGGGTCGTTACGGGAAAAACTTTTTGAAACCCATTTTAAAATCCAATTTAAGTTTTGTTGAAAACACCTCGTTTTGGTTATCTTGCTGAAATCTTACTCGGATTAAATTTGAAAATTTAATTGAAGTCAAGTTGTTATACCAATTTTTGGATGTGTCCGTTGACACGATAAAACATTTTGTGTTGATTTTGGAAAACGTGTGATTCAAATTTATAGTTAAAAACAAATTATCCAACATATAAGAAAATAACTAAAGTAAAGTATATGGAGGCCTTATTACATCCAAAACAAAACAAACCAATAATAATATTTATCATAACTAAAATTAAAGTTCATTTAATATTAAATCCACCGCATGGCCACCTCAAGTCCCTCGGCTCCATATCCGCGATCTAAGCGTCACCTGAAAAAAATAATGGAGAAGGTGAGTCACCAAGACTCAGTATGTAACCCTTCCCCCGGTTTAAAACATTTTCATACACAACACATAACCATTAATATGCATAATATTAAATACCCATCCTAGCCATCCAAACGCCACTATCTACCCCGTTGTGGTACCAAACCACTGGTGGTGCCAAACCACTGGTGACATATAGTCACAATGTGTTACCAAAACATTGGTGTCCATAGACATAGATCATTTGATGGGGCCAACCCATCGTGTGATACCAAATCACTGGCAGACGATCCCATATCTCAAGTGGGGCCAACCCACGGTGGTATTAACCATAGGGACAAGTCGCTATGAGGTGCCAAACCTCTGGAGGTACCAAACCTCTGGTGACCGTAGTCACGGTGTGTTACCAAAACACTGGTGCCCGTCGGCACAATAATACTGCCCCCTCCACTCATCAATCCCACAACAATCACATATGCATATATTTCATGTCATCACATACTTAAGTCTCATGCATCATGCTTCCCAAAAGCATCAAATAACAAATTCATATTAACAGGTACTTACCTGAATCACCATCTACCGATATGGTATATGATCCAATGCTACATAAAAATCAAGATAGCATTCACAACAATCAGCATATTAACAAGTTATATGTGTGTATGTACACACCACACCACTTTGGATAGTCTAAATCCGAAAAGAAGAGTCGACCACCCTAGATCTCGCCTCTATATTCGCCAAGACATGAGTTAGTGCATTCGGCCAAATCAAACAATTTAAAGGGTTCTCCTTTTAAACCCGAATCCTTACCCGAAAGTCTTGAGTATCAACCTTTTGCTTCACCACCCTAAAATCGGCATTTAACCAAATTAGTAGCCTTCGGCTAAATCGATTAACAACTACTTAACTAAAGTAGATCTTACCATTACTTACCAACTAAATATCAGAGAAAGGAGGGTCAGATCTACTGCTTGTGAATCCCGGAGTTCCTAGATGGAATCAGTTTCAAAGAGTGGTTAGTTTTCTGCTTGCAAATGCCGAAATTTTGGCTTATCTCCAACCTACAAGTCATCAAAGAGAGAAAATATGGAAAGAGGGGGATCGGCCATCACTTACCTTCTCAATCAATTGAATAAAGGAGAAATCCCGAAGTGTCTATGCCACTATACTATTCGGCCAATAGTGAGTAAATAGAAGGGAAGAAAATCGGCACTTCCCAAAGGGGTGTATTCGGCCAAATATACTTACCAGAAGTGATCAAAAGAAAGCCTCCCCTTGCACAATATTCGCCTAGGTGTTCTAAAAGAAAAGAAAGGAATTGGCACCTTGATAGGGATCAAAGTCGGCTATGATGGATTAAATAAGGCTGGACTTTTAGTAAGAAAAGAAGAAGAAAGGTAAAAGGGAGATTCGGCTAATGTAAGTAAAAGTAGAGAAGGGAGAATTTTGGAGAAAGGAGAAGTGGGGAGTTTCGGCCAAAGGACTTTTATGAAGAAAGAAATTAAAGGAAGAATGAGAGGGAGGGTAATCGGTTTTGAAAAAAGAAAAAGAAAAGAGGTGCTAAAAGGAAAAGGATAGCCGAAATTGCCAAGTAAAATGGCTAAGAAGAATTTCGGCCTACTCCCTTCACCAAGACTCCATGCCACCCACTCCACTCCAACAAGGAGTTCAACTTTGATCAACTTCCTTGAATCACTCCAAGCCACTCTCTCAAATTAATTCAAACTAATTTGAATTTAATTCCTAATAATCTTTTATTAATCCATACAATATCTCTTTTACCATCTATTATCCTTAGAATAAATAAAATCCTTTTAAAATCTCATATTATCTCATAAAAAAAGAGTTTAAATGGAGGAAGACTCTCCCATATGTCAGTCAACAAAATGCCAAAAGAGGATTTTGTGACTCGAACCAAGGCTCTCCTTGCTCCCTTGGTGGCGCCACACAACCTCCTAAGTGACCTTACTTTTGCCACTTTGCCAAGGCCTTTTAGTGCCCAATTTCCTTCTTCATTTATTCTTATAACACCTCCCGCCAAGGCTCCCTACCTTTTAAGTTACAAACCGAGATTTTCTACCAAGCTGCACACTCAAAGCCTTAAATTAAGCTCTATTATTCAATAAATAAAATCTCAGCGGTCCATACATAAGAAAAATAATTAAATTCTAAATAACCCCATTTTTGGGATGTTACAGTAAAGGTTACGGCTTGGTTTGACAGTAAATCAGAACTCTTGTTGCCGAGGCGTCGATGTCTATTCAGATTGAAATTTCGGTAACTTTGAAACCTTTATTTCACCCCGATTCGTTCCTCACACATGGATTCATGATTTTGATCACCGGGATAAATTTTATTTCGCTGCGCCATGGGGGTGCCAGCGTTCTAACAGTGGTATTAGAGCCACTTGTGTGATACGGGCTCGGATTTAAATACTTGGGTGATGCAATTGTATAAGATGCATACTTTAATTTTACTACGTTTTCGGTTGTTTAAATCGTTTAAGCATAACCTGATAACTGTTCCTTTCAATAATTGATTAAATGTTAATCATGGTGTTGTGGCCTATTCGATTTTATGTTATTACTATTAACTATTAACAAATTTGTAATATTGCGACGGTGGTATTTACAGTTTCCAGTAAGGGTTAACTGGCTAGTGGAACAAGGGTTGTTCCGATATGAAACCTCAAGGATTAAAATCCTGAAAACACAATTCTTTTGATAAAAGTTATCACATCGTGAGGTTTCATTTGACTGAGGTATGCGGTTTGTACCGCGGAGGCTCTGCCCATGCACCCCCGGCTCCTACCGTAATGTCCCTTCTCATATTTTGGGGATGGGGATCTGAGGATGGCTCTGGCCGCGGGCCTTCGGCCCGCTTCCTCCAACCGCCTCAGACCCCATCTTCTTATTACAGTATGTGTTGTTAATAAAAAAATTTATAAACTTGATGGGCCACAAAAGGTTGAAAGGATATTTTATAATTCACCTTAGCAAAATCATTGAATTATGTATGCTATTTTTGACATGCACGGTGTTTGAAATGCATAGTTGTAGCCCGATGACCCATTTGATAAAAGGTTGTAATTTTATATATATAAATACGGCCTGCGTGTCATGCCTTACTAATATTCTCTTGTATTTCTCTTCTCATCTTACTCCATCGTATGTAAAACGAGTTTCTACATATTGTAATTTGCAAGAGTTGCTGTGGGCTAGACGAGAAGGAAGTTGGGACAACTATTGTGGATTGATAGTTTGTGAAACTGCTTACACCTTTAGGTTTCCTTTTGGTTATCCCATTGGCTTGGGTTGAATCACCTTAGTTTATGGGCTATAACTATTGCATTTATTTAATGCTTTATTTATTCATGTATGAGATGCTATGGATGTCTAAAGCATTCCAATTTTATATAATAATATTTAACAATAAACCCCATTAATTGGTGAGATCAATTAAAAGACTAAATGGACTAAAGTAGACCATATTTGGTGAGATGGAACATCCTTAATAAAATCCCTCTATTAAAATATTAAGTCAACATGGCTTTCCAATTTTGCCCTCGTTAAGGCCTCGATCAATACTATGTAGGTTCTGCCAAAGCGAAGTACTAGTATTTATCTTGGTTAAACGTGAAGAATAAACAAGTGATATTCACTGGTTAAAAATTGATTAATGACTTAACTAGGTTACTCTAATAGGATTAGAAACCTAGAGGCAATTAAATTGGATAAATCATAAGATGATTAGAACAAGAGTTGTTCACCAAATATTAGGAGTTACATATGATGTAATTAGCAAAGGTTGCTTACCTAAATAACCATAGTCTTGAGAGTAAAGCCAAAGCTAACTTAAGAGAATGTGAAATATGGATCCTTAACCCACTAGAAATACTTTGGAGAAAGCTTTTATGAAACTAATATATGAGGGTTATTAATTTTGAAATAAAATAGTGGGATCATCATTTAATAAAGTCTTTTTAATGATTGATATAAACTTGGTAAATTTACTCACACGCATATTTAATTATTGTAGATATATTATGGCTGCAAATACTAGCACACTCTCATTGCGATCGGTCCTTGAGAAGGAAAAATTGAATGGTTTGAATTTTCTTGACTGGTTCAATAACTTGAGGATTGTCCTCAAACAAGAACGGAAATTGTATGTCATTGAACAACCACTTCCTAATGAACCACCTGTTAATGCCTTGAGAACTGATAGAGATACTTACAAGAAGTATCTCGATGCCATGGTACATGTTGAATGTCTTATGCTTGGCACTATGAATCCTGAGCTTCAGAAGCAATATGAGGACATGGTTGCTTCTGATATGATCGAGCACCTGAAAGAACTTTATCAGGGGCAAGCACAGTAAGAGAGGTTCGATATCTCTAAAGCCCTATTCAATGTAAATTGGCTAAAGGAAGCCCAGTAGGACCTCATGTCCTTAAGATGATTGGCTATATTGAAAGTCTATCTAAGCTTGGTTTTCCATTGGGCCAAGAGTTGGCCACTGATGTTATTCTGCAATCGTTACTGGATAGCTACAGCCAGTTTGTCCTTAATTTCAATATGAATGAAATTGGCAAGACTCTGCCACAATTGCTCAGTATGTTACAAACTGCTGAAGGTAACATGAAAAAGGTTGGACCCAAGCCTATACTGATGGTCCGTAAAAACAAGAGCAAGGGAAAGGCCAAAGTTTAGACAAAACCCAAGGGCAAAGGTAAGCCCAAGCCTGGCAAAGGAAAGGATGCAATGAAACCTAAAGGTGGAGTGTCTAAGGAAGGAAACTGCTTTCATTGTGGTGTGACAGGACATTGGAAGCGGAACTGCCCTATCTATCTTGAGGAAGTCAAGAAGGCCAAAATAAGCGGAACGTCTGCTTCAAGTATTTATGTTATTGATATCAATTTATCAACTACTACTTCTTGGGTATTAGATACTAGTTGTTGTTCTCATATTTGTACTTCTGTACAGGGACTACAAAGGAGTAGGACGTTGGCTAGAGGAAATGTGGACCTGCGAGTTGGAAATGGAGCAAAGGTTGTTGCATTAGCTGTGGGAACATATACTTTATCTTTGCCTAGTGGACTTGATTTATTTTTAGAGGATTGTTATTTTGTGCCCAGTTTGACTAAAAACATGATTTCAATTTCTTGTTTAGGCAAAATTGGTTTTGAGATAATTATTAAGAATAATTGTTGTTCCTTTTATCTCAATAATGTTTTCTATGGTTCAGCACAATTGATTAATGGCCTCTATATTTTAGATCAAATGAATCCTATTTACAACATAAATACTAAAAGATCTAAAATAAATGACTCAAATCATAATTATCTTTGGCATTGTCGTTTGGACCACATAAGTGAGAGACGCATATCCATACTCCATAAAGATGGTTTCTTAGATTCATTTGTTTTTGAACAATTTGAAGTATGTGAATTTTGCTTATTGGGAAAAATGACTAAATCTCCTTTTATTGGTAAAAGTGAACGAGCTAGTGATTTATTGGGCCTAATATATTCGATGTATGTGGACCAATAAATACACTGAGCGAGGTGGATTTCAATACTTCATTACTTTCATCGATGATTTGAGATATGGGTATGTTTATCTCATGCGCCATAAGTCCGAGTCCTTGAAAAGTTCAAGGAATTCAAAAATGAAGTATAAAATCAACTAGGCAAAACTATCAAGTCACTTCGATCTGATTGAGGTGGAGAGTATTTGAGCCTAGAGTTTGATGATCTATTGAAGGATTGTGGGATTGTCTCACAACTTACTCCTCCTCCTACTCCTCAATAGAATGGAGTTTCTGAGAGAAGAAATCAAACTCTATTAGACATGGTTCGATCCATGAAGAGTCATGCTGATCTACCAACTTCTTTTTGGGGACATGCACTTGAGACAGCTACTTTCACACTAAATCGTGTTCCATCTAAATCGGTTCAAAAGACACCATATGAGTTGTGGACTGGGAAACGTCCCAGTATGTCTTTTATGAAAATTTGGGGTTGTGAAGCTTATGTTAAACGTTAGACGTCTACTAAGCTTGAACCCAAATCTAAAAAGTGTATTTTTGTGGGGTATCCGAAAGAAACCAAAGGTTATTATTTCTTTTGTAACACCCCAAACTCGGCCTAGAAGTTAGGCCCAAATCTGGAATGTCACATTAAAGGCACACTTCAAAATGATTTACTATTTAACCATTTAAGGCCCAAAAGCCCAAAACAAAAGTTTATTTCGAAAACCATATTAACACTTTAATGATTTTATGAAATTTCTTAATTGTGTAGTTGGAACAATAATAATAACCAAAAATATAAATTCAATTAGGAGTTACAAGGCCTTGTTACAATCCAATGAAAAAAAAAACAAAGTATTTAAAATTAGGTCATTTGAATAAATTAAAACATTTGAACAGCTTGTAGTGTGGCCATCTCCGAGTCCTCTCCCATATTGAGCCTTCTATTCAGGATTACCTGAAACATTAAAATTAAGAGTGTGAGTTTGAAACTCAGTGTGTACAACCCTTGGCAATCAAATCACATACAAATATTCACATTGGGCCTAAGCCCTATCAAAATCGATGGTCTTGGGCCTTATCCCACAATGACCTCACATCATATCATATCATATCATTCATAAACAAATAATGCAAAACCCACCCCAAAAATCCATCCGCTACACACACCATTTCCCTTCCAACCTTATGACTCCTGTGGGGAATTCTAGCTCGAACCACCCCTCCGCTACACACCAAGGGTAGCCTAGTTAAGTATTATCAACATTGCAAAGAAAGTCGCTAATCAAATATTGGGCTTAAAGCCTCCGGTGGATCCATACCATACAGCCATGCTCTCCTGGATCTATACCATGCGGCCATATGATCCTCAAATATTGACACAGAGTCATCAATATATATGTTAGGCACATAGCCACGGTAAATATGATTGGCACAAAGCCATAATAACAGCACAAAGCCCATAATTACGTCACGAAGCCCATATTAATGGCACACAGCCCTCGGTAACATTATCGGTGCAGCATGGCTGCTCGGTGGCTAAAAGCCTGCGGCGGATCCATCCATACGGCCATGCGATCCTCAAATCTTCCTCCGTACCATAATTCCCACCTAAATGCATCCTAAGAAGAATATCATATGAATGCATCAAACACAAAAGTAACATCCACAAACTCATATTCGTCACATAGGGGTATTTTCATCATTTCACTACCCAGAGGTATTTTTGTAATTCTACCCTACAGGGGTATTTTGGTAATTTCACAAATCAGGGATATTTCGGTAATTTTGCAAACTGGGGGTATTTTTGTAATTTCACAAATTAGGGGTATTTTGATAATTTTACAAACTGGGGGTATTTTGGTAATTTCACAAATTAAGGGTATTTCGATAATTTTACAAACCGGGGGTATTTTGGTAATTTCACAAATCAGGGGTATTTTGGTAATTTCACAAATTAGGGGTATTTCGATAAATTCACAAATCGGCGGTATTTTGGTAATTTCACAAATTAGGGGTATTTCGATAATTTTACAAATCGGGGGTATTTTGGTAATTTCGAAAATCAGGGGTACTTCGGTAATTTCACAAATCGGGGGTACTTCAGTAATTTCATAAACTAGGGGTATTTTGGTAATTTCACAAATTGGGGGTATTTCAATAATTTCACAAGTCGAGGGTATTTCGATAATTTCATAAACTAGGGGTATTTTGGTAATTTCATAAATCGGGGGTATTTCGATAATTTCACAAGTCGGGGGTACTTCGATAATTTTGCAAAACTGAGGGTATTTTGGTATTTTCACAAATTGGGGGTATTTTGGTAATTTCACAAATAGGGGGTATTTCGGTAATTTAACAAATTAGGGGTATTTTGGTAATTTCATAAATCAGGGGGTATTCGGTCCCTTTCGGGTTTTAGCTATGAACTTTGGCCCATCAACAAGTCCTCGTGGCTAAAGTGAATAGACACTACGCACCAGGTAGGATTCTAGAAAAGAGAAGGTGGGCCACAAGGGCCGCTTAAGTACCAAGCTCTCCCTGGATCCAATCCTAGACATGCGTACGCCCGTTGCCACACCCTAACCCAGCGACTTGTTCACAGACATGTTTAATTAAAAAAAATTAAGTCTTATGGAATTTAAGAGTTGTTTAAACTAGACCTAAAGTCCATAAATCCTAACATACATGTCTACGTTCCCATAAGCCCATCAAGCCCAAATCACTCCCTTACGACCCATTAGGCCCAAATCTCATCATATGGCCTATTAGGCCCAAAACAAATCCAATTCATGTATCATGCATGACTAATTCAATTCGTATAACCAACCAAACCATTTCATCAAACTTATCCTTAGGGCCTACTGGGCCCATTTAGCCACTTTCGACTTTTTGACTTTTCGGCATTGTTTATATCGTGTGTGTAGTGTTTGTACACACCTGGTAACCACGCGTGCTGCAAACCCCTTAGTCACGAACCTACAATCGACATTACTAACGATTAACCAAAGGTTTAACACGTACTCATCAGAAACTGAAACCTCACCGTACCCTTACCGGGTACCTCACATTCTAGTAGCCCTTCCTTCGCTACTATTGGCGATTATCCTCTAGGTCTGCACCCAAACGCCCACCAAGGTATATTAACTCTCCTCATAGAATGCTCTATATATAGCTAGCTTCTCGCCTTCCTTCTTTGTATCTTTTCGATGTGGGATCCTTCCATCAGCAGAGTTTAAATCCAACTCAAACTCTTCTCGTCCAATCTATAAAATAAATACTCCCTTACTTTTCATGAGATTCGAACCCAAGCTCTCCTATCAACCAATCCACGTTACTTGCCACTAAGCCACAAGCTCCTCTTGTGTCTAAAATCATGCGCAACTAAATATAACCCTATGGCAAAATTCTAGAGCCCATTTAAAAAGAAAACCAAAATGCAAGAGCCAAGACTTGAACCTTGGACCTCCTTCCTTCCTTGTGGCGTCACCTCATTACCTCTTATGTGGCATCACTTTTCCACTACACCACACACTCCACTTGTGTTATTTTTCTCCACATTTTATTCTTAAAGCCTACTACTAACTGTCAAGGTTTTATTCACCTAAAACCAAAATTTTCCTAAAGCCAAAGTTTGAACCCAGGACTTCATAGAAGCCCCATAACCTTCCAAAATCACTCACCTAATAGGTCCAACTAGCAATAAAGCCATTCTCCTATTCTTAAAAAATTTTAAACGTTCCCGTACCTAAGGCCCAATGGGCCTAATTCTTTTAGGCCCAATTTTGGGATGTTACATCTTTAATCCCACTGAGAACAAAATGTTTGTTGCTCGGACTAGCGTCTTCCTAGAGAAAGAATTTATTTCTAGAAAAGGAAGTGGGAGAAATATTGAACTTGAAGAAATTCAAGAATCACAAGATACCACTGAACCAGAGATAGAACAACAGAAATTCCACAAGAAATTGAGAAACAAGTAGCTCGCTTGTAGAAACACAACCACATGAAGATCTTTAAGAGAACGCCATGCACCGAGAGATATGGATTTCTCATTACAACGCATGGTGACGTTCTTCTTATAGATCAAGATGAGCCTAGGACTTATCAAGAAGCGATTTGAGCCCGGACTCGAGAAATGGCTTGAGGCCATGACATCCGAGATGGATTCCATGTATGAAAATCAAGTATGGACTTTGATTGACCCTTAGAAGGGTTAAACCTATAGGGTGCAAGTGGGTTTTCAAAAAGAAAACCGACATGGATGGTAATATACAAACATACAAGGGTCGATTAGTGGCTAAAGGTTTTCGCCAAATTCATGGTGTTGACTATGATGAAACCTTTTCACCTGTAGCTATGTTTAAATCCATCAGGATCTTGCTCGTCATAACTGCATTTCATGATTATGAAATCTGGCAGATGGACGTCAAAATAGCTTTCCTTAATGGGAAACTTGAAGAGGATGTGTACATGACACAACCTGAAGTTTTTGTCAATCCAAATGATGCTAGAAAGATTTGTAAGCTACAAAGATCCATTTATGGATCAAAGCAAGCTTCTCGAAGTTGGAATCTTCATTTTAACAGTGCAATCAAAGAGTTTGGTTTTTATCAAAAATGAAGATCAACCATGTGTTTTCAAGAAAGTTAGTGGGAGCACTATCACATTTTTGGTACTGTATGTGGATGAATACTTATCATGGGAATTGACATACCTACTTTGCAGTCTATTAAGACTTGGTTAGGAAGTTGTTTTTCTATGAAGGACTTGGGCGAAGCTACTTACATCTTAGGAGTCAAGATCTATAGAGATGGATCAAGACGACTACTGGGTCTAAGCCAAAGTACATACATAGATAAAGTACTGAAAAGGTTCAGTATGGAAGAATCTAAGAGAGGATTCCTACCTATGAGACATGGTATTTCACTCTCGAAGGAAATGTCTCCTTCAACTCCACAAGAGAGAGAACGCATGAGTAAAATTCCATATGCTTCCGCTATTGGATCTATCATGTATGCCATGTTATGTACCCGTCTAGATGTCTCGTATGTCTTAAGTATGACGAGAAGGTACCAAGTAGATCTCGGTGAAGGTCACTGGACCATAGTCAAGAATATCCTTAAGTACTTAGGAAGAACTAAGGATACATTCCTAATATATGGAGGTGAGGAAGAGTTAAGTGTAAAAGGTTACACTGATGCCAGCTTCCAAACTGACAAGGATGATTCTCGATTTGCAATCAGGATTTGTGTTTTGCCTTAATGGTGGTGCTGTGAGCTGGAAGAGTTCAAAGCAAAGTACAGTAGCCGATTCTACAATAGGGGCCGAGTATATTGCAACCAGTGAGGTAACAAAAGAAGCGGTTTGGATCAAGAAGTTCATTACTAGACTAGGGGATGTGCCTAGCATATCAGATGCTATGGAACCCCAATGTGATAACAATGGAGCCATTGCACAAGCTAAAGAACCCAGATCTCACCAGCAATCCAAACATATACTTAGGTGCTATCATCTTATTCGAGAGATTATCGATCGAGGAGATGTTGAGATATGCAGCGTACCTATAGATGATAACATTGCTGATCCTCTGACCGAGCCTCTGACACAGAAGAAGCATGATCATCACACTAAGTCACTTGGTATTCGATATATGAGTGATTGGTCTTAGTGCTAGTGGGAGATTGTAAGAGTATGCCCAAAGATCAATCATGAGATGGTTATAATAACATACTTGATTTACAATGTTTACTAATATAAAGTGTTGTCATGATTATTTCAAATTTTCCTTCTGTGTGTACAAATAAACTATTTTATAATAATGTCCTGAGAATAATATGATTATTCTTAAAATATCCTTAGTCAAGTATTATTGTTGACTAGGACAACAATAATTCATTAAGACTAACATGTAGTTGATTGATGATAAAGAGTTGTCATTGATATGGAGTGTCAAAATCAATGCATGAATATGTGTGCTAGAGAACAACATATTGGACTGACCCACTATGAGTATGTTTCTTGGATTATTATGTAATTGTCACAACATTACTCATAGTGATTAATATGTATATGATCCTTAGACTTGAGATAATCATTATCCCAACATCGTGAGTCGTATATTTTCATACAGTCAAATGTACATTGTAACTGGTTGTTCTATAAAGGCTGATGTTGGATATACCACAATCTATGTAGAGGGATATTTTTGATCAATATAGGATAAGTCCCTCCCACATAATGGGAGTAATATTTTAGGCCACTTGATTGAGTGAGACTAGAAATGCATGGCCATGCTCAAATAAGTTGACATGAGATGTCATACTAATTTGTATATCATAGTCTACTCAAGATATCAAGAAACATGGGATGGACTATACAAGTGTGACTATTCCATGACTTGTATCCATTCCAGAGATAAAGGACTTAAGGATTAATGCATGAAAGGTTAATCACAAAAAGTTATGTCGAATCATGACTTCTTGTAACTTAGGCAACAATGATGCATTACTAGATGCCACTCATTGTTTGTGACATTAGAATTGTTCTAGTATTACTGCTAAGGTTACAAGAACCTACAGGGTCACACCCTATGGTTGAAATGAACGGAATGAAACATAGTTGGTATTGTGTTTGATTGTCACATTAATTAAATTAATTAAAGAATTAATTTAATTGGGCAATCAAATATTGAATATATTATATGTACAATGATGTTGTACACATAATAAAAATTAATATATGAATTTGGTTCATATATAAATTTAAATAAATATAGGTTACAGAAATCCATGCTATAATTAATGTAATTATAATTTTTGGTTAAAACATTATTATATTTATTTAATTTTATAATTCATAAAGATATACCAATTATAAAAGGTAATAAATGATAAAAAACTTGTTAAGAAAAACCCTAAGAATTTGCTTGGAAAAAGTCTAGCAGCCGTCAAGCAAATAAAACCTCTGAAAACAGTTTTTGGAGATTTCTTCCATTCATAGTCAAACTGGGTGGATTACATAGAGGCTGACATCGTAAAGGTTGCGGCTTGGTTCGACAGTAGATCAGAACTCTTGTTGCAAAGGCGTCGCTGTCTATTCAGATTGAAATTTCGGTAACTTCGAAACCTTTATTTCACCCCGATTCGTTCCTCACACATGGATTCATGATTTGGATCGCCGGGATTAATTTTATTTTGCTGCGCCATGGGGGTACCGGCGTTCTAACAAGGACAAGGGCGTGTCTAAGCCGTGTGATGGACAAGGGCTAAAGACACGGGCGTGTGTCTGATCGTGTGTGTAACACCCCTAATGCATAACCATCACCGGTTTAGGGTCAAGAGGCATTACCAGATGATCAAAATCTTTTACAGGCATTTCATAGCAAATTCTGACAAATTACATCAAAGTGTCCCTTAAGTAGGTTTACGAGACCTTTATCATGCTTTAAGAAGGGACCGAGACTAAATCGAATACATACGAAAATTCTCAAAAATTTAAAATTTTTTCAAAGTTATAGAAGTCACATGCCCATATGGGTAGGCCGTGTGCCTCCCAAGGCCTTAGACACGCCCGTGTGTCTAAGCCGTTTCAAAACAGGGCATACATACTGACTTGTCTCCATAGCCTGAGACATGCCCGTGTGCCTCACCCATGGTCGACATTGACTTGCACCACACGTCTAGTAACAAGCCCGTGTGTCCAGCCCGTGGTCGAGTCTGACTTTTTTTTTAATTGCAACCTTGAAGGACACGGTTGAGCAACATGCCGTGTGCTCCACCGTGTAGGCAAATATATGCCATTTTCAAGGCCAAAATGCCACCCACACTTTGGGTCTCACCTACAAGCATATACAATCATCTTCCCATACTTAAATAGCAACCAAAACATACCAAATTATGCATCATTTCTACCCATTCATAAACATCGCAAACAACCCAACTTAGAAATCATTTAACTCAATATAACCACAAGCATTTCAAAGTATAATCCATCACCAACTTACTATCAATAATATGATAACCATGAATTAATAAGCTTACCATTCATATGACCATTTCATTTGCTATCAACCATGCCAAAACTAAACATCATAAGACATGACTAGTCATTCATTTATTGCCATTATTTAGCCATATCACATGGCTATATACACATCTTAAACATAATTCAAAGTAACTAGCCTATACATGCCATACTTTAATATATAATCATTTCCAAAAGGGTACCACAATAAAATTGAGTAGTGTGATGACGATCCTTGACAATTCCCTGAGCCTTCAGTAGCTTTGCCGATCTATAAAACAGAGCAAACACACATAAAGTAAGCTTTCAAAAGCTTAATAAGCCATATACAAATAAACTTAGCTTAAAATTCACATTATCATATCAATACATGAATTATTAACATATCTCATTGGCAAATTCATAATTATT
This sequence comes from Gossypium rotundifolium, assembly GCA_025506655.1. Classification (NCBI taxonomy): domain Eukaryota; kingdom Viridiplantae; phylum Streptophyta; class Magnoliopsida; order Malvales; family Malvaceae; genus Gossypium; species Gossypium rotundifolium. The sequence continues at coordinate 93,875,414 of CP106729.1, read as the reverse complement.
CATTGGCACATTATTTAGCCATTGCTTATCAACCATCATATCTCCATCTATCTCATTTGCTCTTATCACATTCATTCATATATCACATTTTAACTCATTTCATCTATATACGTATTTACTCACCTTTCATGCCTTTTCAAAGCATATACATCAAACGTACCTGAAACGGATATATAAATCACATAGTCATTCACTTCTCGGACTTGCTCATTGAACCATTCAGAATCAATTAGGATACTAAGAATTCTCCAAATAGTCATACAATGCAAACATCCCAGACGTGGTCTTACATGTAACCAGATACTGATGCCACTATCCCAGACAGGGTCTTACACAAATCAATACAATGGCAATGTCCCAGACATGGTCTTACACGTAAATCTCAAATCGATGCCAACGTCCCAGATGTGGTCTTACATGATGTCTCATATCGATGCCAACATCCCAGACGTGGTCTTACACGATATCACATAACGAACACCTATGTCATGACATATGTAATCCATTTTATACCTAGGTTCGTATGGGACTTCTCGAACACTGATTCATTATCGATACAGCCTCAGATTTCATGTTTCTCACCATTTCAAACACATTCACCATCATAAATTTTCATATGAACATACATATATCAATGTAAATACATTTAATTGTATATTGACTTACCTTGGATTCAGATAAACGTACAGACTCAACTATTTGATCACTTTCGACTTTTCGCGATCTAAATTCATTTCCTTCGGTTCTTGATCTATACATATTCAAATTTAATGCATTTATTCACCAAATCATTCATTTCAATCCAAGAACACATATTTAGGGCAATTTACAAATTAGCCCTCACATTTTCACATTTTGACATTTTAATCTCTATTTTACAAAATCACAAAATACACCAAATTCAATACTACCCATGCTTAGCCGAATTCTCATGTAGTCCATACAAGTCCATACATTTCATTTATTTTACAATTTAGTCCATCAAAATATTATTTTCTCAATTTAGTTCAAATAACTCAAATTCAACAAAAATCAAAAGACAAACTATGTTAATCTAACACATATATTTCATATTTCATCAACAATCATCACAAAACTCAAGAATTCATCAATGAAACTTTTTAAAATCTTCATCAATTCACAAAATTAAGACATGGGTTTGAGAGAGCACTAAGTAACGATTACAAAAAACGTAAAAATTATCAAAAATCGATTAAAAACACATACCCGACTTATGCTTAGACCATGGCTGAATGTTCAAATGCTCAAACCTTGTTTTTATTTCTTATTTTCAGTGAAGAACACAAAATATGAGTATTAATTCAAGCTTTTATTTTATTATACATTAACTTAATAAACAAATTCCCTTTTTAACCTTTAATACAAAATATATAAAACATATAATATAAGGTCATTCTTGACCATTTCCATCCACTTACTTTATTAATGGGCTAATTATGTAACATCCTAAATTGGGGGCTATGCATTTGATGTATTTTTTTTGTGTATGCTTTGTTTAATATGCTAGTTTAGGGTGTATGGGAGTCTAGGAAGGGCTCGAGGATAAGCTGAAGCCCTGGCCAAAATTCTCTTTTTAGGTATTTTAGTGGAAGAGCTAGCTGGAATAGGACCTAGGGGGTATTGTTTGTGTTTGGTTGACACAAGCAAGGTGTTGGTAAAGTGGCAAGGTGACGCCATATAAAGGTTGGAAGGTGACAGCACAAGGGAGCAGAGAGGGAGCAGGTTCAAGTCACAAGAAGTTCATTTTGGGGATTTTTTTTGGTGTCAAGGAGAATAGAAGCAGAATTCGACTGGGACACTTCAGGATAGGAGAGTGGACTGAGTCAAATATTTTGAATGAGTGGCTGAGAGGAAAGAGTGGAGTTTGAAGCATTCAAATTAATTCAAATTAGTGTTTAGGAGTGAATTGAGGAGAAAAGAAAGGGAAGGGCATGTGATCATGGTGTTGGCCGAATTTCAAACACTTGGTACAGAGGGGGAATCGATTTTGGCTTGTTTAGGATGTGCCAAATTTCAACATTGGTGATAGGCATTGCTTTTCTCAAAAGTGCATTTTCGGCTTTGGGAATGGTAGGTGCCAAACTTTTGCCGTCTTGTTAGTTGCCAAATCATTTAGCTTCATTCCTTCTTTTTTCTTTTTCACTTCTTTTCTCATCTATCAACTAGGGTGTTCTCCACTTTTCTTCTTATTACTTTCTTTGCTAGCCGAATTCCTTTCCCCTTCCTTGCGTTTTCATAAAGCACCATAACCGCATCCAAGGTAACTCCTATACCCTTTCTTGCCAAGCTGAAATCTGTTTCTCATCTTTTCTCTCTTCTTTATTTGTTCTATCTCAAAGTCGAAACCCCTAAACTCCCACTCTCGTCTACATTTCTGCTAAAGCCGAATATTCCTTGTCTATTATTCTCTTCTCTAAATCTCCTCTATATGTCGAATCTCCCTAGCCATTCTTTCTTACATTCTTTCTCTTTCGATTCTTCTAAAAGCCGAAACTCTGAAGCCTCCATTGAGGTTCTTTTATCTTCATTTTTGGTTCTTTCAACTTGTTCTCTTTTACCATTAGTCATTGCCAAATCTCCTCTACTGCGTTGTGCTAGTGCCGAATCCTCTTAAGTGCTATTGACTGCTCGGTGTTCAGGTAAGAGGCAATTTTTTCTATTTCTTTATCTCCCTTTTCAGTTTTTGGAAGCCAAAGCTGAATGGCTAATTGGCTTGGTGGAGGCCATTGTTTGGACTTATGGTTTTTCTTTTATTTTATCTTCTTGTTTTCTTTGGGGGTGCATATTCTAGGAATCTAAACTAATCAAATCATCTGAACCTCAAGCCAGAAGTCGTTAATCTCTAAATCGTATCTCTCTTTTTGGGATTTCAAAGTTAGGGGTTTTCTCTTTAGATATTTGTTTAGGTGCACTTATTGTTATTCATCCTTATCCCTGTGTTGATCCCTTATAGTACCTTCTGACAAGATCTTTTGATGGAATCCAATACCAATCAGGCAAAAGAGAGGGTTGGACCCATAAACCCAACCCCAAAGTTTAAGAAACGTGCGGTGTCAGCAGTCTGAGATTGGCCACCGGGTTGTAGACTGGCTTCAGAAATTGGCCACCGGGTTGTGGACTGGCTTTGAAACAGAGTCGTAGGCAGATTACAGTCATTTCTGCTATCGATAGTGTTGACATAGAGAGTATTATTTTACTTGTTACCAGGTTTGTAAACCCTCACACACTTTATTTTAACTGTAATATTGATTGTATTGGTGAAAGTAGAAAAAGGTCGTATATCTGATCAAAATACCCTTGTGGGTAAGGCAAGGAGTGTCGGGTACGTATCTGTAATAACTTATTGCGAGTTTGGATGTATGTGATAATCTATTGCCTAGATAATAGCATGTTGCATTCATTATGACATATATGTTGTGCATGGGATATTTATATGATGATAAAGGGGAAGTGTTGATTATAAGGTCACTTAGTTATTGGTGGCTCTGCCACATTTGATTATAAGGTCACTTAGTGATCGGTGGCTCTACCACATTTGATTATAAGGTCACATGGTGATCGGTGGCTCTGCCACATTTGATTTTAAGGTCACATAGCGATCGGCATTATAACTGATAGCATGACTTTCAAGACAGCGTGTAGCGGATGGAAGGTTGATTGTAGAAATCCCCACGGTGTGATGGCTGGTATGGGATAGCGTGTAGAGGATGGAAAATACTAGGTTGGGCTGGGCTTGATGCATTCATGTAGTTGTATGATATCTTGTATGAGTTTGTATATGAGATTGTGGGTCGGGGGCCGTTTTGTGTGTTTTGATGGTTTTACACACTGAGTCTCTGTGACTCATCCTTTTTCTAACTTTTCAGGTAATCAATAGGTTGTGGATTTGGGAGCCGAGGCGGACTCGTGGAGGCCATAAAGTCTTTTCTTTTCGTAATTTTTTTACTGCTTTAATTTAATTTTAAATTGGGGATTTTTGATGTAATAAGGCCTCTCTGAATTAATATTTGGTTTTTATTTTATATTTATACCCTACGCAATGACTACTAAGTCACAAATTTAAAGATGAGGTTTTAGAAATATGAGTTCGCAAAATCAACATTTTTTTTTAAATTTCACTTAGTATAACAAATAATTGTTTATTTAAAATTTGGAATTTCTCCTAAACTAAAAAAATAAACCTTAGTTTTTTTTTAAGCCATCGCCTTAACCAGAAAGTTTTCAAAATTATGGTTGTTTCCCGAAGACAAAGAAATATCATTTTAACTCAACCATGTAACATACTGAATTTGGTCATAACGTTTAGGCCGAGTTTGGGGTGTTATAATTTTGGTATCGAGCCTAGGTTGTAAACATTTGGGCTGTGAAATGGGTCCAATAATGTTTTATAAAATCAATGTGAATTGAAGGAAATTGTTTTGATCAAAATATGGCATCCGAGTCTACCAGCACCCGATCGACCTAGGTAAGTGTTTCTTTAACTATTCGGTGATGTATGCCTGAAATGATTGATAGCATGAATATGTATTTATTAGCTCTAAGAAACCCAAACTTTAGAGACTGAAAGTTTTGATGTGTTTTACGAAAACTATTCTCTAAGACTATTTCTCATAAAACTACGCGGTACTAAACAATGAAAGAAATACTAACTCATAAAACTTTTAATCAGATTAAGTTGCAAACATTAGTCATGAGCACTAGGGGGCATGGACGTGGTGTGCGTGGTCGTGGTAGAGGCAGGATTGCTGTGTCGAAACCAGTGGGATCTGGTCATGGGTCAGGAAATGAGATACCAGTACCACCAGCTGCGGAAGTAGAGTTTCAGGACCAAACGGGCAGAGATAATACGGTGTCTCATGAGATGTTACGGGTCCTAGAGAGAGTTGTTGGGGAAGGTGTGGGTACAGGAGCTTGAAAATCTATGTCGGAGCGACTTCGAGCTAATGGAGAAGAAGTGTTTAGGGGTATTTCTGGTGTAGCCCCTAATGCAACTGAGTATTGGTTGGAGGCAGCTGAGCATATAATGGATGATCTCGACTTCACAGAGGAGGAAAAGTTGAAAGGGGTTGTATCTCTTCTTCGGGATGAAGCGTATCAGTGGTGGCTTACGATCAGGGATGGTACAGTGGCTGACCGTATTACTTGGGTTCTCTTCAAGTCGGCATTCCAGAGTAAGTACATCGGATCGAGTTATGTGGATGCACAGCGTAGGGCATTTTTAAATCTGGTTTAGGGTACTAAATTAGTGGCTGAATATGATGCAAAATTCTTACGCCTTAGTCGTTATGCTTGGGGAATAGTAGCCATAGACCATGAGCATTGTGTTCGATTTGAAGATGGTCTGAGGGATGATCTGCGTGTGTTGATAGCTCCACAGCGAGAAAGGGAATTTGCTGTTTTAGTAGAAAAGGCTAAGATAGCCAAGGAAGTGAAGCATTCAGAAAAGCAGAATCAGGATAGAGATAGAGGTGGTAATAAAAAGAATTCTAGATCGTCAGAGTCAGCTGGGCGTTTTCAGAAAAGACCTAGGATGGATGGGCCAAGTCGAGTTGTGAGATCTGTTGTTGGTAGGCAGCCTTAGAGGTGTACTCGGTGTGGTAAATTCCATTTGGGAGAGTGTTGGACAAGTAACAGAAGATGTTTCAGGTGTGGTTCTGCTGATCATTAGATTAGGGACTGTCTATAGGAGCGGGACGGTGCAAGGCCAGAGAGTCAGGGTTATACTCAGCCAGGTAGAGGAGGTCAGCAACTGCAGAGAGGTCGTGGTCCGGCTGGAGGAGGTAATGGTTTTTGTCGGGGTTGTGGAACGCCAGGCAGAGGTGCAGGAAACATCGATGCAAGACAGTCGGGGTTTGTATATGCACCTTAACGCAGAGAGGAGGGTGATGCACGGACTTTATAACCGATACGTTCTTAATATTTGGATTGCCTTTTTCTGCATTGATTGACATTGGATCAACTCATTCTTATGTTGCTAGTGTGGTATCTGGAACTTTAAGCATAGACTTTGAGATTGCTTCTAGGGAGATGACTGTAATTAGCCCGTTAGGACAATTGGTTGTGGTGAACAGAATTTATAGGGATGTAACTTTAGAAGTTCATGGGGTGGTTTTTTTGGCTGATCTGATGGAACTACCATTCGGGGAGTTCGATTTGATCTTAGGGATAGACTAGTTAGTAAAGTATCGAGCAAATCTGGATTGTGCTGCTAAGCGCATGGTGGTCCAGACTCCTGAGGACGAGGAGGTGGTGGTAATAGGAGAAAGGAAGAACTATTTCTCTAACGTAGTGTCTGCCTTAAAGGCTGAAAGAATGATAAAGAAAGGATGTGAGGCATTCATAGCCTTAATTTGTACTTTGGAGGTCAAGGAATTATCTGTGGGGGATGTTAGAACAGTGAAGGAGTTTCTTGATATTTTTCCAGAAGAGCTTCCAAGACTACTCCCGGATCGCGAGGTAGAATTCAGAATTGATCTTCTTCCGAGGACATCGCCTGTATCTATCACTCATTATAGAATGGTGCCGAAGAAGTTAGTGGAAATGAAAGCCCAGATTCAAGAACTTTTAGATTGACATTTTATCCGACCGAGTGTATCACCATGGGGAGCGCCAGTGCTATTCGTTAAGAAAAAGGATGGATCAATGCGTATGTGCATTGACTATCGTTAGTTGGACAAGTTGACAATCAAGAACAAATACCCATTGTCGCGGATTGACGACTTGTTCGATCAGTTGAATGGGGCTTCAGTCTTTTCAAAGATAGTTTTGAGGTCAGGGTATCATCAACTCAAGGTGAAGGAAGCGGATATTCATAAGATGGCGTTTCGTACACGCCATGGACATTACGAATTTTTGGTAATGTCATTTGGGTTAACCAATGCACCAACAGCGTTTATGGACATGATGAACCGGGTTTTCCAACCCTATCTAGACCGATTCGTCATAGTAGTTATAGATGATATACTGGTTTATTCAAAGTCAGAGGAGGAGCATGATTCACATCTTCGAGAGGTTTTACAAATTCTGAGGGAGAAGCAATTGTTCGCCAAATTCAGTAAGTGCGAATTTTGGCTAAGCGAAGTTACTTTTCTGGGCCATGTTGTGTCGGTAGAGGGGATTAGAGTTGATCCTCGAAAAATTGAAGCAATTTTGGATTGGAAGCCACCGAAGACTGTGGTAGAAATCAGAAGTTTTCTTGGTCTGGCGGGATATTACCAAAGGTTCGTTGAAGGGTTTTCTTTGATTGCGGCACCATTGACCAAGTTGCTACAGAAAGGGGTTCTATTTGTTTGGTCTGATAAACAACAAGAGAGTTTTGAAAGGCTAAAGAGGATTTTGACGGAGCCTCCAGTGTTGATTCAGTCGGAGGCTGAAAAGGAGTACGTGGTTTACTATGATGCTTCGCACACGGGTTTAGGATGTGTGTTAATGCAAGACGAAAAGGTTGTTACGTATGCGTCTCGACAATTAAGACCGCATGAGTTAAACTATCCCACGCATGATTTGGAATTGGCGGCTATAGTGTTTGCTTTGAAAAGTTAGAGGCATTATTTGTATGGTGAGAAGTCTGTTATTTATACAGATCATTAGAGTCTAAAGTATCTCATTACCCAGAAGGAATTGAATTTGAGACAGCGGCGGTGGATTGAGCTATTGAAGGATTACGATTGCTCGATTGAGTATCATCCGGGTAAAGCTAATATGGTGGCAGATGCATTAAGTCATAGGGTGATCTCTGTTTTGAGAGCGATGTTTGCTCATCTCAGCTTGTATTATGATGGAAGTCTTTTAGCTTAACTTTAAGTGAAACCCTCCTAGGTTAGTCAGATTAAAGAGAAGCAGTTGTTGGATGATGCCTTGAGTACTCGACTACTTCAAGTACAAAATGATAGGGTTGAGGATTTCAGTTTGAACAGTGATGGGGCTCTGTGTTTCCGTAAGAAGGTTTGCATGCTGAAGGATGATGAGTTAAGACAGTTGATACTTCAGGAAGCACATAGTAGCCCATATGCTATGCATCCTGGCAGAAGTAAGATGTAAAGAGAATTACGAGAACAGTTTTGGTGGCCAGGTCTCAAGCGTGAAGTAACCGAATTTGTAAGTAAGTGTTTGACATGCCAGCAGGTAAAAGCAAAACATCAGTTGCCTTCAGGTTTATTACAGCCATTAAAGATTCCGCAGTGGAAGTGGGAGAGGATCACGATGGATTTTGTTAGTAGGCTACCCTTTACACCTACTAAAAAGGATTCGGTATGGGTAATTGTTGATCAATTGACAAAGTCTACTCATTTCATACCAGTTCGTGTTGACTACTCTCTTCATAAACTGGCTAAGATGTATGTAGCAGAGATCATGAGGTTGCATGGAGTACCACTATCTATCATCTCAGATAGAAACCCGAGATTCACATCAAGATTTTAGAAGGCATTGCATCAAGTATTGGGGACGAAGTTAGATTTCAGTATAGCGTTTCATCCACAATCTGATGGACAGTTAGAGAGGGTAATTCAAATCCTAGAGGATATGTTGAGGGGCTGTGTCTTAGACTTCAGAGGGAGTTGGGAAGAATTTCTACTATTAGCGAAATTCGCGTATAAAAATAGCTACCAATCGAGTATTCAGATGGCACCGTATGAAGTGTTATATGGTCGAAAGTGTCGTACTCCTACGTGTTGGACAGAATTGGGCGAGCGTCAGTTGTTGGGTCCATTATTGGTTTTGAAAATGGAATATAAGGTTAAATTAATTCAGGCTCGGTTAAAGGAAGCGTCGGACAGGCAAAAATCCTATGCTGATCTAAAGCGTAAGGATATAGAATTTGAGGTAGGTGACCAGGTGTTCTTAAAGGTTTCACCGTGGAAGAAAATGCTAAGGTTTGGACAGAATGGTAAGCTAAGCCCCAGGTTCATTAGGCCTTACCGTGGGTTGAAACGTGTGGGATCAGTAGCTTATCAACTCGAGTTACCTACAGAATTAAGTCAGACTCATGATGTGTTTCACGTTTTGATGCTAAGACGCTACCGTTCGGATCCATCTCACGTGGTGCCAGTGGAAGAAATCGAAGTAAGGCCTGATCTATCCTTTGAAGAGGAACCAGTGTCGATTTTGGATCGTGATGTCAAAGCATTATGAAGGAAGACAGTTCCGTTAGTATAGGTTTTGTGGCGTAATCACGGTTCTGAGGAAGCTATGTGGGAACCAGGAGAAGCGATGCGACAATAATACCCTCATCTCTTTTGACCAGGTAATTTTGAGGCCAAAATTTTTTGTATGGGGTAAAATGTAACATCCTAAATTGGGGGCTATGCATTTGATTTATTTTTTTGTGTATGCTTTGTTTAATGTGCTAGTTTAGGGTGCATGGGAGTCTAGGAAGGGCTCCGGGATAAGCCGAAGTCGTGGCCAAAATTCTCTTTTTAGGCACTTTAGTGGAAGAGCTAGTTGGAATAGGACCTAAAGGGTATTGTTTGTGTTTGGTTGACACAACCAAGGTGTTGGTAAAGTGGCAAGGTGACACCACAGAAGGGTTGAAAGGTGACGGCACAAGGGAGCAGAGAGGGAGCAGGTTCAAGTCACAAGAAGTTTATTTTGGGGATTATTTTTGGCGTCAAGGAGAACAGAAGCAGAATTCGACTAGGACACTTCAGGATGGGAGAGTGGACTGAGTCAAATATTTTGAACGAGTGGCTGAGAGGAAAAAGTGGAGTTTGAAGCAATCAAAATAATTCAAATGAGTGTTCAGGAGTGAATTGAGGAGAAAAGAAAGGGAAAGGCATGTGACCATGGTGTTGGCCGAATTTCAAACACTGGGTGTAGAGGGGGAATCGATTTTGGCTTGTTTAGGATGTGCCAAATTTCAACATTGGTGATAGGCATTGCTTTTCTTAAAAGTGCATTTTCGGTTTTGGGAGTGGTAGGTGCCAAATTTTGCCTTCTTCTTAGTTGCCAAATCATTTAGCTTCATTCTTTTTTTTTCTTTTTCACTTCTTTTCTCATCTATCAACTAGGGTGTTCTCCACTTTTCTTCTTATTACTTTCTTTGCTAGCCAAATTCCTTTCCCCTTCCTTGCGTTTTCTTAAAGCACCATAACCACATCCAAGGTAACTTCTATACTCTTTCTTGCCAAGCCAAAATCTATTTATCATCTTTTCTCTCATCTTTATTTGTTCTATCTCAAAGCCGAAACCCCTAAACTCCCACACTCATCTCCATTTTCTGCTAAAGCCGAATATTCCTTGTCTATTATTCTCTTCTCTAAATCTTCTCTATAGGCCGAATCTCCCTAGCCATTATTTCCTACATTCTTTCTCTTTTGATTCTTCTAAAAGCCGAAACTCTGAAGCCTCCATTGAGGTTCTTTTATCTTTATTTTCGGTTCTTTCAACTTGTTCTCTTTTACCATTAGTCATTCCCGAATCTCCTCTACTATTGTGCCAGTGCCGAATCCTCTTAGGTGCTATTGAATCCTCAATGTTCAGGTAAGAGGCGATTTCTTCTATTTCTTTATCTCCCCTTTCGATTTTTGAAAGCCAAAGCTGAATGGCTAATTGGCTTGGTGGAGGCCATCGTTTGGACTTATGGTTTTTTTTATTTTATCTTCTTGTTTTCTTTGGGGGCGCCTATTCCAGGAATCTAAGCTAATCAAATCATTTGAATCTCAAGCCGGAAGTCGTTAATCTCTGAACCCTATCTCCCTTTTGGGATTTCAAGGTAAGGGGTTTTCTCTTTAGATATTTGTTTAGGTGCTATTATCGTTATTCGTCGTTATCACTGTGTTGATCCCTTATAGTACCTTCTGACAAGATCTTTTGATGGAATCCAATACCAATCAGGCAAAGGAGGGGGTTAGACCCGTAAACCCAGCCCCTAAGTTTAAGAAACGTACGATGTCAGTAGTCCGAGATTGGCCATCGGGTTATGGACCAGCTTCAGAACAGAGTCGTAGGTAGATTGTAGTCATTTCTGCTATCGATAGTGTTGACGTAGAGAGTATTAATTTACGTGTTACCAGGTGTGTAAACCCTCACACACTTTATTTTAACTGTAATATTGATTGTATGGGCTGAAATGTCAGAAAAGGCTGTGTATACAGTCGAAATACCCTTATGGGTAAGGCAAGGAGTGCCGGGTACGTATCTGTAATAACTTATTACAAGTTTGGATGTATGTGATAATCTATTTCCTAGATAATAGCATGTTGCATTCATTATGACATATATGTTGTGCATGGGATATAGATATGATGATAAAGGGGAAGTGTTGATTATAAGGTCACTCAGTGATCGGTGGCTCTGCCACATTTGATTATAATGTCACTTAGTGATCGGTGGCTCTGCCACATTTGATTATAAGGTCACATGGTGATCGGTGGCTCTGCCACATTTGATTTTAAGGTCTCAAAGTGATCGGCATTATAACTGACAGCATGACTATCAAGACGGCGTGTAGCGGATGGATGGTTGATTGTAGAAATCCTCACGGTGTGATGGCTGGTACGGGATGGCGTGTAGAGGATGGAAAATACTAGGTTGGGCCAGGCTTGATGCATTCATGTAGTTGTATGATATCTTGTATGTGTTTGTATATGAGATTGTGGGTCGGGGGCCGTTTTGTGTGTTTTGATGGTTTTACACACTGAGTCTCTGTGACTCACCCTTTTTCTAACTTTTTAGGTAATCAGTAGATTGTGGATTTGGGAGCTGAGGCGGACTCATGGAGGCCATAAAGTCTTTTCTTTTTGTAAACTTTTTACTGCTTTAATTTAATTTTAAATTTGGATTTTTGATGTAATAAGGCCTTTCTGAATTAATATTTGGTTTTTATTTTATATTTATACCCGACGTAATGACTACTTAGTCACGAATTTAAAGATGAGGTTTTAGAAATATGAGTTCACAAAATCAACATTTTTTTTTAAATTTCACTTAGTATAACAAATAATTTTTTATTTAAAATTTGGAATTTCTCCTAAACTAAAAATATAAACCTTAGTTTTTTTTAAGCCATCGCCTTAACCGGAAAGTTTTCAAAATTATGGTTTTTTCCCAAAGACAAAGAAAAATCGTTTTAACTCAACCCTGTAACATACCGAATTCGATCGTAATGTTTAGGCTAGGTTTGGGGTGTTTCAAATTGCCTATCAAAGACTTCACATTATAAAGACATTAACAAATTAACACTTACACATTAATTAGCCACTTTTTCTTTTTACGCAATTTAGCCATTTTCTCAAATTAAGCACACAAACAGACAAATTAATTCATGGTACTTTAACACATGCTTAATCACATATCATAGGCACGAAAAATAATATTAAAATATTTTTTTCACTCTGATTTGTGGTCCCAAAACCACTATTCTGACTAGGGTCTAAACCAGACTGTTTCAATTCTCCCCCTTAGGGATTTTCGTCCCCGAAAATCTTACCGCTAAATAGATTTGGATGTTGTTGTTTCATTACATCTTTGGGATCCCACATAACCTCTTCCACTCCGTGTCAATGCCATAGTACTTTTACTAACAAAATTTCCTTATTTCGCAATTCTTTCACTTCACGAGCTAAAATACGGATCGGTTCTTCCTCATAAGTCATATCGGATCAGATTTCGATCTCAAACGGAGTTATCACATGTGATGGATCGGATCGATATCGTCTAAGCATTGACACATGAAACACATTATGAATCTTTTCTAGCTTAGGTGGCAACAACAATCCATACGGAACTAGCCCAATTCGTTCGATAATTTCATATGGCCTGATGAACCTCAGACTCAATTTGCCTTTACGTCCAAATCTGAGTACTTTTTTCCACGGAGATACTTTTAAAGATACATTTAAAAATACTTTTAAAAATACTTTATCACAGATTTTGAATTCAATATCCTTTCTTTTCAAGTCTGCATAGGACTTCTGACGATCAGACGCTGCTTTCAAACTATTATGGATTACTTTGACTTTCTGTTCAGTGCTTTTTATCAAATTGACCCCATGTATCTTACTTTCACTGAGCTCAATCCAATACAGAGGTGTTTTACATTTGCGTCCATACAAAGCTTCGTAAGGTGCCATTTTAATGCTCGACTAAAAACTATTATTGTATGCAAATTCAATTAATGGATGATATTGTTCCCACGTACCATCAAACTCAAAAATGCAACATCTTAACATATCCTCGAGTATCTGAATGATTCGCTCGGATTGACCATCCGTTTGCGTGTGAAAAGTCGTACTAAAATGCAATTTAGTTCCTAGGGCTTCTTGCAATTTCTTCTAGAACCGTGAAGTAAACCTCAGATCTCTGTCAGACACAATAGACAATGACACTCCGTTCAATCTCACAATATCAAAAATATAAAGCTCAGCTAACTTATCAAGTGAGTAATCGGATTGTACCAGAATAAAATGGGATGATTTCGTCAATCTGTCGACTACAACCCAAATTGCATCTTTCTTTCTCGGAGTCAACAGCAATCCAGAAACAAAGTCCATCGTCACTCTATCCATTTCCACTCGGGAATCAAAATCGGTTGTAACAAACCAGATGGAACTTAATGTTTGGCTTTTACTTGTTGACAGACTAAACATTTCGAAACAAAGTCAGATATCTCTCGTTTCATACTAAACCACCAATAGTGTTGCCTCAAATCATAGTACATCTTTGTACTATCCGGATGAACAGATAAGCGACTATTATGGGCTTCATTCAAAATTAACTGTAATAACTCTGATTTCTCGGAACACAGATTTGGTCTTGAAATCTCAAGCACTCATTATCATAAACTCTAAATTTAGAATCAAAATTCGAATCACATTGAGCTCGCTTTGCTAACAAGTCATTGTCAACTTTCTGAGCATCACAAATTTGTTGTAAAAACAATGGTTTCGCTTTCAATTCAACTAAAACTGAACTATCATCAGATAAATCCAAATGAGCATTCATAGCACACAATGCAAACAGTGATTTCCGGCCCAATGCTTCAGCAACAACATTTTCCTTACCTGAATGATAATCTATCACAAGTTTGTAATCTTTCAACAGCTCTAACCATCTTCTCTGTCGCAGATTCAAATCTTTCTGAGTCATTAGGTAGTTCAAACTTTTATAATCTGAAAACACGTGGCACTTCTCACCGAAAAGATAATGACGCCAAATCTTTAATGCAAAAACAATTACAGCTAGTTCAAGATTGTGTTAGATAATTTTTTCCATATGGCTTTAATTGTCTCGAGGCATAAGCTACAACTTTGCCTTCCTGCATCAAAACACATCCCAGACCATTCAATGAAGCATCACTGTAAATCACGAATTCCTTACCCGATTCTTGTTGTATTAAAACTGGTGCTTCAGTCAACAAAGTTTTCAATAGATCAAAGCTTTTCTGACATTTATCAGACTATTCAAACTTCACATCTTTCTAAAGTAATCTTGTCAATAGAGTAGCAATCGTCGAAAAGCCTTTTACAAACCTTCGATAATAATCAGCAAGTCCCAAAAAACTACGGACTTCAAACACATTCTTCAGAGATTTCCATTCCAGAATAGTAGAAATCTTACTCGGATCAACTCGTATTCTAGAGGCTGATACAATATTTTCCAGAAAACCAACTTCTCACAATCAGGATTCACATTTACTGAACTTTGCATACAATTGCTTATCTCGCAGAGTTTGCAACATAATTCTCAGATGTTCAGCATGTTCAGTTTCATCTCGCGAATAAATCAAAATGTCATCAATGAATACAGCAACAAATCGATCTAGGTACGGTCTGAAAATTCTATTCTTCAGATCCATAAAAACAGTAGGAGCATTTGTTAGTCCGAAAGGCATAACTAAAAATTCATACTACTCGTACCTCATTCTGAAAGTAGGTTTCGAAATAACTGAATCTTTTACCTGCAACTGATAGTATCTCGATCTTAGATCTATCTTTGAAAACACAGTGGCTCCTTTAAGTTGATCAAATAAATCATCAATTTTGGGCAGAGGATATTTGTTCTTTATAGTCACCTTGTTCAACTAATGATAATCAATGCACATTCTCATCGTGCCATCTTTATTTTTCACAAACAAAACAGGAGCACCCCAAGGTGAGAAACTCGGTCTTGTAAACCCTCTATCAGCCAACTCTTGCAACTGTGTCTTTAACTCTTTCAATTCTGCTGGTGTCATTCTATATGGAGCTATCAAAATAGGAGTTGTTCCCGGTAACAATTCAATACCAAATTCAACTTTACATATCGGAGGTAATCCAGACAATTCTTCAAGAAATACATCAGGGAATTCACAGACAAATGGCACTGATTCAACTTTCTTTTCTGACACTTTTGAGTCAATTACACAAGCAAAATAAACTTCATATCCCTTTCTCACATAATTCTGAGCTTTTAACACAGATATCACAGCTGGTAACCCTTTCAATTCATTAGACTCAACCTGAACTATTTCATCATTCTAACTTCTCAAATCAATGATCTTTCTTTTGCAATTCACAACAACATCATGTAATGTCAACCAGTCCATACCCAAATTTATATCAAACTCATCAAAAGGTAATAACATCAGATTAGCCGAAAAACAAATATCTTGAAACATCAACGGATAGTTCTTGCATACTTTATCAACCAGAACAATTTTACCTAACGGGTTCAATACTCTAATAAAAATTCAGTAGACTCTACAGGCAAAGTCTTAGTGGATACTAAGCTTATGCATATATACGAATAAGTAAAACCTATGTCTATCAATGTAATCAGAGAAATATCATAAAGAGTAAATGTACCCGTTATAATATCCAGAGATGAAGCTTCCTCGCGAGCTCGAATGGCATATGCTCTGGCAGGCGCTCTAGTTTCAGATCTCGGAACTGAGTCTTTTATAGCTCTCTGACTACCACCAACATTTCTTTTGTCTTTCCCGAGTGGCTCAGCTTTGCACGCTCGATCAACAAGCACAACAAACTCTTTAATTTCCAGAATCCCAACAAGCAATTGAATATCTTCATTTAAGTCATCTTCAAATCTTTTTCACATTATTGCTTTGGTTGATACACATTCTCGACAATACTGACTTAATCTCATGAACTCTCTTCCACATTCAGTGACGAACATGCGACCCTACTTCAATTCCAGAAACTCTTTCCGTTTTTTATTAATAAGTCTCTAACTGATGTATTTCTTCCAGAACTCAGTCTGAAAGAAATCCCATGTGACCCATTCTTTAGGAACAACGAAAATCAAGGTATTGCACCATCGATAGGCTGCAGCTCGGCATCAAAATGCTCAAAATAGTGGTACAATGCCGACGTCCCAGACGTGGTCTTACATGTAACAAGATATCGATGCCATTGTCCCAGATAGGGCCTGACATGAATCAATACGATGCCAATGTCCCAGACATGGTCTTACACGCAAATCTCAAATTGATGCCAACGTCCCAGACGTGGTCTTACATGATGTCTCATATCGATGCCAACATCCCAGACGTGGTCTTACACGATATCACATAACGAACACCTATGTCATGACATATGTAATCCTATTTATACCTAGGTTCGTATGAGACTTCTCGAACACTGATTCATTGTTGATACATCCTCAGATTTCATGTTTCTTATCATTTCATACACATTCACCATCATAAATTTTCATATCAACATACATATATCAATGTAAATACATTTATTTGTATATTGACTTACCTCGGATTCGGATAAACGTACGGACTCAACTATTTGATCACTTTTGACTTCCGCAATCTAAATTCGTTTTCTTCGGTTATTAATCTATACATATTCAAATTTAATCCATTTATTCACAAAATCATTCATTTCAATCCAAAAACACATATTTAGGCAATTTACAAATTCACCCTCACATTTTCACATTTTGACATTTTAGTCTCTATTTTACCAAATCGCAAAATAGACCAAATTCAATACAACCCATCCTTAGCCGAATTCTCATGTAGTCCATACAAGTCCATACATTTCATTTATTTCACAATTTAGTCCCTCAAAATATTATTTTCCCAATTTAGTCCAAATTACTCAAATTCAACAAAAATCCAAAGACAAACTATGTTAATATAACACATATATTTCATATTTCATCAACAATCATCACAAAACTCATGAATTCATCAATGGAAAATTTCAAAATCTTCATCAATTAACAAAATTAAGACATGGGTTTGAGAAAGCACTAAGCAAAGATTACAAAAACATAGAAATTATCAAAAATCGGTTAAAAACACATACCCAATTTATGCTTAGACCATGGCCGAATGTTCAAATCCTCAAACCTTGTTTTTCTTTCTTAGTTTTGGTGAAGAACACAATAGATGAGTATTAATTCAAGCTTTTATTTTATTATACATTAACTTAATAAATAAATTCCCTTTTTAACCTTTAATACAAAATATATAAAACATATAATATAAGGTCATTCTTGACCATTGCCATCCACTTACTTTATTAATGGGCTAATTTCCTATTAAGGACTTCACATTAAAAAGACATTAACCAATTAACACTTACACATTAATTAGCCATTTTTTGCATTTTACGCAATTTAGCCCTTTTCTCAAATTAAGCACACAAACAGACAAATTAATTCACGAAACTTTAACACATGCTTAATCACATATCATAGGCATGAAAAATAATATTAAAATATTTTTTGACTCGAATTTGTGGTCTCGAAACCACTATTTCGACTAGGGTCTAAACCAGACTATTTTAGTAGGAAAACTCCTGTAGGCTCGAAATGAAAAATAAATTCCACACAGGCTAGGAACATGGACGTGTGTGACCACACGACCTGCCCACATGGGCGTGTGGCCCCTGTTTAGGAAAAAAATTTCTAAGTGTGTAAAAGTTTTCGATGTATTATCGAACCCTTTCGTATGTATGTTTAGGGCCTCGTAAGCCCATAATAAGGATGCTATGAATATGAGTGAAAAGTTTTAAGTTTGAAAAGAAATTTTATAGCTTGATAATGTATGTTCAAGCAAGTTAAGTCCGGTAATGCCTCGTATCCTGTCCCAGCGTTAGACACGGGTAAGGGGTGTTACAATAATGTCCCTTTTATTGAGCCCTCGAGGCCCAAATCATGTGTAAGAAACAAATTGGGACTCAACCAGAAACTCAAAAATTTTTTTGTGAAATTTCAAAATTTTTCCTAAGTATAAGGCTCACACGCTCGTGTGGTTCAAGGACATGCCCGTGTGACCCTAAACACGCCTGTGCTTCAAGCCGTGTTTGACCCCGTGTAACCCTCTGACTTAGGCCACACAGGCGTGTGCCTCACATGTGTGAGACACATGCCTATGTCTCTGCCCGTGTGTAATTTACTGAGCATTCTATTTTAAATTTTTAAGATACAAGAGACACAGCCTAACCATATGCCCGTGTATAAGCTGTGTGGACTCAAAATGAGCCTTATACATCAAGTTTACCAACCCTAAAAATCTTGAACCTCAAGTAACACAAAAGCCAATCATTCAACCAATCCAAAATATATTCAAATACACCTAAAACATGCTAAAACTATCAATCTATTGGCCTATCTAATGTATATTCATAAATATTTCACATATACTATTCAAACCAATTCAATTAACTTCATTCTCACCAAATCTAATTTCATACCAAAACATAGTATTTTATAATCTCAACAAAACATGTAAGCCTATATATATATGTAAGTAGCCAATAACATTTTATATAATTTTTTTTACATTCACTATTCAATTAACAAACATAAGCATTCCTGGGTACATGCCATTACCAAAAAGAAATTTACTTTACCACTTTGAGTTTGGGATCGGCTTTAGATGCTGATTCAACGTTCTAACTTTAACCTAACCTGCGCATGGAAACAAACCGTATGCTGAGTATAAACTCAATGGTATTTCTATAATCCAAATATTTTAAAACAAAATAACTAAACATGCACATTTAATTCATACAATTTCCAAATCCATTCAACTAATCAATTCATATATAATCATTATCACACATTCAATTCTCATCAATAACTACTTCAAGCTTTTCTCAACTTTGATTCTCACATTCATTTTTCAATGTCAATTCCCATTTCATGAATTACATGATTCATACTTCTCATTTGTACAATTCAATTTATTATCCATTTCACTTCACATACAATGTCATTCAATATCAAACTTATTGTCAATCATTCATTTACCCCTATTAGCACGACTCATGCTTTGGCGGATACACGGATCCAACCAAAACACACCAGAATGGTACCCAGTGCCTCATCGGATAATTCGAAGTAATAAGTTCACACCCAGTGTCTCATCGGCCTTGCAGAAGGAAATTGGTACCCAATACCTCATCGAATTTATCTAAAGTAATAGTTTGACACCCAGCGTCTCATTGACTTGAAGTCGAAGTATCCCTAAACACTTCCAATCCTATGGCATGCCAACTATATCCGACTCAGCCCGATACAGTTAATAGGGTTTTCAAAATCACTTTCAATGACACAATTTTTCAATATTCAAATACCATATCAATCACAAATTCACATATATTAAATTTAATATCAACAATTCAATTCAATTCAATACCACAATACCAATACTCACCTTAATTTTACTTACCATGCATATTAAATAATAAATACAACAAATAATTATTAGTTTCAGATTATAGAAATACAAACCATAATTCCCGAGCTACTCCTTGTTAACTTTGTCTTTTCCTTTCTTAGCCAAGGTCTCCAGCTCAACGTTAGCTACGGAATTAAAACAATTAAAAATCATCAATACAACACATTTAACATTGAATATTTCAATTTATACTCAACTTTTGCCTAAATTCCAATTTAATCCCTAACCAAAACTAACTTTATTTTCTTCACAATTTATTCTATATTTTCATTCAATTAACACTTAAAATTAAATTTAACTCTCCAATTTCACCATAAATCTCTAATTTCAAAATTCTCTCAATTTAGTCCCTATTACTTAAAACTTATGATTTATTTTACAATTAAATCCCTTTTCACTTCTAACTTGAAATTCTATCAATTTAACCCCTAATACTTTAATTTATTCAACATGAAAACATCTAAAAATCTACTAACTTTCAAATTTTCAACTTAAATTAAGTAGTATTTTTTCTAGGATTCCAAAACATAAAAATTATAAGAAAAGGGATTAAATTGACTTACCAATCATGCTTTTAAACCCTAATTTTTCTTTTCTTTTATTTTTCTTTATTCTTTCCCCCTCTGCTTTCATTTTCACATTTCTTTTTCTTTTCATTTGTTTTATTTATTTTATATTTATTATATTAATATTATATTATATTAACATAATAATTATTATTTCTTAAATAATAAGTAAATACATATATGTATTACGAATGTATATATGTATTTATTACACATGTACATTATTATTACCACACAATTGTCACAATTTGGTTTATTTATTTATTTAGTCCTTCAACTTTTCATTAATCGATAATTAAGCTTTCACACTTTATTCAATTTAATCCTTATACCTAATTAACCTTAATTCAAGCTAATTCTCCTAACTAAAACCTAATTAACCACACAACTAACTTTGTAAATACTTTTAATAAATATTTATGAATTAGTTTTATGAAAACGGGGACCCAAAAATACACTTTTATACAACCGTAAATTTTGGGTCATTACATAGGGAGAAGAATGTAAGAATTGCCTTATTGCCTTTGGTGTCGCGACACAGCCAAAGGATGTCACGACACACCCCTAAAGCCATCCCTGAACTACATATACTTCCCTCGATGTTGCAACACAAGCACTAGGGTGTCATGATACCGACTCTGTATAGGAGATAATTACGAGCCAGGGGCATTTTGGTCTGTACATGTAACACCTCGAATTTGGGCCTAGAAGAATTGGGCCTATTGGGCTTTAGGTCTCATAACATTTTTAACTGAGCAAGAAAATGACAATTGGCATGTGGGCTTTGAGGGTTAATGAATTTGAAGTGTCTAGGGGTATTGGAGATGTCCTAGGATCAAGTAAAGGTATAGGAAAAATTTTGGTTTTAGCCCCAAGGGAACTATGGCTTCAGTTAGTAGGCCTTTTAAATAAATGAAGAAGAGAAATAGGACACAAGTGGGTCTGTGGTCTAGTGGCAATGTGGAGTCACTTGGAGAGCAACAAGGTGGCGTGAAGAGGTCCAAGGTTCTAGTAGTGGTAAGGTGTTTTTGAAGTGTTTATTTTGCATAGTGGAAGGCCAAAGTTGTGTGGAATTTGGACTCTTTTGTTGAAGTGTTTGAATTGGTCTTGTAAGCTGATAAAGAGGGAATTTTGGATGAGATAAGGGAGATATCATGGAGAAAAATTAAGAGATGAAAGGTGGGAAGAGTTGGTGCCGAATTGGACTGTGGGGGAAGTTAGGTTTTGGCTATTGGCTATAAAAGGAGGTGCCGAATTCCTTTGAGAGGTTTCTTGGGTTCCATTACATTTCTTTTTCTCCCCCTTAGCCTAATTTTTCCATTTGTCAAAATTCTGGTTTTCTCTCTATTTGAATTCTTCTCTTGAGAGTTGCCTAAACACCCTTTTCTCTCTAAGTGCTCGGAAGCTGAATCTTCTATACCCTTTTCTCAAATTCCCTTTCCTGTTAGCCTTTGGTTCTAGCCGATCACTTCTTCTCTTCTTCTCCCTATTGGTGTCGAATAGTCCCTGTCACCATACTAATCCCAAAAGCTGAATTTAGGCCGTAGGATCGAAAGTGGATTTGGATAAGGTTCAAAGATCGAAAGCGTGGTAAGGATCGTTAGCAAAGTGGTAAATGTTCTCGACTCAGTTATGGTTTAGCGAATGGCTGAATGTAAGTATGGCCCATAGGGGTGGCTTATGTGGAATATGAGTCACTTGTTTTGACGATATATGTTTGAGTGCTGATCTAAGGGATACTCATGATTAGTAGCAAAGGAAAGGCTATTAGAACCCGGTGGCACACGGTAAGGTTACGATAAGGCTTCGGCTTTTGGTAAATGTGTTGATTTAGTGATTGATTAAAGGTTGGTTGGTTGTAGGTTCAAGACCAAGGATAGAATAGCACGTTGCAATAACCAAGTGTGTACAAACACTACACACACATGACATCAGCAATGCCGAAAAGTTGAAAAGTCAAAAGTGGCTAAATGGGCCCGATGGGCCCTGAGGTTAAGTTTGATGAAATTGATCGATTTGGGTATATGGATTGAGTTCGACATGCATGTTACATAATCTAGAATTGTTTTAGGCCTAATGGGCCATATGAATGAGATCAGGGCCTAATGGGCCATAAGAATGTGATTTGGGCATAAGGGGCGTTATAAACGTAAAATGGGCTTGATGGGCTTTATGGGGACGTAGACATGTATGCTAGGGTTTAATGGACTTTAGGCCTAGTTCTAAACAACTTTTAAACCGCATAAGACTTAATCCAATAATTAAACATGTCTGTGGACAAGTCACTGGGTTAGAGTGTGGTAACGGACATATGCATGTCTAGGATTGGATCTAGGGAGAGCTTGAACTTAAGCGGTCCTAGTGGCCCACCTTCTCTTCTCTGGAATCCTACCTGGTGCATTGTGTCTGTTCGCTTTAGCCGCAAGGACTTGTTTATGGGCCAAAGTCTATAACTAAAACCTAAGAGGGACTAAATACCCTGATTTGAAAAATTATTGAAATATCCTTAGATTTGTAAAATTACTAAAATACCCCTATTCTATAAAATTACCAAAATACCCTTTGTATGAGCCCAAATTTTCCCGGGCCCGATTGAATAAACCAAAACAAAAACAAACAGAAATAAAATAAACCAAAATTAAAGTCGATGTCCATTACAAATTTAAAACCCAAATCAGCCTACCCAATTGCACTAAACCCAATTCTGAAACTGGCCCGAATGGCCCAAACAACTTCGGCAGACAAAAACCCTAGGAGAGCTTCCAGAATGTTCCAGCGTCGCAGTAGCCTTCCCCGCGCGTGCCTTTGCACGCCCCACGTGCCTCCGTATGCCACATCTGCGCCTTACGTACCTTCAAACAGGGCCACCAAATAGTAGAGAAACAGTAAAAAAATATAGAAAAAAATAAATTTTGTATTTCGATGGCTATAAAAAAAAAGCCATCAATGTCTTGTAATTTTTTTATGCATACAGAGAGTACAGAGAAATAGAAACCAGAAACAAAAATTCAAAGGTTTTTTGATCTCAATTTCTTTCTATTTTCAAATCCAATTCTGTTAGCTTTCGTTTCTTTTCTTTCTTTCTTTGCATGTGAGAATAAAAAGAGGAGCATGAGAGTACCTATTTTGGGTAGCGTCTTCGGAGCTTTGTCTCCTTCGTCGAGATCATGCCCAAGGGGGAAATCAAAGCCTCCTTTGGTATTGAGTTCGGGGCTTCGACAGAGAGGGAACAAAATGGGGGCTAGGGTTTTGATTTCAAAAGGAGGGGGTGCCAATTTTCGGATTATTTTTTAGGTTTTATTAGCCTATTAAAACCGTGCGAAACAGCATTCTTTGAAGCCTAATTAAGTGGCCCCAAAATGACGCCGAAAAAGGCTATCCCAACCCGATCCGATCTAGTGCCCTCAAGATCTGCGCATTTTTGTGGTGAAGGGATATTTGCGCAATCAGTCCCTGTAACACCCCAAACCCGGTCTATGCGTCAAGACGAGATTTGGTTTGTCATACAGATTGAACATTCTTTATTTCTATCTAATGATTTATGTGAAACGGTATTTCAAAACCCTTTTAAAATAAAAAAATAGAGTTTAATAAAAACCAAGAGAATAATTTAAGTTCGATGAATTTGAGAAACATTAGTTGAAAAATCTTATCATTTGACATTTAATTAACAAAACCTTAAAGTAATTTTATAAGAGTTCAAAGGGTTTGAAAATAAGAATAGTTAAAGAAGCTCGTATGTTGAAAACCCAGAGTATTTTAAGAAAACATTATAGGATAAACATAAGCCCATATTAATAGTCCAAAACATAGTTTAAATCCATCTACACATTAAATCCATAAACCATTAATAGAGGCCTTATTACATCAAACCCAAAATAGTAAATTATAAAAAAATCTTTATTAAAAGTTCAAAGTTTAATTAACCCATATTTGCGGTATGGCCTCCACGAAGTCATCCTCGGCCCAAGTCCACATCAATTTCCTTTACCCGAGAGGAAAAATTTGAGGTGTGAGTTACTCGAACTCGATGTATAACTTACTTACTCATCCTTTGGGCGGATCATCAAGTCATAAATATTGGGCTTGAGCCCATAAATGATTTAGTAATAAAAATAATGAGATACATGCAAAATGAAATTTCCCACCCAAACCTAATTTCCATCCGCTACACACCACCGTACCAACCATCACACTGTGGGGATCAAGTCAACCCACCCGCCAACACACCAATCGTAGGCATTTAGCCATTTTATATTTGTGGCGGTTACATTTGAACTAGATTGTGACAAAGTCACCGAACTAGAGGCATTGAGCCATTAAAATATTTGTGGCGAGCCACCAAACTAGAGGCAATCAGCCATTTAAAATATTTGTGGCAGAGCCACCGAACTAGATTTTGGCAACAGGCCTTTCTTCTCTTCATCATTTATCCCAACCCATGCAACATGTATGCATAATAGTCTATATACATATGAAAATTTGCAAAAATTCCCAATTTACATGTGATTCAAAATTTCAGGTTTTTATTAAGGCCCATAATACAAAATATCATTTAGCCCATTTAAATATCTTGCAACTTTGGCCCATTTAACGATCTAGCAGGGATTTCGGCCTATTTAACGATCTAGCAGGGATTTCGTCCCATTTAACGATCTAGCAGGGATTTTGGCCCATTTAACGATCTAGCAGGAATTTCGGCCCATTTTACTATCTAGCATACTTTTTGGCCCATTTTACGATCTAGCATACTTTTTTGCCCATTTTACGATCTAGCAGGGATTTCGCCCATTTTACTATCTAGCATACTTTTTGGCCCATTTTACGATCTAGCATACTTTTTGGCCCATTTTACGATCTAGCAGGGATTTTGGCCCATTTTACACATGAGACATAAAATTTACATTTTACCAATTAACTCATCGAGGGCGTTTTCGTAATTTTCACTATTTTAACCATTTTCATGTAATTTCACCAAAAATATCAATTATTTCATAATGTACCAATTTTTTTGTTTTTACGATTTTGGTCAATACTACGGTATGACATCTAACCCGAGATAAGTGTGAAGTTACACACCTTGATATCGTGAGTACTAAACCTTCGAGCTCGTCAACACCTAAACGTAACACGAACCATTAGAACACTTTCATTTATTAAAAATATACTACTGGTAAACGATCTAAATCTTTACCCTTTTGATTTTGAACCACTTCTATTTTTGGTTTCTCCTCGATTGCTGATTTGTTGCCCGATGAGAATCCACGAATGTACAAAGGCTCGGGAGTACGAATAACCTCAAACAATTGATTCTCCTCGGTTGAAGGTCTGCAACCTGGTGGAAAATCCTGAATTCCTGAAACAGCCCTTCGTTTATAATTAGGGGGATTAACGGAACCGCCCCTCTTTCGAAGACTATGGACTACCCTTTTCTGCCCTATCTTGAATGTCTCTAAAGACGTAAGATCATTAGTCCGACTATAAATATCGAAATATGGCTAACGATTTGTAAGATTTGAGATTTGGCTTACCACGATTATCTTCATTCCTCGAAGAAACGATCGAGCGATTATGTCCCTAAAATGAAATAGATTAATATCTAACTATACTAATATAATGAATAAAATAAGAATCCTTAAATAAAATCTCCTTACCTTAATTCTTGAGATCGATTCCAACGATCCACAATACTTAAGAATACTTTGAGTTTCTGCCTCTGCTAGATTTCTATGATAGAGAAAAGGTTGGAATTAGATATGGTATGACAATGATCCAAATCCAAAAGATCATCTCACACCACAATAGATTCGGCACAGAAGAATAACAAATTCCAGAATACTATGCTAACCACTTACCAATCGATTAAGTTTATGCGTAGGGAAAAGATACGATTATGAAGGAAAAATTGAAGGAGATAATACTTATCAACATTCGACCATGGTGAAATAAAAGGAAAAGTTTGTTTGAGAATTTTTGTAAAGAGAAAGAGATGAAGAAGGGTAAAAGAAAATATGGTGTTTATGTTTTGATTCTTTTCAAGAACGAAAGATGAACAAAGAATTGAAATTGGAGACTTGTGTGCATTGGCAAGGGTGAAAAGAAAAGAAAATGACCTTCAAAACTTTAATGATTTGGCACTAGGAGAAAAGTTTTTAGAGAATAGGTAAAATAAGACCTAAATGGTCAAAACTCAAATGGCCAAAAGAAATGAGAACAAAAATATTGTTTACCTTTTGTCCAATAAGCATTCGGCTAAGGGGAGAGAATTTGAGAGAAACAAGCTTTGAGAGGAAAAAAAAATATCAAATGACCAAAAGAGGAAGATGTGCACAACTAGCCCCTAATTCATCTAAATGCCTTCAAAATTTCGGCCAACCCCTTGCCCAAAAACCGTCCAAGTACTTGGCTATCAAGGATCAACTTTTGCCAACCATTCTTTCCATAGCACACTCCCCAATTTAAGCCATTTGTTCCCCTTACTTGCCTTATCCTATT
The DNA here is from genome assembly GCA_025506655.1 of Gossypium rotundifolium. NCBI lineage: Eukaryota > Viridiplantae > Streptophyta > Magnoliopsida > Malvales > Malvaceae > Gossypium > Gossypium rotundifolium. The sequence goes on along the minus strand of CP106729.1, from coordinate 93,848,693 downwards.
GATTCCTTTCCCCAACTTAAATATTTCCTTAATCCTTTAGCCATCATACCAAAAATAAAGAAGTCAAACTTGCCATGTTTGCTTCTTGGCCGACACTTGATAGGTGAAAGCAAAAAAATAAAAATTTTCAAGTTGCATACTAGGAGATTCGAACCTCTTCCCTCATGTCCAACTCATGACGCCATCACCACTATGCCATTAACTCATCTTATGCCTTCTTTTAGTACTTAATTAACTTAAGTCTCAAGGTCACCTAATTTCTTTACTCTAAAGTACACTTAACTAATATTTTTATTCTAACTCCAAGTAAACCCGAACTAACATTTAGCAACATAATGATTTTTTTTTAATTTAGGATGTTACAGTCCCTCTTTTTCGCATCGTTATTTGATTAGATCCTAGGTACATTTTCTTTGTTTTTTTAATTAGTCTCTGCAATTCATGTGTACTTTCAATTTAGTCTAACTTAAACGCTGTGTTTTGGGCTTTGGAATTATTTGCTGGTTTAGTCCTTAATTATTTGCGCGCATTTTAGTTGGATCCTTGCATATGTTTAAATGATTTTATTTATTATAAAGTATTCTTTTAATTTTTTTTGTTTCAATTAAGTACCTTTTTTTTTGTTTTCGTACATAATCTTTGCATTTTATCAAACTTAATTCATTTATTTATTTAATTGTAAACTATTTTATTATATAACATTAAAAATATTTATATACTATCATTTTAAATTATTTTTATATATTTTAACTTGTTTTAATGTAATGTCTAATAAAGTTTGTTTTACTATTTATTTAAAATTATTTTATACACCTCACTCTAGATTCTATCTATTTATTTTAAAATGTTTCAATAATAGTTAACTCTTTTATATGTATATTTAAATGTTTTATATATCACTTGTTTTAAATTATTGTATATTATTGATTCTTAAAACTACTTTTTACATTATTTATTTTAAATTTATTCATTATTATTTTTAAATTGCTTATATTCTATTTATTTTTAATTTGATTTATGTTTATTTTCTCTTGTTGGTTATATATATTGTTTAATCCATTTTAAAAATTTGTTAGTGTGAACATTGGAATAATGTAGGTTGAATGATTATTTGTTTTATGTGCCGCAATTGGAATTCATCACTTTCATATTGTTCATTTGTATCATATTCGATTACTTATGCTTCCCAACACACCATGTTTTGTTAATGCTTTTATAATGTGTTTTGGCACGATAATATGTCATTGTTCTTATGCATGTTGTATTTTTTTTTTTTACTATGAATGGCCATTTAAAGGTTCTAGTTCAATCAATTATCTTTTAATTAAATCATCAACTCTTTTTATTTTAAAATAGTCCATTTAAAAATTCCTTAAAACAATGCAATATTTAGTAATTCAAAATTTGAGAAATCGTGCCCTAAAGTGCTGGGTTTCGATTTTACATTTGACCAAATAACTAAGTACCCTTGCGTAATTTTGTCCACATTTTCCTTTTTAAAGACAAGGCAATATTTCGTATTTAAAAATCTGAGAAATCGTACCCTAACGCGTTGGGTTTCGGTTTTGTCGTTTGTCCAAATAACTAAATACCCTTTCAAAATTTCAATGCATGAAATTTGGAAATCATGAGATGATCTTGGCATCGAGAGTTTGAAATGTCGTATCCTAATATGCTGGATGTGATATTTTATTCCTTTGGAACAAGGGAATCTCAATATCCAAATTCGAGTTATTTAAATTTTTTTTAAAATGGAATTGTATTTGAAAATCGTTTCAATTTTTTGGCATTAGGATATTAATTAATCAATTAGGTACCAATTTTGGGCGTTGTGAGGGTGCTAATCCTTCCTCGTGCATAACCAACTCTCAAACTCATTTTTTTCGAATGCGTAGACCAAAATTAATTTCTTTTAAATATGATAAAATGTTTTTATAGGTGATCCGATCACACCTTAACAAAAAGGATTGGTGGCGACTCCATTTTTCTTTTAAAGTCGATCCCCATTTTTTCTCAAACCCAAAAAAAAATGGTTTCGACAGCTTGGCGACTCCACTGGGGACAAATAAGAGAGTTAAGCCTTAAAATTGATTATTTGTTTTCCTTTTGTCAAAAGTTGAAAATTTGATTTGAAAAATTACGACCCTTTTATTACATGTGTCTATGTCATTGTTGTGGTTTGAGTTTTGTAGACTACTCTTACATCATATTGCATAAAGACCTTTTGGTTTTTATCCCTTTTAAGTGGGGGCGAGAAACTACTCCTTCGTGAGGTATTCATCTCCGTGCAGGATAGTGGATCGCTTTCGGGATACACCCGTACCTATGTCTTCGTGAGATTTTCATCTCCGTGCAGTCATAGGGAAATGTATTCCCCTGAACCGAACTTGGTTTGTATGAGCCTATAATGGGTGAGGATCGAGGAATCTACTGGTTCAGGTACCTCAACTTTAGAACCAAACCACATATAGAGAGACCTAGGACCCTACCCTAGATAGGGCCACGCCAAACCCTAGTGGTCGCCCGGACAGGTGTTCTGTGTAGTTTATTTCTCTTGTACTAAAGTGTTTTCTTTTATTTTGATTGCATTGCATTGCATCGCATAGAAAGTAGGTGTTGATTAATATTTGATTGCTAAATAGAGGAGTTTGTCATATGAAATCAAATTTCTTGATAAAGTGGATTATAATACGATTGTCCGAACATGGTCTAAATAAACACAACAGAAGAAGGTTGATAGTTTGCAGAGGAATGCAGAACCTTGCCCAAAGGATTCAAATTGACAAAGACTGTGTAGGAGCCATCATGTCTCGACTTTTTAAAAGGAACTAACGATCATCGTGGGGATAATTGAGCAATGGGTAACGACCCGGATGAAGCAAAAGGAAATAATAGAGATATCTTTTGGAAAATTACCAAGATTCGACCATAACATTCGGATATGAAGAAAAGATCGGTGTCTTCATTTGGATTCTAAGGGAAATGCCGCGTGTGTAAACCATTCTATGTAAAGATATTTGTTTTCTAGAAAAGTTCTTCTAATGGAATTGAATTTAGAATCAAGGTCTCTCTTTCTTCTTGCATTCATTTCATGCATTTGCATTACATCATTTGCCTTTTATTTTGTACATTAGATTTTCACATAAGGTCTCTAATTAATTAAAAAATATTTTAGTAATCTGGAAACGGACAAAAGTCTACTGAACTGAGCATCGTTGCGGTATTCGCGCAAGAACAAAAGCCATAGATCAAAGGTTGGGGAGAATAGAGCAAATGCAAATACAGATGTAGGAGCAATTAGCCAGAATTCAACAAGAGATGAGGGAACAAATGCTAGAATTCCAAAGGAATATGATGGGCCAGTTAACCCAGTTACTAGCTGGAGGACTTGAAAAGAGGAGTGGCCTAGTGGTCAACAGTGTGGATGATGATGAAGACATCATTTATTCCCCAATAAGTGCTCCGACTCAACTAGACATGCATTCGCATGGGGTACCCGTCATTATTGGACCCCAATGTCAGACTGATACTTTGGCCCTGTTGAACTTCCTGATGGCTTCAGGTTTTAACCTGAAGGATGATCAAGCTAAACCGTTTGTTCTGGCAAAAACAAAGGAAATGGGAGAGTGGACTTTAAAGGCCCCGAATAAGAAGGAAAAGGAAGTGAATAGTATGAGTAGGTATAACAAGGTCCATTAGGAGCCGATTATAGTAAGCCAGCCAGGGATGGTAACTACCAGACATCAGGTCTCCCCAAGGCAAAAAAACCCAATCCAAGACCGAACTCAAAAAAACCCCAGTTCGCACCCATCCCAATCACGTATAGGGAGTTGTACCGAATTTTGTTTGACGCACATGTTGTATCCCCTTTTTATATAGAACCGATGCAACCTCCATACCCAAAATGGTATGAGCCAAATGCCCCATGTGAGTATCACGCGGGGATTACAGGGCATTCGATAGAAAATTGCCTTGCTCTCAAGAAATTGGTGGAAAAATTCATCAACATGGGTACTGTGAAGTTAGATGACGTGCCAAATGCAGAAATATGAACCTGGGAGAATTTTGGACAATTGGACTGCGGAAGAAATTCCTGTAGTATTTAGAGCTTACTAAGAATAATGTACAAAACGCACTTGTTGCTTTGAGCCTAAAAGCAATAATATTTCATTTGTGAAATAGGCTTGTGTCCAGAATTTTTATTTCAATAAAATACATCTTTTTAAGGAAATATTTTTTCATTCTTTCCATTTCATATTATACATTCTTTTGTTTTTAGAATATTCTTTCATTCTTTATTCATGACCATACCATACAAATAATCATCCTTAGAATCATTTATTCTTTGGATTTTGTGCCTTCGTACCTAGGAACCCAGATATCAACGACATAAGCGACGTTGTTACTGACTCCCTTTTTGAATAAGATATGGGTCTAGGGGATCTAAGGATTTTTAAGATGACAGAGATTGTAGCCTATCTTTTGATTTGTTAAGGATGGTGGAACAAGTAAAAATAGACTCTACTTTGAAAAGGGCAAGCATACGTTATGAGCCAAGGAAGGAGATGAAGATCGAAGCCTAGCTCAATGCAAAAATAAGATTTCCTATATGTGGGGCACAGATGTTATCAAGCCAGTCTCATTAAAAGCTTTTGGCCAACATCAATTCATTTTCGTGGATGTTGGTTACTTTATTAAGATGGTTAAAGTCACTTCAAATGCCAATCTTACAATGTAGACAGTCATCAAATCCCACTCTCAATGCAAAAAAAAAAAAAAAATCAGGTGCCAACAAATAATTCCAGGAAGTATCATGTACATAACCGCACAATGTCAAAAGTTTGTAGTCTGTTTAAATATCAGACGCCATATCAGTGCAGCAAAGGCAACCAAAAGAAAAATAAAAGTAAAAATAAAAACAAAAAAGGACCATAAAAGATGCCTGAGACTTGCAAAGATTGGTATACAGAAGTTACTATACTTATTGAACGTCAGCCAGGGCCTTCGCTGGGGCAACACCTCTCTCATTGGTTCATGGAATGGAAATAGTTTTGCCCATTAAAGTTGAGATTCCTTCTCTTCGAGCATTGTTAGTGTTGGAGAATGGATCCAATCTCGATATGATCAGTTGAATAGAATAGATTGAAAACTATTCATTGTGGCTATATGCACCAGAAATCAGTGACGTGAGCTTACAACCAAAGGTTCTCCCTAGAGAATTTCATGAGGGAACATTGAAGAATATCTTTCCATGTAAAAGATGTTTCAGAGGAAATAGATACCAAGTTGGGAAGGACCTTTTGTGGTAAATAAGGCTTTCTTCGGAGGGGCATTGATATTGACCAGAATGGACGGAAAAGATCTATCCAATCTAGTGAATCCAGAGGTATTTTGCCTAAAAGGGAGAGGCTAAGGTAAAAAAACCCGCAAAGGGTGCCTTGAGACCAATATAAAATAAAAAAATCAAAAAAATAAAAAAATAAATAAAAAAAGGAAAAGGAGGCCAAGGTGAAAACCCGCAAAGGGCACCTTGAGACCAAAGGGGATTTGAGTTGAAACCTAAGAAGGGCGGCTCAAACTTGGATTAAAATAGGGCATACAGTGGTCTTGTTATGCTTAAATTAGCAATGAAAAAGTATGCTACGTCTTGGAGTATCGACAAAGTATTTTGGATCCCCTAAACACATATTGAGCATAAAATGGTTCTCAAGAAGTTTGAATAGAGAAGCTCAGGCTGCGATATCTGGGGCACCTAGTTTCCATTTTACCCATTTTAAATTTATTATTTGTTATTATCTTATTCTTTTCAAAAATGGTCCCAATAAAATTTCTTTGCATTTTCTATCATGGCTTAACTTATTTGTTTCGAGCTATGCTCCTAATTAATTTCCTTCTCGTCCATTGTTATGATCTTTTTCAGGCATTTTACATTGAAATAATGATTAGTGGACTAATAACACTTTCATAAAAGGAGTTTTGCATATTACTCTGGAAGCCTCTAAATAATACAAGAACCTAAAACACAGCTATTGTTTAGAATTTACTAAGCTTAAGGGTTGGAAATGTTTGAGAAGGAAAAGTCTAAACTGAGACTATCTCTTCGGATTTTTGTCAAAAAGGGTGATTGACCAAAATGTCAAGATATTGCATCAATAATACAATCTTGAAGAAAAATGGACAATGTCAACCCAAGTGTAAAAGGGGAATCATTCTCGAGGAAAAAAATGATATTCTGCATTCATCATGCATACATATTTGGTTAGGTCACCTGGGGAGTGATCGGTTAAGGGAACAAGTTACAGATCCTATAATCTTGATTTACAGCAGGTTGGATTGAAGATGAAATAAATTCTATACCCTTAAGTTGCAAAGGGATGGATTGGAAAAGATTCAGATTCTATACCCCTAAGTCACAATGAGATGAACCTTGAAATTACAGAGGGATAAATCTGTTGAGCAAGATATAATTGTTTTCTCGGGTTTGCTGCCAAAATACCAGCCGAGCAAGATGGCAGCATACATCGATGATAAAGCCCTAATTGTAACATCCTAAAATTGGGCCTAGTAGAATTAGGCCCAATAGGCCTTGAGAATGGGAACGTTTAAAATTTTTGAGATGCATGTAGCACTTAGAATGTTATGGTAAGGTATTACTGGGCTTGTGCATTGTGTGTAATGTTATGTTTAATATGTTAATTTGAGGTTCAGTTGGGCCCAAAGAATTGGGTCAAAATTTCGGCAGCCAAGGTGAGCTAAGGGAGGGATGGCACAAGGCTATAATTTAGGGATTATTTTTGTTTAATTAATGAGGATAACAAGCTGATAAAATAAAGGGAGAGTTGGTGCAAATGTGGCCTCTTATGGATGAGTAATCTGATAGGGATAAGGGATAGAAGGATAGAGGAGAAAAGATAGGAGTTATCTTCTGAGTACAAAGTTAGCCGAAATTCCATCTCCTGAAGGGGGGTGCGAAATTCCCTATAAATAGGGGGTACCTCTTCAATTCCGGCATTTTGAACCGCATTCTCTTCTCTCATCTTCTGTGCCAAAATTCTTAGTTCTTCTTGGTAATCTCTTTTCTTTTGATTTCTTCTAAAAGCCGAAACCCCTAAGTATTCTTTCTCTCCACTTTCTTTTCACTTTCCTTCTAAGCCGAAACACTTCACTCAGTTTTTCTAAAAGTCAAAAATGCACCAGTTCATCTTTTCTGAGATTTTCATAAAAGCCAAAATTGCTAGATCTCATCTCCTGTGGTTGCCAAATCCTCTTTAATGGAGTCTGCTTGTGCCGAAATCTAAAAGAAACAATAGGTAAGTGTTGATTTTGGGATTTCAATGTTCTTTCGGCTTTTCAAAGTCCTTAGCCGAATGGCTATTAGAAACTAATCTCTTATTTCACACTTCTTTTCGACATTCCAGGATTTGAAGAAGGAGGCCAATCGCATAGATCTCTAAGTTATAGAATCGTGTTACTTTCGAGATTTCAAGGTAAGAGGATTTGTTTATTTATATATATATAATCGGGTAGATACTAACCATGGCCAAATATAGGAGAGGGCATATTTTCACGGTTTTTGGCTTTTAAGCAAAGTTATAGATTGAGGATAATAGATCCGGATATCAAGGACATCGACTAAGAATACTGGATTTTGCGATATCAGGTGTGTAATACTTCCCCACCATTTAGATCTATCTGTTAAATTCCTGTTTATAAGTATTATATGTTGTGATAAATGCCGAAATCCCGGCATAAAGATGGAAGCCCAAAGAGGGTAAAAGTGAATCACCAGGTCAGTGAATATTCTGATTATATGTTATAAGTGTATTGATTTTGTGATTGCATAGGGTGGGTTTGATGAAAGGAGGAAGTTATCGTTATATGTGTAGCGGTTTTACCGTGATACATTATATGTTGTAGCGACTTTTTCATGATCATTATAAGGGCTTGACCATGTATGTTGATGAGCGACATGGTCGCCATCTTGGCGATGTAGCGGTGTGGGTTGATTGTAGAAATCCCCAATGGTGTGAATGGTTGGTGCAGGCGTGTAGCGGATGGAAACCTAGGCAAATGGGTTGGGCCTTGCATATTATTTGTTATATATGTACATGAATTTATTATTCTATTTTTATGGGTTAAGGCCCAAATCTAATGGTGCATGAAGGTTGCTGCTGAGTCTCACGACTCAACCAATTAATTAACATTCGGGTAACACTTAGTGCATCGGATAGGGCTAGAGAGGCGCAAGGTGGCCATGCAAAAGAATATGTGGATCCGCAAAAAGTGAAGTTAATTATTTTTATATTATGTTTTATTTAATGAATTTTAAACCTTGTTGTAATAAGGCCATGGGCCACTAGTTTATATCTTGTTTTATTATGGGATAAATTATTTTTAGTTATTCAAACATTTATTTTAATTAAACTAAGGCATGTAATTAAGTTTGGGTTTTATTCATAAAGACATATTTTATATAAATTACATTTGGGCTTTCTGACAACACGATTTGTTTTACAAAAATTTCCTTAGTGACATACCAGATCCGGTTGTGGTGTTTGGGCCGAGTTTGGGGTGTCACACTAATAAATAATGAGTGATGTCAACCATAAGCATTTAAAAAAAGATCATTCTCATGACATTCTGTATTCATGAAAATGTCATCTATTTAGGAGAATTTGATTCATTTTGATTATTGCTCCTAATTGTTGTCCATAATATTCTGCATTCATGCATTCATTCTGCATTCATGCAAATGTTGTCTATAATATCATTTAGTTAGGAGCATTTCATTCATTCTGCTCATACCATCCTAATCATTTGGCATAAATAGATACATGAAATTGATTCTACAGATCATGTCCCTAGAGGATGGTGCAACAACATCGGTGAATTCACTGATCTTATCTCCGTGAAGTAGCAATGGACCGAGATCGAACGAAAAATCTTGTCTCTCTATGCAGTAGTGAAACAGATTTAAGCCAACTGTCCTATCTCCCTGACCAGCAGTGGAATAGGTCGAAGATTATAGATCTTGTCTCTAAGTAGTAGTGGACCAAGATCGAACGAAAAATTTTGTCTCCCTAAGCAGTAGTGGAACAGATTTAAGCCACCAATCCTATCTTCCTAACCAGTAGTAGAATAGGTCGATGATTGTAGATCTTGTCACCCTAAGCAGTAGTGGACCAAGATCGAACGGAAAATCATGTCTCCCTAAGCATTAGGGGAACAGATTTAAGCCACCAGCCCTATCTCTCTGACCAGCAGTAGAATAGGTCGAAGATTGTATATCTTGTCACCCTAAGCAGTAGTGGACCAAGATCGAACAGCAAATCTTGTCTCCCTAAGCAGTAGTGGAACAGATTTAAGCCACCAGTCTGCCATCCCTGAGTTTGCAGAGGAGCAGATTAAAAATAATAGATCTTGTCTTTCTGAGAGTGCAGTGAAGCGGATCGAAGATACCATTCTGGCATCCCTGAGTTTGTAGTGGAGTAGATTGAAGATAGAAGATCTTGTCTTCCTGAGATCATAGTGAAGCGAATCGAAGATACTAGTCTGGCATCCCTAAGTTTGCAGTGGAACAAACCAAAGATTGCAGATCTTGTCTCCCTAATTAGTAGTGGACTAGATCAGTTAAAGATTGCAGATCTTACCTCACTAAGCAGTAGTGAAACAGATCAAAGACTACAATTCTTATATCCTCGAAGTTCCAATGGAGTAGGTTGAAACTACAAATCTCTTCTCCCCAAAAATTACATTGGAGCAGACCAAGGTACCAATCCCTACGCCCCTGAAGACGCAGTGGATTAAGAACGAGGTTGCCTGAGGAAAGTGAACACCAAGAGAAGTTAAGACTTGGCAGGTCCAGGCAAAATTAGCCATTTTTTATCTTTTCTCTAATCTCGTTACACGACAATGAGCAAAGACGGGCAGCTATAGGAGCCCAAATTTGCCCGGGTCTGATTGAATAAACCAAAATAAAAACAAACAGAAATAAAATAAGCCAAAATTAAAGTCCATGTCCATTAAAAATTTACAACTGAAATTAGCCTACCCAATTGCAATAAACCCTATTCTGAAACCAGCCCGAATGGCCCAAACAACTTTGGCAGACAGAAACCCTAGGAGAGCTTCCAGAATGTTCTAGCATGTGACCTCCCATACGTGCCTCTACACACACACTTTGCTAGTGCCTCACGCGCACATACACGCCTCTGTACCCCACGTGCCTCCGTACCTGCAAACATGGCCATTAATAGCAGAGAAACAACAAAAAATATAAAAAAATAAAATTTGTATTTCGATGTCTATAAAAAAAGCCATCAATGTCTTGTAATTCTTTTACGCATACGGAGGGTATAGAGAAATAGAAACCAGAAACAAAAATTCAAAGGTGGCTTTTTTTCGATCTCAATTTCTTTTTATTTTCGAATCCAGTTCTATTAGCTTTCGTTTCTTTTCTTTCTTTCTTTGCATGTGAGAATAAAAAGGGAAGCAGGAGAGTACCTGTTTTGGGTAGCGTCGTCGGAGCTTGTCTCCTTCGTTAAAATCACGCCCAAGGGGGAAATCGAAGCCTCCTCTGGTATTGAGATTGGGGCTTCGGTGAGAGGGAACAAAATGGGGCTAGGGTTTTGATTTAAAAAGGAGGGGTGCTGATTTTCGGATTGTTTCTTAAGTTTTATTAGCCTTTTAAAACCATGCAAAATGGCGTCGTTTCAAGCCTGTTTAAGTGGCCCCAAAATGACGCCGTATAAGGTCGCCCCGACCCGATCCAATCTAGTGCCCTCAAGATCCGCGCATTTTTATGGTGAAGGGATATTTGTGCAATCAGTCCATCTTTTTCGCATCGTTATTTGATTAGATCCTAGGTACATTTTCTTTTTTTTAATTAGTCTCTGTAATTCACGTGCACTTTCAATTTAGTCCAACTTAAACACTACTTTTTGGGCTTTGGAATTATTTGCTGGTTCAATCCTTAATTATTTGCGCGCATTTTAGTTGGATCCTTGCATATGTTTAAATGATTTTATTTATTATAAAGTAGTTTTTAATTTTTTTTTTTTGCTTCAACTAAGTACCTTTTTTTGTTTTCGTACACAATCTTTGCATTCTTATCAAGCTTAATTCATTTAATTATTTAGGTTTAAACTGTAACACCCTAAACCTGGCCTAGATGTTACGACCAGACTTGGTATGTCACATAAAGGTTGTTAAAAACTGCGCGTTCGTTTAAAAAGTTTGTATTCTTTTTGAAACTCCGAGCTCTGTTGTTTGTGAAAAACTGATTTGTCTTTATGGTTTTCTACTAAAAACATTATTGTTATTATTCTGAAAACTTGTTTATAATAGAAATCAGATTCAGTGAATTGCAAAGATGTGATATTTTGAAAACAGTTATTGTTATTTCATGAAAACCACGTATTTATAAGTTTAACAGTTATTAATGAAAACTTAAAAGAAAATAAACCAACAACCTTATTACAAAATATTAACCCAAAATAAATAAACTTGAAATAAGGAAAACTGAATTTACTAAGTTCACGAGAAATATTCCCGATGTATGGTCACCACAGAGTCCTCCGCCGCTGCAAATCCTCTAATTTGGGGATCACCTGCAAGGTTAATGTAGAGGGGTGAGTTACGAGACCTCAGTGTGTAATCCCTTAGTCGGTCATTAACTGGGCCCGAGCCCATCCAAAAACAGACTAGGTCGAAGCCAATACAGAAGCAGACTGGGCTGAAGCCCTATTCGGTAACAATTTGGGCCTTAGCCCTAAAAACATGATAATGCAACCAAAGAATATAGCCCAACCTAATAATCCATCCACTACACACCACCTGTACCAGCTCAACACACTTGTGGGGATTTCTAAATCGACCCACCCATCCGCTGCACACCAATAAGGCAGACAAGCTGCTAATCACAGAATTTATGGCAAAGCCACCAGAATAACAGAATATACGTGGCATAGCCACTATACAAATTGTGGCAGAGCCACCAGAATATGTGGTAAAGCCACCAGAATATACTTCCTCCGAATCATCAAATCCAACCCAATGTATAATGTCGTGACATAAATATTTCGTGTATGCAGTATGTCACAATCATAAACAATCATATAAATATCACACACATATCATTTAAACTACCACTAGGGGTATAACGGTCATTTACCCTCGAAGGGTATTTCAGTAATATACCCTCCAGGGTTATTTCGATAATTTTACCCTCTAGTGGTATTTCGATAATTTTACCCTCTAGGGGTATTTCGGTAATTTTACCCTCTAGGGGTATTTTGGTAATTTACCCTCTAGGGGTATTTCGGTAATTTTGCATTTAACAGCCTTTCCGAAGACCTACTGTCGGCTCGAGTGGTACAGAACCCTTTTTGGGTCTCTACGAAACTATTGGACCTAAAATCCATTTTAGGCCCAAACGGGCCCACACGCTCATGTGGCCCAAAACGTATGGTTTCGATTTCAGATTTACAGATTTCACATTCGGCCTATCATTTGCTAGTTTTCCAACAGTTTTGCCCAAGTGGGTCGGATAGCTTGTTGGGCCCATTTGGCCTATTTTGGCCCGGTTAGGCCCGTTATCGCCTCAGTATCGCGAGAGTGTTCGTGACACCCTTAACGAATTAACATCACGATTCGTATCTCGAGTTACCACTACGAGCGCTCACACATTCGAGTGGTCACAGCTACCGGCTTTTTGGCTTTTCGGCTTTTAGCCTTTTCACAAAACATCACAAGCTTTCATCGAAATAGGTGTGATATTACACACCTGATTACGATTTGCAATACTTGGCACTATTTCCAGAATACCTAAGATACATATTGACTAACAGTTAGTCTAAATTCTTAATACAACCACTCCTAAATATTGAGATTGATTAACAATCTACATCACTTACTAGCAATCCAAGAACTCCACTACAAGAGATAGGTGTTCAATTGGCCCTCTAATTAAGCACGTCGAGACCCTAGTAGTGTTTGGCATGAAAAATAGATGTTAGCGACCCCTCAATCTTGACCACAAAAGAACTCAAACAACCATTCGACTTGAGTAAGAACCAACCGAATAATAAAACCCTATCCCCTATGTTCGGCCATAAAAATACTTACCAACCAATTTACGAAAACCTAAGGCTAGAAGGAGAACGAGAGAGTGTGCTAACACTCCAACAGATTCGGCCACACCAAAAGAACGAGAGGGATTTGAGATGGAAAAGAAATAATCGAATCGACCCTAGCCAAAGAGAAACAGGGTGAGAGGTTTGGCTTTTGTTGAAAGAAAAGAGAGAAAGACTAGAAGATAAGCCAACATACCTTAGGCCAAAAATAAGCCGAATGGGTGAGGAGATTCGGCACAAACAACAAAACACAAGAACCACTATTCGGCTTTGAGGTAAACAAAAATGAAGACCCAAAGGTGAGAAGAAACAAAGTTAGCCAGTTGAAGATTAGAAGAAAAAGAAGTAGGGGTTCCGGAAAAGAAGTGTATAGTAACTACAAGTGAAAAAAAGTGTTTGAAGAGTTGAGAAGAATAAAGAATGGAAAGTTGTGGTTTCGGCAAAGAAATTTTGAAGCAAGAAGACCCGAAATGCGTTAGCCAAAAATGTTAAAAAAATCACTAGAGAGTTTCGGCACACACACATAAAGGTTTCGATTTTCTTTCTTTGTTACCTACCAAATGCCGATTTTGCTTCCCTACACTAACCTCTAGCCTAAATTTTCACCCCCACACACTCCACATTAGGCCAACCACCCCCTCTCACCTCAATCCCACGATTCACTTCTTAATTTCCTCCTACATTCTCTCTTCTTCACCCATTTGAAATATTTGACCAAGTTTTCTCCCTCTCCTGCAGAGTTTGGTCTCCACTCAGTTTCCTCCTTTCTTGAGCACAAAAATAAAACTCCCCAAATGCTGCTTGTGGGATTCAAACCCCTTCCCCACCTTGCCTCCATGTTGACGCTGCACCACTACACCATGTGGCCACTTGTGTTAGCAAAACACCAACATATTCCCTTAAGCCTCACTTCCAACAGTCCTCTCCCCTAAAAAGCCAAAAAACCAAACTTTTCCCAAGGCTTGAGCTCGAACCCGAACCTCCTTGGGACCCCAAAACACACCCAAATAACAAGCTTAACAAGCACAACACATGCAATAACGCAAAAATGCCAGACCCTTATTTTTAGGATGTTATAGTTCTACCCCCTTTAAAGAAATTTCGGCCTCGAAATTTACCTGATTAAAAGATGTGAGGATATAGCTGTCGACTTGCCTTCTCAGGCTCCCAAGTGGCTTCTTCTAACCGTGATTGCGCCTCAACACCTTGACCAATGGTACGAATTTCCTTCTCAACACTTTAACATCACGAGCCAAGATCTGCACCGATTCTTTTTCAAAAGATAGGTAAGGACTTGTCTCAATTTCTTCCACCAGCACTACATGAGAAGGATCTGAACGATAGCGCCTCAGCATCAAAACATGGAATACATCATGTATCCGATTCAACTCCGGGGGCAACTCAAGCTAATAGCGACCGATCTCACACGTTTCAACACCGATACAACTCGATGAACCTAGGGCTTAACTTGCCCTTCCGTCCAAATCTCAAGATCTTTTTCCACGATGAAACCTTCAAAAAAACATAATCTCTCACTAAGTACTCAATTTCTTTATGCTTAAGATCTGCGTACGACTTCTGTCTATCAGAAGCTTCTTTTAACCGACCCGGAATCAACATCACCTTCTCCTCAGTATCCAAAATCAACTCAGGACCCAACAACCGTCGCTCACCCAATTCTATCCAACAAGTAGGGGTACGACACCTACGACCATATAACGCCTCGCAGGGTGCCATCTGAATCCTAGATTGGTAGCGTTGTTATACGTAAATTTCCCTAACGGTAGATAATCTTCCCAACTACCTCTAAAGTCATTCACTTAGCCTCTTAACATGTCTTCCAGAATCTAGATTACTCTCTCGGACTGACCATCAGTAAGTGGGTGAAACGTTGTGCTGAAGTCTAACCTTGTACCCAAAGCTTCGTGTAACACCTTCCAGAATTGAGATGTAAACCTAGGGTCCCTGTCTGATATAATAGACACTGGTACCCTATGTAACCTCACAATTCCTACCACATACAACTTGGCCAACTTCTGTAGTGAGTAGTCAGTGCGAACCGGTATGAAGTGAGCGGACTTAGTCAACCGGTCAATAATTACCCACACTAAATCTATAATAGTCAGAGGTAGCCCACTAACAAGATCCATTGTTTTCTTTTCCCACTTCCAGAGTGGAATTTTCACCAGTTGCAATAGCTCTGAAGCCTGCTGATGTTTAGCCTTCACTTGCTGACATGTCAAACACTTGCTTACGAAATCGATAACCTCACATTTCAATCCTGGCCACCAGTACTGTTCACGTAAGTCTCGGTACATTTTATTTCCACCGAGATGCATAGCGTATGGGCTAATATGTGCCTCCTGTAGAATCATCTGTCTTGACTCAGAGTCTTTCGGCATACAAACTCTTCCATAGAAGCATAACACCCCTTCACTGTTCAGCCCAAAATCCACTATCTCTCCACTTTTCACTTGCTGAAAACGAGAACCCAATGACTCATCCAAAAACTGTTTCTCCTTAATCTGACTAACCCAAGTTGGTTTCACCTAAAGTTCTCCTATTAAGCTACCATCCTCATAAAGGCTGATACGAGCAAACATTGCTCTCAAATCAGATACCACCTTCTGACTTAGTGTATCCACCACTACGTTAGCTTTACCCGGGTGATACTCAATCGAGCAATCGTAGGCCTTCAACAACTCTACCCATCTTCGTTGCCTTAAATTCAGCTCCTTTTGGGTGAGGAGATACTTAAGACTCTTATGGTCGGTGTAAAGAATCGACTTTTCTCCATACAGGTAATATCTCCATATTTTTAGGGCGAACACCACCACAGCTAGCTCCAAATAATGAGTGGGATAGTTCACCTCATGCGGCCTTAGTTGATGCGATGCATACGTTACCACCTTGCCTTCTTGCATGAGCACACAACCTAACCCTGTGTGCGACGCATCACAATAGATAAAAAATTCTTTCCCAGCCTCAGGCTGAATCAACACCAGTGCTTCTGTCAAAATCTTCTTCAGTTTCTCAAAACTATCTTGTTACTTATCCGTCCACACAAACGGTACCCCCTTATGCAGCAATTTAGTTAGAGGTGCAGTAATTAAGGAAAACCCCTCGATGAATCGCCTGTAGTACCCAGCCAAACCCAGAAAACTTCAGATCTCTGACACTGACTTCGGCGGCTTCCAATCCAATAAGCTTCAACCTTTCGAGGATCAACCCTAATCCCCTCGACAGACACAACATCCCCAAAAATGTCGCCTCTTTCAGCCAAAACTCCCACTTACTGAATTTGGCGTAAAGTTGCTTCTCTCTCAATATCTGCAAAACAACCCAAAGGTGTGAATCATGCCCCTCCTCAGTTCTTGAATACATTAAGATGTCATCTATGAATACCACCACAAATCAGTCTAGATAGGGTTGGAAGACTCGATTCATCATATCCATAAAAGTGGTGAGTGCATTCGTTAATCCAAATCGCATAACTAAAAATTCGTAATGCCCATAACGAGTTCGAAATGCAGTTTTGTGAATATCTGCCTCCTTGACCCTTAGCTGATGGTACCCCGATCTTAAATCTATTTTTGAGAAGATCAAAGCACTCCGTAGCTGATCGAACAGGTCTTCAATCCTTGGTAGCAGATACTTGTTCTTAACAGTTAGCTTTTTTAACTGACGATAGTAAATACACATACGCATTGACTCATCTTTCTTCTTCACGAATAATATTGGTGCTCCCCATGGAGATTCACTTGGTCGGATAAACCCTCGGTCCAATAACTTTTGGATCTGAGCTTTAAGTTCTACCATCTCCTTTGGTGCCATTCTATAAGGGGCGATGGACACTGGAGCCGTTCTCGGTAATAGTTCAATGCCAAACTCGACCTCACGATTTGGGGGCAACCCTAGAAGCTCTTCAGAAAAAACGTCCTGAAATTCACTTACTGTCCTGACCTTCTCAACAGATAAACTCCCATCATCAGTCATGTTGACATAAGCTATGAACACTTTACAACCTTTACGCACCAACTTCTCAGCCTTTAATGTTGAAATCACATGGGACAGATAATCCCTTCTTTCACCTATCACAATCACTTCCTCACCCTCTAGAGTCCTTAATATCATACACTTAGCTACGCAATCCAAATTCGTACGGTGCTTAACTAGTCAGTCAATGCCTAGAATAAGGTCAAACTCACTAAACGGCAGTTCCATCAAATCTGTCGGGAATACAATCCCTTGCACTTCTAAAGGCACATTTCTAAATAGCTTGTTCACTACCACAGATTGTCCTAATGGACTGATTATCGACATATCTCTATCAACAATCTCAAATTGTATCCCTAGAGTCCCAAACACAGTACAAGCAACTTATGAATGTGTAGATCCAATATAAATTAAAGCTATAAATGGAACATCAAATATAAGAAACGTACCGATTATGACGTCCGGTGCGTCGCAATCCTCTCGTCTTCGAGCCGCATAAATTAGTCCCGACTGTCTTACATCATTATTTCCAACACCTCTACCCGGTGCTCTATGACCTCGTCCAAACCCATTCCCCCCTCTGTGTAGACCGTGACCTCTCGGTGGCTACAGACCACCTCTCCTTGGCTGCACAAATCTCTGACCTACTATCTGCACCCAAACAGGCTCCCGAGGACAGTCCTTTATTTGATGGTCTCTAGACCCACATCTGAAACACCCACCAGTTTTTTTCTAGCACTCCCTCGGATGTATCTTCCCACACTGCACACAAGATTGCAATCGACCCCCAGCAACTGGTGCCCCAACTCGAGCTGGCCCATCCAACCTAGTCCTCTTCTGGAAACCCCCAAAAGAACCTGACGACCAAAAACCTCTCTTATTCTTGCCCCTTTCCTTATCTCGATTCTGAAACTCAGAGTGTTTTACCTTCTCAGCAATCCTGGCCTTATCCACCAATGCAGTAAAATCTCTCTCCCTCTGTGGGGCTATTAGTACCCGTAACTCATATCGCAGCCTATCTTCAAATCGAACACAGTGCTCATAATCGATCGAGACTATTCCCCAAGCGTACCGGCTCAGACACAAAAACCCTACCTCGTATTCTGCCATAAATTTATTCCCCTGAACCAGATTCAAAAATTCTTTTCTCCGAGTGTCCACATTGCTAGCCCCGACATATTCCCCTAGAAAGTCACTTTAAAGAAATCCCAGGTGAAACGATCTGCTTGTATGCCTTCCCTCACTGTGAGCCACCACTAATATGCCTCATCTCTTAGTAGAGACACTGCCCCTTTCAGTTTCTGTTCAGCTATGCAATCCAAATCATCCATAATTCATTCCACAACTTCAAGCCAATATTCCACCACATTCGAGGCTACACTAGAGATGCCCCTAAAAACTTTGGCCCGATTCGAGCGAGTCGCTAAAAATAGACCCACAGTGTCGACCAGATGCTTGCTCCAACAACTGTTCCAAGACCATGACATTGCTTTGAATGAGGCGTCGTCCCTCCAACTCGATCATGAGACCCTATTTCGGTCATTGGTGATGCATGTGCTTCCATTTTAGGCATATGCCCTAATGTTGAGGATCCAACCCTAGCATCTCGGCCTCTACCACGGCCGCGAGTACCTCGTCCACTTCTTCTTGTACTCATACCACTGAATTGTATTAATCTAATTAAGAATTTTATGAATCGATCTATAATTCCAATGTTTATTAACAAATGTTTTATGAAAAATAGGTATAAGAGTTATTTTCGCAGATTAAATTTCCTAATGTCTCAGTCTCTATAGTTTTAGCTCCTATAGCTAACAGTTTTAGTGTACTACCACTAACTCTAGTAGTTTTCTTCCTATAGTCATCTCATCATATATCAGATGTAAAGTAAATGGACTTACGAATTTGGTGCCGGAGACTCTGTGTGCCTACTTCCAATAACGATATATATTTCTAAATCATATTTCAAACAAATTTTTTAAAAATATTTTTGAACCCATTCCACAGTCGAGTTTTGTAACCTGGCTCTGAAACCATAAAATGTAACACTGCAAACCCCGCCTAGACGTTACGACTGGATCTGGTATGTCACATAAAAGGGTTGTTAAAAATGCGCGTTCGTTTAAAAAGTTTGTATTCTTTTTGAAACTCCGAGCTCTGTTGTTTGTGAAAAACTAATTTGTCTTTATGGTTTTCTTGTAAAAACGTTATTGTTATTATTTCTGAAAACTTGTTTATAATAGAAATCAGATTCAGTGAATTGCAAAGATGTGATATTTTGAAAAGAACTATTGTCGTTTCATGAAAACCACGTATTTATAAATTTAACAGTCATTAATGAAAACTTAAAAGAAAATAAACCAAGGGCCTTATTACAAAATATTAACCCAAAATAAATAAACTTGAAATAAGGTAAAACTGAATTTACTAAGTTCACGAGAAATATTCTCGATGTTTGGCTACCACCGAGTCCTCCGCCGCTCCAAATCCTCTAACGATGGGGATCACCTGCAAGGTTAATGTAGAGGGGTGAGTTATGAGAACTCAGTGTGTAATCCTATAGTTGGTCAATAACTGGGCCCGAGCCCATATAGAAACAGACTGGGTTGAAGCCTATACAGAAGCAGACTGGGCCGAAGCCCTATTCGGTAACAAACTGGGCCTTAGCCATAAAAATGATAATGCAACCAGAGTATATAGCCCAACCTAATAATCCATCCGCTACACACCACCCGTACCATCCCAACACACCTGTGGGGATTTCTAAATCGACCCACCCATCAGCTACATACCAATAAAGCAGACAAGCTGCTAATCACAGAATTTGTGGCGAAGCCACCAGAATAACAAAATATACGTGGTATAGCCACTATACAGATTGTGGCAAAGCCACCAAAATATGTGGCAGAGCTACCAGAATATACTTCCTTCGAATCATCAAACCCAACCCAATGCATGATGTCGTGACATAAATATTTTGTGTATGCAGTATGTCACAATAATAATCAATCATATAAATATCACACACATATCATTTAAACTACCACTAGGGGTATAACGATCATTTACCCTCTAGAGGTATTTCGGTAATTTTACCCTTTAAGGGTATTTCGATAATTTTGCCCTCTAAGGGTAATTCAGTAATTTACCCTCCAGGGTTATTTCAGTAATTTCGCATTTAACAGCCTTTCCGAAGGCCTACTGTCGCCTCGAGTGACACAGAACCATTTTTGGGTCTCTACGAAACTATTGGGCCTAAAATCCATTTTAGGCCCAAACGAGCCCACACGTTCGTGTGGCCCAAAATGTATGGTTTCAGTTTCAGATTTGTAGATTTAACATTGGCCTATCATTTGCTAGTTTTCCAACAGTTTTTCCCAAGTGGGCTGGATAGCTCGTTGGGCCCATTTGGCTCGTTTCGACCCGATTAGGCCCGTTATAGCCTCAGTATCGCGAGAGTGTTCATGACACCCTTAACGACTTAACATCACGATTCGTATCTCGATTTACCATTACGAGTGCTTGCACGTTCGAGTGGTCACAGTTGCCGGCTTTTTGGCTTTTTGGCTTTTGGCCATTTCACAGAACATCAAAAGCTTTCATCGAAATGGGTGTGAGATTACACACCTGATTACGATTTGTGATACTCGGTACTATTTTTAGAATACCTGAGATCCATATTGACTAACAGTTAGTCTAAATTCTTAATACAACCACTCCCAAATATTGAGATTGATTAACAATCTACATCACTTACCAACAATCCAAGAACTCCACTGCAAGGGATAGGTGTTCAATTGGCCCTCTATTTAAGCACGTTGAGACCCTAGCAATGTTTGGCATGAAAAAAAGATGTTAGCGACCCCTCAATCATGACCACAAAAGAACTCAAACAACCATTCGGCTTGAGTAAGAACCAACCGAATAATAAAACCCCATGCCCTATGTTCGGCCATAAAAATACTTACCAACCAATTTACGAAAACCCAAGGCTAGAAGGAGAACGAGAGAGTGTGCTAACACTCCAACAGATTTGGCCACACCAAAAGAACAAGAGAGATTTGAGATGGGAAAGAAAGAATCGAATCAACCCTAGCCACAGAGAAATACGGTGAAAGGTTCGGCTTTTGTTGAAAGAAAATAGAGAAAGACTAGAAGATGAGCCAACATACCTTAGGTCAGAAATGAGTCAAATGGATGAGGAGATTCGACACAAACAGCAAAACACAAGAACCACTATTCAGCTTTGAGGTAAACCGAAATGTAAACCCAAAGGGGAGAAGAAATAAAGTCAGCCAGTTGAAGATTAGAAGAAAAAAAAAGGTAGGGTTTCGGCAAAGAAGTGAATAGTAACTACAAGTGAAAAGAAAGTGTTTGAAGAGTTAAGTAGAAGAAAGAATGGAAAGTTGTGGTTTCAGCAAATAAATTTTGAAGCAAGAAGACTCGAAAATGTGTTTGCCAAAAATGCTAAAAAAAATCACTAGAGAGTTTCAGAACACACACAAAACGGTTTTGGTTTTCTTTCTTTGTTACCTAACAAATGCCGATTTTGCTTCCTTACACTAACATCTAGCTGAAATTTTCACCCCCCACACACTCCACATTCAGCCAACCACCCCCTCTCACCTCAATCCCACTATTCACTCCTTAATTTCCTCCTACATTCCCTCTCCTTCACCCATTTGAAATATTTTACCAAGTCCTCTCTCTCTCCTGCAGAGTTTGGTCTCCACTTAGCTTCCTCCTTTCCTGAGCAAAAAAATAAAACTCCCAAAATACTGCTTGTGGGATTCGAACCCCTTCCCTACCTTGTCTCCATGTTGACGCCACACCACTACACCATGTGGCCACTTGTGTTAGCAAAACACCAACATATTCCCTTAAGCCTCACTTCCAACAGTCCTCTCCCTTAAAAAGCCCAAAAACCAAACTTTTCCTAGGGCTTGGGCTCAAACTCGAACCTCCCTAAGCCCCCGAAACACACCTAAATAACAAGCTTAACAGGCACAACACATGCAATAATGCAAAAATGCCAGACCCCTATTTTGAGGATGTTACATAAACTGTTTTATTATATGACATTAAAAAATATTTATATACTATATCTTTTAAATTATTTTATATATTTTAACTTGTTTTAATGTAATGTCTAGTAAAATTTGTTTTACTATTTGTTTAAAATTATTTTATACACCTCACTCTAGATACTATCTATTTATTTTAAAATGTTTCAATATTATTTTACTCTTTTATATGTATATTTAAATGTTTTATATATCACTTGTTTTAAATTATTGTATATTATTGATTCTTAAAACTACTTTTTACATTATTTATTTTAAATTTATTCATTATTATTTTTAAATTACTTATATTCTATTTATTTTTAATTTGATTTATGTTTATTTTCTCTTGTTGGTTATATATATTGTTTAATCCATTTTAAAATTTATTAGTGTGAACATTGGAATAATGTAGGTTGAATGATCATTTGTTTTATGTGTCACAATTGGAATTCATCGCTTTCATATTGTTCATTTGTATCATATTCGATTACTTATGCTTCCCAACACCATGTTTCGTTAATGCTTTTATAATGTGTTTTGGCACAATAATATGTCATTGTTCTTATACATGTTGTAATTTTTTTTACTATGAATGACCATTTAAATGCTTTAGTTCAATCAATTATCTTTTAATTAAATCATCAACTCTTTTTATTTTTAAATAGCCCATTTAAAAATTCCTTAAAACAAGGCAATATTTAGTGATTGGAAATTTGAGAAATCATGCCCTAACGTGTTGGGTTTCGATTTTCCATTTGACCAAATAACTAAGTACCCTTCCGTAATTTTGTCCACATTTTCGTTTTTAAAGACAAGGCAATATTTCGTATTTGGAAATCCGAGAAATTGTACCCTAACGTGCTGGGTTTCAATTTTTCGTTTATCCAAATAACCAAATACCCTTTCAAAATTTCAATGCATGAAATTTGGAAATCATGAGATGATCTTGGAATCGAGAGTTTGAAATGTCATATCCTAACGTGCTGGATGTGATATTTTATTCCTTTGGAACAAGGGAATCTCAATATCCAAATTCGAGTTATTTAAAATTTTTTGTAAATGGAATTGTATTTTAAAACCATTTCAAATTTTTGGCATTAGGACATTAATTAATCAATTAGGTACCAATTTTGGGCATTGTGAGGGTGCTAATCCTTCCTCGTGCGTAACCGACTCTCGAACTCATTTTTTTGGAATGCCCAGACCAAAATTAATTTCTTTTAAATATGATAAAATGTTTTTATAGGTGATCCGATCACACCTAAACAAAAAGGATTGGTGGCGACTCCATTTTTATTTTAAAGTCGATCCCATTTTTTCAAAGCCAAAAAAATGGTTTCGACACCCTTAGTTTGGAAAATTACAAAAATACCCTTAGTTTGGAAAATTACCATAATACCTCGATTTACAAAATTTACAAAAATACCCCTATAGGGTAGAATTACGATAATACCCCTATAGGGTAGAATTACGATAATACCCCTATAGGGTAGAATTACGATAATACCCCTATAGTGTAGAATTACGAAAGTACCCTTGATTGTGAAATGGCTAAAATGCCCCTATGTGATGAATATGAATTTTATGGATGTTACTCATGTGCATGTTGCATTCATATGATATTTTATTTAGGATGCATATGGGTGGGAATTGTGGTACAGAGGAAGAATTTGAGGATCGCATAGTCGCTTGACGACCGTGGATCCACCGGTGGCTTTAAGCCCATTATATGATTAGCAGCTTTGCTGCAACGTTGAGTAGTGCCGCTGTGAGTGCTACCATTAGTGTGTAGCGGAGGGGTGGGTCGAGCTAGAATTCCCTATAGGTGTATAAGGTTGGAAGGGAAATGGTGTGTGTAGCGGGTGGATTTTTGGGGAGGATTTTGCATTACCTTTTTTTGCATATGATATGATATGATATGATATGAGGTCATTGTGGGCTAAGGCCAAGACCACCGATTTTGATAGGGCTTAGGCCCAATGTGAATATTTGTATGTTGATTTGATTTCCAAGGGTCATACACACTGAGTTTCAAAACTCACACCCTTTATTTAATGTTTCAGGTGATCCTCAGTAGACGGCTCGACGTGGGAGAGGACTCAGAGTTGGCCACACTATGAGATGTTAAAGTTTTTATTTATTTGTTTCAAAAGACATGGTTTTAATTGCTTTTTTTAGATGGATGTAATAAGGCCTTGTATCTCCAATTTGATGTTACTTATGGGTTTTATTATTATTTCCGCTGCTTAATTTTTATTTTAACTTAAATAAATTTCCAAAGTTTAGCAAGGTTTTCAAAATAATTATAACTTATGGGCTTTTATTTAAAACATGGGCTTTTATCGTTACTTAACAAGTTTCAAGGATTTTGGGCTTTTAGGCCTTAAATTTTAACTTAGTAAAATCGATTTGGAATTGTCCTTGACGTGACATCACCAGATTCGGTCATAACGTCTGGGCCGGGTTTGAGGGTGTTACAGCACAATCAAAACTTCAATACAAGAGCGTCAGCTAACCTAGGGTTGAGGATGACGACAACCCTAACTGCATAAAAAGACTCCAAAGCACTTGTTAAAGGACAACTTTTTATATTCTAATTTTTTCTTTGTAATTTAGTTTTCATTTTTTTTCTTTCTATTAGGGTTTACATTTTTTTTCAGTTCTTTTCATTCGTGTTTTTCAAAGAACATGATTTGTAGACGCAATCAAACATTTGAATTTTTTGCGCTTCATCAATCGAATACAATTAGGATTCTCTAAACTTTATTCTTGATTTATTTTTCATGCATATATTTATCATCAAGTTTACTATGTTTCTGGATTCCATGAGGAACTAATCCTTTTATGGGGGATTAGCGAGTAGAGGTTTGATTCATTAATTGTTATGTAGGGTTTTCTTAGCGGATCAACTATTCAAGAGAGGAAGAACTTAAACCCTAGACTTGATGACCCTAGGAAGTCATTTAGGTATATATTAACCCAAAATTGGTACGGCCTATCCGCGAAAATTTTAGCCCCGAACCGATCTGGGCTATGAGGTCAAGAGATAAGTAGTTCCTTCTAACTCATTAGTTTAGTGGAAGATTGAGAGATCCCGCTAGGGTAATGACTAATAAATTGAATAGAAGCCTGAAATAGGAATTAGTTTTGATCACCAAAGAAAGCTAATTACCCATGTCTTCATTTGATTGAGTTTAGAAATTAGTTTTCTGAAGCCCCTTTTATTTATGCAGTTTTTAATTCTTTATTTATAACCCCCCCAAAAAATCTTTCATTTATGTTTTATCATAATATAATTTATTTAAACTACTAATTATTACTATTGGCGTTTAGGTTAACTTTAATTTAGTACTCGCCTCCCTTGGGTGTGATCCTCGGAGTACTCACCTACTTCGTTGTAGAATTATATTACAACCTAACCTGTATATGTACAGATACTACCTCAAATCTATATCTTTAGTTGTAATATTCACACTCTGGACGTTAGTCCGACTGAAGGCAGTCACTTACCATCCTAATCTGACTAGGAATCCTTGTCTACTTATTTCCATCTCATAGTCCACACATCATTTGGGCGACCACCACTACTTAGTCAAATATTACTCCCTGTGATTACTTAATCGTTCTTACAACAAGGGGTCATATAAATGGAACATTCTTGGTTAGCCTATTCTATATGCAAATATGGGATTTTTTGGGCAAACACTTCTTCGTGTGTCATTTTTCTATATAACTATATGCCTAATTCAAATGCTTATACACTCTTGCCATTATTCATTGAATTATCGTACTTAACTTAGGCATAAGTTTGGTTCCTCCAAACTATTCCATACTAAGGCATCACAAATGTGCTCAGAAAGTAACTTATATTTAGTCCAATCCTAACGTTGGAAAATTAAAGCTATCCTTTTAAGCCTTATTCCTATGGACTATATTTCAAACTTTCAGGACATCGCCCAAGGTCGTACTCATGGATTCCTATTTCTTAAATGAATCCATCACTTTACTTATTCAGAACTCATTTCAAAATTCTTACTTCTAAAGTAACACTCGAATACTAGGGCTTCGCTAGGTGAGATGTTATAACTCTCACCCACTTAGTAAATTTTTCCTCGAAATTTCTCATCCTTCTCAAAGTTCTATTGCCTAAGTAAGATAGCATTTAGTCATCAATGACAGTATTACTTCTTTATTAAGTTTCCAATATCTCTCCTTTATTGGCATATCCTTTGAAAATCTCCTCGAAAATCATCACTTATCTATTTTTGAGGACATATATTAATTTTGGCAGGCAAACACTTAAGGGCGAATCTTATGCGATTTCCTTAGGACATTGTTAAACTTGTACTGGGGAATATAAGTCGTCGTTTTGACTTACTATGCATGTTTTTCCTTATTTATTGCTACCATTTTAACATTTATCTCTTATGACAATTCTCAAGACCCTATTTGAAGAAGTCGAACAATTCCCACCAGATTAACTACCCTAGCAAGGCTGACTTCCCTTATAAATCAGCCATGCTTCTACCTTTAAATTTGCAAGGTTAATTGAAATCCCATCCTTCCTCTTGTTACACTCTTCCTACTTTCCTTATCCTCTGTTTCAATTTCCCTTTCCTTCTTTGGCTCATTCCTTTCTTACTATTATTCCAGAAAAAGAGTGTGAATTTCCCTTTAAGGGAAATTACCTTTATTACAAAGAAAACATCATTCCTATCATTCCAATTCCATGTGAATCCTTTCAAAATCGACTCGGATAATTTCCTCAGAAGCAAGGTCTCTGCAATGAAACCAGGCAGCCATCCAAACATCATTAAGACGACATTGCTCAAAGCCTTATCTCTCTTTTTCCTTTGGGGTCCCTACCCAAAGGACAAACCTAGATCCTGGTGTGGGTTACTCAATTTCCCCATTAACCATTATCATTAGGGACCTCCATCAGCACCTCGTAGCCAAAAGAGACTTTTAGAAGATCACATTGAACTAGAGGAACAGCTACATTACATCGTAAAAACTGACACCATACATGTGAGGTAATTTCTCACCGTTGTTCCATATGGAGAAGCCACGAAGGCAATCGCCATTAAAACCTTCTCTCAGCACCGGGCGTTAGCTTCCTGAGGTTCCAATGGTCTACTGGCTTGAAAGGTCACTCTTTTCCAATATGTTCACCATATTGCCCCGTGACCCTTACTCCCAATAACCTTACTAATTGTTTCCTTGTGTTTTTACTAGCTCTGCACAAAAGTAGGGATGGTGAAACATACTTGGGAGACTAAGCCAGGCGCAGCGTGCTATGCATACATAGTTTCTTCATCTCCCTTCATTTGAGAGCCAGCTAAATCAAGCTCTGATACCAAAATTTGTAACGCCCACGACCTGACCCGATCTACCAAATTTGAATCTTGAGAGTTACGACCTTCTTACATATGTAACTTGGAAATTTTCTTTTACTCATTGTTGTAAACATCTCTATGAGTATAACAGAATTTCTTATTGGCGTACATTTACATTTCGCCTATGTACAAACTACCATCTTTAGCTACTATAGAGTTTCTTGTAAAAAAAATGTGTGGTTATTATTTTGACTCAATAAAACTCCAGACATTCCTACTTTATCTCTTAGTCTATTGGATATACTTTTGGGGCACTACTTAATGAACTTTAGCGTAAACTCTGACATGCCATTTGGCTTCCTCTGTATGCATAATAGCCCACCACGTCGATTTCTTGGCATAGCCCTGACATCATCTCTCAACGCATATTCCTTTACAGACCTAAAAATATAAATAACTTTTGTAAGTTCATAAGAACTTAGTAAGCTAAACCTTAGAATACATTTTCATTCATTCTACGTTGAATATGTTATTTTGCACATCCTTGGGGTATTTCTTGACCTTCTTCCTTCTTTGGCGATTACAATACTGATACTACCAGCTTTCTTTTTCCAGAACCATTTTCCCTTCTCTTAAGCATACTATACTTAACATTTCTTTACTTTCTATATCATTTCTTAAATATTATCTTTACATAATCCTTAACTTCTTAATTTACCTTGTTATCAGACTTAATACTTAGTTCATACTTACTAGTCTTATCATCTTTTTAAGTGGGCCAGACTATGCCCAATACTTAACTTAGAATTCACCCAAGTTTTCCTTACCTCAATTCACTCTTTATACATACATTCAACACATAACTTTGCCTCACACGTTCTCTGGCATTCCTTTCCAAAGATAACCATAGAGGCTTTCCTTTTAGAGTCTCTCCATGTAGGTATCCTTTTAATAGAGATAGCCACAAAGGCTACCTTTAATAAAGATCGCGACAAAGGCTTCCTTAGACAAAGATTACCCACAAAGGCTTCCTTTAACAGAGATTCGCCACAAAGGATTCATTTAACAGAGATTAGCCACAAAGGCTTCCTTTAATAGAGATTAACTACAAAAGCTTCCTTTAACCAATATTAGCACAACGGCTTCAATTTAACAGATATAGCCACAAAGGCTTCCAATTAACAGAGATAGCCACAAAATCTTCCAATTAACAGAGATTATCACAAAGGCTTCCTTAGATTGTACCATAAAGGCGTCCCCTTATAGATTACCACAAAGGTATTCCTTATCATAGATTTTCCACAAATGCATTTCTTTAACAAAAAATAGCCACAAAGATTCACTTTTATGGAAAATGGTGTTTTTTACGATAGGGATTCACCTAGACTCATCGTCGTGAAGTTTACCCCACACTATCTGGTACTCACCCAATCGTCCTTTATATATTTTATACAATGACGTGGCCAGACATGGTCTTACACTATATGATCTTTAGAGTGCCATGGATTTTTCTTTTCACAGTTTCGTGTTTTTAGTCACGACGGACCCCTTTAGACGACTCCAGAGACAAACACAAAAACTTCATGTAGACTCATACTTAATAAACTCTGTCAAAGTAGACTTGTTCATATCCTCAATACACACGTTAACCCACTTTACTCATTCAGATACCTTAACCATTGTCCAAAAAGATCATATTTATACGAATCATTCATACAAGTTCACCAGGCATACATTTTTCATAGAATCATCACATCATACGTTCTTAGCTCATTTTTATAAGAGGTACTTAACATGCATAATACATTTGCAAGAGTCAACTTAGAGACTCACCTTATAATCTTAAAGGTAGTTTAAACTTTAGATCTATCCCTTTCTTCTTGGAATCAATTGCTTGAGCCCTAAATCCTTTAATCAGCCAAATGTTATGGCTTCTTTACCTCAGCAAATAGAGACTTTGTTAGAATATATTCGGGTAACCTATTTCATCTGACTTGCAATCATAGTATATGAATGAATCTTCTACTTTATATTTTATCTTTAGTTCTAGCCCAAGGACAACAAACTCTAGATGGCTTCCAAAGAAAGCAACAAAAGCATGTTCAAAGGAAAGAAGAAGATAAAAATGTCTATATCTTTAGCCCATTTAACTAATATTTACTTACAAACAAGACCCATATTCCCCTAGTGAAACTTGTCACATGTCACACTCTAATAACATGGTGTACTACGCCTTTAGTGAGTACTCCATTTAAAATCATCTATCCACCTGGTTGTTATCTCATAGAATAGTAACCAAATACTAGGGCTTCACTGGGCAGGTTGTTGTAGACTCTTAACCACTTAACACAATCTTCTCCTTAATATATAACAAAATACCAGGAAATCAAGTTCTTACTTACTCTTGTGGCGGTTATTAAACATCCATATATACACACCAAATAATCATTTAGGCATATAACACTACGCCAGACAGACTCTTTACTACTATGCGCCAAATCTTTAATCCGTCCATGTAACACCCTTAACCCGTATCTTTTATTGGAACAGGGTTTCAGAGCCTTCCCAAAACATTCAGAACATTTATCGATTAATTCTAGCAAGTTACTATTCATTCACAGAGGTCATTTATAATGTTCCTTAAATGGATCCTCGAGGCCCAATACAAGCATTAGAATCAAGTCGGGACTAAATCTAGAACTTAGGGAATTTTTTACGAAATTCTAAAATTTTCCAAGGTACAGGGCTCACACGCCCGTGTGGTCTAAGGGACATGCCCGTGTGACCCTGGGACACGCCTGTGTTGCAATCCGTGTTCAAAACTAGGTAGCTCTCTGACTTGTGCTACACGATCATGCCACACGCCCGTGTGCTAGGTCGTGTGGTTAATTAATTCAATTTGAATTAGGTGAAGGTCTCACACTGCCAAGACACACGTCTGTGTTCAAGGCCGTGTCACCCACACGGCTGAGACACACGCTCTTGTTCAAGGTCGTGTCACCCACACGACTGAGATACACGCCCTTGTGCTCAATTCTGAGCATTCTATTTTCTCAAAATTAAGGTGCAGGGGACACACGGCCTAACAACATGCCCGTGTTGCCAAGCCGTGTGTCACACACGGTCTAGACACACACCCGTGTGTCTGTCCATATGGACAAAATAAATCCATTTCTAACTTTATTTTTCACTCAAAATTTCACCCATAACATGCAATTGAATCACACATACAAATACCAACCATTTCAAGCATTCAAGGTGAGCAAAATCTATCATTCAACATGATATATCATCACAAGCATTCATGTTTACAATCTTACTCTTTGATAAGCATACTTGTTTCCCCTTTCTTAATCAAACAATATATATTACCTATGTTATCACCATAACATGAACTTAAATACCTATATGCATGTACCTAAACAGAATCAATACTAGCCATTCCAATGGCTAGATTACAAGCATCATTTACGTTTACATGCCAATATGGCCAACATATCCTATACATGCCATTATAACTATAATTGAATTACCATACTATATCGACATGGGCCGATGGATAGTGTGAGTGATCTCCGCCAAGCTTCCAATCTAACGAGCTTCTGATTTACTCTAAAGCAAGGGAAAAATAAAACGGGTAAGCATTATATGCTTAGTAAGTTCGTATAACATGGTACTTAACTTACCATTCATCCTATTTCGAGGTAACCATGTAAGGCATATTCACTTAATTTGACTTCAAGCCCTACACACATGCTCATTGCCCTTGTTAGTCATATAATCCATGATAACAGCAAGACATGTATAAGCTTAATCAAAAATCAAGTTTCCATGCATATATGCTTTCCACAACATGTATTCATTAAGCATGTATACATCATCTCTTATTATTACAAGTATAGCTTTATAGTAGTTTGTTTCGAGTTTAGATCGTTTCATGTCAGGACTTTACTCATTTTATTCGAGTACTAAGATCACCGAGTAGTAGTACACTCAGGGTGTACAAATATATAATCAAAGATAAACAGTCTCATCAAATAATTTCCATGTATAATTATCATCTTTTCATATTTTCATACATCACTAGTCATAAATCATCATTTCCTTGTATTTCATGTAATATCCTTTTTTATGTCATATTTCGTATCATATATATATCATTCCATGTCAATTTGTCTTAAATTTATATTTGCCCTTTCCGAAGCTTTACCCATTAAATATATTCAAAATATCGATGGATACACAGGTAGTACACTCGAGGCGTATGAATCAAAATCCATCAATTCGTGTTCTATGGTACCCATATGGTACAATTTCAGAGAGTACACTCTCGAACCATATATATGTAAACGACAGGATTATCAGTCAAGGCTAAATTCTTTTTACGTTATATGCTTTAAAGAGCTTGATTTGGATTACCCGTCCGGGCTAAATCCAATCCATAACATATGCTCGAGATGACTTATATTAGGATTACTCGTCCGGGCTAAATCATATCAGAATTGATGTTGAAGAATTACTTATCCGAGCTAAATCCTTTCCACAACAAATGTAAGACCTCTTTCATTTTGGGAAATCACTTATCCATTGATTTTCCATTTATTCAACCGAGATTTAAACACTTTTCAAGCATTATCGGGCATTTGATTATTTCATACCTCCGTAACATTTATGTCAAGCATAGAAGCAATATTTTATTCATTTACCATTTTATCGGGCTTTATTGAGTAGGTGATCATTTCACATATTGATGACATTAATAAAATTCACAAACACAACATTTAAATCAAGCATAAAAACATATACAATTTGGTTACACGAACTGTAACACCTCTTACCCATGCCCAAAGTCGAAACAGGATACGAGGCATTACCGGACTTAACTTGCTCAAACATACATTATCAGCCTACAAAATTTCTTTTCAAACTGAAAACTTTTCATTCATATTCATAACATCCTCATTATGGGCCTATGAGGCCCTAAACATACTTACGGGAGGTTTCAGAATTAATCCATAAACTTTTACGCTTTTAGAAAATTTTTACCTAAATAGGGGCCACACGCCCGTGTGAAATGGGACACGCTCGTGTGGGCAGGCCGTGTAGTCACACATGCCTATGTCCCTTGCCCGTGTGGAATTTAATTTTTATTTTAAACCTACAAGGGTTTTCACACGGCCGGACACACGCTCGTGTCAATGGCCCATGTCTCTCACACAGCCTAGACACTCCCGTCTCCTCACCCGTGTGTGAAAACCTTAGCATTCTATTTATGACATCAGTAACTTTTCAAGGGGTACATGGCCTAGGCACAAGCCTGTGTGCTAGCCCGTGTGACGAATCGAATTCTCTTAAATTTGGTGTAGGGGACACTCGGCCTATCAACACACCCATGGAGGTTAACCATGTGTCACACATAGCCTAGACACATGCCCGTGTCTCTGCCCGTGTGGACAATTAAAAGGCTATTTTCCATGCCAATTGCCACCCTGAAACATAAACACACTTATTCCAACTCAAGCAATACATGATATGGCAATAATACCCTATAAAGAACCATTAATCATCATTCAAACACATCACATTTTACCTTATCTTTTGTATAAAATTTCCCTTCATAAAACTTATCATCATTAAAATATAAAACTTGACAAATATTGGCCAATTCCCTATGTCCATATACAAAGTCAGTGTATAACATTACTAGCCAACCCTTTGGTTGTAACACCCTGAATTTGGGCCTTGTGCGTGCGAGCCACTAGGAGACTGCACATAAAGGTTTATGTGTGCAAGAATTATCACAAATTGCATGTTTACTTTAATGGTTAAATGATCAGGAGTGTTTGGGAGTGTTGGAGAAGTCCTGGGTTCAAACCTGGGGTTTAGCTAAATTTTTGTTTTAAGTGAATAAAACACTTGGTACTTGGAAGTAAGCCTTTTAAATAATTAAGATTAAATGTGAAATTAGATGAGCTTGTAGTCCAGTGGTTGTGGCATCATTAAGGTGGAAACAGAGCTTGAGTTCGAGTCACTCTATGCACAAAGAAGTATTTATTTTACTCCTTTGTTGTGTGAGTGGTGGAGTTTGAATAAAACACCACAATGGTGGTTGGAATTTGAACTGGTTAAGGAATGGATGATGGAGGAAATCAAGGAGAAGATTGGGGAGGAAATCATGAAAGGATTTTAGGAGGAAAACGGTGAGTTTGAAGTGAAGTAAGACTGTGCCGAATTTGCTTGGGAGGTACTCAGAAATTCGGCTGAGGAGGGGGCCTTGCATTTTCGGCTTTTGGTGATCATTATTTTTGGGTTTTTCCTCTGCAACATCTTAGCCGTATACTTTCCTTGAGTGGCCAAATACATTTTGACTTGTTTCCATAACTCCTTCATCTATTCTTTTGAGTACTACTATCAATTTTATTCTATTTTTTTTCTATTTTCACTTCGGCATTCGTTCACCCATACTTACCCTTTTGGTTAGCCCACTAGTTGCATTTTCTTTTCTATTTAGTTCTTGCCAAATACCTTCTTCTTATTCCTTTTTTGTCATTTCCTTCAATTTTTGTCAAATGACTATTCTTTTTCCATCTCTTACTCCTGGCTTTTGCAATTGATTCTAAACAATCGGCTAAACATCTACCATCTTGTCCTTTTGAACTTCTGTACCTTTACCTCTAATTGCTTCAGTGGCCAAATACTCATAGGTGAGTATCCGACTTGCACTTTGTTTCCTCTTTCGAATTTTTCCCTTCTCTAGTTATTGTCTTTTGTTTCTCCTTTTCGCACCAACTATATTATTTTGGTATACTCTTCAGGTTAAACCGATTCTCGACTCACGTGCGCTACTCTTTTTATCAGTATTTGGTTCTATGTACTGGTAAGGGGTGGAGAATGGGGTATAGTGCTCTTGTTATAATGATAGTGTATGTCTTGTGTGAATCTAAAGACGGAGGGGGTTCTTGTGTAGGTTGTGGCCAAGGGTGATTGGTGCATTGCTTGTGAACTGAAGAGGTGGTCGCTTCTGTTATTGGTAAGGGCATCGTAACTGATTTGGAATTCCATTAGATTTCGTTAGTGTTATGAGTTAAGTTTCAAATCGGATATTATTGGTCTAATTTAGGTACAAGGTTACTTTGAGCACAATTCACTTTCATAATTAGGTGTGTATTTTTACCCTGTACCTGATAGTCGGCTGATAAGCCGAAGGTGTGTAACAGTACCTTGTATTCGATAGTTGGCGAGAAAGCTGATAGAGTGTGTGTAACCACACTCCTTCTAATCATAGATCGACAAATGCTAAAAAGCCAAAGTATCATTGAATGATGCCACACGAGCGTGTGATAAACCGTAAAAGTAACATGTTTTAATCCCATATTTAGCATACTTTTAGATGATTTATTCCCTGAATTGTGTAAAAAGGTGCTCTTAATCCTTTCTTTTCATGTTTTATACTCAGGAAAGCACCTAGGGATGAAAAGAACGAGAAACGAGCCTAAAACGGACCAAATTGGGCCAAAGAAGAAATCAACACGGGCTGGGTCCAAGACCACACGGCCGTGCCTCCCTAATTTACTCTAACACGGCCTGGACCCCAAAACACACGGGCGTGTCTCTTCAGCAGACCCGACCACAGCCTGAAATCGATTCACACGGACGTGTGCCATGGCCGTGTCCCTATCACGGCCAAGAGAAGTTTTACTCGGATTTGGATACTTTAAGGCAAAGAAACACATTCCAAAGCCTATTCAAACACCCTAGTAGGAATTCCACTAAGATTAGGATACTTAGGGGCCAAATAAAGCATTCCAAGAGCCTATATAAACACCCTAAGCATAACCTTCGTGGGCGGTTAGCTAGGCCAAGGAGCCAAGCCAGAAAGGTCAGATTTGTGGGAATCATTCAAAGATAGCCAATTGATCCATCTCAAGAAGCCAAAATTCTACTCAATACGGCGGATTTCTCCTTCAATTCCTTTAGGGAGTTTTAAGGATTTCTTATGTTTTGTTTTATCTTTTCTTCTGGGATGTTTTCTTTTATTGTTATGAACTAAGCCCTTCAGATACCTGAAGGGGATGAAACCTAAGACGGATCTTGTTATTGTTTTCTTAACTATATAATAAATAATTTATTTGTTCTTAATTATGTGAGCTTAATTCTTGTGTTAATATTTTTGGGATATTGATTCAAGTTGGATGTGCTTAGGTGATGGAGCAAAAGTCCCTGCCTAAGAGTAGATCTAGCATAATTAAGCGGAGTTGATCACGCGCCTAGAGATAGGGTGACGAGATTTTGCCAGATTAGGGTGAAACCTAATATGGGAGTCTGTAGATCGGGTTAATGCGATTCTAGGGGTTTTAATTAGAAAGAGATTTCAATTAATCAACCTAGGGTTAGACGTTATTTGCCTCGAGAGAGGGTTTAATATAAATTAGGGAATCCTACGAATCAAGTCAAGTGAATAAATCGTTTGGTTTAGTGTTAGATAACAAGTGAAGTCTAGGTGGATTCTTCCTAAGGGTATCGTATTAGTCAACTGAGTTTTCCTTAAGTTATTTCTTCAATTCATTCTTTTTGTCTTTGAATCTTAGCTTAGGAATCAATTAGTTGTAGGTTAAACAACCAATCACTTAATATTTGGGCTAAATAATAGAAAGAAGGTTAGTATAGTACTTTTAGTTCCTTTGGGTTAGACAATCCGATCTTGCCTAAGCTATACTACTATTTGATAGGTGCACTTGCCTTAAGTCGTTGTCAGAGTTAGTTTCCAAGTTTGATCATTCTCATTATAAATTTTAAAACTCGACAAAACAACGATCAAGTTTTTGGCGCTGTTTCCGGGGAATTAAAATAGTAAGAAAAACTTAATTTTTATTACTTTAGCCATTATTTTTATTTTTCCGCAATTTATTTTTATTTTAGTTTTAACCTTGCTAATTTTCTTTCTTTCTTTTCCAACACAGGTACCTCTAGTTTATGAGTAAAAGGAACCCAAAAGGACCACTAGTATACGACAGTGATATTGAAGCTACCGCTCGCAGGAATCGCAAAAAAAAATTAGGCGAACCCTAAATTACAGAGAAGAAGAACATCAAGGCGAATCCAATCCTACTGAAGGGATGGATGAGAATAACCCACCACCACACCAATTTGTTAAATTTGATGGTTTCCAAGACGAAGACCCAAATACTCATATAGCTAATTTTTTAGAGTTCTGTGATACCTTCAAAATAAATGGCGTTTCGATGATGCCATACGTCTTCGGTTATTTCTATTTTTAGTAAGGAATAAAGCCAAACAGTGGTTAAACTCATTACCACGAGGGTCAATCACCACATGGGATCAAATGACCAAAAAAGTTTTATTAAAATATTTCCCATCGGCCAAAACGGCCAAATTATGGAATGATATCTCTTCTTTTGTGCATATGGATTTAGAGACATTATACGACGCATGGGAGAGACACAAGGATCTCTTGAGAAGGTGTCCGCACCATGGTTTACCCCTATGGCTCCAAGTCCAAACTTTCTATAACGGTGTAAACTCCTCAATGAGGCAACTAATTGATTCAGGCGCCGGTGGAACCCTGAACAACAGAACTCCTAAGGCAGCCTACGAGTTTATTGAAGAGATGTCACTGAATAACTATCAGTGGCAGGTTACAAGGACAAAACCAACAAAATCAGCCAGAGTTTTCAACCTCGACGCAGTAACCATGCTATTAACACAGGTAGAGATGATGAATAAAAAAAGCTTGATATTTTGTGTTCTTCGCAGGTACATCCAGTAATGCAGTGCGACGCAAGTGGAACTGTGGCGAATCCTGAGTACCCACCCTACCAACTGGGCACAGAAAGCGAACAGATGAATATATAGGTAATAATTTCAGGTCTAATAATAACCTTTATAGTAATACTTATAATCCAGGTTGGAGGAACCACCCAAATTTTTCATGGGGATGTCAAGGAAATCAAGGAAATCAAAGACAACAACCTCCTAAAAATTTCCAAAATCAGCCATATCCACAAGAAAAGAAGTCAAACCATGAAGAGATGCTGGCAAAATTCATGGCAGCCATAGAAAACCGTTTCCAAGACACTGAGACAACACTTAAAAACCAACAAACATCGATTGAAGGGATCAAGAACCAAGTTGGGGAACTTACTAAGTCAGTTGGGGAAATTACTAAGTCAGTTGGACAACTTGCAAAGTTAATGTCCGAACGACTGCAAGGGCGTCTACCAAGCAACACTGAGATTAACCCAAAGGAGCAAGTCCAAGACATCACAGCCCATGATAGTATAGGGTTAGATGAACCCAATTCAATACAAGAAAATGAGGTAGAAGAAGGTAAAATTGAGGTAACACAAGAAAAGCCAAAACTGGTAATCAAACAGTACCAACCCCTCATACCTTATCCCAAAGCGATGAAGAGAGATGATACAGAGGAACAGTTCGGTAAGTTTCTTAAACTTTTAAAGAAATTACATATTAACTTACCACTTCTTGAAGCACTTTCACAAATGCCAGATTCGAGGAAATTTTTAAAACAACTCTTGACGAGCAAGCATAAGTTAGACGATGAGCCACATGTGGAATTAAACTCAATGTGCTCAGCAATTCTACAAAATAGACTACCATGGAAGCTAAAAGATCCAGGGATTTTTACAATTCGATGTTTAATTTGTAGACTAAAAGTTGATAATGCTTTGGCTGATTTAAGGGGAAGTATAAATGTCATGCCTTATAAAATGTTTAAGCAGCTAGGTCTAGGGAAACCCAAACAAACTAGGATGAGTATTCAATTAGCTGATAAAAATGTTAGAATTCCTAGGGGTATTATCGAAGATGTTCTCGTAAAAATTGATAAATTCATTTTCCCAGTAGATTTTGTTGTCTTAGACATGGATGAGGATAATTCAATTCCTTTAATTTTAGGAAGACCCTTTTTAGCAACTGCCAGGACTAAAATTGATGTTGGCACAGGCGAACTCATTCTTCGTGTAGGTGATGAATTGATCAGTCTACAAGCTCTCGACTCGACCAAGACATCATTTGATAATGGTGAGAAAGTAAATTCAGTTGATGACCAATTTGTTCACCTTTCACCATAGGATCCACCATAAAGTCGTAGACTTGAGCCGGATCATAGTCCTCGTGAAAATAAAGAAGAACTATATAATGAACGAAGCCTTAAGGTCGACGAATTAGAAGCATGGAAGACACACTGTAAAGAGGAACCAGATTTGCACGAAGCAAAACAAAAGGAGCCCCCAGAAAAGATCATAGGAACGTTAAACCACTTCAAAATAGGAGATCAGGTACTGTTAAAGAAGGAAGATCCATGAATTACCACGTCAGACCTAATATAAATGAAGAAATCCCTCTTAAGGTACGCAATTTCTCCCCATACAGAACAGTCGAGGTAAGCAATTCCATATTCAGTACTTTTAAGGTAAACGCTTCTCGACTTAAACTTTATCATAAAAATAGAATTCATAGCATGAGGAAATATATTCAAACTTTTAAACCTGTAACACACCTTACCTGTAATCCCCATCGGAATCGAGCACGAGACGTTACCGAACAATTAACCTAATCGCCACTTAGGCTCAACGTGACTACTCTTCTCAAATCGCTTCAACTACTTCATACTCAACCTATGAATCTCAATCGTACCAACGAGAACTCTCGGGATCATATTGGAAATCTTTCGGTCTATAAAATTCTTGTCATCTAGACAGGGAGTACACGCCCGTGCTAGGTGACACACACGCCCGTGTGTAGTCACACACGCCCATGTGCTCACACCATGCCTAAAAACCCCAACATTCTATGAAAACTCACATGACTAGGGCACGCCCATGTGAATTGGGGGCACGCCCGTGTACCCTTACAACATGCCCGTGTCTTCCGCTCGTGGGGAGCTACTGACTAATTTAACATGGCCTGGACACACCCGTGTCTCCTAACCGTGTCTCATCCACGGTCCACACAAATGGCCGTGGATTTTGCCCGTGGTCTATCCTAATTTAAAACACTAAGGTACAAGGTTCACATGGTCTAGACACACGCCCGTGTATCCAATCGTGTGGCACTCAGAGGCTATCTTCCTAGCCTTCTTGCCACTCTCATTTGCATACACACATACATACATACAATCATCATCACATAACTCCATATTGCATCAATTTAACTATTAAATTATAGACACTTAATCATAAGAGAAATAAAGGATTCATCCCATACACTAGGGAGAACTACTTCCAATACAATTACAACAACTTAAGCCATCATCTATGGCTATACACAACCAAAACTCTAAGTTCTTTTAGGCCAACACAATTTGGCTACATCAATTAGAATTTAGTCAATTCTAAAAGAATCCCTATACATGCCATGACTCATAAGGACTTGGAACACCATATCAAGCATTTATTCGATAGTGTGAAAACATCTCCTGCAGCCTCCAACCCGAGCTAGCCAAAATAACATATAAGAGATGGGAAAAGAAAAGGAGTAAGCAGTAATGCTTAGTATGTTCATCTGCATACAACTGATAAACACTGACATTCATTGAATATACATGATTTCAAGTTATTATGATGAGCTTTTCTCATGAACTCACGGTTACTTACTCAATCATCCTTAAAGCTTACTCATTCTATCTCTTACCATATTCTTGCCATGCCACTAGCCAAATGCTCGTTTAATTAGCATACATTCCTACACTGATCGTCACAAGATCATATAAAACAACACGTCAAGCATTTTCAATAAGCCACTCATATTACTAATCTCCCGGTGGTTACGCACTTAGCCCACCATTGAATCTCTTATAGGGTGGTATCGCACACAGCCCACCAATCAATTATACTTAGGGTGATTTCGTACTTAGCTCACCAATCAATTATAGGCGACGGTATCCCACATAGCCCATCGATTTCTAATTAATCAGGTGGTAACGCACACAGCCCACCGATAGTAATATAATTGATGGTGTCACATGCAGCCCATCAATTTCTAATTAATCAGGTGGTAACGCACACAGCCCACCGATAGTAATATAATTGATGGTATCGCATGCAGCTTATCAAGTTCTAATTAATCAGGTGGTATCGCACACAACCCACCAATATTATACATTCTTGAATAGTTATCCACATGCATTTATCTATTTCAAATGTTTACCCGGAAACTTCTTCGCACACTACCATTCTTACTTAGCTTTCTACTATAATTGTTCGCATTCACACAATGCAACAATAATTATAACTTATGCAACTAAAGTGCATCCTTTACATATCACCCACTATGGGTTCATCAAATACCGAATCCACTTCAATTCAGTTCTAACGTATTCCTGCACCTCTCATGTACAATACATTCATTCTCAATTTTCAAATACTTATTGAATCGCTAAAATCGTTAAGTAACTCCCTTGAGTCTCGTACACAAAACATTAAATTGACATCATACACGAGTTAACCAATCGATGCCATGTTCCCAACATTGTCCAATTCAAAATCTCTCACCGCGGCCATATTTTAATATGGTCTTACACGGAACTTTAACTATCATATTTTTACAATATTTGCATTTCTTACTATTCTTAGATTCCAAATCTCTTAACAACTCATCAACACTTATTTAATACATTCATTGCATAATTATACATTCCATAGAACATTGGAATATTAAATAACCCGTACGTACTTGCAAGGTTTGCATACGAACTTACCTCGATGACAAAAAGGCCAAAAAGGACTTTTTGCCCACATTTCTCTTTTCTTTCATTCTAGGTCCGAATCTCGTTTTCTTCGATATAAAACAATGAAATTTACTCGTTTACTCACTCAATGATCATATTACAACTTAATATCCACTTAGGCAAAAATGACCATTTTGCCACTATACTTTGGCAAAATTACAATTTTTCCCCTAGGCTCGTAAATAAAATTTCATCACTTTTTCTTGTTAAACAAGCCAAGCTGATCATTTAATCCTCTTACAACTATCCACAATTCCAACTATTTCATGCCTTAATGAATAAATTACAACTTTTGCATTTTAGTCCCAATTAGGTGTTTTCATGACAACACCTTTCACAAAAGTTGTTTCTCATCATCCTATCATTCATTTTCTTCCATAAAAATTTAGAAACCAGCATAAACTTTCTCATGGCAAGTCCTTAGACTCTCAACCATGTTAGAAATTAGTCCCCTCATTAGCTAGCTTAAGCTTTGGGGACTCCAAAAGTACAATTTTTATCAAGAAAAGTCATCAAAATCACTTACTTGAGAGGAGGAAAGTTTGCTGAAATTTTGAGCTTCAAAAACCCCTATTTCGCTGCTCATTTTTGGTGGAGAGAAGATGGAGAGAAAGGTGATATTTTCGTTTCTTTATTTTATTATAAAACACCCATCCTATCCCACCAACTTTGACCAAAATTAAAAACCCTTGTCCCCTATGTCACATGGCCGACCAACCCACTTAAAATAAGGTCAAATTGCACACTTGGGACCTCCAATTTATAAACCATTGCTATTAGGCACCTTTAGCAATTAAAATAGAATTTTCGCACTTTATGCGATTTAGTCTTTTTTCACAATTTAGCTAGAAATTGCTAAAATTAAGAAACCAAAATTTCCATACATCCTTATAAACATGTTATAACACATAGAATAACATGAAATTTCTCTAACCTCGAATTAGTGATTTCGAGATCATTGTTCCAACTAGCCCCTAAATCGGGCTGTTACAATTCTCCCCCTTAGGGATTTTCGTCCCCAAAAATCTTATCAGGAGGATTTACTACCAACATTCTTAAAATGTTTCCATCTACTCTTAAAAATTGCAAATTCCACTTATCCTTAAATTTCTCCTGCCAATAACTCTTAAGCTGTGAGACATAAGGTCGAAATGCAACTTGAGACCTAGGTTATTCTTCCTCTGGGGCATATACTATATCTAATAATCCACTAATGTGGAACTCCGTACATGTCCAAACGTTCGTTCAGATCTTTACTAGTTGATTCACTACAATTCGAGTGGCATTCCCCCTCCTTGGGAATTTTGTCAACCCAAATTTGAAATCTTTAAAGTTTTACCTCTCTTTCTCATTAAAGTATTCACCAACTATAAAAGTCTTGACTTGTACGCTTTGAAAACTTAGCTTTTAGTGGTCAACTACTTCTGACCATAATTCAATCTTATCATGAAATGTACTCTACTATCAAAACATTTATGCACATAAATGTACTTCTTTATTCTTGCTTTATCAGATATGCCACTACTAAATCTCATGTCAAAACTTCTGTATAAGTTCTGGATTCATCATCATTCACTTTCTATCTCGAGGAAGCATCAACAACAGAAATCTCATCTAGCATGGATAGCTTGTTTAAAATACCATTTATTATGACGCTTTCGAACTCTTCTATTATGAAGGGAAGCCTTACTATAGTCATTAACCTCGCTGAAACTAGGATATTATCAACTAGAGTCAACTGAGTAACGAACTTGCATTGCTTAACATGGATCTTCCATTCAGTCACCTGCACTATGTCCGCTATCTAAAAAGTATTACAATGACTATACCCACCATCATAATAGCTCAAGCAGTTTCCACTAATTCATCTTCAAAATCTTCTATAGTATAAGATACCCTTAATCATTAAAATTCAGAAATACACATCGATTTTCCCATGGATCATTACATAACATCTAATTCACAACACAGACACAAAAGTGATCACCTCTAAATCACCAACTTGTTAACTCTTTTTTCTCGATTCAGACTGAACTCAGTACTAGAACTTTCAATTGATAGTTCCCTCTATAGCTTTCAACTCAACCATCATGTGTTGAACATTTCGATGAGCATATCATTATAATATATTCTCTACTCACGTACACACATAATTTTATTCTCCTTATTGAATCAGGTGTGAATATACACAAAACTCAAATCATATCTCAATACGTTAATCTAATCTTTTCTCCATATTGAGAACATACCTTAAGCACACTCATCTAAGTTTCTCTTGCTATGCTAATCTAAAACTTTTACCATCGTCATCTCTCACGTTAATAGGGACATCTCTATCGAATTCATTAACTCAATTCAATACTCAAAATCCCATCACACAACGCGAAACTTGTAATTTCACTGCTAATCATCACCAACTTCCTCCTCAAGGTACCAGAATAAGGCTACGAGGAGGTAAAGGAATGTCAATTTCAATTAACTAAATTGACAATAGTTTTATCTATTTTTTTTACTAACGGCTAACATTTCACATAATCACAGTTTATATATAAAAAAAACAACTACATCAGCCCTGAAAGGCAATAGACGTTTATACATAATGCTTAAGGAGATTATTATAATCCATTCATGGCATCAAATAACCACGCACAAACAACAAGCTTAGAGCCAACTTAATCATATTTTTCCATGTATTTAGCACACACAGTGCTACCTATCGTACTCATTTCTTTTGACTCGCTCACGAGTGCTTGTATTCACCTATTCACATGGCGTTAATACAATTCTCATTTCTACCTCTAGACTCATCCATCTGTCCCTTTAATCACTAGGGATAATCATAGGCGCATATTCATCGTCGTTCATATAGGTACAAAACCAATGCCACATCCCCGAGGTGGTCTTATATGGAGTCAACTTTAAATGCCAATGCCATATCTCGGATATGGTCTTATATGGGCTTCATGTCGTGTATGGATGCCATATTTTAAATATGGTCTTATACGATTTTCATATTCATTACAGAAGCCATATCCTGAATATGGTTTTCAACAGGATCATAGCTTGGTGCCGAGGCGATGTCCTGAACATGGTCTTATACGGGACTTTATCTATTTCCTATCTTATTGATAGTCTCCCAAGGACTTCAACCTCATGTTCAACAACAATTACTCTATTTAGTAGAGTATCGTGTATCAACATGATACAAAGAATTCTCAATTATGCTAACATACATATTGTATTACTCACATACAAACTTACTCAACTTAATTCTCATAACATCTCATCATAATTCAAAAGTGGTAAGGGGGCGAGGTTGTAGAGTCCCTTAGCCTAACTCTCGCGATTACTTACATATGATTTAATATTCATCATCAATGAAATAGTATTATAGTCACACAACTCACTCCAAGTGAGTTTCCACGTTTATCACACTACAATCGTCTCTATCACTCATACTTTCAAATTGTGACTTTAATAATTCAAGTTCCGTATTA
Source organism: Gossypium rotundifolium (assembly GCA_025506655.1). NCBI lineage: Eukaryota > Viridiplantae > Streptophyta > Magnoliopsida > Malvales > Malvaceae > Gossypium > Gossypium rotundifolium. The sequence continues at coordinate 93,803,897 of CP106729.1, read as the reverse complement.
ATATATGCTCGAGTACTCAACATTTAACTCTACTTTCTCTTACAATCACTCATCAACTAAAGAAATGTCTTACGGGTTTGAGTACGTCATTTATCTGATTGCCATAGTCCAACTATGGTCTTACTCGTATCGCAACATCATGGTCCAGCTATTTCTTTACATGTCATCACGATGCCATAGCCTCGCTATGGTCTTACATGAAATCTCATATCAATACCAGGTCTCAGACGTGGTCTTACATGGAATCACGTATCATCACCAATGCCATGTCCTAGACATGGTCTTACATGGGATCACATGTATTGCCATGGTCCAACCATGGTCCTATTCATCATTTTATCATTAAAAAACTATACTCATCCCTACATTCTATTTAATCAAACTTCCCAGTTTAACTCTCACACCATATTACTCGTAGTTTCATACAGAGTCACAAAATAAAACGTTATACAATCATCTACTTTAATAATCACACATGAGATTCAACTATGTGGACATATTGATCATACATCATTCAAATAATCATACATACACGTATACCCCAGTCTCTGGGTAAATTTACTCACTATATGCACTTAACCCAGTAGGTTGAGTATATAACACCTTATGCACATCCAGCCAATACAGATAAGCTTATCACTTTATAACTCTCATCTCATACATTATCACACACATGTCATACACTTCTATTCATACCTCTTTGAATCTCATCAATGCATAGGAGTATTTCAATTACCTCATTATCACTTACAACATTATTGGGCTTAGCTCGGTTGGGAACCATCCCTGTCTTAACAAAACAATTTCGTTAGAGCCGAGAGATATCACACTATCATAGTCCACCTATGGCATGTATAGCTATACTCTTACTCAAGCTAGGTTAGTCCGAGAACTGACTAAACCATGCTATGGTACCACTAAATGTAACACCCCTTACCCGTAATCCCCACCGAAATTGGGCACGAGATGTTACCAAAAAATTTACCTGATCGCCACTTAAGCTCAACGTGACTACTCTTCTCGAATCGCTTCAATTACTTCACACTCAACCTATGAATCTTAATCGTACCTATGAGAACTCTCGAGATCATATCAGAAATCTTTCAATTTATAAAATTTCTTGTCATCTAGACAGGGAGTACACGCCCGTGATAGATGACACATATGCCCATGTGTAGTCACACATACCCATGTGCTCACACCATGCCTAAAAACCCCAACATTCTACCAAAACTCACACGACTAGGGCACGCCCATGTGAATTGGGGGCACGCCTGTGTACCCTTACAACATTCTCGTGTCTTTCGCCCGTTGGGAGTTATTGACTAATTTAGCACAGCCTGGACACACCCGTGTCTCCTAACCGTGTCTCACCCACGTTTCACACAAACGGCCGTGGATTTTGCCCGTGGTCTATCCCAATTTAAAATACTAAGGTGCAGGGTTCGCACGGTCTATACACACGCCTGTGTATCCAACCGTGTGGCACTTAGAGGCTATCTTCCTAGCCTTCTTGCCACTCTCATTTGCATACATACATACATACATACAATCATCATCACATAACTACATATTGCATCAATTTAACTATTAAATTATAGACACTTAATCATAAGAGAAATAAAGGCTTCATCCCATACACTAGGGAGAACTACTTCCAATAAAATTACAACAACTTAAGCCATCATCTATGGCTATACACAACCAAAACTCTAAGTTCTTTTAGGGCAACACAATTTGGCTACATCAATTAGAACTTAGTCAATTCTAAAAGAATCCCTATACATGCCATGACTCATAAGGACTTGGAACATCAAACCAAGCATTTATTCGATAGTGTGAAAACATCTCTTACGGCCTCCAACCCAAGCAAGCTAAAATAACCTATAAGAGATGGGAAAAGAAAAGGAGTAAGCAATAATGCTTAGTAAGTTCGTCTGCATGCAATTGATAAACAATGACATTCATTGAATATACATGATTTCAAGTTATTATGATGAGCTTTTCTCATGAACTCACGGTTACTTACTCAATCATCCTTAAAGCTTACTCATTCTATCTCTTACCATATTCTTACCATCCCACAAGTCAAATGCTCGTTTAATTAGCATACATTCCTACACTGATCATCACAAGATCATATAAAACAACACATCAAGCATTTTTAATAAGCCACTCATATTACTAATCTCCCTGTGGTTACGCACTTTGCCCACCATTGAATCTCTTATAGGGTGGTATCGCACACAGCCCACCAATCAATTATACTTAGAGTGATTTCACACTTAGCTCACCAATCAATTATAAGCGATGGTATCACACACAACCCATCGATTTCTAATTAATCAGGTGGTAATGCACACAGCCCACCAATAGTAATATAATTGATGGTATCGCGCGCAGCCCATCAATTTGTAATTAATCAAATGGTATCGCACACAGCCCACCGATATTATACATTCTTAAATAGTTATCCACATGCATTTATCTATTTCAAATGTTTACCCGAAAACTTCTTTGCATACTACCATTCTTACTTAGCTTTCTACTATAATTGTTCGCATTCACACAATGCAACAATAATTATAACTTATGCAACTAAAGTGCATCTTTTACATATCACCCACTATGAGTTCATCAAATACCTAATCCACTTCAATTCAGTTCTAACACATTCCTACACCTCTTATGTACAATACATTCATTCTCAATTCTCAAATACTTATTGAATCACTAAAATCGTTAAGTAACTCCCTTAAGTCTCGTACACATAACATTACATTGACATTATACATGAGTTAACCTATCGATGTCATGTTCCCAACATGGTCCAATTCAAAATCTCTCACCGAGGCCATATTTCAATATGGTCTTACACAGGACTTTAACTATCATCTTTTCATAATATTTGCATTTCTTACTATTCTTAAATTCCAAATCTCTTAACAACTCATCAACACTTATTTAATACATTCATTGTATAATTATACATGCCATAGAACATTGGAATATTAAATAACCCGTACATACTTGCAAGGTTTGCATACGAACTTACCTCGATGACGAAAAGGCCAAAAAGGACTTTTTGCCCACATTTCTCTTTTCTTCCGTTCTAGGTTCGAATCTCATTTTCTTCAATCTAGAACAATGAAATTTACTTGTTTTGTCACTCAATGATCATATTACAACTTAATATCCACTTAGGATAAAATGACCATTTTGCCCCTATACTTTGGCAAAATTACGATTTTTCCCCTAGGCTAGTAAATAAAATTTCATCACTTTTTCTTGTTAAACAAGCCTAGCTGATCATTTAATCCTCTTACAACTATCCACAATTCCAACTATTTCATGCCTTAATGAACAAATTACAACTTTTGCATTTTAGTCCCAATTAGGTGTTTTCATGACAACACCTTTCACAAAAGTTGTTTCTCATCATCCTATCATTCATTTTCTTCCATAAAAATTCAGCAACCAGCATAAACTTTCTCATGGCAAGTCCTTAGACTCTCAACCATGTTACAAATTAGTCCCCTCATTAGCTAGCTTAAGCTTTAGGGACTCCAAAAGTACAATTTTTATCAAGAAAAGTCATCAAAATCACTTACTTGAGAGGAGGAAAGTTTGCTGAAGTTTTGAGTGTCAAAAAACCCCATTTTGCTGCTCATTTTCAGTGGAGAGAAGATGGGGAGAAAGGTGATATTTTCTTTTCTTTATTTTTTTATAAAACACCCATCTTTCCCACCAACTTTGACCAAAATTAAAAACCCTTGTCCCCTATGTCACATGGCTAGCCAGCCCACTTAAAACAAGGCCAAATAGCACACTTGGGACCTCCAATTTATAAACCATAGCTATTAGGCATCTTTAGCAATTAAAATAGAACTTTTGCACTTTATGCGATTTAGTCCTTTTTCACAATTTAGCTAGAAATTGCTAAAGTTAAGGCACCAAAATTTCCATACATCCTTATAAACATGTTATAACACATAGAATAACATGAAAATAATTTTCTCTAACCTCAAATTAGTGATTCTGAGATCACTATTCCAACTAGCCCCTAAATCATGTTACAAAACCACCCTGATTTTTGCAAATACGAGAAAAGTCTAGCTTAAGAATTTAAACGAGCGCTTCTCGGGAGGCAACCCAATCACTAACCCTATTTATTTACACATTTGTTTTCATTTTAGTTTCTTTTATTCTCTTCATCTTAAACACCTAGTTTTAAACTAACCAAAAGTGCAGATTTCTAGACCACATAGCCTTGCACACGACCGTGGCCGTGTGGAAGTACAGAATCTCCATACTAACAATGGCAGAAGAGGAACGAGTCAAAAATAATAAAATCTTTGAGTCACGGACTCCAACCACCACCACACAGGCACCGACAAAATGCCACGGCCGTGTGATGCGGCCGTGGATGACACTGACTTATCACCAACAGGTGTGGCAATCTGTAAAATGGGCGTGGGTGAACCAACACGCCTAGACACACGGCCGTGCGAGGGGATCGTGTCAAATAACAAACCCACGGTACACGGGCGTGGGGAAGTACCAAACTTGAAACTATATTTAAAGCCACCCATTTTCCCTTCCCTTTCACTGACTCCCCATCTTCTTCCTTCCTTCTTTTTCTTAAATTTCTCTCTTCTCCATAACAAGTCTCTAAACTCTTGATCCTACACATATCCATGTCAAAAAAGTGAAAAAATCCAAGCATAACCTCTAAGAGGGAGATCGATCTACATAAGTTCATGTCGACTGCTTCATCCACTCTACAAGCCAAGGGTCTTTGAAACCATTTAACTTTTATTCTACCTTTCTCTTTTGCTTCAATTTCTTTCTCTTTGACTCTCTTATGCTTAATTTAGTTTATTTTATTCTAGTTTCTTGGTTTTACGTTATTCAGGCTACTAGAGAATCACACAGGAACCACGACCACCGACTCAACATAGCCTTAGGAATACGCCCACCTCGCGAACCATTCAACAATAAGGACTCCTCAGTCTATTCATCTTTTATGTTAATTTTATCTTACTTTCTACTTTCTTTCCCTTTAGTTTTCTTGTCCTTAAATACATAATTAGTTTATTTTAAATGTGTCTTAATAATTCTTGGCTAATCAATCACGAGTTTCCCAATTTCTTCATCTAGCACAGTGACTGTTGGCATCCACCACAGCACCACCGCCTCCTCCTCCAAATCGGGCCGTAAATAGTGATCCTAAAAAAAAATTTAGGAAGTGTCACTTCTCCCCTTCTCTTTTGATTTCAGTATCACATGATTATTTATCTATCTTTGTACATTGAAGGCAATGTACATATTAAGTGTGGGGGGAGAAAAGTACCTAACTTTTTGCATTATTCTCAAATCCCTAAATGATATCTTGACTTTGAGTATTTTTCTCATATTACTAATTAGGATGAAATTTTTGATGGTTTATGATTCTTATTGATATGTCTTAGATTAAGTCATATTTAATTATGCATTGATGATTTAAACTTTAAGATACTAGAGAATCAAGCATGATAAGTCTATTTTTCAAGAATATAAAAAAAAAATTCTAGGTTGTCTACCTGAATTTGAATATTACCTTTAAGTTTGAAATTTACAGGGATTGATATCAAATGCCCATAATTTTTGTGAGATTTTGAGCCTTACAGAGCATATATTCTTTTTCGTGCTCACTTCATTGATTATGAGTGTGTCAACATTAATTTGTTATTCTAGAACTTGCCTCATTATACATGTCAAGACCACATTTTTGATTTGATATACTGAGATGATAAAGGCACCTAGGTTTTAACCCACTCGCTCCACTAAAAGCCTACCTTCATAATTAACCCCTAGTGAACCTCTTTGATCATAACAATCCTTTTTATTGATTTACCCACTAATATTAACCCAAAACCTCGCTCGTATTTTTTATCACCATTCCTTTTAACTACCCTTCTATCGAGACTTGATTTGATAAGTTGCTCAATTATATTATTTCAGTTATAAAAGTTCTTTCTTATGTAATCTATGCTAGTGTTAAATAATTTAAAAAATCAAAGTATATTCATTATTAGTTCGTAATTAAGTGAGCTTATATGTTTAATTTTAATATCTTGAAGAAGAAACTCGTATTATTAGTATTTTATATGATGTAATTATTCAGATTATTAGTTCAAGTCTTTTTCTAAAGTTAGGTAATTTGTCAGATCAATCTCGATTATAACCCTCTAATTTAGCCTTTTTCCACACCTTTAACCCAAGCCCCGTTACAACCCTTAAAAGACATTTTGATTTGTGTATCATCTCATATTACAGTGGTGGAGATTTGATTTTCAAGCAAGCCTATGGGATTAACTCTTCAGGTTCGGCTTATGAGTGCTTTCTCCTGAACCTTAAACACTTCGAGTGCTTTGAGTGAATCTTTAGTGAGGATGTCAATCCTTGTCGATTTTGAATCAGAGGTAATTATTTAGATAAAGGGAGACACCTATGTTTTCATGCTACAAATATATGACTTAGAACTGTTTGAATCTTTAAGAGTCTTTGAGTTAAATTATCCATGTATAAATTATCTATGAATTATGATGAGGCATTGTTAATGAGAATTATGAATTTTGGAAAGTTTGTTTTAATTGTAAGTTGAGAATTTTGCCTGAGGACAAGCAAAAGCTTAAGTGAGGGGGTATTTGATAAACCGTAAAAGTAACATATTTTAATCCCAGATTTACCATACTTTTGGATGATTTATTCCCTAAATTGTGTAAAAAGGTGCTCTTAATCCTTTCTTTTCATGTTTTATACTCAGGAAAGCACCTAGGGATGAAAAGAACGAGAAAGGGCCTAAAACAGACCAAATTAGGCCAAAGAAGAAATTGACATGGCCTGGACCCAAGACCACACGGCCGTGCCTCCCTAATTTACTCTAACACGGCCTGAACCCCAAAATACATGGGTATGTCTCTTCAGTAAACTCGACCATGGCCTAAAATTGATTCACACGAGCGTGTGCCATGGCCGTGTCCCTGCCACGGCCAAGAGGACTTTTACTTGGATTTGGATACTATAAGGTAAAAAAAAACACATTCCAAAGCCTATTCAAACACCCTAGTAGGAATTCCACTTTGATTAGGATACTTAGGGGCCAAATAAAGCATTCCAAGAGTCTATATAAACACCCTAAGCATAACCTTCGAGGGCGATTAGCTAGGCCAATGAGCTGAGCTAGAAAGGTTAGATTTGTGGGAATCACTCAAAGATAGCTAGTTGATCCATCTCAAAAAGCTAGAGTTCTACTCAAGACGGTGGATTATCCTTCAATTCTTTCAGGGAGTTTTAGGGATTTCTTATGTTTTGTTTTATCTTTTCTTCTGGGATGTTTTCTTTTATTGTTATGAACTAAGCCCTTCAGATACCTGAAGGGGATGAAACCTAAGACGGATCTTGTTATTATTTTCTGAACTATATGATAAATATTTGATTTGTTCTTAATTATGTGAGCTTAATTCTTGTGTTAATATTTCCAGGATATTGATTCAAGCTGGATGTGCTTAGGTGGTGGAGCAAAAGTCCCTGCCTAAGAGTAGATCTAGCACAATTAAGCGGAGTTGATCACGCTCTTAGAGATAGAGTGATGAGATTTTGTCAAATTAGGGTGAAACCTCCTATGGGAGTTCGTAGATCGAGTTAATGCGATTCTAGGGGTTTTAATTAGAGAGAGATTTTAATTAATCAACCTAGGGTTAGATGTTATTCGCCTTAAGAGAGGGTTTAATATAAATTAGGGAATCCTACGGATGAAGTCAAGTGAATAAATCGCCTGGTTCACTGTTAGATAACAAGTGAAGTCTAGGTGGATTCTTCCTAAGGGTATTGTATTAGTCAACTGTGTTTTTGTAAAGTTATTTCTTCAATTCATTCTTTTTGTCTTTGAATCTTAGCTTAGTAATTAGTTAGTTTTAGATTAAACAACCAATCACTTAATATTTAGGCTAAATAATAGAAAGAAGGTTAGTATTAGTACTTTTAGTTCATTTGGATTTGATAATCCGGTCTTGCCTAAGCTATACTACTGTTCGATAAGTGCACTTGCCTTAAGTCGTTGTCAGAGTTAGTTTCTAGGTTCGATCATTCTCTTTATAAATTTTAAAACTCGACAAAACAACAATCAGTGTGCATCATACGTATGGTGGACCGAACCCACGAATATGGGCGTAAGATGGTTGAGGCCATCATGAGCATTCTCATGAGCTTAGGTCATTTTCAGCCGCGTTGGGCTGAAATGGGCCACGTGGTCCCAATGGGCCTGTAGGCCCCACACGAATTAAATAGCATATTGTTACTCCCAATTTGTAAAATTATCGAAACACCTTCGATTTGTGAAATTGCCAAAATACCCTTAATTTGTAAAATTACTAAAATACCCCTGATCTATGAAATTGCCGAAATAACCCTAATTTGGGAAATTATCGAAATACCCCTGTAGGGTAGAATTATCGCAATACCCCTATAGGGTAAAATTACCAAAATACCCCTGAAAGGTAAGATTATCGAAATACCCTTATAGGGTAAAATGACTATTTTGACCTTGTGGGCAAATGACTGACTTAGACTATGAATTTGATTGATTTGACTGTGATCGTATGACTATTTTTTAATTGACTTGACTGTGGTTGTGTGACAGATATGCTTTTAATATATGTCTAGATGACTGTTACTGGGCGTGGCCATTTTGCATACACGTGTAATGATTGAGCATGAAATACATGACATATTGCATGGGGTTAGGACATTGATATGAAGAAATTCTGATAGGGTCACACGGGTCGCATGAGACGACTGTGGACCGACGGACGGCTTAAAGCCATGTTATTTGATTGTGGCTCTGTCCAATCTAAATATGGCTCTGTGCCATCTTGATTATGGCTTTGTGCCAATGGTATTTACCCGTGGCTATGTGCCTAACATATATATTGATGACTCTGTGTCGATCATAATTACCCGTGGCTGTATGTCGATTATATTACCGTCACTGATGGCTATGTCCCAAACTTATTACGGTTACCGATAGCTTTGTGCCATCCTGATTATGGCTCTATGCCATCCTGATTATGGTTTATAACCATTCTGTTTATGGCTTTTAGCCATTTTGTTAACTGGCAGCGTTGCTGCGATATTTATGGCTTTTAGCCGTTTTGTCTACAGTGCCGAGCCGTTCTGTTGACTTAGTGCCGCAACCGGTGCTAAGCTTGGTGTGTTGGTTGGGTGGTTTGATTTTATCCCCACGTAAGTGTAGGGTTGGTACAGGTGGTGTGTTGGCTGGATCGGGGTGGGATGCATCCTCATACTGTTGCATATCTGTTTATGAGATTTGTCATTGTACTGGGCCTAGGGCCACTTGTTACTGCTAAAGTGCTTGGGCCCAAACTGTTTTGATTTCTATTTTTGTATACTGACAATTACTCTAGTAAGGGAATTGCACACTAAGTTTTCGTAAACTCACCCCGTTTTAAACTGTACAGGTAATCCCCAACATTAGGAGGATCAGTGCTGCAAGGGGCTCGGAGATGGCCACACGACTGCCTTTGGACTTCATTTATGCTTTAGTTTTCATTTTGGGTTTTAATTTTTGTAATAAGGCCTCTTTAAGGTTCTGGATTTTAACTTGGGGTTTTTATTTACTTTGAATTATATCTATTAGAAGTAAATCCTGGTTTTCCAAAATGTTAACTATTTTTAAAACAACACTACGTTTTCACATCATTTTTGAAATGGTTTCTTGACTTAATCTTTTTCGTAAATCGATTACTTTCAAAATTAGCTTCCACAACTGAAAAGATATTTTGGGAATAAAAGTAATAATTTTTCCATGTACCACATTTTAAAAATAAACTAACGTAACTGGGATTTTACTTAAGCTTTTAAACAAGAAGGGTTTTCAATGAAAACATGGTTTTCGAAAAACACTTCAATGTGACATGCCAAATTCGGGTCTAACTTCTAGGCCAGATATGGGGTGTTACATTGGCTCTCAAATATGACAAAATACAAAATGACCAAGTTCCTATACATGCCATACTCAGAATAAATCAACTTTGCTACACCAAAATAGTGCTTGATATTGTGATCCGAGCTCTGACGTTCTACGATCCCCGAGCTAGCTTGGCGATACTACAAGGAAAAGGAAAAAGAGAGGGGTAAGCATATAGCTTAGTAAGTTTGTATGAAATTTATATAGCAACATCATTGCTCATAATAAACTCTTCCATCTCATGAAACAATAGCAACATAAGTCTCAAATGCTTAGGAAAACTTACTCATACTTACTCTTACCCGTCACATATCACATTATGATTTCATAACCATTATTTTACTCATGGTACCTGAATTCACTTAGTCACATAAATTAGCACTTATGCTAACATGGACATAAAATTAAATCATCATCATCCTTAACATAAATGGAGCTCATCGTCATCCTTGTATAATTTAACTCTATGGCATCTTTGCATACTTGGTTCTTTTATCCGTTGAACTACTCGAAATATTAGAGGATACTCAATCTCATCATATATGTATCATGATGCCAATGCCATATACTAGATATGGTCTTACATGGGATCACCTCTTGATGCCGATTGTATATCCCAGATATGGTCTTACACGGGATCTCTTAGCTCGATGTCGATGCCATGTCCCAAACATGGTGTACCAATCCGAATTCAACCCTAATTGGAATGGTGGTTTTGGGACCATGAATCCAAATTAGAAAAATATCTTCTTGATTTATTTGATGTCTATGTTAAGTGCTTGTGCATGAGTAAAAATATCGTGGAAAAATTTAAATGTTTGGATGTTTAATTTAATCAAAAGATTAAATAGACAAGTAGTAAAAGTAGTGTGCATTAAATTAGAAAGGTAATTAAATTGTTTCATTTAATGCAAGGACTTGCATGTCAAATTTCCACATTTCTTGTAAGTGGACGACAATAATGATGGGGGAGGATTTCTTTTAGTATTTTATAATGTTAATATTATATTTTATGAATTTGATAATATGTATTATATGGATAGAATAAAATAAACATAGGAAAAATCCATTTTCTCTTTCTTTCCTTCATCTTATTCACCAAAATTTCCTTTAAAGGAAAGAAGAAATTCATCCTCCCTCATCTGGCCTTGCATGTGGTGGTAAGGTAATCTATATGTAAATGAGTTGGTTACTTTGAATATTACCGAAAGCATGTTGAAATTTTTGAAGTTAGGCATGTTGAGATTCGGCCATGGAAAATAATTATAGCTTGTTGTGTTAATGAATATGAGATGAATGGAGATAGAAAATTTAGATGAAATGGAGAGTAGTAATTTAAGCTTGTATGAATGATAGGAAGGTTGTTTCAATTTGAGCATGAAGATGCCCTTTTACATTCGGCTGAATGTTGAGATGACCATTTATGAGGTTTTTCTTTCTTAATTGTTTGGTTATATATATATAGTGAAATAGTATAGTTGGCCATGGATAAATGTTTATATTTTGATGTGGTTATTGATTGAATTAAGTATTAAGGGTTTAATTGCATAAATTAAATAGTGGAAGGGTTAAAATGTTAGAAGGAAGGTTTATGGAGACTTTTAGGGATTTAGTGATCATTCGGCCATTGAGGAGTAATCTCAATTAGTTGTATTTTGTGTTTTGGTGCATTAGGGATTAAATTGAATAGGTTGTAAATGTTAAGGGTAAATTGGTAAATTATATAGTTTTGTATATTTGGATTTAATTGAATGAAAATGTAATTGAAAAGGTTCAATTTGACATTCTATATCAAGATCATAAAGAAACGGGTTTAGATCGGGGAAAGGCGAAACTAAACGAGTAGCTAGGAAACCTTGAATCGTCGCTTTTTGAGGTATGATTTAAGAAATTGAATTAAGTTGGATTTTATACCTTATTATATGCTTTATTTTGAATGGTAATAAGTGTAAAAAATATGCATAACCGAATGTAAAAATGGTTTTATTGTGCTTTAGCCGAATGTGTGGATATATGGGTGTTAAGGATATGGCATGATATATGTGTTTACGTGTTCTGATGCTTTTAGATAGGTGAAATATTGAAGTTGAATAATGAAAATAGACTATATGGGTTTGTGGATGATTTGATATTACCTAAGCCGAATGTAATATAAAAATTTGATTGCTTAAGCATAAATGTTATTCGCATAGGAATATGTATATGTGTGAAGATAAGGTAGATGGGATGTGTACATGAAGTTTTATATTTGAATGGTTGACAAGTTGTATTAAGCACCCTGAGTGCAAATGATTGAGTAATGGCTTTATGTGAGCGATACGTTACGGGTTGTATTTAGTAACGGCTCTATGTGAGCAATACATTGCGAAATATATTAGGTAACGGCTCTATGTGAACGATACGTTACGAGAAGCATAAGTAACGGCTCTATATGAGCGATACGTTACTAAAGATTATTACTAAGTGTGCAGGTATGAGATTTGATGGGTAATTTTTATTATTAGTGATATTAAGTATATGAGTATTTATGAGTATATTGTTATTTGTTATGTTTGAATAGTTAAGTTTGGAAAGGAAAGTTAAATTAAAGGTATGTACTATACTTATTATCTTAAGACTTTTAATGGTTTGGAAAGTAAGTAGAAGAATCTAAAATCTTATAATATGTGTGCTAGATTACCTATTATGAGACAATGGTTTATGGAAGTTATGATAAACTTACTTTGTGGATATGTTTTGGTTTGAAATATTTTACTTGATGGTAAAGTTTGGTATGGATAACATTAGGAAGTCAAATACAAAATCATGAATAGACTTATATATATATATATATATCTAAGTGTATAAATTGCTTAATCATACTAAGCTGCGGAAGCTTATTTTGTTCTTGGTTGTTTGCATTTGTAGTTCTCTCTTTTGGAGCTTAGCTGCGCTTGGGGATCAATTTCGAAGATTATCATACTATCACTTACCTTGGTATTTTAGTTGATATTTCACTTTTGTCTATTATGGCATGTATAGTTTTAACACTTTTGGAGCATGTTTGAAAGACTTGTAATTATATGTATACATATGCCATGCAAAAATGGCTATGTTTTTGTGCTTGAGTATATTTTGGTAAAGTCAATTATGGTATTAATGTTGTTAATATTCGGCCTTGCTATAAGTTAATTTGTAATACTCTTTATTAAATATTAGAATGTTAGACATGATAATTCGGGTATGGTATATGTACATATGGTATATTTTAATGTTGCACGAAGTTGTGGTGGTTGTTTTGTGGTTTAAATGTGGTAAATCTGTCGAATTATCATAACATTAAATGATATTTTACAAACTAGTGTGTTAATGACTTGAGTATGTTTTGAGTTGAATTATCATAACCTTAAATGATGTTAAATTTTATATCATAGCTATTTAGGTATGGACATGTGAATTGGATAGTAATCGTGATATTTGCTTGAAATAGAATTTGATTGAGTTATGAATTACGATTCATATGTGAAATTAATAAAGGTGGAAATCATAAAGAGATTGCGATTGAGATTTATGTGGTTACTTGGTCATACGGAAGTTAAGTTCTTCTGGTAATACTTTGTAACCCTAATTCGGCAACGGATACGGGTTAGGGGTATTACACATGGTCTTATACGGGATCGTCCTTATCTCATGTCGTGACATAGGTGTCCTCGTTATTCCGAATCTTCAACCGGGACTTCAACTTGTCATAGTCTCTTCACTTTTTCATCAAGGTATCATTAATTAATTTCATGGAAATAATAATATGAATTTCTCATAATAACAAGAAATTTAAATACGATAACATATGTAGCCTTAATTTCACACAAACTTACCTCAGTACTCAAAATGTATATAGATGTTCGATTTAGTCCGCAACATTGTTCTTGCCTCGGTTTCCATCTCGGCTTCGTGTTTCTTGATCTATAATGACAATTTCACTTATTTAATATTCACATTGACTAAATCGACTCATGAATCACACTTTGGAAAAATTATGATTTTGCCCCTAAACTCTCATAATTACACTTTTGTCCCTAGGCTCGTGAAATGATTTTTATTCAACTTCCTTGTATTTTAAGCTTAGCCGAATTATTCTCTTAACTACAACACCCTTAATTTCCACTATTTCACCCATGTATGACCAATTTTATAACTTTTATAATTTGGTCCTTTTATGCATTTTTCATGAAAATCACTTAAAAAAAGATGTTTATCATACATCAGACTTTCATATTCTTCCTTAAAACATCAAAATACATACATGTCATACATGGGTAAATTTTTGAACATAAAACCCTAGCTCAAAATATTGCTAGAATTAGCTAAATCAAGCTACGAGGATCTCAAAAATATGAAGAACATTAAAATCAGGGCAAAGAGACACTTACAATCAAGCTTGAAAGATGAACAAACCCTAGCTATGTCTTCCTTAGAGAATTTCGGCCAAGGAGAAGAAGATGGAGACAATTTTGACTTCTTTTTTCCTTTTTAGTCTTTTATTTACCAAATGACAAAAATGCCCTTAATAATCCTTTCTTGAGATTTTTCATTCCCATGCCCATTTTTGTCCATCTTAATATATAATGGTCTAATTGCTAAATAATGACTTCTAATAATTTTTATGATGCTATTTCATACTTAAATCTTCTAGAATCTCATATTTTCTAATCTTTGCAATTTAGTCCTAATGGACAATTTAATCACTATTTAATAAAATTTCTTCATGAGATTTTCACACAATCATGCAAACACATCATAATCCTCATAAAAATCATAAAACACATATTTCTACTTTGGATTTGTGGTCTCGCACCTGTAACATCCCAAAATTGGGCTTAGTAAGATTGGGCCCAATGGGCCTTGGGCGTAGGAATGTTTAAAATTTTGAGAACAAGAGAATAGCATTATTACAAATTAGACTTGTTAGTTAAGTGAATTTGGGTTTAGGGTGTTACATTTTATGGTATCAGAGCCAGGTTGCAAAACTCAGTCGTGGTTTGGGTTCAAAAGCGTTTTCCAAAGCTGTTTAGAATTTTGATTTATAAATATATGTTCTAAAGGAAGTATGGCACCACGAGTATCTGACACCAAGTCAAGTAAGTATTTGTTTTCATTTTATAATTTTTGTTTTACGAAAATTCTAAAAAGTAGAATACTCTAGAACTGATAGCTTTAGGAGTTGAAACTATAGAGACTGAGACTCTAGGATGCGGATCTGACTTTCGAAAATAATTTTTCTACCCATACTCCATAAAACGTTTTTTAATAAACATCAAATAGCATAATGATTCATAAAACTCGTAATTTGATTATATCGACTTGGTGAACATGAGCGCTAGAAGACGCGGACGTGGTAGACGTGGACGTGGTAGAGGCCGAGGTGTTAGGACTAGATCTTTGGCACCAAGGCATGTGCCCGAAAGGGAGGTGCAGACATCGTTAGTGGTTGAGACGGGATCTCATGATCGAGTTGAGGTTGATGAGCTGACTCGGATAGTTAAGAAAGTATTGGAGGAGGTTAAAGGAATCAGTGAGGCACTTCAAGTTGGGTCTGTGAAGCGTGTCAAGGCACGTCCAAACTTTTTGGCTTACGATTATTGCAGAAGGCGTCATCCGGGAGAATGCTGAAGGAGGTTAGGAGCATGCTTGAGATGCGGGTCTAAGAAGCATAAGGCTCGGGATTGTTACATCACCATCATGTCAGGTATGTTTGGTTGGACGTGAAGATTGAATGTAGAAAATTCTAAGTATAAATGGTAGACAACTGTTTGTTTTTGTGGTTAGATATTTGGTTGTGTAAAAGAGGATTCAAGATTTTGTTAAAAGTACATTGTGGTTTTTTTAAGATCAGAGTGCGCAGCGAAAGCTTAGTGATGTGATTTGAGGGATGCGTTTAGTAGTTGATTAGAAATTTTGAGGATGAAATTTCTTTAAGGAGGGTAGAATTGTAACATCCCAAAATTGGGCTTAGTAGGATTGGGCCCAATGGGCCTTGGGCGTAGGAATGTTTAAAATTTTGAGAACAAGAGAATGGCATTATTACAAATTGGACTTGTTAGTTAAGTGAATTTGGGTTTGGGGTGTTACATTTTGCACCACTATTTCGATTAGGCCCTAAATCGGGCTATTACACGAACTTACCTCGACAAATGTTCGTGTACATAAGTCAATTAATCCGACATTTTCCTAGCTCTAACTCTGAATTTGGTCTATCTAGATCCAATTTGACCATGAAAGTCTCTTCTCTCTCTCCTAGGGTTTCCATGTTTATTTTGGTGAAGAAGATGTCATAAAAATAAGATGATATCTTTTATCATCTTTTAATTAATAAGTATTTTACTATTTCCAATTTAGTCCCTAGTCTTTTTCTCAATTTCCATGGATGAATCATCCAAAAATATCTACATACTTTTTATTAATGGTCTAATTACCATATAAGGACCTCTAGTTTTGAATTCCATAGCTATTTGATCCATATAGCTACTAGAATTTAACTTTCACATTTTATGCGATTTAGTCCTTCTCATAATTAAGCACTAAATCGAAAAAAATTTTGAATCAAAATTCTCACATGAATTTTCTAACATAATACGGTCCATATAATAAAATAAAAATAAATTATATTTTCGGCTCAGATTTATGGTCCCGAAACCACTATTCCGATTTTACCGAAATTTGGGCTACTATAACTTCCCCCATAAGAAATTTTCGTCCTCGAAAATTTTACCAGTAAGAAGATTCAGGCATTACTTTCTTATGTCTCTATCAGGTTTCCAAATAGCATTCTCTATATCATATCATTGTCCAAGAAATTTCACTAAAGATACCTTTATACTTTTCGTTTCTTTCACTTCACATGCCAGAATTTCAACCAGTCACTCGTTGTAAGTCATGCCAAGCTAAATTTAACATTTATCAAAGTAATAACAGATGATGAGTCTGATCGATTCTGTCATAACACATATACTCATAAAAATATTATGGACTCTGTAGAACTCTGATAATAATACTAATCAATACAAATCAGGTCTAAGTCTTTTCCATAATCTTATATGAGCCAATAGACCATGGGCCTGATTTGCCTTTATGGCCAAACCGGGGAACTTTCTTCCATGGCAAAACTTTCATAAATAATTTTTGCCAATTTGAAACTCCATTTCTTTTCATTTTAGATTTGCGTCGGATTTCTGACGATCAAATATTGCTTTTAAACTGTCTCAGATCATTTTCATCTTTCTATGGTTTCAAAGAATCAAACCTATTACATGTTTCCTTTCTCACTGAACTCCATCCAAGGCATCGGAGTTTTACATTTGTTACCATATAAAACCTCGTACAGTAAAATTTTGTATTTGACTCTCAACTATTATAATTAGCAAATTTAACCCAAGGCAAATACTTTTCTCAGTTACCTTCAAATTCAAGTACACAACATCGAAGTATATCTTCCAAAATTTGAATCATATGTTCAAATTGATCATCCATCTAAAAATGAAACACGGTACTAAAATATAACCATATACCCAGAGTTTATTGTATCTTATTTCAGAATCAAAATACAAACTGTAGATCTTTATTAGGAATAATAGAAACTAGCACCTCATATAGTTTGTTAATCTCAGAAGCAAATAGTTTAAGCAGTTTATCAAGCGAGAAATCCATTCATGCAAGAATAAAATGTGCAGGCTTTGTCAAACAATCAACAATTACTTAAATAGTATCTTTCACTTTCATCGACAGTGATAATCCCAATATAAAATTAATGATAATTTTGTCCCATTTCCATTTCGATATTTTCTCCTGCTATAACCATCTTGAAAGTATCATCTTTATCTTGCTGATACACCCAGCATTTAAATATAGATTCAAAAATACCACCTTTCATTCTGAGCTACTAATACATTCTTTTCAATTCATTATGCATTTTATCATTTCCCAGATAAACAGACATAGTACCACTATAACTATTCATGTAAAATTTTTAGTACAAGCTCTAATTTCTTCAGTATACAAACTCTGTCTCTGAATAATAGACATTTACTAAATCTATTCTGAAATTTTGAATCAAAAATTATTTCTCACTATTTTCATTTAACTTACAACTCATTATCACCTTTCTGAGATTCACTGTTCTATTGCAGAAACATCGGTTAAGCTCTATACTCAGCTAAAATTATTCTTTCATTCAAACAATAGCAATCTAGTATCTATTGCTCATAAAGCAAACAATGAATTTTCTACTCAATATATCAGCAATCATATTTACTTTTCCTGAATGATAATCAATTACCCAAATCAGGGTCTTTCAAAAATTCAAGCCATGTACACAATCTCAAAGTCAAATCTTTTAGCAATATCAGATACTTCAACTTTTACAATCGGTGAATATATGACATTCTTCACCAAACAAGAAATGTTGTCAGATTCCAATATAAAAACAGTACCTGTCAATTCTAAATCATGTATCGGGCAATTCAAAATCAATAATTGTCGCTCCTATATCATATAATTGGTAATTCTTTCCATGTAGTTGTAACAGTTCAATATAGAACCTAGTCAAAACAGTGGTTTCGCGACCACAAATTCGAGTCTGATTAATATTTTAATATTATTTTCTGTGTTTGCAGTATATGATTTAGCATGTGTGAAATTTCTGTGAATTAATTTGTCTGTTTATATATTTAATTTGAGTAAAGGGCTAAATCGCATAATTTGTAAAAGTGGCTTTTTATTGGAATAATGGCCAATTTGATATGGCTTTATTATGTGAAGTCCTTAATAGGGAATTAGCCCATTAATAAGGTTAGTGGGTGGTAAAGGACAAGTATGCCCTTAATGTATATTTGTTTCTAATATTAATTGAAAGGTTAATATAGTAAATAATATAATAACATGTTTATAATAAAAACAAAGCTTAAAAATTCAGCCATAAGGTGTGTTTACCCACCGAAAATTTTGAAAGGAGAAAGGGTTTTACTCTTCCATGATATTCGGCCATTACAAGTCTTAATTAAGGTAAGTTTTGACTTTGGTTTTTGATGATTTTTATGTTTTTGAGATTGTTGCTTAGTCTACTATCAAGGCCATGTTGTAATTTGAAGAATTGATGATGTTTATGAGATGTTCCATTGATGAAATGGTGAGCTTTATGATGAGTAAATGGTGTTAAATGAAAGATATGTGTTTAATGAACATGTTTTCTTCTTGAATTTTTGGTGAATATAGCTAATTAGGGCTCAATTGAGAAAATAGCATTTTGAGGGACTAAATTGTGAAATAAATGAAATGTATGGACCTGTATGAGATACATGAATATTCGGCTAAGCATGGGTATATGGTAATTTTGTGTATTTTGTAAATTTGTGAAATATGGACTAAAATGTCCAAATGTAAAAATGTAAGGGCTAAATTGTAAATTACCCTAAATATGTGTTCTTGGATTGAATTGAATGAGTTATTGAATACATGGATTAAATTTCAACATGAATAGATCAAGAACCGAAGAAAACGGACTTAGATCGCGGGAAAGTGAAAGTAGTTGAATAACTGATCCGATCGAATATCCGAATCCGAGGTAAGTTGATATACAAATAAATATATTTGCATTGAACTATCTATGTACATGGAATTGGAATTGCTATAAATATCCATTGAGATGGGATGTATGTGAAATACGAGTTACGAATAAGTTGACCAGTTGATAATGTCTGAGAAGTCCCGTCTGAACGTAGGAATAGATAGGATTTGCATATGTCATGACATAGGTCTCCGATGTGTGATATCATGTAAGACCACGTCTAGGACGTTGGCATTGATTCGAGATTTCATGTAAGACCACATTTTAGATGTTGGCATCGATATGAGATTTACGTGTAAGACCATGTCGGGGACATTGGCATCATAATGATTCGTATAAGACCTTGTCTAGGACAGTGGCATCGACATCTGATTACATGTAAGACCACGTCTGGGACGTTTGCATCATACGACTATTTCGAGCACTCTGCGTATCCTATTAGATTTTGAATGGTTCAACGGGCAAATTCGAGAAATGAACAATTATGTGAGTTGTATATCTGTTCCAGGTACGTTTGGAAAGTATACTATGTGTGTATGAAATGTAAGTGTCTATATGAACTTACTAAGATGAATATGTATATTGAAATGATGAGATAATATGTGAAGATATGCTTGAATGATTTATGTGTATACGTTATATTTGAGTTGAAGGATGTGGTAAGATATGGCTAAGGATATGAACCAAAGAATATGTGATGAACTTGCTATACGAACTATAAATGTCATTGTATCAATATGGTTATGTGCATTTTTATGCTAAGTTTATTTGTATATGGCTTACTAAGCTTTTGAAAGCTTACTCTGTGTGTGTTTGCTCTATTTTATAGATCGTTAAAGTCACGAGGGGCTCGGGGACGGTCGAGGAGTGTCATCACACTACTCAAACTTGTTTTGGTACTTTAAAAATGTGTATATAGCTAAATATGACATGTATAGGCTAGTCATTTTGGTATAAGTTTGAGATATGTAATTATCCATGTGATGTGGCTAGTTTAGTGTTGATAATATGCAATTGTGAAAGTTTTATATGATGTTGGTTTAGGTGTGATCCCATGATTATGAAATGGTCAAGTTTATGGTAATATATGGATGAAATTTGAGTATGCATGGTTGATCAAAGAAATGGTTATATGAAAGGTAAATGTAGATGAATCATGCTTGAACATATATGTGTTTTAGTTGTACAAATTGGCATGATTGGAAATGAAATTGAATGTGGAGAATTTTTTTATTATTTGACATGTCTTTGGTTGTCAAATTTTCATGAAATGAATTGGTATGTTGCTTGTAGGGTTGACCCTAGTGTGGGTGGCATTTTGGCCTTACAAATAGCTTGTTTTGCATACACGGCCGTGGCACACAGGCGTGCATTGTGGCCATGTGAATAAGTCAGTAGTTAGCCTAATTTTACACAGCCATGGCACACGGACGTGTTTGGTGACCGTGTAGATAAGTCAATATACATGCTCTGTTTTGGCACGGCCAGGACACATGGGTGTGTCTGGTAGCCGTGGGAGGCATACGGCTTGCCCACACAGACGTGTGACCTCTGTAACTTAGAGAAGTTTTAAATTTATGAGAATTTTAGTATGTGTCGGTTTAGTCCTGACCCTATTCTAAAGTATGATTAAGGTCTCGTTGACATATAAAAAAAAGGGACACTTTGATTACGATTGATGAATTGTTTTATGAAATGCTTATCGAAGTTTCCAATCTATCCGATAATGCCTTTAGCCCTAATCTTACGACTGATATGGGTTAAGGGTGTTACATTTGATTTGATATCAGAGCTAGTTTAGTCAATTCTCTGACTAACGTAGCGTGTAAGAGTCTAGCTATACATGACATATATCTGAATTGTGATAGTGTGATGAATCCTGACGTGTAAAATGTGATTTTTGTATAGTAATGGATCCCAAAAGAGTTGTAGTTGATGATGAAGAAAGTAATGCGCCTACTCCTATGCAAGGGATAGTGCCATCTAATTCGAGACCGGCTACAAGCGGTCAAGAGGGAGAAGCTAAATAAGCTTTCTTCCAAATGATGAGTAGTGGTTCACCCAGTTCGTAAGAAATAATCTGGCTGTTTCACAACCTCTACCCCCGCTTAATCCCCCTCAAACATCTGTTATGCCTCCGACTACGAATCTGAATCTGTTGAATAAGCCTCTGGTTGAAAAAATCTGTAAATATGGGGCTAATAAGTTTAGGGCTACTAGTGATGATGATGCTGAAAAAGCTGAGTTTTGGTTAGAAAACACTATCCGAGTATTTGATGAGATATCTTTGACTCCAGAAGAAAGTATTAAATGTGTTGTATCTTTGTTACGAGACGCAGCCTACCAATGGTAGAAAACTTTGATTTCTGTTGTTCCGAAAGAGTGGGTCACTTGGAATTTCTTCCAGCCTGAGTTTCGAAAGAAATATATTAGTCAGGGAGTTATTGATTAGAAATGGAAAGAATTTTTGGATTTGAAATAGGGCCGCATGTTTGTCACTGAATACGAAAGAGAGTTTGTGAGACTGAGTCAGTATGCTCGGGAATGTGTATCGACGGAAGCGATAATGTGTAAGATATTTGAAGATGGCTTAAATGAAGACATCCATTTGTTAGTAGGAATTCTGGAAATAAAAGAGTTTGTGGTACTTGTTGATCGAGCGTGCAAAGCTGAAGCACTCGGGAAAGATAAAAGAAAAGTTGAGTTTGAAGCTAGAGATGTGAGAAAGAGATTTTAGGGTAAATCATATCAGTCTATTTGAAGAAATTTAGATATGAACAAAGCTGTTCAAGGATTAATAAGAGACTTTTGAATAGAGATCGAGCTAGAACACAATCGAGCTCTAAAGCTCCGACAACTTTAATGGCAAGTGTTGGAAATGTTTGATTTGAGAAACCTGAATGTAAGCATTGTGAAAAAAGGCATCCGAGAAGTTGTAGATTGAATGATCGAGTTTGTTTCAGATGTGGATCATTAGACCTTTTCATCCGTGATTGCCCAGAATCTGTTGAGCCAGAGACTGCCCAAAATTCGAGATCCAATAATGCTCTATTGAGAGATAGACCTTCCCAAAATGTAAGAAATGTTAGTGGTAGTCAGAGAACTATGAGAGATACTGTTGCGAAATCTAAAGCTAGAGCGCCTGCCAAAGCGTATGCTATCCGAGCTCGAGAGGAAGCTTCATCTCTAAATGTTATAACGGGTACATTTATACTTTATGATACTTCTATGATTGCATTGATAGATCCTGGTTCTACTTATTCATATATATGCATGAACTTAGTATCTAGTAAGACTTTTCCTGTAGAGTCTATTGAGTTTTTTATAAAAGTATCGAACCCCTTAGGTAAAAGTGTCCTAGTTGACAAAGTATGCAAGAACTATCCATACATGTTTCGAGATATATGTTTTCCTGTTGATCTGATGCTATTACCATTTGATGAGTTTGATATCATTCTGGGTATGGATTGGTTGAAAATACATGATGTTGTTGTGAATTGTAAAATGAAGATTATTGAATTGAGATGTTAGAATGGTGAAATAGTTCGGGTTGAGACTAATGATTTGGGTAGATTACCTGTTGTGATATCTGTGTTGAAAGCTCAAAGTTTTGTGCAAAAAGGGTTATAAAGCTTATTTTGCTTATGTAATTGACTCAAAAATATCTAAAAAGAAAGTTGAATCAGTGCCAGTTGTTTGTGAGCTTTCTGATGTATTCCCTAAAGAATTACCGAGATTGCCTCTGATACATGAAGTTGAATTTGGTATTGATTTGTTGCCTGGTACAAATCCTATTTTGATAGCTCGGTATTGAATGGCACAAACAGAGCTGATATAATTAAAGTCATAGTTGCAAGAGTTAACTGATAGAGGGTTCGCAAGACCGAGCTTCTCACCTTGGGGTGCTCCCGTTCTGTTTGTGAAATAGAAAGATAGCACGATGAGAATGTGCATTGACTGTCGTCAGTTGAACAAAGTAACTATAAAGAACAAATATCCGTTGCCCAGAATTGATGATTTATTTGATTAGCTTAAAGGAGCTATTGCATTTTCAAAGATAGATCTGAGATCGAGAAATTACCAGTTACGAGTAAAGGATTCAGATATTTCGAAAACTACTTTCAGAACGAGGTATGGACATTATGAGTTTTTAGTTATGCCTTTTGGACTAACGAATGATCCTGTTATTTTTATGGACCTAATGAACAAAATTTTTAGACTGTATTTAAAACAATTTGTTGTTGTATTCATTGACGATATTTTGATTTATTAACGTGATGAAACTGAGCATGTTGAGCATTTGAAAGTTGTGTTGCAAACTCTGCGAGAATAGCAATTGTATGCAAAATTCAGCAAATGTGAATTCTGGTTGCGTGAAGTTAGTTTTCTGGGGCACATTGTATCAGCATCCGGTATACGAGTCGATTCGAGCAAGATTTATGCTATTCTGGATTGGAAGCCTCCAAAGAATGTGTCTGAAGTCCGTAGTTTTCTAGGACTTGTTGGTTATTACCGAAGGTTCGTAAAAGGCTTTTCGATGATAGCTACTCCATTGACTAGATTACTTCAGAAAGATGTAAAGTATGAATGGTCCGATAAATGTTAGAAAAGCTTTGATCAGTTGAAAGCTATTTTGATCGAAACTCTTTTTTAGTACAGCCAAAATTGGGTAAAGAATTCGTGATATACAGTGATGCTTCGTTAAATGGTCTGGGATGTGTTCTGATGCAAGAAGGAAAAGTCATAGCTTATGCCTCGAGACAATTGAAATCTCATGAAAAGAACTATCCGAATCACGATATTGAATTAGCTGCTATTGTGTTTGCCTTAAAGATTTGGCATCATTATCTGTTTGGGGAAAAATGCCATGTGTTTTCAGATCATAAAAGTCTAAAATACCTTATGACTCAACAAGATTTGAATATGCAACAGAGAAGATGGTTAGAGCTATTGAAAGACTACGAGCTTGTGATAGATTATCACCCAGATAAAGCAAATGTCATTGTCTATGCATTAAGTCGAAAGTCACTTTTTTCATTACATGCAGTGAATGCTCATTTAGACTTTTCTGATGATGGTTCGATGTTAGCTGAATTAAAAACGAAACCGTTGTTTTTACAACAAATATGTGATGCTCAGAAGATTGATAATGAAATGTTAATGAAACGAACTCAGTGTGATTTGAACTCTGATTTTGAATTTTGAGTTGATGTTAATAATTGCTTGAGGTTTCGAGATCGAATATGTTTTTCGAGAAACCCAAAGTTGATTCAGTTAATTTTGAATGAAGCACATAACGGTCATCTATATGTTCATCCGGGTAGTATGAAGATGTATCATGATCTGAAGCAACATTATTGGTGGTCTGGTATGAAACGAGATATCTCTGACTTTGTGTCGAAATGTTTAGTCTGTCAGCAAGTCAAGGCTGAACATCAGGTTCCATCTGGTTTGTTTTAACTGATTCTGATTCTCGAGTGGAAATGGGATAGAGTGATAATGGATTTTGTTTCGGGATTACCTTTTGACTCCGAGAAAGAAATATGTGATTTGGGTTGTAGTTGATTGGTTGACGAAATCTTCCCATTTTCTTTCGGTATTATCTGATTACTGACTTGATAGATTAGCTGAGCTTTATATTTCTGAGATTGTGAGATTACACGGGGTGCCACTATCCATTGTATCAGACAGAGATCCGAGGTTTACATCACGATTCTGGAAGAAATTACGAGAAGCCTTGGGTACTAAATTGCATTACAGTATAGCTTTTCATCCACAAACTGATGGTCAATCCGAGCTGATCATTCAGATTCTCGAGGATATTTTGAGATGTTGCATTCTTGAGTTTGATGGTACGTGGGAACAGTACCTGCCATTAATCAAATTTGCATATAATAATAGCTTTCAGTCTAGTATTAAAATGGCACCTTATGAAGCTTTATACGGACGCAAATGTCGAACACCTCTGTTTTGGACTGAGCTCAATGAAAATAAGATACATGGGGTTTATCTGATAAAAGAAACTGAACAGAAAGTGAAAGTAATCTGTGACAATCTGAAAGAAGCATCCGATCGTCAGAAGTCTTATGCAGACTTGAAACGAAAAGAGATTGAATTTGAAATTGGTGACAAAGTTTTCTTAAAAGTGTCTCTGTGGAAGAAAGTACTCCAATTCAGACATAAAGGCAAGTTGAGTACGAGGTTCATCGGACCATATGAGATCATTGAATGTATTGGGCCAGTTGCGTATAGATTATTGTTGCCCTTTGAGTTAGCAAAAATACATAATGTATTCAATGTTTCGATGCTCCGTAGATACCGATCCGATCCGTCACATGTGATCTCTCCGTCTGAAATCCGATGTGATATAACTTATGAGGAAGAACCAATCCGTATCCTAGCTCGTGAAGTGAAAGAGTTGAGAAACAAGAAAATTTTGTTAGTGAAAGTGTTGTGGTACCGACACGGAATAGAAGAGGCTACGTGGGAGCCAAAAATTCAATGAGACAACAATATCCGAATCTGTTTAACAGTAAGATTTTCGGGGAGAAAAATCCCTAAGGGGGGAGAATTGTAACAGTCCGGTATAGACCCTAGTCGGAACAGTGGTTTCAGGACCACAAATCTGAGTCTAAAAATTATTTTAATATTATTTTTTGTGTTTGCAGTATATGATTTAGCATATGTGAAATTTCTGTGAATTAATTTGTCTATTTATGTGTTTAATTTGAGCAAAAGGCTAAATCGCATAATTTGTAAAAGTGGCTTTTTATTGGATTAATGGCCAATTTGATGTGGCTCTATTATGTGAAGTCCTTAATAGGCAATTAGCCCATTAATAAGGTTAGTGGGTGGTAAAGGACAAGTATGCCTTTAATGTATATTTATTTCTAATATTAATTGAAAGGTTAATATAGTAAATAATATAATAGCATGTTTATAATAAAAACAAAGCTTAAAAATTCAGCCATAAGGTGTGTTTACCCACCGAAAATTTTGAAAGGAGAAAGGGTTTTACTCTTCCATGATATTCGGCCATTACAAGTCTTAATTAAGGTAAGTTTTGACTTTGGTTTTTGATGATTTTTATGTTTTTGAGATTGTTGCTTAATCTACTATCAAGCCCATGTTGTAATTTGAAGAACTGATGATGTTTATGAGATGTGCCATTGATGAAATGGTGAGCTTTATGATGAGTAAATGGTGTTAAATGAAAGATATGTGTTTAATGAACATGTTTTGTTCTTGATTTTTTTGGTGAATATAGCTAATTAGGGCTTAATTGAGAAAATGGCATTTTGAGGGACTAAATTGTGAGATAAATGAAATGTATGGACTTGTATGAGATACATGAATATTCATCTAAGCATGGGTATATGGTAATTTTGTGTATTTTGTAAATTTGTGAAATATGGACTAAAATGTCCAAATGTGAAAATATAAGGGCTAAATTGTAAATTTCCCTAAATTTGTGTTCTTGGATTGAATTGAATGAGTTAGTTAATAAATGGATTAAATTTGAATATGTATAGATCAAGAACCGAAGAAAACGGACTTAGATCCCGGGAAAGCGAAAGTAGTTGAATAACCGAATCCGAGGTAAGTCGATATACAAATAAATATATTTGTATTGAACTATTTATGTACATGGAATTTGAATTGCTATAAATATCCATTGAGATGGGATGTATGTGAAATATGAGGTACAAATAAGTCGACCAGTTGGTAATGTCTGAGAAGTCCTGTCTGAACCTAGGAATAGATAGGATTTGCATATGTCATGATATAGGTGTCCGATATGTGATATCATGTAAGATCACGTCTGGGACGTTGGCATTGATTTGAGATTTTCTGTAAGACCACATCTGGGATGTTGGCATCAATATGAGATTTACGTGTAAGACCATGTCCAGGACATTGGCATCGTAATGATCCGTATAAGACCCTGCCTGAAACAGTGGCATCGACATCTAATTACATGTAATACCACATCTAGGATGTTGGCATTGTACGACTATTCTGAGCACTCTGCATATCCTATTAGATTCCGAATGGTTCAATGGGAAAATCTGAGAAATGAACGATTATGTGAGTTGTATATATGTTTCAAGTACGTTTGAAAAGTACACTATGTGTGTATGAAATGTAAGTTGCTATATGAACTTACTAAGATGAATATGTGTATTGAAATGATGGGATAATATGTGAAGATATGCTTGAATCAGTTATGTGTATATGTGATATTTGAGTTGAAGGATGTGGTAAGTTATGGCTAAGCATAAGATCCAAAGAATATGTGATGAACTTGCTATGCGAACTATAAATGTCATTGTATCAATATTGTTATGTGCATTTTTATGCTAAGTTTATTTGTATATGGCTTACTAAGCTTTTGAAAGCTTACTCTGTGTGTGTTTGCTCTGTTTTATAGATCGTTAAAGCTATGAGAGGCTCAGGGACTATCGAGGATTGTCATCACACTACTCAAACTTGTTTTGGTACTTTGAAAATGTGTATATAGCTAAATATGATATGTATGGGCTAGTCATTTTGGTATAAGTTTGAGATATGGAATTATCCACGTGATGTGGCTAGTTTAATGTTGATAATGTGCAATTGTGAATGTTTTATATGATGTTGGTTTTGATATGGTCCCACGATTATGAAATGGTCAAGTTTATGGTAAGTATATGGATGAAATTTGAGTATGCATGATTGATCAAAGAAATGGTTATATGAAAGGTAAATATGGATGAATCATGCTTGAACATATATGTGTTTTAGCTGTGCAAATTGGCATGATTGGAAATGAAATTGAATGTGGAGATTTTTTGATTATTTGACATGTCTTTGGTTGTCAAATGTTCATGAAATGAATTGGTATGTTGCTTGTAGGGTTGACCCTAGTGTGGGTGGCATTTTGGCCTTGCAAATAGCCTGTTTTCCATACACGGCCGTGGCACACGGGCGTGCCTTGTGGCCATGTGAATAAGTCAATAGCTAGCCTAATTTTACACAGCCATGGCACACGGGCGTGTCTAGTGGCCGTGTGGATAAGTCAGTATACATGCTCTGTTTTGGCACGGCCAGGACACATTGGTGTGTCTGGTAGCCGTGGGAGGCACACGGCCTGCCCACACAGGCGTGTGACCTCTGTAACTTAGAAAAGTTTTAAATTTCTAAGAATTTTAGTATGTGTTCGATTTAGTCCCAGCCTATTCTAAAGTATGATTAAGGTCTCGTTGACATATAATAAAAAAGGGACACTTTGATTGCGATTGATGAATTGTTTTATGAAATGTCTATCGAAGTTTTCGATCTGTCCGGTAACACCTTTAGCCCTAACTCGACGATGGATATGGGTTAGGAGTGTTACAGTAGTTCTTAATTATCTGAACGCATAGGCTATTACTTTGCCTTATTGCATCAAAACACAATCTAGTTCCATTTAATGTTGCATTACTATAATAACAAATTCCTTACTCAGTTCAGGCTATATCAAAGTCAATACTTTGATCAACAAAGCTTCCAACTGGTCAAAACTTTACTGATATTTATCAGTTCATTCAAATCTTACCTCTTTCCTGAAATAACTGGGTCATCAATATAACTATTTCAATTGTTAACATTGAAGCTTTGAGTTTTTCCAAAGCCAGAACCATAAGATAGATTTTAAACCATAGTGCAATATTATGACTGACATTTCAACCATATAAATAAAGCAACACTTCAATATCAATGGTGTACCTCAACTTGAAAGAGGGAAAACTAAAAGTGGCCCTAATAATAGCTAATGCAGTAATATAGTTTCTATAATCTGTAATTTCAATCACCATACCCCATGATCGAGTCAATATTTATTACGGTAATGAATGTAATTACCTCCGACCGGTAAATATCTTTCACAAATAATCCAGGTCTGCATACTAAAGAGATTATTATCAGAGAAAATTTAGAAGAATAATATAACACATACTCAGTAGAAACCACTGTGATAAAAACAATATAACTTGCACATTCGTAATTCAGGGCTCCAATCAGTAGAAGGAGAAGATAGTGTCACATAAATCTTATCATCAAATCTTATATCATTCATGATGAATTATCAACCCAAGTAAAATAGAGCAATACCGCTCATGAATCAACCAGACTTTCGGTAATTCCATTTATCATGATTTGCTCAACACGATGAATATTGCATTCGTACATGCACAATTTCATATGCCCCTAAGAATAACAGGACTTATAAAGTACCCAGGAGATGTTGTTGTAATATACCCAATCATCACAATTGTATTCAAATATCTTTGCAGTTTTATCACTATTCCACTGACCCATAAAATCATCCATAATATTATATTATTCAGCTCACTGAAAGAGTCAATTCAGAAGAATTTTCGGCCAATCCGTTCTGTAATTATCATATCTGGATAAGTCAATTACTCATGAATAACTTCTTCCTCAATAATGACATCACATATATAGAATAATCTTCAGAAAAATCTGATATATGTTTAATACCATCTTTACTTATTAACCCATTCTCATTTTGACTACATCATTAGTCATTCAGCCTTTGAACTCTTTAGTTCCACATTCATGAGCTTATTCCATATGAATCTTGTGAATTTCATTGTATAAACTGGTGAGGGGGTGGAGATCGTAAGCCTCAAAAATTAACTTTCATGTATATATGCTCATATAACATAACATTTATCATTTTCATGTACTATAAAACATTTATCTGTACCTTCTTGGATTCTATTTCATCATCAGTAACATTTTACTCTGATACTTGAGTATCTCTTTCGGGGTCATCGGAATTAGCTAAGTTGGAAAGCATCTCTGTCTATTTGTAAAATAATTTTCATCAGAATTGGGAGATATCACACTATCACAGGTCATATAATGGCATGTATTTCTAGACTCTACATATGCTACGTTCAGTCTGAGAACTGACTAAACAGTAACTCTGATACCACTAAATGTAACACTTCTAACCCGTATCTTTTGTCGGAATAGGGTTTCAGAGCGTTACCAGAACATTCAAAATATTTATCGATTAATTTAGGAAAGTTACTATTCATTCATCGAGGTCATTCATAATGTCCATTAAATAGACCCTCGAGGCCCAATACGAGCATTAGAATCAAGTCGGGACTAAATCGTGAACTCAGGGAATTTTTCGTGAAATTCCAAAAGTTTCCAAGGTACAGGGCTCACACGCCCGTGTGGTCCAAGGTACACAACCGTCTGACCCTGGGACACGCCCGTATAGTAGGCCATGTTCAAAACTAGGTAGCTCTCTGACTTGTGCCACATGGCCATGCCACACGCCCGTGTGCTAGGCCGTGTGGTTAATTAATTCAATTCGAATTAGGTACAGGTTTCACACGACCAAGACACACGCCTATGTTCAAGGCCATGTCACCCACACGCCCGTGATTCTGCCCGTGTCCTCAAATCTGAGCATTCTATTTTCTCAAATTTAAGGTGTAGGGGACACACAGCCTAACCACATGCCTGTGTTGCCAGGCTGTGTGTCACACACGGTCTAGAAACACGCCCGTGTGTCACACACAATCTAGAAACACGCTCATGTATCTGCCCATGTGGACAAAATAAAGCCATTTCTAGCTTTATTTTACACTCAAAATTTCACCCATGACCTGCATTTGAATCACACATACAAATACCAACCATTTCAAGCATTCAAGATGAGCAAACTCTACCATTCAACATGATATATCATCACAATTATTCATGTTTACAATCTTACTCTTTAATAAGCACACTTGTTTCCCCTTTCTTCATCAAAAAATAAATATATTACCTATGTTATCACCATAACATGAACTTAAATACATATATGCATGTACCAAAACAGAATAATCACTGGCCATTCCAATAGCTAGATTACAAGCATCATTTACATTTACATGCCAATATGGCCATCATATCCTATACATGCCATTACAACCGTAATTGAATTACCATACTATACAGACATGGGCTGATGGATAGTGTAAGTGATCTCCGGCAAGCTTCCAATCCAACGAGCTTCTGATTTACTCTAAAGCAGGGGAAAAGTAAAATGGAGTAAGCATTACATGCTTAGTAAGTTCGTATAACATGGTACTTAACTTACCATTCATCCTATTTTGAAGTAACTATGTAAGGCATATTCACTTAATTTGACCTCAAGCCCTACACACATCCTCATTGCCCTTGTTAGTCATATAATCCATGATAACATCAAGACATGTATAAGCTCAATCAAAAATCAAGTTTCCATGCATATATGCTTTCCACAACATGTATTCATTAAGCATGTATATATCATCTCTTATTATTACAAGTATAACTTCATAGTAGTTCGTTTCGAGTTCAGATCATTTCATGTTAGGACTTTACTTATTTTATTCGAGTATTAAGATCACCAAGTAGTAGTACACTCAAGGTGTACAAATATATAATCAAGGACGAACACTCTCATCAAATAATTTCCATGTACAATTATCATCTTTTCATATTTTCATACATCACTAGTCATAAATCATCATTTCCTTGTATTTCATGTAATATCCTTTTTCATGTCATATTTCATATCATATATATATATATCATTCCATGTCATTTTGTCTTAAATTCATATTTTCCCTTCCCAAAGTTTTACCTGTTAAATTTATTCGAAATATCAATGGGTACACAGGTAGTACACTCGAGGTTTACAAATCAGAATCCGTCAATTTGTGTCCAACGGTACCCATTTGGTAAAATTTCAGAGAGTACACTCTCGAGCCACATATATGTAAACGACAGGATTACCAGTCCAGGCTAAATCCTTTTTACATCATATGATCTAAAGTGCTTGATTTGGGTTACCCGTCCAGGCTAAATCCAATCCATAACATATGCTCGAGAGGACTTATATCAAGATTACCCGTCCAGGCTAAATCCTATCAGAATTAAGGTCGAAGGATTACTCATCCGAGCCAAATCCTATCCGTAACAAATGCAGGACCTCTTTCGTTTTGGGAAATCATATATCCATAGATTTTCCATTTATTCAAATGGGATTTAAACAATTTTCAAGCATTATCGGGCATTTGATTATTTCATACCTCTGTAACATTTATGTCAAGCATAGAAGCAACATTTTATTCATTTACCATTTTATCGAGCTTTATCAAGTAGGTGATCATTTCACATATTTATAACATTAATAAAATTCACAAACACAACATTCAAATCAAGCATAAAAACATATACAATTTGGTTACACGAATCTACCTTGACAAATGTTCATGTACATAAATCCATTAATCCGACATTTTCCTCGTTTTAACTCTGAATTTGGTCTATCTGGATCCAATTTGGCCATGAAAGTCTCTTCTCTCTCTCCTAGGGTTTCTATGTTTATTTTGGGGAAGAAGGTGACATAAAAATAAGATGACATATTTTATCATCTTTTTAACTAATAAGTATTTTACTATTTCCAATTTAGTCCCTAGCCTTTTTCTCAATTTCCATGGATTAATCATCCAAAAATATCTACATACTATTTATTAATAGTATAATTACCATATAAGGACCTCTAGTTTTGAATTCCATAGCTATTTGATCCTTATAGCTACTAGAATTCAACTTTCACATTTTATGCGATTTAGTCCTTCTCGTAATTAAGCGCTAAATCGATAAAAAAATTTGTATCAAAATTTTCACATGAATTTTCTAACATAATACGGTCCATATAATAAATTATATTTTTGGCTCAGATTTGTGGTCCTGAAATTACTGTTCTGAATTCACCGAAATTTGGATTGTTACACGCCAAAACTGGGGTATTACAATATAGGTGGGAATGAACCAAAATTGGTATTGCCTATCCATGAATACCTTAGTCCAATTCGGCCTGAACTGTGAGGTCGAGAGATAAGTATTTTTTGCTAACTTATTAGGCTAGTGGAAGATCAAAAGATCCTATTAGGTTAATGACTAGTTGATTGGATATAACTCAAAATAGGAGTTAGTTATGACCATCAAAGCAAGCTAGTCTTCTGTCCTTAGAATTGATAAAATCTGCAAATTGTTTTCCCTTTTGTGTTTTTATGCCTTTTAATTATTATAAATATGATTTTTTATCAGCTTAGGATTCATCATATTATAGTTAAATTAAATTACTAATTAGACCTGTTAACATAGAAATTAGAATTAGTTTAGTTTTGCCTCCATTAGGTATGATCCTCAGAGTATTCTAATACTTCATTGTATAAATCTAAATTACAACCTAATCTGTATACTTGTGGAAATCACTTAACTCTTCTATTTGGTTACAATATTCACACTCTAGATGTTAGTACGTCTAAAGATGGTCACAAGGTCTAAATCACTATTGCTAGTGCCAAACAATATGTTGCCTTGACCAAGAACAACATTATCGAATAGCATAATATCGATGAGAAAAGTGATCATGCTATTGACACCATTCTAGAGAAGAATGATCTTCTCATCTATGCTTAATTTGTTAAGCCCTAAGTCAAATAGGTAGTATTGGAGTTCTATGCTAACTTGCTTCAGAGCTTTGATAACCCTACCAGCAAGTTGCACCACAAGCTTTTTATGTGAGGCAAATGCTACAAGTTCGAGCCTGCATAAATCAGACACTTTCTCCACCATCCCTATACCAAGGATGTGGAATTTGGAGAATCAAAAGACACCATTACTTCCTAGATTACAAATAAAGTTCATCTCACCTAGCCTACTGGTTCAGAACTTCACTCATCTACCTTGGAACCAACCTATGTTGCCCTAAATGTCACAGCCATAAAGAATTGGCTTCCAAATAACTAGAGGCACAATATGACAAAAAAGACGATTATCTTCTTGAGTAAGGGGGAGTTGGAATCAAATTTGATATTGGAGGCTTGATATTCACATAGATTTTTTGACATGCTAAAAAGGTGCAATAAGCTAAGTCTTCCCTATCATTCTCTCATATTTCAAATACAGTTTTTGTAAAATGAGAAAATTATCAAGGCTGCTGAGAAGTGTGAAAAGATGTATCTTGAGTTGAAGTTCTATCACAAGTGGTTAAAAGGAAGGCATGCTCCCCTAGACCTTGGGAATTTGCAAGACGAAGAATCCCCTATTGAAGATACAATATTGCTTAAATCTGTTAGCACAAATGCAGACATAGTTCTTGGTTCATCAAGCACATCAAATGTTGTTTATCAGAGGCTCCTCAAGTTTTTTTCTTTGATAAGATTATTGTGAATGAAAGATAGATCAAGGACCTCAAAGCTCATAAAAGCAATCTATTGGCCATAAAGTTGATATTTTGGCCAAGTAACTTTAGTGATCCCTTTGCAATCATTGAACAAAAAGGGGGTATTAGTGGTGTGATGGTTTTTTTGTGCAAGAATAACCCCAAACTTAGGGTTTCAATTCTCATAATTTGGTATGATGATTCTTTTGTACATATGCTCACTCAGCCCAGTAATCTTGTACTCCTCCCCTTATATGTTTTGGATCATATTAACAAGCTTATGCTTTTGTCTTTACTGTATTTATAACAACCCAATTTTGGGTCAAGTCAGAATAGTGGTCTCGGGACCACAAATATGACGCAGTAAAATTTATTTTTATTATATTTTATTGTCTAAATTTTTATGGAATGATTTTGTGAAAATTTCGTTCGAAAATTTTGACATTTAGGCACTCAGTTTAGTTAAAAGGACTAAAATTCCAAAAAGTGCAAAATTTGAGTTCTATGTTAAAGGTGTCCAATTGCTATGAGATCTCAAATTAGAGATCCTTAGATGGTAATTAGACCATTATACTTTATTATGGACAAAAATGGACATGGTTAGGTGAAATTTTAAAGTTAAGCATTAAGGGCATTTTGGTCATTTGGTAAATAAAGACTAAATAACTAAAATAAAAGATGTCATCTTCTTCAATTTCATCCCTTAGCCAAAAATTAGAAGAGAGGACATATCTAGGGTTTGGCCAAGCTTTCAAACTTGATTGTAAGTCTGTTCTTACCCCATTTTTCATGATTTTTATGTTTTTGAAGTTGTCTCAACCTAATCTAGCTATTTCAAGGACTAATTAGAAGAGACGTCAAAGTCTAAAATTTTACCCATGTTAGATATTTGTGTATTTTGATGTTTAATGGTAGAAAATGTATGTTAGTTGTAAGATAAACACTATTTACCAAGTGATTTTTGATGAAAATGCCTAAAAAGGACCTATTTGTAAAAGTTATAAAATGTGTGTAAAAATGTGAATAAATGAAAAATGGTGGTTGTTTTAAGTATAGATAAAAGTCGGCTAGGCTTGGGGTGAGAAGAAATTAAAAGAAAATCATTTTACGAGACTAGGGACTAAAATCTAAAAAGTTGAAAAGTTAGGGGAAAAATCTAATTTTGCCATAATGTGATTTTTGGGCTGAATGGAATAATGTGAGTATTAAATAAGTTAAATTTGCTATTATAAATCAAGAAAAATGAGGTTTGGACCTAGATCGGGGGAAAAATAAGGTGTTCAAAGATTAGGTATATTTATACTATTTTGTACTGAGGTAAGTTCGTATCTCAATAATACAATGTTATATTTGTATTTTAATATTTTGATATTGCATGAATTGTATGATTGATTCTATGAGCATATTTGACAAAGTTCCGGCAAGAGAGAAACCCCGGTTGAACCTTGGGAATAGATTAGGATACAAGTGACATGCCACTAGGAACCCATGTGAATATGTAATTATATGATTTATCTGTCCTGGGTGCTAGTGTTGTGCATCCTACCGGTGGCTGTGTATATCAGCATGAGTTGCGGATACCTGATAGCTTGTGTGAGGAGCACTGAGTAGCTATGTCTCACTTATAGCTTTTGTGAGCAGGCCCGTGGATAACTCGAGAGAGAGCCTGTGTGTGTTATGAGATTGGTGGTAGCTTTGGATACATATGTGGAACTTATGTGCAAAGTTTTCCATGTATCCAATAGTATTCCAAGGGGTTCAACAGATATGTCAAAGATGAGAAATTATGTGATTATGTTACGAGTTGGTACAGGTATGTATGAAAAACTCATAGGAAATAGATTCGGTATATGATGAACTATTGGTAAAAATGTGATTGAGTAAGTTATGCTCATGAAGGTTTAATGACATTTACATTAATATATATGTTATGTTATTCATATGACAAATGTATAATCAATGTTGTTTAATTTTTTCATATGAACTTACTAAGCTATATATCTTACTCCCTTTCTTTCTATTGTCATATATTGTCACCAAGCTAGCTCGGGATCGTAGATCGTCGGAGATCCATTCACACTGTAACAGCCCGATTTTGGGTCTAGTCAGAACAGCGATTTTGGGACAACAAATTTGACACAGTAGAATTTTTTTATTATATTTTTATGGTCTACAGTTTTACGGTTCGTGAAAATTTCGATCGAAAATTTTGACATATGGACACTCAATTTAGTTAAAAAGACTAAATTGCAAAAGGTGCAAAATGTGTGTTCTAGAAGCTAGAGGTGTCTAATTGATATGAAATTTTAAATTAGAGGTCATTAGATGGTAATTAGACCATTATGCTTTAGTATGGACAAAAATGGGCATAGTTAGTGAAAATTTTCAAAGTTTAGGTGAAAGGCATTTTTGTAATCTAGTAAATAAAGCCAAAATAACTAAATAAAAGTCTTCATCTTCATCAGTTTAGTCCCCTATGGCCGAAATTCACAAGGAGAAGACATAGCTAGGGTTTGTTCACCTTCCAAACTTGATTGTAAGTCCGTTCTTGCCCCATTTTTCATGATTTTTATGTTCTTGAGATCCTTGCAACATAATCTAGCTATTTCAGTGACTAATTTGAAAAGATGTCAAGGTCTAAAATTTTACCCATGTTAGATACTTGTATAGTTTGATGTATAATGGTAGAAAATATATGTTTGATGTTAGATAAACAACATTTATCAAGTGGTTTTTAATGAAATGCCTAAAAGGACCTATTTGTAAAAGTTGTAAATTATGTAGAAAAAGTGTGATTTAATGAAAAATGTGGGTTTCTATGAGTATGAAAATGGTTTGGCTAGGCTTGGGTTTTGATGAAATTGACTATATTTCATTTTACGAGCCTAGGGACTAAAATGAAAAATGTCAAAAGTTTAGGGGCAAAAATACAATTTTTCCATAATGTGATTTTTGGGCTAAATTGATAATGTGAGTATTAAATGAGTTAAATTTGTTATTATAGATCAAGAAAGAAAAGGTTCAGACCTAGATCGGGGGAAAATAAAGTGTTTGACAATTAGGTCCAATTCTACTATTTTTGTACCAAGGTAAGTTCGTATGTAAATAATGCATTGTTATATTTAGGTTTTTTAATGCTTTCACATTGTATGATTTGTGATTTACTCTTTGGAAGTATTCAAAAAAGTTTTGACAAACGAGAAATCTCGGTTGAACCTTAAGAATAGAATAGTATACGAGTGACATGTCACTAGGAACCCATGTGTATATATGATTATGTGATTCGGGTACTGGTCTCGTACATCCTACCAGTGGCTGCGCAGTCCGGCATGTGTTACGGATACTTGACAACTTGTGTGAGCAGCACTGTGTAGCTACGTCCTGACTGACAACTTGTGTGAGCAGGCCCGTGAATAGCTCAAAAGCAAGCGTATATGTATTATGAGATATGAGGTAGCTATAGCTACATATGTGGCACTTATGTGCAAGATTTTCGAGTATCCATTAATATTCAGAGTGTTCAACGAGAATATCAAAGTTGTGAAAAGATATGGCTATGATGGGAGTTGGTACAAGTATGTACGTAAAACTCATAAGTAATGAGCTCAATATGTGATGAACCCTTGGTAAGGTGGTGATTGAGTAAGTTATGATCATCAGATTATAATAACATTCGTGCTAATTTTTATCATGTAAATTGTATGTTAAATGCGAGGTTATGATGCTTATTATTTGTATAGGAGCTTACTAAGCTTTATAGCTTACTCCCTTTTCTTTTCCTTGTCTAATAGTATCACCAAGCTAGCTCGAGGTTCAGAGATCGTCAGAGATCCATACACACTATCAACAATTATTTTGGTATCAATGAATTCAACATTTTAAATTATGACATGTATAGAGGACTTGGTCATTTTGTTATGTGTCATAATTAATTTTCCAAATGTGTTGGCCTATGTTGGTTAGAAGTTCATTTTGTATATGGCCATTTCAAATTGGATAACATTGGTATAAGTATATTCATATGATGATGCCTTTCATGAATGTGGAAACTTGCATGATTTGATTTGATAAGTGATGTGATGTTTATGTATGATAGATGTTAGCATGCGAATGATGTGTTGATGTCTTGGTTGTGGATGATTTGGTTGTATGTATAAGCTTGAATTGGTGCTATGTTATGTTATGTAAGTGTGTGCATTAAAGGGGTGGCAAATGGCTTTGTAAATATCCTTCTTTTTGTCCACACGAGCATGTGTCTAGGTCGTGTGTGACATACGGTCTGCCCCACGAGCATGTGTTTTGGCCGTGTGTCCCCTACACCTTAGTTTTGAAAAAAATAGAATGTCTAGAATGTAACACACGGGCAGAGACACAGGTGTGTGTCTCAACCGTGTGTGCTACACTGCCTAGAACACGAGTGTATGTCTTGGCCATGTGAAACCTGCACTTAATTCAAATTAAATTAAATAAGCATAAGGCCTATTGCATGGCTGTATGGCACAAGTTAGAGAGCTCTCTAAATCGAACACTGTCTGAAGCATAGGCGTGTCCCAGAGACACACGAACGTGTGAGCCCTGCAGTTAACAAAAATTTTCTATGTTTTGTAAAATTTTCCTGAGTTCTCAGTTTAGTCCTGAACCACTTCTAATGCATGTTTTGGGCCTTGTAGGCTCGTATTAGGGACTTTATGATTTAATGTGAATGGTTTTAATTTGGACACAACTTTTATATCTCGAAATTGGGAAATGCTTGTGTGGTAAGTTCGTTAATGCCTCGTGCCCTCAATTAGTCAGGGAGGAGGAGAAGGGGCTAGGGAAGCCTTCCTCCACATGATGAACCAGTGGTATTTGAAGTTTGTTTGAACAAATCAGAATGCTCAACATCCTCCACCCCCTCCTTATCCCAACTGATTCCGTAGCTCCTCAAGGTGTGGAATTGGTAAAACTGAATAAGCCTCTGGTTGATAAAGTTCGAAAGCAAGAGGCTGAAGAATTCAGGGCTAGTGTAGATGATGACCCTAAGAGAGTCGAGTCCTAGCTTTATAATACTATCAGGGTACTTGATGAGTTATCATGTACACCCGAAGAATGCTTGAAATGTAACACCCTAAATTTGGGTCTAGTAGAATTGGGCCTATGGGCCTTAGGCATGTGAGCGTTTAAAACTTTTGAGAATAAGAGAATGGCACTAATGCAAGTTGGATCTATTAGGTGAGTGATTTTGGAAGGTTAGGGGGCTTCTATAAAGTCCTGGATTCAAGCCATGTTATTTGGAAAATTTTTATTTTTAGCATTAGGGGACCCTGACTCCTGGTATTACGCCTTATAAGTATTTGTGATTAAAAAGGAGACACAAGAGAGCCTGTGTGGAGTGGTTGTGGCGTCACAACTATGGCAAGGATTGCATAGGTTCAAGTCTCACTGCATGCAAAAGGGGATTATTTATTTTACTCTTGTGTGGGAAAGAATTTGTGTTGGATTTGAACTCTATGTTGGAGAGTTTGAATTGGTCAGGTGAGTGCCTTAGGGGAGTGTTTCAAGGGATGAAGATTGGATGAAGGAGTTTGATTGTAATTCAAACTCGATTGGTGGCGAATTCAAGGAGAAAATCAAGGAATTTGAAATGAGTAGTTGTTGGCCAAATATTGGGGTCCTTGGTCTTGTAAATTCAACTAGTGTATGAAGGGATGCCATTTTTCTTGTAGCCATTTCGGCTTGACTCATTTTTTTTTTGCCTTTTTCAAAACGGAGCAATACCCCTTTTCTCTGTTATTTTCTTTGCATCAATTTTTGCCTGTGCCGAATTGACATTATTCTTCTCCTCTTTTGCTAAATCGAAGTAAGGTTCCTCTGTTTCCTTTTTTTTCCAGTGATAGCCGAATACCCCTTTTTCCTTTTCTCGCTTTTCCTTTGATTCTTTTTTAGTGTCCCTCATTGTATTGCTAAAGCCAAATACTTTCACTTTGCCTATTTAGAATCTTTATCTACACTTTCCTTTTTCTATTTTCTTTGTTTCATCATCCATCTCCAATCCTCTTAGTTTCAAATCTTCGACGGTTTAGCCAGTGAGCTCGAGTTAAGGATTTCTCCTCTTGGCCGAATGAGATAGTAAGTGGTGGTTAATGTTTTTAATCGTTTTTGATATCGATGGTATTCCTCTTTATCTACCGAATCTCCCTTTCTTATCTTGACTGATGATTGGATTGTTTAAGGTTCCCCGAGGGGCGATTAAAGGGCAAGTGTTTAATAGTAGCCAACTTCCTAATCTAAGGTTTCAGTCAAGGTAAGTACTCTATAGGAATGTACCCTTAGAACTCTAAGCGCATGGTATTAAAGACCGTGGAAGGTGATGAGGTGGTGATGATAGGTAAAAGGAGAGATTACCGATCTAATCTGGTTTTTGCATTAAAGGCGGAAAAGATGGTTAGTAAAGGTTGTGAAGCATATGTAGTGCATGTCTGTGCTTTGGAAGCTAAGGGTGCAGCTATGAGGGATGTCCGGACCGTAAGGGACTATATTGATGTGTTTCTAGAGGAACTTCCGGGTCTACCTCCGGATCGTGAGGTTGAGTTTGGTATCGATTTGTTACCCGAAACCACGCCAGTATCTATAGCTCCGTATCGGATGGCACGAAAAAATTGGTAGAGTTGAAGGTTCAGATCCAGGAATTGTTGGATAGAGGGTTCATCCGACCAAGTGCATCGCCTTGGGGAGCTCCAGTACTTTTTGTCAAGAAGAAGGATGGAACAATGAGGATGTGCATAGGCTATCGACAGCAGAACAAGCTGACAATAAAGAACAAGTATCCTTTGCCTAGGATTGATGATTTGTTCGACCAACTCAAGGGAGCATCGGTGTTTTCTAAGATCGACCTTAGGTCAGGGTATCATCAGCTTAAGGTGAAGGAGGCTGATATCCACAAGACGACATTCCATACTCGGTATGGGCACTACGTGTTTCTGGTAATGCCTTTTGGTTTTGACAAATGCACCAGCCGCGTTTATGGACATGATGAATCGGGTTTTCCAACCCTATCTAGATCGGTTCGTCATGGTGTTCATAGACGACATTTTGGTGTACTCAAAGTCTGAGGAGGAGCATGACGCACATCTTCATGTGGTTCTGCAAGTTCTATGGGAGAAACGGTTGTACGCCAAATTCAGCAAGTGTGAGTTTTGGCTTAAGGAGGTAACTTTTCTAGGGCATGTTGTTTCAGTCGTGGGAATCAGGATGGATCCCCGTAAGATTGAGGCAGTCTTAGAGTGGAAACCACCGAGGTCAG
The DNA here is from genome assembly GCA_025506655.1 of Gossypium rotundifolium. Lineage (NCBI taxonomy): Eukaryota > Viridiplantae > Streptophyta > Magnoliopsida > Malvales > Malvaceae > Gossypium > Gossypium rotundifolium. The sequence goes on along the minus strand of CP106729.1, from coordinate 93,761,719 downwards.
TTACGAAAATTCAGAGTTTTCTGGGGTTGGCGGGATATTATAGGAGGTTAGTGGAGAATTTCTCCTTAATCGCAGCACCGTTGACTAAGCTGCTAAGGAAAGGAGTTCCGTTTGTGTGGTCTGAGAAGCAGCAAGAGAGTTTCGACAAGCTGAAGAAGATTTTGACTGAAGCACCAGTCTTGATTCAATGAGGCGGGAAAAGAATTCTTGTGTATTGTGATGCATCGATCTTGGTTTAGGTGTGTGTTGATGCAAGAAGGGAAGGTGGTCGCGTATGCGTCACGGCAGTTGAGGCCTCACGAAGGTAACTATCCTACGCATGATTTGGAATTGGCTGCTGTGGTTTTTGCTTTGAAGATTTGGAGGCACTATCTGTATGGGGAGAAGTCGGTAGCGTACTCGGATCACAAGAGCCTGAAGTACCTTTTGACCCAAAAAGATTTAAATCTGAGGCAGCGGAGGTGGATTGAGTTGCTAAAGGACTACGACTGCTCAATTGAATACCATCCGAGTAAGGCTAACTTGGTCGCTGATGCATTGAGTCGTAAGGTGGTAGCGGATTTGCGAGCAATGTTTGCTCACTTAAGTTTCTATGAGGATGGGAGCCTTTTGGCAGAGTTGCAAGTGAAGCCGTCTTAGATTGATGAGGTTAAAGAGAGGCAGATGACCGACGAAGTTTTGAGTACTCGGAGGTTGCAAGTACAGAGCGGTGAGGCCAAAGGGTTCAGCTTGGGTAGTGATGGAGTGTTGTATTTTCAGGGGAGAGTATGTATGCCCAAGGATGATGATTTGAGGCAGTGAATCCTTAGAGAAGCTCATAGCAGTCCGTACGCTATGCATCCGAGAAGCAGCAAGATGTATCTGGATTTAATGGAGCAGTTTTGGTGGTCGGGTCTTAAGCGGGAAGTAACCGAGTTAGTGAGAAAGTGTCTAACATGCCAGCAGGTTAAAGCTGAGCATCAATTGCCATCAGGGCTGTTACAGCCGGTAAAGATCCCACCGTGGAAGTGGGAGAAGATTGCTATGGATTTTGTAAGTGGGCTTCCCCTTATGCCCAGTAAAAAAGATGCAGTCTGGGTGATAGTAGACCGGTTGACCAAGTCGGCCCATTTCATACCGGTAAGGGTGGACTACTCACTTCAAAGGTTAGCCAAGCTGTATATAGCAGAGATAGTGCGGTTACATGGAGTAATGGTGTCCATTATCTCAGATCGGGATCCTCGGTTCACGTCGAGATTCTGGAAGGCCTTACATTAGGAGTTGGGCACGAAGTTGAATTTCAGCATGGCTTTTCATCCGCAGTCTGATGGACAATCTAAGAGGGTAATCCAAGTGTTGGAAGATATGTTAGGGGGCTGTGTTTTGGACTTCCATGGTAGTTGGGAGGAGTACCTACCTTTGGCAAAATTAACTTATAACAATAGTTATCAAGTGAGTATTCAGATGGCACCGTATGAGGCGCTGTATGGTCGAAATGTCGTACTCCTACATGTTGGACAAAGCTGGGTGAACGTCGGATGTTGGGTCTGGAGTTAGTGGCGGAGACAGAAGATAAGGTTAGAGTAATTTGGGCTTGTCTTAAAGAGGCGTCGGACAGGCAAAAATTCTACGCAGATCTTAAGCGCAGAGAGGTTGAATATGCAGTGGGTGATAAGGTCTTCTTGAAGGTATCACCTTGGAAGAAGGTGCTGAGGTTTGGCCGAAAGGGCAAGCTAAGCCCTAGATTCATCGGGCCGTACACAGTGTTGAAACGTGTGGGACCGGTGGCTTACCAGCTTAAGTTACCGGCAGAGTTGAGCCAGATCCATGACGTCTTCCATGTTTTGATGCTGAGGCGCTATCGATCGGATCCATCACACGTAGTGCCGGTTGCGAAAATTAAAGTGAACTCGGGCTTGTCTTTCGAGAAGGAGTTGGTACAGATTTTGGATCGAGATGTCAAGGTTTTGAGGAGGAAGTCAGTACCTTTGGTAAAGGTGTTATGGTGAAACCATGGTACGGAGGAGGCCACATAGGAACTCGAGGATGTGATGCGGCAGCAATATCCCCAACTCTTCTGATCCAGGTAATTTTGAGGCTGAAATTCTTTTTAAGGGGGTAAAACTATAACATCCTGAATTAGGGGTTGTTTGCAATTTAATTATTTTTCCCATGAGTGTGCTTGAAGAAATGTGTATGCTTGATTGCTTAACATATTCTAGGGTCTAGTCATAACCCGGGCTAGGTCTGACTTAGGGCTAAAATTTCTTTTTAATGCTTAAGAGGAGGGAGTTAGGTGAGATAGGGGTTAAGAGAAATTTTGGGAGAAGCATGACACAAGGAGTTGGTTGGTAGAAGTGGCATTGGGCACCACTTAAGGGCTTGGAAGTGACGCCTGGCGCAGGTCTTGGGTTCGAGCTGCTGGAGTGGCGCTTGGGAGTTTTACTTTTTGTGTTATGTATAGGGTGATAGGCTAGGAAGACCTTAAAAATAAAATGGTAGGGATTATGGACATGAAAGTCGGATAGGTAAAGTGGCTTGGGACGTGATAAGGGGCTGCGGCAATGGGGTCCCATGTTCGAGTAGCATGGGCAGCTTATGGGAGGTTTATTTTTTTTTGGCATGCTGGCGTGAGGGGAGAGAGCTAATGGACCGTGCATGGACTCTCAAATGGATGAAGATAAGTATTGTTTTTTTATTTAGTTTAAACGGGTGATAAAGAGATTAGATAGGAGATTATTTCGAGATTGGATTGAAGGGAAGGTGGTGGCTGGCCAAAAGGCTCTTTAGGGAGCAAATTAGTGCCGAAATTCATCTAGACTTGTGTTTCTTTTTCTTCCAAATTTGTTCCTAGCCGAATTCTCCCTAGTCCACCTTGCCCAAAATCTCCAAATCCCTCTCTTCATTTGTTCCTATTTGGCTGTATCTATCAACCCTTTTCTACTTAAACTCCCTCTTCCATCTTGTGTAAGCCGAATCTAGTCCATTCTTTTGCCTAAATCTCCCTTCTCCTATTAGATCCACTTTGGCTGAATATCAGGTGGGCATAGAATCTCTTCGGGATTTCCTCTTCAAATCGGTTTGTAAGGGTAAGTGATTGCTGAAACCTTCCTTCCATATTATCTTTTCTCTGTCGACTTATATGAAGGGAAAGTCGAAATCCAACATTTGTTGATGGTTTGGCTAACTACTTTTGAAACTGATTTCTCATAAGGTGCTACGGGATTTTGAAACCGCCGAACTAAGCCTCCGTTCCCTGCTAATCAATTTGGTAAGTCTATGGTAAAGAATTCTCCTTAAGCCTATTCATTAGATATTTTGGAAAAACCGAAGGCTAACTATTATGTGATCTCAAAGTGTAGCCGATTACAAGTGGTATGTGTTTTCGGGATTTGATTCTTCAAGGTAAGGCATATATACTATTCGGCCAAGGGCCTTGATTATGGATATAAGTGTGCAAGCCGATTCTAACAAATGTTTTGGTAGGGATCTCGACAAGTCAGGTGACAATTTTGGGATTTCGATAAGATTGGTAAGTGGTTAGTCATATTCGGCCAAAGGCCATTTTTAGTATCTATGTATAACCGAATGTGTACTATGGTTTTAGGGGCTAATCGGCAAAGGAAAGCAGAGGTTTTCGGGATTTCAATTCGCTTGGGTAAGTGATAATAAAGATTCGGCCTAGGGCCATATTTTGGTTATGGGCGCGATTAGTCTTTCGGGATTATTAAGTTTAGCCGAATAAGGCTTTCTGGATACTAACCTATAGTGGCCGAATGTAGGGCAATAAGGGAATACGTTTTGGGATTTTGTGATATCGTATAGATTCGGGTTTTCTCCTTAGATTTTCGTTTAAACAGGTGTGTAAAACTCTTACACACTTATTAGTTGGCATTGCTTATTATGTTACACTTAACTATTTTGATAGTGATTTGCCTTGTGGGCTTGTGCATGGATCCCGGGTAAGTTGCTTGTGATTTTAAATATGTTACATGAATGATATGGTGGGTAAGATGCTATGCCATGACTTATATGCATGATTTATGATATTATGTTAAGCATGTTTTGAGCATGTTGGTAACGAGATTGAAGAGAGGCGGGGGAATATTCTCTATGGACTGTCACCAGTGGTTTTGACCACAAGATGGGTTGGCCCCATCAGTTTAATTGTGACTTGGTCAAAGTGGTTTTGACCACCTTGTTGATATAAATTGTAACTAAGTCCCAGTGGTTTGGTACCACCAGTGGTTTTGACCACATATTGATAATTGTGACCTATGGTCATCAGTGGTTTTGACCGCACGATGGGTTGGCCCTATCACTTGATTTGTGACTTTGGTCACCAGTGGTTTGGACCACCAGTGGTTTTGGCCACACGGGGTAGTTAAAGGAGTATGGATGGTTAGTTTTGGGTTGCATGATTACATGTTTTACTAATATTTTGTGTATGAGTTTGCACTTCTGGGTTGGGGATTTATACACTGAGTCTTGGTGACTCACCCCTTCCCATATCATTTTGTAGATGAGTAGATCGCGGAGATCGAGCCGGAGAGGACTCGAGGCGGCCATGCTTGTTCCTTGGATTTGAAATTTTATTTAGTACAGTTTAAGTTTATTAATTACTAAATTTTTGTTTGGATTGTAATAAGGCCGCTAATAATTATTTTGGGTGTTTAAGTAAATGTTTTAATTCATTCCCACTATGCTACGAATGAAACTGTAAATTGTTTAAGTAAACCGGTTAAAAGTGATGTTTTCAAAATGGGAAATTTTTACGAGTTTTCAAAGATGTTACCATCGGGTAGCAAAATTCACCAAGTTAACAATAACTCAGATGGTTCTAAAAACATTAAATGATCAAATGTTTTCCAAGGCTCTCAACTCAACCAAGTTTTTAAAATCCATTTTACCTGAGTTTTAATAGACACCGTTTTATAACCTCAGCAAAATTTCAGATTTCTACCAGTTACTCAAAATCTTTCAAAACGATTTTACTCTGTGACATACCAAATTCGGTTAAGGCTCATGGGCCGGGTATGGGGTGTTACACCAAATGTTAGTTCTTGCTTGGGCATGCGTTTTCGTTGAAGTAGCATATGATTAACTGTAGTTAGCAAATAATGTTAACTGATAGAATACGTTTGCAGTTCAGATAAGCCACGAGGAGGGGGAATCGATTCTTAACCAAGCGATCTAAGTAAAGGATAGGTCGTTGCTATTCAGTCAAGGTAAAGTAGTGGTTAATTGATTTGAGGAAAGTGTTGTGATCTTTAAAGATGAAAAGGCTAACTATACCCCTTGACTAAATATAGGTTCGTTGCTAAGGGCTTGGAAGTACGCTTCATAAACCAGGTGTGTACGTCCACCACTTAAACCGTAGATCGACGAATTCCAAAATGTTGAAATACCGAAAAGCTAAAACTACGACAACAGTTGCCACACGAGTGTGCGGTCGCACATTTGGTGGACTGAGCCCACGAATATGACCGTAATATGGTTGAGGCCACCATGAGCATTCTCATGGGCTTAGGCCATTTTGGGTCACGTTGTGCCGAAATGGGCTAAGTGGGCCCTACGCGAGTAAATTTTGTGGATGCATAGGAAATAATGAGCCAGCCATGACGATCACATGGCCAAAAGCAGTTTTGGGCTAAATAGGCCACACGAGCGTGTGGGCCCATTTGGGTCAAATAATGGGCCTTAGGCCCAATTACACTGTTATGACCATATATGTTATCTGTGTCGCATGAGGCGACTGTAGACCTTCGGGAAGGTCACAAAATGACTGAAATACCCCTGGAGGAGGATAAAATGACCGAAATACCCCTATCGGGTAAAATGATCAAAATATCCCCATAGGATAAATGACCGTTATGCCCCTGAAGGGCAAATGACTAAAATTCCCCTACATATTATACGATTGTTATTGTATTCCATTTATGGTATGTTCGCACTCATGTGATATTATGCTGCATGGGGGATGGGATCATTAATTTGGAGGAAGTATATGATTTGTTAGGGCTGTATGGTTGCTTGACGACTGTGGATTCACTGATAGCTTTAAGCTGATTATGTGATTGGTAGCTCTGTTGCAATATTGGTTAGTGCCGCAACCGGTGCTACAAAAGGAGTGTAGGGATGGGTGGGTCAATTAAATCCCCACAGGAGTACAGGGTTGGACAGGAGACGGAGTGCAGGGTTGGTATGGGCATTAATGCATTTCATACACTTGTTTTGTTATTGAGATGAGCTTAGGCCCAGATAGATGTGATATGTGACATTGGATATGGGCTAAGGCCCAACTAAGGTTATTATGGGCTAAGGCCCAATTGCCACCGTTATTATGTTGGGCTTAGGCCCACATTAATTACTATAATGGGCTTAGGCCCGGATTGATGTGATGCATGCTTTCCAATCGATGAGGGTTGTACGCACTGAGTTTTCGTAAACTCACCCTCTCTTTTTAATTTTTTTCAGGTAATCCTCAGTAAGCGGTTCGACATACTGGAAGACTCGGAGGTGGCCACACTACGAGCAGCTTTAAATTTTAGTTTTTATTTTACCTTACTTAAACCGTTTTCTTATTGGGTTTTAATAAGGCCGCTTTTAATTTCTTTTTTTTTAGGATATTTATTTATGATCTTTTATAACTGTTAAAAGTAGATCGCGATTTTCCTAAACAAAACTGTTTTCAAAATGCTACGCTTTCACAACTTAATCTTTAAACGTCACGTTTTTGTATATTATTTGTTGTAAATTAAGCTTCCACAACAAACGAGGTTTTAAAGGTAATAATTTTTTTTATGAACCTCAGAAGAAAATAATAAACTGCGTAACTGGGATTTTCTCAAGCTTTTAATTAAGAAGGGTTTTCAATGAAAACATGGTTTTCAGAAAAACACTTCAATGTGGCACGCCGGATTCGGGCCTAACTTCTAAGCCGGGTTTGGGGTGTTACATGAAATGTGCTATATCATTATTGAGGGACAAAGCATATCACTAGTGGAAGACACTAGTATTTGTGGTATCAAGAGAGAGGGTTACATGAGAAATCTTTCAAGAGGAATTCTCAAAGAAATACATTAGTCAGTGGTTCATCGATCAGAAACGTAAATAATTTCTTGAGCTGAAACAGGGCCGAATGTCAGTGATAGAGTATGAGCGAGAATTTTTTAGGCTTAGTAAGTATGCTCGAGAGTGTGTTTCCTCTGAGGCTATTATGTGTAAAAGGTTCGAAGTTGGACTGAATGAAGACATCCGACTGTTAGTTGGAATCTTGGAACTAAAAGAATTTGTTGTATTGGTTGAACGAGCTTGCAAAGATGAAGAGCTAAGAAAAGAGAAAAGAAAGGCCGAGAGTGAGGTTAGAGATACAAGAAAAGGCTGATGAGTAAGTCATTTAAATCTCAGTCAAAGAAATCTAGAGAAATGTATTCTCGTTTGAATGTTTCAGCTGGGTATTCACACAAATACTGCGGGAAACAATATTCGAGTTTTAAACTCAAGCTACTTCAATGGCAAGCATGGGTAATGTTAGGTCTAGCAGACTTAAATGTCAGCATTGAGGAAGAAGACATCCCGGTGAGTGTAGGATGAATGACTGAGCTTGTTTCAAGTGTGGTTCTCAAGAGCATTTTATCCAAGATTGCCCTAAGATGGCTGAGAAAAAATAATTTCTGAGTGCGAGACCGAGTAATACTACCAATAGGGGTAGACCACTGAGAAATACCTGGAATGAAACTAGTAGTAAAGGTGTGACGAAGGATTCAGCTGTAAGATCTTAAGCTAGAGCACTTACTAGAGCATATGCCATACATGCTCGTGAGGATGCATCATCTCCATGTGATTACTGATACATTTTCTCTTTATGATACTAATGTTATTGCATTGATCGATCCTGGATCGACTCATTCTTATGTTTGTGTGAATTTGGTATCTAGTAAGAGTTTGCCTATTGAGTTTACTGAGTTTGTGATTAAAGTGTCAAACCCCATAGGCAAATATGTGCTAGTTGATAAAGTTTGCAAAAATTATCCTTCGATGATTCGAGGTCATTATTTTTCAGCTGATTTAATGTTGTTGCCATTTGATGAATTCGATGTTATTTTGGGTATGGATTGGTTGACACTACATGATGCCATAGTAAATTGTAGACTGAAAGCTATTGAATTGAAATGTGAAAATGGTGAGGTTCTTCGGGTTGAAATCGATGAATCAAGTGAATTGCCTATTATGATTTCGTCTATAGCTGCTAGGAGATACGTAAGAAAAGGTTGTGAAGCTTATCTTGCTTATGTGTTGAATACAAAGATGTCTTAACTGAAACTTGAATCAGTCCAGATAGTCTGTGAATATCCGGATGTGTTTCCAGAGGAGTTGCCTTGGTTACATCCAATCAGAGATGTTGCGTTTGCTATTGATTTAGTACTCGGGATGTCGCCGATACCGATTGCTCCGATTGAATTGAAAGAATTGAAAGTTCAGTTGCAAGAATTGATAGATAAGGGTTTTGAGAGACCAAGTTTTTCTCCCTGGGGTGCTCCAGTGTTATTTGTAAAGAAGAAAGATGTATTTATGAGACTTTGTATCGATTATCGACAGCTCAACAAGGTGACTATAAAGAACAAGTATCCTTTTCGAGGAGTGATGACTTGTTTGATCAGTTGAAAGGAGCAATGGTATTCTCGAAGACTGATTTGAGATCTCGTTACTGTCAGTTGAGAGTTAAAGAGTCGGATGTGCCGAAAACTACTTTCAGGACAACGTACGAGCATAATGAATTTCTTTTTATTCCCTTTGCATTAACTAATGCTCGTATTGTTTTTATGGCTTGATGAATCAAATTTTTCGAATGTATTTGGATAAGTTTATGGTTGTATTCATCGATGCCATTGTGATTTATTCTCAGGATGAGACTGAGCATGCCGAGCACTTAAGAACTGTATTGCTAACTTTGAGAGATAAGAAATTATTTGCTAAATTCAGTAAAAGTGAGTTTTGCTTCTGAGAAGTCAAATTTTTAGGACATATTGTTTCTAGAGATGTTATTCGGGTTGATCCGAGTAATATTTCAGCAATTGTTGATTGGAATCTGCCGAGGAATGTATCTGAGGTTAAGAGCTTTTTGGGCTTAGCCGGTTATTACTGATGTTTTGTCAAAGGATTTTCGATGATTGCTACTCCTATAACCAATTTGTTGTAAAAAGATGTTAAGTTTGAATGGTCCGGAATATGTCAGCAATGTTTTAATAAGTTGAAAGCATTATTGACTGAGGCGCCGGTTTTAGTGCAACCTAAATCGGGAAAAGAGTTTGTGATTTATAGCGATGCATCACTGAATGGATTAGGATGTGTATTGATGCAGAAGGGCAAAGTGATATCCTATGCCTCAAGATAGTTGAAATCGCATGAGAAGAATTATCTGACGCACTATCTAGAATTGGCTGCTATAGTGTTTGCTTTGAATATTTAGAGACATCACTTGTATGGTGAGAAATGTTGTAATAGCCCGATTTTGGGTCTAGTAGGAACAGTGGTTTCGGGACCACAAATTCGACAAAGAAAAATTCATCTTTATTATATTTTTATAGTCTGCAGTTTTATGGAACAATTTCGTGAAAATTTAGTTCGAATATTTTGACGTTTGGGGACTCAATTTAGTTAAAAGGACTAAATTACAAAAAGTGTAAAACTTGAATTCTATATGTTAAAGGTGTCCAATTCCTACGAGATTTTAAATTAGAGGTCCTTAGATGGTAATTAGACCATTGGTTAAGTTGGTGGACAAAAATGGACATGGTTAGGTATATTTCTAAAGTTTTTCATTAAGGGTATTTTAGTAATTTGGTTATTAAAATGAATTAAAAAGCAAAAGTCAAGCCAAAATTTGTCCACATTCTTCCTCATGGCCAAAATTCACAAGGGGGAAGCCATAGCTAGGGTTTGGCCACTTCCAAGCTTGATTGTAAGTCCGTTCTAGCCTCATTTTTAATGTTTTTTATATTTTTAAAATCCTTGTAACATGACCTATCTATTTATACCACCAATTTGAAGAGATGTCAAAGTCTAAAATTTTAAAATGTATGTATTTTGATGTTTGATGGTGGAAAATGCATGTTTGTTATTCGTTAAACGACTTTTGCTAAGTGATTTTCAGTAAAAATGCCTAAAATGACTTGTTTGTAAAAGTTGTAAAATGAGAAGTAAAAATGTGAATAAATGAAAAATGTGGACTAGGCTAGGCTTAGGTGCAATGAAATTGAATAAAAACCATTTTACGAGCCTAGGGACTAAAATGAAAAAAATGTCAAACTTTAGGGGTAAAAATATAATTTTTGCCATAATGTGATTTTGGGCTGATTTGAATAGTATAATGATTAAATAAGTTAAATGTTATGTTATAGATCAAGAAAAATAAGATTCGAGATTAGAACGGGGGAAAAACAAGTATTTGATGGTTAGGTCATTTTTATAGTTTCTATGCCGGGGTAAGTTCGTATGTAAATAATGCAATGTTATATTTGTATTTTAATGTTTTAATATTGCATGAAATGGATGATTGATTCTATGAGCATATTTGATGAAGTTCCGGCAAGAGAGAAATCCTTATTGAACCTTCGGAATAGACTAGGTTACAAGTGACATGTCACTAGGAACCCATGTGATTATGTGATTTATGTGTCCCGGTACTGGTCCTGTACATCCTACAGGTGGCTGGGTATACCTGCATATGTTGCGAATACTTGACAGCTTGTGTTAGTAGCACTGCGTACCACATCTCGACTAACAGCTTGTATGAGCAGGCCTGTGGATTTGCCTGAGAGTGAGCTTATATGTGTTATGAGTTGGGTATACCACATCTCGTCTACATATGTGGCACTTATGTGCAAATTTTTTCGTGTATCCGATAATATTCCAAGTGGTTCAACAGGTATGTCAAAGACGATAAAGTATATGATTATGTTATGAGTTGGTACAAGTATGTACGAAAAAATCAAAGGAAATGAATTCGGTATATGATGAACTATTGGTAAGAATGTGATTGAGTATGTTATGTTCATGAAATTGTGAGTTCATGATTTCCACAGTGATGTTTTTGTGAAAACCTTGTGATTATTGGTCAATACTTGTGATGTATGAAATACATGGTAAATTCGGTTGACGATTATGTGTTTATCTTTCGGGCTAAATTGAGTTATAATATAGCATGTTTTATTCACACAATTTGTATTTTATCGGATATGGGAAAAAGGGAAGTTTGGCATAATTGCCTATTAAAAAGGTTATGGAAGTATAGGAAGATAAGAGATTAGGAAATTGAAAGATGCTAAAGTATATGCTTGAAATGTAAATACTCATAATTAATGTGCATGGTTACTATGAAGTTTGAAAGGATTTGTATTTGTTGTCTGTTACAAAGGAGAGATTATGGTTGTTAGGCTAATGCCAAGATATGTTAAATTATGCTTATAAGTTGATAGAGTAAACCCTATGACTGAATGAAAATTGTAATTGTGAGCTTTATAGCAATTTGTATTATCTTGTGTTTAAATTGTTGAACTTGTTGAAAGATTTGTAAGAGTTGCTTATTATTTTCGTACGGACTTACTAAGCTATATAGCTTACCCCCTTATTTTCCCATATCTTATAGGGTTATTAAGCTAGCTCGGGTTGGAGATCGCTGGAGATCCTATCACACTATCAAGCTATCATTTGGGGTATAAATGAATTTAAGCATTTTAAGTCAATGGAATGTATAGGGACTAGGCCAATTTGTTATGAGTGTCATTATTAATTTGGCCATATGTGTTAGATTGTAATTGTTAATGCTTCATCTTATATATAGCCATCAATGATGGCTTATGTTGATCATAAGTTTATTCATATGTTAATGCCCTCTTGTGAATGTGAAATTAGTATGTTATTAACGGGCTAAGTATAATGTGTTAAGCATGATAAATGATGGTATAAGAATAACATGTTATTGTCTTGGTTGTGGTTATTTGGTTGTTCTCACATGCTTGATTTTGTGCCATGAGATGTTGTGTAGATGTGTGCAAGTGAAGGTGGCAAAATGGCTTGGTAAATAGCCTTATTTTTGTCCACACGGGTAGACACACGGGCGTTTGTCTAGGTCGTGTGTGACACATGGTCTGCCCCACAGGCATGTGATCTGGCCGTGTGTCCCTTGCACCTTAATTGTTGCAAAACAGAATGTCCATAATTGAGCACACGGGCAGAGACATGGGTGCGTGTCTAAAGATGAGAGAAACCTTGGAAGAAAATTCGCTAACAAAACCAAAAATGAGACTTTTGTTTTACAAACAAAGACCGAATATGCACCCAACTGGGAAAATGCATTTCAAGACCCCCCAACACCACACCAAGCCGCCCACACACCCTCTCCCCCAAACTCTCACCCAAAACCGCCAACTCCCCATTTACTCACACACCACTAATTCAAATGGCAAAGACCAAGTCTCCCTCCTACTTTCACTCTCCATCCACCGTTTGAATATGTTGACCAAGTCCATGGTAGAGTTCAAGTTGCCTTCTACCTCTTCCTCCATGCCGTCCAAAATGAGAGCCAAAAGGGGTGGGATTCTCACGACTTGAACTCAAGACCTCCCCCTTGTAGATGACGCCTCACCCACACACTCCATGTGGCGCATGCTTGCCACTTTGCTAGCTCCTCATTTGTGCTTTAGATTCACTTAATTTAATTAAAAGCCCCATCTCCTTCAGCTCCTATCCCTTAAAGCCCAAAAATAAAAACTTATCCAGCTGGTGGCGCACACTACCTAGCATACAACTAAGCCCGAAAACACCCAAACAACATCATAGCAAGCAATTAATCATGCAACCAAAGCCAAAACAAAATAGCCCTTAACCCGGGATATTACAGTTCTACCCCCCTTAAAATAATTTCGACCTCGAAATTACCTGGTCAGAAGAGTTGCGGGTATTCTTTGTCTCATCATATCCTCGGGTTCCTACGCCGCTTCTTCCACGCCATGATTCCGCCAAAGAACCTTAACCGAGGCACAGACTTCTGCTGCAGAACCTTCACATCCCGATTTAAAATCTGATGTGCTCTTCCTCCATGGTCATATCTGGGTTTACCTCGATCTCTCCTCATCGCCATCACATGTGACGGATCGAACGATATCGCCAAGCATCAAACATGGAACACGCCGTGATGTATGCTACGGCCTAGCATACGCGAATCGTCCCACTCGTCTTAATACCTTATACTGCCCAATGAACCTCGGACTTAGCTTGCCTTTCTTCCGAACCTTAATACTTTCTTCCACGGTGAGACCTTCAGAAAACCCGATCTCCCACAAACTCAATATCTCTCCGCTTAAGATCGGCATAGGACTTGTCGGTCGAAGCTTCCTTCAATCGAGCTGAATCAACTTAACCTTGTCTTGATCTCAAGAACCAACTCTGGTCCCAATAATCGACGTTCACTTAACTCGTCCAACAAGTCGGTGAACGACACTTTCACCGCATAACGCCTCATAAGGTGCCATCTTAATGCTCGCTTGGTATTTGTTGTTGTGCGAATTCGATTAACGGTAGATACTCCTCAGCTACCCTCAAGTCCAAAACACACCTCGAAGCATGTCCTCCAATATCTCAGATAACTCTTTCCGATCGCCCGTCGATCATGGATGAAATGCCGCTTTGAAATCTAACTGTGCACCCGAGCCCGATGCAAAGCCTTCCGAACCTTGACGTGAATTTGGGGTCCCTATCCGTGTATGCTACACGGCCCAGTGCAGCCTCACAATCTCGACACATCTGACTTCGCCAACCTCAAGTGAGTAATCCACCCTCACCGTAATAAAGTGAGCGGATTTAGTCACCGATCCACAACTACCCAAACTGAATCCTTCTTGCTTGGTGTAAGCGCTAATCCTCGACGAAATCCATAGTGATTCTTTCCCACTTCCACTATGGAATCTTCACCGTTGAAGCAACCCAGACGGCAATCGATGTGGGGCTTGTAGTGGCACAAGTCGGACACTTACCCACAAACTTCGGTCACCTCTTTTTCGCACCCGCCACGTAATCGCTCTCGAGATCCTTATACATTTTGCTACCTCCGGGATGCATAGCGTAGAAATTGCTATGAGCATCTGAAGAATCTTTGCCTCAATTCAGATCTCTCGGCATACAAGCCTTCCTCGAAACACGAACCCCATCACTAGACAAGCTATACCCTTCAAACCATCATTCACTTTGAGTCCTCTGCGCGCCAAAACCTCATCTAACAAGCTGCGCTTTCTCGATCCGCTCAACCCAAGTAGGCTTAACTCGCAGTTACGCTGAATACTCCGTCGTCGTACAAACTCAAGTGGGCAAATAACGCTCTTAAATTGAAACAACCTTACGGCTCAACGCGTGCCTTACGACATTAGCCTTGCGGATGATACTCAATTGAGCAATCGTAGTCTTTCGCACTCAATCCATCGCACATGCCTCGATTTAAGTCTTTCCGAGTCGGAAGGTACTTGAGACTCTTATGGTCCGTATAGACTATCGATCTTTCTCCATACAAGTAATGCCTCCATATCTTTAAGGCAAATACTATTTGCTAACTCCGAGATCGTCGTAGGGTAATTTACCTCATGTGGCCTCAAATTGCCGGGATGCGTAAGCCACAACCTTCCTTCTTGCATCAAAGACACAACCCAAGCTCAGATGTGATGCATCGCAAGACTGTAAATTCCTTACCAAACCTCGGGTTGAATCGAACCGAGCTTCAATCAAAATCTTCTTCAACTTGTCAAGCTTTCTGTTGCTTCTCGGTCAACTAAACGGAACTCCCTTTCTCAACAATTTGGTCATCGGCTGCGCAATTAACGAGAAACCCTCTACAAACCTTCTAGAGTATCCGCCAACCCCGAAAACTCGAATCTCCGCCATCGACTTAGGCGGCTTCCAATCCGAACGGCCTCTATCTTTCGAGGATCACTCTAATCCCTCACCGATACTACATGACCCAAGAATGTCACCTCCACGAGCGTAACTCGTATTCTTGAACTTCGCATAACAAGTTTCTCCCTTAAAATCGCAATACTACCATAAATGAGCATCATGCTCTTCCTCGATCCTTGAGTATACCAAGATGTCGTCGATAAAACCACCACGAATCGATCTAGAATCGTTGGAACACCCTATTCATCGATCCATGAAAACTGCCGGTCGTTAGTCAACGACGAACAAGATAACCAAGAACTCACGGTGTGTATGCTACAGCCTAGCATATATAGGTGTGTGGGACTGCCGTGTGGCACAAGTCAGAGAGCTCCCTAATTTGAACATGCTCTGAAGCACGGGCGTGTCCCCAGGGTCACACGGGCTTGTCCCTTGGACCACACGGGCGTGTGAGTCCTGCTTCTAGCAAAAATTTTTTAAGTTTTGTAAAAAATTTTAAAGTTCTTAATTTAGTCCCGAACCACCTCGAAAACATGTTTTGGGCCTCGTAGGCTCGTATTAAGGACTTTATGATTAAATGCAAAAAGTTTTAATTTGGACGAAAATTTATGACTCGAAAATGTATGCTTCCTTGAGTTTATGTCCGGTAACGCCTCGTACCCTATTCCAGCGTCGAATACGGGTAAAGGGTGTTACAAATGCCATGTCTTTTTAGATCATAACAGTTTAAAGTATTTGATGACTCAAAGGGATTTGAATTTGCGACAACAGAGATGGATCGAGTTGCTAAAGGATTATGAGTTGGTAATTAACTACCATCCCGGAAAGGCAAATGTAATCATAGACGCTTTGAGCAGAAAGTCCTTGTTTGCCTTGAGAGCTATGAATACGAGGTTGACTTTATCCGATGTTGGTTCGATTTTAGCTGAGTTGAGAGCTAGACCGTTATTTCTTCAACAAATTTGTGAAGCTCAAAAGTGTGACGAGAACTTCAAGCTAAGAGAATTCAATGCGAATCGACTAGTGATTCAAATTTTCAAATTGGTGTTGATGATTGTTTGATGTTTCGAGGTAGGATTTGTGTACCAAGAGATGCTATGCTTATTTAGAAAATTCTTCATGAAGCACATAATGGTTGTCTATCTATTCATCCGGGTATTATGAAAATGTATAATGATTTGAAGAAATTGTATTGGTGGTCGGATATGAAATGAGATATCTTAGAGTTTGTCTCTAGATGTTTGATTTGCCAACAAGTAAAAGCCGAACACCAAGTACCTTCGGGTTTACTTCAGCCAGTGATGGTACCCGAATGGAAATGGGATAGGATTACAATGGATGTCGTAACGGGTTTGCCTTTGACTCCGAAACAGAAAGATGTCGTATGGGTTGTGGTTGATAGATTAACGAAATCAGCTCATTTTATACCGGTACATACAAATTATTCACTTGATAAATTAGCTGAATTGTACATTGCTGAGGTTGTGAGATTACACGGAATGCCTATTTCAATTATTTCGGATAGAGATCTGAGGTTTATGTCGAGATTTTGGAAGAAGTTACAAGAAGCTTTGGGTATAAAGTTAAACTTTAATACCACTTTTCATCCGCAAATCGACGGTCAATCTAAGAGAACGATTCAGGTACTCGAAGATATGCTTCGCTATTGTGTATTAGAGTTCGAAGGTAGTTGGGAAAAATATCTACCTTTAGCCGAATGTGCTTATAGCAATAGTTTTCACTCGATTATTAAGATGGCACTGTATGAGGCATTGTATGGCCGCAAGTGTCGAACTTCATTGTACTGGATCGAGCTTAGTGAGAGACAGATTCACGGGGTTGATTTGGTTAGAGAAATTGAAGAAAAAGTGAAAGTAATTCATGATTGTTTGAAAGCAGCTTTGGATAGATAGAAATAATATGCAGATTTAAAAAGAAAATAAATTGAGTTTCAAGTTGGTGATAAAGTATTTCTGAAAGTATCTCCGTGGAAGAAGATCCTGAGATTTGACCACAAAGGCAAGTTGAGTCCACGTTTCAATGGGTCGTATGAGGTTATTGAAAGAATAGGGCCAGTCGCATATCGGTTAGCTTTACCAACAGAGTTGGAAAGGATCCATAATGTATTTCATGTGTCGATGTTACGATGATATCGTTCTGATCCTTCACATGTGATTTCTCCAACAGAGATTGAGATTCGACCGGATATGACGTATGGTGAGGAACCGATAAAGATTTTGTCTCCAAAAGTCAAACAGTTGAGAAATAAAAGTATAGCTCTAGTGAAAGTTTTATGGCAACGACATGGGGTCGAAGAGGCTACGTGGGGAACATGAGGAAGCTATGAGAAAATAGTACCCAAACCTCTTTTCTGGTAAGATTTTCGGGGACAAAAATCCCTAAATAGAGAAGGGGGTTGTAACAGCCTGATTTTGGGTCTAGTCAGAACAGTGCTTTCAGGACCACAAATTCGACACAATAAAATTTATTTTTATTATATTTTTATGGTCTATAATTTTATGGAATGATTTCGTGAAAATTTTGTTCGAAAATTTTGACGTTTGGACACTCAATTTAGTTAAAAGGACTAAATTGCAAAAGGTGCAAAATGTTTGTTCTAGAAGCTAAAGGTGTTTAATTGCTATGAAATTTTAAATTAGAGGTCCTTAGATGGTAATTACACCATTATGTTAATAATGCAATGTTATATCTGTATTTTAATGTTTTGATATTGCATGAATTGTATGATTGATTCTATGAGCATATTTGACGAAGTTCTGGCAAGAGAGAAATCCCGGTTGAACCTTAGGAATAGAATAGGATACAAGCGACATGTCACTAGGAACCCATATAAATATTTAATTATGTGATTTATGTGTCCCGAGTGCTGGTCTTGTGCGTCTTATCGGTGGCTAAGTGTACCAGGATGAGTTGCGAATACCTGACAGCTTGTGTGAGCAGCACTACGTAGCTACGTCTCGACTGACAGCTTGTGTGAGTAGGCTCATGGATAACTTGAGAATGAGCCTATATGTGTTATGAGATTGGTGGTAGCTTTGGCAACATATGTGGCACTTATGTGCAAATTTTTTCGTGCATCCGATAGTATTCCAAAGGGTTCAACAGGTATGTCAAAGATGAGAAATTATGTGATATGTTACAAGTTGGTACGGGTATGTACGAAAAACTCATAGGAAATGGATTCGGTATATGATGAACTATTGGTAAGAATGTGATTGATAAAGTTATGCTCATGAAGGTTTAATGACATTTATGTTGATATATATGTTATGTTATTCATATGACAAATGTATAATTAATGTTGTTTATTATTTTCATATGAACTTACTAAGCTATATAGCTTACTCCCCTTTCTTTTCATTGTCTTATAGTGTCACCAAGCTAGCTCGAGATCATAGATCTTCGGAGATCTATTCACACTATAATAGCCCGATTTTAGGTCTAGTCGGAACAGTGGTTTTGGGACCACAAATTCGACACAATAAAATTAATTTTATTATATTTTTATGATCTGCGATTTTATGGAATGATTTCGTGAAAATTTCATTTGAAAATTTTGACGTTTGGACACCTAATTTAGTTAAAAGGACTAGATTGTAAATGGTGCAAAATGTGTGCTCTAGAATCTAGAGGTGTCTAATTGCTATAAAATTTTAAATTAGAGGTCCTTAGATGGTAATTAGACCATTATGCTTAGTATGGACAAAAATAGGCATAAATAGTGAAAATTTTCTAAGTTTAGGTGAAGGGCATTTTGGTAATCTAGTAAATAAAGCCAAAATAACTAAATAAAGGTCTTCATCTTCATCAATTTAGTCCCCCATGGCCGAAATTCACAAGAAGAAGACATAGCTAGGGTTTTTTCATCTTCCAAGCTCAATTGTAAGTCCGTTCTTGCCCCGTTTTTCATGATTTTTATGTTTCTGAGATCATTGCAACCTAAACTAGCTATTTCAATGACTAATTTGAAAAGATGTCAAGGTCTAAAATTTTACCCATGTTAGATACTTGTATATTTTGATGTCTAATGGTAGAAAATGTATGTTTGATGTTAGATAAACAACATTTACCAAGTGATTCTTAATGAAAATGCGTAAAAGGACCTATTTGTAAAAGTTGTAAAATATGTAGTAAAAGTGTGATTTAATCAAAAATGTGGGCTGTTATGAGTATGAAAATGGTTCAGCTAGGCTTGAGTTTTGAAGAAATTGACTATATTTCATTTTACGAGCTTAGGTACTAAAATGTAAAATGTCAAAAGTTTAGGGGCAAAAAAGTAATTTTTCCATAATGTGATTTTTGGGAGAAATTGAATAATGTGAGTATTAAATGAGTTAAATTTTTTATTATAGATCAAGAAAGATCAAGTTAGGACCTAGATCGGGAGGAAAACAAAGTGTTTGACGATTAGGTCCAATTCTACTATTTTTGTACCGAGGTAAGTTCGTATGTAAATAATGCATTGTTATATTTATGTTTTTAAATGCTTTCATGTTGTATGAATTGTGATTTACTCTTTGGACGTAATCGACAAAGTTTCGACAAACTGTAAATCCCGGTTGAACCTTGGGAATAAAATAGGATAGAGTGACATGTCACTAGGAACCCATGTGTATATGCGATTATGTGATTCTGGTGTTGGTCTCTACGTCCTACCAGTGGGTGGGTAGTCTGGCATGTTTTGCGGATACCTGACAGCTTGTGTGAGCAGCACTGTGTAGCTACGTCCTAACTGACAACTTGTGTGAGCAGGCCCGTGAATAGCTCGAAAGCGAGCCTATATGTATTATGAGATATGAGGTAGCTTTAGCTACTTATATGGCACTTATGTGCAAGATTTTCGAGTATCCATTAATATTTCGAGTGTTCAACGGGAATGTCAAAGTCGTGAAAGGATATGGCTATGATGCGAGTTGGTACAGGTATGTGCGTAAAACTCATAAGTAATGAGCTCGATATGTGATGAACCCTTGTTAAGGTGGTGATTGAGTAAGTTATGATCATCAGATTATAATAACATTCATGCTAATTTTTATCATGTAAATTGTATGTTAAATGTGTGGTTCAGATGCTTATTCTTTGCATAGGAACTTACTAAGCTATATAGCTTACTCCCTTTTCTTTTCCTTATCTAATAGTATCACCAAGCTAGCTCGAGGTTCAGAGATCGTCAGAGATCCATACACACTATCAACAATTATTTTGGTATCAATGAATTCAACATTTTGAATTATGGCATGTATAGGGGGCTTGGTCAGTTTGTTTTGCGTAATAATTATTTTGGCCAAATGTGTTGGCCTATGTTGGTTAGAAGTTCATTTTGTATAAGGCCATTTGAAATTAGCTAACATTGGTATAAGCATATTCATATGATGATGCCTTTCATGAATGTGGAAACTTGCATGATTTAAGTTGATAAGTGATGTGATGTTTATGCATGATAGATGTTAGCATGCGAATGATGTGTTGATGTCTTGGTTGTGGATGATTTGGTTGTATGTATAAGCTTAAATTGGTGCTATGTTATGTTATGTAGGTGTGTGCATTAAAGGGGTGGCAAATGGCTTGGCAAATAGCCTTCTTTTTGTCCACACGGTCTACCCCACAGGCATGTGTTCCGACCGTGTGTCCCCTGCACCTTAATTTTAAAAAAAAATAGAATGTCCAGAATATAGCACACAGGCAAAGACACAGGCGTGTGTCTCAGCCGTGTACGCTATACGACCTAGAACACGGGCGTGTGTCTTGGCCGTGTGAAACCTGCACTTAATTCGAATTAAAGTAAATAAGCACACGGCCTAGTACGCGGGCATAGGGCACGGCCGTGTGGCACAAGTCAGAGAGCTCTCTAAATCGAACATGGCCTGAAGCACGGGCATGTCCCAGGGTCACATGGGCGTGCCTTTTGGACCACTTGGGCGTGTGAGCCCTGTAGTTAGTAAAAATTTTCTAAGTTTTGTAAAATTTTCCTGAATTCTCAGTTTAGTCCCGAACCACTTCCAATGCATGTTTTGTACCTCGTAGGCTCGTATTAGGAACTTTATGATTGAATGTGGATGGTTTTAATTTTGACGCAACTTTTATATCTCGAAATTGTGGAAATACTTGTGTGGTAAGTACGGTAATGCCTCGTGCCCTATTCCGGTGTTGAATACGGGTAAGGGGTGTTACACACACTATCAGTCATTATTTTGGGTTCCATTGAAATGTCAATATTTTGAGTTATGGTATGTATAGGAACTTGGTCATTTTGTTATATGTGTCATTATGATTTGGCCAAAGGTATTGGCTTATAATGGTTAATGATTTCATTTTGTATATGGCCATGAATGATGGGTTATGTTAGTGGAAGTATATTTATATGTTGATGCCATTCATGAATATGGAAACTTGCATGATTTGTGTTGATAGATTATGATGTTAAAGCATGTTAGATGTTAGCATGTGGATGGGATGTTAATACATTGGTTGTGGATGTTTTGGTTGCGTAAGTATGCTATGAATTGGGTCATTGAATTGATGTAAGTATAAGTGTAAATGATGGTGGAAAATGGCTTGGTAAATAGCCTTATTTTTTTCCACATGGGTAGACACACGGTCTGCCCCACGGGCATGTGTTTCAGCCGTGTGTCTCCTGTACCTTGATTGTTGCAAAACAGAATGTCTAGAATTGAGCACACGGGCAGAGAAACAAGCATATGTCTTAGCCGTGTATGCTACACGGCCTAGAACACGGGCGTGTGTCTTGGCCGTGTGAAACCTGTAGTTAATTCGAATTAAATTAATTAACCACACGCCTAGCACACGGGCGTGTGGCACGGTCGTGTGTCACAAGTCATAGAGCACCCAAAGTTGAACACGGTCTGAAGCACGGGTGTGTCTCTTGGACCACACGGGCGTGTGGACCCTGCAAGTAGCAAAAATTTTCTAAGTTTTGTAAAAATTTCCTGAGTTCTCGGTTTAGTCTCGAACCATTTCTAAAGTATGTTTTGGGCCTCATAGGCTTGTATTAAGGACTTTATGATCGTATATGAATGGTTTTAATTTGGATGAAAATTTACGACTCAAAAATTGTGTGAATACTTGTGCCGTAAGTCCGGTAATGCCTCGTACCTTGTTTCGACATTGAATAGAGTAAAGGGTGTTACATTTAGTGGTATCAGAGCTACGATTTAGTCGATTCTTGGACTAACGTAGTGCGTGTAAGAGTCTAGCTATACATGCCATATATGAATTTTGATAGTGTGACGACTCTTGACAATTTAAATTGTGTTTTCATATAGTAAATGGATCCCAATCGAGCTGAAGCTGATGACGTAGATAGTAATATGCCGGCTCTCGCTCAAGGGACTACGCCATCTAAAAGTAGATCAGTGACAATTAGTCAAGGAGAAGGGGCTAGGGAAGCCTTCCTCCATATGATGAATGAGTGGTATACGAAATTTTTTCGAACAAATCTGACTGCTCAACCCCCTCCATCCCTACCTATTCCTCAGCTGGTTCTCGTAGCTCCACAAGTTATGGAATTTATGAGATTGAGTAAGCCTCCGGTTGATAAGACCCGAAAGCATGGGGCTGAATATTTCAGAGCTAATGTTGATGATGATCCCGAGAGAGCCGAGTTTTGGCTCAAAAACTCCATCAGGGTATTTGATGAACTGTCTTGTACACCGGATGAATGTTTGAAATGTGTTGTATCACTTCTGAGAGACTCAGCATACCGCTGGTGGAAAACTCTTGTGTTAGTAGTACCGAGAGAGGGTAACTAGGAATTCTTCCAAGATGAATTTAAGAAGAAATATATCAGCCAACGATTCATTGATCAGAAACGTAAGGAGTTTTTAGAGCTGAAACAGGGACGAATGTCTGGAACCGTGTACGAACGAGAGGTTATCAGGCTCAGTAAGTACGCTCAAGAATGTGTTTCCACCGAGTGTAAAAGGTTCGAAGATGGTTTGAATGAGGATATCCGATTGTTAGTTGGAGTTCTTGAGCTGAAAGAATTTGTGGTGCTTTTCGACTGAGCTTGTAAAGATGAAGAATTGAGAAAGGAGGAGAGAAAGGTGGAGTCTGAGGCTAGAGATGCAAGAAAAAGGCTGGTGAGTAAGTCTTTTCAATCTTAGTCTAAGAAATCAAAAGATTTGTATACTCGTTCGAGTGCCTCAGCTGAGTATTCCAACAGGGATCATGGGAAGCAATACTCGGGTTCTAAAGCCCAAACTACATCAGTAACGAGCGTTGGTAGTGCTAGGTCTGGTAGGCCTAAATGTCAGTACTATGGCAGACGACATCCCAATGAATGTAGAATGAATGACGGGTCTTTCTTTAAGTGTGGCTCACAATACCATTTTTTCGGGACTGCCCTGAGATGGTTGAGAAAAATAAGATTCAAAATGCAAGATCAGCCAACATTGCCACTAGAGGGAGACCCCCGAGGAATACGGGGAATGCGACTAGTAGTTAAGGTGTAACTAAAGATTCAACTATAAGATCCGAGGCTAGAGCACCTACTAGAGCCTATGCCATCCGTCCTCGCGAAGAAGCGATATCTCCTGATGTTATCACTAGTACTTTTTCTCCCTATAATACTAATGTAATTGCATTGATTGATCCTGGATCAACTCATTCTTATGTTTGGACGAAATTGGTAGCTAGTAAGAGCTTGCCTAATGAGTTTACTGAGTTTTTTATTAAAGTGTCAAACCCCTTAGGCAAACATGTATTAGTTGATAGAGTTTGTAAGAATTGTCCCTTGATGATTCAATGTCACTGTTTTCCTGTTGATTTAATGTTGTTGCCATTTGATGAGTTTGATGTTATTTTGGGTATGGATTGGTTGACACTGCATGATGTTGTAGTGAATTGTAGACGGAAAATTATTGAATTCAAATGTGAAAATGGTGAAATTCTTTGGATTGATTTATATGAGTCGAGTGAGTTACCCGTTGTGATATCTTCAATGTTTGCCTAGAGATATGTGAGAAAGGGTTGTGAAGTTTATCTTGCTTATGTGTTGTATACAAAAGTGTCTAAATTAAAAATTGAATTAGTGCTAGTAGTTTGTGAATATCTGAATGTTTTTCCAGAAGAATTGCCTAGTTTGCCAATGATTAGAGAAGTTGAGTTTGGTATTGATTTAATACCAGGGAATTCACCGATATCGATAGCTCCGTATAGAATGGCTCTGACTGAATTGAAAGAATTAAAAGCTCAATTGTAAGAGTCGACATATAAGGGTTTTACAAGGCCAAGTTTTTCTCCCTGGGGTGCACCAGTATTATTCGTCAAGAAGAAAGATAGATCCATAAGACTTTGTATTGATTATCTTTAGCTCAACAAGGTTACGATAAAGAAAAAGTATCCCTTACCAAGGATTGATGATTTTTTCGATCAATTGAAAGGGGAAACAGTATTCTTGAAGATTGATTTAAGGTTTGGCTATTACCAGTTGAGAGTTAAAGAGTTGGATGTACCGAAAACTGCTTTCAGAACAAGGTACGGGCATTATGAATTTTTTGTCATGCCTTTTGGACTAACTAATGCTCCTGCTATTTTTATGGACTTGATGAACCAAATCTTCTGACCTTATTTAGATAAATTCTTGGTTGTATTTATTGATGATATTCTGATTTATTCTCGAGATGAGATTGAGCATGCCAACTTACCTTGATAATTGTTCGTATCTACTAATCTGAAACTTTTTCTTTTCCTCGATATTTCTCTTTGTCTAGAATTTTTGGATCTATATAAATGATTTTAATCATCAATTAATACATTTAAAATTCAATTGAAACCATTTCATATTCTAGGCAAAAGTACTATTTTGCCTCCAAACTTTTAATTAATTCCAATTTCATCCTTAGGCTTAGAAATTGAAATTCATGCAATTTAATCCTTATTCCAAGCCTAACCAAAATTCTAATACAACTTTTATAGCGCACATGTTTAATAAAATTCATAATTTTTCCATGGATTTCATCACTTTTCAATTTAGTCCCTAAACATGTTTCCATCAAAAATCACTTTGTAAAAGTTGTTTATCTATCAACAACCTTTCATTTTCTACCATAAACTTTTAAATTTTAGCATATTCATCCGTGGAAAATTTTCTATACTTTGATCTCTTTTCAAATTAACCCCCCAAATAGAGAAATTAAGCTTTCTCGATCTTAAAAATATAAAAATTACTAAAAACGGGACTTAGGAACTTGCCAATTTATGTATTGAAAGCTTCTTTTCCCTCTCCTAGGGTTTCCATGTATTTTAGGTTGAAGATGATATGAAAATAAGATGATATTTCATTTAATTTAATTATAATCTTTTAATTTTCCTGATTTCCAATTTAGTCCTTAACCTTTTTCAATTTTTCCATGGATGATTCACTAAAAATATCTACATATTTTTTATCAATGGTCTAATTACCATATAAGGATTCCATAGCTATTTGAACCTTATAGCTAATAGAATTCAACTTTGACATTTTATGCAATTTAGTCCTTTTTTATGTTAGACACGTAATCAATAAAAAAATTCTATAAAATTTTCATGCAATCTTTCTAACATATTATCAATCATTTCATGAAATTTAATTATATTTTATTTATTCAGACTCTGATTTGTGGTTACGAAACCACTATCCTGACTTTATTGAAATTGTGTTGTTACAGCGCGTGCAACTTGAACCGGGAAAAGAGTTTGTGATTTATAGCGATGCGTCACTGAACGGTCTTGGTTGTGTGTTGATGCAAGAGGGCAAGGTGATAGCCTATGCCTCGAGACAGTTGAAACCGCATGAGAAGAATTATCTTACGCACGATCTAGAATTGGCTGCCATAGTGTTTACTTTGAAAATTTGGAGACATCATTTGTATGGTCAGAAATATCATGTCTTTTATGATCATTAAAGTTTAAAGTACTTGATGACTCAGAAGTATTTGAATTTGCGACAACGGAGATGGCTTGACCTACTAAAATATTACAAGTTCGTAATTGACTACCATCTCGGAAAGGCTAATGTTGTCGCAGACACTTTGAACGGAAAGTCCTTGTTTGCCTTGAGAGCTATGAATATGAGGTTGACTTTATCTGAGGATAGTTTGATTCTAGCTGAGTTGAAAGCTAGACTGATATTTCTTCAGCAAATTTGTGAAGCTCAGAAAAGTGATAGTGAACTGCAAGCCAAAAGAGCTTAGTGTGAATCGAGTAGTATTCAGACTTTCGGATCGATTCTGATGATTTCTTAATGTTCCGAGATAGAGTATGTGTATCAAAAAATGATGAGATTATTTAGAAAATTCTTCATGAGGCGCATAATGGTTGTTTATCTATTCATCCGAAAAGTACGAAGATGTAAAATGATTTGAGGAAAATGTATTGGTGGTCAGGTATGAAACGAAATATCTCTGAATTTGTATCGAAATGTTTGATTTGTCAACAAGTAAAAGACAAAAGCCAAGTACCTTCGGGTTTATGTAGCCAGTGATGGTACCCGAATGAAAATGGGACAGAATTATGATGGATTTCGTAACTAGATTACCTCTAACTCTGAAAAAGAAAGATGTCGTTTGGGTCATTGTTGATGGATTGACGAAATCGGCTCATTTTATTTCGGTACCTACCAAATATTCACTTGATAAGCTAGCTGAATTGTACATTGCTGAGATTGTTAGATTACATGGAATGCCTATTTCTATTATTTTGGACAGAGATCCGAGGTTTACGTCGAGATTTCGGAAGAAATTGCAAGAAGCTTTGGGTACAAAGTTGAACTTTAGTCCGCTTTTTCATCCACAAACCGACGGTCAATCTGAAAGAGTAATACAAATTCTCAAAGATATGCTCCGTGTTGTGTTCTCGAATTCGAAGGTAGTTGGGAGAAATACCTACCATTAGCCGAATTTACTTATAACAACAATTTTCAGTCGAGTATAAAGATGGCATCGTATGAGGCATTGTATGGTTGAAAATGTCAAACACCATTGTACTGGACCGAACTTAGTGAGAAACAGATTCATGGGATAGATTTTGTTAGAGAGACCGAAGAGAAAATGAAAGTAATTCGCGACTGTTTGAAAGCAACTTTAGATCGACATAAATCCTACCCAGATTTGAAAAGAAAAGAAATTGAGTTTCAAGTTGGTGATAAAGTATTTCTGATAGTATCTCCGTGGAAGAAAATTCTGAGATTTGGTCGCAAAGGCAAATTGAGTCCACGTTTCATTGGACCGTATAAGGTTATTGAAAGAATAGGGCCAGTGGCATATCAGTTAGCTTTGCCGACAGATTTGGAAAGGATTCACAAAGCATTTCATGTGTCAATGTTGTGACGTTATCGATCAGACCCTTTGCATGTGATTTATCTAACAGAGGTTGAGATTCGACCCAATATGACTTATGTTGAGGAACCGATAAAGATTTTGGCTTGGGAAGTTAAACAATTGAGAAATAAAAAGTATAGCTCTAGTGAAAGTTTTATGGCAACGACATGGGGTCGAAGAGGCTACGTGGGAACTCGAGGAAGCTATGATAAAACAGTATCCAAACCTCTTTTCCGGTAAGATTTTCTGGGACGAAAATCCCTAAGGGGAGGAGAGTTGTAACAGTCTGATTTTGGCTCAAGTCGGAACAGTGATTTCGGGACCACAAATTTGACATAGTAAAATTTATTAATTTTTATATTTTTATAGTCTACAGTTTTATGGAATGATTTCGTGAAAATTTCATTCGAAAATTTTGACATTTGGGACTCAATTTAGTTAAAAAGACTAAATTGCAATAAGTGTAAAATTTGAGTTCCTTATGTTAAAGGTGTCCAATTACTATGAGATCTTAAATTAGAGGTCCTTAGATTGTAATTAGACCATTATACTTTAGTATGGACAACAATGGAAATGATTAGGTGAAATTTTGAACATTAAGGGCATTTTGGTCATTTGGTAAATAAAGACTAAATAAGTAAAATAAACGATTTCATCTTCTTCAATTTCATCCCTTAGCCAAAAATTAGAAGAGAGGACATAGCTAGGGTTTGGCCAAGCTTCAAGCTCGATTGTAAGGCCGTTCTTGCCCCGTTTTTCATGATTTTTATGTTTTTGAAGTTGTCTCAACCTAACCTAGCTATTTCAAGGACTAATTTGAAGAGATGTCAAAGTATAAAATTTTATCCATGTTAGATATTTGTGTATTTTGATATTTAATGGTAGAAAATGTATGTTAGTTGTAAGATAAACAACATTTTCCAAGTGATTTTTGATGAAAATGCCTAAAAATGACCTATTTGTAAAAGTTGTAAAATGTGTGTAAAACATGAATAAATGAAAAATGGTGGTTTTTTTTAAGCATAGATAAAATTCGGCTATGCTTTGGATAAGAAGAAATTGAAAGAAAATCATTTTATGAGACTAAGGACTAAAATGTAAAAAGTTGAAAAGTTAGGGGCAAAAATGTAATTTTACCATAATGTGATTTTTGGGATGAATGGAATAATGTGTGTATTAAATGAGTTAAATTTTCTATTATAAATCAAGAAAAATGAGGTTCAAACCTAAATCGGGGAAAAAAAGGTGTTTGACGATTAGGTCTATTTCTTATATTTTTGTACTGAGGTAAGTTCGTATGTTGATAATGCAATGTTATATTTTTATTTTAATGTTTTGATATTGCATGAATTGTATGATTGATTCTATAAGCATATTTGACGAAGTTCCGGCAAGTGAGAAATCCCAGTTGAACCTTAGGAATAGAATAGGATACAAGTGACATGTCACTAGGAACCCATGTGAACATGTAGTTATGTGATTTATGTGTCCCAGGTGCTGGTCTTGTGCATCCTACCAGTGGCTGGGTATACTGGCATGATTTACGGATACCTAATAGCTTTTGTGACCAGCACTTCGTAGATACGTCTCGACTGACAGCTTGTGTGAGCAGGCCCGTGAATAACTCGAGAGCGAACCTATGTGTGTCATGAGATTGGTGGTAGCTTTGGCTACATATGTGGCACTTCTGTGAAAAGTTTTTCATGTATTCAATAGTATTCTGAGGGGTCCAACGGGTATGTCAAAGATGAGAAAGTATGTGATTATGTTACGAGTTGGTACAAGTATGTACAAAAAACTCATAGGAAATGGATTCGGTATATGATGAACTATTGGTAAGAATGTGATTGAGTAAGTTATGCTCATGAAGGTTTAATGACACTTATATTGATATATATGTTACGTTATTCATATGACAAATGTATAATTAATGTTGTTTATTATTTGTATATGAACTTACTAAGCTATATAACTTACTCCCCTTTTTTTTCCCTTCTCTTATAGTGTCACCAAGCTAGCTCGGGATCGTAGATCATCAGAGATCCATTCACACTATCAATCATTATTTTGGAAACCATTGAAATGTCAATATTTTGAGTTATGGCATGTATAGGGACTTGGTCATTTTGTTATATGGGTAACAGCCCGATTTAGGGCCTAGTCAGGATAGTGGTGTGAGGCCACGAACCCGAGGTGAAATTATGAGTTTTCCAGGTTTATGCCATGTTTGCACATTAGTATGAAAGTTTTGCAAAGCAATTTTATTAAGTTGAGGTCAATTGGTCCAAAAGACTAAATTGCAAAAGTTGCAATATATGAGTTTCTAGAAGCTTTTGCATGAAATAGCTTTAGAATAATAATTATCATCCTTAAATAGCAATTTGCCCAAAATTTAATTTTTGGACAAAATTGGCCTTAAGAGAATATTATGGAAATTTTTAAGAGGAAGGGCATTTTGGTCATTTGGCCTCATTAGTGATTAAAATAAGATAAAGATGAGAAAAATTCACTCATCTTCTTCCTTGTTGCTGACGAAAATTGGGAGACACTATAGCTAGGGTTCTTTATTTTTTTCAAGCTCATAATCAAGAAAAATGAAGCCCGGATCGAAACCGATGCAAGAACAAAGCCGAGGACTAAAATTGCACATCTACATACATTTGAGGTAAGTTTGTATGATTTCTACGTTTTATGATTTTTATCATTAATTTGCTTAGTACAATGTACAATAATTGTATGAAATGATCATGTTATGTTCAAGCAAGAAATCATGATGATAAGTACAAGCAAGTCCCGATGGGAGATGAATTTCCCTGGATACTCGATCTACCATGCAAGTTATCATGCAGGTCTAAGGCAAGCTTGGCATTGATCAAGATATCATGTAAGTCCAAGGCAAGCTTGGCATTGATCAAGTTAACAAGCAAGTTATCATGTAAGTCCAAGGACTCAAGCTTGGCATTGAGTATGTTATTAAGAGCAAGACTTCATATAAGTCCGTGTCAAGACATGGCCGTAAAACCAAGATGAGATAACCCATGTAAGACCATGTCTAGGATATGGCTTTGGCATCATATTATGTGGGAAGAGATTTAGTATCCTTGGTTATTCACAGAAATTCATCAGGCAAATGAGTAAGCTAAAAGAAGATAGCAAGAAAGCTAAGAAAGTAAAGTTATTATCAAGATGAAGTTAGATAAAGTTGAGTATTATTCATGTTGTGAATGAGAAAGTAGATATCATGATTCTTGTTATTATAGTATATTGATCAATGTGATCAAGTGATACATGTATCATGGTTACCTTACAAGTATGATAATAGTAAGTGTCATGAGACATGTAAGAATCTATATGAGTAAGTAAGCTCTTTAGCTGAAATTCATGATACCATTGTTTATGTGAAATGGTTTATATTAAGCAATGATGATGCTATTAGTTGTTACAAGCAAACTTACTAAGCTATATGCTTACGTTATGATTCTTTCTTTCTATGCAATCCGCCAAGCTAACTCATGGATCGTTAAAGTCGGAGCTCGCAACACACTATCAACTCTTATTTTAGTATAGCAAAGTTACTTTACTAAGTATGGCATGTATAGGAAACATTCATTTTGTGGACATGTTTTAAGAATGGCCTTTGTAAAGGCTATCAAGTTTATTATTCTTTTGTATATGGCTAAGTGATTGGCCAAATTGGACTAAGCATGTATGTTTATTGAGATCAATGAAGCATGTAGTATTATTCATAAAATTGGGTTATTATTGCATCGTTGATTTGTGTATGGATATGATCTTCATTTCAGGGTGGCTAACGGCTTGGTAAATAGCCTGTAAGTGCCCACACAGTTGGACACACAGGTGTGTGTCAAGACCGTGTTAACCCTGCACCTTAGTATTATTAATCAGAATAGGCCATGGGTAAATCCCACGGTCGTATGTGTATGGCGTGTAAGACACACGATTTGGACATGGGTGTGTGCCTAGACCATGTTAATTTAGTCAGTATATCAAGGATTAGCATAGTGTCTAAGCCCACGGGCGTTTCATGGCCGTGTGAAATTAGTCAGTAACCTCCCACGGTTGGTAGACATGGGTGTGTCTAAGCCGTGTGGAAATAGTCAGTAGTTCTACACGGTTTGGGGGCATGGGCATGCTTAGGGGTACACGGGCGTGTTCCAAGTCACACGGGCGTGTGAACCCTGCTTCAAAACTGATTTATTTTATTTTAATTCTGAAAGTTTTCTGACATGAGTTAAAGGCCTCGTAGGCCCTTGTTATATGTGTTGACTAAGAAAGTGAAGTTTTTAAGTTGGAACGAAATTTTATAGCCTGTAAGTACATGTTTCAGTGAGTACAAGCATAGTAATGTCTCGTATCCAGACCCAGTATCGGTCTTGGGTGCGGAGTGTTACATTTAGTGGTATCAGAGCTACGGTTTAGTCGATTCTAGGACTAACGTAGCACGAGTATGAGTCTAGCTATACATGCCATACATAATAATATTTTTATAATGGTAGTGTAACGACTCATGACGACTTAAATTATGTTTATACATATAGTAAATGGATCCCGAAAGAGCTGAGGCGGATGATGTAGAAAGTGACGCACCAACTCCCGCGGAAGGGACGATGCCGTATGAGAATGAGAATAGACCCACTACGGTGAGTCAAGAAGGAGGAGGAGAAGAGGCTAGAGAAGCCTTCCTCCATATGATGGATGCCTGGTACACAGAGTTCGTTCGAGAGAACTCAAATGCACAACAACCTCCGCCCTCGCCTGTTCCACAACCTACTCCAGTAGCCCCTCAAGTAGTAGAGGTGGTAAGAGGAGGTAAACCTCAATTGATAGGATCAGAAGTATGGGGCGGAAGAATTCGAGCTATAAAGATAATGATCCGAGAAGAGTGAGTTACGTTAGAAAATACCATCGAGTATTTAACTAACATCCGCACTCTAATGAATGCATAAAGTGTGTAGTCTCTCTCTTAAGAGATTACGCTTACCAATGGTGGAACACCCTTGTGTCAGTGGTACCAAGGGAAAGGACCTCATGGGAATTCTTCTAAGAAGAGTTTAAGAAAAAGTATATCAGCCAGAGGTTTGTAGACCAGAAGAGGAAAAAATTTCTAGAGCTGAAGCAAGTTAAGATGTCGATGGCTGATTATGAGCAAGAGTTCGTATGACTTAGCAAGTACGCTCGCGAATGTGTGTCCACTGAGGCCATTATGAGTAAAAGGTTTGAAGATGGTTTAAACGAGGACATTAAGCTGGTTGTTGCTATCCTTGAATTAAAAGAATTCGTTATGCTAGTGGAAAGGGCTTGCAAAGTCAAAGAACTAGTAAAAGAGAAGAAGAAATTTGAAATGGAGTCTCGCAATTCTAGAAAGTGACAGTGGAACAAGTCATTCCAATCGTCATCCAAGAAGTCAAGAGGTTTTTCTACTCGAACAGCTACTTCCACTGGATTTTCAAGAAAAGACAAGAGTAAGCAGTATTTGGGAAATAAAGCACAGACGACTTTAGTTGTAAGTGTTGGGAATTTTAGACCTGACAGGCCAGAATGTCCACGATGTGGTAGATGCCATTTGGGAGAATGCCGAGCACATGAAAATGTATGTTTTAGATGTGGTTCCCAAGACCATTTCATAAAAGATTGTCCAAAGATGATTAAAGAAGAGAGAACTCAGAACCCGAGATTTGGGAATATGGTCAAAGGGAGACCGCAAAGGAACCCGAGAAGTAGGGCAAGTGGAAAAGGTAACCCTAGAGAAGCGGTGTGAGACCAGGGTAGAGTGCACTGCAGGACTTATGCCATTCGCTTTTCATGAAGAGGCATCTTCCCCTGATGTTATTATGGGTACCTTTTCTCTTTACAATACCAAAGTTATTGCTTTAATAGATCCCAGATCCATACATTCTTACATTTGTATGAAATTATTACCCGATTTGGGTGTGCCTATAGATACCACAGAATTTGTGATTAAGGTGTCTAATCCTTTAGGCAAGAGTATGTGAGTTGATAAAGTTTGTAAAGATTGTCCATTAATGATTAGAGGTTATTGCTTTAAAGCAAATCTTATGTTGTTACCATTTGATGAATTCGACCTCATTCTTGGTATGGACTGGTTGACTACTCATAATGTAATTGTAAATTGTGGGAAGAAATACATTGAGATGAGATGTGAGAATGGGGATACTCTTCATGTAGAATCAAATGAGCAAGGTAGATCGTCGGTAATAATTTCTCATATGATGGCGCAGAGATATCTAAGAAAAGGGTATGAGGCCTTTTTGGCCTTTGTATTGAATGATTAAGAGACAGAGTTAAAGATTGAATCAATGTCGATAGTATGTGAGTATGTGGATGTTTTTCCTGAGGAATTACCAGGATTACCACCAGTTAGAGAAGTTGAGTTTAGCATTGAGTTAACTCCCGGTACTGTACCAATATCCATTACTCCTTATAGAATGGCTCCAACAGAGTTGAAAGAGTTGAAGTTACAGTTGCAAGAGTTGGCATACAAAGGCTTTGCAAGACCAAGTTGTTCACCATGGGGCACTCCGGTTTTTTTTGTGAAAAAGAAAGATGGCACCATGAGATTGTGCATTTATTACCGTCAGCTTAATAAAGTGACAGTAAAGAACAAGTACCCATTACCTAGGATTGACGATTTGTTTGATCAATTGAAAGGAGCGACTATGTTCTCCAAAATAGACTTGAGATCAGGGTACTACCAGCTGAGAGTGAAAGATTCAGATGTATTCAAGACTGCCTTTCGAACAAGGTATGGGCATTATGAATTTTTAGTCATGCCCTTTGGGCTGACCAATGCTCCTGCAGTATTCATGGACTTAATGAATCGTATTTTTAGACAATACCTTGACAAGTTTGTAGTCGTTTTTATTGACGACATACTGATTTATTCCTGAGATGAGAATGAACATGCGAATCATCTATGGATAGTTTTACAGACTCTTCGAGAAAATCAGTTGTATGCCAAATTCAGTAAGAGTGAGTTTTGGCTCAAGGAAGTGGGATTCCTGGGACATATTGTCTCGAGAGATGGATTACGAGTAGATCCAAGTAAGATTTCAGCTATAATAGATTGGAAACCACCAAAGAACATTACTGAGATTAGAAGTTTTCTGGGCGTAGCCGGCTACTATAGACGATTTGTCAAGGGGTTTTATATGATTGCAACCCCGATGATTAAATTATTACAGAAGAACGTGAAGTTTGAGTGGTCGAAAAGATGCCAACAAAGTTTTGAGAAGTTGAAAGCAATGCTGACAAAAGCTCCAGTCTTAGTACAACCCGAATCAGGGAAAGAATTTATAGTCTACAGCAATGCATCCTTAAATGGATTTGGATGTGTACTCATGCAAAAAGGCAAAGTGATTGCTTATGCCTCAAGATAGTTAAAACCTCATGAGAAGAATTATCCGATGCATGACCTAGAATTGGCTTTCATAGTCTTCGTAATGAAGATCTGGAGACACCATTTATACGATGAATGATGTCAGATATTCACCGATCACAAAAGTTTGAAGTACTTGATGACGCAGAAAGAGTTGAACTTAAGACAACGAAGCTGGTTAGAGTTGATAAAGGACTATGAGTTGGTCATTGATTACCATCCTGGATAGGCGAATGTGGTCGCCGATGCTTTAAGCAGAAAATCCCTATTTGCCTTGAGAGCATTGATTTCAAAAATATCTTTATTCGATGATGGTTCTATTTTAGCTGAGTTGAGAGCTAGACCAATGTTCCTTCAAGAGATCTTGGAGGCTCAGAAAGAAGATAGCAAATTACAATAGAGCTCAATGCGAGTCAGATGCTGAATCTGACTTTCAGATTAATTCTGATGGATACTTGATGTTCAGAGATAGAGTTTGTGTTCTGAGAAAAGAGGAGCTTATCTGAGAGAATTTTGTATGAAGCACATAACGGTGTTTATCTGTACATCCGGGTAGCACCAAGATGTATAATGATCTAAAGCAATAGAATTGGTGGTAGAAAATGAAGAAAGACATTTCAAAATTTGTTACCAAGTGCATGATTTGTCGACAAGTAAGGTTGAACACCAAGTACCTTGGGTTTACTTCAACCTATCTTGATTCCCGAGTGGAAATGGAACCAGTATCACCATGGATTTAAAGAACGGGTTTACCGTTGTCTCCGAAAGCAAGAAAGATGATATTTGGGTAGTGGTTGATAGACTCACGAAGTCAACCCACTTTATACTGTCATTTGAGTGGATTACTCACTAGACAAGTTGGAAAACTTGTATGTTTGAAAATAGTAAGACTTCACGGAGTTCCCTTATCGATCATATCGGATAGAGATCCGAGATTTACATCCAGATTCGAAAGAAAGCGCAAGAAGCTTTGGGTACAAATTTGAGTTTTAGTACGACTTTTAACCCTCGGTGACGGTCGATCGAAGGTTAATTCAAGTACTCGAGGACATGCTCGGATGTTGTGTTTTGGAATTCCAAGGCGGTTGGGAAAAGTTTCTCCCATTGGTAGAATTCGCCTATAATAATAGCTTTCGATCGAGCTTAAAGATGGCGCCTTATGAGGCCCTATATTGGCGTAATCGAGAACTCCCTTGTTTTGGGTGAACTCAAGGAGAACCAAATTCATGGGGTTGATTTGGTTAAAGAAAAGTGAAGAGAAAGTGAAAGTAATTCGAGAATGTTTAAAAGTCGCCTCGAGACATGTAAATCCTATTGATTTAAAGAGAAAAGAGATCGAGTACCAAGTTGGGGATAAAGTCTTTTGAAAGTATCACCATGGAGAAAAGTTCTCGATTTGGTAGTAAAGGCAAATTAAGTCCACATTTTATTGGACCCTACGAGATTACTGAGAGAGTTGGACTGATAGCGTACCGTTTGGCTTTGCCCTCTGAATTAGAGAAGATATATGATGTGTTTCACGTGTCAATGTTACGACGCTATAGATCAGACCCTTCGCATGTAATTACCCCTTCGAAAATAGAGATTCGTCCCGACCATACAGAACCAGTCAAGATTTTGGCTTGGGAAGTTAAGCAACTAAGAAATAAGAGTATTGCCTTAATAAAGGTATTGTGGCAAAGGCACGGAATCGAAGAAGCTACATGGGAATCTGAAGAGATTATGAGAAATTAGTATCCAAACCTTTTTGCTAGTGAGATTTTCGAGGACGAAAATCCCTAAAGGGGGAAATTGTAACAGCCCGATTTAGGGCCTAGTCGGGATAGTGGTGCTAGGCCACGAACCCGAGATGAAATTATGAGTTTTCCAGGTTTATGCCATGTTTGCACGTTAGTATGAAAGTTTTGTAAAGCAATTTTATTAAGTTGAGGTCAATTGGTCCAAAAAGGACTAAATTGCAAAAGTTGCAATATATGAGTTTCTAGAAGCTTTTTGCATGAAATAGTTTTAGAATAATAATTATGAGCCCTTAAATAGCAATTTGCCCAAAATTTAATTTTTGGACAAAATTGGCCTTAAGAGACTATTATGGAAATTTTTAAGAGGAAGGGCATTTTGGTCATTTGGCCTCATTAGTGATTAAAATAGGATAAAGATGAGAAAAATTCACTCATCTTCTTCCTTGTTGCTGCAGAAAATTGGGAGACACCATAGCTAGAGTTCTTCATTTTTTTCAAGCTTATAATCAAGAAAAACGAAGCCCGGATCGAAATCGAGGCAAGAACAAAGTCGAGGACTAAAATTGCACATCTACATACATTTTGTATGTTGAGGTAAGTTTGTATGATTTCTAAGTTTTATGATTTTTATCATTAATTTTCTTAGTATAATGTACAATAATTGTATGAAATAATTATGTTATGTTCAAGCAAGAAATCATGATGATAAGTACGAGCAAGTCCCGATGGGAGATGAATTTCTCAGGATACTCGATCTACCATGCAAGTTATCATGTAAGTCCAAGACAAGCTTGGCATTGATCAAGATATCATGTAAGTCCAAGGCAAGCTTGGCATTGATCAAGATATCATGTAAGTCGAAGGCAAGCTTGGCATTGATCAAGTTAACAAGCAAGTTATCATGTAAGTCCTCAAGCTTGGCATTGAGTATGTTATCAAGAGCAAGACATCATATAAGTCCGTGTCAAGACATGGCCGTGAAACCAAGATGAGATAACCCATGTAAGACCATGTCTAGGATATGGCTTTGGCATCATATTATGTCGGAAGATATTTAGTATCCTCGGTTATTCAAAGAAATTCATCGGGCAAATGAGTAAGCTAAAAGAAGATAGCAAGAAAGCTAAGAAAGTAAAGTTAGTATCAAGATGAAGTTAAATGAAGTTGAGTATTATTCATGTTGTGAATGAGAAAGTAGACATCATGATTATTGTTATTATAGTATACTGATCAATATGATCAAGTGATACAGGTATCATGGTTACCTTACAAGTATGATAATAGTAAGTGTCATGAGACATGTAAGAATCTATATGAGTGAGTAAGCTCTTTAGCTGAAATTCATGATACCATTGTTTATGTGAAATGGTTTATATTAAGCAATGATGATACTATGAGTTGTTACATGCAAACTTACTAAGCTATATGCTTACGTTATGATTCTTTCTTTCTATGCAGTCCCGCCAAACTAACTCGTGGCTCGTTAAAGTCAGAGCTCGCAACACACTATCAACTCTTATTTTGGTATAGCAAAGTTACTTTACGAAGTATGGCATGTATAAGAAACATTCATTTTGTGGACATGTTTTAAGAAGGGCCTTTGTAAAGGCTATCAAGTTTATTATTCTTTTGTATATGGCTAAGTGATTGGCCAAATTGGACTAAGCATGTATGTTTATTGAGATCAATGAAGCATGTAGTATTATTCATAAAATTGGGTTGTTATTGCATCGTTGATTTGTGTATGGATATGATCTTCATTTTAGGGTGGCTAACGGCTTGGTAAATAGCACTGTAAGTGCCCACGATTGGACACTGCGGCGTGTGTCAAGACCGTGTTAACCTTGCACCTTAGTATTATTAATCAGAATAGGCCACAGGCAAATCCCACGGCCGTGTGTGTATGCCGTGTAAGACACACGGTTAGGACATGGGCGTGTGCCCAGACCATGTTAGTTTAGTTAGTATATCAAGGATTAGCACACGGTCTAAGCCCACAGGCGTGTCATGGCCGTGTGAAATTAGTCAATAACCTCCCACAGTTGGTAGACATGAGCGTGTCTAAGCCGTGTGGAAATAGTCTGTAGTTCTACACGGTTTGAGGGCATGGGCATGCTTAAGGGTACATGGTGTGTTCCAAGTCACACGGGCGTGTGAACCCTACTTCAAAAATGAGTTATTTGATTTTAATTCCGAAAGTGAAGTTTTTAAGTTTTTAATTCCAAGTCACTCTTGTTATATGTGTTGACTAAGAAAGTGAAGTTTTTAAGTTGGAACGAAATTTTATAGCCCGTAAGTACATGTTTCAGTGAGTACAAGCATAGTAATGTCTCGTATCCAGACCCAGTATCGGTCTTGGGTGAGGGGTGTTACAATATGTGTCATTATGATTTGGCCAAAAGTATTGGCTTATAATGGTTAATGATTTCATTTTGTATATGGCCATGAATGATAGCTTATGTTGGTGGAAGCATATTTATATGTTGATGCCATTCATGAATGTGGAAAATTGCATGATTTGTGTTGATAGATTATGATGTTAAAGCATGTTAGATGTTAGCATGTGGATGGGATGTTAATACATTGGTTGTGGATGTTTTGGTTGTAACAGACCGAATTTGACCCTAATCAGAACGGTGGTTTCGGGACCACGAATTCGAGTCTGAGAAATATTTTAATATTATATTTTGTGTTATTACATGTAAATTAATGTGTGTGAAAGTCTCGTAGAAAAATTTTATCGTTTGTGTGTTTAATTTAGAAAAAGGACTTAATTACGTAAAAGGTAAAAGTAGCAAACTATAGTGAAAAGTGCCTATTTGATGATGGATTTTTAAAGTGGGGTATTAATAGAGTAAATAGCCCATTTTTAAGTTAGTGGGTGGTTTATGACAAGATTAACCTTATATTATATTTTGTTTTTATTATTAAATAAAGGTTAAAATGGTAAATCATTAAAATATTATTATATGTTAAAATGCATGAAATTAAAAGCCATTTTAGTTGTTTTTCTTCTTCCATTGCCGTGAGTTAGATAAGAAAAAGAGGTTTAAAGGCTTGAAACATTCATCCATCATCAAGCTCAATTAGGTATGAATTTTAGCTCGGTTTTTAATAATTTTTACGTTTTTGAGATCGTTGCTTCGTATATTACCCGACCCATGCTTGAATTTTTGAGAATCATGTGTATATGAGGTTCGGCCATTGATGTGTTCTTATGGTTTTGATATTTGATGGTTTTAGATTAAAGATGTGTTAAAGATTTACAAGTTTTGTATTAGAAATTTTGGTGAAATTTTGTATTTAGGGCTATTTTATAAAAATAAAATTTTAGAGGGACTTAATTGCAAAATAAATGAAACAAGAGGGCTTATAAACTCCCTAGGATTATTCGGCCCTTGTATAGTCTTGGCAAATTGTGTGTATTTTGTGTTTTATACAATTAGGACTGAATAGTAAAAATGTGAAACCTTAGGGGTAAAATGGTAATTTGTATGTTTATGTGTTTTGGGGCTAAATTGAATTGAAATGTACTTGAATGAGCTGAATTTAATGTGTTTTAGATCAAGAGCAAAGAAAAACAGAATTGGATCGGGGAAAGACGAAATTTCTCGAATAGCCGGTCTAAGTTGTCTGTCGACAGTCGAGGTAAGTCCTTAAGCTAAAGTATGATAAAGAGTTATTTATGAATAGGTTCAATGAAATTATTTGATAAATTTGAGTATGAATATATGTGTTAGCCGAATGTAAAGGCTTTAAAATGGATTAGATATGTTTTTGTATATATGATAAGAATTTGTACATTAGTGGTGATATGTGAATGTGAATTGTGTATATGTTTAGTTAATGATGATAGTGCTAAGGAATGAAATTTAATGGACTGGTTTATGAATTATTTCGGGCTTATTGCCTAGCAGGCTTAGTGCCGGTGACATATTCGGGCTTCGTGCCTAGCAAGCTCAGTGCCGGTGACATATTCGGGCTTCGTGCCTAACAGGCTTAGTGCCGATGACATATTCGGGCTTCGTGCCTAGCAGGCTTAGTGCCGGTGACATATTCGGGCTTTGTGCCTAGCGAGCTTTGTCTTGGTGATATATTCAGGCTTTGTGCCTAGCAGGCTTGATGCCGGTGATGCTTTAAAATGAAGAAACCATAATTGATCGAGGTGTAACATACTGAAACTATTGAGTTAAAAACTCATGTAAGTTAAGTCCCATTGAATTCATCAGAAGTAAGGTAAGTTGTGATTAATGTTATTTGAGTTGAAATATTATAATAAGAATGGTGTTATGTGAATTTGAGCTGGTACTCGACATGTAATATATGTACTTTGTGCTTTGATGAGTTGCAGGTTGATGGTAGTGAAGTATAAGTAATTGAGTTAATACATCACTAGTATTCGGTTTTGTATCAATTGCATATCAAAATATACATATACAATGT
The DNA here is from genome assembly GCA_025506655.1 of Gossypium rotundifolium. NCBI lineage: Eukaryota > Viridiplantae > Streptophyta > Magnoliopsida > Malvales > Malvaceae > Gossypium > Gossypium rotundifolium. The sequence goes on along the minus strand of CP106729.1, from coordinate 93,720,857 downwards.
TCTACATTTATTGATTAAAAATGTTAAAGTGCTTGATTAGTGAATTATCTTTTGCTTAAGACTTACTAAGCTAGTGAGCTTACTCGTATGTGTTTGTATTTACATTTTATAGATCATTGATTCAACTACGGGCTCAGGGGATCATCAAGAAAGTCGACCACACTATCACTCTCTTTGGTATATATTTGTTTTGTATACTTTTTGAATCAAAGGCATGTATAGGCTGTATTTTGATAAGTAATGAATGTGTTCGGTTTTGTAAATGTATATATATGGCCTTGCGAATAAGGCTGCTACTTTTAGTTTAAGCATTGTTTATATGTTTAATATAATAGTCTGTTTTAAACTTTGGTATAAGACGTATGTTTATAATGCTTGGAAGTTAATTGTAGTTGTATAGAAATAATTATATATATGTATAAGTTAACTTGTTGGATTCATTGTTAATGATAAGTATAAGTAGTTATAAATTATGGAAAATTGGTAATGAATGTTCGGTCAAGGCATGGTTTATATGCTTGTGTTTTTAGGTTAAGTTGGTTTTGAGACCTATGTTTAAGTATGGTCAATTGTAGTACAAATAAGTAACGTAAATTTTGCATGAATTATGGAAGTTTAGTTGGTACATTCGGTCTTTGATCTATGCATATAACATGCAAAGTTATATTGGGGTTGTGCATTAAAAACTAAGGTTATGCATATTCGAATATAGGTATATAGATATATATGTGAAGTGTATTGTCTCTTAGTCCATAGGTCTAAGGTCAAGTGATGTATGCATGTAATCGTAATGATGCTTATTAGTAGTTTCAATTACCAGGTTTGGTGTGTTTTGGTTTAAAACGAAATGGTACGTGAGGCATGTTTGCATGAAATGTATACAAAGGAGTGGTACTAATTAGGTGTTGGTATCATAGAATAAAATAGATAAATATGCTAATAATGAGGATAGAAGTATATTGTTTGATCATTTTGTATTTGTGGATGATTACATTGAATATGTTTTAACTTGTATATTAAGTATATTTATATATATTTATTATGCCCATGTGCTTTATCTGTTTAGGATATGAATTAATAAATTGAAAAAGATTTGGCTATTGGTAACGCCTGTAATCCTAATCCGACGACAGATACGGGTTAAGGGTGTTGCATTTTATGCCTAAGTATGCTATGAATTGTGTCATTGAATTTGTGCAAGTGTAGGTGTAAATGAGGGTGGAAAATGGCTTTGTAAATAGCCTTATTCTTGTCCACAAGGGTAGACACACGGGTGTGTCTCTAGGCCATGTGTGACACACGGTCTGCCCCACGGGCATGTGTTTCAGTTGTGTGTTCCCTATACCTTAATTGCTGCAAAATAGAATGTCTAGAATTGAGCACACACAGACACAGGCATGTGTCTCAGCCGTGTGTGCTACACGGCCTAAAACACGGGTGTGTGTCTTGGCTGTGTGAAACCTGCACTTAATTCGAATTAAATTAATTAACCACACGGCCTAGCACATGAACGTGTGGCACAAGTCAGAGAGCACCCTAAATTGAACACGGTCTGAAGCACGGGTGTGTCCCAAGGTCACACGGGCGTGTCCCTTGGACCACACGGGTGTGTGAGCCCTACAGTTGGCAAAAAATTCTAAGTTTTGTAAAAATTTCCTGAGTTCTCGGTTTAGTCCCGAACCACTTCTAAAGTATGTTTTAGGCCTCGTAGGCTTGTATTGGGGACTTTATGATTGTATATGAATGGTTTTAATTTGGACAAAAATTTATGACTCAAAATTTGTGTGAATGCTTGTGTCGTAAGTCCGGTAATGCCTCATGCCCTGTTCCGGCATTGAATACTGGTAAAAGGTGTTACAATATTAATACATTCATCTATGAATAGCTCTCTTTGTTATGATAAAGATAAGAGTGTTTGATTAAGGAGATTTACTTAAGGGGAGAATATGTAAATGTGACGAGTTTATATTTCCCTGTATATGTTTTGTTCAAAAATTGTCAAAGGGGGAGATTTTTGCCACATTTGAAGGCAAGGTTTATACTGAGGTTGTTACTGTGGCTAAAATAGTGGCCACAACTTCAAACACTATTTCATTCTTGAGCTTGCCTATTTTTAGTGTTGGCAAATTTTAGAACAAAAGTATTGGGCTATCTATTTTGAAGACATTTGGACATGGTAAAACCCAAAACATGAAGACCAATTGAGTTGAAATTGAAGACTTGAAGATTGGTTTCTTACAAATTAAGTCTGGTTACATGTGGAACAAGTTATGTCACTTTCTGTGATTGAAGAGATTGGATTACATGAAGACTCTTATGAAATTATTATCCTATGCTGAATTTTAGCTTTACATTATAGAAAAGTGATTAGAATATAACTCTTATGTAAACAAAACTTAAGTAGTACATAAACTTCAGTTTTGTCTAGGTTAAAGGGTAACTGTGAGACCGAGAGATTAAAAGAGCACAAATTTGTTTAATTTAGTAACATTCTATGTCTGCCTTGTTTCTGTAAACAATCAAAAGAGTCTCTTGAGTTGCAAAAATAAGCTTTCGAAGGAGGAGCCTAGAGGGTGAGTGATCTAGTCTTTGTGCAACGGTGAGGTCGCTAAATTGGTAAGTATTGGGCAGGTGTTAGTGAAACACCCCACACCCGGCCCACGAGAATGGACCGGATCTGGTATGTTCCTAAAGTAAACCGGTTTCAAAACATTTGCGATACTTAGAGAAAATTTGTAAATTTTTAGAAAAACTATTATTTTGAGCTGGGCTTAGATTGGAAACCCATTTATTTAATCTTGTAAGCCCATTTAATTAAATACACCTAATATAGTTCTTAGCATGAAACTTAACAATAAGCAAACATAAAGTATAATCCACTGGGCCTTAAGGCCTTATTACATCAAGTAAAACCCAAAATAGAATAAAAGTAACTAAAAATAAAATTAAATCCAAACTAAATGAAATTTTCGCATGTAGCATGGCCACCTCATGGTCCACACCGCGGTCAAAATCACGCTCATCACTTGAAAAAATAATTCCCACAATGGGGTGAGTCAGCAGACTCAATGTGCACACAATACTATCATTCAATAAATCAGGCATTCATGTTTAAATCATCAGGTCCATAATAATGAAATTATGATGCAACCCAAACCCAATCCTAATGGTCCATCCGCTACACACCACCGTACACGCCATTCACACCGTGGGACTACTAAGTCAACCCTCCATCCGCTACTCTCCATCAAAGGCATTCGCCCATATCGTTGTGTCATTAGACATCGTAATCAAATTTATACGTTGTGTCATTAGACACTATTGTAACCGGTTACCAAAATTTCGCAATGTGACCGTAGTCAACATATTTCGTTGGTGAGACCAAAGTCAACACCTTCGTTGGGGAGACCGAAGTCAACACCTATTCTCCCCCTTTCACATAAATCCTGAATGCCCCAAAAATATATATATTGTGCATAACTTAATTTCATGTTCATATACATATATTCGCATGTTATAAAATAACATTTTTCACAATCCTATCAGAAGTAGGAAACGTACCTGGGTACTTTTTTGCCACATTTGTGGTACATAGCCACATTCACATTATTATTCATATCATATATTAAAATATTTAGCCATAAAATATCGAAGGATAGTAAGGGTACACACCTTATTCGCTTAAAAAGTTCCTTGAGATCTCGAGAATCCCGATCTAATTTTTAGATCTATTAATTCCTATATTCGGCCCACCAAATAAAACACATTAATAACCCTTTTTGGCTTAAAACAAAACCAAATCCTAGTAGGATTTGTAAAAAACTCACCTTTGCCGATTTGGTGTTTATACAAATCCGAAAGTTTGGTTTTCCTCTACCGATATTCGCCAACCTTGTATTTCATTATGGGTTAGTTTTCGACTTTTCAAAAAATTAAGGAATTGATCTAGATAATCTTACAACCATTGGCGAATATTTTAGAGGCTTACCTTATAGATTCCAATTCGAAAGTTTCCTTTATCTTGAATATCGTCGAAAATCCTAGTATTTAGAAGTTAGATCGATCTAATTTTAATAAGTAGTAATTGGCCTTTGGCGAATGTGTCTCACTTACCTTGGATCCTTGACCCTTCTATTTGATGATGGTAGAAACCTAAGAGATCATGGTAGGTTCGACCATGAACAAAGTTAGGGATTAGTACACGAATTTTTTTGTAAAAGGAAAGAATAGAAGTTGATTGACCAGATCTTACCCTTTTGATGTTGTAATTGATGCTCCTTTACTTAGAATCGACAGGATTCGGCTTTGATAGTAGAAATAGAGGAGAAAAGAGAAGAAAAGAGGATGGTTTTGTTCAAAGAAAATTGACAAGGGGAGAAGAGAGCTATGAAAATTTCGGCACCACTTAGGAAAGATGAGAGAATGGCCTTAATTCTCCTCTTTTAACTGAAATTGCTATGCCAAGAGTCCTTGACTTGGCCACCACTCCCCACAAGTGATAATATTATCATTTAATTATCACTTTAATTAAATTAGAGTATTTTATCCATCCTTTATCTCCTTATTTATTTTATTAAAAGAAATTCCTTTACTTAACACTTAATTAAACAAGTTTTAACCAAGTAAAACTCCTCTAATTCAAGAAGCCCTGTCTGTCCCACCTCTTAGCCTAGGAAGCAAAATAAAGCCTTCATTATTTGCTTCTTGGATGACTCAAACTCAGCCCAAAACCTCTTGTATTTGGGCCATTTCCTAAGGCCTTAGGTGGCATCTTGAGCCACATTTCCAAGTTCGTTATTGGGGAAAATTTCATGTCTTGTATATTTTAGGGTCACTTGGCCCTAAGTTCCCTTTGGGCTCTTAAATTCGACATTTGGGGTCAATTTTAAGTTTCCTAAAATTTTCATGCTGACTCAGTTTCCAAAATTTTCGGTTTCCAAAATGTTTAGGTTTCCAAAATGTTCAAGTTTCCAAAATGTTCAAGTTTCCAAAATGTTCGGGTTTCCAAAATGTTCAAGTTTCCAAAATGTTCAAGTTTCCAAAATGTTCAGGTTTCCCAAAATGTCTAAGTTTCCAAAAATGTCTAAGTTTCCTAAAATGTCTATTTCCATTTCCATTTTCATTTTCATTTCCATTTCCATGCATTTCTAGGTTTCCAAAAGTATCAAAAATTTATTCATAGTACTTGAAACTTGTCATTTCATACAATTAAACTGGAAATGCATAGGCCCTATTCAGGATGTTACAGTTCTACCCCCCTTAGACAAAATTTCGTCCCCGAAATTTCCTACTATCGTTCATCCGTATAGTCTAACTCACCACACTTCGCTATTGCTGCGCACTCTGATCTTAAAGAACTATCATACTTTTTAGGCACATTCCCTAAGTACACAATCAAGGTTCCATAATTCATTAGCAACATAAGATCAAACTAATCTTATAGCGAGTAAAGTAATGAAGTATAATCCATAAATAATAAACTTACTCGTTGTCTCGTCTGGCGCGTCACTATCCTCGCGACGGCCGACTGTATAAACTAACCTTGGCTGCCTTGCTTCTGAACCTTCAACACCTCCGCTTGGTGCTCCACGACCTTGGCCGGAACCATTACCTCTGTAATTCGAACCTCGACCTCGTTGAGGCTGCTGTCCTCCCCTACCGGCCTGACTAACATTCTGAACTACCGGTCGGCTCTCGTCTGATTGGTTGGGGCAATCCTTAAACATATGGTCCTTGGACCCACACCTAAGACATGCTCCTATCTTTTTCCAACACTCTCCTAGATGCCTCTTTCCACAATACTCACAAGGACGATACTGCTCTCTGGTATCAACTTGTTGACCCTTCGACCCCTCAGATCTGGGCCTTTTCTGCACACTTCCCGACGATTCATAACCTCTCTTGGGTCTATTCCTGTCAGAGTTCTGCCTAGTCGAGTCCTTGATTCCTTCAGCTACCTTAGCCTTTTCAACCAACATGGAGAACTCCCGCTCCTGATGTGGAGCTATTAATAACCTTAGGTCATCCCTTAATCCGTCTTCAAAATGGACATAGCGTTCATGTTCAGTCGCGACTACCCCTCGAGCATATCGGCTCAATCTCAAAAATTCCGCCTCATATTCTGCGACAGACTTACTCCCTTGTACCAACCCTAGAAAAGCCTTCCTCTACTCATCTGTATACCTGGTTCCCACATACTTCTTCTGAAAGGCCTCTTTAACATACTCCCAGGTTAAATTTTCAGCTGTGGTACCATCACGAACAGTCAACCACCACTGATACGCTTCATCGCGTAACAACGCCACCATCCCTTTCAACTTTTCCTCCGAGTCGATCAAGCTCATCCATGATACGCTCGTTGCTTCTAACCAAGATTTCGGTTGTCTTGGGTGCCACATGGATACTCCTCGAAACATTTCGCTCCATTAGCTCGGAGCCGTTCAGTACCGACTTTTGATTTCCCATTTCCACCGCACCGCCACCAATTCCAAAACTCACAAAGATGACTGCGACACGCCTCTTCCCGTCGAGCTGCTGCTCAACATTAACTGTTGGGGTGGTGGTGGCGGTGGCATTTCATTGTCGAACCCTTGACCCGACCTAACGGGTTCCGACACGGTCATCCTTCCTCTTCCTCGACCACGACGACCACGTCCTTTAAAGCTCATTTTCCTAACGTCGAGATCTGATTAAGAAATTTTATGGATTAGTCAATGTTCCACTTATTTATCAGCGAAGGAGTTTTATGAGAAGGGATTTTAGAGTGGTTCTTTCGTATCATACAAACACACAGTCTTTTCCATTCTTCCATTCATTCATCAAACAAGTATGAACTTCCGTTCATTCAGAGAAACGTTGCAGTTTTTGTTGTTTGTTGTTGCTTTCCTCAACTCGAGGGTATTTTCGTAATTTTTGTCCTACAGGGGCATTTTCGTAATTTTGTCAAAATAGGGTTCCTTGATGATTTTGTCAAAAATTATTTTGAAAATTCCAAAGTCTAGGGGTAACTTGAAAAAAAATTTTAAAACCAGGGGTATTTCAAAATTTTTTTGACCTCAGGGGTATTTTGGTAATTTTCGCAAATCAAGGTAAATTTGAAAATTTTAATAAATTTGGGGTATTTCAAAAGTTGTAAAATTTTGAGGGTTCTTTTGGAAAGTTGTTCCTTCAAAGATGGGGATGTTGCAAAAATTTGGAAATTAGGGTCATTTTGGTAATTTTGTAAGTTAGGGGCAATTTTGTAATTTTTTTTCCATAATCATGGTATTTTGATATTTTACAAATTAGGGTTTTTGAATGTTTATGAAATCATGAAATTTTGATAAAGTTGTTGAGTAGTTGAACATTTTACAAACCGGCGTTTTGGTAATTTCTTTGCTAAGGGCATTTTGTAATTTTCATAAATCAAGAGTTTTTCGAAAATGTTGGAAAATAATTTTCTCAAATTTAAAAGAAAGTTTTAAAAGTTTGAAAAACTAGGGTTTGTTGTTTTGTTCTCTCTTTTTTTTTAAAACATGGCTAGTTCCTTTCGGGTTTTAGTCATTATGTTTAGCCTATGACCGAGCCCTCTTGGTCGTGGTGAACCAAAGCTACGCACTGTGCAGGATTCGTGTGGAGAGGAGGTGAGTCACACTGACCGCTTAAATACCAAGCTCCCAAAACTGTTCCTAGACATGCGCAGAGGTTGCCACACCACCGAGCCCTCCGAGTTATGGTGAGCCAGAAGCTACGCACTGTAGGATTCTGTGAAGAGGAGGTGAGTCACTAGGACGCTTAAATACCAAGCTCTTGGGATCCAATCCTAGACATGCGTACAAGGGTTACCACACCACTAGCTCAGTGACTTAGCCATAGGTTGGTTCAGTGCATTAAGTCTTATGTGTTTACGTTTGAGTAGTCTATTCCTAGGGTTCAAGTTCCTATTATTCTATTCTGCGTTCCATGCCTTTTCTACCCTTATATAAATCACAGAATCACACATATAGTTAGGGGTACTTACCTGGTGGACTGCGGGTCGGAGACTTAGGTGCCATGCCATAAAACTTGCTTATGTTTCAAAGGAAAAATCATTTGGCTCGCTTTGAAAACGTTTTGGGCCTTAGCCCATAGGCCGAGAGTTTAAAACTGGGCTCTGATACCAAGCTGAAACACCCCACACCCGGCCCACGAGAATGGACCGGATCTGGTATGTTCCTAAAGTAAACCGGTTTCAAAACATTTGCGATACTTAGAGAAAATTTGTAAATTTTTAGAAAAACTATTATTTTGAGCTGGGCTTAGATTGGAAACCCATTTATTTAATCTTGTAAGCCCATTTAATTAAATACATCCAATATAGTTCTTAGCATGAAACTTAACAATAAGCAAACATAAAGTATAATCCACTGGGCCTTAAGGCCTTATTACATCAAGTAAAACCCAAAATAGAATTAAAGTAACTAAAAATAAAATTAAATCCAAACTAAATGAAATTTTCGCATGTAGCATGGCCACCTCATGGTCCACCGCCCGTCAAAATCACCGCTCATCACCGAAAAAATAATTCCCACAATGGGGTGAGTCAATGCAGACTCAATGTGCACACAATACTATCATTCAATAAATCGGGCATTCATGTTTAAATCATCGTGTCCATAATAATGAAATTATGATGCAACCCAAACCCAATCCTAATGGTCCATCCGCTACACACCACCGTACACGCCATTCACACCGTGGGACTACTAAGTCAACCCTCCATCCGCTACTCTCCATCAAAGGCATTCGCCCATATCGTTGTGTCATTAGACTCTATAATCAAATTTATACATTGTGTCATTAGACACTATTGTAACCGAAGTTACCAAAATTTCGCAATGTGACCGTAGTCAACATATTTCGTTGGTGAGACCGAAGTCAACACCTTCGTTGGTGAGACCGAAGTCAACACCTGTTCTCCCCCTTTCACATAAATCTCGAATGCCCCAAAAATATATATATTGCATAACTTAATTTCATGTTCATATACATATATTCGCATGTTATAAAATAACATTTTCACAATCCTATCAAGTAGGAAAGCGTGCACAGGTACTTTTTGCCACATTTGTGGTACATAGCCACATTCACATTATTATTCATATCATATATTAAAATATTTAGCCATAAAATATCGAAGGATAGTAAGGGTACACACCTTATTCGCTTAAAAAGTTCCTTGAGATCTCGAGAATCCCGATCTAATTTTTAGATCTATTAATTCCTATATTCGGCCCACCAAATAAAACACATTAATAACCCTTTTTGGCTTAAAACAAAACCAAATCCTAGTAGGATTTGTAAAAAGACTCACCTTTGCCGATTTGGTGTTTATACAAATCCCGAAAGTTTGGTTTTTCCTCTACCTGATATTCGGCCAACCTTGTATTTCATTATGGGTTAGTTTTTCGGCTTTTCAAAAAAATTAAGGAATTGATCTAGATAATCTTACAACAATTGGCCGAATATTTTAGAGGCTTACCTTATAGATTCCAATTCCCGAAAGTTTCCTTTATCTTGAATATCTGTCGAAAATCCTAGTATTTAGAAGTTAGATCTGATCTAATTTTAATAAGTAGTAATTGGCCTTTGGCCGAATGTGTCTCACTTACCTTGGATCCTTGACCCCTTCTATTTGATGATGGTAGAAACCTAAGAGATCATGGTAGGTTCGGCCATGAACAAAGTTAGGGATTAGTACCTGAATTTTTTTGTAAAAAGGAAAGAATAGAAGTTGATTGACCACAGATCTTACCCTTTTTGATGTTGTAATTGACTGCTCCTTTACTTAGAATCGACAGGGATTCGGCTTTGATAGTAGAAACAGAGGAGAAAAGAGAAGAAAAGAGGATGGTTTTTGTTCAAAGAAAATTCGGCAAGGGGGGAGAAGAGAGCTATGAAAATTTCGGCACCACTTAGGAAAGATGAGAGAATGGCCTTAATTCTCCTCTTTTAATTGAAATTGCTATGCCAAGAGTCCTTAACTTGGCCACCACTCCCCCCACAAGTGATAATATTATCATTTAATTATCACTTTAATTAAATTAGGAGTATTTTATCCATCCTTTATCTCCTTATTTATTTTATTAAAAGAAATTCCTTTACTTAACACTTAATTAAACAAGTTTTAACCGAAGTAAAACTCCTCTAATTCAAGAAGCTTGTGTCAGTCCCACCTCTTAGCCTAGGAAGCAAAATAAAGCCTTCATTATTTGCTTCCTCGATGACTCAAACTCAGGGCCCAAAACCTCTTGTATTTGGGCCATTTCCTAAAGGCCTTAGGTGGCATCTTGAGCCACATTTCCAAGTTCGTTATTGGGGCAAATTTCATGTATCATATATTTTAGGGTCACTTGGCCCTAAGTTCCCCTTTGGGCTCTTAAATTCGACATTTCAGGTCAATTTTAAGTTTCCTAAAATTTTCATGCTGACTCAGATTTTCGGTGTTTCCAAAATGTTTAGGTTTCCAAAATGTTCAAGTTTCCAAAATGTTCAAGTTTCCAAAAGTTTCCAAAATGTTCAAGTTTCCAAAATGTTCAAGTTTCCAAAATGTTCAAGTTTCCAAAATGTTCAGGATTCCCAAAATGTCTAAGTTTCCAAAAATGTCTAAGTTTCCAAAAATGTCTATTTCCATTTCCATTTTCATTTTCATTTTCATGCATTTCTAGGTTTCCAAAAGTATCAAAAATTTATTCATAGTACTTGAAACTTGTCATTTCATACAATTAAGCTGGAAATGCATAGGCCCTATTCAGGATGTTACAGTTAGGATTTAAATCATTGGTTGTACTGTGAGAAATATAATGAATCATTGCTCTGTAAACGTAGATTGAGGTTGAACTGCATATGTAACATCCCGAATTTGGGCCTAGTAGATTTGGGCCTATTGGGTTGTAACACCCCAAAAATCCCAAAACTTTTAATTTCTGCGCATGGGAGTTAATATGTATGTGTAGCACTTAGAATAATAATATTAAGGTATTATCGGGATTATTTGAAGCCTTAGAGTTAGGGGAGACCATAGAGGAAAATTTATTTTTCTTACTTAGTGGACCCTAGTCTCAGGCATGAGGCCTCACAAGCTGATTAAGAGAAGAGAAGACACAAGTGGGCTTGTGGCCCAGTGGCAAAATGGCTCCACTTAAAGAGCAAGGAGGTGGTGTCAATTGAGGAGGCCCAAACTCAGGTAGCATGCAGCCTAATTCTTTTAATTAAAGTTAGCTAAATTTTGACATTTAGGTAGATAAGGTTGGATGGCAACAAGGCTTAGAAATAGGGGGTTTTATGTGGATAATGAGTTTGGTAATATGCTGATAAAGGGAGGAAGAGATGGTGTTGTCTAGGCCTCTTTTGGAGGTGTGCTTGGATCAAGATAAGGGAGGACGTTTAGGAGCTATCTAGGAAGCAAGTGGTGGCCGAATTTGGAATGCTGTGTGTAAGAGGGGGACGGCTAGATAGGATTAAGGGGTGCCGAAATTTCCCCTTGTTTATTAATTAGTTTTAGTTTTCAAAATAGGGCAATCCCGATATTTGGTTGTGTGGGTGCCAAAATTCTCTTTAAATAGAGGGGATATCTCTTCAATTCTGGTATTTGGTCCCTATTTTCTTTTTCCATTCTCTCATCCTCACTTTTATGCAAAAGTCGAAAGTCCATTATTTTGTTCTCTATTCTTTTTTCTTTTTTCGTTCAAAAGCCAAAATCTCCCAATCGTTCTCAACATCTTTTTCTTTCAAAAGCCGAAACTCTGAACTCTCTTCTCATCCCCATAGTCGAATACCCTAGTGTCCGTACTTTTTCTTTTTCTTCCTGCCGACTTCTTCAGTAAAAGCCAAAATCTTCTTGCCGATTCTTTCTTTAAAAGCTGAAAACTCCATAGATTTATTTGAATCATCTCTCTTTTTGATTTTTGCAAAAAGCCAAAATCTTCTCTCAAGAGTTAGCCGAAACCCCCATATTAAGGTAAGTGTCAACTCTTGTTATTCCTTAAGATCTCTTTTGATTTTTTGGGGCCAAGGCTGAATGGCCGCTTGGTTTGTTAAGGCTGCTGATTAGACTAATACTTCCTATCTTTTTACGTGTTGGGCGATATTCGAGAAGTGAAAAAGATCGCGTAAATCTAAAACTCGGAATCGTTAGTTCCTGAATCTCATATATCTCTCTTTTCGGGATTTCAAGGTAAGGGTTCTCTTTAGATTTCTGTTAGATTCGCTATCGTAATTGTGATCTTAACCATATGTTGACGGTAGCAACTGATAAGGTCTTTTGATGCAATCAAATATCGATCAGGCGAAGGAGGAGATTGGATCTGTTAAACCAATCCCTAGATTTAAGAAGCGAGTGGTGACAGCAGTTTGAGATTGGTCACCGGGTTGTGGACCGTCTTCAGAACAAAATCTTAGACTGTTAGCAGTCGTAGTGGCTACTGATAGTGTCGACATAGAAAGTACTGTCCTACCGAGGTGTGTAGATCTCTATCACACAAGTTAAGCTATATCATATGTATGTTATGGGCTAAAAGCTGGAAATAGGCTGTATGAATAGCCGCGTTACCCGAAAAGGGTAGGCAAAGGATGTCAGGTACGTAATCATAGAAACTTCTCTATGTGTATCGAAGTATGTGAAAGTATGTGATCTGTTTAGATAATTTAATGTTCTAATTTTCGCATGTATGTATGCATGGGATGGGATTTATATGATGAAGGGGAGCAGGTCGCGAGGCGATTGGTGGCTTTGCCACATAGGTCACATAGTGATCGGTCTTTATGACAAGCAGCGCAGCTGTCGATATATATTATTAAGGTCGCATAGCGATCGGTGGCTTTGCCACATAGGTCACATAGTGATCGATATGGTGTGTAGCGGATGGAGGGTTGATTGTAGAAATCCCCACGGTGTGATGGTTGGTACGGGGGTGTGTAGAGGATGGACTTTTAGGTTTGGGATAGGCCATGTTGCATGTAATATATTCTGTGCCATTGTGAATGGGCCTAGGCCCATAATATGTTTGTGGGCCCAAGGTGTTTATGTGTTTTCGGGATTTGCACACTGAGTCTTGGTGACTCACCCATTTACTTTTCCCAACATTTCAGATGAGTAGTAGATCGTGGACATGGGAGCCGAGGCGGACTCGAGGGGCTATCAAGTTTTTTTTATCTTCATAGACTATCTTCGATTTTTCTTAAAGTTTAAATTTGGGACTATTTTTTTTTTTTGTAATAAGGCCTCCATAACTTAGGTTATCATTCAATATTTTTTTATATTTTATTTATTCTATACATCTCACAACCTTATGTTTTCGAAGTCTTAATTATAAAGAGAAATTAAAATAGGTTTCTCAAGCATGTTCAACGCAAAATTTTAAAGTTTCTCAAAATATAACAAATAAATGATGAATCGATTAAAATAATCTAAGATTTTCACAAACCCTACAAAACAAAGTTTTTAACATTCAACCCGTAGCATACCAGATCCGGTCATGACGTATGGGCCGGGTTTGGGGTGTTACATTTTTGGTATCAGAGCCCAGTTCAAAACTCGGGCTGTGAAGTGGGTCCAGTGGTGATTTGTAAAAGTGATGTAAGTTAGGAAAAGTTCAGTTGAGATATGGCCTTCGAGTCTACCAGCCCCCGATCCACGCAGGTAAGTATTCTAAACTCTTGATATGATATGTAAGTTGGGTTTGATGGGTTTTATGAACATAGACTAGTATGATAATATTAATGGACATTAGGCCTAGATTAAACAATCCTTCAAATCTCATAAGAATTAATTCTAATTAAACATGTCTGTGGACAAGTCACAGGGTTAGGGTGTGGTAACAAGCATACGCATGTCTAGGATTGGATCTAAGGAGAGCTTGGTATTTAAGCAGCCTAGCGGCTCACCTCCTCTTTTCTAGAATCCTACCTAGTGCGTAGTGTTTGTTCACTCTAACTGAGAGGGCTTGTCAACGAGCCAAAACTTATAACTAAAACCCGAAAGGGACCAGCCACCCTATTTTTGTAAAATTATCCTTAGTTTTGTAAAATTTTTGAAATCCCCTTGATTTGTAAAAAATTACCAAAATTTGTAAAATTACCGAAACACCCTCGATTGAAAAATTACCGAAATACCTCTCGATTGCAAAATTACCAAAATACCCCTACCAAGAAACCCTATTTAGGAAAATTACGAAAATACCCTTGTAGGATAAAATTACGAAAATACCCTTGGGTAGTGAAATGAAAAAAATACCCTTAGGTGATGAATGTGAGTTCATGGATGCTACTTGTATGTTGATGTGTGATGATTGAATGTATGTGGATCCTAAAGCTAGGAAGTACAGACCTGAGAACTGAACCTTGTAAATAGAGTACGAATTCGAAAGAACTACTGTTAAAACTACTTTCCATAAGATTGTTCGTTATAAATCAGTGGAAGAAATTAATAATTCATAAAATTCTTAATCAGATAAATACGAATCGATAGAATGAGCACTAAAGGACGTGGTGTGCGTGGCCGAGGTAGAGGCAGGATTACTGTGTCGAAACCGGTAGGGTCCGATCACGAGTTGGGGAATGAGGTACCAATGCCACCAGCTGTGGAGGCAAAATTCCAGGATTAGACGGCCGGAGATGATGCGGTATCTCAGGCGATGTTGAGGGTTTTAGAGAGGGTAGATGGGGCAGGCATGGGCACGGGAGCCCGAAAATCTGTGTCGGAGCGACTTAGAGCCAATAGGGCAGAAGTGTTTAAGGGAATTTTCGGTGTAGCCCCTAGTACAGCTGAGTATTGGTTGGAGGCGGTCGAATTCATAATGGATGATTTGGATTTTATGGAGGTAAGGGAAATTTTGGATCATCAGGGAGAATTGGGAGTACTCAGAAAAGACCTAGGTCAGATGGACCGAGACGGGCTGAGAGACCTGCTGCTGCTAGCCAAACACGGAAGTGTGCTCGATGTGATAAATTTCATGTAGGTGAGTGTTGGGCAGGCAATGGAAAGTGCTTTAGGTGTGGATCTTTGGACCATCAGATTAAAGACTGTCCACAGCCACGAAGTGAAGTAGGACCCGTAGGGCAGGACAATGCTTAGCCGGATAGAGGAGGTCAGCAACCACCAAGGGGCCTTGGACAAGCCAGGGGTGATATTGGTAATGAACGCGGTCGTGGAGCACCAGGTAGAGGTGCAGGTTATGCTGAGGCGAGGCAGCCAGCTTTGGTCTATGCAGCTCATCGCCAAGGGGATGAAGACGCTCCAGATGCGAATATTGGTGCGTCCCTACTGTAGTATATTGACTGTTTATTTTTAGAATTGGTGTGCGCAGAAAAAGCATAGTGATGGGACTTGGGTAGTACAATTGATAGTTAGTTGAAAATTTCAAGGACGAAATTTCCTTAAGGAGGGTAGATTTGTAACATCTCGAATTTGGGCCTAGTAGATTTGGGCCTATTGGGTTGTAACACCCCAAAAATCCTAAAACTTTTAATTTATGTGCATGGGAGTTAATAAGTATGTGCAGCACTTAGAATAATAATATTAAGGTATTATCGGGATTATTTGAAGCCTTAGAGTTAGGGGAGACCATAGGGGAAAATTTATTTTTCTTACTTAGTGGACCCTAGTCTCAGGCATGAGGCCTCATAAGCTGATTAAGAGAAGAGAGGACACAAGTGGGCTTGTGGCCCATTGGCAAAATGGCGCCACTTAAAGAGCAAGGAGGTGGCGTCAACTGAGAAGGCCCAAACTCAGGTAGCATGCAGCCCAATTCTTTTAATTAAAGTTAGCTAAATTTTGGCATTTAGGTGAATAAGGTTGGACGGCAACAAGGATTAGAAATAGGGGGATTTTATGTGGATAATGAGTTTGATAATGTACTGATAAAGGGAGGAAGAGATGGTGTTGTCTAGGCCTCTTTTGGAGGTGTCCTTGGATAAAGATAAGGGAGGAAGTTTAGGAGCTATCTAGGAAGCAAGTGGTGGCCGAATTTGGGACACTGTGTGCAAGAGTGGGACGGCTAGATAGGATTAAGGGGTGCCGAAATTTCCCCTTGTTTATTAATTAGTTTTAGTTTTCAAAATAGGGCAATCCCGACATTTGGTTGTATGGGTGCCAAAATTCTCTTTAAATAGAGGGGATATCTCTTCAATTCCGGTATTTGGTCCGTATTTTCTTTTTCCATTCTCTCATCTTCACTTTTATGCAAAAGCCGAAAGTCCATTATTCTGTTCTCTATTCTTTTTCTTTTTTCTTTCAAAAACTGAAATCTCCCAATTGTTCTCAACATCTTTTTCTTTCAAAAGCCGAAAGTCTGAACTCTCTTCTCATCCCCATAGTCGAATACCCTAGTGTCCATTCTTTTCTTTTCTTTTTCTTCCTGCCGACTTCTTCAGTAAAAGCCGAAATCTTCTTGCCGATTCTTTTTTTAAAAGTCAAAAACTCCATAGATTTCTTTGAATCATCTCTCTTTTTGATTTTCGCAAAAAAAAGCTAGAATATTCTCTCAAGAGTTAGCCGAAACCCCCATATTGAGGTAAGTATCGACTCTTATTATTCCTTAAGATCTCTTTCGATTTTTAGGGCCAAGGCCGAATGGCCACTTGGTTTGTTAAGGCTGTCGATTAGACTAATACTTCCTATCTTTTTACGTGTTGAGCGACATTCGAGAAGTGAAGAAGATCGCGTAGATCTAAAAGCCGGAATCGTTAGTTCTTGAATCTCATATATCTCTCTTTTCGGGATTTCAAGGTAAGGGGTTCTCTTTAGATTTCCGTTAGATTCGCTATCATAATTGTGATCTTAACCATATGTTGATGGTAGCAACTGATAAGGTCTTTTGATGGAATCAAATATCGATCAGACGAAGGAGGGGATTGGATCTGTTAAACCAATCCCTAGATTTAAAAAGCGAGCGGTGTCAGCAGTTCAAGATTGGCCACCGGGTTATGGACCTACTTCAGAACAAAATTTTAGGCTGTTAGCAGTCGTAGCGGCTACTGATAGTGTCGACATAGAAAGTACTGTCCTGTCGGTAACCAGGTGTGTAGATCTCTATCACACTAGTTAAGCTATATCATATGTATGTTATGGGCTAAAAGCCGAAAATAGGCTGTATGAACAGTCGTGTTACCCGAAAAGGGTAGGCAAAGGATGTCAGGTACGTAATCATAGAAACTTCTCTATGTGTATCGAAGTATGTGAAAGTATGTGATCTGTTTAGATAATTTAATGTTCTGATTTTCGCATGTATGTATGCATGGGATGGGATTTATATGATGAAGGAGAGCAGGTCGTGAGGCGATCGATGGCTTTGCCACATAGGTCACATAGTGATCGGTCTTTATGACAGGCAGCGCAGCTGTCGATATATATTATTAAGGTCGCATAGCGATCGGTGGCTTTGCCACATAGGTCACATAGTGATCGATATGGTATGTAGCGGATGGAGGGTTGATTGTAGAAATCCCCACGGTGTGATGGTTGGTACGAGGGTGTGTAGAGGATGGACTTTTAGGTTTGGGATGGGCCATGTTGCATGTAATATATTTTGTGCCATTGTGAATGGGCCTAGGCCCATAATGTGTTTGTGGGCCCAAGGTGTTTATGTGTTTTCGGGATTTGCACACTGAGTCTTGGTGGCTCACCCGTTTATTTTTCTTAACATTTCAGATGAGCAGTAGATCGTGGACATCGGAGGCTAGGCGGACTCGAGGGGCCATTAAGTTTTTTTTTTATCTTCATAGACTATCTTCGATTTTTCTTAAAGTTTAAATTTGGGACTATTTTTTTTTTTGTAATAAAGCCTCCATAACTTAGGTTATCGTTTAATATTTTTAATATTTTATTTATTCTATACATCTCACAACCTTATGTTTTCGAAGTCTTAATTATAAAGTGAAATTAAAATGGGTTTCTCAAGAATGTTCAACGCAAAATTTTAAAGTTTCTCAAAATATCACAAATAAATGATGAATCGGTTAAAATAATCTGAGATTTTCAAAACCCTACAAAGCAAAGTTTTCAACATTCAACCCGTAGCATACCAGATCTGGTCATGACGTATTGGCCGGGTTTGTGTGTTACAGCATAAATAATCTCAATATTCATCTTTACATTTTGCTTTTTTGATTTCGTGGTTGAAATTGTGGCCACAGTTCCAAGCACTATTTTAGCCATAGTTTATGGTTTGAAAAGTAATTACACCTCGTTTCTACAATATCTTACATTTTTAAATGCGAATCTGAGAAAGATAACATTTATAATATTGTTGTCAGAACAATAAAAAAATGAGATTTTCTATTTTTTTTACTTTTGAAAAAAGTTGTTTTAAAAGGAAATAAAAATCCAAGTTACTAGATTACGTCTTTAAATACTTAAAATCTCTTTTTTTCTTTCTGCTCTACACGACAAACTACATATTTAAAAGCAAATCCTAAACTATTAATGAATATCAAATTTCTTTAAATGTAAGAAGGAAGGTACCACTTTCCATTGCCTATATAAACTTACCTAGTTTAGGGATACAATCATTGGCATCGAAAAATTCATAAGCATTCGAGCAAATTAACAAGATAGCGTTGAGGTAATCAAATTAAGTTGGATACATACATTTTTACCTATTATTTACTTGTTTATTGTTTGTAGTTTTGAGCAAGTAATTTTCATGATTTGAGTTATTAAGCTAATATTTTCAATGTGTTTTCAAAGAAAGGTGATATCAAAGCTTGAAAAAATGTCGGGAAATGGTGCATCGAGTTCATCATTGAACATAATATCAGGTGAAGACGTGGTTAACAATAACTTGAGTGCGCTGGTTGTTGATGATAGTCCACTTCTGCGATTGCTCCATGATATACATCTTAGGAAGTATGGACTAAAGGTTCAAGTTGCTGAAAATGGGAAAGTTGCTGTCGATCTTTTCCATTTGGGAGCTTCATTCGATCTCGTTCTAATGGACAAGGAAATGCCTGTCATGAATGGTGTTGAGGTACGTAGATACACATAATTTACTATATATGCTTTCGAGAATTCTATACTATATGGATGCACCTTTGCAACTTACCCCTCCGATCCAATAAACCCATTGTCTATGGATTAGGTCTTGAACAGACTTTTTGCTGAGTTAAGATCCACTTGCCCGAATTTACATTTAATAATAATTTTTTATATTTAAATTTAATTACAAAAATATTTTTAATTTTAAATAATGAAATGGAATTTTAGGCTAATCAAGCTGGAAATTAAAATAAAATTCAATTCGCGGTCTAACCCAAAAAAAACATACCTTTAATTGTAGAGCATAAAAAATAAAATTTTCAAAATTTTGAATCTATTTACCTAGGAAAGCAATCAGCCCTTCCAATTTGTTCCATTGCTCAATTAAAAGGGTTACAAAAAGCATGATATGATCTGTTGGTAGAGTAGTGGACTTTCAGTTAACAGAAGTGTCAGAAAATGCATTTTTCAATGATAAATTTCATCGAAAATACTTCCATCCCTTTTAACAGAGTAATTAATAATCATACAAAAATTGTATTATAAAATATTTTTACAGGCTACTAAGGAGCTGAGAGCCATGGGGGTGACTAGCATGATCGTTGGTGTAACTTCAAAAGAGGGACCGGGTGAGCAGCAAGCTTTCATGGAGGCAGGCTTGGATTATTGCTTTGAAAAACCTTTGACTCCCGAGATCATCACTTTTCTTCTGGAAGAGCTCAACAAGCACCACAACAAGGATTGACACCACCACCACCACCACCACCGTTCAGTGAGTTATGAAATAAAATGCAAGCCTTCTTGCTTTATGTAGGCATATATACACACATATATATGCGTGTGTGTAGGTTTACTTTGGCCTTTATGGTTGTTCCTATGTACTAGGTTATTGTAATTTCCCTTTTCCTATCTAAATTTGAATAAAAAAAAGTTTAATGAGTAATGCCTTTTATTTTAGAAATTAATTTTGGTAGAACTTTTAACATTTTAATCGGTGTGTATCAAAGAATGATGTCTTCTTCTTTCTTTCTTTTCTTTTCTTTGTTTCCTAATTTACATGCATTTCATCACTTTCTTTCCACTTTTTTTCTATTTCATTTAATTTTTTCATTTATTTATTTATTTATTATTATTATTAAACTTTATAATATAACATATATAATATATATACATGCATTTACACTTAACCATATCCGGCCACCTATACACAACTATTTATTAAATAGTTTAATTGTTACTTTAACCCCTTTAGTTTATTTCAATTTATAATTCAACTTTTAACCTTTTACGATTTAGTCCCTATAATTTAATAACTTCTAATTTCACAAAATTCATTAATCCAAAAATTAATCAGCTACCCAACTAACTTCGTAAATATTTAATTAAATATTTACGAGTCCAGTTTACAAAAACAGAGTCCTGAAAATACATTTTTCGATACCCCCAACTATCGGGTCGTTACAATTGCACCCAACCACTTGTTAATATCTAATAGAAGTTAATTTAAAAAAATAAAAATCTCCCATAGTGGGAAGATAATAGTAGCCTAAAATAAAACGAAAACCCTACATTATTTCACTAGTGTGATATTTTAAAATTATATATATTTACTTGGTAGTCATACAATAATAAAGATAATATTGAAAATACCGAATTGGATTTTGTTCTTAAAAGAACTATTTGAACTTGCCCACGATAAAATAATTTTTTCATTGGAACAAGTGATCTTAAAAAATTTGGCATCAACATTTTAATTGAAATAATTAACAATATTAACTATTTGAACTAACTAATGACAATGTAAATGTAGAGGAATCAAATAATATAAAACATTAAAACATATAGATTAAATAGAAAGTTTTAGCATAGTATAGGTGCTAAAAATGAAATTTGATCATAGTCTTATAATGTAAAAAGAAAAAAAGAAGACAAAATCAAAAGAAACAAAAAGAAATTATATATATAACTACATAATCTTTTAATAAAAAGCTGATAAAATTAACTATTTAAACTAATTAATAATATTATAAAAATATAGAAATCAAATTATATTAAAATTAAAATATAAAATTAAATATCAAATTTAAATATAATAGAGACTAAAATCAAAATTAAACCACTTAACTAAACCATAAAAAGAAACAGGGGAACATCCATTATATGGCACAGTACTTGAAAAATCCGTCATATGCCACATATAAATTTGGATATTCCTTTTATATATTGTTTATAGGTAAAACTAATATCATTTTTAAGATCGCCATCATGATTTAATTTTCATGGTAATAAAGATCACTAAAGTTATCTTAAATTATTGTATTTGATATAATATTATGTATCTATTTATCTTAAGTTTCTATGGTTGAAAATGCATAAAAAAATCGATTGACTCTTTGTTTAGTTAGTATTATTTTTATTGTAACAATTACGGGATATAAGTTTAAGTGAGATTAAATGCGTTTTTACCTCAAACTTAGGTTGAAAAAAGATTATGGGCAGAAGTTGATGTTTTATTATTAGTGATCAAATTATGTTTTTTTTTTTTTCGTATTCTCTATATCCATTATACATATGTTTGAAGAAGCTCACGGCATTTGGGGGTTTGAAGCTCAAATCCAAATTGGTTAGTGTAATTTAGTCTCTACACTTGTAATTTTTCAATATTTTTATATTTTTGAAGTTCCGATATTTAGGGTTAACTGGCCCATATTGTAATTTTTAGCATTTTTTAAGATTTTAGATGTTGACATTATTGAATAGTTTAAATATTAGGGATTAAATAAAAAGATTTTTAAGTTAGAAATGAAAAATGACTAAATTGTGGAATTAATCGTTGATTTTGAACAGTAGAGACTAAATTGTGAAAAATTCAAAATTATGGGGTTGAATTGGAAAAAAGGAAGTTAAATGTGGTCTAGAGTGAAATTAGTATAAAAATATGAAGTTAATTGTGAAGGTTAAAATTAGTCTCGATTTAGGGACTAAATTGATAAATAAGCAAAATATAGTGTAAAAATTAAAATTTAATGTGAAATTGAAATGCATAGTATTAATGTGATTTAATTTTTTTATTCCGTAGCTAATGTCGTACAGGAATCCTCAATTAAGAAAAGGAAGGATAAAATAGACTTTGAATAGCTCGAAAATCACGGTTTGTGTTTCTATAATCCGGATTAAATAGTAGATTATTGCATATATAATTGTTTGCATATGGTAAGCATTTGAGGTGAGTATTTTCATACTTGGGAATTGAATTAAATTCATAATTGAAAAGAAATGGATGATTTTGTATATTATGAAATATATTGATTATGAATATATGTGTATTGAGAAAAATGTGATTATTATCAAATTGGTTATATGCTTATATGTGATGATATATATTCATGAAATTGAAATATTGGTTATATTGAAAAGTGAAATGAAACCCTATTAATTGTATCGGGCTAAGTCGGGATATAGATGGCATGCCATAGGATAAGAAGAGTTCAAGGATTACTTCGACCTCGAGTCGATGAGGCACTACGCGCCAATTTGCTTCGGTTTAACTGATGAGACACTCGGTGTCAATTTATATAGCGTTGGATGCAGTTATCTCTTCAGATTTATCCGATAAGGCGCAAGGTGCCAAACTGGTGTGTTGGTTGGATCCGTTTATCCGTCTGAGTCCTTATCGTGTTAATAGGGAAAATAAAATAATAATTTATATGATTGATATTCAAATGGCAAAGATGATAAATGAATATGAGATGAGAAAATATTGAAATGGAAAATATGAGAAATGATTATGAGATGAGAAATGAAATATGAATTGATGAATTGACATGTGAAACTTGAATGAATTCAATTATTGATCAAAGATATGAATAATACCATTGCATGAGATGATGTATTCAAATGTTAAATGAAATGCCATTGATATATACTTATATATTTGAACATGTGAAAATCGTAGTAGTTGTGAATAAGGAATGAGAACAAATTATATTATTGAATTGAAACACATGAACATAGCTTACTTGTTGCATTTTTCATTTTAAATACTTACATCAAGTTTATGTTATTCGGATCATAGAAATACCACTGAGTTTTACTCAGCATGCGGTTTTGTTTTTCGTGCGCAAGCTAGGTACTGTTCGAATTATTGTCAACTCAACATCAAATCACAAATCCCGAACTCAAGTGTGGTGATATTTCATTTTGTAATGGGATGTACCTAGGGAGTGTTTTGTTGATTTCGTTTATAAGATGTGGTTAACTTAGTTGCTAGTGAAATGATAGTTAAATGTGTATTTGGTTGTGGTTGAAGCTATGTTGGTATGCTAGCCTAGTTTATATTTTGGTATGTGACATTTTAAAGTTGGTAGTTTAGCATAATGCTTGGTATGTGCTTAGTTTCATATTTGGTAACTTTAGAAGTTTGAAAGTTAATTAAAATATGGTAAGTGTGATATGAATGAAAGTCTTGAATGTGTGATGTGTTGTTGATGCATTTGAACATATAAAATATGGTACCAATTAGGGTACATTAGTTAGGCATATTAGGTGATAAATTTGGTGTATTTTGGGCATTTTCAATCGTGTTTTGAATAGGTTAAATGATTGGTAATTTAGTTGATTAGTGCCCAAGTAAGTAGGAATTGGTAAACTTCAGTTTTAAGGTACATTTGGGTGCACACGGTCTGGCCACGCGGGTGTGTGACCCCTAAAATCAAAATTTTTGTAATTATTTCCCAAACTTCTAGAATTGTTTCAAATTAGTCCCTGCCTATTTTTAAACTATTTTTAGGGTCTCATAGACTCATAATAGTGGCTGTAAGAGTAACTTTTACTCTGAATTGGGGTGGATTAGCAAACCTAAATTAAGTGCATACCACTAACAACATCGAAGATAAATTAAAAAGATAATCATAGAAGAAGTATGGACTAATACTCTGATGCTAATAATTGGAATAGTCTTATATGTATCCGAATTCTGACATTCTAAAGGGATAAATAGTGATAAAAGTGTAGACAGTGGAAGACCAAGTTTATAAATGCATAGCATAATTTCTTATTTGAATGTATAAGAATCTAGCATGAAAGTATTAGATTGTCGTGACCAACCCTGCATATTATAATGTTATTAGTTAGTTTATATGTTGATTATGATTGAATTAATTGTTTGATTCATTAGTAATGCTCGTGACCTTAATTTGACGACGAAGAGGGGTTAGGGGTGTTACATTTAGTGGTATCAAAACTACAGGTTTAGCCGATTCTCGGGCTAAATCGAGCTCAGAATTGGGTCTAGAGGTACATGCCATTGTTGAGTTGAGTTGAGTCGGGATTTGGATGCTGATGATAATTGTTTTTATTTTATAGTTAAAAGATGGAAAATGAATCAGATAATGAAGTGGAGCAAGAGTTCTACTCTAGTGAAGAGCATAGTGATGATTGCGAGGCAACGAAGTCGATAACTCTGAATGTTAACCCAACCGGTGCTTAATGACCTAATATTGAGCGATATGATATTGATGGAGCAGGTGATTCACATTTACTTAGAGCTATCATTGATGCACTTCAGTGTGTTGCAGGAACTATGTCTGCTTTAGTGCCTGCACCTACCGTTCGATGGGCTCCGATAAAAGAACTGTGGAGATATGGTGCGACTGAGTTTTTTGGGTTGAAAGGGGTCAATCCCTCAACAGCGAAAGTTTGGATTGAATCCACTAAACGCGTTTTGCAACAACTTGAATGCAACTCGCGTGAAAGCATGATTTGTGATGTTTCTCTACTGCAAGGAGAAGTGTATACATGGTGGCAGCCAGTAATACGCCACGTACCTATTGAACAGGCCAATTGGGAATTCTTTCAAAAGGAATTTCAAAACAAATATGCTAGAGAATTATACATAGAAGATAAAAGGCAAGAGTTTTTGCTGTTAAAGTAGAGTGGGATGTTAGTGGCCGATTATGAGAGGGAGATCGTACGACTTAGTAAGTACGTTGCTAAATTTGTACCATCTAACATTGAAAGTTGTAGACGATTTCTACGTGGGCTACGTGATGAACTTCGAGTACACTTGGTATCGCATCAAATTACAGAGTTTACCGATCTAGTGGCAAAGATGGTAGAACAAGCCTTGGGACTTGATAAAAAGGTTGAGGTTACTTGTACTTCTGGGAAGCGGTTTGGAGCTGCTAGCTCGCATCCGCAACCAAAACAAACCAATGAATTTAGCGATGGTTGGAAATCAACTTTTAATTTCAACAGATCTTATAGAAATCGTGATTGAAAACTGACTGTTTCCACGAGTATTATGCAAGATCCATCCAGGGATACTGATATTTCGAATTGTAAATATTGTGGGAAAAAGCACTGTGGTGAATGTTGGAAGCTAACTCGAGCTTGTTTTCGCTGTAGATCTATGGAGCATTTTGCTCAAGAGTGTTTAAAGAATGAGAATGCTACTCTTGTTTCTTCTCAAAGGTCTGTGCATGCATCTAGGGGTCATGGAACAAGTCACGGTGGTTCTTTTGCTAGAAGTGGTGCTAGAAAAGGAAGTGATACTGTTACTCACCAGACAGAAGCTAGAATGCCAACAAGAGCTTATGTTGTACGGACACGTAAGGATGGTGATTCTACTGACGTTGTGATAGGTATTTTTTTATTGCATTCAAAACTTGTTTGTGCTTTGATAGACCCGAGCTCTTCACACTCATATGTTAATGTTGAATTAGTTAAATCAGGAAGTTTAAAATCCGAGATATCTAGAGTATCGATAGTTGTGTCAAGTCCTTTGGGATAGTTCGTAATAGTGGATCAGGTGTACAGGCGATGTCCATTAGAGATACAGAATATAACCTTCCCTGTTGATTTGTTGATAATGTTATTTGGTGACTTTGATTTAATATTGGGAATGGATTATCTTACTGAGCACGAGGTGATTCTACACTATCATAAAAAGAAATTTATGGTTCAAAGTGAAGATGGTAACATAATTGAATTGAATGGTGTTCCAACGAGTGGGTCAACTTGTATCATTTCGATAATTCAAGTTAATAAACTTCTCAATCAGAGTTGTGATGCTTTTCTAGCCTATATTATCAACTCGAATTCTGAAGATAGTCAGAACAGTAAGATTCGTAACCATTTGTGAATTCTCTGATGTCTTTCCCGAGGAATTACTGGGATTACCACTAGATCTAATTGAAATGTTTCCTGGTATGACTTGTAACACCCCCTACCCTTATTCAACGCCGAAATAAGGCTCGAGGCATTACCGGTCTTATAACCAAGTGATCACACAATTTTGAGTCAAAACTTTGCGTCCAAATTAAAGTCATTCATTTTCAATCATAAAGTCCCTTATGAGCCTACGAGGCCCAAAACATGCTTTGGAGGTGGTTCAGGACTAAACCGAAAACTTTAGAAAATTTTACAAAACTTGGAAAATTTTTCATGTTACAGGGGTCACACGCCCGTGTGATTCAAGGGACACGCCCGTGTGACCCTGAGACACGCCCGTGCTACAGGTTGTGTTCAATTTAGGCAACTCTCTGACTTGTGCCATACGGTCGTACCACACGCCTATGTGCTAGGCCGTGTGGTTGATTTAATTTTCATAATTTTTTCATAAAATAGGTGCAGATTTCACACGGATAGGGCACATGCCCGTGTTCAAGGCCATGTAGAACACATAGTTGAGACACACGCCCGTGTCTCTGCCCGTGTGCTCAATTCTGGACATTCTGTTTTGCAACAATTAAGGTGCAGGGGACACACAGCTAAACTACATGTCCGTGGGGCAGACCGTGTGTCACACACGGCCTAGACACACACTCGTGTGTCTACCCGTGTGGACAAAAAGAAGGCTATTTACCAAGCCATTTTCCACCCTTTTAATGTGCACACCTACATAACACAACTTAGCACCAATTCAAACTTATACATACAACCAAATCATCCCCAACCAAGACATCAACACATCATTCATATGCAAACATCTATCATACATAAGCATCACATGACTTACCAACTCAAATCATGCAAGTTTCCACATTCATGAAAAGTATCATCATATGAATCTACTTATACCAATATTAGCCAATTCCAAATGGCCTTATACAAAATGAACTTCTAATCAACATAGGCCAACACATTTGGCCAAATCAATTATGACACATAAGAAAATGACCAAGTCCCCTATACATGCCATAATTCAAAACGTTGGATTTATTGATACCAAAATAATTATTGATAGTGTGTATGGATCTGCGACGATCTCCGCAACTCGAGCTAGCTTGGTGACACTATAAGACAAAGAAAAGGAAGGGGAGTAAGCTATATAGCTTAGTAAGTTTGTATGTAAGAAATAAGCGACCTTACCGTGCACATAACATTCAAAAAATATAACATAAAATGTACAATTACCATGGTCTCATAATCATAACTCATTCCATCACAAAACTTACCTCATATTCATCATTTCAAGCATTTAATAGATATGAGCTTCAAGTACATACCTGCACCATCTCAAAATGAATTTACACATAATTTCATCTTTGACATACCCGTGAACCATTCGGAATAATATTGTTGGATACTCGGGATTCTTGCAAACTAGGTGCTACAAATATAGCCAATGCTACCTCAATCCCATACCACATAGTTTCTCGCACTCGAGCTATCAACGGGCCTGCTCACACAAGCTATCAGTCAAGACGAAGCTACGCGGTGCTACTCACACAAGTTGTCAAGTATCCACAACATATGCCGGTATACTCAGCCACCGGTAAGATGTACGAGACCAGCACTCGGATCAATAGTCACATAACACATAGTAACCCTAGTGACATGTCACATGTATCCTACTTATTCCTAAGGTTCAAAAGGGATTTCTTGCTTGTCGATTCATCTACGAACTCATTCGTGGAATTGTACTTATCCACAAAATCAAACATACAATTCATGCAATATTAAAGCATTTAATACAATTATTCTGAAGCTTACTTTTAACATACGAACTTACCTAGGAACGAAATGGCTAATAGTTCGATTTAGTCCACAACTTTGTTCTTTCCCCGGTCTAGGTTAAAACCTCATCTTTCTTGATCTATGATAACAAATTTAACTCGTTTAATACCCACATTATTCATTTTAACCCAAATATCACATTATGGCAAAATTTACATTTTTGCCCCTAACTTTTCAACTTTTTACATTTTAGTCCCTAGGCTCGTAATATGATTTTCATTCGATTTCTTCATTACCCGAGCTTATCCAAATCTTTTTCATGCTTATAGAAGTCCACATTTTTCATTTATTCACATTTTTACTACAATTTTTACAACTTTTACAAATAGGTCCTTTTAGGTATTTTCATAAAAAATCACTTAGTAAAAGTTGTTTATCTAACATCAAACATACATAATCTACCATTAGACATCAAAATACACAAATATCTAACATGGGTAAAATTTTATACTTTGACATCTTTTCAAATTAGTCCTTGAAATAGCTAGATTAGGTTGCAAGGATCTCAAAAACATCAAAATTATTAAAAACGCGGCTAGAACATACTTACAATCGAGCTTGAAAGTTTGGCCAAAACCCTAGCTATTGCTTCCTTAAGAATTTCGGCTATGGGGGATGAAATTAGAAAGATGAACATCTTTTATTTGTTTCATTTTAGCTTTATTTACCAAATGACCAAAATGCCCTTCACTTAAAATTTGATATTTTTCGCTAACCATGTCCCTTTTTGTCCATACTAAGACACAATGGTCTAATTACCACCTAAGGACATCTAATTTAAAGTCTCATAGCAATTGGACACCTTTAACATATAGAATTCAAGTTTTGCACTTTTTGTAATTTAGTCCCTTTAACTAAATTGAGTGCCCAAATGTCAAAATTTTGAACGAAATTTTCACGAAATCGTTCCATAAAACTATAGATCATAAAATATAATAAAATAAATTTTTCTGCATCAGATTTGTGGTCTTTGTTACAACTCTCCCCCTTTAGGGATTTTCGTCCCCGAAAATCTTACGAAAAAGAGGTTTGGGTACTATTTTCTCATAGCTTCCTTAGGTTCCCACATAGCCTCTTCTACCCCATGTCGTTGCCATAAAACTTTCACTAGAGTTATACTTTTATTTCTCAGCTGTTTGACCTCCCGAGCTAAAATCTTTATCGGTTCCTCACCATACGTCATATTCGATCGAATCTCAATCTCTGTTGGAGAAATCACATGTGATGTAACACCCGTTGTAACACCCCTTACCCGTGTTCAATGCCGGAACAGGGTACGAGGCATTACCAAACAATAACACTTGCAACTGAACAAATTCAAGGAATAAATTTTTGTTTAAAATTTAAAACTTTTATCTTATATCATCAAGTCCCTAAAACGGGCCTACGAGGCCCAAAACTTGCTTTGGGAGCTATTCGGGACTAAATCTAGAACTTTTAAAACTATTGTAACATTTAGAAAATTTCCTTATTTTGGAGAGTCACACGCCCGTGTGGGTAGGCTGTGTCCTCCACACGGCTGAGACACACGGCCGTGTCTCTGTCTATGTGGCCAAGAAGTTGGCTATTTTCCAAGCCAATTTCCACCCAATCATGCCCATACTTAAGTATAACTTGAATGAAACATTTCATGACATATTAAAGTTACCAAAACATCCACCACACACACGTAACAAGTCATAGCATACAATTTGCTCAACCATGGAATGCATCATCATGCGTTTATAGCATAACCAATTTATTGGCCATATTAAATGGCCTTATACAAAAATGAACTTCGAATATCATGGGTCATTATTCTAGGACAACTCATAGTAACATATACACATGACCAAGTTTCCTATACATTCCATAAACTTAAGTATAAAATCATCGATACCTAAATTGTAAGCTTGATAGTGTGATAGGTTTTCCGACGACTTCCAACCCGAGCTAACCTAAGTACATTATAAACACGGAAAACAACGGATTAAGCTATAAAGCTTAGTAAGTATGTATATAAATAATAAACAATTGATTACCATGCTTTTAACAATCCTCATTATAAGCTCTCAACATAATACTGTCATTATTACATAAAATTTCACAATTCATTTATGTTCATCTTGGGTTGTTTACTCAAGTTATAGTCATTAAATTATTTTTATCTAGAGTTAAGGAATGAAAAATTAAGATTTGACAATTTTCCCTAAAACTATACTCATATATCTTCTTACCATAAAATTTTCAGAATTTTTGGTTCAACCAATCAGTACAGTTTATTTTTTAAAGTCTCCCCTATTTCGCTGTCTGATAGTTCTAGCCCCTCTTCACTAAAAACCATTTATCTTGTTGTATAGAACTTGAATAACATTCTCATTTGTTTCTATTAAAAATAGAATCATTAAGAAATTTTATCATATAAATTTTATCCCATTATTATTTTTTTACAATTTTTTGTGAATTTCCCAAGTCAGAATAGGGGATTCCAAAATCATTCTGACCCTGTCTCACTAAAATCCAAATATGTCACCATATGAAATTCTTTTATTATTCTATTTCTTTTATGTAGAAATAGACTCAATAAGCTTTAATTTTATATCTCATTCAACCTCTAATTAAATTTCCACCATTTTTTGGTGATTTTTCAAAGTCACAAAACTGCTAATATCCAAACTATTTTATTGCTAATTTTACTCTTCCATGTTTCCTTTACATTAATTTTCATTTACACACATATAACACCAAAGTATATCCATGGTTAGCCATTCCAATAATTAGTCATTATCAAATATTTACAAGCCATTCATTGGCCAATTTAACCTATACATCAACAACAAAGACTTGAACATATCATTACTCAATTTAATTTGGCCTAAAAGCCTCACACATGATCATTAATCACATTTGCCACATATTCATACATCATAAGCATGGACTTATAATCACAAGGTCATTCTCATAGGTATAACTTACTTGTTTACATTCTTACCAAAATTCGATCACATACCGAGCACATTGCTCATGAGTGTATACATACATATACCTGCACTTGATCGTCACATATTCACATTCATTTACACTTTAGTCATTTCCCCTTTGAACACATCGGAATATTAACGGATACTTGGAATGCTTGCACATACGTGCCACATATATCTAGTCGAAGCTACCTCTTATCACATTTCACATATATGCTCGTTCTCGAGCTATTCACATTTACATTCTCAGGTCTGCTCACACAAGCTGTCGATCATATGTAACTACTCAGTGCTGCTCACACAAGCTGTCAGGTATCCGCAACACATGTTGGATTACCCAGCCACTGGTAGAACTCATAAGACCAGCACCCGAATCACTTAACATTCACGGATTCCGCTCACACAAGTCGTCACCGACGTAGCTACACAAAGTCTTTGCTCACACAAGTCATCAAGTATCCACAACATATGCAGGACTACCTAGCCACTGGTAGACGTACAAGACCAGCACCCGGACATCACATAATCACATAACACACATGGGCTCATTCTCGAGTTATTCACATTTACATTCTCGGGTCTGCTCACACAAGCTGTCAATCATACGTAACTACTCACTGCTCCTCATACAAGCTGTCAGGTATCTGCAATATACTGGAATACCCAGCCACTAGTAGGACATACTAAAGCAGCACCCGGATTCACTTAGTCTCAATTTCACATAGTTTCCACATTGTCACACTATGCCATGGTTCGTCCATGGTCTTTTTCGTCAAATTATCATTTAGCACTGAAAAGAATAGTTCAACCTTGCGTTTACTTGTTCGAACATTAGTTTCCAATATTCAACAAATAATACGAGTAATTTCATAAATTATTTGTCAATCTAACAAATAAACATTCATGTTTACCATACGAACTTACCTCGACTTAAAATGGCGAAAGGGACCGAGTCGTCCAATATTCGTTTTTCCCTCGTTCTAAGTTTGAAACTCATTTTTCTTTATAATCGAGCTCGAAAGCTTGAAAAACCCTAGCCATGGTTTCCCCTTGTGAAATTAGGCCATGGGGTTGAAGATGGAAAAAAATTGGCTTTTAATTTTGTTTTTAATTCATTTTAATTATTAAATGACCAAAATACCCTTAACTTAAAAACATTCTATTTCACCTACTTCATGTCCATTTTTGTCCAACAAATTAACCAATGGTCTAATTACCATTTAAGGAACTCCAATTTAAAATTTCATAGCAATTTGACACCTCCAGCTTCTAGAACTCAAGTTTGCACTTTTTATAATTTAGTCCTTTAAACTAAATTGAGTGCGCAAACATCGAAATTTTTGAATGAAATTTTCAAGAAATTGTTCCGTGAAATTGTAGACCATAAAAATATAATAAAAATAAATTTTCTTACGTCAAATTTGTGGTCTTGAAACCACTGTTTCGACTAGGCCCAAAATCGGGCTGTTACACCCTTTACCCGTGTCCGACGCCAGGACAGGATACGAGGCATTACCGTACCTAACCTTGCTTGAACATGTATTATTGGGCTCTAAAATTTAATTTCAACTTAAAACCTTTCATCCTTGATCATAACATGCATAATATAGGCCTACGAGGCCTTAAACATACATCCAGAAAGTTTCGGAGTTCAACTGGAAACTTTTACACTCTTAGAAAAATTTTACCTAAACAGGGGTCACAGGCCTGTGTGACATGGGACACGCCTGTGTGGGCGGACCGTGTGGTCTCACACGCCCATGTCCCTAGCCCATGTGGAATTTATTTTCCTTCCGAACCTACAGGAGTTTTCACATGGCTAGACACACGCCAGTGTCTATAACCCGTGTCCTTCACATGGCCTAGACATGCCCATGCCTGCTGCCCGTAGAGCTTTCTATTTATGACATCATCAATCTCTTAAGGGCACACGCCCGTGTGCTTGCCCGTGTGACAAATCATATTCTCACAAGTTGATACAGGGGACACATGGCCTATTAACACACCCATGGGGCTGACCGTATGTCAGACATGGCCTAGACACATGTCTGCGTGTCTACCTGTGTGGACAATTAGAAGGGTATTTTCCAAGCCGATTGCCACCTTGAAACATGAACACATATATTCCAACACAAGCAACACATAATATAGCAATCATGCACTATGAAAAATCCCTATGACATCATTTATAAAATTCATAAAAACTCATCATCATCAAGATATGGAACTTAACAAATATTGGCCAATTTCTTTGGCCATACACAAATAGAGTGAATAACCTTAATAGCCAACACTTTGGCTCCCATTATGACAGAACTCAAAATGATCAAGTTTCTATACATGCCATACTCAAAATAAATCAACTTTACTTTACCAAAATAGTGATTGATAGTGTGATCCGAGCTCCGACGTTCTACGATCCCCGAGTTAGCTTGGCGATACTACAAGGAAAAAGGGCAAGAGAGGGGTAAGCATATAGCTTAGTAAGTTTGCATGAAATTTATATAGCAACATCATTACTCATAATAAACTCTTCCATCTCATGAAACAATAGCAACATAAGTCTCAAATGCTTAGGCATACTTACTCATACTTACTATTACCCATCACATATCACATTATGATTTCATAACTTGTATTTTACTCATGGTACCTGTATTCACTTAGTCACATAGTTTAGCACTTATGCAATTATAAACATAAACTAAAAATTTTCATCATCCTTAACATAAATGGAACTTAATGTCATCCTTGAATAACTTGGCTCTATATCATCTTTACATGCTTAGCTATTTTGTCACCTTTACATAGTTAACTCTTTTATCCTATGAATTACCCGGAATATCGGAGGATACTCAATCTCATCATGCATGTATCTCGATGCCAATTCCACATCCCAGATATGGCCTTACATTGGATCACCTCTTGATACCGATGCCATATCCCAGATATGGTCTTACACGGGATCTCTTAGCTCGATGTCGATGCCATGTCCCAGACATGGTCTTACACGGGACCTTCCATGTATGGTGCCGATGCCTTGTCCCAAACATGGTCTTATACGAAACCTTCCTTATATGGTGCCGATGCCATGTCCCAGACATGGTCTTATACAAGACCTACATTCGGTACCGATGCCATATCCCAAATATGGTCTTATACGAGACCTTCCTTATCTCTTGGCATGATATAGGTATCCTTGTTATTCCAAATCTTCAACCGGGACTTCAACTTACACGTTCTCATTCATCTTCTCACCAAGACATTATTAATCAACTTCATGGAAATAATAAGCATTTGAAAAATTAATAAGTAATTTAAACATAGTAACACATGTAACCTTAATTTCACACAAACTTACCTCGGTACTCAAAATGTATATAGATGTTCGATTTAGTTCGCAACCTTATTCTTACCTTGGTTTTGGTCCGGGCTTTGCGTTTCTTGATCTATAATGACAATTTCACTTATTAAATACTCACATTGACTAAATCAACTCATGAATCACACTTTGGAAAAATTACGATTTTACCCCTAAACTTTCTCATAATTACACTTTTGCCCCTAGGGTCGTAAAATGATTTTTATTCAACTTCCTTGTATTTTAAGCTTAGCCGAATTATTCTCTTAACTATGACAGCCCTTAATTTCCACTATTTCACTCATGTATGACCAATTTTATAATTTTTACAATTTGGTCCTTTTATGCATTTTTCATTAAAATCACTTAGAAAAAGATGTTTATCATACATCAAACTTTCATATTCTTCCTTAAAACATCAAAATACATGCATTTCATACATGGGTAAATTTTTTAACATAAACCCTAGCTCAAAATATAGCTAGAAATAGCTAAATCGAGCTACGAGGATATCAAAAATACGAAGAACATTAAAAACGGGGCAAAGAGACACTTACAATCAAGCTTGAAAGATGAATAAACCCTAGCTATGTTTTCCTTAGGGAATTTCAGCCAAGGAAAAGAAGATGGACACAATTTTGACTTCTTTTTCCCTTCTTAATCTTTTATTTACCAAATGACAAAAATGCCCCTAATGATCCTTTCTTGAGATTTTTCCTTCCCATGTCTACTTTTTTCCATCTTAACATATAATGGTCTAATTGTGAAATAAAGACTTCTAATAATTGTTATGATGCTATTTCATACTTAAACCTTCTAGATTCTCCTATTTTCTAATCCTTGCAATTTAGTCCTAATGGACAAATTGTTTACTAATTAATAAAATTCCTTCATGAAATTTTCACACAATCATGCAAATACCTCGTAAGCCTCATAAAATCATTAAAATGCATATTTCTGCTTCAGATTTGTGGTCTTGCAGCACTATTTTGGGTAGGCCCTAAATCGGACTGTTACAATTCTCCCCTTTAGGGATTTTCGTCCCCAAAAATCTTACCAACAAAAAGGTTTGGGTACTAGTTCCTCATAGCCTCCTCGAGTTCCCCTGTAGCCTCTCGAGTTCCCCTGTAGCCTTCTCTACCCCATGTCTTTGCCACAAGACTTTCACGAGAGTAATACTTTTGTTTCTTAACTGTTTGACTTCCCGTGCTAGGATCTTAATCGGTTCTTCACTATATGTCATGTGGGGTTGAATTTCAACCTCTGTCGGTGTAATCACATGTGAAGGGTTTGATCGGTAACGTCGCAACATAGACACGTGAAATACATCATGAATCTTTTCTAACTCAGATGGAAAAGCAAATCGATAGGCTGCTGGCCCTATCCTCTCGGTGATTTCATATGGTCCGATAAAACGTGGACTCAGTTTGCCTTTTCAGCCAAATCTAAGAACTTTCTTCCATGGCGACACTTTCAAGAATACTCTATCACCGACTTGATACTTGATCTCTTTTTGTTTCAAATCCAAGTAGGATTTTGTCTATCAGAAGTGACTTTTAAACAATCTCGAATCACCCTTACTTTCTCTTCAGTTTCTTTAACTAGATCAACCCCGCCAATCTGAATTTCCTTAAGTTTAATCCAATATAAAGGTGTTTGGCAATTACGCCCATACAAAGCCTCATAAGGCGCCATTTTCAAACTTGACTAAAAACTGTTATTATAAGCAAACTCTACCAATGGTAAGTAATTTTCCCAGCTACCCTGAAACTCAAGAACACAACACCGAAGCATATCCTCATGTATCTGTATTAATCTCTACAACTGCCTGCCGGTTTGGGGGTAAAAAGTAATACTAAAAATCAAGTTTGTACTCAAAGCATCTTGCAACTTTTTCCAAAATCTGGACTTGAATCTCGGATCTCTATCCGATATAATCGATATAGGCACTCCATGAATCCTTACAATCTCTGAAACATACAAGTTTGCCAACTATCAAGTGAGTAGTCAACACGTACATGTATAAAATGGGATGACTTCATAAGTTTATCGACGACGACCCATACAACATCTTTCTTGCTCGGTGTCAATGGCAAACCCATTACAAAGTCCATGGTAACACGATCCCATTTCCACTCGGGAACCATAATTGGTTGAAGCAAACCCGAAGGTACTGGTGTTTAGCTTTCACTTGCTGACAAATCAAGCATCTTGATACAAACTCAGAAATATCTTTCTTCATACTTGGCCACCAATACCATTTCCTCAAGTCGTTGTACATCTTGGTGCTACCTGGATGTACAGATAGGCATCCACTATATGCCTCATGTAAAACTTTACGAATGAGCTCATCGTTCCTCGGTACAAAGACTATGTCTCTGAACATCAAACATCCATCTGAATTAATTCAAAAATTAGACTCAATACCTTACTCGCACTGAACTCTTTTGGCTTGCAATTCAATGTCATCTTTCTGAGCCTCATAAATCTCTTGGAGAAATATCAGTCTAGCCCTCAACTCAGCTAGGATGGAACCATCATCTGACAAAGTCACTCGTGTACTCATAGCTCTCAATGCAAATAAAGACTTTCTACTCAAAGCATCGACGACTACATTCACCTTTCCCGGGTGGTAGTCAATAACTAGCTCGTAATCTTTTATCAGTTCTAACCATCTTCGTTGCCTTAAGTTAAATTCCTTCTGAGTCATCAAGTACTTTAAACTTTTGTGGTCAGTGAATATCTGACATCTTTCACCATACAAATGGTGTCTCCAAATCTTCAACGTAAAGACAATGGCAGCCAACTCTAAATCATGTGTCGGATAATTCTTCTCATGTGGTTTCAACTGTCTAGAAGCATATGCTATCACCTCGCCTTCTTGCATGAGTACACAGCCCAATCCATTCAAGGATGCATCATTGTATATCACAAATTCTTTTCCCGATTCAGGTTGTACTAGAATTGGAGCCTCTGTCAATAATGCTTTTAATTTCTCAAAACTCTGTTGACACTTTTCCGTCCATTCAAACTTAACATCTTTCTGTAACAGTCTCATCATCGGGGTAGCTATCATGGAAAGCCCCTTGACAAATTGTCTGTAATAGCCAGCTAGGCCCAAAAAACTTCTCACCTCTGCTACGTTCCTCGGTGGCTTCCATTAAATAATGGTTGAAATTTTGCTTGGATCAACTCGGACTCCATCTCCCGAGACAATATGCCCCAAAAATCCAACTTCTTTGAGCCAAAATTCACTTTTGCTAAACTTGGCATACAACTGATTATCTCGTAAAATCTGTAAAACTGTCTTCAAGTGCTCAGCATGCTCATGCTCATCATAGGAATATATCAGTTGTCATCAATATAGACAACCACAACCTTATCCAAGTATGGCCGAAAAATACGATTCATTAAATCCATAAACACTGCAGGGGCATTTGTTAAACCAAAAGGCATGACTAAAAATTCGTAATGCCCATACTTCATCTGAAATGCAGTTTTCGGCACATCTGAATCTTTCACTCTTAACTGATAATACCCTGATCTCAAATCTATCTTGGAAAACACAGTGGCTCCCTTCAATTGATCAAACAAATTGTCGATCCTTGGCAATGGGTACTTGTTTTTTACGGTTACCTTATCAAGCTACCGATAATCTATCCATAATCTCATAGAACCATCTTTCTTTTTCACAAATAACACTGGTGCACCCCATGGAGAATAACTCTGTCTTACGAAACCTTTGTCCGTTAACTCTTGCAACTGTGCCTTCAATTCCTTCAACTTAGATGGAGCTATTCTGTAAGGATTAATCGATATCGATATAGTACCGGGAGCTAACTCAATGCCAAATTCAACCTCTCTAATCAGAGGCAACCCTGGCAATTCTTCTAGGAAAACATCTGGATACTCACATACTATCGGTACTGATTCAATCTTTAACTCAGTTTCTTTAGCATTAATAATGAAGGCAAGATAGGCTTCATACCCATTTCTTACATACTTCTGAGCAGACATATGAGAGATCAATACCGACGATCTGTCTTGTTCATCTGATTCAATACGAAGAGTGTCCCCATTTTCACATCTTAACTCAATGTATTTCTTTCCACAATTTACTATCACATCATGAGTGGTTAAGTAGTTCATACCAAGAATTATATCAAATTCATCAAATGGCAATAGCATGAGATTTTCCTTAAAATAATAACCTCTAATCATCAATGGACAATCTTTGCATACTTTATCAACTAATACACTTTTGCCTAGTGGATTGGACACTTTTATCACAAGCTCTGTAGACTCTATGGGCATGCTCATACTAGATACTAATTTCATGCAAATGTATGAGTGGGTAGATCCTGGATCCATTAAAGCAGCAACATTAGTATCATCGAGAGAAAATGTAACCGTAATTACATCAGGGGATGATGCCTCTTCGCGAGCACGAATGGCATAAGTCCTTACAAGTGCTCTACCCTCAGGCCTCGCAGCCTGCTCTTGGAGTGTACCTTTACTACTCGTTCCACTACCTGGGTTTCTTTGTTGTCTTCCTCTGTTAGCGCTTCCTGATTTTGCACTCTGAACCTTCTCTTTTTCAATCATCTCAGGGCATTCTCGAATAGAATGTTCTTGGGGACCACACTTAAAACAAGCACTCTCATGTGCACGGCATTCACCAGGGTGTCGTCTGCTACACTGTGGGCACTCCAGTCTATTAGATCAAATGTTCCCAACATTAGCGACTGATGTAGTCTGAGCTTTATTCCCCGAGTACTGCTTATCCTTACTTCTATTCGAAAACCCAGCTGAAGTAACTGATCGGGTAGAGAAGTCTCTTGAATTCTTGGATGAAGATTGAAATGACTTGTTCAATTATCTCTTTCTTGAATCATGAGACTCCATCTCAGCTTTTTTTTCTCTTTCACCAATTTCTCGGCTTTACAAGCCCGACCCACTAGCACAATAAATTCTTTTAATTCGAGGACACTAGTAAACAATCTGATATCTTCATTTAATCCGTCCTCAAACCATTTACACATAATGGCTTCAGAGGATACACATTCCCGAGCGTATTTGCTGAGCCTTACGAACTCACACTCATACTTAGTTACTGTCATCTTACCTTGTTTCAATTCAAGGAATTCCTTTCTTTTCTGATCAATAAACGTCTAACTAATATACTTCTTTCGAAATTCTTCTTGGAAAAACTCCCATGTAATCATTTCCCTTGGTACAACTGACACAAGAGTATTCCACCACTGGTAAGCAGAATCTCTTAGAAGAGACACTACACATTTCATACACTCTTTAGGTGTGTAAGATAATTCATCAAATGCTTGAATGGTCTTTTCAAGCCAGAATTCTTCTCTTTCTAGATCGTTATCTTTGCTAGCCCAAAATTCTTCGGCCCCTTGTTTCTAGATTCTATCAATTGGAGGCTTTTCTCTTCTTTCCACTTCTACCACTGGAGGAGCTACAGGGGTATGCTGAGGAATAGGCGAGGGTAGAGGGGGTTGTGCATTCGGGATCGTGCGAACGAACTCCGTGTACTACACATTCATCATATGCAAAAAGGCTTCCCTAGCCTCTTCTCCTCCTCTCTGACTTACAATCGTAGGTCTATTCTCAGTTTCATTTGGCATTGTCACTTCAGTGGGAGCCGGCGTATTACTTTTTACATCATCCGCCACAGCTCTTTCGGGATCTATTTACTATATGAAAACACAATTTAAGTCATCAGGAGTCGTCACACTATCATTATATAAACACTCATATGTATGGCATGTATAACTGACTCATGCTTAAGCTACGTTAGTCTAAGAATCGACTAAACCGTAGCTCTGATACACTAAATGTAACACCCCTTACCCGTGTCCGATGCCAGGACAGGATACGAGGCATTACCGTATTTAACCTTGCTTGAACATGTATTATTGGGTTATAAAATTTCATTTCAACTTAAAACATTTCATCCTTGATCATAACATGCATAATATAGGCCTGAGAGGCCTTAAACATACATCCGGAAAGTTTCGGAGTTCAACCGAAAACTTTTACACGCTTAGAAAATTTTTACCTAAACAGGGGTCACACGCTCATGTGGGCGGACCGTGTGGTCTCACATGCTCATGTCCTTAGCCCATGTGGAATTTATTTTCCTTTTGAACCTATAAGAGTTTTCACAAGGCTGGACACACACCCGTGTCTATAACCATTATTTTTCACACGGCCTAAACATGCCCGTGTCCTCTGCCCGTGGAACTCTTTATTTATGATGTCATCAATCTCTTAAGGGCACACGGCCTAGGCACACGCCCGTCTACTGGCCCGTATGACGAATCATATTCTCGCAAGTTGATGTAGGGGACAAACGGCCTATTAACACACCCGTGGGGCTAACCGTGTGTCATACACAGCCTAGACACACGCCCGTGTGTCTACCAGTGTGGACAATTAGAATGCTATTTTCCAAGCCAATTGCAACCCCAAAACATGAACACATATATCCCAACACAAGCAACACATAATATAGCAATAATACACAATGAAAAATCCCTAAGACATCATTTATAGAATTCATAAAAACTCATCATCATTAAGATATGGAACTTAACAAATATTGGCCAATTTCTTTGGCTATATACAAATAGAATGAATAACCTTAATAGCCAACACTTTGGCTCCCATTATGACATAACTCAAAATGATCAAGTATCTATACATGGCATACTAAAAATAAATCAACTTTGTTGTACCAAAATAGTGATTGATAGTGTGATCCGAGCTTTGATGTTCTACGATCCTCGAGTTAGCTTGGCGATACTGCAAGGAAAAAGGAAAAGAGAGGGGTAAGCATATAGCTTAGTAAGTTTGCATGAAATTTATATGGCAACATCATTACTCATAATAAACTCTTCCATCTCATGAAATAATAGCAACATAAGTCTCAAATGCTTAGGCATACTTACTCATACTTACTATTACCCATCACATATCATATTATGATTTCTTAACTTGTATTTTGCTCATGGTACCTATATTCACTTAGTCACATAGTTTAGCACTTATGCAATTATAAACATAAACTCAAAATTTTCATCATCCTTAACATAAATGGAACTCAATGCCATCCTTGTATAACTTGGCTCTATATCATCTTTACATGTTTAGCCCTTTTGTCACCTTTACATATTTAGCTCTTTTAGCCGATGAATTACCCGGAATATTGGAAGATACCCAATCTCATCATGCATGTATCTTGCTGCCAATGCCACATCCCAGATATGGTCCTGCATGGGATTGCCTCTTGATGCCAATGCCATACCCTAGATATGGTCTTACACGGGATCTCTTAGCTCGAAGTCGATGCCATGTTCCAGACATGGTCTTACACGAGATCTCCTTTTGGTGCCGAAGCCATATCCCAAACATAGTCTTACACGAGACCTTCCTTGTATGGTGTCGATGCCATGTCCCAAGCATGGTCTTATACGGGGCCTTCCTTTTATGGTGCCGATGCCATGTCCCAGACATGGTCTTATACGGGACCTTCCTTATTCGATACTGATGCCATATCCCAGACATGGTTTTATACAAGATCTACGTTCAGTGCCAATGCCATGTCCCAGACATGGTCTTATACGGGACCTACAATCGGTGTCGATGCCATATCCCAGATATGGTCTTATACGGGACCTTCCTTATCTCTTGGCATGATATAGGTATCCTCGTTATTCTGAGTCTTCAACCGGGACTTCAACTTACATGTTCCCATTCATTTTCTCACCAAGACATTATTAACCAACTTCATGGAAATAATAAACATTTCACAAAATAATAAGTAATTTAAACACAGTAACACATGTAACCTTAATTTCACACAAACTTACATCGGTACTCAAAATGTATATAGATGTTCGATTTAGTCCGCAACCTTGTTTTTACCCTGGTTTCGATCTGGGCTTTGCATTTCTTAATCTATAATGACAATTTCACTTATTTAATACTCATATTGACTAAATCGTCTCATGAATCACACTTTGGAAAAATTATGATTTTGCCCCTAAACTTTCTCATAATTATACTTTTGCCCCTAGGCTCGTAAAATGATTTTTATTCAACTTCCTTGTATTTTAAGCTTAGCCGAATTATTCTCTTAACTACAATAGCCCTTAATTTCCACTATTTCACTCGTGTATGATCAATTTTATAACTTTTACAATTTGATCCTTTTATGCATTTTTCATGAAAATCACTTAGAAAAAGATGTTTATCATACATCAAACTTTCATATTCTTCCTTAAAACATCAAAATACATGCATGTCATACATGGGTAAATCTTTTAACATAAACCCTAGCTCAAAATATAGCTAGAAATAGCTAAATCGAGCTATAAGGATCTCAAAAATACGAAGAACATTAAAAACGA
The DNA here is from genome assembly GCA_025506655.1 of Gossypium rotundifolium. Classification (NCBI taxonomy): domain Eukaryota; kingdom Viridiplantae; phylum Streptophyta; class Magnoliopsida; order Malvales; family Malvaceae; genus Gossypium; species Gossypium rotundifolium. The sequence goes on along the minus strand of CP106729.1, from coordinate 93,678,095 downwards.
GGCAAAGAGACACTTACAATCAAGCTTGAAAGATGAAAAAACCCTAGCTATGTCTTTCTTAGGGAATTTCAGCCAAAGAGAAGAAGATGGACACAATTTTGACTTCTTTTTCCCTTCTTAATCTTTTATTTACCAAATGACAAAAATGCCCCTAATGATCCTTTCTTGAGATTTTTCCTTCCCATGTCTATTTTTGTCCATCTGAACATATAATGGTCTAATTGCTAAATAAGGACTTCTAATAATTTTTATGATGTTATTTCATACTTAAACCTTCTAGATTCTTATATTTTCTAATCCTTGCAATTTAGTCCTAATGGACAAATTGTTTACTAATTAATAAAATTCCTTCATGAAATTTTCACACAATCATGCAAATACCTCGTAAGCCTCATAAAATCATTAAAATACATATTTCTACTTTAGATTTGTGGTCTCGCACTACTATTCTAACTAGGCCCTAAATCGAGCTGTTACATGTGAAGGATCGAACGATATCGTTGCAACATCGAAACGTGAAACACGTTATGGATCCTTTCCAACTCTGTCGGTAAAGCTAACTGAGATAATACTGGCCTTATTCTTTCAATAACCTCATACGGCCCAATGAAATGTGGACTCAACTTGCCTTTATGACCAAATCTCAGAATTTTCTTCCACGGAGATACATTCAGAAATACTTTATCACCAACTTGAAACTCAATCTCTTTTCTTTTCAAATCCATGTAGGATTTTTATCGGTTTAGAGCTACTTTCAAACAATCACAGATTACTTTCACTTTCTTTTCTGTCTCTCTAGCCAAATCATCCTCGTGAATTTGTCTCTCACTAAGCTCGGTCCAGTACAACGAAGTTCGACACTTGCGGCCATACAATGCATCATATTGTGCCATCTTTAATCTTGACTGAAAACTATTGTTATAAGGAAATTTGACTAAAGGTAGATATTTCCCCAACTACCTTCGAACTCTAATACACAACAATGAAACATATCTTTGAGTACCTGAATCATCCTCTCAGATTGACCATCGATTTGCGAATAAAATGCGGTGCTAAAATTCAACTTTGTACCCAAAGCTTCTTGCAACTTTTTCCAAAAGCACTAAGTAAACCTCAGGTCTCTATCTGAAATAATAGAAAAAGGTACACCGTGCAATCTCACAATCTCAGTAATATACAATTTAGATAATTTATCAAGTGAGTAGTCGGTACATACCGAAATAAAATAAGCCAATTTCACCAATCTATCAACAACAAACCAAATGGCATCTTTTTATTTTGGAGTTAGAGGCAAACCCATTATGAAATCCATCATAATTTTATCCTATTTCACTTGGGTACCATTACTGGTTGAAGTAAACCTGAAGGTACTTGGTGTTCAACTTTTAGTTGTTGACAAATCATACATTTTGATAAAAATTCAGAGATATCTCATTTCATACCTGACCAGTAATACAGTTTCTTCAAATCTTTATACATCTTCGTACTTCCCGAATGAACAGACAAGCAACCATTATGTGCCTCATTAAGAATTTTCTGAATAAGCTCGGTATCTTTCGGTACATAAATCCTACCTCAGAATATCAAACAATCATCGGTCCCTATTTGATAATCCGAATCACTAGTCTATTCAAACTAAACTCTTTTAGCTTAAAGTTCTTTGTCATTTCTTTTAGCTTCACAAATTTGCTGAAGAAATACCGGTGTAGCTCTCAACTCAACTAGAACCGAACCGTCATCAAATAATGTCAACCTCGTATTCATATCTTTCAAAGCAAATAATGACTTTTTGCACTTTTTTCTAATTTAGCCCCTTTAACTAAATTGAGTGCTCAAATGTCAAAGTTTTCGAACGAAATTTTTACAAAATCGTTCCATAAAACTGTAAATCATAACAATATAATAAAAATATTTTTTTTGCATCGAATTTGTTGTCTCGAAACCACTATTCCGACTAGACCTAAAATCAGACTATTACACGACTCTGGTGTCAATGTCCCCTTATCATAAGGCACCCACAGAGTTGAAAGAATTGAAGGTGCTATTGCAAGATTTGCTGGATCATGACTTTATACGCCCTAGTATATTGCCTTGGGGAGCTCAAGTGTTTTTCTTAAAAAGAAAGATGGCTCAATGCAACTCTGTATAGACTATTGACAATTGAATAAGTTGACGATTAAAAATCGATACTCTTTACCTCGTATTGGTGACTTGTTTGATCAAATAAAGGTAGATTTCATCTTTTCAAAGATCTATTTGAGATCTAGTTACTATCAGTTGAAAGTAAAAGATAGTGACGCACCTAATACGGCATTTAGTACGCGTTATGACCACTATAAATTTTTGGTGATGCCTTTTGGGCTGACTAATGCTTTGGCGGCATTCATGGATCTCATGAACCATATTTTACAACCGTATTTGGATCAATTTGTGCTACTTTTCATTGACGACATCTTGATCTATTCAAAATTTGAATCCGAGCATGAGCAACACCTTAGAATTGTTTTGCAAGTGTTACGAGAGAAACAGTTATATGGAAAGCTTAGCAAGTGTTCTGGTTATCAGAAGTTATGTTTTTGGGACATGTTATCTCGAAAGATGGAGTTAGAGTTGACTCAAAAAAATCGAGGCCATTATTCAGTGGAAAGCACCAAGAAATGTGTCAGAGGTTCACAGTTTTCTATCTGACAGCCCGATTTTAGGGCTAGTCAGAACAATGGTTTCGGGACCACTAATTTGAGGCTGAAGAAAATTATTTTTTGTATTATTTTTGTGTTATATCATGATAATAAGGATGTATTAAAATTTTGGTGCTTTCAATTTAGCGATTGTATGCTTAATTGCGAAAAAGGACTAAATCGCATAAAGTGTGAACGTTTCATTTTACAAGCTAGAGGTGTCTAATAACTATGGAATATTAAATTAGAGGTACTTAATGTGCAATTAGACCAATGAGAAGGTGTTGGCAGGCCATAGGGACAAGGGAGACAAGGGCATTAAATGAGTAAAAATTTTGGTGATATTAGGTGACTAAAAATGAATAAAATAAGATAAATGAAGAAGATATCATCTTTTACTATTCCTATTTCTTCTTCCACCAAAAATTGAAGAGAAAATAGAGGTTTCTGGAGTCCAAACTTTCAGCCAAGCTATTCCCTTACAAGTAAGTGATTCTAGAGGTCTTCTTGATAATTTTTGTACTTTTGGAACCCCTAAAGCTTAAGCTAGCTAATGGGGGAACTATTTTGTAAAATGGTTGAAAGTTTAGGGATTTTACATGAGAGTGTTTATGTTGTTTACTAAGTTTTTATCGAAGAAAATGAATGTTAGTGGGTTAAGGAATAACTTTTGTGAAAGGTGTTACCATGAAAACACCTAAATAGGACTTATTTGTAAAGGTTGTAATTGAGTAATAAATGCATGAAATGATTGGTTTTATGAATTTTTATAAGAGAAATAAATGTTTAGCTAGGCTTTTTTAATGAGAAAATGTGATGAAAAATGATTTACGAGCCTAGGGGCAAAATCATAATTTTTCCAAAGTGTAAGGGCAAAATGGTCATTTTTGCCTATATTGAAATTTTTGCCTAGATTAAAAAAAGTGCGGAAACAACCTTGATCGAGGAAAAAGCAAGGTTACGGACTAAACCGTCAATTACCATATTTTGCACTGAGGTAAGTTTATGTGTAAATGATACATCTTTAATACATATGTTGTTACCTATTGATGCATTGTTTGAATGAAACTACTTATTGGTGAGATTGATTGAAAATGATAGATAATTAGTAATTCTCGTATGAACCTTGAAATAGAAATGTAAGTACGGATAAATATCCGTAATTATTATTTGGTAGGCTGTATGCGATACCACCATAATTATCATTGTTGGCGGGTTGCGTGCAATACAGCCTTATTATTTATTCACGATGGGCTGTGTGCGATACCATCGCCTATATTATCATTTGGTGGGCTATGTGCGAAACCACCGTAATTATTCTTGTTGGTGGGCTATGTGCGATACCACCCTATTATTGATTAATGGTGGGCTGTGTATGAAACCACCGAATACTTTGTATCATTTCGAAGCGTTCATCACAAAACTTGTCTAAGTAAATATTTCATATGGCTCTATGGTGATGAGTGCATGGTATATGTACAAGTAAACGTGAGCAATATATATATACTATATGGTTGGAATATGGTAAGAGAGGAGATGAGTAAGCATGATTATGAAAATGTGAATTGTTCTTACATAATATGTAATGTTTGTGATGTCTTAAATATGGTATGATGCTTATTGTTTACATGTAGACTTACTAAGGTTAAAGCTTACTCCCTTTCCTTTTCCCTTGTTTATAGTGTCAAAGAGCCAGCTCAGGATACAAAGATAATCGGAAGATCACCCACACTATCAACACATCTTGGTATATTTAGACTTAGCTTTTTGAGTATGGCATGTATAGGGGCTAGACTTAGTGAAATGTCATGTTATTTTGGCCAAGTGTGTTGGCTCTTTTAAAGATGAACTCTTTTGTAAAAAGGCCATAGTTGTTGTCTCATTATTATTAATCTATAAAAAGATAAGGTTATTCATGAATGTGTACGGTGCATGATTGGGTCGCTTGGTTATAGTATGCATGAATGGGTTGATGGTTGAATGTGATTTATGTTTGTATGAGTTAGGGTGATAAGAGAGCTTGGCAAATAGCCTTGTTCTTATCCACACGGGTAGACACACTGCGTGTGTCTAGGCCCTGTGTGACACATCGTCAGCCTCATGGGTGTGTAGTTAGGCCGTGTGTCCCCTGCATGTTAGTTTTACAAGTCAGTACGCTCAGTAGTAAACACACGGACAGAGACACGGCCGTGTGTCTCAGCTATGTGGTGTGCCGGCCATGGTCATAGGCGTGTTCCCAGGCCGTGTGAAGTCTGCACCTAAAATATGGAATTTAATTCACCACACGGTTGAAGGACACAGGCATGTACCTAGACCGTGTGAGGGACACGGGCTAGAGACACGGGCGTGTGTCCGGTCGTGTGAAAACCCCTGCAGGTTCGAATTGAGAAATAATTCCACACGAGTGTGGAACACGGGCATGCGATAGGTCGCACAAGTGTGTGGATTGTTTAGAGAAAATTTTCTAAGGCCTTCTATAGAGCTTCAAAGGAGCTCAATTTGATCCCAAACCATTCGTAAATCGAGAATTAGGCCTTGTAAGCCTGTTTAGGAGGTGTTGGTAAAAGTTTTAAATTGGAGAGAAAGTTAAGTTTCTAAATTGCATGATTGATTGCGTGTAAGCTTAGTAATGCCTCGTACCCTATTCTGTCATTGAATACAGGTAAAGGGTGTTACATTTCTAGGTTTAGCCGATTATTATAAAAGATTCGTAAATGGATTTTTCGAGATAGCTTTGCTGATGACAAAGTTGTTGCCCAAAAATTTTCAGTTTGTCTAGAGCAAAGAATGTCAAGAGAGTTTGGAGAAATTAAAACAAATGTTGACGGAGGCGCCAATTTTAACTTTACCTTAATTAGGAAAAGATTTTGTGGTCTACAGTGATGCCTCATTGAGTGGCCTTGTTTGTGTCTTGATACAAGATGGAAAAGTGATCGCATATGCGTCTCGTCAACTAAAAATGCATGAACATAACTATCCAATGCACGACTTAGAGTTAGCTATTATGATCTTTGCTCTAAAAATCTAGAGACACTATTTGTACGGTGAAAATTGTCACATCTACACCAATCAAAAAAGTTTTAAATACCTCCTAACATAAAAGGAGTTGAATTTGAGACAACGACATTGGGTCGAGCTTCGAAAAGATTTTGATTGTGTTATTGATTACCATCCTAGTAAAGCTAATGTCATAGCTGATGCATTGAGCAGGAAACCATTCGTTGAGTTGCGAATGATGTTTACTCAACTTAGTATCAATCATGATGGGATCTTGTTCGCTGAGTTGTAGGTCAAACCGGTGAATTTGATCAAATTAAAGTAGCACAGTTAGATGATGTCAAGTTAGTAAAGAAAAGAGACATGGTTCAAAATGGTGCACTAGAAAGTTTCAGTATCGATGATTGTATTGTTTGAGATTTCAAAATCAAAATTGTGTTCCAAATGTTGCAAAATTAAAAGAGTTCATACTCGCGAAGCTTAAGATAGCCCTTTTGCTTTGCATCCTGAAGGGACAAAAATGTATTGTGATCTGCAAGAATCCTACTGGTGGCCAGGAATGAAAAGAGACATGGTCGAGTATGTGGCTAAATGCTTAACTTGTCAACGAGTTAAGGCAGAACATCAGGTTCCAACTAGATTACTTCAGCCCATTTCTATTCCTGAGTGGAAATGGGCATGCATCATGATGGATTTTGTAATAAGATTACCTTTATCTCCAAGCAATAAAAATGTTTTATGGGTGATTATTGATTGACTTACGAAGCTGGCTCATTTTATTGCAGTCAGGACTGATTGGTCACTTCAAAAACTTGCTAAAGTGTACATTTATGAAATTGAGAGAATACAGGTGTCCCTATGTTGATTATCTCTTATCGAGATCCATGTTTCACTTCGAGACTTTAGAAATAATTACATGAATCTCTTGTTACGAGACTCAATTTCAGCACAGCCTTTCACCCGCAGACAGACGGACAATTTGAACGTGTTATTCAGATTTTGGAAGATATGCTCTGTACTTGTGTAATCAATTTTGAATCAGGCTAGGAGCTTTATTTACCTTTGGCCGAATTCATGTACAACAATAGTTTTCAATCAAGTATTCAAATGGCTTCGTACGAAGCTTTATATGGTCGTAGGTGTCGAACACCTCTTTGTTGGATGGAGTTATGTGAAAGAAAATTTGTTCGCCTGGAATTGATTCAAGAAATGGAAGACATTGTTAAGATAATCCGAGATAGATTGAAAATAGCTTTTGATAGACAGAAATCATACGCAGATTTGAAACATCGATATATTGAGTTTTCAGTTGGAGATAGGGTATTTCTAAAGGTCTCACCATGGAAGAAATTTTTGCGATTTGGCTAGAAAAAGAAGTGGAGTCCTCACTTTATTAGACCGTATAAAATCGTTAAAAGACTAGGACCAATGGCACATCAGTTAGCTTTGCATGCGGCATTACAGAAAATGAACGACGCTTTCTATGTTTAAATATTTAGGTATTGATCGGATCTGTCTTACGTTATTTCAACGGAAGAAATTACAATTCAACCAACTTGTCTTATGAAGAAGAACCAATCGAAATTTTAGCTTGCGAGATGAAAGAATTGCATAATAAACATGTTCCATTAGTCAAAGTTCTATGGCATAGCCATAGTGCTAAGGAAGCGACTTGGTAACCCGAAGAGACGATGAGATCTCAATATCCCCACCTCTTTTCAAGTAAATTTTCGGGACGAAATTTAATTAGTAGGGGAGAATTGTAATGACCGATAGTCGAGGGTGTTAAAAAACGTTTATGGGACTCCGTTTTCGTAAATCAGACTCGTACGAAGTTAGTTGGGTAGCTAATTAATTTTTGGATTAGTAAATTTTGTGAAATTAGAAGTTATTAAGGTACAAAGACTAAATCGCGTAAAGGTTAAAAGTTGAATTGCTAAAGTAACAATTAAACCATTTAATAAAAATGGTTGTATATAGGTGGTCGAATATGGTTAAGTGTAAATGCATGTATATATTTTATATGTTATATTATAAATTTAGTAATAATAATAATAATAATAAATTAAATGAAAACAAATTAAATGAAATAAAAAGAAAGTGGAAAGAAAGAGATGAAATGCATGCAAATTAGAAAGCAAAGAAAAAGAAAGAAAGAAAGAAAAGGAGAAGAAGCTCACGGCATTTGAGGGTTTGAAGTTCAAATCCAAATTGGTTAGTGCAATTTAGTCCATACACTTGTAATTTTTATATTTTTGAAATCCCGATACTTAGGGCTACCCAACCCATATTGTAATTTTTAGTATTGTTCAAGATTTTAGATGTTGACATTGTTGAATAGTTTAAATATTAGGGATTAAATAAATAGATTTTTAAGTTAGAAATGGAAAAGGACTAAATTGTGGAATTAATTGTTGATTTTGAATAGTAGGGACTAAATTGTGAAAAATTCAAAATTATGGGTTTGAATTGGAAAAGAGGAAGCTAAATGTGGTCTAGAGTGAAATTAGTATAAAAATATGAAGTTAATTGTGAAGGTTAAAATTAGTCTCAATTTAGGGACTAAATTGATAAATAAGCAAAATATAATGTGAAAATTGAAATTTAATGTAAAATTGCAATGTGTAGGATTAATGTGATTTAATTTTTTCATTCCGTAGCTAACGTCATACCGGAATCCTCGAGTAAAAAAGGGAAGGATAAAATTGACGTCAAATAGCTCGAAGATCACAGTTTGTGTTTCTATATTTCGAATTAAATAGTAGATTATTGCATATATAATTGTTTGCATGTGGTAAGCATTTGAGGTGAGTATTTTGGTACTTGGGAATTGAATTAAATTCATAATTGAAATGAAATGGATTGATTTTTTATATTATGAAATATATTGATTATGAATATATGTGTATTAAGAAAAAAGTTATTATTATCAAATTGAATATATGCTTATATGTGATGATATATATTCATGAAATTGAGACATTGGTTGTATTGAGCAGTGAAATGAAACCCTATTAACTGTATCAGGCTAAGTTGGATATAGATGGCATGCCATAGGATAGGAAAAGTTCAGGGATTACTTCGACCTCGAGTTGATGAGGCACTGCGTGCCAATTTGCTTCGGTTTAATCGATGAGACACTATGTGTCAATTTATATAGCTCTAGGCACAATTATTACTTCAAATTTATTTGATGAGGCATTGGGTGCCAAACTGGTGTGTTGGTTGGATCCGTGTATCCTTCTGAGTCCGTGTCACTTTAATAGGGGAAAATAAAATAATAATTTATGTGATTGATATTGAAATGGCAAAGATGAGAAATGAATATGAGATGAGAAAATATTGAAATGGAAAATATGAGAAATGATTATGAGATGACAAATGAAATATGAATTGATGAATTGATGAATTGATATGTGAAACTTGAATGAATTCAAGTATTTATCAAAGTTACGAATCATGCCATTGCATGAGATGATGTACCAAATGTTAAATGAAATGCCATTTATATATATATTTATATATTTGAACATGTGAAAATATTACTAGATGTGAATAAGGGATGAGAAAAAATTATACTATAAAATTAAAACACATGAACATAGCTTAATTGTTGCATTTTGCATTTTATATACTTACATCAAGTTTATGTTATTCGGATTATAAAAATACCACTGAGTTTTACTCAGCGTGCGATTTTGTTTTCCATGTGCAGGCTAGGTACTGTTCGAATTATTGTCGACTCAGTATCAAATCACAAATCCCAAGCTCAAGTTGGTGATATTTCATTTCGTAATGGCATGTACCTAGGGAGCATTTTTTTTTTATATCGTTTATAAGTTTTGGTTAACTTAGTTGCTAGTGAAATGATGGTTAAATGTGTATATGGTTGTGGTTGAGGCTATGTTGGTATGCTAGCCTAGTTTATATTTTGGTATGTGATAGTTTAAAGTTGGTAGCTTAGCATAATGCTTGGTATGTGCTTAGTTTCATATTTGGTAGCTTTAGAAGTTTGAAAGTTAGTTCAAATATGGTAAGTGTGATATAAATAAAATTCTTGAATGTGTGATGTGTTGTTAATGTATTTGAACATATAAAATGTGGTACCAATGAGGGTACATTGGTTACGCATATTAGGTGATAAATTTGGTGTATTTTGGGGATATTTATTCATGTTTTGAATAGGTTAAATGATTGGTAATATAGTTGCTTAGTGCCCAAGTAAGTAGGGATTTGTAAACTTAAGTTTTAAGGTACTTTTGGGTGCACATGGTCTGGCCACACGGGCGTGTGTCACGCACGGGCAACACACATGGGCGTGTGACCCAAGTCAAAGAGTTACACGGTCTCGGCCATATGAGGCACATGGCCTAGCCACACTGGTTTGTGACCCCTGAAATCAAAATTGTTATAATTATTTCCTCAACTTCTAGAATTGTTTCAAATTAGTCCCTGCCTATTTTTAAACTATTTTTAGGGTCTCATAGACTCATAATAGGGGCAGTAAGAGTAACTTTTACTTTGAATTAGGGTGGATTAGCAAACCTAAATTAAATGAATTCCATTAACATCATCGAAGGTAGATTAAAAAGATAATCGTAGATGGGGTATGGACTAATACTCTGATGCTAATAATTGGAATAGTTTTATATGTATCCGAATTCTGACATTGTAGAAGGGATAAGTAGTGATTAGAGTGTAGATGGTGGAAGACTATGTTTATCAATGTATAAATAGTGATAAGAGTGTAGACAGTGGAAGACCAAGTTTAGAAATGCATAGTATAATTTATTTTTCGAATGTATAAGAATCTAGCATGAAAATATTAGATTGTCGTGGTGTAACAGCCCGATTTAGGGCCTAGTCAGAATAGTGGTGCGAGACCACGGAACCAAGATGAAATTATGAGTTTTAAGGTTTATGTCATGTTTGCATGCTAGTATGAAGGTTTCATGAAGCAATTTCGCTAAATTGTGATTGAATGGTCCAAAAGGACTAAATTGCAAAAGTTGCAAAATATGAATTTCTAGAAGCTTTTTGTATGAAATAGCTTTAGAATAATAATTATGAACCCTTAGATAGCAATTTTCCCAAAATTTAATTTTTGGACAAAATTGGTCATGAGATAGTTTTATGGAAATTTTTAAAAAGGGGGCATTTTGGTCATTTCCCTAATAAATGATTAAAATGGGAAAAAGATGACAAAAACCCATTCATCTTCTTCCCCAAGCTGCCAAAAACTCCAATAGCCATTGTTAGGGCTCTTTCAATTTTCCAAGCTTACTAGTAAGTTCTCTAAGCCCAATTTTTGATATTCTTCGTATTTTTGAAGTCCTAGTAGCATGAGTAAGTTATTTTTAGCTATTTGATGAGCTATAATGGATGTTCAAAAATGTGTTCATGTATGACATGCATGTATTTTGATGTTTTATGGAAGATTATGATAGCTTGATGTAGTAGAAACATCTTTTGTTAAGTGATTTTCCATGAAAATTCATGTAGGGACTTGATTGTGAAAATCTTAAGTTTGGTCATACATGTATGATTTTGTGAGAATTGATGATTGCTATAGTTGAGACTATTAATCAGCTAAGCATGTAGTTTAATAAAGTTGTATAGAAATCATTTTATGAGCCTAGGGGCAAAACTGCAAATATGAGAAAGTATAGGGGTAAAATAGTAATTTTTCCAAAAAATGAGTTATGAGTCAATTTAGTCAATATGCTTATTAAATGGTCTATTTATGATTATATATCAAGAAAAACGAATCCCGGATCGAAACCGAGGCAAGAACAAAGTCGAGGACTAAATCGCATATCTACAAACATTTTGTATATTGAGGTAAATTTGTATGATTTCTAAGCTTTATGATTTCTATCATTGAATTGCTTAGTATAATGTAAATTGTTGTCATGGAATGCTTAATGTTTATTAAATAAAGAAATCAATATGAATAAGTATGAACAAGTTATCATGTAAGTCCAAGGACCCAAGCTTGGCACTGAACAAGTTATCATGTAAGTCCAAGGGCCCAAGCTTGGCATTGAACAAGTTATCATGTAAGTCCAAGGAAGCTTGGCATTGAACAAGTTATCATGTAAGTCCAAGGACCCAAGCTTGGCAAGGACCCAAGCTTGGCATTGAATAAGTTATCATATAAGTCCAAGGTAAGCTTGGCATTGATTCAAGAAGAGATATATCATATAAGACCGTATCTAGGATATGGTTTTGGCATTAAGTTACGTGGGATGAGATTTAGTATCCTCGATTATTCACAGAAATTCATCGAGCAAATGAGTAAAGTTAAAATGAGATAACAAGAAAGCTAAATAAGCAAAGATATTACCAAGTTGGAATTGAGTATTATTTATGTTATGAATGATGATTTAGAGATCATGATTATTAAATTAAAGTATGTTGATCAATGTGATCAAGTGATACATACACCATGTTTACCTTACAAGTATGACGATAGTAAGTATCATGAGACATGTAAAAATCGGTATGAGTAAGTAAGCTTTAAAGCTGAAATTATGTTACAATTGTTATGTCAAATGGTTTATATTAAGCAAGTTTATTAATCTGTGTTTTACATGCAAACTTACTAAGCTAAATGCTTACGTCTTTAATCCTTTCTTTCTATGTAGTCCTGTAACATCCTAGATTAGGGGTTATGCGTTCGTGCATAATTCATGAGTTAGTAGGCTTTAAGAGTGGTTGGATGTGTTTTAGGGGTTCTTAAAATTCTAGGATAAAAAGGGAAGCTTTGGAAAATTTTTGGATTTAAGTGTTAAAAGAGGAAATTAGGCTGAGGAGGCCTTAAGAATAATTTGTGGGCGTTTTGGGTCATAAAAAGGGGCTTGGTAAAGTGGCTTAAGGACGCCACTTAAGGGCCAGGAATAACGCCTGGCGCAGGTATTGGGTTCGAGTAGCGTGGAAAGAAAATGGGTGTTTTATTTTTGCTTTTGGCATTAAGAGGGGAGCAAGATAAGGAGGCTTTAAAATTAGTTGTGGCGAGTTTATGTCATAAAAAAAGGCCATGGCAAAGTGGCTTGAAGCGCTATATGCGGCTTGCGGCAACGAGCTTGGTTCGAATCCCATTGGCGGCATGGGGCGTGTTTTTATTTTGCTTTGGCGTTAGGAAAAGGGGGAGCTAGGGAAAGAGGTGTTAAAAGAAGTTTAGGGTGAATTATATCACATTCAGCGCATTGGCAAAGTGGTAGGGACGTTACCTGCAGTTAAGGGTTCCAACAGGTCCCGGGTTCAAGGCGTGGGAGCAGCAGTATTTTGGTGTTTTATTTTGCATCGGCACAAGCAAGGGAGAAGAAAGTGGGCGGCACTTGGGACTTCCAATTGGAGAAGGATTCTAATCCTCCTATTAAATTCGACTAAAAATAGGATAATTGTTAATTTATTTATTTTTAGTTTAGATTAGTAGATAGAAGATTATTATTGTTTTATTTTTATTTATTTGGATTATAAGGTGATAAGATAAGAGATTAAAGGAGGATTAATGATGGATAATTTTTATTCTATTAATTAAGGTGATAAAGGTGGATTTATTTTAAGTTGATAAATAAAAGATAATTATAGATTTATTTTATATATTTTGAATATGTGTTCAAGAGTTATTATAGGAAAAGGAGGTGGAATTTGAGAGGAGGTAGGAGTGCCGAATTTGAGTAGTATAAATAGGGGTGACCATCCTTTAATTATTCTTTTCTTCATTTTATTTTCCTTGGCTGAAAATTGTTCCTCTAATCCTCTCTTTGAGCCAAAAAAACCATAGAAGCTCACCTTGTTTTCTCTTTTCAACAAATGCTGAAACCCCCCTACTATTAGCTAGCATTGCTGAATATTCCAACCCCATTTGAGGGCTTAGCCGAACCCAGTAAGTGTTCATACTCCCATTCATATTTTTATTTTTATTAAAGAGCCACTGCCGAATCTCCTAAGGTGTTGATGTCAACTATTCTATTGTAGTCTCTTCAAACAAACGGTGGTGGAAAGCAGTGTATAGTGGTAAGTGTTCTCTCTTTATTAATCGATTTTAGGCTCTTTCTTTGTGTACCGAAAGCAAGTGATTAAGGTTGTGGTATAAGGTTGGCCGAATGATGATAGGGTCATGAGTTGGTTTTTTTTGTTATAGCTAGCGTTAAGGAGCAGTAAAGGAGAAGCTTTCGGGATTTGTGGCGTTCAAGGCAAGCCATGGTAGTTTCAGCCAAGGGCCAATTTCATGGATTATTGTGTTAAACCGACTCTAACAATGGTTAATAGGGATTTGGCGGTTCAAAGGCAAGGAGCGCTTTTTTGGATTTGGTAAGTTAGGTAAGTGGTTGTGATATTCAACCATATGCCATGTTTGGTATTTAAGTGGTTAACCGATTTGACTATGGTGGTTAGAGCTAGTCGACCGGAATAAGCAAAGCCTTCGGGATTTGGTAAGAGACCAAATCGGCATTAAAGGAGGAGGAAAACAACGTTTCGAGATCGTGTTAGATTTGAGTAGTTCGGGATTTCGCTAATAGTCAGGTGTGTGATTAACCCACCATTTTCTCGGGTTTTTGCTATATTTGCATGTGTGAATTATGTGCTAACCAGTGCAGTGGCAGTTATGTGGTGATTACCTTAAAAAGGGGTATATCGATAATCAGGTTAGTATAATCTGTTGATATGAACGTGAAAGTACCAATGTGAATGTGACTATGCCTATGGAAATATGATGGTCTGCCTTAATAACATGTGCATTCATTTATTACTATTATGCCACTATTACATGTTGCATGCGCATGGGTTGGGATATGAAAGAAGGTACGGGTGTACTTTGAGTACGTGGTTTGATGTTAGCCTTGAGCTACATCGTGGATTGACGTTGACTGAGGTCACGTTGTGGATTAATTGCGATTTAGTTCGCGTGGCTTGATAAGTGGCTATGTGCCTCATCGTGGTTGATATCGGCTAAGTGCCATATCATGGTTGATGAGTGACTATGTGTCCCATCGTGGTTTTGGTGTTAGCTATGGCTACATCGTGGATTGGCGCTGACTGAGGTCGCGTTGTGGATTTTTGTGCTTTATTGTACGTGGACGGCATTGATTGCCTTTTGGAGTGAAAAAGAGAGGGTGATTTATTAATCCCCTAGTGTGTGGTAGGCTGGATAAGGGGGTGTGTAGAGGATGGACCCTAGGTTTGGGTTGGGTACACTTTGCATAATTTTATTTGATATGTGGATTAATGTGGAAATGGGCCAAGCCCAGTATGTGAATGTGGATTTGAATAAGAAATGGGCTAAGCCCAGTATGTGGAAATTATGTGGTTGATTACCTTGTTACTTGATAAGTGATTTGAATATGGGCCAAGGCGTAATGTGATAATATGGGAATATGATAATTATTATCTGATATATGTGTTAATATATGGTTAACATGTGGGTGGAATCCAGTGGATTAGTTACACACTGAGTCCGTGTGACTCACCCAAATATTTTATCAAACATCGCAGGTGATTTGATGATCGGACCGGGTTGGAGTGGATACGAGGTGGCCCATGCAGAAGATATTTTAATTAATTAAGTAATTATAGTTTCAGTATTTTGATTAAGTGTTTATTGTAATAAGGCCCATTAAAGTATTTAAGTATTTTTATTAAGTACCTTTATTATTATGTTCTATTAGGGATTGACAATTTAAATATTAATTGCAAATGATCTTATTTTATTAAATATATATAATAAAGTTTTAATGGGAATTTTGTAACAACTTAATTTATTTCGAAATTTTAAATACACAAGGTTTTCTTTCCTAAAGACAATAAATTTTTATATACTTTACTTACAAGTCAGATTATTTTCAAACGTTTTTTCGCAGTGGCATTTCAAATTCGGTCGTAGTGAATGGGCGGGTTTGGGGTGTTACAAGTCCAGCCAAGCTAACTTGTGGATCATTGGAGTCGTAGCTCGTAGCACACTATCAATCCTTATTTTGGTATAGCCAAGTTATTTTACTAAGTATGGAATGTATAGGAAGCATTCATTTTGAGAACATGTTTTAAGAAGGGTCATTGTATAGGTTATCAAACCATTATTCTTTTGTATATGGCAAGTGGTTAGCCAAAATTGGTTATATGTATGTTGCTGTATTCAATGAAGCATGTTATATAGTTTTTGAAAGGTATTTGTTTGATTTGATTTCAGGGTGGTAAATGGCTTGGTAAATAGCCTCTAAGAGCTCACACGGTTAGACACACAGGCGTGTGCCTAGGCCGTGTGAACCCTGCACCTTATTATTATTAATCATGATAGGCCACGGTACAGCTCCACGGCCGTGTGTATGAGCCGTGTAGAATACACAGTTTGAACATGTGTGTGTGCCCATACCGTGTGGATCAAGTCAGTATATTAAGGTTTATCACACGGTTTAAGCCCACGAGCATGTTCAGGCCGTGTGAAAATAGTCAGTAGCTCCCCACGGTTGATAACATGGGCGTGTCAAGGGGTACATGGGCGTGTCCCAAGCCACATGGGCGTGTGACCCCTGCATTAAAGAAAGGCTCCGATTAAGTTTGAAAGTTTTTAGAAATGTGCTTAAGGCCTCGTAGGCCCATGTAATGTATGATTAGACTAATATAGAGAAGTTTTTATGTCGGAACGAAACTTCACAGCCCATAAGTGTATGTTTTAATGAGTTCAAGCATGGTAATATCTCTTATCAAGTCCTAGCCTCGAGCTTGGGTATGGGGTGTTACACGTGACCTACTGTAGCATCCCTTACCTATATTCTACGTTAAAACCGGTATAAAGCGATACCGTACTTAACTCATATGGTCATACAACTTTGGGCAATCAAAATTCATTCTAAATTAAAACCTTTCCATACACAACTCTAACATCCTTATAATGGGCTTACGACGCCCTAAACATGCTTCTGGAAGGTTTCGGAGATAAACGCGCTTAAGGAAAATTTTGCCTAAACAGGGGCCACACACCAGTGGGGGAAGGCCGTGTGGTCACACACATGCCCATGTCCATTACCCGTGGTCGACATTGACTTATTTCACACGGTCGGACACACGCCCGTGTCCTTGGCTCGTGTCCCTCACACGGCCACGACACGCTCGTGTCTTAACCCGTGTGCCAAAACCTTGCCATTCTGTTTATGACGTCATCATCTCAATAAGGTCACATGGCCAAGGCACACGCCCGTGTCCTTAGACCGTGTGTCGAATTAAATTCCAATTTCAAGGTGCAGACTTCACACGGCCTGGGCACATGCCCATGTTCGTGGCCGTGCCTTCCACACGGCTGAGACACACA
Source organism: Gossypium rotundifolium (assembly GCA_025506655.1). NCBI lineage: Eukaryota > Viridiplantae > Streptophyta > Magnoliopsida > Malvales > Malvaceae > Gossypium > Gossypium rotundifolium. The sequence continues at coordinate 93,661,109 of CP106729.1, read as the reverse complement.
GTCGTGTCTCTTCCCGTATATTTACTACAAGGCTTACTGACTTGTAAAACTAACATGCAGGGGACACACGACCTGGTCACACACCCATGGGACTGACTGTGTGTCACACACGGCCTAGACACACGCCCGTGTGCCTATCCATGTGGACAGGAACAAGGCTATTTGCCAAGCTCTTTTGTCACCCTATTCCACATAACAAGATCCCATACAACAAATCATCAAGAAAATCAATTTATGCAACAAACACTTTTCTGAATAACCTCATAATTCATAAATTAATCATAACGAGCCATCAACTCTGGCAATACACAAAAAGGTTCATCAATAAGGGAGCCAATACACACTTGGCCAAAATAACAAAACAATTCACCTAGTCTAGCCCCTATACATGCCATACTTAATATGCTAATTCTAGATATACCAAGATTTGCTGATAGTGTGGGTGAACTTCCAATTAGTTTCGTATCCCGGCCGACTCTTTGACACTATAAAACAAGGGAAAAGAAGGGGAGTAAGCTTAAAGCTTAGTGTCGTAACCATTTTTTTGATAAAACAGGAAATGACGCGGTCGACTCGGGTTTTGAAAATGAAAAAGAAGGGAGTCGCCACCAACCTTTTTTGATGAGGTGTGATCGGGCCACCTCGTAAAATAGTTGTTTTTAATAAACAGTTTGATTTATCAAAACAACGATTTTGGTCCACAAAATCCAGAAAACGAGATCGGGAGTCAGTTACGCACGAGGAAGGGTTAGCACCCTCGATACGCCCAAAATTGGTACCAAATTGATTGATCGATGTCCTAATGTTGAAAACTTTGAAATGATTCGAAAATAGATACTTCTGATTTCCAAAACTTGAAAAGGATCGAAAGGGACGTTAAGACTCTTTTATTTTCAAAGAGATAAAGCATCATGTCCAGTAAGTTAAGCGCAACACTTTAGACTCCCGAAACTAAGCTCGCCTTTTAAAACTTGACTTTATATTTGAAAAGGATCTCCCGTCATTTGTCAAATGAGAAATTAGAACCCAGTAAGTTAGGGCTCGTGTTCTCGAAAGTCCAAATTAGGAATATTGCCCCTTATTTAAAAAAAATTTATCCAAAGTATCTAGATGTCGAGTCCAGTAAGTTAGGGCGCGACATTTCGAATTTTCGGGATTAAGAGTTTTGTTTAAAATTTGAATTACGGTTTTAAAAGGGACATTCCGTTGTTTAGCTTAAACGAGAAAAAATTGGAATCCAGTAAGTTAGGGCTCGGTTCCCTCGAATCTTTAATACGAAATATCGATTATTTAAAAAAAATTGATGACTCGAGCAAAGGTTAATATAACACGATTCGATAAAAGAAATAAATTACGAAGCTAGGTTGCGTAAAAATAATAATGATATATGTAATAATACTAAGTTAACTAATTTGATGATAAAATGATGATAATAATGATAATGGTAAAATAAAGAGTAACGATAATAATGATTTATAATAACAATAAAAGTAAAAGAAATAATAATAATAGATAATAATACTAATAATGATAACAAAATGATAAAATGGTAATAATAAAAATTATAATGTTTAAGAGTAAAAATAGTAATAATAAAATAATATTAATGATATTAATAAGAAAAATAATAAAATAAGGGTAATTAACAAAAATATATACATATAAAATAATATAATAATAGTAATAATAATAATAAATATAGGAATAATAATATATAATATATATGTGCATAAATATAATAGTAATAATGATAATCTAGCAATAACGGTAATACAATAAATAATAATATATATAATATATATATATATATATATACAATGATAATATAATATTAGTATAATACCAACAATATTATAATAGGTAATAACAATAATAATATAATGACAAAAGGATGAAAATTTGAAAAATAACTAAAAAGGATCAAATTGTATTTAAAACGAAAGTTTGGGGTCAATTGAAATAAAATAAGAAGGAAATGGCCTATTTGAAGCAGCGTGAAAGGAGGGGGACGAAATGGAAATTATTCCCTTCTCCTAAACGCAGCGTCTTGACAGGGACCAAAATGAAAGTCGAAATAAATTATTGGACGAGATTTTAAAGTAATAAAAATCTGATTATAAAACAATAAAAGGCGGAAGGGCTAAAAGTGCAATTAGCCCTTCCTTAAAAAAACACGCAGATCCTAAGGCTGGTCGGGTCGGATCGGGTCGGTCATGGGTGAAACGACATCCTTTTGGTGCCTGAGAGGCCTGCCCAAAACGATGTCGTTTTAGAGGCCTATTTAAGGCAAAAATCCTTGAAAAAAAATCATTTTCACCTGCCTAAAAAAAAAACACCAGTTCTTTCTTTGTTTTTCTCTGTAGGGTCTGAAGTCCGGAGGATTTTCGGTGTCCTTCCGCCACCGTCCATCGCCGGTGATGTTGGTCTTTGCCACCGCACGCAAAGGGTTTAAAAGGTAAAATCTCATTTTTTTCTTTCTTTTTTTATAATATATAGATATATGTATATGCCGAAAAGAAGAAAAAGAAAAAAAGGAAAAGAAAAAAAAAGAAAAGAAAAAAATTTTCGAAAATAAAAAAAGAAGAAATCACCTCTATTCTTTGGTTTTGATTCTAGTTTTTTTCTTTCAGAGTTTAATCTCTGCTTCTTCGTTGTTTGAATCTCGTATTTGTGTTTTCGTATTTACGAATCTATTGCTCAACATCAGTAAATCTGTTGTTTTTTTTGTATTGACTACTTCTATTCTGTTTTTTGAATATCTCTGTTTGTATTGATGAAAAGAAAATTTTTTCTTTTACAATGAAATTAGATCGGCTTTTATAGCCATTGTTACAACTTGTATATTGTAATGATGTCTCTGCTCTCTGCAGGTGCAAGTGGGACGGTGGAGATGCGACATGTGCTGTGGCAACAGGCGGTGGCAAGCAACAGAGCAAGTGGCTAGGGTTTTTCTTTTGTTTTTTTCTGTTTTTAGGGTTTGTTTAGTTTGGGCTTTTTAGGCTGGTTTAATGGGTTTTTTTTGTGTTTGGTTTCTAGTTTTGTATTGGGTTATTGGTTGTAAAAATGGGCCCCGGGCAATTTGGGCCTTCTACAGCTTCCCCTCTTTACTCATTGTCGTGTAACGAGAATAGAGCAAAGACATAAAGAAGGACCAAATTTGCCCGGTCTTGCTGAGCTTTAACTTCTTTGGTGCTCTTTTCTTCAGGTAGCCTCATTCCAGTCCACCGCATCTTGTTGCTTCGATCCCTTCCACCGCTATTTCAGAGAGATAGGACCTGTAGCTTCAATTTGCTCCTGTTGCAACTTCGAGGGGATGAGATTTGTTTATCTCTAACTTGCTCCATTGTGACTTCAGGATAAGAATTTAGAGAGAAGAGATTCGTAGTCTCCATCTGAAACTTCAAAGAAATAATGATTGATCCTCATTGTTAACTCAGGGAGACGGGATTTGTAATCTTAACCTACTCCACTGAAACGTCGAAGAAATGAGAATTCAGGGAGAAGAGATTTGTAACGTCCATCTTCTCTACTGAAACTTCAAAGAAATAATGATTTATCCTCATTGTTAACTCAGGGAGACGGGATTTGTAATCTCAACCTACTCCACTGGAACGTCGAAAAAATGAGAATTCAGGGAGAAGAGATTTGTAATCTCCATCTTCTCTACTGAAATAAGGGTTTATCCTCATTGTTAACTCAGGGAGACGGGATTTGTAATCTCAACCTACTCCACGGGAACTTCGAGGAATTAAGAATTCAGGGAGAAGAGATTCGTAGTCTCCATCTTCTTTACTGTTCAAAGAAATAATGATTTATCCTCATTGTTAACTCAGGGAGACAGAATTTGTAATCTCAACCTACTCCACTGGAACGTCGAAGAAATGAGAATTCAGGGAGAAGAGATTTGTAACCTCCATCTTCTCTATTGAAACTTCAAAGAAATAATGATTTATCCTCATTGTTAACTGAGGGAGACGGGACTTGTATTCTCAACCTACTTCATTAGAACGTCGAAGAAATGAGAATTCAGGGAGAAGATATTTGTAACCTCCATCTTCTCTACTGAAACTTCAAAGAAATAATGATTTATCCTCATTGTTAACTCAGGGAGACGGGATTTGTAATCTCAACCTACTCCACCGGAACGTCAAAGAAATGAGAATTCAGGGAGAAGAGATTTGTAATCTCCATCTTCTCTACTGAAATAAGGGTTTATCCTCATTGTTAACTCAGGGAGACGGGATTTATAATCTCAACCTACTCCATGGGAACTTCGAGGAATTAAGAATTTAGGGAGAAGAGATTCGTAGTCTCCATCTTCTCTACTGAAACTTCAAAGAAATAATGATTTATCCTCATTGTTAACTCAGGGAGACGGGATTTGTAATCTCAACCTACTCCACTAGAACGTCGAAGAAATGAGAATTCAGGGAGAAGAGATTTGTAATCTCTATCTTCTCTACTGAAATAAGGGTTTATCCTCATTGTTAACTCAGGGAGATGGGATTTGTAATCTCAACCTACTCCACAGGAACTTCGAGGAATTAAGAATTCAGAACTTTCTAATTTGCTTCCTTACTATCTCAGGAAGACTTCAATCTTTAGTCTGCTCCACTACCATCTAGAGGGAACAAAATCTAAACTTTCCAATTTACTTCCTTACAATCTCAAGAAGACTTCAATCTCCAGTCTGCTCCACTATCATCTCTAGGGAACAAAATTTGAACTTTCTAATTTGCTTCCTTACTATCTTCAGGAAGACTTCAATCTCCAGTCTGCTCCACTATCATATCTAGGGAACAAAATCTGAACTTTCCAATTTGCTTCCTTACTATCTTCAGGAAGACTTCTATCTCTAGTCTGCTCCACTACCATCTCTAGGGAACAAAATCTGAACGTCGATATTGCTACACCATTTTTTGAGGAACCTGTCCTATAGAATTAATTTTATGTGCTTATGCTTATGCAAATGATGAGGATGCTATGATCAGAATGACTTAAAGCCTCCTAACTACATGTGCTATGGATGACACTTTCATGAATGCAGAATGTCATGAGAATGGTCTTTTTACAATGATTAGGATGCAATGATCAGAATGAATCAAATGCTCCTAACTAAATGACAATGGATGACATTTGCATGAATACAGAATGTCATGAGAATGATCCTTTGTTAAATGTATAATGATTAGGATGCATTGGATGATATTTGCATGAATGCAGAATGTCATGAGAATGGTCCTTTTATGATGATTAGGATGCAATGAGTCGAATGCTCCTAAATAAACGTGCTTTGAATGATGAATGCAAAATGAAATGATCCCTTTTTAAATGCTTAGGGTCATCATTGCTCGTAGTCCATTAATGTTCTATCACTGATGCATTATCATGCTTTCTCGTTCATCCAGTATCTTTGATAGAAAACCCAAAGAAACGATCATATTATGCTCAACAAGCTTGCCCCGCTGTAATTTCAGAGTCCCTTCCATTAAAGTTTGTACCTCTCATTGCAACTTTAGGAGAATAACGTTTGTTTCCTCCCATCCATCCTACTGCAACTCCGAGGTATAGGATTTGTATCATCTCAACCATCCCACTATGACTCAGGGGTATAGAATTCGTAATTTGTTCAATCAATTTGGTCTACTACACCTTCCATTCTCTGGGTGTCATGACCAGATGTATATGCCTGATATATGCATGAATGCAGCGTATCATTTTTCTTTTCCCGAGAATGATCCCCTTGTACAGTTGGATTGACATTGCTCGTTATTTATCAAGGTGGTATTACCGACGAAATGTCTTGTCTTTTTGTTCAACCAATAAAAGGTCCAAAGAGATAATCATCTTTCTCCAATATTTCCAAACCTTAAACTTGGTGAATTATAAACAATCGTCCTGTTTCAGGTCCTTGTATTATTCAGAAGCTTCCAGAGTAATATGCGAACTCCTTTTATGAAGGTATTATTAGTCTACCAATCATTATTTCAATGCAAAATGCTTGAAAAAGATTGTAACAATGGACAAGAAGGAAATTGATTGGGAGCATAGCTTGAAACAAACAAGTTAATCAAAGCTAGCAAATGCAATCAAGAAGGAAATTTATTGGTAAGGTATTTTGCAACAAATAAGGTAATCAAAGATAGCAAATTCAAAATGGGTAAAATGGAAACTAGGTGCCCTAGATATCGCAGCCTGAGCTTCTCTGTCCAAACTTCTTGAGGACCATTTTGAGCTTAATATGTGTTTAGGGGATGCAGAGTACTTTGTCGATCCCCAAGACGTAACATACTTCTTCGAGCGTAGCAAGACTACTATATGCCCTACTTTCAATCAAAATTTTGAGCTGCCCTTCTCGATTTTTCAACTCAAATACCCTTTGGTCTCAAAGTGCCATTTGCGGGTTTTCGCCTTGGCCTCTCTTTTTTCTTTTCTTCTTTCGTGTTTTTTCATTTTTTTTGGCAAACCACTTTTATCGAAACTGAACTTACCGGATTGAGCAGGTCCTTGCCATCCATCTTGGTTAACACCCATGTTTCCCTAGAACAGGCCTTTTTGTTGCATAAGGTCCTTTACTTTCCTCTAGAGTCCTTTTGGATAAGAAGAATCCTTCTCAATGCTGGGTCCCCCTCCTGAAATTCTTTTGAGTGAACCTTTTTGTAATAAGCCCGTATCCATTTTTGGTACATTTGACCATGCTGAGTACTTTCAATCAAGCTTACTAGAGGCATTCTACTTCATCTAATTCAATCCAAGCTTAGGAAAAGGAATCTTATCTTCCAAAAATTGTTTCCTTTTCATAAACCAATGGGAAAGATGCCCCGGCAAAAGTCCTGGCCAACGTTCAAGAAACCTAAAGGGTAAATGGTAACTTCTCTATGCCAACCTTTACAAGTCTCAGTCATTTTTTCAAAAAAAATTCTTGAAAGTTTTTTTTTTGCTGTATTTGCTATACTGAATGGTGTCTGATCTTTGAACAGACTGTAAATCTTTGTGCACTTATGTTCTTTTCTGACATTTTTTATTGCCACCTCTTCTTTTTTTTTTTTTTGAATTTGATGACTGTCGACTTTGTAATTTTGGCATATGAAGCGACCTTCACCCTCTCAATGAGTGAGGTAACCAACGACCATGAATATGAATCGATGTTGGCTAAAAGCTTTTGAGGAGACTGGCTTGTTAACATCCATGCTTCATATAGGGAAAATGGAGAAGGCACAGTCTTCCTCGACTTGGCATTTTATTGCATAACAGATGCAATTTCCCTTTCTTGGTGAACCAATAGCCCGAGCCTCTTGATTAGCTAGGCTATTGTAAAACATGGGTTCTTTAAACCCCAACCTTAACAGCATACCCATGTTTGGCATGCCTTGATATGATCGTGCGAAAACATCTTGAATTCCTGAAAATAACTCAACGATGCATTGCCTTATTCCTGCGAGGAGCTAAGCTTCCATCTTCATCTCCTTCGTTAGTTCATAGCGTTTACTGACACTTTATAAGGTAGGATCTACCATTGGGGAAGTAAGTTGTAATCTTTGTCATCTTCAAAGCCCTTAGATCCCTCTAGATACATATCTCACTAAAAAGGGAGTCAGTAACAGCGTTGCTCATGTCGTTGATATCTGGGGGCCCATTGTGGGCAGAAAATCCAAAAAATAAATAATTCTAAGGATAATTATTCGTATGATATGGTCGTGAGTGAAAAATATTCAGTATGAAATGTACAGAATGAAAATATTTACTTCGAAAGATGTATTTTATTGAAATAAAAATTCTGGGCACAAGCCTACTTCTCAAAAGAAATCTTATTGCTTCCAGGCTTGAAGCAACAAGTGTGTTTTACACATTAATCTAGATTAGCTTTAAAAATACATGTTTCTTCCATGCCTCATTGTTCAAAACACTCCAAAGTACATAAAGGCGATGCTCGAAAACTTTTATTCCTCGGTTCTCTTGGGTATACCATTGGCGTTCGATCCCCGATTTCTAGGTTTCTAATGACTTCTTTAAGGAAATGCAGCTCTCCGCCTTTAATTTCAATTACCACCGCTCGATCATCGAACTTCACAATACCCATGTTGATGAGATTTTCCACCAATTTCTTGAAAGTAAGGCAATTTTCTATCGAATGGCCTGTGATCCCCGCGTGGTACTCACACTGAGTGTTTGGGTCATACCATTTTGGGTATGGGGGTTGCATCGGTTTTAGATATTAGGGGGACACAACGTGTGCATCAAATAAACTTTGATACAACTCCTTATACGTCATCAGGATTGACGTAAATTGGAGTTTTTCAATGTTTTTCCTTGTGCAAGATTCTTTCCTTGATGAACCTTGATACTTAGTAGTCACCATTTTTTGGCTGATTACCGATAATTGACTTTGGATCCCCCATGTTTGTATTATTCACCTCGTCATCCTTTTTTCTAGGAGCAGACCTTCTAGTGGTTTCCCCTGCTTCAATCTTGCCGCATCTGATCACATGTTCGATCATTTCCCCTTCCATTACCATGTCAGCAAAGCTCTTAGTGGTACTCCCTATCATATGGGTTATGAAAGGAGCCTTCAGGGTGTTGATGAAGAACATGGTAGTTTCTAAGAGGGGTGGTTGGACCTGCATGGCGACCTCCCTCCACCTCTGCGCGTACTATCTGAAACTTTCATTTTGTCTTTTTTCCATGCTTTGCAAAGTAATTATATTGATTGCCATGTCGTGGACGTGGTGTAATGCTTCAGAAATGCTTGAGCCAAATCTCTCCAGGAACTAATGTTGGCCCGACTAAGCTGGTTATACCATCTAGCAGCTGCGCCCACCAAACTTTCTTGGAAACAATGGATTTAGAGTTGATCATTGCTCACGTAGCCAGCCATTCGCCTGCAGAACATGGTGATGTGGGCCTCCGGGCAACTAGTCCCACTATATTTTTCAAATTCAGGCATTTTAGACTTATGAGGCAGTACCAAATCGGGAACTAGACTTAAATCTTTTACGTTGATCCCATGATGATCGATACTTTCCAGCGCTTTGAATTTTTCCTCTAGCCATTTGCAACGATCTTCTAGTTGCCTTGAGGATTCTATTCTCGACCCCATTTTCTCTACTGCATCTAAATCAGTTATAACAGGGTTGGCCAGGCTATCTCTTGGTTGGGATCTAGAGCCTACGTGATAGCTCATGGGAGGTCTAGTGTCATCCTACCCTTACTGGGGCCTGATTGTAACTGGTGGCCTTTGGACATATTCCTCAGGCTGTGTTCTTGCGTGCGGTGGGGTAAAACCCAGGGGGATGCCATCACTATCCTCTTCGACCGGCGGCATGGGACCTTTCCCCTTATTCATTGCCCCGTTTGTCATTTGGGCCATTTGGGCCACCATATTCCTCTGGGCCTCCAACATTTGGTCCCTCATTTCCTGCTGGAGTTTTAACATTTGCTCTTGCATTTGTTCCTGCATTTCTTTCTGGAATTATTCGAACCTTTGATCCATTTTCCTGGTTTTAGCGTGCGTTCCGTAGTGATGTTCCGCTTCCAGATTTTCCCCTTTCACTTCCTTTTTCTCTCTCTGATAATTTTAGCTAATTAGGCCTTTTTTTATAAACTTAAATGCATGTAATGTGATGCAATGCAAATGCATAAATGTAAGAAGAATCCATCGATTCTGATCAACTTCAATTTAGAAAACTTTATTAGAAGGCAAAACCCTTTACATAAAACAGATTACAAATATGCTTTCGCCTTTCTTCTGAATTCTAGCTGAGACCCATTGTTCGCTCATTCCCGTGATATTCATCAATTTCTTCACAAAAGGTCGGGCCATTAACCGCTTTGGAATAAGCTTTATCAACTTGAATTCTTGGACAACGTAGCAAGGTCGTATACTCCTCTACCGTGGGAACCAAATCCACTTTCCGAAGAGAAGCACTACAAGCAAGATTCCGTAATCGAGTCATTGCTCGGAGTAGGTGCTTATCTATTTTGACATCAAGCAGGTATGGTAGATCGCTGTAGGTACTATAGAACAACTGCTTTGCCTCGTCATCCCACTGGGTCCATATTTCTTTCAACTCTTGGAGTTTATTCTGCGTGACACTGATATTGGTGGGATCCCATAATTTTGACACATATCCCTCAACTAAGCTATCCCCTTTTTCTAATTGGCTTTGCTCTGACCATGTGCGGGCGGCCGCATTGTCTTCTACTTTATCAAGGAATTCGCTTTCCACAACCAGCTCTCTAACTTAGAAACTGACCGTGAATCGATGCCTCTTAAAATATGAAATGATATGCACAAAAAGAATGAAACACAACAAGTTAGTACCATGGAATATAAAGCAAGTAAAATAAACAAACACCTATCTGGGTAACCACTAAGGTTTGACATAGCTCTACCTAAGGTGGGCTCCTAGAGTTTACTCTATGCGGTTTAGTTCTAAAGTTCGAGGTACCCGAACCAGCAGATTCCTCGATCCTCACCCATTATAGGCTCATCTGATCGAAGTTGGTTCGGGGATACATATCCCTATGGCCATGCGGAAGTGAAAACTCCACGAAGACATAGGTACAGATGTATCCCGAAAGCAGTCCACTAGCCCATGCGGAGGAGAAAACCTCACGAAGGCATAGTTTCTTACTCCCCCTTAAACGTGTGACCACAATGGTCATGCAATGCAATGCCAAAGTATTCAAGAGATCCAATATAATATTGAAAGTGCATTTAAAGAAACATGAATTCTGAAACCATTTTCCAATTTCAATCAAAAGGGCAAGGATCAATCAATCTATGGCCTAACTCTCAATGAATAATTCCCTAGTGGAGTCGCCCAACTGTGATAACCATTTTTTGATAAAACAGGAAACGACGCGGTCAACTCGGGTTTTGAAAATGAAAAAGAAGGGAGTTGCCACCAACCTTTTTTGATGAGGTGTGATCGGGCCACCTCGTAAAATAGTTGTTTTTAATAAATAGTTTGATTTATCAAAATAATGATTTTGGTCTACGAAATCCAGAAAATGAGTTCGGGAGTCGGTTACTCACGAGGAAGGGTTAGCACCATCGATACGCCCAAAATTGGTACCAAATTGATTGATCAATGTCCTAATGTTGAAAACTTTGAAATGATTCGTAAATAGATACTTCTGATTTCCAAAACTTGAAAGGATCGAAAGGGACGTTAAGACTCTCTTATTTTCGAAGAGATAAAGCATCATGTCCAGTAAGTTAGGGCGCAATACTTTAGACTCCCGAAACTAAGCTCGCCTTTTAAAACTTGACTTTATATTTGAAAAGGATCTCCCGTCATTTGTCAAATGAGAAATTAGAACCCAGTAAGTTAGGGCTCGTGTTCTCGAAAGTCCAAATTAGGAATATTGCCCCTTATTTTAAAAAAACTTATCCGAAGTATCTAGATGTCGAGTCCAGTAAGTTAGGGCGCGACATTTCGAATTTTCGAGATTAAGAGTTTTGTTTAAAATTTGAATTACGGTTTTAAAAGGGACATTCCGTTGTTTAGCTTAAACGAGAAAAAATTGGAATCCAGTAAGTTAGGGCTCGGTTCCCTCGAATCTTTAATACGAAATATCAATTATTTAAAAAAACTTGATGACTCGAGCAAAGGTTAATGTAACACAATTCGATAAAAGAAATAAATTACGAAGCTAGGTTGCGTAAAAAATAATAATGATATATGTAATAATACTAAGTTAACTAATTTGATGATAAAATGATGATAATAATGATAATGGTAAAATAAAAAGTAACGATAATAACTCATTTATAATAACAATAAAAGTAAAAGAAATAATAATAATAATAATAATAATAATAATAATAATAATAATAATGATAAAATGGTAATAATAAAAATTATAATGTTTAAGAGTAAAAATAGTAATAATAAAATAATATTAATGATATTAATAAGAAAAATAATAAAATAAGGGTAATTAACAAAATATATACATATAAAAATAATATAATAATAGTAATAATAATAAATATAGGAATAATAATATATAATATATATGTGCATAGATATAATAGTAATAATGATAATCTAGCAATAACGGTAATACAATAATAATAACATAGTAATAATATATATATACAATGATAATATAATATTAGTATAATACCAACAATATTATAATAGGTAATAACAATAATAATATAATGACAAAAGGACTAAAAATTTGAAAAATAACTAAAAATGGATCAAATTGTATTTAAAACGAAAGTTTGGGGTCAATTCGAAATAAAATAAGAAGGAAATGGCCTATTTGAAACGCGCGTGAAAGGAGGGGGGACCGAAATGGAAATTATTCCCTTCTCCTAAATGCAGCGTCTTGACAGGGACCAAATGAAAGTCGAAATAAAATATTGGGCGAGATTTTAAAGTAATAAAAATCTGATTATAAAACAGTAAAAGGCGGAAGGGCTAAAAGTGCAATTAGCCCTTCCTTAAAAAAACACGCGGATCCTAAGGCGGGCCGGATCGGTCATGGGTGAAACGACGTCGTTTTGGTGCCTGAGAGGCCTGCCCAAAACGACGTCATTTTGGAGGCCTATTTAAGGCAAAAAATCCTTGAAAAAAAATCATTTTCACCTGCCTAAAAAAAAAAAAACCAGTTCTTTCTTTGTTTTTCTCTGCAGGGTCTGAAGTTTGGAGGATTTCTGGCATCCTTCCGCCGCCGTCCATCGCCGGTGATGCCGTGCTGGCCACCTCACGCAGTGGCCAGAAAAGGTAAAATCTCGTTTTTTTTCTTTCTTCTTTTTTTATAATATATAGATATATGTATATGCCGAAAAGAAGAAAAAGAAAAAAAGGAAAAGAAAAAAAAGGAAAAGAAAAAATTTTCGAAAATAAAAAAGGAAGAAATTACCTCTATTCTTTGGTTTTGATTCTAGTTTTTTTCTTTCAGAGTTTAATCTCTACTTCTTCGTTGTTTGAATCTCGTATTTGTGTTTTCGTATTTCCGAATCTATTGCTCAACATCAGTAAATCTGTTGTTTTTTTTTTTTTGTATTGATTACTTCTATTCTGTTTTTTGAATCTCTCTGTTTGTATTGATGAAAAGAAAATTTTTTCTTTTACAATGAAATTAGATCGGCTTTTATAGCCATTGTTACAACTTGTATATTGTAATGATGTCTCTGCTCTCTGCTGGTGCAAGTGGGACAGTGGAGATGCGACATGGGCGGTGGCAACAGGCGGTCACAGGCAACAGAGCAAGTGGCTATGGTTTTTCTTTTTTTTTTTTTTTTGTTTTTAGGGTTTGTTTAGTTTGGGCTTTTTGGGCTTGTTTAATGGGTTTTTTGTGTTTGGTTTCGAGTTTTGTATTGGGTTATGGGTTGTAAAAATGGGCCCCGGGCAATTTGGGCCTTCTACACTTAGTAAGTTTACATGTAAATAATAAGCATTACAATATATGCTAATCAACAAATAGCATTATACACTAAGCAAGAACCATTCACATCCCATAGTCATGCTTACTCATTTCATCTCTTACCACATTCCAACCATATATACCAAGCAAGATGATCTCATTTTATAGCATACATTTCCTACACTTATCACCACATAACCACATGAAACAAACACTTAAACGGTTTTGCAATAAATCACTGAGATAATACCAAACACTAGGTGGTTTCACACATAGCCCACCATTAAATTATATTAGGGTGGTATCGCACGTAGCCCACCATCAAGAATTTTTATGGTGGTATCGCCATATCCCACCAAATGATAATAAAGACGATGGTATCGCACACAGCCCATCGTAAATGAATAACAAGGTGGTATCACACTTAGCCCACCATTACAAATATTTATGGTGGTTTCGCACACAGCCCACCAATTATAGACTTACGCGGGAATTACACAATATCTATTGAATTCAATTCATCTCAATCACAAATATTACCATCATTACAATATACCATCTACAAGCAACATGCATACTCGAAATGAGTAGTTTACACATAAACTTACCTCGGTGCAAAATATGTTAGTTTGCGGTTTAATCCGAAACCTTGCCTTTTCCCCGGTCAAGGTTGATTCTGTGCTCTTCTTGATCTATAACAACAAAATTCACTCATTTAAAAAAAAATTATGATCATAATGCATCACAATCTCTACTTAGGCAAAAATGACCATTTTGCCCTTTTACTATGGCAAAATTATGATTTTTCCCTAGGCTCGTAAATCATTTTTCATCACATTTTCTCATTAAAAAAAGCCTAGCTGAACATTTATTACTCTTACAACTACTTATAATTTCAATTATTTCATGCATTTATTTCACATTCTCAATCTTTGCATTTAAGTCCTATTTAGGTGTTTTCATGCTAACACCCTACACAAAAGTTGTTTCTCATCTCACTAACATTCATTTTCCTCCATAAAAACTTAGCAAACATCATGAAATCTCTCATGGAAAGTCTCTAGACTTTCAACGATATTGCAAATTAGTCCCCTCATTAGCTAGCTTATGTTTTGGGGGTTCCAAAAATGTAGAAATCATTAAGAAAGACTTCTAAAATCACTTACTTACTAGAGAATATGTTGGCTGATAGTTTGAGCTTCAAAACCCTTATTTTCTCTTCAAATTTTTGGTGGAGGAAGAAGAGTGACTAGTGAAAGATGATATCTTTCCTTTTTAGCATATTTTATTCATCTTTTTATCACCTAATATCACCAAATTTGACTAAAATTAATGCCCTTGTCCTCCTAGCTTCGTATGGCCGAAAAACACACTCTATATGGCCTATTTGCACTTTAAGGACCTCTAATTTAATATTCTATGGCTATTAGACCCCTCTATCTTGAAAAATAGAACTTTTGCACTTTTTACGATTTAGTCCTTTTTCACAATTAAGCATTCATTCGCTAAAATTAAAGCACCAAAATTCTCATGCATCATTATAAACATGCTATAACACATAAAATTTTATCAAGATAAATTTCCTCAACCTCAGGTTAGTGGTCTCAAAACCACCGTTCTGACTAGCCCCAAAATCGGGCTGTTACAACTCTCCCCTCCTTTAGAGATTTTCGCCCTCGAAAATCTTACCGGTAAAAAGGTTTGGATATTGTTCTCTTATGGCTTCTTCTGGTTCTCACATAGCTTCTTCCACACCGTGTTTTTTCCATAACATTTTTACTAAATCTATGCTCTTATTCCTCAATTGTTTAACCTCCTGAGCCAATATCTTAATTGGCTCCTCTTCATAAGTCATGTCCATTCGTATCTCAATTTCCGATGGAGGGATTACATGCGAAGGATCGAAACGATATAGTCGCAACATCGACACATGAAGCACATTGCATATTTTCTCTAACTCTATCGGCAAAGCAAACTAGTATGCCACTGGCCCAATCCTTTCGATAACCTCATACGGTCCTATGAATCGCGGACTCAATTTGCCTTTTTTACCAAATCTCAATATTTTCTTCCACGGGGATACTTTCAGAAATACTTTGTTTCCCACTTGAAACTCAATTTCTTTCCTTTTTAAATCTGCGTACGACTTTTGTCAATCCGAAAGCAGCTTTCAGACTATATCGGATCACCTTCACTTTCTCCTCAGTCTCTTTAACTAGATCAACCCTATGAATTTGTTTCTCACTAAGCTCGATCCAATACAGGAGGTTCGACACTTGCGACCATACAAAGCCTCGTACGGTGCCATCTGTATACTCGACTGATAATTGTTGTTGTAAGCAAACTCTACCAAAGGTAAATATCTTTCCCAACTACCTCAAAACTCTAACACACAGCATCGGAGCATATCCTCAAGAACTTGAATCATTCTTTCAGATTGACCGTCAGTTTGAGGATGGAATGCGGTACTAAAATTCAATTTTGTACCAAAGGCTTCCTACAACTTCCTCTAGAACCTTGATGTGAATCTCATATCTCTATCCAAGATAACAGATACAGGCACTCCATGTAATCTTACCACCTCAGCAATATACAACTCAGCCAACTTATCAAGTGCATAGTCAACACGCACTAGTATAAAGTGAGCCGATTTAGTTAATCTATCAACAATAACCCACACAACATCTTTCTTTCTTAGAGTCACAGGCAACCCCGTCACAAAATCCATGGTGATCCGATCCCACTTCCACTCGAGAACCATCACCGGCTGAAGCAATCCTGAAGGTACTTGATTCTCAGCTTTTACTTTCCGACAAATCAAACACCTCATCACAAACTCAGAGATGTCTCTTTTCATACTCGACCACCTATAAAATTTTCCGAATCAACTCATCATCCTTCGGTACACAAATCCTGTCATGAAACATCAAACAACCCTCTAAACTCACTTAAAAATTAGAATCATTTCCCGATTCGTACTTAACCCTCTTAGCTTGCATCTCATCATCATTCTTTTGAGCTTCACAAATCTATTGAATTAATAGCACTCTAGCCCTCAACTCGGCCAATATAGCACCATCTTCAGACAACGCTAAGCTCATGCTCATAGCTCTCAAAGCATACAAAGATTTTCTACTCAAGGCGTCCGCGACCACATTCGCTTTCCCTGGATGGTAGTCAATCACTAGTTCATAATCCTTCAATAATTCAAGCCACCCTCGTTGTCACAAATTCAAATCTTTTTGATCCATTAAGTACTTCAAACTCTTGTGATCCGTGAAGATTCAGCACTTCTCACCATATAAATAGTCATGCCTTCAAAGCAAATACGATTGCAGCCAACTCCAAGTCATGAGTCGAATAATTTTTCTCATGCGATTTTAGTTGTCTCGAGGCGTAAGTGACTACCTTACCCTCTTGCATCAACATACAACCAATACCATTTAAAGACGTGTCACTGTAGACCACAAACTTTTTCCCCGACTCAAGTTGTACTAAAATCGGTGCCTCAGTAACAATGTTTTCAATCTCTTAAAACTCTGTTGACATTTTTCAGTCCATTCAAACTTAACATCTTTATGCAATAGTTTCGTCATCAGGGTAGCAATCATAAAAAACCCATTTACGAACTGTCTGTAATACCCTACCAAACCCAAAAAGCTTCTAACTCCATACACATTTCTTGGTGATTTCCATTCCACAATAGTCGAGATCTTACTAGGATCAACTCTAATACCATCACCCGACACGATGTGTCCTAGGAATCTGACCTCCCGGAGCCAAAACTCACTCTTACTAAATTTAGAATACAACTGCTTGTCTCTTAAAGTTTGCAAAACAATTCTCAGATACTCCACATGTTCACTCTTATCTCGAGAATAGACTAATATGTCGTCAATAAAAATGACTACAAACTTGTCCAAGTACGGCCGGAAGATACGATTCATTAAATCCATGAAAATCACAAGGGCATTTGTTAAATCAAATGGCATGACAAGAAACACATAATGGCCATACCTCGTCCAAAATGCAATTTTTGGCACATCTAACTCTTTAACCCTCAACTGGTAATAGTCAGACCTTAGGTCTATCTTGGAGAACACCGTAGCTCTCTTCAGTTGGTCAAACAAATCATCTATCCTTGGCAAAGGATACTTACTCTTCACAATCACTTTGTTGAGCTGTCTATAGTCTATGCACAATCTCATCGACCCATCTTTCTTCTTTACAAAAAGTACAGGAGAACCGCACGGTGAATAGCTCGGTCTTGCAAAACCCTTATCCGTTAACTCTTGCAACTGAACCTTCAGTTCTTTCAACTCTAATGGTGTCATCCTATACGGAGCAACCGAAATAGGTGCCGTTCCCAGAACTAACTTAATCCCAAACTCAACCTCTCTAACTGGAGGTAACCTGGGTAATTATTTCGGGAATACATCCGAATACTCACATACCACCGGTACCGATTCAATTTTTATTTTTGATTCTTGGGCATTCAACACAAAAGTGAGATAAGACTCGTATCATTTCCTCAAATATTTCTCGACTACCATAGTTGAAATTATCATTGACAAATTATCCAATTCACCTTATTCAATTGCGAATAACATCCCCATTTTCACATTTCAATTCAATAAAATTGCAACCACAGTTTACTAAAATATTATGGGCAGTCAACCAATCTATACCAAGAATCAAGTCAAATTCATCAAACGACAACAACATAAGATTTGCTGGAAAACAATGACCTCTAATTGTCAAAGGACAATTCCTACACACATTATCAACTAGCACATGTTTACCTAACGGGTTTGATACCTCTATTACAAATTCCGTAGACTCAACAATCATGTTCATACTAGATGCCAATTTCATGCAAATGTAAGAATGGGTAGACCCCAGATCAATCAAAGAAATAACAGAGGTGTCATGAAGAGAAAAAGTACCCATTATCACATCTGGAGATGATGCCTCTTCACGAGCGCGAGTGGCATAGGTCCTTACAGGTGCCCAACCCTCCGGTCTCACAGTAGAATCTCGAGGCGCACCCCTACCACTAGTCCCTCCTCCCGGGTTCTTTTGTATTCTACCCCTCGAAGATACATTACTAGATCTTATCTCTTGCTTCCTTTCATTGTCCTTCCTTTCAGGGCAATTCCAGATGAAATGATTGGGTGAACCACACTTGTAACAGTTTCTTTTATTCCCCAACACTCACTCATGTGTTGCCTACCATAATTTGGACACTTCGGTTTGGACTTTGGGTTGCCCACACTTGCCATTGAGGTGGCTTGAACTCTCGAGCTTGAGTTGGTGTTACCTCGATCTCAATGTGAATATCTAACTGACGCAGTCGTCCGAGGGTTCATCTCCTTAGACCTCTTCGATTGAGCTTGGTATGATTTACTCGTCGGTCTTTTTCTTGCATCTCGGGCCTCACTTATAGCTTTTGTCTTTTCTTTATTCAGTCCTTCGGCCTTACATGCCCTATCAACCAACACTACAAACTCTTTTAACTCCAAAATTCCAACTAGCAGTCTAATATCCTCATTTAGCCCATCTTCAAACCTCTTGCACAAGATAGATTCCATGGACACACACTCTTGTGCATACTTACTAAGCCTAACTAATTCGCACTAATATTCCATTACCGTCATTTTTCCTTGCTTCAATTCAAAGAATTCCTTCCGTTTCTGTTCCACAAACCTCTGACTTATATATTTCTTTCAGAACTCTTCCAAAAGAAGTCCCACGTTACCCTCTCTCTTGAAGCTACCGAAGTTAGCGTCTTCCACCAACGATAGGCCAAGTCCTTTAACAAAGACACAGCACATTTCAATCTCTCCTCAGGTTTACAAGAGAGTTCATCAAAAACTCTCATTGAGTTCTCAAGCCAGAACTCCGCCCTCCTGGGGTCATCATCTATATTAGCCCTAAACTCTTTAGCACCTTGATTCTGAATTTTATCTACCGGGGGCTTGGCCATTCTCACCAAATCTATACCTTGAGGGGCCACAAGAACTGGCTGAGGCATAGAAAGGGGTAGAGGAGGTTGGGCATTAGGGTTTGCTCGTACATACTCCGTGTACCAGTTACTCATTATTTGGAGAAATACTTGCCGGGCCTCTTCTCCTTGCCCCTTAGTCTCGGGTTCACTCTCTACGGGTGCGGTCCCTTGCGCAAGAGTCGGTGCATTACTAGCGGCATCATCAGTAGCCGCTCGATTGGGATCCATTTACTATATAAAAATAAAGTTTAGAATTGTCAGAAGCCACCACACTATCAATATACGCTTATGGCATGTATAGCTAGAATCTAACACACGTTATGGTAGTCCGAGAACCGACTAAACCATAGCTTTAATACTACCAAATGTAACATCCCTTACCCGTATTCTACGCCAAAATTGGGTACGAGGTGTTATCGTACTTAACTCACATGGTCATACAACTTTGGGCAATCAAATTTCATTCTAAATTAAAACCTTTCCATACACAACTCTACCATCATTATCATGGGCTTACGAGGCCCTAAACATGCTTCCAGAAGGTTTCAGAGATAAATTGGAAACTTTTACGTGCTTAAGGAAAATTTTGCCTAAACAGGGGCCACACGCCCGTGTGAAGTGGGACACACTCGTGGGGGAAGGCCGTGTGGTCACACACGCTCATGTCCTTCACCTGTGGTCGACACTGACTTATTTCACACGACCGGACACATACTCGTGTCCCTGGCCCGTGTCCCTTACATGGCCACGACACGCACGTGTCTTAGCCCGTGTGCCAAAACCTTGGCATTCTGTTTATGGTGACATCATCTCAATAAGGTCACACGGCCAAGGCGCACGCCCGTGTCCTTAGGCCGTGGGCCGAATTAAATTCTAATTTCAAGGTACAGACTTTACACGGCTTGGGCACATGCCTATGTTCGTGGCCGTGCCTTCCACACGACTGAGACACATGGCTGTGTCTCTGCCTGTGTGTTTACTACAAGGCTTCTTGACTTGTAAAACTAAATGCAGAGGACACACGGCCTAGTCACACACCCATGGGACTGACCGTGTGTCACACACGGCCTAGACACACGCCCGTGTGCCTACCTGTGTGGACAGGAACAAGGCTATTTGCCAAGCTCTTTTGTCACCCTATCCCACATAACAAGATCCCATACAACAAATCATCAAGATAATCAATTTATGCAACAAACACTTTCTTAAATAACCTTATATTTCATAAATTAATCATAATGAGCCATCAACTATGGCAATATACAAAAAGGTTCATCCATAAGGGATCCAATACACACTTGGCCAAAATAACAAAATAATTCACCTAGTCTAGCCCCTATACATACCATACTTAATATGCTAATTCTAGATATACTGAGATTTGTTGATAGTGTGGGTGAACTTCCAATTAGCTTTCTATCCCGACCTGACTCTTTGACACTCTAAAACAAGGGAAAAGAAGGGGGATAAGCTTAAAGCCTAGTAAGTTTACATGTAAACAATAAGCATTATAATATATGCTAATCAACAAATAGCATTATACACTAAGCAAGAACCATTCACATCCCATAGTCATGCTTACTCATTTCATCTCTTACCACATTCCAACTATATATACCAAGCAAGATGATCTCATTTAATAGCATACATTTCCTGCACTTATCACCACATAACCACATGAAACAAACACTTAAACGGATTTGCAATAAATCATCGAGATAATACCAAACACTAGGTGGTTTCGCACATAGCCCACCATTAAACTATATTAGGGTGGTATCGCACATAGCCCATCAACATGAATATTTACGGTGGTATTGCACATGTGCCCACCAAATGATAATAAAGACGATGGTATCGCACACAGCCCACCACTTATCTTTAAATAGACTTACGCAGGAATAACACAATATCTATTGAATTCAATTCATCTCAATCACGAATATTATTGTCATTACAATATACCATCTACAAGCAACATGCATACTTGAAATGAGTAGTTTATACATGAACTTACCTCGGTGCAAAAAATGTTAGCTTGCGGTTTAATCCGATACCTTGTCTTTTCCCCGGTCAAGGTTGATTCCGCGCTCTTCTTGATCTATAACAACAAAATTCACTCATTTAAAAAATTTTATGATCATAATGCATCACAATCTCTACTTAGGCAAAAATGACCATTTTGCCTTTGTACTATGGCAAAATTACAATTTTGCCCCTAGGCTCGTAAATCATTTTTCATCACAGTTTCTCATTAAACAAGCCTAGCTGAACATTTATTACTCTTACAACTACTTATAATTTCAATTATTTCATGCATTTATTTTACATTCTCAACCTTTGCATTCAAGTCATATTTAGGTGTTTTCATGCTAACACCTTACACAAAAGTTGTTTCTCATCTCACTAACATTCATTTTCCTCCATAAAAACTCAGCAAACATAATGAAAACTCTCATGGCAAGTCCTTAGACTTTCAACCATATTGCAAATTAGTCCCCTCATTAGCTAGCTTATGCTTTGGGGGTTCCAAAAATGCAAAAATCATTAAGAAAGACTTCTAAAATCACTTACTTGCTAGAGAATATGTTGGCTGATAGTTTGAGCTTCAAAACCCTTATTTTCTCTTCAAATTTTTGGTGGAGGAAGAAGAGTGAATAGTGAAAGATGATATCTTTCCTTTTTAGCATATTTTATTCATCTTTTTATCACCTAATGTCACCAAATTTGACTAAAATTAATTCCCTTGTGCCCCTAGCTTCCTATGGCCAGAAAACACACTCCATATGGCCTATTTGCACTTTAAGGACCTCCAATTTAATATTCTATGGCTATTAGACCCCTCTACCTTGAAAAATAAAACTTTTTCACTTTCTGCGATTTAGTCCTTTTTCACAATTAAGCATTCATTCGCTAAAATTAAAGCACCAAAATTCTCATGCATCATTATAAATATGATATAACACATAAAATATTATCAAGATAAATTTCCTCAACCTCGGGTTAGAGGTCTCGAAACCACCGTTGTGACTAGCCCCAAAATTGGGCTATTACACCTACCCCTGCATATTATAATGCTATTAGTTAGTTTATATGTTAATTATGATTGAATTAATTGTTTGATTTGTTAGTAATGCTCGTGACTCTAATTTGACCACGGAGAGGGTTAGGGGTGTTACAGCAATGGTAAGACATATTGCACTCATAAAGAGAGAATGTAGGTTTGAACCTTGAAGACAATATTGTTGGGGGAAAGTGAAGCCACGAATCCTGAAAATAGATTGTAAAATAGACATGCATAATTTAAAATAAATTGTTAAATTATAATTATTTAATTTTTTGTTAATTAAGAAAAACTAAATGTATTACAACTATTCAAGATTGAATATGAAATTTAAATCAATGGTGTCACCAATCATTTTAAATATATCATTTAAAAATAAAGAATTTATTTTTTGGTAAGATATGATTACTATCTATCTTAAAAATAAACAAAAAATGGCAAGTAAATCAGTTACAATTTATATATATATATATATAGTAATACAATTTATAAATTTTAAATGGACATGCTGGTTAAACTTGGCCTAGAAGTTGTGGCCGAATCTGGCGGTGTCACATTGGAGTTTTTTTTGGAAACCATTTTTCTTGTTGATAAAAAAACTCATTTGAAGGTTGAAGCCTCTTTGTTAGAACTCATATTATACCAGCATTTTGTTAATCATTTTAAATCGTCATTACTTCTAAAACCTTGTTTGTTGCGGAAGCTTAAAAATTGTTGCGGAAATATAGTGTTTTGAAAACAGTTATCGTTTTGGAAAAATCGCGTTCTACTTCTAACAAGTATAAATCATGATGATTAAAATCTCAGATCGAAAGCTATAAAATTGGAGATGCCTTATTACAAATATAAAAACCCAGATGAAAACTAATAGTAAATAAAAGCCAAGTAAACGAAAACAGGAGCAATAGTGTGGCCATCTTCGAGTCCCTCGCAGCACCGAACCGTCTAATGCTGGGGATTACCTAAAAGGTTAAAAATGGGGTGAGTTTACGAAAAACTCAGTGTGTAATCCCCTTATTAAAGAAATAGTCAGTATACAGAAACAGAATCAGTCTGGGCCTAAGCCCTTTAACAATAACAAAACATTGTGGGCTTTAACCCAAAACAGTAATAGTGTAGTGTGGGCCTTAGCCCATTACAGTATCAGAATCAAAAACAGAATACATGTGGGCCTAAGCCTAATTCAGTGATAGTATCAGTAACAGAAATACAACAATGCAATCATGCAACCCATCCCAATCCAGTCAACACACCACCTGTACCAACCAACACACCATGTAGGGATAAAATCAACCTACCCAGCCAGCACACCAATATCGCAACATAGCTACCAGTAATAATAACACAGCAGAGCTACCAGTAACAGTATGGCTATGTGCCATAAATTGGATAGCTATAAGCTATAAATAGGATGGCTAAAAAGCCATCAGTAGCTGTAATATAATCGGTACAGAGTCATCGGTAGCTGTAGTATGATCGACACAAAGCCATCAGTAGCTGTAATATGATCGGCACAAAGCCATCAGTAGCTACAATATGACCGGTACAAAGCCATTAGTAGCTGTGATATGACCGGCACACAGCCATCAGTAACGGTAATATGATCAAAACAAAGCCATCAGTAGCATCGTAGCAAAGCTGCTAGTAAAATATCGCAAAGAAAGTCGCCAAGAATGAGATCGCAAACAAAGCTTCCAAGATAAAGATATGTGGCAAAGCCACGAAGATGATGGTTGTGGCAGAGCCACCAATACAGTACTTCCTCCATAACAATATCCCAACCCCATGCAGTATGTTGTGTATGCAAAATGCCATGCTCAGCATCAGTCACACAAATCACAGACAAATCAGTCATTTAAATCATAAATAGATCAGTCCCTTACGTCACAAACAAATCAATCATTTACCCTTGAGGGGCAAAATAGTCATTTTACCCTTTAAGGGTATATTAGTCAGTTCACCTATAGGGGCATTACGATCAATTTACCCTACAGGGGTATTACGGTCATTTTACCCTACCGGGGTATTACGGTTATTTTACCCTGTAGGGGTATTAAGGTCATTTTACCTTAACTAGGGCATTACGATCATTTTACCCTACAGGGGCATTACGGTCGTTTTACCCTACGGGGCATTAAGGTCATTTTACCCTACATGGGCATTACAGTCAATTTACCCTATAGGGGCATTACGGTCATTTTACCTTACAGGGGCATTACGGTCAATTTACCTTACGGGGGCATTATGGTCATTTTACGTTAATAGGGGCATTACGGTCAATTTATCCTACAGGGGCATTACGATCATTTTACTTATTTTAGGGTCTCGGTATAGTTAAAGACATTTTCGAAGGCCTACAGTCGCCTCGCGCGACTCAGATAATCCATTTGGACAAAACAGTGTAAACAAGCTCAAAGCCCAATGTTCGGCCCAAATGGGCTCACACGCTCATGTGGCCCATTTGGCCCAAATTCAATCACGGCTATGTGAACTACATAGCCCAATCCAGTTTCTGTCACCTTTCGTAAATTTTATCCGTGTGAGGCCCACGAGCCCGTTGGGCCCACACGGCCCATAACGGCCCAAGTGCACGAGAACACTCGTGATGGCCTCTTCAGTCTACCGCCCACAGTTGTGGGTTCAGTTTTACCACACGAGCGATCGTATGCTCGTGAAGCCTCAAATGCCGAAGTTTCGATTTTTCGGCTTTTTGGCTTTTTCCGACTCACAGAGATGATAATGTGATTACACACCTGATTAATGAGACGCTCGAAGAATTCCACGTACACCGAACCTACACTCAATAAGACCTTTAGTTAATTAACTGACGATTCACGTTAACCACTTTTTAACTTTAGCCCAAAAGTACACCACCTTACCTTAATTGAATGAGGGTGGCTTAATCCTCTAAGATCACTAGCCCAAAATTGATCACACGCCTTGCCTAGAATTTGGATTATAAACAGACCTTGTTAGATAGGATCAACTACTATCTCATCAACATAAAGGCAACATTCGGCTTAGAAGAACGAAAGGTACCATAACTTAAACCCTTACCGTTTGTCAGGAAATTTTATCAAGACCGAACTAGCAAAGCAATAGTAGAATCGAAGAGTACTTGGCCAATCCCCTAATAGCAGGGTAATCGAAAATGGCTAGCGAAAAAGGTAAGAGGTATTTGGCCTAAACAATATAAGTATATTGGAAGAAAATAGAAAAAGGAATGAAGCTAAAAAATGAGGGGAGTATTCGGCTAGAAAAGAAACCAAGAGAAAATCGAATGGAGAGGGAAAGATGAAGCTATATTCGGTCACAGAAGAGGGTGAAAGCAACAAGCAATTTGACGAAGGCCTAATTGGATAGTAAGAGGAAGGAATAGGTAAGGAGGAGAACAACTCAATTAGGTTGTGAAGAGGGAGGAGTCGGCACTAGAATGGACAGAACAAAACTCGAAAGAAGGAATGCTCTAAATGCAATATTCGGCTACTCAAAAAAGAAAAAGAAAGAAAACGTGCTAAAGGTTGCCAAAGGTCACAATTCGGTACACCCCAAAAACAACAAAAATGCCCAAATCGAACAAAAGCAAAGAAAAGCACTCAGAAACCCCTTAGTCGAATTTGCATGCTCAAGACTCCTACTTCGGCTACAACACACCCACCTTTGAATTTCCTTGATTTTCTCCTCCTAAATCTCCTCCATAACCTTACTAACATTAACATATCCCTTGATCTGCTCCCTTGACCAATTCCACAACCACCTCAACAGAGTTTCAGTCAAACTCTACCTCTGACATCACAAGGATATAAAATAAATACTCTTTTGCATGCCAAGAGATTCGAACCCAAGTCCCCACATCAACCTTTTCACGCCACTTACCACTGGACTACAAGCTCTCTTGTGTTATCAAACAAGCATTATTATTAATAAAGCCTAGTGCCAATATCTAGTCTCATTTAAGGAAAAATAAAAATTTTTGCTAAAACCAAAACTTGAACTCAGACTTCTCAAATACTCCCATACACGCCCAAATCAATTAGCCATTAAAGCAAACAAGCTTTTTATAACATTTTCTTGCACACATAAATATTTATGTGCAGTCTCCTAGCTGTTCCCACACTCAAGGTCCATTCCTTCTAGGCCCAAATTCAGGGCGTTACAAAATCAGTTACAATTTATATATACATATATATATATATATATATATATATATATATATTTAGTAATACAATTTATAAATTTTAAATGGACATGCTGGTTGAACCTTTTGGATGTATCCTTTTAAATTAAATTAAAATTAATTATTTTAATTTATACTTTTTATAATTGGGAGGATTTAAATCTTAAATCAAATCACAAATCATCCATTTAAATATGTTATTTAAAAAAATATGTAAATTAATAAAATGTTTTTTCTCTAAATTGGATTTCCCAAACAAATTATTTAAATATTGTAATTTGATCTTTTAAAAATTGAAAAAAAAAAAGAAAACACATTTTTTATTTAATCCTTCTCTCTTTTCCTTTTTTCTTTTTTTCTCCTTCCTCTCTAGCCTCCCCGCAAGCCCTTCGATATTGTATGTGCATATATGTAGCAGCTGAGGTAGGCAGAGTACACAGCCTAGCTACAATACTAATGTTTCTTACTTTTATACAATAGATACAAAAAGATTGAAATATTGATCTTCTTTTAGTAACTATTAAATGTTTTGTTACAAAAGGAGAAATGTATATCAAATTTATTAGGAATAACTAAACAAAAAATTTGTTAGGAATAAACAAGAATATATCTGAATACTTCTTCAAGACCAATTTCGTGAATGTCATTTGAAATAAATTATTGTCCGCAAGAAAAATGAATTAATGTTTTCATTTCATCTTAATATGACAATATGAAAAATAAACACTTTCAAACTTTCATTTTAAAATTGATTTAAAGTAGTATACTTAATTCTATTTTATGTCAAAATATCTTAAATTTTTAAATGTGAATATGAGGAAGATGACATTTATAATATTATGGTCAAATCAACAACAAAAAATATTTTTTTTAATTTTATCTTTGAAAAAAATTATTTTAAAAGAAAGATAAATCTAAATTTTAGATTACGTCTTTAAATACTTAAAATCCTTTTTTCCTCTCTGCTCTACATGACAAACTACATACTTAAAAGTAAATTCTAAACTCTTAATGGATATCAAATTTTACTTTGTAACACTTTATATCCGACCTAATCGTTAGATTTGAGTATGGAGCGTCTAACTAAAAATTGATTGGTCTAATAAAAATGTTTGAAAATTAAATACTTTAGCTTGACGAAAAATTTGCGGAATGAACGATAACCTCAAAAATATCGAATAATATATAATACTTTTTTAAAACACTTTAAAATCAATAATACTCCGCTTATAACCTGGCTATGGTTAAACACCATTTGGTGGAAACCTTATAAACATTGGAAGGTTGGTATAAAACGCAAAATGAGATAGCATTCATGCAAAGTTTAAAATTCACTACTGGCTAATCAACATCATTCAAAATGGTTTGGTGTGAAGCCTAACAAGACTGCTCATAAGCATCCAGAAATACAAATTAATCAACATGTCAAATACAACTTTTCAGATTTAAACTAGCGGACACTAACAATTATCCTATTCCCCAGCGATTTTATGTTACAAACAAAACGATAGATGGCTCAAAAAATAGGCCTTAGATTTGGCCGAATCCTTTTAACAACTCGTCCAATCTAAAAGCATGAAAATAAGAATAAGAAAACTAAACAAGTTAATAAGAACTTAAAAATATCACGATAGCATATCCTCAGAATAAAATTTAACTGACACGTGAGGCTATGACATAGACTAATTAAATGACACGCCACATTTAGCAGACTCATTTCCTATTTTTGAAGTATGCTGACGGATACTTCCGCAAGCAGACCCCGCCCAGACATTATTCCCCTATTAGGGACCCGCATAAGATGAACACAAGTCACGACTACTCTATTTGTATGTCGCATTATGGACTACCCCTTTATGACCATTTCTTGTACTTTTTACACTTTCATGCAGTGTCCACACATTATTTAACATGATATACACCAGTATACCCCATTCATTTTTATAAATGGAAAACATAAAAAAATTATGGAGATGTAGAAAAAAGAAAAATAGAGAAAAAAACAGAAGAGAATGGAAAATAAAAAAAAGTTAAAAAATATAAAAGAACAAAAATTAAATTATTCAAAAAGAAAAAATATGGGGATTAATTGTATAATTTAACCTAAATTTTTTGTTTAAAATGATAATTTAACGTGCCTCGTCAGCTTAACGTTATATCGTTAATGGCAATTAACGACTCAATGACTAAAATGTTACAACACGTTAACGTAAGTGACTAAAACGTAATATTTTAAACATAAGCAATTAAAATATAATCTGAAATAAACAAAAGTGATTATTTTAATAGTTTATCCTAAATTTTATTTGTGTATAATGGATATAAAATTGTAAATTATCTTAATCATACAATATTATAGGAAAATGATTGAATAAACGGTGACGTCACGCCTTACAGATCCCTTTCCAATAGATTTATGTCATATCAATATTTTTATATTAAATTTTAACATTTTTATCCTGGAAAAAATCAAATCCAAATTAAAATCCTAAAATTCAAGATAAAATACTAAAATTTAGAAAAAAATACTAATGTGGTATAAATCTATTGAAAAAAATACAAAAAACGTGACGTCACTGTTATTTAATTCATTCTCCAATATTATATTGTTTTCACACAAAAATTTAACAAGCTTGTTGCCGGACAAGGAAAAAGATGGGAGATGTATCTAAAAACACAAGGAAACACCCGTCTAATTCCATAAATGGTCCCATTTACATTATCCATCCCACCTTTATCCTTAATTTATGTATTTATATCAAGGCAAATATTTATTGGAAATGTTCTTCCAGTTCATATTTAATATATTTTGAAAAAATAATATGGATTATATATTATAAAAATGTGCGAAATTCTTTATGGTATAAAATTTTTAAAAATAAATTACTAAGAATTAAATAAAATTTAGAAGTGCAAAAGGATGACATGAATCAATCTGAAAATTTGAGCTATTTATTTATAAAACAAATCAACTTTGAAATTTATATTTACAGACAACATATGTAATACTTTTTAAATATTAAAAAAGATTGAAAATTTTAAAAATATATATGTAATATTATTTTTGTGAATTTTGTTGATTATACCTTATAAATATCTAGCCCATTCCATCTCACGTGTCCTTATCCATAAGCCAGACGGCATAATTCCCCCCTCGCCCCTTCTATTTGCCTAATACCAGGTTCCTGTATTTTCTTCCATTTTCTTCAATCCATCCAAAACCCTGCTCTCCTTGTCGAAATGGCGACGACTCTGTTAGCTTCCTCTCAAACAAGCTTCCACCACCCACTCTCTGTCTCTGACTCATCATTTTCAAGTCCTTCATCCTCTTCCTCATCGGTCTCTATGTTCACTCTCACAAAACCTCGAATCCCTTCATTACCTTCTTACAAATCCAGTTTCTTCAACCCAATTGGGAACTATTTCAAGTGCATTGAGATGGAACCAAGAAAAATCAGGAGCTCTTTACTAACGGTTCGAATGTCATGGGACGGTCCACTTGCTTCCGTCAAATTAATCATACAAGGCAAAAATCTCGAAGTAATTTTACTCTTACTAATCATTTACTTTATTTACAAAAAAAAAAAAAAAAAGAAGAAGAAGAAGCTTTTTTACTCAA
Source organism: Gossypium rotundifolium (assembly GCA_025506655.1). Taxonomy (NCBI): domain Eukaryota; kingdom Viridiplantae; phylum Streptophyta; class Magnoliopsida; order Malvales; family Malvaceae; genus Gossypium; species Gossypium rotundifolium. The sequence continues at coordinate 93,630,856 of CP106729.1, read as the reverse complement.
CAATGAGATTTCTCTTCCTATTTAAGTTGTAACCCTTTATTGGTTTAGTGATGATGCGTCTTTTTCCTATTGGAAGCCCAAGTTTTTTTTTTTACTTGAAGCATGTGAAAGACCAACTACATCATAATGATTAATGAAGCACTTAGTTTGGCATCTATATTTGCTTTGGGTTTTTGATTTAAATGATTTTTATTTTAAGGCCCATGTCGAAATTTTACTTCAATGGTGGGAAAGTTTAGAGAAGGTTTTGTCTGCTGTAATAAACTTGTTTTCATCGGATACAGTTAACAGAGACAGTTAAGCAGCATGTTGAGGAGAAGGTTGGTAAGGCAGTTCAGAAACATAGCCATCTGGTGAGAGAAGTTGATGTTAGGTTGTCTGTTCGTGGGGGAGAAATTGGGAAAGGTCCCAGGATTCGAAGATGTGAGGTACTTTCCCAATCCTGATCTTTGATGTTTGCATTTTGAATTGTAGTCACTATAGCTTACTTTTTGCTCTGATGGGTTTTTGTTTGAAGGTGACTTTGTTTACAAAGAAGCATGGAGTAGTTCGAGCAGAAGAAGATGCTGAGACAGTATATGGGAGTATAGATTTGGTGTCCTCAATTCTACAAAGAAAGTTAAGGAAGATTAAGGAGAAAGAATCAGATCGAGGCCGCCACATGAAAGGCTTCAGTAGATCAAAAGTTAGAGAACCGGTGGCGGTAGTAGTAGATGATGATGCAGAGGCCGTTCCCGAGCAGGTAGTAGCAGATGATGATGTAGCAGCGGTTCCCGAACAGGAGGATGATAGCTTTATAGATGAGGTTTATTTCATCAACTTTTAAACTATTGATCTGTTTATGGAATTAGTTTCCTTGCAGATATTTTTCATATATTGTACTTAGATGCTTGGCTGCATGACATTATATTAAGGGGCTTTTAAAAATTTTCTTCTTTTGAGTTCATCAACTGTCATTTATGGTTTTCGTTTCCTAATTGGGTGTGCAACTTTTATTCAATCTGGGATGGAGGAAAAAGAAAACAACAGGAAATAATTTGCGGGTGTTATGGTTTATTTTGATATCTTTTGTTAGTTTTGCAAAAGGTGTCGTAGTAATATGTATGATTGTTATGAGTTTTTGTCCATCTTCTCTTGCTTTAATTTGCATCGAGAAAGATGATCAATCAAATTGATACAGCCCCTTCACAATTGATGCTGGCATTTGTTTTCTTTTTCCTTTTCCTCTCCATTAACGCACCTGCATTACGAATGCTTCAGATTGTTCGTACAAAATACTTTGAGATGCCACCACTGACTGTCTCTGAAGCAGTTGAACAGCTGGAAAATGTTGATCATGACTTCTATGGTTTCCGCAATGAAGCAACTGGTATGAAGTTTTCCAAGCCCTTGTTCATTTCTTCAGCCTTAACTGTTATGAGCTAATAAAAAAGTATTATATTATGTGCTCGGCACAGGTGAGATTAATATTTTATACAAAAGGAAAGCTGGAGGTTACGGACTCATTATACCTAAAGGAAATGGTAAAGCTGAGAAATTAGAGCCACTGGTGGTTGAATCTGCAAAAGAACACCCTTACGTGGAATAGGTTGTCTGAGACTGTGAGATAGAAAGTTGCAAGCTGTTCTGTTCATCTGTAGATTTTTCATGGCAACACTATAGATGAAGGTCAAGGCATGTAGAGAGACATAGTACATGGTTTAAGATTAAGCGAAGATGATCATGTGGGGTTTAAAAATATCATTGCCTGAAGTATGGGGGATACATGAATAATGATATTTGTACAATCACCATGCAATCTATATAACATCTCTTACATCTTAATTTGCTCGAATTTTTTTTCTCAATTTGATAAATTGGATATCATTATGCCTTTTGCCTGTGCATATGCTCGACTTATGAAGGTTGTGAGGGTACCTTTGATTTTGTTACGCTGTAACGTTTTCAGGTTGCCTTTCAGTACAGGTGAAGCATAAAGTGAAGTAGTTTTCAAGCTTATGGTCGAGTTACATCTCATTACAAAGGAGATGGAGTTTTTCTTAAAATGAAGAAGATCGATGATTGGGGTCCCACTGCCATATTTATGCAAGATGCGAACTCAGCATTGGCTTTGTACATGGAGTGAGGCAACTGTTCTGGTAAGAATTGTCGGCTTTTTGAGGCAGGGGAAGATTATGGAAGTGAGACTTACGCAAGGGTGAACCTTAAAATTTTTTTAAGGGGTGAAAATTGAATTATAAATTTTTAAGAGGTTAAAATATAATTTTATTATGATAATTTATGATTTTATCATTTTCAAAAGAACTAAATAGATTTCTTTTTCATTTTGAAGGGTTATAGTGTAATTTCATTATATATTAATTTATAATTTCATCATTTTTTAAGGATTGAATTGCAATATTTTCATTTTAGGAGACTAGGCGCTCCATTAGATTCGACTATAAGTTAAAGGACTATTTGGAGGGGCATACTATTGGATTTTGTTTAGGATACATTGACCAAAGGCATGTATACTAATCTTAATTGTATCCGATACTAGTCTTAAGACTTTTTGCAAGTATCGAGACTTTTAAGACAGTGCCATAGGCTCTTTGAGAACAACATGCTATTGATACTTCTCTAGTATTGAGTCTCAATATCTCAATTCGAGCTAAACCCGCAGATTAAATTTAACGCACGAAATCAATGTTTTCAATGGCTTCAACTGTCTTCCAACTGATTAGAATGTATAAATACAAGTCAAAAACACTTGGCTTAAGAGAGACACATCCAAACATTGAAATCAAGAGAACTCATTTCAAATATTCTTTTTCTCATATTCTCTCACACGTACTTTCTTTGGTGCTTATTGTAATATATTTCATCATTATCATTTTCACATTTCACATTTCACTTTTCACTTTGTAAGATTGCTATTATTTATAAACACACCCTTTTAAGAGATCTTAATTGTTTACACATCTCTCTTTGTATTAAAAGGTTTACGTAAGGATTTTTAGTAGAAAACTTTAAGGGGATTATAAAGGGTTTCTATTTGAGCCATCAAAGCTAGAGGGTTTTATTTTAACCACAAAATTTAGGGGGAAAGTTCTATCTTAGCCTTTATATAAAAAAAAAAAAGAATGGTAAATGTTATAACTTAGCCTTGAAAGGTATCAATTCTATATAGTGAATTAGGAAAATTCTTGGTTGAGGTATACCAATATATTGGAGTTAGACAATTAGGGTTGGATCACTATAAATTGATTGTGCAAGTTTCTCTCCATTTATCATTTTATTTTAAAAAAGTTTTGCAAAGTTTTTAAAATACAAATTCACCCCTCATGTGTATTTTTGATCAAGCAATTAATATCATATCTAGTTCTCTAACAAAGGTTTTTTATCCTTAAAAGAGGTGCAAAAAATACCAAGTTCAAAAATAGCACAAGATTTCGACTCAACTAGCTTGGGTGAATGCCAATCCATTGTAAGACTACCTTACTTCAATGGAGAGAGTTACTTATTGAAAGATAATGATTAAACTTTGCATTCAAGAAAATGATTTTCATGTGTAGAGGATTACCTCAAATGATGATTTAGAGGTGCCCAAGGATGAAGGTGAGTGGGAAGAAGATGACAGGAATAAGGCTCAACTCAGTACTAAGGCCATGCACACTTTTTTTTTTTTTTTTTTTTGCATTAAGGCCTAATTAGTATAATATAGTATCCCAGTGTCAAAGTGTTAAGAAACTTTGGGACAAACTTGCCACCACTTATGAAAGAGCAAGATAAGTCAAGGAATTCAGGATTATCTCAAATGGTGATTTAGAGGTACCCAAGGATGAAGATGAATGGGAAGAAGATTACAAGAATAAGGCTCAACTCAGTACTAAGGCCATGCACACTATCTTTTTGTACACTAAGCCTAATTAGAACAATAGAGTATCCCAATGTCAAAGTGTCAAGAAAATTTGGGACAAACTTGCCACCACTTATGAAGGAACAAGACAAATCAAGGAATTCAAGATTGGTCTACTCACACTTTCCTGTGAGCTTTTCATGATGAAGTCAGGAGACAGCATCAAAGAAATGTCTGATAGAGTCACTAACATCATCAATAGCTTAAAAGCACTTGGGAAGACTTATTTCAACAAAGAAACTATAACACCTTGAAAATCTTAGTATAAGGTTTCGTGCAATAGTTTCTAGTGTTTTACTAGGGTTTCAATACTATTCTTATGGGCATGACATCGGACTTTTGCATTTCATTGTTTCCTGAAAAAGAGTTTTTTTTTTTGAAATATTGTGGTTGTTTTCCCCAAAATTTCCCTTTTATTATGTATGCATGCAGACTCATTTTTTAAAAGAATCAAAATTCAGTTCGAGGTTTTGAACCTTGACTCTGATACCACTAAATGTAACATTCCAAACCCGGCCTATATGTTATAGCCAAATCGTGGAGATCACATTGATCACCTAAGCGACAATGCTACCCCATCGCTCATTGAAAACCTTAAGTTCCCTTTCTTTTAGGAAAAGTCGCAGTTTGCTTTTGTTAATTTTGGGAAAATGTTCATTAATTAAATTAACCATTCTTGGTTCATGTTATTATAAATAGCATGGTTTTAGAAAACATTTAACTCACCGCTTTTATCGAAACTTTGTTATCTTTTATTGCAATGGAAAACTTTGTATTTAACAGATTAATTGTTTAAGCCAAGTATCAATGCTTTGTCTAGTTTTGAATATCTTTATAAAAATCAAATCTTTATGGCAAGTATGCATTCATGAAAATCCCAAAGCAAAAAAAAAAAAAAAAAAAAAACCCAACCACAGTTCAAATAGCTTTATAGTCCAAAAAATAAATAAATTTAATTAAAACTCAATAAAAATAAGAATAAAGTTGGAAGTCCGTCGTATGTCCGCATGCCATGTCCAATCCTAGTCTCGAGCATTACTTGAGATACTTGAAACTATGGGGTGAGCTAACTAGCTCAGTGTGAGTCTAAACCATAAGTACATTCAAACATTCATGCAAAAATCATTTACCATTGATCAACTGTGCAACACAATCATAACATAAACATTATCATTCATAACTGCATGGACATATCTTAATGCATAATGAGTTCCTACCCAAACCAACCACTACACACCACGAGTTCCCCAGAACCCATTTGCCAAACTCCAATCATTGCAAAAAAAGCTTGATGTGGTTAAACCATCATAATACATAATGCAATTATACTACAGTTTAACATAAAGTGCAACTTAATCGTCAATCTCTTCAGTACTCTCAGTGCAATACATTGACAACTTATATATGCGGATTTAACACGTCGCCATTACTCTACGAAACTCCTCCATCATCCACAATATCCCACCTCGTGCACATGCGATATGTAATACAAATTTCAATCAAAACGAATTTCCATTACATTATCATTTCAGTAGCATGCCCAACATGCCATCATTTTATCATTCACTTTCATTCACTAAGAGCACTTATTAAACAATCAAATTCAACATTAATACGGTGTCGTTCAAACATGCCTTAATTTCCATATCATTTCATAAACATTGTTTTCAATTCATGTATAGCAAACTTTCATTCTGTACATTTCATAGCATTTGATCCAATCATGCTTTTCATGCATTCAAACTTTATTTTCATTTGATTCATGCTATACACACAACCAAAATACAATATATTAACAAACCATTCATATTAGTACCAATCAAACAACCATTCAGTCAATCAAACAACTTTGCAAACATGCCATTTAGTTAGGGCTCGTAACGTACCTGATTCGTTCACTTTAAAATCATTTACTTAGTCATTAAACTAAGTCCGATCAACAAGATTAATGAACGTTTATAACATTAAAAATATGATTAAAGCATTCAATTTAAAAAGCTAGAACCCACACATTATTTTTGCACTACTACAACACTATTTGTGTAACAGCCCGATTTTGGGCCTAGTCAGAACAGTGGTTTCCGGACCACATATCTGACGCAGAAAAGCTCATTTTTATTATATTTTTATGGTATACAACTTCACGGAATGATTTTTTGAAAATTTTGTTCGAAAATTTTGACGTTTGGGCACTCAATTTAGTCAAAAGGACTAAATTGTAAAAAGTGTAAAAGTTGAGTTCTACATTCTAGATGTGTCTAATTGCCATGAGATTTTAAATTAGAAGTCCTTAGATGGTAATTAGACATTTTACTTTAATTTGGACAAAAATGGACATGAGGTAAGAGAATTTTAGTGTTTTGAGAAAAGGGCATTTTGGTTATTTGGTAAATAAAAGAATAAAAAGGGAAAATAAAGCCAAAATTTGCTCATCTTTCTTCAACCTTGGCTGAAACTTGGGAGAACACCATAGCTAGGGTTTTTTTTTTTCATCTTTCAAACTCGATTATAAGTTCATTCTAGCCCCATTTTTAATGATTTTCATGTTTTTGAGATCCTTGTAACTTGATCTATTTATTTCTACCATTAATTTAAGGAATAATCAAGGTCTAGGGTTTGACCCATGTTGGATATTTGTGTATTTTGATTTCTAATGGTTGATTATGCATGTTTCATGTGTGATAAGCAACTTTTGCTAGGTGGTTTTTGATGAAAATGTCAAAGGACCTATTTGTAAAAAGATTATAAAATGTGTGTAAAAGTGTGATTAAATGAAAAATGTGGACTACTATAAGTATAAAAGAGGATCGACTAGGCTTAGTAATCGAAGAAATTGAATAGATTTCATTTTTCGAGCCTAGGGGTAAAAATTCAAATATGTCAAAATTTAGGGGCAAAAATGTAATTTTACCATAATGTCATTTTTGGACTGAATAATAGATGAGTGAAATTTTCTATTATAGATTAAGAGAAACGAGGCTCGGACCTAGATCGGGGGAAAAATAAAGTATTTGACGATTAGGTCCCATTCCTACTATTTTTGTACCGAGGTAAGTTCGTATGTAAATAATGTATTGTTTTATTTATGTTTCTAAATGCTTTAATATTGTATGAATTATGATAGACTCCTTGAACGTAATCGACAAAGTTCAACAAGCGAGAAAATTTAGGTTGAACCTTAGGAATAGTTAGGATACAAATGTCATGGCATTAGGGTTATTGAGATTTCTGTAAGACCATATTTGTGATATGTCATCGATATGAGACTTCGTGTAAGACCATAGCTGGGCTATTGGCCTCGATATGAGATCCCATGTAAGACCATATCTAGGATATGGCATTGGTATGGTATTGTGAATGCAAGATGTCCCGAGTATCCTTTAGTATTCCAAGTGGTTCAACGGGTAGCTCGACAGCAATGTTAAAGTTGTGAAAGACTTTGGTATGTTGCACTTGGGTACAGGTATGTACATAAGACTCATGCTTATGAGCTCGATATGTGATGAACCCTCGGTAAGTTTTTGATTAAGTAAGTTTGACTATGAGATTTATAATGACATTTATGTTAATTTACATCATGTTAATTATGTGTTAAATGTGTGTTATAATGCCTATTATTTGCATAGGAACTTACTAAGCTTTAAAGCTTACTCCCCTTTCTTTTCCCTTGTCTTATAGTGTCACTAAGCTAGCTCGGAGATCAGAGACTGTCAGAGACTCACTCACACTATCAACATATCATTTTGGGTACCTATGAATTTAACATTTTGAGTTATGGCATGTACAGGGACTTGGTCATTTTGTCATGTGTCATAATTGATTTGGCCAAATGTGTTGGTTTATGATGGTTGATAATTCATTTTGTATATGGCCATTGGAATTGGTTGATTGTAACACCCCTTACCCGTAATTTATGCCAGAACCGGGTATGAGGGGTTACCAGACTTATCTCACTTGTATATACAACTTTGGACTATCAAATTTCATTCCAATTTAAAATTTCCATTCACATATCTAACATCCTTATAATGGGCCTACGAGGCCGTACACATAAACTCAAAATGCGTCGGAACCCTACCAGAAACCTCTAAGCACTTAGAAAATTTCGACATGAAATAGGGCCACACGTCCTTGTGAGAAATGGGACACGCCCGTGTGGTATTTCACACACTCATGCTTTGCACCCGTGGTCAACACTGACTTATTCCACACGACCTATCACACGCCCATGTGCTTCAACCGTGTGGCGATTTAAATTCCAATTTCAAGGTGCAAACTTCACACGGCCTGGGCACATGCCCATGTCTGTGGCCGTTCCTCCCACACGGCTGAGACACATCGCCATGTCTCTGCCCATGTGTTTACTACTGAGCTTACTAACTTGCAATTCTAACATGCAAGGGGACACACGGCCTGATCACACACCCATACAATTGACTGTGTGTCACACACGGCCTAGACACATGCCCACGTGTCTGCCCATATGGACAATTAGAAGCTATTTTCCAAGTCATTTAGCCACCCTCACTTGCACACATTCACACACCATCACATAACATTTCCAAATCATCAATTATAACTCTTGAATTATGACATTTAAATCATGGAAATCAAATCTTCATCCCATGTACAAGGGAGAACTGTTATTAGTACAATTACAATCAAATTGAGCCATCATCTATGGCTATACACAACTAATCCATAAACTCTTTTAGGCTAACACTTTTGGCTACTTTAACTATGACTTAATTAAACCAAAATAAGATCCCTATACATGCCATATTTCAAGAAGGTTTGAATCACATACTGTAACATCCTTAAATAGGGGTTATTGTGTTTGAACTTCTTTGCATGTGTGTGGTTGTTGTGTTGTTGTTTGAGGTAGAGGCTAGTTATAAGCCAAAGGAAGGCCCGAGCTATAGGAAAAATTTTGTTTTTAAGTGTTAGTTAAAGGGAGCTGAAGGAGCTAGGGGTTAAGTATATTTCATGGGGAAGTTAAGCATAAGAACTACCTTGGTGAAGTGGCAAAGGAGGCACCACTAAGGTGTTTAGAGAATGACGCCACAGACAGGTGGGAGAACTCAGGTTCGAGCAGCATAAATTCCATTTTCTGCTTACCATTTTGACGCTAAGGGGGGAAGGAGTTGTGCTCAGCACAAACTCTGTCAGATAAGCTGGAGAAGAGGGGATTTAGGAGTTTGATTAATTCAAAATCATTTGAATGGTTGGCTAGGAGAGATTCAGGGAGTTTTGTCGAAATCTGGACTCTGGTGTGAGAGGAGTAACCGGTTGGGAGACTTAAGGGGGGCTAGGTGACATTTTCGGTTAGCAAAAGCCTTGGTACATTCGGTTGGGAAGCAAACCGAAACCCTGTCTTGAATTTTTTCTTTTCTTCTTTGAAAATCGAAATCCCACTTGACATCTTTTTACTCTTCTCTTTTCAAGAATTAAGGTGTTTGGTCAGAACCTTCTTCCTCCCATCTCTTCTTTTCTTTCTTCCATTTTTGCTCAAAACCGAAAATATTCCCCTACCCCTTCATTTGTTTTTCTCTTCTCAAACCCTTGTGCCGAAACCCTCTCCTTTCTCCTTTGCCAAATCTTTCCTCTCCCATTACACTTTCTTTTCTGTTCTCTACATCTATTCTAGCCGAATCTCTTTTGTTGCTCTCCACCATTGCCGAAATTCCCCTATTTTCTTCTTGTTTATTTTGGCCGAATATCAGTCTAGCATAAATCTTCTTTAGGTTCTTCTTCAATCGGTTTTGAAAAGGGTAAGTGGTCTTGGCCGAAACTCTGTTCTCACTTCCTCTTTTTCTCTGTCGACATGTGTAGACAAAAGTTGAATTTCGGAATTTGTTGATATTATTTCTAATCATCTCTAGGAACCAATTTCTCCTAGGTTCTTTGGGTTTTGGAAGCAGTCGATCTAAGTCCTCTAGTCTCTGACAATCGAATTTGGTAAGTCAAGTGGTAAGGATTCATGTTAGTTTAAATCACTCTTTTAGTTGTTTGAAAAGCTGAAGGCTATTGAAGTAAGTGTTAATGGTTGCCGATTGTAGGGGAAGGTTCGATCTCACACATCTTGTGTGGTGGCTAGTATTCAAGGGGCATTAAGGTAAGGTTTGGGGTTCCATGCGTTAACCCTTCGGGATTTATTGGTATGGCCGAATGGCCTTGTTAATGGTTTTGGGTTGGCTGAATGTAGGATCAAGGGGATCTAGTGCAGTAGATCGGGTCTTCGGGATTCAGCGTTTGCGTTAGTACAGGTGTGTAACTTACACACTTCATAACTTAGTAAATATGTTAATAACCTGAATATGTTAAAAGCCGGAAAACTGTGTAGATCTTGATATGATACCCTAATGGGTATGAGCAAGGATTCGGGTAAGTCCGTTTCGATATGATTTTGCTATATGTTGTTTAATACTATAATCTATGATATAATTGTTGTATGATTCATATTAAAGCATGATGACATGATTTGCATAAATATTGCATTGTCATGGGTGATATGAGAGGAGAGGGAAGATTTGATATCCGTGTCTTTGGGACACCAGAGGTTTGACACCTCCAGTGGTTTGGTACCACAGTTGATTTCGTGACTTTGGGTCACCAGAGGTTTGGCACCTCATAGCGACTCGTTCCAATGGCTTAGCACCACAGTGGGTTGGCCCTGCATTTGATATTACGGGATTGTCACCAGTGATTTGGTATCACAACATGGGTTGGCCCCACAGATGGATTAATTGTGACTTTGGGTCACTAGTGGTTTGGCACCACATTATTATTGGATATCGTGACTTTGGGTCACCAGTGGTTTGGCACCACCAGTGGTTTGGTACCACACAGGGTAGAAACGGAGTTATGGATGGCTAGGTTTGGGGGCATGATATATTGCTTGGTTATGACTTGTGTGTAAGCATGTTGCATTAACCGGGAGGGGGATTATACACTGAGTCTTGGTGACTCACCTTCTCCCTTATCTTTTCAGGTGATTCGTAGATCACGGATGAGGAGCCGGATGGACTCGAGGTGGCCATGCATTAAACACATTTGATTTTACATGGACTTTGTTTTGGGTATTATTTTAAATTTCAGATTTTATTTGGGTTTGTAATAAGGCCTTTGAATTACGTTTTTGGAGCATTTTGCATGCTTTAGGTATATCTTCAAATATGACAAAGTAAATTACTTGTTTTGTTTTAACAACCTGAAAACCAAAGTTTTTTTTTTTCCAAAATTTACCTCGTTTCGAGTTTTCCAATAGTTACCATCGGGTAACAGCATTCATGAAATGATAACAAAGATACTTCAGATGATTTCCAAATTCAGCGTTCTTCACACGAGTTTTTGTAAGAAATTAAAAATAATACATTCGGGCTCTAACAAACATGGACGTTTTCTATCAAACTGAACGGCAAATGTGTTTCAAACCATTTTCCTCTGTAACATGCCAGAATCGGTCATGGTGAGTTGACCGGGTTTGGGGTGTTACACATACCCAAGTGTCTGCTTGATAGTGTGAAAACATCTTCGGTGGTCTCCAACCCGAGCTAGTTAAGTTAACCTATAAGAGATAGGAAAGGAGGAGGAGTAAGCAATAATGCTTAGTAAGTTCATATGCAAATAATAATCAAGTATTGACATTCATTGATTATACTCAACCACAGAGGTATTTTAATGAGATTTACTCTTAAACTCATGGTTACCCATTCAATCGTTTATAATGCTTACTCATCCCGTCTCTTACCACATTCTAACAATGTGACAATTATAACACTCTCATTTATTAGTACATAATCCCTGTACCTATCATCACAATAATCCATGAAACATATACTTAAACAATTTCTCAATGATCTATTCGGGATAATACCAAACTCTCGGTGGTTCTGCACATAGCCCACCATTTAATAATTTATTAGGTGGTATCGCACTTAGCCCACCATTTAATAATTTATAAAGTGGTATCACACATAGCCCACCATTTAATACTAAGCACGATGGTATCGCACACAGCCCATCGATAACAAATAATATGGTGGTAACGCACATAGCCCACCATTGATAATATTGGCGATGGTATCGCACACAGCCCATTGCTAACAATTAATAAGGTGGTATCGCACATAGCCCACCTTTATTACACATTTACGGATATTTATCCACATACATTTCCCTAATTCGAATGTTCATCTGGGAACATCCTCGCACACTATCATTCTTAAATAGTTTTCTAAAATAATCATTTGCATTCACGCAATGCATTAATAAATATAACATATGCAATCAGGATGCATCATTTACACATAATTCACCATGGGTTCATCATGTACCGAATTCTCCCCAATTGAGTTCTGGCACATACCTGTACCTCTCATGATATAACCACATACTTTCTCATTTTCAACATACCTATTGAATTGTTCAAAATACTAAAGAATACTCCTGTGACTCATACATATAGTATCATAGAGACATAGTACCCCCAAGAGGGTTTTACATGAAATATCATATCGATGCCATGTGTAACACCCCTAACCCTAGACCGTCGCTGAAATAGGGTTAAGAGGCATTACCAAACAACCACAATAACATACATCCATTTCACAACACATAGTTTATCATTAATCATACATGATCAAATACAAACATACGGTCCCTCATCTAGGTCTACAGGGCCTTAATCTAACGTTAGAAATGTGTCGAGACTAAACCGAATGCTTACGAAAGTTTTCAAAATTTCAAGCATTATTCAACACTGTTAAGGTCACACGTCCGTACAACCAGACCGTGTGCCTCCCACGGTTACCAGACACCACCATGTTTCCAGGCCGTGTCAAATAGGGCATGTATATTGACTTTTCCACACGGCCACTAGGCACGCCCGTATACCATGGCCGTGTGCTCTTAGGCCATATACTGACTAAATTACATGGCTATCAGGCACATCCGTGTGCCAAGGCCGTGTACAGTTAGGCTGGCTACTGAATTTCACCCACGGTCAATAGGCACGCCCATGTGCCATAACCGTGTAGGCAAAATAGGCCATTTATAAGGCCAAATTTCCATCCCACAATAAGATCATACCTACAAGCATCAATACAATACTAATTCATGCTTTCAAAGGCATTCAAACATACCATTTCATGTATTATCCAATCACCAACTAAACCATTTACTCTCATGCTCATTGTCATCACAATTTAAGCTATTGAAAGTGACAAATATACATCAAAACATGAGCATACCAAACATCATGTAATCCATGTCATAGACTTTCTTCAAACATATCTTATCATCAACCACACCATCATGAAATATACCATTTCCATAACTCATTCATAAGTTCAACATCATTCAACTTCCAAGCCAACTCACATGGCAAAGATTAAACATTTCAGGACATATCTTATCTACTAGCCTATACATGCCATAATTCAACTATACATCTTTCCAAAGTACCAAAATAGATTGTCGATAGTGTGATAGAGATGCTGACGATCCTCGAATCCGAGCTAGCCTTGCTGACACTGCAAAGCAGAGAAACAAATCACCCAGTAAGCTTTTCAAAGCTTAGTAAGTTCGAAATACAATACAATTAACTCCTTGAATCAAATCAATGTACAAATTGAACCATCACATAAATAATTTACCAATGATACACAATTTCATTATATTCAATACTTACATAGTATTCTATTCATCTACTTTCAATTTCACCAACCACATAGGTATCATACCTACCTTTGTCAACACTTAGTTACTCACTAACTATACTATCCAACCATCACATAGATAATGACAAACTAAGCACATTATCAATCTTAACCACATACTCAAATATCTATTCATTCAACTCTTAAATCTATCATTAACCACATAGGTTCAAACATACCTTGATCTGTTGGAACACCGGCACCCCCATGGTGCAGCAAAATAAAATTAATTCCGAAGATCCAAACCATGAATCCATGTATGAGGAACGAATCGGGGTGACATATAGGTTTCGAAATTACCGAAACTTCAATCTGAGTAGACAGTGATGCCTCGGCAACAAGAGTTTTGATCTACTGTCGAACCAAGCCACAACTTTATTCCGATGTCGGCCTCTACGTAATCCACCCGGTTTTACTATGAACGGAAGAAATGTCTAAAACTATTTTGGAGGTTTATTTGCTTGACGGCTGCTAGACCTCACAAACAATCTCTCTTAGGGTTTTTTTAATCTTTGTATCTTTTTAATACCTTTATAATTAGTATCTCTTGAATGTATCATAAAATTAAATAAATACAATAAAGTTTTTAACCGAAATTTATAATTACATTAATTATATCCGAAAATTATAATTACATTAATTATAACAAGGATTTCGGTAAACTATATTTATTTAAATTTAAATACGAATCAAATTCATATATTAATAGAACTATGTTGTCATTATGTGTACAACATCCTTGTACATATAATATGTTCAATATTTGATTGCCCAATTAAATTAATTCTTTAATTAATTTAATTCATGTGACAACCAAACACAATACCAACTATGTTTTATTCCGTTCATTTCACCATAGGGTGTGACCCTGTAGGTTCTTGCAACATTAGCAGTAATACTAGAATGATTCTAATGTTACAAACAATGAGTGGCATCTAGCAATGCATCATTGCTACCTAAGCTACAAGAAGTCATGATTCGACATAACCTTTTGTGATTAACCTTTCATGCATTAATCCTTAAGTCCTTTATCTCTGGAATGGATACAAGTCATGGGATAGTCACACTTGCATAGTCCATCCCATGTTTCTTGATATCTTGAGTAGACTATGATATACAAATTAGTATGACATATCATATCAACTTATTTGAGCATGGCCATGCATTTCTAGTCTCACTCAATCAAGTGGCCTAAGATATTACTCCTATTATGTAGGAGGGACTTATCCTATATTGATCAATCATATCCCTCTACATAGATTGTGGTATATCCAACATCAGCCTTTATAGAACAACCTGTTATGGTGTACGTTTGACTGTATCAAAATATACGACTCACGATGTTAGGATAATGATGATCTCAAGTATGAGGATCATATACATATTAATCACTATGAGTAATGTTGTGACAATTACATAATAATCCAAGAAACATACTCATAGCGGGTCAATCCAATATGTTGTTCTCTAACACACATATCCATGCATTGATTTTGACACTCCATATCAATGACAACTCTTTATCATCAATCAACTACATGTTAGTCTTAATGCATTATTGTTGTCCTAGTCAACAATAATTCTTGACTAAGGATCTTTTAAGAATAATCATATTATTCTCAGGACATTATTATAAAATAGTTTATTTGTACATACAGAAAGAAAAACTGAAATAATAATGACAACGTTTTATATTAATAAACATGGTAAATCAAGTATATTATTACAACCATATCATGATTGATCTTTGGGCATACTCTTACATGATCAACACATCGTTACTCACCATTCATGCAACTCAATTTCTCGATTTTACCTCTCGTTCAACCTTTGTTATTTCCTTTGATAAATTCACACACTTAGTGCCAATTTGTAAACCTGACATACTTGTCATCGCACACTTAGTGCCAATATGTTAAACCAAACTTATATTGGTATCGCACACACAGTGCCAATTCGATAAGCCAAAATTCTATCCTTTCACACATACAGTGCTAATCATTAAAGCCGTAGCTCCTATCGTTTCGCACACATAGTGCTAATCATTAAAGTCGCAGCTTCTATCAACTCGCACACACAATGCCAATCATTTCTATCGCGTTGCTAATTTCACACACTTAGTTCTTTCTAATTCGATTCAGCACATAGCATTTGTAAGCTCATAGTTATATAGATATTTATTCAATTCACATCACATAGAACACAAATTAACAAATTGTACTATATTCAAACTTACCTCGAATGTCAAAATACCGAAAAGGTCGATTAATTGAGCACTTTATCTTTGCCAAGATCTCTATTCGAACCTCTCCTCTCTTGGTCTATACACATTCAAATTCAATGCAGTCAATCACTAATTTATTCATTTTAGTCCAAGCACATATATTTAAGGCATTTTGCTCAATAGCCCCCATATTTACACATTTCGACACTTTAGTCCTTAATTTATCAAATCACCAAATACAAATAATTTACTTGTACTCAAGCCTAGCTGGATTCTCACTATGCTCATACAAGCCCGCACCTATCATTTATTTTACATTTTAGTACCTCAATTTCTCATTTTCTCAATTAAGCCCAAGATGCTCAATTTCACTAAAAATCCCAATACAAACTATGTTAACTCAATACCAAGTTTTCATATTTCACTACCAACTAGCACATAGCTCAAATATTCATCAATGACTCATCACAAAAACATCATCAATTCACAAAATTACAACATGGGTTAGCTAGAGCACGAAGCAACGATTACGAAAATGTAGAAATTAACAAAAACCGAACAAAAATCACATACCAATTTTCACTTTAAGCTTGCCGAAGGTTCAAAGCTTTAAACTTTGTTTTCTTTTCTTTGTTTTTCGGTGGAGATGGGTGAACAATCCACTTAATCCATTTTATTTATTTTTATTATAACCTTAATATATAATATAAAGTAATATACATTATTTTAACATAGAATTTTAACATATAAAACATATATGTTATCATTTAATACCGCCCACTAAACACAATTATGGCCAAATTGCATCATATGTCCTTCTCATTATAAAAACAACAACACTTAGGTACCTATAAATCATCACACAAATTTTATGCATTACGCGATTAAGCCCTTTCTCTTAATTCGGCACACAGTCGATAAAATTACTGTACATAATTCTCACACAGGCTATATCACATAGAATCAACACCAAAAATAACATTAAAATATTATTTTGACCTCAGATTTGTGGTCTCGAAACTACTGTTCTGACTAGGGTCTAAACCGGGCTATTACACCATGTCCCTAACATGGTCTTATACGAAATCTCACACTGGGGCCATAATCCAATTATGGTCTTACAACGGGACCTTAATTATCATAGTATCATAATATATACATTCCCTCTATTCTTAGATTCAATTGATGACTTTCAATTCTTGTCATCTTGTCAAAACGTATTTAATATATTCGTAGAGTCAATATCCATTTCATACAATATTGAAATATTAAATACTTCACTTACAGTTCCATTATTAGCACATGAACTTACCTCAATATCGAAAAGGACAAAAAGGAACCTAATTGTCTATATTTTTCTTTTCTCTTGTTCTATGTTCGAATCTCATTTTCTTCGATCTAGAACATTAAAATTTACTCATTTAATCATTTTATGATCATATTACAACATAATCTCTACTTAGGAAAAAATGACCAATTTGCCTTTGTACTATGGCAAAATTACGATTTTGCCCCTAGGCTCGTAAATCATTTTTCATCACATTTTCTTATTAAAAAATCCTAGCTAAAAATTTATTTCTCTTACAACTACTCACAAATCCAACTATTTCATGCTTTTATTACCAAATTACAACATTTACAACTTAGTCCCATTTTGGTGTTTTCATGATAACACCTTTCACAAAAGTTGTTTCTCATCTCCCTAAAATTAATTTTCTTCCATAAAAACTCAGAAAGCTCTCATGGCTAGTCCCTATACTTTCAACCATTTAGCAATTTAGTCCCCTCATTAGCTAGCTTAAGCTTGGGGGGTTCCAAAAGTACAAAAATTATCAACTAAAACCATCAAAACCACTTACTTGTAAGAAAAAAAGCTTGGCTGAAATTTTGAGCTCTCAACCCCCATTTTTGCTGCTCATTTTCGGTGGAGAGAAGATGGAGAGAAAATGTGATATTTTCTTTTCTTTATTTTATGGTAAAAATAAATTTTTATCACCAAATTTCCACCTAACCATTGACAAAGTCCTTTCTTTGGCCCCTATGGCTGGCCATCGCTCCTCCCATGGCCTATTTTCACTTTAAGGACCTCCAATTAATATTCTATGGCTATTTGACACCTCTAGCAAATAAAATAGAACTTTCGTACGTAATACGATTTAGTTCTTTTTCTCAATTATGCATTCAATCGTTAAAATTAAGGTACCAAAATTCTCATGTATCCTTATAAACATGTTACAACACATAAAATAATAACAAAATAATTTTCCTCCACCTCGGATTAGTGGTCTCGAAACCACTGTTTCGACTAGCCCCTAATTCGGGCTGTTACACTGATATTGTTTAAGTATTTATACATATGATGATGTTTATCATGGATGTGGGAATTTGCATGCTTGAGTTGATAAGTATGTGATAGTTGTATGTGATAGATGGTTGTATATGAATGAGTGTTGTTGCCTTAGTTATGGCTAATTTGGTTGAATGTATGTGTTTAGATTGGTGTTATGTTTTGTTGTGTAGGTATATGCATGGAAGGGTGACAAAATGGCTTGGTAAATAGCCTTGTTTTTGTCCACATGGGCATGTGCCTAGTCTGTATGTGACACACGGCTTGCCCCATGGGCGTGTGTTCTGGCCATATGTCCCCTGCACCTTAATTGTTGCAAAACAGAATGCTCAGTAATGAGCAAACGAGCAGAGACACGGGCGTGTGTGTGTCTCATCCATGTGGACGGCATGGACTCAAACATGGGTGTGTGCCCTGGCCGTGTGAAGTCTGCACCTATTTTATGAAAAATTATGAAAATTTAATTGATTACACGGCCTAAGCACACGGGCGTGTGACTTGGCCGTGTGACCTCAATTTGATGATGATGTCATAAATAGAAAGCTCCCTAATTTGAACACGGCCTGAAGCACGGACATGTCTTAGGGTCACACTTGTGTGTCCCAAACCCACACAGGACTGTGACCCTTTTTACATGAAAAATTTTTTAACTTTCCCAAAAGTTTCCAAAGTTCTCAGTTTAGTCCCGAACCACTTTCAATGCATGTTTTGGGCCTCGTAGGCTCATTTTAGGGACGATATGAATGTATATAGATGGTTTTAATTTGAACAAAAATTTATGACTTAGAAATGCATGTTTACTTGTGTTTATGTCTAGTAATGCCTCGTACCCTGTTCCAGTGTCGAATACGGGTAAAGGTGTTACATTTAGTGGTATCAAAGCTACGATTTAGTCAATTTTTAGACTAACCTAGCGTGTGTAATAGTCTAGCTATACATGCCATAAATGAACTGTGATAGTGTGATGACTCTTGACAACTTTAAATTGTGTTTTCATATAGTAATGGATCCCAATCGAGCTGAGGCTGATGAAGTCGAAAGTAATGTGTCGGCTCCCGGTCAAGGGGTAGTGCCGTCTAATAGTAGACCTTCTATGATTAGTCAGGGAGAAGGAGGCAAGGAAGCCTTTCTCCATATGATGAATGATTGGTATACTGAATTTGTTAGAACAAATTCGAATGCCCAACCTCCTCCACCCCCACCTATTCCCCGACCGATTCTCGTAGCTTCACAATATATGGAGTTTGTAAGAATGAATAAACCCCTAGTTGATAAGATCCAAAAGCATGGGGCTGAAGATTTTAGAGCTAATGTGGATGATGATCCTGAGAGAGCTAAATTTTGGCTTAAAAACTCTATTAGGGTATTTGATGAGTTATCTTTCACACCGGGTGAGTGTTTAAAGTGTGCCATCTCACTTCTGAAGGATTCTGCATATCACTAGTGGAATACACTAGTAGCGGTGGTACCAAGAGAGAGGGTTACATGGGAATTATTTCAAGAGGAGTTCTGGAAGAAATATATTAGTTAGCGGTTCATCAATCAGAAATGTAAGAAATTTCTTGAGCTGAAGCAAGGCCTTATGTCAGTTACAAAATATGAACGAGAATTCGTCAGACTTAGTAAATATGCTTAGGAGTGTGTTTCCACCGAGGCTATTATGTGCAAGAGATTTGAGGATGGTTTGAATGAGGATATTCGTGTGTTAGTTGGGATCTTAGAACTGAAAGAATTTATTGTGTTGGTTGAATAGGCTTGTAAGGCAGAAGAGTTGAATAAAGAGAAGAGGAAAGCTGATCTTGAAGCTAGGATTCAAGGAAAATACCTATGAGTAAGTCATTTTAGTCTCAGTCAAAGAAATCTAAAGAAATGTATTCCCGTTCGAATGTTTCAGTGGGGTATTCACACCGAGATCGTGGGAAGCTACATTCGAGTTTTAAGTCTCAGGCTACTTCAATGGAAAATATGGGTAATGTGAGGTCTAACAGACCCGAATGTCAACATTGTGGAAGAAAACATCCCGGTAAGTGTAGGGTGAATGGCCGGGCTTGTTTCAAGTGTGGTTATTAAGAGCATTTTATCCGGGATTGCCTTGAAATGGCTGAGAAAGAAAAATTTCAGAGTGCAAAGCTGAGTAATACTACTAATAGGGGTAGGCCACCGAGAAATATTGGAAATGGAGCTAGTAGTAATTGTGTGATGAAAGATATAATCGTGAGAGCCGAAGCTCGAGCACCTGCTAGAGCTTATGCCATCCGTGCTTGCGAAGAAGCGACATCTCCCGATGTTATCATTGGTACTTTTTCTCTCTATAATACTAATGTAGTTACATTGATTGATCTTGGATCGACTCATTCTTATGTTTGTGTGAAATTGGTAACTAGTAAGAACTTGCCTGTTGAATTTACTGAGTTTGTGATTAGAGTGTCAAACCCCTTAGGCAAACATGTACTTCTTGATAAAGTTTGCAAGAATTGTCCATTAATGATTCGAGGTCACTGTTTTTTGACAGATTTAATATTGTTTCCATTTGATGAATTCAATGTTATTTTGGGCATGGATTGGTTGACATTGCATGATGTCGTAGTGAATTGTAAAAGAAAGATTATTGAACTAAAATGTGAAAATGGTGAAATTCTTCGGATTGATTCAGATGAACCGGTTAAGTTACCCGTTGTAATTTCTTCGATGTCTACCTAAAGATGTGTAAGAAAAGGCTGTGAAGCATATCTTTCTTATGTGTTGAATACACAAGATTCTGAATTGAAAATTGAATCAGTGCCGATAGTTTGTGAATACCGGATGTGTTCTTGAAAGATTTGCTTGGGTTACTACCAGTTAGAGAAGTTAAGTTTGGTATTGACTTAGTACCAGGGACTTCGCCGATATCTATTGCTCCATATAGAATGGCTCCAACCGAATTGAAAGAGTTAAAGACTCAGTTGCAAGAATTGACAGATAAGGATTTTGTGAGACCAAGTTATTCTCCTTGGGGTGCTCCAATATTGTTCGTAAAGAAGAAAGATGGGTCTATGAGACTTTGTATTGATTACCTACAGCTAAATAAGGTAACCTTTAAGAACAAGTATCCTTTTCCGAGGACTGATGATTTATTTGACCAACTGAAAGGAGCGACAGTGTTATTGAAGATAGATTTGAGATTTGGTTACTATCAATTGAGAGTAAAAGAGTTGAATATGTCGAAAATCGCTTTCAGAACGAGGTACGAACACTATGAATTCTTTGTTATGCCTTTTGGGTTAATGAATGCTCTTGTAGTTTTTATGGACCTAATAAATCAAATCTTTAGACCGTATTTGGACAAGTTTGTGGTTGTGTTTGTTGATGATATTTTGATTTATTCTCGTGATGTAACAGCCCAATTTTGGGGCTAGTTGGGACAGTTGTTTCGGGACCACTAACTCGAGGTTAAAGAAAATTATTTTTGACATTATTTTATGTGTTATAGCATGATTATAAAGATGCATGAAAATTTTGGATCATTAATTTTAGTGATTTAAGGCTTAATTGCGAAAAAGAGACTAAATCGCATGAAGTGCAAAAGTTCTATTTTACAAGCTAAAAGTATTAAATAGATAAGGAACTCTAAATTAAAGATCTTGAATATGAAATTAGACCTTCCTAATGTTGATAGCCGGCCATAGGGGACAATCGACTCAAAATTTGGTCAAATTTGGGTGGGTTAGGTAGACTAATTTGAAGGAAATAAATAAAATAAGAAAAGATGATATCATCCATTTTTCTTCATCATCTTCACCACTGAAAATACCAGCATAGAGGGGGGGTTTCGAAAGCTTTGAAATTTCAACAACTTATCCTCACACAAGTGATTTTAGTGGTTTTAGTTAATAATTTTTTTACTTTTGGAACCCCTAAAGCTTAAGCTAGCTAATGAGGGGACTAATTTGCAATATGATTGAAAGTCTAGGGACTTGCCATGAGAGATTTTATGCTGTTTGCTGAGTTTTATAGAATAAAATGGATGTTAGTGAGTTAAGGAACAACTTTTGTGAAAGGTGTTACCATAAAAACACCTAAATGGGACTAAGTTGTAAAAGTTGAAATTTTGTAATAAATGCATGAAATAGTTGGAATTATGAGTAGTTGTAAGAGAAATAAATGTTCATCTAGGCTTGTTTAATGAGAAAAAGTGATGAAAAATGATTTACGAGCCTAGGGGCAAAATCATAATTTTGCCATAGTATAAGGGCAAAATCATAATTTTGCCCTTGTCATTTTTGCCTAAGTAGAGATTATGATGTATTATGATTATAAAATGATTGAATGAGTGAATTTTGTTGTTATAGATAAAGAAGAGCGTGAAATTAACCTTGACCGAGGAAAAGGCAAGGTTTCGGATTAAATCGTAAATTAACATATTTTGCACCGATGTAAGTTTACGTGTAATCGATACATCTAAAATACATATATTGATACTTATTGGTGTATTGTATGAATGATATCGATCATGATTTAAATGGATTGAATTCGATAGATAATGAATAATTCTCGTATGAACGTTAAAATTGATAGGTAAGTGTGGAATATTATCCATAGTAAATAATTCTGGGCTGTGTACGATACCACCTTAATTATTTCTTGATTGGTGGGCTACGTGTGATACCACCTTATTACTTATTCATGATGGGCTGTGTGTTATACCATCATTTATGTCATCATTTGGTGGGCTATGTGCGATACCACTGTAAATATTCTTGTCGGTGGGCTATGTGTGATACCACCCTATTAAAGATTAATGGTGGGCTATGTGCGAAACCACCGAGTTTTTGGTATTATTTTGAATGGTTTATTGTGAAATTGTTAAGTGTTGTCTCATATGATCATGTGGTGATAAGTGCAGGGATGTATGTTAATAAATGTGAATATTATGCTTGTGAGATGGTTGGAAAGTGGTAAGAGATGAAATGAGTAAGCATGATATAGAATGTGGATTGATCTTTTTTAGTATGTAATGCCATTTATTGATTAGCATATGTTATGGTGTTTATTGTTTACATGTAAACTTACTAAGTTGAAAGCTTACTCCCATTTATTTTCCCTTATTTTATAGTGTCAAAGAGCCAGGTCAGGATACGAAGATAATTGGAAGATCACCCACACTATCAACTTATCTTGGTATATCTAGACTTAGTATTTTTTTAGTATGGCATGTATAGGGGCTAGACTAGGTGAATTTGTTTTGTTATTTTGGCCAAGTATGTATTGGCTCCTTTAACGATGAACCCTTTTGTATATTGCCATAGTTAATGGCTTATTATTACTAATTGATGAAAAGATAAAGTTATTCATGAAAGTGTGTGTTGTCTAATTGAGTTGCTTAGTGAATGATTGAATGTGATTGTGAATGTATGAGTTAGGGTGATGAAAAGAGCTTGGCAAATAGCCTTGTTCTTGCCCACACGGGTAAGCACATGGGAGTGTGTCTAGGTCGTGTGTGACACACGGTCAGTCCCATGGGTGTGTGACCAGGCCGTGTGTCCCTTGTATGTTAAAATTTCAAGTCAGTATACTTGATAGTAAACACACGGGCAGGGACACGACCATGTGTCTCGGTAGTGTGGGAGGCCTTTGTAAGAGTATGCCCAAAGATCAATCATGAGATGGTTGTAATAACATACTTGATTTACCATGTTTATTAATATAAAGCGTTGTCATTATTATTTCGCTTTTTTCTTACGTATTGTACAAATAAACTGCTTTTATAATAATGTCACGAGAATAATATGATTATTCTTAAAATATCCTTAGTCAAGTATTATTGTTGACCGGGACAACAATAATGCATTAAGACTAACATGTAGTTGATTGATGATAAAGAGTTATCATTGATATGGAGTGTCAAAATCAATGCATGAATATGTGTGTTAGAGAACAACATATTGGGTGACCCATTATGAGTATGTTTCTTGGATTATTATGTAATTGTCACAACATTACTCATAGTGATTAATATGTATATGATCCTTAGACTTGAGATAATCATTATCCCAACATCGTGAGTCGTATATTTTGATCTGATCAAGCGTGCATAATAGCTGGGTTGTTCTATAAAGGGCGATGTTGGATATATCACAATCAATGTAGAGGATATTATTGATCAACATAGGATAAGTCCCTCCACATAATGGGAGTAATATCTTAGGCCACTTGATTGAGTGAGACTAGAAATGCATGGCCATGCTCAAATAAGTTGACATGAGATGTCATACTAATTTGTATATCATAGTCTACTCAAGATATCAAGAAACATGGGATGGACTATACAAGTGTGACTATTCCATGACTTGTATCTATTCGGAGATAAAGGACTTAAGGATTAATGCATGAAAAGTTAATCACAAAAGTTATGTGAATCATGACTTCTTGTATCTTAGGTAGCAATGATGCATTGCTAGATGCCACTCATTGTTTGTGACATTAGAATCGTTCTAGTATTACTACTAACGTTACAAGAACCTGCTGTGGTCACACCTATGGTTGAAATGAACGGAATGAAACATAGTTGGTATTGTGTTTGATTGTCACATGAATTAAATTAATTAAAGAATTAATTTAATTGGCAATCAAATATTGAATATATTATATGTACAAGGATGTTGTACACATAATGAGAATTAATATATGAATTTGGTTCCTATATAAATTTAAATAAATATAGTTTATCGAAATCCATGTTATAATTAATGTAATTATAACTTTTGGGTATAATTAATGTAATTATAATTTTCGGTTAAAACATTATTATATTTATTTAATCTTGATTATAAAAGGGTAATAAGTGAAGAAAAACCCTAAGAATTTTGCTTAAAAAAAGGTCTAGCGACCATCAAGCAAAACACCTCTCTAAAAATAGTTTTGGAGATATCTGCGTTCATAGTCAAACCGGTGGATTACGAGAGGCCGACATCGTAAAGGTTGTGGCTTGGTTCGATAGTGGATCGATATCTTGTCGCCGAGGCGTCGCTATCTACTCGATTGAAACTTTGGTAATTTGAAACCTTTATTTCACCCGATTCGTTCCTCACACATGGATTCATGGTTTGGATCACCGGATTAATTTTATTTCATTGCGCCTTGGGGTGGCGTTCCAACAATGGTATCGAGCCACTTGTGTGATACTGGACTCGGGTTTAAATACTTGGGTGATGCAATTGTATGAGATGCATGCTTTTATTTTATTACGTTTTGGTTGTTTAAATCGTTTAAGCATAACCCGATAACTGTTCCTTTCGATAATTGATTAAATGTTAATCATGGTGTTGTGGCCTATTCGATCTTATGTTATTATCATTAATTATTAACAAATCTGTAATATTGCGACGGTGGAATTTCTGATTTCGATGAGGGTTAATCGGCTTGTGGAACAAGGGTTGTTCCGATATGAACCTCAAGGATTAAAATCACGAAAACACGATTCGTTGATAAAAGTTATCAAATCGTGAGGTTTCATTTGACTGGGGTATGCGATTTGTACCACCTCAGACCCCATTTTCTTATTATAGTATATTTTGTTAATAAAAGAAATATATATAAACTTGATGGGCCACATAAGGTTGAAAGGATATTTTATAATTCACCTTAGCAAAAGAGCATTGAATTATGTATGCTATTTTTTGACATGCACGGTGTTTGAAATGCATAGTTATAGCAGATGACCCATTTGATAAAAGGTTGTAATTTTATAAATACGGCTGCGTGTCGTGCCTTACTACTATTCTCTTGTATTTCTCTTCTCATCTTACTCCCTCGTATGTAAAACGAAGTTTAGCATATTGTAATTTGCAAAAGTTGCTATGGGCCGATTTAGAAGGAAGTTGGGACAACTATTGAAGAATGATAGTTTATGAAACCGCTTACACCTTTAGGTTTCCTTTTGGTTCTCCCATTGGCTTGGGTTGAATCACCTTAGTTTATGGGCTATAACTATTGCATTTATTTATTGCTTTATTTATTCATGTATGAGATGCTATGGATGTTTAAAGCATGCCAATTTTATATATTAAAATTTAATAATAAACCCAATTAATTGATGAGATCAATTAAAAGACTAAATGGACTAAATTAGACCATAATTGGTGAGATGGAAAATCCTTAATAAAATCCTCTATTAAAATATTAAGTCAACATGGCCTTCCAATTTTGCCTCGTTAAGGCCTCGATCAATACTATGTAGGTTATGCCAAAGCAAAGTACTAGTATTTATCTTGGTTAAACGCGAAGAATAAACAAGTGATATTCATTTGGTTAAAAATTGGTTAATGACTTAACTAGGTTACTCTAATAGGATTAGAAACCTAGAGGCAATTAAATTGGATAAATCATAAGATGATTAGAACAAGAGTTGTTCATCAAATATTAGGAGTTACATATGATGTAATTAGCAAAGGTTGCTTACCTAAATAACCATAGTCTTGAGAGTAAAGCCAAAGTCGACTTAAGAGGAGGTGAAATATGGGTCCTTAACCCACTAGAAATACTTTGGAGAAAGTTTTTCGAAATTAATATATAGGGGTTATTAATTTTGAAATAAAATAGTGGGATCATCATTTAATAAAGTCTTTTAATGATTTATATAAACTTGGTAAATTTACTCACACGCATATTTAATTGTTGTAGATATATTATGGCTGCAAATACTAGCACACTATCATTGCGATCGGTCCTTGAGAAGGACAAATTGAATGGTTTGAATTTTCTTGATTGGTTCCAGTAACTTGAGGATTGTCCTCAAACAAGAACGGAAATTGTATGTCATTGAACAACCACTTCCTAATGAACCACCTATTAATGCCTCGAGAAGCGATAAAGATGCTTACAAGAAGTATCTCGATGACATGGTAGATGTTGGATGCCTTATGCTTGCCACTATGAATCTTGAGCTTCAGAAGCAACA
Source organism: Gossypium rotundifolium (assembly GCA_025506655.1). Lineage (NCBI taxonomy): Eukaryota > Viridiplantae > Streptophyta > Magnoliopsida > Malvales > Malvaceae > Gossypium > Gossypium rotundifolium. The sequence continues at coordinate 93,603,733 of CP106729.1, read as the reverse complement.
TGAGGACATGGTTGCTCATGATATGATCGAGCACCTGAAAGAACTTTATCAAGGGCAAGCACGGCAAGAGAGGTTCGATATCTCTAAAGCCCTATTCAATGTAAGTTGGTGAAGGAAGCCAGTGGGACCTCATGTCCTTAAGATGATTGGCTATATTGAAAGTCATCTAAGCTTGGTTTTCCATTGGGCCAAGAGTTGGCCATCGATGTTATTCTCGCAATCGTTTGGGATAGCTACCCGGTTTGTCCTTAATTTCAATATGAATGAAATTGACAAGACTCGCCACGATTACTCGGTATGTTACTGAATCTTTGAAGGTAACATGAAAAAGGTTGGACCCAAGCCCATACCGATGGTCCGTAACAACAAGGGCAAGGGAAAGGCCAAAGTTCAGACAAAGCCCAAGGGTAAAGGTAAGCCCAAGCCTGGCAAAGGAAAGGCTGCAATGAAACCTAAAGGTGGAGTGTCTAAGGAAGGAAATTGCTTTCATTGTGGTGTGACTGGACATTGGAAGCGAATCGCCTATCTATCTTGAGGAAGTCAAGAAAGCCAAAACAAGCGGAATGTCTCGCTTGGTATTTATGTTATTGATATTAATTTATCAACTACTACTTCTTGGGTATTAGATCTGGTTGTGGTTCTCATATTTGTACTTACATGCATGGGGACTACAAAGGAGTAGGACATTGGCTAGAGGAGATGTGGACTGCGAGTTGGAAATGGAGCAAAGGTTCTTGCATTATTTGTGGGAACATATACTTTATCTTTGCCTAGTGGACTTGATTTAATTTTAGAGGATTGTTATTTTGTGCCCGTTTGACTAAAAACATTATTTCAGTTTCTTGTTTAGACAAAATTGGTTTTGAGATAATTATTAAGAATAATTGTTGTTCCTTTTATCTCAATAATGTTTTCTATGGCTAAGCACAATTGATTAATGGCCTCTATATTTTAGATCAAATGAACCCTATTTACAACATAAATACTAAAAGATCTAAAATAAATGACTCAAATCAAACTTATCTTTGGCATTGTCGTTTGGGCCACATAAGTGATAGACGATATCCATACTCCATAAAGATGGTTTCTTAGATTCATTTGTTTTTGAACAATTTGAAGTATGTGAATCTTGCTTATTGGGAAAATGACTAAATCTCCTTTCCTTTGGTAAAAGTGAGCGAGCTAGTGATTTATTGGGCCTAATACATTCGATGTATGTGGACCAATAAATACACCGAGCCGAGGTGGATTTCAATACTTCATTACTTTCACCGATGATTTCGGTAGATATGGGTATGTTTATCTCATGCGCCATAAGTCCGAGTCTCTTGAAAAGTTCAAGGAATTCAAAATGAAGTACAAAATCAACTAGGCAAAACTATCAAGTCACTTGATCCGATCGAGGTGGAGAGTATTGAGCCTAGAGTTTGATGATCTATTGAAGGAATGTGGGATTGTCTCACAACTTACTCCTCCCCGCTACTCCTCAATGGAATGGAGTTTCGAGAGAAGAAATCGAACTTTATTAGACATGGTTCGATCCATGATGAGTCATCTTGATCTCGACTTCTTTTTGGGGACATGCAATTGGGGATATTGCTTTCACACTAAATCGTGTTCCATCTAAATCGGTTCAAAAGACGCCATATGAGATGTGGACTGAAAACGTCCCGAGATGTCTTTTATGAAAATTTGGGGTTGTGAAGCTTATGTTAAAGCGTCGACGCCTACTAAGCTTGAACCCAAATCTGAAAAGTGTATTTTTGTGGGTATCCGAAAGAAACCAAAGGTTATTATTTCTTTAATCCCACCGAGAACAAAATGTTTGTTGCTCTGATTTGGTGTCTTCCTAGAGAGAATTTATTTCTAGAAAAGGAAGTGGGAGAAAGATTGAACTTGAAGAAATTCGAGAATCACAAGATACCATCGAACGGTGATAGAACAACGACAAATTCCACAAGAAATTGAGGAACAAGCTAATTGTAGAAACACAACCACATGAAGATCTTTAAGAGAACGCCATGCACGAGAGATATGGATTTCTCATTACAACACATGGTGACGTTCTTCTTATAGATCAAGATGAGCCTAGGACTTATCAAGAAGCGGTGACGAGCCGGACTACGAGAAATGGCTTGAGGCCATGAGATCCGAGATGGATTCCATGTATGAAAATCAAGTATGGACTTTGATTGACCCACAGAAGGGTTAAACCTATAGGGTGCAAGTGGGTTTTCAAAAGAAACCGACATGGATGGTAACGATATAAACATACAAAGGCGATTAGTCGCTAAAGGTTTTCGCCAAATTCATGGTGTTGACTATGATGAAACCTTTTCTCCGTAGCTATGTTTAAATCCATCAGATCTTGCTCGCCATAGTCGCATTTCATGATTATGAAATCTAGCGGATGGACGTCAAAACGACTTTCCTTAACGGAAACTTGAAGAGGATGTGTACATGACACAACCTCAAGGTTTTGTCAATCCAAAGGATCTTGGAAAGATTTGTAAGCTACAAAGATCCATTTATGGATTAAAGCAAGCTTCAAGTTGGAATCTTCGTTTTAACGATGCAATTAAAGAGTTTGGTTTTATCAAAAATGAAGATGAACCATGTGTTTACAAGAAAGTTAGTGGAGCACTATCACATTCTTGGTACTATATGTGGATGACATACTTATCATGGGAAATGACATACCTACCTTGCGGTCTATTAAGACTTGGTTAGGAAGTTGTTTTTCTATGAAGGACTTGGTGAAGCTACTTACATCTTAGGAGTCAAGATCTATAGAGATAGATCAAGACGACTACTAGTCTAAGCCAAAGTACATACATAGATAAAATCTTGAAAAGGTTTGGTATGGAAGAATCTAAAAGAGGATTTCTACCTATGAGACATGGTATTTCACTCTCGAAGGAAATGTGTCCTTCAACTCCACAAGAGAGAGAACGCATGAGTAAAATTCCATATGCTTCTGCTATTGGATCTATCATGTATGCCATGTTATGTACCCGTCCGGATGTCTCAGATGCCTTAAGTATGACGAGCGGTACCAAGTAGATCCGGTGAAGGTCAACGGACCACGATCAAGAATATCCTTAAGTACTTGAGAAGAACTAAGGATACGTTCCTAATATATGGAGGTGAGGAAGAGTTAAGTGTAAAGGTTACACCGATGCCGCTTCCAAACCGACAAGGACGATTCTCGATCACAATGGATTTGTGTTTTGCCTTAATGGTGGTCTTGTGAGTGGAAGAGTTCAAAGCAAAGTACGATGAGCGATTCTACAACAGAGGCCGAGTATATTCTGACCGGTGAGGCTGAGAAAAGAAGCGGTTTGGATCAAGAAGTTCATTCTTGGACTAGGGTTGTGCCTAGCATATCGGATGCTATAGAACTCGATGTGATAACAATGGAGCTATTGCACAAGCTAAAGAACCCAGATCTCACCGATGATCCAAACATATACTTAGGCGCTATCATCTTATTCGAGAGATTATCGATTGAGGAGATGTTGAGATATGCAGAGTACCTACAGATGATAACATTGCTGATCCCTTGACCAAGCCTCTGACACAGCAGAAGCATGATCATCACACTAAGTCTCTTGGTATTAGATATATGATTGATTGGTCTTAGTGCTAGTGGGAGATTGTAAGAGTATGCCCAAAGATCAATCATGAGATGGTTGTAATAACATACTTGATTTACCATGTTTATTAATATAAAGCGTTGTCATTATTATTTTAGTTTTTCTTACGTGTGTACAAATAAACTGTTTTATAATAATGTCCCGAGAATAATATGATTATTCTTAAAATATCCTTAGTCAAGTATTATTGTTGACCGTGACAACAATAATGCATTAAGACTAACATGTAGTTGATTGATGATAAAGAGTTATCATTGATATGGAGTGTCAAAATCAATGCATGAATATGTGTTAGAGAACAACATATTGGTGACCCATTATGAGTATGTTTCTTGGATTATTATGTAATTGTCACAACATTACTCATAGTGATTAATATGTATATGATCCTTAGACTTGAGATAATCATTATCCCAACATCGTGAGTCGTATATTTTGATACTGATCAAATGTACACAGAATCGGGTTGTTCTATAAAGGCCGATGTTGGATATATCACAATCAATGTAGAGGATATTATTGATCAATATAGGATAAGTCCCTCCCACATAATGGGAGTAATATCTTAGGCCACTTGATTGAGTGAGACTAGAAATGCATGGCCATGCTCAAATAAGTTGACATGAGATGTCATACTAATTTGTATATCATAGTCTACTCAAGATATCAAGAAACATGGGATGGACTATACAAGTGTGACTATTCCATGACTTGTATCTATTCGAGATAAAGGACTTAAGGATTAATGCATGAAAAGTTAATCACAAAAGTTATGTCGAATCATGACTTCTTGTATCTTAGGTAGCAATGATGCATTGCTAGATGCCACTCATTGTTTGTGACATTAGAATCGTTCTAGTATTACTACTAACGTTACAAGAACCTCTGTGGTCACACCCTATGGTTGAAATGAGCGGAATGAAACATAGTTGGTATTGTGTTTGATTGTCACATGAATTAAATTAATTAAAGAATTAATTTAATTCGCAATCAAATATTGAATATATTATATGTACAAGGATGTTGTACACATAATGAGAATTAATATATGAATTTGGTTCCTATATAAATTTAAATAAATATAGTTTATCGAAATCCATGTTATAATTAATGTAATTATAACTTTTGGGTATAATTAATGTAATTATAATTTTCGGTTAAAACATTATTATATTTATTTAATCTTGATTATAAAAGGGTAATAAGTGAAGAAAAACCCTAAGAATTTTGCTTAAAAAGGTCTAGCGACCATCAAGCAAAACACCTCTCTAAAAATAGTTTTTGGAGATATCTGCCGTTCATAGTCAAACCGGTGGATTGGATTACGTAGGCCGACATCGTAAAGGTTGTGGCTTGGTTCGATAGTGGATCGAGATATCTTGTCGCCGAGGCGCCGCTATCTACTCGATTGAAACTTTGGTAATTTGAAACCTTTATTTCACCCCGATTCGTTCTCTCACATGGATTCATGGTTTGGATCAACGGATTAATTTTATTTATTGCGCCTTGGGGTGCGTTCCAACAGCACGACCATGGATATGGGCGTGTTCCCAGGCCGTGTGAAGTCTGCACCTGATGTTAGGAATTTAATTTGACACGCGGTCTAAAGACACGGGCGTGTTCCTTGGCCTTGTGACCATAGTGAAATGATGATGTCATAAACAAAATGCCAAGGTTTTGGCACACGGGTGAGACACGGGCCTATCGAGGCCATATAAGGGATAAAGGCATGTGTCTAGCCGTGTGAAATAAGTAAGTGTCAACCACGGGTGAGGAACACAGGCATGTCTCAAGGGCACACGGGCGTGTGACCCCTGTTTAGGCAAAAAAATTTTAAGTACGTAAAAGTTCCCGATTTAATTTCGTAAACTTCCGAAAGTAGGTATAAGGCCTCGTAGGACCGGGATGAACAGGTTATTAGTTTAAGTAGAAATTTTTTAAGCTGAACCGTAGCTTTATAGCCCGATGTGTTATGTTTATGCAAGTTAAGTTAGGTAATGCCTCGTATCCGGTTCCGGCTTCGAACACGGGTAAGGGGTGTTACACGTGATGAGTCCGAGCATGCCAAACACTTGAGAACTATTTTGCAGACTTTGAGAGATAAGAAGTTGAATGTTAAGTTCAGTAAAAGTGAGTTTTGGCTCCGAGAAGTCAGATTTTTAAGAAATATTGTCTCAGGTGATGGTATTCGGGTTGATCCAAGTAAGATTTCGGCATTGTTGATTGGAAACCGCCAATGTAATAGCCCAATTTTGGGGCTAGTCAGAACAGTGGTTTTAAAACCACTAACTCGAGGTTAGAGAAATTATTTTTAATATTATTTTATGATTTATGGCATGATTATATGAATGCATGAAAATTTTGGTACATTAATTTTAGTGATTTCATGCTTAATTACGAAAAAGGACTAAATCGCATAAAGTGTGAAAGTTTTATTTTACTAGCTAGAGGTGTCAAATAGCTATAGAACTTTAAATTGGAGGTCCTTAATGTGCAATTAGGCCTTTCTAAAGGTGATAGCCAGCCATAGGGGACAAGGGATTAAGTTTGGTTAATGTTTGGTAATATTAGGTAATGAAATGAATAAAATAAAATAAAAACAAGAAAGCTATCATTTTTTTTCCTATCATCTTCTTCCACCGATTTTTCACTGAAGCATAAGGGTTTGGAAGCTTGAAATTTCAGCAACTTACACTCCTTGCAAGTAAGTCATTTTGGTGGTCTTTCTTGAAACTTTTTATACTTTTGGAACCCCTAAAGCTTAAGCTAGCTAATGAGGGGACTATTTTGCAAAATGATTGAGAGTCTAGGGTTTTTCCATGAGAAAAATTATGTTGTTTGCTGAAATTTTATGGAAGAAAATGAATATTGGGTGTTGAATATACAACTTTTGTGAAAGGTGTTTCTATGAAAACACCTAAAAGGACCTTTTTGTAAAGGTTGTAAAATAGGTGGTAAATGTGTGTAATAATTAGAATTTTGAGTTGCTATAAAATGGAATATGAATTTACTAGGCTTGGGTGTGTGAAAAATGAACACATTTCATTTTACGAGCCTAGGGGCAAAATTATAATTTTGTAAAAGTTTAGGGGCAAAATGGTAATTTTTCCAAAATAAGAATTTGTGGAGTGATTTGATTAATTTGGTTGATTAAAATATTAAATATGTCATTATAGATCAAGAAGAACGTGGAATCAACCTTGACCGAGGAAAAGGCAAGGTTTTAGACTAAATTGCAAATCGGCATATTTTGTATCGAGGTAAGTTTATTTGTAAATGATACATCTTTATTACGTGTTTTACATATTAATACATTGTGTGAATACGAATGATTATTATTGAGATCTATTAAAAAATGATAGAAAGTGTGGAAATTCTCGGATGAACCTTAGGGATAAGAAAAATGATTCGGATAAAAGTCCATGAATAAGTAAATATTGGCAGGCAATGTGTGATACCACTGTAATTATCATTGTTGGTGGGCTATGTGCGATACCACCATGTGATTTATTGTTGGTGGGTTGTGTGCGAAACCACCGAGTATCTAATATCATTCTGAAGTGTTCATCGAGAAACTTTATCTAAGCAAAATTACATGTGGCTTTGTGGTGATAAGTGCAGGGTATAAATGCATATAAATGTGAGCAATGTTTTATAATATGTGTTTGGGATGTGGTAAAACTGAAATGAGTAAGTATAATTAAGAGGATCTAAATTGTTCTTGATCAATATGTATGTTCTTGATCGATATGTATGTGGTATGATGTTCATTGTTTACATATAGACTTACTAAGCTTAAAGCTTACTCTCTTATCTTTTCCCTTGTTTTATAGTGTTGAAGAGCCAGCTCAGGATACGGAGATTATCGAAGGATCACCCACATTATCCACACATTTTGGTATAGTTAGATTTAGCATTTTGAGTATGGCATGTATAGGGATTGAGTCTTTGATTGAATGTCATATTGTTTTGGCCAAATGTGTTAGCTTATTTAAGGATGAATTCTTTTGTATAAGGCCATAGTTGATGGCTTTTTCTCATTAATCTATGAAATGTTGAGGTTATTCATGAATGTACAAGTTGAATGGTTGATTTAATTGGTTTCATTATGCATGAATGAGTTGGTGGCATGATGTGGTTTATGTTTGTACAAGTTGGGGTGGTAGAAAGTGCTTGGCAAATAGCCTTGTTTTTGTCCACATGAGTAGGCACACGGGCGTGTGTCTAGATCGTGTGTGACACACGGTCTGCCCCATGGGCATATGCCCAGACCGTGTGAAGTCTGCACCTGAACTTAGGAATTTAATTCGCCACACGGTCTAAGGACACGGGCGTGTTCCTTGGCCGTGTAACATTTTTGGGGTGATGACGTCAGAAACAAAATGTCTAGGTTTTTGTACACGGGCTAAGACACGGGCGTGTCGTGGCTGTGTGATGGACACGGGCATGGGCACGGGTGTGTGTCAAGTCGTGTGAAAACCCCTGTAGGTTCAAAATGAGAAATAAATCTGCACGGGCGTGGAACATGGGCATGTGATATGCCACACGGGCGTGTCCCTTCCTCCACAGGGACGTGTGGACTGTTTGATGAAAATTTTTTAAGTTTTTCTAGAGATCTTTTTAAGAATTCGGTTTGATCTCGAACCATTCTTAAAGCATGAAAAGCATGTTTGGGGCCATATAGGCTTGATTAAGGGGTGATATGTATGTTTATGAAAATTTTTAATTTGAATGGAAAATCATGTCTCAGTTTTGTATGATTGCTTGCATATAAGTCTGGTAATTTCTCGTACCCTGTTCTGGCATCTAATATAGGTAAGCGGTGTTACAGCCAAGGAATGTATCTGAAGTTAGAAGCTTTTTGGGCTTATCCGGTTATTACTGACGTTTTGTCAAAGGATTTTCAAGTATTGCTACCCCTATGAACAAGCTATTGCAAAAAGATGTCAATTTTGTATTTTTCGAAAAAATGTCAGCAATGTTTTGAGAAGCTGAAGGCTTTATTGACTGAGGCACCTGTTTTAGTGCAACCTGAACTGGGAAAAGAGTTTGTGATTTATAGCGATGCGTCACTGAATGGATTGGGATCTGTATTGATGCAGAGGCAAAGTGATAGCTTATGCCTCGAGACAGTTGAAACCACACGAGAAGAATTATCTGACACATGATTTGAAACTAATTGCTATTGTGTTTGCCTTGAAAATTTGGAGACATCATCTATACGGTAAGAAATGTCATGTTTTTACTGATCATAAGAGCTTGAAGTACTTGATGACTCAAAAATATTTGAACTTACGGCAACAAAGATGGCTTGAGTTACTGAAAGACTATGAGTTGGTGATTGACTATCACCCGGGTAAAGTGAATATGGTCACCGATGCCTTGAGTAGGAAATTATTGTTTGTTTTGAGAGCGATGAATACAGAGTTGACTTTGTCCAGTAATGGTTCGATTCTAGCCAAGTTTAGAGCTAGACCGTTGTTCCTTCAACATATTTGTAAAGCTCAGAAATGTGATAGTGATTTTCAAGCTAAGAGAGCTCAGTGTGAACCAGGCAGTGATTCAGATTTTCATATTGGATCTGATGGTTGTTTGATGTTTCGAGGTAGAATATGTGTACTGAAAGATGATGAAATTATTCTAAAAATTCTCCATGAGGCACATAATGGTTGCTTGTCTGTGCATCCGAGTAGTATGAAAATGTATAACGATTTGAAGACATTGTACTAGTGGTCAGGTATGAAACGAGATATTTTAGAGTTTGTTTCGAGATGTTTGATTCGTCAACAAGTAAAATTCGAACACCGAGTGCCTTTGAGTTTACTTCAACCAGTGATGGTACCCAAATGGAAATGGGACAGGATTACGATGGATTTTGTAATAGGATTTCCTTTGACTCCGAAAAAGAAAGATGTCGTATGGGTTGTGGTTGACAGATGGCTGAAATCAATTCATTTTATACCGGTATATACTAACTACTCACGGATAAGTTAGCTGAATTGTACATTTCTGAGATTGTTTGAAAGCCGCTTTAGATTGACAAAAGTTATATGCAGACTTGAAAAGAAAAGAAATCAAATTTCAGGTCAGCGACAAAGTCTTTTTGAAAGTATCTCCGTGGAAGAAGATTCTAAGATTTGGCCGTTAAGGCAAGTTGAGTCTATGTTTCATTTGGTCGTATGAAGTTATTGAAAGAATAGGGTCAATAACATATCTGTTAGCTTTACCGACAGAGTTGGAAAGGATCCATAATGTGTTTCATGTGTCTATGCTGTGACGTTATCGATCAGACCCTTCACATGTGATTTCTCCGACAGAGGTTGAAATTTGACCTAATATGACTTATGGTGAACAAGTGATCAAGATTTTGTCTCGGGAAGTTAAACAGTTAAGAAATAAAAGTATAGCCCTAGTGAAAGTTTTGTCACAAAGACACGGTGTGGAAGAGGCCACGTGGGAACCTAAGGAAGCTATGCGAAAACAATACCCAAACCTATTCCCTGGTAAGATTTTTGGGAACGAAAATCCCTAAAGGGGGAGAGTTGTAACAGCCCGATTTTGGGCCTAGTCAGAACAGTGGTTTTGGGACCATAAATCTGACGTTGCAAAGTTCATTTTTTTTTACATTTTTATGGGCTACAATTCCACGGAATGATTTCGTGAAAATCTCGTTCTAAAATTTGGACGTTTGGGCACTTAATCAAAATGACTAAATTGTAAAAAAGCGCAAAAGTTGAGTTCTACATGCTAGAAGTGTCTAATTGTTATGAGATTTTAAATTAGAGGTCCTTAGATGGTAATTAGACCATTTTACTTTAAGTTGGATAGAAATAGACATAAGGTAAGAGAGTTTTAGTGTTTTTGAGAAAAGGGCATTTTGGTCATTTGGTAAATAAACTTGGGAGAATGTAACACCCCAAACTCGGCCTATGCATTAAGCCCGGATTTTGGCATGCAACACAGATTTAACGTACATTCAAATCAAATTCCAAAACGATCAAGAGAATGACTTTATCAAAAAAAATCGAAGTTCATTGAAAACCATGATTAAAAATACAAGAATTTGTCATTTGATCTATAAAGTAGTAGTTGATAAACACTTTGGATTTATTTAGTCGAAATATTTCATCGAAAAGTTTTAAAAGAATTTCCTAAGTTTCAATGATATTTAAGAAAAACATTTATTTTATACGAGAGTTATAGAAAAACATTTATAAAAACTAAACCAATCCAACTTAGGAAAACTAAAACATAATAAAATCCATCCACATAATAAAATCCATAATTAAAGAGGCCTTATTACATCGCCATAAAAAAAATAGTACTTAATAAATATTATTAAAGAAGTCTTAAAGTTTTATAAACCACCATTTGTAGTATAGCCTCCACATGAAGTCATCTCCGATCCAAGTCTCCATCAATTATTATTTTTACCTGAGAGGGAAAAAAATGGGGTGAGTTACTTAGAACTCAGTGTGTAACTCACTTACCATAGTCCACTAGGCCAAAACCATTTAAGCATTTATTTTGGGCCTAAGCCCATTACAAATATAATAATTTAGCATGTATGAAATGCAAGTTATATGCGTTCCCAAAACCAAACCTAGATTTCCATCCGCTACACACCACCGTACCACCAACCAAAGACACTGTGGGAGCTTTAGTCACCCACCCGCCAACACAATCAAGTAGGCATTAAGCCGTATATCAAATTTTGTGGACAAGCCACCGAATTCACAGAGTTTACATGGCATTTGCCATTTTTCAGAATTGTGGTAGAGCCACCAAAATTTTGTAGCAAAGCTTCCAGAACTTCTCTTCATCAAATAGCCCAACCCATGCAATCATGTATATAACATGCATAACAATCCATTCATATAATTATTCCAACATGAGGCCCATTACAAAAGTTATTACAATTAGGCCCATTTCACATTTTGGCCCACGAAATATCATATCACATATGGCCCATTTATCAATTATCATATATGGCCCAATTATCAAATATCACATATGGCCCATTTATCGATTATCAAATATGACCCAATTATCAAATATCACATATGGCCCATTTATCAATTATCACATATGGCCCAATTATCAAATATCACATATGGCCCAATTGTCAAATATCACATATGGCCCAAATATCAAATATCACATATGGCCCATTTATCGATTATCACATATGGCCCAATTATCAAATATCACATATGGCCCAATTATCAAATATCACATATGGCCCAAATATCAAATATCACATATGGCCCAATTATCAAATATCACATATGGCCCAATTATCAAACATCACATATGGCCCAAATTGTCCAATTATCACTTTTATCGAATTAGCTCGTTAAAGGCAATTTCGTAATTTTCATAATCTTAATACAAATTTCAAAACTTTTATCATTAAGGTGACAAATATGCTATTCTTCCCAATTTCACTAACTTGTGATTTCATCCACCGATTTATACGATATAGTCATCTAACACATAAGATACAGTGTAAGATTCCACACCTGATTACGGTGAGAACTACACTCTCCTGCTCGTCGATATCTAAACACACATCACGATGGATTAGAACACTAAAATTTAATATTAAACTATTCTAATATTAAGCGATCTAGATCTTACCCTCAGAATCTCGAACAACCACTATTTGCGATTTCTCTCCGATCAAAGGTTCAGAACCACGAGTAAACAATGGTTCGGGGTACGTACAACTTCGAATAATTGATTTTCGCCAGATGAGGGTCCACAACCAGGTGGAAAGTCTCGAATTCCCGAAATAGTCCTTCTCTTAAACTTAGGGGGGAATAATGGAACCACCCCTCTTTCGAACACTATTAACAACTCTTTTCGTCCCTATTTTGATTGTCTTTAAAGACAATGAATCATTAGTCTAACCAATAAGTTATCGAAATTTTGACTAGCGATTTAAAAAAATGAGAATAACTTACCACAAATATCCTCGTTCCACAATATGACAATCGAGCGAGAACGTCCCCTAAAACGAAATCGATTAATAAACCATTTATATCCATATGTCGAGTAATATGAAAATCCTTAATAATCCCTTACCTGTAACACCTTAAATCCAATTTCAATGATCTACGACGTTTACAAACACTTGAGTTTCAGCCCTCCACTATCACACTATTGTCCAAGGCTTCAAAGAAGAAAAAGAAAAGATTGAAGAGAATACTTATGTATAAGAAAAGATTCGGCTATGAATAAACAAAGAAAAGAAGAATGATTCGGCAAAAGATTTTACCATCAACATTCGGCCATGAAGAAAGGTTTCAAAAAAAATAGTGATGTTTGAGTATTCTTTACCAAAAAGAAAGAAAGAAGAACAAAAAGAATAAAGAGAGAATATTTATGTGTCGATTTTCCAAGGATGGAAGATGAACAAAGATAGGGTCTTGGGGTTGGTGTATATTCACCAAAAGGAAGAAAAACAAAATGAGTTATGCTTCTTCAAAGTTGCATGGTTTCGGCATAAAAGAGAAAAAAAAGAAGATGATACTACTTTGGTCAAAAAGAAATGGCCAAACAACCAAAAATTTACCTATTGCTACAACTACATTCGGTTAGGGAAAAGGGTTTTGGAGAGAATGGAAAATAATGCTCATGTTGCTAAAGAAATTGACCAAACTAGCTCCTAATCCCTATCAAGCTACTAACAAAATTTAGCCAACCTCCCTAGCCCCAAAAACAGTCCAAATTCATAGTCATCAAGGATCAACTTTTGCCAACCTTTCTTTCCATAGCACATTCCACAAATTAAGCCATTTGTTCCCTTACTTGCCTTATCCTATTGATTCCATTCCTCAACTTCAATGTTTCCTTAATCCATTTAGCCACCTTACCATAAAAATTAAAAGTCTAACATACCAAAAATGAAGCTTGGCCGGAACTTGATAGGAGAAAGCAAAAATAAAAGCTTTCAAATTGCATGCTAGGAGATTCGAACCTCTCTCCTCAAGCAAACATGCATGCGCCAACACCACCTTGCTACTAGCTCATCTTGTGCTAGTTACTTACTCAAAAATTTCCATATGCTATAAATCCACTGACTCCCTCTCTTAAAGTACCATATGCTAAAAATTTTCACTAGGTCCAAATAGATCCCAAGCCTTCTCAGGACTACACTAATCATACGAAATTTTAATTATACATAAGTTAAGCACCAAAACATGCATCATATAAATACTCAAATTTTAGGATGTTGCAACTCTACCCTCCTTAAAGAAAATTTCATCCTCGAAATTTACCTGACTAAAAGAGATGAGGATATTGTTGTCGAATTGCATCCTCAGGCTCCCACGTAGCTTCCTCCACTCCGTGATTATGCCAAAGAACCTTAACCAATGGCACAGTCTTATTTCTTAACATCTTAACATCGCGATCTAAGATTTTCACTGGTTCCTCCTCGAAAGACAAATCTGGCCTTAATTCCACTTTTTCTACCGGTATTATGTGCGATGGATCCGATCTATAGCGTCTCAGCATAGAAACATGGAAGACTCTATGAATCTGACTCAACTCTGGAGGTAAATCAAGTTGATAGGCCACTGGTCCTACACGCTTCAACACACGGTACGGTCCAATGAACCTAGGGCTCAACTTGCCTTTCCTTCCAAATCTGAAAATCTTCTTCCAAGGTGAGACCTTTAGAAAAACCTGATCTCCCACAGGAAACTCAATATCTTTACGCTTCAGATCCGCGTACTACTTTTGTCTATCCGAAGCTTCCTTTAACCGCGCTCAAATTACCTTTACTTTTTCTTTCATCTCTGATATCAATTCAGGACCCAACAACTGTCGTTCCCCTAGTTCGGTCCAACAAGGAGTACGACACCTACGACCATATAACGCTTCATAGGGTGCCATCTGAATACTGGATTGATAACTATTGTTATACGCAAACTCTGCCAAAAGTAGAAAATCCTCCCAACTACCTCTGAAGTCTATCACACAACCTCGTAACATGTCTTCCAAAATCTGGATTACTCTTTCCGACTGACCATCTGACTGAGGGTGAAAAGCCGTGCTAAAGTTTAATCTTGTACCTAGAGCCTCATGCAAAGCTTTCCAAAATCGTAATGTAAACCTAGGATCCCTGTCTGATATGATAGACACTGGTACCCCATGCAACCTCATGATTTCAGATACATACAGTTTAGCCAACTTCTGCAACGAGTAATCCGTATGAACTGGTAGAAAATGAGCAGTCTTCGTTAATCAATCTACTACCACCCAGATAGAATCTTTCTTAGTAGGTGTTAAGGGTAACCCACTAACAAAATCCATCATTATCAGCTCCCATTTCCATAGAGGAACCTTTATCGGTTGCAATATTCCTGACGGTAATTGATGTTCCGCCTTTACTTGTTGACAAGTCAAACACTTTCCCACAAAATCAGTAATCTCCGCTTTAACTTTGGCCACCACTACTGTTCACGGAGATCCCGATACATCTTATTTCCTCCGGAGTACATAGCATAAGGGCTACTATGCGCCTCTAGAAGAGTCATTTGCCTTAAATCCGAATCCTTGGGCATACAAACCCTTCCACAAAAACACAGTATACCATCCTTGTTCAAACCAAAATCCCCTATTATACCACTTTCAGCTTGTTGTATTAAAGGACCCAATTTTTCATCGGATAATTGCTTTTCCTTGATTTGCTCCAACCACAGAGGCTTCACCTGAAGTTCCGCTAGTAAACTACCATCCTCATACAAACTAAGATGAGCAAACATTGCTCTTAACTTCGATACAACCTTACGACTCAACACGTCTGCCACAACGTTAGCCTTTCCAGGATGATTCTCGATTGAGAAATCATAATCCTTTAACAACTCCACCCATCTCCGTTATCTTAAATTCAACTCCTTTTGGGTAAGGAGATACTTAAGACTCTTATGGTCTGTATAAATAATTGACTTCTCACCGTAGAGATAATGCCTCCAAACCTTTAATGCAAACACCATCGCAACCAACTCCAAATCATGAGTAGGATAATTGACTTCATGTCTAGAAGTATAAGCTACCACTTTTCCACTTTGCATCAGTACACATCCTAAACCCGTGTGTGACGCATCACGATAAGTGATAAACTCTTTTACGGCCTCTGGTTGAATCGAGATTGGCGCTTAGTTAAAATCTTCTTGATTCTCGAAACTTTCTTATTATTTATCAGTCCACATATACGGTACTTCCTTTCACAACAGCTTAGTTAGGGGTGTAGCAATCAATGAAAACCCTTCAACAAAGCGTCTATAATAACCAGCCAAACCCAATAAACTCCGAATCTCAGCTACTGACTTCGGGGGTTTCCAATCCAACACAGCCTCTACCTTTCGAGGATCAACTCTTATACCTTCGGCTGACACTACATGACCCAAGAAAATCACTTCCTTTAACCAAAATTCACACTTACTGAATTTGGCATAAAGTTACTTATCTCGCAAAATTTGCAACACAGTGCACAAATAAGAGTCATGCTCTTCTTCATTCCTCGAATATACTAAGATGTCATCTATGAACACTACTATGAACCGGTCTAAATAGGGCTGAAAGACTCGGTTCATCATGTCCATAAATGCAGCTAGTGCATTAGTCAAACTAAACGGCATCACTAAAAACTCATAATGTCCATAACGAGTTCAAAATGTCGTCTTATGAATATCTGCCTCTTTCACATTGAGTTAATGACAACCCGATCTCAAATCAATCTTGGAGAAGACTGAAGCTCCTCTTAATTGATCAAACAGGTCATCAATTCTCAGCAATGGATACCTATTCTTGATCGTCAACTTATTCAACTGCCTATAATCAATGCACATACGTATTGACCCATCCTTCTTCTTGACGAACAAAACTGGTGCTCCCCATGGAGACACACTTGGCCGAATAAATCCCCGATCTAGCAGTTCTTGAATTTGAGCTTTAAGCTCCGCTAACTCCTTCGGTGCCATTCAACAAGGAGCAATGGACACCGGAGCCGTTCCGGGCAAAAGCTCAATGCCAAATTCTACTTCCCGATCTGGAGGTAAACCCAGAAGTTCTTCGGGAAAGACATCTAAAAATTCTTTCACTGTTCTCACACCTTCTACCGATAAATCCTTGGCATTCAAAGCACTGATGAATGCTAAGAATGCTCTATTCCCTTTCCGTACCAACTTTTCTGCCTTCAAAATAGATATCATATTTGCCAAAAAGTTTCTTCGTTCGCCTATCATTATTATCTCCTCATCATACACAGTCCTTATTGACATTCGCTTTTCGGCACAATCCAATTGCGCCCGATGCTTTACCAACCAATCCATGCCCAAAATAAGATCAAACTCACGAAAGGTAATTCCATCAAGTCCGCTAGAAATACCTCTCTTTGAATCTCTAAGGGCACATCTCTAAATAATTTGTTCACTATTACCGACTGTCCTAAAGGACTAATTACCGTCATCTCTCTATCGGTAATCTCAGATATAATATTTAGGTTTCCAGATATTGCACTAGCAACATACGAGTGGGTAGATCCGATATCTATCAAAGCAGTAATAGATACATCATAAATGAAGAACGTACCAGTCATTACATCAGGTGCATCGCCGTCCTTACGACATTTGACAGCATAGAACAATCCTGGCTGTCTTGCCTCCGTGTTACCTCTAACACCATTACCTCGACCCGGTGTACCTTGTCCACGTCCATTACCATTACCACTACGACCTGGTCCACGACCTCTTGGTGGCTGCTGAGTGCCTCTAGCTGGCTGAGCCTCAGGGTTACGAGTTCCCTGAGTCATATCAGTCCGTCGAGGATAATTCTTAAACTGATGATCCTTGGATCCACATTTAAAATAGGCTCTGATTTTTCTCCAACATTTTCGGGATGTCGTCTTTCACAATCGGCACATTCTCGAATCTGATGGGTAGTCACAGGTGCTTTAGCTTGAACTAGCTCATCATTCCGTGACCTCTTTTGAAACCTTTTAGAAGAACCAGAGTACTTAAAATCCCTCTTGCCTCTTACTTTTTCCCAGTTCTGGCGTTCTAAATTCTTAGCCTCTTCGGCTATCTTAGCTTTCTCTACAAGCAAGGTAAAAGTCCGCACTTGTTGTGGGGCTATCAGTACTCGTAACTCATCATTCAGCCCATCCTCAAAGTGTACACAGCGCTCATGATCAGTCTGCACTATAGTACGAGCATAACGACTCAAACGAAGAAATTCTGCATCGTAAGCTACCACAGTCTTACTTCCTTGAACCAAATTCAGGAATTCCTTCCTCCGGGCATCTACATAACTGGTCCCGACGTACTTCCCTTGGAAAGCATCTTTAAAAAATCCCAATTAACCAATGCAGCCTCGGTGCCTTCTCGAACAGTAAGCCACCATTGATACGCCTCGTCTCTTAGCAAAAACATGGCTCCTCTCAGTTTCTGCTCAACGGTGCATTCCAGATCATCCATAATTCGTTCTATAGCCTCAAGCCAATATTCTGCCACATTCAGAGCTACACCAGAAACACCTTTAAAAACTTCTGCACCACTAGACTTGAGTCGTTCTGATATTGATCCGCGAGCTACTGGCCCAGTTCTGGCCCCAACTACACTTTCTAAAACTCGCAACATTGCTTGAGTCAAAGCATTATCCTCATTCGCATGATCATGAGATCCAGTTTCGCTCTCGAATGACGCAAGTGCATCCATTTCTGGTATATGACCCGGCGCTTCAGACGCAGCACCCTGTCCACTACCACGGCCACGTCTACCGCGTCCACGACCACGTCCTCTAGAGCTCATATTGACTAATTTGCTTTTAATCTGATTACAAGTTTTATGAATCAGAATATTATTTCAGTGTTTATTAACGATATTTTATGAGATATAAGAGATAGGGTTATTTTTGCCATCACATCCTATAGTCTCGATCTCTATCATTTTCAACACTTAAAACTAGAAGTTCTAGAGTGTTCCTAAGGTCTCATCACAATAATAAACATTTAATAAAAAAATACTTACTTGACTTGGTGTCGGATGCTCGTGGTGCCATACTACCTTTAAAACGTAAAGTCTAGAAAATTAAGTAGTTTTAAACAAAATCATTGTTGAACCCAAGCCACGGTAGAGTTTTGGCGGGCTCGATACCATAAAATGCAACACCCCAAACCCGGCCTATGCATTAAGCCCGATTTTGGCATGCCACACTGATTTAACGTACATTCAAATCATTTAACGAAGTAGAAATCAAATTCCAAAACGATTAAGAGAATGACTTTATCAAAAAAATCAAGTTCATTGAAAACCATGATTAAAAATACAAGAATTTGTTATTTGATCTATAAGCGAGAATTGATAAACACTTTGGATTTATTTAGTGAAATATTTCATCGAAAAGTTTTAATGAAATTTCCTAAGTTTCAATGATATTTAAGAAAAACATTTATTTTATACGAGAGTTATAGAAAAACATTTATAAAAACTAAACCAATCCAACTTAGGAAAACTAAAACATAATAAAATCCATCCACATAATAAAATCCTTAATTAAAGAGGCCTTATTACATCACCATAAAAAAAATAGTACTTAATAAAAATTATTAAAGAAGTCTTAAAGTTTTATAAACCACCATTTGTAGTATAGCCTCCACACGAAGTCATCTCCGATCCAAGTCTCTATCAATTATTATTATTACCTGAGAGGGAAAAAAATGGGGTGAGTTACTTAGAACTCAGTGTGTAACTCACTTACCATAGTCCACTGGGCCAAAACCATTTAAGCATTTATTTTGGGCCTAAGCCCATTACAAATATAATAATTTAGCATGTATGAAATACAAGTGATATGCAATTCCCAAAACCAAATCTAGATTTCCATCCGCTACACACCACCCGTACCAACCAGCACACCTGTGGGGAGCTTTAGTCACCCACCCCGCCAACACAACGAAGTAGGCATTAAGCCGTATATCAAATCTCGTGGACAAGCCACCGAATTCACAGAGTTTACATGGCATTTGCCATTTTTCAGAATTGTGGCAGAGCCACCAAAATTTTGTAGCAAAGCTACCAGAACTTCTCTTCATCAAATAGCCCAACCCATGCAATCATGTATATAACATGCATAACAATCCATTCATATAATTATTCCAACATAAGGCCCATTATAAAAGTTATTACAATAAGGCCCATTTTACATTTTGTCCCACAAAATCTCATATCACATATGGCCCATTTATCAATTATCATATATGACCCAATTATCAAATATCACATATGGCCCATTTATCGATTATCACATATGGCCCAATTATCAAATATCACATATGGTCCATTTATCGATTATCACATATGGCTCAATTATCAAATATCACATATGGCCCAATTATCAAATATCACATATGGCTCAAATATTAAATATCACATATGGCCCATTTATCGATTATCACATATGGCCCAATTATCAAATATCACATATGGCCCAATTATCAAATATCACATATGGCCCAAATATCAAATATCACATATGGCCCAATTATCAAATATCACATATGGCCTAATTATCAAATATCACATATGGCCCAAATTGTCCAATTATTACTTTTATCGAATTAGCTCGTTAAAGGCAATTTCGTAATTTTTATAATCTTAATACAAATTTCAAAACTTTTATCATTAAGGTGACAAATATGCTATTCTTCCTGATTTCACTAACTTGTGATTTCATCCACCGATTTATACGATATAGTCATCTAACCCATAAGATACGGTGTAAGATTACACACCTGATTACGGTGAGAACTACACTCTCCCGTTCGTCGATATCTAAACACACATCACGATGGATTAGAACACTAAAATTTATTATTAAACTATTCTAATATTAAGCGATCTAGATCTTACCCTCGGAATCTCGAACAACCACTATTTGCGATTTCTCTCTGATCAAAGGTTCAGAACCACGAGTAAACAATGGTTCGGGGGTACGTACAATTTTGAATAATTGATTTTCGTCGGATGAGGGTCCACAACCCGGTGGAAAGTCTCGGATTCCCGAAATAGTCCTTCTCTTAAACTTAAGGGGAATAATAGAACCACCCCTCTTCCGAACACTATTAACAACTCTTTTCGTCCCAATTTATTATCTTCAAAGACAATGAATCATCAGTCTAACCAATAAGTTATCGAAATTTTGACTAGCGGTTTAAAAAAATGAGAATAACTTACCACAAATATTCTCGTTCCACAATATGACAATCGAGCGAGAACGTCCCCTAAAATGAAATCGATTAATAAACCATTTATATCCATATGTCGAGTAATATGAAAATCCTAAATCCCTTACCTTTAACACATTATATCTAATTTCAACGATCTACGACGTTTACGAATCGGCCCTCCACTATCACACTATTGTCCATGGCTTCAAAGAAGAAAAAGAAAAGATTGAAGAGAATACTTATGTATAAGAAAAGATTCGGCTATGAATAAACAAAGAAAAGAAGAATGATTCGGCAAAAGATTTTACCATCAACATTCGGCCATGAAGAAAGGTTTCAAAAAAAATAGTGATGTTTGTGTGTTCTTTACCAAAAAGAAAGAAAGAAGAACAAAAAGAATAAGAGAGAGTGTTTATGTGTCGATTTTCTAAGGATGGAAGATGAACAAAGATAGGGTCTTGGGGTTGGTGTATATTCGGCCAAAAGGAAGAAAAAGAAAATGAGTTATGCTTCTTCAAAGTTGCATGGTTTCGGCACAAAAGAGAAAAAAAAGAAGATGATACTAATTTGGTCAAAAAGAAATGGCCAAACAACCAAAAATTTGCCTATTGCTACAACTCCATTCGGTTAGGGGAAAGGGTTTCGGAGAGAATGGAAAATAATGCTCATGTTGCTAAAGAAATTGACCAAACTAGCTCCTAATCCCTATCAAGCCACTAACAAAATTTGGCCAACCTCCCTAGCCCCAAAAACTATCCAAGTTCATAGCCATCAAGGATCAACTTTTGCCAACCTTTCTTTCCATAGCACATTCCACAAATTAAGCCATTTGTTCCCTTACTTGCCTTATCTTATTGATTCCTTTCCTCAACTTCAATGTTTCCTTAATCCATTTAGCCACCTTACCATAAAAATTAAAGTCTAACATACCAAAAATGAAGCTTGGCCGAAACTTGATATGAGAAAGCAAAAATAAAAGCTTTCAAATTGCATGCTAGGAGAGTCGAACCTCTCTCCTCAAGCAAACATACATGCGCCAACACCACCTTGCTACTAGCTCATCTTGTGCTAGTTACTTACTCAAAAAATTTTCATATGCTATAAATCCACTGACTCCCTCTCTTAAAGTACCATATGCTAAAAATTTTCACTAGGTCCAAATAGATCCCAAGCCTTCTTAGGACTATACTAATCATACAAAATTTTAATTATACACAAGTTAAGCACCAAAACATGCATCATATAAATACTCAAATTTTAGGATGTTACAAAGAACACCATAGCTAGGGTTTTGTCATCTTTCAAGCTCGATTGTAAGTCTGTTCTAGCCCCGTTTTCAATGATTTTCATGTTTTTAAGATCCTTGTAACTTGATCTATTTATTTCTACCATTAATTTAAGGAATAATCAAGGTATAAGGTTTGACCCATGTTGGATATTTGTGTATTTTGATGTCTAATGGTGGATTATGCATGTTTGATGTGTGATAAACAACTTTTGCTAGGTGGTTTTTGATGAATATGTCAAGAGGACCTATTTGTAAAAAGATTATGAAATGTGTGTAAAAGTGTGATTCAATAAAAAAATGTGAACTGTTATAAGTATAAAAGAGGATCGGCTAGGCTTGGGCATCGAAGAAATTGAATAGATTTCATTTTTCGAGCCTAGGGGCAAAAATGTAAATATGTAAAAGTTTAGGGGCAAAAAGGTAATTTTGCCATAATGTGATTTTTGGACTAAATTGAATAATGTGAATAATAAATGAGTTAAATTTGCTATTATAGATCAAGAGAAACGAGGTTCGAACCTAGATCAGGGGAAAAATAAAGTATTTGATGATTAAGTCCCATTCCTACTATTTTTGTACCGAGGTAAGTTCGTATGTAAATAATGCATTGCTTTATTTATGTTTCTAAATGCTTTAATATTGTATGAATTATGATCAACTCCTTGAACGTAATTGACAAAGTTTGACAAGTGAGAAAATCCCAGTTGAACCTTAGGAATAGTTAGGATACAAATGTCATGACATTAGGGTTATTGAGATTTCGTGTAAGACCATATCTGGGATATGGAATCAATATGAGACTTCGTGTAAGACCATAGCTGGGCTATTGGCATCGATATGAGATCCCATGTAAGACCATATCTGGGATATGACATTGGTATGGTATTGTGAGTGCGATATGTCCCGAGTATCCTTTAGTATTCCAAGTGGTTCAACGGATAGCTCGACAGCAATGTTAAAGTTGTGAAAGACTTTGGTATGTTGCATTTGGGTATAGGTATGTACATAAGACTCATGTTTAATGAGCTCGATATGTGATGAACCTTCAGTAAGTTTGTGATTGAGTAAGTTTGACTATGAGATTTAAATGACATTTATGTTAATTTACATCATGTTAATTATGTGTTAAATGTGTATTATAATGCCTATTATTTGCATAGGAACTTACTAAGCTTTAAAGCTTACTCCCCTTTCTTTTCCCTTGTATTATAGTGTCACCAAGCTAGCTCGGGGATTGGATACTGTCAGAGATTCACTCACACTATCAACATATCATTTTAAGTACCGATGAATTTAACATTTTCAGTTATGACATGTATAGGGACTTAGTCATTTTGTCATGTGTCATAATTGATTTGGCCAAATGTGTTGGCTTATGATGGTTGATAATTCATTTTGTATATGGCCATTGAAATTGGTTGATATTTTTGAAGTATATATACATAAGATGATGCTAATCATAGATGTGGGAATTTGTATGCTTGAGTTGAAATGGTTGTATGTGATAGATGGTAGTATATGAATGAGTGTTGTTGCCTTGGTTGTGGCTGATTTGGTTGAATGTATGTGCTTGGATTGGTGTTATGTTTTGTTGTGTATGTATGTGCATGGAAGGGTGACAAAATAGCTTGGTAAATAGGCTTGTTTTTGTCCACACGGGTAGTCACATGGGCGTGTGTCTAGTCCGTGTGTGACACACGGCTTGCCCCATGGGTGTGTATTTTGGCCGTATGTCCCCTAAACCTTAATTTTTGCAAAACAAAATGCTGAGTAATGAGCACACGGGCTTGTTTCTCAGCCATGTAGACGGCACGGCCTCGAACACGGGGATGTGCCCTGGTCGTGTGAAGTCTTCACCTATTTTATGAAAAATTATGAAAATTTAATCGATCACACGGCCTAAGCACACGGGCATGTGACTTGGCCGTGTGACCTCAATTTGATGATTACGTCGTTAATACAAAGCTCCCTAATTTAAACACTACCTGAAGCACGGGCGTGTGACCCCTTTTACATTAAAATTTTTCTAAGTTTCCCAAAAGTTTCCAAAGTTCTTGGTTTAGTCCCGAAGCACTTCTGATGCATGTTTTGGGCCTCGTAGGCTCGTTTTAGGGACGATATGAGTGTATATAGATGGTTATAATTTGAAAAAAAAAATTATGACTTAGAAATGCATGTTTACTTGTGTTTATGTCCGATAATGTCTCGTACCCTATTCCGGAATTGAATACGGGTAAGGGGTGTTACAATTTGCAAAACACACAATTTCTCCTTAAGACCTTTAATCGAACATTACTTTAACGCAAAATGTACGTGCGAACGTCCAAAGGCTTCATTATTAGTTTAGGGCATTTAAGTCAACACTTAACACAATTACAATACTAAAAAATTAGTAGCTAAACAACCATTGAAAACCCTAATCTAATCAATTAAAGCAATCCCTAATAATCAAATTGAAAACTTCACATTAACCCGCAACTATCAAACTTACGCTTCCCGCTACGTTAGATCCGAGTTGGCGAACGATCAAGATCAAATTTTCCTAAGTCACATATGATTAAAGGCTGATTAGGAAGGGTTTATGAGGCCAAGATCTTGCTGAAAATAATTGGTAAAATTTAATAAAATAGCAGCCCCCTTTTTATGCTTCTAGGTGCGACGCACCACCACCAACAGTGGCAAATTGAGGTTGTTTTGAGAGCTTATTAAAAAAATTTTGAATGCTAGAAAATTACCCATAAAATTATTAAAAAAACCCCAATTCAATATCTAGAAAATTGGGTATTTTATTGAAAAATCTGATAAGAAAGCGAAAGAAAAACACCACTTACTCTAGGAAGAAGAAAATGGTGGCAATGGATACTGATTTTGAATGTAAAAAATTTTAGTTTTAAGGCTGGAAAAATTATGATAAAATGAAAGCAAGGAGAGGAAGAGAATAGTGCCAAAACCCATCGTTAAAGAATGAAAAATGGGTGGTGGAGCTTGGTGGTTTGGGTGGCGGTACACAAGGGGAAAAGAAGAGAAAAATTAAAGACAAATGGATAGAGGAAGAGGGTGGGGTGTCTAGGGCTGATGAATAATGACTAAAGGATTAAAAGAATGTGATACTTATACCTAGGTTTACTAGATAGGGGTGGCAAAAAAGTAAGGAGAAGGAAAAATTCTTGAAAAATTTTAGCTAATTAGCGAAGGGAAGGAATTCAAACTTGAAACCTTGATCTAATTACCCTGCTTCCTAATTTTCCTAATAATCACTGGACTATTTACACATCTTTGAAATAATTTCAAAAAACTTTAAGTTAAAATTTGGGATGCTACAACTCTACCCCCTTAAAGAAATTTTGGCCTCAAATTTTACTTGTTTAAAAAAGGTGAGTATACTAAAGTCAAATTGAATCCTCCGACTCCCAAATAGCCTCTTCGATGCCATGGTTTCTCCAAATCAGCTTCAGTAAAGGAATTTGCTTCCTCAAAAATGTAATCTCACGATCTAAAATTTAAGTAGGCTCCTCCTAAAACATTAATTTTGGTCTGACTTCAATCTCCTCAACTAGAACAATATGCGAGGGATCAGATCGATATTGCCTCAATATTAAAACATGAAAGGCATCATGAATGTGATCTAACTCAGAAGGCAATGCAGGCTTATATGCCAGAGGACCTACTCTTTTAAGCACTCGATAAGGTCTAATGAACCAAGGGCTTAACTTGCCCTTTTGACCGAACCTCTGAACCTTCTTCCATGGAGAAACTTTAAGAAAAACCAAATCTCCTACATTGAATTGAATGTCTTTGCACTTTAAAACAGCATACGATTTATGCCTGTCAAAAGTTTCCTTCAACCTATGTTGAATTAACCAAATTTTATCCTCAGTCTTCAAAATCAATTTTGGACCCATTAACTTCTTCTCACTCAACTCAGCCCAACATAGAGGCGAGCAACACTTATGGCCATAAAGAGCCTCTTAAGGTGCCATTTAGATACTTGACTGAAAGGTTATTATAGGTGAACTCCGCCATCGGTAGATTCTCTTCCTAACTACCATGACATTCAATCATACAACTTCTCAACATATCCTCTAGAATTTGAATAACTCTCTCTGACTGACCATCGGACTTCGAATGAAAAGTTGTACTGAAGTCCAATCGAGTACCCAAAGCCTCTTGAAATTTCTTCCAAAATCGAGACATAAAACGAGGATCTCATTCTGAAATAATTGACACTGCCACACCATGCAATCTCACTATCTCTGAAATATAAAGCTTAGTTAGCTTTTAAAGAGAACAATCAGTGCAGATGGAAATAAAATGGGAGGGCTTGGTTAATCTATCCACTATGATCCAAATTGAATCTTTCTTAGTAAGTGTTAATAACCCACTAACAAAACCCACTATCACTCTTTCCCACTTCCACTACAGAATACAAATTGACTGTAATAACCCCGATGGAAATTGATGCTTTGCCTTAACTTGTTGGTAAGTCAAGCATTTCAACACCAACTTAGTTACCTCTCGTTTAAGACCTGGCCACCAATACACTTTCTTTAAGTCACAATACATCTTAGTACTACCAGGGTGCATAGTATAGGGGCTTCTATGTGCTTCTTGTAGTATAGATTGTCTCAAACTCTAATCATTTGATACACAATATCTACCTCTAAAGCAATAAATTTCATCAGAATTAACCCCAAAGTCCTCAGTTAACCCATCCTCAACTTGTTTAAATCGAAGTGCCAAGGATTCGTCCAAACCTTGCTTATATTTAATTTCCTAAACCAAAATAGGCTTTACTTGCAACTCAGCTAGAATACCCCCATCATCAAATGAACGAGCAAACATAGCCCTCAAATCAATCATTATGCTTCTACTCAAAGTATCAGCCACCACATTAGCTTTTCCAGGGTGATACTCATTTGTACAATCGTAGTCCTTTAAAAACTCAATCCACTTGCGCTGCCTCAAGTTAAGCTCTTTTTGGGTAAGAAAATATTTGATACTTTTATGATACGTGTGAATAATACATGTCTCACCGTAAAGGTAGTGTATCTAGATTTTAAGAGCTAAAATGACAGCCGCCAACTCTAAATCATGAGTATGGTATTTCACTCATGTAGCCTAAGTTGTTTCGAGGCATATGCCACTACCTTACCATCCTGCATTAAGACACGTCCAAGCCCAACATACGAAGCATCGCTGTAAATAAAGTAATCTTTACCAGATTCTGATTGAATTAGAACGGGAGCTTCAATCAACATGAATTTTAATCTCTTAAAGCTGGCCTATTGCTCATTTTCCCACTTAAATGGAGTATTCTTCCTTAACAGCTTAGTCAATGGCGCTGCTATCAAGGAAAAACCCTCAACAAACCTTCGATAATACCCAACAAGACCTAGAAAACTCCAAATCTCTGAGACATTCTTCGATTCTTTCCAATCTAAAATGGATTCTACCTTTTTAGGATCCATACAAATACCTTTAGCTGAGACCACGTGATCCAAAAACATAACTTCCATTAACCAAAATTTAGACTTACTGAGTATGCAAAAAAGCTACTTTTCACAAAGTATCTGTAAGGTTGACCTCAAATGATTATCTTGCTCTTATTCTATCTTGGAATAAACCAGGATGTTGTTAATGAACACAACAACAAATTGATCTAAGAAAGGTTGAAAAACACGATTCATAAGGTCTATAAATGCAATAGGTGCATTAGTCAATCCATAAGGCATGACAAGGAACTCGTAATATTCATAACGAGTCTTAAAAGTAGTTTTGAGAACATCAGATTCTTTCACTTTTAGTTGGTAATATCCAGATCTCAGGTCAATTTTAAAAAAGATAATTGCACTCTTGAACTGATCGAATAGGTCATTATTCTTTATGGTTAGCTTATTTAGCTGTCTATAATCGATGCATAACCAAAGTATACCATCCTTTTTCTTTACGAACAATATTGGTGTGCCCCATAAAGAAATATTGGGTCTAATGAAACCCTTATCCAATAGTTTTTGCAACTGTACTTTCAACTCCTTAAGCTCTTGAGGTGCCTTGTAGTAGGGAGCAATAAAAGTCGGTGTCGTTCTTGGCAACAATTCAATACCAAATTCCACTTACCAATCCAGAGGCAACCCTGGCAGTTCCTCAAGAAAAATCAAGAAATTCCCTTATTTTATGAATACTATCTATATAAGGATCAACTGCGCTCGCATCTCGCACATAAGCCAAAAATGCTTCACACCCCTTTTGAACCATCTTCACTACCACCATAGTAGAGATCACATTGGATAAATAATTTCAAAGTTCCCTGACCATAACAATCTCCTTTCCAAACTCAGACACCAAAGTTACCCTTTTTAGTGCATAATCCAAGCGGACTTGGTGTTCAACCAACTAGTCCATTCCTAGAATCATATCAAATTTGTTGAAAGGAAATTCCATTAAGTCGAAAAGAAAAACCTCCCCTTGAATTTTTAAAGGGCATCTCCTATATATATCTTACTTACAAGTACAGATGATTCTAAAGGGCTGGCTATAGTAACAGTGTTATCGGTTGTCTCTAACCCAATCCTCAATTTTACAACCATATCACATTTAATATAAGAATGGGTAGATCCTATATCAATTAATGCAAAATAAGGCACCAAATAAATAGTGAAGGTACTTGCAATGACGTTAGTCGCATCTCTATCCTCTCGGCGTTAAGCCACAATTATTAAAGCAAGATGCCTAGCTTCAGCTAGATTTGTACCCTGTGTCGATGCTCTCTATCCCTGATTACCATTCCTATTTCAATTCTAATTATACTCCTCTAAACTCCCTAATTACCCCTCTAATTTTAACCCCTAACCAGGCCCTGAATTTAAATCAGAGCTTGCATCTGATCATTCTGACGAGGATAATCCTTAATCTTGTGCTCCATCGAGCCACAAACCAAACAAGCACCCATTCTTTTCTAACACTCACTCGGATGACGCCTCTCGCAAAATTGACATACTTGAATTTGCCCCTTTCTACGACCCACTGCTTCCCTATTTAGTGGTGGCCTAGCCTAGCTAGCCCGCTTAATAGTTCACATATTTGGACTAGCAAATCCCATTTCTCTCCTAGGTTGATATTTTTGTTTACCCTTGTTCTAGCACTCCACGCGATTAATTTCCTCAATAATTTTGGTCTTCTCGACCAGGCCTCAAATAGACACTCATGATATAAAGCTACCTGCACCTTAAGATCATACCTCAAACCCTCCTAAAAATCAAAACTCTTTTCATACTCTAACGCCACCATACTAGGTGCATAACGGCCTAACCTCAGAAGCTTCACTTCATATTCAGAAACTGTTATGTCACCCTGTTTAAGATCTATAAACTCCAAACGTCAAGCCTCAACATAGAGCAGACCCACAAATTGACCTTGAAGGAATCTTGAAAATAGGCACAATCAATATGTTCTGGTAGTGTACCTCTGACCATTGATTGTTACTACCTGTATACCTCGTCCCTTAACAAGGATACGACACCCTTAAGTTTCTACTCAGGCATGCAGTCTATATCATCCAATATACATTTAGTGGTCTCCATCCAATACTCAGCCACTGTAGGGGTAGTTCTAGCAATACCCCTAAACAACTCTGCCCCACTAGAGTGGAGCCTTTTAGCAATCGTCCACGGCCACTACCACCGATCGAAGCCCCAACAACCCTCTGTAAGGCCTTTAACAAAGCTTGCATTACCAGATCACCCTTGTCGTATTCATTATCATAATTTTGATTACCCCTATTCCCACCCTCAGTAGTGGGTTCACTAACAATCTCATTAGGCTCATCATTCTGTACATGTAACACCTCAAAATAGGGCCTAAGAGTTTTAGGGGTAATTTAGGAATTTTAGCCTTAAAGTGTTCAGAATTTTGGGGCATGGTATATCTATAATGTTTTCAATTTTGGTTTTTGAAAAATCAAATCGATTTTTGAAAAAGTTTTTTAGAAACATTTAATTCTAGAACAAATGACTGATTTGTAACAGGGTCAAAATTGTAAGCATTTATGCTATAGTTTTATCAAATTTTAAAATTCAACCTAAAACCCCCTATATATAGCTCATTCTCTTGATAGTTTTCTCCTTTCTACTTAGTGTTGCCGTCCCTTGCTTTCACAAGCTCAAAGAACTCAATTTTTTTTCCAAACATAATCCTCTTAATTTCCATCATTCCCCAAGTATTAAACCTCCATAAATCTTCAAGAAAACATCCTAAATACCATTAATTTCTTCATCTGGGTTTCTCATATTTGCATCAAAAACTCGTTTATTCTTTCATCAAACATAACCATTCACTTTCTTAATCATTTTAAATGTTATTAGGCCTTTGAAACTGAGTTTTGAGTTATTAAATTGCATGTTTTAAATAAAAGTCGAGAATAGAGTCGTTAATGGTGAATTTTGTGTTTTTGAGTAAAAATGTGATTTCAAAGTGTTAATCAATATGTTTTGACATGATTAAGAGGTTTCTAAACTTCCTTTGAAGTTTTGTTAACCATTTCTTAAGTTTTAATGAATTTTTTAAAAATAGCCAAAAAATGTCGAAAAAGCCGATACCATGAATTGAGTAGTTTTGTGTAGTTTAAAGGTTGGGAATTAGTTGTAGGTGAACTATAAGATGAACGTAATTGGTTTTAGGTGAAAAGATTGAGTATAGACTGAGATATTTAAATTTAAAGTGTGCTATGTTAAAGGTTTCGGTTACATGAGAACTTAGTTTAAGCTTATGTTTTTTTTATTACTTGTGGTAAGTCCTTAGCTAAATTTTGAATGTATTATTATTTGAATTATTGTGTTGAAGCTTTGTATTTGTTAGGACCATCTACGAGTTAGTAAAGGCTAGTTTGAGCTTTCGGCTTTTCAGTGAAAGAGTATTGGTGAGTGTTTGGAATAATTGCTTGTGGACACGATTTAATGCGTTAATTGGGAATTTAGTAGTAGCCTAAACCCCTACTGATAAAGGATGAGAAGGATGAACGCAAAAGCGGATCATAAATTTTGTCAAAGACACGGATTTGACTTAGGGCTCTAGACGTTTAGAAAGAAACTCAGATTTTGACACAACTTGAAACAAAATTGAATCCAAGATAAAACAATTAAAATAAATAACTAAAATAAAATAATAATTCAAAGATTAAGAAGGCGAATAAAGAAGATAAATGGAAAGATAAAACGTAACGTGTAGAAGTCCTAAGAAGCCTTGGAAACATGAAGGATCCACAACCCCCTTCAAGTGGCTCTAATTTCCCCTCCAAGATAAAAACCTTGGCAAGAAAAAGTTTGAAGATGATCCCCATAATCTAAAAAGATTGTTAAAACTCTTCTAAAAGAAACTCAAGAGAAATTCTTGAAATGAAAAACCTAGAGAGAATTTATTAACTCAAAAGAGAAATAGAATAATAATGAATTGTATGAATTGTGTACAATGCAAAGGCCTGTATATAGGCTAGCTAAATAAATCTAAATAAAACTCCAAAGTATACTTGAATTCTATTTTAATCTTAAACAAGAAGTAGTTTTGAACTAAACTTTCTTGTTAACATAAAATCCCTAAATAACTTAAATACTTAATAATTATCAAAAATTCAGAATAAAATAATAAAAAAATAATAAGAGCTGATAAATAAAATATTGGGCTCATATATAATAACAATTAAGCTTAAAACTCAAACCCAATATGAAACGTCTAGGCTTGTGAGATCAATTGGGGTTCTTGAAGTGAAATGCCTAAGCTTGTTAGCATTTTCCTCATGGGCTTGTCATCTTAGATTGAGAGTTTAGGCCCACGAACATAATTAGTCTCTTCTAATTCATCATTACTCTTGAAACTTCAACTCTTCTTCTCGAATTTTCTTTGTGATAAAGTTTTGAACCACTAAGTTGAGTTTTTCCTTTATCTATTTGGATTTGGATCTCGTAATTGAGCCTTGAGGGAAACTAAGCTCATTTCTATTATGGCCTTTGAATTGGGCTGGGTTGCTCGTATCATTCTCCCCTTCCACAAAAGGATTCGTCCTCGAATCTAAAATATCAAAAGGAGAAAGGTCAGCGACATTAAAAGTGGCACTAACATTATACTCATTGGGAAGGTCAATTTGATATGCATTATCATTAATGTGCTTTAGTACTTGAAAATGTCTATCACCACGTGGGTCCAATTTTGTTTTGCGTTTAGTTGGAAATCGCTCTTTTCTCATGTGGACCCAAACCCAGTCACTGGGCTCAAAGATAATTTGCTTGCACCCCTTGTTAGCCTTGTTGGCAGTTGCTTCATTTGTTTTGGCGATTTGTTTTCTTGCTTTTGCATGCGTGGGTTTCACCAATTCAGCTTTCTTCTCACCATCTAAACTAAAAATGTTTTCTATAGGCAATGATGCAAGATCGAGTATAGTTAGTGGATTAAAACCATAAACAAGTTCAAATGAGGAATAGGCAGTTGTAGAGTGAATAGATCAGTTATATGCAAACTCAACAAATGGCAAACATTCTTCCCAATTTTTAAGGTTTTGACACACAACAGCTCGTAGTAAAGCACCGAAGACTCGATTGACTACCTCAGTTTGTCCATTGGTTTGGGGGTGACATGTAGTAGAATATAAAAATTTAGTACCAAGCTTACCCCACAATACTTTCCAAAAATGGCTTAAGAACTTTACGTCTCTGTCTGATTCAATGGTGCGAGGTATCCTATGTAGGCACACCACCTCTCGAAAAAAAAGTCAGCCACATGTGTAGCTTCATCTGTTTTGTGAAAAGGAATGAAGTGTAACACCCCTTACCTGTATTCAACACTAGAACAGGGCTCGAGGCATTACCAGAATTATAACACAAGCATTCACACAATTTCAAGTCATAAATTTGCGTCCAAATTAAAACCATTCATATTTAGTCATAAAGTCCCTTATACGAGCCTACGAGGCCCAAAACATGCTTTAGTAGTGGTTCGGGACTAAACAGAAAACTTTAGAAATTTTTTTACAGAACTTAGAAAATTTTTCATGTTACAAGGATCACATGCCCTTGTGGTTCAAGGGACACGCCCGTGTGACCCTGAGATGCGCTCATGCTACAAGCCGTGTTCAAATTAGGGTGCTCTCTGACTTGTGCCACATGGCCATGCCACACGCCAGTGTGCTAGGCCGTGTAGCACAAACAATTGAGACTCACGTCCGTGTCTCTATTCGTGTGCTCAATTCTGGACATTCTATTTTTCAAAATTAAGGTGCAGGGGACATACGGCCGCAACACATGCCCGTGGGGAAGACCGTGTGTCACACACGGCCTAGACACACGCCTGTGTGTCTACTCGTGTGGACAAAATAAAGGCTATTTACCAAGCCATTTGCCACCGTTGTTCACACATACACTTAAACTATTTCAAGGCACAAACATAACATACTTAGGTAATCAAAACATCTGCAATTAAGACTAACACAATATCCACATCTATCATACTTACAATAATTATAAAGCCACAGTTGACTACTTTCAAGATATCATCTCATCAAAACCACATTGCCAAACATTTCATATTCATGTCATAAATCACATTTCTATCACCAAAGACAGTAGCACATATAATCTATACTTAGGCTTACAACCATGATAGCCCAAATAAACCAATCTACATGGCCAAATATCAAAACAAGCCTTTGACAATCACCCAACACATTGGCTACAATCACAATGACACATTTAACAAAATGAATAAGTCCGTATACATGCCATAAACTCATACATTTGAAAGGAAAGGGGTAAGCTATATAGCTTAGTAAGTTCATATGCAAATAATACAAAACATTATTCATACGTTTGACATATAAATAACTTAACAAATATTAACATAAATGTCATTTAAAACTTCATAAATGTCATATGATCATAAATGTCATTTAATATCAAAATAACACATATCAACATAAATGTCATTTAACCTTCATAAGCACAACTTACTTAATCACATTCTTACCAATTGTTCATCATATACCGAAATCCATTTTCTTTGAGTCTCGTAACATAATCACGTACTTTATCATCTTCAACATACCCGTTGAACATTTCGTCAACATTTCCATTGAACCATTTGGAATACTAAAGGATACCCGAGAGTCTCATACACACAGCACCGTATCAATGTCATATCCCAGATATGGTCTAACATGTAATATCGTATTGATGCCAATAGCCTAACTATGGTTTTATACGAATTCTCATATCGATGCCATATCCCAGATATGGTCTTACACGTAATCTCAGTAACCCTAATGTCATGACATTTGTATCCTATCTATTCCTAAGGTTCAACCGGGATTTACTCGCTTGTCGAAACTTTGTCAATTTCATTCATAGAGTCAATCATACAATTCATGCAATAAAAAAACATTATAAATACAATTATAACGTTGCATTATTTACATACAAACTTACCTCGATACAAAAATAGCGAATATGGACCTAATCGTCAAACACTTTGGTTTTCCCCCGATCTAGACTCGAACTTCGTTTTTCTTGATCTATAATACCAAATTCATCTCATTTAATCATCACATTATTCATTTCAGTCCAAAAGTCACATTATGGAAAAGTTACATTTTCCCTAAATTTTTGACATTTTTAATTTAGTCCCTAGGCTCGTAAAATGATTTTCATTCAATTTCTTCAAAACCCAAGCCTAGTCGAACTATTTTCATACTCATAACATCCCACATTTCTCATTTATTCAAATTTTTCTACTCATTTTATAACTTTTACAAATAAGTCCTTTTGACATTTTTACCGAAAATCACTTAACAAAAGTCATTTAACAAACAACAAACATGTATTTTCTACCATCGAACATCAAAATACACACATATTCAACATGGGTAAACCCTAGACCTTGATCATATCTTAAATTAGTGGTAGAAATAGATAGATCAGGTTACAACGACTTAAAAAATGTAAAGAGCATTAATAATGGGGCAAGAACGGACTTACAATCGAGCTTGAAAGCTTGAAAAACCCTAGCCATGGTTTCTCCTTGTAAAATTCGGTCATGGAGAAAAGATGGACAAATTTTGGCTTTGTTTTCGCTTTTTAATTCATTTTAATTACCAAATTACTAAAATGCCCTTAATGAAAAACTTTAGAAACATACCTAACCATGTCCATTTTTGTCCACCAACTTAACCAATGGTCTAATTACCATCTAAGGACCTATAATTTAAAATTTAATACCAATTGGACACCTTTAACATATAGAATTCAATTTTTGCACTTTTTGTAATTTAGTCCTTTTAACCAAATTGAGTGCCCAATCTTCAAAATTTTTGAACAAAATTTTCACGAAATCGTTCCATAAAGCTGCAGACCATAAAAATATAATAAATATGAATTTTTTTTGTTGTATTTGTGGTCCCGAAACCACTGTTCTGACTAGACCCAAAATCGGGCTTTTACAACTCTCCCCCTTTAGGGATTTTCGTCCTCGAAAATCTTACCGGAATATAAATTTGATTTCCACATAAACTCCTCTATCTCGTGATATTGCCAAAGAACCCTCACTAAGGTTATGCTTTTATTTCCCAACTTTTTAATATCTCGTGTTAAAATTTCGATCGATCTTTCGTTATACAACATATCGGCTGAATCCTAATCCTTATCGGAGAATTCATACTCAAAGAGTCCGATCGATACCATCGCAACATAGATACACAAAACACATTTTGAATCTTTTTCCAAGGCAATACTTTCAAAAGCATGCTATTGCTGAACGGGAATTTCATATCCTCATGTTTCACATTCACATATGTTTTCTGACAATCTGAAGTAGATTCTAAACTACCACGAATCACTTTTCCTTTCTGTACAATTTCTGATCGGATAGTCTCTGAAACATATAACTCAACTAATCTATCATGTTATATACCCGATCACCAAAACATCTATTTCAAATAACTGTACATTTTATTACTCCCTGAATGAACAAACGAGCTACTACTGAGCTTTGTACAAAATTTTCTACATAAGCTCTAAATTACTCAGTGCGCAAATTCTATCTCAAAATAATGATAACAGTCATCAAATTCGACCCGAAATTCAGAATCAAAAGTCGTCTCACGCTGTACTCATTTAGTTTACTACTCACTATCACATTCCTAAGGTTCTCAATCTTGTAAAGGAAACATCGCTTGAACTTTTAATTTAGCTAGATTCAGACCGTCATCAAATAAGATTAATCTTGTATCTAATACTCACAAAATAATCAAAGGTTTTCCGTTCAAGCATTTTCAACTATATTTGATCTCCTAAAGGTTAATCGATAATTGCTCACAATCTTTCAATAGTTCAAACCATCTATGCTGTTTTAAATTCAGATCCTTCTGTGACATTAGATACTTTAAACTCTTGGGATCAAGAAACATATGACATTTTTTAGTCGGACAACCGATGTCATCAAATTCTCAACACAGACGTAAAAAGTGGCCGACTCTAAATCACCCGTCGGGCAGTTCCTTTCATGTGACTTTATCTGTCTGAAAGCATAAACTATCACTTTACATTCTTGTAGTAAAACACATTCCAATCCGTTCGATAGTGCATCGCTAAAAAATCAATAAGTCTTTACTCAATTTAAATTGAACCCAGAACCAGTGCTTCGATTAATAATACCTTCACTATTTTCAAATTTTCTAACACTCAACAGACCATTCAAACTTTCACAAATGTGATAACTTTATCAATCAAAACAGCTTTAACTCATAATAATATCATCCAATTAGAACTGATCTAATAGGTACGTCTTTGTATCACACCCTTTTTGAATAAAAATTCTTCATTCAAACTATTCGTCAATTTACCCATAAATGTACAAGATTTTATCATCTTACCTGAGGATAAACTTAAATGCATATAACTCAAATTACCTTTCAACTAACCAGCTCACTCAGATAGAAACAACTGAGTCGATCTCAACTATCAAATAATACCATATCAAAATAATCTCTTCTTCATGATGTTAAAACAACTCAAACATACAATCTTTCAAAATTTCCTCACCTGCTAGACAAAGAACTTTACAACTACATTAACTCAAGGAAACAAAATATCCTGATTGGACTCATTGACCTTAATCAAACTTACCTGAGAAAAGAAAACCATTATACAATTTGAGCTTGAGCTTCCACTATCTATACATTTTCCGATGCTAATTCCTTTCATGAAAATTAGAGAAATTCTGATACCAAAATCACCACGTTCATATGATCGAACCAGAAATACAACCATAATAGACATAGTTATCACAAGCCAAAGAACACACTTTAAAGATGAGCCATGATTGATAATTTACAAAATAAGGACGATAAGAAAACTGAGATAAAGAAATCCAAGAAGCGATATCATATTGGAAGTCCGAGAACATAACTCGTAAGAAAATAATAAAGATCTTGATGGTTCCTCAGAGAAAACCAAAAGAAAAACAATGCTTATACGCTCTGGAATCAATTGTAACAGAGATAATATATTTTCAAAAAATATATATAAAACAAAACAACATCCAGTAGAAACAGAATAATAGCCTCACATAAATTTTCACCAACAACTTTTATTCCAAACATAATAAAATAGAATCTCGCAGAGAGAGATAAGAAATGCTGCTCATCAACCAACCAGATCAACAGTGCTCTCATCTAACATTATAAGCAGCTAGCATTGTCATACGATAAGGATTTCATTAGAAAATGAACAATCACATATATCTCTGAGGATAAATGAATACATAAAATACGTAGGAGAGATCATCATAATCTATTCAATTACTACTGTTACACTCAGACATCTTTATGATTCAAATATCATTTCTCTGACTAATACTGTTATCACTAATCTCGCATTATTCCATTCACTAATGAAAATCAATTTGGAAGAAATTCTAGCAAATACATACTTTAGACATCATACTTGAATGAGTCGATTAGCTGAGATTAACTTTTTCTTTAACTGTGACATCATGAAATCCAAATGATCTTTAGAATAACCTGGCATCTTTTCCAAAATTGTATTCACTTGCCAAACTATTCTTAACTCTGACCACGTTATTAGTTAGTTCGATACTGAACTCTTTAGTCGCTATCTTGTGAGCTCATTCAACTTAAATTTCGTGAAATTTCGTTATAAAATACCACATTGGTAAGGGGGTGAGGTCGTAAAGCCTCTAACTCAACTCTCATAAATACACACATATAACTTAGCATTCATCATCAACATAATATCTTCACAATCATATAATTCAC
The DNA here is from genome assembly GCA_025506655.1 of Gossypium rotundifolium. NCBI lineage: Eukaryota > Viridiplantae > Streptophyta > Magnoliopsida > Malvales > Malvaceae > Gossypium > Gossypium rotundifolium. The sequence continues at coordinate 93,565,244 of CP106729.1, read as the reverse complement.
TTCAAGCTAATTAACATACATATTTATGTCACACGAACTTTCTGATTATCTTCATTCAAACAAGTGTACTTAAACATACATTCCATAAATTTTGAGTAAGTTTACTTATCATAGCCACTCAATCAAAGAAGTTAGGCACATAACATCATATGAATGCAAAATAAACATGGATGAGCTTATCACAATATAAGCTTGCATTTCACTTCACCTTTCCCATTTTTCAAGAATAATTCCCATTGAACTATTGTAATTTTGATGGATACTTGGGTAGTATACTCAAGGTATGCATGTCAACAATCCGTCAATTCATATTCAAAAGTGCCCTTTTGGCATATAATTCATAGAGCACACTCTCGAGCCACATATGATATAACAGGATTGTCAGTCCAGGCTAAATCCTTTCAGTAACGTATGCTCTAAAGGGCTTACTCTGGATTACCCGTCTGGGCTAAATCCATTTCGTAACATATGCTCGAGAGGGCTTAATTTAGGATTACCCTTCCGGCCTAAATCCTTTTTCCAACATTTAAAAACATTTTATCCGTTTCATAAAATCATCATAATCCATTGAAATACAATGTTCAACCAGAATAATGACATTTTATCCATATTTCTCAACTTATGGTTATTTCATTTTGTACATCATCACATACATATCATGAACTCTTATTCATACCTTTTCAAGTCTCGACTCATCACAAACACATTTTCAAATATCTTAGTATCAATTTTAGCGTTTTCGAAAATAGCTCGATTGGAAAGCATCTCTGCCTCAACAAAAGAATTTCATCAGAGTTGGGAGATATCACACTATCACAGGTAGTAATATGGCATGTATAGCTAGACTCATATACGCTACATTAGTTTGAGAATAAACTAAACCGTAGCTTTGATACCACTAAATGTAACACCCCTTACCCGTATTCAATGCCGGAACAGAGCTCGAGGCATTAGCGGACTTATAACACAAGCATTCACACAATTCCTAGTCATAAATTTGCATCCAAATTAAAACCATTCATATTCAATCATAAAGTCCCATATACGAGCCTACGAGGCCCAAAACATGCTTTAGTAGTGGTTAGGGACTAAATTGAGAACTTTAGAATTTTTTTTACAAAACTTAAGAAAATTTTCATCTTACAGGGGTCACACACTCGTGTGACCTTGACACACGCACGTGCTATAGGACGTGTTCAAATTAGGGTGCTCTCTGACTTGTGCCACACGGCCATGCCCCACGCCCGTGTGCTAGGCCGTGTAGCACACACGGCTGAGACACACGCCCGTGTGCTCAATTCTGGACATTTTGTTTTTCAAAATTAAGGCACAGGGGACACACAGTCGCAACACATGCTTGTGGGACAAACCGTGTGTCACACACGGCCTAGACACATGCCCCTGTGTCTACTCTTGTGGACAAAATAAAGGCTATTTACCAAGCCATTTTCCACCGTTGTTCACACATACACTTACACTATTTCAAGGCACAAATATAACATACTTAGGCAACCAAAACTTCCACAATTATGACCAACACAATATCCACATCTACCATACTCACAAAAATTATAAAGCCACAATTGACTACTTTCAAAATACCTAATTGTACACCACGTTATCATCTCATCAAAACCACATTGCCAAACATTTCACATTCATGTCATAAATCACATTTCTATCATTCACTAGGTATGCCATGACCATATCACCAAAGACATTAGCACATATATATATACTTAGGCTTACAACCATGATTGCCCAAATAAACCAATCTACATGGTCAAATATCAAAACAAGCCTTTGACAATCACAAGCCAACACATTGGCTACAATCACAATGACACATTTAACAAAATGACTAAGTCCCTATACATGCCATAAACTCAAAATACTTGAATTCATCAATACCCAAAGTGATAGCTTGATAGTGTGATAGGATCTCCGGCAATCTCCAATACGAGCTAGCTCAATGACACTATAAAACATGGGTAAGGAAGGGGGTAAGCTATATAGCTTAGTAAGTTCATATGCAAATAATACAAAACATTATTCATACATTTGACATATAAATAACTTAACAAGTATTAACATAAATGTCATATGACCAGAAATTTCATTTAATATCAACATAACACATATCAACATAAATGGCATTTAAGCTTTATAAGCACAACTTACTCAATCACATTCTTACCAATTGTTCATCATATATCGAAATCTATTTTCTTTGAGTTTTTCGTACATACCTGTACCAACTTGTAACATAATCATGTACTTTCTCATCTTCAACATACCCGTTGAACATTTCGTCAACATTTCCCGTTGAACCAATTGGAATACTAAAGGATACCCGAGAATCTCGTACACACAATATCGTATCAATGCCATATCCCATATATGGTCTTACATGTAATCTCGTATCGATGCCAATAGCCCAACTATGGTCTTATACAAAGTCTCATATCGATGCCATATCCCAGATATGGTCTTACACGTAATCTCGTAACCCTAATGTCATGACATTTGTATCCTATCTATTCCTAAGGTTCAACCACGATTTACTCGCTTGTCGAAACTTCGTCAATTTCATCCAGAGAATCAGTCATACAATTCATGCAATAACAAAACATTATAAATACAATTATAACGTTGCATTATTTACATACAAACTTACCTCGATACAATAATAACGGAAATGGACCTAATCGTCAAACACTTTGGCTTTCCCCCGATCTAGACTCGAACTTCATTTTTCTTGATCTATATTACCAAATACATCTCATTTAATCATCACATTATTCATTTCAGTCCAAAAGTCACATTATGGCAAAATTGTATTTTTGCCCCTAAACTTTTAACATTTTATAATTTAGTCCCTAGGCTCGTAAAATGATTTTCATTCAATTTCTTCGAAACCCAAGCCTAGCCAAACCATTTTCATACTCATAACAGCCCACATTTCTCATTTATTCATATTTTTTCTATTCATTTTATAACTTTTACAAATAAGTCTTTTTTGACATTTTTACCAAAAATCACTTAACAAAAGTCGTTTAACAAACAACAAACATGCATTTTCTCCATTTTTGTCCACCAACTTAACCAATGGTCTAATGACCTTCTAAGGACCTCTAATTTAAACTCTCATAGCAAATGGACACCTTTAACATATAGAATTCAAGTTTTACACTTTTTGCAATTTAGTCCTTTTAACTAATTGAGTGCCCAATCATCAAAATTTTCAAACTAAATTTTCACAAAATTGTTCCATAAAGCCGTAGACCATAAAAATGTAATAAATATGAATTTTTCTTCATCGAATTTTTGGTCTTGAAACCACTGTTTCGACTAGACCCAAAATCAGGCTATTACATGAAGTGAGCCATCTTTGAAAACCTATCAACAACAACAAAGATACTATCTTGACCCTTTTTGGTTCGTGGTAAACCAAGAATGAAATCCATGGATAAGTCTACCCATGGCGAAGAAGGAATCGATAAACGAGTATAAAGTCTATGAGGCATTACCTTAGATTTTGCTTGTTTATAAGTAATACAATTAGAATATACTTTTTCAATATCCTTTTTCATGTGCGGCCAATAAAATGTTCATGTAGAATATCTAGTGTCTTGGTGACACCGAAGTGTCCTATTAGGCCTCCACTATGTGCCTTAGGAATTAATAACTCTCTCATAGAACATTGTGAAACACATAACCTGTTTAGGCGAAAAAGAAACCCATCTACAAGATAAAACTTGTTAAAGGCACCATTCCCACAATTAGAAAAAACATTTACAAAATCATTATCTGTAATATCCCGGGTTAAGGGCTATTTTGTTTTGGCATTGGTTGCATGATTAATTGCTTGCTATGATGTTGTTTGGGTGTTTTCGGGACTTAGCTGTAGGCTAGGAGTGAGCCTGGGTAGGTGGTGAAATTTTAGTTTTTGGGCTTTAGGGGATAGGAGCTGAAGGAGATGGGGCTTATATTTAAATTAAGTGAATTTAAAGCACAAATGAAGAGCTAGCAAAGTGGCAAGCATGCGCCACATGGAGAGTGTGTGTGAGGCGTCATCTACAAGGGGGAGGTCTTGTGTTCAAGTCGCGAGAATCCCACCCCTTTTGGCTCCCATTTTGGACGGCATGGAGGAAGAGGTAGAAGGCAACTTGAACTCTAGCTTGGACTTAGTCTTCACATTCAAAGAGGGTGGAGAGTGAAAGTAGGAGGGAGACTTGGTCATGGGATTTGAATTGGTGGTGTGGGAGTAAATGGGGGAGATTTGGCCGGATTTGGTGAGAGTTTGGGGGAAAGGGGATGTGTGGCCGGTTGGTAATTGGAGTGAGTCGAAATTGCCTTTTGGCATGTGTAATTTTCGGTCACTTGCAATAGCCTAAGCCGAATCTCTTTGTTCTTTTTTTCATTTTGGAAACCGAACCCAAGTGCTCTCATCTTTGCCGAAATTTCTTTTGGCTTTGGTGTCCTTTTTCCTACCCTTCGGTCAAAGCTCTTTTGGGTAAGCAAGTTTCTCCTAGTCAAAAACGAGCCAAAATTTGCAAGACACTTCTTCTTCTTCTTCTTTTTTTCAGTTAGAGCCGAATGCTCAAGGAGCTTTTCGACAAAAATTATTTTGCATCTCTAAACTTGGTGAGCCGAGAGTTCTTTTGCATTTCTCTTCTATTCTTTTTTTTTTGTACTTGAACAAAGCCGACCCTAGTATCCCTTTTCAAATTCTTTTCTCTTTTCTTTCACACAAAACCGAAAGCTATATTCATCCATTCATCTTTTCTTTATTTTTCTTTCTTTGTCAAAACCTATTAGTCGCACCTTACTACAACCCTTGCCATTTTCCTTCTTTGTTTTTCTCTAAAGCTCTTCTTTTCTTGATCAAGGGTGCTAGCCGAAACTCCACTCCCCAAACCCCTTTTTCTTTGTTTCTTTTCATTCAAAACCGAAGGTGACCCCCTCCATTCATCTTTCTTTACTTTCATTTTTTTTCCAAAACCTGTTGGCCGAATCCTTTTCCTCTCTTAGTAGTTGGTAGGCCGATTATTGGTGGTTGTTAGGTGCTGGTTTCCAATCGTTTGGTAGTGGGTAAGTGTTGGCCGAATGGCCATTTCTCTTTCTCTGGTATTTTACCAATTCTTGGTATGTTAAGGGCTGATATCGGTATGGGTTAAAAAGGTGTTAACTTCTTGTTTAATCTTTTCGTATAGGGTCTTTGGACTTTGGAAATAATCAAGAGGAGTCTTCCAACTCTTTTAGCCGATTGTTAAGTGGTGGTAAGAGGAGTATTTTGTTAGTCCATTCTTTTAGCCTCGTTAAAGTAAGTCTCAATGGATTAATGGATTTTCTTTTTAGGTGGAGGCCGTTTGTAAAAGAGAAACCTTTGTGGTTCGAGTTTGGTAGGAAGCCAAACGTTTGCAAGGTAAGGACTATTTGATAAACCCTTTTTGGTTTAATGCTTGTGGCCGAATGGTATGATGGTTAATCCATTTGTTGGCCGATTGTAGGATTCGAGTTGTAGAAGTGATCGAGGGACGTAAATCGATTTTAGGGATTAATACCTTCGCTAATTCAGGTGTGTAAACCAACACACGATCTTAACTTAATAATGTGATAACCTGTTGTGTAAATGAAACAGTGTGTTTGATTATTGCGATACCCATTGAGGTATGGATATGGATTCGGGTAAGTACCGTTTCACTATGAGTTATGTGATGATGATGATATCATGATTTTTAATACTTTGAGATGCCATGTTAAGCATGTGAGCATAATAGCATGATTGCACGATTTTGCATCTAGTATGATACGTGATTGGGTGATATGAGAGGAGGGGGAATATGATATCCGTATCTTTGGGACACTGTGTCTTTGGGACACGGAGGTTTGGCACCTCCGGTGGTTTGGTACCACGTATTTTGTGACTTTGGGTCACGGAGGTTTGGCACCTCGGCGTCTCGTCCTAGTGGCTTAGTACCACGATGGGTTGGCCCCACGCTTGATTATCTGGGATTGACGCCGGTGATTTGGTATCACACGATGGGTTGGCCCCATCATCGGATTTGTGACTACGATCACCGGTGATTTGGTATCACATTGTGTCTTTGGGACACGGAGGTTTGGCACCTCATTGCGACTCGTCCACGTGGTTTAACACCACCGTGGGTTGGCCCCACTTTTGAGATATGGGATCGTCGCTAGTGATTTGGTATCACACGATGGGTTGGCCCCATCATTGGATTATTTGTGACTTGGTCACCAAAGTGGTTTGGTACCACAAGTATGGATATCGTGACTTTGGGTCACCGGTGGTTTGGCACCACCGGTGGTTTGGTACCACACGGGTAGAAAAGCGATATGGTTGGTTAGGAGCAGGTGCATGATTTGCATTATTCGGTTATGATATATGTGTTGGCATGTTATCTGGGAGAGGAATTATACTTGAGTCTTGCGACTCACTCTCTCTCCTTTGACTATTTCAGGTGACACATAGACGCGGACATGGAGCCGGGATGGACTCGAGGTGGTCATGCCATACTGAAATAAAGATTTGCTCGGACTTCTTTTATAAAATTTGGTACACTAGCTGGGTTATTCCTATTTTGTTATATTTGGGTTTGTAAATGGCCTCTTAAATTATGTTTTGATATGTTATGTTTAAGTAGATTTTCAATATGCTTTAACAAACTAATTGAGTGAAATGTGCTAAAATTTGGAAAGACAATGTTTTCAAAATTTCAAAGACGATGTTTAAACTATACCATCGGGTATCATACTATAACTTGAGATAAAGTGAACTCAAAAGGTTTTCCAACTTAAATATGATTTTCTACTAAGTCATAAATGTTTTAGTAACAATTAGAAATAACTTAAGCTTCAAAACGAAATAAACTAATTTTTCCTACACATCGGATAAATTTTCAAAATTTTCTAGGTTTTCAAATACATCATCAGATTTTTAATCAAAAGCTACTTGAGTTATCCTCAAAATACAAAATTTCGCTAAGTGTTCTCACCAAATTCCTAGACTTCAACTTAAACCATCCAAAACTTTTTTTTCTCGGAGCATACCAGATTCGATTCGTGGTGTATTGACCGGGTTTGGGGTGTTACATTTGTGGTATCGAGCCAAGTTCAAAAGCTCGGCTGTGGGCCCGAGGCCCAAAATGTTTTAAAACTATAGTTTTCAAGTATTCTATTTTAAAAAAGTATGGTTTGAAGGGCATGGCACCGAGTCTCCGGCACCAATTCGCCCATGTAAGTACCCCGTACTATTGGTTGTGATATTAATTGATATGATGGAATGGCTAGTGATAGTAAGATTACTTTAGAGACCAAACCGATAGGATTACGTGGACTCATGAAAACAAAGTCCCTTTAATATTCATAAAACTTTGCTTTAAAAATAGTGGAATAATGAGTGATACATAAAATTCTTTAATCGGCGAGATTTAGTCATGAGTACCCGAGGTGGGCGTGGTCGTGGGCGTGGTCGTGTAGGATGATATTTCGAGCCCGTAGGTTCAGGCGGGGTTAGAGAGAATGAGGTCTGGGCCCGCCACCAGTGGAGGTGGTGAGTTCGAGAGCATACCGGCGATGATGCGATGTCTGAGCGATGTGCGGGTTTTAGAAAGGGTAGCTGGAGCGGTGGAGGCGTGGGAGCTAAGAAATCGTGCTGGCGACTTGGGCAAATGAAATTTGAATTCTTTCGGGGTGTCTCGGGTGTTGCTCCAGCCTTCTTGAGTAGTATGGTGGAAGCAGCAGAGCGAGATCATGGATGATCTAGACCTGACCGCGAAAGAAAAGTTGAAGGGGATCGTATCACTTCTCCGGGATGAGTCATACCAGTGGTGGCTCACGGTCCGTGACAGCGCTGCAGCAGAAGATCTGACATGGGACTATTTTCGGGCTGCTTATCGGAAAAAGTACGTCTGAGCTAACTACATAAATGAGCAGAGGAAAGCATTTCTGAGGTTAGTCCAGGGGAGCAAATCTGTAGCCGAGTACGAGGCGAGTTTCGAGGTCGAGTCGGTATGCTGGGGTATGGTGGCTATCGAGCATGAGAGGTGCATTCGCTTCGAGGATGGCTGCGAGACGAACTAAGGTGATAATTACGCCCGATGGGAGCGTGAATTTGCGGTTCGATTGAAAAGCGAAGGTTGCCGAGGGCATTAAAGAGTCGTGAGGCGGGGTATGGATAGAAACCGTCACAAAAGGAGTTTTGGGTCTTCGGGTCATCGGAAATCGGAGAAAAGGGCTAGACCGAGTGGGCGAATCGATCGGGTAGGTTTGTTCTTTGCTAGGCGGGGACCGCCGCATGTAACCGTTGTGGAAAGGCTCACCGGGAGGATGTTGGATCGATGGCGATTTGTTTTGAGTGTGGCTCATTGGACCACCGAGTGAGGGATTTGTCGCGCAAGTTAGCTAGGATTCAGTCAGAGAATCAGGGCCGTAATCAGTACAGAAATAATGGACCACCGCAGAGGGGCCGAGGTAATGGCAGAGGGGGTAATAGTTCTGGTCGGGGCCGTGGAGCACCGGGCAGAGGTGCAGGTAGTTCTGAGGCCAGACAGCCGGGGTTGGTGTATGCTGCGAGGCACCGTGAGGAGGGCGACGCACCGGACGTCATTACCGGTATGTTTTTAATATTTGGTTCTCCATTTACTGCTTTAATTGATGTGGGTTCAACACACTCGTATGTTGCAAGTAGCATAGTGGAGACCATGGATCTAGACTCTGAAATATCTTCTAGGCAGATGACCGTAATAAGCCCTCTAGGTCACTCTGTAGTGGTAGATAAACTGTATAGAGACGTACCTCTAGAACTCCAAGGGGTAGTATTTGAGGTCGATCGATGGAAGCGCCATTCGGGAGTTCGATCTAATTCTCGAATGGGTGGTGGGTAAGTATCGGTGAAGTTGGATCATGCTAAGCGCATGGTTCGAGCACAACGGAGGGTGATGAAGTGGTCTGATCGGTAATAGGAGAAATTATCATCAATGTGGTATCTCGCTCCAAAGCCGAAAATGGTCGAAAGAATTGCGAAGCATATATGGTGCATGTATGCCTTGGAGGCTAAGGAGTCTCTTTGTGGAGACAGTTGGACGATTAGGGAATTTGTTGATGTGTTTCGAGGAGCTTAGGGTTTGCCACCAGATCGGGAGGTAGAGTTGGGATAGATCACATTAAATCGCACCGTATCCATTACTCCGCATGAGGATGGCACCTAAGGAGTTAGTGGAGCTTAAGGCTCGATCTGAGAATTGTTGGACCGAGGCTTTATCGGGCCAAGCATTTCACCATGGGGAGCGCGGTACTCTTTGTAAAGAAGAAAAAGCGGTACTATGCGGATGTGCATAGACTCATCGCTAACTGAATAAGTGACGATTAAAACAAGTATCCACTGCCTCGGATAGATGACTTGTTTGATCAGCTGAAGGGGGCGTCGATTTTCTCGAAGATCGACCTAAGGTCTGGGTATCACCAGTTGAAGGTAAAAGAGGCGGATATCTATAAGACGGCATTTTGTACTCGGTATGGGCATTTTGAGTTCTTAGTTATGCCGTTCGGGTTGACTAACGCACCGGCAGCTTTCATGGATCGATGAATGGTGTTCCAATTACCTAGATCGATTCGTGGTGGTTTTATCGACGACATCTTGGTATACTCAAGGGCGAGGAAGAGCATGATGCTCATTTACGGGTGGTATTGCAGATTCTAAGGAGAAACAATTTCTATGCGAAGTTCGAGAATCGAGTTCTATCTCGTGGAGGTGACATTCTTGGGTCATGTAGTGTCGGTGAGGGATTAGAGTGGACCCGCAAGGTAGAAGCGATTTTGGATTGGAAGCCGCCTAAGTCGAAGCGGAGATTCGAGTTTTCGGGGTTGGCGAGGATACTACTAGAAGATTTGTAGAGGGTTTCTCATTAATTGCGACCGATGACCAAATTATTGAGAAAGGAGTTCCGTTTATTTGGTGAGAAGCAACAGGAGAGCTCGACAAGTTGAAGAAGATTTTGACCAAGCTCGGTTCGATTCAACTTTGAGGTCGGTAAGGAATTTCTGATGTCTTGAGATGCATCACATACTGGGTTTGGGTTGTGTCTTGATGCAAGAAGGAAGGTTGTGGCTTACGCATCCCGACAGCTGAGGCCACATGAGGTCAATTATCCTACGCATGATTTGGAGCTTGCGGCTGTAGTATTTTCCTTAAAGATATGGAGGCATTACTTGTGCGGAGAGAGATCGATAGTCTACACGGACCATAAGAGTTCAAGTACCTTCCGACTCGAAAGACTTGAATCGAGGCAATACCGATGGATTGAGCTGCTGAAAGACTACGATTGCTCAATTGAGTATCATCCGGGCAAGGCTAACGTCGTGGCAGACGCGTTGAGCCGTAAGGTTGTTTTGGATTTAAGAGCGTTGTTTGCCCACTTGAGTTTGTACGACGACGGGAGTATTCTGGCAGAACTACAGGTTAAGCCTACTTGGGTTGAGCAGATCAGAGAAAAGCAGTTGTTAGATGAGGTTTTGAGCGCGCAGAAGACTCAGGTGCAGAGTGATGGGTTGAAGGGGTATAGCTTGTCTAATGATGGGGTTCTGTGTTTCCAGGGGAAGGCTTGTATGCCGAGAGATGCTGAATTGAGGCAAAAGATTCTTCAAGATGCTCATAGCAGCCCCTACGCTATGCATCCTGGAGGTAGCAAAATGTATAAGGATCTCGAGAACAGATTACGGTGGTAAGATGCGAAAAAGGAGGTGACAGAGTTTGTAGGAAAGTGTCGACTGTTAGCAGGTCAAGTCGAGCATCGATTGCCATCTGGGTTGCTTGACCGGTGAAGATTCCACGATGGAAGTGGGAAAGGATAACTATGGATTTAAATCGGTGGATTACCGCTTACACCGAGCAAGAAGGATTGATTTGGGTAATTGTGGATCGGTGACTAAATCCGCTCACTTTATTCCGGTGAGGTGGATTACTCACTTGAGAGGTTTAAGTCAGTATGTGTCGAGATTATGAGGCTGCACGGGTGCCGTGTCGATCATCTCGGATAGGGACCCCAGATTCACGTCAAGGTTACGGAAGGCTTTGCATCGAGCTCTGGGGGTACAGTTAGATTTCAAAGACGGCATTTCATCCATGATGACGGCGATCGGAAAGAGTTATCTGAATATTGGAGGACATGCTTCGAGGTATGTTTTGGACTTGAGGGTAGCGGGAGGAGTATCTACCGTTATTGAATTCGCCTACAACAACAAACTACCAAGCGAGCATCAAGATGGCACCATATGAGGCGTTGTATGGTAGGAAGTGTCGCTCACCTACTTGTTGGATGAGCTAAGTGAACGTCGGTTGTTAGGACCGAGTTGGTTCTTGAGGCGAAGACAAGGTTAAGTTAATTCAGCTCGATTGAAGGAGGCTTGGATGGCGAAGTCCTATGCCGATCTTAAGCGGAGAGATATTGAATTTCTTTGTGGGAGATCGGGTTTTCTGAAGGTCTCACCGTGGAAGAAAGTATTAAGGTTCGGAAGAAAGGCAAGCTAAGTCCGAGGTTTATTGGGTAGTATAAGGTATTAAGACGAGTGGGACGATTGCATATCACTCGAGTTGCCGGTGAGCTAAGTCGATTCACGACGTGTTCCACGTTCGATGCTACTGGCGATATCGTTCGATCCATCACATGTGGTAACAGAGAAGAGATCGAGGTAAATCCAGATTTGTCCATGAAAGAAGAGCTGCATGATTTTAGGCCGGATGTGAAGGTTACTGCAGAAGTCGTGCCTCTGGTTAAGGTTCTTTGGCGGAATCATGGCGTGGAAGAAGCGACGTGGGAACCCGAGGATATGATGAGACAGCAATACCCGCAACTCTTTTGACCAGGTAATTTCGAGGTCGAAATTATTTTAAGGGGGTAGAACTGTAATATCCCGGGTTAAGGGCTATTTTGTTTTGGCATTGGTTGCATGATTAATTGCTTGCTATGATGTTGTTTGGGTGTTTTCGGGACTTAGCTGTAGGCTAGGAGTGAGTCTGGGTAGGTGGTGAAATTTTAGTTTTTGGGCTTTAGGGATAGGAGTCAAGGAGATGGGGCTTATATTTAAATTAAGTGAATTTAAAGCACAAATGAAGAGCTAGCAAAGTGGCAAGCATGCGCCACATGGAGAGTGTGTGAGGCGTCATCTACAAGGGGAGGTCTTGTGTTCAAGTCATGAGAATCCCACCCCTTTGGCTTCCATTTTGACGGCATGGAGGAAGAGGTAGAAGGCAACTTGAACTCTAGCTTGGACTTAGTCTTCACATTCAAAGAGGGTGGAGAGTGAAAGTAGGAGGAGACTTGGTCATGGGATTTGAATTAGTGGTGTGGGAGTAAATGGGGGAGATTTGGCCGGATTTGGTGAGAGTTTGGGGGAAAGGGGATGTGTGGCCGGTTGGTAATTGGAGTGAGTCGAAATTGCCTTTTGGCATGTGTAATTTTCGGTCACTTGCAATAGCCTAAGCCGAATCTCTTTGTTCTTTTTTTCATTTTGGAAACCGAACCCAAGTGCTCTCATCTTTGCCGAAATTTCTTTTGGCTTTGGTGTCCTTTTTCCTACCCTTCGGTCAAAGCTCTTTTGGGTAAGCAAGTTTCTCCTAGTCAAAAACGAGCCAAAATTTGCAAGACACTTCTTCTTCTTCTTCTTTTTTTCAGCTAAAGCCGAATGCTCAAGGAGCTTTTCGACAAAAATTGTTTTGCATCTCTAAACTTGGTGAGCCGAGAGTTCTTTTGCATTTCTCTTCTATTCTTTTTTTTTTGTACTTGAACAAAGCCGACCCTAGTATCCCTTTTCAAATTCTTTTCTCTTTTCTTTCACACAAAACCGAAAGCTATATTCATCCATTCATCTTTTCTTTATTTTTCTTTCTTTGTCAAAACCTATTAGTCGCACCTTACTACCACCCTTGCCGTTTTCCTTCTTTGTTTTTCTCTAAAGCTCTTCTTTTCTTGATCAAGGGTGCTAGCCGAAACTCCACTCCCCAAACCCTTTTTCTTTGTTTCTTTTCATTCAAAACCAAGGTGACCCTCCATTCATCTTTCTTTACTTTCGTTTTTTTCCAAAACACATTGGCGAATCCTTTTCCTCTCTTAGTAGTTGGTAGGCCGATTATTGGTGGTTGTTAGGTGCTGGTTTCCAATCGTTTGGTAGTGGGTAAGTGTTGGCCGAATGGCCATTTCTCTTTCTCTGGTATTTTACCAATTCTTGGTATGTTAAGGGTGATATCGGTATGGGTTAAAAGGTGTTAACTTCTTGTTTAATCTTTTCAGTATAGGGTCTTTGGACTTTGGAAATAATCAAGAGGAGTCTTCCAACTCTTTTAGCCGATTGTTAAGTGGTGGTAAGAGGAGTATTTTGTTAGTCCATTCTTTTAGCCTTGTTAAAGCAAGTCTCAATGGATTAATGGATTTTCTTTTTAGGTGGAGGCCGTTTGTAAAGAGAAACCTTTGTGGTTCGAGTTTGGTAGGAAGCCAAACGTTTGCAAGGTAAGGACTATTTGATAAACCCTTTTGGTTTAATGCTTGTGGCGAATGGTATGATGGTTAATCCATTTGTTGGCGATTGTAGGATTCGAGTTGTAGAAGTGATCGAGGGGCGTAAATCGATTTTAGGGATTAATACCTTCGCTAATTGGTGTGTAAACCAACACACGATCTTAACTTAATAATGTGATAACTTTGTTGTGTAAATGAAGCAGTGTGTTTGATTATTGCGATACCCATTGAGGTATGGATATGGATTCGTAAGTACCGTTTCACTATGAGTTATGTGATGATGATGATATCATGATTTTTAATACTTTGAGATGCCATGTTAAGCATGTGAGCATAATAGCATGATTGCACGATTTTGCATCTAGTATGATACGTGATTGGGTGATATGAGAGGAGGGAATATGATATCCGTGTCTTTGGGACACTTTGTGTCTTTGGGACACCGGAGGTTTGGCACCTCCGGTGGTTTGGTACCACGTATTTTGTGACTTTGGGTCACGGAGGTTTGGCACCTCGGCGTCTCGTCCCAGTGGCTTAGTACCACGATGGGTTGGCCCCACGATTGATTATCTGGGATTGGCGCCGGTGATTTGGTATCACACGATGGGTTGGCCCCATCATCGGATTTGTGACTACGGTCACGGTGATTTGGTATCACATTGTGTCTTTGGGACACCGGAGGTTTGGCACCTCATTGCGACTCGTCCACGTGGTTTAACACCACCGTGGGTTGGCCCCACTTTTGAGATATGGGATCGCCTCGCTAGTGATTTGGTATCACACGATGGGTTGGCCCCATCATTGGATTATTTGTGACTTCGGGTCACCAGTGGTTTGGTACCACAGTATGGATATCGTGACTTTGGGTCACCAGTGGTTTGGCACCACCAGTGGTTTGGTACCACACGGGGTAGAAAAGGCGATATGGTTGGTTAGGAACGGGTGCATGATTTGCATTATTCGGTTATGATATATGTGTTGGCATGTTATACCGGGAGAGGGAATTATACACTGAGTCTTGCGACTCACTCTCTCTCCTTTGACTATTTCAGGTGACACATAGACGCGGACATGGAGCCGGGATAGACTCGAGGTGCTCATGCCATACTGAAATAAAGATTTGCTCGGACTTCTTTTATAAAATTTGGTACACTAGCTGGGTTATTCCTATTTTGTTATATTTGGGTTTGTAAATGGCCTCTTAAATTATGTTTTGATATGTTATGTTTAAGTAGATTTTCAATATGCTTTAACAAACTAATTGAGTGAAATGTGCTAAAATTTGGAAAGACAACGTTTTCAAAATTTCAAAGACGATGTTTAAACTATACCATCGGGTATCATACTATAACTTGAGATAAAGTGAACTCAAAAGGTTTTCCAACTTAAATATGATTTTCTACTAAGTCATAAATGTTTTAGTAACAATTAGAAATAACTTAAGCTTCAAAACGAAATAAACTAATTTTTCCTACACATCGGATAAATTTTCAAAACTTTCTAGGTTTTCAAATACATCATCAGATTTTTAATCAAAAGCTACTTGAGTTATCCTCAAAATACAAAATTTCGCTAAGTGTTCTCACCAAATTCCTAGACTTCAACTTAAACCATCCAAAACTTTTTTTTCCTGTAGCATACCAGATTCGGCCGTGGTGTATTGACCGGGTTTGGGCATTTAAGTATAAATCTTTTATAAGTTCATACCCTAAAACTTTAGCATTTAATGTAGTTATCAAATTATATCTACGAGATAGGCATCAGCAACTACATTTTCTCTATTTGTTTGATACTTAATTGTATATGGAAATGTCTCTAAATTCCAAGTGTAAGCTTCCTTGTACTCATGTTTATCTTGTGGAATATATGCTTGTGTTATTATGAAAATGTGGACAAAAATGAGATGTTATATATGTGTTATATGTTCATGATTATTATTGTGAAAGAGTATATGTAAGCATGTCATACATGCTAAGTGACAGTGAAAATGTCGATGCAAATGTGTTGTGATAGTAAACGAAAATTCGTAAGTAATATATGGTCAAATACAAATATTTTGGCCGTGTGATTCTTAAGACTGTTGGATATAGTTGTCATGCCATAGGATTATGAGTACTTACGTATATGTTAGTTGATTTGGGAGTTGATGCTTAGTTGATTTTGGAGTTGATGCCCTGAGACATGTTTGGAGAGATAAAGGAATGTGAGCTAAGCTCCATTCAATAGGACATGTTTGGTGTGTTGGAGAGTGTTAGCTTTATGCTTCACTTTTAGGACGTGTTTGACTCTATGAGTCTATGTAGTGTGTTAGAGATCCTTGTATCTAATGAGTTGTGATAGTGCCCACTTTTATGTTTCATAGCTCAAGTGCCAAATTATCTATGAATATATTTGTGTGTATTGTGATGTATGCATGAATATGTAAGTATTGACTCTATAAATAAATTATTGAATATGCATGAGAAGTAAAATATGTGAACAAAGTTAAGGCTACTATAATTATGCTACTTATATGTTTCACTAATGATTGATGAAATTTTTGCATGGTAGTTGTTCTAGGCATTCATTGAGCTTGTTAAGCTCACTCACTCCTTTCTTAAACCATTTCAAATTAGTCGTGTGTCCGTGTGAGCGGTGTGGTTTCCAAGAAGTGATCCAAGCAAGCCCGTTTCTATTTTTCCATAGGTGTTATTGTTAATTATTTATGTTTTGGGAATGAGGCAATGTGGTAGACTTTTATTGGTATTTGTCATGATGTTTTTGGATGCTTCCATAGACTATTCATTCTTAGGATTATGAGATTTGTTTCTTATCATTTTGATTATTACTTGGACCTAATTTTGGTGTTTGAAACCATTATTGTGGATGATTTGATGTTTATTCAATATAGTAATGGATGCATGTTGAATATGTTTTGTGTTGGAATGGTTGATAGGCTTATATGTGTTGTATTTTTTAGGTCTATTCGTATGTTAAAATTGATACCTCTATGATTTTGAAATGTGCAGGAAGTTAGAATCATAATATGGTATCGATACCATATCATGAGTATTGATACTCGGTGTAATTTTTATCTATATTTTTGAAAAGTACCGATATTTTTTTGAGTGTTGATTTTAGCTGAGAAATAGAATGTTTATTTGGTACTGATTTTTCATACGGTATCGATACCGTGAAAAGAAAATATCAATACCCATGTTCAAGCATCGATACCTATGTAATTGTTTTGGAAATTTTGCTAAATACACTCTATGCATGTTTAATTATTATTGTAAGACCATTTGATGTATGTTTAGCATGAGCTAATGATTAAAGAGTATGATTGACTTTAAATCTGTACGAATGTTAAAATGGAAGACATACCCTTAATAATGAGTTCATTTGTCTGTGTGTGACATGAGACGGTCGTGTGGCATCTTAATATTTAGGCTCGGCGATCGGCCGAGTATAGGGTGTTATAGTTCGGGCTTTTGAGACATAGACGACTCAGCCAAAGCCATTAGAGGTCGCCCCCTATGGCCTCCTACCACGAGTTATCATTCCACGGGTATTCATTTCGATGTTTTATGGAATCTATAATTTACAAGAATATCATTAGTATTTCATTTAATCTTTTAGCGTACTCTTAATCAAAGTTCTTTCATTTAAAATATTATGCAATAGTTTTAGTGTTTTTCTAGAATCTCAATACTATTCTAATGGGCACGACATTCAACCTTCAGACTTCGTCGTTTCCTGAAAAAGAATTTTTTTTTCAAAATATTCTAGTTGTTTTTCCAAAATTTCACTTTTTTTATGTATGCATGCATGAAGACTCATTTTTTAAACGAATCAAAATTCAATCTGAGGTTTTGGACCTTGACTCTGATACCATTAAATGTAACCTCCCAAATCTAGCCTAGACGTTATGGCTGAACCGTGGAGATCACATTGATCATCTATGCAAAAATGCTACCCCATCGTTCATTGAAAACCTTAAGTTCCCTCTCTTTTAGGAAAAATCATACTTTACCTTTGTTAATTTTGGAAAAATGTTCATTAACTAAATCAACCATTCTCAGGTCATGTTATTAGCAATAGCATGGTTTTAGAAAACATTTAACCCATTGTTCTTATTGAAACTTTGTTATCTTTTATTGCAGTATAAAACTCGGTATTTAACAGATTAGTTGTTTAAGCCAAGTATCAATGTTTTGTCTAGTTTCAAATATTTCTATAAAAACCAAATATATATGACAAGTATACACGCATGGAAATCCCAAAGAAGAAAAAAAAACCCAACCACAATTCAGATAGCTTTACAATCCAAAAACCAAATAAACTTAATTAAAACTCAAGCAAAATGAGAATAAAGTCCATCGTATGTCCGCATGCCATGTTCGATCCTAGTCTCGAGTATTACCCGAGATAGTTGAAACAAAGGGGTGAGTTAACTAGCTCAATGTGAGTCTAAACTTTATAAGTACATTCAAAAATTCATGAAAAAATCATTCATCATTGATCAACTTTGCAACACAATCATAACATAAACATTATCATTCATAACTGCATGGACATATCTTAATGCATAATGAATTCCTACCCAAACCAACCGCTACACACCACAAGTTCCTTAGAACCCATTTTCCAAACTCCAATTATTGTAAGCAAAGCTCGATGTGGTTAAACCATCATAATACATAATGCAGTTATACTACTGTTTAACATAAAGTGCGATATAATCGCCAATCTTCTCAGTACTCTCAGTGCAGTGCAGTGCACTGGCAACATATATATACGGATTCAATATGCCGCCATTACTCTACGAAACTCCTATGTCATCCACCATATCCCACCTCGTGCACATGCGATATGTCATACAAATTTCAATCAGAACGATTTTCCATTACATTATCATTTCAGTAGCGTGCCCAACATGCCATCATTTTATCATCCACTTTCATTCACTAAGAGCACTTATTAAATAATCAATTTCACCATTAATACGGTGTCGTTCAAACATACATTAATTTCCATATCATTTCATAAACATTGTTTTTAATGCATGTATAGCAAACTTTCATTCTGTACATTTCATAGCATTTGACCTAATCATGCGTTTCATGCATTCAAACTTTATTTTCATTTGATTCATGCTATACACACAACCAACATGCAATATATTAACAAACCCTTCATATTAGTACCAATCAAACAACCATTCAGTTAATCAAGAAACTTTGCAAACATGTCATTTCGTTAGGGCTCGTAACGTACTTGATTTGGCCACTTTAAAATCCTTTACTTAGCCATTTAACTAAGTCCGGTCAGCAAGCTTAATCAACGTTTATAACATTAAAATATCATTAAAGCATTCAAGTTAAAAATTTAGAACCCAGACCTTATTTTAGCACTACTACAACAATACTTGCGAAACACACAATTTCTCCTTAAGACCTTAAATCGAACATTGATTTGATGCAAAATGTATGCGCGAACGTCTAAAGGGTTTACATAACTTTACCTTGTTTGATAGTTAAATCAAAGCATCTTAGTATATATTTATGTTTTTATTTTTAAAGTAGTAATTTATGCTTTCTAGTAGTTTTTATTACATTTTATATATCTAAAAAAGGTTACATGAGCTTATTGGTCAAGTTAGGAGCTAAAGATGCTTATTCAGGCCAAAACTAATGCCAATGTCGTGACACTAAGATATTGGTGTCTCAACATCGAAGATAAGCTAAAAACAAGTTCTGGAGTCAAACTGCTCTCGATGTTGCGACACGGCCCTCTTGTGTCACGACATACCCCCTGTGTTTGGTTGCAACATCACAAGCCTATGTTACAAAGAAGCCCTTGCGCAGCTAAAAAATTCCTACACATTTTAATTACGTTTTGGAGGGAAATTAGGTGTATTTATCCTAATCGGACTCTAAGGACTTGAATGATAATTTAGAAACTTTAATTTTCCAAGTTGAGCCTATATAAAGGCCATTGTCATCAGTTTAGACTCACAATTTTAGGGAGACATAAAATATAATTAGGGTTTTTATTTCATTCTTAGTTTTTACTTAGGGTATTTTATGTTCTTATAGTTGGAAGATCCTATTCCGAAGTGAGACTCTCATGAGTGGAGATTGTTTTGGAGCCACACTTTCATCGATAAATCCATGAGCATCTCTTTTCCTTTATTCTGTTCTTTATATCTCTTTATTTAACATTGTTTAATTGAATCTTTGTGTAAATATTAGAATCAATTTATGCTTCATACATATCTCGCATGTTTCAACTGTTCTAATCTTATTAATTAATTGAATGATAGAGTTTCTCAGTGGATCAACTATTTGGGAGAGGAAGAACTTAAACCTTAGGCTTGACGAACCTCAGAATTCATTTAGGTGGGAATTAACCCAAGATTGGTATGGCCTATCCGTGAACACCTTAACCCCGAACTAGTCTGGACTATGAGGTTGAAAGATAAGCAGTCATTGCCGACTCATTATTTTAGTGAAGATCAGAAGATCCTGCTAGGGTATCGACTAGTTAATTGATTAGAACCCTACATCAATAATTAATTAGGTAAAACAATTGGATTTAGGCTAAAGGAACTCGCGTAGCGAAACAAGGGATAAGAGAAGTTCATACATGAACTTAGGAGTATATTTAGATTTAATTAAATTTTTTTTGTTTATTATCATTATCACATTTCTTCTTGATTAACATTAGTAATTTGTGACTCGAGTAAATTAGTAATTATTTTTGGTAATTGGCTTAATAGTAGTTTTTTCCAAACTGCAATCCCTTGGGTACGATCCTCGGAATACTTACTAAGTGTTTCATTGTAAACAAACTACATTACAACCTGACTCGTATACTTACAGACACTGCCTCAAATCTATATCTTTAGTTGCGGTGTTCACACTCTAGATGTTGGTATGTCTGGAGGTGGTCAATTACCCTAATTGGTGTGTAAGGATGGATGGAGATGGTGTGTAGCAAATGGGGATAGGTTTGTATCTTTATTTGTGTTTGCATTCATATTGGTATTTTCATCTGTATCTATAACTGCATCTGTATCTATATATTTCTGTCATATTGCATCACAAGATATGCCATGCTTTTGTATCTGTTCGATTTCTAATTTTTGTGAGAATTTGCTATGTGATCTGTTTGTAAGGGTTGACTTACACACTGAGCTTGTTAGCTCACCCTATATTATTATCCTCACAGGTAGTCATCAAACTTAGGACCGGGCATCGTGCGGGAGCACTGACTGGTTTCTCAGTAAATTAAATATGATAATTCACGTACTTAAACTATTATGGACTTCTCAAAAAAAAAAATTGGACTGTGCAACTTTTTGGGATTTTACTTTTTTTTCTTTGTTTTTTTATCTAATAACTAATATGCTTTTACAAATTAGAGTCATGGTTTTTAAAATTTAATAGCTTGGAAATTTAGATGCAAAACAAAGTTATCAATTAAATGAATTTCTGTAAAATGAACAACTAAAAACATGGATTTTCTAAAAATTTGAAAGAAGTTTTCAAAATTAATAATGTCAAGGCACGCGTTTTATGAATTCAAAATTAGGGTTTAAAATGAGTTTATGTAATTCCTCAAGATTTGACCATAATAATTAGGCCAATTTAGGGTGTTACATTTGATGGTATCAGAGCCTAGTTTAAAACTCCAGTTGTGGTTTTTGAGTTAAAATTTTTTTCATGAAAATTATTTTAAATTATTTGGATTTTTGATTAATTTTGATATCTGGGATTATAAAAAGTGAATCCAAGACTCCAGCGTCGTTCCAAGTAAGAAACATTATACTTTAGTTACTTTAGTAACATTGGAAAGTTAAGATTACTTTTCTTTAGTTAAAGGCTGAGATAACTTTGATAAAACTTTATACTTAGGATTTTTAATAACCTAAGCTAATACATAAAATTTCTAAACTGCAGATAATTAAAAATGAGCATATGAGGTGTGCAAGGTCACGATACTCGACGGCATCGTGAACGCCATAAAGAGGTTCGAGCTAAGCCTTCTTTTTTGGGTAGTATGCCCAACTTGGAGACAAGTGAGTAGGTAGAGACACCTACCACAGAGATTGAACCTCAAACTCAGACTGTAGGGGACGACGCATTGTCCAAGCTATGTTAAGGGTTTTGCAAAGGGTTGCTGGGACCCAATTCGAATCTAGGGGCCGAAGGTTGGTAACTGAACGACTCTGGTCTAATTGTGCTGAGTTGTTTTGAGGTGTTGCTGGGATTACCCCGACGGTGGCCGAGTATTGGTTGGAGGCCATCGAGAGAACCATAGATGACCTGGACTACACCCATAGTAAAAATTGAAGGGTGTAGTATCTTTTCTTTGGGACAAGGCATATCAGTGATGGCAGTATGTTGTGTAGGGCACTCACGCTGAGCGTGTGACATGGTAATTCTTTCAAAGTTCCTTTCAGAAAAAGCATGTGGTGGGGAGGTATATTGAAGCCTGTAGGTTGGAGTTCATCGAGCTTAAGCAGGGCGAGAGATCTGTGGCTGAATATGAGGCCGAGTTTCTGAGGCTGAATAGGTACGCTCAAAGTTTAGTAGCCACCGATTATGACAAGAGTGTACATTTTGAGGATGGGCTTTGGTATGATTTAAAAGTGTTGGTAGCTCTGTAGCAAGAGCGCGTCTTCGAAACGTTAGTGGAGAAGATCAAGATTGTTGAGGAGATTAAATGCATGGAGTGCGAGAGGAGGGGCAAGAAAAGAGTCAAAATAAGAACAAGAGGGATTCGATTCTTTCTAGTTCTGCTTCGTAGCATAAGAAACGGGCCAAGTTTGATAGGCTTTAGCTGGTTAAGGTGACAGTTAACCCTAGTGGGGTTTAGGTTTGTGCTAGCTGTGATAGATGCCATCCAGACGAATGCTGGAGGAGGATAGAAGCATGTCTATGGTGTGGGTCTATGGATCATCGTATTAAGGACTTTATGTATCGATATGAGCAAATGCAAGCTTCGATTCATGGTTTAATTTAGCCTTAGAGGGTAGTTCAGCAGCCTTCGAGTGGTCGTGGTCAGGTTATGGATGGTAATGCTATGGATCGAGGAAAGAGGGCATCAGGTAGAGGTGCTAATTAGACTGAGGCGAGGTAGCCTACTTTAGTTTATGCGACGAGGCACCGTGAGGTTAGAGATGTGGCTGACGTGATAGCCGGTACATTTACTATTAATTCCCACCTATATTTTGAATTGATTAACATTGGTTCCACCCATTCATACATAACTAGTACTATTTCTAGTAAATTTTGAATTCCCACTAAGGATACTTCTAGTGGGATATCAATAATTAGCCCATTGAGTCACTCAGTGCAAGTTAGTAAGGTTTATAAGAGGTTCCCATTAGAGATACAAGGGGTTATGTTTTTGGCAGATCTGATAGAGTTACCATTTGGGGAATTTGATTTGATTTTGGGCATGGACAGGCTTTTGGAGCATCGATTCAATTTGGGTTGTGCGTCAAAGAGAGTGACTTTGAAAATTGAGGATGGTATGGAAATTTTTATGGTAAGCGAGCGTCGAGATTACCTCTCTAGTGTGATCTCCACTATAGTGGCTGAAAAGGGTGTGAGGCGTATTTGGCCTAGGTGAATGACACGAGTGCTGTGGGTTCTATTGTGGAAGTAATTTACACAGTTAAAGATTTTTCAGACGTCTTTCGTAAGAAATTTTTGAGGTAACCACTGAAAAGGGAAGTTGAATTATAAATTGAGATTCTGCTAGGGACAACTTCAGCATTCATTGCTCCATACCATATGGCACTGAAAAAGCTAAAGGAACTGAAAGTGTAGCTTCGAAAACTTCTTGATAGAGGGTTCATTAGACTCAGTGTGTCAACATGGGAAGCATCGATACTCTTCGTCAAGAAGAAGGATGGTACTATAAGAATGTGTGTGGATTATCGACATCTAAACAAGTTAACAATAAATAATTAATATCCACTACCAAGGATCGATGATTTGTTTGATCAATTTTGAGGAGCGTCTGTGTTCTCCAAGATTGATCTGTGTTCTGGGTACCATTATTTGAAGGTAAAAGAATCTGATGTGCACAAGACTGCTTTTAGGATTCATTATGGTCATTACGAGTTACTAGTTATGTCTTTTGGTCTGACTAATACACCGACTGTGTTCATTGATCTCATGAATAGGGTGTTTCAGCCGTATCTAGATCAGTTCATTATAGTATTTATTGACGATATTCTAGTATACTCTAAGACCGAAGCTCAACATGATGAGCATTTTAGAGTGGTTTTGTAGATTATCCGAGAAAAGAAGCTCTACCCTAAGTTGAGAAAATGTGAGTTCTAGTTGAGGGAAGTTATATTTTCGAAGCATTTATTTTTTCCAAGGGTATCTGTGTGGACCTAAAAAAAGATTAAGGTTATTCTTGAGTGGAAACAACCTAAAAATATTTTTGAGATTTTAAGCTTCCTCGGTCTGGTAGGGTATTATCGGAGGTTTGTAAAAGGGTTTTCACTTATTGCAACTCTTTTAACTAAATTGTTGCATATGAATGTGCCTTTTGTCTGGATTGATGATCAACAATCAAGCTTTGAGAAACTTAAATTGATTTTGACTCAAGCACCTGTTCTGATACAGCCTAAATCCAGGAAAGAGTTTTTTGTGTATAGTGAACCGCACATTGGTCTCAGTTGTCTGTTGATGTAAGTGGTGGCTTATGTATCTAGACAGCTTAAGCTGCATGAAGGCAACTATCCAACACTTGATCTTGAGTGAGTTGACGTTTTCTTCGCACTAAAAATCTAGAAGCATTACCTGTATGGTAAAAAGTGTATCATCTACACTGATCAGAAAAGCCTTAAGTACCTTCTGACTCAAAAGGAGTTGAATCTTAGGCAACGTAGATGGATTGAGTTTCTTAAGGATTATGTATGCACTATAGAGTATCATCCTGGTAAGGCCAATGAGGTGGTCGATGCTCATAGTCAGAGATTGATGTTAGAGTTGAGGGCGATGTTTACTCACCTAAGTTTATTTAAGGATGGTGGATTATTGGCTGAATTGCAGGTTAAGCTGACTTGGGTTGATGAGATTTGAAAGAAGCAGCTTTTGGATGAGTCTCTGGTTAGTCGGGTTCAATAGATTAAATAGGGTAAAAGTTCAAATTTTGGGTTTAACAATTAAGGCATTCTAGGTTTTTGAGGTCATACTTGTGTGCCGAGTGATGTGGATTTGAGGTAGACTATTTTGCAGGAGGTGCATAGTTGCCCTTTTTCTATGCATCTCGGTGGTAATAAAATGTACCGTGATCTCTGGGAGTTGTATTGGTGGCCTATTTTGAAGCGTGCTAGAAGGTTAAGGCTGAGCACCAACTTCCTTCTGGTTTGCTTCAACCCATTAAGATTCCACAGTGGAAATGAGAACGGGTAGCCATGGACTTTGTTAGTGGGTTGCCTTTGACACCTACTAAGAATGATTCTTTTTGGGTCATCGCGGATCAATTGACCAAGTCCACTCACTTTCTTCAAGTTTGAACCAATTATTTTTGTAGATGCTAACGAAGTTAAACATCTCCGAGATAGTTAGACTTCATGGGGTTCCTGTATTGATTATCTCAGATTAAGACCCTTGTTTCACATATCGATTTTGGAAGAAACTAAATGAGGCTTTGGGTACTCAGTTGGACTTTAGTACTGCATTCCATCCATAGACTGATGGACAAACTGATAGAGTAATTCAGGTATTGGAGGATATGCTACGGAGTTGTGTTATTTATTTTCGTGGTAGTTGGGAGGAGTTTCTGCCACTGCCTAAATTTGCTTATAATAATAACTTTCAATCTAGTATTCAGATAGCACCTTACGAAGGTTTGTATGGTTGTAAGTGCTCCGTTGTGTTAACCCGAGTTGAATGAGAGAAAGATTATGAGCTTGGATATAGTTACTGAGACTGAGAACAAGGTCACGTTGACTCGGGATCAACATAAGGTAGCTTCTGATAGATAAAAGTCTTATGCAGATATTAAGAGGAAAGATATAGAGTTTGTTGTGGGAGATCAAGTCTTCCTTAAGGTATCTCTATGGAAGAAGTTCTCAAATTTGGACGTAAGGGAAAGTTGAACCCTAGGTCCATTGCATCTTATCAGATTTTAAGGTGAGTAGGGCCAGTTGCCTATCAGTTTGAGTTGCCTCTAGAGTTAGACAGCATACACGATGTTTTTCACATCTCCATGTTAAGATAATATCAGTATGATCCATCTCACATTGTACCTATTGAGGAGATTGAGGTGAGGCCATATTTGAATTTTGAGGAAGAGCCTGTGTAGATTATGGATCGAAAGGTTAAGGTCTTAAGAAGGAAGGTTATTCCTTTAGTTAAGGTTCTTTGGTGGGATCATCATACCGAGGATGCCACTTGGAACTGGAGGACTCGATTCAACAGCAATACCTATATTTGTTTGAGTCAGGTAAAGTTCGAGGCGAAAATTTATTTAAGGAGGGAAGAGTTGTAATACCCCAAAAAATTTTAATTTGAAAACTTTAAGTCATGTCAAGTAAAATAATTTATTATAGTGGCTAAGTGTTAGTTATGTGTGCCTAAGGTCTCGTGTTCAAATCCCTTCCCTTAAATTTTTGTTATTTTTGTTCCAACCACTATCTTTGAACATTAAGCTTACCTATTATTTCTGCTCATTTGTTGACAAGAATGAGCCTGATTGTTCAGTAGTAATGCTTCAGCTTACCTAGAGGTCTTGTGTTTGGATCTTGTGTGTGTAAAGCATGAAATATTTTTATTTTCCTTATACTATGCCATCCATGTGGTTAGTACTTGAGTTAAATTCAAATACAGAGGAAATATGATAGGATAGTTATTAGTGGGATATGGGTAATTTTTAAAAAAAAATCTTTTTCAAATTTTTCTCCTAATTTCTCTCCACTATTTTTGTCCCTCTCACTCCTTCTTTCCACATTTTTGTTTCCCAATTTTTGTTGTTGAGTTTTCTGTCGTTTTCTCTTTTGGCTTTCATCCCTTTTCATTCCTTCTTATACTTTCTCTTTTCCTTTATCATTTTCCATCGTTTCATGCAGTTAAACGATTGTTCTTCTTTAGGTAAGTATTGGTTGTTCCTCTTTTAAGGATGCGATTCTATTTCACTTTTTCTTGCTTGAGTAAGAGGATTACTTGATTGTTGGCTAGGAGCTAGATTTGACTAATTTTGTGTTTTTTTTAGGCAAGATTTGTGCTGTTATTTGCAAGGGTAAGATGGAAATTCCAATTAAGGGCTAGTTTCGTGGTCGGATTTAGTGCAAGATTTGCTAATTTGTTTGTTCTGAATTTCATTTTTAAGTGTCAGAATTATGACTGTTGTGTCAGCATCAAAAAACGACTAGGTTTACCTTTTGTACAAAAAAATAGCGAATGAGGTGAAGCCAATAAACAATCTGTCAACGCCATAAGGCCGTGTAGGCCACACAAGCTAGGTCAAGAAGGCCATGTAAGCCATATGGACGTGTTCTAGGTCGTATGGGCCAGACTAGCGTGTTCTAAGCCATGTGGGCCTGGTAGGCGTGTAGGCCACATGGGCGTGTCAGCCTATTTTCAGTAAAATTTAGTTAGGGTTATATAACGACAGGTTTCGTAGGGTCTGTTATGTTATATGTATAGCTTATATATACGAAACCTGATATTCTGTTTTTGTATATGTAACTTCTGAAAGCATGTTAGTTTGTTCTGATGTGTAAAGCATGTATGATTTGTGTGCATACATTCACTTTTCATATTATGAACTCAAATAACATATACAAGACATACCAATGTATTTCAAGTATGTTTTCATTATATTTCATTTTGAATTCAGATTATTTCATATTAGAACTCTTCTCATTAACTCATTTGAAATACCAATACATACGGATAATACACTCAAGGGTGTACAAATATATAATCACAAATGAACTCATTCATCAACCAA
This sequence comes from Gossypium rotundifolium, assembly GCA_025506655.1. Lineage (NCBI taxonomy): Eukaryota > Viridiplantae > Streptophyta > Magnoliopsida > Malvales > Malvaceae > Gossypium > Gossypium rotundifolium. The sequence goes on along the minus strand of CP106729.1, from coordinate 93,537,741 downwards.
GTTCTATGTTCATGTCTCATCAACTCGTATTTCCTTATATCACATAATTCTATGTAAAACTTACCAAACTTTGTCAAATTAGTGAACATCTTACGGAATTGATCTGCACCGGTATGAACTAAATTTCCCTGATAATCACTGATGCCATAACATAGCTATGGTCTTTTCACTAGAATGCCATAGCTCAGCCTTACATCTTCACTATCATTATGCCATGGTGAAACCATGGACTTATCAGTCAATTCATCACTTTTCACTAGAATGCCATAGCCCAGCTATGGTCTTACATCTTAAACACGTATGATATGGTCTTACACGAAAATCACTTGTCACTTGTAGCCGAAGCTACCACTATTCACTGATCAGGTAGCCAGAGCTACAACTTTTCACTTGATCAGGTAGCCGAAGCTACCACTTATCACTTTCATTTGTCCTTGATGTGATGTAATGGAGGAAGTGTTGGTAGTTTAATGATTTTCCTTATATGGTGGTTTTAACCACATATTTTTTCTGGTGCTTGGCCACGCTTATCTAGTTCTGGCAGATTTCTACATTATTTCTACCAGTTTGACTGCACTATTCTGAAAAGTAACATGCGCTCACTATTTTGGTGTGTAGGGTTGGATGGGTATTTATTACCCTAACTAGTATGTAGGAATGGAAAAAGATGGTGTGTAATGGATGAGGGTAGGTTTTTTATCTGTATCTGTATATACATCTCTATTTGTAACTGATTTTTCTGTCATATTGCATGGCAAGATATGCCATGCTTCGTACATGTTCGTGTAACACCCTATACCTGACCCGGTCATTGAGCCCAAGTAACAGGGCGCTACACCACCGTCACAACATCATTCATTACATAACGTCTCACTAGCATGTGAACATCCTCAAAATTGAACATTTATGGAGATTCCAAGTCAAGAATACCCTAGGCGAGGTTAAATCATGCTGAACATAAATCGAACAAGCTTATAACAAAATAGAAGCAAGATTTAAGACCACTTAAAAATTCAAAATAAATCACATAGGTATCAATACTCATTCATTGGTATCGATAATTCCCATAGATGGTATCGATACCGCACCATTTCAAGATATATACGCATGGGTGAACATAACGTCTTCAAAATATTCATGCAACTTACAAGTCATAAACATGGGTGAACATTATGTATACACAAACACCATTTCAAGAACCAAATATATATATATATATATATATATATTCCCTCTCATATCACAAATATATACGCATATAATCATATCAATTTAATCATTTTAAGGAAAATTAATAACCAATACTTTCATCAAAACACATGCTAATTAATTTACCCAATTTATAAATATATATATATATAACCATTCAACTAATCACATATACATATTAGGTCAACCATATTAACTACATTCATATTCATCTTACTAATCGAACTTAATTAATTTAGCATCATGGTCGAATATCCAATATGCTTATCCTAATGAACAATCACAGACCATACATATTATTACTTTAAACTATATGTTAATACCAAACACATCACAGATGTATGACATGCGAAATACTTAACTAATATCTTACATACTATAATTCAACAAGCATCCATCATTTAGCTCATTACTAATATACACAACCAAACCCCACCACATATATATATATATATATATATGTCCCATGAGATTTATTTACAAAACACAACTATGGTTCTATATAATCGAATATACCATCGGTTACTTACCACAATACCCAATTCAAAGATTCATTTCGTAGACATACATTTCCTTATCAAAAACAATTAAACTTCGATTAAAAATGCACAAACATTACCAACATAAACCGACATTTGTATCAAAAGCACAAAAAGCATACTTAACTAGAAATTTAGCCATATTCGCATGGCTATTATATACATGAACCAAAAGTTTTCATCTAAACAAAGACAAAGTCTTTCCTATACATGCCTTCATTCGAAAACCAAAATGAAAGAGTACCAAAATAGTTTGATAGTGTGGACGACTTTCTGAACGATCCCGACGAAATTGTAGCTTGCACCTAATATTTACTTTCAAGCTGTCAATTTCATACCTATAAAATGTATAAAATTTATAGAATAATTTCTCTTTGACCGAATGCTTGTAAACAAAGTATTTACTCATAATCCAACCTTCCACAACCAAAATGTCCTCATATAACCATATGTAGAAACATTCATATACTTAAAGTTCAATTATTATAATATAGCATCACATACACAACTATCCATGTGGCCGAATATACCTGGTCTTGTATCCACATAATAAAAGACCAAACCACAATATTCATATCCTTCATTAGCAAAACCGAGAACACATTTTATAATTATATATATGTAAACTCCATTTGTAACACATACAACTTGAAATAAATAAGCGAGTTACTTGCTTACCTTAATTTAAATAGGTAAGTTAATTCATACCTTGCATGCTTACCTGAACTATTAACTCAATAAATTAGCTTTGACTTGCCTTGAACAAAATTTTGCTTTCTTTTCTTTTTGTAAAACACATCAGGCATCAAGCACGCTAGGCGTCGAGCAGATAAGTAACACCCCAAGACAAGGCACGCTAGGCTCGAGTCAGATAAGTAACACCGGCACAAGGCCTGCTAGGCTCAGAGCCTGAAATAAATCACCGGCACTAGGCCTGCTAGGCTTAAAGCCCGAAATAAATCACCGGCACTAGGCCTGCTAGGCTTAAAGCCCGAACACATCAATGTGATTAATCATTCCACACACACTTCATATCTATATTACATATCCAATTCAACTAAACTTATTCACATTAAACAAATAAATCATTACTTCATCGTACAATCCCACAATTCGCATTGATACACTTATTCATATCACATTATCAATTTATGAAATCAATCTAATATACATATATACATTCGGCTATGACATGATTATGTACTAAAATTTATCAAACATTATCATTTAATAAGTTCATGAATAATTCTTTAACAAATTTCAGCTTAAGGACTTACCTCGGTTGTTGATAGACCGTGTAAATCGGCTATTCGAGAACCTGTCTTTCCCCGGTCCAATTTGTTTTTCTTTGTTCTTGATCTTAATCGAGCTTTCTAACTTGCCGAAACTTGAAGCTTTAACAATGGTGTTTTCTATCCTAACATTGGCTAGGAGAGAATGAAAAGATGATGGCTTTATTTTTATGTTTATTTTATATAAATGCATTAACATTATTATAATATATAACATAACCTTATAATAAAATTTTATATAATTAAACTAACATATATAGGTAGCTAACTTGGCCCATTGCCGTCCATTAATATGGTCAATGGGCTAATTGCTCTTTGGGACACCCACTTAAAAAGCCACAAGCAATCTAGTACATTACACCTTAGCATGCAACTTTTACGCTTTTAGCGATTAAGTCCTTTTATCAAATTAAGCACTTAAACAATAAAATTTTCTCACTAAACTTTCACACACATTAATTCACATTTAATAGACTCAAAATATAATATTAAAATATTTCTCGGGCTCGATTCGTGGTCCCGAAACCACCATTCCGACTAGGGTCAAATTCAGTCTGCTACAACTCTCCCCCCTTTAGGATTTTCGTCCCCGAAAATCTTACCGTTAAACAAGGTCGGATATTGTTGCCTCATTGAATCCTTAGGCTCCCACGTAGCCTCTTCAACTCCGTGACGATTCCATAGAACCTTCACTAACGGAATTCTTTTATTTCTTAACTCTTTTATTTCTCGAGCTAAGATACGGATCGGTTCTTCATCATATGTTAAATCAGATTGGAGTTCAATCTCTGCCGGTGTGATCACATGAGACGGATCTGATCTGTACTTACGAAGCATCGAAACGTGAAATACGTCATGTATCTTTTCTAACTCAGAGGGCAATCTCAATCTATAAGCAACCGGCCCAATACGTTCAATGACTTCGTACGGTCCGATAAATCTCGGACTCAACTTGCCTTTCCGACCAAATCGGAGTACCTTTTTCCACGGAGAAACTTTTAAGAACACCCGATCTCCGACCTGAAATTCAATGTCCTTACATTTCAAATCGGCATAAGACTTCGACGATCCGGCGGCTTTCAAATTACTCCTAATAACAACCACTTTACATTACATTTCTTTAATCCAATCAACCCGTGTATCTTATTTTCACCGAGTTCGGTCCAACACAACGGCATGCGACATTTTCACTGCATAAGGCTTCATAAGCGCCATTTTATGCTAGATTGGAAGCTATTATTGTAAGCAAATTCAATCAAAGGTAGGTATCGTCCCACGTACCTTCAAATTTGAGAACGCAACACCTCAACATGTCCTCAAGTATCAAAATAGTTCGCTCGATCGATCGTCATTTACGGATGGAAGGTCAGACTAAAATGAAGTCTAGTACCTAGAGCATCTTGAAATTTCTTCCGAACCGCGATGTGAATCTCGGTCCCTATCTCAAACAATGGAACTCAAGACACCGTGCAACCTTACAATCTGTGACACATACAATTCGCAAGCTTAGCAAGTGAATAGTCAGACGCATCTAAGTATAAAATGAGTGATTTAGTCAGTCTATCGACGATAATCCATACGGCATCTTTCTTACTCGGTGTCATAGAAAGACCAGATACAAAATACATTGTAATTCTATCCCATTTCCATTCAGGTATCATGATTGGTTGAAGTAGTCCGGACGGTACCTGATGCTCGGCTTTTACTTGTTGACTGATTAAGCACTTGAAAACAAACTCGAGATATATCTCGTTTCATGCCAGCCACCAATAGAACTGTTTCAAATCGTTATACATTTTAGTGCTACCGGTGTATCGATAGTCGACCACTATGGGCCTCACTCGTAATCACCAGATCAAATCGAGTTCTTTGGAACACACAATCGGCTTTTATAATTCAAACAATCATTTGCATCAATCTGAAAATCTGATTCTGTACCATTTTCACACTGAATCCGAATAGCAATCAAATTTTTGTCAACTTTCTGTGCATCACAAATTTGCTGAATAAACATCGGTCTTGCTCGTAACTCTGCCATGATCGAACCATCACTAAACATAGCCATCTGTGCATTCATTGCACGAAGAGCAAATAATGATTTTTGACTTAACGCATCCGCAACAACATTAGCTTTTCCCGGGTGATAGTCAATCACCAATTCATAGTCTTTCAACAGTTCTAGCCACCTGCGTTGTCTCAAATTCAGGTCTTTCTGAGTCATTAGATACTTCAAACTTTTGTGATCCGAGTAAACATGGCATTTCTCGTCAAATAAGTAGTGACGCCAAATATTCAGTGCGAACACAATGGCTGCAAGCTCTAAATCATGCGTCTGATAATTTCTCTCATGCGGCTTCAATTGTCTTGAAGCATAGGCTACAACTTTTCCTTCCTGCATCAAAACGCAGCCCAAACCATTTAAAGAAGCATCAAAATAAACAACAAATTCTTTACCCGATTCAGGCTGAACTAACACTGGAGCTTCTGTCAAAAGGGCTTTCAGCTGATCAAAACTTTTCTGACACTTTTCTGACCACTCGAACCTGACATCTTTCTGCAATAACTTTGTCAACGAGGTAGCTATCATAGAAAAATCTTTTGCAAATCGTCGATAGTAACCCGTAAGTCCCAGAAAACTTCAAATCTCGAAAACATTTTTCGGTGGCTTCTAATCAAGTATAGCCGATATTTTGTTCTGATCAACTCGAATGCACGATCTTTGAAACAACATGTCCCAAAAACCGACCTCTTTCATCCGAACTCACACTTACTAAACTTCGCATACAACCGCCGATTTCATAAAGTTTGTAATACTAATCTCAAATGCTCAAGATGTTCAATTTCATCTTTGGAGTAAATCAATATATCATCAATAAACACTACCACAAATCGATCCAAAAGCGTAAAACCCGATTCATCAAATCCATAAAACGGCGAGTGCATTAGTAAGCCCAAAAGGCATAACCAAAAACTCAAAATGTCCGTACCTCATCCAGGAATGCGTCTTTGGCACATCTCGTATCTCGACTCATGAATCGATAGTAACCCGATCTCAAATCTATCTTGAAAATATGAAGCCCTTTCAACCGATCAAACAAATCATTAATCAAGTAATGGGTACTTATTCTTTATAGTTACTTTATTCGATTGCCGATAATCAATACACATTCGCATCGTTCCATCTTTCTTTCTCACAAAAAATGGCGCACCCAAGGAGAGAAACTTGGTCGCGCAAAGCCCTATCCGTTAATTCTTGCAATCTGTGCTTTCAACTCTTTTAGCTCGATCGGTTCCATCCGATATGGAGCTATTGAGATCGAGTCGTTCGGAGCTAATTCAATGCCAAACTCAATCTCTCGATTGGGGTAAACCGGTAGTTCTTCAGAAACACATCCGGTATTCACATACAATCCAGACGGATTCAATCATTTCTCGGACAATTTATTATCCAAGACATAAGCCAAATAAGCTTCGCACCCTTTTCTCACATATACGGGCTAACATCGAGGATATAATCGAGAAACCCACCTAAATCATCGGATTCAATTCTAACGATCTCACCGCTCGATGTCTCAAATCAATAAGCTTTCTTTTACAATTCACCTTGCATCATGCGAAGTTAACTATCCATTCCCAAAATTATATCAAACTCATCGAAAAGCAACAAAGATTAAATCGATGGGAAGCAAAAATCACGAATCATCAATGGGCAACCTTTACACACTTTATTAACAAACACACATCTACCCAAAGGGTTGGATACGCGAATCACAAACTCGAGAGACTCAACTAGAAGAGTCTTACCGAATACCAGTGTCACATACATATGAATGGGTTGAACCAGATCAATTAATGCAATCATAGTAGTATCATAAAGGGTGAAAGTACCGGTAATGACATCTTGAGAAGCAGCATCCTCTCTAGCTCGAGTAACATAAGCTCTAGCTGGAGCTCTAGCCTCAGATCGATCTGTTGTGTTCTTTGTCCCTCTCTGACTACCACCTACATTGCCAAAATGTCTGGGTGGTCTACCCCGTACTGATGCACTACTCGGTCTAGAGTTCTGTGCTGTATTCGGCTTAGCTAACATCGAGCACTCTCGAATAAAATGATCTAAGGATCCACATTTAAAGCAAGACCGGTCACGAACTCTACAACTCCTAGAATGCCATTTTCCACAATGTTTGCATTCAACTCGATTCTGTGAGACGTTACCAACACTGGCCATCGAGGTAGCTCGAGAGCCCACTGGAGGTCGATCACGTCTAAACGAATCTGAAGTAGCTTTGTGTCGACTGAAGTCATCTCTAGACTTCTTAGATGTGGAATGGAAATTCTTACCCGACGATCTTTTACGGGTGTCTCTAGCTTCTGTCTCAGCCTTTCTTTTCTCCTTCCCAAGCTCTTCAGCTTTGCAAGCTCGCTCGACGAGTGTCACAAACTCTTTGATTTCAAGAATTCCAACAAGCAACTTTAATTCTTCATTCAAACCATCTTCAAACCTTTTGCACATAATGGCTTCAGTTGATACACACTCCCGAGCATATCTGCTGAGCCTGACAAATTTTCTTTCATATTCCGTCACGGTCATTCGCCCCTGTTTCAGCTCAAGGAACTCCTTTCATTTTTGATCAACGAATCTTTGACTGATATATTTCTTATGGAATTCATTCTGGAAGAAGTCCCATGTCACTTTTTCTTTCGGAACTACTGATACTAGTGTATTCCACCAGTGATATGCAGTGTCCCGCAACAAAGATATAACACACTTCAGGCATTCATCTGGAGTACAAGATAGCTCATCAAGTACCCGAATAGTGTTATCAAGCCACATTTCGGCTCTCTCTGCGTCATCATCATCATTGGCTTTAAATTCTTTGGCCCCAAATTTTTAGATTTTATCAACTGGTGGCCTACTAGCTCTCATCGGATCTGTCATCAAGGGTGCTGAAGGAATCGGAGTTGGATTATTCGGGGGTGGAGGTTAGGGTACAGCCGGGTTAGTCTGAATAAATTGGGTAAACCACTTGTTCATCATCTAATAGAAGGCTTGTTTAGTCCCTCACTCATGACTACCCGAAATAGGTCGAGAGTCTATCAGCACTGATCCGTGTGTACGGTCAGGCGCTACACTCTCTACATCATCCGCTACGGCTCTTTCAGGATCAGTGTCCATTTACTATACAAGACAAAGTTCAGGCTGTCAGAAGTCACCACACTATCAATATATGATAAAGGCATGTATAGCTAGACTCACACGAACTACGGTAGTCCTAGAATCGACTAAATCGTAAGCTCTGATACCAATCAAATGTAACACCCCTAACCCGTATCCGTCGACGGATTGGGGTTCGAGGCATTTCGGACAAATTTTCCAAATTTGGCAAACACATATTAAATCAATTAAGCATAGTAATATAAATATCTTTCAATTTGGTCATAATCGAATGCACCCTAAGTATAGAATAAATTATTATACATATAATTCACTTAATGACTTGATAACCAATATAAAATATATATATAAGTACATTCGGCAATAGCAACTTATTAAATGGTCTAGCATATAACTCTAGTCATTCATCTCATGATCTATTCGACTAATACATTTTTTTTCTTCAAAATATTCATGCAACTTACAAGTCATAAACATGGGTGAACATTATGTATACACAAACACCATTTCAAGAACCAAATATATATATATATATTCCTCTCATATCACAAATATATACGCATATAATCATATCAATTTAATCATTTTAAGGAAAATTAATAACCAATACTTTCATCAAAACACATGCTAATTAATTTACCCAAATTATAAATATATATATATATAACCATTCACTAATCACATATACATATTCAACAACCATATTAACTACATTCATATTCATCTTACTAATCAACTTAATTAATTTAGCATCATGGTTGAATATCCAATATGCTTATCCTAATGAACAATCACAGACCATACATATTATTACTTTAAACTATATGTTAATACCAAACACATCACGGATGTATGACATGTGAAATACTTAACTAATATCTTACATACTATAATTCAACAAGCATCCATCATTTAGCTCATTACTAATATACACAACCAAACCCCACCATATATATATATATATATATATATGTCCCATGAGATTTATTTACAAAACACAACTATGGTTCCATATAATCGAATATATCATCGGTTACTTACCACAATACCTAATTCAAAGATTCATTTCGAGACATACATTTCCTTATCAAAAACAATTAAACTTGATTAAAATGCACAAACATTACCAACATAAACCGACATTTGTATCAAAAGCACAAAAGCATACTTAACTAGAAATTTAGCCATATTCGCATGGCTATTATATACATGAACCAAAAGTTTTCATCTAAACAAAGACAAAGTCTTTCCTATACATGCCTTCATTCAAAACCAAAATGAAAGAGTACCAAAATAGTTTGATAGTGTGGACGACTTTACGAACGATCCCGATTTAAATTGTAGCTTGCACCTAATATTTACTTTCAAGTCATCAATTTCATACCTATAAAACGATATAAAATTTATAGAATAATTTCTCTTTGACCGAATGCTTGTAAACAAAGTATTTACTCATAATCCAACCTCCCACAACCAAAATGTCCTCATATAACCATATGTAGAAACATTCATATACTTAAAGTTCAATTATTATAATATAGCATCACATACACAACCATCCATGTGGCCGAATATACCTGGTCTTGTATCCACATAATAAAAGACCAAACCACAATATTCATATCCTTCATTAGCAAAACCGAGAACACATTTTATAATTATATATATGTGTAAACTCCATTTGTAACACATACAACTTGAAATAAATAAGCGAGTTACTTGCTTACCTTAATTTAAATAGGTAGCGGTTAATTCATACCTTGCATGCTTACGAACTATTAACTTAATAAATTAGCTTTGACTTGCCTTGAACAAAATTTTGCTTTCTTTTCTTTTTGTAAACACATCACCAAGCATCAAGCACCGCTAGGCGTCGAGCCGATAAGTAACACCGGTACAAGGCCTGCTAGGCTCAGAGTCTGATAAGTAACAAGGCACAAGGCACGCTAGGCTCGAGCTCGAAATAAATCACCAAGACTAGGCACCGCTAGGCTTAAAGCCGAAATAAATCAAAGCACTAGGCACGCTAGGCTTAAAGCGAACACATCAATGTGATTAATCATTCCACACACACTTCATATCTATATTACATATCCAATTCAACTAAACTTATTCACATTAAACAAATAAATCATTACTTCATCGTACAATCCCACAATTCGCATTGATACACTTATTCATATCACATTATCAATTTATGAAATCAATCTAATATACATATATACATTCGGCTATGACATGATTATGTACTAAAATTTATCAAACATTATCATTTAATAAGTTCATGAATAATTCTTTAACAAATTTCAGCTTAAGGACTTACCTCGGTTGTTGATAGACCGTGTAAATCGGCTATTCGAGAACCTTTGTCTTTCCCCGGTCCAATTTATTTTTCTTTGTTCTTGATCTTAATCGAGCTTTCTAACTTGCCGAAACTTGAAGCTTTAACAATGGTGTTTTCTATCCTAACATTCGGCTAGGAGAGAATGAAAGAGATGATGGCTTTATTTTTATGTTTATTTTATATAAATGCATTAACATTATTATAATATATAACATAACCTTATAATAAAATTTTATATAATTAAACTAACATATATAGGTAGCTAACTTGGCCCATTGCCGTCCATTAATATGGTCAATAGGCTAATTGCCCTTTTGGGACACCCACTTAAAAAGCCACAAGCAATCTAGTACATTACACCTTAGCATGCAACTTTTACGCTTTTCGCGATTAAGTCCTTTTTATCAAATTAAGCACTTAAACAATAAAATTTTTCTACGAAACTTTCACACACATTAATTCACATTTAATGACTCAAAATATAATATTAAAATATTTCTCAGACTCGGATTCATGGTCCCGAAACCACCATTTCGACTAGGGTCAAATTCAGTCCGTTACAAATGGCCCTTATGGCAACCATTTGAAGGGAATGCCTCTGTGGTGGATCATGAATGAAGAAATGGAATGTATGATGAACCTTGAAAGAATGAAATTCTTGGAAGACTTTGAAGAAACGGTAAGAAAGGCAATCTTTGGAATTAAAGTCTTAGTAGATATGTATGAAATAAATGCCCTTGCGGCAGGTTATGAAGAAACAACCTCTATGGCGAATCCTACAAGGAAATTTTATATGGCGCACACCGGATGGGCTACCTCAGTGGGGTAATCTGGAAGGGCTTTCAATTATGAACCATGAAGGACGCTCTTACAGCGAACTCTGTGCTACGTAATCGGTGTATCCTACATTATCCCTAAATACAAACAGTAAGACCAGTAAGTATGAGACGTATCCATGGGTATAACTATAAGGTATTTAATATGATTAAGATTTGTATAGAGATAGGAAATGAAAGAGATATAGTGAAGTAATGAAAATATATTCTGGAAATGAATGTAAAAATGATACACTCTAAAGTAAATATCAATCAACTGTGTATGGGTCTCTTTCTGAAACTTGATGGAGTCATGGCTTAGTGATTGAAGATTGTAGGAAAGGTCTCAAAGACACTAAAGAAATGGAAAAAGGGCCTTAGGGTAAGGCATGGAAATGAACGTGAGTATAAGAATGACAATTGAGGAAGTAATATGGAAATGAACGTGAGTATAAGAATGGCAATTGAGGAAGTAATCGTTAAAGGAAAAATGAAGAATGAGGGTGACGAGAAAAAAATTGAAACATTGCATGTAACGTGCAAGTATGATTAAGGTAAATGGGTGTTTGACCTACTAAGTTCTTTCAAACTTACATCTCTGTGTTATGTTTCATGTGGGTTTTTAGGGTCTTAGCCTGGAGAGACGACGCCAGGACTACGCCGAATGAGTGGTGTATTCGGCATTATGCATACAAAGCGAACTAAGGCATGATCAAGTCTATGTTGATACATTTTTATAGGAACCTTTTTTGCAGGAGAGTTATATTAGGTCAAGGCGTCAATTTGGTCGTAGTTGTACCTAAATTCTTGATGATTGTTAGTATGATTTCTTCATTGTTTATACTTACATATTTTATTAAAGAAATTTTAAAGTTAACCAGTTGTATTCAATTGAAATATGCAAAAGTAAAAATGAGTTTTAACTGTATAAGACCGGGAACGCCCAAGATTCAGATCCTAATTATTGGTCGAGTTTGGGGCATTACACCCCAGTCATTAGTTTTCATCATTTTTTCAACCCAAACTCTTTGTCCTCCTATTCTCTCTTGATACTCCCTCACACTCTCTCTAAAATATTCATTTTTTTTATTTTTTTCTTTAAATCTTTTGTGTTAAAACACCACCCACTATCATTACACATCAAAACTTCCATCAATTTCATCACATCATCAAATAATCAATTTCCCAAATCATCAAGGTATAAACCCTAACGTTCTTGATTTTGATTTTTTTGTTTAAATTCATTGATTATTTTCTTAAATACATATTAGTTAATTCATATTTACTTAGTATTTATCGGTGTTTCACTTAATTAACCAATTTTTTAGATTTATCTTTGAATTTTGAAAATTCTTATATTTTTATGTTTTATTCATTTGAAAATAACATGATTTTGTATACATTTTGAAATCTTTGTATACAACCTTTTATTTTAATTTTTTCAAAACAAAAATCATTCTCTTAAACCATTTTTAATTTTTTAATTTTCTATTTATTTCAAAATTTGGGTAACTTTTGGAATTGATATGACATGATGAATTGAATCGAGGATATTTTTGTGATCTTTTCTTGTGAGTACATTTTTGTTTTTAATTTTTTTTCCTATGCTTTCTTAGTTATGCCATAGTTGCTCAAATCAATCACCATGGATCCGAAACCTCGAGAAAAACATGTTGCGTGTAAAAAAATGGCTTCCCTTGCTGGTCCTCCCACTAAACATCATATGTTTGATGGTGCTTCGTCTAGATAAAAAAGATTGCCAAATTCATTTGATAATTTTTTCAAAGATAACGAAGCTTTAAATTGATATTGTACTTGCTTTTCTTTTCATTCTCTCACCCAAAATCATCTCATTGGTGTTCCATTTCTCCAAACATTCAAAATTTCACACCTTACTACCTTCGAGAGATGGGGATGGCTCCCTTTTCTAAATCTCAAATGCGAAGTCCACCAAAACCATGTTTAAGCATTCAATAGCAATGCTAACTTTGAGATCGAAGTGGATGGTCACATAGCCACTTACATCACCTCTTACCTTATGGATAAAGAAATCACCTTTACACCTATCTTGTTTCCCGAATACCTTGGTCTTCCTTATGCAGATAATTATAATATTCATGGTATTTATCCTGACTCCTAAGTTGCCCTCCACAAAAATGCCAACTTACTTCTTTTTCATGATTGTTTACTTCACCTTTTCCTCACTTGGCTTTGGAAACCAACCACCAAAAACACCAAGCTTCAATTCATTAATCAATGGTAGTTTTACTATGTTAAATAAAACCATAAATCCAACCTTGTGACTATCCTTTTTCAAGATACTGCCAATGTTATTGACTACCTTCTCCGCTCCATATACCATTTTCATTTTAACATGTACCTTAGCCACATATTCAATAAACTTGACATTTATACATTTATTGATCGCCGAGTCCGGGTATGAAGTGTCACAATTGAACCGATTTGCTCTAATACTTAAATAAAAAATTTCACCAAACGACTTTATTACTTTATTTTGATTGTTTCTTACAACAGGAACCTTAAACCAAATTTAATTTGACTACCTTCAAATTTATATTTTTTAAGAAAAAATACTTACTGATAATATATCTAACCCCGAGGTGAAGCCTTTGAGGGAACCCCTTCCTATGTGCATAACACCTTTCAAACGATGATCCTTGATCTATGACGGTCTAGCTTGGTCCCTTCCCAAGATCCTTAATCACATACAAGTCTTAAAAACATAGGCCAAAATTCTTTAAGTTCAAAAGAACTTAGTGAGTTTCTTTATTGCATTGCTCAAAAATTAGACCTCGTCTTGCAGGAGCAGTAAATGAAAAGAACTAAACACGTTTAACTCCTTGTTTGTTTTAGGCCATTTATTAGATGCCTCACCATAACTACAAACTCTATCTTTTCCTTATGTACATTCTTTCTTTCATTTGCCCCTGTTTAGGATATCCATCTACTCATAACTTTTAATCTTTAGTTACATATTTTGGTGGTTGGTTACCAATATAGATTCTATTTTCCACCATAAACTTATAAAATTCCTCCTACCTACCATCCTAATAACCCTATGGTTATGTCTTCCATGTCGATCACTCCAAATCTGACTAGTCCCCGGCGGACTTCCTTTCCTTGATATAGTCCTAAAGGACATACTGTCATTCCTTTAGTCAAGTCACCTAATAAGACCCCACACCACTCTGGCAGACTTGATCTCATTTCACCCTATACTCGGGTTGAAAAGTTTTTTTGGATTCCTTCCTTGTAATCTGCCCTATTTGCAATTTCTTACTTTCAAGGTGTAACATGTTCGCCTGAAGTAGACCCTTATGGCCTACAATATCCCTCAGTCTATTACATAAGTGACCATTTGATTTTACCATTTTTCTTATAATATGGTTCCCTTCAGAACTAACTCTATGGCGGGTGTATCCGTAGTAGTTATCCTTAAGAAGAATAGTGTTGATAGACTTAACTGCCATTTGGATAATTCCTTATCAGTACCTCTTTCTATCCTTAGGTTCTGTCTATCCCCTCTTTACATATAAACTATCCGAAGCATATATGTTTGTGCCTCCTATATAAACTATGGTTTCATTGAAGCTTTATATTGAGAGTGAATCTCTCGTTAACCTTCCAAGGTATTCCTATATATGTTTCTCTATGGAACCTAATAGTTGTCGTCATACTGTCGCTCTATCAAGCCAGTCGATATCATTTTGTATCACATCTAACATTGATGCTAGAACACTGTAGTGTCCCCTCCATAAGGCCTAGAGCTTCGCATATTGCAGTTTGTACCCACCAACACCGGATTGCGAAATCTATCAAAAATTCTATTTTCCCTATCCGTTCACCTACACCTCTACTTTTGCCACTTTTAACCTTGATGCTCAAACGCCATAGTGTTCCCTCCACAACACTTGAAGCTTCGAACATCACGGCTTGCATGTAGCAACACTGGATTGCAGTAAATAGAAACTTCCATTTCCCAAGTAATTTGCCAAACCCTCTCCCTCTATCCCATCAATAACTCATTCCATACTTGTCACATGTGAAATGATATGTGATTTGTCCAAGTCCTAATGCAATCTTAAAAATGCTAACTAAAATGTCCTAAAATACAACAAAATGTACTTAAGTACAAGCAATTAGCTAGGTCTAAAGGCATGAAATATAACTTTTTTCAAGAGGTATTGTAACACCCCAAACCCGGCCTAAAAGTTAGGCCCGAATCCAGAATGTCACATAAAAGGCCCAATTTCAAAATGATTTTGCTAATTAACAATTTAAGGCCCAAAAGCCCAAAACCATTGTATCTTGTTAAGTTAAGAGGAAAAGCCCACATTTTAGGAAAACGTTCATATGTTAAGTTATTTCTAAAACCACGTTAACTTTAATAATTTTACGAAATTTATTAAGCGAATAGTTGAAACAATAATAGTAATAATAAACCCAAAATCTAAAGTCAATTAGGAGATACATGGCCTTATTATAATCCAATAAAAAAAACAAAGTATTTAAAACAAATTCATTTGAGCAAATTAAAAACAACTGATCAGCTTGTAGTGTGGCCATCTCCGAGTCCTCTCCCACATTGAGCCGTCTATTCAGGATTTCCTGAAATAATAAATTAAAGGGTGTGAGTTTCGAAACTCAGTGTGTACAACCCTTGGCAATCAAATCACATACAAATATTCACATTGGGCCTAAGCCTTATCAAAAATCAGTGGTATTGGGCCTTAGCCCATAATGACCTCATATCATATCATATCGTATCATATACAAACAAGATAATGCAAAACCCATCCCAATAATCCATCCATTACACACACCATTTCCCTTCTAACCATTACACACCTGTGGGGATTCCTAAATCAACCCACCCATCCTCTACACACCAAAGGTAGCCCAGTTGCGGTACTACCAAACGTTGCAGCAAGGCTGCTAATCATATAATGGGCTTAAAGCCACCAATGGATCCATGGCCATACGACTATGCGATCCTCAAATCTTTCTCCATACCATAATTCCCACCCATATGCATCCTAAGCAGGATATCATATGAATGCATTAAACACACGATAACATCCACAAACTCATACACATCACATGGGGGTATTTTCGTCATTTCACTACCCAATGGTACTTTCGTCATTCTACCCTACGAGGGTATTTTGGTAGTTTGGCAAAATAGGGGTATCTTGGTAATTTTGTAAAATAGGGGTATTTTGGTACTTTTGTAAAACAGGGGTATTTTGGTACTTCTACAAAATAAGGATATTTTGGTAATTTTCCAAACCTAGGGGTATTTTAGCAATTTTACAAATATAAGGGTATTTTAGTAATTTTACAAATATAAGGGTATTTTAGTAATTTTACGAATATAAAGGTATTTTAGTAATTTTACAAATATAAGGGTATTTTAGTAATTTTACAAATATAAAGGTATTTTAGTCCCTCTCGAGTTTTACTTATGAACTTTGGCCCATCAACAAGTCCTCGCGGCTAAAGTGAACAGACACTATGCACTAGGTAGGATTCTAGAGAAGAGGAGGTGGGCTAATAGGACCGCTTAAGTACCAAGCTGTCCCTAGATCCAATCCTAGACATGCGTATGCCTGTTGCCACACCCTAACCCAGCAACTTGTTCACAGACATGTTTAATTAAGTTGTGTCTTATGAAATTTAAGAGTTGTTCAAACTAGGTCTAAGTCCATGAACCCTAGCATATTTGTCTACGTCCCCATAAAGCACATCAAACCCAAATTACATCCTTACGGCCCATTAGGCCCAAATCACATCCTTATGGCCTGTTAGGCCCAAAATAATTCCAGATCCTGTATTATGCTTGACTGACTCAATTCGTATACCAAACCAAACAAACTCATCAAACGTAGCCTTAGGGCCCACCGGGCCCATTTAGCCACTTTCAGTTTTTTGGCTTTTCGGCACGAACCGTGTGCCTCACATTCTAGTAGCCCTTTCTTTGCTACTATTGGCGATTATCCTCTAAATCTGCACCCTAATGCCTATATCGTCAAAACCAAGTGACCCATATTGTTTATAAGTCACCATTATGAGCCACATTAGATTCGGCCATCTACTAAACCATGACTGAGTTGAGAACACTTACCACCTTGTTAGCAGTCCTTACCTACCACGCTTGCAATTGTTGAGCCTTACCCTTATTCATACAGGTTAACGATAAGGATTGGGTTAGATAGCCCTTCGACTTATAACAAAACTTAATAAAAAGTTCAACTAAACACTTACCAAAACCCTCCTTTGATCCTATGGCCTAGATCGCTACTGAACAAGATTCGGCTTGACTAAAAGTGGGTAGCAATCGATTGTGATGAAGGAGAACTAACTAAAAATTGGCAGAAGTAAAGCTATATGATAAGAAGGTGTATTTGGCTTTCAAGGACAGAAACAAAACACAACTCTGATAGGAATTTTTGGCAAAAAGAATGATGGGTTTCTTTTTCGGCAAATGGAAAAAAAATTCAGCTATAGGAGAAACCGATTGAGAGAGGCGAAAGAAAAACCAAAGAATGCTCAAATACCCTTTCAAGCATTTGGCCCCCTCCTTTTATAGCCTATAGCCGAAACTTAGCCACCCCTAGAGTCCAATTCGGCACCACTTTATCCACTACTCATCTCCTAATTTTTCTCCATGATATCTCCCTTATCCTTCTCCTAAATTCTCTCTACTGATCACTTCTCCTTAGAGTCCCTCTACACGCCAGTTCCAGCCTTCTAGAAGCCTAAAATTAAACTCCAAAATAAAACTTAAGATAGCACTCGAACCTTAGACCTCCCTGCATGCATATGTCGCCACCTTCCTACACCCTAGTGGCGTTACTTAGCCATTTCACCACAGGCTTCTTTGTGCCATTTTTCACTTATTTTTATTTAAAAGCCCACTACTCACAACCCTAATTCCTTAATTAAATAAATTAAGAATCCTCCACCACAAAACTCAAACCCAGAGCTTCTTCAAAACACCTAGACACTCCAAATTCATTAAACCATTAAAGCCCACATGCCAATTGTCATTTTCTCACTTACTTAAAAATTTTCTAAGATCCAAAACCCAAATCCTAATAGGCTCAATACTTCTAGGCCCAAATTTGGGGCGTTACAGGTATCACACCCCTAAACCTGAGCTATTGCTTGTCCTCAAGCAAAATACATCTAAATGCACGAATGCGCCCATCTTACCTTGGCAAAAACTTTCTCATACAGCTTAGCTATTCAAAAAAATAATTTATACCTCCGTTCTCATCAATCTACTCTTTTTCTAAAACTGATTCAAATGTTAAAGGGTTGTTCAGCAAAGGCGATGTAAAAGTTTCTCCCTAAAAATGAAATTTCCTAAGTACCCATGCATTCTCTCTTTCGTCCTATAGAAAATATATTTTTATTTACTTATTTCATTCATTGCTTAAATAGAAGTCGTTTGCTTTAAGCTCATATCAAAATATATTATTTGCATATATTTATTCTCTCTTTTTTTTTAAATGAAACAGTAAAGTAAATTATTATTATTAGGGGATTTAGCATGTCACAAAATTCTTTGACTTGACAATCATGATGGAGCATACAACAAATTGTTGAGTACTCAATCATGTCACAATTTAAACCAAAAGTCATTCATGAAGCTAAGGCTTTTAACTAAAAAGATGGATGGAGTATACAACTGCTTCCTTAGCTACTCAGTCATTTTTTCTACAGTAGAGTGCCCCTAAAATTATACCGCACACTCTTACTTAGGTCCTCATTTCTAATCAATAGCATTATGGAGCAAAAAAAGTGATGTTGGCCTACTTAGCAACCCTAAGCATTGGAGTGCATACTTATTTAAACAAAATGCCACAGCAATTTAACAGCTGTTTGGTTTCAACAATCACTAAGGTCATTAAAAAGATACTTACTATATTTCAAAAATCCATAAAAGTAGAGTATAGGACATCCCATTTTTAGATACCAATTTCCAAGAAACTTAGCCTAAGCTAACTTTACTTAATCCATTGTTACTTGTTCTAGGTATATCGAAAAAATAATTAATCTCATCATAGAACATCATAAAGAAAAATTGTACTTCTTCTAAATAAAGCAGTATTTCAATAGTTATTATGCCATGGAAAAATATCCTATATACCAAAATGAACATACAAAATGCAACCTAGATGCACAATACACCCTCAAACTTAAGGGATACATTGTCCTCAATGCATGAAAAATCATGAATAGTATATAACATGTATGAATATGCACAAAAATGAAAAAAATTATGCAATGCATGAGAGAAAATCAAAACTTAACTTCCTTGGACTGGAACGTTGGCACTTCATTCAATTTTTTCTCGTGGACTTGCGAACACTGACTTTGTATTGCATCTTCCTTTTACGTAGGTCAACTTCCTCACCTTCTTTTTTGGTCTCTGTTAGTTCATAAATTAGTTGATCGATTGCTTGATCCTGTGTAGTCACAGAGATGGGTGAAGATGTCTATTCAAGAGTTTTACCTTTTTCAGTGGCAGTAGTTGGTGCAATGGCAGGGACATTTGTTTCTTCCTTTCCTTCTTCTACTTCCTTCTCTCGGTCGACTGAGGTTCACTTTTCTATCTCCTCCTCAATAGCTTTTCCTTTATCTGCAGTGACTTCTGTAGTCACAAGGTCAATTGTGGCAGTGGATGGAACTGGCTCTTTTCAGCACTCATGAAACGAGAGCAAAGTAGTTGGGAAAGTAGGAAATTCTGGCATGGGTTTCGAAAAATCTTTCTAGAGGGATCTTCTTAATGCCAACCCCCTATCTTTCACATACGACCAGTACTGAGCCTGGTGTTCGTTGCTTTGTTCCAACTCCTCCATCATTTGGTATCGTTGCACCTCGAATAAAGACAACCTTTGTTCTAACGGTTTTGAAGAAATCAAGATTTCCTGGCCATGAGAGACATAAGATATTACTGTAGGAATACGTGTAGTAGGGGAAGCTTGACTATATTGGGATGTTGTGGTAAACTCAGTTCCTCGAAGCTTGGCAAAAAGTGCTCGCGTTATCCCACCCTTATTGGGGGTAACATCTTCAGCATTGACTAAAGGCACATTTTCCATCTTACATAGGGCAGAAATAAGGAAAGGAAAATTCAAACTCCTAGCATTCTTATCAACACACCTATAGACCTCTTGAAAGATGATTTTCCCTACATTTAACTGTCTTCTTTGTAGAATAGAATGCAACAGCAACATTTGTTCTTTCAAAACAGTCATGTTATGCATAGATGATATAAGAAGACTCCTTAAAAAGTGGTACCACACCTTCCCAATTGGTTATAATGTAGCTCTTTTAACTGTGTAACACTCCTGGCTTGAAATAATCCACTGTGTTCCTTCAACATATAAATCCTACAATACTTTTGTCAGCTTCTCCAGTGTAATATTTTTGGCAAATTCAAAATGTTCATCTCTAACCTCCTCTGTAACAGCCCGATTTTGGGTCTAGTCAGAACAGTGGTCTCAAGGCCACTAATCCGAGGTTGAGAAAATTGTTTTAATATTATTTTATGTGTTATGGCATTAATATATGACTATGGAAATTTTGGTGCTTTATTTTTGGCAATAGAGTACTTAATTGTGAAAAAGGACTAAATCGCATAAAGTGCGAAAGTTCTATTTTATAAGGTGGGGGTACCTAATAGCTATAGATTGTAAATTGGAGGATTTTAAAGTGAAATTAGGCCCTATTATATGTGTTGGCCGGACATACAAGTTAAGGGGGACAAGAGCATTAAATACTAGTCAAAGTTGGTAGAAATTAAGTGATAAAATGAATAAAATACGAGAGGCAAAAGATGTTATCATCTTTCACTATTCACTCATCTCTTTCCACTGAAAACTCAAGAGAGAATAGAGTTCTTGAAGGTTCAAACTTTCAGCCACTCAATCCTCATTCAAGTAAGTGATTTAGGTGGTTTTAGTTGATGATTTTTGTACTTTTGGAGTCCCCAAAGCCTAAGCTAACTAATGAGGGGACTAATTTGTGAAATGATTAAAAGTTTAGAGACTTTCCATGAGAGAGTTTATGTTGTTAGCTGAGTTTTTATGGAAGAAAATGAATGATGGGGAGGTTAGAGACAACTTTTGTGAAAGGTGTTGTCATGAAAACACCTAAATGGGACTAAGTTGTAAATGTTGTAAATTGGTAATAAATGCATGAACTAGTTAGATTTGTGGGTTGTTTAAAGAGGAATAAATGTTCAGCTAGGCTTGTTTAATGGGAAAATGTGATGAAAAATAATTTACGAGCCTAGGGGCAAAATCGTAATTTTTCCAATATACAAGGGCAAAATGGTCATTTTAGCCCAAGTGTAGAATTTGATGTATATTAATCATAGAAATGTCCTAAATGAACGAATTTCATTGTCATAGATCAAGAAGAGCGCGAAATCAACCTTGACCATGGGAAAGGCAAGGTGATCGAGTAAGTCGCTAGCTAACACATTTTGCATCGAGGTAAGTTTACGTGTAAACGATGCATTTTACATGCACATTATTGTTGTTAATCAGTGCATAGCATAATTGAAAACATGTATAATTCAAGTAGATAGAAAGTGGTAGTTAATGAATAATTCTTGTATGAATGATGAAATAGATAAGTAGTTGTGTTATATCAATTTTTGATGGTAGGCTAAGTGCGATACCACCTTGTTGTTTAATTACGATGGGCTGTGTGCGATACCATCGTCTGATAACTTTTCTGGTGGGCTATGTGCGATACCACCGTAATTAACCTTCTTGGTGGGCTATGTGCGATACCACCCTAATGAAGACTGATGGTAGGCTAAGTGCGAAACCACCAGGTAATGTGACTACAGTAAGGTATTTTGATATGGTGATGTGTTACATTAAGTGACCTTGTGATGCTCAGTGCAGGGAAACAGTTATTGAATACATGCATTATGCTTGTGATGTGATTAGGATGTGTAAATAGAAGAAATGAGTAAGCCTAATCCTGAATGTAGATTGATTTCTTGCTTAGCAAATAATGCTATAAAAATGTTTTACTCATTTTAGAGTGTTATATTGTTTACATGTGAACTTACTAAGCTTTAAGCTTACCCTTCTCTCTTTCCCTTATCTTATAGGGCTTAAGAGCCGAGCCGGGATACGCCAATAACTAGAAGACCGCACACTATCTGCTTACTTCGATATAATTAGATTAGTGATTTTGTATATGGCATGTATAGGATTAGACTAGTTAGATTATTTTGTTATTTTGACCAAAGGTGTATTGGCTCTTGCTAAGACATTAATTTTGTAAATTGCCAAGAATGATGGCATATTTTATCATTTATGAAATTTCAAAGTTATCAATGTGAATGCATGTGGATTAAGAGAGGTTTGTTAGTTTGTTAAGTAAGCCCATGTAGAGTAAGATATAGGGATGCTAGAAGCTTGGGGAATAGCCTTCATGTGCCACACGGGTAGACACACGGGCGTGTGTCTAGGCCGTGCTAACCCTGCACCTTATTATTACTAATTAGAATAGACTACGGGTGAATCCCTCGGCCGTGTGCATGAACCGTGTAAGACACACGGTAGGGACATGGGCATGTGCCCAGGCCGTGTGGATCAAGTTAGTAGCTCCCCACGGTTAGGAGTGTGTCCAGGCCGTGCTAAATTAGTCAGTAACTCCCTGTAACAGCCCAAACCCGGCCCAATCGTTAGGACCGAATATGGGTCGTTACTAAGAAGAAGTTTTTGAAACCCATTTTCTAAATCCACTTAAGTTTTGTTGAAAACTGCTCATTTTAAGTTATCTTCTTGAAATTATACTTAGTCCAATTTGAACATTTAATTAAGTCAAGTTGTTACACAAATTTTCGGATGTGCTGATGGCACGATAAAACATTTTCGTGTTAATTTTATAAAACGCGTGATTCAAATTTCATAGTACAAATAAAAATATCCAACATAAAAAAAACCAAAGTAAAGTAATATGAGGCCTTATTACAACCGAAATAAACAACCCAATAACCAAATTTAAAATAACTAAAATTAAAGTCTATTTAGTTTTAAATCCACCGCATGGCCTCCTCAAGTCCCTCGGCTCCATGTCCGCGATCTAAGCATCACTGAAAAATTAATGGAGAAGGTGAGTCACCAAGACTCAAGATGTAACCCTTCCCCGTTTTAAAAAATATTTTTCATACACGAGATATAATAATCAATATGCAACATAATGTGTACCCAACCTAGCCAACCATACGCCACTGCTCACCCGTTGTGGTACCAAACCTTTGGTGGTGCCAAACCACCGGTGACATATAGTCACAATGTGTTACTAAAACACCGGTGTCCGTAGACACAAATCGGGTGATGGGGCCAACCCATCGTGTGATACCAAATCACCGCAGACGATCCCATATCTCAAGTGGGGCCAACCCACGGTGGTGTTAACCACAGGGACAAGTCGCTATTGAGGTACCAAACCTCCGAGGTACCAAACCTCTGGTGACATATAGTCACGGTGTGTTACCAAAACATCGGTGCCCGTCGGCACAATATCAACGCCCTCCACTCATCAATCCCACAACAGATGAACATACATATATTTCATGCCATCACATTCTTAAATTTCATGTGTCAACACATCATGCTTACCAAAAGCATTAATAATAATAAATCACATTAACAGGTACTTACCTGAATCACCACTTATACCGATTTGGTATTCATTCCAATGCTACATTCATAAAAGTGAGCATTCACAAAGTTAAGCATATTTAATATATTATATAGTGTGTATGTACACACCTGTTACCACGATAGTCTTAAATCCCGAAAGAAAGCGTTGGTCACCACAGATTCACTTGACCTATATTCGGCCAAATCCATGGATTAGTCCTATGGCCTATTCGGCCAAATTAAACAATTTAAAGGGGTAACCTTGTGAACCCGAATCTTACCTTTATCCTTTCGGTTCCTAATCACAGCACTCAATTCCCAATTCTGCTCTGCCAACCACCATCGATTAGTAAATAATACCAATAGCCTTCGGCTTTTAATCATTAACTGACTTATTAGAATAGCACTCCATTTACCATAAATCCTTACCACCTACTTACCAATCGATTGACTAAGGAATGGAAGATCCGCCTTTCTGCTTTGAGATCCCGGAATTTCCTAGAAAGAAATCGGTTTCACAAGGGTGTTAATACACTATTGAAATCGGCACTTACCCCCCCTTATGGATGTCGACAGAGACACACAAGAGAAGGGAAGAAGAAAAAGTATTTGGCTAATACTCCTTACCTCTGCTTCAATTGGATGTAGGAGAAATCCCGAAACCACTATACTATTCGGCCAAGTAGAGAAAAGAGAAGGAATTTCGGCACTTGATAGGTATTAGATTCGGCTATTTGGAGGTAGGACAATAGGGGTTTTGATTCTATGAAGAAAAGAAATAGATGGCTATGGAGATGTGGAGGATTCGGCTAGTAGGAAATAGAAGAAGAGGGGATTAAAGAATTAGGTTTCGGCAAGGGTAAGTAATGAGAGTTTCGAACATGGTTTTGGAGAGGATGTAAAAGAAAAGAAAATATGAGATGAGAGGGTTTAGAGATTGACTAGCAAACTTGGAAAAGAGAAAATAGGGTGAACAATTAGGTGCTTATATAAGCATTGGCACCCCCTAGTGTCCTTGCAGTCCACCTCTTCTCCCAAGAGTCCAACATCCATAAATTTTCCTTGAATCACTCCTAGCCCTTGTTTAATTAAATTCAAAATAATTTGAATTAATCCCAAGTAAATCAACTAATATCTCCTTTATCACCCTTTTATTTTGTTTATCAAAATGAATTAATATCATCCTAATTATCCTTGGAAATTAATATTAAATAAAATCCTTAATTATCTCATAAAATAAAGAGTTTAAAAGAGAAGAAACTCTCCTTCCTATGCAGCCCAACATAGTGCCAAAAGAGGATTTCAGCGACTCGAACACAAGCTCTCCCTGCTCCTTGGTGGCGTCACATGTAGCTCTTAAGTGGGCTTACTTTGCCACTTGGTCTAGGCTTATTTTATGTCCCAATTATCCCCATTTATTCTTATAACACCTCTTTCTAAGGCTCCCTACCTTAAAAGTTAAAACTAAAATTTCCTACCAAATCGAGCCAACACAAAGCCTTAAATTGATCATTATTATTCCATAAATAATATCTCGGCAGTTCTTACATAAGAAAAATGATTAAATTCCAAATAACCCCATTTTTGGGATGTTACAGTTCTACCCCCCTTAAAATAAATTTCGTCCCGAAATTACATAACTAAAACAGATGAGGGTATTGCCGCCGTATCACATCCTCGGGTTCCCACGTAGCTTCCTCAAGACCATGATTCCGCCATAGCACTTTCACTAAGGGCATCGACTTCCCACGTAGAACCTTTATATCTCTATCCAAGATCCGAACAGTTCTTCCTCAAAAGATAAGTCCGCGTTAACCCGATTTACATCACGGGCACCACATGTGATGGATCTGACCGATACCGTCTCAGCATTGATACGTGAAAGACGTCATGAATCTGACTTAACTCTGCTGGCAGTTCAAGCTGATAAGCTACCGGTCCTACCCGCTTTAGTACTGTATATGGGCCAATGAATCTTGGGCTCAGCTTCCCTTTTCGCCCAAATCTTAGTACCTTCTTCCAAGGCGACACCTTTAGAAAGACCTTGTCTCTACAAAGATACTCCATTTCCTTGCGTTTGAGATCGGCATAAGACTTACGCCTATCCGCGCTTCTTTGAGACGAGACCGAATCACTTTAACTTTGTCTTCGGTCTCATTACCAATTCTGGGCCCAACACTTGTCGTTCACCCAACTCCGTCCAACATGTCGGGTTCGCATTTCAAATCCATACTGATTGCTTTGTATGGTGCCATCTGAATACTTGCTTGGTAGCTATTGTTGTAGGCGAACTCAGCTAGAGGTAAGAATTCCTCCCAACTACCTCGAATTCCAAGACACAACCCTCAAAGATATCTTCTAGGATCAGATGACCCTTTTCGATTGCTCGTCCATTCGAGGATGGAAAGTCAGATCTTGAAATCAACCGCGCACCAACGCTTGATGTAACGCTTTCCAAAACCTCAAGTGAACCTTGGTCCCTATCTCGAGATAAGCGTCTGGTACACCATGTAATCGACTATCTCGCCACATACAACTTTGCTAATTTACGGGTGAGTAGTCCATTCTCACCGGTATAAAGTGGTGATTTAGTCGACGGTCTCACGATTACCCAAATCGCATCTTTCTTCTTTGGGTGTAAGGGTAGACCAGCGCGAAATCCATAGTGATCCGCTCCCACTTCCATTGAGGGATCTTTACCGGTTGAAGTAACCCCGATGGTAACTGGTGTTCAGCCTTAACCTGCTGACACGTCAAACACTTCCCTACGAATTCCGTTATCTCACGCTTCAACCCGCCACCGAATCTATTTAGTAGATCTCCATACATCTTGCTTCCTCCCGGATGCATAGCGATGAAATTGCTATGAGCATCCTGGAGAATTTTCTGCCTCAACTCCATATCTTTTGGCATACAAGGCCGTCCCTGAAAACATAGCACACCGTCACCAGTCACACTATACCCCTCTACACCACCATTCTGAACTTGTATTCTCTTCGCATTTAGCCCTTCATCCATTATCTGTTTGCTCTTAATCTCCTCGATCCATGTTGGCTTAACATGAAGTTACGCCAAAAGGCTTCCATCATCATCTGAGCTCAATCGAGCAAACATTGCTCTCAAATCGCCACGACCTGGCTCAACGTGTCGACCACCACGTTAGCCTTACGGATGATACTCGATGGAGCGATCGTAGTCCTTCAACAGATTCAATCCATCGGCACCGTCTCGATTGAGATCCTTACGTCGTCGAGATACCTCAAACTTTTGTGGTCCGTGTAAATTACCGACTTCTCCCCATAAAGATAATGTCTCCATACTTTCAGGGCGAAGACGACTGCGGCTAACTCCGTGTCGTGAGTTGGATAGTTAACCTCATGCGGTCTCGGTTGCCGGACGATAGGCTACTACCTTTCCATCCTGCATCAACACACACCCCAAACCGGTGTGAGATGCATCACAATAGACTGTGAATAATTTCCCTACCTCGGGTTGCACTAAAACTGGAGCTTCCGTCAAAATTTTCCTTAGCTTATCAAAGCTTTCCTGCTGCTTCTCCGACCATACAAACGGAACACCTTTCCTTAGCAACTTGGTTAACGGTGCTGCGATCAGAGAGAACCCTTCCACAAATCTTCGGTAATACCCTGCTAACCCCAGAAAACTTCAGATCTCGCGCCACCGACTTAGGCGGTTTCCACTCCAATACCGCTTCAATCTTATGGGATCCACTTAATCCTTCCGCCGATACTACGTGACCTAAGAAAGTCACCTCCCTCACCAAAATTCGCACTTCATGAATTTGGCATACAAGCTTTTTCCTCAACACTTGCGTAACTATCCGTAAATGCTTGTCATGCTCTTCCTCCGTCCTTGAGTAAACCAATATGTCGTCGATGAACACCACGACGAATTGGTCTAAGTACTGTTGAAAAACTCGGTTCATGAGATCCATGAACGCCGTCGGTGCATTGGTCAACCCGAATGGCATCACTAGAAACTCGTAATGCCCATACCGAGTTCAAACGCCGTCTTGTGAACATCGCCCCTTCACCTTAAGTTGATGGTAACCCGACCTAAGGTCTATCTTTGAAAACACCGACGCTTCTTCAATCGGTCAAACAAGTCATCGATCCGAGGCAAAGGGTACTTGTTTTTGATCGTTAACTTGTTTAAGCGGCGGTAGTCGATGCACATTCGCATAGAACCGTCCTTCTTCTTGACAAACAACACAGCGCCCCCCGGAGATATACTAGGTCGAATAAACCCCTTATCCAAGAGCTCCGAATCGAGCCTTGACTCCACCAATTCCTTCGGTGCCATTCGGTAAGGTGCTATAGACACAGTGCTGTTCGGGTAGCAAGTCAATATCAATTCAACTTCCGATGCTGGGGTAGACCGGAAGTTCTTACGGGAACACATCATCAAATTCCCCAACCGTTCGGACCTTTCCAACCATGACTCCTTAGCTTCCAAAGCACAAATTTGAACCAAATACGCCTTACAACCCTTCTTGACCATCTTTTTCCGCCTTCAAGGCAGACACCACATTGGATAGGTAATTCCTTCTATCACCTATCATAACCACTTCACCATTCTCGGTAGTCTTAAGAACCATGCGCTTAGCCGCAAGAATCCAAATTTGCCCGATACTTAGCCACCAATCCATTCCAAGGATCAAATCGAACTCCCGAATGGTAGTTCCATCGGATCGACCGAATCGACCCTTGGAGTTCTAGGGTACGTCCCTAAAAGTTTGTCTACCACTACAGAGTGACCTAAAGGACTCACTACGGTCATCTCCCTAGCAGTTAGCATCTCGAGTCTAGGTTCAAAGTCTCTACCACACTCTTGGCACGTATGAGTGTGTAGACCCCACATCAATTAATGCATAATAAGGAAGACCAAAAATCGAACGTCACGGTTATGACATCCGGTGCGTCACCCTCTTCATGACGCTCGGCCAGATAGACTAAGCCAGTCGCTTAGCCTCTGTGTTGCTCGAACCTCGCCTCGAAGTTCCTCGACCTCGGTTAGGACCATTGCTTCCTCTGCCATTACCACGACCCTCTGGGGTCCCACATTTCGATCTGAGTACAGTTCGACTCTCGGCGATTTCGAGCTCGCTTCAGGGGACAATCTCGACCGATGTTCTAAAGACCCACACTCAAAACATCCCCTATCACGGTCGAACAACCTCCCAATGGGACTTCCCGCGATTACATCGAGTCGGCCTCGATTAGCGACCACGGCCTTCACTTTGATTTGGCCCATTCTCGCTTAGCCTTTTTTCGATCATTACCACTGGATCCGGTGACCCAAATCCTCTCTTCGATTATTTCTACTATAATTTCGCCTCACGACCTCCTTGATCCCTCGGCTACCTTAGCCTTTTCCACAAGAGATGAAAACTCACGGACTGTCATGCTAATCGGTAACCTCAAGTCATCTCGAGTCCGTCCTCAAAGCGGACTGGCGCTTCGTGTTCAAGTGGCTACGATTCCTCCGCATACCTACTCGACCTTAAAAACTCGCCTCATACTCGGCCACGGACTTAGTTCCTTGCACTAGACCGGAAAAGCCTTCCTCTGCAAGCGTCGGTGTAGGTGGTGCCCACATACTTCTTCCGAAGGCGGTTTAAAGTAGTCCCACGTAAGATCATCACCGTGGCTCCATCCCGAACTGTCACCACCACTGCACGCTTCATCCTTTAGAAGCGACATCGCCTTTCACTTTTCCTCCTCGGTCAGGTCAAGTTCATCCATTACCCTTTCTGTAGATTCCAACCAATACTCTGCTACACTGGGTGCCACTCCTGACACACCCCGGAACACCTCAGCTCCGTTGGACCGAATCCGCTCGGGAGCAGTTCGAGCTCCTAAATTTCCGCCACCCACCACCAATTCGAGGACTCGCAATACCGCGATCTCGCCTCTCCTCCCGTCGATCTGCTCCGCCGCCCCTAAAAGCTGGAGGTGGTGGTGGCGGTGGTACATCGTTTGTAACCTTGTCCCGACTGACGGGTTCGGACAAATCATCCTACCCCTACTGCGCCCACGGCGCCCACGTCCTCTAGAACTCATTCTATCTACTTGCACTTTTAATCGATTAAGAAAATTTTTATGCGTTAGCATTTGTTCCACTTTATTACTCACAAGAAATTTTATGGATAAAGTTTAATCAGAGATTCTTTCGTGCAAACAAGGTTTGATCTTCTATCCTAGTTCACACAAAGAAGTTCTTGCATCCATTCCCTAATGCTTTCCATACCTATTCACTCTTGGACATTTTTACCATTTCTAACCTGAGGGTATTTTTGTCATTTTCCTCTGAGGTATTTTCGTAATAAAAGAAAATTTAAAACTTTAGTAGAGTATATTGTTTGAAGTTCCCAAAACTAGAGGGTATTATTGAAAATTGACAAGATTTGAAGTTATGGCATTATTTCAAAAACCGAGGGTATTTTGGTAATTTGGTCCTCCAAGGTAATTTTGTAATTTTGTAAATCAAGGATGTTTTAACCATTGTAAAACTCGAGGGTCCTTTTGAGAATTTTTTTTCTTAAAGCGGTGATGTTGCAAAAATTTTGTACTCGTGGCATTTTGGTAATTTTATGTTTGAGGCGTTTTAAATTTTCCAAAACCAAATATTTTCTTGATGATTTTCATGGCTAAGTTGTTGAATATTTATAGAATAGTTAAAATTTTGGACAAAACCATTGATTTGATATTTTATGAAGCAGGGTATTTTAGTAATTTTACCCTAAGGGCATTTTGTAATTTTTTCCGTAAATCAAGTTTTTCAAGGAAAGCGTTGTAAAATGATGTTTTTCGATTTGAAAGAGTTATTACGTAAATTTTAAAAACATTAGGGTTTCATTGTTTCGTTCCTTTCAAAACATGGCTAATTCCTTTCGGGTTTTAGTCATTAGGTTTAGCCTATATTAGAACCTTCTTGGTCGAGTGAACCCAAGCTACGCACTGAGGCGGGTTTCGTGTGGAGAGGAGGTGAGTCACATGATCGCTTAAATACCAAGCTCCCAAGAACCTTTCTAGACATGCGCAGAGGTTACCACACCACCGAGCCTACGAGTTAGGGTGAACCCGAGCCACGCACAGGTAGGATACTGCGAAGAGGTGGTGAGTCACTCGGATTGCTTAAATACTGTGCTCTTAGGTTCCAATCCTAGACATGCGTCTGGAGTTACCACACCCTAGCTCGGTGACCAAGTCATAGGTTGGTTTAGTTCTTTAAGTCTTATGTTACATTTGTGTGTTTGAGTAATCTAATCCTAGGGTTCAAATTCCTATAAGTCTATCTACGTTCCATGCTTCCTACCCTTCTACAAAATATAATTCACAAAGAGGTTTAGAGGTACTTACAGGCGGATCGGTCTTGGGAGACTCGGGCCATGTCACATAAACCCAAAAACAATTAATAAGGCCTACCAAAACATTTTTGGGCCTTGGGCCCCACAAATGAAGTTTTGAAGCGGGCTCGATACCAATTTGTAATAATTTCAAACCCGCCCAATCGTTAGGACCGAATATGGGTCGTTACTAAGAAGAAGTTTTTGAAACCCATTTTCTAAATCCACTTAAGTTTTGTTGAAAACTCGCTCATTTTAAGTTATCTTCTTTGAAATTATACTTAGTCCAATTTGAACATTTAATTAAGTCAAGTTGTTACACAAATTTTCGGATGTGCTGGATGGCACGATAAAACATTTTTCGTGTTAATTTTATAAAAGCGTGATTCAAATTTCATAGTACAAATAAAATATCCAACATAAAAAAAACCAAAGTAAAGTAATATGAGGCCTTATTACAACCAAATAAACAACCCAATAACCAAATTTAAAATAACTAAAATTAAAGTCTATTTAGTTTTAAATCCACCGCATGGCCTCCTCAAGTCCCTCCGGCTCCATGTCCGCGATCTAAGCATCACCTGAAAAATTAATGGAGAAGGTGAGTCACCAAGACTCAGTATGTAACCCTTCCCCCGTTTTAAAAAAATATTTTTCATACACAGCATATAATAATCAATATGCAACATAATGTGTACCCAACCTAGCCAACCATACGCCACTGTCTACCCCGTTGTGGTACCAAACCACTGGTGGTGCCAAACCACTGGTGACATATAGTCACAATGTGTTACCAAAACTTTGGTGTCCGTAGACACAAATCGGGTGATGGGGCCAACCCATCGTGTGATACCAAATCACCGGAGGCGATCCCATATCTCAAGTGGGGCCAACCCACGGTGGTGTTAACCACGAGGACAAGTCGCTATTGAGGTACCAAACCTCTGGAGGTACCAAACCTCTGGTGACATATAGTCACGGTGTGTTACCAAAACATCGGTGCCCGTCGGCACAATATCACCGCCCTCCACTCATCAATCCCACAGCAGATAAACATACATATATTTCATGCCATCACATTCTTAAATTTCATGTGTCAACACATCATGCTTACCAAAAGCATTAATAATAATAAATCACATTAACAGGTACTTACCTGAATCACCACTTATACCGATTTGGTATTCATTCCAATGCTACATTCATAAAAGTGAGCATTCACAAAGTTAAGCATATTTAATATATTATATAGTGTGTATGTACACACCTGTTACCACGATAGTCTTAAATCCCGAAGAAAAGCGTTGGTCACCACAGATTCACTTGACCTATATTCGGCCAAATCCATGGATTAGTCCTATGGCCTATTCGGCCAAATTAAACAATTTAAAGGGGTAACCTTGTGAACCCGAATCTTACCTTTATCCTTTCGGTTCCTAATCACAGCACTCAATTCCCAATTCTGCTCTGCCAACCACCATCGATTAGTAAATAATACCAATAGCCTTCGGCTTTTAATCATTAACTGACTTATTAGAATAGCACTCCATTTACCATAAATCCTTACCACCTACTTACCAATCGATTGACTAAGGAATGGAAGATCCGCCTTTCTGCTTTGAGATCCCGGAATTTCCTAGAAAGAAATCGGTTTCACAAGGGTGTTAATACACTATTGAAATCGGCACTTACCCCCTTATGGATGTCGTGAGACACACAAGAGAAGGGAAGAAGAAAAGTATTTGGCTAATACTCCTTACCTCGCTTCAATTGGATGTAGGAGAAATCCAAACCACTATACTATTCGCCAAGTAGAGAAAGAGAAGGAATTTGACACTTGATAGGTATTAGATTGGCTATTTGGAGGTAGGACAATAGGGTTTTGATTCTATGAAGAAAAGAAATAGATGGCTATGGAGATGTGGAGGATTAGGCTAGTAGGAAATAGAAGAAGAGGGATTAAAGAATTAGGTTTGCAAGGGTAAGTAATGAGAGTTTCGACTTATGGTTTTGGAGAGGATGTAAAAGAAAAAGAAAATATGAGATGAGAGGGTTTAGAGATTGACTAGCAAACTTGGAAAAAGAGAAAATAGGGTGAACAATTAGGTGCTTATATAAGCATTCGGCACCCCCTAGTGTCCTTGCAGTCCACCTCTTCTCCCAAGAGTCCAACATCCATAAATTTTCCTTGAATCACTCCTAGCCCTTGTTTAATTAAATTCAAAATAATTTGAATTAATCCCAAGTAAATCAACTAATATCTCCTTTATCACCCTTTTATTTTGTTTATCAAAATGAATTAATATCATCCTAATTATCCTTGAAATTAATATTAAATAAAATCCTTAATTATCTCATAAAATAAAGAGTTTAAAAAAGAAGAAACTCTCCTTCCTATGCCAGTCCAACATAGTGCCAAAAGAGGGATTTCATGACTCGAACACAAGCTCTCCCTGCTCCTTGGTGGCGCCACATGTAGCTCTTAAGTGGGCTTACTTTGCCACTTGGTCTAGGCTTATTTTATGTCCCAATTATCCCCATTTATTCTTATAACACCCTCTTTCTAAGGCTCCCTACCTTAAAAGTTAAAACTAAAATTTCCTACCAAATCGAGCCAACACAAAGCCTTAAATTGATCATTATTATTCCATAAATAATATCTCAGCAGTTCTTACATAAGAAAATGATTAAATTCCAAATAACCCCACTTTTGGGATGTCACACTCCCCACGGGCAGAAGACACGGGCATGTTGTAAGGGTGCACGGGCGTGCCTCCATTTCACATGGGCGTGCCCCAGCCGTGTGAGTTTTGGAAGAATGTTGGGGTTTTTGGGCACGGTGTGAGCATATGGGCGTGTGTGACTACACACGGGCATGTGTGTCTTTTAGCACGGGCGTGTAATCCCTATTTAGATGAAAAAAAATTTTATGGACCGTAAAACTTCTGATATGGTCCCAAGAGTTCTCGTAGGTACGATTGAGGTCTCATAGGTTGAGTGTGAAGTAGTTGAAGCGATTCGATGAGAGTAGTCACGTTGAGCCTGTAGCGACGTAAAATTTTAGTACGGGAGCTAATTGAGAAAATTATTGAACATTTGAAAACAAGGTTTCAATTTTATTAAAAAAGGGAGTCGCCACCGATCTTTTTTTTTCTAGGTGTGATCGGACACCTAACAAATCCTCTTTTTTTAAAAGAAAAATTATTTTTTGAATTTTCTTAAAAAAAAAGAGCTGAGTTTAGGTCTACGTCAAAATTCCAGAGAAAAATAAGGTTCGGAAGTCGATTACGCACGAGGAAGGTATTAGCACCCTCACGGCGCCCAAAATTGGTATCTCGTTAAACGCGTGTTGTCTTAATTTTCAAAAATACGAGTTCAATTTAATATTTAATCGTGATCTATTTAAAAAAACGTGAATTTTTTAAAACGCGAAAATTTTTGAAAATACGAATTTTATGGAAACACGAGAATTTTTAAAAACACGAAATTTTTTTATTTTTTTAAAAAAATGAATTTTATGAAAATACGAGAATTTTTCAAAACACGAAAATTTTTGAAAACATGAATTTTATGAAAACACGAGAATTTTGAAAACACGAAAATTTTGAAATACAAGAATTTTGAAAACACGGAATTTTTTTTTGAAAACACGATTTTTTTAAAACACGGAAATTTTGAAAACTCGAAATTTTTTTGAAACACGAAATTTTTTGAAAACACAAAAATTTTTAAAACACGAGGATTTGTTTTAAAAAAAAGCGAAAATTTTGAGACACAAAATTTTTTATAAATTACATATTATCGTATTATATACATTTAAAAAACGAAATTTTGATAATTTAAAAATAACCACAAAATAATAATTTTATTTTAAAACCCAAGAATTTTTTTTTTAGATTTTTTGATTTTTTAAAAGGGCGTATCGTATTTAACACGAACCGATGATACTCACCCAACATAGCGATGAGATCAATGATTTAATGTCAAATCGATACGTTACCTCTTTTTTTTAATGAATTTATTAAAAATTAAAATTTATAACTAAAATCACAAAATAATACTTCAAAAAATAATAATAATAAAAATGCTAAATTAATTAAAATGAAACAACACTTAAATAGGTGGATTAAAAAAAAATTGGGTTGAGAGTGTACCAAAGCCCAAAGTTATAGGCTTGGGTTGCTGAAATTTGGGCCCTTGTTGGGCTTGTGCACCCTTCTCCTTTTTTTTAAATTTGGGTCTGTTATTTTTTCTCTCTTTTTTTTTATGATGGGCTACTGCGTCGGGCTTGGGCCTGCTGGGGTCTTCGCGGGTCGGGTCAGTTCGGTTGGGTCGGGTCACAGGTCGGCCCGACTGTTAAATTTTTTTTTTTTTTTTTTTCTTTTTTTCTTTTTCTTTTTTTTTTTTCTTTTTCTTTCTTTTTTTTCTTTTTTTCTTTCTTCTTTCTTCTTCTTCTTCTTCTTCTTCTTCTTCTTCTTCTAGCCATGCCGCCATGGTCGCTGCCTCCTTCACGGTGTGTGACGCTTATCTTCCGCTTTCTTCTTCTTATTCTCTCTTCTCTTTTCTCCCTTTTTCTTCTTTTCTTTCTCTTTTTCTTTCTTTTTCGTGGGTTTTTTTTAATGTTGGGGGTCTCTTTTTTCGATTTTTGGGGGGTAAGAGCCCCTTTTATTGTTGTTTTTTGTGTAGCAGTGGCTAGGGGAAGGAGGCCATCCCTTGGTGGTGGCGTGAAATCATGAGAGTAGGTGCCCAAATCTCGTGAGTCTGCTAGAAGGACCAAATCACAAACACAGTGAAAATTTTGGGCCAAAACATAATTTTGAGAAAAATAAAGGGTTAAAATGTAATTTTAGAAAAGTTTAGGGGCCAAAATATAATTTTAGAAAAGTTGAGGGGTCAAAATGTAATTTTGGAAAAGTTGGAGGTTAAAATATAATTTTGACTTTTTTGTATTTTTTAATTTTCTTTAAATTTTAATTTTTAACGCGAAATTGAACCGGACAAAATTTAGTGTTTACAGCTGTCCCTCTTTGCTCACCGTTGTGAAACAGGGATAGAGCAAAGACTTAAAAGCACTAAATTTTGTTCGATTGTCCAATTTTTATTCTTTATTGAAAAACAGAAATCAAAAATAGCTCTAAGATGTGACTCGAAGCTCAACTCACCTTCGGATTATGAGTTGATCTTTGAAAAAGCATAAATTGAAAATACCTTAGCGTGTGACCCGAGGCTCAACTCACCTCTCACAATATGAGTTGATTTTTTTTTTTTTTGAAAAACAGAAATTTAAAAAAAACAGAATTTGAAAATACCTCGGCATGTGACCCAAGGCTCAACTCACCTCTCGCAATATGAGTTTTTTTTTTTGAAAAATAGAAATTAAAAAAAAATACCTCAGCGTGTGACCTGAGACTCAACTCACCTCTCGTAATATGAGTTGATTTTTCTTTTTGAAAAAACGAAATTAAAAAAATACCTCAGTGTGTGACCTGAGGATCAACTCACCTCTGTAATATGAGTTGATTTTTTTGAAAAATAGAAATTAAAAAAAATACCTCAGCGTGTGACCTGAGGCTCAACTCACCTCTCGTAATATGAGTTGATTTTTTTATTTGAAAAATAGAAATTAAAAAAAAAATCTCAACGTGTGACCTGAGGCTCAACTCACCTCTCGTAATATGAGTTGATTTTTGAA
This sequence comes from Gossypium rotundifolium, assembly GCA_025506655.1. NCBI lineage: Eukaryota > Viridiplantae > Streptophyta > Magnoliopsida > Malvales > Malvaceae > Gossypium > Gossypium rotundifolium. The sequence continues at coordinate 93,500,601 of CP106729.1, read as the reverse complement.
AATGAAATTAAAAATACCTCGGCGTGTGACTGAGGCTCAACTCACCTCTCGTAATATGAGTTGATTTTTGAAACACGTAAATTAAAAAAATACATCAACAGTGACTCGAGGCTCAACTCACCTCTCGTAATATGAGTTGATTTTATGAAAAATGAAATTAAAAAATACCTCGGCGTGTGACTGAGGCTCAACTCACCTCTCGTAATATGAGTTGATTTTTTGAAAAATGAAATTAAAAATACCTCGGCAGTGACTCGAGGCTCAACTCACCTCTCGTAATATGAGTTGATTTTTAAAAATGAAATTAAAAAATACCTCATTGCAGTGACTGAGGCTCAACTCACCTCTCGTAATATGAGTTGATTTTTGAAAAATGTAAATTAAAAAATACTTCACTTGTGACACGAGGCTCAACTCACCTCTCCTAATATGAGTTGATTTTTTGAAAACAGAAATTAAAAATACCTCGATGTGACTCGAGGCTCAACTCACCTCTCGTAATATGAGTTGATTTTTGAAAAATGTAAATTAAAAATACCTCAGCTTGTGACCTAAGGCTCAACTCACCTCTCGTAATATGAGTTGATTTTTTGAAAAACAGAAATTAAAAAAATACCTCAGCATGGGACCTGAGGCTCAACTCACCTCTCGTAATATGAGTTGATTTTTTAAAAAAAAAACAGAAATTAAAAAATACCTCAGCGTGTGACCTGAGGCTCAACTCACCTCTCGTAATATGAGTTGATCTTTTTGTTTTGTTTTGTTTTGTTTTTTGGAAAAAAATCAGAATTTGAAAATACCTCGGCATGTGACCCGAGGCTCAACCCACCTCTCGCATTATGAGTTGATTTTTTTGAAAAAGAAATTGAAAAATACCCCGGCGTGTGACCCGAGGCTCAACTCACCTCTCGCAATATGAGTTGATTTTTTTGAAAAATAGAAATAAAATAATTTATCAAAATTTCAAAACATATCATCTGGTTGAACTCGGATGTCTTCTTTTTCCTTGATTCAGCACAACTATCATCAAAATCTCTTGCTCTACTGGAGTACCTGTATATGTCATGCGTGATGTTATCATGATATGCACGTGTTTGTCTTAAATGCTTTCATGCCTACATGATCATGCCATGCGCATTGGGTTTGTTTGTCATACATCCCCTTTTCGTTACGATTTTCATGATGACCTGCATTCATTGCTTCGACTCTTGATTTTCCTTTCAGGTTTTGTACTCGTCCTCGAGTTTTACGAGTAATCTGCGTTTCTCATATATCACCCTTTTGCCCCCTGTTGAACTTTGTTCTTGCTTTGAGACTCTTGTACTTACCAAATTCTCATCCGAGTAATGCTCAACATTCCTTTTGTTTAGAGCAGTCATTTCACTATTTATCATTTAAATAAACCATAAATGAGATGCATGAAAATGGCAAAGTAGGTATGAAAAGGATACCTCACATTCATATTTATTTCAAAAGTAACAAGCAAAGAAAATTGACAAGGAATAACCCAATAAAGAAAACATTATAAAGAAAGGAAAGCAGATTCAATTGTCACAAATGCTCTAGATATTCAACGCATGAACTTCTCCACATTTCTTCATCCTGGATCTTTTCGAGCACAGTTTCTTGTGTAGAAGATTTCAAGCTTCCGAGACTGCTTCAAATATTGTAATCTCGCCACATGACTCCCCGTTCAAATCGTCCTGCTCCTTATGTCCGAACCCCCTTCATTAGGACGCCCTTTCAGGTTTTCATCCTAATCTTTTTTGTTTATCAAGACGCCCTTTCGGGTTTTCATCTTGATCTTTTTCTTTTTTTTTATCAAGATGCCCTTTTCAGGTTTTCATCTTGATCTCTTTTTTCTTTTTTCTTTTTTTATCAAGACGCCCTCCTCGGGTTTTCATCTTGATCTCTTTTTTTTTTAAAATCAAGACGCCCTTTTCAAGTTTTCATCTTGATCTTTTTTTTTTATCAAGACGCCCTTTTCAGGTTTTCATCTTGATCTTTTTCTTTTTTTAGGCATAGTACTTTTCCACGGCATCTGAGTTCACTGGATTAGGTAACTCCTTCCCATCCATCTCAGTGAGAATCAAAGCTCCACTTGAGAAAGCCTTCTTTACTACGTATGACCCTTCCCAATTTGGTGCCCATTTTCCTCGAAAGTCTTTTCGTATTGGGAGAATCTTTCTCAGTACGAGTTCTCCCTCTAGAAATTCTCTTGGTCGCACCTTCTTGTCATGAGCGTTGATCATTCTCTTTTGGTACATCTGTCCATGACAGATTGCCTTCAAGCATTTTTCTTCTATAAGATTTAACTGGTCATATCGAGCTCGAACCCATTCTGATTCTTCTAGTTTCGACTTAAGACTCGTAGAGAGGGGATCTCAACTTCAATGGGCAGCACAGCTTCCATTCCATAAACCAGAGAGAAAGGAGTTGCTCCTGTAGATGTCCGCACAGATGTGTGATATGCATACAAAGCGAATGGTAGCTTCTCATTCCAGTCTTTGTATGTCTCAGTCATTTTCCCAATAATTCTCTTAATATTTTTGTTAGCCGCTTCTACTGCTCCTTTCATCTTTGGGCAATATGGTGAGGAATTGCGATGCTTTATTTGAAATTGCTCGCACACTTCTTTCATCATCTTGTTGTTTAGATTTAAAGCGTTATTTGAAATGATTCTCTCAGGCAAACCGTATCGACATATGATTTCTTTTTTTAAGAACCTGCAAACTGTGGTCTTTGTCACATTAGCAAACGAAGCGGCTTTTACCCATTTTGTGAAATAATCTATAACCACAAAAATGAATCAGTGTCTATTAGAAGCTTTTGAGGAAATTGGCCCTATAACATCCATGCCCCACATAGAAAAAGGCCATGGAGAAGTCATGAGATGGAGGGGCAAAGGGGCTGCGTGAATTTTATCGCCGTAAATTTGACATTTGTGGCACTTTCGTGCATAACTAATGCAGTCACTTTCTATCATCAGCCAGTAATAACCGAGTCTCATAATCTGCCTAGCCATTGTGAAACCATTGGCATGCGTCCCACAAATTCCTTCATGGACATATTCAAGTATTTTTCTGGCTTCAACGGCATCCATGCATCTCAAGAGCACTTGATCTTTTCCTCTTTTGTACAGGATATCCCCATCAAGTACAAATCCCACTGCCATTCTTCTGATCGTTCTTTTGTCGTTCTCATTTACTTGCTCGGGATACCTTTGATTCTTGATATATTCTAAGATATCATGGAACCATGGCAGTCCATCCGTCTCTTTTTCAATACTAAAACAATGTGCAGGGACTTCATATATGTTCATTTGGAGAAGCATTATTTATGTTTCTCTGTTTGCTTTGAACATTAAAGCCAAAGTGGTCAGGGCATCAGCTAATTGGTTTTCTTCTCGTGGGAAGTAATTAAAAGTCACTTCTTTGAATTCTTTAATTAGTTTCACAACAAGATCGCGATATTTAACTAATTTTGAATCTCTCACTTCCCAATCTCCACGGATTTGGTAAATCACCAACGCTGAGTCCCCGTACACCTCTAAGATTTTGACGTTTCGTTCAATAGCTGCACGAAGTCCCATGATGCAAGCCTCATATTCGCAACATTATTGGTACAGAAGAAATTTAATTTGGCAGTGAGCGGATAATGGTTCCCTTCTAGTGACACTAAGACTGCTCCAATCCCATGCCTCAATGCATTCGATGCACCATCAAAGCTCATCTTCCATGACTTCTCTTTTGACGACTCACACTCTTTTTCTGTAATGCACATCAAGTCTTCGTCTGGGAAATTAAATCTCAATGGCTCGTATTCCTCCGTTGTTCGAGTTGCTAAGAAGTCATATATCGCGCTCCCCTTTATCGACTTTTGACTCACATATACGATGTCGTACTCCGATAGTAGGATATGCCATCGTGCCATTCTTCCTGAGAGTGCAAGTGATTCCATCATGTACTTTATTGGGTCCAACTTTGAAATTAACCGTGTCGTATGATACATCATATATTATCTGAGCCTTCGAACTACCCAGACCAAAGCACAACAGAATTTTTCAATTGACGGGTACTTTGCTTCATACTCTGTGAACTTCTTGCTGAGGTAGTAAATCGCCCTTTCTTTTTTTCCCGACTCATCATGTTGCCCCAGTACATAACCTATTGAGTTTTCGAACACAATTAGATACAATATTAACGGTCTCCTGGGAGTTGGTGGTACTAGCACCGGAGGGCTAGACAAATACTGTTTTATTTTGTCAAAAGCCACTTGACACTCCTCATTCCATTCTCCAGGATTGTATTTTCGAAGAAGTCAAAAAATTGGGTCACACTGGTTTATAAGTTGAGCAATGAACGGAGCGATGTAGTTCAATCTCCCTAAAAATCCTCTGAATTCTTTTTGTGTGTGCGGAAGTGGTAGTTCTTGTATGGCTTTTATCTTATCTGGATCAACCTTAATACCTATCTTACTGACAATGAAGCCTAGTAATTTTCTCGAGGTAGCCCCAAACGTACACTTGGCTGGATTAAGCTTCAGCTGGAACTTCCTTAGTCTTTCAAACAACTTCTTGAGGTTCCCCCGAGATTTCGCAATCATATCATCGACATAGACTTCTATCTCTTTGTGCATCATGTCATGGAATAGCATCACCATTGCCCTCTGATACGTTGCCCCAACATTCTTTAATCCAAACGGCATCACCTTGTAGCAGAATGTCCCCCACATCGTTACGATGGTAGTTTTCTCCATATCCTCGGAAGCCTTCTTTATCTGATTATAACCCGAGAATCCATCCATGAAAGAAAACAATGAATGTTTTGATGTGTTATCCACCAACGTATCGATGTGTGGCAAAGGGAAATTATCTTTAGGGCTTGCTCGATTCAGATCACGATAATCTACGTACATTCACACATTTTCGTCTTTCTTCGGTACCGGGACTATATTAGCTACCCATTCTGGATATTTAGAGACTTGTAAGAAGCCAGCATCAAATTGTTTCTTGACTTCTTCTTTTATTTTTAACAGCATTTTAGGTCTCATTCGTCTTAGCTTCTATTGAATGGGTTTTCATTCTGGTTTTAATTGGAGTCTATGGACCACTACATCTTCATTCAACCCTGGCATGTCCTGATACGACCATGCAAATATATCTTTGTACTCATGAAGCAAGGCGATCAAATCATGTTTGGTGTTTTCTGAAATGGAAGTCCCAATCTTCACTTCTTGTCTCTTTCCTTCATTTCTCAAGTTCACTGTCTCAACAGATTCTTGATGGGGTAAAATCTATTTATCTTCTTGTTCTACCATCCTTAGTAAGTTAGGAGACGATACATAATCTTCAGCATTTTCCTCAGCTTCAAATTCTCCTGAACAAATAGCTTTCTCAAAATCGATTTCAGGACTTGTAACGGGATTGTTCATGTCGTTGGTATCTGAGCACCTGAAAGGTGAATGGAAAAGAAAACTATAGAGGAGCATCAAAGTATTGGAACCAAACAAACATAATGTTATGGCATGATATGAGGTACATTTAAGGACAGGCTGTGAGAAGAGGGAATAATTATGAAGTTAACAAGAATGAAAAGACTATGACAAAATGCATCTCCATTAATGTTCATTTAAATGATAAAGAGCAAACATAAGCTCTTACAAAAGAATCCCACTATTACTTAGGGGCACACAAAAAAGAGAGTTAACATTGAGCATTACTTTGGAGAGGACTTAAAAACTACAAGAAGATCCACAGCAGTCCAATTGTTCAAAATGAATCTAGGAGGACAATGACGTATCATTGAAACATCTTTAATTTCATCATCCCCTTTGTCAACAACATTTATACTGATGTTCTGAAGACCTCTTTCAATCTATAACATCGTGCTTTGTGGATTATCTCGCCCTGGGTACATCATTCCCGCAGATGTAAATGTTTTTAACAAATGAGGATACGCTATGGGCTCCCATTCCAATTCCCGACCTAAGGCTCCTGTAAACCTCATTTCTTGATCTTTCTGCAACTGTGGATTGTATGGTTTTAGCCTCAGTGAATGATTAGGGTGATATGCACATGCAATGAATGGATGAATGAATAAATGAAAAATGCATGTTAGTCATGAATAAATATGCAAGAATTTGGTGTTGATTTCAAAATAGCCCCATACTTAGGCATTTTATTAATCAAAAGAGTACATTACAAAACTTTTTGCCATCTCTGATTTAACAGTTACAAAAATTTCCTAGCCACATCGTCTTGTTTCATCACTCATTCTAGGAACTCCGACATGCTTGATCTTTGGCTCGGAGGGAATTGGTAACTGAGAGCTTTGGCTTCATCTGATAATTACACGATTTGCACAGCTGCCTTGCGAATTTCATTGATCAAACCCGAGATGCATATCTTTTCTTGGAGAGCTCTTTCGTAGGCACGAATATCTCTGTCATGCTGGCCATTTTTTTCTTCTAGGGCTTTTAGGAAAGTATCCAAAATGTTGCTGGTGAGCTTGCAGCGTATTTTCTAAATCTCATATTTTCCTTCTTAGCTCTTGACGTTTAGACTGACTAGTCATTAATTCTGCAGACACGGTTTCGTATTCAACATTCTTCTTCCTTAACTCTATCATAGCACGCGCAGCTTTTCCTCTTCCTTCTTCGCTTCCTCTCGTAATTTCATCCCACCTTTGATGTTGCTTAGTTCTTCCTTCTATTCGCCGATGATTTGCCCACCCACTAATCCTTATAGTGCCTCTTAATTTCAGATTTTCCAAATGAAGATCCTTAAGTCATTTCTCATGATCTCACTTTTCTCCGGACTTTCTCGCCTCGATTTTTCAATTTGAACATCGATTTTAGTTGGTAGTTTTCCTCTTAAAGAGAATTAATATCCCGTAACAGCTTGGCCTTTTCACGTTCAAATTCATGTCTTGTCATTTCTAGCTCGGACGACATTTCTTCTGAGAAAGGATTCTAGAATGTAAAATCCGTCAGTGAGATTTGTTGACTATTCACTCGTCGTTGTCTCCATATGTCATAATCTTGAGTGATAGTATCAGCATAGAGAGCTAACTCCATTAGGTAAATTTCCTTCCAAGACTTTGTAGTATCTCGGACTTTTTTCATGTAACCTTTACCTGTAAAAGCAAACTCAGACTGTGCCAATCCCCCGGTAGTTGGTATGAACTGTTGTGAAGCAAACTGCCTTTGAACCATTAACGGTACATATCCAACTCCTCCCCATAATCCGAGTAAAGACACCCAATCTTGACTTCCGTATTTGTACAACAGAACCGAAGGACGGATCTATGGTGCTCTCCAAGTTATATCCTCGGCATGGAGGTTTTGAAAAATTGAAACCCAATGCTGTTTGGTGACATCCTTTGGCCAATCTTTTCCAAGGTAGGCTTCCAATGGAGAGAATGTTTTCGAAAACATGTGGAAAGGTGTGCGATCCACTTTCAGAAGTGACTCAGAATCCAAACATTAAGTAACTTCGCGCATCCGATAAAACGTCCTTCCCCTTTCCTCCTACAACTACTTAGAGATCTAAAAGTCTCGGACAAGATAGTTGGGACAGGGTTGACTCCTTGCCTCAACTTTTCGAAGAAATCCACTACCGCAACTTTTATATACCCAAGGACCTTTGGGAAGACGATTAATCCATAAATGGCCAAAGCAAACAGATCCACTCTCTTCACAATATCTGGATGGTTTTGAACTAAGTCTCGCAGAGAAAACCATGGAACACAACTGACTTCGTTCTTTTTCTTTATCTATTTTTCAGCCCATGTATCAGCCATTCCCATCAACTTCATTAGCTTTTTCTTGAAGGTCATTGGTTTGGGCTCTTTCACATATATCTTGCTGAATTGTGCATTGTCAACGTGAAGCAAGGCGGCATACTCTTCTATGGTCGGAGTCATATCTTCCTGATTGAAAGTGAAACATTGGTAAGCTGGGTCCCAAAATCGAACCATGGCTTGAATCAACTACTCGTCTACGTTGACGGAAATCAAGTGAGCTATATTCCCGTACTTTTTAGTGAAGATGCCCCTAGTGTCTGAGTCACACTGTTTCCAGATACAAATCAAGTTTTCGAGGTTATTCTAATTACATGCTCGAGAAGATTGGAGATACATCCTTCCTTTAAACTATCTCTTTTTGCTTTCTGGGTTTTCAAAGACTAGTCTCGGACCACGGCATTTTTCTTGGTTACTTGTGTAATTGACTCCTCCATCAGAAACCCGTTTTTAGCAACCAATCTCTAATCAACACCTTCCTAACAAGATGCCTATGTTGCATGATGAAAAATAAAAATAAAAATAAAGACAAATAACCTTGGTTAGTAATCACAACAAATATAAACAGAGAAAAAACTATGACAAATCTAACAAATTAAGCTATTTAGTCGTGCATTTTAGAGAAACTGACCTACTTTTTATTTGTTTTTATTTGTTTTATTTGTTTTTTACCCCATCATACTTTACAAAATAAACTTACCCCACATGCTCATCAGATAATCTACCCGATACAATTATATTAAATAGACCTAATTCTCTTGCAAAAAAAAATATAAATGTAAAGAAATAAAAAATAAGAGGTGTTTCTCCCATGTACTTATTTTGGTGACTATTCGACGGACGAAGGTACGGCATGGCTCTAGTCGGGTGGCTCATACGGTTCACTATATGCAGTTTTGGTTCTAAAAAGGTACTCGAATTGTCCGTACTGTCACCTACTAAGGCTATTACAGAGCCTCGATTATCACCCATCATAGGCTCGCGAGCTCAATTCGAGGGATTGCATTTACTTATGCCTATGCGGAGGGACAAGTTAACTCACGAAAGCATAAGTCATATGTAACCCGAAAGTATTTACTAGCTTTGTAGTGAGGGACGAGTTAACTCACGAAGGCATAGCGTTTACTTCCACTTCAAGCATTTGAGCCCGGGTAAAGAGCTCATGTTATGCAAAATGCAAGTGCATGGTGTATGGGGAGAAACTCACAAACCTTTTCGTTTTTATTTTAAAACTAAAAAAACTAAAACCGCAAAAACTTAGAGTTGAAAAGCAAAAAGATAAAACAAGTTAGAAAAATATTTACAACATGATGCAAATGTATGACTTTTCAAAATACAAAATTTAATCATCACGACTAAATATTAATTTAAACAAGGACTTTCGAAAATTTTGACAACACGCGTTTAATTCAAGATTCGACCCTCAAAAAAAGTCCCCAGTGGAGTCGCCAGCTGTAGCGACGTAAAATTTTAGTACGGGCATTAATTGAGAAAATTATTGAACATTTGAAAACAAGGTTTCAATTTTATTAAAAAAGGGAGTTGCCACCAATCTTTTTTTTTTCTAGGTGTGATCGGACACCTAACAAATCCTCTTTTTTTAAAAGAAAAATTATTTTTTGAATTTTCTTTAAAAAAAAAGAGCTGAGTTTAAGTCTACGTCAAAATTCCAGAGAAAAATAGGGTTCGGAAGTCAGTTACACGCGAGGAAGGTATTAGCACCCTCGCGACGCCCAAAATTGGTATCTCGTTAAACGCGTGTTGTCTTAATTTTTAAAAATACGAGTTCAATTTAATATTTAATCGTGATCTGTTTAAAACAAACGTGAATTTTTTAAAATGTGAAAATTTTTTAAAACACGAATTTTATAGAAACACGAGAATTTTTAAAAATAAGAAATTTTTTATTTTAAAAAAAACACGAATTTTATGAAAATACAAGAATTTTTGAAAACACAAAAATTTTTGAAAACACGAATTTTATGAAAACACGGGAATTTTGAAAACACAAAAATTTTGAAACACGAGAATTTTTTTGAAACCCGAGAAATTTTAAAAACACGAAAATTTTTGAAAACACGAAAATTTTGAAATACGAGAATTTTTGAAAACACAAAAATCCTTCAAACACGAAAATTTTCGAAACACGAAATTTTTTAAAAACGTAAAAATTTTTAAAACACGAGGATTTGTTTTAAAAAAAAGTGAAAATTTTGAGACACAATTTTTGATAAATTACATATTATCGTATTATATACATTTAAAAACGAAATTTTGATAATTTAAAATAACCACAAAATAATCATTTTATTTTAAAACCCAAGAATTTTTTTTTTAGATTTTAATTTTTAAAAGTATGATCGATTTAACACAAACCGATGATACTCACCCAACATAGCGATGAGATCAACGATTTAATGTCAAATCGATATGTTGCCTCTTTTTTTTAATGAATTTATTAAAAATTAAAATTTATAACTAAAATCACAAAATAATACTTCAAAAAATAATAATAATAAAAATGCTAAATTAATTAAAATGAAACAACATTTAAATAGGTGGATTAAAAAAAATTGGGTTGAGAGTGTACCAAAGCCCAAAGTTATAGGCTTGGGTTGCTGAAATTTGGGCCCTTGTTGGGCTTGTGCACCCTTCTCCTTTTTTTTTTTAAATTTGGGTCTGTTATTTTTCTCTCTTTTTTTTGATGATGGGCTGCTGCGTCGGGCTTGGGCCTGCTGGGGTCTTCGCGGGTCGGGTCGGTTCGGTCGGGTCGGGTCAGTTCAGTCAGGTCGGGTCACGGGTCGGCCCGACTGTTAAATTTTTTCTTTTTTCTTTTGCTTTTTCTTTTCTTTTTTTTTCTTTCTTTTCTTTTTTCTTTCTTTTTTCTTTCTTCTTTCTTCTTCTTCTTCCCTCTTCTTCTTCTTCCTTCTTCTCCTAGCCCGCCCCCGCCGCCATGGTCGCCGTCTCTTCTACTGGTGTGTGACGCTTTCTCTTCCTCTTCTCTTTTCTTATTCTCTCTCTTTCTCCCTTTTTCTTCTTTTTCTTTCTTTTTCTTTCTTTTTCGTGGGTTTTTTTGAATGTTGGGGGGTCTCTTTTTTCCCATTTTTGGAGGGTAAGAGCCCCTTTTATTGTTGTTTTTTGCAGGTAGCAGGTGGCTAGGGGGAAAGGAGGCCATCCCTTAGGCTGGTGGCCGAAAATCGCGGAAAGTAGGTGCCCAAATCTCGTGAGTTTGCCAGAAGGACCAAATCGCAAACACAGTGAAACTTTTGGGCTAAAACATAATTTTGAGAAAAATGAGGGGTTAAAATATAATTTTAGAAAAGTTTAAGGGCTAAAATATAATTTTAGAAAAGTTGAGGGGTTAAAATATAATCTTGGAAAAGTTGGGGGTTAAAATGTAATTTTAATTTTTTTGTATTTTTTAATTTTTTTAAAAATTTTAATTTTAAACATGAAATTGAGCTGGACAAAATTTAGTGTTTACAGTGCCTAAGTGGCGATTAGGTAAATTGTTCTAGAACGCCTCGTGTCTGATTTGTGGGATTACGGTAAGGTGTTACATTTAGTGGTATCGAGCTATGGTTTATTCTGGTTCTAGGACTCATTGTAGTGTGTGGGAGTCTAGCTATACATGCCATAAGCGTATAATGATAGTGTGGTGGCTTCTGATGATTTTAAAAATTTGTTTTATGTAGTATATGGATTCCGATCAATCGGCTGCTGATGACGCAGCTAGTGCAAGGGACCTCACCTGTGCAAAGTGAACCTGAGACTAGAGGTCAAGGAGAAGAGGCTCGAGAAGCCTTTCTCCAAATGATGAGCAATTGGTACACCGAGTATGTACGAGCTAATCCCAATGCTCACCCTCCTCCACCTCCTCCTATACCTCAGCCTGTTCCTGTGGCTCCCCAAGGTGTAGAAATAGTGAGGACAAATAAGCCCCCGGTAGATAAAATTCGGAAGCAAGGGGCTGAAGATTTTCAAGCTAACAAAGATGATGACCCTGAGCGGGCGGAGTTCTGGCTTGAGAACTCAATGAGGGTTTTTGATGAACTCTCCTGTACACCCGAGGAGAGTTTGAAATGCGTTGTATCTTTGCTGAGGGACTCGGCATACTATTGGTGGAAAACGTTGACATCAGTAGTTCCTAAAGAGAGGGTAACGTAGGACTTTTTATTGGAGGAGTTCTGAAAGAAGTATATAAGTCAAAGATTTATAGACTAGAAGCGGAAGGAATTCCTTGAGATAAAGCAAGGAAAAATGACTGTGGCGGAATATGAACGCGAATTTGTTCGGCTCAGTAAGTACGCATAGGAATGTGTATCCATGGAAGCTACCCTATGCAAGAGGTTTGAAGACGATGAAGACATCAAACTTTTAGTTGGGATCTTAGAGCTAAAAGAATTTGTGATACTGGTAGATTGGGCTAGTATGGCCGAAAAATTGAGTAAGGAAAAGATGAAAGCCTTGAGTGAGGCTAGAGATGCGAGGAAGAGGCCGATGAGTAAGTCATACTAATCTCAATCGAAGAGGTCTAGAGAAGGGAACCCTCGGATGACTACGTCAATCGGGTATTCGCAGAGAGATCGAGGTAATACGTATTCGGGTTCAAGAGTTCAGGCTACCTCAATGGTAAGTGTGGGCAATCCAAAGTCCAAACCAGAGTGCCCAAGGTGTGGCAGACATCACACTGGGGAGTGTTGGGGAAACAATCGAAATTGCTACAAGTGTGGATCCCCCGACCATTTCATTCGAAATTGTCTTGAAAGAGATGACAAGGAAAAGAAGCAGGAGGTAAGATCAAGCAGTGCATCTTTTAGAGGTAAGCCACAAAAGAACCCGGGAGGTGGGACTAGTGGTAGAGGTATATCACGAGACACCGCTGTGAGGTCAGAGGGTCGGGCACCAGCAAGAACCTATGCTGTTCGCGCTCGAGAAGAGGCATTATCGTCGGACGTAATAATGGGTACATTTTCTCTCTATGACACCTCTGTTATTGCTTTGATTGACCCGGGGTCGACCCATTCTTATATTTGTATGGGATTGGCAATTAGTTTGAAAATGACTATTGAGTCTACTGAATTTGTGATAAAAGTATCAAACCCCTTAGGAAAACAGGTGTTAGTTGATAAGGTGTGTAGGAACTATCCTTTGACAGTTATGGGCCATTATTTTTCGGCAAACTTTATGTTGCTACCGTTTGATGAGTTTGACTTGATTCTTGGTATGGACTGGTTGACTCCCCATAGCGTTTTAGTGAATTGTGGTAGTAAATTTATTGAATTGAAGTGTGAAAATGGAGATGTTATTCGGGTTGAATCAGGTGAGTCAGATAACCTACCGGTGATGATTTCTTCCATGGAAGCTAAGAAATATTTGAGAAAAGGATGTGAGTCGTATTTTGCCTTTGTACTGAATAGTCAAGAGTCTAAGGCAAAGGTTGAAACCGTGCCGGTTGTATGTGAGTATCTGGATATATTTCCAGAAGAGTTACCTGTAGTACCTCCAATCAGAGAGGTTGAGTTCGGAATTGAGTTAGTTCTGGGAACAGCACCTATTTCCATCACTCCGTATAGGATGGTGTCGTTGGAGTTGAAAGAACTGAAGGTCCAGTTGCAAGAGTTGACAGATAAGGGTTTTACAAGACCAAGCTTTTCACCGTGGGGTGCTCCGGTATTATTTGTGAAAAAGAAGGATGGATCGATGAAATTGTGTATAGACTACAGACAGCTCAACAAGGTGACGATGAAAAATAGGTATCCTTTACCGAGGATAGATGATCTATTTGATCAACTGAAGGGAGCTATGGTGTTCTCCAAGATTGATTTGAGATCCGGATATTATCAGTTGAGAATTAAGGAACAAGACGTGCCGAAAACAGCATTTAGGACGAGGTATGGCCATTATGAGTTTCTGGTTATGTCGTTCGGTTTAACGAATGCTCCTGCGATTTTTATGGACTTAATGAATCGTATCTTCCAACCGTATTTGGACAAATTTGTAGTTATTTTTATCGATGACATATTGGTCTACTCCCAAGATGAGTGTGATCATGCAAAGCATTTGAGAATTGTCTTGCAGACCTTGAGAGACAAGCAATTATATGCTAAATTTAGTAAGAGCGAGTTTTGGATCCAAGAGGTCGGGTTCCTAGGACATGTTGTGTCAGGGGAAGGCATTAGAGTTGATCCGGGAAAGATCTCAGCTATTTTGGAGTGGAAACCATCGAACATGTCAGAAGTCAGAAGCTTTCTGGGTTTGGCAGGGTACTATAGGCGGTTCGTGGAGGGATTTTCTATGATTGCTACTCCGATGACAAAATTATTCCTTCAGGGGGTTTTAAGGATTTCTTATGTTTTGTTTTATCTTTTCTCTTGAGATATTTTCTTATTTTATTATGAACTAAACCCCTCAGATACCTGAAGGGGATGAAACCTATGATGGAATTTGTTATTTAATTCTTTCGGTTTATATGATAATACTTAGTTTGTTCTTAATTATGTTGCTTAAATTTATCTGATGTGCTTAGGTGGAGAAGGAATAGACCCTGCCTAAGAGTAGATCTAGCATAATTAAGCGGAGTTGATCGGGCGCCTAGAGATAGGGTTACCAGATTTTGCCGGATTAAGGTGAAACCTAATATGGGAGTCCATTGATCGATTTACTGCTTCCTTAGGGGGTTATTATAAGAGAACGAGAGTTCCACTAATTAACCTAAGGTTAGACATTATTCGCTTCGAGAAAAGGTTTAATATAGGTTAGGGAGTCTCACGGATCAAGCTAAGTAAAAGAAATCATATGAATTGGAAGTTAGATAATAAGTGAAGTCATAGGTGGATTCTTCCCGAAGGTATCATCTTTATCAATTGAGTTTTCTTCAAAGTCTTTTCCCAAAGTTTCGTTTCTTTTGTCTTTGCGTTTAGTTTAAATATTTCATTTGTTTTAGTTTAATAAACCAATCACTCCATATTTTAGGCTAAATAAGGTTCCTTGGGTTCGATAAAGATATTCTTGCCTGAGCTATACTACTGTTCGATAGGTGTGCTTGCCTCTATCGTTGTCGCAGTTAGTCTACAGGTTCGATCACTCTTTTATAAATATTAAAACTAGACTGTTTTGCAGCGATCAAGTTTTTGGCGCCATTGCCGGGGACTTCTAAAATGTTACGAAAGCTCTATTTTTATTACTTTAGCCATTATTATTAATTTTACTTTACTAACTTTTCTTTTATTTTTTTATAGATAATTCTAGTTTTTCAAAGGAATGGCACTGAATAATTATCAGTGGCAAGGCATGGGGATAATTCCTACTGAAGCAACTAGTGTTTTCAACCTCGACGTGGTCACCAGGTTATCTAATCAGTTCAAAATAATGAATAAAAAGATTAATGGTTTGAATAATCTCTCGCAGGTACACCCAAAAATGCAATATAACTCGAATCTGAGAAGCGTGGCGAATCCTGAATACCCACCCTACGGATACGGCACGAAAAACGAACAAGTCCACTATATAGGAACTACTCTAGATGTAAAAATAATTTTTATAGTGACACTTATAATGCAGGATGGGGGTACCATCCCGACTTCTCGTGGAATGATCAAAGGCGAGATTTTCCTCCAAAATTTCAACAACCTTATCCACGTGAAAGGGAATCAAACCTCAAGAGATTATGACAAAATTGATGACACTACAAACTCTCATCTTCAAAAGGTCAAGAAACACTTGATGATCAACAAAGATCAATCGAGGAATCAAGATTCGTGCACGAGAAATCATCACGCCGCTTGGACTACTTATTGAAACATTATGTGAAATAAGGACAGAGATTTTCTCAAAAGACGTATAGCAGGTAAAAGCAGTTATACTAGGGAGTGGCAAAGAGTTAGTTGAACCACAAAGAAAGATACCACATGAAATTACCAGGAAAAAGAGTGTAGAAGATGAGAACGATAATCCATTGCCTACAGAGAATAAACCATAATTTCCATATCCAGTAAAATTGAAGAAAGAACAATTGGATGCTCAATACGGTAAGTTCCTCGAACTCTTTAAACAAATACATATTAACTTACCTTTCGTTGAAGTTATTTCACAGATGCCGAAGTATGCAAAATTCTTAAAGGAACTTCTTACGAACAAAAGGAAGCTTGAGGAGGTATCCATGGTGGAGCTTAACGAAGAATGTTCAGCCCTTCTCCAAAATAGACTACCACGGAAGTTAAAAGATCCAAGGAGTTTCACTATTCCTTGCTTAATCGGTAGTTTAAACATCAAGAAAGCATTAGCAGACCTAGGCACTAGTAAAGCATTAGCAGACCTAGGCACTAGTATTAATTTAATGCCTTACAAATTATTTAAACGGCTAAATCTTAGGGAACCAAATCCCACTAGGATAAGCATTCAATTAGCCGATAGATCTATTAAATATCCTAGGGAATTATTGAAGATGTCTTGGTCAAAATTGATAAATTTATTTTTCCTGTTGATTCTGTTGTGTTAGACATGGATGAAGACATTAATGTTCCTTTAATCTTTGGACATCTTTTTTAGCCACTGCTAGAGCTATTATTGATGTAGGTAATGGTAAACTAGTTCTAAGAATAGGTGATGAAGAAATCATCTTTTAACTCTGTGATGCCATGCGATATTCTAAAGAATAAGATGATTTCTGTTATTTTGTCGACACTACTAATCATATTATAGAGAATTCATTACAGGAAATTATACAAGGTGACACATTAGAATTGTGTCCAACTCAAGAAAAGGGGGAAAAGGATGAAGACAATGAGTTGAATCAAAATGTCATCATATGAAAAATGAAAGAAGAAAGCATCGAGAATGATAATGAAATTAAACTAAAACCTCCATCGTAGAGCCACCCAAATTGGAACTCAAACGATACCAAAACACCTTGAATACGCATTCCTTGGGGACAATTCTACACTACCAAGAATCATCTCCTCGTAATTAGAATCCAAAGAAAAGGAGGAACCGATAAAAGTACTAAAAGAACACAAGAAAGCCATAGCTTGGAAAATTTTCGATATCAAGGAATAAGCCCTCATTTCGCACCCACAAAATTTTGATGGAAGAAGAATATAAACCATGTGTGTAATCAGAGAGACGTTTAAACCCCAACATGAAAGAAGTGGTCAAAGTCGAGGTAATTAAACTTCTAGATGCATGAATAATTTATCCTATTTCGACAAAGACTTGGGTAAGTCCTGCGTGTAGTCCCAAAGAAAGGAGGAATGACGGTAGTACCTAATGAAAAAATGAGTTAATTCCCACAAGAACGATTATAGGATGGAGAGTCCATAGACTATAGAAAGTTGAATGATGCCACCGAAAAGATCATTTTCCTTTGCCTTTCATAGATCAAATGCTACAAAGATTATCCGGGCATATGTATTACTGCTTCCTGGATGGACTCTCCGACTACTTTCAAATCCCCATAGCTCCTGAAGACCAAGAAAAAACAACATTTACATGCCCATACGGTATGTTTGCTTATCGTAGAATGCCTTTTGGATTATGTAATGCTCCTGCTAATTTTCAGCGTTGCATGTTGGCAATCTTTGATGAACTCATGGAGGACATCATGGAGGTATTTATGGATGATTTCTCGGTATTCGGTAATTCTTTCCATCTTTGCCTTAGAAATTTAAAACGAGTTCTAACGAGATGTGAAGAAACAAACCTTTTTTCAAATTGGGAGAAATGTAATTTTATGGTTAGACAAGGGATTGTATTAGGACATAAGATTTCTAGTAAAGGAATTGAGGTAGATAAAGCAAAAGTTGAAACCATAGAAAATACCTCCCCCTAGCTCAGTCAAGGCTATTAGAAGTTATTTAGGACACGCAGGTTTTTATAGAAGATTTATTAAGGATTTTTCTAAAATAGCTAAGCCTTTGACAAAATTACTAGAAAAAGATGTTCCTTTTAATTTCAATCAGGAAGGTTTAGATGCATTCAATATCCTTAAGGATAAATTAGTAAATGCACCGATTATAATTGCACCTGATTGGAACTTACCCTTTGAATTAATGTGTGATGCAAGTGACTTTGCAGTAGGTGCAGTTTTGGGACAACGAAGAGATAAGCATTTTCAGCCAATCTACTATGCTAGCAGAACATTAACACCCGCGGAAGAAAATTACACCACGACTGAGAAAGAATTGCTAGCTGTAGTTTTTGCTTTTGACAAATTTAGACAATATCTAATATTGTCTAAAGTTGTTGTTTACACTGATCATTCAGCTCTTCGTTATCTTTTAAACAAACCTGATGCAAAACCTAGACTAATACGATGGATTTTACTCTTACAGGAGTTTGATTTGGAAATACAGGATAAGAGGGGAGCTGAGAATCTCGCGGCAGATCATCTCTCAAGACTCGAGAATCCACATACCAAGGAGCTTGATGAACATGAAATAAATGATTCATTTCCCGAAGAACAGCTCTTTTCTATAACACATTCTAAAGTACCCTGGTTCGCAAATATTGCAAACTATCTAGCAGCTAACATCCTACCAAAAAAATTTACACATCACCAAAAAAGCGATTCTTTGCTGATGTGAAAAATTATTTTTGGGAAGATCCCTTTCTTTTCTGCATATGTGCAGATCAAGTAATTCGAAGATGCGTTACAATGACAGAGGCATGCAAAATCCTGGAACATTGTCATTCAGGACCATCAGGAGGACACTACAGTGGTATTAAGATAGCATACAAAATACTCGAATCAGGTTTTTACTGGCCCACTCTATTTAAAGATGCCAATAAGTATGTTACCTTATGTGACAAATGCCAAGAACAGGTAATATCTCTAAACGTGATGAAATGCCTCAAACATATATACTGTCATGTGAAATATTTGATGTATGGGGTATAGATTTTGTGGGACCATTCCCTAGTTCCTTTGGACATAAATACATCTTAGTAGCAGTTGATTACATGTCAAAATGGGTAGAAGCAGAAGCCTTACCTACCAATGATGCTAGGGTAGTAGTAGTTAAATTTCTCAAGAAACTATTTTCCCGATTCGAAACACCCAAAGCCATCATTAGTGATAGGGGTACTCATTTCTATATTACACAATTTGAAAAAGTTCTAAAGAAATATGGAGTATACCACAAAACAGCCACCCCAAATCATCCTCAAACTAGTAGGCAAGTTGAGGTAGCAAACCGAGAGCTTAAGCGCATTCTAGAAAAAACGGTGGTATCAAATAGAAAAGATTGGACAGTTAAAGTAGATGATGCTTTATGGGCTTATAGAACAGCATTCAAAACACCTCTAAGAACATCCCCTTACAAGCTCGTATATGGCTGGACCACGGGCATGCAAAGTGACCGTGTGAACATACTGACTTATCGAGAACGGGCGTGTCAAATTATCACACGGCATGCTAAAAACCCTGAATCGCGCCCAATTTTAAGTAATCGTGAAAAGCACGGGCATTGTAAAATTCACACGACCGTGTTGGGTGGCCGTGTTCTACTCTCTTATATAAGGAAATTAACCGGAAACCCCCACCATTTTAAACCCTAGACACAATTCTCAGCCTCCTTCCCCAAAAATTTCCACCATACCCACACCCTCCACCACCCAAAACTATCTCTCCCTAACTTCCCAAAGCATAACCAATCAAAACCAAGTCGCACGCCCGTAACACAACCGTGCTACCACACGCCACACCGCTGCCACCGCCGTGCCCTACCCGTGTTCGTCGCATACAATCATCCCTGGTTCTTTTTTCCTATATATTTTCAATTATTTCCTCTTTATTTAAGAGTTGTATTTGATTTTAGACTCAAAAATCTAATTCATTTTGTTTAGTTTTCTAGTATTTTTACTTTCATCTTTCTCTTAATTGATTTATTAATGGTTTTATTCCAAGTCTTTTCATATATTCTCGTGTTAACATTAGTTTTCTTTTATGGTCATTGCATACTTGATATTCTATTTGCTAAATGTAGTTACCTTTGTTAATGTATTCAGTACTTAATCATGGTTTTAGTTAAGAATTGTTCTAAATAAATAATGAGAGTATGATTTCAGTTTTTGTTCTTCAAAGAAGCATCTATATAGGGATATTAACTTTAATCATTATTAGGAAATTTATGGATATATAAAGGAGGTGTATATCCTTTGATTATGTTGCAGGAATTATGTCATCATCACGTATAAAAAGGGCCGTTCCAAGCAAAAAGAGGAAAGGGCCTGGATCATCATCCAGAACTACCGACATCGAACTCCGACATCCCTTTCTCAAATTTTCCCAAGCAACACAAGAAGAGTGTTACATGCAAATCAGAAAGAGACCTATTGGTACCGGTAGGAGCATTGATTGGGATGCCCTGAAGCAAGTCAGACTTGATGGGGATGTTCGAGCTCTCATCTCAACAGAACCATGGGAGAGATTTTTTATGATCATAGAGCCCACATACTTGGAACTCACTCTTGAGTTCTGTACCACATTCAACTTACAGACGGTCATGACATAATTTAATGACCCCAGCACAATCCAATTTCGCCTAGGGGGCAATATACGTCGACTGAGCGTGCCTCAATTCGGATCGACACTTGGACTCTATACGCTAGAATTTATAGAGGAAAACCCACGGGACGACTTGAACCGAGAGCTCCACTGTACCCCTATCACATGTTGGCGCAGCCTAAAACCAGCCAAACACGATTACAATCCGAGTTGCTCTAAAGCGACTGCCCTTCTCCCTGCTTTTAGGTATCTTCATGCCATTCTTGCTCATACTATTACAGGTCACAAAGACAGCACTGGTGTCGTCAACAAACAAGATGTTTATTTCTTGTCATGCATGTCTGAGGGACATGTCTTCGATGTAGCATATTTCATTGCATGCGCAATGCAGCATCAAACAGAACAACACCGAAAAAGAATCCTGTCAATGGGCCCATACATCACGAGACTAGCTCGGCATTTCAATCTCCTAAACACCAAAAATCAGATTGCACCTCTCACACTGATAGGGAATATGGCACCACAAGGCATCCCGCCGATGCTCCACATGAAGATGATCAAGCACCAAAGAGGCACCAATCTGCCTCAATACCGATTAGTGACACCTACAGCAGAAGAGGAAACCGAGGACATTCCTGATAATGTCCCACTACCATCGGAAGAAGCACAGACTCAGTACCACCAATATCGAGCAACACCTTCACTTTCATAAATGCTCGCCTCGACCAGTTCGAGTTTTATTTTGCTGAGAACGCTCGGCGCCTAGATAGAATGGATACCACCCTTCAACAAATCTGTCATCACTTTCACATATCACCACCAGCACCACCACAGGATCCGGCTACTTATGAGGACCTTTGAGTTCTATCTAGTACATAACATTTAACTTTTATTCACCATTTCGTTTTGTTTTTATCCTTATTTTTATTTTTATTTTTAGGCATATTTTTATGTTTTAAATTAGAATTGCTCTTTATAGTATATTATCTTCAATTGGTTATCTAATCTTCGAGTATGCCTAATTTACATTTCATGGTAGCACTAAGTTATTTCAATAACGACTTCAAAGCTACAAACACACACTCCACCTACATAGCATTAGGAGTAAATCACTACTCTCAAAAATCACCAATGCTAAATACCGGGGCCATCCAAAAATTCAAGAAAGTGTCACTTCCCCCCTCTCTTTTGATTTATCCCATTAATTTCATTATCTATCTTTATACATTGAGGGCAATGTACATCTTAAGTGTGGGGGTAATAGTGCATAACTTTTTGCATAATTCTCAAAACCCTGAAATTAGTCTTGATCTTAAGAATTATTCTCATATTATTAATTAGGATGAAATTTCTAATGACTTATGATTCTTATTGAAATGTTTTAGAGTAAGTCATAGTTAATTGTGCATTGATGATTAAATTTGAAGAATACTAGAGAATCAAGCATGATAAGTCTATTTTTCAAAAATAAAAACTGATAGGTTGTCGAACTAAATCTAAGTATTACTTTGAAATTTGAAATCTATAGGGATTGATGTCAAAAACACCCATAATTTTTGGTGAGATTTTCAGCCATATAGAGCATACATTCTTTTTCTTGCTCACTTTATTGATTATGAGTGTGTCAACTTTGAACTGTTATTCTTGAACTTGCCTCGTTTATACATGTTGAGACCACAATAATGATTTGATATACTGAGATGATAAAGGCACCTAGGTTTAACCCATTCACTCCACTAAAAAGCCTACCTTCACAAATTAACCCCTAGTAAACCCCGTTGAATCCTAATAACCTTTTTATTGACTCACCCACAAATATCAACCCAAAATCCCTTTATATTTGCTATCACCATTCTTTTAACTACCCTTTAATCGAGGTTTGATTTGATTAAATTACCGATTTATATCAGTTCCGTAGTTACATTTATCATTTATGATGTAATGTTTTAGTTTGTTCTTAAAAAAAATCAATCAAAGTTTAGAGCTCATGTATCTAAATTCCAATTGTTGAAGAAGAGCTCGTATTGAAGTATTATAGTATTCCTATTAGCTTTTAATTAATGTAAGTACTTATATTAGTTCATTGTTTCTAGTTAGGTAATTGGTTAATTCAATCTCAATTCTAACCTTCTAATTCAGCCTTTATGTACACCTTTAATCCTAGCCCCGTTACAACCCTAATAAAGACTTTTGATCTGTTTATCATCTCATATACAGTGGTGGAGATTTGCTTTTCAAGCAAGCCTATGGGATTAACT
This sequence comes from Gossypium rotundifolium, assembly GCA_025506655.1. Taxonomy (NCBI): domain Eukaryota; kingdom Viridiplantae; phylum Streptophyta; class Magnoliopsida; order Malvales; family Malvaceae; genus Gossypium; species Gossypium rotundifolium. Next base: position 93,478,036 of record CP106729.1, on the reverse strand, counting down.
TTTCAAGTTCGACTTAGAGTGCTTATTCTTGAACCTTAAACACTTTTTGAGTGATTTGAGTGAATCTTTAGTGAGGATGTTGGTCCTTGTCGGTTTTGAATCAAAGGTAATTACTTAGATAAGGGGAGACACCTACGGTTCCAGGCTATAAAGATATGACTTATCATAATTGAAACTTTAGGGCACTTCTAGTTAAATCATCCATGTATAAATTATCTATGAATTATGATGAGACAATATCGATAGGAATTATGAATTATGGAAAGTTTGTTTTAATTGTAAGTTGAAAATTTTGCTTGAGGACAAGCAAAAGCTTAAGTGTGGGGGTATTTGATAAACCGTAAAAGTAACACATTTTAATCCCACATTTAGTATGCTTTTGGATGAATTTATCCTTAATTTATGTAAAAAGGTGCTCTTAATCCTTTCTTTTTGTATCTTATACTCAGGAAAGCACCCAAGGATAAAAAGAAATCAAAGCGGGCTTAAAACGAACCAAAGTGGGCTGACCCAAGAAGTCAGCACGGCCTGGACTTCATGCCACACGGCTGTGCCTCGATAGTCATCTAGACCACGACCTTACCCCGATTCACACGGCCATTTTCCCATCGATAAAGTCCACGCACGGGCGTGCCTAGTGATCTACATGTCTATTACCAAAATGGCAGAATCGAAGCACGGCCTCTACCCATATATTACACGGGCGTGTCATAGCCGTGCCTAAATCGACAGGATAGAGACACGGGCTGGACCACGATTTACACAGGTGTGTCAAACGTGCCCCTGCCGCGAAAAAGAGCAATTTCACTCGGAATTGGATGCTTGGAGCCTAAGAAACGCAATCCTAAGTCCACTCAAACATTAGGATGAATTATACCCAAATTACAAGTACTTAGGAGTGAAGTAAAGCATCCTAAATGTCTATATAAACAAATCGGAGGCAGCAATTCAAGGGCGTCAGGTTTTAGCAGAGTTTTCTGCCAGAGTTTTACTCGTTTAGGGAATTACTCGAAGATAGCCAATTGATCCATCTCAAAGAGTCGGAATTCTACTCAAGATGGAGAATCTCCTCTTCAATTCCTTCAAGAGGTTTTAAGGATTTCTTATGTTTTGTTTTATCTTTTCTCTTGAGATGTTTTCTTATTTTATTATGAACTAAACCCCTCAGATACCTGAAGGGGATGAAACCTATGATGGAATTTATTATTTATTTCTTTCGGTTTATATGATAATACTTAGTTTGTTCTTAATTATGTTACTTAAATTTATCTGATGTGCTTAGGTGGAGGAGGAATAGACCTGCCTAAGAGTAGATCTAGCATAATTAAGCGGAGTTGATCAGGCGCCTAGAGATAGGGTTACCAGATTTTACCGGATTAGGGTGAAACCTAATATGGGAGTCCATTGATCGATTTACTGCTTCCTTAGGGGGTTATTATAAGAGAATGAGAGTTCCACTAATTAACCTAAGGTTAGACATTATTCGCTTCGAGAGAAGGTTTAATATAGGTTAGGGAGTCTCACGGATCAAGCTAAGTAAAAGAAATCATATGAATTGGAAGTTAGATAATAAGTGAAGTCATAGGTGGATTCTTCCCGAAGGTATCGTCTTTATCAATTGAGTTCTCTTCAAAGTTTTTTCCCAAAGTTTCGTTTCTTTTGTCTTTGCATTTAGTTTAAATGTTTCATTTGTTTTAGTTTAATAAACCAATCACTCCATATTTTAGGCTAAATAATAGAAAGAAAGTGAGTAATAGTACTTTTAGGTTCCTTGGGTTCGATAAAGATATTCTTGCCTGAGCTATACTACTGTTGAATAGGTGCGCTTGCCTTTATCGTTGTCGCAGTCAGTCTACAGGTTCGATCACTCTCTTATAAATATTAAAACTAGACTGTTTTGAAGCGATCACATATCGGATGGCTTTACCGGTAGAGTTAGAGAAAATTCACAATGTGTTCCATGTATCAATGCTAAGGCGTTATCGTTTCGATCCTTCGCATGTGGTTTTTCCCACGAAAATTGAGATACGACCAGATATGACATATGAGGAAGAGCCGATTAAAATCTTGGCTCGAGAAGTGAAACAGTTGAGGAATAAGGACATAGCCTTAGTAAAAGTGTTGTGGAAAAAGCACGGTGTAGAAGAAGCTATGTGGGAACCAGAAGAAGCCATGAGAGAGCAATATCAAAACCTCTTTACCGGTAAGATTTTCGAGGGCGAAAATCCCAAAAAGTGGGGAAGAGTTGTAACAGCCCAATTTTGGGGCTAGTCAAAACAGTGGTCTCGAGACCACTAATCTGAGGTTGAGGAAATTATTTTAATATTATTTTATGTATTATGGCATTAATATATGACTATATGGAAATTTTGGTGCTTTAATTTTGGCAATAGAGTACTTAATTGTGAAAAAGGACTAAATCACATAGAAAGTTCTATTTTATAAAGTGGGGGTACCTAATAGCCATAGATTGTAAATTAGAGGATTTTAAAGTGAAATTAGGCCCTATATATGTGTTGGCTGGCCATACAAGTTAAGGGGGACAAGAGCATTAAATACTAGTCAAATTTGGTAAAAATTAAGTGATAAAATGTATAAAATAAAAGAGACAAAAGATGTTATCATCTTTCACTATTCACTCAACTCTTTCCACCGAAAATTCAAGAGAGAATAGAGTTCTTGGAGGTTCAAACTTTCAACCACTCAATCCTCATTCAAGTAAGTGATTTAGGTGGTTTTAGTTGATTATTTTTGTACTTTTGGAGTCCCCAAAGCCTAAGCTAACTAATGAGGGGACTAATTTGTGAATTGATTAAAAGTTTAGAGATTTTCCATGAGAGAGTTTATGTTGCTAGCTGAGTTTTTATGGAAGAAAATGAATGATGGGGGGGTTAGAGACAACTTTTGTGAAAGGTGTTGTCATGAAAACACCTAAATGGGACTAAGTTGTAAATGTTGTAAATTTGTAATAAATGCATGAAATAGTTTTGTGGGTTGTTGAAAGAGGAATAAATGTTCAGCTAGGCTTGTTTAATGGGAAAATATGATGAAAAATGATTTACAAGCCTAGGGGCAAAATCGTAATTTTTCCAGTATACAAGGGCAAAATGGTCATTTTAGCCCAAGTGTAGAATTTAATGTATATTAATCATAGAATGTCCTAAATGAATGAATTTCATTGTTATATATCAAGAAGAGCGCGGAATCAACCTTGACCGTGGGAAAGGCAAGGTGATCGAGTAAGTCGCTAGCTAACACGTTTTGCATCGAGGTAAGTTTACGTGTAAACGATGCATTTTACATGCACATTATTGTTGTTAATCAGTGCATAGCATAATTGAGAACATGTATAATTCAAGTAGATAGAAAAAGGTAGTTAATGAATAATTCTTGTATGAATGATAGAATAGATAGGTAGGTGTGTTATATCAAATTTTGATGGTGGGCTAAGTGCGATACCACCTTGTTGTTTAATTATGATGGGCTATGTGCGATACCATCGTCTGATAACTTTTCTAGTGGGTTGTGTGCGATACCACCGTAATTAACATTCTTGGTGGGCTATGTGCGATACCACCCTAATGAAGACTGATGGTGGGCTAAGTGCGAAACCACTGGGAAATGTGACCACGGTAAGGTATTTTGATATGGTGATGTGTTACATTAAGTGACCTTGTGATGCTCAATTCAGGGAAACCGTTATTGAATGCATACATTATGCTTGTGATGTGATTAGGATATGTAAATGGAGGAAATGAGTAAGCCTAATCCTGAATGTAGATTGATTTCTTACTTAGCAAATAATGCTATAAAAATGTTTTACTCATTTTAGAGAGTTATATTGTTTACATGTGAACTTACTAAGCTTTAAGCTTACCCCTCTCTTTTTCCCTTGTCTTATAGGGCTTAAGAGCCGAGTCGGGATACACCGATAACTAGAAGACCGCCCACACTATCTGCTTACTTCGGTATAATTAGATTAGTGATTTTGTATATGGCATGTATAGGATTAGACTAGTTAGATTATTTTGTTATTTTAACCAAAGGTGTATTGGCTCTTGCTAAGACATTAATTTTGTAAATTGCTAAGAATGATGGCATATTTTATCATTTATGAAATTTCAAAGTTATCAATGTGAGTGCATGTGGATTAGGATAGGTTTGTTAGTTTGTTAAATAAACCCATGTAGAGTAAGATATAGGGATGCTAGAAGCTTGGCGAATAGCCTTCATGTGCCACACGGGTAGACACACGGATGTGTGTCTAGGCCGTGCTAACCCTGCACCTTATTATTACTAATTAGAATAGACCACGGGTGAATCCTACGACCGTGTGCATAAACCGTGTAAGACACATGGTAGGGACATGGGCTTGTGCCCAGGCCGTGTGGATCAAGTCAGTAGCTCCCCACGGTTAGGAGACACGGGTGTGTCCAGGCCGTGCTAAATTAGTTAGTAACTCCCCACGGGCAAAAGACACGGGCATGTTGTAAGGGTACACGGGCGTGCCCTAGCCGTGTGAGTTTTGGCAGAATGTTGGGGTTTTGGGGCACGGTGTGAACACATGGGCATGTGTGACTACACACGGGCGTGTGTGTCTTTTAGCATGGGCGTGTACTCCCTGTTTAGATGAAAAGAAATTTTATGGACCGTAAAACTTCTGATATGGTCTCGAGAGTTCTCGTAGGTACGATTGAGAACTCATAGGTTGAGTGTGAAGTAGTTGAAGCGATTCGAGGAGAGTAGTCATGTTGAGCCTAAGTGGCAATCAGATAAATTGTTCGTTAAAGTCTCGTGCCTAATTTTAGCGGGGATTATAGGTAAGGGGTGTTACATTCTCAATGCCAAACTAGGCATTAATATAGTCTTCGTCGAATGGCACAGATTTACCTCGTACATAAATGAAAGGAGAATTCTGGGAATTTACATGAACATAAAACTCTCTTACCACTTTATCCAAAACATCCCCTAGGTGTAGACAAAATCTGTTCGAGCTATACTTTTCCACAATCGAGGATACTGATTCATCATACCCCATGTGGGGTTCATCCTTCAATAAAAATCCCTATTCAAATCAAAATGGCCATTTTAGAATACTAGTTGAATACCTTATGGCTGCGGTAGCATTGAAGAATATCTTTGGCTGCTAGGCGCCAGCGCGCGAAGATTATTCTATTTTAGAAGTACTCCTTACACTCACCATGAAGAGAAGGTCAGGGAAACATAAAAAGAAAATAATGGAGTACACAAAAAATGGCAAAGAGGTTAAAGAACAGGGGACTGTAAAAATGTGAACTTTGTGAGAAATGGGAAACAGTGAACCAGTTGAAGAAAATAAAAAGGGATAATGATGAAAATTTTTAGGGAATGGGAAACGTGAGGGAGAAGGGCTATGACGTAGAGGAAAGGTTAAAAACTGATAAGACTTTTGAGGGGAAATAAAATAACAGAGCGCTACATTGTAGGCCTCATACATTGGGTTTCCCAATATTCATTAAATGCAACTGCCTAAAAATCTTTCCTTTGGAATTTTTTAACCGGTCAACTCTTTTATTAACACCTCATCATTCAAGTTGTCATGGCATAACGTTTCTTTGTAATGACGCGACAAACTACTGCTAAGCATAGACTAACAAATCCTGCTTCTTTTATCCTACTCCTACTCATAATAATAAAAACAAAAATGAAATTGTATTAAAATAAAGAGAATAAAAATAACAATGGGAAATAAAATGGAAAAAACTACTTATTAACAAAAATTCAAACTTAACGTTTTGCTTGTCACGCTTTATAGGAGCATCCCATTAATGCTTCAAGCATTGTCCATTAACCTTGAATGTAGCCCCTGTTCTTAGGTCTTTAACAACAATAGCACCATGCGAATATACCTGAATTACTTCAAAAGGTCCTGACCATCGAGATTTTAACTTACCAGGAAATAATTTGAGCCTGGATTTAAACAATAATACCTGCTGTCCAGGTTCAAATTGTCTTGGTAAAATTTTGGCATCATACCATCGCTTGGCATTTTCCTTATACAAACGAGCGTTCTCATATGCTTGTGTTCGAAACTCTTGCATCTCATTCAATTCTAGCAATCTCTTGCTGCCAGCAGCCCACTCCATGTTCATCTTCTTAATCACCCAAAACTCTTTATGCTCAAGTTCAACAAGTAGATGACATGGCTTACCGTAAACAAGTTTAAAAGCTGACATCCCTAATGGTGTTTTAAATGCAGTTCAATATGCCCATAGAGCTTCATCCAATCTAGTATACCAGTCCTTTCGAGTTGCATTCACTACTTTTTCTAGAATTTATTTAATTTCTCTATTAGAGATTTCATCTTGGCCATTCGTATGAAGGTGATATGGCGTGGCAATTCTATGTTTCACCCCATACCTGTGCAAGGCATTGGCCATCAGTTTGTAGTCAAAATGGGATCCCTCATCACTGATAATGACTTTCAGTGTACCAAATTGTGTGAAAATGTTCTTATGCAAAAATTTCAATATTGACTTAGCATTATTAAAGGCTAGGGCTACTGCTTCTACCCACTTAGAAACATAGTCTACTGCCAAAAGTATGTATAGCTTGCCCACCGATGGTGGAAACGAACCCATAAAGTCTATTCCTTATACATCAAACAATTCAATCTCTAATATACTTTGCAACGAATTTTCTTGTCTCCTAGACACATTTCCTGTTCTCTAACAACAATCACACGACTTATAGAATTCATGTGCATATTTAAATAAACGTGGCCAATAGAATCCTGATTGGAGTACCTTGGTAGTTATTTTCATACTTGCAAAATGTCCTCCATATAGGGCTGAGAGACAATGTTTTAAGACACTATGCATCTCATCGTTGGGGATGCACTTCGAAATTATTTGATCTACACAATGCTTGAATAGGAATTGTTAATCCCAATAGTACTATTTGGCATCATGAAGAAACTTTCGTTTTCTTTGAGTATTGAATTCAGGTGGCATTACACCACTTACTAAGAAGTTTACTATGTCGGCATACCAAGGTAATGCCTTGGCATTGAGAAACTGTTCATCTAGGAATTCTTTCTTAATATATTTCTTGCTTTCATCTTCATTCCTTGATTCTATTCTTGACAAATAGTCAACCACTTGATTTTCGGTTCCCTTCCTATCTCTAATTTCCAAATCAAGCTCTTGTAACAAGAGTATCCACCTAATCAATCTCATCTTGGAATCTTTTTTTCGTACCAAGTACTTGATAGCCGAGTGATTTGTGTATATTGTGACCTTTGTTCCTACTAAATAAGAATAAAATTTGTCAAATGCAAAGACCACTGCCAATAATTCCTTCACTATAGTGGTATAATTAAGTTGAGTTATTGTCAACGTCCTACTAGTATAATATATTGCATGTAGTACCTTATTTCCCCTTTGACCCAAAATTGCTCCCACAACATAATCACTGGCGCCATAAATGAGTTCAAAGGGCAATGTCCATTTTAGAGCAACCACAAACGGTGCTGCTACTAGTCGCTTCTTGAGTTCCTCGAAAGCCTACAAACATTGATCATCAAAATTAAAAGGTTTATTATGTTCAAGTAAAGTACACAAGGGTTTAGAGATTTTTAAAAAATCCTGGATAAATCTTCTGCAAAATCCTGCGTGTCCTAAAAAACTTCTAATACCCTTAACACTAGTGGGCAGTGGCAATTTTTTGATCATTTCTATTTTTTCCCTATCCACTTCAATTCCTCACTGTGACCCTATGTCCAAGGACAGTGCCTTCACAAACCATGAAATGGAATTTCTCCCAGTTTAATACTAAATTTGTTTCTTCACAGCGGCATAAGATCATCTCCAAATTTCTTAAGCAATCTTCAAAATCATTTTCGAACATAAAGACGTCATCCATAAAAACTTCAAGGAAAATTTTCATCATGTCTGAGAATATGGCCATCATGCAGCACTGAAAAGTTTTTGAGGCATTGCATAACCCGAACGGCATTCTCCTAAATGCGAAAGTGCCATATGAACACGTGAAAGTTGTCTTCTCTTGATCTTCAAGTGCTATGGCAATCTGATTATATCCTGAATAAACATCTAGAAAGCAATAAAAAGCCTTACCAGCTAATCTATCTAACATTTGATCGGTGAATGGAAAAGGGAAATGATCCTTCCTAGTTTCCTTGTTAAGCCTGCGGTAGTCCATACACAATCTCCATCCCATAACAATACGAGTCAGTATGAGCTCATTTTTGTCATTACTTATTATCGTGACACCCTCTTCCTTGGGTACACATTGCACAGGACTTACCCATGAGCTATCAAAAATTGGGTAAATAATGCCAGCATCAAGCTACTTGATAATTTATTTCTTGACAACTTCTTTCATAATTGGATTCAATCATCTCTATTGTTCAATGGATTTTCTATGGAAATATTCCAATAAAATTTTGTGCATACAAAATGTAGGGCTAATTCCCTTTATAGCAGCAAGGGTCCAACTTAGTGCTCTTTTAGATCACAGTAACACTTCTAACAGCTTGTCCTCTTGCTCAGGTGTTAGCCTAGTAGAAATTACAATAGGAAAAGTGCTATTATTTCCCAAATACACATATTTCAAATGTTGTGGCAGAGGCTTTAACTCTAAAATAGGGGATTCCTTTACAGATGGTTTAGGAGGCTTAAAAGACTGTTCTGTTAAATCTAGGAATTCAAATTTCTTCCCTGGCCTATCCATTATCTGTTGGGCTTCCATAAATTCACCAAGCTCCTCAAAACTTGTTATGTTACCTTGCTCCATCAAATTGTCTTCACTGTCAAAATTGCCATAGCAAAATTTTGTGAATTCATCCACTTCTGCTTCAATCAAGCCAATGGTGTAACATTCCTCATTCTCATCCACCCATTTTAATGCATTAAACACATTAAAAGTAACATGTTGATCATTCACTCTCATGGTTAGCTCGACTTTTTATACACCAATAAGGGTCTTGTCAGTAGCAAGAAACGGTCTTCTAAGAATAATTAGTACATTATGGTTAGCTTTACATTCTAAAATAAGAAAATCTGTAGGAAAGATAATTTTATCCACCCTTACCAATGCATCTTAAATTTTACCTTTTGGATGGGCGTAAGATCGGTCAACCAATTGCAATGTTACTGTGGTAGGTCTCACTTTCCCAATTCCTAGCTTCCTGAAAACAGACATAGGCATTAGATTTATACTTACGCCTAAATCACATAACGCCTTAGCAACATAATGATTTCAAATTGAATAAGGGATAGTGAAACTCCCTTGGTCCTTTAACTTTAGGGGTAGCTTATTCATCAACATCGTTATGCATCCTTCAATGAGAGCAACAATCACAAATTCTTTCAATATATGCTTCTTTGACAGTATGTCTTTCATAAATTTCACGTAATTGGGCATTTGCTCCAAAGCTGCCACTAACAGTATTTTGATATAGAGTTGCTTCAAAACATCTAAAAATCTTTTAAATAAAGCATCTTGTTTGGAATTATGAAATCGCTGTGGAAAAGGTAGAGGCAGTCGTTCTTCAAATTGCTGATATTGTTTTGTTGGGGCATTTTTGTTGGCAACATGATCTGGTTCTACCACAACATTCTTTTGCTTATCATTTTCAGATGTTGTATGCTTTTCAGATGGTTCTGAGATCTTTACCTGATTGTTACTTGTATTATCCTTTTCTGTCGCTGCATCGTGAACAACATCACTCAACTGAGTCCCACTTCTATGGGTGATTGCTTTACAATGCTCTTTTCCTTGTGTTCTTGAGTTCTCAATATCACTCGGTAATGCTCCTTGTGACCTTGAATTTAGAGCATTCACTATTTGCCCCACTTGATTTTCAAGAGCTCAGAGAGATGCAACCTGACTCTGGATTACGACATCATTCTTAGCCATATATTCATTTAACAAGTCTTCAATAGAATTAGAAAATGATACCTGACCTTGTTGAGCATTTTGCCTCAGCATAGGTTGAACATAACCAAGTGGTACATTGTTGATATTCTGTCTTGCGGCATTGTTAAAATTTCCTGCACCTTGATTACCCAAACTGAAATTTGGATGTTGTTTCGACCCTGAATTGTAGGTGTTGGAATATGGATTGTTATTTCAATTGAAATTACCTATATAGTATACTGACGTTGGGTTTGATGGGCATTCATCAAACACATGATTTTCCTCGTAATAAACACATGACAACTCTGCTGATTTCATCTTATGGACTATAGTTGGATTTTTCATGGTTTTAATCATATTAGCTAGAGAAGATACATATGTCGTTAACAAAGTGATTGCATCAAGCTCGATGGTACCGATAGCTCTCTTACTCGTCCCAATTCTCGTGGTCAGATATTGATAGTCGTTGTTGGAAAACTTTTCCAAGATCTCATATGCTTCATTATAAGTTTTTTCTAACGAAGTACCATTGGCAGATGCATCAACTACCATTCTTGTGTGCACATTCAACCCGTTGTAAAACATTTACATTTGAGTCCAATGCTGGAATCCATGCATCGAGCACTTCTGAATTAAATCTTTAAATTGTTCCCAAGCTTCGTATAGCGTCTTATTTTTCATTTTTTGAAAAGACGTGATATCGTTTCTTAACTTGCCATTCATAGTAGGCAGATTATACCATAGCAAGAATCTCTAGCAAAGATCATTCCATGATGCCACCGTTCCTAACGATAAAGCATTTAACCATGCTCTCGCACGATCTCTTAAAGAATACGGAAATAGCTTTAGCCTCAAGGCATCTTCAGGAACACCCTGTTGTTTGAATGAATCACATACTTCTAGAAAGAGTCTTAAATGTAATCTCAGATCTTCAGTGGGCAGTCCACAAAACTGTCCTACTATTTGTAACATCTGGAACATTACCGATTTCAACTCAAATTACTGAGCTTGTATGGTTGGTTTGACTATCCATGGATTCAAATCATCCAATATTGGGATGACATACTCTCTAATTGGCCTAACTCATTCATCCACAACACGTCCAATGGGAGGATTTTCATTGCGATCATTTGGATTACCATTAAGATCATTCATGTTTCCAGTCATTTTTCTCAATTTGTTTCTCTTTCTCTGCAAGGTTCTATCAATATTCGGATCAAAAAGGTATTATGTGTTAGCAGGAATGCCTCTTCTCATGCACTGATGGCAAACCTATAAAAAGTAAATACACAAAGTTAAATAAAACTACTAAGTAAAATAACCAAACCAAATTTTATCAAATTGTCGATCCCCGGCAACGACGAAAAAAACTTGTCGCGTGTGAAATGATATGTGATTTGTGCAAGTATACACGTCGGATCAAGTAATAAGTGATGAGTGAGTATCGTTCCCATGAGGATCGGATTGAGGCATAAAATTGGTCAAGCTATTCTAATAAAGTGCAATTAATGCTATGGCAAAGTCAATGATAAACATGCAGTGGAAATTAGTGCAATAATGATGTAAGCAATACGTGAAATTAATGAGTAACTAGAAATGCTATGGTAAAAGTGAAAGCAGAAATGTAATGGTAATAACGAGAGTGATTATCTGAATAAACTGTAAACAAAGAAATAGACAACTAAATATGTTGTGACAAAGATACTACGACAAATAATAAGGATAGAGTGATGTTGATTCGGAAGGTCAAGATTACCCAGAGTCAACCATTATTGTCAATAATGCCTGGGCAAAATCATATCTACTTTACTGCACAGAAAAGTTCTAAAATGGCCTGCCTCTCGTGACAATAAAACCTTAAGTTACCTTGCCCGTGTCTATAGGATTTTTAGATATCTTGCATGGGTTCCTTCTGTATGATCATGACTTTATGTCTAGATTCGACTATAAGTGTCTATCGAATACTTGCTCACTTCATTTAATTTTAATCCAATCAATCCAACCCTTTCAGAATTAGAATCAGTTTTTAGTATGTGAACAACCTTCTATGTCTAGAGATTGTTGCATTTTAATTAAGAAATAAGAAAAATTAAATAAAACAGTAAATTAAATTAGATATATACGACATCCATGAAAATAATTAAGGTTTCATCAAAATTAATCTCAACCCTATGAGATTTAGCTCATGGGTTGGGAATTAAAATTCCAAACCAAGATATTATCTGACATTGCGTTCAACTACTACAATTTAATCTTTCGAAGGAAATAACAGAAGAACTTCGGGAAGCAACTTTCGCTTGGCCAGTCCACACTTAGGCAGCACAACATCCTATGATGGCTAAAAAGGACTGCCTTCGACTTCTTGTCCTTTACATCGTTGAACACTTATTCATGCCTAAGGATCTCTCTCACTTTTTCTTCGCCGTTTGTGAGGTCCCTTTCATCAATTTTTATAGATAGATTAGGCTAGGGTCAGCCAATAGCTCGTGATTATCTTCTCCTCTTTTAAGGGGATTTATCTAGTACAAGTTTGAATTTAAATTTGAACTAGGACTACTGCGCGGAAAATGTTAACTTGGTCTTCCCGGCATTACCATGGCATTCATACTGGCAAACTACCTACACTTTTCCCTAACAAAACTTCATTCATTTCTTTCCTCGTTTCAAAACATGTTCTTGCCACTCCAAAACACATAAAAAGCCTCCACCGCGAGCGATTAAAAACACCAATTCCAACACAGTACAAGTCCTAATGCAAAATTAAAAATGCTAACTAAAATGTCCTAAAACGCAACAAAATGTACTTAAGTACAAGCAATTAGCTAGGTCTAAAGGCATGAAATATAACTCTTTTCAAGAGTTATCAATACTCCACAATTCATAAACATACAGTCATAGACATTATTACGTAAACATAATATTGTGGAGTACGCTAAATTTATCCATTATTCCACAACCAATTCATGTATACTAACACACTTGCGACTATCCGTATATCTACTCATTCTTATGCATACACAGTATTCTTAACACATAAAAAGAAAAAGAAAAAGAAACCATACCATTCAAATGGCATTCAGAACACATCCATGTATAAAACATAATAACTCACCTGATGCTTCTTTGCCTCATCAACTTAGCTTTTCTAAACGCTGGAGCTTCCATTCTCCTGGCAGATAAACATAACAACCAAAGTCATAATTTAAATTTAGCATTCCGGCCTAAAAACTTAGTTTCCAGAAACATGCAAAACTCCTCAAAGGTTTTGAAAATTCTTAACTTTATTTCTTAATCCTACTAACACCGAAGGAGTTAGAACCTTACCAGCTCACCAGATTCTCTACTTTTACGACTAAAACCTCTCGATCACCGCTCTGTGCAGAGCTTCCCATAATTACCTCTTCTTCAAAGCTAGAGACTCAAAAATATATAGACTTTTTCAGCACTTTCTTATTGACAATTCTTGCAAATTCTGAGTTCTTTTTAGCATATTTTTGTAAATTTATTATAAAATATCTAAGTTGGAAAATTAGAGAAAAAATATATTTTCAACTATTTTTATGCTAAACTTACAAAATTCTGCCAATTTTAAGTAGTTTTATGCAACGGAAGAAAAATCAATCTTAGAGTCACTTTGGGAAGATCAACTTGTTGAAGCATCTTTCAAAGCATTGGTCATACAAGAGATAGATAAATATTATACAGCCATGGACTCCCCAAATTATCATTCTTTGACTTTCTAAAACTTCATTTGATCTAATTAAAAAATTGGGTTGATGAAATTGTACAGCCTAATGCAAGGGAAGAAGCCTAAAATGTCCAATTGAGGAGGAAAGGATCACAAGCCCAACAACAGCCCAAATCATCCATTCCCTTTCCCATATCAGGATCCAAATCTGATTAAAAATATTTATAAAATAGCCCCTAAACTTCTCCACATAACCATTCCAACCCCTCCACTTTTCAAGCCTCCCCTTTTCAAGCACCAAGCTAAATTTAGCAAACCATTCAACCTCTTCTTCCTTCAATCAAGGTCCATTTAAGGGAGAAAATTAAGGTTCCTAAATGTTATTTTTGTCTGTCCCCATCTAGTATAAATAGGACCCCTCTTTTCCTTTTAAAATCATCCAATTCTCTCATCCATTTCTCATTCTTTCTTCTTCTATTCGTCTCTCTTTCTCTCCTTTTCCATTCCCTATTTTCCCCTATTGGAAAAGAGCTTTGCACAGCCTTGAGAGCATCCCTATTTGGCTATATTGAGAGTTTCCTAGCTTAGTTAAGATGGCAAGAAGAAAGAACAAAAGAAGGAGCAAGCAGTTTATGCCTCAGAAATCTTCCAAAATCGGTTAGAAATTCTTCTTCCCTTTTGATATTTTGTTTTTGTTCAATTCATAAACATGATTTCAATTAAGTATTTGATTTTCAATATAATCGTGATTGCTTAAATTTGTTAGTGTTAGAATAATCTAGTTTCCATAGTTTGTTTTATTCAATTTTGTTAAAAGGTGTTTTGTGCTTTTGATCTATTTATTCATGCAAGTAAAATCATGATTAAGTTTCTTATGCATGTTTAATGTGAAGAAATGTATGATTAATCTGAAAAAGGTTTTAATTAATTGACAAAATACTTGTGTGGTGTATGTTTAATCATGTAGGATTAAATTTGTAATAATACCAAAACTATTATTTCCTTACATAACCTTGTAATATGTTTTGCTTATGAAATTTTAAGTCTATTAAACATAGAAATATATGAGATAGATTTAGTAATAAAATAAGTTTAATATTTTTACTAAAATTGAATAGGGTTAGTAAATGATCAATTTTGCCACGAAATCTCGTAACATATTTTAACAAAGGTGAATAATTCTAAGCTAAGAAGAATGGTTATTCTAACACAAATGGTTATTCTAACACAAGCATGCTATTGTGATAACTCTTAAGACTTGCATAGTTTTCTATGTTCATTTTAATTTACATACTTAAGTAATTAGTAGTTAATTAAATTAGTAATCCACTATTATTTGTTTACACCATATTTTTAAACCATATTATTTTTCCATTACTAATTTATTTAAGTTTTAATTTTTCACAAAGAATTGCTTAACGGTCTTTATGGAGACAATACTCGATACCTACCACTTTATTACTTGTCAACAACTATGTACACTTACACATCTTTTTTGTTCTATGAGCAACCAAAAAAGAAGATGAAGAAAATAAGAAAATAAAACATAATTGAGAAGAATTCACCTCGGGCATTCCTTCTCAGCTATTTATAGCCCTTTATGCACGATCTTCAATTGTCTAAAAATCATCTATTGATAATCATTTTGTCTCCCACTAAGGAACCAATTGGTTCTAATTCAACCGAACCAGAATTGGAACTCAACTATGTTTAAATCAGCCTTTAATTTTTCTTTATTTTTCAATAAAAGCGCCAACTTACGGTTTCTCTCAATTTAACTCTCAATTAATGGGAAGTGGGTCAAATATCAAGTCAAAAGACTTTATATGAATCAACAAAGAGAACCCAAACAAAAAGGTGGCGAGTTACAAGCTTCAGAGGAGCACAAGGTTGTCACAGTTGCCTCTACATTAGCTCTTCTACTCTCTCCTCGCACATTGGCACTTCTTACTACTATTAATGGAGTATACAATCATGTTCACTCTCTTACTAGTGTTTTGATTACTTTTTTAAGCAAGTAGGCTCTCAATTTAAGGGGTTGGAGGAGCAAATGACGCTTCTTTACCAAGCTACCCTCCTTCTCCACCACCTCATTTGGATGATTGATGCTATTGTTCTTGATTGAATTGGTCATGGGTTGATTTTTTAGCTAAACTTCTTGGATGTTTTTAGTGTATTTTGTTGATGCTTGGTTGATAAGTATTTTGGGATGTTTTAGATTTGTTTTGAATGCCCCTTGGATATTCTTTAGGCCTTCTTTAAACTTATTATGGTTGTTTTGTTGATATTGTTGGAAAAATTAATTTAGAAAACAGTGTTTGTTGCACAACGAAAGTTTAATATTTTTTCTAAAACCAAGCCATGTGGTATTTATAGTAATAAACCCTAGACTAAATTAGTACATGTGCTTTGAGCGAGATGATCTAGGTTATTCCTAGCTTTCTACAAACGATATTCTCAATTACCCTCGAACTCTGACTTGCTTAAAGTGTGGGTTTTAATTTCATGAATCGGTTGCACAAAATGAAAATTTTAATTAATTTTCAGTGGGAAAATTAATTCTCTAAGGGAAACCAAAATTTGAACTCTCAAGAAAATAGAATTTATTCTCTAAATAAAATACCATTATTCATATTTTTCTTATCTCGTAGTTCCTTTTTATAGGAAAAAGTTAAAAAAGTTTTACATGAACAAAAGGTAATTAAATAATAATATTTTAATAGAAAAAATAGAATATTCCTTTATAGGGAATAAGAGGGGTGGTGACACACCCTAATAGGGGCTAGGGTTTCCCACACCTTACGAGCCCATCCCGTGCACTGGATACAATTATATGTGTTAGCTGAACTTTGAACCAACTCATATAATTTAACCAACCCAATAACCATTTTTCCTATTTCGCAAAATATTAATTAATTAACCATTTTCTCAACCAAATTTTAACTTTGTTAAAGTCATGATAACTTTACCATATTAGGATCTATGAGAAAATATGTCTAATTGTACTATTCAATAAAATTGCAATAACTAATTAATTTATTTTCCAATTCAATTTCAATTATTTAATTCCAATCATCTAAATAATAATACAAAGAAATTAATTTAATTTTCGAGTATTTTTTTGTACTTAGTGAGAAAATGCATTCGCTGTTAATAGTATGCATGTGATTTGTTTCTCTTAATCATCGTTTTTATTCATTTCGTAGTATCAATTCTACATGCAATCCCTTTTGGGTTATGACAAGCTAGCAGAGGGGTTGATTGAACATATATAATTAGGACACAAATAATTTGTAATTAAGTTCTAACTCTTCATCTATTAATTACAACATTACTTAATCATTGAGTTATTCCAGTAAAGTACTATGATTGAACTCTCCCTTATTATATATCCTTACGAAAGCAACTTTTATCTATTCAATGACCTTAAGTGTATCACTCTCATAAGATATATTTATCTCTTTGGGTTAAATCCATTCACCCAATATGATTTTATTTTATCTCATGATAACCATTGCATCTTCCTTCATGAAAAAGTTAATTATTAATAAATAATAATTAAATCACTTGTCTTTAAGACAAATGAACAATGATCACGTTACTTTTCATCTATCATGTAATGTCGATAAGAGGATACCTTTTACCTTTTATTGGGCTATAAACTCCACTATTACAAATAAAAACTATCAAATAATACTATTTTTTTGTCTCTAAATGCTACTTGAATGAATTTTTTTTTGTTAATGCATCTATTTATAGTATTAAGTCTTAGTTTTAATTTATATATAACTATAACCTAATTAAGTAATAAGTATAATTTAATATAGATTCAAATTCTAAAGTTTTAACTCCACAAGCGGGATTAAGATTTTGTCATGTGTTCTTAAGTTGTATTTAAAAAGGATAATTATCCTATACACTGTCATGAGTAAAAAAAAAAACTCCACAAACAGTATTGATTGATGCCATTTGTTTTAGGGTATATAAAATAATAATTAAATAATTACAAAAAACACTTGGCATTATCTTAGACCCGTTTGTGGATTTTTTTTTTAAGCTTCAACGGTAGTAGACAAAATAATTACCCATTTAAAAAAAAATTAAAAATACGACATGTGACAAAATCTCAACTTGCTTGTACAATAAAAACTTTCCACCATGTGTGTATCAAATAATTACTCATATATATAATATCTAAATATCATTTATCTAAATGATTTTATTATTTTAATTTATCTAATTATATTCCATGAATTAAAAGTTAATTAATATTACTTTTAATATTATCTCATAATAATTAGTAATATGTTAATAAATTATTATTCTAATTTCAATTTAATAATATAATCAACAATAAAGATATTATAGTCATTTCAATTTTTTAAATTCGTATTTTTATATTTATATATAATATATAATATATGATAGATTATAGATTATAGATAACATATTATTTATATTAAATGCTATATATTATATATTTTATCTTTTTGAAAGTATATAATATTTATTTTTAATTATAAAAAATAAACATGTTTATTCAATGAGCTCCTAGGAAGCTAATTTAGCTAACGATAATAATAGAGTGGAGCGGACCCGACCGGGATCCTTATCAAATCCGAAATTGGGTCCAAGAATCTATAGCGAGGCCAGTGGGTGTTAGCGAAAAGTCCATTCAACTTGCTTTTAAGTTGAAGAAGAGCAGCGAACCTGACCAATCCAACCCGGCCCAATTACAGACTCCGGATCTTACAGCTTTCCTTTATTACCGAACTAAAAAAACTCCCAACTTATATAACCTCTTACAACGACAATACGACTCGAACTAGGGTTTTCGCTTTATCACTTATGCTCTGCAACTTGTTTATAAAACCGCATAACTTTCAAGCTCTGCTTTAATTTCCCTCCAAATCTTCCATTCCCCCTTTCCACATTCAATAAAACAAGCAACTTTTTTCGTCTTTTAACTATCTAATTTCTCCTCTTTTCCCAACGAAAAAGAGCAAACAAAAAGCTTGTTCCCCTTTTCCACAATAGTGCCCTTTGTTCTCTTAACAGACCATACCAATGGCTTCTCGTTTCCAGGCGGTAACACTGGTGGACTCACCATCGTATCCCAACTCCATCGCCTGGTCCGACGAGAACCTAATTGCCGTGGCATCCGGTCACTTGGTCACCATTCTGGTAAGTTTTTGCTCGCTACAATGACTTTTGCTTTCAAAACCTTGTCTTTTCTAAAAGCCTAGTGGGTGGCTGGGTGCCATCATTTTCTTTTATGCTGTGTTTGGTTGACGAGAATACTATATTTAAAGAAGGAAACGAAACAAAAAGTTAAAAAAAAAAAATGTCTTGTGTATACTGTTTGATGTGCGCTGCAGGAACACTGTTTTGTTGCTAAGCATTGAAACTGATCGTAGGCGCTTTTTTTTTCTCAAAAAAATTTCAATTAATTCTCTTATCAGAATCCGGCATTGCCCTTTGGACCTCGAGGCCTGATCAGTATAAACAGGAGTGAACCTTATCCCATTGGGGCGGTAAAAAGAGAAGGTGCGTCTCTATTGCATGTTTCTAGAGTTCTGACCACAATGTGCTTCAGTTGCCTCAAATTTATTAGTTTGATAAACCACAACGGGTTGAAGAAGTTTAATCATTGCTTTCTGCAAATCGGGTTGCATTTGACCATTTAGGTATAATTTGTCTCCTCAGATCTAGCATCTGGCTGTTTGCTACCCACCACTTTAAATCGGGATCCTCGTCCTTCTGTTCGATCAGTTTCATGGTCTAACCTTGGAATGGCTCCCAACTCTGGGTAAGAGTCTGAAAGATGTCATTACATTATTCCCTCATTTTCTGCACTCCATATCTGTACTTATGCAAATTTGCTTCAATAAAATGCAACAGGTGCTTTCTGGCTGTTTGCACCACAGAAGGGCGTGTAAAGCTCTATCGTCCTCCCTTTTGTGATTTTTGTGCTGAATGGATAGAGGTATGTACTTAGGGGGCGGGATAAACTTTTTGGTCTCATTACAGCAAGTTGTAATTACAATGAAATATTTGAGGTCACTGAAGTGAAGTAGGCACTCAGCAGCACTGTCAAGGCATGCACCTAGGCTCCCCTATGCCTTGCGCCTTAGCATTATACAACAAAAAGCACCTCAGACCCAATTGGGTGAGCCTCATTTGGGGGACACACTTGGTGCCTTAAGTGTGCTTTTTGAAAGGCACTAGGCATAAAAGAGTTCCGCCTAATTGAAGTTCTCTTTAATATTTTTTTTTTTTCACTTTTTTCATTGGATATACCTTCATTAGTAAGAAAGGGATAATATCAAACTTTATACTTCTCAATGTTTGAGCATTCAACAACAAACTTTGACCATAAGGAAATCATGCATATTAAATCAATAAAAAAATTGCAGGATTTGTAGGTAACTAGACCATACTATAGATTTACTGTACATCTTAAGCTTTATATAATTCACACATGCACATTTGCATATATATATATATATATATATATATCACAAAAAAAAAACATAAATATACATATTGCACTTCACTTCACTCAGGCAAGTGCCTTTTCAATGCTTTGTGCTTGAGGCGATATAATGGCTACACTGCCTTATGCCCTTGAAAACATGGGTACTCAAATGCTTGAGTAGTTCATTTGAAAATTGGTGAGTACCATAACAAAATTAGAATGATTGATGAAATATAGTTTTGTATAACCAAATTATATATTATATGGTGGAGATTAACTCTGTATAATTGATGAAAAAGGAGGAACATGTTAGACCATAACTTTTTGCCTTGTTGCTTAAATGCAATTATTGTTAATGACATGCTCTTGTTCAAATCTTCTGTAGGTTTTGGATTTAACTGATAGGCTTTATGATTATCTTGCAAGTATTAGTTTCGAGGATCCAGATATTCCTCCCTCAGAAATTTCTAATGTAAGTCCTTTCATCTATTAATGAACCGAGTTTGCATTAGCTTTCTATGTCGTTAGGTTTACTCATTTGAAATCTTTTGTATTATTTTTGCGATGGATTTATCCTCATGCCAAATAAGACATGTAAAATCTAATAAACGCAGCAGAAATTAAACATGCATTTCAAAGAGATAGTTGATCCCCCTAGGATCATACTTGTAACCCTTTATAGTGGTTATGTAATGGTATATTGAACATATGGTTAGGATTCATGCTTAACTTTTAGATATCATAATCTAGGCTCTTGACACAAACACGAAAAGCATTGTTGAGGTTGAGCCACTCAAATGTTTGCCTCCAATGGTAGTTCGCCCAGCCACTTGTCAAGACCTTCAAGGTAGGGAATTCCTTCATGCAAGCCAAGTAATCTAAGGCCATAATAAAAAGTTTATTTGCTTCCTTAACTCTCTCTAGTCCAAATCTCTCGTTTGAGAACAGATTCTCTTTGAGCTTATATGAACTGTAACATAGGCTAAGGAAACCTTAAGTACTATCATGTAGTCTCGTAACTCTTTTCTTTTCAGTCTAGGCCATCCATACGCATCAATGGAAAAACCTTTTTTCCTCTAGCAATTCTCTAAGTTCCTAGGAGAAAGAAAGAGCGAGAGAGGCACACCACTAAATAACCCAAGGTTTGCAGCTAGAGTATATATTTCATGAGAGAGCATTTTTTCTAGAATTTCTGTAAATGCCCATGCATGGTTATACAAACATGCCTTAGCCAAAACCCTAATCTAGAATTACTATAAATTTTATTTTATCCCATTGAACTTAATTAAAGTATTATACATTTTCGGTTGATCTCTATCCATTGAAGCTTTTGTGCAATCAGGGACTTTATGTTTCATGGACTTCATTCAATTATCATGTATTAACTATTTATTTTTTGAGCTAATGGTGAAGGAAAACCTTATCACTCATTGTACAACTCACCTCTATGCATCATTAATGGTATATCCATGTCTAATCAGATTGGCACTAGGGCATAATTCAATAGTTTATTCTTCAGTTTACCTTGACAAACTTTTCATTTCTCTTACTAGGAGCCAGTGACAAATCATGGTTATGTTGATGATCCTACGGATTCTGTTTCTGTGAAGGAACAGAAACGCAGAAAGGTGAATAACTTTGGTGTTAGGTAAGCATGCACCCCTCCTGCATAAGCCTACAAATGAAAAAAAAAAAAAGGAGTTGATTTCCATGAAGAGCAAGGGTGCTACCAAACTTAAAGCAACAAAATTAATAGCACACTATGGCCAAAGGTTTTTACCGAGGAGAAGTAAGACTGTGTATTGATCAGGCTGCAAAGAGTATCAATAAAAACCTGAATCTAAATTTAATAGATATTCATGAGTTCTTTTACTTGTCCTGAGCTTGGATTTCCCAATCTCTTGGTATTGAATGTGGCATCCTTAAATTAAATAATTTAAAGTGATTAGCTTTTCTTATTTAATGACTGCTGCAGGAACGTTGGCTTGGAAACTTCTTGTGACCAAATATCACGTGGCCCCAGCCCTTCCCCTGAATTGGAGGGACAGGGTCCTCCCAAGGTCTGATTTTTGTCCAAATATAGTTTCTTCTGCTCTCTGTCTCTTTGTTGTCTAATTAGCATTCTTTTTATCAAGTTAATCCCAATATGATGCTTCTGATTTGGTTTCAAATGCCAGTGAGAACTTAGCTGTGCTCTTTGTGACTTTACTTCAGGGAAGGTGCACGAAATCTGGCGGACGAAAAAGTTCACATCAGATAGTTCCTGCTACCAGAGGTGGAGGAAGATCTGCCAAAAAACCACCTGAAGTTTGTAGCCTACCTTTGATAACAGCAGATCAATATGCTTCACGCAGTGCAATGCTATTATCACTTGTTGTTGCCTGGTCTCCCCTGCTTAAATTATCATCTAGAATTTGTGGGGCTCCTGAAATTACTTCATCCATCTGCTTTTCTCTGCTAGCGGTTGGTTCAAAATCTGGTAAAATTTCATTCTGGAGAATCAATGTACCTGAGTACTACTCTATTGAGCAAAGTTTGGCCCCTACTAGAGTCGAGCTCATTGGGATCCTTAAGGCACACAGTTCCTGGGTCACTGCAATAAGTTGTGCCTTGCTTGCTTCTGATTCTTCTAGTCCTCAAGTTTTATTAGCTACTGGAAGTTCTGACGGGAGGTGAGTTAGGTATGCTGTCGCATTGTTTCAACTTTTTATAACATTAGCATTAAAGTTTCTTCTATTGATGGGTATCACCGTGTCGGAACATGCTTTTTGGAGATGAGATACAAGCAAAATTAATGGGTTTTTCTCGTGATGCTTTATAAATTTTTTACTAAAATAAATTTCTCTTATGTTCCAATTGTAACTGGAATTCTGGAGCTAAAAAAGTACTTTCTGACAATCAGTGGTGCTGATTTCTATTTGGATTTAGCTTTGTAAATTTTCTTATTTACTCTTAACAAGAATATGAAAGGTTTGTCCACTTATGCACTTGCTTGTTCTTTTGTACAGTGTAAGGATATGGATAGGGCATGGGGAGGAATTTTTAAAGTCAACAGAAGTCAATAATGCTCCATTTTATCCATTGAAGGAGGTAATAACGCTTCATTTTTGTTCTCTGTTGAAGGCAGTAACTTGGAGAATTTTGTTGTATTTTCTTGTTGGTCTAATTTTGCACCTAGTCTCTGTACATTTTGGACATTTGAAATTTAGTACCACTACTTTTAATCCTTGGAATTTAGTCCCTCTACTACTTTGATTTAATAATTGAAATCCAATGTAAAAGGAATTCTGCTAAATTGGATTATTTGGCATTTTTAAAATAACAAATATGGTCCCATGGCCAATTTAAAGTCATTTAAGTAATAAAAAAAAAAAGGTATCAACTTTCATCTTGCTTTTCTGAAATGGTGTTGAAGAACCTTACAACTCTAGATTCATAATCGAAAACCGTATAATCCTAGACTCAACCTTTCTTTTTCCTTATTTTGCCTTTCACATGTGTAATTGGCTATGCGACTAAATATATTTTATTTTATTTTAAAAATGCCACAGAATCCAATTTAACCTAATTTCTTGGATAGTGTTATCAGTTGGACTTCAATTATTAAACCAAAAGAGTAAAGGGATTAAATTCCTGAGAGTAAAAGTAGAGGGACTAGATCTCAAATGTGCAAAGAGTATAGGGATGGGAAGCATAATTAAACCTTTCTTATTTGTTTATATTAGTCAATAGAATAGACTCTGACTTGTAAATTTCTGAATAGATTATAAATATTTATGCTGTCCCAGTCTCGGTGCTTTCACTTATGCCCACTCAGTCACTTCATAAAATGCTCTTAGCGGTGGGCAGAACATCTGGAGCTATTGAAGTATGGATAGGAGATCCATCTGTGAAAACATTTAATAAAACTGGACCATATGATGCTCATGACCAAGTTGTAAGTTTCTGCATTTTTATTCATCATCTATTTTGCCGACTCTCGCCATTGATTTATTTGTGATGAAATGTCTTCAGGTTACTGGTTTAGCTTGGGCTTTTGATGGATGTTTTTTGTACAGCTGCAGCCAGGTATAAACTTCTACGATGTCTAGATGTGATTGTCTAAAGATAAATGTCTCTAGCAGATACTGCATATTTGCAAGTTGCTTACGGTTAGCATTGCTACTTTAACTAAGTGGGTTAAAATTTTTAAGGATATCTTTTAGGCAGCATTAACATGACAATTGTTTTCTGTTTCCATTCTTGACTTCCTATATGTATTGTCTTTTCAAATGGAAGAATCATAGAGTGCAACAAGGAGGTTTTTGTCAGCCATGAATATGTTCATGCCTTGCCAAAATCTCTTCGACCGCTCTTTAGAGCAATAAATTACATGCTACACTTGTGTATGTCATCCACTACCACAAACAGTTACATTTGTTTCATTAATTATTTAATTAATCTCTTTGGACACGTTACCAATATTACTCCTTGTTCATTAATTCCAACTTCAGTGTCTTTAGTTGGCAAATGATGAAATTTGCATACTGTAAGTTATAATTTATTGTATGCATAAATCTTATACCCTTGAGGTCCAGGTATATAAGATAAAATGTATTGCTATGAGTTTATTTTTTAACTGGGCAAGTTGTTTCTCAGATTTTTCTACATTCATTTATTAATTTACCTATTTTACTTATGAATGATATTAGGATAATTTTGTTCGTAGCTGGAGTTTACGTGGGAGTTCCCTGAATGAAATGCCCATTCCTTCAAGTTCTCCTGGGCTGAGGAGCGTCAGTGATGTATGATGCCACCTTTGTTGGTCTCATATACCCTTTTTCTTTTCATTTTATGGAATGTGAAACATTTTTGCAGATGCCGGATGTGTTTATTTCATGCCTTGGTCTGGTGGTATCACCAAGTAATCTTGCAGTAGCCATGGTATGGCGTTATTACTAAATCTCTCATTTGTGTTGTTTTTATATTTCTTTCAAATTAGCTCATATCCATGTCCACAAAGTACTTTGGTGAAAGATTTTTATATTATGTTTTATCCTACTTATTCGGTTTTCTTTTGGAACATTGTGGGACTCATATATTCTTCCTCATAAAAGAAGGATCCCTCTTACTGCTTGTGGCCTTAATGTGTATCATCAGAAGATGCTCACTTCTAACATGAAGTATAAATCATCATTATTATCATTAATACTTGCTTGTATCTCCAATGAAAAAGAAATAAGAACAGTTCTCTTAATCATGCCCTTCTTACAGGCCAGTACTAGAATCGTGCATTTATATTGAAGAAAGTATTAAAAGGAAACATTGAATGCTGACTTTATGGAGTATCACGCATGCTTGTTAGACACGTTGTTGATGCCTGAAATGTGGGGCATGAATCAATTACAGATATAAACAATGATTCTGTTAATGTCTTTCTACAAGGACACCTTTTTATATGTAATGTAGCTTAAAGTAACTGCTGGTGTATTAAGAGATGATGCTGTTTATTCAATATTTCATTTGTAAAATATGTACATATAAAAGAACAAGAGACTTAATTGTGTTTAATTTTTGTAGGTTCGTAGTTTTGATGTTAATCAGTTGGACCACATGTATGAGGCGAGGTATTGAACTGTTGCTAAAATCTTTTTTTATTTAAGTTACACTCTAATATTGTATTTGTATTGTGAGAATTAGGGAATAGTTAAATATTGATATCATACCAGGCTATGGAGAGATTTCACTCTTTAGGAGGAAATATAACACTCAGGTTAAGAATCAAGTTCGTTATTAAATACTTGTCAAAGGAACATTGAGTGAAGCAGAAGAATTTTGTAGTCCTTAATGAAATAGAGTGTGTACTCTACCTAAATCACAGTCCTGGTTTAGATGGTCAACTTTGCCTGGTTGTCTGTCAGCTGGACAAGGATGCTATGGCAATTTGAAAATTCATGATCTTAATCTTCCTTGTTCTTGAGTTGATCCTTTTAAATATGTGAAGTCATTATTCTCTCACTGTTTTAGACAAATAATTTAAATACAAGTTCTACTAACCCTTTAGCTACAGGGACAATCATTAAATTTGCATGACGAAACATCATTCCCAGGACTAAGGGAAAATGGGACACCTCGTAGTAAAAACAGATATAGAGCAATAAGAAATGGGATAAAGAAGGAAAACGAATGCTTATTTTTGTTTCATTTACTGACTTTTATCATGGATTGATTTTCTTTTCACTTGCCAAGGCTTCAGAAGGCTGCCGTTGAATTTTTCTGGATTGGTGGGCACCAAAAGGATATTCTGTCAAACACTTCCCTGGAATTTGACATTGAAGCCCTCCCTGGTTTTACAGAAAAAGAACTTGTTTATTGGGAATCCAATATTTTGTGGTCCTTAGAGCAATATGAACATTGGGATAAGCCTTTGGTTATTTGGGATATTGTAGCAGCATTATTGGCCTTCAAGTGGTCTGCACCTGATTATGTTGACCATGTTCTGGTTAAGTGGCTTTCATCCTCATTTGTGGATGTTCATGTGGAACGTTCTATTGGAAAGGTTCTGCCACATGTCTGTAAAAGTTTTTGTAAAGCTGCTTCACGCCAGTTGCACCTCCTAAACATCATTTGCAGACAAGTAATACTTCCGGAGTTGAAGGCAGACGAAATAAATAGCAACTTGTTGAACTTTACAGTAGATAATCCCAATTTTGCTCAAGATAAGCAACATAAGTTATGGATGGACTTACTTTCAAGAAGTGAAAAAGAACTGCGAGAGAGACTTGTGGGTTTTAGTTTTTCTGCTTATAGAAGTTTCGCATCCAACTCAGCCACCACTTCTTCTGAGCCTGGATATTGGTATCCTTTTGGTATGGCACAAATGGAGCAGTGGGTTGCAAATAATAATCATCAAGTACACGACCAACTAAAAGTTGTGGCAACAGAGATAAAAACCTGCAAAAGGTCCTTAATTTCATAACTGATATGCGAGTAGTTTTCATATTTCTGTGTTGATAGGTAGCATCTTGGTAGGAAAACTTTGCATAAAATTCACTTTCCTAAAATATTTTGAAAGAAAAATGCAGTTTTAGTCTCTTGCATTAATGCAATCACTTCTGTTTTACATAGCATTTGCTTCCATTCAAACTAAAAAACAATGTTCAGTTAATTGAAACAACTTCTATTCCTGGTGCTACTGATGATTTATTGAAAGGACGGGCTTGTTATGAAAAATCATTGCAGTAGTTAAATCTATTCTCAATTACGCTTAAACTCTTACTAATTTTTAGTGTCTGTATTGTCAAAAAACAGGTCTCGCTGCATCGAACTTGCAGAAGAAGATAAAGAGCAATGTAGCTATTGCTCAGCATCGGTTCCTTTTGAATCCCCAGAATTTGGGGTGTGCAGGGGAATGGAGAGCAATGGTAGCAGTGGGCAGAAGCATAAGTTAGCAAGGTGTGCTGTTACAATGCAGGTTTGCCCAATCACACCTTTATGGTTGTGCAAGTGTTGTCAAAGATGGATTTCCAAACTTGCACCGGAGTCACTATTTAAGATGCCCCAGCACTATTGTCTAGATTATAAATTTTCACCTGAGCCGTCTTCTATAAAAGTAGCCTCCAAACCACAATGTCCCTTTTGCGGGATATTGCTACAGAGATCACAACCCGAATTTCTTCTTTCTCCACTACCTGTGTGATCTTGAGTCTTCACCTGTATGTATATTCGCTTAGATCTCATTTCACTTGAATTTATGCAAAACGTAACTCTCTGAGCCTCAGTAATAATCTAAATAATTGATATCTGCTGTTGCTTGCTTGTTTCAACCGAAAAGAAAATGAGTTTCTATTTGAGTCTCAAAAATGGAGAAGAAAATAGGAAATAATTGGGTTTGGACCGTGTAAGGGGAAGGGAGGAATATGCACAAACGGAAGGCTATTGTAATATCGTAGATTTTATTTCACAAAGAAGATAGTAGATAATTTACAAAGAAAGTTTTCTCTTGAAATTTTCAAAGAGAGAGTATACAAGAGAACTATTAATTCTAAATTATTATTTTATTTTTTGATGCCTTGTTTAGGTTATAACAATGTCTATTTATAGTAAAAATTTTAAACTCTAATTAATTTATATTTCAAGTCCGCTCAGTATCCTGATAAGGATGATTTTATTATAGGCTCGATAGTTGTTTCCACGAAGCCATCTAAATCTGATAAAATTGATGTAGTTTTTACTTTCTTTGTGCAATAATTGCTGCTTGCATCATTGCTTGTATCATCTTCTATTTATGGATATGAATGGTGATGGAGTGTCTCATCTAATATTTAAATATCCCCTTTTTTAGATTTGTCTTTATCCGTCTTGGATATTTTGTAGATTCATTTCCTCGATTTCATCAAGGTGTAATGATTCCGGTGAAAGAACTGGTGTGTTCCAGTTTTCTAACATATCTCTGATTGCCGTTGCTAACGGATAATCGTCGATCTCCATTTCAGCTATTTTTTTTAATAACTGAATAGCTTCTTCATTTCTTTCTATCTGGGTTTTTCCAGTGTCGTAGGTTAAAACTCATTTTCCATCGGTCCAGAATATGTGTATTTTGGTGAAGAAGATGCTGGGCCATGGTCATCAGATCAATTCCGGCTTGGATTTAATAATTAGAAAAATTATTATAACACTTGTCAATGGTTTTGCCAAGTGTTGTTAGTCTTCTTCATCTTTGAAAGGGTTTTTCCGAAAACATAGTAGTAATATTCTAAATTTGATATGGTGATAAAATTTTTCTTTTCAAATGATACCAATAAGGCTATTTATTTCTATATAAAATAATAGACAAAATCGTCTATGTCAATAAAATTTGTTAATCTAGATTTTACTATGGTTGAAAAATCTTTTAACAAATGAAAAGAAAGATTTTGGACTGTTATTTCTTTAACAAATTCTCATTCAATACTTGTTATATCAAATGGTTCGTGGTTAAGCCTAAATTTGATAGTAGAAAATTGTTCTCCTATATCATTAGTAAAAACATAGGCTTGTAAAAAGTATTTTGAAAATGTTTCTAAAAATTGAGCTTGCTGGTTGCAAATAACTCTATTTATTTTTGAAAAAATATCTGATGGTAGAATTTGTCTACATTTGTTATATAGACATATTCTAAACATTTTATTAATAATAGGGTTGTTTTTCCCTTTATTAATAAAATATTAGAATATATCAAGAAGATTGTTTATCTCTTTAATATCTATATATTCTACTAGGATTTCATCCCAATCTCCGTATAAAATGGATTTTAGTAATAAATCATCAGATTTATTTTCTTCAGTTGTTTTTTCAACTAAGAAATTTGAAAATTGCGTAAGAGCTGTTCTAAAGTTTGCTCTTTATTCGGTAATATGGGTTTTCCATATTTTGTTTATAAAATTATAATATTCTAAAAGTAATCCTAGATTATAAAAATCTTTTATTTCAGGAATTTCAGGAATTTGTTGTTTTTTCAACAAACTTTCTGTTTCTTTTATAATTTCAGCATAGCTTTTTTGATATACTGAATAAGGATCTTGAGAAAAATTAAAATAACTCACCGTGTTTGGTGATTGTGTTCAGAATGGTTGACTTACCATTGGATGTGGTACATAATATCATTGATTAGGATAAAATGGTACTTGAGGGGGTGCACTGATGAATCCTTGTTTAGGATAAAATGGTACCTGGTTTCCATCTAGCTAATTTATATTTTTTACGTTTTTTATAAGTATTAGGTCGTACAGAATTACAACCAAACTCCCATTCATTTTCTAACATCTTTGTACAATATTTATGACTTAATTTATTCTTGGCTTGTTTAGCCGCTTTACTCTGTAAACAATTTAATATAATTCTTTTTTTTAGCAAAATTAATTCTATTACCTATAGAATCTATATTTGCTAAATCTATTCCGGTATCATTACCATGTTTTACGATAAAAGAAGCATATTTATTTATGCAAATATTATCCCAAGGTGGTGGTAACTTATGAAAATATTGGTTTTCCAAAAGTCTATACTATCATTTTTAACTTTTGATATTCATGAAGAAATTTTTAGAAAATTCTTTTAAATATCTTATATCACATAATTTTAATTTTGACAGAATATAACTAGATTGGCTATCCTGATCTTTTTATTAGTATAACCACAAAGTTCTGTTTTTAGAATTGAAGTTAATCCTTTTAATAAATCTTTAGGAGTACTTATTTGATTAATAAGTTGACCCTTTTGTTTTTTTCCTTTCTTAGATTATTCCCATCTTCTGAGAAATTGTAGAACATCTCCTTGAAATGTTTCTACAAAATAATTTAAAAATTTTTCTTTTGACCAAACGGTACTGTTGTTGTTATCATTGATTGTGCCCAATCATCTATAGTTTTTTCATAGTCTGATAAAGGAACATTAGTTAGGTCTAAATATATTCCTCCTTGAGCAACATTTCTTTTATTTAAGTCATCTACCTTATAAGGTATAGGTGTAGGCTGACTAGATTCTCCTGGAGTTTCCAGTTTTATATCATTAGTAGCTATAGTTTCAAATTGATTACCTAATATTCTTGTTGTGTTTTCAACATTTTCATAATTTTTATTAATAGATCTCAGATAATCATCTGTTTGAAGATCTGAATCTATCTTTCTTTTACCATAAGGATCTTGTTTATCAATTTCCTTTGGTTTCGGTATTTCATAATCATATGGATCTGTTTGTTCAGTATCCATGGGTTCAGAAATTTCTATATTTTCATCCTGTTCTATTGAAGTGTTTTCTTCATCAGAATTATAAATAGTAATATTTATATCAACATTAGAATTATTAAAACTACTATTACTTTTCGTAATGTCATAATTTAACATTCACTACATAGAAATGTTCGCTTTTGAAATGGGAGTGCTTGAATTGACTTAAATTTTAGTTGTATCTAACTCTGTCCAAATTATCAATACATCATTGCTGATGCTACTTGATATTATCTTCTGAGGTTGTTTTTATCAATACATCATCACTGATATTATCTTTTTGTTTATTTGATTTCCTAATTTTATAAAAAAATTAACTTTTTAATTTATATTTTTATAAATAAAAAGAAAACGTTTTTTAAATTTGTTGAGATTGCTTTCATATTGATTGCCACATGTACTTTTTAAAATTTAAAATTCAAAAAATATAAATATTATTTTTAAAAATTAAAAATTATTAAATTATTAAAGGTTATCTGAATTATAAAAATTAATTTTTAAAATTTAAAATTAATTAAATATTAATGTGTCATTTACATGTCAATTCACATGTATGTAGCGTTAATAAAGTTAATAACTATTAATTTTTTATTCATTTTGAGATAATTTTAAAAAATAAATTTAAAAATTATTGGGATAAATGAAAGGTTAAAATAAATCAGTTATTTTTTTCTTTTTTATGTTTCTTCATGACTGAGGGCTAGTTTGGATGGGCGGTGTGTTTACCTCCGGTGAGGTTAAAAACAGTAGTGGCAGTGAGATTAGTTACTGTAGCGGTGAGATTGGACACTATAGCGGTGAGATTAGAAACAATGATGGAATATGTGTTTGGATTCAAACGCAATTTATGTGATGAGGTGAGAATATAAAATGACTATTAAGGACATCATATTAGAATTGATATATAATAGAAGTTTTAAATTATTTTACTTATATAAAATTATTAAAGTATCTGAATTTATAAATTCATTTAATAAAATATTAAAATGTATCTTCCAATATTTTATTATAAATATTTTAATGCAATATATAATCAATTTAAATTATTTATTAGATAAAATAAAAATTATTTTTAATTTTATAGTTAAATATTTTTATAACAATGATAAATATAATCTCAACTCAAGATTAAAAAAAAATTGTCACATGAAATTTAAAAGAAATGTGACAAAAGGGCAATGCATCGGGGTGATGAACTTGACAAAAGGGCAATGCATCTCATCAATTGGAATAGAATTTACTCAAACAAATCGATAGGTGGCCTTGAATCAGAAACATCCATGCAATAAACATATATAGCTCTTTTAGAATAATAACCTTAAGGTTTGAATGGAACCTTATTAGCAGCTATGGCAGTATTAAAAGCAGAAAGGCATATCATTTATGAACTTGTATAATGTTTGGAAATGTATAAGCAATGTCTGCAACCATACCAGCAGGCATCTCCATTTTGAACCAGACCATCTAACAGGATCCATCTCACTAATTCCGGTTACAACTCACTAATTTGAGGGAATTTACAGGTGAAGTAAAACCATTACCTCAAAAACTTGGCTGACACTGAAATCCCCTATCTTCATCGTACCCGTGCTAGTAATCAACAAATTATCAGGATTTATATCTCCATGCACAATGCTCTGTATTTAGAAGAAACAATACAAGCAAGCACATTAAACTAGCAAGTTAACAACAGATGATTTTATTGTCCGTCACCGTGAACAAGATGTTCCACATAAAATTCATTGGAGCATCTGCAAACTTTCCAAATTAACCAAAAGAAACAGAATAATAACAGAACAAATAAAAATGCTCAAGAGTAGAGGAAAATCATGTTATACTACAGCAACATGAACAGAAGAAAATCAAAGATAACATTATTGAAGCAATTGAGCAGGCTAAAGAAAATCAAACTGCAGTACGAATATGTGTTCTAACATATAACAGTTCTAATGCAAAGAGATAAAAGAAAACATGCACTATACCAGTATATTGATCGCTGCTTCCATGATTGAAGTTCAGTAGGTGGATTGAATATAATATCCATTTTTATCCAACTTTCTTGAGATTAGCTGACAAAGACATATGGGGTTGGTGAAGATCCTTTCTAAACCACAATTTCTATCAACTTTCAGTTTCACCAGAGAAAAACTTCACTTCGTCGTGGAGAATTAGGTAGACGTGTTTGTCATTTTTTCAAAGCTGGTGGGTGCACCCATTACCCCACACCACCCACACCCCCGTTGCTCTACAATTTTGAAAGATGGTTTACTTAGTCTATTCCTATATTAATCCCTTGTAACTTTCCTGGACTAGATTAATGCTTGAAGAAGAGGCACCAATTCTTCCTATTACTATCCTCCAACAACAAGGTCGAAATGTAGCAGTCAACACGTTGTGGATAAACTCTCTCTATTTGAAGTGTAGCAGAGGGTTAAGGTGTTTGTTTGTTAAATTTTCCAGTGTTAGGTAAGATTGCCAAAGCAAGCATACATCAAGCAATTTGACAATTTCAAATTAGCCAATTACAACAATGAATAAGATGCAATCCAATCTAATTTCCAAAACTTTTCCACATCTTCAACTTCTCCAAATCATCACAACATGTACATATTACTATACATGGTTATCTGAAGAGTGGGTATTCAAATTCTCCCATGAGAATTCGTTCAAGGCAAGTAAAAAACACCTAGCAATTTTGTAGTAGGTTAGAGACTTGAAATAGACGAGATCGTCCACTAAGATAATTTTATACATAAAGTATGCAATTGGGCACAAACTAACAGGCAATTAACAACTAGCTAAAACTGAATTCGGATTTTGTTCACTTTATCAATCAATTAATTAAACTAAAATAACTTCTATTCTTCCATTAATATTGTATGTCATGCATATCATTATTTCATTGTTTTATGTAGAGAATCTTTGATATAATCCAACTTGGAAATTGAATTTCAATCTGTATTTAAAAAAAAAAATCAGACGATGATTTTCTTTGTATTAAAAAGATTAATCTTTGACAAATCGTGATTATGTCTCATGTTTGTTATAATTTTTACCCAATTTGCCGATTGAAAGAGCTGAATCAGCTTCATCTCAAACAGCAAAAGGGTTGCCCCACTTCCTACCGAATTGCAGAGTTAATACATTTGGAGCAGTCAATTTTTGACTGAAGTTTCTGAACCGATTTTGTCAAAGTTCATATGGAGGAAAAAACAAATTGGATGAGTAAAAAACTTACTTGGTAGGGATGGGATACTCGGGGAAGAACTTGGCTAAAATCTTCACCACTTCACCACGGTGGAGGACGCTCTCAGCGCAGAGGTAGCGGCCGGAGGCAGAGGGATTCTCATACACAAGAAGGTTGGGAAAGAAATAAGGTTGGGAAAGAAATTAGTTTAACAGTATGGGTATTTTGGTCTGATGAAAACACCAACTGCTCACTAACCTTTAATTGCTGCTTTCACTCTCAATTGATTTTCAGCAGACCAGTGTGGTGGGGATGGGTTTTCACTGAACCTTGCTGCTAAACCAAACAGCATAGCAGTGCGGTGGGCAGCAATTATTAGGCCAATCTCACCTTCCTAGAGCCAAACGGGCATCCAAAAGGAGCCTGAGTTGAAAAACGAGTCGCAGTCGTACATTTAAAACAAGATACTTCAGATTATGTACAAAGCTTGACATTTAACTTTTTGTAATTTTCCAGATAAATTTCAGAATCCCCATAAAATAAAACGACAAATATTAATTAAAAACCGTGCCACATCTCCATGTCTTCCTTCCAGCCTAAATGTAGTACTTCCTAATACAGTTTGCAGGCAGCCATTATTGATCAATTGTGAGACATTTCTACTTTGTACAGTTTATATATTTCATGTAACGGTGGCCGTCATTATTGATTAACTCCAAGATATATATTTATAGTTTATTTTTATATTCTATAAATTTTATTTCAATTAATTAAATTATGGAAAATATTTTGAATTTTATTTGACAAGTAAAAATTAATTAATTGTTAATTTTATTTATTTAAGATATCTTATAATCAAAAAATTTAAATTTAATATTTAATTATTAAAGATGAATTATTTTAGTTGATTTTGTTAAGGATAATTTAGAAATATAAAATTAAATTTTAGGAGATTAAATTAATTAATTTTAATATTATAGTAATAAATTGATTCTCATTATTAAGAATAACAAAATTTCAACGGTTTATTTAATTAATTTTGATGTTTTGAATTTTAACATTAAAAATATATAATTTTTTTGCCAATGGGATTAAAATTACAACTTGACAATTTTAGTACATTATTTTAATTTTTATCGCCTTTTCATTATAATCTTTAAAATTTCTTTTACCTATATTAAGACCTATAAAATGATTTTCTATAAATATGATGTGGACATAATTTAGCATGTACAATTAGCTGTGACTTTGGTGACTAAAGTGGAAACGTTCTCTAATAACGGTGACAAAATTGTAAGGACTTATTTTGAATGACCAAAATAAAAGTGTTTTAAAAATGATTATTTTTTTAGACGAAGGTATAGCATGTGACATAATAAATATTTTTATTACTTACAAAAATAAAAACAATAATGATGATGATAAGTAGACTTGATCATGGCCCGACCCGAATGTTTGTTCGAAAAGTGGAAAGATTTAGGAAAAATATAAGCTCAAAAAATAGATTTAAAAAAAACGAGGCCTACTTTTTACATGGTTCAGGCCTCGGGTAAGCTTTTATTGACTTGGGCCCGACCTAAATGTGCAAAAAAAATGTTGTTTCCACTATTTTGGTATTGTTTTGCCACTATTTTGCTGTCATTTTGTTATTATATTGCTACTATTTTGTTGTTATTGTTTAGGTACTGTTTAACTTAAGGGTGTTTAAACGGTCGGTTCAATTAATAATTGAACCGAACTAGCATAACCGAGTTATATAATCCTTTAACTATTAACCGAATCAAAATTTAAAAAAAATTAACTGAACTGAAATATTTCAATTAATTCAATCGGTTAATCGAATTAAGCCTTGGTGTGAATAGTTTGTTTTAATGACAGAAACACTTGTATCCCACACCAAGAAAAAAAGAAAATAAAATAAGGGAAAACCAAAAAAAGTTTATTTTAACGACAGAAGCCGGACTTTTTTTTCAAGGTTTTTTCTTTTTATTTATTTCAACAGAAACCCATGATTTCTGGATAAAAAGATTTGTTAGTTGTGGGTCTTTTCACTAGGATCAAAAGGACTTCTTTAACAGAAAAAAAGAAAAAGGAATTGAATGAACTTTTTCTCGGGAAACAAAAGCAGAACACAACCACAATGCACTTGATAAGAGAAATAGAGGAAAAAAAAAGAGAGAAAATATTGAATTTATGAATAGAACTCTCAGTTTCTCTGTACTTTCTGGAAAGAACCAGCAAAAAACATTTAGGGATAAAGACAAAGGAAATATCAAAGTCAATATTAATACGATGATGGTGACATAGTAGACACCGAGAGGTGGTGACTGGTGGTTGTCGGCAGTAGGGATTTTGGAAATTTTAGAGGATTTTTAATTTAGGGTTATTGGGTTACTGGTGGCTATTGGATTGGGTTTATATTGGGTTGGATTTACGAGTGCTAGGGTGGACCGGTGGTTGGGGCTTGGGTGAGCAAAGGGCTAAGCCTAATATAAATATATAATATTAATTATTAATTTCGGTTAATTATATGATTTCTAACTAAATTAATCGATAACTGAGCTTTCAAAAAAATATCAACTAACCTCTAATCGAGTTAAATCAGTTAACCGACCGATTAATCGAATTAGATTGGTTCGGTCGATTAATTCGGTTTAGCCAAAATTTGAACACCTCTAATTTAACTATTATTTTATTGTTAATTTTGCTACTATTTTAGAGACATTTGCTTGCTAAGTTGCACCTATCTTAGTGTTATTTAAGTATAAATATTAAACAATTTTTTATTTATTGAGAAACATTTATTTTAATGTTTTTAGTGTATTTGATGTATTATATTTTTAAAATATGTTTTTATACAAAAATAATAATAATAATAAAAATTCAATACGGGCAAACCAGAACAAGCTCGGGTTTTAGCTTTTTATCTGGGCTAAGCTTGGGCAAAATTTTAGGCCTTTTTTTCTGGTCAGGTCAAGTCAGGCCTAGAAAATGGACCTAAAATTATGTTGAGGACTAGCCCGGCTCGGCCCGGTCCGATCCATAATCACATCTAATGATAAGAATAGAAAGAAATTGACACAACTCAAATTATCAATTTATACATATTTATTTACGAAAATACAAATTGAAATATTGGAAAAATAAAGAAGGAAAAAATAAATTAATAATAGTTACCAAACTAACACAGGAAAAAAATATCTAATAAAGTAAGCACAAATGGTAAAAAAAAAAAGAAGGTAAATTATACTAACAGTCACTCAACTTTGATGTAGCTGATAAAACAGTCACTCTGATTTCAATTCAGTCACCCAACTTTCGAAAAATAACAAACCAGTCTTTTTAACCATTTTCTGTTACAGACGTAACGAAAAAGTGACATGGCATTTAATGAACTCCTTGTTGTCATTAACTGTAACACCCCTTACTAATGTTCGACGCTGGAACAGAGTACGAGGCATTACCAAAACAAAACACATACAGTTAGACTAAACCGAGACATAAAATTTACATCCAAATTTAAAACTTTTTAATTTTTATCACAGACTCATTCAACCTGGTCATGCATCTCATAAATTGCATCATCATAAATATATAACTTGATCAATAATAGCCAACATCAATGGCCTTATACAAAATGAACTATCAAATAACATAGGCCAACATTTTAGGCTAAATCAATTATGACACATAACAAAATAACCAAGTCCTCTATACATGCCATAATTTAAAATATTGATTTCAAAATACCAAATGAGTGTTGATAGTGTGGATGGATTTCCGACGATCTCTGAATCCCGAACTAGCTTGGTGATAGTATAAAACAAGGGAAAAGAGAGGGGAGTAAGCATATAGCTTAGTAAGTATGTAAATAATAAACAAATTACTAACATGCTTTCAAAATAATACAATCATCACTACACATAGATTCACCATTTATTCAAGTTCAAACAAGTTGTTTATTCGAGTCATAGTCACTAAATTATTTTTATCTGGACCTACGGAATTCCAAATTAAGATCCGCTAATTTTCCCTGAAACTAGACCCACATATCTCATTACCATAAAATTTCTAGAATTTTTGGTTTAGCCAATAAGTACAGTTTATTCTTTAAAGTTTCCCCTGTTTTGCTGTCCGACAGTTCCGACCCCTCTGTACTAAAAATTAATTATCTCATTGTACAGAATTTGGATAATATTCCCGTTTGTTTCTCTTGAAATTAGACTCATTAATAAACTTAATAATATAAATTATAAACCATAATTATTTTTATAAAATTTTTAATGATTTTCCAAATTCGGAACAGGGGATTCTGACATCATTCTGACCCTGTCTCACAAAAATTCAAATATCATAGAATATGAAATTCTTTTGTTTAAACCGTTTCTTTTATATGAAAATAGACTCATTCAGATTTAATTTCATATCTTATTCAACATACAATTAGATTTCCACCATTTTTGGTAATTTTTCAAAGTCACACAACTGCTGCTGTCCAAAACTGTTTTGTTGCTAATTTACTCTTTCATAATTTCACTAACTCCATTTCATCTTATCGAAGGTTCAATCAAATATCGAGCACATTGCTCATAAATTTTCACACTTATACCTGCACTTATTCATCACATAATCATATTCAATTATACTTATTCGTTATATGATCACATGTATTTTCACTTAGTCAATTTTCCGTTGAACTCATCGGAATAATAATAGATACACAGTGGCCTGCACATAGTACCACCCTTGTAGCCGAAGCTATCTGGTGCACATAGTAGCCTGCACTTAGTACTACACATGTGACCAAAACCATCACTTACACATAGTGGCCTGCACTTAGTACCACACATGTGATCGAAGCTATCGGGTACGCATAGTAGCTTGCACTTAGTACTACACATGCGACCTATCCGTCTGGTACATGTAGTAGCCTGCACTTAGTACTACACATGTGACCTAAAACCATCTCGTAGGTCTCTTGTACACATAGTGGCCTACACTTAGTACCACACATGTGACCTAGCTACCTCATTCGTATCTTTTCTATTCCGAAGGTTCAACCATGAATTCTCACTTTTCAATATTTTACCAATTCATCCATAATCAATCACAATTCATAATTTACATCAAATAATTACTCCATATTCAACCATATCTCAAATAATATAACAAAATATTAAAACATAAATAAAAAAAACGATGTATTATTTACATACAAACTTACCCCGGTGCAAAATATGACGAATTTGCAATTTAGTCCACAACCTTTTCTTTTCCCCGATCAAGGTCAATTCCTCGTCTTTCTTGATATATAATAACACATTTAACTCATTTAATACTCACATTATTCAATTTAATCCAAAAATCACACTATGAAAAAATTACATTTTTGCCCCTAAAGTTTCACATATTTATGATTTTGCTCCTAGGCTCGTAAAATAATTTTTATTCAATTTCCTTGCATTTTAGGCCTAGCCGAATCATTTTCATAACTATAACAGTCCACAATTTGCACTTATTCACACACTTACACACATTTTACAACTTTTTTTACAAACTAGTCCTTTTATGTAATTTCATCAAAAATCACTTAGTAAAAGTTGATTATCACACCCCAAACTTTCATATTATTTCATAAAACATCAAAACACATGCATGTCATTCATGGGTAAATTTTTAAACATAAACCCTAGTTCAAAATAATGGTAGAAATAGGTAAACCGAGCTACGAGGATTTAAAAAATGTAAAGAACATTAAAAACGGGGCTAAAACGGACTTACAATCGAGCTTGAAAGCTTGAAAAACCCTAGCTATGTCTTCCTCATGTGAATTTCGGCCAAGGGTTGAAGATGGACAAAAATTGGCTATTAATTTTGTTTTTAATTCATTTTAATTACTAAATGACCAAAATTCCCCTAACCTAAAAATATTCTATTTGACCTATTTCATGTCCATTTTTGTCCAAAAAATTAACCAATGGTATAATTATCATTTAAGGACCTCAAATTTAAAATTTCATAACAATTAGACACCTCTAACATGTAGAACTCAACTTTTGCACTTTTTACAATTTAGTCCTTTTGGCTAAATTGAGTACCCCAAACGTCAAAATTTTCGAACGAAATTTTCACAAAATCACTTCGTGAAATCATAGACTATAAAAATGTAATAAAAAAAATTTTCTCGTCGAATTTGTGGTCCTAAAACCACTGTTCCGACTAGGCCCAAGTTTAGGCTGTTACATTAATCGGCCAGCTAAAAGGCTAGCTATCATTTAAATAGACACATTTAAGAAGAAGAAGAAGAAGAAGAAGAAGAAGAAGAAGAAGAAGAAGAAGAAGAATAAGAAGAAGAAGAAGAAGAAGAATAAGAAGAGGAGGAGGAGGATGAGGATAAGAAGAAGAGAAAATGGAATGAGCTTCATACCAACGATTCCCAAGGGTCAAAATCCAGGAACTCAAAGAAGACTACGCTAAATTCTAGCTCCACAACACTGACACTTTCATGGCCAACGCCCTCCGCCACGTCATGATCACTAAGGTTCCCACCATAACCATCGACCCCGTCAAAATCGAAGTTAAATCTTCTGCCCTCAACGACAAGTTTATTGCCAATCGACTCGATCTAATCCCTCTCAACAGCCAACAAGCCATGCCAATGCGACACTCGTGTGACTGTGATGCCTGCGATGATGATGGGCAATGCAAGTTCTACTCAGTCGAGTTCCATCTTCGTGCCAAATGCATGAGTGACCAAACATTGGATGTCACTAGTAAGAATATTTACAATTCTAATCATACAGTTGTTCTTGTCGATTTCATTTATTTTGCTGGCTACGAATCCTCTGAACAAAGGTATTTAGAGTTTAAATTTGTAATTTTTCACTGTTTAGGTCTGATTGTGAATATCATCCCTGTAATTTATGAAAAATGAAAAGTTAGTCCTCAATTTTGATATAAATTATTGAATTGTTGATTTTTACAAATTTCTTGCATACAATTTATTGAAATGCTAATTCTTAGGTCAACGGACAAGATTTAACATTGATACTTAATTGAACTACTTATCAAGATTTAACATTAATACTTAATTGAACAAATTTTTAAGTTTTCATAATGTACAATGACCAAATTTCTTAATTAGACCAATTTTAAATGCATTGTCATGTCAACGTGGCAAGTTAACTGGCCACGTCAGCTAGTTAACTAGCCACATCACCTATCCCATTAGGCCTATAATGGAAAATGTTAATGGG
This sequence comes from Gossypium rotundifolium, assembly GCA_025506655.1. Classification (NCBI taxonomy): domain Eukaryota; kingdom Viridiplantae; phylum Streptophyta; class Magnoliopsida; order Malvales; family Malvaceae; genus Gossypium; species Gossypium rotundifolium. The sequence continues at coordinate 93,436,764 of CP106729.1, read as the reverse complement.
TGACTGATTTGTCGCTTTTTGATAACGTTAGTGATTGATTTATTATTTTTTGAAAGTTTAGTGACTATTGGTGTAATTTACCCAAAAAAAATATTCCATTGGAAAATAATTTGTTATAATATTATATAAAAATAACTAAATTTTATTTCTTTATTAAAATTATGTAAATAATATTATACACAAATATGCATATAAGAAACTTATTTTTCAAAATAATTTTTTCTTTTACAGGTACCTTGACTTCCATGGATGTTGAGGTCATTGCAATGATAAATTCTCACACAATACATGCTTCTAATTGTCAAGAGAAGTATTGATAAATACAATCTAGAAACCTTAATTGATACAAAGAACCTAGATACAAAGTAGAGGTCTTTTCCTATAAATACTTCACCCAATTATATTTTGTTTTCATTGAAAATCCTATCAAAAGAACCCTAAAACTCTCTAACCTATTAACCCCTCTAAATTTTCTAGTTCTCCTTTAAAAAATTGTTGATCTAAAGTTTTAAGAAGAGCACATGACTTACCAACTGTAAATATGGTAAAATTGTTTGATTTTTTTTTTAATTTTGTTCTTATTAGATTTGTTACAATCGATTTTTATTACAAAAAGATTTTTTTTAATTTTACGAAATTAAATATTATTTTTGTGATATTTTGAACATGGAAAAGTTTGAAGTGTTTTGGCCAATATAATTTAAGCTCCTGAGACCAAATGGACGTAATAAAGACCACTTAAAGAGGATTGATTTATTAACGACATATACGATAATCAAGTTTGAAATGATACTGGAGTTGCTTGCCTCCTTGCTAGAAAGATGGAGGTGAAATACATACAATTCATTTTTCATGCAGGGAAGCGATTGTAACACTAAAAGATGTTGCCTTAATAATTGATTTTCGAATCGACGAACAAATGCTAATCGAAAATAGTTATATCAACTTGGAGCCATTATGTCATTGATTGTTGGGTACTTTGTTAGACAAGAAAGAGAATGACCGCAATGGAGACTGGGTGAAATTTACATGGTTGAAGAATTTTGTCAAATTGTAACTACTCGATTTTCACTATTGTCGAAAATGGTGGTTTCGGAACCTATTCTCTGATGATCAAGCCCGTAAATATTATTAAATAATATTTATGAATTAATTATATTATTATATTGGATTTTGGTTGAAGAATTTGTTAAGTGGACAGTTATTTAAGGTACAAGTGTATTGACTCTAAAGTCAGTGATTTTGGAAAATGAGGTATCTGGATCTCCTTTCTATAAATCGAGTCCATAAATATTTTTATTAAATATTTACGAAGTTATATTATAGGATAACTGAATTTTGGATAGGTAATTTTGTCGAATTAGTGACTAATTAAGGTATAAGGACTAAATCATGAAAAGTGTAAAAATTAATCAGTATTATTTTTATTAGTTAAATAGGTTAAAAAGTATTATTGTAAGAGTCAAACATGGAAAATTGGGTAAATATCCCATATATACCAAAAATTAAATTATTTATGGAAATGGGCCAGTTTGAAGAATATTTACGGAAAAGGGTCGTTTCCCCCCAAAACGCATCCACGTCGGTAGCGTTTTGGGGAAACAACAACAACGTGCCTCTAGGGACGCGCTTTCTTCTTGAATAACCGTGAAAACGCTACGTGGTGGACGTTTTGCCCTCCCTCCCTATGAAAAATTGAATTTTGGGCTAGGAAAAAAATATATATAGGGTTTTGGGCAAAATATATTAGCATAAAAATTAATTGAATTTTTGTGTGATGAGTCTCCGGCAAAATAATTTTGAGAAGGCGTTTACGAACAAGCAAGGCAAAAAACGCTTCAATGAGGTGCCTTGTCGGTAGAGTCTTGAAAAGAGCTCCCGTGGATGCTCTTTTACTCTGATGATCTCCGCAAAATTAATTTGAGGAGACGTTTCGAACAAACATGGCCAAAAATGCTTCCGGTAGGTGTACTTGTCGGTAGGAGTCTTGAAAAGAGCTTCCACGTGGGCGTTCTTTTGCTCTGATGAGTCTCCGCAAAATTAATTTGAGGAGACGTTTACGAACAAACGATTGCTCAAAAACGCTTCTAGCAGGTCCATTATCGTGAAGTCTTGAAAAGAGCTCCCCGTGGACGCTCTTTTGCTCTGATGTCTCCGGCAAAATTAGGCTATAAATCAGCCAAATTTCATTCTCAGGTTGCATAAGGGAAATTGAGGCAAAAGAAAAAAAAATTGAAAATGAGTGAACATATTAATGCTGTTATTTACTACGATGGTGAAGTTCGTGACACCGAAAATGGTGTTGTTTTCTTATCGGAGAACACAACACGACTGAGTTTTAATCGGAACGTCGATTTGGTAGAACTTCACAAAAGAATAAGGCGTAAAATATTCGGAACAATGCCAATGAAAGTTTAGTCTATTAAGTATAGATTTTGCGCTTCGGTTGATCCAGTGAGATATGACTCATTCGACATCAAAGGTCCTCGGAGCTTTGAGGCAATGGTGAAGACTCATCTTGCTAGTGGATCACCCTATATCGAGGTATATGTAGAATTTTCATCTTCAAGTGATCTTTCTGCGACCTCAACATCTACTGCAGTTCGAGGAGAATACACGACCCCAAGCCAACACTCTGTAAGTGGGAGGCAAAACATAGAAGTGCCCGTGTGTGGTGGTAGTATGGAAAACATAACCCTTGCACGACATTCGGTTGGTGGATGGGACATGCATATCCGTCCTTCGACGTCCGATGATAGAAATACGTATTGAGGGACGTCATCAACTTCTAGTGGTTGGCAATCCACATATGATTGGGATCTTTACGAAAGATGTTTAAGGAGGGATGATGTACTCCCGACGACATCCACCGGAGAGGGGCTCTCGTTTGTTGCAGGTTATGGAGGGTAGGACGATGAATCCGATGTGGATCCACCTCGGGAGCCAGGGCCCGATGGTGCAGAAGTTGGATTATTTTCTGAACCGGAGCCCGTTCTAATTGTACCTGAAGACGTTGAGGGCGGTTCAGACGAAGAAGAAGAAGATCTTCTATTTAGGGCGTACTCATCTCCAACCCACATGCATAATGTCGATCTATCTCAAGATGATGCATTGGAGTTTCCTAAACTATCACACCGGAAGCGTGACCGTATGAATTCTTCGTTGGATTCGGACCAATTAGAAGTTGGTAACCAGTTTTCCAAGAAGAATACTTTTTTTGCTACATTAAAACAATACAGCATCAGGAACGGGGTTAACTACAATGTGGTTAAATCCAAGCACGATAAGTACGAGGCGAAGTGTGCAGTGCAAGACGTCATATGTTCATGGAAAATCATGGCGTCGTTGAGGAAAAGGACAAGGTTGTGGAAGATTAGAAAGTACAAAGGTCCACATACATGTCTTGCCGGTACAATACCACTATGTGTTTAATGATTTCGAATAACACTAATATTATGTAATGTTGTATTATTTAACGTACTTCGTTGACAGGTGTAACACAAGATCATCCGATGATGGATTCAGACATGTTGGCTGACTTAATAATCCCGACGATGAAGGTCGATCCTAAGACTACGGTGCCGGTCTTAATTGGCAATATTCGTAGCCAATTGGGGTACACGCCCTCTTACAGAAAGGCTTGGATATCCAAGCAGAAGGTGTTAGAAAAGTTGCATGGTCGGTGGGACGCTTCATATAATGAAGTGTGGCAGTGGTGTCAGGTGCTGGAGAGATATGTCCTAAGCGTTACAATGGACCTTGAAAGTAACCGGCGATTACAACGATAAATGCGCTTCGTGGATGCGCAGTGTTCAGCGTCATTACGGACATTTGAGCAATGCCGAGATGCCTTTATGTACTGCAAGCCATTGATACAAATTGATGGTACCTTTATGTGTGGTAGATCTACGCATCGGCTATTGCTAGCTGTGGCACAAGACGGCTGTGGGAGAATCCTTCCGATTGTATTCACAATAACACCGGGGGAGTCAGCTGATGATTGGGACTTCTTACTATCTAGGTTAAGGAGGCATGTCTGCCCCCAACCTGACATATGAGTTATATCGAATCGGGGCCCTAGAATACTTGCGACAATAGAACGCCAGGGAAGCATGTGGCATTGCACACACCATCGATATTGCCTGAGGCATGTTTCATCCAACTACTATGGGCAACATCGATCTAAAAGACAGCGTGACCGATATGGGTATGAAATATCTATTAATATAATTTCGTTTGTAATATTTAATTTATTTTCAATTGAAGAGTGGTATGTAATATTCGCTATCAACATATATTGGTAGGGTACGAGATCAATAAAGACCGTTTTCACGAGATGTTGGCCAGTTTTCACTCAGATAAAGCCGAAGGTGCAAACTACCTATGCAATATTCCTTTCGAACAGTGGACACAAGCATACGACGGTGGCCTACGATATGGTCATATGACCACAAATCTGGCCGAATGCATAAATTCTGTTCTAAAAGGAACCCGTCATCTGCCGATTACATCAGTTGTACGAGAGACATATTTTCATTTAGCGGCACTATTTCTAAAGAGAGCAGTGAGTTATAGAGGGTAGATGCAAGGAGGCCATGTATGGAGCCCAAAAGTCTTGCAAGAAATAAACAGTGCGAAGGCACGGGCCAACACCATGCACACAGTGTGTCACGATCGCGACAGCCTATGGTTTCGTGTCACGGAGTTTGACAGACCGAACCAAGGTATTGTTGGCGGGTATTATCGTGTACACTTGACAAATAGGACCTGCGACTGTGGGATATTTGATGCACTTCGTTACCCATGTGCTCATGTACTTGCGGCTTGTCAGAATCCCCGTCTTGATCCAATGAGCTATGTCGACGAAGTGTAAAAATTAGAAAACATGTACAACGTGTGGAGACACGTATTCCCACCAGTCCCAGATGAACGTAAGTGGTCGTCGGTATGGCTTGCACCGTATAAGCTGTTGTCGGATAGACAATTGAGGCGCAAACCAAAAGGTTGACCTTGCTCGAGTAGAATACGCAACAATATGGATATCCGAGAAACTAGCAACCAAAGTCGACTGTGCGGATGGTGTAGGAACCCGGGCCATACATCTCGCTCGTGTCCAAATCGGAATAGTTGACCGTGCTTTTAGCTTTTTTGTCTTCTGGTGGCTATGTAATTTCTATTTTTTTGGAGGAAAACGGTGAATTTTTGTACAAGAACTTTTATTTTATTCAAGTTATTAAAATTAAATTACAAAATTACAAAAAAATTAAACCACTTCTATTTTATCAAAGATATTAAAATTAAATTACAAAAAAATTAAACTCAAATTTTATTAAATATATTAAAACTTAATTACAAAAAAAATAAACTATTTCTATTTTATCAAAGACATTAAAATTAAATTTAAAAATTAAATTACAAAAATAAAAAATTAAACTCAAATTCTATTAAATATATTAAAACTTAATTACAAAAAAAATTAAACCAATTCTATTTTATCAATATTAAAATTAAATTGCAATAACAAATAAAAATTAAATTACAATAACAAAATAAAATTAGGGGTTTAGGGTTAGAGGCGTCTTGGGTGGGAACTAGTGTCACAGGGGTGGTGCGATTCTGTGTTGGATTCCTCCTTCTTCTAGCTTGGCGAGGGTCGTGGAACCTCGGGCGAGAATCGGGTTCCTCGAGGCGGTGGAGTCAGTTTCAGGTGTTGCGATGATGACCCACCTTGATAAAATAATGACCCAGAGGTGTTTGCATAAACCACGGCGGGGGATCGCATCCGTATGGCGAAGGAGCTCGATAGAAAGAAGTGCTCTCTCGGCGCCTCCTCCGATCCCACACGGACGTCGGCCTCACGATCGGTGGCAGAAGGAGTAGTCGAGAATGGACTCGAACCCGCCATGCATTCCAACTTGGGTGGGACCGGGAAAAGGAAACATATATAGGTTAGGAGGATACATATAAGGGTAGGCCTTTGGCATAAATGGTAGATCTTTGTGATGTCGGTGTTGTCAGCTGAACTGATGGGCCCGGTGACTGTGTAGGCACTATTGCTGGGCCCGGTGACTGTGTCGGTGTTGTTGATGGCCCGTCTCATCACCCCTTCTCCGTGGATTTAAAGGGGCCCGACGTTCCCTTTGCTCGCGAAGTTGCCGTCGCCTCTCTTCTTCCGAAAACAGATACGGTTTGCCATGGATCCTAAACCATGGCATGTACTCCGGCACGCACGCTAACTCAGGAACGATGATCGGTTCCCGGATAGGTAAAAAGTCATACCGGTTCTCCCACGTCTTGATATGACCTGACCAAAATCTTGGTCAATCCGTGTGCAGCTGCCGTAAGTCCACTTTGTACTCATCATCGAGCACTTCAGGTGGCATGAGAATCGGTTGTCGGAATCCAAATTGCCACAGAACCCGATCTAACTGGTGCATCTCCACGGTCGCGTAGGTGATCAATGGGACCTTAACGTGCCAACTGTTCAGATTTTGGAAGAACTTTTCCGGAATTACTGCCCGAATTTCTGGATCCCCATACGGTGTCCATTGAAACTATATTAACATTACCAAAATATTAGTTATATACATAATACTAGACACTACATACGAAATACTAAATTATAATAACAAAATTCGAAACTTACTTGTGATTCCGACCATTGGTCCAATAGGAGCCGTATATCCTCAAACGAGTTAGGTATTCCAACATGACTTGCCGAATGGTTCCACCTAATTAAATAAACTTTTAGCATGCAATTATACTATAAATCTACAAAATAATTATAAAATATAATATTAAATTTACCTCGTTATCAATGGGAATGAATATGGCTGGTCGAGTCGAGGACGTAAAAATGGAAATCGAAACCATGCCCATGACTGCAGTAGTGATAGGCAACCTCCGATTTTTACTTTACTCGTGGCGCCGCTTCGCATATCTCCGGTACAACCTCGACAAAGACGGGACCCTAACACAATTCACCGGCTGCTCTGAAATCAACAAGTTTCAGGAGCCATCTCAGGTGGACAAGGTTTCTAGAGAGGTCCGACATCAGATAGCCTCCAATTATCTGAAGAATGTATGCCCGGGCATACCGTATTCTTTCTACTTCAGTCGAACCCTTGTTCGGCTCCGGGAATGTGTCTCGTAACCAGGCCATATCGATCCGAGCTCCTTGAATTCTATCCGGAATGGCACCTAGAAGCTCGTAGCATACGGCCATCCAATCGGTAGATGTTGCGGACGGTGACTACCGAGCACCCACCGGTAATCCATTGCGCAATCGCACATCTTCTAGAGTGATGGTACACTCTCCACATGGCGGATGGAAAGTGTGCATCTCGAGTCTCCACCTCTCTATCAACGCGCTGATCAAAGGCGGCTCCAACTTGAACCCCCGGCCTATCATGGCCACGTGCCAAAACCCACTTCCGCGGGTAATTCTCGATCAACGGTGATGGGGACCATGCATGTTCGAATATAACATTCCAACACCGATCTGATTATTTAAAAATTATAAAATTAAAAATTAATTAAAATTGCATAATTGAAAAAAATTAAATAATATTGAAAAATTAAAATTAAAACTTACCATTTGCATTTGCTCGACGGAGATGTGCTTGTTGTCTAGGCGAAGTAATTCCCCGGCCATTGTAATCCGATAAAAAATTTTAAAATTTTCCAAAAAAAATATATTAAAAAATTATAAAGGGTTTTTTCATAAATAGTAAAGGACTATTTTGAAATTTGAGTGTAAATTTCAAGGACTTTGAGAGAAAATTGAGAGAATATTGAGAAAGGATTGAAGTGTGAAAAAAATAAAGGGTTGGGGGGTTTTTATAGTTTTTTTATCGTTGGGCCCCCAACGGTCAAAAAAAATTGGCCGTTGGGATTTGACCGTTGCAGGGCTAAAGCGCGCCCCTGAGGACGCGCTTTGTCCCACCTCAGCAAAGAGCGCCCACGTAAGCGCGCTTTGTTGAGGTGGCACAAAGCGATCCTCAAGCGCTGCTGTTATTTCCCAAAAGCAGCGGCGTGGGCGTTTTGGGGAAACTTTTTTCCATAAATATTCTTCAAACTGGCCCATTTCAGTAAATAATTTAATTTTTTGGTATATATGGGATATTTACCCTGGCAAATTAAGTCATTGTAAGCTATAGTGGACGGTTAATGCTTGAAAATTAATATTTTATATGTTAATTTTAAAAAATAAATAAAAGGTATTAAAACATAAACAAAAGGAAAATGCACATTATCATTTTTTCTTTCTCCCTTTTCCACCATTTCTCCATTGAGAAGAAAACCAAGCTTTTGGCTAACTTTTTTCTTCAAATCGGTAAGCCGATTTTAATTTATTTTTTGTCATTTAATATTTTTAGGATCGTGATATCTTGATTTAATTAACTCGTATGTTAACTTTTGAAACTGTTAAAGTTCCAAAATATTACCATTGATGATTTTGAAACCTTTGGTTTTAAATGATTTGATTGTAAGCTTAGATGTGATATAGGACTTATTTGTAAAGTGAACATTGTTAAATTTGAACTTAGGGACTAAAGTGTAAATATTTTAAAATTGATATGGAATTTCAGTAATTATTGATATTAGAGGGCTGTAGAAGGATGTAATTGGAATCAGATTGAAAAACAAAGCTTAAATCTAAAAGATATATCTATTTCGATTTAGGACTAAATTGAATAAAATGTAAAATTTTAGGAAACTTTCAAAAAGTGAACTTTAATTGAATTATACTTATAATAGGATGATAAAAGGCCATTGGAATTTATAAATTGTAATGAATTATTATAGATCGAGATTTGAATCAACTGGTAGATAATCGAGAAACAAGAGAAATTTTGGATTAGTCTCTGACACCTTGTTTGTTGCGGTTTTCCCAGCTAAATTCATATAGAACTTATTGTATTTTCTTATTATGAATGAATTGTGTGTTTATATATATTAATTATATATATAATGGTAAATTTAATCACTTTTGGCATCAAAAGGATTAAATCATAAAATATTAAATACTTGATAAATATGAAAAGACACATGACATCGAATAAATGTGGGAATGTTATGTGGTTAGATAGTATGTATATGTTGATGTTGTAGGTTTGAATTAATATGAAATTAGTAAAAGAACTCGTATGAATTTAATAAACGATTTAGATATGAATAGAAAGTCATTAGGGTTCTAAAAAGGAAAAATGGGAATTGTGAATAAAGATTTATTCGATGGCTAAGATCCAGCATAAATTATGAATTCTTGATAGCTTGAGTGAGCAACATCAAATTATTATTTTGTGATCCGCTGTGGCTGAGATCCAACATAAGTTGTGGATTCTCAACAGCTTGAGTGTGTAGCATCAAATCATTATTTAGCGATGGTTGAGATCGAGCATATATTATTGATTCTCGACAACTTGTGTGAGCAAATCGAATTATGCTATATCCATGGCTAAGATCCAGCACATGTTGCAGATTCTCAACAGCTTGAGTGAGCAGCAACGAATAAAGCTTGTATAAGTAAACTAGTTCTATAGTTTGTGGAATTAAATTAGTTTCCTGTATCCGAATATGATAATCTAGTTCATCAGGTTAATAGTATAAAAAGAAAGCATTTATGTGTGATGGTATGTCATATAACTAAAAGTGGATACAATTGATTGAACTAATATACATGGTGAATATGTATTGATACTTTTAATTGAGTAGCATTGATTCAATTGTGGTAAACAAATTGAGAAGTTATGTAAATTACATATGCTATACTCACCTTATTTCTGTGAACTATGAAAACATAAAAGGTAAATTATGATTAAATGGAAAAATGAAATGGTTGTATGTGATTATAACTTGAGTTCTTATTTTGCCAATTAAAGATGTTATGAATTGATTCATATGATTATGATTTGAATACTTTGGTGTTGATATGAAATGGAACTAACCTAATGATGTATTGTTGAATTGTACATGAAAGTGCAAGATGCCAATGGGATTTTATGCTTAAATTTCAATGTGTTGTACATTGCTTAATTGTTGGCATATCAAGGTAAGATAAGTAAACTTCATATGGACTTAGTAAACAATCAAAGTACTTACTTCTTATTTCTCATTTCCTTGTATAGGTCATTTCGTGGAACGCGTCGGTCGGATTAACCTAGAGCTAACACTAGGACTAAAATAAAAATATTTCAAAATTGATATGAAATTTCTATAATTATTAAATTTAGAGGATAGTAGAAGGATGAAATTGAAATCAGATTGTAAAACGGGGCGTAAATGTGAAAGATATGATAGTTTCAGTTTTAGGGACTAAATTGAATAAAATACAAAAGTTTAGGGAAATTGTGTAAAATGAAATTAAGTTCTCATTTGCCTTAATAAGCTATTATAAGATAATTGGAACTGATAATTTAAAATGAATTACTGTATAGATAAATATTTGAACCAACCGGTAAATAATCAAGGAAAAGAGAAAATTATAGATTAGTCATTGACATTTCTATTGTTGTTGTTTACCCTTGGTAAGTTCATATGGGACTTGTTTTGTAACACCCTAAACCCGACCTAGACCCTATGACTGAATCTAGGAATGTTATGAAGAAGGTTTTGAAACCAATCTTAACATGTTAAACTTCTTGTATTAGTTGTTATTAGAAGAGTCCACATTTTAGGAAAACATTTTATTATACTCTTTAGTGTAACCCTCATTTGTTTGCCTTTTTAAGAAAAACGTAACTTTGCAGCGAAAGTTTGAAAGTCGTAATATTTGGATATCGAGCTTGTATTTTCAAAAGCATTTGTTTGCGTAAAATTGTGGTTTTGTTAAACATCGCAGTATACAAATAAAAAATATATCCAAAACCAAATTTAAAACAAACAGTCCAGAGAGTCCCAACCTTAGAAAACTCTCAAGAAAATCCAGAAAATTAATTAAATTATTAACTAAAAATGCTTTCCATACTAGTGGTCACCGCTAAGCCTCCGTCGCACCGACCCGCCTATGCCTGAAGATTACCTGGACAGATCAGACAAACGGATGTGAGTTTTCAAAACTCAGTGTGTAACTCAACTGACATACATGCATATAAATACAGATTTCTCATATAGCAGATCAGATACGGACATAAGTCCTTAGCAGAATCAGATAATAATAGAGTCATAAAAATATGCAAATTCCTACCCCCATCCTCTACACACTAACTCTGACCATCCCAACACACTATGTGGGGTATAAAATACCCACCCATCCCTACGCACCATATAGTGTCTATACGACACTTATTAGAACAGTTTGCAGCCAAGCTACAAGTTATCGGCGAAATATCGCCTCAGAGAATACTTCTTCCACATATACAAATCCCACCCCATATACAGATACAAATAACAGATAAATAGATATAACAGAATTAACATGTCTCGCATGCTCAAATATCGATATCATACATATTTAAACAAAACAGTTAAATCATACATATCGGCTTTCTCAATACTCAAAACAGTCTATCAGAATAGCAGATTTCACGCATTAGGGTTTGGGTCCACATTCCCGTGTGGCCCACACGCCCAATTTGGCTCTGCCTGTGTGGCATGCTTGAGTGGGCCCACACGCCCAAATCAGCCTAGGTCACACGGTCGACCACACGGCTGGGCACACGCCCGTGTGGCGTCAACATGCCACTTTTTCATCTTTCATTGAACCTTGTTTTCCCGTGTTTTCATTACACACCTGGTTCGTTTTTGATGCAGAAGCAATCCCGAGACCATCAAAACCAAAAAATCGACAATACATGCCTCAAAATCCATATTTAATCCCTCATTAAACCGAACTAAAGAAATTGACTAAAACAAAATTCAAGCGTTCATCACTTACCCAACTTCCAGAAAGATTTCACTACTACGATTCCATAAAAGGAGAGTTTCGTTCCTCACGATTCACTGCTGCCAATAACCCAAAATCAATAGTAACGAAAAAGACAACATCAATTATGAACAACTTTAGCAAATTATCGCTAACCCAAGCAAAACCTCACTACCTTTACTTATCAAGCCGTACGAAGAGACCAGAAATCCAAAACACCGCGATTGGAATGAAAAAGTTACAACATAATTTATGAAGAAAAAAATTTGATAGAGAGGAAATAGAGAAAACGATAGGAATGGGAGCTAAGCAAAAACTGACATCAGAAGAAATTTGAGAAGAGAGAGAAAAATTAAAAATTAAAAATAAAAACAAAAATTGGTCAATATCTTAACTCCCCACTAACAACCACATCCCTCACTAAACCACACCTTGATCCTCATCTAACAACCTCAAAGTTTCACTTCTATCGAATCTCTATCACACAACCGAAGAAAAAATTAACATTCACACTCGTACGAGAATTCGAACATAAGACCCTAAGGCAAGCTCTCACCTTACCACTCAAACTAGAAAACTCATTCTGACATGAGTTTACTGAAGATAAAATTTAAGCCTAAGCGCCAAGGAATAGGCTAGGGTCAAAAGTCACTTATTTTCCCAAAAGTGGGACTTGAACCCAATACCTCACACATACATCCAGAACACTTAGCTACTGAAGTAGCTACTTAATTGTGATAGAATTCACAGAAACAAAATTAAATAATTCAGGGTGTTACAACTCTACCCCCTAAGAGAAATTTCATCATCAAAATTTACCTAATCCGAACAGATGAAGATATTGCTGACGCATCGAGTGCTCAGGTTCCCATATGGCTTTCTTAGTGCCATGCCACCAGAGAACCTTAACTAACGGAATAGACTTTTTCCTTAAAATCTTTACATCTCAATCTAAAATTTGAATATACTCCTCCTTAAATGTCAAATCTGGTCTAACAGCGATCTCCTCAACAAAAACAACGTGAGATGGGTCAGACTGATACCGCCTCAACATAGAGATGTGAAACACATCATGGATACGGTCTAAATTTGGAGGTAACTCCAACTGATAGGCAACGAATGAATCCGATATGGCGCAATAAACCTAGGGCTCAACTTGCCCTTACGTCCGAACTACAAAACCTTCTTCCACAGAGATACTTTAAGGAACACGTTACTCCCACAAAGTAATCAATGTCCCTCCTTTTAAGATCTGCATAGGATTTCTGTCTATCAGAAGCCGCATTAAGATGATCCCAAATCAGTCTGACATTGTCCTTAGTCTCGAAAACCAACTCAGGACCCAAAACCCATCGTTCACCCAACTCAGTCCAACACAGTGGAGTACGACACTTACGACAATACAGAACCTCGTAAGGTGCCATCTGAATGTTAGACTAAAAACTATTGTTGTAAGCGAACTCAGCTAACGATAGAAAATCCTCTCAACTCCCTCAGAAATCAATCGCACAACTCCGAAGCATATCCTCTAGTATCTGAATCACCCTCTCAGATTAACCATCGGTCTGAGGATGAAATGCAATATTGAAGTCCAATCTTAAACCCAAAGCCTTATGAAGCTTTTTCCAAAACTAACAAGGGAAGCGAGGATCCCTATCTGAAATTATCAAAATAAGAACCCTGTAAAGCCTCACAATCTCAGAAACATAAAGCTTGGCCAACTTCTACAGTGAATAATCTATCCGAACCAGAATTAAATGGGCGGAGTTGGTCAACCAATCCACGATGACCCATACAGAATCCTTCTTAGTAGGTGTTAAAGGCAACCCACTAACGAAGTCCATAGTTACACATTCTTATTTTTATAAAGGAATATTAATGGGTTGGAGCAAACCCTAAGGTAACTAGTGCTCAGCCTTAACTTGCTGGTATGTCAGACAACGAGAAATAAAATCTGTTACCTCTTGTTTCAAACCTGGCCACTATTACAGTTCACAGAGATCCCGATGCATCTTATTTCCACCAGGATGCATAGCATAAGGGCTACTATACGTTTCCCTCAGAATAGACTGTTTCAAATTAGAGTCGTTCAGTATACAAATATGTCCTTGGAAGCACAGAACCCCATCATTATATAGCCCAAAATCAGACATACTGCCATTCTCAACCTGATGGAAACGCAAAACCAAAGAATCATCCCTAAACTTTTTATCCTAAATCTAACCAATCCAAGTCGGCTTAACTTGCTACTGGGCTAATAGACTCCCATATTCAAACAAACTTAGGCGAGCAAATATCGCCCTCAAATAAGACATGGCTCTATGACTAAGAGCATCAACCACCATATTAGCCTTATCGGGATGATACTCTATCGTGCAGTCATAATCTTTGAGTAGCTCAATCCATCTACGCTGCCTAAGATTCAACTCCTTTTGAGTAAGGAGGTACTTGAGACTCTTGTGATCAGTGTAGATGATGCACACCTCACCATACAGATAGTGCCTCTAATTTTTTAAGGCAAAAACCACGGCAGCTAACTCGAGATCATACGCCGGATAATTCCCCTTGTGTGACTTAAGCTGTCGAGATACATAAGCCACAACCTTACCATCTTACATCAGTACACACCCCAAACCAACGTGTGACGCATCACTATAAACCACGAACTCCTTACCAGATTCAGACTGTATCAGAACAGGAGCGTGAGTTAGAACAGACTTGAGCTTCTTAAATCTCAATTGTTGTGCATCAATCCAGAAAAAAAGGAACATTATTGTGTAAAAGCTTAGTTAGAGAGCTGCAATTAACGAGAACCCCTCAACAAACCTCCGATAATAACCCGCAAGACCTAGAAAACTGCGGATCTCAAAAACATTCTTAGGTTGTTTCCAATCAAGTACAACATCAATCTTTCTAGGATCAACCTGGATCCCCTCAACAGAAACCATGTGCCCTAGAAACATTACTTCTCTTAACCAGGACTCACACTTGCTCAACTAAGCATAGAGCTATTTCTCTCTGAGTATCTGGAGAACTACTCTAAGATTCTCATCATACTCATCCTCGGTCTTAGAATACACCAGAATATCATCGATAAAGACCACGACAAACTGATCCAAAAATGGCTAGAAAACTCAGTTAATCAAATCTATTAACGCAGCTGGAGCATTTGTCAAACCAAAGTGTATGACTAGGAACTCGTAGTGCCCATAACGAGTCCTAAAAGTCGTCTTGTGAACATCAGCTTTCTTAACCTTAAACTGATGATACCGGGAACGGAGATCTATCTTAGAGAATACTGAAGCCCCACAGAACTGATCAAACAGGTCGTCGATCCTCAGAAGTGGGTACTTATTCTTTATAGTTACCTTATTCAACTGTTGATAGTCTATACACATCCTCATGGTCCTTTTTTTTAACAAACAAAACCGGTGAAACCACGATCCAAAAGATCTTAAAGCTAAGCCTTTAGCTTTGTAAGTTCTTTCAGTGTCATTCTATAAGGATCAATGGATATCGGAGCTGTACCCAGTAGAAGCTCAATGCTAAACTCAACTTCCCGATTCGGAGGTAAACCCGGTAACTCCTCGAGAAAAAATCTAAAAATTCCCTCACAGTTTAATGTTCCCAACAGAAGAGTCCCTAGAAACTGAAACACTTACGTAGGCCAGATATGCCTCACACCCTTTCTGAACCAATTTTTCATCCACAAGAGCAGAGATCACATTAGATAAGTAATCCGATGCTCGCTAATCACAACAACCTTCACATCATCCTCAATTCTCAAAATTACCCTCTTAGTCGTGCAATTCAAACTGATTCAGTGCTCTACTAGCTAGTCCATACCCAAAATGAAATCAAACTCTGCAAATGGTAACTCCATCAGATTTGCCAGAAACACAACCCCTTGTACTTCTAACGGTATGTTCTTATATCGTCTATTTACCCGAACCCATTGACCCAACAGACTCAATACATAAATCTCACTGAAAGTACTTTCAACAGGAATCCCCAAATTACCAGAGACAGAACTAGCTATATAGGAGTGTGTTGACCTTATATTTATCAAAGTAGTATAAGGGACATAAAAAATAAGGAACGTACCGGTAATTACATCAGGGGTGTCTCTATCCTCACGATGTCGAACAGTATACACCAGTGTAGGCTGCCTCACCTAATTCTAATTAGCACGTTTACTTGGTGCTCTTTGTCCTCTGCCCAAACCATTACCACCCCTGGCCGGACCACGACCCCTAGGTGGCTGCTGTACTGCCCTTTGAGGCTGAACCAATACCAGAACCAAAGCTTGCATCTGATCAGAATGCTATGGGCACTCTCTAATATGATAATCCATCGACCCACAACACTAACATGCCCCCAATCTCCTCCAACACTTGCTCGGATGGCGCCTGCCATAGTCATTACATAGCTAAACCCCAGTAGGAGCAACCAGAACTCCCACTCTAGACGGCCTATTAGGTCTAGCCCGTTTCTTAAGCCTCTGAGAAGAAATAGAGGGCTGTGAATCCCTCTTATTCTTGCCTCTCTCATGATCCAAGTTTTGGTGCTCAACGTGCTTAATCTCTTTGACGATCTTCATATTGTCTACCAGAACGGTGAACTCTCGCTCCCTCTACAGAACAATCAGTACTCTTAGATTATCCCTTAGACCATCCTCAAACCGAACACACTTTTCGTACTCAGATACCACCATCCCTCAAGTGTAACGACTCAATCTTAGAAATTTGGCTTCATACTCGGCCACAGTCTTATCTCATTGGGTGAGATTCATAAACTCACACCTGCGAGCATCCACATAACTCGCTCTCACATATTTTCCTTGGAAGGCGATCTTGAAATAATCTCAATTAAAACGATCCGGTTGAGTACCCTCTTCAATAGATAACCATCACCAGTATGCCTCGTCACGAAGCAAAGAAACTGCACCCTTCAGCTTTTGCTCAGGTGTGCAATCAATATCGTTCTTTATCCTCTCTGTAGCCTCCAACCAATATTTGGCCATAGTAGGGGCAGCTACAATGACACTCCTAAACAATTCAGTACCATTGGACCAAAGTCGTTCAATTACTGACCCACGACCCCTAGAACCAGAATAGGGTCCAGTGACCCTAGCCAAAACTTTCAGCATGGCTTGGGACAGTGTGTCATCCCCAGCCGAGTGGCTTTGAGACCCGGTCTCAATAGTAGGTGAAGCCGGAGTCTCACTCGTATTCAAATTAGGTATACTGCCCAATGAGGAAGACTCAGCTTGAGTCCCCCTACGGCGCTCGCCGTGCCCACGAATACTACAACAACGTGTTCCACGAGTGCTCGTCGTAATTACTATTTTATCTACATTACAAAATTTTATGTATCAGTTCCAGTGTTTATTAGCAAGTGTTTTATGCTTCAGTCATTTATCAGAAAATTCAGAAATCTTTTAGAAGTTTTAGACTTTAACTAACTCAGTATAGTTTCAGACAGTTCTAATTATAGCATTTCTAAGTTTAGAAGTACTTACAGGATCGACACTAGAGACTTGGTGTACTATATACTTTACTCAAAAAGAAACAAACTTTGCTTAAAAACTAGTTATTTTACAAATACAATTTTGAACCCAAAATTCACAGGGTGAGTTTTATAACCTGACTCTGATACCACTAAATGTAACACCTTAAACTCGGTCTAGACGCTATGGCCGAATCTAAGAATGTTACGAAGAAGGGTTTTGAAACCAATCTTAACATGTTCGATTTCTCATATTAGTTGTTATTAGAAGAGTCCATATTTTAGGACAACATTTTATTATACTCTTTAGTGTGACCCTCATTTGTTTGTCCTTTTAAGTAAAACGTAACTTTGCAGTGGAAGTTTGAAAGTAGTAATATTTGAAAATCGAGCTTGTATTTTCAAAAGCATTTGTTTGTGTAAAACCATGGTTTTGTCAAACATCGCAGTATACAAATAAAAAAACACATTCAAAACCAAAATTAAAACAAATAGGCTAGAGAGTCCTAACATTACAGAACTCTCAAGAAAATCCAGAAAAGTAATTAAATTATTAACTAAAAACGGTTTCCATACTAATGGTCACTGCTAAGCCTCCGTCTTATCGACCCGCCTATACCTAGGGATTATCTAAACAGATCAGACAAATGGATGTGAGTTTTCAAAAATCAATGTGTAACTCAACGAACATACATGCATATAAATATAGATTTCTCATGTAGCAGATCAGATATGGACATAAGTCATTAGTAGAATCAAATAATAATAGAGTCATACAGAGATGAAAATTCTTACCCCCATCCTCTACACACCAATGCTGTAACACCCCTAACCCCTCTCCGTCATCTAATTAGGGTCACGAGCATTACTAACGAATCAAACAATTAATCCAGTCATAATCAACATATAAACTAACTAATAACATTATAATATGCAGGGGTAAGTCACGACAATCTAATACTTTCATGCTAGATTCTTATACATTCGAATAATAAATTATGCTATGTATTTCTAAACTTAGACTTCCACTGTCTACACTCTTATCACTATTTATCCCTTCTAGAATGTCAGAATTCGGATACATATAAGACTATTTCAATTATTAGCATCAGAGTATTTACCCATAATCCGTCTACGATTATGAAATGCACTTAGTTTAGGTTTGCTAATCCACCCCAATTAAGAGTAAAAGTTACTCTTACAACCCCTATTACGAGTTTATGGGACCCTAAAACTAGTTTAAAAAAATAGGCAGGGACTACTTTGAAATAGATCTAGAAGTTTAGGAAATAATTACAAAAATTTTAACTGTAGGGGTCACACAGTCGTGTCCCAGCCCGTGTTCGTGCCCGTGTAACTCACTGAATTGGGTTACATGGCCAAACCACACGCCCGTGTGCCAAGCCGTGTACTCTTCGAAATGGCCTCGCACGCCTGTGTGATAGTCGTGTGTCTCACACGCCCGTATATCTGGCCTTGTAGACCTAAATTATGCCTTCAACCACAAGTTTACCATTCCTACTTGCTTGGGCATTAAGCAACTCAAAAATCATTCGTTTAACCTATTCAAAACACAATCAAACACACTCAAATCATGACAAAACAATCATCCTAAGTGCCTAACCAATTTACCCTCATTGGTACTACATTTATATCATCAAAACATATTGTTAATGCATCATTCAAATCCAAATTATAAACATACTAAAATCATTCCATTTAGCCTAGTTCATAACGACCTAAACATCAACTAAAATTCACAAACACCTAACCTATATTGGTTCAATTCAACATGCCATATTATGGCATCAAACACAAACACATGATTACATATACACCAACCAACATTACACCTATAGCTTTATTTACAATCCATCCACAAAATAACTATCAACTAAACATCCTAAGTACATACCAGTACAAAAGATAAACATAACCACATTTGAGATCGGGATAGTTTCTAGATGCTGAATTGACAATCAAAAGTGAAGTACCTAACCTGCACACTAAAAACAAAACCGTACGCTGAATAAAACTCAGTGATATTTCTATAATCCAAACATTAAGAATATAATGATACAAAAATGCATAATTTGAATTATATGAACATAATATTGTCCAAGTTTATATTTTCCATATACCATTATTTCAATTTCATATGCTATCATATTTGTTTTGTTTAACAAATATCTCAATCCACATTTCTAGCTATATAAATAGCTCATATCAATCCACATTTCATTTAAACAATAGCATTATCCATTCCATAATCAATTCATGAGTATATAACTCATATATAACATGTATTTACAACATATTTCACATTCTATTTTCAATTCACTCTATCACTTCCATTTCTCATACCATGTTATTTCAATATCAATTATAGAACTTTATTATTTATTTACCCCTATTAACATGACTTGGACTCGGACGGATACACAGATCCAACCAACACACCAATTTGGCACCCAATGCCTCATCGGATAAATCCAAAGTAGTAACTACGCCCAGCGCTATATAAATTGACACCCAGTGTCTCATCGGTTAAACTGAAGTAAATTGGCACCCAGTGCCTCATCGATTCGAAGTCGAAGAAATCCCTGAACTCTTCCTATCCTATGGCATGCCATCTATATCTGACTCAGCCCGATACAATTAATAGGTTTTAATTTCATATTTCCAATACAACTAATATCCAATTATCATATTTGTACATATATTCGTTTCAATTCAAATAACCAATACATTCATAATGTATGTAACAATTCAATCCATTTTAATCAACTATCAAAATGCTAAATGCTCACCTCACACACTTACCAAATACATTAAATCGAATTACAATAATTGACAACTAGGTTCAAATTTATAAAAATACAAACCGTGGGTTCCGAGCTATTTGATGTCAATTTTATCCTTCCCCTTTTTGGTCGAGGATTCCGGTACAACGTTAGTTATGGAATTAAAACAATTAAATCACATTAATATTGCACATTTCAACTTTCCATTAAATTTAAATTTTCACACTATATTTTGCTTATTCTTCAATTTAGTTCCTAAACCGAGACTAATTTTGACCTTCACAATTAACTTCATATTTTTATACTAATTTCACTCTAGACCACATTTAGCTTCCTCTTTTCCAATTCGACCCCATAATTTTGAATTTTTCACAATTTAGTCTCTATTGCTCAAATTTTACAATTTGTTCTACAATTTAATCCTTTTCCATTTCTAGCTTAAAAATTTATCAATTTAATCCCTAATACTAAAATTATTTAATAATAACAACATTTAAAATTTTAATCAATGCCAAAATTACAACATGGCCGGGTAGCTCTAAGTACCAGGATTCCAAAAATATAAAGATTACAAGAAAATGGACTAAATTGACTAACCAAGTGAACTTTGAAATTTTAAAACCCTTATGAGCCGTCCAATCTTTTTCTTCTTTCTTTATGTTTTCGAAATTGCATGCAAAAGAGAATGTTCACTCTCTTTCATGCCATTTTCTTCTCATTCGTTTCATTTTACTTTAATTTTAATTATTATTATAACTATAATTATTATTTTATAACCCATACATATAAATATTATTTTCTTTTATTAATTATAACACATATATAGTTTTCTTATTACGTATAATAACCTCTCTATATATAGTTAACATATAAAAATATAAAGCATCATTAATGTCTCCCATTACTCAATATAAAGGTATAATTACCACTTTAATCCCTCATTTGATTTTTAATCTATAATTTAACTTTCAACTTATACGCGATTTAGTCCTTATACTGAGTAACTTTTAATCCATGCAAATTCACTTAATTGAAACTTAATTAACTACACAACTATTTTAATAAATATTTACAAGTCCGATTTACAGAATGGAGTCCGGGAATGCACTTTCGACACCCCTGACTATAAGGTCGTTACAAACTCTGACTATCTCAACACACCATGTGGGGTATAAAACACCCACCCATCCCTACACACCACATAGTGTCTATACGACACTTATTAGAATAGTTTGCAACCAAGCTGCAGTATATTGGCAAAATGTCACATCACAGAATACTTCCTCCACACATACAAATCTTACCCCATATACAGAAACGGATAACAGATAAACAGATATAACAGAATTAACATGACCCGCATGCTTATATATAGATATCATACATATTTATACAAAATAGTCAAATCATACATATCAGTTATCTCAATACTTAAAACAATATATCAGAATAACAGACTTCATGCATTAGGGTTTGATTTGCCCTTACTGACCCTACGGAAGGCCCACAGTTGATCGGAACGACGTGTGGGACCCTAGGGAGAATTTTAGAATTTTAGACCCATATGCCCGTGTGGCCTATATGCCCAATTTGGCCCTACCCGTGTGACCCACACAGCCACATATACTCCCGTCACACGGCTGTGTGTCGCACACAGTCGACAAACGGCCAGGCACATGCTCGTGAGACCTCGTTTTCTCGTATTTTCATTACACACCGGTTCATTTTTTATGCGAAAGCAATCCCAAGACCACCAGAACCTAAAAATCAATAATACATGCCTCAAAATTCATCTTTAATCCCTAATTAAATCAAACTAAAGAAATTAACTAAAACAAAATTCAAACATTCATCACTTACCCAACTTCCAAAAAGATCCCACTACTACGATTCTATAAGAGGAGAGTTTCATTCCTCACGATTCACTGTTGCCAATAACCCAAAATCGATATTAACGAAAAAGACAACATCAATTAAGAACAACTTTAGCAAACTACCCCTAACTCGAGCAAAACCTTACTGCCCTTACTTACCAATCCGCACAAAGAGACCAGAAATCCAAAACACTGCGATTAGAATAAAAATAAATTAAAGTAGAAATTAAAAGGAAAAGAAAAAAAATTTAGATAGAGAGGAAACAGATAAAATGTTAGGAAGAGGAGAGAAGCAGAAATTGACATTAGAAGGAATTTGATAAGAGAGAAAAATTAAAAATAAAAAATAAAAAATAAAAAAAATTGGTCAATATCCTAACTCCCTACTAACAATCGCATCCTCACTAACCCACACATTGATCCTTCATCTAACAACCTTAGAGTTTCACTTCCATCGAATCTTTATCACACAACTGAAGCAAAAATTAACATTCACACTCATATAGGGATTCGAACACAAGACCCTAGGGCAAGCTCACACCTTACCACTCGAACCAGCAGGCTCATTCTGACATGAGTTTACTGAAGATAAAATTTAAGCCCAAACGCAGGAATAGGCTAGGGTAAAAAATAACTTATTTTCCAAAAAAATGGGACTTGAACCCAATACCTCACACACACATTCACAACACCTAGCCACTGAAGCAGCTACTTAATTGTGACAAAATTCACAGAAACAAAATTAAATAATTCAGGGTGTTACATGTTTTATTAATTCATAATATGTTTTTTTATTATATTGCATAATTTTCTAGTTGTATTATCGTGATTATAATGTTTTGGCATCAAATGGAATCAATCATAAAATATGAATTAAATGATAAATTTGAATAGGTATATGCTATTGAATGGATGTGATCAACTATGTAATTGAATAGTATGTAGGTGATGATGTTATAAGGTTTAAAATGTATATAGATTGTTATTCGATATATGAAAAGTGTGTATACGGTAAAAGGATTGAAATGATACAAAACTATAATGATGCTTGAATGAATTTAGTAAATGTTTAGAATATGAATGGTATACCATTAAGGTTAAAAAAGAAATCAAGTGTTGGTCAGGGATTCCTTTATCATCCAGCATGTGTTGCGGATTCTCGACAGCTCGAGTGAGCAATATCAAATGAAGTTGTAAAAGTAAACATGAATTACAACACAAAGACCACAACTTGTGTGAGCAAATCAAATTATTCTTTGTCGATAGCTGAGATCCAATACATGTTACAGATTCTCAACAGCTTGAGTGAGCAGCATCGAATAAAGCATGTATGAGTAAATCGACTTTACAGTTTGTGGAAGTAAATTAATTCCGTGTAATCAAATTTAAATTTCTACAGTTCTCCGGATAGAAAACAAAAATTAAATGGTAATGAAATGATTAAATGTGAATTCCATTGATGTGTTCTAGGACCGAACAAGGCTAAATAGTAAGACGTAAAGTAATTTGGTTGTACATGTATATGAATTTAAATTGTAACACCCTGCCTGGCATAATCCTTGTTGGTGGTATGTGTAGGCAGATTGTTGGCTAAAGTATAAGCCAAAGAAGGCTGATTTATGCCCTATCTACTAGGTTAAGATAATGTTGGTTGTCACACCATGCTTGGTAGATTGTTTGACTAATCTGATAAGTTTATAAAGACTTGGTTGAAATTTCATCTTGCGGTGAAGTATAGGTTATTGATCTATACGTCTTAGCATGGTCGTTGTAAAAAACCCGACATCAGTGGATTCTCTTGGCAAGCCTTGTATTGGTGGATCTTTCTATTTTATCCGCCAATGGAGGATTGTTAGATCACGGACTCGATAGTTTCCTTTATAAGCATGTGGACATATTGTTCAGTTTTAGTTAGTTTCTTGTTAATACCTAGTTGGAAATTAACATTGCATATTTAAAGTAGGATTTGTCTAGAAATTATTATGTCAGCCACAAAAAGGGTGTTGAGTTAGCTTTGCATAGTTGGCCACGTGTAGGGTTATTGTGAGGACTATGTGAGCTTAAATAGCAGTATGGCTATTATAGTGGGGGTTCTTCTTCTTTTCTTTCTTCTGCCTTATTTTTATTCTGGTACCCCGATAAAAGAAAAAAATAACCTTGTTAGAGAAGAACCAATGAGTATCAAGTAAGAGTTGTGGAGTGTAGCAAAAGCCTTGTGGTGTAACCAATTACTTGGGGGTCTTCTGTGTATCCAATTTGTAATAGTCATCTATAAGTGTCCTCTGAGTTTTTGTATATTGTCATGTTCTAGTTGTCATAATTACAGTTTATGAATTCAGGTGAAATCGTCCTTATAGAATATGGTAAGTTGTTGCATGTAATCATTTGCATGTGCATGTAATCATTTGCATGTGCATGTAAGTAACAGGAAATAGACACGACTTCCTTTGTGTGCTAACTCAGTATCTGGATATGATAGGCCACTAGTAAGGCATGTTAGTTGCTAACTAGATTAGTGTGTGTGTGTGTTGGGTTTCTGATAGGGCATGTTAGTTGCTAACCAACCAGGTGATATGAGTGTTACCATCGTTAGGGCATGTTAGTTGTTAACCATGGCAAAAAGCCCTGAACTTATGAGAACACACATGTGTTTGAAATAACGTGGAACATGATATATGTTCTGATGTGTTAATATAGGATTCGAGGTTAGCACAAGAAAGGACTAGAATAATAGTAAGAAAATGTAAATATGGATTTGCTGCATGTTATGTACATCTAAAGAGAGGATTGAGACACTGAGTAGGAACATTTGATAATGTAATTATAGTGTATGATAATATTGCATGATAAGTAGTAAATCTTAATCCTACTATTGTGTTGAGTACGTAGCATATCCGTTAAGTTGTTATGCTTGGCATACAATATCTGCCCTATTGAAAGTGAATTCGATACTCATGTAAGTACCAGTCAAGCAAAATGTCTGAGATGATAAGGGTAGGAGTTGGTAGAAATAATGTTCCTTAGGGGAAGTATTCGTTCTGTTGATGTTAAGGCAACTATTCTCTGGGAAATTAAGGGCGGAAGGTATTCGCCCAGTAATAAAGTCCGCCTGAGGATACTATCCTCCAAGGATAGGTATTCACTATTGATATTTGTATGAGGGTATACCCCTAAATGTCTCTGTGTGTAGAATGTTAACTTAATAATTTATATGTATGTATATATATACATGTTGTGCTATCCTTGCTCATGTAACTTTATTGAAAAGGATTAAGCATTTTTAATCCTAGAGCTCACTAAGTTCTTTCGAACTTACTTCTTTTCTTTCCTTTTTCTAGGTAGTACCTCGACGTATAAGGCTTGTAGACGGGACTCGGCCAGATAAAGTGACCTCTGTTGTAAGCCTCCTATGTTTGTTTTGTGACATGCATATATTGTCATTTGGGGCAAGCGTGTAGCTTTGTTTTGTGATCAACATTTGTAATAAGTTACATTTTTCGCCAAATCACTGTTTTAAAGAGAATGTTTGAGTACTCTTAAAGTATAGGTTAAACCTTTGTAAATTATGGTTTATGAGATCATCTTTTAATCGTATACACAAAACTAATTTAAACTATATTTAACTACCAGTGATCCACTTGAAAGTTTTGAATGGAAAAAAAAACCATCTTGCGTTTTATATAACCCTGTCAACTTTTATAAGGCTGCTGCCAAATATTTGTCTGAAGCTGTTTTACTTGGCGTATAATTGATTTGATTATTTTGTAATTATTATACTAGGGTTTATGCCAAATTCGAGGTATACGCCAATACCTCGTCACTTTTAAAAGTTTCAAGTATTTTTGTCAAATTCATTTGGCTTTTAAGTTGTGACACATCATACTCAGATCTGGTAATCAAGTCGGGTGTGGGTGTTACATAAATCCTATGTTCTTGTTATATGATGTACTAACCTACAAGTTGTCTTGTGGAATGATTTATGAATACATATAAATAAGAATGCCAAGGATATGCCATGTCGTACCTTTATGTTTCAATTGCTTGAATTGTTAATGACAAGGCAAGTAAAGTTAATCTATTATAAACTTACTAAGCATACGAAATGCTTACTTGGTTACGATCTATTTTGTAATTGTTTTTTGCGGAACGCGGTGATCGAATCACACTAGAACTCACACTATCAAGCCTTTTATTCAATAGTCTTTAAGCATTCTAGACCCGATTATATGGTATGTGTATAGGCTTTGATGTGAATAAGTGTTTATTTTGGTTGATGATAAAATGGCCTATATGTAATGTTAATTTTGAATGTTTATATGATATGCATATAAGACTTGAAAGGTATAAATGTTTATTTGGATGTGTTTACGACTTGTGGCAAGTATGTGGTTAGTTTTGTATGCCCTATTTGAATGCTTTAAATGAGTAAAACGACATTATGGTACACAATAGTTGAAACTCTTAAATGTTCAAAATTGAATGTGTAAATGGTTGGGTGATAAGAATGGAATAGATTTGTACTAATTAACTTGACTAGTTTGTAATGCTTATATAATCTTGTTGTGAAATGGTGCCATTGAGACACTTTGGTTAGATGATTAAGGATTGTTATTTGATTTGTTTTGGTATGTTTTGAACAGATTTTTAAGTTACCAAAATGTATTTTGAGATTACATTTTAAGGATTGAATTTGGGACATGTACCAAATGACATACTTTTACACCACATAGGTTGATACACAACTGTGTGTCACACACGTGATAGTGACACGGCCGTGTATTCACTATAATTTAGGAAGCATTTGTACCACACAGTTCCCATTTGTCACATGGACTAGCCACACGCCCGTTGAAGTACTATAGATTTGGTCATGTAGATTTCACATGGTCTCAGTTGGTTACACGACCCAGCCACACGGTCGTGTGACTTTTGATGAAATTTTGCATTTTGATCCACATGACTTTAGAGAGCTACACGACCTGGATGCATGGCCATGTGACCCTGTTTTGCATGATTGTCTTTATCGTTTGAAAATTTTATACTTTAATCTTTGTTTGTTCCTGGGTCAATTTTAGAGCTCACGTAAGTTCATATAAGACTCGAAAAAAGTTTTAAATGGTGTTTCATGATTAAATTGATTAAAGTTATTGAATATTTTTTACCTTTTTTTTTATAAAATTTTTTTTACTGTTAAGTGTTTATAATTGTTCCATTTTGTATTGTAGCATCTTGTAACTCGATTTCGACAACGGGAATGAGTGAAGAGTGTTCATAATCACACTTTATTGTTAAAAAACACTTTTCCACTGTACCATGACAATAAAAATTCCAAAACATTTATCAATTCATTTTATGCAAATTTGAAGTCAAAATCACTTTCTTATCAATCAAGATCACATTTCTAGCCATGGTCTTTCACACATTAAAACACATAGCAAATTCAACTATTTATTTCTCTAAACATTCAAACTTGTAATTTTTTTATTAATGGAAAAGTCAATAGATCCAAGAGTACCTACTTCTTTAGATGACAAAAATAAAAACAAAGCTTCTTTTTGTTGTCTCAACACTTGAGTCCACTTAATCATTTATCCAAAGTCGTTTTCTCCACCCATTCAACATTTATCAACTCAAAAAATATTAATATACACCTTTAATAAACTTTCACATACCAAATTCCTCAAATAACTAAAGTGGATATGAAGAAAGCATACTTTCTTACCTTGATTTGGAGCTTTCTCTCTCTAGCTTCAACTTCTCTCACTAAACCACAAAACTTTGGATCTTGAATGAAGATGTTGATGATGGAAAACAAGAAAAAAATTATTTTCTAGCAAGATTTAATGAAAGAAACTTAAGTTTTTGGGTGGAGTTTTATTTGAAAAAGAAAGGGGAAAGAAATAGCCATGAAATGAGAGGTTCTGCTCCCCACATGGTTGCTTCTGAATAGACTTTAACACCCTTAGGTGTTGATGTTACTTTAAATTTATGAAATTTTTTTATTTTAAAAGGTTGTTTCAAAATTTGATTTCATTAAGGTTTTTAACAAGATCTCTACACTTACGAAGTGTCAAAGTTTGTTTACTAAGACCTTGACATCGATGATGTCGAGATGTATTTTTTTAATTATTACTTTGGTCTCAATGGGCTTGGAAAACTTATTTCTCAAATTATGTAATAGACTTCAACATCCATAAATATCTAATTATCCGTTAAAAAAACTATTTAAAAATTTACCTTTTTCACTAGAATATATATTTTACATTATCTTAATAAAAACTGAAAAAAGGAGACAAAACGAAGAAGTCATTAGTCTTGATCGACCAAACTTACATCTATCGATACTTAAAATGTTAAAAAGTCCAAGGAATAAAAAAATAGAGGGAGAAAGCTTAAATATGTTCATGGCGGGACAAAGTGGAGGCCAATTTACCAATAAATACCATTTTTTTCAAAAATTACAGAAATGGACATATTATTTAATTATTTACTAG
The DNA here is from genome assembly GCA_025506655.1 of Gossypium rotundifolium. Lineage (NCBI taxonomy): Eukaryota > Viridiplantae > Streptophyta > Magnoliopsida > Malvales > Malvaceae > Gossypium > Gossypium rotundifolium. The sequence continues at coordinate 93,408,218 of CP106729.1, read as the reverse complement.
AATGGGCAATTTTTCCCAAAAGAGTGTCCACGTCAGCGCTATGTCAAGGTATGTGGCAGCAAAAAAGTCCCTGGGGGGAGCGTTTTGCCCGTGTTAAAATCCTTAATGGCTATTTTTTTGACCGTTTGGCCTCCAATGGTAAAAAAAAAAAACCCTATAAAAAGGCCCCTTTTCATTTTTTTCACACAAAAGTCCTTTTACAATTTCTCTCAAATTTCTCTCAAATTTAACAAAAGTCCTTTAATTTTTACAAAAAAGCCCTGTTTAAAAGTTTTTTGAAATAATTTTTATTTAAATTAAAAAATATTCAATCGTGTTAGCAATGGCCGGAGAATTAATTCGTCTCGATAATAAACACATCTCCGTCAATCAAATGATTTAATATTTTTTTCATTTATGCAATTTTAATTAATTTTTATTTTATAATTTTTTATAATAGTCTGTAGATCGGGTGTTGCAATGCTATACTCGTAATATGCCTGGTTCACCATCGTCATTGATAAAGAATTACCTGCGGGAAGTGGGTTTTTGGCACGTAGCCACGATAGGCCGGGGGTGCAAGTTGGACCCGAAACTAATCAGTACATTGATATAGAGGTGGAGACCTGAGACGCACACTTTCCATCTTCAATGCTGAGAGTGTACTATCATTCTAGAAGACGTGCAGTTGCAATTGGGATTGCCGGTGGATAGGTACGTAGTCACCGAGTCTGCAACTTCTGGTGATTGGGGAGCCTTATGCTACGAGCTTTTGGGTGCTATTCCGGATAATATTAACGGAGGTCGGATCGAGATGGGATGGTTACGAGACACATTCCCGGAGCCGGATAATGATTCAATTGAATTAGAAAGAATACGATATGCTCGGGCATACATTCTTGAGATGATTGGAGGCTATTTGATGCCAGACTTGTCACGAAACCTCGTACATCTGAGATGGCTGCTGAAACTCGTTGATTTTAGAGCAGCCAATGAATTGAGTTGGGGGTCTGCCGTACTAGCAAAATTGTATCGGGAGATGTGCGAGGTGACGTGACCGAATAAAGCCAAAATCGGAGGTTGCCTATCACTACTGCAATCATGGGTACGGTTTTGCTTTCCATTTTTATGTCCTCGACTGGACCACCCATATACATTCTCACTCATAACGAGGTAAATTTAATATTAGATTTTACAATTATTACGTAGATTTAAAATACAATTGTATGCTAAAAATTTATTTAATTAGGTGGAACCATTCGGCGAGTGTGGAACCATTTGACGAGTTATGTTGGAATACCTACATTGCTTGAAGATATACAGCTTCAATTAGACCAACGGTCGGAAGCACAAGTAAGTATTAAATAAAATATATATATACGTAATAAAATAGTCATTTTATATTTAGTATTTAGTATTTAATATTTAGTATTTAGTATTATGTATATAACTAATATTTTTATCATGTTCATATAGTTTCAATGGACACCATACGAGGATCTGACAATTCAGGAAGTAATTTCGGATGAATTCTTTCAAAATTCGAACATTTGGTATGTGAAGGTCTCATTGGTCAACTATGCCACCGTGGAGATGCACCAGTCAGATAGGGTTCTACGATAATTTAGGTTCCGACAACCGATTCCCATGGCACCTAAGGTGCTCGATGATGAGCACAAAGTCGACTTACTGCAGTTGCATACGGATTGGCCGAGATTTTGGTCAGCATATATCGAATTGTGGGAAAATCGGTATGATTATATACCTAATCAGGAACCAATCATCGTTCCTGAGTTAGCGTACGTGCCAGAATACATAACATGGTTTAGGATCCATGGAAAGTCGTATTTATTGTCGGAAGAGGAGAGGCGACGGCAACTTCGTGTACAAAGGGAACAACGGGGCCCTTTAAATCCAAGGAGAAGGGATGATAAGACGTGCCCATCAACAGTGCCGACACAATCACCGGACCCATTAACAGCGCCCACACAGTCACTGGGCCGAACACCTCAGCCGACGACACCCACATCACAGCCTTTTCAGATTATGTCAGGTGCATATCTTAGCCCTTATATGTATCCTAACCCTTACATGTTTCCTTTTCCCAGTCCTATGGCAGGTTGGAATGCATGGTCTGGTTCATCTCCATTCCCAATTACTTCGAGTGGACTGCCAATCTATAGGCCACCGTCGCATGAGGGATCGCACGAGGCGCCGTCGGGGAGCTCTTCTTTTTACTAATCTCCTTCGCCTTATGGGATTCAAACGCCTCCACCATGGGTGATGCAAACACCTCCACAGTCATTATTTTATCAAGGTGGGTCATCCTCCTAACACTCATAACTAGATCCCCACGGAGGAATCGAAATTCACGAGCAACCACAACCAGTAGAAAAGTGAAACAAGGAAGAATCCAAGTGTAATCGTAATCGACCACCCCATGTGGCCTCGATTCAATAAGCACCAATATTGATTTTTTTAATATATTTGTATGAACTCTTTTATATTGTTTCATTTAATAAAATAAAAAGTTGTTTTTAATATTTTAATTGTAATTTACTTTTTATATTTTTAATAAAATAAAAGTTATTTTTATATTTTAATTGTAATTTATTTTGTACATTTTAATAAAATCAATTTATTTTGAATAATGCAATATTTTTAATATTTTATATTTTATATATTTCTACAAATTTTTTATATTGTTACATTTAATAAAATAAAATTTATTTTTAATATTTTAATTGTAATTTAATTTTATATTTTTAATAAAATAATAGTTGTTTTTAATATTTTAATTGTAATTTAATTTTATATTTTAATAAAATAAAAGTTGTTTTTAATATCCTAATTGTATTGGTTCAAGTAAGGACTAAATCACAAATGTGAGAAAAGTTGTGGCTCAATAGTAAATATTCAAAATTTGAGGGGTTAAAATGTATATATGAAAAACTTGAAAGGCCAATAGTGTAAATATTTTAAGGGTGGAAGGATCTAGGAACTAAGAAAAAAATGAATGAATTAGGACTAAATTGAATAAGTGAAAAAGTATGAAGGGTTAAATTATAATTTTATCACGATGGGTGTTGATCCAATGTAGAAATTTTGAAGGATCAAAAGGGGCAAAATAATCATTTGGCAAGAAAGATAATTTTGAAGAATAATGATGATGGTAATATTTTAGATTAATTGAATAACTTTTTTTTGTTTTGCAACTTAGTCCTTCTACAAAAGTTCACCATTTTCATCAAGAAATTAAAAGAATTTTCATAGCCACAAGAGACAAAAATGATAAGGAGACTATCAACTATTCCGATTTGGACATGAGCGAGATTTATAGCTTGGATTCCTACATCATTCGCATAACTTTTGTTGGTTAGCTATTTCTCGGATATCCATATTGTTGCGTATTCTAGTCGAGTAAGGTCGACCCTTTGGTTTGCGACGTAGTTCTCTATCCGGTAACAATTTAAACGGAGCAAGTGATACAGACCGCCACTTACGTTCATTTGGGACTGGTGGGAATACATTTCTCCACACGTTGTACATGTATTCTATTTTGTACACTTCGTCGACATAGCTCATAGGATCCAAATGGAGATTTTAACAAGCTGCAATTATATGAGCGCATGGATAACGAAGTGCGTCAAATATCCCACAGTCGCAGGTCCTATTTCTCAAGTGTACACGATATTGCCCGCCAAGAATTCCTTGGTTCGGTCTGTCAAACTCCGTCACATGAAACCATAGGTTGTCACGATTGTGACACACTGTGTGCATGGTGTTGGCCCGTGCCTTCGTCTTGTTAATTTCTCGCAATACCTTGGCGTACCATACACGACCTCCCTGCACTTGGCCCTTATAACTCGCTGCTCGCTTCGAAAATAGCGCCGCTAAACAAAAATATGTCTCTCGCACAATCGATGTTGTCGGCAAATGATGCGTTCCTTTTAGAACAGAATTTATGCATTCAGCTAGGTTTGAGGTCATATGACCATATCGTAGGCCGCCGCCATATGCTTATGTCACTATTCGAAAGGTATGTTGCATAGGTAGTTTGAGCCTTCTTCGTTAACTGAACGCCAAATCGCCAACATCTCATGAAAACGGTCCTTATTGATCTCGTACCCTGCCAATATAAGTTGATAGCAAATATTACATACCACTCTTCCATTAAGAATAAATTGAATATTACAAATGAAATTATATTAATAGAGATTACATACCCATGTTGGTCACTTGCCGTCATTTAATTGTAGATCGATGTTGCCCGTAGTAGTTAGATGCAATATGCTTTAGGCAATATCGATGGTATGTGCGATGCCATAGGCTTCCCTGTCACCCTATTGCAACTAGTATTCCACGGCCTCGATCCGATATAACGCATATATCAGGTTGGGGGCAGACATGCCTCCTTAACCTAGATAGAAAGAAATCCCAGTCATCAGCTAACTCCCCTGGTGTTATTACAAACACAATTGAAAAGATTCTCCCACTGCCATCCTGTGTCACAGCTAGCAATAGCCGATGCGTATATCTACCACATAAAGGTACTGCCAATTTGTACCAATGGTTTGCAGTACAGAAATACGTCTTAGCATTGCTTAAAGGTCTAGAACAGACGCTTGAACACTTGGCATCCACGGAGCAATCGATCGTTGTAGTACCCAGGTGCCATTTCAAGGTCTGTTATGCAGCCTGGGACATATCTCTTTAACACCTGACACTACTGCCACACTTCATGATATGAAGCTTCCCACCGACCATGCAACTTTTCCAACGCTTTCTGCTTAGCTATCCAAGTCTTGCGGTAAGAGGGCGTGTACCCCAATTGGCTACGAATATTGGCAATTAAGACCGGCACTAAAGTCTTAGGATCCGCCTTCACCATCGGTATTATTAAGCTAGTCAACATATCTGAATCCATCTTGGGATAATCTTGTGAAACACCTGTCAATGAAGTACGTTAAATAATGCAACATTACGTAATATCAGTATTATTCAAAAACCCTAAACACCTAATGATACTGTATCGGCAACACATGTTTGTGGACTTTTGTACTTTTTAATCTCCCACAAGTCTGTCCTTTTCCTCAACGAGGCTATGATTTTCCATGAACATGCACCTTCTTGCACTGCACACTTGGCCTCATACTTATCGGGTTTAGATTTAACTACTTTGTAATTAACCCCATTCTTGATACTATATTGTTTCAATGCACCAAGAAAACTATCCTTGTTGGAAAGCTCTTTACCAATTTCCAATTTACTTGAATCCAATGATGAACTTGTACGGTCTCAGCTTCTGTGTGGTAGTTTGAAAACTCCAACGCATCGTCTTGAGATAGATCTACGTTATGCATGTGGGCTGGAAGCGAGTACGCCCTGAATTGCAGATCTCCTTCTTCTTCATCTGAACCCCCTTCAACATCTTCAGGTATGGTTGGAACAGGCTCCGGTTCAGAAAATAATACAATTTTTGCACCATCGAGGCCGGGCTCTCGAGGTGGATCTAATCGAAATCATCATCCGACCCACCATCATCTGCAATGAACGAGGTCCCCTCGCCGGTGGATGTCGTGGGGAGTACATTATCCCTTATTAAATAACTTTCGTAAAGTCCCCAATCATATGTGGATTGTCAACCACTAGAAGTTGATGACGTTCCTCAATACGTATTTCTAGCATCGAGCATCGACCCATCGATATGCATGTCCCATCCACCAATCGAGTGTCGTGCAGGGGTTGTGTTTTCCATACTGCCACCAAACACGGACGCTTCTGCATTTTGCCTCCCACTAACAGAGTGTCGGCTTAGGGTTGTGTATTCCCTTTGAATAGCAGTAGATGTTGAAGTCGAAGGAATATCACTTGGTGACAAAAATTGTACATATACCTCAAGATTGGGTGATCCACTATCAAGATTAGTCTCCACCATTGCCTCCAAGCTCTGAGGACCTTTGATGTCGAATGAGTCATATCTCACGGGACCAACTGAAGCACAAAATCTATACTTAATAGACAGAACTTTGATTGGTGTCGTTCTGAAGATTTTACGCCTATTTCTTTTACGAAGTTCTGTCAAATCTATGTTCTAGTTAAAAACCAGTCGCGCTGTGTTCTCCGATAAAAAAATAATACCGTTCTCAGTGTCACGAACCTCACCATCATAGTAAATAACAGTACTAATACGTTCACTCATCTTCAGTTTCTATTATACTTTTGCCTCAATTTCTCTTGCTGTAACTTATGCAACCTGAGAATGAAATTTGGCTCATTTATAATCTAAGGCCAAATAGGAACTATTGTAGCAAAAGAGCATCCACATGGGAGCTTTTTTCAGTACTCTTGCTGACAATGCATCCTACTTGAAGCGTTTTGGTCACTATTTGTTCAGAAATATCTTTTCAAAATTATCTTTTTAGATACTACTGTAGCAAAAGAGCGTCCACGTGAGAGCTTTTTTCACTACTCTTGCTGACAGTGCATCCTGCTTGAAGCGTTTTGGTCACTATTTATTCAGAAACGTCTTCTCAAAATTATTTTATCAGATACTACTGTAAAAAAACAAAATTTTTTTATATTGCTAATATATTTTTCCCAAAACCCTAAATACAAAATTATTTTAATTAATTAACCCTAAACCCTAATTTTGTTAGTTTTCCCTTAAAAACCTTAAACCTTAAACCCTAAACCCTAACCTTAAAAATAATTGAAAACCCTAACGGGAAAAACACGTCCCTGGGGGAGCGTTTTGTCCACGTCAGCACAAAGCGCGCCCTCAAGGAAGTGATTTGTGCTGACTAGGACAAAACGCTCCCTTGAGGGCGAGTTTTGCTGGCGATACCCTGACATCACACTAACGTGGACGCGCTTTTGGGGAAAATGGCCCGTTCCAATAAATAATTAAATAATAGGTCAACTTTCGTAATTTCTGGAAAAAAAGGGCATTTACTGGTAAATTGGCCCAAAGTGGACCTATTTAAAAAATTATATTATATAATTTTGTAATTAATTAATTATTTTATTTTATAATTTAAATAAATTATTTTTTAGTAACCAATATTTAACCACAACTATCATATATATAGGGGTAGCCAAGGGGTACTGGTCCTGACCAAATGGACAAATTATTCTTTGGCCCTTTCTAAAATTAAAAGTTTTAATTTAGTTCTTTTAACATTTGATTAAATGAAAATAAATAATGAAAATTTAGCTCTTTTAAAAGGTCAATAATTTAATTTAAGCTTTTTAAACATTTTTTTTTAGCTTTCATCTCCAAATTTTATAATTTTATCTTGGTTCCTAAAAGTAATTTCTAGCTTTGCGATGTATTATATAATTTATCTCTACTTCTATATTATATATTAAGAGGTTGATTGGGTTGCTTCCGGTCTCAATTCAGTTAGAAAATTATCAAATATTTCTTCATTTTATAAAATAATAAATATAATTTTAAGGATATTTGTATATTTGTATATTTTGTTAAATTAAAAAAAATGTATGCATGCATATAAAAGACAATAAAGAGATTTGAATCTAAAATATCAAAATCTTATACTATCTTAATTTTACTATCTCAATTAAAATCACATTTAATTATTATATTATTTTTTATAAATACATTAACATATTATATGATTTATACTATTATTTAACCAAATTTCAGTTGAGCTATAAAATTATTAAAAGTATAATATTTTTATTAAAAATATAATTTTGAAAGTATTTTATTTTTCATATACAATTTTTAAAAAAATTGCACAGAGTTAGATTTGCAACATAAACCCTCAAAATATTTCTACCCTTAACTTTTACCTATTTCAACTAGAATTATATTTCATTTGTATATTAATTTTTTATAAACTACATAAAGTTAACATATAAAAAAATAAAAGTGAAAGAAAAAGTTGTCCTTTTTAATTGTTTCCTTTCTACATAAAGTGACGATATTTGGGATGGATTTGGTTTTTACTTCGATGCAAGCCATTTCAGACAAGGGAAGGTACGTTGCCCTTCTAGTACCAACTATAGCTCCTGCTTCTTTTCTTTTCTTTTCTTTTCAATTCTGGGCTTAGTTTTTCGGATCATCAATAAGGCAGAACCTTAAAGCTGGGTTTCTTTGTTTATTTACAGAGGAATCTGAAAAAAGAATACCGTTTTTTATAGAGGAGTTTCCATTTGATCATGGCGGTTGCTGAGAACGCTGGGGCGAAAATTGGGTCGGCGGGACAGAATTTGGAAAACACTGTAGCGTCGGCAAACGCTCCAGACAAATCAAAACCCAGAACTGATTCCGTGACTGATGCTAAAGAAGCCAACTTTCAGCAGTTAAAGCCAGCAGCAGCTACCATCAACGATGGCGATAGCAATATTAAGATGCAAAATGGGTTTAAAAAGAAGAATCAGCAGCAGATGCTGACAAAGACGGCTGGGTGTAATGAGTTTAGCAATATGGAAAATGGGGGTGATGGTGAAATTTTCAACAATCATTTGAATAATTTGGTCGAGATTTTGTCCAAGCTTAACCCTCTGGCTGAGGAATTTGTGCCTCCTTACCTTGCTAATCATCATCATAATCTTAACGATAACCAAAATCAAAATAAACGGTATTTGGAAAATGGCTTTGGATATAGTACTGACAGTTTTGTAGTATACACTAATTCTGGCAACACCAATGGACATACTAATAGAAGAGTATGTTGCTACTTTCTGCTTCTTTGGAGTTATTCATAATCCTTATAACGATTTTATATATATATATATATATATATGTTTTGTTGATTTCTCCGTTCTTTTATAATTCAGAAGAGGAATAACTTTAGCCAAGGGAAGAGAAGGTTGAATGGTAGGACCAATATGGCCCAGCAAGAGGATGTAATTAGAAAGACCGTTTATGTATCTGATATTGATCTACAGGTGACATTTTACAGTTTTTTTTGCCTCGGTTTTACTTTTTCTGCACTGATATCTCACTGATTTATTATGTTTATTGTTCTACAGGTTACCGAGGAGCTTCTTGCTGGTCTCTTTTTGAGCTGTGGACTGGTGCTTCTCTTTGCTTCCTTCTTCTATTTAGTACAAAATTTTCAATTTTTATTTCAAATTTTGTAGTGATGGATTATTAACCTAAAATAACGTTCTGTTATTTTGGCCAAAAGGTTGTTGATTGCCGCATATGTGGTGATCCTAACTCTGTTCTCCGCTTTGCCTTTGTTGAGTTCTATAATGAAGGTATCATGGAAGTCTTTTGCCTGTCCCAGGAAGTAAGCATTGACATGTAGTTCATTTTATGGTATTGACAGTTCAATGTTTTTGTAGAGGATGCTAGGGCTGCTTTGAATTTGTCTGGGACTATTCTTGGTTATTACCCTGTAAGAGTGCTGCCTTCCAAGACTGCAATTGCACCTGTTAATCCAACCTTTTTACCGAGGGTAAAGCATAGATATGATGAATGATCTTTATTAACAGTTGTATATGAAACTGAATCAGAATCATGTTTTATTTGTTTTCATATCTAATTAATTGACTTCAAATGTTTTATGCTCTTAAGTCTGAGGATGAGCGGGAGATGTGCGCCAGGACTATTTATTGCACAAACATAGACAAGATGGTAGTTTCTAATGTCCACTATTTCTTGAATGGCTTTATGCCTGTGTGATCAATTGCCAGAGCAATAATTTATGGCTTGTTTGGTCAATTGATACAGGTTACTCAAGCTGATGTCAAACTCTTCTTTGAATCAGTTTGTGGGGAGGTTTGTAGTTTTTCATGTGACCTGTCTAACAAATGCTGCTTTTCTCATAACACTTTTTATGATCCTTTGCCAAACATTTTTTTTGCTTTTTGGTAGGTTCAATGCATGTGGATATTGGGAGACTACCATCATTCATCTCGTATTGCTTTTGTTGAGTTTACAATGGTATTTACTCACTTGCTGTGTTTATTTAATGAGACTGTTGCAAGATCTATTTCTGTGGTGTCAGATGAGGTTACTTGTTTCTCCAATTAAGAAAAATTCTGTACGATGTAGCATAACCCCAAAGCTTATTTATTCTCTGATGAAAAATAGCATGGCTTATTCCTTTTCTACATTATCTAGCTACTTCTTAGATGAATAATTTACCAAGCCTTACCTGTTTCTTTAACCTTTTCATTGATGGATTATTGACCTCAAGTTCTCATTGGATGAACTAAGTGGCAAGAGTGGGAGAGCTCTCTTGGATTCTCCTCTTTTAGTTTTGTCATTCATGTATCCTTTTTTGGGATGTGAACTATATTGGATAAACATTGTCAAATTGAACTATGGAAGTTGATTTAGGAGAACCAAATTGTGGAAATGACTGTTTCTGTAACGGGAGTCCCATTCCTCTCGTTGCTCCCTTCTCTCTTTACTGAATCTCTTGGACTGATGGATTGGGAAGATATTGTCTTTTTGCGAGGCTATGATCATTCATAGTGCCTTTGCAGCCATAGTTGTAAGGCTATAAGAGCAGTTAATGATTGTGGCTCATGATCCCTGAATTATTCGTATTGAGGAGTGTGAAATAACGAGCTTGTACTCAAGTTTTGTGGAAGCATGTTTTAAAGGACAGTGAACAAAGCTCGACGGAACCTTTATTGACTGAGTGAAAGGATGGTTAATGTGTTGCAACTAGATGTTTTCTGCAATTCACAGGTTTATAAATATCTACCTTTCTTTTGTCTATCCTGATTGCTACCTAGGACTGGGGAAGAGTCATGTGGACTTGGGACTCACTTAAATCTCAATTTTTATATGCGGTGTTGTTGGAAGGTAATTTGTAATGACAAACCTAGTGAGAGGATGCAATCAGGATGTTGTACTTCTTTTGTCTTGTGATGTACTCTCAATATCTTACGCTGGCGGCTAGACTGGCTGATTGTCTATTTGGTTGAGAGCGTGTCAGCTTTGTACTTGTCTAGTTTATATTCAGTACTACAGCCAGTTATTGCATCATACACTTGGTTGGTTTGCATTTTCTTTAACTAAGGAACTTATTGATTGTTGTGTTTCCACAAGACGAACAATTTTCTATGTTGTTGCCAATTTTGAAGATGAGTAAATGCTCTTCCCTTCATTTTCCTCTTGACCATTTCGTATAATTTTGGTTGAGAACTTGTGATTCGGTAGTCGACCAAAAGTGTGAAAATAAGTGCTTGATAAAATTGTGTTATAAGTGATATAATCTACTAGATTACTCCTGAGTGTTGTTTCTGGTGCTCTGCATGTTCAAAGAAGCATAGTTAAACTAGGATCTAAGCTGTTACGTTATAATTCCCTTTTTGCCTCTTTCCTATCCACTTTATTGCTAAAAATTTTGGGATCACCAATCTGCTGTAGCTGTATAGCGTAAGTCATTTCCGCAATTACTTACAGAGTAGAACTACCAAAATGTGTCTACATGCATTGTTTGTAGATTTTACGCTGCAGCATGCTTTCTGGAGTTCCTCATAAGTTTTCCATTCTTGCAGGCAGAAAGTGCAATCGCAGCTCTCAACTGCAGTGGTGCAGTTCTGGGATCATTGCCTATAAGGTTGGTTTATAGACATCATCCTTTGGGTAGTTAAATTCAAATTCTTCCCTAATTTTATGTGCGTTGCAAATGCAGAGTAAGCCCATCAAAGACGCCTATTCAACCCCGTGCTCTACTCCCTGCGATGAACTAATTACCCTTTCTTGTTTCTTCCTTTTTGGAATGATCAACTGCCAACATATACTTACTTAGCTACAGCAAGTACATTCGAGGTACTTTTGACGTTAATGTTATCATAGAGAGTCCCACGTCTTACTCGGTATCTTTGTTACTTATAGGGGGTCGGATTTCTTTAGCTTGCAGAGAGTTGGATGGGGATTTTGAGGATATGAATGTTAATTTCATATTGTAATTCACTCCTAGCTAGGGGTGATCCCTAAAGACAGATTGTACAACTATAGTTTAATACTGTTTCTAATGCTATTAATGATTTGATTCTGCTGATTCAATGTTTATGGTAAAATTAGGCAAGCTATGTTATCAGTATTTTTTTTTTTTTATGTCCGTGACCAACATTGAGCAAGAATTGCAACAAAAGCGTCACAAATTAATTTTAGTTTTGGAATTGGCTACATGCCAAAAGGTATGGAAATTTTGAACTAATAAATAAGAATGTGGTTTCTTGGCTTTTTCACCTGAATCAGATCCTTTAAATGATAATCTTTGTAAGGAATTTAACAATATTTTTCTTTTTTTTTTTTTTTTTTTGGGGGGGGGGGGTAAATGATAGTGCTTCATATCAACCACAAAAATGGATTAGGCAATGCCACCTACCTATTTGAAAAGTTGGGATTTGCCTTTTTCCGGTGAAATGTGGGCCAATCATCCTCTTTCCACTAGCGGGATTTGGTGTACAACGGTGTTTTTTTTTATACGCGGAGAAATTGAGTAAAATTAATTCTATATGCACAATAATGTGATACTCTATGATTATTTAATTGTGTGTGTGTTTGTGTGTATATTCTTGGATTCCCGACATGCTTCATGAATTCCGGAAGCCGAATATGCAAAATGATTGACAATGGAAAAAGGATAAATAATGCCCAACGAATGTGTTACTTTTTTTACTCTTTTTAGACATGCGACAGAGAAAGACAGTGACTCCACAATATAACTGCAATGCCAAGGAAGGGTATGGTGAACTCACAAGTCAAGCAAACCCCCTACTTGTCTGTCTTCCACAGTACTTCAGACCCAGTTTTGCTTTTTAGATAAGAAAACTTAGAATCCTATGATTTCATGTTCATTTCATACAAATTTATATATATATATATATTTTGCCATAAGAAGACATATTGTAGGGATCATTTTGAGACAAAAAATTTAAGAAAAAAAAAAGTGTTTCCAGAAAGTGGTAAAGTGTAAATTGTGGCCTGTCAAATTGATGTACATCCAACTAACAAAGCTAAAAATGGTTAAGTTCCTTTGTCTGTACCCATGTTACTATTGACCCTAGTTATGATATTCTAACTTCCAATTAGGCTGATGAATTTTGCGCAGAGGTGGTTGTCCCTGGCGATGTGGCAGGTGCGGCAGAGGCTGAGGGAGCAAGGGTTAAGGTCCCAAATGGTCGGTATTGCTGAGCCAAATGTGGATAGTGAGTTATTTTGGGGTGTTGATTTTGGTTGCTCTGCCCATGCCCATGCTGGGGATAGAATGGGAAGTAACCCATGTAGACTCCAGCGGATCCTGACGCCCCACTGCTACTGTAATGGGATGAGAACGCTTGCCCTCCATATACATTATAATAGTTCTGCAAATAACATTCACCAATTTTAAGTCACTACATTGCTTTTACATTTTTGTAATGTTTCATCTTAGACAACAATCGAGGATTTCATGTTATAAGTTGGCAACAATAACCATATAAAAAACAATGCATTCATGTATTTGTGTCATGTTTGTATTACCTTTTGGTCACACATTCTATGTTCAATTGTTATGCGTACTACATGTATGAAGGTATAATATAAGATAATAACAAGAGACTAACCATTGGAGACATATTTTGCGTGTAGCCAGGATACCTGAATGTTCAAAGGACAATCATTTTTAGAACATTGAACCACCTACGGAAACAAGAAATTATACACAATTTAAGCAAGGCAGAGAAATTATGAAATCCGATCTATCTACCCACCCGTAAGCCGAATAAGGAAATGCGTATTGCGGAATGAATTGACGGTAAAATGCCGGAGTAGCAGCAACGGATGGTGCCATGACTCGAGGTGGTGGTGCTGGTGCGGATGGGCTAAATTTCTCAATCCCTGCAACTTATGCCAAACATACGAAAACTGATCATAAAACAATAAATACGATTACATCAATTAAGGTGACGGAAATTAAGCAGCAAAATATGGGAGAGAAAAAGTATAATCTAACAGCCATATTTTGATTTGATGTAAATGGGTGAATACTGACCAGAGTGAGAAGCAGAAGATAGACGATTCTTTTGAGCACCAAGCGATGCGAGATTACAGTTTGCTCTTCTTCCATCAATCACAGGAAATGGATTATAGCAAGCCCTCATAGCCGAATCAACATCCTTAAACGTCACCTACATATACCATAATAATCAAACCCTTGACTTTGAACAGGAAAAGAAGAAGAAGAAGATATGATGGAGGGGGAGCTTACAAAGCCGTAACCTTTTGATCTTCCAGTAGTTTTGTCATTAATGACAACAGCTTCTAGTATTTCTCCGAACTGCTCGAAATAACGTTTGAGGGTATCAGTTTTGGTCTCCCAAGCCAAACCTCCGACAAAGATCTTGGTGTAAGTGGTGTCACCAAACCCTGTGCCATTGCCCTGATCACCCCAACCCCCACCCACCTTATGTTGCCCTGCTTCAGACATGGGTTAACAATCGATCCCAACTAACACACCCAACCCCAGGGAAGCAAGAATCAGCACCGAAAAAGGGCAAAAGAGGAGACAAGGCGAAAAAACACAGACGTTGGCTGACAAAAATATTATCAATCTTCTTAGAACAACTTCAATCAATATGGTTTTTTTCTTTTCTTTTCTATCCAAACCTTATACTAGATTTCCGCTGCCAACTCACCTTAAGATTCCCTAACAAAAGATACCCTAGACGAGAAAGTTATCACTGTTTCGAGGTTCGAAAAATTGAGTTAATAGGAAAAAAAGAAGAAGAGAAAAGCCTACCCAACACCCCAAAGGTTGCCAAGAGAATGAAAATAGGAAAACTACCTTGTAAGATTATTGAAGATTTTATTTGGCATGTACCGATGATTAACAAAACAAGGTAAATAAAAAAAAAAAGACAAAAAAAAAAAGAAGAGAGATAAAGGGAAATTTCCAATGAAATGCAACGAACTAACCTATTATTTCCATTTAAAAAAAATGAAATTTGATATATACTTTATAATGGGTCCAACGTTACGTGCCTTGCTGTATCCAACTCTTCATCTTTCTTCTCTCCTAATCACCCTTTATTTTGTTTATGCATATATTCCTTTTCCATATTATTAATTATTAATCTAATCACTAAATATTAATGTATGTATACATATACATATACATATACTATTTGAGGAATATAATCCCACGATGAAGGGTTATGCTTTTGATAGATTAAAATAAAGATTTTTCTAAAAGAATTTTTTAAAAAATTTATAATTATAGAATTATATTATTTTAAGTAACTTTAGAATACAATCAACTAATAAATTAAATTATTAGTATAAAGGAAAAAATTCCTATTTAAATTAATAATTCAACTAAAACCTTAAATTACTTTTATTTAATTAGTTTAAATTGGAAGGTATAATATTATAAATAATAAATAGAGGAATAAGTGATGAAAATAGCATAAATATTTAGTAGGGCTTGTAGTTGTTTTTTTCTTAATTTTTACATAAATTTAATTTTTAATGTATTTAACGGAACGAATCCAGTAATTAATATGATATATTTTTAGAAGTTATATGATTATAGTATCGGGCCCATGTATAGAAAGAGAATATTGATGTATACGAAAATATAACAACAAATACCTTAATAAAAATGTATAATATCATAGCAAAAATTAAGCTGCAAGTATTTTTTTTGACAATATAACTAATAGAATTTTAATTTATCATTAAATTGTCTATTCTTCTGTCAAAAGATGCAATCAAAATCAAACTTTAGTTAATTGTATAATTAAATAAGAAATTTTGATAAAATTAATAAAATACATAAGATGTTAGGTGAATCAAATTTATTATATTTTAAGCATTCACACTAAAATTATTTAGGAAGTAAATGTAACAAATTCAACCAATATGTTGAACCCTTTCAAAAAAAAAAATTCAATATGTTGGAAAGTTACAACAATAACACTATGCATATATGGAATTGGCCCTGAACTTTATAAATTTTCTCACATTGGCACTTAAAGTTGTTTTTTAGATTATATTGATTCCTATACTAATACCGTTTCTTTTTTTAAAAAAATTGTTGATGTGAATAAGTATGAGGCTAACACGTGGAGAAATAAGAGGACGACACGTGAATTTATCTTTAACCATTCTTAAAAATTAAAAAATTAAAATTTGTTAAAAGAATTGATAAGAAATATATAAATTAAAAACTTAAAAAAAGGAATATATATATGAGAAATATATAAATTGAAAATAAAAATAACATATTTAGTTAAATTTTCAAAAAATTCAAAAATAAATATGTTTAAAAATCCCAATTGATGCCCAATCAATTTTTCATTATTTTTTTTCATTTTGTAAATTCCTAAAAAGTTGACTATTTTTTATATTTTTGAATTTTACTTTTATAATTTTATATTTTAAAAAGTTATTTTATTTTTAAAAGTTGAATATTTAAAGAGTAATCTTTTAAATGTTAAATTTAAATTTATTTTTTATTTTTATATATTCAATTTTATTTTTTATAATTTATAGTATCTTTTAAATTTTTTAAAAAATTTTGAATTTTTTCAAAATTTTAAGGTTTTATTTTTATTTTTAAGAATGATTAAAGATGAACTTACGTGTCATCCCCATACTTGTCCACATTAGCAAATTCTTCAAAAACAACTTGTGTTAGTGTAGGGACCAATCTATATAACGGATGTTAGCCTTAGGGACTAACATGTTCCAAAAAAAAGTTTAAGGTCAATATGAGAAAAATTGTTAAATTCAGGGGACAATATATATATATATATATATATATATATAAAGCCTTAAAAAAACTAACGATGTTAATCATAGGGACCGGTTTATGTAAGGGATGTCAATCTTTAAGTATCAATGTGATAAAAAAAGGTTTAAAGACCAATTTAAGAAAAATTGGCAAATTTAATGACTTACATATATATTAAACTTAGATTTAGCAATAGCTGGAAATCCATAGACAAAACAACCCAACACCAATTGGTAATCATTCCAAAACTTCATAGCATCCTCTTACATGAAATCACAGTATTTACAAACCTAAGAGATTCTAATTAAAACTGACATCATTAAAGATTTAAAGAGATTAAATGAAAATTTTAATTTTTGAAAATTAACTTAAATGAGATTGCAACTGTAAATACAATAACATCAATATGTTAAATTTGAAGTTAATTGTCTAAAATTTATTAAGGAGTAAAGTCTTGGAGCTTACTAAAATATTATGACTTAAGTTATTCTAGATGATGTTTAATATAAAATTTATTGTTATGATATTTTTAAAAATATAAATAAAATAAGAGAAATTTAAAACTTTTTACTTTTATTTTTTAGTACAATTATATGGAGAAAATGAACACGATAAATAGATCACAATTTATGCTTTTAATACTATTATTAATAACCATTGACCTTATAAAATTTATGATTTCATAATTTAAATAAATACATATAAAATATAAATAATTTTCAAATAACCTTATAAAATTTATTATTTCATCATATAAGTAATTATATATAAAACACATGGTTCATAATTTTCGGAAAATTATTATTATTTATCAAAATTTTCTATTTTTCACCTTTAATTATATAAATTATAGATTTTAGTAACCTTCTACAAATTTTTAGTTCCCTAAGGTATATATTGGAGCGAGTTTGGTGACTAATTCCTTGTGTTTTGTAGGCTCATTAAAGGGGTAGACGTTAGTCACGAGTTTTAAAATTACTGCATACCTAGGGTGAAGATCGAACCATTGACAACTGATTAAGGTAGTAATGATTATTGCCATCTCATCTAACCCCATAATTCAAAAAAAAATAATTATTAATAATAAAGACGTAAAAATATAAAAAAAATATAAAGATATAAAATATAATGCTCATGAATATTGTTGCACCAAATCACTTTTTTTTAAATTATAGATTTTAATATTTTTTCAGACTTTTAATAGTCTTTTTTAACTTTTATAAGTTTAATTATAAAAATTATACAAAATTTTAATTATATAAATAAAAATTGAAAGATTTAATAAAATAATGAAATAATACAAATTTAATTACTTTTAGAATATTTAAATTGTTTTATTAAATTTTCGAAATTGCTTAAAGTACCCTATTAAATTCTAAAGAGTAAAAACTCTTGGTTTTATGTTTTATATAGATCTGTGTTTTAGAGGCCAATATTAGAAGAATATTTCTTTGACCGTCACGTTCTTTCTACCAGTTCAAAAGCCGCTGGTTCTTTCATGTATAATAATAATAAATTTAATTTTTATTATTTATATTTCTTTCAAATTGATATTTATTTTTAATTTTAAATTTTTTAAAAATTTGAATTTAATTAACCTTTTAAAATTTAATCAAATTGCTATTCTTTTAATAAAAATATTGATTAAAATAATAATTTTTAAATATAATAACTCATATGATATCTACGTGTACTTCATATTATATTTTTGAGTTTTATAAACATTTTATATTTTCTTTTAAATTTTTATACTTTCTAAATTATTTTTTAACATGTCATATAATATAAATAATGTCATATCAAATTATCGCATCAATATCGTTAAAAATTTAATATTTTAATCAATATTTCTATTAAAAATGAATTAACCATTTTAAAATATTTATAATTAATTTAGTTAAAAAGTCTAAATTAATAAAAGATATAAATGTTAAAAGTTAAATTTATGATTATAATTTATTTTACTTTTTTCCGTAGAGGGTAATAAATAGTAGTAAAAATAAAAAGTTAAATTGATTTTCACGGTGAAATAAGGAACGTGCTGGGGATTTGGTTTTGGTGAATGAGACAAAGCGCTATTTTAAAATTTCATTGTGATGGTAAAGAAACAAGTATAGATTGACCCTCCTCGTTATCTCCAATAGATAGAAAAAAACAAATAAAAAGTACGGATGTGGATATTCTGGAGAACATGGTAATCAAATAGACAATCAAACCAATGAATGCACACTTCTGTATCTGGATTGTTTTCATCTACCCCTTCCCTCTCACAAAATTTATGATTTTTAGTGATTAAAATTGTTTAATTATTAGGAATAATAATTTCAAAGAATATTGCAAAACTTCTATAAAATTTAATTAGGTTAACTTTGAAGTAAAAGTTAATAGTAATAATAAATATTTATTAAAGGTTCCTTTTGAAGGATAATGAGATTACATATAGTAAGTTTAAAAACAATAATTATTGTAGTGGTAAGATTAAATATTGTAGAATTTAGTTTGATTATGTGGATCAATTAAGTTTAAAATAATGTAGTTCAATTTAAAAGGATTAAGAATTTTATTTTAAATAAAATTTAAATTCTACCCATTTATTGGATTACTTAGATGGATAGAAGTTGTGTTTTCTTTGTCAAGATTAATGGTGAACTCTAATTTTACATTAAGTATTATTCTAAAAATACTAAAATATTTGTTCATACAAATTTTACATAATATTTATATCTAAAAGATTTTAAATATGATTTAGAAGAGTATATGATATTCCATTAAAATTTTATCGATTGTTGGAATGAAGTAGAATTTTACGAATATTATAAAGAGCATATGATAGATACATAGCAATTGATGATTTATGACTGAAACTAAAGTTTTGTGTTTTGCGTTCTTTAATATTCATAATTTATGAAATATTAATATTTTATTTTACGTTTTTAAGGACGAAATTAAAGTTTCATAGTTGGCCATCTCTACTTTATTGCTTTTTACTTTTGATAATAATGATATAAAACTACTTTATGTGAATCACTAAATTTGGTTAATTTTGTTTCATGGCTGTTATATTATGAGTATTTTTTTATATGTATAAGTGGGCGACTGGGTGGTTGATGATGATCATTTTTTCTTTATTATTATTAAGAATTAATTCAATGATAATTATTAATTATGACATTTATATGATATTTATTTTAAGTTTGATGTCGTAATTCGTTAGTCACCAAAGCGTCCAAACTAGAAAGTTTTATAGATGTAAATTAAATTATGTGTGAAGTTATCAATATTCATATAATTAATTAAATACTTGACTTTTACTATTATTAGAACTTCAGAATTTGTCCAAAGGTGATTTATTTATTCTCTGAATAATAAAAATTATAGTGACAAATTAATATTTTTGCTAGATATATATTTGAATGTCCAAAGACGTAATCTATATTTGATGGAAATTATTTATTTGTCAATTAAGTTTATTGAGATTTATTTATGATAGTATATTTTAGTATCTATCCAAAGGAGAACTAAGGTGTACTTAGATTGTTTGCATATTTGAATTCAATATTTGAGCATTTCTATATTGCTTTGCTTTTATGTATTATTTTGTAGCTATTTCTCTTCATTCGCAACCTTCATCTGTTACTTTATTTAATGGGTTAAATTTCTTTGAATGGAGTGAACAAGTCAAGTTCAATTTTGGTGTTTTAGATCTTAGCTTGGCTAGGAATTGACTTGCCAACTTGTCTTACGTATTGGTCGAGTCAACCAGCTACGGATCTAACCACATAAAAAGCATCACCAGTTGACGAGCAAGTGAATAGCCAAAGACGTATGGCATCATCGATTACCCCGTTATATTTAGAAGTGTCACAAAGGGTTACGAAGCGCTTGAGATGTTGGTTAGGATCCTTGTTCATCGATCCCCAAAATTGGAGGTTCCCGTGTATCATTTAGATTATTGTCGGTTTGATTTCAAAATTGTTAGCATTAATCATGAGACGATTAATTGTAACAACCCGATTTAGGGCCTAGTCGGAATAGTGGTGCGAGGCCACGAATCCGAGGTGAATTTATGAGTTTTTAAGGTTTATGCCATGTTTGCATGCTAGTGTGAAAGTTTCATGAAGCAATTTTGTTAAATTGAGGATGAATGGTCCAAAAGGACTAAATTGCAAAAGTTACAAAATATGAATATCTAGAAGCTTTTGGTATGAAATAGCTTTAGAATATCAATTAGAAGTCCTTAAGTAGTAATTTTCCCAAATTATAAATTTTGGACAAAATTGGACATGAGTTAGTAAATTGTAAAAATTTAGAGAGAAGGGCATTTTGGTCATTTAATCAATTTAAATGATTAAAATGGGAAAAAGATGAAAAAAAATCTATTCATCTTCTTCCCCTTATTGCCGAAAATTTGGAGACTCCATAGTTAGGGTTCTTCATTTTTTTCAAGCTTGCTAGTAAGTTCATCTTAGCCCCGTGTTTAATATTCTTCATATTTTTGAAGTTCTCGTATTATGAATTAGCTATTTTTGGCTATAAAATGAGCTAAGATGCATGTTCAAAAATATACCCATGAATGACATGTATGTTAAATGATGTATTATGGAAGATTATGAGAGATTGATGTTAGATAAACATCTTTTTTTATGTGAAATTCATGAAAAATGCATGTAGTAGAGGTGTTCATGGGTCGGGCTGGGCCAGGCCCAAAAAATGGGCCTAAAATTTTCCCAAGCCCGACCCATATAAAAATGCTAAAACACAGGGCCCAATTACTACCAGTATTAAATTTTTATATAATTTTAAATATATATAATACATCAAAAATACTAAAAAAATCAAAATAAATATTTCCCAACAAATTGAAAATAAATTTTAAAAAATATGTAGACTTAAATAACACTAAGATAGATGTAACTTAACAAGCAAATACCTCTAAAATAACAATAAAATTAACAAATGCCTTTCAAATAATAATAAAATTAACAATAAAATAAATTTTATACAATATTCAATCAATAACAACAAAATAGTAACAACATAATAGTAATATGGTAGCAAAATAGGGAGAAAACAATAAGAAAATAACATTTAAAAATAAAAAAAGTGTCATTTAGTGAATTCGGGCCAGGCCGGGCCGGGCCCAGGCCAAAAATACCTTACCGAGGCTCGGCCCATTTTTTAAACGGGCATTATTTTTTGTCCACGCCAATTTTTCGGGTTTATATTTTTGCCCAAACCCTCCCAAAATTCGGTCAGGCCTTCGGGCCGGGCTGGGCCGCCCTACCCATGAACACCTCTAGCATGTAGGGACTAGTTTGTTAATTTATGAGATTTGGTCATACATGGTAGAAATAGTGAGAATTTGCTATTGCTATAGTTAAGATAATGAGTCAGCTAAACATGAAGTTTATGAAAGTTGAATGAGAATTATTTTACGAGCCCTAAGGCAAAAGTGAAAATATGAGAAAGTTTAGGGGCAAAATAGTAATTTTTCCAAAGTATGTGTTAAGGGCCAATTTAGTCAATGTGATTATTAAATGAGTTGAATTATTATTATAGATCAAGAAAAACGAAGGCCGGATCGAAACCGAGGCAAGAACAAAGTCGAGGACTAAATTGCATATCTACATACATTTTGTATATTGAGGTAAGTTTGTATGATTTCTAAGCTTTATAATCTTTATCATTGAATTGCTTAGTATAATGTACACTATTTTCATGGAATGTTTAATGTTACGTTAAACAAAGAAATCAATGAGATTAAGTATGAGCAAGTCCTGATTGAAGATGAATTTCCCAGGATACTCAATCTACCACATGAGATAAGAAAGTCCGTATAAGACCAAGCCAAGGCATGGCATCGGCAATCAAGAACAGATATCATGTAAGTCGAAGGCAAGCTTGGCATTGAACATATATCATGTAAGTCCAAGGCAAGCTTGGCATTAAACAGATATCATGTAAGTCCAAGGTAAGCTTGGCATTGAACAGATATCATGTAAGTCCAAGGCAAGCTTGGCATTGAAAAGCTATCAAGAGAAAGAGATCCCATGTAAGTCCAAGCCAAGGCATGGCATTGGTGAGAACAAGAAAGACTTCGTATAATTCCATGTCAAGACATGGCCTCAAAACCAAGATGAGATATTCCATGTAAGACCGTATCTAGGGTATGGCTTTGGTATCAAGTTCGTGGAAAGAGATTTAGTATCCTCGGTTATTCGCAGAAATTCATCGGCCAAATGAGTAAAGTTAAAATTAGATGACAAGAAAGATAAGTAAGCAAAGCTATTATCAAGTTGGAAATGAGTATTATTCATGTTATGAATGATGAAGGAAAGATTATGATTATCATGTTAAAGTATACTGATCAATGTGATCAAGTGATACAGGTACCTTATTTATCCCACGGGGATGAAACTAGTAAGTATCATGAGATATGTAAGAATCAGTATGAGTAAGTAAGCTTTATAACTGAAATCTATGATACCATTGTCTATGTCAAATGGTTTATATTAATCAAGTATGTTGCTATGTGCATTATATGCAAACTTACTAAGCTAAATGCTTATGTCTTTTATTCTTTCTTTCTATGTAGTTCCACCAACCCAATCTCGTGGAACATCGTCATCGGAGCTCGGAGCACACTATCAATCGCTATTTTGGTATAGCCAAATTATTTTACTAAGTATGGCATGTATAGGAAGCATTTCATTTTGAGAATGTGTTCTAAGAAGAACCAAAGTGTTGGCTATCAAGTTTATTATTCTTTTGTATATGGCTAAGTGATTGGCCAAAATTGACTAAGAATGTATGTTTATTGAGATCAATGAAGCATGTAGTAATGTTTATGAAAAATGTATTGAATTGAGCATGAGTTTGGTCTTGATTTTAGGGTGGCAATTGGCTTGGTAAATAGCCTCTAAGTGCCCACACGGTTAGACACACGGGCGTGTGTCTAGGCTGTGTGTACCTTGCACTTTAGTGTTTTAAGTCAGAATAGGCCACGGGCAAATCCCACGGTTGTTTGTTTAGGCCTTGTGTGATACACGGTCAAAACATGGGCGTGTGCCCCAGACCGTGTGTGTAAGTCAGTATATCAAGGTATAGCACACGATTTACATCGACGGGCGTGTCAAGGCCGTGTGTAATTAGTTAGTGTCGACCACGGGTAAAAGACGCGAGCATGTGTTAGGAGGACACGGGCATGTGTTAGGGGTACACGGGCGTGTCCCAAGTCACATGGGCGTGTGACCCCTATTTTAAGGAAAAGTTTTCATTTGAGTTCTGAAAGTTTCTAGATACGTGTTTAAGGCCTCGTAGGCCTATGAAATGTATGATTAGACTAAGAAAGAGAATTTTTTTAATTCAAAACAAAATTTTATAGCCCGTAAGTACATATTTTATGTGAGTTCAAGCATGGTAATGTCTCGTATCCAGTCTTAGCATCGGACTCGGGTATGGGGTGTTACATTAATACTCCTTCGGATGGCCTCTAAATTAGGCTTGGCATAGTCGCGCAACGTGCATTGCTCCATTGGTACTTGGCGTAGTTGTAGAGGTGGTCACTCATTTACTCTTGGATTGTCTATCGATTGGTCTATTGGTGAAGGAAGGGCTCTTTTCGAAATTTGGCCCATTCGAGCGTGTGTTAAGATTCTTTCTAGCTCCAGTTCGAATGGTACAACCCCGTTACCTGTCCAAGTCATATACTACCTCCTACAAGCATAAAGAAATAAAACATATCAACACAAATTTTCCAAAACAAAATAACAAACAGTGATTAAAGAAAAGAAGTGTCATATCTATAAACCTAATTTTTGTCAATTATCTCCCTAGACAACATGCAACAAAACTAAAAATTACTTAAGCTAAAATCGTCTCCCCAGCAACAGCGCCAACAACTTGATCTCACGTCGCGCGTGCACGTAAAGCAAATAATTTTATAAAGCAATTTTAAAGGTGCGATTTTAATTGCAAGGGGATAGTGCCAGTTGTAATATTTATAGTGTCTGATGGAACACCGAAGTATTCCAAGGGGTCAAACCTAAAGGATTCGATGATTAAGTAATTCCTAAACGATAAAAATGCAATTAAAGGTGTCTAGCTAACTAATCACTAGGTGCTATATTACGGCAGGTCATTCACAAGTTTAATTACGCCAATTAATTACCTAAAAACAACAAAGGACTAAATTGTAAATGAAACAAAATATGAAACTAGTGATGACCACACTAACTAAACTTTATGACAAAGGCAAGCGCACCTATCGAATAATAGTATAGCTATGGTGAGTCGGGAATATCGTATCCACGAGGACTAAAAGTACTAGTAATTACCTTTTTTCTATTATTTAGCCCATAAATTAAATGAGATGTTTTTAATCTAAAATTAACTAAACTAATTATTAAGAACGTGACAAAGAATGAATTAAGAAAATAATCGAATAAACCAATAAGATAGACAATACCCAGGAAGGAATCCACCTAGACTTCACTTATTATTCTGAATCTGAATTAAATGATATATTCACTTGTGCCTTGATCCGTAGAAATCCCTAATTTATGTTAATATCTCTTTCGAGAGTAAGAACAACTGACTCTAGGTTGATTAATTGAAATTTTTTTCTAATTAAAACCCCTATTGTTGCATTAACTCGATCTATGGATTCCCCTATTAGATTTGACTTTAATCTGGTAGATTTATGTCATCCTATTTCTAAGATTGTATGCAACGCTACTCGATTATGCTAGATCTACTCTTAAATAGGGACTTTTGCTCCACTGAATAAGCACATTTAACATGAATTAATATCCTGAAAATATCAAAACACGAAATAAATATACATAATTGAGAACAAGAAATCAAGTATTTATCACGTAAATCAGAAATTAAATAACAAGATCAATCATAGGTTTCATCCTCCCTAGGTATTTAGGGAATTTAGTTCATAATCTGGGATGAAAACATCTCAAAATTAGAATAACAGCAAGACATAAGAAACTCAATAAAACTTCGAAGGAAATTTGAATAGAGGTCATTAATCTTGAAGGAGATTTGCTTTTGAGTTGATTCTGACGGCGTTATTCTAGTAATTTCTTCGTTCTTCTCTACGTGCCTCCTTTAGTCCTCTTCTAATATGAATTTTTAAACTTTAGCATGCTCTGAAACCCTAAAAATTGAGTTTTTCTGCGTAAAAGAGAAGGAAGGTTCGAAATCGACATGGGCAGGCACATGGGCATGTGGCCAGTCCGTGTGAAAATTCCCAGGCTGTGTGGCTATTAAAAACAACTCTTTTTGTTCGATTTTGGCCCGTTTTCACTCATTTCACTTCCCTATGCTCACCTAAGTATAGAAACATAAATTGAAAGGATTAGGAGCATCAAATTCACTAATTCACATAATAAATCATCTAAAAACATGCCAAGCATGAGATTAAAACATGTTACTTTTATGGTTTATCAAATATCCCCAAACTTAAGTGTTTGCTTGTCCTCAAGAAAAATCCTCAACTCACAATTAAAATTAAACTTTCTCAACTCATAATTCTCTTCAATAATGTTTTGTCATAATTCACAAATAATCATACATTGATAATTCAACTAAAAGAGCATTAAAGATTCAAACAATCCAAGTCGAGCATTTTAAATCATGAAAACATAGGTATTTCCCCTTATCTAAGTAATTACCTTTAATTCAAAATCGACAAGAATTGACATCCTCACTAAAGATTCACTCAAATCACTCAAAGTGTTTAAGGTTTAAAAATAAGCACTCAATAGTCAAACATGAAAAGTCATTACCATAGGCTTGCATGAAAATCAAATCTCCACCACTATAAAATGAGATAATACACAAATCAAAAGGTCTTTAATAATTTGAAATGGGGCTTAGGTTAAAGGTGTGGAGAAAGGCTGAAAAAGTTGGTTAAAATCAATATTGATTTGATAAATTACCAAACTAGAAAATTAAATAAATGTTGAATTAAAAACAATTACATCAATTGAAACTATTTAAGAATAACACGAGCTTCTTCTCAGAATATGAATTTAACTGTTCAAGGTCAACTAACATAGAACTAAATAATAATCAATATATATGTATTACTATTTTTATTTTTATTTTTTTCATCATTTTTTGAGAATAAGAATCAACTCAACAAATAAAAAAAAAGAGCATAGTTAAGAAACGAACCAAATCAAATCTCGATAAAAATGGGAGTTAATAAAAAAGGAAAAATTCTCAATGAATAAAAAGAGTGAGTTATGGGTTAACATGAATGGGTAAATCAAGAAACGGTGTGTTAGGCTCAACGGGGTTCACTAAGGGTTAATTATGAAGGTAGGCTTTTTATGGGATAAGTGGGTTAAAACCTAAGTGCCTTTATCATCTCAGTATATCAAATCAAATGTGTGGTCTCGACATGCATAATCGAAGCAAGTTCTAGAATAACAAATCAATATTGACACATTCATAACCTGTAACAGCCCGACTTAGGGCCTAATCGAAATAATGGTACGAGACCACAAATCCGAAGTAGAAATATATGTTTTAATGATTTTTTATAAGGCTTATGAGATGCTTGCATGATTGTGTGAAAAATTCATGAAGAAAATTTATTGAATAGTGATTAATTATCCATTAGGACTAAATTGCAAAGATTAGAAAATATGAGCTTCTAGAAGATTTGAGTATGAAATGGAATTATAAAAATTTCTAGAAGTCCTTATTTAGCAATTAGACCATTATATTTGATGATGGACGAAAATGGACATAGGAAGGAAAAATCTAAAGAAATGACCATTAAGGGCATTTTTGTCATTTGGTTAATAAAAGAATAAAAAGAGAAAATAAGTAAAAAATGGTGTCCATCTTCTTCCCCTTGGCCGAAAATCACAAGGAAGACATAGCTAGGGTTTCTTCAACTTCCAAGCTTGATACTAAGTGCATCCTAGCCCAGTTTTTAATGTTTTTCGTATTTTTGAAACCCTCGTAGCTTGGTTTAACTATTTCTAGCTATATTTTGAGCTAGGGTTTATGTTAAAAAATTTACCCATGTATGACAGGCATGTATTTTGATGTTTTATGGAATAATATGAAAGTTTGATGTATGATAAACATCTTTTTCTAAGTGATTTTCATGAAAAATACATGAAAAGGGATTAAATTGTAAAAGTTGAAAAATGGTCATACATGAGTGAAATAGTAGAAATTGAATGTTACTATAGTTGAGAATATGATTCGGCTAGGCTTGAAATACAAGAAAGTTGAATAAAAATTATTTTACGGGCCTAGGGGCAAAAGTGTAATTATGTAAAAGTTTGGGGGCAAAATTATAATTTTTCCAAATATGAATTATGAGTCGATTTAGTCAATGCATGTTTTTAACAAGTGAAATTATTATTATAGATCAAGAAACACGAAGCCCGAATCAAAACTGAGGCAAGAATAAAATCGAGGACTAAATCGACCATCGATACCCATTTTGAGAATCGAGGTAAGTTTGTATGAAGTTAAAGTTTCATAATGTTCAATATTTGAAACTACTTAATATTATGATAATGTATGATATAGCTATAAAAATTGAGTGACATAGCCTCAATGAGCAAATGGTGAAAATAAGCTAAGTGAAATTCCGGATAAAGATTCGGAATAATGAGGATACTCATGTTATAGCATTGAATAAAAGAGTTCCCGTGTACCACCATGTCAGGGATATGGCCTCGGTACCAAAGGATGATTTCGTATAAGACCATGTCTGGGACATGGCATCGATATCTGTGTATGATTTCGTATAAGACCATGCCAGGGACTTGGCTTCGACATAGAACTATAAGATTCTGTGTAAGACCATATCTGGGATATGGCATCGGCATCAATAGGTGATCCCATGTAAGACCATATCTCGGATATGGCGTTGGCATCAAAATTTATGCATGATGAGTTTGAATATCTTACGATGATCTGATTAGTTCATGGGTAAAAGAGCTAAGTATGTAAAATGGTTTCGACCCAAAACTATTTATGAATGACTTTGAGCTTCTTTCATGATTAAGAATGATGAAGATTTGAGTTTATGCTTATGTTAGTATATGTGCTAAGTTATGTGATAAGTGATACAGGTACTATGAGAAAATACAAGTCATATACCATAATGTAACATGAGATGGGTAAGAATAAGTATGAGTAAGTATGGATGGGAATGTTTAAGCATTTGAGACTTGTGTTGCTATTGTTTTAATAGATGGATGAATTTAATGAAAGCAATTATGTTGCTTTAGAATTTCATGCAAACTTACTAAGCTATATGCTTACCCCTTTCTTTTCCCTCTTTTCTTGTAGTTTTGCCAAGTTAGCTCGGGGGTCATAGGACGATGGAACTTGGATCACGCTATCAACCGTTCTTTTGGTATAGTAAAGTTAATTCATTTTGAGTATGGCATGTATAGGAACTTGATCATTTTGTGTCATATCATATTTGAAGGCCAATGGGTTGGCTATTAATGTTTACACTCATTTTGTAAATGGCCATGGTGAATTGGCCAATATTGTCAAGTTTATGATATAAAGTTGATGAGTTTGATGGAATGAATAATAAATTAAGGATTCTTAGTAGTTTAATATTGCCATGTTTTGTGCTACTTGTGATGAAATGAATGAGTTTATGTTTCAGGGTGGCAAAAAGGCTTGGAAAATAGCCTCTAAGTGTCCACACGGGTAGACACACCGGCGTGTGTCTACGCTGTGTATAACACACGGTCAGCCCCATGGGTGTGTTAATAGGCCGTGTGTCCTCTACATTTTAATTGCGAGAATTCGAATCGTCACACGGGCCAGCACACGGGCGTGTGCCTAGGCTGTGTGCTTCTTAATGGGTTGCTGACATCATAAACAGAATACCCCTAGTTCTTACACACGAGTGAGGACACGGGTGTGTTGAGACCGTGTGAAGGGCACGGGCCATTGACACGGGCGTGTGTTTGACCGTATGGAAACCCCTGTAGGTTCTAAATAAAAATAAATTCTCCACGAGCTAGGGACATGGGTGTGTGAGACCATACGGCCTGCCCACACAGGCGTGTCTCATGTCACACGGGCGTGTGACCCCTGCTTAGGTAAAAATTTCCAAGGAGAGTAAAAGTTTTCGGTTGAACTCTGAAACCTTTCGGATGTATGTTTAAGGCCTCGTAGTCCCATAATATGTATGTTATGATTAAGAAGGAAAAGTTTTAAGTTGGAATGAAGTTTTGTAGCCCGATATTATATGTTCAAGCAATGTTAAGCATGGTAATGCCTCGTATCTAGTCCCGGCGTCGGACATGGGTAAGGGGTGTTACATAACCAATAATAAAAGGAGCAAGAAAAGTACATGCTCTAAAGGCTCAAAATCTTACAAAAAATTATGGTTTTAATGCCAAACTTGTAAATTTAAAACTTCAAGATAATACCTCAATTCAGGGAAACAACCTAAAATTTTTTTAATTCTGAAAATAGACTTATCATGCTTGATTCTCTCATATATTCAAGTTTAAACAATCAATGCACAAATACCTATGAATTCAATCCAAAACATATCAATAAAAATCATAAATTGATAAAAGTTCATTCTAATAGTAAAATGAGAAAATTACTTAAACACAAGGCATAATTCAAGGATTTTCTAATAATCATATAAATCACCTCCCTACACTTAAGATGTACATTGTCCTAAATGTACAAACATATATAATCACAATAGAAACAAAATATCATAAGAGAGGGAGAGAACTGAAATTGTCTTGAATATTGGATGAAATCCCTAGAATAGTGAAAAGCAGAATTGTAGACAAATCTAAATGTAGTGCATGATTTTAAGCAACTAATAAGAAAATAAACACAAATGGTGAAGAAGATCAAAGGGTCATAATCGATTAGAAATAACCATAAAATTAAATATAGTTCAAAAGATAAAAAGGAAATAAGTCTAAGAAAATAAAATTAAACATAAAAATAAATAAAACTAAAACTAAAAATAAAATAAAATAGAATAAATGGGCTCAATGGTCCTCATCATCAGACACTTCAATGTCTTGAGTCGTCGGCGTTGGAGAGAAGATATGGAAATACTGACAGATCCGCTGCAATGCGTCAAGACTGTCGAACCTCTGAGCGCAGTACTGCTCGAAGTGAGTGAGCTACTCGGAGAGGTCCTCTGAAGTAGCAGCAGAAGAAAAATGTCAGTGACGCGAAGGTGGAGGCTGTGGTGGGTCCTCATGATGGAGAGGAACATCATCAGTGAAGTCCTCGGGTTCATTCTGAGCGTCAGAATGAAACAATCAATACTGAGGGGGATCCACTCCACGACACTGCTCGATCATCCTCATATGTATCATGCTCGAGATTCCCTGTGGGGACATTTGGCCGACTAGGGTAAGTGTAGAGGACTGCTCCGGTGTGTCTAAGAGATCGAAGTGTTGAGCGAGGTGAGTCACATAAGGGCCTAAACAGATGGGGCTCTTTCTGTGGCGGTCAGTTTGATGGCGGAAGGCTAAGGCGCTAAAGTACGCCAAGTTAAAGATATGCCCGGTGGCCATGCTCTATAGAAAATAGGCTTCATGAGTACTAATGATTCCAGTTCTCTCCCTCCTACTAGTCAGAGTGTAAGCTAGAAGTGCATGAAGGTACCATAAAGCTGGAGGGAGAGAAGTCGCCTTCGAGCGACTCGCGTCATAAGGTGTCTGGCTCGCTGCAAGCTCTGTCCAACAACGAGATGGAGTGAAATGGCTATGCCGATGTGGACGTAGCAAGTTCTCGACACTCATGAACTCCTCAGTGTAGAGTCCCATAGTAGCACCGAACTCGGGGATACTCATCTGATGTACCAAACCACCAAGTCGGAAGGTGATGGTGCATGGCTCTTCATGTAATAACCTGATTTTAGCTAAATCAAAACAGTGGTTTTGGAACCACAAATCTGAGGTTAGAAAATTATTTTAATATTATTTTTGGTGTTTATAGCATGTGATTATATATGTGTGAAAGTTTTGTGATTTAATTTTATCAATTAGATGTCTAATTTGATAAAATGACTAAATCGCGTAAAATGCAAAAGTTGCATTCTAATTGTTTAAGTGCTTATTTGCTATGAATAATTAAATGTGAAGTCCTTATGTTGTGAATAGACCATGGATAGTTGAAATTGACATGAATAGCCATCCATTATGTGTTTTTAAATGATATTAAATAAGGTCATTTTGGTAATTAGCTAAATAAATCATAATTTAACAAAACCAAAGCTAAAATTATGTTCATCTTTTCCATTTTCAATCGAAAATAAAGAAGAAAAGAGAGCTTTAAAGCATTCTAGGGTTCAACACCTTTAATCCCTGAATAAATTATGACTTTTGATCTGTTTTTGATGATTTCTACGTTTTTGTGATCGTTGCTTTGAGTACTAACTACCCCGTGCCCTAATTTTTGAGTTTGTTGGTGATTTTTTAAAATCCCATTGATGAATCCATGAGTTTTGTGATACTTGATGAAAAATGATAGATTTTCATGTTTTATCAAGTGATTTTTTGAAGAAAATACAAGTTAGGGATTAAATTATGAATTTTGTAAATTGGGTGGTTGAAATATGAAATAAATGATAAATATGGGTTGTCAACGACCCATGTGAAATTTGGCTAATTTAAATTAGGGTAAAATTATGTGAAATTTGTGTAATTGTAAAATGGGGACTAAATTGTAAAAATGTGGAACTTTAGGGGCTAAAATGTAAAAAATCCAAAATATGTGTTTGTGGACTGAATTGAATGATTTTATGAATAAATGAGTTAATTTTGAATGTATATAGGTCAAGAACGAAAGAAATTGGATTTAGATTAGGGAAAATCAAAGGTTATTGAATAGTCGATCCAGTCCGTTTACCCCGAATACAAGGTAAGTTCATATGCAAATAAATGTTTTTAAATTGAATTATATATGTTTAATTGTCATTGAACTACTATGAATGTTGAATGATCAAATACGAGCAAGAATCGACAGGGTTACAATATCTGAAAGTCCCGTACAAACTTTAGGAATAGTATAGGATACGAATGTCATACATTAGGATTATCGAGATGTGATTATGTGTAAGACCATGTCTGGGACATTGGAATCATTATGTGATTACGTGTAAGACCATGTCTAGGACATTGGCATCGTTATTTGATTTCGTGTAAGACCCTATCTGGGACAGTGGCATCGATATGTGATAACATGTAAGACCATATCCGAGGTATGGCATTGTACGAGCTATATGTGATTTTTGAGTATCCTTAATGATTCTGAATGGTTCAACGTGCAAATTCAAGTCAAGAAAGAATATTGAATGAATTAAGTGGCTCAGGTACGTACGAGATTCATATAAGTATTGAAAAGGGAAGTATTTGATGAATTCACTTATGATATTGAATATGTATACATTGGGAAAGGTTTCTGAGATTAAATGTGTTTATTCACAGTTTACCTATTGATGGAAATAATGTTGATTCATGTGGTAATTTTATTTGTATATGGCTTACTAAGCTTTTAAAGCTTACTATGTGTGTTCTTTTCCTGTTTTATAGATAATCAAAGCTAGCTCAGACTCATGGATCATTAGGAACATCTTCACACTATCGATCAACTTGTTGGTACTTTTGATGTTATTTATATATGGTATATGGCATGTATAGGCTAGTGTTAATATGATATGTTTTGGGTTGTGATTTTAGCCATGAGAGTTAGCTTGTAAATGATGTACATGTTGGTGAATATTTTGGCCATCTAAGTTGGCTTAATTTATGAATTTTATAAGTGATATGTGATGTATATATATGGCCTTGTGTTTTGGCATTTTTTTTATGATATAGGGATGAAGAATTGATATATTTTGTGGCATGAATTAGTTGATAAAATGATGATAAAAATGCGTAAGGAAGATAGGTGAAATTATTTGTAATGACATATTGTTTTGGTATGTTTATGGTTATGATTTGAGTAGTGAAATGGTTGAAGAAGAAATGGCATGATTTGTATATGAACTGGCATGTTTTGGTTGCCTATAAAAGTGTTGAAATGATATTATTTTGGTTGTTTTAGGTGAGCATGAGAAAGGGTGGCAAATTGGCCTTGCAAATAGCCTATTCTTGTCCACACGGGCAGAGACACGGGCCTCACATACAAGCGTGTGACTGACAGTATCGCACAAGTCAGTATACCCCTTAAATGACACACGACCTAGCACACGGGCGTGTGACTTGGCCGTGGTGCATAAGTCAGTATACCCTATAAGATTCGCATTGCCTAGCACACGGCCTGGCACACGGGCATGTGTGGCCATTTCAAAGGGCACATGGGCTAGACACACGGGCGTGTGGTTAGCCCTGTGACCCAAGTCAGTATGTATGCCCTATTTTCATACGAGCTAGGGCACGGGCATGTTTAGAGCCGTGTGAGGCACACGGCCTGTTCACACGGGCTTGTGTGCAACAACCTGGCTTAGACCCTAGTCAAAATAGTGGTTTTGAGACCATAAATTCGACGTAAAAAAATATTTTAATATTATTTTCTGTGTTTACAGTATGTGATAAAGTATGTGTGAAAGTTCTGTGTGAAAATTTTATCGTTTGTGTGCCGAATTGTGAAAAAGGACATAATTGCATAAAATGCAAAAGCAGTGTGCTAATTGTTAAAGTGCTTAATTGGCATGACTTATTAAATGAGAAGTCCTTATGTTGTAATTAGACCCTTGATAGTTGAATTTGACATAAATGGTCTAATATTTGATGGTTAAATGGTTTATTAATTAAGGGTAATTAAGGGTAAAATGGTAAACTATGTATTAATGTATAATAAATAAAACAAAACATAAATTAAAGGCCATTATCATGTTCATCTTGCCGAAAATTGAAAGAAAAGAAAAGAAAAAAAAAGAGCTATCTAGGGTTCGACCATTGTTGTTCTTGGTTGAGGTATGTTTTGAGTTCGATTTTTGATGATTTTTACTTTTTTGTGATCGTTGCTTAGCATACTATCAAGCCCATGTCTTAATTTTAGAATTTGATGATGATTTTGAGATGTTTCATTGATGAATATGTGAGCTTTGTGTTGATAGTTGGTGAAATATGAAAGTTTAATGTTGGGTTAACATATTTTGTCTTTGAATTTTTGATGAATTTGACTATTTTGGGCTAAATTGTGAAAAATGAGAAATTGAGGTACTAAAATATGAAATAAATGAAATATGTGGGCTTATATGAGCTAGGGGAAAATTCGGCTAAACATGTGTATAATGAAATTATGTGTATTTGATGATTTTATGAAATAGGGACAAATGTCAAAATGTGCAAATGTGAGGGCTATTTTGTAAAATGCTCAAAATATGTGTTTTTGAATTAAATTGAATGATTTGGTGAATGAATGAGATAAATTTGAATATATATAGATCAAGAGAAGAGAGATTCGGATCAAGATCGAGGCAAGAATAAAGTGCTCGATTGATCAACTTATATCGTTGTTTATACGACCGAGGTAAGTTCGTGTATAATACAAGTTGTTTAAACGATGTTCTTATGTATTGAAATGAATGGAAATGTGAGTAGGGAATTTGAAAATGTGAGATGTGATTTTTAAGTTATATGGCACTAAGTGTGCGTAAACAGAATCGATACAATGATAATCGGCATTAAGTGTACGAGATAAAGAAAGCATCGACTATATTATTTGGCATTGTGTGTACGATATTGAGACGTTATCTGTTTAATGTGATGGCACTAAGTGTACGATAATATTGTGGCTTCGGCTAATTATATGGCACTGAGTGTACGAATTCATCGAATGTTTTAAGAGGATCGAATGAGTAATGGTTTGGAGCATTGACTGGTAAATGTGGTAGTTAAATATGTGATGGTACTGGTACGTACAAAACCTATGTGGTTGATGAAGTTGTGTATGAGATAAATGGATAGTTATGTGAATGAATGTTGGAAAGAGTTAGATTGAGTAGCTTGGTAAATGCTTGTGCATGAACATATAGTTATGTATGAAAGTGAGGAATTGTTATGGATGAAAATTGAGTATTGAGATGAATTGAACTAGGTGTTGGTAATTTTGCATATTGAATTTGAATTGTTGAATTAATTGTGTTATATTACGAACTTACTAAGCTTTAAAGCTTACTGTGTGAAGTTCTTCTCTGTTTTACAGTGTCATTAAAGCTAGCTTGGATCCGGGGATTGTCAGCGACTCAATCACACTATCGGCCATCTATTTTGGTACTTTTGGAAGTTGTATATTTGGTATATGGCATGTATAGGCTAATGATTAAGGAATATTTTGAGATTTATAGATCTTGCCATGTGATATGACTTGATAGTTGAATGCTTTTAGTATATGTTTTGGATATGTGAAAATGATGGTTATAATGTGTATATGTGGTTTATGTGAATGATGATTATGGTATGAATTGGTGAAAATGGAAATGGTATGTTTCATGCTTGAAATTGGGTGATAGAAATGAAGGTTAAAATGTATGTTTTGGATGCATTTGAGACATGATTTAGAGTGTTTTAATGCTTGTAGGTGTGACCCAAATTTTGGGTGGCAAATTGGCTTTGCAAATGGCCTATATTTGCCCACACGGGTGAGCACACGGACGTGTGTCTCGACTGTGTCCCTTAAGATTGTAATTTGAAATAAGTCAGACTTGCATATGGGCCAGACACACGGGCGTGTGATAGGCCGTGTAAAATAAGTCAGTGTTGCCCACGGGTCAAGCACACAAGCATGTCTTTGGCCGTGTGGACAAGTCAGTATGTATGCCCTGTTTTGCCATGGCTTGGACATATGGGGTGTGTCTGATGTCGTGTGAGGCACACGGCCTACCTGCACGGGCGTGTGACCTTTGTAACTTTGAAAAATGTTTTATTTTTGGAAAAAATTTTTATGTGCTCGGTTTAGTCCCAACCCCTTCCTAATGCATGTTTAAGGTCTCGTAGACCTTTTAAAGGGACTCTATGTATATGATTTGCTATGTTATGATGATGATGTATTTATGTTTGAGAAATGATTGTAAATGTTCCGTTAAGTCCGGTAATGCTCCTTAACCCTAGACTGACGATGATTACGGGTTAGAAGTGTTACATTTTATTGGGATCAGAGCCAGATTTAGTCGATTCTAGGAGTAACGTAGCATGTGAAAGTCTAGCTATACATGCCATATATATCTGCAATAATGTGATGATTCTTGACAGTTAAAAATGTGTTTTTATATAGTAAATGGATCCCGATCGAGTAGTTGCTGATAATGTTGAGAGTAATACGCTTGCTCCCACTTAAAGGACAACACCGGCAGAATCTAGGCTGATTGTTAGTAGCCATGAGGGAGAGGCAAAACAAGCTTTCTTCCAAATGATGAGTGAGTGGTTTATGGAGTTCGTTCGAACAAATCCAGCTGCTCAACAACCTCCACCCCCTCAAGTTCCTGTAGTGTCACAAGTATCAGATCTGATTCGATTGAGTAAACCTCTTGTGGATAAAATTTGAAAGTACGGGGCTGAAGAGTTTAGGGCCACAGTTGATGATGATGCTGAGCGAGCTGAATTTTGGCTTGAGAATACCATTAGAGTGTTTGATGAATTATCATGTACTCTTGAGGTGTAACAGGCCGACTTAGGGCCTAGTCAGAATAGTGGTGCGAGACCATAAATCTGAAGTAGAAACATGAGTTTTATGATTTCTATGAGGCTTATGAGGTGATTTCATGATTGTGTAAAAATCTCATGAAGAAATTTTATTAATTAGTGAATAAATTGTCCATTAGGACTAAATTGCAAAGATTAGAAAATATGAGATTCTAGAAGGTTTAAGTATGAAATAGCATCATAAAAATTATTAGAAGTCCTTATTTAGCAATTAGACCATCATATGTTAAGATGGACAAAAATAGACATGGGAAGAAAAAATCTCAAGAAAGGATCATTAAGGGCATTTTTTTCATTTGGTAAATAAAAGATTAAAAAGGTAAAAAAAAGTCAAAAATGGTGTCCATCTTCTTCCCTAGGTGCCAAAAATTTGAGGAGAAGCCATAGCTAGGGTTTTTATTATTTTCAAGCTCAAAGTAAATGCATCCTAGCCCCATTTTTAATGTTCTTCATTTTTTGAGACCCTCGTAGCTCGATTTAGCTATTTCTAGCTATATTTTGAGCTAGGGTTTGTGTTAGAAAATTTACCCATGTATCACATGCATGTATTTTGATGTTTTGTGGAAGAATATGAAAGTTTGATGGATGATAAACATCTTTTTCTAAGTGATTTTCATGAAAAATGTATAAAAGGACTAACTTGTAAAAGTTGTAGGAATGGTCATACATGAGAGAAATAGGGAAAATTGAATGTTGTTATAGTTGAGAATATGATTTGGCTAGGCTTGAAATGCAAGAAAGTTAAATGAAAATCATTTAACGAGCCTAGAGGCAAAAGTGTAATTATGTAAAAGTTTAGGGGTAAAATTAAAATTTTGAAAAATATGAATTATGAGTCGATTTAGTCAATGCGTGTATTTAACAAGTGAAATTATTATTATAGATCAAGAAACACAAAGCCCGAGTCGAAACCGAGGCAAGAACAAAATCGAGGACTAAATTGAGTATCGATACGCATTTTGAGAATCAAGGTAAGTTTGTATGAATTTAAAGTTTATAATGTTTCGATAACTGAAACTACTTAATATTATGACAATGTATGTTATTGTTATAAAAATCGAGTGATGAAGTTTCAATGAGGAAATGGTGAAAATAAGCTAAGTGAAATCCTGGATAGAGATTTGGAATAATGAGGATACTCATGTCATAGCATTGAATAGAGAAGGTTCCGTGTAAGACCATGCATGGGATATGGCCTCGGCTCGAAAGGGCGATTTAGTATAAGACCATGTTTGGGATATGGCGTAGACATCTATGTATGATCTCGTGTAAGACCATGTCTAGGACATGGTATCGACATTTAGCTATAAGATCCCGTGTAATACCATATTCGAGATATGGCATCGGCATCAAAGATGATCCCATGTAAGACCATATCTGAGATATGGCGTTGGCATCAAGATTTATGCATGACGAGTTTGAATATCTTACGATAATCTAATTAATTCATGGGCAAAAGGGCTAAGTATCTAAAATGGTATAGAGCCAAAACTATTTATGGATGACCTTGAGTTTCATTCATGTTATGAATGATAAAGATTTGAGTTTATGCTCATGATATATATATATATATATATATGCTAATTTATGTGATAAGTGATACAGGTACCATGAGAAAATACAAGTTATAAACCCATAATGTGGCATGAGATGGGTAAGAATAAGTATGAGTAAGCATAGATGAGTTTGCTTAAGCTTTTGAGACTTATGTTGTTATTGTTCCAATAGATGGATGAATTTAATGTGAGCAATTATGTTGTTTTAGAATTTCATTAAAACTTACTAAGCTATACGCTTACCCCTCTCTTTTTTTTTCCTTGTAGTTTTGCCAAGTTAGCTCAGGGATCATAGAATGTCGGAGCTCAGATCACACTATCAATTGATCTTTTGGTATAGTAAAATTAATTCATTTTGAGTATGACATGTATAGGAACTTGATTATTTTGTGTCATGTCATATTTGAAGGCTAAAGGGTTGGCTATTAATGTTCTACACTTATTTTGTAAATGGCCATGGTGAATTGGCCAATATTGTCAAGTTTATGTTATAAAGTTGATGAGTTTGATGAAATGAATGTTCATGCAAGTAATTGAGTAAAATATGGGTGGATTGAATAATAATTTAAGGATTCTTAGTAGTTTAATATTGCCATGTTATGTGCTACTTGTGATGAAATGAATGAGTCTATGTTTCAGGAAGGC
This sequence comes from Gossypium rotundifolium, assembly GCA_025506655.1. Lineage (NCBI taxonomy): Eukaryota > Viridiplantae > Streptophyta > Magnoliopsida > Malvales > Malvaceae > Gossypium > Gossypium rotundifolium. Next base: position 93,368,615 of record CP106729.1, on the reverse strand, counting down.
AAAAAGGCTTGGAAAATAGCATCTAAGTGTCCACACAGGTAGACACATGGGCGTGTGTCTAAGCCATGCGTGACACACGGTCAGCCCATGGGTGTGTTAATAGGTCGTGTGTCCCCTGCACTTTAATTGTGAGAATTCAAATCGTCACACGGGCCAACACACGGGCGTGTGCCCAGGCCGTGTGCTTCTTAAGGGGTTGCTAACGTCATAAACAGAATACCCCTAATTTTTACACACGGGTGAGGACACGGGCGTGTCTAAGCCGTGTGAAGGACACGGGCCATCGACACGGGCGTGTGTCTGGCCGTGTGAAAACCCTTGTAGGTTCAAAAAAAAAAATTCTACATGGGTTAGGGACTTTGGCGTGTGAGACCACACGGCCTGCCCACACGGGCGTGTCCTAAGTCACATGGGCATGTGACCCCTGTTTAGACAAAAATTTTCCAAGAGAGTAAAAGTTTTCGGTTGAACCTCGTAACCTTCCGGATGTATTTTTAAGGCCTCGACCCATGAAATGTATGTTATTTGTAAGAAAGAGAAGTTTTAAGATGGAACGAAATTTTATAGCATGATATTACATGTTTAAGCAAGGTTAAGCATGGTAATGCCTCGTATTCGGTCCCGACGTTGGACATTGGTAAGGGGTATTACATGAGGAATGCCTTAAATGTGTTGTTTCATTATTGAGAGATACAACATATCATTGGTGGAAAACATTGATATCGGTGGTTCCGTGAGAAAGAATCACCTGGGATTTCTTTCAAGCTGAATTTTGGAAGAAATATATCAGTCAACAGTTTATAGACCAGAAATGTAAAAGTTCCTAGAGCTGAAATAGGGTCGTATGTCTATTACGAAATACAAGCGGGAATTTGTAAGATTGAGTCAGTATGCGCGAGAATGTGTTTCGACAGAAACTACTATGTGTAAACGATTCATCAAAGGATTGAATGAAGACATTAAACTTTTGGGTGGAATTCATGATTTGAATGAATTTGTGGTATTGGTTGAAAGAGCCTGTAAAGCTGAAGAGCTTAGTAAAGAAAAGAAGAAAGAAAATTCAGAAGCAAGAGATGAAAGAAAAAAAGGTCTATGAGTAAGTCGTATCATTCTTCGTCAAAGAGATTCAAAGATGCAACCAATCACTCAAATGTTTCGTACGGACATTCTAGTAAAGATCGTGTGAAACAGAATACTGGTCCTAAAACTCAAACTCCAATGGAATCAAATATTGGAAGCATCCGAAGCAATAAGCCTGAGTGTAGAAGTGTGAGAAACGTCATATCGGAGAATGCTGGGGCAAGTATAATAATAGAGCTTGCTATAAATGGGGATCACGAGGTCATTTTATTTGGGATTGCCCTGAGTTAGCTGAGAAAGATAATGTTCAGAGTGTGAGGCCAAGTAACATGACAGCTAAGGGTAGACCACCTAGAAACACCGAAAATATGAGTGGTAGTTAGAGAGGAACAATAGATACAACTATGAGATTTAAGGCGAGAGCACCTGCCTGAGCCTACGCTATTCGTGCTCGAGAGGAAGCGTCATCTCCCGATGTCATTACTGGTACTTTTACTCTTTTTGATACTGATGTGATTGCACTGATAGATCCAGGATCTACTCATTCATATGTGTGTGTGAACATACTATTTAGTAAGACTCTACCTGTTGAGTCTACTGAGTTTGTAATTAGAGTATTGAACCCCTTAGGCAAGTGTGTTCTGGTTGATAAAGTGTGCAAGAATTGTCCGTTGATGTTTCGGGATATTTGTTTTCCAGCTAATCTAATGCTGCTACCCTTTGATGAAGTTGATATAATTCTGGGTATGGATTGGCTAACTTTGTATAATGCTAGTGTGAATTGTAAACAGAAGAGTATTGATTTGAGAAGTCAGAATGGTGAGATAGTTCGAATTGAATCCAGTGATTTGAATGGGCTACCGACTGTAATATCTTCAATAAAAGGTTTGAAATATGTGAAAAAGGGATGTAAAGCTTATCTTGTATATGTGATAGATACAAAAGTAATAGAAAAGAAAGTTGAATCTGTGCCTGTGGTTTGTGAATTCCCTGATGTGTTTCCTGAAGAACTACTGGGATTGCCTCAAATACGAGAATTTGAGTTTGGTATTGACTTAGTGCCGAGGACGACTCCTATCTCAATAGCCCCGTATAGAATGGCACCGACAGAATTGAAAGAGTTGAAGTCTCAGTTGCAAGAGTTGACCGATAGAGGATTTGTTTGACCAAGTTTCTCGCCCTAGTGTGCTCCTATGTTGTTTGTGAAAAATAAAGATGGTACTATGAGGATGTGTACTGATTATCGACAATTGAATAAAGCGACACTAAAGAATAAATATCCTCTACTGCAAATTGATGATTTGTTTGATCAGTTAAAATGAGCTACAGTATTTTTAAAAATAGATCTGAGATCAGGATATTATCAGTTAAGAGTTAAAGAATCAGGTGTGCCGAAAATTACTTTCAGTACGAGGTACGGACATTATGAATTTTTAGTTATGCCTTTCAGACTAATGAATGCTCCTGCAATATTTATGGATTTGATGAACCGGATATTCAGACTGTATTTGGATTGATTTGTCGTTGTGTTTATTGACGATATTTTGATTTATTCTTGTTATTAGACGCAACATGCCGAGCATTTGAGAATCATGTTACAGACTCTGCGTGAGAAGCAATTGCATACAAAGTTTAGTAAATGTGAGTTCTGGTTGCGTGAGGTTAGTTTTTTGGGACATATAGTGTCAGCTGTGGGGATATGAGTTGATCTAAGCAAGATTTCAGCAATTTTAGATTGGAAACCTCCGAGAAATGTGTCTGAAGTCTTTATTTTTATGGGACTAGCGAGATATTATAGACAGTTTGTAAAAGGCTTCTCGATGGTTGTAACTCCATTGACAAAATTGCTACAGAAAGATGTTAAATTTGAGTGGCCAGAAAAGTGTCAGCAGAGTTTTGAACAGTTGAAAGTATTGTTGACAGAAGCCCCAGTGTTAGTTCAACCTGAATCGGGTAAAGAATTCATAGTTTACAATGATGCATCATTAAATGGTTGAGGCTGTGTGTTGATGCAAGAAGGCAAAGTTATAGCCTATGCTTTGAGACAGTTAAAACCACATGAAAAGAACAACTCGACACACGATCTTGAATTAGCAGCTATTGTATTTGCATAGAATTTTTGGCGTCACTACTTATTTGGTGAGAAGTGTCACATTTATACTGATCACAAGAGCTTGAAATATTTGATGACTTAGAAAGAATTGAATTTGAGACAGCGGAGATGGTTAGAATTACTAAAAGACTATGAATTAGTAATTGATTATCATCCGGGAAAAGCTAATGTTGTTGCTGACGCTTTGAGCCGAAAGTCTTTATTTGCTTTACGAGCAATGAGTACTCAGACAGATTTGTGTGATGATGGTTTGGTTTTGGCTGAGTTGAAAGTGAGGCCAATGTTTATACGTCAGATTTGTGATGCCCAAAAAAGTGATGCTGAGATGATGGCAAAACGAGCTCAGTGTGGTTTAAATTCTGATTCAAGATTTGGAGTTGATAATGATGGTTGTCTGAGATTCCGAGATCGAATTTGTATTTCGAGAAATTCAAAGTTGATTCAGTTGATTTTGAACGAGGCTTATAATAGTCATTTGTCTGTTCATCAGGGAAGTACAGAAATTTACAATGATTTGAAACAATTTTATTGGTAGTAAGGTATGAAATGAGATATCTCAGAGTTTGTTTCAAGATATTTAATTTTTTAGCAAGTCAAAGCTGAACACCAGGTTCCATCCTGTAACGCCCCAAATTTTTGGGACTACATGAATTGGGCTTTGGACTTGGGGTCTCATAATTTTTTAAGCAAGAAAATGACAAATGACAATTTGGCTTTAAGGGTTTAATAAACTTAGAGTGTCTAGGGGTGTTGGAGAAGTTCTGAGTTTGAACTTTAAGGAGAAGGAATTTTTAATTAATTATTAAGGAAACCAGGGCGGTGAGTAGTTGGGCTTTTAAATAAAAATAGGGAAAAATGACATCAAAGAGCCTTGTGGTGGAGTGGCTAAGTGACGCCACTTAGGGTATAAGAAGGTGGGGTTATGGGCTGGAAAGGAGATCCTAGGTTCAAATCCTAGCTTAGTATTTTGTTTTAGGAGTTTAGTTTTGGCCTACTAGAAGGTTGGAAGTGGTGTGATGATAGACTCTAAGGAGAATGATCAGAAGAGAAAATTTAGGCAAAGGATTGGGGAGTTATTAGGGAGAAAAACGAGGAGATGAGATGGGAAAGAGTTGGAGCTGATTGGGACTTTGGGGGGGGAGGTAGAGTTTCATTTTTGTGTATAAATAGGGGGTGCCGAATTCCCTCTATGCTATTTCAGCAATTGGAATTTGCTTTGTGCTATTTCAGCAACTATAGTGCTCTGCCGAATTCTCCTTCACTTTTTCTGTTCTAAACCTTGCCTCTTCCTTATGTGTTTTCTTTTCTTCTCTCCTAAAGTCTTAAATCAAATATCATTCTCTTCTTTCTCCATTGTTTATGCTGTCCCACCTTCATCTCATTATTTGGGGACTGAATATTCGTGACTTCAAAAGCCAAAATCCTTTGCTCTTGGAGTCGATTTCTTCATCACCCCAAACCTTGTGCCAAATACTCTAGTGATCAAATCTCTGTCGTCCTGTCATCATTCCTTTGATTTTTGGTGGATCGGATCTTGGAAAAATAGGAATCAAGCTTGGATCTACAAGTCTCTGTCGAAAAACTATCCATACGTTTCGACTTTTGGGTAAGTGTTCTTGATTTTGGGATAAGTTGGCCGAATAGTCTATAGTAAGGGAAAGGGTGACTTAAGTGGATACAAATCACTTATTGTTTTGTATTTAACGATTAAGATTGATGCAGATCTAGGGGATATTCGTGAGTAGTAACTAAGGAAGGGCTATTAGGACTGGTGGCACACGATAAGGTTATGGTAAGGCTTCAGTTTTTGGTAAATATTGTGGTTAAGTGTGTGATTGATTGGAGGTTGGTATTGGTTGTAGGTTCAAGGCTGAGGACAGTGTAACATGTCTCATTTACCAGGTGTATACATACACTTCACACACGACAAATCGACAAAAGTCAAAATACTGAAAAACTAGAATGCCAAAAAGCTGAAACACCGAAAGGTTGGCGCTGGCAACCACACGAGCGTGCGAACATTCATGTGGGAACACTGATACAACTATTGGGACCAAGAGAGCGATCTCATGGTCTCAGGCTACTGTTTGGCCAACTGGGCTAGAAGGGGATAAATGGGCCTACCGAGCTTGTGGGCCCAAATTGGCTAGAGTTGGTATGTGAAATTGAATGATGGATTGATATAGATGGTCATATGATTTGATTATGATTGGGCCTAATAGGCTACATATACATGATTGGGCTTAATGGACTATATGGACATGATTGGGCTTAGTGGGCCTTATAGGATCTTAGAAATGCATGCTAGGGTTTTAATGGACTCTAGGCTTAGTTCTGATGAATTCTTAAACAGCATAAAACTTAATTTAATAATCAAACATGTCTGTGGACAAGTCGCTAAGGTAGAGTGTGGCAATGGACATATGCATGTCTAGGATTGGATCCAGGGAGAGCTTGGTACTTAAGCAGTCATAGTGACCCACCTTCTCTTCTCTGGAATCCTATCTGGTGCGTAGTGTCTGTTCACTTTAGCCACGAGGACTTGTTGATGGGCCAAGGGTCGTAATTAAGACCCATACTATTAAGAATTACTGAAATACCCTTGTAAGGCAGAATTATCGAAATACCCTTGATTTGTGAAATGACTAAAATACCCCTATGTGTTGATTGTAAGATTTATGGATGTTACATGTACATTTGCTGTATTCATATGATATTCTATTTAGGATGCATATGGGTGGGAGTTATGGAACGGAGGAAGTATATGAGGATCGCATGGTTGCTTGACAACTGTGGATCCACCGATGGCTTTTCAAGCCCATTATATGATCAGTAGCTTTGCTGCAACGTTAGGTGGTACCGCAACCAGGCTACCCTTGATATGTATCGGATGGGTGGGTCGATTTAGAAATCCCCACTAATGTGTTTCGGCGGGACGGAGATGATGTGTACCGGATGGACTATTTGGGGAGGGTTTGCACTGCATTGCACGATGATATTATTATGTTAATAATATGATATGTATGCTATTTGTTTGACGAGGGTCGTACACACTGAGTTTTCGAAAACTCACTCCCTCTTTTACTTTTCTCAGGTGATCCTCAGTAGGCAGTTCGATGGATGGAGGGACTCGGAGGTGGCCAACTAGCAAGATGATTAGACTTGTTTTTCTTAATATCTAAATTCTAGATTTTAAGTTATTTTATTTCGGATTGTAATAAGATTTCCCTTAAGTTATTATTCCATTACTTCCACTATGCATTGTAATTTTGAAACGGAACTTGGATTTATTTCTTTTAAGTATATTTCAAGTTTTTTGAAAATAATTGTGTTTTAAGAACAATCTTCCGCCGTCAAAGGAAATTTTTATATAGTAATAAGGAAATGGTTTTTGGCTACACCTCGTTTTGAAAGCAAACTGGGTTTTACTTAACTTTTCTTTAGAAGGGTTTTCAATGAAAACAAGGTTTTCGCAAAAACACTTCAATGTGACATGCCGGATTCGAGCCTAACTTCTAGGCCGGGTTTGAGGTGTTACATTTAGTGGTATCAGAGCCTGATTACAAAGCTCGGGCTGTAAAATATGCATTATTTATTGGGTTTAAAAAAACTATTTTTGGATTGGATCAAAATATTTTGGAAATTCTTGTGATGTGGCACACCGAGTCTCCAACGTCGAACCAAGTAAGTTCTCTTATTATTAAGCTTATTTAACTTGATATACTGTAGATAGTTAGTGGGCTACTTTAGATAATTATAGTAAAGTTTTTTAGTTAGAGTGAAACTAAAGCCCGTAAGAACTTGAGACTGTAGAGGATTTACGAAAATAACCTTTTTACTTAATACTATCATAAAATATCGGCTTAATTACTAAAACTAACTAAAATGTCATAAAATTCCTAATTCAGATAATACGAGAATCAACGATGAGCACTAGAAGAGGTGTAAGGGGTCGTGACAGAGGCTGTGGAAGTGTTAGGGCTAGATCGTCGGCATCAGGCCATATGCCCAACGTTGAAGTAGGAGAGGCTTCGACTTTACCCGAGGCTGAGGCTGAACTGTATGATCGGGCCGCAGGGGGATGACGCATTATCGTAGGCAATGTTGAGGATTTTGGAAAGGGTCACTGGGCCCAATAATGGTACAGGTAGTCATAGGTTGGTTTCGGGGTGACTACGATCTAATGGGGCTGAGGTCTTTAACGGTATTACTGGTGTGACTCCTAATGTGGCTGAATACTGGTTGGAGGCCACTGAGAGGATAATGGAAGATTTGGACTGCTCACTTGAGCAAAAGTTGAAAGAGGCAGTATCGCTGCTTAGGGAGGAAGCATATCAGTGGATGTTGATAGTGAAAGAGGGTACCCAACCTGAGCAGATTACTTGGGAGTTTTTCAAAACCGTGTTTCAAGGGAAGTACGTGGGTGCAAGCTATGTTGATGCTAGAAGGAAGGAGTTTTTGAACTTGATCCAGGGGAACAAATCCGTGGCGGAGTATGAGGTGGAATTTGTACGCCTTAGTAGGTATGCAAGAATTATAGTGGCAACGGACTATGAACATTGCGTAAGGTTTGATGATGGGCTTAGGAATAGCCTCAGGGTGTTGATAGCTCCTCAGAGAGAGCGAGTTTTCTCGAAGTTGGTTGAAAAAGAAAAGATAACAGAGGAGGTGAAGTGCACTGAGCACCTGAATTGGGAGAAAGAGAAAGGCAAGAATAAAAAGGAGGCTACATTTTCTGGTGCAGGGAAAAGGCCTAGAGCTAAGGCCAGATTTGATGGGCCAGTTGGAGCGGGGCCTCCTGCTGCTAATTCAGAGGTGCCACCTTGTACTGGTTTTGGGAAAGGTCATACAGGCGAGTGTTGGAAGAGGATAGGAGCTTGTTTAGCTTGCGGATCTATAGAGCATAGGATCAGGAATTGCCCTAGAATGCTGACTCAGGTGCTAGCCGTGGGCCGGGGTAATGATCAACCACCAGGGGTGATCAACTGCCGCCAAGGGGAAGTGGGCAGGCCAGGGGTGATAATGGAAATGGACGTGGACGTGGAGCACCGGGTGGAGGTGCAGGTCATACTGAGGTGTGGCAGCCAGCTTTGGTTCACGCTGCTCGTCACCGGGAAGACGGGGATGCCCAAATGTGATAACGAGTATGTTTTGTGTGGATGAGATATTTTGGGTGTAGAAACTATATGCGTGCAATGTTTATCTACTCCAGTAGGTAGTTTTTTTTCTTGAGTAAGTGTAAGAGGGTTTAATTAGAGGTGTAAGAGGGTTTAATTAGAGTTAAAGTGTGTTAGTGTTACTAAAATAGGAGTGCGCAGCGAAAGCATAGTGGTGTCATTTAAGCGGTGCGATTAATAGTTAGTTTGAAATTTCAAGGATGAAATTTCTTTAAGGGGGTAGAATTATAACACCCCAAATTTTTGGTCCTAGATGAATTGGGCTTTAGGCTTTGGGTCTCATAAATTTTTTTAAGCAAGAAAATGACAAATGACATGTTGGCTTTAAGGGTTTAATAAACTTGTAGTGTCTAGGGGTGTTGGAGAAGTTCTAGGTTAGAACTTTAAGGAGAAGGAACTTTAAGTATGAATTAGATATGGATTCTTAATTAGAGGTCCTTAAATAGAAATTTGACCAATTTCTATTTTTATGGAAAAAAATGGACATGTTTATGAAAAATTTCAAGGAAAGACTTTAGGGGCATTTTGGTTATTTGGTTAATGAAAGAATAAAAAGGGATAAATAAAGTCAAAATTAGTGTCCATCTTCTCTCCTTGGCCGAATTTTACAAGACACCATAACTAGGGTTTTCTTCAACTTTCAAGCTTGATTGTAAGTACATCCTAGCCCTATTTTTAATGCTCTTTATGTTTTTGAAGTCGTTTCACTCGATCTTTCTATTTCTACCATCGTTTTGAAGTAGGGTTCATGTTTAAAATTTTACCCATGTATGACATGCATGTGTTTTGATGTTTTATGGTAGAAAATGAAAGTTTAATGTAAGATAAACGACTTTTGCTTAGTGATTTTCGGTAAAAATGTCAAAAAGGACTTATCTATAAAAGTTGTAAAATGTGTGTAATAGTGTGATTAAATGAAAAATGTGGACTGCTATAAGTATAAAAGAGGATCGACTAGGCTTGGAAATCGAAAAAATTGAATAGATTTCATTTTTCGAGCTTAGGGGCAAAACTATAAATATGTTAAAGTTTAAGGGCAAAAATGTAATTTTTCCATAATGTGATTTTTGGACTGAATTGAATAATGTGAATAATAAATAAGTTAAATATGATATTATAGATCAAGAAAAATGAGGTTTGGACCTAGAACGGGGGAAAAACGAGTATTTGATGATTTAGTCCTTTTCGCCATTTTGATGCCGAGGTAAGTTCGTAAGTAAATAATGCATGATATTTATGCTTTAAATTGTTTTATTATTATATGAATTGTCATTTAATCTTGAATGAAATTGACAAAGTTTGACAAACGAGAAATCTCAGTTGAACCTTAGGAATAGTTAGGATACAAATGTCATGACATTAGGGTTATCTAAGATTACGTGTAAGACCATATCTAGGATATGGCATCGATATGAGATTTCATGTAAGACCATATCTGGGATATGACATCGATATGAGATTTCGTGTAAGACCATAGCTGTGTTATTGGCATCGATATGGGATCACATGTAAGACCATAACTGGGATATGGCATTGGTACGGTACTGTATGTACGAGATTCCCGAGTATCCTTTAGTATTCCAAATGGTTCAACGGGAAATTGAATGGGTATGTCAAAGAAGAGAAAAAGATGTGAGTATTACGAATTGGTACATCTATGTACGTAAAGTTTATAAACATTGGCTTCATGAAATTGTGAGTTCATGATTTCCACGAGAATGATTTTATGAAAACCTTGTGATTATAATTCTATACTTGTGATGTATGAAATACATAGAAAATTTGATTGACGATTTTTGTGATTGGCTTTTGGGCAAGATTGAGTCATGACATAGCATGTTGTATTCATGCAAATTGTGATTTATCAGATATGAGATAAAGGAAAGATTGACAAAATTGCCTATTAAAATGATCAATGAAGCATGGAAAGATGAGAGTTTAGGCAATTGAAAGATGTAAGAGTATATGCTTGAAATGTAAATGCTCATAAATAATGTGTATGTTTTATGGGAGGTTTGAAATGGTTTGTTGATCGTGGTAAATGATATGTTATTCTTATGACTGAGTGAGATGTGCTCATTAAGTTTAATGTCATTTATTTTGGGTTATGTTATGTTATTCATATGATTGAGTAAGTTATGCTCATGAAGTTTAATGACAATTATGTTAATATATGTGTAACTCCCTAAACCCAGCCTAGACATTACGACCTGATCTGGCATGTCACATGGAAGGGTTGTTTAAAACCGCGCGTTCGATAAATCCTCGTAACCTTTTTGAAACTTCGAGTTTAGTTATTTGTTCATGAAAGTCCGTTTATTCAATGTCTATTTTAGAAAAGTTGTGGTTGATTAGTAAAACAGCATTAACAAATAGATTCGAGTTGGAATTATTGGTAAAAACATGTTTAAAACTGAATTTAGCTTCATTGAATTTTGAAGATGTGATACTTTGAAAACTGTTTCCAAGTTTAAGAGAACCCAGTGTTTGATAAATTTTAGTTTGATAAATCGTTTGTTAAACTTTTGGGAAAACGTATATTAATGTTTTAGAAGGAAAGTCCCATATTGCAGGTTTAATAGAGAATAACAACCGTATTAAAAAGTAAAACCAAAATAAATCTCAGAGGCCTTATTACAAAACATAATCCAATTTTAAAATAAAACTTAAAGTAAGTAAAACGAAATTTACTAAGTAACGTCGTATGGCCACCCTAGAGTTCTCCACGGCCCCCAAATCCTCACTGCTGGGAATTACCTGCAAAATTAAGCAGGATCTCCCTAGGGTGAGAAACTAGGTCGTGCAAATCCTCTGTCAGCCAATTCTTGCAACTGAGATTTCAACTCTTTCAATTCAGTTAGGGCCATTCTATATGGAGCTATCGAAATAGGAGTAGTTCTCGGCACTAATTCAATACCAAATTCAACTTCCCTAATCGGAGGTAATTCCGGTAACTCTTCTGGAAACACATCTGGAAACTCACATACTACAGGCATAGATTCAACTTTCTTTTTCGACACTTTTGTATCAATCACATACGCCAAATAAGCTTCGCAACCCTTTCTCACACAGTTCATTGCTTTCATCGCAGATACAACAGCTGGTAATCCTTTCATATCACTGGACTCAATTTGAACTATCTCGCCATTCTGACTCTTCAATTTAATACTCTTTCTCTTACAATTCACAATGGCATTATGCAAAGTAAGCCAATCTATACCCAGAATTATGTCAAACTCATCAAATGGTAACAACATCAAATTAACCGAAAAACATAAATCACGAAACATCAATGGGCAATTCTTGCACACCTTATCCACCAAAACACACTTGCCTAAGGGGTTTGACACTTGAACCACAATTTCAGTAGACTCAACAGGTAGAGTTTTACTCGATACTAGATTCACACACACATAGGAATGGGTTGATCCTGGATCTATCAATGCAATGACATCTGTATCTAATAAAGTGAAAATACCAGTGATGACGTCTGGAGAAGATGCTTCCTCTCGTGCGCGTATAGCATAAGCTCGAACAGGTGCTCTTGCTTCTGACCTCACAGCTATATCAGTTGTCCCTCTCTAGCTTTCACTCACATGTCTAGTGTTTCTGGATGGTCTACCCCTAGCTGTCACATTACTCGGTCTTTCATTTTGAACATTTACTTCTTCGACGATCTTTGGGAAATCTCGAATGAAATGGTCTCGGGATCTACATTTATAACAAACTCTATTATTGTACTTGCCCCAACACTCTCCCACATGTCGTCTCCTACATTGTCTACACTTGGGCTTGTTACTCTTAACACTGCCAACACTTGTTTCATTCAGAGCTTGAATTCATAAACCAGCACTTTGTCTCGAACGATCTCTATTTTGATGTCCAAACGAGGTATTTGAACGATTGCTCGCATCTTTGTATCTCTTCGCTGAAGGTTGAGAGAATTTATTCATCGATCTCTTTCTTTCATCACGAGCCTTAGAATTGGCTTTCTTCTTTTCTTTATTGAGCTCCTCAACTTTGCATGCTCTTTCAACTAACACAACAAATTCATTTATATCCAATATCCCAACCAACAACTTAATATCTTCATTCAATCCCTCAATGAAATGTTTGCACATAGTAGCTTCAGTAGAAACACACTCTCTAGCATATTACTCAATCGTACGAATTCTCGCTCATACTCAGTAACAGGCAAACGACCCTGTTTCTACTCTAGAAACTCTTTATGTTTCTGATCAATGAAGCGCTGACTGATATACTTCTTTCTGAACTCAACTTGATATCAATCTTTTCCACCAGTTATAAGTCGAATCCCTCAACAACGAAATAGCACATTTAATACATTCGTCCGGAGTCAACGACATCTTATCGAATACTCTGATTGTATTCTCAAGCCAAAACTCGTCTCTCTCAGCATCGTCATCAGATGTGGCCCTAAACTCTTTGGCCCCGTACTTGTGAATCTTGTTTACTAGTGGTTTATTGATTCTGTTCGAATCTACAACTTCCGGCACAACAGGTACTTATGGGGGTGGAGGTTGTGGAGCAGTCGGATTCATTCTAATAAATTCTGAAAACCATTCATTCATCATACGGAAGAAGGCTTGCTTAGCCTCTCCTCCCTCATTACTTTCATTAGGCCTAGATGCAGCCGGCCAGCGCTGTCCCTTGAGTGAAAGCAGGCGCATTACTCTCTACGTCGTCAGCAACTGCTCGATTGGGATCCATTACTAAATTAAAACACATTTTCAACTGTCAGAATTCATCACACTATCCCAATTTCATAATATGGCATGTATAGCTAAACTCACACACGCTACGTTAGTCTGAGAATTGACTAAACCGTAGCTCTGATGCGAATAAAATGTAATACCCCTAACCCGAGACCATCGCCAAAATAGGGTTAGGAGGCATTACCGATCAATCAGAACATTTAATATCTAAATTTACAACACAAAGTCAATCATCTTCATTTACAATCATGTTGTCCCTTATCAAGGTCTATGAGACCTTTATCACATGCTAAAGAGGGGTCGAGACTCAATCGAACACATACGAAAGTTTTCGAAAACATAACAACTTAACCAAAATACAAGGAAGACACGTCCGTGGGGGTAGGCCGTGCCTCACCCACGGCTACCTGACACAACCAATTGAAGCTTGAAGTGGCTGAATATTATAGAGCTCCCAAACCCTTTTTATTTCTCCTATTTTCGGTTGAAATGAAACAAAGATGAACATGTTTCATCTTTTTATTTTATTTAATAAACATTAATAGGCTTTTTACCCATTTGCCCTTTCATTAATACATTAAAAATTCCCACTAACCATGCGCATATATGTCCATCTCCACTATTTATGGTCCAATTACAACTTAAGGACATTCCATTTAAGAAACCATGACAATTAGACATTTAACAATTAGCACACAGCTTTTTCACTTTACACGATTAAGTCCTTTCTCTTAATTCGGCACCAAAACGATCAAATCATCACACAAAATTTTCACACAGACTATCTCACATACTATTCTCATAGAAAATAATATTAAAATAACATTTTGACCTCAGATTAGTGGTCTCGAACCACTGTTCTGACTAGGGTCTAAACTGGGTTGTTACACATAACATCATAATGTGATGGATGCAAACATATATATAAAAGTATGTAAGATAATCAGAACACCTCTAATCATGCTAACTTACACATAATAGTATAGCGATGGATTTACTTACCTGGTATATCTCCAACAATATCCATTAGGATATCTCAACTGCATTCTTATTACGGCATTTCGGCTTTAGCCGACACATAACACAACACAAACAAACGAAACTAAGGTGTGAGATTTACACACCTGATTACGCGAAGAACTATACACTCCTGATCGTCGTCACCTTCACTTTCACGAACAACTACAATCTGTCTATTCAGATCCAATGTCGTCTCTCTCCCACAACCCAGCGAAAAATCTTAGATTGCTGACACTGCATGCCGTTTGAACTTAAGAGCGGAGACTGCGAGTCCACTCCCTTTGGCCTCCTTAGATCAACACCACTTCCTAAAGTTTGACAGATTAATGATCAAGAATGAGAGTTGCTTGATCCCAATGGTACTCAGCCTTGATCAATGGAGAACAGTACCCTGTGGCTACAGATAATTTGAACAACTAAGATGGATTCGATGGTCACCAAGATGCCCCCTTGAAGCTACCAGCATTCGATTATAGGAAAAAAATGAAAGAAATGGATTCAGTTGACAGAAGAAGACATTCGGCTTGCAAAAAGGGAATGAATAGAGAAAAAAGAAGAAGTAAAGAAGGAGAACAAGATTCGGCTATGGCACACCCTCAAAAGGGAATCAATTCAAAATGGCTACTAGGAATGGTCGGCTATAGAGGAGAAACAAATAGCAAGAGGTGGGAAAAAGAGAGGTTTGGTCGAAGAAGAAAATAGTAGAAAGGTGGTGAGAGTTGATGAGAATGGATGAAGGGAGAAGAATGCACAAGTGACCACTCTAAGGTTCGGCTAATACCAAAGAGACAAGAAGAAGAAAAAATAGAAGTAAAAGTGCTGCGATTTGGTAAAGAAGAAGTGAATCAAGGTGAATGAAATACAAAAGAAAGGGAAGACTTCTAAAATGGTTTCGGTTTTACCCTTCTCTCAAAAGACACTTCAAAAAAACTGGCACTCCACTACCCCTTATGACCGAACGTTGAAAGAATGCCTAAAAGGGTCTAAAAAGAAATGGCACACACCCACGCTAGCTCAAAACCGAAATTGCTCCCCCTTTAACACCACCCCACTTTCGGCCAAACACTACACACACCCACACCCCACAATTCTCTCCTTGATTCCCTCCCCCACTCACTCTCTATCCACCATTTGAAATGGTTGACCACTTTAAACTCCCCAAGCTCCTCTCCTCCACTCATTTCAAATTGTTTGACTCATTCAACAACTACCTTGGTAGAGTCCCAACCGAAAGCCACCTCTTCCCCACATTGAGCACAAAAAATAAAGCTCCATAATGCTGCAGATGAGATTCGAACTCCTCCCCCTTAGCCCTACCAGTGACACCACATCCACTCCACCTTATGCTCTCTTCAGTGTCATCAAACACAAATAATTATCCCTAAGGCTTGCTTCCATAGACTCTCTCCCCTTATGCCTAAAAAGTAAAATTTTACCAAGGCTCTAGCTCGAACCCGAGCCTCCCCAAGACCTCCAAACACACCCAAACAACAAGCTAATCAAACCCAACACATAGAATAGTGCAATAATGTAGGACCCCCAATTCTAGGATGTTACAGTTCTAACCCTAAAAGAAATTTCGGCCTCAAAATTTACCTGATTAAAAGAGATGAGGGTACTACTATCGAATTGCCTCCTCTGGCTCCCACGTGGCTTCCTTTGAACTGTGATTACGCCATAATACTTTAACCAATGGAATGGCCTTTGTTCTCAACACCTTCATATCCCAGTCTAAAATCTGCACTGGTTCTTCTTCAAAACACATATCAAGTCTAACCTCAATATCTTTCACCGGCACTATGTGAGATGGATCTGAACGATAGCGCCTTAGCATCAAAACATGGAATACATTATGTATCTGACTCAACTCTAGGGGTAACTCAAGCTGATAAGCCACTGGTCCCACACATTTCAACACCCGATAAGGCCCGATGAATCTAGGGCTGAACTTGCCCTTCCGCCCAAATCTTAGAACCTTCTTCCAAGGTGAGACTTTCAAGAAAACACGATCCCCCACAGAAAATTCTATCTCTCTACGGTTCAGATCTGTATACGATTTTTATCTATCCAAAGCTTTTTTTAATCGATCCCGAATCAGCTTAACCTTTTCCTCTGTTTCTAAGATCAATTTCGGACCTAGCAACTGCCGCTCACCTAACTCTGTCCAATAGGTAGGGGTACGACACCTACGACCATACAACGCCTTGTAGGGTGCCATCTGAATGCTGGACTGACAGTTGTTATTATATGCAAATTTCACCAATGGTAAATAATCTTCCTAACTACCCCTAAAGTCAATCACAGCCCCTTAACATGTCTTCCAGAATCTGAATTACCCTCTCCGACTGACCATCAGTTTGTGGGTGGAATGCTGTGCTAAAATCTAGCCTTGTACCCAAAGCTTCATGCAATGCCTTCTAGAACCGCGATGTAAACCTATGATCCCTGTCTGATATGATAGACACAGGTACCCCATGCAACCTCACAATTTCTGCCACATACAGCTTGGCTAACTTCTGTAATGAATAGTCAATACGAACCGGTATGAAGTGCACAGACTTAGTCAACCGGTCAACGATTACCCACACTGAATCCTTCTTAGTAGGCATTTGGGGCAGCCCACAAACAAAGTCCATCGTTATCCTCTCCCACTTCCAAAGTAGAATCTTCACTGGTTGCAGCAACCCTGAAGGAAACTGATGTTCTGCTTTCACCTACTGACATGTCAAACACTTACTTACAAACTTGGTAACTTCTCGCTTCAAACTATGCCACCAATACTGCTCACGTAGATCTCGATACATTTTACTTCCACCGGGATGCATAGCGTATGGGTTACTATGCACTTCTCGCAGAATCAACTGCCTCAACTCAGAGTCTTTCGGCATGCAAATTCTTCCACGAAAACACAATACCCCTTCACTGTTCAACCCAAAGTCCATTGTCTTTTTTTTTTCGCTTGCTGAAATCGAGAACTTAACGACTCATCCTGCAATTGCTTCCCTTTAATCTGTCTTACCCATGTCGGCTTTATCTGAAGTTCTACTAATAGACTACTATCCTTATAAAGAATGAGATGAGCAAACATTACTCTCAAATCCGATATCACCTTACGACTCAATGCATCCGCCACCACATTAGCTCTTCCCGGGTGATATTCGATTGAACAATCATAGTCTTTCAACAATTTTATCCACCTCCGCTGCCTTAAATTCAACTCTTTCTAGGTAAGGAGATATTTCAGACTCTTATGATCCGTATAAATAATCGACTTTTCTCCGTACAGATAGTGCCTCCATATCTTTAAGGTGAACACCACTGCAGCTAACTCCAAATCATG
The DNA here is from genome assembly GCA_025506655.1 of Gossypium rotundifolium. Taxonomy (NCBI): domain Eukaryota; kingdom Viridiplantae; phylum Streptophyta; class Magnoliopsida; order Malvales; family Malvaceae; genus Gossypium; species Gossypium rotundifolium. Next base: position 93,351,149 of record CP106729.1, on the reverse strand, counting down.
AGTGGGATAATTCATCTTATGCGGCCTTAGTTGACGAGATGCATACACTACCACCTTCCCCTCCTACATTAACACACTTCCCAAACCTGTGTGCGATGCATCACAATAGACGACAAATTCCTTTCCAGCCTCAAGCTGAATCAAAACCGGCGCCTCAGTCAAAATCCTCTTTACTTTTCAAAGCTTTCCTATTACTTACCAGCCCAAACAAATGGTACTCCTTTTCCCAACAACTTGGTTAAAGGTGCAGCAATCAGTGAGAACCCCTCAAGAAATCTTCTGTAGTACCCATCCAAATCAAGAAAACTTCAAATTTTTAACACAGACTTTGGAGGTTTCCAGTCTAGAATAGCTTTGATCTTTCGGGGATCAACCCTAATACCCTCAGTAGAAACAACGTGCCCCGAAAATGTCACTTCCTTCAGCCAAAATTCACACTTGCTGAATTTGGCATACAGTTGCTTTTCTCTTAATATCTGCAGAATAACCTGGAGATGTGAATCATTCTCCTCTTCAGTCCTTGAGTACACCAAGATGTCATCTATGAATACCACCACGAACTGATCTAGATATGGTTGGAATACCCGGTTTATCATATCCATAAATGTGGCCGGTGTATTCGTCAATTCGAATGGCATCACTAGAAACTCGTAATGCCCATACCAAGTTCAGAACGCAGTCTTATGAATATCTGTCTCCTTGACCTTTAGTTGATGGTACCCAGATCTCAAGTCTATCTTCGAAAAACTGAAGCTCATCGTAGCTGATCGAACAGGTCGTCAATCCTTGGTAACGGGTATTTGTTCTTGATTGTTAACTTGTTCAGCTGGTGATAGTTAATGCACATACTTATCAACCCATTCTTCTTTTTTACGAACAATATCGGCGCTCCCCACGGAGACGCACTTGGTCGGATAAACCCTCGATCCAACAATTCTTGAATTTGAGCCTTTAGTTCTGCCAGCTCCTTCGGTGCCATCCTATAAGGAGCGATGGACATTGGAGCCGTTCCCAGAAGTAGCTCAATGCCAAATTCCACCTCACGATCTGGAGGTAACCCTGGAAGCTCTTCAGGAAAGACGTCTGAGAACTTTTTCACCTTTATAACATCCCCTATAGACAATTCCGTGGCATCCAAAGCACTGATAAAAGCTAGAAATGCCCTACACCCTTTTCGCACCATCTTCTCGGCCTTCAGTGCCGAAATCATATAAGACAGGTAATCTTTCCTTTTTCCTATCACAGTTTCTTCCTTATCCTCTAGAGTTCCTAAAACCATACGCTTAGCAGTCCAATCCAAGTTTGCACGATGCTTAACTAGCCAGTCCATACCTAAGATCAAATCAAACTCATCGAACGGTAGTTCCGTCAAGTCTGCCAGAAATATTACTCATTGAACTTCTAAAGGCACATTCCTAAATAGTTTGTTCACTACCACCGACTATCTTAGAGGGCTAATCACAGACATAACTCTAGCAGCAATCTCAGATTTAATGCTCAATGTCCCAGATACAGTACATGAAATATATGAATGTGTAGACCCAATATCTATCAAAGCTGTAAAGGGTCACCAAATATAAGAAACGTACCGGTTATAATGTCCGGTGCATTGCCATCCTCACGCCATCGAGCTATATAGACTAACCTCGACTGTCTTGCATCTATATTACCAGCACCTCTGCCCAGTGCTCCACGACCTCGGCCAAAGCCATTTCCTCCTCTGACCGGCCCACGACCTCTCGGCGGCTGCTGACCACCTCCCATTGCCTGAGAAAAACCTGACTTAACGTTTGCATCCTCTCCAACTCCCGTGGATAGTATTTTATCAGATGATCCCTAGATCCACATTTAAAACATCCTCCAGTTCTTCTCCAACACTCTCCCGGATGCAATCTTCCACACTACACACAAGGTCGCAGTTAACCTGCAGCAATTAGCATCGCAACTCGAGTTGGCCCCTCTAACCTAGGCCTATTTTGGAAACCCTCAGATGATCTTGCCGACCCAAAATTTCTCTTATTTTTACCCCTATCCTTATCCCAGTTCTGCCTCTCAGACCGTTTCACTTCTTCAGCTATTTTTGCTTTCTCCACTAGAACGACAAAATCTCTCTCCCGCTGCGGAGCTATTAATACCCTCAACTCATCCCTCAGACCATCCTCAAATCGTACACAACGCTCATAATCGAATGCGACTATGCCCAGAGCATAACGACTTAGGCATAAGAATTTTGCCTCGTATTCAACCACGAATTTAACCCCTTGAACCAAATTCAGAAATGCTTTTCTCTGGGCGTCCACATAGCTCACCCCAACATACTTTCCCTGGAACGCTGTCTTAAAGAAGTCCCAGGTGACACGATCTGCCAGAGTACCTTCCCATACCGTGAGCCACCACTGGTATGCCTCATCTCGAAGGGGGGACACTGCTCCTTTTAATTTTTCCTCTACTGAGCAGTCCAGGTCATCTATAATTTGTTCAACAGCTTCCAACCAGTACTCAGCTACGTTTGGGGCCACACCAGAAATACCCCTAAATATCTCGGCCCCATTTGCCCAAAGTCGCTCAGGGATAGATTTCCTGGCCACCGATCCAGTACTTGCCCCAACAACCCGTTCCAAGACTTGCAACATAGCTTGGGACAAAGCATCGTCCCCTGCAGCTCGATCATAGGACCCCGTCTTAGTTACCGGTGATGCAGGTGCTTCCATTTTCGGTATGTGCATCGATGCCTCAGATCCAACCCCAGCACCTCGGCCTCTACCTTTCCACGTCTACCTCATCCACGTCTTCTCATACTCATATTCGCTGGATTGAATTAATCTGATTACAAATTTTATGGATTAGTATTTCACTTTAACGTTTATTAACAATGTTTTATGCAAAATAAGTATAGTAGTTGTTTTCGTGAATCAAATTTCCTAATGTCTCAGTCTCTAAAGTCTTAACTCTTATAGCTAGTAGTTATATTACACTAATTCTAACATCATTTCATAATAACAAACAAAGCTAAAGGACTTATGGATTTGGTGCCGAAGACTCGGGTGCCATACTTCTAGAAATACATATATTTTTAAACCAGATTTCAAACCAATTTTGGAAAACATTTCTAAAACCCATTCCATAGCCGAGTTTTGTAACCTGGATCTAATACCACAAAATGTAACACCCCAAACCCAGCCTAGACATTATGACCGGATCTTGCATGTCACATAGAAGGGTTGTTTAAAATCGCGCGTTTGATAAATCCTCGTAACCTTTTTGAAACTTCGAGTTTAGTTGTTTGTTCATGAAAGTCCGTTATCCAATGTCTATTTTAGAAAAGTTGTGGTTGATTAGTAAAACAACATTAACAAATAGACCTGCGTTGGAATTGTTGGTAAAAACTTATTTAAAACTGAATTTAGCTTCATTAAATTTTGAAGATGTGATACTTTGAAAACTATTTCCAAGTTTAAGAGAACCCAGTGTTTGATAAATTTTTAGTTTGAGAAATCATTTGTTAAACTTTTGGGAAAATGGCTATTAATGTTTTAGAAGGAAAGTCCCGTATTGCAGGTTTAACAGAGAATAACAACCGTATTAAAAAGTAAAACCAAAATAAATCTCAGAGGCCTTATTACAAAACATAATCCAAATTTTAAAATAAAACTTGAAGTAAGTAAAATGAAATTTACTAAGTAACGTCGTATGGCCACCCCAGAGTTCTCCATGGCCTTCAAATCCTCACTGCTGGGTATTACCTACAAAATTAAGCGGAAGGGTGAGTTGCTAGAACTCAGTATGAAAATCCCTAAAACGAATACTATCTAGGCCTGAGGCCAAGCGGATGCAAATTGGGCCTTAGCCCTTACGAAATCAAACTGGGCGAAGCCCATACGGAAACGAACTGGGCCTGAGCCCTTTTTACATGGTAAATCAGATAAGTGCATGCAATGCAACCCAGCCCAACCTAGAATCCATCCGCTACACACTTGCCAGTTCCAACCATAACATACTGGTGGGATTTCTACAATCAACCCTCATCCGCTACACACCATGATGGCAATCACGCTACTCATCTCGAAATTGTGGCAGTGCCACCGAAATAATGTGACAAAGTCAGCGAAATGCACTTCCCCTTTCATCAATATCATATCCCTTTCCCATGCAACATGTCATAACATCATAATGTGATGGATGCAAACACATATATAAAAGTATGTCAGATAATCAGAACACCTCTAATCATGCTAACTTACACATAATAGTATAGCCATGAATTTACTTACCTAGTATATATCCAACAATATCCATTAGGATATCTCAACTGCATTCTCATTACGGCATTTCGACTTTAGCCGAAACATACTACAACACAAACAAACAAAACTAAGGTGTGAGATTTACACACCTGATTACGCGAAGAACTATAAACTTCTGATTATCGTCACCCTCACTTTCACGACCAACTACAATCTGTCTATTCAGATCCGATGTCGCCTCTCTCCTATAACCCAACAAAAAATATCGGATTGCTGACACTGCATGCTGATTGAACTTAGGAGCAGAGACTGCGAGTCTACTCCCTTTGGCCTCCTTTGATCGACACCACTTCCCGAAGTCTGAGAAATTAATGATCAAGAATGAGAGTTGCTTGATCCCAATGATACTCGACCTTGATCAATGGAGAATAGTACCTTGTGGCTACAGATAATTTGAACAACTAAGATGGATTTGATGGTCACCAAGATGCCCCCTTGAAGCTACCAGCATTAGACTATAGGAAAAAATGAAAGAAATGGATTCAGTTCACACAAGAAGAGATTTAGCTTGCAAAAAGGGAATGAATAGAGAAGAAAGAAAAAGTAAAAAAGGAGAACAAGATTCGGCTATGGCACACCCTCAAAAGGGAATCAATTCAAAATTACTACCAGGAATGTTCGGCTATGGAGGAGAAACAAATAGCAAGAGGTGGGAAAAATAGAGGTTTGGTCGAAGAAGAAAATAGTAGAAAGGTGGTGAGAGTTGATGAGAATGGATGAAGGGACAAAGAATGCACAAGTGACCACCCTAAGGTTCGGCCAATACCAAAGAGACAAGAAGAAGAAAAAATAGAAGTAAAAGTGCTGCAGTTTTGGTAAAGAAGAAGTGAATCAAGGTGACTGAAATGCAAAAGAAAGGGAAAACTTCTAAAATGGTTTCGGTTTTACCCTTCTCTCAAAAGACACTTCAAAAAAAAAACCGACACTCCACTACCCCTTATGACTGAATGTTGAAAGAATGCCTAAAAGGGTCCAAAAAAAAACGACACACACCCACACTAGCTCAAAATCGAAATTGCTCCCCCTTAACACCACCCCACTTTCGGCCAAACACTATACACAACCACACCCCATGATTCTCTCCTTGATTCCCTCCCCCACTCACTCTCCATCTACCATTTGAAATGGTTGACCAATTCAAACTCCCCAAGCACCTCTCTTCCACTCATTTCAAATTGTTTGACTCATTCAACAATCACCTTGGTAGAGTCCCAACCGAAAGCCACCTCTTCCCCACTTTGAGCATAAAATTAAAGCTCCATAATGCTGCAGATGAGATTCGAACTCCTCCCCCTTAGCTCTACCAGTGATGCCATATCCACTCCACCTTATGCTCTCTTTTGTGTCATCAAACATAAATAATTATCTCTAAGGCTTGCTTCCATAGACTCTATGCCCTTATGCCCAAAAAGTAAAATTTTACCAAGGCTCTAGCTCGAACCCGAGCCTCCCCAAGACCCCCAAACACACCCAAACAACAAGCTAATCGAACCCAACACATAGAATAGTGCAATAATACAGGACCCCCAATTCTAGGATGTTACAATATTCATGTTATTCATATGACAATGTATAATTAATGTTTTTTATTATTTTCAAATGAACTTATTAAGCTATAAAGCTTACTCCCCTTTCCTTTCCCATTACTTATAGGGTTAATAATGTAGCTCGAGTTGGAGATCGTCGAAGATTCTATCACACTATTAAGCTACCATTTTGGGTGTATATAAATTCATGTATTTTGAGTTATAACATGTATAGGGACTAAGTCAATTGGTTATATGTGTCTTTATGATTGTAGCCAATATGTTGGCTTGTAATCATCAAAGGCTTGTTTGCTATTTGGCCATGTAAGTTGGCTTATGTTGACAACATTGTTGAAAGCCTAAGTATATTCATATATGTGTCAATGTCTATGGTGATATGATCATGGTATGCTTGGTGAATGTCAAATATTTGGAAATGTGATTTATGGCATGATTGTGTGATGTGGGAATTGTGACCTATTAATGAGATGAGGAATTTAAGTATAATTTGATAACTAGATAGAAATTGAATGAAGCCTAATAAATATGGGATTTTTATGTTTGATTTAGGGCTTAATAAATGTAGTGAGTATGTTAGATAAACATATAAAGTTGATATGTTTCAACCATGAATGTGGATGATTTGGTTGCCTAAGTATGTAATGTTATGTGCCTTTGAATTGATGTGAATGTATGTGTGAATAAGGGTGAAAAATGGCTTAGTAAATAGCATTTTTATTGTCCACACAGGAGTGTGGCTAGGCCATGTGTGACACACGATCTGCCCCACGGGCATGTGATCTGGCCATGTGCCCCTGCACCCTAAATAATTGCAAAACAGAATGCTCAGTAATGAGCACACGGGCAGAGACATGGGCGTGTGTCTCAACCATGTGGACAGCACGGCCTCGAACACGGGCGTGTGCCTTGGCTGTGTGAAGTTTACACCTATTTTATAAAAATTATGAAAATTTAATCGATTAGACGGCCTAAGCACACGGGCGTGTGACTTGGCCGTGCAACTTCAATTTGATTATGACGTCATAAATAGAATGCTCCCTAATTTGAACACGACCAGAAGCACGGGCTTGTCTTAGGGCCACACGGGCTTGTGACCCTTTTTTCATGAAAATTTTCTAACTTTTCCAAAAGTTTCCAAACTTCTCGGTTTAGGCCCCAACCACTTCCAATGCATGTTTTGGGCCTCGTAGGCTCATTTTAGGGACGATATGAATGTTTTAGAAAAGTTTTAAATTTGAGTGGAAATTCATGTCTCAATTTTGAATGTTTGCTTGTGAATAAAGGGTGTTACACGGCTTGGTGGTTGGCCGTGAGGTGGTGCGACGATAATGGGAGAAGGGAAAAGAAAAGGGAGAGGATGTGCGTGGGGGAGGGGGAAAAGAAATGGGGAAATGAGCGGGGATAGGGCTATTTTGGGGAAGGGAAAAAGGTGATAAAATGGGGGTTCAGGGCTGGTGGGGCATTGATGAGGGAGAGGGATGGTGATCGATGGCTGAAAAGGGGTGATTGGAAGGGACGGTGGCTAGGGTTAAGGGGTTTGGGGAAGAAGACGAAGTAAAAATAAAATAGTTAGGGTTTGGGTTTAAAAAGGGGGACACGATCGTGTAAGGGCCTGTGTTGGGCCACACGGCTGTGTCAGACGCCCGTGTGGTTCAACCCAGCCCGTGTGCATTTAAAATAAAACAACCCAGTCTTTACACGATTTCTGTGTTGCATGGCCGCGTGTAACCTCCTTCGCTTCTCCTACACCTGTGTGACCTTCCCACACGTTCGTGTGGTGCAGCCGTGTCTCACACACGGTCGTGTGCCTTGCCCTTGTAACTCTCTGCCTTGTTTTAAATTTTAAAAAAATTAGCTTCAGGTTTTACACGGTCTTGTCACTCGCCCGTGTGGACTGTTTTAGCCCGTGTCTTTGTCAGTTTTTGGAAAATTTAAGTCCCAGGCTCCACACTGCCAAGGACACACTCGTGTGTCCAAACTGTGTGGGTTACACGGCCGTGTCGCTAGGCCGTGTAACTCACTGTTGATTTTCTAAAAATTTTAAAATTAAGTCTTAGGGTCCACACGGCTTAGGACACACCTGTGTGGCTTAAAAAATAATTTTTTTAATTTTGAAAAATAATTAATTTTAAAATATAATGAAATAAAATTAAGAAAATTAGCGGTGTTAACACTTGGGTTGCCTCTCGAGAAGCACTTATTTAAAGTTTAAGCTCGACTTACCTCAAATTTGCATGGTTGCGGTGGTTCGCGGAGTTGAAACTCCTCTTTTTTGCTGTCAATTCTAGTGTCAAAATAAGGTTTTAGTCGAGCAATATTTACCTTAAAAGTTTCGAATTCAGAATGATTTACCTCAACTGTACCGTATGGGAAAACATTCAATATTGTAAAAGGAGTCACCATTTGTAGTAAGCTCTGAATTAGCAATTCGAGGATCTATTTTATCTAGCAATACCTTGTCCCCAACCTTAATTTGATATGTTCTATCCACATGCTCGTCAAGGTGTCGTTTTGTTTCTACATCGTGTATTCTTGGTTTCTCTTTGACATGTGTCCGCCACTCGTCTAGTTGTAGCATTCGTTCTTTACGTGTCGTTCTTTTTTTGTCACAGGGATTGTAACGTGGCTCCATCACACTTTTCCAAGGGGGTTGCTACAAAGAAGGTTGACCCACAAGGTTACTCACATTAACAGAACTCATATAATCATCTCGATCACTAGTTATCTTAGCAGATTCACAAGCTTGGAGAGTAATCATGTCATCTCCTACAAGAAGTATTAGTTCACTTGTACCAACATTAATAATAGTTCTGGCAGTTGCTAAAAAGAGTCGTCCTAAAATTAAAGGCATGTCACTATCCTCATCCATGTTTAAAACAAAAAAATCAACTGGGAATATGAATTTATCAATTTTTACAAGTACGTCTTCAATAGTACCCCTAGGAAATCTAATGGTTCTATCTTCTAATTGAATACTCATGCTAGTTTGTTTGGGTTTCCCAAGACCTAATTGTTTAAACATTTTATAGGGCATGACATTAGTACTTGCCCCTAAATCCGCCAAAGCATTATTAACATTTAAACTGCCAATTAAGTAGGGAATAGTAAAACTCCCTAGAACTTTCAATTTGTTGGGTAGTTAATTCTGCAAGATAGTTGAGCAAACTATATTTAGCTCCACGTGCGACGAATCATTTAACTTTTGTTTGTTTGCCAAAAGCTCCTTTAAAAATTTAACTGAATTGGGCATCTGCGAAAGGGCTTCAATAAACGGTAAGTTAATATGTAACTTTTTTAAAAGTTTAAGAAATTTAACAAATTGTTCATTTGTGTGGTCTTTCTTTGTCACGTTGGGATATTGTAACACCCCAAACCCGGCCCATTAGTCCTGACCAGATCTGGTATGTCACGGAGTAAAATGATTTAAAATATTTTGAGTGTCTGGTGAAAACTTGTTAAAATATGGCTAAGGTATTAAAACGGGGTTTAATAAAACTCAGTTGGGATTATTTTCATAAACATGGTTGGGTTGATAAACCCTTTGAAAATGTTTGATCATGTAAAATTTTAAAATTTGTCAAGGTTATAGTTGACTTGGTGTATTTTGTTACCCGATGGTAACATCTTTGAAAACCCGTAGAAGTTATTAAGTTTGAAAAGTTACTTTTAACGGTTCACTTAACATTTATAAATTTCATTTGTAATATAACATAAGTAAAATAAAACAATAAAATAAACATCCAAATAATAATTAGCGGCCTTATTACAACCCCAAAATAAAAAGACTTAGAAAATAAATGGACTAAAACTGATTTAAATAAGGTTCCAAATCTGAAAAACAAGCATGGCCGCCTCGAGTCCTCCCCGGCTCCATCTCCGCGATCTACTCATCTGCAAAATAGTATGGGAAGGGGTGAGTCACCAAGACTCAGTGTGTAAATCCCCCACCCGGAAAATGCATCTCATACACAATTTATTAATAGACATGCAACATGCAACCCATCTAACCATCCATACTCCTTTACTACCCCGTGTGGTCAAAACCACTGGTGGTCAAAACCACTGGTGACTAGAGTCACAAATCAAATGATGGGGCCAACCCATCGTGTGGTCAAAACCACTGATGATCATAGGTCACAAATATCATAATGTGGTCAAAACCATCGGTGGTACCAAACCACTGGGACTTAGTCACAATTTAACAACAAAGGTGGTCAAAACCACCGTGACCAAGTCACAATAAACTGATGGGGCCAACCCATCTTGTGGTCAAAACCATCGTGACAGTTCATAAAAATCATCCCCCTCCTCTCATCAATCCCTCCATCATCATGCTTACATATCAATTATCATATATCATGCATTTATGTATAGCATAGCATTTAACAGCATGTGATGGCATACAAAATCATATATCATAGATCACGTAATAGGGGACTTACCCGGAAGCCAAGCTTATGCCCACAAGCAAAACTACCACAATGATTAAAAAGCAACGATATAGCCATGTTAACTAATAAAGTGTATAGTGAGTTTTACACACCTGTTACTAATGAAATTCCTAGATCTCGAAGATTCGATTTACGATGCTAGATCCTTTGACCCTATATTCGGCCAACAACAAGGTTAGTGACATAGGCCTATTCGGCTAAACCAAATTAATACCAAAGGCTCTTTTGCGGCACTTACCTTAAACGGATTTGATTTCCAAACAAATCCCGAAATTGTCACTTGATTAAGACTCTGTCGAAATTCCACAATAAAAATCGATTATCACATGAAGTACATAACATGGCCTTTGGCCGAATGTCATAACCTACATACCATGCTCACCTTAAATCCTGAAAGACCTCTCAATTCTCCTTAACGCTGGCTTCTAAAAAGGGTTACCAATCCAAGACCCTGAATAGGTTCGGTCATACACAAAAATACAGTGTTAAACCTTATGGTTTCGGCTGGCCAAAACAAGAATAAAAGAATTAAACTCAGAGAGAGTCCTTACCACACTATTAAAATCGGCAGCACCTTGGTTAGGGAGGATTCGGCTTGAGCCCTTTATGGAAGAGACATTCGGCTAGCAACACAAATGGAAGGTAAAATTTTTAGTAAAAGAGAGGGGGTAGGTTCGGCTAAGTAGAAGAAAAGAAGAAGAGAATTTTTGAAGAATTTTAGCAATTGTGGTTATGAAGAATTCGGCCAGCAACAAGAAGAGAAAAGAAAAGAATTTTTTATGAATTTGACCCTCTCTTTAGGTGATAAAATCGAATGTGGATGGTCCTAATGAGTCCTTCATTCGCCAACTCTCACCCTCTTTTGTGATAATTTCACTTTTAATTATCACTCAAAATAACATTTATCTTTTATTTGTATTTCCTAGCCACTCCTCAAACAATTTAAAAGAAAATAAACCACTAACACTTACCCTTCCAAATTAAATTAAGTGCAAAATTAAACTTATCCTTATCAAGTTAAGAGTCCAAAAATCAGACCATTAGCTCCCTCTCCCTTCACTCCAGCTTTGAAAAAAAAATAAAACCCCAATTGCTGCTCCCTTGGTTCGAACATAGGACCTCACTGCCGCAGCCCTCTTATATCACCCCATGCCATTCTTCCCAATCGACTTTCATGCTCTTAAACCTCACCATTTAATTTTTAAAGCCTTCCTACTTTAGCCCCTTTCTTAACCGCCCAAAAAGCCCAAAAACAAAACGCCTCCCCCTTGTAACTCCCACGACTCGAACCTCTCCCCCTTGAAAACTCCCTTTGACGCACCAAGCCAATCATGCCAATTAAATCCTTGTGTCATGTTCCTTCCGAAATTTTTCTTAACCCCTATCTCACCTAGCTCCCTTCTTTTAAACACTTAAAAAGAAATTTTTAGTCCTAAGTCAGGCCTAGCTCGGGGTTATTTCTAGTCCCTAGAACATGCTTAGCAATCATAATATTCATTTCTTCAAGCACACACATGGGAATTAAATTACAAACAACCCCTAATTTAGGATGTTACAGATATGGCACACGAGGTTTATATTCCTTATTGACTGATTTTTCCTTATCTTGACTTACCTCAACCTCACCTTTACTTACCACACTTTCTTGCCTCAATTCTGGTTCAAATTCAACTAACCCTTCTTCATCTCGAACAATAATTGCATGAAGCTACTCTCTTGGGTTAGGTTCGGTGTTGCTAGGTAGGCTACGTTATGGTCTTTCTGAAATCAACTTAGCAAGCTGTCCTATTTGGTTCTCAAGCCCTTGAATTGACGCTTGTTGATTTTTAAGTGTCGTTTCGGTGTTTTGGAAGCGAGTTTCTGACACTGAAATAAAATTTGTCAACATCTCCTCAAGGTTCGACTTATTCTCTTGCTGGTAAGGTTGTTGAAAGCCTAGAGGGGGTTGTGGTCTCTGATTTCCTTGACCACCCCAAGAGAAATTGGGATGGTTCCTCCAACCTGCATTATAAGTGTTACTGTAAGGATTATTCTAAAACCTTGAATTATTACCCATATAGTTGACTTGTTCGTTATCTGTGCTAGGTCCGTGGGGTAAATATTCTAGATTGTTCATTCCTCCTCCATTTGTATCGTACTACATCACTGGTTGTACCTGCGTAGAACCATATAAACCATCAATTTTCTTACTTAAAAGTTCTACCTGATTCGATAACATGCTGGCTTCATCTATGTAAAAAACATCGTCTGCTTTCATCGGCTTTGTCCTCATGACTTGCCACTGATAATTATTCAGTGACTTTCCTCTATAAACTCATAAGCCACTTTAGGCATTTTATTATTCAGGGTACCACCGGCAGTTGCATCAATCAATTGCCTAGTTGAGGGATTCAAACTGTTGTAGAAGGTTTGAACCTGTAGCCATAGAGGTAACCCATGGTGAGGGCACCTTTTAATAAATCCTTATACTCTCTCATGCATCATATAGGGTCTCTAAGTCTATCTGTACGAAAGAAGAGATACCATTTCTCAACTTAGCTGTCTTAGTCGGTGGGAAGTATTTCAATAAAAATTTCTTGGTCATTTGATCCCATGTAGTGATAGAACCTCATGGTAGGAAGTTCAACAGCTGTTTAGCTTTATTTCTCAATGAGAAGGGAAACAACTGTAGCAGAATGGCATCATAGAAATGCCATTAATCTTGAAAGTGTCTTAAAATTCCAAAAAGTTAGCCAAATGAGTATTTAGATCTTTATCTTGCAAACCATCGAACTGAACAAATTGTTGAATCATTTGAATAGTGTTCGGCTTCAGTTCAAAATTATTCACAGCAATGACAGGTCTCACAATACTCGATTTAGAGTGGGCTTGGTATAATCGTACATAGTACAAGGAGCAGGATTTGGATTTGCCAGATTCGTAGCAACCACAGGAGGTAGCTGATTATTTTGATTATTAGCCATCTCCTCGGCAATAACAATAATGTCCTTTGGCTCTTCCACTATATTTTGTCGACTTTGCCTTACTGCTCTACGGTTTCTACAAGCTGTACTTTCAATCTCACTATCAAATACTAAAGGTCCCGATGGGTTTCTTCTAGTTATAAACTAAAGGAACCTGCCAGAAGCAAACAAAAGAAAAATTAGAAAACAAAAAATAAACATAAAACAAAAATAAAATGTAATAAAAATAAAAATGGCTAAAGTAATAAAAATTGAGTGTTCCTAATATTTTAGTCCCCAAAAACGGCGCCAAAAACTTTATGATCACTAAACTAACTAAAATTTACGACAAAAGGAAGCGCACCTATCGAATAATAGTATAGCTATGGTGAGTCGGGAATATCGTATCCATGAGGACTAAAAGTACTAGTAATTACTTTTTTCTATTATTTAGCCTATAAATTAAAGGGGATGTTTTAAATCTAAAATTAACTAAACTAATTATTAATAACGTGACAGAGAATGAATTAAGAAAATAATCGAATAAACCAATGAGATAGACAATACCCAGGAAGGAATCCACCTAGACTTCACTTATTATTTTGAATCTGAATTAAATGATATATTCACTTTTGCCTTGATCCATAGAAATCCATAATTTATGTTAATATCTCTTTCAAGAGTAAGAACAACTGACTTTAGGTTTATTAATTAAAATCTCTTTCTAATTAAAACCCCTATTGTCGCATTAACTCGATCTATGGATTACCCTATTAGATTTGACTCTAATCCGGTATATTTATGTCGTCCTATTTTTAGGATTGCATGCAACTCTACTCAGTTATGCTAGATCTACTCTTAAACAATTATTTTGCTCCACTGAATAAGCACATTTAACATGAATTAATATCCTAAAAATATCAAAACACGAAATAAGCATACATAATTGAGAAAAAGAAATCAAATATTTATCATGTAAATCAGAAATTAAATAACAAGATCCATCATAGGTTTCATTCTCCCTAGGTATCTAGGGAATTTAGTTCATAATTTGGGATGGAAACATCTTAAAATTAGAATAACAACAAGACATAAGAAACCCAATAAAACTTCGAAGGAAATTTGAATGGAGATTATCAATCTTTAAGGAGATTTACTTCTGAGTTGATTCTGACGGTGTTCTTCGAGTAATTTCTTCGTTCTTCTCCGCGTGCCTCCTTTAGTCCTCTTCTAATATGTATTTATAAACTTTAGAGTGCTCTAAAACCCTAAAAATTGGGTTTTTTCACGTAAAAGAGAAGCAGGGTTCAAAATCGACACGGGCATACACATGGGCATGTGCCCAACCTGTGTGAAAATGCCCAGGCCATGTGGTTCCTGAAAACAACTCTTTTTGTCTGATTTGGGCCCATTTTTGGCTCCTTTCACTTCCCTATGCTCACCTAAGTATAGAAACATAAATTTAAAGGATTAGGAGCATCAAATTCACTAATTCACATAATCAATGATCCAAAAACATGCCAAGCATGGGATTAAAACATGTTACTTTTATGGTTTATCAACTAGAAAATTCAAACAAATATGATAATAGACAACAGTTGAATGATTTCCATATGGTTGGTTAACCTTCAAATTATGGATCTAAAGCACTATTACTCCTAAATTGGTTCAATTTTACCTCTGGACCTTAGCTTTACCAATTTCAACAAATTAGTCTGGTTTATCTCTTAACCTCACCAAATTAACCCGAGACTATCAAATTGATGCCCGATAAGATATTCTCTTGGTCTCACTTATCTTAATTTTTCCTTAGGGCCCTCAATCGTAAGTTTTGAAATCTGTTCAATTTAGTCTTGCTTTTGTGATTTAGTCCCTGAACCCAAAAATCAATTACCCATCATTTCCATCAACCAACCACTTCGTATTCGGTTACTCATTCTAGTATCTAAGCACCAAAACAATAAATGAACATTTAAAAATAACATTAACTTAAACTTGAAGGAAAATGACTGAAAACCCAAGATTTCCTGCAAAAGCTTGGAGAAGACAATAATGACAGCAAGATAGATGAATAAAAAAAAAATAAAACAATTATTTTTAACAGGTGAAAGAAGACAAAGCCAACTAATAGTAAACTAGGATTAAAATGTGATTATAAAAGAGTTTAAGGCGTTGAGCATGTAAATGAACTTTAACTAAAGTAATAACTAATTAAGAAAATATAAAGAAAACCAAGAAATGCAAAAAAAAAAAAAAACTAAATCCTACAACTATGAAGAAGACTAAACCCTAAAAAGATGAAGAAGAAATTAAGAAACCCAAGCTAAAACTTGTGTCTAAAATGTGTCTTGTTTGTCCCCTCTCTCTCCAACCAACTTTGGCCTTTTTTAGCAGGCATCAAACCATATTTTTGTTGTCCAAAATGCCCCTTATTGTGTGTTTTTGACTGGTGCTGAAGTTGGAGAAGGACTACCCCTGCAGTCTTTTTTTGTCCCCTTACGACAGTGGTATTGCACTACCCATGCTCTAATATTGTGATACCCTCGTCAGTCTTGAAATGTGAGGTTACCTTGGATGTTGGGTATTGCGATACCCATGGCTAGTATTGTGGTACCATTTTAGATGGCCCCAATTCTTCTTGTTTCAACATTGTTAGGGTCCCTATGGCACATTTGGCCATTTTGGGTCTCAAAAGTAGCGTAAAACACATAATTTCACTTATTAAGGCAAAAAATGAAAATTAAGTAAAAACACGACAAAAACATATAAATTGCTCGAAAACAAGGTCTTTAAGCGTATTACAAAGCCTAATTTGACATATCAAATTACGATAGATCACCTAACTAGGATTTAGTTTTTCTATTAAAATAGACTTCTACTAATTCAATAAAGGTTTCACTTCTTCTCCCTATAAATAGATGTCACTGGTAGGGCTAAATACACAACTTTGAGATATTGTTATTCTAACCGAAAATAGTGAGAATTTATTTTCTAAGTACAAATTCTATTTTTTAGAATAATAATTCTACCTGTTTATATTAAATAGAGAATTGCTTTCCCACTGAAAGTAAAGTATAAAATTTCTGGTTCTGTGTTTGATTTAAATTTGTTCGAGCTCATACATGAAGCAGTTTGTGGTATGAGAATAAAAAAAAAGGTTGTTCAGTTGAAAGCTGAGAATGAAAAGGATCCATCTAACCAAAAACACAGGTGCGATTTCGATAAAGGGTTTATTGCTATATATATCACAAACCGACTCGATTTTCAAAATTTTAATTTTCGCTGTGCAAGAAAATCATTTTTGAACCATATATTTTCCAATTGTCACGACGCAGTGTTGGACCCTTAAAATTATGACGAGGAATAGTTAGTGAGTGGCATTGCGAGTTGGAACCCTAAAGTCGCAACCTAAAACCCTAGAGTTGCGATGTCAACCCAATAGTTTTTAAACGCTATAAGTTAGTCCTAAGTCAAACTCGGGTTGTCAAAAGAGCTTTTGTAAGCTCGTTTTAACCCCGGAAGTAATTATATAACATGTGTTAATGAGGTTGTGAACTTGATAGTAGGTATAAACTGTTTAATTGAATTAAAATTGAGCATAAAAGCTCCGGTAACAAATGTGGCATCTCGTAGCTTAAACCTGATATCGAGTTGGATATGAGGTGTTTCAAGTGAAGAAGTAGAGATTGAACACCAAATTATTGCTCCATATTCTCCATAATAGAATGGATTTAGTGAGACAAAGAATCGAACCATAAAAGAGATGACTAGATGTTTGTTGTTTGAGAAGTGCTTGCCAAAAGAGTAGTACGCAGAAGCTGCACACACTGTAGTCTTTCTACTCCATACACTTCCAACAAAAAGCAGTGGAAGGAAATACACCATATGAAGTTTGGTATGTTTATAAACCTTTTTTAAAAAATCTTAAGGTGTTTGGATGCTTGTGTTTTGTTTACATGCCATAGATTAAAAGAGATAACCTAGACAAAAAGAAAAAAGTCAAAATCTTTGTAAGGTACAACACAGTTTCCAAAGCTTACAGAATTTTCCAACCTTATACAAGGAAACTTTTGATAAGTAGAGATGTGCATTTCATGGAGGATGAATAATGGAACTAGAAAAAAAAGTACAATTAACATCAATTCCAAAACAAAGTAAAAAAGCTCCAACTGAAAGAAGATGAACTTATGGGTGATGTCCTAGTAAGAAGCACAATATCATTTTTTGATATTTATCAAAGATGCAACTAGCCAATTTTGAGCCAACAGATTTTGGGGAGCAAAAAAAATCCCAAATAGATAGCTACAATGAAGGAAGAAATCATCATGATTGAGAAAAATTAGACTTAGAAACTTGTGAAAAAACCAGAAGATAGAAAAGTCATTGGAGTAAAGAGGATTTTTAGAACCAAGTTGAATACAGATGGCTTTATCAACAAACAAAAGCTAGAATTGTTGTAAAACGGTACGTTCAAATCTTGGGTGTTGAATTTTTTATCCTTTTGCTCTTATTGCTAGATTAGAAACCATCAAATTATTATTGGCTATAGCTGGATAGAAAGGTTGGAAAGTTTTTCTACTAGACGTTAAATCCGCATTGTTGAATGGCTTGCTTGAGGAAGAGATTTATGTTGAGTAACTTGAAGGATTTTCACTCAAAGGGAATGAAGATGAAGGGTATCAGCTTAAGAAAGCTTTGTACGGACTAAAGAAGGCATCTAATACATTAGGATTGATGAGAACTTGTTGCAACTAGGTTTTAGAAAGAGCCTCAGTAAAACAACTCTTTATATTAAAGGTGATGAAATCAATTTTATTATTGTTTCACTATATGTAGATAACTTGTTAGTTACTGGAAGCAATGATGAATTTGTTAAGAAGTTTAAAAGAGATATGCAACATACTTTCTAGGAATAGAAATCAAGCCAAAGAAAAATGAATTGTTCTTCTGTAAAAAGGAATATGGAAGTGAGATTTTGAAATTCATAATGGAAAATTGCAAAGAGACAACTAGTCCAATATGTTAGAAGGAAAAGTTGAGTAAGAATGACGAAGCTGAAAGAGTGGATGAGACTTTTTACAAAAGGATGGTTGGCTCTCTCATGTATTTTAGAGCTACTAGACCTAACATTTTACATGCTATAAGTCTTCTATCTAGATTCACTAATTGTGCAATTGACACCCATTTTAGAGCAGCTAAAAGGGTGATGAGATATGTTAAAGGAATGCTAAATTTCATAATCAAGTTCTATGCAAGTTGGAAGTACATGCTGCAAGGATATTCTGCTAGTGATAGGGATGGTTCACCAAATGATTTAAGATCAGTTCTAGTTATTGTTTTAATCTTGGTTCAGGGGTATATTCTTGGTGTTCTAAAAAGAAAGAAATTATGGCACAAGTTACAACTAAATTTGACTTTATTCTTTCTCAGAGATGTGTAGAAGGAAGGTTCAGTTGAATTAAAGTATTGCAAGACTGATCTTAAATTAGCAGATATATTTACCAACGCTTTGCCTAGGAGAAAATTTGAATCTCTTAGAGAAATGATTGGAATATGCAACAATTGAAGTAAGGAGGAGTGTTGAAGATTTGCCTTTGCTACTCCAGTCAGAATAATTTAGCTATTTTAAGCCATTTTTAATTTATTGTTGAATTTTAGAGATTTATTTGTTATTTTTAGTCATTGGTTGTTATTTTTTTTTTTTACTTATGTAAGGATTAGTTTTTCAATTCAATGTAATATACACTTTCCATCATAAAAATATTTCGCATTATTCTTTCCTTTGTTATTTTTTTTAAAACAAGTTTTCTAAAACATTCCAACAATTTCATATACACATTCTTATTCAAAATACATAGAAATTAACAGTACATAATGGAGATGAAAGATTAAAGAAAAACTTTAACATTCTTTTTAATGAATTTGAACATCAATAACCTTGCTCTCTCATTTAATAACTAGGATATAGTACTCTATTGAAACCTTCACGTCCTCTTTCTCAAGTCTAAGCAAGTTAAATTGCATTTTGATATCGTGTTCAACATCTTTGATGTCCCACGGTGTATACACCTCTCCTATTCATCTCCATTCATCTTTATAACAACTATAACCTTTTGAGAGGTGTCTGTATACAGCCAAGAACTCTACGGGTGTTCGGGTCTGGTGATGATTTTGAAGGTTCTTATTTGCGAATAAAAGAATCCAGTTCTGGTCTGCGAAGAAAAAGCGAAATTAAGTTGTGTATCCAACCCCAAATGCAAAGGAGTCCTAAAAAGTTATTATATTCATCTACAGCATGATTGTAACAACACGTTTTTTAGTGGTGATGGAACAGTGGTTTCGGGACCACAAGTTTTTGTCATGTCAGCTCGTGAATATTATTTAAAAAATATTTGCAGAGTCATTTGAGTCGTATTAAAATTTGGTTAAGAAATTTTAACATTTAGATAACTAATTAAAGAAAAATGACTAACTTGTAAAAGGTGCAAAATTTAGTAATTATTGCATTTAGATGATTTAATAGTTTTGCTAATAAATGTGAGAGGGCCAATGAAGCAATTAAACCCTTGTTAATAGATAATGGACGGTAATTGAAGTTAAAATTGAGTGAAATGTGTTGAAATGATAATTTTGTAATTAAATCAAAATTAAACAAAGCATAATTAAAAGAAAATATCATCTTCTTCTTCATTTTTTCATGGTTTTGCCGAAAACACCATGAAAGGATAAGTTTGGAGGTTCGGCTAGCTCACTCCTTTCCATGAGTAAGTTTTTTAGCCCCGTTTTTAATGAAATTTATGTTTTTGAGATTGTTACAACTAGGTCCAGCTAACATGTACCTTCGTTTTTGAACCTGTTAAAAATTTTAGAAGTTTCCATTGATGAATCTTAGTTGTTTGAATATTTGATTGTGATATTTGGTTGTTTTTTGAAGTAATTTTTATTAGTTTTTAATTTAAGGATTAAATTATTAAAATGTCAAAATTTCAAGGTTTGATGGTGAATTAGAGGTATAATTAGGACTCTTTAAGGGCCTAGATTATTCGACTATATATTTTGAACTTGAGAAAATGGTTAATTTGATGATTTTAGGGTTAAAGGACTAAATTGCAAAAATTGTGAAAGTTAGGGGGAATTGTGTAAATTTTTAAAATAAAAGGGTAAAATTATAGAATAAATTGGAATATGAATGTAAGATAATAATTGGGAAATTTTACGTTTTAGATCAAGGCCTTGTTGATTTACGTGGAAAAGGGTAAATTGTAAAATAGTCCTTGAACTTCTACAACTATTACAATTCAGTCCAGGTAAGTTCGTTCGATTTGTAATTTAATATCTATATGAATTTTATGATGATATGATATGAAATAGGGGATATGAATTGTTCTATTGATGATGTAAAGTTGTTTGGAAAATGTTATTGAGTTTTGATACTTGGGCCGAATGAACGCGTGATACAGTACAACTGAATGATGGTGTGTTATGCGGGGTTGGAGAGGAGATTGATGTGGCATGATTTATATATTCTTCTCGAGTATACCGAGGTTCAGCATTTGTTGCGAACTCTCGTGTTATACTATCCTATTCTGGCGTGTTATGGGGGCGAATGTATAGCCTACGGGCTAGGCACTTGGTGTCGAAGCGTGTTATCAGTTGGATTAGCTTTCATGAGAATTTGACATTTTATTGGTCGGATTAGCTCATATGAGTGTTTGGTGTGTTTAGTTAGACTACTTGTGTACTCATATCTGTAAGTCATTCATCAGGTCATAAATTATTGTATTATAACTTGTTTAATGACTTTGAATGGCATGACTACTACTTGACATTTTGAATTAACTTTGTAGTGGACATGTATGTTTTCTAGAAATTATTATTTGAGCTTTGAATTGAACTATGTAATTCACCGGTTTGCAATTTTGGATGACGAGAAACATTAGTTGTTGAATTATGTTTGATTAAATTGTTATATTTAATTTGGTAAGATTCATTGTTTCTGTCTGTCGAACTTACTAAACTTCAATAAGCTTACTTGTGTTACTTGCATTTTCTTGTAGATATATTTTCGTGAGACGAGTGATTAGATCAACATTCAAGTCACACTATCCATCCGATTTCGGTAGTTTTTGAACATTTATTTTGTATTATATGGCATGTAATAGGTTGTTACGTCAACGACCTCATTTAATGTGTATATATAAGCATATGCCTAATTGATCTTTGGAATTATGTGTATTTCGCAACGTGAAGATATTATATGGTTGCTATTATATGGTTGCTAAGTGTGGTGAAGAACATAAGTTTGTTAAATGTAGCAGTAACCTTAGCTAAGAATAACAATTGGTATAAGTTTGATTTTAACTTGGTAAATTAAGAGGTTGGATAATTGGCTCAAATAGGATAAGTATGTATGTTTGAATGGTTGAATGGTTAATGATTTATATAATTGTACATGTATGTATAATTGTGGTACCAGTGAGGGTACATTGATTAGGTACATAAAATGGTGGATTTGACATGATTTGAGTAGGTTTAATGATAAATTGAATAGGACTAAGAGCTGGTTATTGGATTGCTTGGTGTCCAAGAAAGCTTGAAATGGTAAACTTGATATTTAAGGTTCATTTAGGCACACATGGCGTAAGATAGGGGCGCCACACGACCATGTATCATACACAGTCTGGAGCACAGTCTGCGACACAACCGTGTGTATCACGTCAATGAGTCACACGGTCTGGCATACGGTCTGCGACATGGCTGTGTGGTCTATTTTAGTTAGTGACATGGTTTAAGTCATAGGCTGGGACACGGTCGTGTGGTCTAATTTAGTGAGTTACACGGTTTAAGTCACGGGCAGAAACACGGTCGTGTGTCCCAACTTCGAATACTCTCACGGCCTGGCCACACGGCCATGTGCCCCTTGTTTTTAAAAATTTTCAAATTTTCTTGAAGTTTTCTAACTTGTTTCAAATTGGTCCCTAAGGGTTTTAAGATTATTTCTTTAGCCCCTTAAGCTTGATTTAAGCCTCGTAAATGTAAGTTATTATTGTAATTCAATTCCTTTATGATATTTGAGAAATTATATTGTAATGATCACGATTTTAACTATTTATTTCTGTTAACTTGCTGTAGCATTCCTGTAACCCTATTCTGGCTACAGATACGAGTTAAAGGTGTTACATTTAGTGTATTAGAGCTACAGTTTAGTCGGTTCTTGGATTGAACGTAACGCGTGTAATGTCTAGAATTACATGTCATATAAACTTGTGATAGTGTGACGTGTTTGATCCAACCTAAACTTTGTTTTTCTTATGGATTGTAAAGATGTCGGTCGGATTTGATCATGCTGACAATGATGAGGTTAATAGTAATGTACCAACTACAGAACAAGGAAAGAGTAGTAATATTCCAATTCCACAAGTATCTTAAAATGAACTTAAAAACATGTTCTTCGGGTTCATGAACCAGTGGTTTAAAGAATATATGCAAATGAATACTATAGATTAATAATGTAACGCCCCAAACCCGGCCCATAAGTTCCAACCGGATCTGGTATGCTACGGGTTTAATGTTAAAAACTTTACTTAGAGTGGTTTTGAAAAACTTAGTCATTCTTGTAGATATTCGTTAAATAGGTGGCACTTGTAGAAAATCTTTGTAATTTATTTTTTTTTTCAAAATGGAAGTTATTGAAATCATATTTGAAAATCCCATCTTTTTACTTCCTTTAAAACATAAGTCTTGTTCATAAAATTTGAGAAGAAATAAACACTAACAAATATCAACTTAAACCTAAGCTACGGGGCCTTATTACATCAAATAATTCCAACATTTAGAACTTGAAATAAAGCGGAAAGTATAAAACGAATAACTTGATGGCCCCTCGAGTCCGTCTCGGCTCCCATGTCCACGATCTACTCCTCATCTGAAAGAGTAGAGAAAAGGAAAGCGTGAGTCACCAAGACTCAGTGTATAAATCCTGAACACATTGACCTAAGGCCCACAAACACATTATGGGCCTTGGCCCATACATAAAGGCAACAATCACAATACATGATAGACAATACATAATGAATGGCCCAACCCATCCTAGAATTCCATCCTCTACACACCAACCCGTACCAACCATCACACCTTGGGGATTTCTACAATCAACCCTCCGTCTGCTACACACCACATGGCATGACCCACCGATCACTCTGTGATCTAACATTTAAATTGGTGGGATTTCTACCACCGGTCACCATGTGACCCATATTTATATTCGTGGGATTTCTACCACCGGTCACCATGTGACCCATATTTATATTCGTGGGATTTCTACCACCGGTCACCATGTGACCCATATTGCACTTCCCCTTTCATATTATATTCCCACCCCATGCATACATACACAAAGAGAACATCATACAGGCTTTCATAAGTCTCAATACATATAGAGATTTCCATGGTTGCATACCTGGCATCATTGCCTAACCCTTTTAGGGTTTTAATCGACTGTCTACACAGCCACTTTCTGGCTTTTTAGCCCACTACACATAAAATACAATTAGAGAGTGTGTGTTAGAGATCTACACACCTGGTTACTGATAAAACGATACTTTCTATAGAGATCTACACACCTGGTTACTGATAAAACAATACTTTCTATGTCGACGCTATCCGTAGTCGACATAACTGCTATCTGCCTAAGATGTTGTTCAGAAGCCGGTCTACAACCAAGTGGCCAATCCTGAACGGTAGATACCTCTTGTTTCTTAAACTTAGGGATTCTCTCCTTTGCCTGATCCATATTTAATTCCATCACAAGTCCTTGTCAGAACTACTATCACAATATATGACCGTTAATCCTCATCACAAAGTTTAGATCTTGTATATAATGAACGAATCTAGTAAAGATCTAGGGAAAATCTCCTTACCTTAAAATCTCAAAATTGGAGACTAGCTATTTTCGGCTTTTAGATCTAGACAACCAAGTTTCCTTCAAATCCCAAATTTTCGCCCAACATAGAACCATTAGACTATTAGTTTTTTGGCTTTTTCCTTTCAAAAACTGAGAGAGAGAGATCTTAAGAGAAATCAAGAATCGACACTTACCTTATTAGAGGGAAATCAACAACTCCTTGGGGATTCTGGCTTTTGAGAAAAATCAAAAAGAGAAGATGGTAAGAAGGAATCTTGAATAGTTTCAGCTTTTAGTGGAAGAAATCATCAAAGAGTAGGGATTGTTCAGCTTTCGAGGAAATAAAAAGAAAAGAAATTGGAGAGGAAGAGTTAAGAATTTTGGCACAGGTTAAGAAGAAAAATGTAGGGTTCAAATGCCGGAGTTGGTGAGCTACTCCCCTCTATTTATAGAGATTTTGGCACCTACCTTAAAAAACCCGAGAGTTCCCTCCCTGATTACTAGAAGTCAAGCTAATAAAAAGGGAAAATTCGGCACCCCTTCTTCATGAAGTAGCCGAATTCTTCACTCCTCTAGGTGGTGGATTTTCGGCCATCACCTTTCCTTGATATCTCATATCTTTTCTCCATTTTATCTTCTATATTATCAATTATAAATTCCATGTAAATCCTCCTATTTTAGAGCCTTGTTACCATCCACTTCTCCTAACCCTAATGCCAAATTTTAGCTCACTTAAATTAAGAGAATTGGGCTCCCTAAAACTTAAATTTTGGGCCCCCTTATGCCCTTGTTGTGGAGTCTCCCCTTGCTCCCTTATAAGTGCGAAAATGGCCCAAAAACATGGGCTCCTTGCGGCCAAAACTTGGGCCTCTTTAACTGTTAGTAACACCACCTTCTAGCGCCACCTATTGTTGGGCTGCAAGCCTATGTTGGTATTTTAAACACAATTACCACCTTTTAACTCTATAATGCCCAATTAGATAATTTAACCAAGGCCTTTTTCCTAGTCCTGAGCCCAGTTTCGACCCCTATCACTTAAATTAATATATTAAACATATCCTTACACTAAATGCATAGACCCATTAATTCAGGATGTTACAGTTCTGCCCCCTTAAAGAAATTTCGTCCTCGAAATTACCTGATCAGAAAAGATGGGGGTATTGCTGTCACATCGCTTCTTCTGGTTCCCATGTGGCCTCTTCAGAACCGTGATTCCGCCACAGCACCTTAACCAATAGAACCGTTTTCCTTCGCAACACCTTGACATCACGATCCAGAATTTCCACCGGTTCCTCTTCGAAGGATAGATCAGGTCTTACCTCAATTTCCTCCACAGGCACTATGTGAGATGGATCCGAACGATAACGTCTTAACATAGAGACGTGAAATACATCGTGAATTTGACTTAATTCTGGGGGTCACTCAAGCTGATATGCCACTGGTCCTACTCTCTTCCACACTTGTTATGGTCCGATAAATCTGGGGCTCAACTTACCCTTACGTCCGAATCTTAGCACTTTCTTCCACGGCGATACTTTTAGGAATACCTTGTCCCCCACGGCAAACTCTATGTCCTTACGTCTTAAATCAGCATAGGACTTCTGTCTATCTGCCGCCTCTTTTAGTCTAGCCCGTATCACTTCCACTTTTTCCTCCATCTCGGTGACCAAGTTTGGACCCAAAATTCGACGTTCCCCTAATTCCGTCCAACATGTAGGGGTACGACACTTCTGCCCATACAAAGCTTCGTAGGGTGCCATTGGATACTTGACTGGTAACTGTTGTTATAAGCAAACTCTGCTAATGATAGGAACTCTTCCCAACTACCTCTAAAATCAATGACACACCCTCTTAACATGTCCTCCAAGACTTGAATCACCCGCTCAGACTATCCATCGGTCTGAGGATGAAATGCTGTACTGAAATCCAACTTCATTCCCATCGCTTGATGTAACGCCTTCCAAAATCGCGAGGTGAACCTAGGGTCCCTATCCGATATGATCGATATCGGTACTCCATGCAACCTTACCACTTCTGCTACGTACAGCTTAGCTAGCTTTTGCAAAGAGTAATCGACTCGTACTGATATAAAGTGAGCAGACTTCGTCAAACGGTCCACAACCACCCAAACCGAATCTTTCTTAGTAGGTGTGAGTGGTAGCCCACTAACAAAGTCCATTGTGATTCTTTCCCACTTTCATTGGGGAATCTTCACCGGCTGCAATAACCTTGATGGTAATTGATGCTCCGCCTTGACCTGCTGACAGGTCAAACACTTGGCCTCTAGGTCAGTCACCTCCCGTTTTAAGTTTGGCCACCAGAACTGCTCCCGTAAGTCTTGATACATCTTACTTCCTCCGGGATGCATAGCGTATGGACTTCCATGCGCTTCTTACAAAATCCTTCATCTCAACTTAGGATCCTTAGGCATGCATACTCTCCCTTGGAAACATAACAGCCCATCCTTATCAACACTAAATTTTGTCGATCCATCATTTGACCCTACCGAAAACCTTCCTTTCAACATCTCATCCGTCTGTTGCTTCTCCTTAACCTGGTCGACCCATGAGGGTTTCACCTGAAGTTCAGCTAATAACCTTCCAGCATCATATAGACTATGGTGAGCAAACATTGCTCTTAAGTCAGAGATTACTTTATGATTTAGAGCGTCCGCTACTACGTTAGCCTTACCTGGGTGATACTCGATCGAGCAGTCGTAATCCTTTAACAACTCAATCCACCTCGTCTTCCTTAGATTCAACTCCTTCTGAGTCAAAAGATAATTTAAGCTCTTATAATCAGTGAAGATGACGGATTTTTCCCTGTAAAGATAATGCCTCCAAATCTTCAAAGCAAAAACCACCGCTGCCAACTCCAAGTCATGGGTGGGGTAATTTGCTTCGTGTGGTCTTAACTGCCGAGATGCATACGCAACCACCTTTCTATCTTGCATCAACACACACCCTAACCCCGTGTGTGATGCATCACAATAAATCAAAAATTCCTTCCCAGTCTCCGGCTGAATCAACATTGGAGCCCCCGTCAAAATCCTTTTCAACCTCTCGAAACTCTCCTGTTGCTTATCCATCCAAACAAACGGAACTCCTTTCTGCAAACACTTAGTCAACGGTGTCGCAATTAAGGAGAATCCTTCAACAAACCTTCGATAGTATCCGGCCAAACCAAGGAAACTCCAAATCTCTGCCACCAACTTAGGCGGCTTCCAATCCAACACCGCTTCAATTTTCTGAGGGTCAACCCTAATCCCCTTAGTCGACATAATGTGCCCTAGAAAAGTAACCTCCTTCAGCTAAAATTCACACTTACTGAATTTGGCATACAACTGTTTCTTCCTCAAAATCTGCAAAACTATTCACAGATGAGCATCATGCTCCTCCTCCGACTTCGAATAAACCAAGATATCGTCTATAAACACCACGACACACCGATCTAGGTAAGGTTGGAACACTCGGTTCATCATATCCATGAACGCTGCTGGCGCATTGGTCAACCCAAATGGCATTACCATGAACTAATAGTGACCATAGTGAGTCCTAAAGGCCGTCTTATGAATATCCGCCTCCTTAACCTTAAGTTGATGGTACCTTGACCTCAGATCTATCTTCGAAAAGACTGAGGCCCCCTTCAACTGATCGAACAAGTCATCGATCCTTGGCAACGGGTATTTGTTCTTGATCGTTAACTTATTCAACTGGCGATAGTCAATACACATACGCATTAACCCATCCTTTTTCTTAACGAATAGAACCGGTGCTCCCCACGGTGACACACTAGGTAGGATAAACCCTTTATCCAACAACTCCTGAATCTGCGCTTTCAACTCCACCAACTTCTTTGGTGCCATTCCATATGGAGCTATAGATACCGGCGTTGTCCTTAGAAGAAGATCGATTCCAAACTCCACTTCACGATCCAGAGGTAATCCCAGAAGCTTCTCAGGAAAAATATAAGGAAACTCCTTCACCGTCCTAATGTCTCCCACTGCTAGTTCCTTAGCTTCCATAGCACGAACAAACATCAAGATTGCCTCAAATCCTTTCCTCACCATCCTTTCTGCTCTCAAAGCGGTCACCACGTTTGACAGACAGTTTCCCCTTTCACCTATTATCAATGCTTCGCCACCCTCAGGAGTTTTTAACACCAAACGCTTAGCTGCACAATCTAGATTAGCTTGATACTTCACAAGCCAATCCATGCCTAGGATTAAATCAAACTCCCCGAACGGTAATTCCATTAGATCCGTACGAAAAACTATCTCTTAAACCTCTAAAGGTATTTCCCGATAAAGCTTATTTACCACTACAAATTGTCCTAATGGGCTTACTATAGTCATCACCCTAGAGGAAATCTCAGCATCTACACTTAAAGTTTCAGATACCCTACTAGCGACATATGAATGTGTCGATCCGATGTCAATTAATGCAAGAGAAGGTAAGCCAAAAATTAAGAATGTACCGGTTATGACATCGATCGTCGACCTCCTCTCGACGTCCGACAAAGATAAACTAACCACGCTATCTCGCTCAAGATTTACGGCTCCTCGGTCCTTCGCCCTGATTCGACCGGAATCGTTACCACTTCGGGTCGCCCGACCACCTCTCTCGCTGTTGAACATTCCTTTGGCCCATGGGCCCTTCATTGCCTTTTCGCTGCGGACAGTTCCTAGCTTGATGGTCAAAAGACCCACACCTAAAGCACTTTCCACTACCCGCTCTACACTCACCCCATGGAATTTACCACATTGAGCACATTTCGATGCCTGACTAGTAGCAGCAGGTCTATTATCTCGTCTCGGCCCATCTGGCCTGGGTCTTTTCTGATTACCTCTAGTTGTTCTCGATGATCTAAAGTTTCTCTTACCTCTACCCCTATCTTTATCTCGGTTCAGCTTTTCCGTCCGTTTCACCTCCTCCGCTATCTTATCCTTTTCCACAAGCACCGTAAATTCCTGTTCTCGTTGCAGAGCTATCAACACACGCAATTCGTCTTTTAGGCCATCCTCAAACCGAACACATCGCTCATGCTCCGCGGCTGCTATCCCTCGAGCATAACGGCTCAGGCGTAAGAATTTCGCTTCGTACGCCGCTACGGACCTACTTCCTTGAACCAGGTTCAGGAATGCTCTACACTGCGCATCCACATAGCTCGACCCAACGTACTTATTTTGAAACGCTTTTTGAAGAACTCCCATGTGATGCGGTCAGCCACCGTACCATCCTTAACAGTGAGCCACCATTGGTAAGCTTCATCCCTTAAAAGAGATATAACCTCTTTCAATTTCTCTTCCTCCGTGAGATCTAGATCGTCCATTATGTGTTCAACTGCCTCTAACCAATACTCAGCTGAGCTTGGGGCTATACTAGAGATTCCCCTAAACACTTCTGCCCCGTTACTCCTAAGTCACTCCGGTACAAATTTCTGGGCTCCTGGGCCCATACCTGCTTCAGCAACTCTCTCCAAAACCCTTAGCATAGCCTGAGATACAGCATCATCTTCGGCCGTCTGATCTTGAAATTTCGCCTCCACAGCTGGTGGCACTGGTACCTCATTTTCGAATTCGTGGCCAGACCCTACGAGTTCTGACACAGCAATTCTGCCTCTACCTCGGCCACGCACACCACATCCTCTAGTGCTCATCCTACCGTTCGTGATTTATCTGATTAAAAATTTTATGATTTATTAGTTTTCTTCCACTAATTAACCATGAACAGTATTATAAATAGTAGATTTAAAAGTAGTTCTTTCGAGTTCGCAACGTTCAATCTTAAGTCTGTAACTCCTAATTCTTAGAGCCACATACATTCCACCATCAACATACAAATAACATCCATGAACTTTCATTCATCACGTAAGGGTATTTTCGTTGTTTTACTACCTAGGGGTATTTTCGTAATTTATCCTATAGGGGTATTTTCGTAATTTTCCAAAATAGGGTTCCTTGGTGATTTTGTGAAATAAAGGTATTTTGGTAATTTTAGAATTCGGGGGTATTTCAGTAATTTTATCAACTTTGGTATTTTTCGTGAATCAGGGGTAATTTAGTAATTTCTCAACAAGGGTACTTTGGTAATTTTTCAAACAAGGGTACTTCGATGTTGTTGCTGTCGTGGTGTTGTTGTTGTTTTTTAAACAGGAGTACATTGGGAAAAATCTAGTTTCATAATTCGGGTTATTCTTGTAATCATGAGGTTTTTGAGTAAATTTTTAAAACATAGGTTCTTTATAAATTCATGGTTGATTGGAAATTTCCACAAATCAAGTGTATCTCTTTTACAAAACTTGGGGTTTTTTTTTTGAAATAGGGTGGCGGGTCCCTTTCGGGTTTTAAATTATGATGTTTAGCCCATCAACAAGTCCTCGTAGCTAGGGTGAACAGTCACTACGCACCAGGTAGGATTCTAGCGAAGAGGAGGTGTGTCACTAGGACTGCTTAAGTACCAAGCTCTTCCTGAATCCAATCCTAGACATGTGCATGCCTGTTGCCACACCCTAACTTATTGACTTGTTCATGGGTTTGTTTAGTTGGATTAAATCTTATGGATTTAGAGAGTGATTGAAACTAAACCTAAAGTCCATCAATGTCTAATATTCTAGCCTACGTCCCTCAAGCCCATTAAGCCCACATGTATGCCACAACAAAAGTTTAGAATACTTACCTGCGTGGATTGGGTGCCGGTAGACTCGAAGGCCATATCTTCAACCAAAACATTTTTTCCCAAACTCACCTCATTTTACAAAACATTGCTTAGCCCATTTCACAGGCCGAGTTTTGAACTGGGCTCTGATACGAAAAATGTAACACCCCAAACTCGGCCCATAAGTTCCAACTGAATCTGGTATGCTACGGGTTTAATGTTAAAAACTTTACTTAGAATGGTTTTGAAAAACTTAGTCATTCTTGTAGATATTCGTTAAATAGGTGGCACTTGTAGAAAATCTTTGAAATTTTTTTTTCAAAATAGAAGTTATTGAAATTATATTTGAAAATCCCATCTTTTTACTTCCTTTAAAACATAAGTCTTGCTCATAAAATTTGAGAAGAAATAAACACTAACAAATATCAACTTAAACCTAAGCTATGGGGCCTTATTACATCAAATAATTCCAACATTTAAAACTTGAAATAAAGTGAAAAGTATAAAACGAATAACTTGATGGCCCCTCGAGTCCGTCTCATCTCCCATGTCCACGATCTACTGCTCATCTGAAAGAGTAGAGAAAAGGAAAGCGTGAGTCACCAAGACTCAGTGTATAAATCCTGAAAACACTGACCTAAGGCCCACAAACACATTATGGGCCTTGGCCCATACATAAAGGCAACAATCACAATACATGATAGACAATACATAATGAATGGCCCAACCCATCCTAGAATTCCATCCTCTATACACCAACCCGTACCAACCATCACACCTTGGGGATTTCTACAATCAACCCTCCGTCCGCTACACACCACATGGCACAGCCACCGATCACTCTGTGATCTAACATTTAAATTGGTGGGATTTCTACCATCGGTCACCATGTGACCCATATTTATATTCGTTGGATTTCTACCACCGGTCACCATGTGACCCATATTTATATTCATGGGATTTCTACCACCGGTCACCATGTGACCCATATTGCACTTCCCCTTTCATATTATATTCCCACCCCATGCATACATACACAAAGAGAACATCATACAAGCTTTCATAAGTCTCAATACATATAGAGATTTCCATGGTTGCATACCTGGCATCCTTGCCTAACCCTTTTAGGGTTTTAATCGACTGTCTACACAACCACTTTTTGGTTTTTTAGCCCACTACACATAAAATACAATTAGAGAGTGTGTGTTAGAGATCTACACACCTGGTTACCGATAAAATGATACTTTCTATGTCGACGCTATCCGTAGTCGACACAACTGCTATCTGCCTAAGGTGTTGTCCAGAAGCTGGTCCACAACCAAGTGGCCAATCCCGAACGGTAGATACCGCTTGTTTCTTAAACTTAGGGATTCTCTCTTTTGCCTGATCCATATTTAATTCCATCACAAGTCCTTGTCAGAACTACTATCACAATATATGATCATTAATCCTCATCATAAAGTTTATATCTTGTATATAATGAGCGAATCTAGTAAAGATCTAGGGAAAATCTCCTTACCTTAAAATCTCAAAATTGGAGACTAGCTATTTTCGGCTTTTAGATCTAGACGACCAAGTTTCCTTCAAATCCCGGATTGCCGCCCAACATAGAACCATTAGACTATTAGTTTTCGCTTTTGCCTTTAAAAAATCGAGAGAGAGATCTTAAGAGAAATCAAGAATCGACACTTACCTTATTAGAGGGAAATCGGCAACTCATTGGGGATTCTGACTTTTGAGAAAAATCAAAAAGAGAAGATGATAAGAAGGAATCTTGAATAGTTTAGGCTTTTAGTGGAAGAAATCGACAAAGAGTAGGGGTTGTTCAGCTTTCGAAGAAATAAAAAAAGAAAAGAAATTGAAGAGGAAGAGTTAAGAATTTCGGAAAAGGTTAAGAAGAAAAATGTAGGGTTCAAATGCCGGAGTTGGTGAGCTACTCCCCTCTATTTATAGAGATTTTGGCACCTACCTTAAAAAGCCCGAGAGTACCCTCCCTGATTACTAAAAGTTGAGCTAATAAAAAGGGAAAATTTGCCACCCCTTCTTCATGAAGTAGCCGAATTCTTCACTCCTCTAGGTGGTGGATTTTCGGCCATCACCTTTCCTTGATAGCTCATATCTTTTCTCCGTTTTATCTTCTATATTATCAATTATAAATTCCATGTAAATCCTCCTATTTTAGAGCCTTGTTGCCATCCACTTCTCCTAACCCTAATGCCGAATTTTAGCTCACTTAAATTAAGAGAATTGGGCTCCCTAAAACTTAAATTTTGGGCCCCTTAAACCCTTGTTGTGGCGTCTCCCCTTGCTCCTTTATAAGTGCCAAAAATGGCCCAGAAACATGGGCTCCTTACAGCCAAAACTTGGGCCCCTTTAACTGTTAGTAACGCCACCTTCTAGCGCCACCTATTGTTGGGCCGCAAGTCTACGTTGGTATTTTAAACACAATTACCACTTTTTAACTCTATAATGCCCAATCAGATAATTTAACCAAGGCCTTTTTCCTAGTCCTGAGCCCAGTTTGGACCCCTATCACTTAAATTAACATATTAAACATATCCTTACACTAAACGCATAGACCCATTAATTCAGGATGTTACAAATAACCTCCACGCCTTGTTATTCCTTTTGTTGGACCTTCACTATAACACCCTTTACCCGTATTCGACATCAGAACAGGGTACGAGGCATTACCGGACTTAGACACAAACAAACATACATTTTCGAGTCATATATTTCCATCCAAATTTAAAACTTTTCAAACTCATTCCTATCGTCCCTAAAACAAGCCTACTAGGCCCAAAATATGCATTAGAAGTAGTTCGAGACTAAACCGAGAACTTTAGAAAATTTTATGAAAATTAGAAAATTTTTCATATTACAGGGCTCACACGCCCGTGTGGTCTAAGGGACACGCCCGTGCTACAGACCATGTTCATAATAGGGAGCTCTCTGACTTGTGCCACACAGCCATGCCACACGCCTGTGTGCCAGGCCATGTGGTCGGTTTAATTTTCATAATTTTTCATAAAATAGGTGTAGATTTCACACTGCTGAGACACACGCCCGTGTCCAAGGCCGTGTAGCACATACGACCGAGACACATACCCGTGTCTTTGCTCGTGTGCTCAATTTTGGACATTCTATTTTGCATCAATTAAGGTGCAGGGGACACACGGCTAAAACACATGCCTGTGGGGTAGAAACATGGCCTAGACACAAGCCTGTGTGTCTACCCGTGTGGACAAAAATAAGGCTATTTACCAAGCCATTTTACCAACTTTACTTGCACCAACCAACATAACAACAAAGAGCACCAATCCAAGCATATACATACAACCAAATTAGCCACAAACAAGATATCAATACATCATTTACACATATTAACATCTATCATGCACAAACATCACATAAACATACCAATGACCAATGAAATTAATATTAGCCAACTTCCAATGGCCATATACAAAATGAATCATTAACCATTACGATGCCAACATATTTAGGCCAAATAATTTATGACACATAACAAAATGGCCAAGTCCCTATACATACCATAACTCAAAATTCTTGAATTCATTGGTACCAAAATAATTGTTGTAGATAATGTGTATGGATCTCCGACAAATCTCCAATCCCGAGTTGGCTTGGTTACACTATAAGATAAAGGAAAGGAAGGTAGTAAGCTTTAAAGCTTAGTAAGTTCACATGCAAATAATAAGAAACATTAAACAACATTAAACATGAATATCATACACTTAGTATAACACAAGTTACATATTTGTCATCATAGGTTCATCACATACCGAGCTCATTCTTATGAGTTTTTCGTACATACCTGTACCAACTTGTAACATATCATACTCTTTCTCGTCTTTGACATACCCGTTGAACACTTGGAATACTAATTGGATGCACGAAAAGTCTTGCACATAACTGCCACATACATAGCCAATGCTACCTCATATCTCATAACACATAGAGGCTTGCTCTCGAGCTAATCACAGGCCTGCTCACACAAGCTATCAGTTAAGACGTAATTCACGCAAAGGTCGCTTATATAAGCTATCGGTATTTGCAGACATGTCTTTGGACTACCTGCATAATCGGTAGACGTCTGAGACCAAACACCGGATCACATAAATCACATATATCACATGGTTTCCTCGTGACATGTCACTCGTATCCTAATCTATTCCTAAGGTTCAAATGGGAATTCTCACATGTCAATTCGTTGTTGAACGTATCCACATTGTCATTCCTAAAATTCATGCATAATAAAACACATAAGAATAAAAACATAACATTGTCTTTATTTACACACGAACTTACCTCAGTACAAAATAGTAGAAAAGGATTTAATCGTCAAACACCTTATTCTTTCCCCGGTCGAGGTCCGAACTTTGTTTTTCTTGATCTATAATAGCAAATTTAACTTATTTAATATTCAAATTACTCAAATTAGTCCAAAAATACATTATGGAAGAATTTCTTTTTTGCCCCTAAAGTTTCACATTTTTACAAATTGGTCCCTAGGCTCGTGAAATGAAATATATTCGATTTATTTAATGTACAAGCCTAGCCGAACCATTTTTATAACTATAATAGCCCCCAATTTCCATTAAAACACTCTTTTACTACATATTTTATAACTTTTACAAATAGGTCTTTTTAAGCATTTTCATAAAAAATCACATAGTAAAAGTTGTTTATCTAACACCAAACATTCATTTTCCACCATTAGACATCAAAATACACAAATATCTAACATGGGTCAAACCCTAGACCTTGATAATTCCTTAAATCAATGGTACAAATAGATAGGTCAAGTGATAATGATTTTAAAAATGTAAAGAGCATTAAAAACGGGGCAAGCACGGACTTACAATCGAGCTTAAAAGTTGGCCAAACCCTAGATATGTCTTCCTTCTAATTTTTGACACAAGGGAGAGAACATGGACAAGATTTTGGCTTGATTTTTACTTTTAATTCATTTAATTACCAAATGACCAAAATGCCCTTCACTTAAAACTTTGAAATTTTATCCCACCATGTCCATTTTTGTCCATTATCTTAACAAATGGTCTAATTACCATCTAAACACCTTCAGTTTAAAATTTCATAGCAATTAGACACCTTTAGCCTGTAGAACTCAACTTTTGTAGTTTTTACAATTTAGTCCTTTTTCTAAATTGAGTGCTTAAACGTCAAAATTTTTGAACGAAATTTTCACGAAACTATTTCGTAAAATTTTAGACCATAAATATATAATAAAAAATTAATTTACTACGTCAGATTTGTGGTTCCAAAACCACTGTTTCGACTAGATCCAAAATCGGGCTGTTATAACTCTTTCCCCTTAGGGATTTTCGTCCCCGAAAATCTTAACAGAAAATAGGTTTGGGTACTGTTTTTGCATAGCTTCCTCAAGTTCCCACGTAGCATCTTCAACTCCATGTTGTTGCCATAAAACTTTCACTAGGGCTATACTCTTATTTCTCAATTGTTTAACTTCCTAAGCCAAAATCTTGATCGGTTCTTCACCATAAGTCATATCGGGGCGAATCTCGACCTCTATCGGAGAAATCACATGTGAAGGGGCTAATCTGTAATGGCATAATATAGACATGTGAAACACGTTATGGATCCTTTCCAACTCTGTCGGTAGAGCTAACCGATATGCCACTGGCCCTATTCTCTCAATAACTTCATTTGGCTCGATAAAACGTGGACTCAACTTGCTTTTACGACCAAATCTCAGAATCTTCTTCCATGGAGATACTTTCAAAAATAATTTATCACCAATATGAAATTCGATCTCTTTCTTTTCAAATCCATGTAGGATTTCTACCGATTTGAAGCTGCTTTCAAATAGTCACGGATTACTTTCACTTTCTCTTCGGTCTCCTTAACCAAATCAACCCCATGTATCTGTTTCTCACTAAGCTCGGTCCAATACAATAGAGTTTGACACTTGCAGCCATACAATTCCTCATACGGTGCTATCTTTATACTCGACTGAAAACTGTTGTTATAAGCAAATTCGACCAATGGTAGATATTTTTCCCAACTCCCCTCGAATTCTAAAACACAACAACGAAGCATATCTTCGAGAATCTGAATCGTTCTCTCTGATTGGCCGTTGGTTTGTGGATGAAATACGGTACTAAAGTTCAACTTTGTACCCCAAAGCTTCTTGAAACTTTTTCAAAAAATGCGAAGTAAACCTTGGATCTCTATCCGAGATAATAGAAATAGGCACTCCGTGTAATGTCACAATTTTAGCAATGTACAATTCAACTAGCTTGTCAATTGAGTAATCGGTACGTATAGGTATAAATGAGCCAATTTCATCAGTCTATCAACAACGACCCAAACGACATCTTTCTTTTTTGGAGTCAAAGGTAAACTCGTCACGAAGTCTATCGTAATTCTATCCCATTTCCACTCGAGCACCATTACTGGCTGAAGTAAACCCAAAGGTACTTGGTGTTCGGCTTTTACTTGTTGACAAACTAAGCATCTCGAAACAAACTCCGAAAATGTCCCATTTCATATTTGACCACCAATACCATTTCTTCAAATCATTATACATTTTCGTATTACCCTGATGCACAAATAGACAAACATTATGTGCCTTATGAAGAATTTTCTAAATAAGCTTATCATTTTTCGGTACACAAATTCTACCTCGAAACATCCAACAATCATCGAATCTGATATGAAAATCTAAATTACCACTCCATGCACAATAAACTCTTTTGGTTTGTAAATCACTGTCACATTTCTGAGCTTCGTAAATTTGTTAAAGGAATAACGGTCTAGCTATCAACTCGGCTAGGATCAAACCATGATCAAACAAAGTCAACCGTGTATTCATCACTCTCTAAGCAAACAGAGTCGTTCTACTCAACGCATCTGCAACTACATTTTCCTTACCTAGATGATCGTCAATCACTAGCTCATAATCCTTTAGTAACTTGAGCCATCTCTGTCGCCGCAAGTTTAAATCTTTCTGAGTCATCAAGTATTTTAAATTCTTATGATCAGAAAAGACATGACACTTCTCACCGTATAAATGGTGTCTCAAAATTTCCAAAGTAAACACAATGGTGCCTAATTCCAAATCATACATCGGATAAATCTTCTCGTGTAGTTTAAACTGTCTCGAGGCATAAGCTATCACTTTGCCCTCTTGCATCAAGACACATCCTAATCCATTCAGTGACGCATCACTATAAATCACAAATTCTTTTCTTGGTTCAGGTTGTACTAAAATCGGTGCCTCAGTCAATAATGCCTTCAACTTCTCAAAAATTTGCTGACATTTTTCGGTCCATTCAAATTTGATATCTTTTTGCAATAACTTTGTCATAGAAGTAGCAATCATCGAAAATCCTTTGACAAAACATCGATAATAACTAGCTTATCCCAAAAAGCTTCTAACCTCCGATACATTCTTCGGTGGATTCCAATCAAGAATTGCCGATATCTTGCTCTGATCAACCCGAATACCTTCTTCAGAGACAATATGTCCCAAAAATATGACTTTTCGGAGCCAAAACTCACTTTTGCTGAACTTAGCAAACAATTTCTTATCTCTCAAAGTCTGCAACACAATTCTTAAATGTTCGGCATGTTCAGACTTATCCCAAGAATAAATCAAAATGTAATCAATGAACACAACCACAAACTTATCTAAGTACTGCCGAAAAATTTGATTCATCAAGTCTATAAAAATAGCAGGAGCATTAGTTAATCCAAAAGGCATGAAAAAAATTCATAGTGCCTGTACCTTGTTCTGAAAGCGGTTTTCAGCACGTCTGGCTCTTTAACTCTCAACTGATAATAGTCGGATCTCAAATCAGTTTTTGAAAATACTATTACCCCTTTCAACTGATCAAACAAGTCATCAATTCTTGGCAAAGGATACTTGTTCTTTATAGTCACCTTGTTGAGTTGTCGGTAATCAATACAAAGTCTCATGGATCCATCTTTCTTCTTGAAAAATAACACCGGTGCACCCCATGGTGAAAAACTCGATCTCACAAAACCCTTATCTGTCAACTCTTGCAATTGAGCTTTTAATTCTTTCAATTAGTCGGAGCCATCCTATATAGAGCGATCGATGTCGGTTAAGTCCCTGGTACTAAATCAATACCAAACTCAACCTCTCTGATTGGAGGTAACCCAGGTAACTCCTGTGGAAACACATCCGGATATTCACAAACTATAGGTACTGATTCAATCTTTATTTCGGATCTTGTATTCAACACATAAGCTAGATAAGCTTCACAACCCTCTCTTAGGTAGTCATTGAAGAAATCACAACAGGAACTCACCCGACTCATTTGAATCAATTCGAAGAATTTCGCCATTCTCACATTTCAATTCAAAAAATTTTTGTCTACAATTCACTACAACATCATGCAGTGTCAACCAATCCATACCCGGAATGACATCAAACTCATCAAATGGCAACAACAGTAGATCAGTTGAAAAACAGTGACCTCGAATCATCAAAGGAAAATTCTTGCAAAATTTATCAACTAGAACATATTTACCTAAGGGGTTTGACACTTTAATCATAAATTTAGTAAACTCAACAGGCAAGTTCTTACTAGCTACCAATTTCTTGCAAACATAAGAATGAGTCGATCTAGGATCGATCATTGTAATAGCATTAGTATCATAGAGACAAAAAGTACCAGTGATAACATCGGGAGATGTTGCTTCTTTGCGAGCATGGATGACATAGGCTCTAGCAGTTGCCCTAGCCTCAGATCTTACAGCTGTATCTTTTGTCACACCTTTACTACTAGCTCCATTTCCCGTGTTCCTTGGTGGTATCCCTTTAGAGGCAGTGTTGCTCGATCTTGTAGTCTGAAACTTATTATTTTCAACCATCTCTGGGAAATCTGTAATAAAGTGATCGTGAGAGCCACATTTAAAACAGGCCCGGTCATACATTTTACATTCGTCGGAGTGTCATCTACCGCAGTGCTGACATTCAGTCCTACTAGACTTAGCATTACCAATGTTCACTACTGATGTAGTTTGGGCTTTAGAACTCTAGTATTGTTTCCCACGATCTCTATTGGGATACCCAGCTAAAGCACTCGATCGAACATAAAAATCCCTTGATTTCTTAGACTAAGATTGAAATGACTTACTCATTGGCCTTTTTCTTGCATCTCTAGCCTCAGATTTGACTTTTCCCTTCTCTTTGCTTAATTCTTCAGCTATACAAGCTCAGTCGAATAGCACCACAAATTTTTTCAGCTCAAGGACTCCAACTAACAATCGGATATCCTCATTAAACCCATCTTCAAACCTTTTGCACATGATGGCCTCGATGGAAACACATTCCTGAGCGTACTTACTAAGCCTAACAAACTCTCGCTCGTACTTAGTGATCGATATTCGACCTTGTTTCAGCTCTAAAAACTGATTGCAGTTCTGATCAATAAACCGTTGGCTAATATATTTCATCCTAAACTCATCTTGGAATAATTCCCAATTAACCCTCTCCCTCGGTACTACTGACATAAGGGTTTTACACCACTGGTATGCTGAATCTTTCAAAAGTGACACAACACATTTCAGACATTTATCCAGTGTGCATGACAGTTCATCAAATACTCTGATGTAGTTTTTGAGCAAGAATTCTGCCCTTTCAGGATCATCATCAATGTTTTCTCTAAAATCTTCAGCCCTATGCTTTCGGATCTTATCAACTGGTGGCTTACTCAATCTCATGAATTCCATACCTTGTGGAGCTACGGGAACCGACTGAGGAATAGGTGGGGGTGGAGGAGGTTGAGCATTCAGATTTGTTTGAAGAAACTCCGAATACCACTGGTCATCATGTGGAGAAAGGCTTCCCTAGCCCTTCTTCTCCTCCCTGACTAACCGTGAGAGGTCTACTTTTAGATGGCACTGCCCCTTGAGTAGGAGCCAGCACATTGCTTTCTACTTCATCAGCTACAACTCGGTCGGGATCCATTTACTATATGAAAACATAGTTTAAAATTGTCAGGGGTTATCACACTATTACAGTTCATATATGACATGTATAGCTAGACTCTTACACATGCTACGTTAGTCTCAAAATTGACTAAATTATAGCTCTGATACCACTAAATGTAAGACCCCTTACCTGTATTCGACGCGAAATAGGGTACGAGGCATTACCAGACTTAGACACAAACAAACATACATTTCTGAGTCATAAATTTCTATCCAAATTTAAAACTTTTCAAACACACTCATGTCATCCCTAAAACGAGCCTACGAGGCCTAAAATATATATTGGAAGTAGTTCGGCACTAAACTGATAAATTTAGAAAATTTTACGAAACTTAGAAAATTTTTCATGTTATAGGGCTCACACGCTCGTGTGGTCAAAGGGACACGACCGTGTGTCCCTTAGACACACCCGTGCTACAGGCCGTGTTCATAATAGGGATCTCTCTGACTTGTGCCACATAGCCGTGCCACATGCATGTGTGCTAGGCTGTGTAGTCGATTTAATTTTTATAATTTTTCATAAAATAGGTGCATACTTCACAATGCTGAGACACACGCCCGTGTGCTCAATTCTGGACACTCTGTTTTGCATCAATTAAGGTGTCGGGGACACACGGTTGAAACACATGCCCGTGGGGTAGGCCGTAACACACGGCCTAGATACACGCCCATGTCTCTACCCTTGTGGACAAAAATAAGGCTATTTACCAAATTATTTTGCCACCCTTACTTGCACCAACCTACACAACAACAAACAAAACCAATCCAAGCATATACATACAACCAAATCAGCCACAAACAAGATATCAATACATCATTTACACATATTAACATCTATCAAGCACAAACATCACATAAACATACCAATGACCAATAAAATTAATATTTGCCAACTTCCAATGGCCATATACAAAATGAATCATTAACCATTATGATGCTAACACATTTAGGCCAAATCATTTATGACACATAACAAAATGAACAAGTCCCTATACATGCCATAACTTAAAATACTTGAATTCATTGGTACCAAAATAATTGTTGTAGATAGTGTGTATAGATCTCTGACAAATCTTCAATCCTAAGCTGGCTTGGTTACACTATAAGATAAAGGAAAGGAGGGGAGTAAGCTTTATAGTTTAGTAATTTCACATGCAAATAATAAGCAACATTAAACAACATTAAACATGAATATCATACACTTAGTATAACACAAGTTACATATTTATCATCCTAGGTTCATAAACATAACTTAATCATTCTTAATCTTAACAAGTGGTCATCACATACTGAGCACATTCTTATGAGTTTTTTGTACATACTTGTACCTGTACCAACTTGTAACATATCATACCCTTTCTCGTTTTTGACATACCCGTTGAACACTTGGAATACTAATCAGGTAAACGGAAAGTCTTGCACATAAGTGCCACATACATAGCCAATGCTACCTTATAACTCATAACACATAGGGGCTCACTCTTGAGCTAATCATATAACACCCCTAACCCGAAACCGTCGTTGGAATAGGGTTAACAAGCATTACCAAACAATCAGAATATTTCACATCCATTTCACGACACAAAGTCAATCATCATTAAAACATATCGCAACATAATCAAATAGTCCCTTATTAAGGTCTACGAGACCTTAAACACATGTTAGAAAGAGGTCGGGACTAAACCAAACACTTACAAAAATTTTTAGAAATTTAAACATTCTTCAATACTGCAAGGTCACACGCCCGTGTAGTCAGGCCGTGTGCCTCACGCGACTACCAGACACGCCCATTGTTAAACCAAACATAATCGTCACCGCACACTTAGTGCCAATTTGTTAAATCAAAATTATAGCTGTATCGCACACACAGTGCCAATATGATAAGCTGAAGCTTCTATCTTTCCGCACACACAGTGCCAATTCGATAAGACGAAGCTTCTATCTTTCCGCACACACAATGCTAACCATTAAAGCCGTAGTTTCTATCGTTTCGCACACACAGTGCTAATCAACTCCATATCAACTCAATTTCGCACTTAGTGCTTTAATAATTGAACTCATATATAACACATTCTATTCCATTAATATACGTTCATTCATTTCTCATCACATATATACTAGTTTAATAGCAAGTATTATATCCGAACTTGCCTCGGACATCGAAATACCGAAACAGTCGATTAATTGAGCACTTCATCTTTGCCTCGATCTCGATCTGAACTTCTCCTTTCTTGGTCTATATATATTCAAATTTAATTCATTCAATCACCAATTCATTCAATTTAATACAAACACACACATTTAGGGCATTTTACAAAATAGCCCTCACATTTTCACATTTTGACACTTTAGTCCTTATTTCACAAAATCATCAAATTCACATAATTTCTTTTCATATAAGCCTAGCCAAATTTTCCTTGTGTTCATACAAGCCCACACATTTCATTTATTTTGCATTTTAGTCTTTCAATTTATAATTTTCTCAATTTACCCCAAAATACTCAATTTTACCAAAAATTCAAAGACAAAACATGTTCATCCTTCAGATATATTCCATATTTCACTATCAACTAACACATAGATCAAGCATTCATCAATGGCATATCTCAAAATCATCATCAATCTCTAAAATTAAAGCATGGGCTAGCTAGAGCACAAAGCAACGATCACAAAACGTAAAAATTATCAAAAACCAATCAAAACACACACCTTGATTAAGAATAATAATGGCCGGATATTTTAGGCCCTAACTCTTCATTTTCTTCTTCAATTTCGGTGGATGGATGAACATAATGGGCAAAATTTTATGTTTTGTTTTATTATAGTAACATTAAAACAAAGTTTACCATTTTGCCTTTCATTAAAACATTATAAATTCACCTAATATATACTCATTTATGTCTATCTCCACTATTAATGGTCCATTTACAATATAAGGACCCCTCATTTAAAAAGCCATGATAATTTAGCACTTTAACAATCAGCACACAGCTTTTACAATTTATGCGATTTAGTCCTTTCTCAAAATTTGACACACAACATATAAAATTTTCACACGAGACTTTCACACAGGCTCAATCATATATTATAAACATCAAAATAATTATAAATTATTTCTTTGACCTCAAATTTGTGGTCTCAAAACCACTATTCTAACTAAAGTCTAAATCGGGCTGTTACAACTCTCCCCTCTTAGGGATTTTCGTCCCGAAAATCTTACCAGTAAATAGATGAGAATATTGCTCTCTCATAACATTCTCAGGCTCCCACGTAGCCTCTTCTACTTTGTGTTTGTGCCACAACACTTTCAGTAAAGAGATTTTCTTATTTCTCAACTCTTTGGTCTCTTGTGCCAAAATTCGAATTGGTTCTTCACTATATGACAAATCTGTCTGAATTTCAACCTTAGTAGGAGAAATCACATGAGACGGATCAGATTTGTATCGTCGAAGCATAGACACATGAAACACGTTATGAATCTTTTCTAACTCAGGTGACAACATCAATCTATATGCAACCGGCCTAACTCGTTCAATGATCTCTTACGGTCCGATGAATTTTGGACTTAGCTTGCCTTTCCGGCAAAATTGAAGTATTTTCTTCCACGGAGACACTTTCAAAAACACTTTGTCACCAATCTCAAATTCAATATCCTTCCATTTCAAGTCTGCATAAGAATTCTGATGATCTGAGGCCACTTTCAAACTGTCACGAATCACTTTGACTTTCTGCTCAGTCTCTTTTATTAGATCAACCTTGCGAATCTTATTCTCACTCAGCTCAGTCCAATACAATGGATTTCGACATTTTCGACCATAGAGAGCTTCATACGGTGCCATTTTAATGCTAGATTGAGTACTGTTATTATAAGCAAATTCTATCAACGGTAAATGCTTTTCCCACGTACTTTCAAACTCAAGTATACAGCATCTCAACATATCTTCGAGAACCTGGATAATCCACTCGAACTGACCATCTGTCTGAGGATGAAATGCAGTACTAAAATGCAACTTTGTGCCTAAAGCCT
The DNA here is from genome assembly GCA_025506655.1 of Gossypium rotundifolium. Lineage (NCBI taxonomy): Eukaryota > Viridiplantae > Streptophyta > Magnoliopsida > Malvales > Malvaceae > Gossypium > Gossypium rotundifolium. Next base: position 93,306,290 of record CP106729.1, on the reverse strand, counting down.
CCTGTAATTTCTTCCAAAATCGTGAGGTAAATCTCGGACTGTTAGATGCAATAGATAATGGCACCCCGTGCAATTTCACAATTTCAGCAATATACAATTCAACCAATCTATCTAGTGAATAATTTGTTCTCACCGGAATGAAATGAGCTGATTTCGTCAATCTGTCAACTATCACCGAAATTGCATCTTTCTTTCCCAGAGACAAAGGCAATCTCGACACAAAGTCCATTGTAATTCTCTCCCATTTCCACTCAGGAATCATAATCGGTTGTAACAAGCCAGATGGAGCATGATGTTCAGCTTTAACTTGCTGACAAAGTAAACATTTTGACACAGAATCAGGGATATCTCTTTTCATTCCCTGCCACCAATAAAACTGTTTCAGATTGTTATACATTTTTGTACTCCCCGGATGCACAGTCAAACGACTATTATGAGCTTCGCTCAAAATTAACTGAATCAACTCTGAATTTTTGAACACAAATCCGATCTCTAAATCTCAAACAATCATCACTATCAATGTGAAATTTTGAATCAATAGTCAATTCAAACTGATCTCGTTTGGCTATCATTTCAACATCACTTTTCTGAGCATCGCAAATTTGACGTATGAACATCGGTCTCACTTTTAACTCAGCCAAAACTGAATCATCACACAGATCTATCTAAGCATTCATTGCTCGTAAAGCACATATAGACTTCGACTCAAAGCATCAACAACAAAATTAGCTTTACCCGGATGATAATTAATCACAAGTTCGTAATCTTTTAGCAATTCTAACCATCTTCTCTGTCGCAAATTCAATTCTTTCTGAGTCATCAAGTATTCAAACATTGTGATCGGTATAAATGTGACATTTCTCACCAAATAGATAGTGACGCCAAAGATTCAATGCAAACACAATCGTTGCTAATTCAAGGTCGTGTGTCGGATAGTTTTTTTCATGTGACTTTAACTGCCTCGAAGCATAAGCAATAACTTTTCCTTTTTGCATCAGCACACAGTCCAAACCATTTAACGATGCATCACTGTAAACTATAAATTCTTTACCCGATTCAGGTTGAACTAACACATGTGCCTCTGTCAATAGTGCTTTCAACTTATCAAAACTCTGCTGGCACTTTTCTGACCACTCGAACTTAACATCTTTCTATAGCAACTTCGTCAACGGAGTCGCAATCATTGAGAAGCCTTTCACAAACCGTCTATAATATCCTTCTAGTCCTAGAAAACTATGTACTTCAGACACATTTCTCGGAGGCTTCCATTCTAAAATGGCTAAGATTTTACTTGGATCAACTCGTATTTTCGCAGCTGATAAAATATGCCCCAGAAAACCCACTTCACGCAACCAAAACTCACATTTGCTAAAATTTGCATACAATTGCTTCTCACGTAGAGTCTGTAACACAATTCTCAAATGTTCGACATGTTGTGCCTCATCACAGGAATAAATCAGAATATCATCAATAAACACTACAACAAAGCGATCCAAATACGGTCTGAATATCCGATTCATCAAATCCATAAACACTGCTGGAGCATTCGTTAGTCCAAAAGGCATCACTAAGAATTCATAATGTCCGTACCTCGTTCTGAAAGTAGTTTTCTGTACATCGGATTCTTTAACTCTCAACTGATAGTAGCCCGATCTCAAATCTATCTTAGAAAACATTGCAGCTCCTTTTAGCTGATCAAACAAATCATCAATACGACGTAACGTATATTTATTCTTTATCGTCACTTTGTTAAACTGTCGGTAGTCAATACACATCCTTATAATGCCATCTTCCTTTTTCACGAACAACACAGGAGCACCCCAGGGTGAGAAACTCGGTCGTGTAAATCCTCTATCAATCAACTCTTGCAATTGATACTTTAACTCTTTCAATTCAGTTGGTGCCATTCTATACGGAGCTATTGAAATAGGAGTAGTCCCCGGTGCAAATTCAATTCCAAATTCAACTTCTCTTATTGGAGGTAATCCTGGTAACTCTTCAGGAAACACATTTAGAAACTCAAAAACCACAGGTACCAATTTAACTTTCTGTTCTGACACCTTTGTATCAATCACATATGTCAGATAAGTTTCGCAACCCTTTCTCACATAGTTTAAAGCTTTCATCGTAGATACAACAGCTGGTAACCCTTTCATATCACTAGATTCAATTCGAACTATCTCTCCATTCTGACTTCTCAATTCAATACTCTTTCTTTTACAATTCACAATGGCATTATGCAAAGTGAGCCAATCCATACCCAGAATTATATCGAATTTATCGAATGGTAGCAACATCAAATTAGCTGAAAAGCATATATCCCAAAACATTAATGGGCAATTCTTGCACACTTTATCCACCAAGACACACTTGCCTAAGAGGTTCGATACTCTAATAAAAAATTTAGTAGACTCAACAGGTATAGTCTTACTTAATACTAGATTCATACACACATACGAATGATTAGATCCTGGATCTATCAGTACAATCACATCAGTATCAAATAGAGTAAAAGTACCAGTGATGACGTTTGGAGATGACACTTTCTCTCGTGCACGTATAGCATAAGCTCGAGCAGGTGCTCTCGGCTCCAATATGATAGCTGTATCAGTAGTCCCTCTTTGATTTCCACTTAAATTCTCGATGTTTCTCGGTAGTTTACCCCTAGCCGTCATGTTACTCGGTCTCACATTCTAAACATTTTCTTCCTCAGTCATCTTTGGGTAGTCTTGAATGAAGTGATCTCGTGATCCACATTTATAACAAACTCTATTGTTATACTTGCCCCATAATTCTCCCACATCTCGTCTTCCACGCTGTCTACACTCAGGTTTGTTGCTTTTGGCACTTCCAACACTTGATTCTGTTGGAATTTGATCTCGTGAACTGATGCTTTGTCTCACACGATCTCTAATCAAAAGTCCAAATGAAGCATTTGATCGATTGCTTGCATCTTTAAATCTCTTCATCGAAGGTTGAGACATCTTACTTATCAATCTTTTTCTTTCATCTTGAGCTTCAGAATCACTTTCTTCTTTTCTTTACTGAGCTCCTCGGCTTTGTAGGCTCTTTCGACTAACACAACAAATTCATTTATGTCAAGTATCCCAACCAACAACTTAATATCTTTATTCAACCCTTCTATAAAGCATTTACACATAGTAGCTTCGGTTGAAACACATTCCCGTGCATACTGGCCCAATCTCACAAATTCTTGCTTGTACTCAGTAATTGTCAAACGGCCTTGTTTCAAGTCAAGGAACTCTTTACGTTTTTGATCAATGAATTACTGACTGATATACTTCTTTTTGAATTCAGCTTGAAAGAAATCCCGATGATTATCTCTCTTGGAATCACAAAAATCAATGTTTTCCACCAGTTATAAGCAGTAGCTCTCAATAAAGAAACTGCACACTTGATACATTCATCAGGGGTCAACGACATCTCATTGAATACCCGAATTGTATTCTCGAGCCAAAACTCAGTTCGCTCAGCATCATCATCAGTTGTGGCCCTAAACTCTTCGGCCCCATACTTACGAATCTTATCCATAGGAGGTTTATTCAATCGGATCAGATCTATCACTTGTGGCACAATAGGTACTTGTGGGGGTGGAGGTTGTGGAGTAGCCGGATTCGTTCTAATGAACTCCGAAAACCACTCACTCATCATTTGAAAGAAGGCTTGCATAGCCTCTCCTCCTTTACTACTTTCATTCGGCCTAGTTGTGACCGGCGCTGTCCCTTGAGCGAGAGCAGGCGTGTTACTCTCAACATTGTCAGCAAATGCTCGATCGAGATCCATTACGATATGAAAACATATTTTCAACAGTTAGAATTAATCACACTATCGCAATTTATATATATGGTATGTATAACTAGACTCACACGCGCTACATTAGTCCGAGAATCGAATAAATCGTAGCTCTGATACCAATAAAATGTAACACCCTTAACCCAAAACCATCTACAAAATAGGTTTAAGAGGCATTACCGAATAATCAGAATATTTCACATCTATTTCATGTCACAAAGTCAATCAGCATTAAAACATATCGCAACATAATCAAATAGTCCCTTATTGAGGTGTACGAGACCTTAAATACATGTTAGAAAGAGGTCAGTACTAAACCGAACACTTATGAAAATTTTTAGAAATTTAAACATTCTTCAATACTGCAAAGGTCACACGCCTGTGCAGTCAGGCCGTGTGCCTCACACGACTACCAGACACGCCTAATGTATCCAAATCGTGCCAAAATAGAGCATATATACTGACTTGTTCCTACGACCACTAGACGCTCCCGTATGCCATGGCCGTGTGAAATTAAGCTAACTATTGACTTGGTCACACGGCCACCAAGCACGCCCGTGTAACCTGTCGAGGCACACTTTGAAGTGGCCCTTAAGCCACACGGCAGAGACACACGCCCGTGTCCCTTGGCCATGTATGCAAAATAGGCCATTTACAAGGCCAATTTGCCACCCACACAAGGGTCATCCCTACAATCACAATTAAACATCTTTCCATGTATCAAAAGCAACCAAAAACTCATCAAAATATTCATCATAACAACCCAATTAATCATCAACAACATCATCCATTTCCTTACTCAAAATCAACACAAATAAGTCCATCCAAATACCAATTTCACAACCTAAAATGTACAAGTTAAGCATCATGTAATTCTTACCACAATTCGCATTTAATCCATCATTCTCATCAACCAAATAATCATGAAATATAACATATTCATAACTCATTCATAAATTTAACATCATTCAACTTTCAAGCCAAATCACATGGCAAGGATTAAGCATTTCAAAACTTGCCATAACTTCTAGCCTATACATGCCATATTTTAACTATATACATCTTTTCAATAGTAACCAAAAATAGATTTTCGATAGTGTGATAGTGGTGCTGACGATCCTCGGATCCGAGCTAGTCTTACTGACACTGTAAAATAGAGAAACAAATCACATAGTAAGCTTTCAAAAGCTTAGTAAGTTCGTAATATAATACTTATTACTCAATAATGCCACATCAATACATAATTAAACCATCACATAGATAAATGCACAAATAGGCTCATCATCAATCTCAACCATAACCTCAAGTATCTATGCATTCAACTTTTAAGGCTATCATCAACCACATAGGTTCAAACGTACCTTGATCAACACATAGTTACTCACCATTTATGCTACGCAATTGCTTGATATTACCTCTCGTTCAACCTTTGCTATTCCTTTGATATATTCGCACACTTAGTGCCAATTTTATAACCGAAACATAATCGTCAAAGCACACTTAGTGCCAATTTGTTAAATCAAAATTATAGCAGTATCGTACACACAATGCCAATTCGATAAGCTGAAGCTTTTATCTTTCTGCACACACAGTGCTAATCATTAAAGCCGTAGCTTCTATTGTTTCGCACACAGTGCAAATCAACTCTGTATCAACTCAATTTCGCGCACTTAATGCTTCAATACTCAAACTATTATATAACACATTCTATTCCATTAATATACATTCATTCATTTCTCAACACATAGACACTAGATTAATAGCAAGTACTATATCTGAACTTACCTCGAACGTTGAAATACTGAGACAGTCGATTAAATGAGCACTTTGTCTTTGCCTCGTTCTCGATCCGAACTTCTCCTTTCTTGGTCTATACATATTCAAATTTAATTCATTCAATCACCAATTCATTTAATTTAATCCAAACACACACATTTAGGGCATTTTACAAAATAGCCCTCACATTTTCACATTTTGACACTTTAGTCCTTATTTCACAAAATCATCAAATTCACATAATTTCTTTTCATACAAGCCTAGCTGAATTTCCCTTGTGTTCATACAAGCCCACACATTTCATTTATTTTTCATTTTAGTCCTTTAATTTATACTTTTCTTAATTAGCCCAAAATACTCAATTTTACTAAAATTCAAAGACAAAACATGTTCATCCTTCATATATTCCATATTTCACTATCAACTAACACATAGCTCAAGAATTCATCAATGGCATATCTCAAAATCACCATCAATCTCTAAAATTAAAGCATGAGCTAACTAGAGCACAAAGCAACGATCACAAAAATGTAAAAATTATCAAAAACTGATCAAAACACATACCTTGATTAAGAATAACAATGGCCGAATATTTTAGGCCCTAACTCTTTCTTTTCTTCTTCAATTTCGGTGGATGGATGAACATAATAGGCAAAATTTCATGTTTTGTTTTATTGTATTAACATTAAAACAAAGTTTACCATTTTGCCCTTCATTAAAACATTATAAATTCACCTAATATATACCCATTTATGTCCATCTCCACAATTAACGGTCCATTTACAATATAAGGACCCCTCATTTAAAAATTCATGATAATTTAGCACTTTAACAATCAACACACAGCTTTTACAATTTACGCAATTTAGTCCTTTCTCACAATTTGACACACAGTCTATAAAATTTTCACACGAAACTTTCACACAGGCTCAATCACATATTGTAAACATAAAAAATTATTTTAAATTATTTCTCTGATCTCGAATTTATTGTCTCAAAACCACTATTCTGACAAGGGTCTAAATCGGGCTGTTACAAATCACGGGCCTGTTCACACAAGCTGTCAGTCAAGACGTAACTACGCAGTGCTGCTCATACAAGCTGTCAGATATCCGCAACACATGTCAGACTACCCAGCCACTAGTAGACGTATGAGACCAGCACCCGGATCACATAAATCACATGGATTCATAGTGACATATCACTCGTATCCTTATTTATTCCTAAGGTTCAAACGGGATTTCTCACTTGTCAATTCATCGTTGAACATATCCACATTGTCATTCATAAAATTCATGCATAATAAAACACATAAAAATAAAAATATAACATTACCTTTATTTATACATGAACTTACCTCGGTACAAAATAGTAGAAAAGGATTTAATCGTCAAACACCTTATTCTTTCCCCGGTCAAGGTCTGAACTTCACTTTTCTTGATCTACAATAGCAAATTTAACTTATTTAATATTCAAATTACTCAAATTAGTCCAAAAATACATTATGGAAGAATTTCCTTTTTTCCCCTAAAGTTTCACATTTTTACAAATTGGTCCCTAGGCTCGTGAAATGAAATCTATTCGATTTCTTTAATGTACAAGCCTAGCCGAACCATTTTTATAACTATAATAGCCCCCAATTTCCATTAAAACACTCTTTTACTACATATTTTATAACTTTTACAAATAGGTCCTTTTAAGCATTTTCATAAAAAACACATAGTAAAAGTTGTTTATCTAACACCAAACATTCATTTTCCACCATTAGACATCAAAATACACAAATATCTAACATGGGTCAAACCCTAGACCTTGATAATTCCTTAAATCAATGGTACAAATAGATAGGTCAAGTGATAATGATTTTAAAAATGTAAAGAGCATTAAAAACGGGGCAAGAACGGACTTACAATCGAGCTTGAAAGTTGGCCAAACCTTAGCTATGTCTTCTTTCTAATTTTTTGGCACAAGGGGGACATGATTTTGGCTTGATTTTTGGCTTTTTAATTCATTTAATTATCAAATAACCAAAATGCCCTTCACTTAAAACTTTGAAATTTTATCTCACCATGTCCATTTTTGTCCACTATCTTAACAAGTGGTCTAATTGTAACCTAAGGACCTTCAATTTAAAATTTCATTGCAATTAGACACCTCTAGCATGTAGAACTCAACTTTTGCACTTTTTACAATTTAGTTCTTTTTGGTAAATTGAGTTCTTAAACGTCAAAATTTTCGAACAAAATTTGCATGAAACTATTCTGTAAAATTTTACACCATAAATACATAATAAAAAATAAATTTTAGTACATTGGATTTGTGGTCCCAAAACCACTGGTCCGACTAAACCCAAAATCGGTTGTTACATTCACATCCTTTTGTGACTGAAACTAGTTAACGTAGACTGATGAAAAGCTTAGGAAGTTTGGTGCTGAAGAATTTTGAGGTAGGATAAAAGACGATCCAGTTAAAGATGAGTATTGGCTTCAGAATATCCTACGAGTTTTTAAAGAAACGACTTGCCCTCTTGATGATTTTCTTAGATATATCGTTTCATTGTTAAAATTAGAAGCATATAGTTGGTGGACTACGTTGACAGCTGTGGTACCGAGAATTAAAATTTCCTGGGATTTCTTTTAGATTGAGTTCAAAAAGAAATATATCGGTAAATGATATCTGGATAAAAAGAAGAGAGGATTTCTTGAATTAAAGCAAGGAAATAAATCAGTGGCTAATGAATAGGAAATGTGCATTTGATTTGAAGATGACCTAAATGATGAAATTAGAATGATGATTGGAGGTAATGAAATCTGAGAATTTTTTGTTCTAACTGATTGTACATAGAAAATGGAAGAAGTGTGCAACAACAAAATGCAAAGAGATAGGCGGGTTTGAGAATTTAATAAGAGAGGCTCCTCTAAGTCATTTTCTTTACCACCAACGAAGAAGAGTAGAGAAGACTTTAGTCGAGCTACTTTAACATCTAAGCATCTGAACAAAAATAAGTCAATTTAGCATGATTTTAAATCTCCTACAAAGCCAGTTGATAGTGTGGGAAGTGTACAGAATGCTCCGAAGCCAAATTGTAAGCATTGTGGAAAATTTCATACCGGTGATTGCAGAACTAAATTAGAGGCATGTTATAGATGTGGATCTACTGATCACTTTGTACGAAATTGTCTAAGACAGGTGAGGGAAAGAGAAGAATAGAATGAAAAGAAAATGTCTACATATCAGAAAGGTAGACGTCCAAGCCAGACCAGCACTACTGAGACCCCTTGTATGGGAGCAAAAGATACAGTTTCCTGATCAGAGATTAGAACACCTACTCAAACTTATGCCATCTAAGCCAGAGAGGAAGCTACTCTGCCTGATATGATTGTTGATGCATTTTTTCTCTTTGATGTTACTATATATGCATTGATTGACCCCGGGTCAACTCATTCTTATATTTGCACTGCATTAGTAACGAAAAATAAACTACCTATTGGATCAATTGAATATGATAATCAAGTTACTAATCTATTGGGTTAGAGTGTGATAGTTAACTTAGTTTATCATAAATGTCCACTAAAAATTAAAGGTTGTGAATTCCCTACTGATTTGATGTTATTACCCTTTCAGGAATTTGATATTACGTTGGTTATCACTACATGATGCTGTGGTAAATTATAGATAGAAACAGATTGATTTGAAATTCCAAATAGGAGAAATGATTTTAGTTGAATCTAACAGACTGAACAGTATCGCTAGAATCATTTCAGCTATTTCCGCACAAAGATTGATACATAAAGGTAGTAAGGCATTTCTAGTAGATATACTTGATACCCACGATTCAGAATTGAAGTTAGATCAGCTACCAATTGTTAATGAGTTTACTGATGTATTTTTCGAAGAGTTATTGGGTTTGCCACTTGAGCATGAAGTTGATTTTATTTTTGATCTGGTTCCTAGAACTGCATTGATATCGATATCACCATATTGTATAGCACCAGCTGAGTTAAAAGAGTTAAAAGCTTAGTTACAAGAATTGTTAGACAGAGGGTTTATTCGACCAAGTGTATCTCCCTAGGTGCGCCTATATTGTTTGTGAAAAAGAAAGATAGCTCCTTAATATTGTGTATTGACTATAGAAAGTTGAATAAAATTACAACAAAAAATAAGTATCCCTTGCCTCGTATCGATGATTTTTTTGATTAATTAAAAGGTGCCACAATGTTTTAAATGGTAATATCAGATCGGGGTATTATCAGTTGCGAGTTAAAGATTGTGATGTGCCAAAGATTGTTTTCTGAACTCGTTACGACCATTATGAGTTTCTAGTAATGCCATTTGGATTAACAAATGCTCCTGCTGCTTTTATAGATTTAATGAACTGGGTTTTTCAGCCTCATTTGGATAGATTTTTGGTTGTGTTTATTGATGATATATTGATCTATTTTAAAATAGAATTTGAACATGCTCAACACCTGAGAATCATGTTACAGACTTTGCAAGAAAAATAGTTGTATGCAAAGTTCAATAAATGTGAATAATGGCTTCAAGAGGTTGGATTTTTGGGTCATACTATATTACTTGACGGGATTCGAGTCAATCCGAGTGAAGTGTCTGCTGTAATGAGTTGGAAAACTTTGGAAAATGTTTCAGAAGTGCGAAGTTTTCTAGGTTTAGCAGGTTACTACTGTCGATTTGTTAAAAACTTCTTGATCATTGCTTCACCTATGACCATGTTATTACAGAAAAACATCAAATTTGTTTGGTTTGATAAGTGTCAACAGAGTTTTGATTAGCTGAAAAACATGTTAAAAGAAGCTCTAGTATTGACTCAGCCTGAATATGGGACAAAATATGTTGTTTACAACGATGCGTCTCTCAATGGTTTAGGTTGCGTGTTGATGTAATCAGGAAAAGTAGTAACTCATGCTTCTCGATAGTTAAAACCACATGAAAGAAATTATCCGACTCATGATCTCAAATTGGCTATGGTTGTCTTCGCTTTGAAGATATGGATGCATTTTTTATACGGTGAGAAATGTCATGTGTATACTGATCACAAAAGTTTAAAGTGTTTAATAATGCAGAAGGAACTGAATCTGAGACAGTGGCGTTGGTTAGAGATACTAAAAGATTGTGATCTGGTTATTAATTATCATCCGGGAAAGGCTAATGTAGTTGCATATTCACTTAGCCGTAAATCATCATTGTTTGCACGTCGAGCATTGAATGCTCATTGAGCTCTAAATAATGATGGTTCTGTATTGGCAGAGTTGAAGACTAAACCCCTGTTTCTTCAACAAATTTGAGAGTTACAAAATGACGATATGAAGTTGATAATGAAACGAAATTTTGTTTAGGGTAATTTTGCTACTGAATATAGTATTGGTGATAATGGTACATTGTATTACCATGATAGAATTTTTGTTTCGAATAATCTATATTTGAAATAGGATATTTTGTCTAAAGCGCATAGTAGTATGTATTCCATTCATCTTGGTAGTATCAAAATGTATTGTGATTTAAAACAAATGTACTGGTGGTCGGGTATGAAACGTGAGATTTGTGAGTTCGTAGTAAAATGTTTGATTTGTCAGCAAGTAAAAGTAGAACATTAGGTACCATCAGGATTATTATAGCATGTTATGATTCTTGAGTGGAAGTAGAAGCGAGTTATGATGGATTTTGTATCTAGTTTGTCTGTATGTCCGAAAAAGAAAGATTTGATCTGGGTTATTGTTGATAGATTGACTAAATCGACACACTTTATTCCAGTCAGAATAGATTACTCACTTGAGAGGCTAGTGGAATTATATGTGTTTGAGATTGTAAGATTACATGGAGTCCCAACATCTATTATTTTTTATTGTGATCCGAGGTTTACATCAAGATTTTGGGGTAAACTTCAAGAGGCTCTAGGCACTAAACTCAATTTCAGTACAACGTTTCATCCTCAGACTGACGGGTAATCAAAACAGGTAATACAGATTCTGAAAGATATGTTACAATGTTGTATATTCGAGTTCGAGGGTACATGGGAAAAATATCTATCGTTAGCTAAATTCGCTTATAATAACAGTTATCAGTCCAGTATTAAAATGACCCCGTTTGAAGATTTATATGAAAGAAAGTGTAAAACACCATTGTATTGGTCTGAGTTGAGCGAATCCAAAATGTTAGAGATTGATTTGATTCAAGAAATTGAAGACAAAGTTTAAATTATTCGAGATTATTTGAAACCTGCATTTGATCGTCAAAAATTGTGTGCAGATTTTGAAAGAAAGGATATAGAATTTGTTGTTGGCGTTCTTAAAAGTTTATCCATGGAAGAAAGTACTACGATTTGGTAGGAAAGGAAAATTGAGTCCGAGGTTTATCTGGTTGCATGAGATTACTTAAAGAATCGGTCTTATAGCTTATAAATTAGCTTTGCCTCCTGAACTTGAGAAAATTCACAACGTGTTCAACGTTTCAATGCAGAGATGGTATAGATCTGATCCGTCACACGTGATTCCTCATAGTGAAATTGAATTACAACCATATTTGATGTATTCTGAAGAACCGGTGAAAATTTTGGTTCGGGAAGTCAAAGAACTTCAGCATAAACAAGTACCATTGGTAAAAGCCTTGTGGCATCGGCATGGTACTGAAGAGGCTACCTGGGAAACTAAGGAATCGATGAAACAATAGCATTCAAATTTATTCTCAGGTAACAATTTGATGACAAAATTTCCTAAGGGGGTAGAGTTGTAACAACCCATTTTTCAGTGGTGATAGAATAGTGGTTAATGGACCACAATTTTCCATCGTGTCAGCCCGTAAATATTATTTATATAATATTTGCAGAGTCATTTGAGTCTTATTAAAATTTGGTTAAGAAATTTTAACGTTTAGATTTCTAATTAAAGAAAAAGGACTAAATTGTAAAAAATGCAAACTTAGTAATTATTGCATTTAGATGATTTAATTGCTTAACTAATAAATGTGGTAGGGCCATTGAAGCAATTAAACCCTTGTTAATAGATAATGGACGGTAATTGAAGTTAAAATTGAGTAAAATGTGTTGAAATGACAATTTTGTAATTAAATCAAAACGAAACAAAGCATAATTAAGAGAAAATATCCTTTTCTTCTTTATTTTTCCATGGTTTTTCCAATATAGCCATGAAAGGATAAGTTTGTAGGTTTGGCTAGCTCACTTCTTTGCATGAGTAAGTTTTTGAGCATCGGTTTTAATGAATTTTATGTTTTTGAGATCGTTACAACTAGGTCCAGCTAACCTGTACCTTTATTTTTGAATCTGTTAAAAAATTTAGAATTTGCCATTGATGAATCTTAGTTGTTTGAAGCTTTGATTGTGATATTTGGTAGTTTTGTGAAGTAATTTTTATTAGTTTTTGATTTAAGGATTAAATTATTAAGATATCAAAATTTCAAGGTTTGGTGGTGAATTAGAGGTATAATTGGGACTGTTTAAGGTCCTAGATTATCCAGCTGTAAATTTTGAACTTGAGAAAATGGTTAATTTGATGATTTTTGGGTTAAAGGACTAAATTGTATAAATTTTCAGTCTAGTCGGACAGTGGTTTAAGGACCACAAATACGATGCAGAAAAACTCATTTTTATTATATTTTTATGTTCTATAATTTTATGGAATGACTTCGTGAAAATTTTGTTCTAAAATTTTGACGTTTGGGCACTCAATTTAGTTAAAAGGACTAAATTGTAAAAAGGTGCAAAATATGTGTTCTAGAAGCTAGAGGTGTCTAATTGCTATGAAATTTCAAATTAGAGGTCCTTAGATGGTAATTAGACCATTGGTTAAGTTGGTGGACAAAAATGGACATGAATTAGGTGAAATTCAGATGTTTTAAAGAAAGGGCATTTTGGTCATTTGGTAAATAAAGACAATATAATACAAATAAAAGATGTCATCTTCTTCAACTTATTCCCATGCCCAAAATTCACAAGAAGAAGGCATATCTCGGGTTTGTTCATCTTCCAAGCTCGATTGTAAGTTCGTTCTAGCCCCGTTTTTAATGATTTTTATGTTTTTGAGATCCTTGCAACCTAATCTAGCTATTTCAAGGAATAATTTGCAAAGATGTCAAAGTCCAAAAATTTACCCATGTTAGATATTAGTGTATTTTGATGTTTAAAGGAAGAAAATGTATGTTTGAAGTTAGATAAACAACTTTTACTAAGTGATTTTTGATGAAAATGCCTAAAAAGGACCTTTTTGTAAAAGTTGTAAAATAAATAGTAGAAGTGTGTTTTAATGAAAAATGTGGGCTGTTATGAGTATGAAAATGGTTCGGCTAGGCTTGGGTTTTGAAGAAATTGACTCTATTTCATTTTACGAGCCTAGGAACTAAAGTGTAAAATGTTAAAAAGTGAGGGGAAAAATGTAGTTTTGCCATAATATGATTTTGTGGACTGGATTGAATAATGTGAGTATTAAAGGAGTTAAATTTGCTATTATAGATTAAGAAAAATAAAGTTTAGATCGGGGAAAAAACAAAGTGTTTGATGATTAGGTTCATTTTCATTATTTTTGTACCGAGGTAAGTTCGTATGTTAATAATGCAATGTTATATTAATATTTTAATATTTTGATATTGCATGAACTATATGATTGATGCTACGAGTATATTCGACAAAGTTCCAGCAAGAGAGAAATCCCAGTTGAACCTTAGGAATAGATTAGGATACAAGTGACATGTCACTAGGAACCCATGTGATTATGTGCTTATGTGACCCGTGTGCTAGTCCTGCACGTCCTACTGGTGGCTGGGTATATCGGCATATGTTGCGGATACCTAACAACTTGTGTGAGTAGCACTGTAAAGTTACGTCTCGACTAACAGCTTGTGTGAGTAGGCCCGTGGATAGCTCGAGAGCGAGCCTATATGTGTTATGAGATGTATGGTAGCATTGGCTACATATGTGGCACTTATGTGAAAAGTTTTCCGTGTATCTGATAGTATTCCAATTGGTTCAACGGGTATGTCAAAGATGAGAAAGTATGTGATTATGTTACAAGTTGGTACAAGTATGCATGAAAAACTCAAATGAAATAGATTCAATATATGATCAATTATTGGTAATATTGTGATTGGGTAAGTTATGCTCATGAAGTTTTACTTACGTTTATGATATATGTTATGTTCTTCATTTGACAAATGTATAATTAATGTTGTTTATTATTTGCATATGAACTCATTAAGCTATATAGCTTACTCCCCTTTCTTTCCCTTATCTTATAGTGTCACCAAGCTAGCTAGGGATCGGAGATCGTTGGGAGATCCATTCACACTATCAACCATTTTTTGGATACCATTGAAATGTCAATATTTTGAGTTATGGCATGCATAGGGACATGGTCATTTTGTTATATGTGTTATTGGTAATGTGGCCAAATGTATTGGCTTACAATGGTTAATGATTTCATTTTGTATATGGCCATGTAAGTTGGCTAATGTTGGTTATAAGTATTTTTATATGTTGATACCATTCATGAATATGGATACTTGTATGCTTTGTGTTGATAAATTATGATGTCAAAGCATGTGAGATGTTAGCATGTGGATGTGATTTTAATACCTTGGTTGCGGATGTTTTGGCTGCCTAAATATGCTATGAATTGTGCCATTGAATTGGTGTAAGTGTAGATGTAAATGAGGGTGGCAAATGGCTTCGTAAATAGCCTTATTTTTTTTCATGCGGGTAGACACACGGGCGTGTGTGACACACGGCCTGCCTCACGGGCATGTGTTTCAGCCGTATGTCCCCTGCACCTTAATTTTGAGAAACAGAATGCTTAGAATGAGCACACGGGTAGAGACACAGGTGTGTGTCTCAGTCGTGTTAGGGACACGGCCTCAGGCACGGGCATGTGAAGTCTGCATGATGTTATGAAAAATCATGAAAAATTAAATCGACCACACGGCCTTGCACACGGGCGTGTGACTTGGCCGTGAGACTTCAATTTGTTCATGACTTACAAACAGAAAGTTACACAGGTTAGGGACACAGGTGTGTGTTACCACAGGGCTTGCCCACACGGATGTGTGACCCCTGTTTATAGCAAAAACTTTCTAAGTTTTGTAAAAATTTCTGAAGTTCTCTGTTTAGTCCCGAACCATTACTAAAGCATGTTTTGGGCCTTGTAGGCTCGTATTAAGGACTTTATGATTGAATATGAATGGTTTTAATTTGGACAAAAATTTATGACTCAGAATTGTATGCTTGTTTGTGATATAAGTTTGGTAATGCTTCGTACCCTGTTCCGGTGTTGAATACGGGTAAGGGGTGTTACATTTAGTGGTATTAGAGCTACGGTTTAGTTGATTCTCGGACTAACGTAGTATGTGTAAGAGTCTAACAATACATGCCATAAATAAACCATGATAGTGTGATGAGTCCTGACAACTTTAAATTGTGTTTTTATATAGTAAATGGATCCCAATCAAGCTGAAGCTGGCGATGTAGAAAGCAATGCGCCGGCTCTAGCTCAAGGGATCGCGCCATCCGAAAGTAGGCCAATTACAATTGGTCAAGGGAAGGGGATAGGGAAGCCTTCCTCCACTTGATGAATGAGTGGTATACGGAGTTTGTTTGAACAAATCGACTACTCAACCCCCTCCACCCTCACCTATTCCTCAGTCGGTTCCCGTAGCTCCACGAGGTATGGAATTTGTAAGATTGAATAAGCCTCCGGTTGATAAGATCCGAAAGCATGGGGCTAAAGATTTTCGAGCTAATGTTGATTATGATCCCAAGAGAGCTGAGTTTTTTCTCGAAAACTCTATCACGGTATTTGATGAACTGTCTTGCACACCGGATGAATGTTTGAAATGTACTGTATCACTTTTGAGAGACTCAGCATACCGATGGTGGAAAACTCTTGTGTTAGTAGTACCGAGAGAGAGGGTTAGCTGGGAATTCTTCCAAGATGAGTTTAGGAAGAAATATATCAGCCAATGGTTCATTGAACAGAAACATAAGGAGTTTTTAGAGCTGAAACAGGGTCGAATGCCTATAACCGAGTACGAACGAGAGTTTGTTAGGCTCAGTAAGTACGCTCAGGAGTGTGTTTCCACTGAGGCTATCATGTACAAAAGGTTCGAAGATTGGTTGAATGAGGACATCGGATTGTTAGTTGGAGTTCTTGAGCTAAAAGAATTTGTGGTGCTGTTCGACCGAGCTTGTAAAGCTGAAGAATAAAGCAAGGAGAAGAGGAAAGCTGAGTCTGAGGCTGGAGATGCAAGAAAAAGGTCGATAAGTAAGTCGTTTCAATATCAGTCTAAGAAATTGAGAGATTTGTATGCTCGTTTGAGTGCTTCAGCTGAGTATTCCAACAGAGATCGTGGGAAGGGATACTTGGGTTCTAAAGCCCAAACTACATCAGTAGCGAGCCTTGGTAATGCTAGGTCTGATAGGCTTGAATGTCAGCACTGTGGCATACAACATCCCGGTGAACGTAGAATGAATGACCGAGCATGTTTTAAGTGTGGCTCTCAAGACCACTTTATTCGAGACTACCCTGAGATGGCTGAGAAAGACAAGATTCAAAATGAAAGATCGGGCAACACTCCGCTAGAGGGAGACCCCCGAGGAATATGAGAAGGCGACCTATAGTAAAGGTGTAACTAAAGATTCAACTTTAAGATTCGAGGCTAGAGCACCTGCTAGAGCCTATGCAATCCGTGCTCACGAAGAAGCGACATCTCCCAATGTTATCACTGGTACTTTATCTCTCTATAATACTAATATAGTTACATTAATTGATCCTGGATTAACTCATTCTTATGTTTGCATGAAATTGGTAGATAGTAAGAGCTTGCCTCTTGAGTTTACTGAGTTTGTAATTAAAGTGTCAAACCCCTTAGGCAAACATGTATTAGTTGATAGAGTTTGCAAGAATTGTCCCTTGATAATTCGAGGTTATTGTTTTCTGGCTGACTTAATGTTGTTGCCATTTTATGAGTTTGATGTTATTTTGGGTATATATTGGTTGACACTGCATGATGCCGTAGTGAATTGCAGACGGAAAATTATTGAATTGAAATGTAAAAATGGTGAAATTCTTCGGATTGATTCAGATGAGTAGGGTGAGTTACCCGTTGTGATTTCTTTGATGTCTGCCTAGAGATATGTGAGAAAGGGTTGTGAAGCTTATCTTGCTTATGTGTTGAATACAAAAGTGTTTGAATTAAAAATTGAATCAGTGCCGGTAGCTTGTGAATATCCAGATGTTTTTCCAGAAGAGTTGCCTGGGCTGCCATCGATTAGAGAAGTTGAGTTTGGTATTGATTTAGTACCAGGGACTTCACCGATATCGATTGCTCCGTATAGAATGGCTCTGACCGAATTGAAAGAATTAAAAGAGATGATAGATAAGGGTTTCGAAAGATCGAGTTTTTCTCCCGTGCACCATTATTATTTGTAAAGAAGAAAGACGGATCTATGAGACTTTGTATCGATTACTGACAGCTCAACAAAGCAATGATAAAGAACAAGTATCCTTTTCCAAGAATTGATGACTTGTTTGATCAATTGAAAGGAGCAACCGTGTTCTAGAAGATTGATTTGAGGTCTGGCTACTACCAGTTGAGAGATAAAGAGTCAGATGTACCGAAAACCGCTTTCAGAATAAGGTACGAACACTATGAATTTCTTGTCATGCCTTTCGGACTAACTAATGCTCCTGCTGTTTTTATGGACTTGATGAATCAAATTTTCTGACCATATTTAGACATTCGTAGTTGTGTTTATTGATGATATTCTGATTTATTCTCGAGATGAGATTGAGCATACCGAGCACTTAAGAATTGTATTGTAGACTTTGAGAGATAAGAAATTATTTTCTAAATTCAGTAAAAGTGAGTTTTGGCTCCGAGAAGTTAGATTTTTTGGGACATATTGTTTCAGGAGATGGTATTCGGGTTGATTCGAGTAAGATTTTGGCAATTGTTGATTGGAAGCCACCAAGAAATGTATCAGAGATTAGAAGCTTTTTAGGATTAGCCGACTATTATAGATGTTTTGTTAAGGGTTTTTTGATGATCGCTACTCCTATGACTAAGCTGTTGCAAAAAGATGTTAAGTTTGAATGGTCTGATAAATGCCAAAAGAGTTTTGAATAGTTGAAAGCCTTATTGAATGAGGCACCAGTTTTAGTGCAACCTGAATCGGGAAAAGAGTTTTTGATTTATAGCAATGCATCATTGAATGGATTAGGATGTGTATTGATGTAGAAGGATAAAGTGATAGCCTATGCCTCGAGACAGATGAAACTGCATGAGAGGAATTATCCAACGCATGATCTAGAATTGGCTGCCATAGTGTTTGCTTTGAAGATTTGGAGACATCACTTGTATGGTGAGAAATGTCATGTCTTTTCGGATCATAAAATTTTGAAGTACTTGATGACTTAGAAGGATTCGAATTTGCGAAAATGGAGATGGCTTGAGCTACTAAAAGATTATGAGTTGGTAATTGACTACCATCCCGGAAAGGCGAATGTAGTCACGGACACATTGAGTAGAGAGTCCTTGTTTGCCTTGAGAGCTATGAATACAAGGTTGAATTTATCTGATGATAGTTCGATTCTAGCTGAGTTGAGAGCTAGACCGGTATTTCTTCAGCAAATTTGTGAAACTCAAAAAAGTGATATTGAATTGCAAGCCAAAAAAACTCAGTGTGAATCGTGTAGTGATTCAGACTTTCAGATCGGTTCTGATGATTTCTTAATGTTCCGAGATAGAGTACATATACCGAAAAATGATGATATTATTCAGAAAATTCTTCGTTAGGCACATAATGGTTGTTTATCTATTCATCTGGGCAGTACGAAAATGTATAATGATTTGAAGAAATTGTATTGGTGGTCGGGTATGAAGCAAGATATTTCAGAGTTTGTTTCGAGATGTTTGATTTGTCAACAAGTAAAAGCCGAACACCAAGTACCTTCAGGTTTACTTCAGCCAGTGATGGTACCTGAGTTGAAATGGGACAGAATTACAATGGATTTCGTAATGAGTTTGCCTTTGACTCTGAAAAAGAAAGATACTGTATGGCTTGTGGTTGATAGATTGACGAAATCGGCTCATTTTATACCGGTACGTATGGATTATTCACTTGATAAACTAGCTGAGTTGTATGTTACTGAAATTGTTAGATTGCACGGGGTGCCTATTTCTATTATTTTAGATAGAGATCCGAGGTTTACGTCGAGGTTTTGGAAGAAGTTGCAAGAAGCTTTTGGTACAAAGTTAAACTTTAGTACCACATTTCATCCGCAAACCGATGGTCAATCTGAACTAATATGTCTTTTGTTCCGTTTCTACTGACTCTAGTTGTGTCTCAAATTCTGGGCTGTCTACCTCTTGTAGAAGTAATAGTAGGTCTTACATTCTGGTTTCTATTCAAATCAACTCGATACGTCAGCCTTTCTTATAATGATCTAGAGATTCAAAAATGAAATATGACTCCTCTTTTAATTTACATATCCCAGAATGATTCCATCCAGAAAGGCTACATTCAAGTTTATTTACATATGTAATGCTACCCGTATTGGCTACTAAAGTCATAGGTGGTCTCACATTACTCTATTTAATTTTATCTCTTCTTGAAAACCTAGATGACACTGAAAATGACTACTCGTTTCTTTCATTTTCTTTCTCGAGGAAGTAGAAAACCTTTAGGATACATTTCGGTTATTGAAGTTTTTAACTCTTGTCTCGCTTTATTTCTTTTGATAACAAATTCCTTTCATTTTCTAAGCCCAATCAAATAAAATTATGGAATCACGTAATTCCATTGCTCTCTAAAGCATTTTAATCTCATTATTCAATCCATCTTCAAAATGAATACACAATTCCTCTTCAGTCGGCATAATCTTATGAGCATATTTATTGAGTTGAACAAACTCTCGCTCGTATTACACAACTGATTTGTTTCCTAGCTTCAACTCAAGAAATTCCTTTTTCTTCTTGTCTAAATATCGTTTGGTAACATATTTCTTTCAGAATTCAATTCGGAAGAAATCCCAGTTAACCCATTCCTTTGATACCACGGTAGTTAAAGTCGACCACCGGTGAATAGCTTCTTCTTTTAACAACGATGCTACGCATCTCCAATAATCCTCAGTAGGACACTATATTTCATCCAAAACTCTTTGTGTATTTTTTAGCCAGTATTCGACTCTAGCCAAATCATCACCCACTTTATTGCTAAACTCTTCAACTCCACATAATCAGGCTTTATCAACAGGTAACCTATGAATATTCTATCGTATTGGGCTCTGAGGATAAGGTGGTGGAGGTCAATGAGCCACAATATTAACTCTCATATACGTGTTAAACATATCATTCATTATATTAAGAAAGGTACAATGAGCCTCTTCTCTAGACTATTGAAATTCGGGCACATTATGAGCAGCCCCTAGATCGATCGCTAGAACATAACTCTGTATTTCGTCAAAATCTACTTGACTGATTGGGAGTCATCACTGTAACACCTCTAACCTGTATTTGTCACCGGAACATGGTTACAGAGCATTACTAGAATTTATAGATTAATTATAATTAAATTGTATCATTTACTATTTATATCCAAAATCAATAACATTGTCCCTTGTATGGACCCTCGAGACCTAATATACATGTTAGAGTCAAGTCGAGACTAAATCAGAAAGTCAGAGAATTTTTGCGAAATTGCAAAATTATTCTTAGGTGCAGGGGACACACGCCCGTGTGGCAGGGCTTGTGGGCAATCAATGTGAGGCACACGACCATGTCCTTACCCGTGTAACTCTCTGACTTGGGTCACACAACCAGCCACATGCTCGTTTGTTAGGCTTTGTAGACAATTTAATTTTCAAAAATTTAGTGCAAGTTTTACACGGCCAAGACACACTCCTGTGTGTTTGGCTGTGTGCCTCACACGGCTGAGACACACTCCGTGCGTTTGGCCGTATGCCTCATATGGCTGAGACACATGCCCGTGTCTCTGTCCTTGTGACCAATTCTGAGCATTCCTTTTCTCAATTTTTAAGATGCAGGGGACACACGGCCAAACCACACGCCCGTGTGTCTTCCCGTGTGGACGAAACTTGGCCATTTCCATGGCCACTTTTCTCACCCAAATTGTCTTCAACCTACATCAATACTTGCATATATATACCAATCAATTAAAGACATTAAAACCAAGCCAACATAAACATTCTGCATAATATATCATCACATGTATTTATGTATTCAAACTTACCTTTTGCAAAACATATATGTTTACCATAATTCCATCTAACCATACCAAGAACTCATATATTAATCATTATATAACCTTATATATATATATATATATATACACTAATCATACCATTACTAGCCATTCCAATGGCTAGATTACAAACAACCATTTACATGCCAACATTGGCCAAGTTAGCCTATACATGCCATTATACCAAAATAAGTTTATTATTTATACCAAAAGGAGCTGAAAGATAGTGTGATGATGCTCCGATAGATTTCCAGCCTTTACGAGCTTTCGAGCACTATAAAATAGAGGAAAGAAAATCAAGTAAGCATTTCAAATGCTTAGTAAGTTCGTATAACAGGAAATTAACTTACCAATTATGTTCATTTAAAACAAGCACTCATAGTACATCCAAATCAAAGAAATCAATAACCTAATCACACATAAATCTTCATCAAGCATGTTAGTTATATAGTTCATATAAATACTAATAAATATGGATGAGCTCATCAATGTCCATTTCCACATACATGTATTTATCATTTCGAATCTCCAAGGAACATGTGTATTCCACACTTTTGCATGTCAAATATTCTCATGGCTTTTCATTTTAGATTTGTATTATCCTTTACCAGGACGTTACCGGTTGAATCATTTGAAACTCGATGAATACATGGGCAATACACTCAAGGTGTACATACAGTAAATCCATCAACTCATATTCAGGAGTGCTTATAAAGCGCATAAACGGGAAGCTTACCCGGGCTAAAACAAAAAGCTTAGTAGAGCAATATTCAGGAAGCTCGTGCGAGCCTATAACGGGTAGCTCTGAAGAGCCAATATTCAGGGAGCTCCGGACAGCCATATATCGGGAAGTTCAAGTGAGCCATATCGGGAAGCTCACATAAAGCCAATTAACAAGAAGCTTATAAAGAGCTGTAATCGAGAAGCTCATAAGAGCTAAGGTGTGTCCACAACACATGTAGGATCACAACCTATCAGGATGCTCCGAAGAGCTACAATGGGAAGCTCAAAAGAACCATAGATCGGGAAACTCATGGGAGCTAATAACAGGTCTCTCTTTCAAGCTATGGTGTGTCTGCAACATATGCAAGACCACAACTAATACAAGGGCCCAGTATCCAATCAAATTTCATGTATTCAAATGGGATTTAATAATTACCGGGCATTATCAAAATTATTAATTTATTTCATAAACATACCAAATTCATAATTCAACATTCACATATACAACATTTCACTCAAACATGTAAATATACACAATTTAGTTACATGAACTTACCTCAATACTTGTTCGTTTCGAGAATTTACTAATCCGACACTTTTTATTTTCCTCGATCCAATTCAGTACTAGGTATTTTCAGATCTATATAAATGAATTTAACATCAATTTAATCCATTTCATACTCAATTTAATTCAATTCACATCCTAGGAAAAATTACCATTTTACCCCTATACTTTTAATAAATGACGATTTTGTCCATAGGCTCGAAAAATGAAATTCATGCAATTTAATCCTTATTCCATGCCTAACCGATTTTTACATATAACATTTACAGCCCATTTATTTCACAAAAATTAGAAATTTTCCATGAATTTTACATCTTTTCAATTTAGTCCCTAATCATAATTTCATGAAAATTCACTTTACAAAAGTTGTTTATCTATCAACAACCTTTCAATTTCTACCATAAATTTCAAAATTCCAGCATATACATCCATGGAAAAATTTTAATACCTTGATAACTTTAAAAATTGTTCCCCAAAGTAGATGGATTAGGTTGTTACTATCTCGAAAATGTAAAAATTACTAAAAACGAGACATGATTACTTACCCAATTAAGCTTGCTTGAAGTTATTTCTCTTAGCTAGGGTTTCCATAAAAGTAATTTGGGGAAGATGATGAAATAAGATGATATTAGACTATTATCATCTTTTTTATTTCAAATTCTAATTTTGTCCTATTCTTTTTCTAAATTTTCCATGGATGAATCATCATAAATATATACTAACTTCTCTTAATGGTCTAATTACCATATAAGAACCTCAAGTTTTGAATTCCATAGCTATTTGATACTTATAGCTACAAAAACTCAACTTTTGCATTTTATGCAATTTGACCCTTTCCATAATTAAACATGTAATTGGTAAAATATTCTTATAAAAATTTTCATATAACATTCCTATCATAATATAGACCATGCAATAATATTAAAATAAATTTTCTTTCTAACTTGGATTTTTGGTCCCGAAATCACTGTTCCGATTTCACTGAAAATAGTTTGTTACAACTCTCCCCCTTAAAGAATTTTAGTCCTCGAAAATCTTACCAGTAAAGAGGTTCAGGTATTGCTTTCTCATTTTTTCCTCCAGTTCCAAGGTAGTTTCTTCTAATCCGTGTCGTCGCCATAGAACTTGTAAAGCCCGGTTTAGACCCTAGTCAGAACAGTAATTTTAAGACCACAAATTTGAGGTCAAAATAATATTTAAATGTTATCTTTGGTGTTGATTCTATGTGACATAGTCTGTGTGAAAATTCCTTGTGATAATTTTATCGATTGTGTGCTGAATTAAGAGTAAGGACTTAATCGCGTAAAGAGTAAAAGCTATGTGCGAATTTATAAGTACCTAGTGTTGTTGTCTTCATAATAGGATGGCCTTAAGAGGAAATTAAGCCATTATTAAGGATAGTAGGCGACTAAATGACATATTAGCCTTAATATATATTTGTCTTATATGTTTAATGAAAGGATAATATAGTAATTAGAATATTAATATGTTTAATAAACAAACAAAAGATGAAAATAAGATGAACGTGTTCATCTTTTTCCACCGAAAACACAAAAAGAAAAGAGAAGCAAAAGCTTTGTGATATTCGGCCATAATTCATCTTGATTGAGGTATGATTTTGAGTCAGTTTTTGATAATTTCTACGTTTTTGTAATGTTGCTTCGTGCTCTAGCTAACCCATGTTGTAATTTTGTGAGTTGATGATGTTCTTGTGATGAGCCACTGATGAATGTTTGAGCTATGTGTTAGTTGATAGTGAAATATGGAAACTTGGTGTTGGATTAACATAGTTTGTATTGGGATTTTTAGTGGAATTGAGTATTTTGGACTTAATTGAGAAAATGAGAAATTAAAGGGTTAAAATGTGAAATAAATGAAATGTATGAGCTTGTATTAGCATGGGAAGAATTCAGCTAGCATATGTGTTTTGAAATTTTGTGTATTTGATGATTTTGTGAAATAGGGACTAAAGTGTCAAAATGTGAAAATGTGAGTGTTATTTTGTAAAATGCCCTAAATGTGGACTAAATTGAATAATTGAATGGACTGAACTTGAATGTGTATCGACCAAGAGAGGAGAGGTTCAGATCGTGATCGAGGCAAAGATAAAGTTCAGATAGATCGTTTTGATAGTTTGACGTCTGAGGTAGGTTCAGATATAATACATGTTATTAAGATATGTTATAGCATCATGTAATGAATATGTATATGATTATGAGATTGGGATGCTGTGTGTAAGATTTAATTAGATGGCACAAAGTATACGAAATTGAAATCGAAACATAAATGAATAGCACTGTGTGTGTGATGTTATGAAAGCTTCAGCTTATTGATTTGGCACTGTGTATGCGATACCGAGATAAGTCAGTTAAAAGAATGGGCACTAAGTGTACGATGACGAATATACTTCGATCAAGAATATGGCACTAAGTGTGCGATTAAATGGAAGGAATATTAGAGGATGATCGACATGTAATATCGAGCATTGAGTAGCTTGAAAATTGAATAACTATGTGTTAGCTAAGGTATGTACTGAACCTTTGTGGTTGATGAGTTTATAAATAAAGCTATGAATGGATGAATGAGTATTTTGACTATGGATGATATGGTATGAATATGGGAGAATTGATCTATGTGATGGTTATTATATACATTAGTTTGATTTGATGAGATTATTGTATTGTATTTTAAACTTACTAAGCTTTTGAAAGCTTACTGTGTGTTTCTTTTTCTGTTTTACAGTGTCCGTAAAGCTAGCTTAGATCTAGGGATCGTCGACATATCAATCACACTATCGACAATGTATTTTTGGTACTTTTGGAAAGATGTACATAGTTGAAATATGGCACGTATAGGCTAGTTAATTGAATAATATTTGTGATGTGTAAATAGCCATGTGATGTGGCTAGATATATGTTGGCTTTAAGCATGAATGGCTATGATGTGTGAAACATATTTTGGTATGGCTTATGAATAGAAGAAATGACTTATGGATGTTAATTTCAATGATCAATTGATGCCTATGTGATTTAGTGAAGTTATGGAAAACTTATATTTGGATTTACATAGAAATTGGTTGAATAAGTTGGCATGTTTAGAAATGAGATGGAATAGAATGATATGATGTTCATTTGATATGTCTTTAGTTGTCATTTGAATGGATAAGTATGCTTGATTATGCTTGTAGAGATTGACCCTTGTGTGGGTGGCAAATTGGCCTTACAAATGGCTTATTTTGTCACACGGTTTGTGGCACACGGACGTGTCTAATGACCGTGGGTGAATGAAAGTATATAGCCTAATAGCACACAGCCTTGACACGAGCGTGTCAACTAGCCATGGGCATAATTCAATAGCTAGCTTAATAGCACACAGCCATGGCACACGGTGTGGTTGGTGACCGTGTGGAGAAGTCAGAATGCTTGCTCTGTTTTGGCATGGCTTAGGCACATAGGGGTGTCCGGTGACAGTATGAGGCACACGGCCTGATGGCACGGGCGTGTGACCTCAACAGATTTGTTGAGTATTTGAAATTTCTAAAACTTTTGTAAGTGTTCAGTTTAGTCCCGACCCCTCTCTAGAATGTGTTTGAGGTTTTGCAAGCCTTAATAAGGGACTATTTGATTATGTTTTGATGTATTATGATGACTATTGACTTTGTGTCATAATTGGATTGTGAAATGATTTTAATGTTCTGAAATGCCTCTTAACCCTATTCTGGCGACGATTTCGGGTTAGGGGTGTTACATTTTTATTAGTATCAAAGCTACGGTTTAGTCGATTCTTGGACTAAAGTAGCACGTGTGAGTCTAGCTATACATGCCATATATGGAATTGCGATAGTGTGATGAATTCTGATAGTTGAAAATGTGTTTTCATATAGTAATGGATCCAATTGAGCAGTTGCTGATGATGTAGAGAGTAACGCGCCTGGTTCCGCTCAAGGGACAGCGCCGACCACATCTAGGCTGAATGATAGTAGTGAAGGAGGAGAGGCTAAGCAAGCTTTCTTCCGTATGATAAGTGAGTGGTTTTCGGAGTTCGTTCGAACAAATCTGGCTGCTCCACAACCTTGACCCACACAAGTACCTGTTGCGCCACAAGTTACAGATCCGATTAGATTGAACAAACCTCCCGTGGACAAGATTCAAAAGTACGGGGCCGAAGAGTTTAGGGCCACATCTGATGACGATGCTAAGCGAGCAGAGTTTTGGCTCGAGAATATAATTCTAGTATTTGATGAGATGTCATTGACACCTGATGAATGTATAAAATGTGTTATTTCATTGTTGAAGGATACTATGTATAACTGGTGGAAAACATTGATATCTGTGGTTCTGAGAGAGAGAATCACCTGGGACTTCTTTCAAGTAGAGTTCAGAAAGAAGTATATCAGTCAACGCTTCATGGATCAGAAACGTAAAGAGTTTCTAGAACTGAAATAGGGTCGTTGTCTGTTACTGAGTACGAGCAAGAATTCGTAAGATTGAGTCAATATGTGAGAGAATCTGTTTCGACTGAAGCTATTATGTGCAAATGCTTTATAGAGGGATTGAATGAAGTCATTAAATTCATAGTTGGAATACTCGATATAAATGAATTTTTTGTGCTAGTTAAAAGAGCATGTAAAGCCGAAGAACTCAGTAAAGAAAAGAAGAAAGCTGATTTTGAAGCTTGTGATGAAAGAAAGAGATCGATGAGTAAGTTTTCTCAACTTTCTAAAAAGATATTTAGAGATGCAAGCAATCGTTAAAATGCTTCATTTAGACATCCAAGTAGAGATCGTTCGAGACAAAGTGCTAGTCCACGAACTCAAGCTCTGATTGAATCAAGTGTTGGCAGTGTTAAGGGTAACAAACCTAAGTGCAGACAGTGTGGAAGACGACATGTGGGAGAATGCTGGGGCAAGTACAACAATAGAGTTTGTTATAAATGTGGATCCTGAGATCATTTTATTCGAGCCCAAAGATGGTCGTAGAGGAAAATGTTCAGAATGTGAGATTAAGTAATGTATCGACTAGGGGTAGACCACCCAAAAATGTAGGAAATGTAAGTGGAAGTCAAAGAGGGACTACTGACACAGCTGTGAGGTCAGAGGTAAAAGCACCTGGCCCGAGCTTATGCTATACGTGCATGAGAGGAAGCATCATCTCCAGACATCATCACTGGTACTTTCACTTTATTTGATACTGATGTCATTGCATTGATAGATCCAGGATCTACTCATTCATATGTGTGTGTGAATCTAGTATCAAGTAAGGCTCTACCTATTGAGTCTAGTGAAATTGTGATTAGAGTATCGAATCCCTTAAGCAAGTTTGTCTTGGTGAATAAAGTGTGCAAGAATTGTCAATTGATGTTTTGAGATGTTTATTTTTCGGTTAATTTGATGTTACTAACATTCGATAAGTTTGACATAATTCTGGGTATGGATTGGCTTACTCTGCATAATGCCATCGTGAATTGTAAAAGAAAGAGTATTGAGTTGAAGAGTCAGAATGGTGAGATCGTTCGAATTGAATCCAGTGATATGAAAGGATTACCAGCTATTGTATCTACGGTGAAAGCTATGAAGTATGTGAGAAAGGGTTGTGAAGCTTATTTGGCGTATGTGATTGATACAAAAATGTCAAAAAAGAAAGTTGAATCTGTGCTTGTGGTATGTGAGTTTCCAGATGTGTTTCCTGAAGAGTTACCGGGATTACCTCCGATTCGGAAAGTCAAATTTGGTTAGTGCCAAAAACTACTCCTATTTTGATAACTCCATATAGAATGGAACCAACAGAATTGCAAGAGTTAAAGTCTCAGTTCTAGGAGTTGACTGACAAAGGATTTGTGCGATCGAGTTTCTCACCCTAGGGAGCTCCTGTGTTATTTGTGAAAAAGAAAGATGGAACTATGAGGATGTGTATTGATTATCGACAGTTGAACAAAGTAATGATAAAGAACAAATATCCATTACCTCGTATTGATGATTTATTTGATCAGTTGAGAGGAGCTACAATGTTTTTAAAGATAGATTTGAGATCAGGCTACTATCAGTTAAGATTAAAGAATCCGATGTGCCAAAAACTACTTTCAGAACGTGGTATGGGCATTACGAATTCTTAGTGATGCCTTTCGGACTAACAAATGCTCTTGCAGTGTTTATGGATTTGATGAATCGAATATTCAGACCGTATTTGGATCACTTTGTAGTGGTGTTTATTAATGATATTTTGATCTATTCGTGTGATGAGACACAGCATGCCGAACATTTGAGAACCGTGCTATGAACCCTGCATGAGAAACAATTGTACGTAAATTTTAGCAAATGTGAATTTTGGTTACGTGAGGTTGGTTTTCTCAGACATATTGTATTAGTTGCGGGAATAAGAGTTGATCCGAGCAAAATCTCTACTATTTTGGAATAAAAACCTGTGAAAAATGTGTCTGAAGTCTGTAGCTTTTTTAGGACTAGTGGGATATTATAGACGGTTTGTGAAAGGCTTCTCGATGATTGCAAATCCGTTGACAAAGTTACTATAGAAAGATGTTAAATTTGAATGGTCAGAAAAGTGCCAGTAGAGTTTTGATCAGTTGAAAGTGTTGTTGACAGAGGCACCAGTGTTGGTTCAACCTGAATCGGGCAAAGAATTTATAGTTTATAGTGATCCATCGTTGAATGGTTTGGGCTGTGTACTGATGAAAGAAGGTAAAGTCATCGCTTACGCTTCGAGGCAGTTAAAGTCGCACAAAAAGAATTATTCAACGCATGACCTTGAGTTAGCTGCGATTGTATTTGTGTTAAAGATTTGGCGTCACTATCTATTTGGGGAGAAATGTCACATTTATACTGATCATAAGAGTTTAAAGTACTTGATGAATTAGAAAGACTTGAATTTGAGACAAAGAAGATGGTTAGAATTGTTGAAAGACTATGAACTTGTGATAGATTACCATCCGGATAAAGCTAATGTTGTAGCTGATTCTTTGAGTCAAAAATCGTTATATGCTTTGCGAGCTATGAGTACTCAGATAGATCTGTGTGATGATAGTGCAGTTATAGTTGAATTGAAAGTAAAGTCGATGTTTGTACATCAGATTTGTCGTGCTCAAAAAAATGATGTGAAAATGATGACTAAACGAACTCAATGTGAATCGAATGCTGAATCAGAATTTCGAGTTGATAGTGATGATTATTTAAGATATAGAGATCAGATTTGTGTTTCGAAAAATTCAGAGTTGATTCAAAAAATTTTGAATGAAGCTCGCAATAATCATTTGACAGTACATCCAGGGAGTACGAAGATGTATAATGATCTGAAACAGTTCTATTGGTGGCATGGTATGAAGAGAGGCATTTTAGACTTTGTGTCGAAGTGTTTAGTTTGCCAGCAAGTTAAGGCTGAACATCAAGGTCCATCCAGTTTGTTACAACTGATTATGATTCCTAAATGGAAATGGGAGAGAATTACGATGGACTTTGTGACGGGTTTGCCCTTATCTCCGAGTAAGAAAGATGCGATCTGGGTGATAGTGGACAGATTGATGAAATCAGCTCATTTCGTTCCAGTGAGAACAGATTAATCACTCGATAGATTGGCTGAAATGTATATTGCTGAGATTGTGAGATTGCATGGAGTACCACTATCTATAGTGTCTGACAGAGATCCGAGGTTGACCTCGCGATTTTAGAAGAAATTGCAAGATGCTTTAGGCATAAAATTGCATTTCAGTACTGCTTTTCATCCGTAAACGGATGGTCAGTTTGAGCGGATCATTCAGGTTCTAGAAGATATGTTAAGATGTTGTATACTTGAATTTGAAAGTACGTGGGAAAAACATTTATCATTGATTGATTTTGAGTACAAAAATAGTTTTCAATCTAGTATCAAAATGACACCATATGAGGTTCTTTACGGTCAAAAGTGTCAAACTCAATTATATTAGACTGAGCTGA
Organism: Gossypium rotundifolium; assembly: GCA_025506655.1. Taxonomy (NCBI): domain Eukaryota; kingdom Viridiplantae; phylum Streptophyta; class Magnoliopsida; order Malvales; family Malvaceae; genus Gossypium; species Gossypium rotundifolium. The sequence goes on along the minus strand of CP106729.1, from coordinate 93,275,192 downwards.
GTGAGAATAAGATTCACGGGGTTGATTTTATAAAAGAGGCTGAGCAGAAAGTGAAAGTAATTTGTGACAATTTGAAAGCGGCCTCAAATCATCAGAAGTCTTATGCAGATTTGAAGCGAAAAGATATTGAATTTGAGGTGGGTGACAAAGTGTTTTTGAAAGTATCTCCGTGGAAGAAAATACTTCGATTTGGTCAGAACGGCAAGCTGAGTCTGAGGTTCATCGGACAATATGAGATTATTGAATGAGTAGGGCTGATTGCTTACAGATTGATGTTGCCACCTGAGTTAGAAAAGATTCATAATGTGTTTCATGTGTCGATGTTACGATGGTACCGATCTGATCCGTTTCATGTGATTGCTCCTGAGGTTGAGATTCAACCAGATTTGTCGTATAGTGAAGAACCGATCCGAATTTTGGCACGAGAGACCAAAGAGTTGAGAAATAAAAAAATCTTTTTAGTGAAAGTATTATGGCACAAACACGTTAAAGAGGCTACGTGGGAGCCTGAGAACATTATGAGAGAGCAATATCCACAACTATTCGCTGGTAAGATTTTTGGGGACGAAAATACCTAAGGGGGAGAGTTGTAACAGCCTGGTTTAAACCCTAGTCAGAATAGTGGTTTCGAGACCATAAATCTGAGGTCGAAATAATATTTAAATGTTATCTTTGGTGTTGATTCTATGTGACATAGTCTGTGTGAAAATTCTGTGTGATAATTTTATCGATTGTGTGCCAAATTAAGAGAAAGGACTTAATCGCGTAAAGAGTAAAAGCTATGTGCTGATTTATAAGTACCTAAGTGTTGTTGTCTTCATAATAGGATGGCCTTAAAAGGAAACTAAGCCATTATTAAGGATAGTGGATGACTAAATGACATATTAGCCTTAATATATATTTGTCTAATATGTTTAATGAAAGGATAATATAGTAATTAGAATAATAATATGTTTAATAAACAAACAAAAGATGAAAATAATATGAATGTGTTCATCTTTGTCCACTGAAAACACAAAAAGAAAAGAAGAGCAAAAGCTTTGTGATATTCGACCATAGTTCATCTTGATTGAGATATGATTTTGAGTCGGTTTTGATAATTTCTACGTTTTTGTAATTGTTGCCTCATGCTCTAGCTGACCCATGTTGTAATTTTGTGAATTGATGATGTTATTGTGATGAGCCATTGATGAATGTTTGAGCTATGTGTTAGTTGATACTGAAATATGGAAACTTGGTGTTGGATTAATATAGTTTGATTGGGATTTTTAGTGAAATTGAATATTTTGGACTTAATTGAGAAAATGAGAAACTAAAGGGTTAAAATGTGAAATAAATGAAATGTGTGAGCTTGTATTAGCATGGGAAGAATTTGGCTAGCATATGTGTTTTGAAATTTTGTGTATTTGATGATTTTGTGAAATAGGGACTAAAGTGTCAAAATGTGAAAATGTGAGGGCTATTTTGTAAAATGCCCTAAATGTGTGTGTGTGGACTAAATTGAATGAATTAGTGATTGAATGGAATGAATTTGAATGTGTATAGACCAAGAGAGGAGAAGTTCGGATCGAGATTGAAGCAAAGATAAAGTGCTCGATTAATCGACCGTTTCGATAGTTCAACGTCGAGGTAAGTTCGGATATAATACATGTTATTAAGAATGTTATAGCATTATGGAGTGAATATGTATATGATTATGAGATTGTGATGCTGTGTGCAAGATTTAATTAGATGGCACTAAGTGTGCGAAATTGAAATCGAAACAGAAATGAATAGCACTGTGTGTGCGATGTTATGAAAGCTTCAGCTTATTGATTTGGCACTGTGTATGCGATATCGAGATAAGTTGGTTAAAAGAATGGGCACTAAGTGTGCGATGACGAATATGCTTCGATCATGTATATGGCACTAAGTGTGCGATTAAATTGAAAGAATATCATAGGATGATCGGCATGTAATATCGAGCATTGAGTAGCTTGGAAATTAAGTAACTATGTGTTAGCTAAGGTATGTATTGAACCTTTGTGGTTGATGAGTTTATAAATAAAGCTATGAATGGATGAATGAGCATTTTGACTATGGATGATATGGTATGAATATGGGAGAATTGATCTATGTGATGGTGATAAACCTAAAAGTAACATATTTTAGGCCCACATTTAGCGTACTTTTGGATGATTTAAGCCTTGAATTATGTAATTTGGTGCTCTTAATCCCTTATTTTCATGTTTTATACTCAGGAGAGCACCGAAGGATGAAGAGAATGAGAAATGGGCCTAAATGGACCAAATTGGGTCAAAATGGAAATCGACACGGCCTGAGCCCAAGACCACACGGCCGTGCCTCCCTAATTTACTCTAACACGGCTTGGACCCCAAAATACATGGGCATGCCTCTTCAGCAGACTCAACCATGGCCTGAAATCGATTTACACAGGTGTTTGCCATGGGCGTGTCCCTGTCGTGACAAAGAGAAGTTTCACTCGGCTTAGGATATTTAGGGGCGAAGAAACATATTCCGAAGCCTATATAAACAACCTAAGTATATCCTAAAAGGGGGGAACCCAGGGCTTTAGTCAAGGGGCGTCCAGCTAGGCCAAGCAAGGTAGATTTGTGGAGATTTACTCGAAGATAGCCAATTGATTAATCTCAAGAAGCCCAGTTTATACTCAAGGAGGAGGATCTCTCCTTCAATTCCTTGAGGGGTTTTAGGGATTTCTTATGTTTTGTTTTATCTTTTCTTTGGAGATGTTTTCTTTTACAATTATGAACTAAACCATTAGATACTTGAGGGGGATGAAACTTAAGATGAATCTTGTTATCGTTTGCTGAACTATATGATAAATATTTGAGATGTTCTTAATTATGTGTCCTTAATTCTTATGTTGATATTTCTGGGATATTAATTCAAGTATGATGTGTTTAGGTAGAGGAGCAAAAGTCCCTGCCTAAGAGTAGATCTAGAATAATTAAGCGGAGTTGATCGCGCGTCGAGAGATAGGATGACGAGATTTTGCCGGATTAGGGTGAAACCTAATATGGGAGTCCATAAATCGAATTAATGTGATTCTAGGGGATTTAATTATTAAGATATTTCAATTAATCAACCTAGGGTTAGACTTTAGTCGCCTCGAGAGAGGGATTAATATACGTTAGGGAATCTTACGGAGCAAGTCAAGTGAATAAATCGTCTGGTTGAGTGTTAGATAACAAGTGAAGTTTAGATAACAAGTGAAGTCTAGGTGGATTCTTCCTTAGGTGTCATTTTAATCAATTGGTTTTTCCTCAAGTTATTTGCCAAATTTAATTCTTCTTTATTTTAGAAGACTTTAGTTTAGTAGTTAGTTAATTTAGATTAAACAAAAAATTCCCTTAATTTTTAGGCTACATAATAAAAAGAGAGTTAATATTAGTACTTTTGGTTTTTTGGGATTCGACATTCCGGTCTTGCCTAAACTATACTACTGTTCGATAGGTGCGCTTGCCTCCATCGTTGTCTTAGTTAGTTTCCAGGTTCGAGCATTATTTATATAAATTTTAAGACTCGACAAAACAACGATCAAGTTTTTGGCACCGTTGTCGGGGAACTGAAATATTAAGAACGCTTAATTTTTATTACTTTAGCCATATTTTATTTTTGCTTTTCTAAATTTTCTTCTTTCGCTCTTTTCAGGTACCTTTAGTTTATGACTAGAAGGAACCCGACAGGACCTTTACTTTATGATAGTGACATCGAAGGTACCATTTGTAGAAATTGCAGAGAGATAAGGCGAATCTTAAACTACATAGAAGAAGAGCAAGAAGGTGAAACTAATCCTACTGAAAGGATGGCCGAGAGTAATCTACTACCTCTAGAGGCGGTAGAACATCATGCTCCACGTACTATGTATAATTATGCTAAACCTAGTTTAACAGGAACTGGGTCAAGTATTGTTAGGCCCGCTATTGCTGCAAATAATTTTGAATTGAAACCTAACACTATACAGATGATACAACAGTTTGTTCAGTTTGATGGTTTGTAGGATGAGGATCCTAACACACACTTAGCGAATTTTCTAGAATTCTGTGATACCTTCAAAATAAATGGCATTTTTGATGATGCCATCTGTCTTCAGTTATTTCCCTTTTCTTTGAGGAGTAAAGCTAAACAGTGGTTGCATTCACTTCCACGAGGATCAATCACTACTTGGGATCAAATGACCCAAAATTTTTAATTAAAATATTTTCTGTCGGCCAAAACGACCAAGTTAAGGAATGATATCTCTTCTTTTGTGCAGATGGATTTAGAGACACTTTACAACGCATGAGAGAGATACAAGGATTTGTTGAGAAGGTGTCCACGTCATGGATTACCTTTGTGGCTACAGGTGCAGACTTTATACAACGGTGTGAACTCCTCAACAAGGCAACTAATCGATTCAGCCACCAGCAGAAATCTGAATAACAAAACTCCTAAAGCAGCTTATGAGTTTATCGAGGAGATGCCACTGAATAATTATCAGTGGAAAGTTACAAGGACAAGGCCAGCCAAAGCAGCTGAAGTTTTCAACCTCGACGCAGTAACCGCGTTATCAAACCAGGTAGAGTTGCTACATAAAAAATTTGATGGTTTATATGGTTCTTTGCAGGCAAATCCAGTTATGCATTGCAGCGCAAGTGAAGGCGTGGTGAATCCTGAGTACCCACCCTACGGACATGGCATGGAGAGTGAACAAATGAACTATATGGGTAATAATTTTCAATCTAACAATAACCCTTATAGTAATACTTATAATCCAGGTTGGAAAAACCACCCCAATTTCTCATGGGGTGGCCAAGGAAATTAAAGGCAACAAACATCTCAAAACTTCCAACAATAGCCCCACCCACAGGAAAAGAAGCCAAACCTTGAAAAGATGCTGACAAAATTCATAGCAGCTTTAGAAACACGTTTCCAAAAGGTAGAAGCAAAACTTGAAGTATTGTCACAAGAGCTCAAGGATCAAATAGGGCAACTTGCTAAGCAGATCTCTGAGAGACCACATAGAAGACTACCGAGCAACACCGAGACTAACCCAAGGGAGCAAATTCAAGCCATAATAGCTCAAGATAGTGAAGGGTTAGACGAGCCCGATTTAAGAGAAAAGAGTGTGATAGAAGAAGGTAAGGTTCAAGTAAAACCAAAACTAGTAATCAAAGAATACAAACCACGCATACCATATCCCGAAGTAATAACGAAAGATGACACAGAGGAACAATTCGGTAAGTTTCTTAAACTTTTAAAAAAATTACATATTAATTTACCGTTTCTTGAAGCTTTTTCGTAGATGCCAGATTTGAGAAAATTTTTAAAGAAGCTATTGACAAATAAGCGGAAGATAGACAAGGAATCACATGTGGAACTGAATGCAGTTTGCTCAGCAATATTGCAAAATAAACTACCACGAAAATTAAAAGATCCAGGGAGTTTTACAATTCCATGCTTAGTTGGCAATTTATCTATTGATAATGTGTTAGCTGATTTAGGGGCAAGCTTAAATGCCATGCCTTATAAATTGTTTAAACAACTAGGTCTAGGGAAGCCCAAACAAACTAGGATGAGCATTCAATTAGTTGATAAAAATATCAGAGTTCCTAGGGGTATAATTGAAGATGTACTTGTGAAAATTGATAAATTCGTATTCTTGGTAGACTTTGTCATTTTAGACATGGATGAGGACAACACGATACCCTAATTTTAGGAAGACATTTCTTAGCAACTACCAGGACTAAAATCGATGTCAACGCGGGTGAACTCATACTCTGTGTAGGTGACAAGATAGTTACTCTTCTGGCCCTCGATTCAGCTAGAACATCAAATAACCAAGGTGAGAAAGTAAATTCTATTGGTAACCATTCGGTTAACCCTTCATTTCAGGAAGCACCACAAAAGAACACAACTGAGTCCGACCCTAAAACTTGTGCCAACAAGGAAATAGCTCACAAGGAACAAGGGATTCAGATCGATGAATTAAAAGAGGAGAAGATGCTCCTTAAAAAAGAACTAGGGATACACGAAGCAGAACCGAAGCCACTTCATGAGGCAGACAAGTTCAAAATCAGAGATCAGGTACTATTAGACAAAGTAGACCCACGAATATCTCCACCTGATCTTAACACAAGCAAGGAAATCCCTTTTAAGGTAATCAATGTCTTCCCATACGGAACAGTCGAGGTAAGTAATCCCATGTTTGGCACTTTGAAAATAAACGCCACTCATCTTAAACTCTATCATGATAATGGAACTGCTAACACGAGGAAGGACTTTCAACTCTTCAAACCACCATGAATATACAAAAGAAAGGAAAGTCTAGGTTAAGACTATAAACGAGCGGTTCTCGGGAGGCAACCCGAGTTCTAACCCCATTAACTTCTACATTTTTATTTTATTTTTATCTTATTTATTTTATTTTATCCTTTCTTTATAACACATAACTATAAACTAACCAAAAATACAGAATTTCAAGCCACACTGCCTTGCACACGACCATGGTCGTGGCCGTGTGGATACATCGAATCTCTGTAATGACATAGCAGAGATGGTACGAGTCAGAACGAATTAATTTTCAAGTCACGAACTCAATTACCATGCCACGACCGTGCGATGCAGCCGTGGTCGACTCTGTTAGATCATACATAGGCGTGGAGACCAGAACACGGGCGTGGGAGAAGCGAACAAAACACAACACGGTCGTGTGACACATCATGCCCATGGTACACGGGCGTGGGAAAGTACCAAGCCCAAAAATCCTATTTAAACCCCCTTCCTCCTCCAACCTACTCCCCATCTCCCTTCTTCCATATCATTTTCTTTTTCCTTTTTTTTAGACCTTTAATCTCCCATATCATTCTTCTCACTCTTTACCTCCACAATGGCTATGTCGAAGAAATGGAAGGATCAAAGCAAAGTCTCCCCGTGGGAGATCGACCTATATAAGTTCATGCTGGCTGCTTCATATACTCGACAAGCCAAGGGTCTTTGAGACCTTTTCGGTCTTATTTTTCTTTAATCTTTTCCTTTATTTTCCTTATCTATACTTCTCTTCTGCTTAATTCATTTTATTTTCTTTTAGTTTCTTGGTTTTAGTTTCTTGAGGCTGCTAGGGAATCCAGCACCACGGCCTTAGAAATCACACCCACGTCACGAACTATCGTATAATAAGGACTTTTCAGTCATTTACCTTTTCTTATAAGTTTATTTTACTTTTTATTTTCCTTCACTTTAGCTTGTTTTTCTTTAAATATTTATTTCGTATATTTTGAATCTTTATTTTTAATTCCTAGCTAATTCTTCACAAGCTCCCCAATTTCTTCATCTAGTGCAGAGCTCGTTAGTAACCACCACACCAAAAGATGACACCTCCAATGTATTTTTCACATCCTCCAAGGAATTCATCCATAATTCAGGAAGTTTCACTTCTCCCCATATCTTTTGATTTTCTTATTATATGAATATCATCTGTATTTGTACATTGAGGGCAGTGTACATCTTAAGTGTGGGGGTGAAAGTTTATGATTCCCAAATCCTTGAATGATATCTTACCTTAAGTAATTTTCTCATATTACTAATTAGGATAAAATTTCTGTTGATTTCTGATTTTTATTGATATGTCTTAGATTAAGTCATTGATAATTGTGCATTGATGTTTAAATTTGAAGGATAATAGAGAATCGAGCATGATAAGTCTATTTTTCAGAATTCAATTTTTTTAGGTTGTCTACTTGAATCTGAATGTTACCTTGAATTTTAAAATTTACGAGATTGACATAAAAAACCCATAATTCTTGTGAGATCTTGAGCCTTTTAGAGCATGCATTCTTTCGTGCTCACTTTACTGATTATGAGTGTGTCAACATTGATTTGTTATTCTAGATCTTGCTTCGATTATACATGTCAAAACCACACCTTTGATTTGATGTACAGAGATGATAAAGGCACCTAGGTTTTAACCCACTCATTCCACTAAAAAGCCTACCTCCACAATTAATTCCTAGTGAACCCTGTTTAATCTTAACAACCTTTTATTGACTTACTCACTAATATTAACCCAAAACCCTTTGTATTTGTTATCACCATCCTTTTTGACTACCCTTATGTCGAGATTTGATTTGATCAGTTGCCTAACTATTTTTATCTATTTTGATTACATTTGACTTGTTCTTTTAAAAAAAATCAAAGTATATTCCTTATTAGTTATGCGATTAGGGGAGCTTATACGTTAAAATCCAATTGTTGAAGAAAAAGCTCATATTAGAATACTATTAGTAGTAAAAGCATATTGTTAGTTCGTGTTTCTAGTTAGGTGATTTGTCAATTCGATCTCGATTCTAACCGTCTAATTCAACCTTTATCCACACCTTTAACCCAATCCCCGTTATAACCCTATTAAAGACCTTTTAATTTATGTATCATCTCATTTTACAGTGGTGGAGATTTGATTTTTGGACAAGCCTATGTGATTAACTTTTCATGTTTGACTTTTAAGTTCTTAATTCTAAACCTTAAACACTTCGAGTGATTTAAGTGAATCTTTAGTGAGGATGTCAACTCTTGTCAATTTCGAATCAGAGGTAATTATTTAGGTAAGGGGAAACTCCTAAAGTTTTTAGGGCTATAAATGTATGACTTTGATTGTTTGAATCTTTGGGAGTCTTTGAGTTAAATTATCCATGTATGAATTGTTTATGAATTATGATGGGACATTGTTGATGAGAATTATGAATTGTGGAAAGTTCATTTTAATTGCATGTTGAAAATTTTGCTTGAGGATAAGTAAAAGCTTAAGTGTGGGGGTTTTTGATAAACCGTAAAAGTAACATATTTTAGGCCCACATTTAGCATACTTTTGGATGATTTAAGCCTTGAATTATGTAATTTGGTGCTCTTAATGCTTTGTTTTCATGTTTTATACTCAGGAGAACATCGGAGGATGAAAAGAACAAGAAACAGGCCTAAAACAGACCAAATTAGGTCAAAATGGAAATCGACACGACCTAGGCCCAAGACCACACGGTCGTGCCTCCCTAATTTACTCTAACACGGCACACGGGTGTGTCACTTTAGCAGACTTGACTACGGCCTGAAATCGATTCAAACGGGCGTGTGCCATGGGCGTGCCCTTATCGTGACAAAGAGAAGTTTCACTCAGATTAGGATATCTAGGGGCAAAGAAACATATTTCGAAGCCTATATAAACAACCTAAGTATAACCTAAAAGGGGGGAACCCAGGGCTATAGTTAGGGGGCGTCCAGTTAGGCCAATCAAGGTAGATTTGTGGAGATTTACTCGAAGATAACCAGTTGATTCATCTCAAGAAGCCAGGTTTATACTCAAGACGGAGGATCCCTCCTTCAATTCCTTCAGGGGGTTTTAGGAATTTCTTATGTTTTGTTTTATCTTTTCTTTTGTGATGTTTTCCTTTAAATTATGAACTAAACCTTCAGTACCTGAGGGGGATGAAACCTAAGATGAATCTTGTTATCGTTTTCTGAACTATATGATAAATATTTAACTTGTTCTTAATTATGTGCCATTAATTTTGTGTTGATATTTTTGGTATATTAATTCAAGAATGATGTGTTTAGGTGGAGGAGCAAAAGTCCCTGCCTAAGAGTAGATCTAGCATAATTGAGCAGAGCTGATTGCGCGCCTAGAGATAGAGTGACGAGATTTTGCCGGATTAGGGTGAAACCTAATACGGGAGTTCATAGATCGAGTTAATGTGATTCTAGGGGCTTTAACTAGAAAGAGATTTCAATTAATCAACCTAGTGTTAGACGTTAGTCGCCTCGAGAGAGGGATTAATATATGTTAGGGAATCTTAAGGAGCAAGTCAAGTGAATAAATCGTCTGGTTGAGTGTTATATAACAAGTGAAGTCCAGGTGGATTCTTCCTTGGGTGTCGTTTTAATCAATTGGTTTTTCCTCAAGTTAGTTTCCAAATTTCATTCTTCTTTGTTTTAGAAGTCTTTAGTTTAGTAGTTAGTTAATTTAGATTAAATAAAAAACTCCCTTAATTCTTAGGCTAGATAATAAAAAGAGAGTTAGTATTAGTACTTTTGGTTCCTTTGGGATTCGACATTCCGGTCTTACCTAAACTATACTACTGTTCGATAGGTGCACTTGCCTCCATCATTATCATAGTTTGTTTTCAGGTTCAATCATTATTTATATAAATTTTAAAACTCAACAAAACAATGATCAGATGGTTATTATATACATTGGTTTGATTTGATGAGATTATTATATTGTATTTCAAACTTACTAAGCTTTTGAAAGCTTACTACGTGTTTATATCTCTATTTTATAGTGTCAGTAAAGTTAGCTCGAATCTGGGGATCGTCAGCATCTCAATCACACTATCAACAATCTATTTTGTGTACTTTTGGAAAGATGTACATAGTTGAAATATGGCATGTATAGTCTAGCTAATTGAATCATATTTGTGATGTGTAAGTAGCCATGTGATGTGGCTAGATATATGTTGGCTTTAAGCATGAATGGCTATGATATGTGACATATTTTGGTATAGCTTGTGAGTAGAGAAAATGACTTATGGATGTTAATTTCAATGATCAATTGATGCCTATGTGATTTAGTGAAGTTATGGAAAACTTATATTTGGATTTACATGGAAATTGGTTGAATAAGTTGGCATGTTTATAAATGAGAGGGAATAGAATGATATGATGTTCATTTGATATGTCTTTAGTTTTCATTTGAATGGATAAGTATGCTTGATTATGCTTGTAGAGATTAACCATTGTGTGGGTGCAAATTGGCCTTACAAATGGCTTATTTTGTCACACGTTTGTGGCACATGGGCGTGCCTAATGACCGTGGGTAAATGACACTATATAGCCTAATAGCACACGGCCTTGATATGGGCGTGTCAACTAGTCGTCGGCATAAGCCAGTAGCTAGCTTGATAGCACATGGCCATGGCATACGGGCGTGCCTGATGACTGTGTGGAGAAGTCAAAATGCTTGCTCTATTTTGGCATGGCCTGGACACATGGGGATGTCTGGTGACCGTATCAGGCACATGGCCTGGTGGCACAAGCGTGTGACCTCAACAGATTTGTTGAGTATTTGAAATTTCTAAAACTTTTGTAAGTGTTCGGTTTAGTCCCGACCCCTCTCTAACACGTGTTTGAGGTTTTGTAAGCCTTAATAAGGGACTATTTGATTATGTTTTGATGGATTATGATGATGATTAACTTTGTGTCGTAATTGAGATGTGAAATGATTTGAATGTTCGAAAATACCTCTTAACCCTATTTCGGCGACGGTTTTGGGTTAGGGGTGTTACAGAACTTTCACTAAAGCTACTTTTTTATTTCTTAACTTTAACACCCCTTACCAGTATTCAATGCCGAAATTGAGTACGAGGCATTACCAAACTTAACTTGCTCAAGCATACAATATCAGGCCATAAAATTTCGTTCCACTTAAAATTTTTTTATTCCCATACATAACGTCTCTATTATGGGTCTACAAGACACTGAACATACGAATGGAATGATTCGGGACTAAACAGTAAACTTTCACACACTTAGAAAATTTTTACTTAAAATAGGGCTACACGCCCGTGTAGGCGGGCCATGTGGTCACACACGTCCATGTTCCTAGCCCGTGTGGATTTTATTTTTCATTTCGAACCTACAGGAGTTTTCACACGGCCTGGCACACACCCGTGTCTATGGCCCGTGTCCCTCACACGGCCTAGACACGCCCGTGTCCTCACCCATGTGTGAAAACCTTAGCATTCTATTTATGACATCAGCAAACACTTAAGCGCACACTGCCTAATCACATGCCCGTGTGCTGACCCGTGTGATGAATTGAATTCTCGTAAATTTGATGCAGGGGACACACAGCCTATCAACACACCCATGGGCTGATCGTGTGTCACACACAGCCTAGACACACACCCGTGTATCTATCCGTGTGGACAACTATAAGGTTATTTAGCAAGCCAATTGCCACCCTGAAAAATAAACACACTTATACCACCTCAAGCAACACATAACATAACAATAATACACTATGAATGATCACTAATTCATCAAACAAACATTTCACATTTTACTTAATCAATTGCATGAACTTTCACTTCATAAAACTCATCATCATGGAATGTATGTAACTTAACAAGTATTGACCAATTCTCAATAGACATTTACAAGATAAATGAGTAACCATAATCAACACTTTGGCTAACAAATATGACATAAAAAAATGACCAAGTTCCTATACATGCCATACCCAAAATAAATCAACTTTACCATACCAAAAGAATAGTTGATAGTGTGATCCGAACTCCAACGTCCTACGATCCCCAAGTTAGTTTGGCGATACTACAAAGAAAAAGGAAAAGAGAGGTGTAAGCATAAAGCTTAGTAAGTTTGCATGAAATAAATAGCATCATAAGGACATATAATGACATCCGTTCATCTAATTGAATGATACATAAATTCTCAAACATATTAACATAACTTACTCATATATACTCTTACAAAATTGCATATCACATATTGCATGCATTTCTCATAAGTTACTCATGGGTACCTGTATCACTTCATCACATAATCTCATCATTTTATACTCTTTAATCATAGATTTAACTTTTTGACATCTTGTAATAGCCCGATTTTAGGGATAGTCAGAACAGTGGTCTTGAGACCACTAATCGAGGTTGAGGAAATTATTTTAGTATTATTTTATGTGTTATGGTATTAATATATGGCTATCTGAAAATTTTGGTGCTTTAATTTGAGTGATAGCATGCTTAATTGTGAAAAAGGACTAAATTGCATAAAGTGAAAAAGTTTTATTTTTCAAGGTAGAGGAGTCCAATAGCCATAGATTACTAAATTGGAGGTCCTTAAAGTGCAATTAGGCCCTAGAGGATGTATTGGCCGACCATAGATAGAAAAAGGGGACAAGAGCATAATTTGTAGTCAAATTGGGTGAAATTAGGTGAGAAAAGATGAATAAAATAAAGGGAAAAGAAAAACTATCATCTTTTACTATTCATTCATCTCTTTCTATCGAAAATTGAAGAGGAAATAGGGCATTTGGGAGTTCAAACTTTCAGCCAAGCCATCTCTTTGCTAGTAAGTAATTTAGGTGGTTTTAATTGATGATTTTTGTGTTTTTTGGAGTCCCCAAAGCTTAAGCTAGCTAATGAGGGGACTAATTTGAGATATAGTTGAAAGTTTAGAGACTTACCATGAGATTATTTATGTTTTTAGCTAAGTTTTTATGGAAGAAAATGAATGGTAGGGAGGTGAGAAACAACTTTTATGAATGGTGTTAGCATGAAAACACCTAAATAGGGCTTGAATGCAAAGATTCAATTTGTGTCATAAATGCATGAAATAGTTGGAATGGTGAGTAGTTGTAAAAGAAATAAATGTTCATCTATGCTTCTTTATTTAGAAAATGTGGTGAAAAAATGATCACGAGCTTAGGGGCAAAATCATAATTTTTCCATGGTATAAGGGTAAAATAGTCATTTTTGCCCAAGTGTAGAATTTGATGTATATTAATCATAGAATGTCCTATATGGAGAATTTCATTTTTATAGATCAAGAAGAGTGTGGAATCAACCTTGACCGTGGAAAAGGCAAGGTGATCGAGTAAATCGCTAGCTAACACGCTTTGCATCGAGGTAAGTTTACGTGTAAACGATGCATTTTACATGCAGACTATTGTTGTAAATCAGTGCATAGCATAATTGAGAACATGTATAATTCAAGTAGATAGAAAGTGGTAGTTAATGAATAATTCTTGTGTGAATGGTAGAATAGATAGGTGGGTGTGTTATATCAAATTTTGATGGTGGGCTAAGTGCGATACCACCTTATTGTTTAATTACGATGGGCTGTGTGCGATACCATCGTCTGTTAACCTTTCTGGTGGGCTGTGTGCGATACCACCGTAATTAAAATTCTTGGTGGGCTATGTGATATACCACCTTAATGAAGACTGATGGTGGCCTAAGTGGGAAACCATCGAGTAATGTATTTAGAGATGTGATGTGTTACATCAAGTGACCTTGTGATGTTAGTGTAGGAAAACCATTATTGTATGTATGCATCATACTTGTGATGTGATTGGGATGGGTGAATGGAGGAAATGAGTAAGCCTAATACTGAATATATATTGATTTCTTGCTTAGCAAATAATGCTATAAAAATGTTCATTCATTTTAAAGTGTTATATTGTTTACATGTGAACTTACTAAGCTTTAAGCTTACTCCTCTATTTTTCCCTTATCTTATAGGGCTTAAGAGCCGAGTCGGGATACGCCGATAACTAAAAGACTGCCCACACTATCTTCTTACTTCAGTATAATTAGATTATTGATTTTGTATATGGCATGTATAGGACTAGACTAGTTAGATTATTTTGTTATTTTGACCAAAAGTGTATTGGCTCTTGCTAAGGCATTTATTTTGTAAATGTCCAAGAATGATGGCATATTTTATCATTTATGAAATTTCAATGTTATCAATGTGAGTGCATGTGGATTAAGAGAGGTTTGTTAGTTTGTTGAATAAACCCATGTAGAGTAAAATATAGGGATGCTAGAAGCCTGGCAAATAGCCTTCATGTGCCACACGGGTAGACACACAGGCATGTGTCTAGGCTATGCTAACCCTACACCTTATTATTACTACTAATTAGAATAGACCACGGGTGAATCCCACGGCTGTGTGCTTGAACCGTGTAAGACACACGGTAGGGACATGGCTGTGTGCCCAGGCCGTGTGGATCAAGTCAGTAGCTTCCCACGGTTAGGAGACACGGTTGTGTCCAGGCCGTGCTCAATTAGTCAGTAACTCCCCACAGGTAGAAGACACGGGTATGTTGTATGGGTACACGAGCATGCCCCTATTTCACATGGGCGTGCCTTAGCCGTGTGAGTTTTGGCAGAATGTTGGGGTTTTTTGGCACGGTGGGAGCACACGGGCGTATGTGTCATCTAGCATGGGTGTGTACTCCCTGTTTAGATTAAAAGAAATTTTATGGATCGTAAAACTTTCGATATGATCCCAAGAGTTCTTGTAGGTATGATGGAGATCTCATAGGTTGAGTGTGAAGTAGTTGAAGCGATTCAGGAAGAGTAGTCATGTTGAGCCTAAGTGGCGGTCAGGAAAATTGTTTGGTAACATCTCGTGCTCGATCCTGGCGGGGATTACGGGTAAGAGGTGTTACATGTAATGGTATCATAGCTATGGTTTAGTCAGTTCTAGGACTACCGTAGCGTGTATGGGAGTCTAGCTATACATGCCATAAGCTTATAATAATAGTGTGGTGGCTTCTAATGATTTTTAAAAATTTGTTTTATGTAGTATATTGATTCTGATCAATCGACTGCTAGTGGCGCAGCTAGTAATGCATCGGCTCTGCGTAAGGGACCGCGCCTGTGCAAAGTGAACCCAAGACTAGGGGTCAAGGAGAAGAGGTTCAAGAAGCCTTTCTCCAAATGATGAGCAATTGGTACACCGAGTATGTACGAGCTAATCCCAATGCTCAACCTCCTCCACCTCCTCTTATACCTAGCCAGTTCTTGTGGCTCCCCAAGGTGTAGAAATAGTGGGGAGAAATAAGCCTCCAGTAGATAAAATTCAGAAGCAAGGGGCTGAAGATTTTAGAGCTAACAAAGATGATGACCTTGAGCGGGCGGAGTTCTGGCTTGATAACTCAATGAGGGTTTTGATGAACTTTCCTGTACACCTGAGGAGAGTTTGAAATGCGCTGTATCTTTGTTGAGTGACTCGGCATACTATTGGTGGAAAACGTTGACATTAGTAGTTCCTAAAGAGAGGGTAACGTGGGACTTTTTCTTGGAGGAGTTCTGAAAGAAGTATATAAGTCAAAGATTTATAGACCAGAAGCAGAAGGAATTCCTTGAGTTAAAGTAAGGAAAAATGACTGTGGCGAAATATGAACGTGAATTTGTTCAGCTCAGTAAGTACGCACAGGAATGTCTATGCACGGAGGTGACCCTATGAAAGAGGTTTGAAGACGGGTTAAATTAAGACATCAAACTTTTAGTTGGGATCTTAGAGATAAAAGAGTTTGTGATACTGGTAGATCGGGCAAGTAAGGTCGAAGAATTGAGTAAGGAAAAGAGGAAAGCCCTGAGTGAGGCTAGTGATGCGAAGAAGAGGCTGATGAGAAAGTCATACCAATCTCAATCGAAGAGGTCTAGAGAAGGGAACCCTTGGATGACTACATCAGTCGAGTATTCACAGAGAGATCGAGGTAATACATATTCGGGTTCAAGAGTTCAAACCACCTCAATGGCAAGTCTGGGCAATCCAAAGTCCAAGCTAGAGTGCCCAAGTTATGGCAGACATCACACTGGGGAGTGTTGGGGAAACAATTGAAATTGCTACAAGTGTGGATCCCCCGACCATTTCATTCGAAACTATCCTGAAAGAGATGACAAGAAAAAGAAGCAGGAGGTAAAATCAAGCAATGCATTTTTTAGAGGTAGGCCACAAAAGAACCCGAGAGGTAGGACTAGTGGTAGAGGTGTATCACGAGACACCGCTGTGAGGTCAGAGGGTCGGGCGCCAGCAAGAACCTTTACTGTTCGCGCTTGAGAAGAGGAATCATCGTCGGATGTAATAATGGGTACATTTTCTCTCTATGACACCTCTATTATTGCTTTTATTGACCCGGGGTCGACCCATTCTTATATTTGTATGGGATTGGCATTTAGTTTGGGTATGACTATTGAGTTTACTGAATTTGTGATAAAAGTTTCAAACCCCCTAGGAAAACAGGTTTTAGTTGATAAGTGTGTGGAAGGCGTCCTTTGTGATTAGGGTCATTATTTTCCGACAAACTTTATGTTACTGCCGTTTGATGAGTTTGACTTGATTCTTGGTATGGATTGGTTGACTGCCCATAGAATTTTAGTAAATTGTGGTAGTAAATTTATTGAATTGAAGTGTGAAAATGGAAATGTTATTCGGGTTGAATAGGTGAGTCAGATAACCTACCGGTGATGATTTCTTCCATGGTAGCTGAGAAATATTTGAGAAAAGGATGTGATTCGTATCTTGCCTTTGTACCGAATAGTCAAGAGTTTGAGGCAAAGGTTGAAACTGTACCGGTTGTATGTGAGTATCCGGATGTATTCCCAGAAAACTTACCTGGACTACCTCTAATCAGAGAGGTTGAGTTCGGAATTGAGTTAGTTCCGGGAATGACACCTATTTCCATCGCTCCGTATAGGATAGCACCGTTGGAGTTGAAAGAACTGAAGGTCCAGTTGCAAGAGTTGACGGATAAGGGTTTTGCAAGACCAAGCTTTTCGCCGTGGGGTGCTCTGGTATTATTTATGAAAAAGAAAGATGGATCGATGAGATTGTGTATAGACTATAGATAGCTCAACAAGGTGACGGTGAAAATAGGTATCCTTCTGAGGATAGATGATCTATTTGATCAACTGAAGGAGCTATGGTGTTCTCAAGATTGATCGAGATTCGATTATTACCAGTTGAGGTTAAGGAACAAGGCGTCCAAAAAAAGCATTCAGGACGAGGTATGGCCCTTATGAGTTTTTGGTCATGTCGTTCGGTTTAACGAATGCTCCTACAATTTTTATGGACTTAATGAACCGTATCTTCTGATCGTATTTGGACAAGTTCGTAGTTATTTTTATTGATGACATATTGGTCTACTCCCGAGATGAGTGTGATCATGCAAAGCATTTGAGAATTGTCTTGCAGACCTTGAGAGACAAGCAATTATATGCTAAATTTAGCAAGAGTGAGTTTTGGCTCTGAGAGGTCGAATTCCTAGGACATGTTGTGTCAAGAGAAGGCATTAGACTTGATCCGAGAAAGATCTCGGCTATTGTGGAGTGGAAACTGCCAAGGAACTTGTCGGAAGTCAGAAGCTTTCTGGGTTTGGCGGGGTACTATAGGCGGTTTGTGGAGGGATTTTTTATGATTACTACTCCGATGACGAAATTATTGCAGAAGGATGTTAAGTTTGAATGGACTAAAAAATGCCAACAGAGTTTTGAGAGATTGAAAACGTTGTTGACAGAAGCACTGGTTTTGGTACAGCATGAGTCAGGAAAGGAGTTTGTAGTCTACAGTGACTCGTCCTTAAATGGTCTCGGTTGTGTGTTGATGCAAGAGGGTAAGGTGGTCGCTTACGCCTCGAGACAGCTAAAACCACATGAGAAGAATTATCTGACTCATGACCTAGAGTTGGCCACAATCATTTTCGCGTTAAAGATTTGGCGACATTATTTATATGGTGAGAAGTGTCAAATTTTTACGGATCATAAGAGTTTGAGGTACTTGATGAAATCAAAAAGTGTTAAATTTATGGCAACGACGATGGCTTGAATTATTGAAAGACTACATGTTAGTGATCGATTATCACCCGGAAAGCAAATATAGTTGTAGATGCTTTAAGTAGAAAATCTTTGTATGCTTTGAGAACTATGAGCACGAGTTTGTCATTGTCCGATGATGGTGCTATACTAGCTGAGTTGAGAGCTAGGCCATTATTCGTCCAACAAATATGTGAAGCTCAAAGGAATGATAATGAGATGCTAGCTAAAAGAGCTAAGTGTGAATCGGGAGCTAATTCTGAATTTTGGTAAGTTTGAATGGTTGTTTAATGTTCCATGATAGAATTTGTGTACATAGAGATGATTAGTTAATCCGAGAAATTTTACAATAAGCACATAATAGTCATTTGTCAGTACACCCGGGCAGTACGAAAATGTATAATGATCTGAAGAAATTCTATTGGTGGCTTATAATGAAAAGAGACATCTCGGAGTATGTAACAAGATGTCTGATTTGTCAACAAGTGAAAGCCGAGCATCAGGTGCCTTCAGGATTACTTCTACCAGTGATGGTTCCCGAGTGGAAGTGGGATCAAATCACCATGGACTTCGTGATAGGGTTGCCTTCGACACCGAAAAAGAAAGATGATATATGGGTTATTGTTGTGAGTTAACGAAGTGGCTCACTTTATACCTATGACGTATTGATTATTCACTAGAAGTTAGCGAGGTTGTATATTGCGAGAGATAGTAAGATTACATGGAGTGCCTATATCCATTATCTCAAATAGAGACCCGGGATTTACTTCGAGGTTTTGGAAGAAGCTACAAGAGGCCTTACGTACAAGGTTGAATTTTAGTACTGCTTTTCATCCTCAAACTGATGGTCAATCTGAGAGAGTAATCAAAGTTCTTGAAGATATGCTCCGATGCTGTGTGTTAGAATTCGAAGGTAGTTGGGAAAGATACCTACTTAGGTCGAATTTGCTTACAACAATAGTTATCAATCGAGCATATAGATGGCACCGTATGAGGCCTTATATGGTCGTAGTGTCAGACTCCTCTGTATTGGACCGAGTTGGGTGAGAAGCAAATCCTTGGGATTGATTTAGTTAGAGAAACTGAGGAAAAAGTGAAAGTGATTCAGGATAGTTTGAAAGCTGCTTCAGACCGACAAAAGTCATACATAGACTTGAAAAGAAAAGTTTCAAGTGGGTGACAAAGTATTTTTGAAAAGGTCTCTGTGGAATAAAGTATTGAGATTTGGTCGAAAGGGTAAATTGAGTCTGAGATTCATAGGGTCGTACGAAATTATCGAAAGGATTGGGCCAGTGGCATATCGGTTGGCTCTACCGGTAGAGCTATAGAAAATTCACAATGTGTTCCATGTATCAATGCTAAGGTGTTATCGTTTCGATCTCTCTCATATGGTTTCTCCCACGAAAATTGAGATACGACCGGACATCACATATGAGGAAGAACTGATTAAAATCTTGGCTCGAGAAGTGAAACAGTTGAGGAATAAGGACATAACCTTAGTAAAAGTGTTGTGGCAAAAGCACGGTGTAGAAGAAGCTACGTGGGAATCGGAAGAAGCCATGAGAGAGCAATATCCAAACCTCTTTACCGGTAAGATTTTCGAGGCAAAATCCCGAAAAGGGGAGAGTTGTATGACCCAATTTTGGGGCTAGTCGAGTCTGGGACCACTAATTGAGTCTCGGGACCACTAATTCAAGGTTAAGGAAATTATTTTAGTATTATTTTATTTGTTATGGTATTAACATATGGCTATGTGAAAATTTTGGTGCTTTAATTTGAGTGATAGCATGCTTAATTGTGAAAAAGGACTAAATCGCATAAAGTGTAAAAGTTCTATTTTTCAAGGTAGAGGAGTCCAATAGCCATAGATTACTAAATTGGAGGTCTTTAAAGTACAATTAGGCCCTAGAGGATGTATTGGCCGGCCATAGATAGAAAAAGGGGACAAGAGCATTAATTGTAGTCAAATTGGGTGAAATTAGGTGAGAAAAGATGAATAAATAAAGGGAAGAGAAAAACTATCATCTTTTACTATTCATTCATCTCTTTCTACCGAAAATTGAAGAGGAAATAGGGCATTTAGGAGTTCAAATTTTAGCCAAGCCATCTCTTTGCTAGTAAGTAATTCAGGTGGTTTTAATTGATGATTTTTGTGTTTTTTGGAGTCCCCAAAGCTTAAGCTAGCTAATGAGGGACTAATTTGAGATATGGTTGAAAGTCTAGAGACTTACCATGTAACATCCGTAAATCAGGGTCTCTGCATTTTGTGTGTTTGCATGTGATGATATGCTTTCTGTGTTAGTTTAGGGTGTTTTGGGGCCTAGGCATGACCTCGGGTTAGGCTTGAGTCATGGCTAAAATTTTTGTTTTGGCTCTTAGGAATAAGGAGCTAAGGGAGTTAGGGGTTAAAGGATATTCTTGGTGTGCTGTGACACAAAGAGCCTAGTGGCAAAGTGGCAAAGTAGGCGCCACTAGGGTACCAGGAAGGTGACGCCACATGCAGAGAAGGAGTGCTCAGGTTCGAGCAGCAGAAATCTCATTTTTTGCTTCTTATTTTGATGCCAAGCTGAGGAAGTGGAGTGCTCAGGGTGGACTCTGGAGGATAAGGATGGGAGGAGTCAAATAGATGAAGGTGAGGAAATTTAGGAGCTTGAATCTTATCAACCTCATTTGAAGGTGTTGGCCGAAAGTTGGACTGTGGGGAGGAGGAATGATCGGTTTTGGGTACTTGGGAAGGGGGTATATCGAATGTCTATGATGGTTTTAAGGAATATTTCGGCAAGTGGGGATAGTTCTTTTTGTTTTCTCTTGAGTTAGAGTCATAAGCCGAAACCTCTCTTGCTCTCCTTCTCATTTTGGTTTTCTCTTTTCGGCATTCTTGGTGCTTGGCCGAACCACCCTTACTATTTCCTTGAGAAAGCCGAAACCATATAACCATCATCTTCTCTTCTTTGGTTCAAACATTGCTACCCGAAAACTATATCCCCATTCCTTCTTTTCTTCTATCCCTTCATTCTTTGGTTAGCCGAAACTCCCTAACCCTTTTTCTGAGTAGCGTTTTCTCTTCTTTGCCGAGTCTATCTCTTTCTTTTGGGTCATAGCTGAATCTCCTGGTAAGTATAACTTCTTATTCTTCTTTTCTCGATTGACTTGGTTAAGGCTGGATCTCACTTGCCATTCTCTTTTCCTATTTCTCCATTCGTTATAAATCAGGATCTTAAACTCTTTTCTTGTTCTATATTAGTGAGGTAGCCGAAATCCCCAACATCACTTGGAGGTGCCGAACGTCGGTGCTTGGTGGTCGAAACTGTCAGTAAGGTAAGGGAGTGACAATCTCTTTTGATTTCTGGGATTCATGCTAAGGCCGAATGGCTTTTGGACTCCTAATGTTGTGTCTAACCGATTGTAGGGAGGAGTGTAGCCGAATACAGTGGATCTTCGGGATTCGGTGGCCAATCTAGGTAAGGGTTCTAGCGTGTAGATCTATTTCTTATTCATTCAAAAGCCAAAGGCTAATCATTTGTGTGTATTAGTGTTTAGCAGATTGTAAAGGGAGGTTCATCGCGTAGCTTCGGGATTTGGTTGGAAACCAAATCAGCGTTCAGGTAAGTGCTACATTTGTGCGACACATCTTCGGGATTTTGGTGATTTAGCCGAATGGCTATAATCTTAAAAGTATGTGTTGGCCGATTGTAGGGTAGAGTGAAGGTTAACCTTTCGGGATTTCACTTAGATCTACAAATAGCCAGGTGTGTAACGCTTACACACTTCGTTAGTATGATATGTTTGTTGTGTTACTATTATAGCCATTAAAACCGGTAGTTATGCCTTGTGGGCATGAGCATGGTCTCCGGGTAAGTCCCCTGATTATGGATCTCGTTATATGCTATCATGTCATTATTTAATGTTATGCTATGTGTTATTTGCATCATCATGTATTATTATGCCACAAATGTTACGGTCATGATGGTGGGATTGTTGAGAGGAGGGGGAAGAATTATTTGGACTGTCACTAGTGGTTTTGACCACACGATGGGTTGGCCCCGTCTTTGATATTATAATTTGTGACTAAGTCCCAATGGTTTTGACCACTAGTGGTTTTGACCACATATGGATATTGTGACTCATCCTAGTGGTTTGGTACCAGAGTGGGTTGGCCCCACATGATTAATTACGGGATTGTCATCAGTGGTTTTGACCACGCGATGGGTTGGCCCCATCACTTGATTTGTGACCACGGTCACCAGTGGTTTTGACCACACCGATATACATATTTTTGTGACTACTCACGATGGTTTTGACCACCGTGGTTTTGACCACGGGGTAGATAATGGAGATTGGATGGTTAGGTTATGGGGTTTACATGGTTTGCATGTTATACTGATGATTTGCGTAAGTGCTTGCACTATTGAGTTGGGGATTTATACATTGAGTCTCGGTGACTCACCCCTTCCCTTATATTTTACAGATGAGGCGTAGATTGCGGATATGGAGCCGGGGAGGACTCGAGGCAGCCATGCATGCTAGTTTCGGGTTTTGACTTTAAAGTACTATTTCGGTTTTATTTACTTTCTTTCAATTTGGTTTTGGTTTTGTAATAAGGCCGCTAAGTATTATTTTGGGTTTTACTCCTGGATTTTATTTTACCTATCTTATGCATGTGATTAATAGTTTGATGGCTTAAGAAACTGGGATTAAATCAATGTTTTCAAAACTATACTTGATATTGGGTTTTTCAAACGTTACCATCGAGTAACATTATTCACAAGGTAATAACAAAGTTAACATAGATGAGTCCAAACCTAAAGTTTCAAACAACTCCAAATGCAAATGGTTTCAACTAGACTATGCTCATTTCGCTCGGTTTTTTTTGTAATAAGTGTCGTATGATTTCTAAAAACTAGTAACAACCAACAGATTTTTAATAAAATTTAACCGGTAACTGGTTTATTCAAACGTTTTCACTTTGTAACAACTAGATCTGGTCGTGGTGTATTGATCGGGTTTGGGGTGTTACATTTTTGGTATCAGAGCTAAGTTCAAAAGCTCGGCTGTGGGCTCGAGGCCCAAAATGTTTAAAAGTAGGGATTTGAAAAGTTTTGTGGGAAATGTACAGGGTTTGAACTGCATGGTACCGAGTCTCCGGCACCAATCCGCCCAGGTAAGTATCTCTAACCTTTGTGTGAATTGTTGGGGAAGAAATGGGTATTTCGGGATCATAGATTAGAAGATTAGGAGTTATTGAACCTTAGGAATAGCCTACTCCAACGCAAAATTACATAAGACTTAAAGATCAACTAAACAAACCTGTGAGTACGTCGCTGAGTTAAGGGTGTGGCAACCATTGTGCGCATGTCTAGGAATGGATTCAAGGGGAGCTTGGTATTTAAGAAGTCCTAGTGATTCACCTCCTCTTCACTCGAATCCTACCTGGTGCGTAGTGACGGTTCACCCTAACTGAGACGACTTATTCACAGGCTAAATTCAATAACTAAAACCCGAAAGGGACAAGCCACCTTGTTTTGTACAACCCTAAAATTAAACCTTGGTTTTGAAAAATGACCAAAATACCCCTGATTTGTAAATTGACCAAATTACCCCTGACTTGTAAAATTACTGAAGTACCCCTGAGTTGAAAATTTCCAAAATACCCTTATTTCGTAAAATCACCTGAACCATATTTTAGAAAATTACGAAAATACCCCTAGTTTATGAAGTTACCAAAATACCCCCGACTTTTGGAATTTTTGAAATGCCTATGATTTGTAAAGGATTCCAAATTAACCCTGGTTTATTACTAAAATACACTAATAGGTTAAATTACGAAAATACCCCCGAGTAGTGAAATAACGAGAATACCCCTACAAGCGGAGTGTGGGTGGAGGATGTTATTGATGAATGAATGTGATTCACTGAATTAGGATAGAAGACTTGAAACGAAAACTTTGTAATGATCGAAAGAACTATTACTAAACTTCTTTACATAAAACTTATTAGTGGGTAATCAGTGGAACAGAAACTAATGCATAAAATTTTTTTTATAGCCAGATTAAATCGCGATTATAGACATGAGTGCTAGGGGACGTGGTCGTAATGTGCGAGGGCGTGGTAGAGGCAGAATGACCGTATCGGAACCAATTAGGTCTGGTCAAGGGTCAGAGAATGAGATACCACCACCAGCTGCTGGTATTGAGTACCAAGATCAGACGGGGGATGATGCAGTGTCGCAGGCGATGCTGCGAGTGCTTGAGAGAGTGGCTGGAGCAGGTGGAGGTACGGGAGCTCAAAAATTTGTATTTGAGCGGCTCTGAACCAATGGAGCTGTGGTATTCTGAGGTGTATCTGGTGTGGCACCAAATACGGCTGAGTATTGGTTGGAGGCGATGGGGCGAATCATGGACGATTTGGATCTAATGCCTGAGGAGAAACTAAAAGGGGTAGTGTCGCTTCTCCGAGATGAGTCATACCAGTGGTGGCTCACAGTTCGGGATGGTACTACAGCGGATGATCTCACTTGGGATTATTTCAAGGCGGCTTATTAGAAGAAGTATGTTGGGACCATTTATATTGATGTGCAGAGGAATGTGTTTCTGAGGCTGGTTCAGGGGAATAAGTCCGTATCGAAGTATGAGGCGGAATTCTTAAGGTTGAGCCGGTATGCTCGAAGCATCGTGGCTATGGAGCATGAGCGATGTGTTAGGTTCGAGGATGGATTGAGGGATGATCTGAGGTTGTTGATTGCTCCACAGCAGGAAAAAGAGTTTACGGTCTTAATGGAAAAGGCCAATGTTGCGGAGGAAGTGAAACAGTCGGTAAGACGGAATCAGGACAAGGTTTGGAACAAAAAGAACTCCGGATCGTCTAGGTCTATGGGGAATCAACAGAAATAGGGTAGGTATAGTACGCCGAATCAAGCTGCTAGGCCTACTACTGCTAATACTCAGTGGCCGCCAAGATGTGCTCGGTATGGGAAGTCTCACACGGAAGAATGTTGGATTGGAAATATAGGATGTTTTGAGTGTGGATCGATGGAGCACCGAGTGAGGGATTGTCCACGGAGGTCAGCTAGGTTGTAGTCTGGGGATCAGAATCGTACACAAATCAGGAGGGATGGTCAACAGCCACAGAGGGGCCGTGGTGCAGCCAGGAGAGGTAATGGCTCTGGCAGAGACCGTGGGGCACCGGGCAGAGGTGCAGGTGGTACAGAGGCGAGACAGCCTGGATTGGTCTACGCAACGAGGCGTCGAGAGGAGAGCGACGTATCGGACGTCATAACCGGTACGTTCTTAATCTTTGGACTACCTTATAATGCTTTGATAGATGTGGGTTCGACGCACTCATATGTAGCCAGTGGCATAGTGGAAACTATGAATTTAGACTGTGAGATTACTTCTAGGAAAATGACAGTGATAAGCCCTCTAGGTCACTTTGTAGAAGTAAGTAAACTATATAGGGATGTACCCCTAGAACTTCAAGGGATCATGTTTTTGGCTGATTTGATGGAACTGCCATTCGGGGAGTTCGACCTAATTCTCGGGATGGATTGGCTGGTGAAGTACCAGGCCAGTTTGGATTGCGCGGCTAAGTGCATGGTGTTGAGGACAATGGAAGGTGGGGAGGTGGTGATGATAGGTAATAGAAGGGACTACTTATCCAATGTGGCCTCTGCACTGAAGGCGGAGAAATTGGTAAGGAAGGGTTGTGAGGCATTCATGGTGCATGTTTGTGCTTTGGGAGCCAAGGATGCAGCTGTAGAGAGTGTTCGAACCGTAGGGGAATTTACTGATGTATTCCTAGAAGAACTTCCGGGTCTGCCTCCTGATCGCGAAGTTGAATTCGGTATAGACACATTACCCGTAAGCGCGCAAGGTGTCTATTACCCGTATAGAATGGCACCAAAGGAATTGGTGGAGCTGAAGGCTCAAATTCAGGAATTGCTGGACAGAGGTTTCATCCGACCGAGTATATCCTCTTGGGGAGCGCCTGTGCTCTTTGTTAAGAAAAAAGACGGTACAATGCGGATGTGTATAGACTACCGCTAGCTGAACAAGTTGACGATCAAAAACAAGTATCCGTTGCCCAGGATTGACGACTTGTTTGATCAACTCAAGGGTGCATTGGTTTTCTCTAAGATAGATCTTAGGTCGGGGTATCATCAACTCAAAGTGAAGGAGGCTGATGTTCATAAAATGGCATTTCGTACTCGGTATGGGCATTACGAGTTTCTGGTGATGCCGTTCGGGTTGACTAATGCACCAGCAGCATTCATGGACTTGATGAATCGGGTGTTCCAGTAGTACTTGGACCAGGTTGTCGTGGTATTTATAGATGACATATTGGTGTACTCAAGGACTGAGGAGGACCATGATACGCACTTGCGGGTAGTGTTGCAAATTTTGAGGGAAAAGCAGTTATTTGCCAAGTTCAGTAAGTGCGAGTTTTGGCTTAGGGAGGTGACTTTCTTAGGTCATGTAGTGTCAGCTGAAGGGATTAGAGTGGACCCTCGCAAGATTGAGGCAGTGTTGGACTGGAAACCGCCTAGGTCAGTTGCGGAGATTCGGAGTTTCCTAGGTCTGGTAGGGTATTACCAGAGATTTGTGGAAGGATTTTCTCTGATCGAAGCGCCGTTGACCAAGTTATTGAGGTGAGGAGTTCCATTTGTGTGGTCAGAGAAACAACAGGAAAGTTTCGACAAGTTGAGGAAGATTCTGACGGAAGCTCCGGTTCCGGTTCTGGTTCAGCCTTAGTATTGTACCTATCAAAGAAGGAAGAAAGGTCAAGAAATACCAAAGGATGTGCAATATAACTTGTGCATCGAAGAATGATTGAAGAAGTAATTCTAAGGTTTACCTCAGTATGTTCTTACGAACTTACAAAAGTTGTTTATGTTTTCAGGTCTGTAAAGGAATGTACACTGAGAGACAATGCCAGGGCTATGCCAAGGAAGTGACACGCTGGGATGTTATGCATATAGAGGAAAATAAGTGGCGTGTCAAAGTATACATATAAGCCATTTGAGTAGACATCCAATATGTTTATAGCTAAAGTAATGTGCTTAAATAAATAAGTAGCACTTCAAGTTGTACAATTTAGACTAAGAAAGAAAGTAGGAAAGTTTAATGTTTTATTGAGTTGTAAATGTAACCATACAATATAAGCCATAAAAGATTATGTTACTCTCATAAAGAGACATTTACATCAGTGAATAAAAGAAAAAGAGGAATCTGGTAGATTGGGTTGAGTTGTAAATGTAACCATACAATATATGCCATAAAAGATTCGTAAGAAGGACATAACACCTGAGTTCGAATCCAGTAGATTGGGTTGAGTTGAGGGTGCTATAATAGTACTGAGGCTAACATCTTTCTTTCTTTAGAACCCTTTCCCCTCTCTTGAACGTACTATACTTAACACCTCTTTACTTTCTATATCCTTTCTTAAATCTTACCTTATTATTAGACTTAATATCCTTTTCCATGCATACTAGTATTATCATTTTCTTTGGGCGGGGTAGACTATGCCCAATACTTAAATTAGAATTCGCCTAGATCTTACTTCAGAGCACTCTCTATACATACTTTTAACACATAACCGTGCCTCGCCACGTACTTTAGCACACACTAGCCTAATCCCTTATAACTATATGAGGTCCACCATTCATTCGGTGTTCACCCAAACGCGTTGTCTTCAGATGGTTATCATAAGAACTGTTCTTCAGATTACACCATGAAGGCGTTCCTTTCCAAAGATAGCCACAAAGGATTTTCTTTCAGAGTCTCACCACAAAGGCATCCTTTGATAGAGATTTGCACAAAGGCTTCCTTTTAATAGAGATCACTATAATATTCGGTTTGTACAAGTGTACATAATTGTTATCAAGTTATAAGTAAGTAAATGAGGTATCGTCTCCACAAGGGCTGTGTATGCTTATCAATATTTTGCAAGATTAAAAGTTAACAATTTGGTGATAAAAAACACAATATTTTGAGTAATAATGATTAAGCTATCTAAATGCTGTATGATCCCTACTGCAATTTAATCTAAATGCCAAGTATGAAATGAGATGTATGAAATGAATTTAGCAGCAAAGACACAGAAGTCAACAATCAATAACATGAATAGGCTAGGATAATTACATATTTCAACTTAGTTCATTTTCCTCATGTTTAACAGTGTTCAGAAAATATTCCATGGCAACTCGATCTTTAATGAGTTTTGAAACCAAATTAAGTGCTCTCGGAATCTTTTACTTAGTAAAACATGTATTTTACTGATCATATTAAACTAAGGGTTTCTTAGAATTCATGTGAAGTAACAAGGATGGGTCAGGTTTGAAACAATTTAATCACATAAACCTAAAAACTATGCAAGATAATAGAGCTCATCAAATTGATTATAAACCTTTAATTTTGTCAGGTCAAGATCTAAATTAAGCATGCACATTTCAATTATTACGTCCACTAGTCGTCGTCTGGTTAGGATTGCTCAGCTAATTCTAATGCATCAAATAACGTATGAATGAAATGCATACTCTAGTTTAATTGAAAACATGGTCGACTAAGGCACAAACACTATAAACATGATTTAAACAAACTTCATTGAATCAATGCAATCATCCTCGTAAACAAATTTAAGCTACCATTGTAACGCCCCTTACCTGTGTTTGACGCTGGGACAGGATACGAGGCATTACCGGACTTAAACATAAACATTTATACAAAATCAAGCAATAAAATTTAATTTAATTTAAAGTCACTTATTCACATGCAAATCGTCCCTTATATGGGCCCACGAGGCCAAAAACAATCATTGGAAACTATTTAGGACTAAACCGAAAACTTAGGAAACTTTAAGAAGACTTAGAAAATTTTTCATCAAAACTGGGGTCACACGCCCGTGTGGCTTGGGACACGCCCGTGTGGGTAGACCGTGTGGTCACACACGCCCATGTCCTTAGTCCATGTGACTCTCTGTTTATGATGTCATGAACAAAATAGGGTCACACGACCAAGTCACATGCCCGTGTGCTTAGCCCGTGTAGCGAATTAAATTTTGAAAAATAAATGCAGACTTCACACGCGCTGGGCAGACGCCCATGTCCTGGGGCCGTGTCCTCCACACGGTTGAGACATATAGCCGTGTCTCTGCCCATGTGGCCAAGAAAATGGCTATTTACCAAACCAATTGGCACCCATACTTTGCCTAGCTTAAACTTATCAAACATTCATGCCATGATTATCATCAACACATCCTCAATCTATCTATACCAAACAATCATAACCACATCACATGAAACCTTTAGTATAAGCACACACATATAAATAGGCATTACAACTCATTAACCAATATGAGCCACATTTCATGTCTATATACAAAATGAATCATATTACCATTATGAACCAACACATTTGGCCAAATCAAATGACACATACACAATTGACTAAATCCCTATACATGCCATAAACTTAAGAGGTCTGTATTCACTTTTACCCCACAATGATAGGTTGATAGTGTAATAGCATCTCTAGCGATCTTCAACTCGAGCTAGCATAAAGCCCTATAAGATATGAGGAAGGAAGGGGAGTAAGCTACAATTCTTTGTAAGTTTGTATGCAAATAATAAGCAACTTATTAACATGTTTTTTTCACTAATTCTAACAATATGATCTCAAGGTAATACATTCATAATTGCATAAAATTTCACAATTCATTTATGTCCATCTTGAGCTGTCTACTCCCGTTACAGTCACTAAAATATTTTTAATTGGAGATACGGAACTCCAAAATAAGATCCACTAATTTTCATTAAAACAAGAATCACATATCTTCTTGCCATAAAATTTCCATAATTTTTGGTTTAGTCAATCAATACAGTTTATTCTTTAAATTCTCCCTTGTTTCACTGTCTGACAGTTCTGACCCCTCTTCACTAAAAAATTATTTTCTTGTGGTACAGAACTAGAATGATGTTCCCATTTGTTTCTCTTGAAAATAAACTCACTAATAAATTAAAGCATATAAATTTTATCCCTTGATTATTTTTGTACAATTTTTAATGAATTTCCCAAGTCAGAAAAGGGAATTACGAAATCACTCTGACCCTGTCTTATAAAAATTCAAATATCTCATAATATGAAATTCTTTTGCTTGCACCATTTCTTTTATTAAAAAAAAAATATACTCAATAATACTTAATTACATATATTATTCAAATTCAGATTCAATTTCCACCATTTTTGGACAATTTTCAAAGTGATACAACTGCTGTTGTCCAGACTGTTTTGTTGCTAATTTTATTCTATCATGTTTTCTTTGTATTAATTCTCATTTACACACATATAACACTAAAGTATATCCATAGTTAGCCATGCCAATAGCTAGTCATCATCAAATATTTACAAGCCATTCATTGGCCAATTTAACCTATACATCAACAATAAAGACTTGAACATTTCATTTCTCAATTTAATTTGGCTTAAAAGCCTCACACATGATCATCAATCACCTTTCCCACTTATTCATACATCATAAGCATGGTCTTATAATCACAAGGTCATTCTCATAGGTATAACTTACTCGTTTACCTTCTTACCAGAATTTGATCACATCCTGAGCACATTGCTCATGAGTGTATACATACATATATTGCACTTAATCGTCACATATCACACATCAGACTCATTTCTCGGGAGTTTCTCATATGTACCTGTATCGCTTCATCACATAGCTTTAGCACTTTTTCCTTCTTGAACATAAACTTAGATCTTTACCCCATTTAACCACTTGGAATATCGAAGGATACCCGAACTCATCATACACGTAAAAAGATGCTAATGCCATATCCAAGATATGGTCTTACACGAGATCACATGTCGATGCCGATGCCATATCCCAGATATGGTCTTATACGGGATCTCATATCGATGTCGATGCCATATCCCAGATATTGTCTTATATGAGATCGTATATCGATGCCATGTACCAGACATGGTCTTACACGATTTCAGACCGAAGCTAGGTCTTAGACATGGTCTTACACGGAGTCTCTCTTTGATGCCGATGCCATATCCCAGATATGGTCTTACACGGGATCTCAATTCGGTGCCGAGGCCATGTCCCAGACATGGTCTTACACGGAACCTTAATAATCTCATGTCATGACAGTGGTATCCTTTCTATTCCTAAGGTTCAACCGGGACTTCGACATAATATAACTTCATCATATTCATCATCGATATCTTATTAACCAACTTCATAGAAATAATATACATTTCACGAAATGTCAAACATTTAAAAGCATAATATCATAATGTTGAATTATTACACACAAACTTACCTCGACTTAAAATGGCGAAAGGGACCGAGTTGTCCGATATTTGTCTTTCCCTCGTTTTAAGTCTAAAACTCATTTTCTTTATCTAAAATATCACATTTGACTTATTAAGTTATTATACTATTCAATTCAATCCAAAAATCATATTATGGTAAAATTACATTTTTGCCCCTAAACTTTGTCATATTTACACTTTTGCCCCTAGGCTCGTAAAATGATTTTTATTCAATTTCCTTGTATTTTAGACCTAGCTGAACCATTTTCATAACTATAGCAGTCCATAATTTGCATTCATTCACACATTTTCATACATTTTTCAACTTGTACAAACTAGTCCTTTTATGCGATTTCATCGAAAATCACTTAGTAAAAGTTGTTTACTACACACCAAGCATTCATATTCTACCATTAGACATCAAAGCACATGCATGTCATCCATGGGTAAATTTTTAAACACAAACCCTAACTCAAAATAATGGTAGAAATAGCTAAACCGAGTTATAGGGATATAAAAAATATAAAGAACATTAAAAACGGGGCTTGGATGCACTTACTATTGAGCTTGGAAGCTTGAAAACCCTAGCCATGGCTTCCCCCATGCTAAATCCAGCCAATCAAGAAGATGGACAAGGGTTTTTGGCTTTTATTTTGTCTTCTAGTCCATTTACCAAAATGCCCCTAACTTAAAAATATCCTAATTCACTTATCTCATGTCCATTTTTTTCCAACAATTTAACCAATGGTTTAATTGCCATTTAAGGACCTCCAATTTCCAATTTCATATAAATTGGACACTTCTACCATGTGGAACTCAACTTTTTCACTATTTATAATTTAGTCCTTTTGACTAAATTGAGGGCCCAAACGTCAAAATTTTCAAACAAAATTTTCATGAAATCTTTTCGTTAAATCATGACCATAAAAATATAATAAAAATAAGATTTTCCTCGTCAGATATGTGGCCCCAAAACCACTATTCTGACTGGGCCCAAAATCAGGCTGTTACAACCATTGTTAATAACAAGATAACAAAGCACATTGCAAACATGAGTAAAATCAAAATAACAAAGTAAAGGAAGAATAAACTTTGTCGAATCGATAGTGTAATAACCCGATTTAGGGCCTAGTTAGAATAGTGGTTGCAAAATCACAAATTCAAAGTAGAAATATGAGTTTTATGGTTTTTATGAGGTCTAAGACAGGTTTACATGATTATGTGAAAATTTCACAGAGAAATTTTATAATTTAGTGAACAATTTGTCCATTAGGACTAAACTGGAAAGATTGAAAAATATGAGTTTTTAGAAGATTCAAGTATGAAATAGCATTAGAGAAATTATTAGAAGTCCTTAGTTGGCAATTAGACCATTATATGTGAAGATGGGCAAAAATAAACATGGGAAGGAAAAATCTCAAGAAAGGTGCCTTAAGGGCATTTTTATCATTTGGTTAATAAAAGAATTAAAAGGGAAAATAAGTCAAAAATGGTGTCCATCTTCTCTAGGCTTGGCTGCCAATCACAAAGACTCGAAAGCTAGGGTTTCTTCATCTTTTAAACTTGATTGTAAGTACCTCCTAGCCCCATTTTTAATGTTCTTAGTATTTTTGAGATCTTTGTAGCTCGATTTAGCTATTTCTAGCTATATTTTGAGCTAGGGTTCATGTTCAAAAACTTACCCATGTAAGACATGCAAGTATTTTGATGATTCTTTATTCAAAAAAAAAAAGTATTTTGATGATTTATGGAGGAATATGAAAGTTTGATGTATGATAAATATCTTTTTCTAAGAGATTTTCATGGAAAATTCATAAAAAGGACTAACTTGTAAAAGTTGTGAAAGTGGTCATACATGAGTGAATTAGTGGAAATTGGGGGCTGTCGTAGTTATGAAAATGATTTGGCTAGGCTTAAAATGCAAAGAAATTGAATGAAAATCATTTTATGAGCCTATGGGAAAAAGTGTAAATATGTGAAAGTTTAGGGCAAAATCATAATTTTTCCTAAACATGATTCATGAGTTATTTCAGTTAATGTGATCATTAAGTGAATGAAATTATTATTATAGATCAAGAAACATGAATCCCGGGCTGAAATCGAGGCAAGAACAAGGTTGTGGACTAAATCGAACATATATACACATTTTGAGTACCGATGTAAGTTTGTGTGAAATCAAAGCTACATAATGCTATTATGTCCTAAATTGTTTGATATCATGAAAAATGAATATTATTTCTATGAAATTGATTAATGATGCTTTGATGAAAGTATAATGATATTGTGTTAAGACAAAGTCCCGATTGAACATTTGGAATAGTAAGGATACCATTATCATCCACATGAGAGAATTTAGGTCCCGTATAAGACCATGTCTAGGACATTACATCGACATCGATATACGATCTCGTGTAAGACAATATCTAGGATGTGGCATCGACATCGAGATATGAGATCCAATGTAAGACCATATCTAAGATATGGCATCAACATCTAGATGTGATCCCATGTAAGACCATATTTGGGATATAGCATTGGAATTGTGTTACATGTATGACGAGATTGAGTATCCTTCGGTATTTCAAGTAGTTCAACGGGCAAAGAGCTAAAGTTATGTTAAATATGACAATGAGTTAAGTTTATGTTCATGATAGCATAGGTGCTAAATTTTGTGATGAAGTGATACAGGTACCCATGAGTAAAATACGAGTTACAAATCCGTAATGTAATATGTGATGGGTAAGAGTAAGTATGAGTAAGTATGTCAATGTGCTTGAGAACTTGTGTTGTTATTATTCAATGAGATGAATGGATTTTGTCAAGAGCCTTTATGTTGCTATTTTATTTCATGCAAACTTACTAAGCTTTATGCTTACCCCTACCATTCCCCTTTTTCTTGTAGTATCGCCAAGCTAGCTCGGGGATCATAAGACGTCGGAGTTCGGATCACACTATCAACTACTCCTTGGTATAGTAAGGTTGACTAATTTTGAGAATGGCATGTATAGGAACTCGATTATTTTGTGATAGGTCATATTTGTTAGCCAATGTGTGGCTATTAATATCATTCCATTTATTTTGTAAAGGGCCATTGGAAATTGGCCAATATTTGATAAGTTTTATATTTTCAATGGTGATGAAGTTCATGAAGTGCATGCTTGTGTGATTGGATGGTTAATGAATAAAGTACACACATGATGAATGTAGTGTAGACCTATGTGTGATTGTCTTGATTTTGGGTATTAGAAGTACCTTATGGTCATGATGTATGTTGCATTGAATTGGTATAGGTGTGGTTGTTTTTCAGGGTGGCAATTGGCTTGGTAAATAGCCTTATAATTGTCCATACGGGTAGACACACGGGCTTGTGTCTAGGCCATGTGTGACACACGATCAGCCCCGAGGGCGTGTTGGTAGGTTGTGTGTCCCCTGCATTTAATTGTGAAGAATTCAGTTCGTCACACGAGCCAGCAGATGGGCGTGTGGCTAGGCCGTGTGCCCCTAAGTGTTTGCTAACGTCATAAATAGTATATTAAGGTTTCACACACAGGCGTGTCATGGTTGTGTGAGGGACACGGGCCATAGGCACGGGCGTGTGCCAGGCCGTGTGAAAACTCTTGTTGGTTCAAAATGGAAAATAAAATCCACACGGACTAGGGACATCGGAGTGTGTGACCACACGGCCTGCCCACATGGGCATGTGGCCCTGTTTGGAGTAGAATTTTCTAAGTGTAAAAAAGTTTCCAGTTTAGTCCCTGAATATTCCATGTGTATGTTTAGGGTCTCGTAAGCCCATAATAAGGATGTTAAGAATTTAAATGAAAAATTTTAAGAGGAAAAGAAAGTTTATTGCCCAATTTTTATGAGTAAGGAAGTTAAGACTGGTAATGCCTAGTACCCGATTTTGACGTTGAATACGGGTATGGGGTGTTACATTTAGTTGTATCAAAGCTATGGTTTAGTCGATTTTCAAACTAATGTAGCGTAAGCACGAGTCTAGCTATACATGCTATACGTATGAGTTTTTACATAATGATAGTGTGACAACTCCTGACGATTTAAATTGTGTTTTTTATAGTAAATGGATCCTGATAGAGCTATGGTGAATGATGTAAGAAGTAACATACCGGCCCCGTCCAAGGGATGGTGCCGACTGAGAATGAGAATAGACCAGCGACTGTAAGTCAGAAAGCAGGAGAAGAGGCTAGGGAAGCCTTTCTCCACATGATGAATGCCTGGTATACAGAGTTCGTTTGTACGAATCCGAATGCTCAACCCCCTCCACCCCCACCTATTCCTCAGCCTACCCCTGTAGCTCCCCAAGTGATAGAGGTGGTAAGGAGAGAAAAGCCTCTAGTTGATAGAATCTGAAAACAAGAAGTTGAGGAATTTCGAGCTAGTAAAGATGATAATCTGAAGAGGGCAAAATTTTGGCTTGAGAATACCATCAGGGTATTCGATGAGTTATCTTGCACACCTGAAGAGTGCATGAAGTGTGTGGTGTCTATGTTGAGAGATACAACTTATCAGTGATGGAATACCCTTGTGTCGGTTGTACCAAGAGAGAAGGTTAATTGGGAATTTTCCTAAGAAGAGTTTAGAAAGAAGTATATCAACCGAAGGTTTATCGACCAGAAAAGAAAGGAATTGTAACACCCGGGTTTTAGGGGTTATGCATTTAGTGCATAACTCAGGAGTTGGCATACTTCAATGTGTGGTTGGGTGAGTTTTAGGGGTCCTGAGAACTCTAAAAGGTGGTGGAATGCCTTGGGGAATTTTTGGTTTTCAGGGTTAAAGAAGGGGAGCTTGGCTTTGGAGGCCTTAAGAGAATTCCTTGGGAGGTTTTGACACAAGAGAAGGCTTGGCAGAGTGGCAAGGGAGACGCCACATAGGGCATGGAGAAGTGACGCCTCATGGTGCAATGGGGGCCAGTGTTCGAGCTGTAAAGGCAGCTTTTTGCTTTTGTTTTTGCGTCAGGAGAGGGGGAAAGGAGTTGGTTTCGGTTTTGGCACCTTAAAAGGAGGATTTTGACTTGTTCAAATTAGTTTAAATGTGTGGCTAGGAGAAGAGATGGGTTGGCTTTTGTTTGAAATGGTTTGAAAGGTGGGTGTAGAGTGAATTTAGGAGGAAATCAAGGGAGTAGGTGAGAGGTAAAAGAGTTGGACGGCTTGGCGGTTTTCATGGGGTCATTTTCGTACATGAAGATTTGGGGGGAGTGGCCGAATTCTATATAAGGGGTGGTGAGCTTTCTTTTGCCAAATTTTAGCTTTTACTTCCTAAGCCTTCACTCTCTTAAACACTATCTACACCAAAAACACATTTCTTTCTCTACTTGTTCTCTTGGCCGAATCCATCTCTCTTTTTAATCACTTTGCTTTTCTTTTCTTTTCCTAGCAATAGCCGAACCCCTTTAAGCCATCAACATTTCTTTTCTTTCCTATTTTCACTAAAGCCAAAAGTACACTTAGCCGAAACTTAGCTCTTCTCTTGTTATCTTGTCAAAGCCGATTCTTGAGGCCGTTAAGTACTCTTTCCCTTAGTCTTTTGGAGCGTTTGGTGGTAAGTACTCTCCACTTTGGTATTTGGTTTGTTTTTCCTGTTAGGTGCCGAAACAAGAAGGGTGGTATTGGGTTATTGAACGGCTAAAGGTGTGTAGACAATAATCTTACGTTTCTTTTGTGTATAGCTAGTGGGGAGGAGCATTGAGGAAGTCTCTTGGGTGTGGTCATCTAAGGTAAGTGTTAGGTAATATTCGGTCTAAGGCCATGTTGTGTGGGTGGTGACCGATTTTAATGTGGTTTGTTGTAGGATTTCGACAGATTTGAGGGAGCAATCGGGATTCAAGTTTGTTTAGTAAGAATATTAATAAGTTTTGATGTCTAGATTTATGACTTGAGGGATTAACCGTTATTCTGATTAAGCGTTTTGATGGAGGCCAACACTAGTCAAGTAGGGCAAGGGAAAGTCCCTATCCCGAAGTTCAAGAAAAGAGCTGTCTCGGCGGTTCGAGATTGGCCACCGGGGTGTGGGCCAGCGTCAGAGCAGTAGTTTAGACAGGTCGTCATAGTTTCATTTAGCGATAGCATTGAGGTCGAGGGTCTAGAACTTCAGGTGATAAGGTGCGTAATCATCACACTATTTCTCGGTTATTTACTTGCTGATGTTTAAACGTATGCATGATGTGTGGTAGCCGATTATAATGGCTTAAGTGGTGAATGCTTATTTTTGGGTATTTGGATATCAGGTGAGTAAGTCTTTGACATTAAGTTATTTATGATATATACACATGATATGGTAATTAACATGTGATGCCTACTCTTATGTTATGATCTGACCTGTTACATTTTTTTACATACATACATGGGAGGTGGATTGGATCGATGAAGGAAGGAGTGTACATGTTGATGTACGTGGTCTAATGTTAGCTCGGGCTACATTAGCGCTTGAGGGTGAGCTATGTGCTACCTCAAGGGAGGTGTGGCTCGGTGCCCATCTTGGTGGTTGATGGCTATGTGCATCACCGTGGATGGAGTATGTTGTTGGGATCACTTTGGTTGATCGGTGGCTCTGCCACGGCCTTGTACAGTAGGTCTACCAAGGTAAGATGTGTGGGATCACTCGATTGTGATCGGTGGATTAGCCACGGCCTTGAGCAGGGAGTCTGCTAAGGTTGGCGTATGGATGGACCTAGGTTGGGCTGTGATGCATGATTGCATGAATGGTTCGAGGATTATATGGATGTGGGCCAAGCCCATAGATGTGGAAATATGTGTTATGGTTATGCACTGAGTCTGTGGACTCACCCAATTTTTTTCTTAACATTTCAGGTGACTCTTGAAGTTGGACCGGGATCGGAGAGGACACAAGGTGGCCCATGCAGAAGAAGATGTTAAATTGTTTTAAGTGGTTTTTTTTTATATTAAGTATCATGTTTAATTATGGGTTGTAATAAGGGCCTTTTTATTTATTTTTGGAATTGCTTTTATAAGTATTTTTATTTTGGCTTGGTTAAATTGAATGCTATGTGAAGATGAATTAAATTTTATCAACTTATTTATTCAAATGGGTTTTACATGTATTCACTAAGGTTCAATTTTGGACATTATAGTAACATCAAAGTTTTCATACAATATCAAATAGACATGGAATTTTAAAAGTTAGTATATTTTCAGGTTTTATCTCTAAAGAAAAAAAATTATTTTCAACCGTTCTTCCGTAGTGACATAACCAGATCCGGTCAGGGCTTTTGGGCCGGGTTTGGGGGTGTTACAAATTGGTATCAGAGCCCGGTTCAAAACTCAGCTTTGAGGTTTTGGGCCCGAAAGCAGTTTTCAAAAATGGGC
This sequence comes from Gossypium rotundifolium, assembly GCA_025506655.1. Taxonomy (NCBI): domain Eukaryota; kingdom Viridiplantae; phylum Streptophyta; class Magnoliopsida; order Malvales; family Malvaceae; genus Gossypium; species Gossypium rotundifolium. The sequence continues at coordinate 93,236,129 of CP106729.1, read as the reverse complement.
TTTCAAAATATGGGCTTTTATTTCATGTTATTCTGGCATGGCACTTGTACCTCCGGCCCGAAGTCCACTAGGTAAGTACTTTGAACTTTTGAAGTGATTTGTTTATATGAATTGTTATGGGATTATTTGGGCTCGTAGAATAGAATGTTAGGACCATTGGACCCTAGGATTAGTTTACTCACACATATGCATAAGACTTAAGGCTATTAAACAAACCGCTGAAGTAAGTCGCCGAATTAAGGTGTGGCAACCAATGTACGCATGTCGAGGATTGGTATTCAGTAAGAGCTTGGTATTTAAGCAGTCCTAGTGACTCACCTCCTCTTTATTTGAATCCTACCTGGTGCGTAGCTACGGTTCACCTTAACCAGGAGGACTTGTTCATGGGCTAAACCAATTACTAAAACCCGAAAGGGATTTAGCCTTACTGTTTCAAAGATCCTTGGTTTTGAATTTTTCAAATTTACCCTTTGGTTTGTAAACCCTAAATCTAATTTTTGGAAGATGTTTTCTCGATTTACAAAATTACCAAAATGCCCCTAGTGGCAAAATTACCAAAATACCCTCAGATTGTAAAATTATCGATTACCTCAACTTTTGATAAAATGATTTTACTTTGCAAAATACCAAAATCTCGAAGTTTTCAAAATATTAAGATACTCGGTTTGTGAAAATTTACGAAAACACCCCTGGTTGATAAAATTACCAAAATGCCCTTGGTTTCTAAATTTTCAAATCTCTCGACTTTTATTGAAATATTCCTATTTTACCAAATATCAGAAAAATCCTATTTTGTGAAACATTGTGATATTCTGATTTTGAGAATTTACGAAACTGCCCATGATTTCCAAAAATTACTAAAATAACCCTGCCTTCTGAAATTTTTGTAACACATTTTGTATGAAAAACAAAATTTTCAAGATGACCCCCGAGATTTTGTAAATTCTGAAATATCTTTTGGAAACTATGAGTTATTATCGATATACCCCTATAGGAAAAAGACGAAATTACCCCTGGGTTGGGAAGGCTCAAGGAAGTGACATGGATGAATGTATGTGTCTTTAGTGAAGGGTGTAAATGTTTGTATTAGAATAAAGAACTTTAGATGAAACTTTGATTGATCGAAAGAACTACTTCTGGAAACTGTTATTCATAAAATTTGCTCGTGGATAAATAGGGGAACAAAAATTTCTAATGCATAAAACTTTCTAAACAAATTAAGTCATGACGCCAGATATGAGTTCAAGAGGTCGTGGGCGTCCACCGTGTGGCCGTGGTAGAGGCAGGATGGCAGTGTCGGAACCGGTAGGGTCTGGCCATGGGTTAGAGAGCGATGTGCCGCCACCACCAGCTGTAGAGGTGGAACATCAAGATCAGACAGGAGGAGACGATGCGGTATCACAAGCTATGCTACGGGTGCTCGAGAGGATGGCAGGAGCCAATGTGGACAATGGGACTCGGAAGTCGGTAGCTGAAAGACTTAGGTCGAGCGGAGCTGAAGTTTTCAGAGGAGTGTCTGGGGTAGCTCCGAACGTGGCAGAATACTGGCTTGAGGCAGTTGAAAGGATTATGGACGACTTGGATTTAACTACAGAGGAGAAGCTTAAGGGTGCTATTTCGTTGCTACGGGATGAAGCCTACCAGTGGTGGCTCACTGTTAAGGAAAGTGCCCCTACGGATCGAGTGGACTGGAACTACTTTAAGATCAAGTTTGAAGGGAAGTATGTCGGAGCAAGCTATATGGATGCTCAAAGGAAGGTGTTCCTCAATTTGGTGTAAGGTAGCAAGTCGATAGCGGAGTACGAAGTAGAGTTTCTGCGCTTGAGTCGGTATGCTCGGGCCATCGTGGCTACGGATTATGAGAGATGTGTCAGATTCGAAGATGGGCTACATGGATGAGTGCGGGTTCGATTACTCATAACGGAAAGAGATTTCACCGTTTTAGTGGAGAAAGCTCGGATAGCTGAGGAGGTCAAGAGGACTGAGAGGTAGAATAGAGATAAAGAAAGGAGCCGGGATAAGAGGAGTTTGAAATCGTCAGAATCGTTTGAGAGATTTTAGAAAATACCAAAGGTCGAGACTTCTGCTCGTATTTCTAAGCCAGTTGCTGGTAATCCGGATCGTCCATGTGCTCGGTGTGGAAGATATCATATTGGCGAGTTCTGGAATCAGGATCGAGAATGCTTCAGATGCAAGTCCAAGTCTCATCTGGTTAAAGATTGTCCCCAGGACCCAAATAGGACTCGGGCGGTAAGTTATGTGCAGCCCGGCAGAGGTGGTCAGCAGGCGACAAGAGGTCATGGTCCGAACCATGGAGGGAATGGTTTCGGTCGAGGTCAGGGAGCAGTAGGCCGCGGGAATAGTAGCACTGAGGCAAGGTAGCCAGGTTTGGTATATGCGGTTCATCGGAGGGAGGATAGTGACGTAACAGATATGCCAGCGGGTAAGTTTCCTATGTCTGGAATATTCTTTGTGGTTTTGTTCGCTATGGTGGTTGTTTATTTTTATTGCTAGCAAAGTATCTAGAACCATGAGTGTGGACTTGGATACTGTGCCTAGAGATTATGGTAGTTTCTTAAGATCGAGTCTTGACTATAGCGTAGTGTGGTGAATTAAGATGTACGACGGTTAGTAAACTAAGTAATTTCGAGGACTAAATTATTTTTAAGGAGGTAGAATTGTAACACCGGGTTTTAGGGGTTATGCATTTAGTGCATAACTCTGTGTTGGCATACTTGGTGTGTGGTTGGGTGAGTTTTAGGGTCCCGAGAACTCTAAAAGGTGGTGGAATGCCTTGGGAATTTTTGGCTTTCGTGGTTAAAGAAGGGAGCTTGGCTTTGGAGGCCTTAAGAGAATTCTTTGGGAGGTTTTGACACAAGAGCAGGCTTGGCAGAGTGGCAAGGGAGACGCCGCATAGAGCATGGAGAAGTGACGCCTCATGGTGCAAGGGGGCCAGTGTTTGAGCTGCAAAGGCAGCTTTTTGCTTTATTTTAAGGCCAGAGAGGGGGAAGGAGTTGGTTTCGATTTTGGCACATTAAAAGGAGGATTTTGACTTGTTCAAATTAGTTTAAATGTGTGGCTAGGAGAAGAGATGGGTTGGCTTTTGTTTGAAATGGTTTGAAAGGTGGGTGTAGAGTGAATTTAAGAGGAAATCAAGGGAGTAGGTGAGAGGTAAAAGAGTTGGACGGCCTGGGGGGTTTTCATGGGGTCATTTTCATACATGAAGATTTGGGCGGAGTGGTCGAATTCTATATAAGGGGTGGTGAGCTTCCTTTTGCCAAATTTTAGCTTTTACTTCCTAAGCCTTCACTCTCTCAAACACTATCTACACCAAAAACACATTTCTTTCTCTACTTGTTCTCTTGGCCGAATCCATCCCTCTTTTTAATCACTTTGCTTTTCTTTTCTTTTCCTAGCAATAGCCGAACCCCTTTAAGCCATCAACATTTCTTTTCTTTCCTATTTTCACCAAAGCCAAAAGTACACTTAGCCGAAACTTTGCTCTTCTCTTGTTATCTTGCCAAAGCCGATTCTTGAGGCCGTTAAGTACTCTCTCCCTTAGTCTTTTGGAGCGTTTGGTGGTAAGTACTCTCCACTTTGGTAGTTGGTTTATTTTTCCTGTTAGGTGCCGAAACAAGGAGGGTGGTATTGGGTTATTGAACGGCTAAAGGTGTGTAGACAATAATCTTACGTTTCTTTTGTGTATAGCTAGCGGGGAGGAGCATTGAGGAAGTCTCTTGAGTGTGGTCATCTAAGGTAAGTGTTAGGTAATATTCGGCCTAAGGCCATGTTGTGTGGGTGGTGACCGATTTTAATGTGGTTTGTTGTAGAATTTCGATAGATTTGAGGGAGCAATCGGGATTCAAGTTTGTTTGGTAAGAATATTAGTAAGTTTTGATGTCTAGATTTATGACTTGAGGGATTAACCGTTGTTCTGATTAAGCATTTTGATGGAGGCCAACACCAGTCAAGTAGGGCAAAGGAAAGTCCCTATCCCAAAGTTCAAGAAAAGAGTTGTCTCGGCGGTTTGAGATTGGCCACCGGGGTGTGGGCCAGCGTCAGAGTAGCAGTTTAGGCAGATCGCCGTAGTTTCATTTAGCGATAGCATTGAGGTCGAGGGTCTATAACTTCAGGTGATAAGGTGCGTAATCATCGCACTATTTCTCAGTTATTTGCTTGCTGATGTTTAAACGTATGCATGATGTGTGGTAGCCGATTATAATGGCTTAAGTGGTGAATGCTTATTTTTGGGTAATTGGATATCAGGTGAGTAAGTCTTTGACATTAAGTTATTTATGATATATTCACATGATATGGTAATTAACATGTGATGCCTACTCTTATGTTATGATCTGACCTATTACATTTTCTTACATACGTACATGGGAGGTGGAATGGATCGATGAAGGAAGGAGTGTACATGTTGATGTAGGTGGTCTAATGTTAGCTCGGGCTACATTAGCGCTTGAGGGTGAGCTATGTGCTACCTCAAGGGAGGTGTGGTTCGGTGCCCATCTCGGCGGTTGATGGCTATGTGCATCTCCGTGGACGGAGTATGTTGTTGGGATCACTTTGGTTGATCGGTGGCTCTGCCACGGCCTTGTGCAGCAGGTCTACCGAGGTAAGATGTGTGGGATCACTCGATTGTGATCGGTGGATTAGCCACGGCCTTGAGTAGGGAGTCTACTAAGGTTGGCGTATGGATAGACCTAGGTTGGGCTGTGATGCATGATTGCATGAATGGTTCGAGGATTGTATGGATATGGGCCAAGCCCATATGTGTGGAAATATGTGTTATGGTTATGCACTAAGTCTGTGGACTCACCCAGTTATTTTCTTAACATTTTAGGTGACTCTTGAAGTTGGACCGGGATCGGAGAGGACACAAGGTAGCCCATGCAGAAGAAGATGTTAAATTTTTTTAAGTGGTTTTTTTATATTAAGTATCATGTTTAATTATGGGTTGTAATAAGGGCCTTTTTATTTATTTTTGGAATTGCTTTTATAAGTATTTTTATTTTGTCTTGGTTAAATTGAATGCTATGTGAAGATGAATTAAATTTTATCAACTTATTTATTCAAATGGGTTTTATATGTATTCACTAAGGTTCAATTTTGGACATTATAGTAACATCAAAGTTTTCATACAATATCAAATAGACATGGAATTTTAAAAGTTAGTATATTTTCAGGTTTTATCTCTAAAGAAAAAAATTATTTTCAACCGTTCTTCCGTAGTGACATAACCAGATCCGGTCAGGGCTTGTGGGCCGAGTTTGGGGGTGTTACAGGAATTCCTTGAATTAAAGCAGGGTCAGATGACAGTAACCGAGTATAAGTGTGAGTTTGTAAGGCTCAGTAAATACGCTCAAGAGTGCGTATCCACTGAGGCCATCATGTGTAAAAGGTTTGAGGACGGATTAAATGAGGATATCCAATTGTATGTTGGTGTCTTAGAACTGAAGGAATTTGTCGTGTTAGTAGATAGAGCTTGCAAGGTCGAGGAATTGGCCAAAGAGAAAAGAAGTGCTGAAATAGAGTCTCGTGACTCAAGGAAGGGATAGCTGGGTAAGTCATTTCAATCCTCATCCAAGAAGTCTAGCGATTTTACTACTCGATTAGCTGCTTCAGCTGGGTTTTCAATAGAAGTAAGGGTAAATAGTACTCGAAGTCTAAAGCTCAGACCACTTCGGTTGCTAGTGTTGGTAATGCTTGACCAAGTAAATCGGAATGTCTACAGTGTGGCAGACATCATCCCGGTGAGTGACGAGAAAATGAGAGATTTTATTTCAAGTGTGGATTCCTAGATCATTTTATTAGAGAATGCCCCAAGATGGGTGAGAAAGAGAAATCTCAGAGTGCAAGATCAGGAAGTACTGCTAGAGGAAGGTCACAGAGAAATCTGGGAAATAGAATGAATAGTAAGAGTACACCCAAAGAGTAGACTGCAAGATCTGAGTGTAGAGCACCTACAAGGACTTATGCCATTCGTGTTTGCGAAGAGGCATCATCCCCTGATGTAATTACGGGTACATTTTCTCTCCATGATACTCATGTTGTTGCTTTAATTGATCCGGGATCTACCCATTCATATATTTGCATGAAATTTATATTTAGTATGAGCATGCCTATAGAGTATACAGAATTTGTGATAAAAGTGTCAAATCCCTTAGAAAAATGTGTATTAATTGATAAGGTATGAAAAGATTGCCCATTAATGATTAAAAGTCATTATTTTAAGGCGAATCTCATGCTATTTCCATTTGATGAATTCAATATAATTCTTGGTATGGACTGGTTAACCACTCATGATGTGACAGTAAATTGTGGAAAGAAATACATTGAATTGAGATGTGAAAACGGGGACATTCTTCATGTTGAATCAGATGAAAAGGACAGATCGCCTGTAGTGATTTCTCATATGTCTGCTCAAAAATATGTAAGAAAGGGATACGAAGCTTATCTTCCCTTAGTGATGAATGCCAAAGATATCTTCCCTTAGTGATGAATGCCAAAGAGACTGAGTTAAGAATTGACTCAGTACCGATAGTATGTGAGTATTTAGATGTATTCCCAGAAGAATTGCCACGATTGCCTCCAGTTAGAGAGATTGAATTTGGCATTGAGTTAGTCGCTAGTACCGTGCCTATATCGATTGCTCCATACAGAATGGCTCCAACTGAGTTGAAAGAATTGAAGGCATAGTTACAAGAGTTGACAGACAAAGGTTTTACAAGACTGAGTTATTCTCTATGGGGTGCTTCAGTATTGCTCGTGAAAAAGAAATATGGTTCCATAATATTATGTATAGATCATCGACAACTTAGTAAGGTACCCGTAAAGAATAAGTACCCATTGCCAAGGATCGATGATGTGTTTAACCAATTGAAGAGAGCCATTGTGTTTTCCAAGATAGACTTGAGGTCTGGATATTACCATTTGAGAGTCAAGGACTCAGAGGTGCTGAAAATCGTATTTCGGACAAGGTATTGTCACTACGAGTTTTTAGTCATGCCTTTCGGTTTGACAAACACACATGTCATGTTTATGGATTTGATGAACAGTATCTTCTAACTGTACTTGGATAAATTTATTGTGGTTTTTATTGATGATATACTGATTTATTCTCGTGACCAGAATGAGCATGCTGAGCATTTGAGAATGGTCTTACAAATTTTATGAGATAATCAGTTATATGCCAAGTTTAGTAAAAGTGAATTTTAGCTTAAAAAGTTGGGTTTTGGGGGCACCTTGTCTTGGGAGATGGAATTTGAGTTGACCTGAGCAAGATTTTAGCTATTGTTGATTGGAGACCGCCAAAGAATGTATCTGAGGTTAGAAGTTTTCTAGGCCTGTTGGCTATTACAGACGGTTTGTCAAGGGATTTTCCATGATAGCTACTCCGATGATGAGGCTATTACAAAAAGATGTGAAGTTTGAGTGGACAAAAAAGTGCCAATAGAGTTTTGAAAAACTAAAGGCATTGTTGACTGATGCTCTAGTCTTAGTGCAACCTGAACTGGGAAAGGAATTCGTGGTTTATAGTGATGCATCCTTGAATGGATTGGGCTATGTGCTTATACAAGAGGGTAAGGTGATAGCATATGCTTCTAGACAGCTAAAGCCGCACGAGAAGAATTACCCGACCCACGATTTGGAATTAGCCGTCATTATGTTTGCATTGAAGATATGGGACACCATTTGTATGGTGAAAAATGTCGGATAATCACCGATCATAAAATCCTAAAGTACTTGATGACTCAAAAGGACTTGAATTTAAGGCAACGAAGATGGTTGAAGCTGATAAAGGACTATAAGCTAGTGATTGACTACCATCCGGGAAAGGCAAATGTGGTCACCAATGCCCTGAGCAGAAAATCCTTATTTGCATTGAGAGCCACGAATACACGGATGACTTTGTCAGATGATGGCTCTATCCTAGCTGAATTAAGGGCTAGACCGATGTTCCTCCAAGAGATTTGTGAAGTTTAGAAAAGTGACAATGATTAACAAGCTAAAAGAGTTCAGTGAGAGTCAGGTGCTAAGTAAAATTTTTGGATTAATTTTGAAGGACGTTTAATGTTTAGAGACAGAGTCTGTGTACCGAAAGATGATGAGCTTGTTCAGAAAATTCTACATGACGCACATAGCTGATGTTTATCTATACATCCAAGTAGCACAAAAATGTATAGCGACTTGAAGAAATGGTATTGGTGGCCTAGTATGAAGAAAGATATTTTTGAGTTTGTATTGAAATGCTTGATTTGTCAGCAAGTAAAAGTTGAACACCAAGTACCTTCGGGGTTGCTTCAGCCTATTATGGGACCGTGTTACCATGGACTTTGTGACAGGTTTGCCTATGACACCGAAAAAGAAAGATGCTATGTGGGTCGTAGTTGATAGACTTACGAAGTCAGCCCATTTCATACCGGTATGCATTGATTATTCACTTGATAAGTTGGCAAACTTGTATGTTTCAGAGATTGTAAGACTACATGAAGTACCATTGTTGATCATATCAGATAGAGATCTGAGATTCACATGACGATTTTGGAAAAAGTTGAAAGAAGCTTTGGGTACAAAGTTGAGTTTTAGTACAGCTTTTCACCCACAAACCAACGGACAGCTGGAGAGAGTAATACAAATACTTGAGGACATGCTCCGATGCTGTGTTTTGGAATTTCAAGGCAGTTGGGAAAAGTATTTACCATTAGTAGAATTTGCCTACAATAACAGTTTTCAATCAAGGTTGACAATAGCGCCATATGAGGCATTATATGGACGAAAATATCGAACACCTTTGTATTGGACCGAACTCAGAGAAAATCAAATTCACGGGGTTGATCTGGTTAGAGAAACTGAAAAGAAAGTAAAAATAATTTGTGATTGTTTAAAAGCTGCTTCGGATAGACAAAAGTCATACTCGAACTTGAAACAAAAAGAGATCGAGTTTCAAGTTGGTGATAAGGTATTTTTAACAGTGTCACCATGGAAGAAAGTTCTTAGATTTGGCTGAAAAGGCAAATTGAGTTTGCGATTTATTGGACCGTATGAGATCAATGAGAGGATAGGGCTGGTAGCCTATCGATTGGCTTTGCTGTCTGAGTTGGAAAAGATCCATGATGTGTTCCACGTGTCTATGTTGCGACATTACCAATCAGCTCCTTCGCATGTGATTACACCGACAGAGGTTGAAATTCAACCTAATATGACTGATGGCGAAGAGCCATTTAAGATTTTTAGCACATGAAGTCAAACAGTTAAGGAATAAAAGTATAGCTCTTGTGAAAGTATTGTGGCAAAGACATGGGGTAGAAGAGGCAACATGGGAGCCCGAGGAGGCTATGAGAAACCAATATCCCAACCTTTTTACCGGTAAGATTTTTGAGGATGAATATCCCTAATAGGGGAGAATTGTAAAAGCTCGATTCAGGGCCTAGTTAGAATTGTAACACCCCTTACCCGAGACCGTTGCCAGAGTCGAGCACGAGGCATTCTAGACTTAACTTACTAGATCAGGGCATAAAAATTAAAACTGTCCATCTGCGTCATGTTCACTAAATTAACTATAACTCGAGTTAAGAAACTTGAAACATAGATCCATAAATTTTCCTTGAAACTAGACTCATATATCTTCTTACTATAATTTTTCTAGAGTTTTTGGTATGGCCAATTAGTACAGTTTATTAGTTAAAGTCTCCCCTGTTACATAGTTCGATAGTTCTGACCTCTCTTCACTAAAAATAAATTATCTCATAATATATAATTGTTTTTCCTAAAATGTTTTTTCATATATAAAAATAGACTCAATAAGATTTAATTCTATATCTCATGCACAACCTAATTCCATTTCTACTATTTTTGATGATTTTTCAAAATCACGCCACCTTCTTTGTCCAAACTGCTCTCGCATATAATTACATAATTTCTTAAAATAACTATCAACTAGTCATTACATAACATCCAAAACATGTTCTTAATTAGCCATTTTAATAGATAATCATTACCAAACATTTACAAGCCAATATTAAGCCATATAATAAGGTCATACACACAAAATGGCTAAGTCCCTATACATGCCATAAGTGAAAACATTCGAGTCACAAAATACCAATATAATCCTTTGATAGTGTGTAACGATCTTTGACATCCTTACGATCCCCGAGTTGGCTTGTAAAACTATGAAACTAAAGAAAAGAATGGGAGTAAGCATTAAGCTTAGTAAGTTTGCATGTAAATAAATAACAACATTCTTAATGCATTATCATATTCTTTTCTTACCAAAATTATTTAAGCCTTTAACTTAATATACTTAAGTCTTAAATTCTTACCTGTACCTTGAACTTGTCTTACCTTTTCTTTGGTATACTCTTTAAATTTCCTGTTGAACTACTTGGAATACTAAGGATACGCGGGTACCTTTCCTTGTGAAACTTAACCATTGCCATGTCTTGACATGGTCTTACGTGGTATCCTTGCCTTATGAACTCACCAATGCCATGCCTTGGCATAGTCTTACATGGGACCTTTTTCCTTATAAATTCACCAATGCCATGCCTTGGCATGGTCTTACATGGGACCTTTGTCTTATAGTAACTTATTAATGCCATGTCTTGACATGGTCTTACATGATTTCCTCAAACCCTAATGTCATGACATTTGTATCCTACACATTCCCAAGGTTCAATCGAAACATTCTGAGATTGCTTCTTGGTCAATTCATGCTTGAGCATTTAAATGATAAATTTACAGAATAAATATTTAAATGCTGGAATTTAATAGTATCAAATGTAAAATAATATAATATTGCATTTATTTACCGCAAACTTACCTCGAAACAAAATACGATAAACTATATCGATTTAGTCCATTATCTTTTTCTTTTCTCGATCTAACTCTGGATTTCATTCTTCTTGATCTATAATAGCAAATTTAGCTTATTTAATACTCACATTTATCAAAACAGTCCTTAAGTCTAACTTTGGTAAAATTATAATTTTACCCCTAAACTTTTACATATTTACACATGGGCCCAAAGCTCGAAAATTATACTTTATCCCTTATTCTTATGTTTTATGGCATGCTAATCATTTTTCCCTTCTATGACAACATCAAATCCTCACTCTAACATGTACTTATGAACATTAGGTATTTTTACCGATTAAGCCGTTTTACTCGTTTTCACTTAAAATCACTTAGCAAAAGTTGTTTAACATAATTTCAGACTTCATATTCTATCATAAAACATCAAAATAAACACATTTCACCTATGGGTATTTTTCCAAATATGAACTGATCATGTCAAACAGTCGAGTTTTAATATTTATAAAAAGAATGATCGAACCTGTAGACAACTATGACAACGATAGAGGCAAGTGCACCTATCGAACAGTAGTATAGTTCAGGCAAGAGTATCTTATCAAACCCAAGGGAACCTAAAAGTACTACTACTCACTTTCTTTCTATTATTTAGCCTGAAATATGGAGTGGTTGGTTTATTAATCTAAAACTAATGAAAAACTAAACTAGATGCAAAGACCAAAGAATGAAACTTTGGGAAAAGACTGTGGAAAAATTGAGTTGATTACGATGATACCCTCAGGAAGAATCCACCTATGACCTCTCTTGTTATCTAACTTTTAATTCATGTGACTTCTTTACTTAGCTTGATCTGTGAGACTCCCTAACCTATATTAAACCCTCTCTCAAGGTGAATAATGTCTAACCTTAGGTTAATTAGTAGAACTCTCGTTCTCTTATAATAACCCCCTAAGGAAACAGTAAATCAATCAATGTACTCCCATATTAGGTTTCACCCTAATCCAGAAAAATCTCGTTACCCTATCTCTAGGCGCTCGTTCAACTCCGCTTAATTATGTCAGATCTACTCTTAGGCTGGGTTTATTCCTCCTCCACCTAAGCACATCAGATTAAATTAAGCAACATAATTAAGAACAAACTAAGTACTTATCATATAATTTAGAAATCAAATAACAAAATCATCATAGGTTTCATCCCTTCTGTATCTGAAGGGTTTAATTCATAACAAAATAAGAAAACATCTTAAGAGAAAAGATAAAACAAAACATAAGAAATCCCTAAAACCCCCTAAAGGAATTGAAGAGGAGATCCTCTATCTTGAGTAGAACTCCGGCTTCTTGAGATGGATCAACTGGCTATCTTCGAATAATACCCTGAATAAAAGCTCTGGTAGAAAACTCTGCCCCCTATTTCGGTTTCTGCCAAACTCTCTTTTCAGTTGCTACCTTGGGTATTTATATAGGCTTTGAGATGCTTTACTTGGCTCCTAAGTATCCTAATTCAAGTAGAATTACTCCCAGGATGTTTAAGTAGACTTAGGAATGTGTTTCTTTGCCTCCAAGCATCCAAATTCGAGTGAAATTGCTCTTTCCCCCGGCAGGGGCATGCCTATGGGACACGCCCGTGTAAATTGTCTTCAGGCCGTGTCTCGATTTTGTCTATTGAGGCACGACCGTGTAAGTCAGGATTCAAGCAGTGCTTCAGGTCTGTCTATTGGGACACGGCTATGCAAATCGTGCTTGGGGCGTGTCTTTGAATGATTGGCGAGGCATGACCGTGTGACTTGAAGTCTAGGCCGTGCCATTTTCTTGGGTTGGCCCAATTTGGTCCATTTTAAGCCCATTTTACGTTCTTTCTATCATTAGGTGCTTTACTGAGTATAAGACATGAAAAGAAAGGACTAAGAGCACCTTTTTACATAAATCAGGGATAAATCATCCAAAAGCATACTAAATGTGGGATTAAAATATGTTACTTTTACGGTTTATCAAATACCCCCACACTTAAGCTTTTACTTGTCCTCAAGCAAAATTCTCAACTTACAATTAAAACGAACTTTCCATAATTCATAATTCCTATCGATAATGTCTCATCATAATTCATAGATAATTTATACATGGATAATTCAACTCAAAGAACCCTAAAGATTCAATCAAGATAAGTCATACCTTTGTAGTACGAAAACATAGGTGTCTCCCCTTATGTAAATAATTACCTTTAATTCAAAACCAATAAGGATTGACATCCTCATTAAAGATTCACTCAAATCACTCGAAGTGTTTAAGGTTCAAGAATAAGCACTCTAAGTCAAACCTGAAAGGTTTATTCCATAGGCTTGCCTGAAAATCAAATTTCCACCACTGTATATGAGATGATACACAAATCAAAAGGTCTTTAATCAGGGTTGTAATGGGGCTTGGGTTAAAAGGTGTGGATAAAGGCTAAATTAGAAGGTTAGAATTGAGACTGACTTGATAAATTACCTAACTAGAAACAATGAACTAAATATGAATATTTACATCGAATGAAAACTAATAATACCTACTATTGATAATTACTCTATAATAAAGAGTATTTTCATCACTTGAAATTTGATAATACTTTAATACGAGCTTTTTCTTCAACAGTTGGAGTTTAAATGCTCTAAGCTTTTTTTTTTAAGAACAAACTAAGATATTACATCATAAATGATAATTGTAACTACTGAACTAATATAATTTGGTAACTTAATCAAATCAAATCTAGATTAAAGGGTAGTCAAAAGAAAGGGTGATATCAAATACAAAGGGGTTTTGGGTTAATATTAGTGGGTGAGTCAATAAAAATGTTGTTAGGATTCAACGGGGTTCACTAGGGGTTAATTTGTGAAGGTAGGATTTTTATGGAGTAAGTGGGTTAAATCCTAGGTGCCTTTATCATTTCTGTATATCAAATCAAAAGTGTGGTCTCGACATGTATAAACGAGGCAAGTTCTAGAATAACAGTTCAAAGTTGCCACACTCATAATCAATAAAGTGAGCACGAAAAATAATATATGCTCTATAAGGCTAAAAATATAACAAAAATTATGGGTGTTTTTGACATCAATCCTTATAAATTCCAAATTTCAAGGTATTACTCAAATTCAGTTCAACGACCCATCAATTTTAATTTTTAGAAAGTTGGCTTATCATGCTCGATTCTCTAGTATCCTTCAAATTTAATCATCAATGCACAATTAACTATGACTTACTCTAAAACATATCAATACAAATCATAAATCAACAGAAATTTCATCCTAATTAGTAATATGAGAAAAATACTTGAAAACAAGACTAAATTCAGGATTTGAGAATAATGCAAAAAGTCAGGTACTTTTACCCCCCACACTTAAGATGTACATTGCCGTCAATGTACAAAGATAGATAAACAATTATGTAATAATAAAATCAAAAGAGAAGGGGAGAAGTAACACTTCCTGAATTTTCGGATGAAGTCTATGAAAAGAAACCGGATAAGATTGGAGGTGAACGAGGGGAAGCGTCTCAAACCATTTGAAATTGAATCCTCGAAGTAGCCGGCTTGGTTTTATTGGATCCGAAGCTAAATCTAAATGCCATAAAGAATAAGAAAAATAAAATAAAATAAAATAAAATAAAGTAAAGTAAAAAAAAAGATGAAATAAAATAAAAACAAAAATAAATAATGGAAAATGAAAGACAACTAGAAAAATGGGGAATGAGGTTTAAATAAAGATGTAGCCCGTGTTTTGGGATTTTGAATTTTGAACGCATTCAGGGTGTTCGGGCATGGCCGTAGGTGTCGTGGCATGCCCGTGTCTTTCTTCACACTGTCATTCAATATGGGCGTGCTCCTCCCGTGTTTGATAAGCCAGAATGTTGGCACGGTTGAAAGGCACGGCCGTGTTTAGCCCATGCTTGACAAGTCAAGAACCTCAAGACGGGCATCAAGACGGCGTGACTATTATCGCCACCTGTGTTGGGAAAATAATTTTTTTCTATGTCGTGCACGACTACTGGCACGCCCATGGTTCATCCCCTGTCTTCCACACGGCCACAAGCATGCCCGTGTGTTGGGCCGTGTGGCCTAGAAATCTGCTCTTTGGTTAGTTTATGGTTAGGTGCTAAAAAGAAAAAAATAAAAATAAAAAATAAAAAATGTAAAAATGGGTTTAGTGCTCGGGTTGCCTCCCAAGAAGCGCTTGTTTATAGTTTTAGCTAGACTTTACCTCTCATTCGTATGGTCATGGTGGTTTGAGGAGGTGGAAATCCTTTCTCATGTGATCACTTCACTATGGATATATAGTTTAAGTCGAGTAATGTTTACCTCAAATGTGTCGAATTTAGGATTACTGACCTCAACTGTGCCGTATAGGAAGACATTTAGTACCTCAAAAGTGATTTCTTCGTTTGTCTTGAGGTATGAATTAGTGATTCGAGGGTCTTCCTTATTCAACAATACTTGATCTCCCAATTTGAACTGATTCGTTGTTCCTACCAGCTCGTCTGGGGGCTCCTTCGATTTCACTTCGTGCGGTTCCTGTTCCTCTTTGATTTGTGTTTCCTGCTCTTTTAGTTTGTCAATCCTAACCTTTGTTCCTTATGTATTTCTTCTTTGTTGGCACGAGGTCTAGGATCTAGCTCAGCTAAGTGATTTCGTGATGCTTCCTATAAAGAAGGTTGAACCAAATGATTATCAATAGAATTAACGTTCGTACCTTCATTACTCGATGTCCTATCTAAGTTAAGAGCTTGAAGAGTGATTGTTTCATCGTCTACACGAAGTGTGAGTTCACCAAATTCTTCCTCTGTGTGGTCTTTCTTTATTGCATCAGGATATGGCACACAAGGTTGGTACTCTATAATTGCCGATTTAGGTAAATCATGGTACACCTCAACCTTACCTTTTCTTACCATAGGTTCTTCCCTTGGGTTTGGATCCACTAACAATTCACTGTTATGATCTTGTACGCCTTGGGGCCCATGATTCGGCTCAAGTTTGTAGCCTTGTGGTGTTTCCTGTAGTGAAAGTTGAACAATTTGATTATCAACTGAATTTACTTTCTTACCTTCATCACTTGATGTCCTGGCCGAGTCAAAAGCTTGTAGACTGATTGATTCGTCACCTACATGAAGAATGAGTTCTCTTATACCAACATTAATTTTAGGCTAGAAAGGGTTTTCCTAAAATCAAAGGAATCAAATTGTCCTCATTCATGTCTAAGACAACAAAATCTACTAGAATATGAATTTATCAATTTTGATTAGAACATTTTCTATTATACCCCTTGGAATTCTGATAGTTTTATCAGTTAACTGAATGCTCATCCTAGTTTGTCTGGGTTCCCTAGACCTAGTTGTTTAAACATTTTATAAGGCATATGTAATATCCCGGGTTTAGGGCTATTTTGTTTTGGCATTTGTTTGCATGTTAAGGGCTTGCTATGTTGTTGTTTGTGTGGTTTCGGGGCTTAGTTGTAGGCTAGAAGTGAGCCTTAGTAGGTGGGAAAATTTTAGTTTTTGGGCTTTATGTGATAGGAGCTGAAGGAGCTGGGTCTTATATATTTTAATTGGTGTTCTTGAGCGCAAATGATGAGCTAGAAAAGTGGCAAAGCATGCGCCACTTAGACCATGTGTTTGGCGTCAATTGCAAGGGGGGAGAGGTCCTGTGTTCGAATTGCGAAATGCCCCATTTTGGCTCCTATTTTGATGGCATGGAGGGGAGGAGTTGTAGGCAGTTCGAACTCTGCCTAAGACCTAGTCAAATGGTGGAATGATGGGTGGAGGGTGATTGTAGGAGGTGGACTAATTCAAAGAGATTTGAATTAGTGGCTTGGGAGTGTTTGGGGGGAGGTTGGCCGATTTTGAGGAGATTTTGGGGGGAGGTTGGCCGGTTGGTAAGTGTTGTGAGAGAGTGGGAGTGTGCCAAATTTTGGCATTTGGTAAGTGTGCATTTTCGGTCATAGGGGGATAGCAAATTAAGATCTTCTTTTGGTTCTTTGGTAGGCCAATTTTCTTTTAGTCAAGCTAGTTAAAAACTTCAAAGTTTAATTCTTCTTTTGCTCTCCTTAAGCCGAAAGTCCAAGGTCTCTTTTTGCCAAAAAGGTTGCCTCGTTTTCTTTTGATTCTCCTTGGTAGCCGAATGATTTTTTCCACCCTTCTCTTATTTGCATCTTGTGTAAGCCGAAATTTGTAACATTTTCTCTTCATACATTATTTCCCATCTTCTAAGTTGGTGCCGAACTTGCATACTCCATTTCTTTTCTCCATTGCTTATGAACCGAAACTGGTCCCTCTCTCCCTTCTTGACCGAAACACCATCCTCCAAAAAACCCCATTCTCTATCCTCTTTTTCTTTAAACCGAAAGCACCACCCCTTTCATCACCTTTTATTTTCTTTCTCTTCCTAAACTTGTTAGCCGTTGTCACCATTTGTGTTGCCCATTTCTCTCAAGCCGAAACTCAACTTGTCCCTTCAAACCTCTTATTCCTTCTCTCTAACCTCCATTGTCGCAACTTCTATTTCTTTTCAGCCTACTCTCCCTTTTTCTTCCCACACAAAGACGTACATATGGTGTATGCACTTTGGCCGAACCTTTCCTCTCCTAGTAGTGGTCTTGTGGCCGAATCTTTCATCTCTCCTAGTGGTTTGGTTGGCCGATTAGTGGTTGGTGTTGGGGTAAGTTCTTGGCCGAATGGCCATTTCTCTTTTTCTCTCTAGTGCTATGATTGATTTCGGTTTGGTTAGGCCTATGTGGGTTTTGGTTGGAGTTAACCATTTGTTTAAACATCTCATTATAGGCTTCAGGATTCCAAGCAACAAGAAAACTTTTTATCTGAATTGATTGTTTGGTAAGTGATGGTGAAATGGTTGCTCATTGTTTATTTGTTTAGTTGCGATTAAGTCTAAGGTTTCAAAGGATTAATTGTTCTCTTTTATGGTGTAGTCGATTAGTAGAGGAACCACTATTGGTTCGAGACTTGGTTGGTAACCGATTCAAGGTGTAAGAGATCGGGTTAAACCCTTTTGTGTAAATGGTTATGACCGAATGGTATGATGATTAACCCATTGTTGGCCAATTATAGGATCGGGGTTGTCGAGATAATCAAGGGACTTAGACCGGTTCTTAGGATTTAACCTTCGCTATTTCAAGTGTGTAGACCAACACACTTTCTTAACTAAGTAATGTGATAACCTGTTGTGTAAATGAAACAGTGTGGTTGACTATTTTGGTACCCATTGAGGTAGGATACAGATTCGGGTAAGTCTGTTTCATTATAAAATATGTGATGGTATGTGATATCATGGTTATTGGTGTATATACTTTGAGATGCCATATTAAGCATGTGAGCATGATAGCATGATTGCACGATTTTGCATTTAGTGTGATATGCTATTGGGTGATATGAGAGGAGGGGGAGTATGATATCCGTGTCTTTGGGACACTGTGTCTTTGGGACACCAGAGGTTTGGCACCTCCAGTGGTTTGGTACCACATATTTTGTGACTTTGGGTCACCAGAGGTTTGGCACCTCGGCGCCTCGTCCCCAGTGGCTTAGTACCACGGTGGGTTGGCCCCACGCTTGATTATACGGATTGACGCCATGATTTGGTATCACACGATGGGTTGGCCCCATCATCGGATTTGTGACTGCGGTCACGGTGATTTGGTATCACATCGTGTCTTTGGGACACGAGCTTTGGCACCTCATTGTGACTCGTCCCGTGGTTTGACACCACCGTGGGTTGGCCCCACTTATGAGATACGGATTGTCGCTAGTGATTTGGTATCACACGATGGGTTGGCCCTATCATTGGATTATTTGTGACTTGGTCACCAAAGTGGTTTGGTACCACATTATGGATATCGTGACTTTGGGTCACCAGTGGTTTGGTGGTTTGGCACCACCAGTGGTTTGGTACCACACGGGGTAGAAAAGGTGATATGGTTGGTTAGGATCGGGTGCATTACTTGCATTATTTTGTTATGATGTGTGTTGGCATGTTATACCGGGAGAGGGATCTATACACTGAGTCTTGCGACTCATTCTCTCCTTTGACATTTCAGGTGACACTTAGACGCGGACACGGAGCCGGGATGGACTCGAGGTGCTCATGCCATGCTTAAATAAGGAATTGCTCAGGCTTTATAAAATTTGGTACATTAGCTTATTATTTCTATTTGGTTTTATTTTGGGTTGTAAAAGGGCCTTTTAAAATTATGTTTTGCTTTGTTGATGCTTAAAGTAGATGTTTAATATGCCTTAACAAATTAATTGGGTTAAAATGTGCTAAAACTTGGAAAGACAACGATTTCAAAACTACAAAAGCGACATTTTAAACTATACCATCGGGTATCACACTAAGATTTGGAATAAAAGGGGACTCAAGTGTTTTCTAACTTAAACTGGTTTTTCTACTAAGTCAAGATGTTATCGTAATAATAAGAGACAACTTAAACTTCTAAAAGAGATAAATTAGTTTTACCTACACATTTGATTAAGTTTTCAAAATTTTGGGTTTTCAAATACACCAACAGATTTTAATCAAGCTTACTCGAGTTTTTCTTTAAATACACAATCTAGCGAAGTGTTTTCCTCAAACTTTTAAACTTAAACCTAAACCTCTCAAAATCCTTTTTCCCTGTAACATGCCAGATTCGGTCATGGTGTGTTGACCGGGTTTAGGGTGTTACAATTGTGGTATCAGAGCTAAGTTCAAAGGCTCGACTGTGGGCCTGAGGCCCAAAATGTTTTCAAAAGTCTGTTTTAAGTGTTATGTTTTGAAAAGTATGGTTTGAAAGGCATGACACCGAGTCTCCGACACCAATCCGCCCAGGTAAGTACCCCGTACTATTGTTTGTGATAATGATATTGATGAGATGTGATTGAATGGCTAGTGATAGTAAGACTACCTTAGAGACTGAAACTGATAGGACTCTGTGGACTCGCGAAAATGAAACTTCTTTAATAAGCAATATTCATAAGACTTTGCTTTTAAACAGTGGAATAATTACTGATACATAAAATTTTTTAAATCAGACGAGATTTAGTCATGAGTACCCGAGGTGGACGTGGTCGTGGACGTGGTCGGGGTAGGATGACGGTTTCGAGCTCGAGGTTCGGTGGGGTCGAGAATGAGATACCGATTCCGCCACCAATTTGGAGGTGGTGAGTTTCGTGAATGATCGGGATGACGCAGTGTCACAAAGCGATGTCGCTGGTTCGGAAAGGGTAGTGGAGTAGGTGGAGGCGTAGGAGATAGGAAAGCTGTGCCTGAGCAACTTCGGGCAAACGGGGCTGAATTCTTTTGGGGTGTCTCGGGTGTTGCTCCTAGCACTGCTGAATAATGGCTGGAAGCGACAGAGTGGATCATGGATGATTTAGACCGATCGTCAAGAAAAGTTAAAGGGATAGTATCACTTCTCGAGATGAGTCATACCATGGTGGCTCTTTATTCGACAAATACCGCAAATCAAGATCCGACTTGGGACTATTTTCGGCCGCTTATCGTAAAAAGTACGTGGGAGCTAACTACATTAATGAGCAGCGGAAAGCATTTCTGAGGTTAGTTCAGGGGAGCAAATCTGTGTCAGAGTACGAGGCAGAGTTTCTCAGTCTGAGTCGGTATGCCAGGGGTATGGGGGCTACTGAACATGAAAGGTGCGTTTGTTTTGAGGATGGCCTGCGAGACGAATTAAGATTGTTGATTGCGCCTCAGCAGGAGCGTGAATTTGCTGTTCTGGTTGAAAAGGCGAAGGTGGCCGAGGGTATTAAAGAGTCTGTGAGGCAAGGCATGGATAGGAACCGACACAAAAGGGGTTTTGGATCTTCTGGGTCATCGGGTAATCAGTAGAAAAGGGCTAGACCGAGTGGGCCAAATCAGTCGGGTAGGTTTGTTGCTGCTAGGCAAGGACCGCCGCATGTAACCGCTAGGGAAAGCTCATTGGGAGGATGTTGGACCGATGGTAGAGGTTGTTTTGAGTGTGGCTCATTGGACCACCGTGTGAGGGACCTGTCTGCTCAAGTTGGCTAGGATTCACCAGAGAGTCGTACGTACTCAAGACAGAATAATGGACCACCACAGCAGAGGGCCGAGGTAATGGCGAGGAGGTAATAGTTCGTCAGGCCGTGGAGCACCGGCGAGGTGCAGTAGTTCGAGGCCGCATACCGAGGCTAGTGTATGTCGCGAGGCATCGAGAGGAGGGCGACGACGGACGCCATTACGGTGACGTTTTAATCTTTGGTTCTCCATTTATCGCTTTGATTGATGTGGGATCAACACATTCGTATGTTGCAAGTAGCATAGTGAAGACCATGGATTTAGACTCGAGATATCTTTAGGCGATGACCGTAATAAGCCCTCTAGGTCACTCAGTAGTTGTAGATAAGTCAGATAAAGATGTACCTTTAGAACTCCAAGGGTAGTATTCGTGGTCGATCCGATGGAGCCGCTTTCGGGAGTTCGATCCGATTCTCGAATGGATTGGTGGTTAAGTACCAAAGCGGTTAGATTTGCTGCTAAGCGCATGGTTCAAAACAATATGGGTGATGAAGTAGTTCGATCGGTAATAGGAGAAATTATCGTCTAATGTGGTATCTGCCTCAAAGCCAGAAGATGGCCGTAAAAGGATGTTAAGCATATGTGGTTCATGTGTATGCCTTGGAGGCTAAAGAGTCTGCTGTGGAGACAGCTCTCGGACAGATTAGGGAATTTGTTGATGTGTTTCGAGGAGCTTAGGGTTTGCCACCAGATTGTGAGGTAGAGTTCGGATAGATCTATTACCGGAATCGTGCGCTGTCCATAGTCTCCGCATGTGATGGCACCTAAAGAGTTAGTGGAGCTTAAGGCTCGACATGGAGTTGTTGGACCGAGGCTTTATCGTGCCAAGTGTTTCGCCTTGGGAAGCGCCGGTATTTTGTCAAGAAGAAAGACGGTACTATGCGGATGTGTATAGACTACCGCTAACCGAATAAGTCGACGATCAAAACAAGTATCCGCCGCTTCTGATAGATGACTTGTTTGATCACCAAGGGTGCGCCGCTTTCTCAAGATCGACTTAAGGTCTGGGTATCACCAGTTAAGGGTAAAGGAGGCAGATATCTACAAGACGGCATTTCGTACTCGGTATGGGCACTTTGAGTTCTTAGTTATGCCATTTGGGTTGACTAATGTGCTGGCATCCTTCATGGATCTGATGAATAGGGTGTTCCAACGGTATTTGGATCAGTTCGTAGTGGTTTTTATCGACGACATCTTGGTATATTCAAGGACTGAGGAGGAACATGATGCGATTTGTGGGTGGTATTGCGATTTTGAGGAGAAACAACTTTATGCGAAGTTCAAGAATGCGAGTTCGCTTAGGAGGTGACGTTCTTGGGTCATGTAGTATCGGTTGAGGGATTAGAGTGGACCTCGTAAGATAGAGGCGCTTTGAATTGGAAGCCGCCTAAGTCAAGAGCGGAGATTCGTAGTTTTCCGGCTAAGGTGATACTACCAAGATTAGTAGAGGATTCTCGCTGATCGCAGCACCAATGACCAAATTATTGAGAAAAGGGGTTCTGTTTATTTGGACTGAGAAGCAGCAGGAGAGCTTCGATAAGTTGAAGAAGATTTTGATGAAGCTCTGCCTCGATTCAACTTGAGGTCGGTAAGGAATTCACAGAGTATCGCGATGCATCACATACTGATTTGGGCTATGTGCTGATGCAAGAAGGGAAGGTTGTGGCTTACGCATCTCGGCAGCTGAGGCCACATGAGGTAAATTATCCAACGCACGATCTGGAGCTTACAGCTGTAGTCTTTACCTTAAAGATATGGAGGCATTACTTGTACGGAGAGAGATCGATAGTCTACACGGACCATAAGAGTCTGAAGTACCTTCTGACTCAGAAAGACTTGAATCTGAGACAACGCAGATGCATTGAGCTGCTGAAAGACTACGATTGCTCAATTGAGTATCATCCGGGCAAGGCGAACGTTGTGGCAGACGCGTTGAGCCGTAAAGTTGTGTCGGATCTAAGAGCGATGTTTGCCTACTTGAGTTTGTATGACGACGGGAGTATTCTGGCAGAGCTGCAGGTTAAGCCTACTTGGGTTGAGCAGATCAGAGAAAAACAGTTGATGGATGAGGTTTTGAGTGCGCAGAGGATACAAGTACAGAATGATGGTTTGAAGGGTTACAGCTTGTCTAGTGATGGGGTACTGTGTTTTCAGGGGAAAGCTTGTATGTCGAGAGATGCTGAGCTAAGGCAAAAGATTCTTTAGGATGCACATAGCAGCCCCTACGCTATGCACCCTGGAGGTAGCAAAATGTATAGGGATCTTAGAGAAACGATTCGGTGGCCTGTCCGAAATAGGAAGTGATGAGTTTGTAGGAAGTGTCGACTTGTCAAGAGGTCAAGGTCGAGCATCACCACCGCCGTGGTTGCTTCACCAAGAAAGATCCCACAGTGGAAGTGGGAAAGGATAACTATGGATTTTGTTAGTGGATTACCGCTTACACCGAGCAAGAAGGATTCAGTTTGGGTAATTGTGGATCGACTGACTAAATCAGCACACTTTATCCCGGTGAGGGTGGACTACTCACTTCAGAGGTTGGCGAAGCTGTATGTGTCAGAGATAGTTAGACTGCACGGGGTGCCAGTATCGATCATCTCGGATAGGGATCCTAGATTTACGTCAAGGTTCTGGAAAGCGTTGCATCAGGCCCTGGGTACACGGTTAGATTTTAGCACGGTATTTCATCCGCAGACTGACGGGCAGTCAGAAAGGGTTATACAGATCTTGGAGGACATGTTACGAGGTTGTGTATTGGACTTCAGGGGTTGTTGGGAGGAGTATCTACCGTTAGATGAATTCGCCTACAACAATAGTTACCAAGCAAGCATCAAGATGGCACCATACGGTTGCAGCACCAGAGGGAAGTGTCGCCACCTACTTGTTGGATGAGTTAAGTGAACGCCGATTATTGGGACCAGAGTTGGTTGTCGAGACCAAGAAAAGGTTAAGTTGATTTAGGCTCGATTGAAAGAAGCTTCGGACCGACAGAAGTCCTATGCCGATCTTAAGCGGAGAGATATTAAATTTACTGTGGGAGATCGGGTTTTCTTGAAGGTCTCACCGTAGAAGAAAGTGTTAAGGTTCGGGAGGAAAGGCAAGCTAAGTCCGAGGTTTATTGGGCCGTATAAGGTACTGAGACGAGTGGGACCAATTGCATATCACCGAGTTGCCGCAGAGCTAAGTCGATTCACGACGTGTTCCACGCTTCAATGCTTAGGCGATATCATTCCGATCCGTCACATGTGGTAACAGAGGAGAGATTGAGGTAAACCAGATTTGACCATGGGGAAGAGCACGCATGATTTTAGAACGGGATGTGAAGGTTCGTAGAGGAAGTCTATGCCTCGTTAAGGTTCTTTGGCGGAATCATGGCATAGAAGAAGCTACGTGGGAACCCGAGGATATGATGAGACAAAGAATACCCGCAACTCTTTGACGACTGTAATTTCGAGGCCGAAATTATTTTTAAGGGGGTAGAACTGTAATATCCCGGGTTTAGGGCTATTTTCTTTTGGCATTTGTTTGCATGTTAAGGGCTTGCTATGTTGTTGTTTGTGTGGTTTCAGGGCTTAGTTGTAGGCTAGGAGTGAGCCTTAGTAGGTGGGAAAATTTTAGTTTTTGGGCTTTATGTGATAGGAGCTGAAGGAGCTGGGTCTTATATATTTTAATTGGTGTTCTTGAGCACAAATGAAGAGCTAGAAAAGTGGCAAAGCATGCGCCACTTAGACCATATGTTTGGCATCAATTGCAAGGGGGGAGAGGTCTTGTGTTCGAATTGCGAAGTGCCCCATTTTGGCTCCCATTTTGACGGCATGGAGGGAGGAGTTGTAGGCGCTGAACTCGCCTAAGACCTAGTCAAATGGTGGAATGATGGGTGGAGGGTGATTGTAGGAGGTGGACTAATTCAAAGAGATTTGAATTAGTGGCTTGGGAGTGTTTGGGGGGAGGTTGGCGGTTTGAGGAGATTTTGGGGAGGTTGGCGGTTGGTAAGTGTTGTGAGAGAGGGAGGTGTCAATTTTGGCATTTGGTAAGTGTGCTTCGGTCATAGGGGGATAGCAAATTAAGATCTTCTTTTGGTTCTTTGGTAGGCCGATTTTCTTTTAGTCAAGCTAGTTAAAAACTTCAAAGTTTAATTCTTCTTTTGCTCTCCTTAAGCCGAAAGTCCAAGTTCTCTTTTTGCAAAAAAGGTTGCCTCGTTTTCTTTTGATTCTCCTTGGTAGCCGAATGATTGTTTCCACCCTTCTCTTATTTGCATCTTGTGTAAGCCAAAATTTGTAACATTTTCTCATCATACGTTATTTCCCATCTTCTAAGTTGGTGCCGAACTTGCATACTCCATTTCTTTTCTCCATTGCTTATGAACCAAATCGTCCTCTCTCCTTCTTGACCAAACACCATCCTCCAAAAAACTCCATTCTCTATCCTCTTTTTCTTTAAACCGAAAGCACCACCCCTTTCATCACCTTTTATTTTCTTTCTCTTCCTAAACTTGTTATCCGTTGTCACCATTTGTGTTGCCCATTTCTCTCAAGCCGAAACTCAACCTGTCCCTTCAAACCTCTTATTCCTTCTCTCTAACCTCCATTGTCGCAACTTCTGTTTCTTTTCATCCTACTCTCCCCTTTTCTTCCCACACAAAGATGTGCATAGGGTGTATGCACTTTGGCCGAACCTTTCCTCTCCTAGTAGTGGTCTTGTGGCCGAATCTTTCTTCTCTCCTAGTGGTTTGGTTGGCCGATTAGTGGTTGGTGTTGGGGTAAGTTCTTGGCCGAATGGCCATTTCTCTTTTTCTCTCTAGTGCTATGATTGATTTCGGTTTGGTTAGGCCTATGTGGGTTTTGGTTGGAGTTAACCATTTGTTTAAACATCTCATTATAGGCTTCCGGATTCCAAGCAACAAGAAAACTTTTATCGAATTCGATTGTTTGGCAAGTGATGGTGAAATGGTTGCTCATGGTTTATTTGTTTAGTTGCGATTAAGTCTAAGTTTTCAAAGGATTAATTGTTCTCTTTTATGGTGTAGTCGATTAGTGGAGGAACCACTATTGGTTCGAGACTTGGTTGGTAACCGATTCAAGGGGTGTAAGAGATCGGGTTAAACCCTTTTGTGTAAATGGTTATGACCGAATGGTATGATGATTAACCCATTGTTGGCCGATTATAGGATCGGGGTTGTCGAGATAATCAAGGGACTTAGACCGGTTCTTAGGATTTAACCTTCGCTATTTCAGGTGTGTAGGCCAACACACTTTCTTAACTAAGTAATGTGATAACCTGTTGTGTAAATGAAACAGTGTGGTTGACTATTTTGGTACCCATTGAGGTAGGATACGGATTCGGGTAAGTCCGTTTCATTATGAAATATGTGATGGTATGTGATATCATGGTTATTGGTGTATATACTTTGAGATGCCATATTAAGCATGTGAGCATGATAGCATGATTGCACGATTTTGCATTTAGTGTGATATGCTATTGGGTGATATGAAAGGAGGGGGAGTATGATATCCGTGTCTTTGGGACACTGTGTCTTTGGGACACCAGAGGTTTGGCACCTCCAGTGGTTTGGTACCACATATTTTGTGACTTTGGGTCACCAGAGGTTTGGCACCTCAGCGTCTCGTCCCAGTGGCTTAGTACCACGGTGGGTTGGCCCCACAGTTGATTGTACGGGATTGACGCCAGTGATTTGGTATCACATGATGGGTTGGCCCCATCATCGATTTGTGACTATGGTCACCAAAGTGATTTGGTATCACACCGTGTCTTTGGGACACCGAGGTTTAGCACCTCATTGCGACTCGCCCTCGTGGTTTGACACCACCGTGGGTTGGCCCCACTTATGAGATACGGGATTGTCGCTAGTGATTTGGTATCACACGATGGGTTGGCCCCATCATTGGATTATTTGTGACTTCGGGTCACCAGTGGTTTGGTACCACATTATGGATATCGTGACTTTGGGTCACCAGTGGTTTGGCACCACCAGTGGTTTGGTACCACACGGGGTAGAAAAGGTGATATGGTTGGTTAGGATCGGGTGCATTACTTGCATTATTTTGTTATGATGTGTGTTGGCATGTTATACCGGGAGAGGGATCTATACACTGAGTCTTGCGACTCACTCTCTCCTTTGACATTTCAGGTGACACTTAGACGCGGACACGGAGCCGGGATGGACTCGAGGTGCTCATGCCATGCTTAAATAAGGAATTGCTCAGGCTTTATAAAATTTGGTACATTAGCTTATTATTTCTATTTGGTTTATTTTGGGTTGTAAAAGGGCCTTTTAAAATTATGTTTTGCTTTGTTGATGCTTAAAGTAGATGTTTAATATGCCTTAACAAATTAATTGGGTTAAAATGTGCTAAAACTTGGAAAGACAACGATTTCAAAACTACAAAAGCGACATTTTAAACTATACCATCGGGTATCACACTAAGATTTGGAATAAAAGGGGACTCAAGTGTTTTCTAACTTAAACTGGTTTTTCTACTAAGTCAAGATGTTATCGTAATAATAAGAGACAACTTAAACTTCTAAAAGAGATAAATTAGTTTTACCTACACATTTGATTAAGTTTTCAAAATTTTCGGGTTTTCAAATACACCAACAGATTTTAATCAAGCCTACTCAAGTTTTTCTTCAAATACACAATCTAGCGAAGTGTTTTCCTCAAACTTTTAAACTTAAACCTAAACCTCTCAAAATCCTTTTTCCTCAGAATATACCGATTCTATTGTGGTGTGTTGACCGGGTTTGGGGTGTTACAGCATAACATTGATGCTTGACCCTAAATCAGCCAAAGTATTATCAATAAATAAACTACCAATTAAACATGGAATTGTAAAACTCCCTGCGTCTTTTTGCTTTAGTGGTAGTCTGTTATGTAACATTGCTGAGCATGCTGCGTTTAATTCCACGTGGAGCTCCTCGTCTAATTTATGTTTGTTTGTCAAGAGCTATCTTAAAAATTTCCTCGAGTCTAGCGCCTGAAAAAGAGTTTCAAGAAGAGGTAAGTTAATATGTAATTTCTTTAAGAGTTTAAGAAACTTACTGAACTGTTCCTCTGAATCATCTCTTTTCATTGCTTCAGGATAAGGTATGCAAGGTTGGTACTCCTTGATTACCGATTTTTGCTTTTCTTGTGTTACCTCTATCTTACCTTCGCTCACCTTGTTTTCTTGTATTGAGTTTGGTTCATCTAACCCCTCATCGGCATGTAATGAGATGGTTTGAATTTGCTCCTTCGATTTAATCTCGTGTTACTTGGTAGACGCCGTTGTTGACGCTCGTAAATCACTTTGTGAGATGTCCCACTAACCTAGTAAGTTCTCCAACTTGATTCTCGATCCCTTTGATCGATTTTTGTTGTTCATCAAGTGTCGCTTCGCCTTTTGGAAATGAGAATCGTGGTCGCCATGAATTTCACAAGATCTCTTCAAGATTCGACCTCTTCTTATTGGTGAGGTGGTTGTTGAAAATCTGGAGGAAGTTTCGATCTTTTCCTATTTTGATCATCCCAAGAGAGATTGGGATGGTACTTCCAACCTGCATTATAAGTGTCACTATAAATTTTTTTTTGATATCTAGAATAGTTACCTGTATAGTGAGCTTGCTCGTTTTCCATGCCATATCCATAGGGTGGGTACTCAGGATTCGCCACGCCTCCTAGATTCAAATCATATTGTATTTTTGGATGTACCTGCGAGGGACTATACCAATCATCAATCATTTTCTTCATCATCTCTAACTGATTAGATAACCTGGTGACCACGTTGAGGTTTAAGACACTGGCTGTTTTAGTAGGAATTGTCCTCATGAATTGCCACTGATAATTATTCAGTGCCATCTTTTCTATAGACTAAAATTTTCTTCCAAAATCAAAATAGAGGAAAAATTAGCAAAGTAAAAATAATAATAATAATAATAAATAATAATAATAAATTGTAATAATAATAAAAAAATTGGCTAAACTAATAAAAATAGAGCTTTCTTAATATTTTAGTGTTCCCCGGCAACGGCGCCAAAAACTTGATCATGTCAAGCAGTCGAGTTTTAATATTTATAAAAAGAATGATCGAACTTGTAGACTAACTATGACAACGATCGAGGTAAGTGCACCTATCAAACAGTAGTATAGTTTTCGCAAGAGTATCTTATCGAACCCAAGGGAACCTAAAAGTACTACTACTCACTTTCTTTCTATTATTTAGCCTGAAATATGGAGTGATTGGTTTATTAATCTAAAACTAATGAAAAACTAAACTAGATGCAAAGACAAAAGAATGAAACCTTGGGAAAAGACTAAGGAAAAACTCAGTTGATTACGATGATACCCTTAGGAAGAATCCACCTATGACTTCTATTGTTATCTAACTTTTAATTCATATGACTTCTTTACTTAGCTTGATCCGTGAGACTCTCTAACCTATATTAAACCCTCTCTCGAGGTGAATAATGTCTAACCTTAGGTTAATTAGTGGAACTCTCGTTCTCTTATAATAACCCCCTAACGAAGCAGTAAATCGATCAATGGACTCCCATATTAGGTTTCACCCTAATCCGGCAAAATCTCGTAACCCTATCTCTAGACGCCGATCAACTCGCTTAATTATGTCGATCTACTCTTAGGCGCGCTTATTCCTCCTTCACCTAAGCACATCAGATTAAATTAAGCAACATAATTAAGAATAAACTAAGTACTTATCATATAACTTAGAAATAAAATAACAAAATCCATCATAGGTTTCATCCCCTTCAGGTATCTGAAAGGTTTAGTTCATAACAAAATAAGAAAACATCTCAAGAGAAAAGATAAAACAAAACATAAGAAATCCCTAAAACCCCCTGAAGGAATTGAAGAGGAGATCCTTTGTCTTGAGTAGAACTTTAGCTTCTTGAGTTGGATCAACTGGCTATCTTCGAATAATTCTCTGAATAAAAGCTCTGGCAGAAAACTATGCCCCCTATTTCGGCTTCTGTCGAACTCCCTTTTTAGTTGCTACCATGTGTGTTTATATAGGCTTTGAGATACTTTACTTGGCTCCTAAGTATCCTAATTCGAGTAGAATTCCTCTTAGGATGTTGAAGTAGACTTAGGAATGTGCTTCTTTACATCCAAGCATCCAAATCCGAGTGAAATTTCTCTTTCTCGCGGCAGGGGCATGCCCATGGCACACGCCCGTGTAAATCGTCTTCAGGCCGTGTCTCGATTCTATTGATTGAGGCACGGCCGTGTAAGTTGGGATTCAGGCCGTGCTTCAGGTCTGTCTATTGGGACACGGCCATGCAAATCGTGCTTGGGGTGTGTCTTTGAATGATTATAGGCACTACTGTGTGACTTGAAGTCGTGCCGTGCCAATTTCTTGGGTTGGCCCAATTTGGTCCGTTTTAAGCCCATTTTACGTTCTTTTTATCCTTAGGTGCTTTACTGAGTATAAGACATTAAAAGAAAGGATTAAGAGCACATTTTTACATAAATTAGGGATAAATCATCCAAAAGCATACTAAATGTGGGATTAAAATATGTTACTTTTACGGTTTATCATGAACCCTATCATGAATTATTGATAGAATAAGCTAAACTGAGCTACCGAGGCTTTAAAAATGTAAAGAACATTAAAAACGGGGCTTGGAATCACTTACTATGGAGCTTGAAAGCTTGAAACAAACCCTAGCTATGGTGAACACTTGAAAATTCGGCCTAATGAAGAAGATGAGCATATTTTGCCATCTTTTTCCCTTTTTAATTTCCTTTTATTACCAAATGACTAAATTACCCGTCATTAAAAACTTTGGTTTTTTCTACCTATATATGTCCATTTTTGTCCATGAAAATATAATGGTCTAATTACCATTTAAGGACTCCTACTTCAAACCCCATTTCAATCAAGTACTCTATAAATTAGAACCCCTATTTAGCAACTTTTGCAAACAAGTCCTAATAGGCAATTTAAGCATGAAATCAATAAAATTTCTTATCAATACTTTAACACATGTATTTAATCACTCGGTAAATCATAATAATTAATCGTAATAAACTTTTATAGCTTGAATTCATGGTTTCGCAACCACTATTCCGTTTAGGCCCTATTTCGGGATGTTACATTTCTCCCCCCTTTAGGGATTTTCGTCCCTGAAAATCTTACCTGTAAAGAGATTTGGGTACTGTTTTCGCATAGTCTCTTTGGGCTCCTATGTAGCCTCGTCTATCCCATGCATATTCCATAATAATTTCACAAGTGCAATACTTTTGTTCCTCAATTGCTTAACCTCCCGAGCTAGAATTTTTACCTGTTCCTCACCGTAAGTCATATCTCGTTGAATCTCAACCTCTGTTTCCGAAATCACGTGTGATGGATCTGAACGACAACGACGTAGCATAGATACATGAAACACATTATGAATCTTCTCTAACTCAGTCGGCAAAGCTAACCGATATGCCAATGGCCCAACTCTCTCGATCACCTCAAATGGTCCAATAAAACGGGGACTTAATTTGCCTTTCTTTCCAAATCTGAAAACTTTCTTCCAAGGGGATACTTTTAAGATTACCCTATCACCAACTTGAAATTCAATTTCTTTTCTTTTCAAATCTGCATAGGGTTTCTGTCTATCTGAAGCTACTTTCAAGTAATCTCTGATGACTTTTACTTTCTCTTCTGTTTCTTTGACTAGTTCAAATCTAATTTTCCTTAAGCTCTGTCGAATACAAAGGTGTGCGGCATTTATGTCCATACAAAGCTTCATAAGGTGCCATCTTTAAACTCGATTGGTAACTATTATTATAGACAAACTCTATTAATGACAAATATTTCTCCCAACTACCTTGAAATTCCAATACACAACATATAAGCATATCTTCAAGTACCTGAATAACTCTTTCTGACTGACCATCAGTTTGAGGATGGAAAGCTGTACTAAAACTCAACTTTGTACCTAAAGCTTCTTGCAATTTCTTCCAAAATCGTGAAGTAAATCTTGGATCTATATCTGAGATAATCGATAACAATATTCCTTGTAGTCTTACAATCTCTAAAATATACAACTTGGCCAACTTGTCAAGTGAATAATCCATACGAACTAGGATAAAATGAGCTGACTTCGTTAGCTTATCAATCACAACCCATATTGAATCCTTCTTTCTTAGTGTCGAAGGCAATCCTGTCACAAAATCCATAGTAACTCGGTCCAATTTCCACTCAAGAACTAATACAGGCTGCAATAAACCTGAAGGTACCTGATGTTCGGCCTTTACCACCGATGATCGACATCTAGAAACAAACTCTGATATATCTCTTTTCATTCCTGTCCACCAATACAATTTCTTCAAATCATTATACATCTTTGTACTACCTGGGTGAATAGACAAAGAACTACTATGTATTAAGCTCATTGTTCTTTGGTACACATACCGTGTCTCTGAACATCAAACAACCGTCAGAGTCGATCTGAAAATCAGACTCTACACCTAGCTCGCATTGAACTCTTTTGGCTTGCAACTCACCATCATCCTTCTGAGCTTTACAAATTTCTTCAAGAAATGTCGGTTTAGCTCTCAACTCAGCTAAAATAGAACCATCATCTGATAAGGCAAAACTAGTATACAAAGCTCTCAAGGCAAATAATGATTTCCTACTCAAAGCATCAGCAACAACGTTTGCCTTACCCGGGTGTTAATCGATCACTAGCTCATAATCTTTAATCAACTCTAGCCATTTTCTTTGCCTCAAGTTTAGATCTTTCTGAATCATCAAGTATTTCAAACTTTTGTGATCAGTGAATATTCGGCACTTCTCACCATACAAGTGATGTCTCTAAATTTTTAATGCAAATACAATAGCTGCTAGCTCTAAATCATGTGTCGGATAATTTTTCTCATGTGATTTTAACTGTCTAGAGGCATAAGCAATTACCCTTCCTTCCTGCATAACTACACAACCTAGTCCATTTAAGGATGCATCATCAGAATCACAAACTCTTTACCCGGTTCTCGTTGTACTAAAATAGGAGCTTTAATCAACAATGCCTTTAACTTGTCGAAACTCTGCTGACACTTCTCAGTCCATTCAAACTTGATATCTTTTTGTAGTAATCTTGTCAATGGAGTAGCTATCATGGAAAATTCTTCTACAAATTATGTATAATAACCGGTAAGACCAAGAAAACTTCTAACTTCTGATACATTCCTGGGAGGCTTTTAATCAACAATGGCTCAAATCTTGCTCGGATCAACTTTAATACCTTCACCTGAGACAATATGTCCAAGAAAACAAACTTCGCGTAACCAGAACTCACTTTTGCTAAACTTGGCATAAAGCTAATTATCTCTTAAAATTTGTAAAACTATTCTCAAATGCTTTGTATGCTCAGTTTCATCATGAGAATAAATCAAGATGTCATCAAAGAACATAACTACAAACTTGTCCAAGTAAGGTCTAAAAATTCGGTTCATTAAATCCATGAAAATGGCAGGAGCATTGGTTAAGCCAAATGGCATCACAAGAAATTCAAAGTGACCATACCTAGTTCGAAAAGCATTTTTCGGAACGTCTGACTCTTTAACTCGCAACTGATAGTATCCAGATCTCAAATCTATCTTAGAGAACATAGTGACTCCTTTCAATTGATCAAACAAATCATCTATTTTAGGCAATGGATATTTGTTCTTGATGGTTACCATGTTAAGTTGCCGATAGTCTATGCACAATCTCATGGAACCGTCTTTCTTTTTCACAAATAACACTGGTGCTCCCCATGGTGAATAACTAGGTCTTACAAAGCCTTTATCAGTTAATTCTTGTAATTGAGCTTTCAATTCTTTCAATTCTATTGAAGTCATTCTATAAGGAGCAATAGAAATAGGTGTGGTACTTGGAATCAATTCAACACCAAACTCAACTTCTCTGATAGGAGGCAAACCTGGTAGTTCTTCCGGAAACACATCAAGAAACTCATTTACCACAGGCACTGATTCAATTTTCAACTCTTGATCTTTAGCATTCAACACAAAAGCAAGATAAGCTTCACATCCTTTCCTTAAACATTTCTGAGCAGACATAACAGAAATCATGGAAATTTAGCTATTTGATTTATCTGAATTAACCCGAAGGATCTCACCATTTTCACATTTCAACTCAATGAATTTCTTTCCACAATTCACTGTCACATCAAGGCAGTTAACCAATCCATACCAAGAATCACATCAAAATCATCAAATGGCAATAGCATGAGATCACCGAAAACAGTAACCTTTAACCATCAAAGGGAAATTTTTACATACTTTGTTTACTAACACATGCTGACCTAATGGATTCGATACTTTAATCACAAATTCCGTAAACTCTATGGGCATGTTCATACTAGGTATTAATTTCATGCAAACATAGGAATGGGTTGAACCTGGATCAATCAAAGCAATAACATTAACATCATGAAGAGAAAATGTACCCGTAATTACGTCGGGGGAAGATGCCTCTTCACGAGCACGGATAGCATAAGTCCTTGCGGGTGCTCTAACATTTGATCGCATTGTTGTGTCTCTAAATGTACCTCTACCTACCCCAACTCCGGGATTTCTCTAACATCTGCCTCTAATGAGGGCATTGCCTGATCTTGCACTCGGTATTCCTTCTCTTTTAACCATTTTGAGACACTCCCAAATGAAATGATCCGGTGCACCACATCGAAAACAACCAGTCTCAGTTGCTCGACATTAACCTGGATGACGTTGACCACATTGAGGACACTCGAATTTATCAGGCTGAATACTACCAACACTCATAATCGAAGTGGTTTGAGCTTTTGAATCCATAAATCTTCCACCTCTGTTTCGGCTAGAATACCTAGCTGAAAAATTAGATCTCGTAGAGAACTCTCTAGGCCTCTTGGATGTAGACTGAAATGACTTGCTCATCTATCTTTTCTTCATGTCTTACATCTCAATTTCAGCTTTACTCTTTCTTTTTAACAACTCTTCTGCCTTACAGGCTCGTTCAACCAAAATAACAAACTCTTTTATCTTTAATACAACAACTGACAGTCGGATATCATCATTGAGTCCATCCTCAAATCTTTTACACATGATAGCCTCTGTAGACATACACTCTCGAGCATAATTACTGAGTCGAACAAATTCACGTTCATAGTCAGTCACAGTCATCTTACCCTGTTTTAACTCAAGGAACTCTTTTCTTTTCTGGTCAATAAACCTATGACTTATGTATTTCTTACGGAACTCCTCTTAAAAGAAATACCAGGTAACTCTTTCTTTTGGTACTACTGACATAAGTGTCTTCCACCACTGGTAGGCCGAATCTCCAAAAAGTGACACCACACACTTAATACATTCTTTCGGTGTGCAGGATAACTCATCAAATACTCTGATAGTGTTCTCAAGCCAAAATTCATCTTTCTCTGCATCATCATCTTTGGTAGCCCGAAACTCTTCACCCCTTGTTTTATGATCTTGTCAACGGGTGGTTTATCTCTTCTGACTGTATCTGCAACTAGGGAAGCTACATGAGTGGTCTGAGAATCGTAAGGGGGTGGAGGTATAATAGTCGGGTTCGTACGAACGAACTCTGCAAACCATTCATTCATAGCTTAGAAGAAGGCTTCTCGAGCCCTCCTCCTCGACTAATCAGAACGGCCTTTCACTACTATCTAGTGGCACCGTCCCTTCTATGGGAGGGGCGACATTCTCACATCATCTGCACCACTCATTTGGGATCCATAACTATAAATGAAAACATTTTAAAATTGTCGAGTCGTCACACTATCAAAATATAAGTATGGCATGTATAGTTAGACTCTTACTCATACTGAATATTCTTAGAATCAACTAAACTCTCGCTCTGATACCAATAAATGTAACACCACTTACCCGAGACCGCTGTTTGATTCGAGCACGAGGCATTACTAGACTTAACTTACTAGATCGGGGATAAAATTGAAACCGTCCATCCGCATTATCTTCACTAAATTAACTATAACTCGAAGTTACTTAAACTCAAAATATAGATCCAGAATTTTTCTTGAAACTATACTAATATATCTTCTTACAATAATTTTCCAAAATTTTGGTATGGCCAATTAGTACAGCTTTATTAGTTAAAGTCTCCCTATTACACACTTTCTAGCCTCGACCTCTCTTCACTAAAAATCAATTATATCATAATATAAAATTCTTTTTCCTACACCATTTTTATATAAAATAGACTCAATAAAATTTAATTCTATATCTCATGCACAACCTAATTCCATTTTAAATAGTTTTGGTGATTTTTCAAAATCACGCCACCGTCATCATGTCAAACCGCTTCCCTTGCATATAATTACATAATTTCTTAAAATAACTATCAACTAGGCATTACATAACATCCAAAACATGTTCTTAATTAACCATTTTAATAGCTAATCATTACCAAACATTTACAAGCCAATATTAAGCCATATCATTAGGTCATACACACAAAATGGCTAAGTCCCTATACATGCCATAACTTAAAACATTCGAGTCACAAAATACCAATATAATCCTTTGATAGTGTGTAACGATCTCCGACGTCCTTACGATCCCCGAGTTGAATTGTAAAACTATGAAAAGAAAGAAAGGAATGGGAGTAAGCATTAAGCTTAGTAAGTTTGCATGTAAATAAATAACAACATTCTTAATGCATTATCATATTCTTTTCTTACCAAAATTATTTAAGCCTTAAGCCTTTAACTTAATATACTTAAGTCTTAAATTCTTACCTGTACCTTTTTAGCTTGAACTTGTCTTACCTTTCCTTTGGTATACTCTTTAAAATTTCCCGTTGAACCACTTGGAATGCTAAGGATATGCGGGTACCTTTCCTTGTGAAACTTAACCATTGCCATGTCTTGACATGGTCTTACGTGGTATCCTTGCCTTATGAACTCACCAATGCCATGCCTTGGCATGGTCTTACATGGGACCTTTTTCCTTATAAATTGGCCAATGCCATGCCTTGGCATGGTCTTACATGGGACCTTTGCCTTATAGTAACTTATCAATGCCATGTCTTAACATGGTCTTACATGATTTCCTTAAACCCTAATGCCATGACATTTGTATCCTACACATTCCTAAGGCTCAACCGAGACATTCTGAGATTGCTTCTTCGTCAATTCATGCTTGATTCTTTAAATGATAAATTTACAGCATAAATATTTAAATGCTGGAATTTAATAGTATCAAATGTAAAATAATAGAATATTGCATTTATTTACCGCAAACTTAGCTCGAAACAGAATACGATAAACTATATCGATTTAGTCCATTATCTTTTTCTTTCCCCGATCTAACTTCGAATTTTGTTTTTCTTGATCTATAACAGAAAATTTAGCTTATTTAACACTCACATTTATCAAAACAGTCCTTAAGTCTAACTTTGGCAAAATTATAATTTTGCCCTTAAACTTTTACATATTTACACATTTACCCCAAAGCTCAAAAATTATAATTTATCCCTTATTCTTATGTTTTATGACATGTTGATCATTTTTCCCTTCTATGACAACATCAAATTCTCACTCTAACATGTACTTAGGAACATTAGGTATTTTTACCAATTAAGCCGTTTTACTCGTTTTCACTTAAAATCACTTAGCAAAAGTTTTTTAACATAATTTCAGACTTCATATTCTACCATAAAACATCAAAATAAACACATTTTACCTATGGGTATTTTACAAATATGAACACTAGCATGAATTATTGATAGAATGAGCTAAACCGAGCTATCGGGGCTTGGAATCACTTACTATGGAGCTTGGAAGCTTGAAATAAACCCTATCTATGGTGAACACTTGAAAATTCGGCCTAATGAAGAAGATGAGCATATTTTGCCATCTTTTTCCCTTTTTAATTTCTTTTTATTTCCAAATAACTAAATTACCCTTCATTAAAAACTTTGGTTCTTTCTACCTATATATGTCCATTTTTGTCCATGAAAATATAATGGTCTAATTACCATTTAAGGATTCCTACATCAAACCCCCATTTTAATCAAGTACTCTATAAATTAGAGCCTCTATTTAGCAACTTTTGCAAACAAGTCCTAATAGGCAATTTAAGCATTAAATCAATAACATTTCTTAACTTTAACACATGTATTTAATCACTCGATAAATCATAAAAATTAATCGTAATAAACTTTTATAGCTCGGATTCATGGTTTCGCAACCACTATTCTATTTAGGCCCTATTTCGGGATGTTACAAGAATAGTGGTTGCGAAACCACAAATCTGAAGTAGAAATATGAGTTCTATGGTTTTTATGAGGTCTAAGACATGTTTGCATGATTATATGAAAATTTCATGAAGAAATTTTATAATTTAGTAAACAATTTATCCATTAGGACTAAATTGGAATGATTGAAAAATATGAGTTTCTGGAATATTCAAGTATGAAATAGTATTAGAGAAATTATTAGAAGCCCTTATTTGGAAATTAGACCATTATATGTCAAGGTGGACAAAAATAGACATGGGAAGGAAAAATCTCAAGAAAGAGGGCCTTAAGGATATTTTTATCATTTGGTTAATAAAAGAATTAAAAGGGAAAATAAGTCAAAAATGGTGTCCATCTTCTCTAGGCTTGGCCAAAAATCACAAAGACTCCATAGCTAGGGTTTCTTTATCTTTCAAGCTTGATTGTAACTACCTCCTAGCCCCGTTTTTAATTTCTTCATATTTTTAAGATCCTCGTAGCTCGATTTAGCTATTTCTAGCTATATTTTGAGCTAGGGTTCATGTTCAAAAATTTACCAATGTAATACATGCATGTATTTTGATGATTTATGGAGAAATATGAAAGTTTGATGTATGATAAACATCTTTTTCTAAGAGAATTTCAAGGAAAATTCATAAAAAGGACTAATTTATAATTGTGAAAGTTGTCATACATGAGTTAATTAGTGGAAAGTGGGGGCTGTCGTAGTTATGAAAATGATTTGGCTAGGCTTAAAATACAAAAAAATTGAATGAAAATCATTTTACGAGTTTAGGGGAAAAAGCATAAATATGTGAAAGTTTAAGGCAAAATCGTGATTTTGCCAAAATATGATTCATGAGTTGTTTCAGTTAATGTGATCATTAAATGAATGAAATTGTTATTATATATCAAGAAACACGAAGCCCAGACCGAAATCGAGGCAAGAACAAGGTTGTGGACTAAATCGAACATCTATAAACATTTTGAGTGTAACAGTTCGATTTAGACCCTAGTCAGAACAGTGGTTTCAGAACCATAAATTTGAGTCTGAATAATATTTTAATATTATTTTCTATGTCTTTGATATCTGACTAAGCATGTGTGAAAGCCTCGTATGAAAATGTGTTATGATAAAAATAAAGCATGAAAATAGGCATTAATTCCTTCATCTTTTGATCGAATATTTGAGAAAGAAAGAAGGGTTTAGTTCTTTTGATAGTCAGCCATTGCAAGCTTTGATTCAAGGTATGTTTTTAATCGTTTTTCAATAATTTCTATGTTTTTGCAATCGTTGCTTCGCCTACTTCAAAATCCATGTCTTAATTTTGAGTATTGATGATGTTTATGAGATGAGCCTTTGATGAACTCATGTGATTTGTAATGCTTTATAGTGAAATATGAAAGATATGTATATGATTATCATAGTTTGTCTTTGGAATTTTGTTGAATTTGAGTATATTTGACTCAATTGAGAAAAATGATTATTTGAGGGATTAAATTGTGAATTTGATGAAATGTTTGGACTTGTATGAGATACATGGGAATTCGGCTAAGCATGGATATATGGTGATTTTGTATATTTGATGTTTTGTGAAAAATAGGCTAAATTGATAAAATATGAAAATGTGAGGGCTAATTTGCAAATTAACCTAAATGTATATTTTTGGATTAAATTGAATAAGTTGATGAATGAAAGGATTAAATTTGAATATGTATATATCAAGAACCGAAGAAAATGGACTTAGATCGTGGGAAAGCAAAGGTAGTAGAATAACCGAGTCCGAACGAATATTCGAATTCGAGGTAAGTCAATATACAAATAAATGTATTTGTATTGAATTATGTATGTTCTTATGACTTTTAATAATGATGAATGTATATGAGATGATGTATACAAGAATTTCGAGATAGAATCGACATAGTAACAATGTCTGAAAAGTCCTGTTTGAACCTGGGAATAGATAGGGTAGTCTATGTTATGGCATAGGTGTCTATTATGTGATATTATATAAGACCACGTCTTGGACGTTGGCATTGATTCGAGATATCATGTAAGACCATGTCTAGGACGTTGGCATTGATACAAGATTTTGTGTAAGACTACGTCTGGGACGTTGGCATTGATACGAGATTTCGTGTAAGACCACGTCTGGGACGTTGGCATCGATGTGAGATTTACGTGTAAGACCATGTCTGGGGCAGTGGCATCGTATTGATTCGTGTAGACCTTGTCTGGGATATTTGCGTCGATATCTGATTACATGTAAGACCACTTCTGGGACGTTGGCAATGTATGACTAATCCGAGCACTTTGAGTATCCTATTAGATTCTGAACGATTCAACGGGCATATCTGAGATACGATTGACCATGTAATTTGTATATTTGTTTCAGGTACGTTTGATATGTACACTAAGTGTGTATGAAAGGTAAGTATCTATATAAACTTACTAAGATGAATATGTGAAATGAAATGATAGAATGATATGTAATGAGATGCTCAAAAGAGCTATGTGTATATGTGACATTCAGTTGAAGAATGTGGTAAGATATGGCTAAGCAAATGAGCCAAAGAAAGATATGTGATGAATTTGCTATGAGGACCATTAATGTCATTGTATCACTATGGTTATGTGCATTTTATGCTAAGTTTATTTGTCTATGGCATTATAACTTTGTGTGTGTTTGCTCTATTTGTAAATCGTCAAAGCTACTAAAGGCTCGGGGACTGTCAAGGATCATCATCACACTACTTAAACTCATTTGGTACTTTTGAAATATGTATATAGCTAGATATGGCATGTATAGGCTAGTCACTTTGAGTTATGCTTGAGATGTGTAAAATTAGTCATGAATTGTGGCTATATAAATGCTGGTAATATGCATGAGTGAATATGTTACATGATGTATGTTTGGTATGGCTTGATAGCTAATAGAATTGCCAAGGCTATGGTAAGCATATGAATGCATTATAAATATGTATGTTTGAGCAAAGAAATGGTCATAATTGTGGTATGATTGGAAATGAGTTTGTATATGAAGATATGTTGATTGTTTGACTTGTTTTTGGATGTCAAGTGTGCATGAAATGAGTTGGTGTGTAGCTAGGAGAGATGACCCTAGTGTGGGTGGCATTTTGACCTTACAGGTGGTCTGTTTTGCCTACACGGCTGTGGCACATGGGCGTGCCTAGTGGCCGTGGGTATAAGTCAGTAGCTATCATAAGTGCACACGGCCATGGCATACGAGCATTCCTGGTAGCCGTGTGAGTAAGTCAGTAGCTAGCCTAATGTTACACGGCCAAGACCCACTGGTGTGTCTGGTAGCCGTGTGGAAAAGTCAGTATACATACTCTGTTTTGGCATGGCTATGACACATGGGTGTGTCTAGTAGACGTGGGAGGCACACGGCCTGCCCACATGGGCATGCGACTTCTGTAACTTAGAAAAGTTTTAAGTATTCCGAGAAACTCTATATGTGTTTGGTTTAGTCCTGACCCTATTTTAAAGCATGATTAAGGTCTTGATGACCTATAAAAGGGACACTTTGAATGCAATTGATGAATGATTGTATGAAATGTCTGTGAAAGTCTTCGATCTGTTCGGTAATGCCTTTAACCCTAATCCGGTGATGGATACGAGTTAGGGGTGTTACATTGAGTACCGAGGTAAGTTTGTGTGAAATCAAAGCTACATAATGCTATTATGTCCTAAATTGTTTGATATCATGAAAAATGTCTATTATTTCTATGAAATTGATTAATGATGCTTCGACAAAAGTATAATGATATTGTGTTAAGACAAAGTCTCGGTTGAACATTCGGAATAGTAAGGATACCATTATCATCGATATGAGAGAATATAGGTCCCGTATAAGACTATGTCTTGAACATGGCTTCAGCACCGAAAGGAAGATCCCGTGTAAGACCATGTCTGGAACATGGCATCGACATTGATATACGATCTCGTGTAAGACCATATCTAGGATATGGCATCGACATCGAGACATGAGATCCTGTGTAAGACCATATCTGGGATATGGCATAGACATCTAGATCTGATCCCATGTAAGACCATATCTGGGATATGGCATTGGCGTCGTGTTACATGTATGACGGGATTGAGTATCCTTCGATATTCCAAGTAGTTCAATGGGAAAAGAGATAAAGTTATGTTAAAGATGACAATGATTTAAGTTTATGTTCATGATAGCATAGGTGCTAAATTATGTGATGAAGTGGTACAGGTACCCATGAGTAAAATATGAGTTACAAATCCACAATGTAATATGTGATGGGTAAGAGTAAGTATGAGTAAGTATGTCAAAGTGCTTGAGAACTTGTGTTGTTATTATTCAATGAGATGAATGGGTTTTGTCATGAGCCTTTATGCTGCTATTTTATTTCATGAAAACTTACTAAGCTTTATGCTTACCCCTACCATTCTCCTTTTCCTTGTAGTATCGCCAAGCTAGCTCGGGGATCATAAGACGTCAGAGTTCGGATCACACTATCAACTACTCCTTGGTATAGCAAGGTTGACTAATTTTGAGTATAGCATGTATAGGAACTCGGTTATTTTGTGATATATCATATTTGTTAGCCAATGTGTGGCTATTAATATCATTCCATTCAATTTGTAAAGGGCCATTGGAAATTGGCCAATATTTGATAAGTTTTATATTTTCAATGGTGATGAAGTTCATGAAGTGCATGCTTGTGTGATTGGATGAGTAATGAATAAAGTACATACATGATGAATGTAGTGTAGAACTATGTTTGATTGTCTTGATTTTGGGTATTAGAAGTACCTTCTGGTCATGATGAATGTTGCATTGAATTGGTATGGGTGTGGTTGTTTTTTAGGGTGGCAATTGGCTTGGTAAATAGCCTTATAATTATCCACACGAGTATACACATGGATGTGTGTCTAGGCCATGTGTGACACATGGTCAGCCCCAAAGGCGTGTTGGTAGGCCGTGTGCCCCCTGCATTTAATTGCGAAAAATTTAGTTCATCACATGGGCCAACACACGAGCGTGTGGCTAGACCGTGTACCCCTAAGTGTTTGCTGACTTCATAAACAAAATATTAAGGTTTTCACACACGAGCCATGACATGGGCATGTCATGGCTGTGTGGGGGACACGGTCCATATGAACAGGTGTGTGCCAGGTCGTGTAAAAACTCTTGTAGGTTCGAAGTGGAAAATAAAACCCACACGGACTAGGGAAATGGGCGTGTGTGACCACACGGCCTACCCACATGGGCGTGTGGTCCTGTTTTGAGTAAAATTTTCTAAGTGTATGAATGTTTTCAGATCAGGTACCGAAATACTCCATGTGTAAGTCTTGTATGCCCATAATAAGGATGTTAAGAATTTAAAAGAAAAAGTTTAAGTTGAAAAGAAAGTTTATTGCTCGATTTTGTATAAGTATGGAAGTTAAGACCAGTAATGCCTCGTACCCGATTTTGACATTGAATACGGGTAAGGGGTGTTACAGATTGTCTCGTGAACTCTGATTGAAGATGTTCTCCTCTAATCCTTGTGTTTCTCTTTTGCTAATGGCTCCTCAAGGTGGCCGACCAAGAGATGATCTTCTCAATGTTTTGCTGGCTAAGGGAAATGGGATACTATGCGTGGGAATGAAGAGAGGAAATGAGAGAATAGTTGAATGAGGGATGTAGGGATGATTAAGGAATGAAGGGATGAGAGATAGTTATACTTGAAGTAGATGGTAGAGTTTACTAAAAATAGGGATTTGAATCCTTCAATTTTCTCCATTCCTTGGCTAGCCACATATAGTGGAAGTAGGTGGATGGTGGTTGCTTGATTTGAGTAGAGAATCATGCTAAATTTAGGCATGGGTTGACGGTTTCAAGGGAAATCTTTGTGTGCTAATTTCTAATGATTCTCCAAGTGTAGGGGCCTCCAAATAATTGTCCCAAAAGATATTTTTGGGCTGCCAACTGATAAACCGTAAAAGTAACAAATTTTAACCCCATATTTAATAGGCTTTTGGATG
The DNA here is from genome assembly GCA_025506655.1 of Gossypium rotundifolium. Lineage (NCBI taxonomy): Eukaryota > Viridiplantae > Streptophyta > Magnoliopsida > Malvales > Malvaceae > Gossypium > Gossypium rotundifolium. Next base: position 93,191,981 of record CP106729.1, on the reverse strand, counting down.
ACTTAACCTGTGATTTCTATAAAAAGGTGCTTTTAATCCTTTCTTTTCATATTTATACTCAAGAAAGCACCTGAGGATAAAAAGAACACAAAACGGGCTTAAAACGGAGTAATTGGGCCTTAGCGGGAAATCAACACGGCCTGGCCCAAATCCCACACGACCGTGCCTCGCCAACTACCTAGAGCACGGCCTTAACTCTGTGACACAAAACCGTGCCTCGCCAACTACCTAGAGTACGGCCTCAACTCTGTGAGACACGACCGTGCAGCATCCATTTATCACACAGACGTGCCTGGTGATCTACATGGCCGTGCCCAAATCAACAGACATGAAGCACGACCTGAATCCTGACTTACACGGCCGTGCCCAAAATGACAGAATCGAGACACTACCAACCACGAAGTTACACGGCAGTGCTATGGTCGTGCCTTTGCCACGGGAAAGAGCAATTTTACTTGGATTTGGATGCTTGAAGCCATAGAAACATACTCTTAAGTCTACTCCAACACCCTAATAGTAATTCTACTTGAAGGAGATACTTAGGAGCTAAGTATAGCAGTCCAAAGCCTATATAAACAACCCAAGGCGTATATAAAAGGGGGCTTTTAAGCAGGCTTTGGTCAAGCTTTCATCTTTAGGAGTCAATTGAATATAGCCATTGATCCATCTCAAGAAGCCAGAGTTCCATTCAAGACGGAGGATCTCTCCTTCAATTCCTTTAGGGGGTTTTAGGGATTTCTTATGTTTTGTTTATTCTTTACTCTTCAGATGTTTTCGTATTTAGTTATGAACTAAACCCTTAAGATACCTAAAGGGGATGAAGCCTATGATGGATTTTGTTATTTGATTTCTAAATTATATGATAAGTACTTAGTTTGTTCTTAATTATGTTACTTAATTTAATCAGTTGTGCTTAGGTGGAGGAGGAATAGACCCCGCCTAAGAGTAGATCTAGCATAATTAAGCGGAGTTGGTCGGGCGCCTAGAGATAGGGTTACAAGATTTTGTCGGATTAGGGTGAAACCTAATATGGGAATCCATTGATTGATTTACTACTTCCTTAGGGGTTATTATAAGAGAACGAGAGTTCCACTAATTAACCTAAGGTTAGACGTTATTCGCCTCGAGAGAGGGTTTAATATAGGTTAGGGAGTCTCACGGATCGAGCTAAGTAAAGAAATCATATGGTTTAGGGAATGAATAATAAGTGAAGTCATAGGTGGATTCTTCCTGAGGGTATCGTCTTTATCAACTGATTTTCCTAAAGTTTTTCTCCCATTCATTCTTTTGTCTTTACATTTAGTCTAAGTATCTCATTAGTTTAATAATCCAATCACTCCATATTTTAGGCTAAAGAATAGAAAGAAAGTGAGTAGTAGTACTTTTAGGTTCGATATGTGCACTTGCCTCTATCATTTTCCTGAGCTATACTCCTGTTCGATAGGTGCACTTGCCTCTATCATTTTCACAAATACCATGTGTTTGATCACTCTTTATAAATATTTAAAACTCATTGCTTGACACGATCAAGTTTTTGGGCGCTGTTTGGGAACATCTAAAATATTAAGAAAGCTCTATTTCTATTACTTTAGCCATTATTTTTATTTTTAAATTTCTCTTTATACATATATTTGTGTTTTTGTTTTTCTAAATTTCTTTCTTTCTTTTCATAAGAAAACCTCTAGTTTATGACTAGAAGAAACCGAGAGGACCATTAGAATATGAAAGTGACATTGAAGCTATCGCTCAGTAAATCGAGAGAAATTAGACGAGCCCTAGACTATCAAAGAGAAGAACAAAGAAAGATCCAATCCTCATCAAGGGATGGACGAGAAAATCCACCAAATGTGCAAGAGAATGAATGCTCGCTGTACTATGTATGATTATGCTAAACCTAATTTGACAGGAGCAGAATCTATATTGTTAGGCCCGCCTATAGCCGCTAATAATTTTGAATTAAAGCCTAACACAATACAAATGATTCAACAGTTTGTTCAATTTGATGGTTTGTAGGATGAAGATCCAAACACACATATATCTAATTTTTTTAGAATTCTGTGATACCTTCAAAATAAATGGCATTTCTTACGATGCCATACATCTTCGGTTATTTCCTTTTTCATTAAGAAAGAAAGCAAAGCAGTGGTTGAACTCGTTACCACGACGGTCAATCACCACATGGGATCAAATGACCGAAAAATTTATTTTAAAATATTTTTCACCAGCCAAAACGGCTAAATTTAGGAATGACATATCTTCTTTTGTGCAGAATGATGCAGAAACATTATATGATGCATGGGAAAGATACAAGGATCTCCTAAGAAGATGCCCACACCACGGATTACCTTTATGGCTTCAAGTACAAACTTTTTACAATGGTGTGAATTCTCCAACTATGCAAATGATTGATTCATCAGCCAGTGGAACTTTGAATAATAAAACTCCTGAAGCGGCTTACGATTTTATTGAGGAGATGTCGTTGAACACCTATCAATGGCAAATTACAAGAGCTAAACCGACAAAATCAGCCAGAGTTTTTAACATAGACGCAATGACAATGCTGTCAACACAGGTGGAGTTAATGAATAAAAAACTTGATAATTTATGTTCTTCATAGGTACATCCAGTCATGTAATGCGAAGCAAGCGGGAATGTGGCGAATTCTAAGTACCCACCCTACCAACCAGGAGTAGAAAACGAGCAGACAAACTATATAGGTAATAATTTCTAATCTAATAATAACCCTTATAGTAACACTTATAATGCAGGTTGGAGGAACCACCCAAATTTTTCGTGGAGAGGACAAGGAAATCAAGGAAATCAAAGGCAGCAACCTATTCCAAATTACCAAAATTAGCCTTATCCACAGGAAAAGAAATCAAACCTTGAAGAGATGTTGATAAAATTCATGGCAGCTACAGATTCTCGTCTCCATAAGACTAAAGCAATACGTGATGAACAACAAAAATTGATCAAAGGAATCAAGAATCAACTTAGAGAACTTACTAGGTCAGTGGGACATCTCACAAAGGTGATTTCTGAATGTCAACAAGGACGTCTACCAAGCAACACAAAAATAAACCCAAAAGAGCAAATCCAAGCCATCACAACTTAAGAGGATACAAAAGTAGACGAGCCCACCTCAGTACAAGAAACTAAGAAAGAAAAAGGTAAAATAGAGGTAGCACAAGAGAGGCCAAAACTGGTAATCAAGGAATACCAACCTCGCATACCTTATCTCGAAGCATTGAAAAAAGATGATTCAGAGGAACAATTCGGTAAGTTTCTAAAACTTTTAAAGAAATTACATATTAACTTACCTCTTTTTGAAGCTCTTTTCAAATTCCCGACTCAAGGAGATTTTTAAAACAGCTTTTGAAGAATAAACGCAAAATAGATGAAGAGCACCATGTGGAACTTAACGCAACATGCTCAAAGAATGCTACGTAATGTACTACCACGTAAATTAAAAGATCCAGGGAGTTTTATGATTCCATGTTTAATTGGTAGTTTAACTATTGATAATGCGTTAGCCGATTTAGGGGCAAGTATAAATGTCATGCCTTATGAACTATTTAAACGACTAGGTCTAGGGAAGCCCAAACAAACTAAGATGAGTATTCAACTAGCTTAGAATTCCTAGGGGCATTATTGAAGACGTTTTAGTAAAAATTGATAAATTTGTTTTCCCAGTAGATTTTGTTGTTTTAGACATGGATGAGGAAAATTCAATCCCTTTAATTTTAGGAAGACCTTTCCTTGCGATTGCCAAAACTAAAATTGATGTTGCCATAGGAGAACTCATACTTTGCGTAGGAGAAGAATCGATCAACGTTCAAGCTCTCAACTCAGCCAAAATTGTTCAAACTGTTTCAATAGGTAATCAAATTGTTCAAACTTCATCGCAGGAAACATCACAAAGCATCAAAGCTGAGCCAACTCATAGTCCCCAAGTCATCACAGAAGAATCATACCAGAAACAAAACCAGAAGACCGACAAATTAGAAGAGTATAAAATACACACTAAAGAAAAGCCGGATCCACACGAAGTAAAACCTAAAGAACCACCAGAAGAGCTCATAGGGACATCAAATCACTTTAAAATAGGAGACCACATGCTGTTAGACAAAGCCGATCCTCACATCACTTCAACAGACCTGAAGAAAAAGGAAGAAATGCCCCTTCAGGTACACGATGTTTTCCCACACGAAATAGTCGAGGTAAGCAATCCAATATTTGGCAATTTCAAGGTAAACACTTCTCGACCTAAACTTTGTCATGAAAATAAAACTGTCAGTAGGAGGGAAAATATTCAAACCTTTAAACCTCTCTAAAATTTTTAAAGTCTAGGACAGTCTAGCTTAAGACTATAAACGAGCGCTTCTCGGAAGGCAACCCGAGCACTAACACTTCTTATTCTCTCCATATTTAAAACAAAGATGCAGGTTTCCAGGCCACACAGCCTTACACACGGCCGTGCCCGTGGCCGTGTGGACCATCGAAACCATCACACTGACAGAGCAGATGTAACATCCTGCAATAGGGGCTATTAGGTTTGAATTGTTTTGCATGTGTATGCCTTGATTGTACATTAATTAAGGTGTTTTAAAATCTAGGTTTAAGCCAAGGGTAGGCCCGAGCTGTAGGAAAAATTTTTGTTTTAAGTGTTAGTTAAAGGGAGCTAAGGGGAGCTAGGCCTTAAGGGAATTAATGTGGAGGTTAAGACACAATAATTCATTTGGCAAAGTGGAAAGGGAGGTGCCACTTAGGGTCTTGGAAAGTGACGCCACAAGCAGTGTGAGGGGGACTTAGGTTCGAATCCTATGGATATTCTTAAGGTGATTTTTTTTTTATTTTGGACTTGTATGGCATGTGATGGTCAAACTTTAATTAAAGTAAGGTTGGACTATTTTCTTTTATGGATAGTAGACTAAGGAAAAAGGTAAGTGTTAATTTAAGGAATGAAATCCTAAGTTTTGGTATGATAAGGGGACATAAAGCATGAATCAAGGGCTTTGTGGATAGAATTGCTTGATGTTGGGGATAGAATTGCTTAAACTTTGGGAAAGTAGAGGATTACAAGGCATGTATCAAGGTGGATGTTTTGAAATTATTTCATGGCCATTTTGACCATGAATGTGGACTGACATTATGGACAAGGGGTGGCGGATTTTGTTGTTGATTTTGGTAAGGATGAGTGGTTGGGTGTATTTCCCATTTGGTCATTTTTTGTATTTCCAAAACACCTTTTCTTTTGTAGCCGATTTTGCATAGAGAGGTTTAGGCATTTCCCTGTGTGATTTCTTTTCCCGAAAGCTTTTGTGTTCTTTTTCTTTTTGAGACCGTAAACCAAGTAAGTGACCTCTTGTGCACCTCTTTCTCTTTTGATCATCTTTCTCTTGTCTTTATTTTGTTTAGGCCGAACCTCTCATCCCTTTTATTTCACCTTTGCCGCAACTTCTAAGCCTCACACTCTCCCTCTCCATTCTTTTGTTAAGAGCTGAACCACTCCATCATTCACTTCTTCTTTTCATAGTTCTTTCAAAAGCCGAATCCCCTATCTTGTGGCCATAGCCGATTGCATCTCTACCCCTACCGATTTATTCATTAGACCAAAAGCCTATCATCTTTCTCATCTGAATCGATTTCTCCACTTCAGGTTCTTCTTGTCGATTTCTTGGAGTTTAGTGACCATTTGCGTTTTGGTAATTACTTTTTCGGTAAGAATCTCTTCTAGGCTGATTTCTTTTCCTCTTTTTTTTTTCTGACGGTTGAAAAGTAAAACTCTAATCTCTTCTATCCTCTTTGGTCGAAACCATAAAGGAAAGTTTCGGGATTTCTTTTGTAGCCAACGTGAAGAAGCATTAAAGGATTCTTTTGGGTTTGATTACTCAAGGTAACGGTATAGTGTTCGGCTAAAGGCCACTCTCATGAGTTCTATGTTAGAGCCGAATCTAACATAGTTGTGTAGGGGGGAATTCATCAAATCACAAGGTCCAAATCGTTTAGGCTTTGGGTTTCGAGATTTAGTCGACCGTGCCGAAAAAGGTGTGTAGTTATCGCACTGATCTCCTGTTGTTTGGATTTGTTGCTATGTATATATATACGTATAAGATGTGTATGATAGCCGAAAATAATGGCTGTGATGGTGGCTACCCATAGTGGGTATTCGGTTAACCAGGTCAGTTTTATGATATTATTTTACCATGGTATATGTATGGAATTGTGGTAAGCATGTGATGTATGCTCATTGGAAATTTACTATTATTTGGCCATGATACTGACATATGCATAGGGATTGGGATATGATTATTGAAGGATAGGGTGTACATTTATGTACGTGGTTTAGTGATGGCTACGAGCCTCACGTGGATTGATGATCGGCTCTGTGCCTCATCGTGGTTGGTATCGACTTTGTGACATATCGTGGTTGGTGATGGCTATGTGCCTCATCGTGATTTAATGTTAGCTACGAGCTACATCGTGGATTGACGTTGACTGAGGTCGCGTTGTGGATTATACTGTGATTTGTTTCACGTGGACCAGTGGCTTGACCACTTGGTGGATGGCATTGCTTGCCAAATTGGTGTGTAGAGGTTGGAGGGTTGATTCAGTAATCCCCTGGTGTGTGGTGGCTGGATACGGGGGTGTGTAGAGGATGGACCCTAGGCTGGGTTGGGTGCATTTTGCATTATTATTTGATATGTGGATTGGTGTGGTTTGGGCTAAGCCCATGTGTGGAAATCTGTGGACTAATTACACACTGAGTTGGTTTGACTCACCCAATTTTTTTTACCAAACAATGCAGGTGATACATGATTCTTGGACCGGGCTAGAGTGGATACGAGGTGGCCATGCAGAAGATGTTTTTCAATTTTTTTTTGCACTTTATATTTTCAGTATTTTGAGTAAATATTTATTGTAATAAGGGCCACTTAAAGTATTTGGGGACTTTTATTGTGTTCGAGTTGGATCGACGATCGAGATGATATTTGGAATGTTTTATTTTAGAAAGCGATTTACATCATCAAAACTTATATTAAAGTTTTAATTCGAAAATTTGTAACAACATAATTTTACTTAGAATTTTAAATATACAATGTTTTTATAAATGACAGAAAATTTTTATGTTTTCACCCTTATGACAAATTCTTTTCAAACTTTTTCCTCAGTAGCATTCTAGATTCGGCCGTAGCGTTTGGGCCGAGTTTGGGGTGTTACAGCAGAGCCATGCAAGTCAGTCCAACCACTCCCCAACATCACGGATCCAACCACCCACAAGACGGCATCGAGAAAATAGCACGGCCGTGCCTCACAACCGTGCTAAGATATCGACTTATTGAGCATGGGCGCACCACGCCTGTACCCAACCGTGCTTACATACTAGCTTTCTAGAAATGGGCGTGCCAACTGACAAACAAGGCGTGGAAGAACAACACACGCCACAACACACCGGGCGAGGCGGCCGTGTGAGTCGACACACCTCTAAGACACAGCAAGTGGGAACGCATGATTTAAAATCTTATTTAAATCCCCACACCTTCCCTCTCTCCCATTTTCCTTCTTCCTTTCTTTCTTTCAAATTCTTCTCTGCTCATAGAAAAGATCCAAGACTCTTAAGCAACACAAAAATCATGCCGAAGAAATGTAAGAAGATAAGCAACGTCTCCTCAGAAGAGACCGCAACATGAGTTCATGCCGGCAGCTTTAGCTAATTGACACGCTAAGGTCTCAGAAACCTCTTCTATTCTATTTTTCTTTTCTCGTCTCCTTTATTTTCCTTATCTATGCTTCTTTTCTGCTTAATTTAATTTATTTCATATTAGTTTCTTCGTTCTAAAGGCTGCTAGGGAATCACGCCAGTTCCACCATCACCAACACTCCGCAGCCTTAGAAGTCATACATACCTCACGAACCATTTGTTAATAAGGACTTCTTAGTCCATTAGACTTTTCTTTAAATTTTAGTTTTCTTCTTAGTCTCCTTCTCTTTATTTTCTTAGTCTTTAATTATATTATTAGTATAGTATTATTATTTCTCTAGATCTCTTGGCTTTATCTTTGAAGGCTACCCAATTTCTTCATCTAGCAAACTGCTTTTCGGTAGCCACTCCACCAGGCCCATAGAAAACACCATCACCGCCACCAAAGATGCCAGGGATCATCCAGATTTCAGGGAGTATTACTTTCCCCACTTATCTCTTTGATTTGGCATCTAATTATCATTATCTATCTTTGTACATTAAGGGCAATGTACACCTTAAGTGTGGGGGTAATAGTGCCTAACTTTTTCCATATTTCTCAAAACCCTGAAATTAGTCTTGATCTTAAGTATTTTTCTCATATTATTAATTAGGGTGAAATTTCTAATGATTTATAATTTTTATTGATATGTTTTAGAATAAGTCATATATAATTATGCATTGATGATTAAATTTGAAGAAATACTAGAGAATCGAGCATGATAAGTCTACTTTCTAAAAATTAAAATTGATAGGTTGTTGAACTAAATTTGAGTATCACCTTGAAGTTTAAAATTTATAAGGATTGATGTCAAAACACCCATAATTTTGAGATTTTGAGCCTTATAGAGATATATTCTTTTTCGTGCTCGGTTTTTTTTTTTTTTGATTATGAGTGTGTCGACTTTGAATTGTTATTCTAGAACTTGCCTCGTTTATGCATGTCGAGACCACATTAATGATTTGATATACTGAGATGATAAAGGCACCTAGGTTTTAACCCGTTCACTCCACTAAAAAGCCTACCTATATAAATAACCTCTAGTGAACCCCATTGAATCCTAACAACCTTTTTATTGACTCACCCACTAATGTTAATCCAAAATCCCTTTGTATTTATTATCAACATTCCTTTGGCTACCCCTCTATCAAGAATTGATTTGATCCATTGTCGAATTAGGTTATTTAAATCACCAAAGTTTCTTCTAATAGGTTTGTTTTTAGTTTGTTCTTAAAAAAAATATCCAAGTATATTCAATATTAGTAGTATATAAAAGAGCTTAGAGCATTTAAACTCCAATTGTTGAAGAAAAAGCTCGTATTAAAAGTATTATCAAAATACTCCTTATTATAGAGTAATTATCAATAGTAGATATTGTTAGTTTTCATTCGATGTAAATATTCATATTTAGTTCATTATTCTTAGATTAGGTAATTAGTCAATTCAATCTCGATTCTAACCCTCTAATTCAGCCTGTATCCACACCCTTAACCTTAGCCTCGTTACAACCCTGATTAAAAACCTTTTGATTTGTGTATCATCCCATATACAATGGTGGAGATTTGATTTTTAGGCAAGCCTATGGGATTAACTTTTCAGGTTTGACTTAGAGTGCTTATTCTTGAACATTAAACACTTCGAGTGATTTAAGTGAATCTTTAGTGAGGATGTCAGTTCTTGTCAATTTTGAATTAAAGGTAATTACTTAGATAAAGGAAGACACCTATGTTTTCATGCTATAAAGGTATGCCTTATCGTAATTGAATCTTTAGGGTTCTTTGAGTTGAATTATCCATGTATAAATTATCTATGAATTATGATGAGACATTGTTGATAGGAATTATGAATTATGGAAAGTTTGTTTTAATTGTAAGTTGAGAATTTTGCTTGAGGACAAGCAAAAGCTTAAGTGTGGGGGAATTTCATAAACCGTAAAAGTAACATATTTTAACCCCATATTTAATAGGCTTTTGGATAATTTAACCCGTGATTTCTGTAAAAAGGTGCTTTTAATCCTTTCTTTTCATATTTATTCTCAAGAAAGCACCCGAGGATAAAAAGAACACAAAACGGGCTTAAAACAGAGTAATTGGGCCTTAGTGGGAAACCAACACGGCCTGGCCCAAATCCCACACGACCGTGCCTCGCCAACTACCTAGAGTATGGCCTCAACTCCATGACACACGGCTGTGCAGCATCCATTTATCACACGGACGTGCCCGAATCCTTACTTGTACCGCGCCCAAAATGACAGAATCGAGACATGGCCCAACCATGAGTTACACGGGCGTGTGCCATGACCGTGCCCCTGCCACAGGAAAGAGCAATTTCACTTGGACTTGGATGCTTGAAGCCAAAGAAACATACTCTTAAGTCTACTCCAACACCTTAATAGTAATTCTACTTGAAGGAGATACTTAGGAGCCAAGTATAGCATTCCAAAGCCTATATAAACAACCCAAGGCAGACATAAAATAGTGGGCTTTTGGCAGAGGCTTTGGTCGAAGCTTTGATCTTTTAGGACGTCACTTGAAGATAGCCAGTTGATCCATCTCAAGAAGCCGGAGTTCCATTCAAGACGGAGGATCTCTCCTTCAACTTCTTCAGGGGGTTTTAGGGATTTCTTATGTTTTGTTTATTCTTTACTCTTGAGATGTTTTCGTATTTAGTTATGAACTAAACCCTTCAGATATCTTAAGGGGATGAAGCCTATGATGGATTTTGTTATTTGATTTCTAAATTATATGATAAGTACTTAGTTTGTTCTTAATTATGTTACTTAATTTAATCTGTTGTGCTTAGGTGGAGGAGGAATAGACCCCGCCTAAGAGTAGATCTAGCATAATTAAGCGGAGTTGATCAGGCGCCTAGAGATAGGGTTACGAGATTTTACCGGATTAGGGTGAAACCTAATATGGGAATCCATTGATCGATTTACTTCTTCCTTAGGGGGTTATTATAAGAGAATGTGAGTTCCATTAATTAACATAAGGTTAGACGTTATTCGCCTTGAGAGAGGGTTTAATATAGGTTAGGGAGTCTCATGAATCAAGGTAAGTAAAGAAATCATATGGTTTGGGGAATGAATAATAAGTGAAGTCATAGGTGGATTCTTCTTGAAGGTATCGTCTTTATCAACTGAGTTTTCCTAAAGTCTTTCTCCCATTCATTCTTTTCTCTTTGCATTTAGTCTAAGTATCTCATTAGTTTAATAATCCAATCACTCCATATTTTAGGCTAAATAATAGGAAGAAAGTGAGTAGTAGTACTTTTAGGTTCCCTTGGGTTCGATAAGATATTCTTGCCTGAGCTATACTACTGTTCGATAGGTGCACTTGCCTCTATCATTGTCGTAGTCAGTCTACAGGTCCGATCACTCTTTTATAAATATTTAGAACTTGACTGTTTAACACGATCACCAACATGCTTGTGCCGAATTTGGGCTTGACTCCTCCTTGTTGGACGATTTCATAAATCACTAAGCTTGTTAGACTTGTCCATCATGTATCATCTTTTTTTACTAGGTCAAAGTAACACATTGATGACCCATTTATCATGGTTTTGTCATCCAACATAAGAAATAAATAGCTCATGTTCATGCAACTTTATAATTAGCTCAATGATTCCCTACATAATAAAACATAACACATTAATAATTAACATGATATAATTTAAATTATGCACAAAATTAATACAATAAAGCTTACATCTGCATTTTTTATAAATCCATGCCCATCATCAAAATATAAACAAAATCTACTTAAATAATTAACAAATATTTGAGATTAGTATTATTATTAAGTAAAAAGGTGGTAAAAGTGACTAGAAAAACCCTATATAATTTAGAGTTTACACACCCCCAAACTCAGTCCATTGCTTATCTCAAATAATGTTTCATATAAGCACAACTTTTGCTAAGGCAAATTTTTGCAATAAGTTTAAGCAACATCAATCTTTACACACAATCATGCATCAACAAAATCATGCTCACAAACTCTTTTTATTGATAAGTCGCTCATATGTAAACATTATTTCAAAATTTTGTTCTAAGTGTGGAAAAATGGTAATATAAGTCATAGAGTGCATGCTTTTCAGGATCATACATAACATTCATCATTCGATCAAAGTTTCCTTATCCATCAAACAAGACAATCACAAGGTCCAATTTAATGGTCCTTATAGGTCTTTTATAAGGTTGTAATGGGGTAAGGCTTAAGATAGGGATAAAGAGAAGTGAATTTTTAACTTTAATAATCTTAACCCTATTTTTGCCTTGGATCAATTCGAGGTACATCCTTCCAGCTAATGGGTTTTACTGTAATAGCCCAATTTCAATGAAATCAGAACAGTGGTTTTAGGACCACAAATCCGAGCTGGAAGGAAAATTTTATTTTTATATTTTTGCATTATTTGCATTTAGATAGGAATGTCATATGAAAATTTTGATAAGAAAGTTTTACTGATTAAGTGCTTAATTACGGAAAAGATCAAATTGCATAAAATGCAAAAGTTGGATTCTAGCAGCTAGAAGGATCAAATAGCTATGGAATTAAAAACTTGAGGTCCTTATATGGTAATTAGACCATTAAAGAAAAGTTAGTAGATATTTTTTGATGATTCATCCATGGAAAAATTAGAAAAGGCTTAGCACTAAATTGGAAAGTAATCAAATTAAAAGATGATAAATAATTAAAATAGAATTAAAAAAATATATATATCATCTTCTTCCTCAAATTGGAAAATAAGCTTTCTTGGCCTAATTGGGTAAGTATTAAAACCCCGTTTTTAGTAATTTTTATATTTTTGAAACCAGGATAGTCTAATCTATCTATTTATGGGGTCAAATTGTAAAGTTATCAAAGTGTAGAAATTTTTCCATGGATGAATATGCTGAACATTTGAAATTTATGGTAGAAAATGAAAGGTTGTTGATAGATAAACAACTTTTACAAAGTGAATTTTGATGAAAACGTGATTTAGGGACTAAATAGTAAAATTATGAAAATCAAAGAAAAATTCTAAATTTTATAGAATACATGTGCTGTAAATTTTATATTGAAATTTTGGTTAGGCTTGGAATAAGGAGTAAATTGCATAAATTTCATTTTCCAAGCTTAGGGACAAAATTGGAATTTATAGAAAGTTTAGGGGCAAAATGGTAATTTTATCTAGGATGTAAATTGAGTTCAAATGATTACAAAATGTGATAAATTGATGATTAAATTCATTTATATAGATCTGGATAACTTAAATTCGAAGCTAGATCGAGAAAACGAGAAAGTTTCGATTAGTATATTTTCTTATACGAACTATTATCGAGGTAAGTTAGTGGAACTTTATTGAGCATGCAAATATGTTGAATTGAATGTTATATTTGTATAGAATGTGATTTATATTTATGTGAATTATTTGGATGTTATAATATAAGAAATGAATACATGCTTGAAACTGTTTAAAAAGGGTTAAATTCTGTTTGAATTTTTTATTTCGATGGATAAATGTGATTTCCCTTATTGAATGAGGTCCTGCTTTTGTTGCTGACGAGATTTAGTTTGGATGAGTAATCCTATCGACCTCATTACAGAAAGGATTTAGCCTGGACTAGTAATACTGATATAAGCCCTCTTGAGCATATGTTACAGACAGGATTTAGCTCGGACAGGTAATCCTGATTAAGCTCTTGTGAGCATATGTTAGAAATAGGATTTAGCTTGGACAAGTAATCCTATTATATGATATGTGGCTCCAGAGTGTGCTTTCTGATTAAGTGCCCTAATGGGTACACCTGAATATAAATTGACAGGTTATTGAATTGTACACCTTGAGTGTTCTATCTGAATATCCATCGAAATTTCAATGATTCAACAGATAAAATACTTGACATGATATGAGAATTATGAGATGAAATGAATAATATCTTGAAAGAATATAGCATGATGAGCTCATTAATGCTTATTGATGTATATGTTAAATTTATGTAATTAACTTGCTTGATTGAGTGTATGTTTGTTTAGGTAAATTTATCAAATTAATGAAAAGCATATTATTAAATGCTTAATGTTATTAAATATGATTGGTAAGTTTTAGTTCATGTTATACGAACTTACTAAGAATATATTGCTTACTAGGTTTTATTTTCTCTGTTTATAGTGCTCGGAAGCTCGAAAAGGTTGGTGATCGGTTGGAGCATCATCACACTATCCACTAGTTTGTTTTGGTATAATTAGTAAACTTATTTTGGTATAATGGCATGTAGAGGTTAACTTAGCCATTGTTGGCTTGAAAATGATGTTTGTAATCTAGCCATTGGAATGACTAGTAATGGTTTGTTTTGATATACTTATAAGGTCATACTATGGTAGTTATATATATGTTAAGTATGGTTGATTAAATTATGTTTAACATATAGATTAAACCAACGTAAAAATATAAATATGTGTGCATATAATGATATATCATGTTAAATAATAGAATTAGCTTGATTATAATGCTTGGATTGGTTGGTTTATGAATGTAAGTTTTGGTGTAGGTTATTGGCAAAGTTTTGGGTGAGAAATGAAGTTAGAAATGGCTTTATTTTGTCCACACAGGTAGACACATGGGCTTGTTTAGTGACTGTGTGTGATACACGGCCTAGTACATGGGCATGTGGTTAGGCCGTGTGTCCCCTGCAATTTAAATTTGAGAAACAGAATGCTCAGAATTGAGCATACGGGCAGAGACACGGGCGTGTGTCTCAGTCGTGTGTGCTACATGGCCTAGAACACGGGCATGTGAAATCTACACCTAATTTTGAAAATTCTAATTAACCACATAGCCTAGCACACGGGTATGTGGCTAGTCGTGTGGCACAAGTCAGAGAGCTACATTGTTTCCAACACGGCCTACAGCACGAGCGTGTCCTAGGGTCACACGGGCGTGTCCCTTGGACCACACGGGCGTGTGAGCCCTGCATCTAGGAAAATTTTTGAAATTTTGTGAAAAATTCTCTGAGTTCCCGATTTAGTCCCGAAGCGATCCTAATACTCATATTGGGCCTCGAGGGTTCATTTAAGGGACGATATAAATAATCTTGGGATATGAATAATAATTAATATGAATTATATGTAATTGTTCTAAAAGCTCTAGTAATATTACGTAACCCTGTTCTAGCGACGAATACGGGTTAGGGGTGTTACATTTACCCCCAAACTTAATTTTGAAGCATATGTCCATCAATATTTCTCAATACTTTGATTATTTATTTTTTTATCTTTTTGCTTGACATTTGAGTAAAGCCTTTTTTTAAACATGCAAAGAACATATACATTTTTTTTTTTGAATTTTCCCTAGATCTTTGCTCACCAAGACAAGTATAGTTAAGATAGGGGCATAAATAAGATAAAGTTTAAAAAGATGGTAGCATGGCTTATAATATAGGTAAATAGCAATAAAGTAGGCTTTAAGGCTCAAATCAAGGTTTCAAGGGTCAAATTTTATATGGTAGGCTTGGAAGGCTCAAATGATCCAAAGAAAATGTGCCTAAATCATGTTTAGATTCTTATGCCTCCTAGGATTTCGCCTTAAGAAAGTTACGAAGCCAATTCTAAGAACATAAACCTTTATGCATGTCTGTTTCTAAGGGAGGTTGATTTTCATGGAAAATGACTATATAAGATTTAATAACATATAAGCATTCCATAACTCAAGATAACATAAAAAAACTTAGATAAAATCAGAAATCATGTTCACATTTAAACTAACTTATGAACAAAAAGCTTCTCTGAACATCATTTTATTTTAGCATACTTATATGAAAAGATTGAAACATATTTGAAAATTTTAAAAATTTATGCAAATATTGCCTTACCTACCTTTAAAAAGAAGCAATGTCTTCATTGCAAAAACAAAGTAATGAATGAAAACTGAACACCAGGTAGGGTTGTAAGAAAGAGAAGTGAGTCATGAAGACTGCTTAAGTACCAAGTCTTTCTCAACAATCCTTCCTAGGCATGTTCATTCCCATTACCACATCACTTTGTTTTTTTCTAATGAAGATGCATTGAGCTTATTTTATTCATGCTTGGAATATCTTATTTATTATACGAAAGAAAAATACTAACTAAGTAATAAAAATAAACACCTAAAAGTAAATACTAAGGACAAGAAATTTCTCCCATTTTTATTTGTGTCATTCTCCATGTCTTTTTCCTTTTCCCTTCTTTTGTTGCACTTGATCCCACAATCTCCTCTTGCCATGTCTCTAATATATGATCTAGGAACACAGGAGCAAAAGTGTTAGAGATATTCTTTAAAGTATTTCGTAAGGTATCATCTCTAATTTTTGCATATCTCTAGTAAGCTTATTGTTAGTTGTGCATGAATTTCCACATATCCATCATTGTTGAGAATTTCAATTTCTTCATAGTGTTTGATGAAGATGGCATTAGAACAGTCAAAGCCGGATTAAAAGTTAGCTCCACTAGTTCAGCAGCATTTGGGCCCACCCTCAGCTTAGGGCTGTTTGGCTCCTCTTCAGTTTTTGCTTATTCTGTGGCATTTGTTGAGTCAGATTCCAGCTTAGATTTGGTTGATGACCCATCTGATTCTGGTTAGTTTAGCTCATTTGGTTCAACTTGGTTCAATAACCCAATATTCTCCACTAACCTTTCAAGCTCATGCCTTATTATGCCTTATTATATAACAATCCTTTAGATTTGCTTTTGATCTTACTTGGGCCTTTAAGCAAAGTAAAGTAATCAATAATGGCAAGTAGGCACTTCCTGCCTTTTTCCTTGCGCAATTTTGGATCTTTTTGAGAATAATTCTCCCAACATTGATAGACCTTTCTGTCATAATTGCATACAACAAAAGCATTTGTTCCATCGAGATGGTGGAAGTATGTGCGATAGGCATAAAACTATATTGAATAAAGTAGAACCATACCTTAGCCACAGGATTTAAAAATTCCCTCTAGCAAGAATGACTACCATACTTTCTTATAATCCATTGGGATCCCGAATTTGTAACCACCTTAAGAACTTGTTGAAGAAAATCGCAATTGATATTTGTCATCATGGCAGAGTATTCATCTTCTTCAACATCAGGTAAGTTAAACAAATCATTAATGGACTTAGAAGTAAGGGGTACCTTCTTCTTACAAACAAGAACTTCATTAACATCTGGCGTGGTCAAGTTGGCATAAAACTCTCGTACTAAGTCTTCATCAGGCATTGATCATGCAACATAGAATTACTCCCAATTTAAAGCATTAATCATTTTTCAAAGTGAGAATGGCATGATCATATTGTCATTGCTCTCGAAATTAAAACCTTTTTCCAGCATTATTGGTTGATTCTTGAATATATAATCAAATATTTCCCTTTCTTCTTCATCTTGAACACAATTGGATTCATGGCGGAAGTCTTGGAAGTTCTTGTTCTTTTGTGAGACATGGTGACTTTTCCTGAAAAATAGGAAGAGTTTTGGAAAAAGGAAAAATAAGAAATTGACAAGGTGTGTCGGTGAAAGTTTCGGCGGCAATGGAATTGTGGCAGCGATAATATTGCGACACTGTCGGGATTGCGGTGGCAAAGGCATTGCTCTAACAAAGGCTTTGTGGTAGAGGTAAGTGAGACTTGGGGTAAAGAAAATTGGGGAGAGGCTTTTAGGAACTTGAGGTCGGCAACTAAGTGAAGAAAATTAGGGTGAAAGCTAATTGTTTAGGTGTTGTGAATTTTATGAAGGTATGAAGGTATTTATATAATGATGGATTAGAGAAAATTTGTAGCAAAAATTTAGCTACAAGGGTTGCTTGGACGGCAAGGTAAGGATGGAAGGGAAAAGTGGCGGTAAAATTAAGGTTTTTAAAACCCTATGGATGACACCTAGTGGGTAAATTTCTCCTCTTCACTGTTTTGGGCCTCGAGCCCAAACTGAAATATTAAATTGAATTAGAAAAATAAATTAATTAGTACTTGGGCCAAATTGACCCTCTTATTAATTATAAATAAAAATTTACAAATAGAAATTAAACTTAAAAATTTCTTTTGGCTTACTTAGAATTTATCTTCTTAGAAAATTACATTAAATTAATATCCCAAGAAAGGTTGGAGAGGTCACAAACGGTCCCGCTTAAGTTCCAATCTCCTTAGACAGGTTTAATTTAATGTATTAATTCAAGAAAAATAATTTCTAAGCATCTCATTTATTAAAAATAAAAATATGAAAAATTAAGGGTCTTTTAAATTGAAAAAGGTTTCAATTTGCTCAACTTCACCATCCCAATAGTGTTTGAGACATTGACCATTAACTTTAAACGTACCTCTATTGTTGTTGCACATTTATAAAGCTCCATATGGGTAAACTCTGTGGATGGTATAGGGTCTTTTCCATCGGGATTTTAGTTTTCCCGGAAATAACCTTAGCCTTGAATTTAACAACAACACTTTCTGTCCTTCTCTGAATTCACGAGGTTGTATACGATTGTCATGCCATCTTTTAGCCTTTTCTTTATACATCTTTGCATTCTCGTATGAAAATAACATCAACTCCTCTAACTCATCAAGCTTTAACATCATTCTCTCACAGGCTTACTTAAGATCCAAATTCAATTGCTTTAAAGCCCAGTAAGCTTTATTCTCCAACTCAAGCGGCAAATGACACGCCTTTCAAAAACTAACTAATAAGGGGTCATTTCTAATGGTGTCTTATAAGCAGTTCGTTAGGCCCATAGAGCATCATTGAGCCTTCAAGACCAATATTTTCTTTTAGGTCGCACCACATTCTCAAGGATACCTATTATCTCACGGTTTAATCATTCAACTTGTCCATTTGACTGTGGATGATAGGTAGTGGCAATTTTGTGTTTCACATCATACTTGTCAAGCAACCACTTAAGCCATTTGTTTATGAAGTGAGATCATTCATTGCTAATTATGGCTCTCGACTTCAACCCACTTGAATATGTAGTTGACGGCCACGAGAATATACCTAGTGCCATAAGAAGAAGAAAACATGCTTGGAAAATTGATGCCCCATATGTCAAATAATTCTACCTCTAAAATGTTTGTCAAGGACATTTTGTTCCTCCTTGATATGTTTCTGGTCCTCTAGCATCTATCACAATTTTTTATATACGCATACTCATCCTTAAACACTGTAGGCCAAAAGAATCCTACTTGCAAGATCTTTGCTGTAGTACAGGAACCACAAAAATGTTCCCCACTTGGAGATGAATGGCAGTGATACAAGATCTCATCAATTTCACTTCCATCTACACGCTTCCTGATTATGTCATCTGCATATTGTTTAAACAAAAAATGAATCCTCGTAGAAATAATGCCGACTATCGTGAAGGAATTTTTTCCTTTGTTGGTATGTATTTATCAAGGAATTATTCCACATGATAAATAATTCACATAATTAGAAAACCAAGGTATTTCATAAATTTGGCTTACCTCAAAGATATGCTCATCTAGAAATTTTTAATTAATTGGAACAAGGGAATGGGTTACCTCATTTTGCTCC
This sequence comes from Gossypium rotundifolium, assembly GCA_025506655.1. Lineage (NCBI taxonomy): Eukaryota > Viridiplantae > Streptophyta > Magnoliopsida > Malvales > Malvaceae > Gossypium > Gossypium rotundifolium. The sequence goes on along the minus strand of CP106729.1, from coordinate 93,172,731 downwards.
AATCTCGACAGATGATCAGCTACTTGATTTTCAACACCTTGTCTGTCTTGGATCTCAAGGTCAAATTCTAATGCATCTAATCATGTATGAATGAAATACATACTTGAGTTTAATTGAAAACAAGATCGACTGAGGCACAAACACTATAAACATGATTTAAACAAACTTCATTGAATCAATGCAATCATCTTGGCTAAAAAGATTTAAGCTACCATTGTTGATGACAAGATAACAAAACATATTGCAAACATGATTAAAATCAAAATAACAAAGTAAAGGAAGAATAAACTCTGTCAAATCAACAACCTCGTGAACTCTTATTGAAGATGTTCTCCTTCGATCCTTGTGTTTCTCTGTTGATAATGGCTCCTAACCAAGAGATGATCTTCTCAATGTTTTGTTGGCTAAGGGAAATGAGATTCTATGCATGGTAATGAAGAGAGGAAATGAGAGAATAGTTGAATGAGGGTTGTAGGGATGGTTAAGGAATGAAGGGATGAGAGATATTTATACTTGAAGTAGATGGTAGAGTTTACTAAAAATAAGGATTAGAATCCCTCCATTTTCTCCATTTCTTGGCTGACCACATATAGTGGAAGTAGGTGGATTGTAACATCCCGAGTTGTTGGGCTTATTCATTTAATGTGTGATTGTGTTTAATGTGTTTATTAGAGTGTTAGAGGTCCAGATTGGGCTCGAGGTTGGGTTAAAGCCTTAGCCGAATTAGTTTTTGGACACTCTAGAGGGAAGTCTAATAAGATAGGGCTTTAAAGATGTTAATTGTGCTTTGAAATACAAGGTGGGCTTGTGGCCTAGTGGCAAAATGACGCCACTTAAAGAGCAAGGAGGTGGCGTCAACTGAGGAGGCCCAAACTCAGGTATCATGCAGCCCAATTATTTTAATTAAAGTTAGCTAAATTTTAGCATTTAGGTGGAGAAGGTTGGACGGCAACAAGGCTTAGAAATAGGGGGATTTTATGTGGATAATGAGTTTGATAATGTGCTGATAAAGGGAGGAAGAGATGGTGTTGTCTAGACCTCTTTTGGAAGTGTGCTTGGATAAAGATAATGGAGAAAGTTTAGGAGCTATCTAGGAAGCAAGTGGTGGCCGAATTTGGGACACTGTGTGTAAGAGGGGGACGGCTAGATAGGATTAAGGGGTGCCAAAATTTCCCCTTGTTTATTAATTAGTTTTAGTTTTCAAAAGAGGGAAATCCCGATATTTGGTTGTGTGGGTGCTAAAATTCTCTTTAAATAGAGGGGATATCTCTTCAATTCAGGTATTTGGTCCCTATTTTCTTTTTCTATTCTCTCATCCTCACTTTTATGCAAAACCTGAAAGTCCATTATTTTGTTCTCTATTCTTTTTCTTTTTCTTTCAAAAGCTGAAATCTCCCAATTGTTCTCAACATCTATTTCTTTCAAAAGCTGAAACTCTAAACTCTCTTCTCATCCCCATAGCCGAATACCCTAGTGTCCATTCTTTTCCTTTCTTTCTCTTCTTGTCGACTTCTTTAGTAAAAGCCAAAATCTTCTTGTCGATTCTTTCTTTAAAAGCTAAAAACTTTATAGATTTCTTTGAATCATCTCTCTTTTTGATTTTCACAAAAAGCCAGAATCATCTCTCAAGTGTTAGCCGAAACCCCCATATTGAGGTAAGTGTCGACTCTTGTTATTCCTTAAGATCTCTTTCGGTTTTAGGGGCCAAGGCCGAATGGCCACTTGGTTTGTTAAGGCTGTCAATTAGACTAATACTGCCTATCTTTTTACGTGTTGGGTGACATTCGAGAAGTGAAGAAGATCGCGTAGATCTAAAAGCCCGAATCATTAGTTCCTGAATCTCATAAATCTCTCTTTTCGGTATTTTAAGGTAAGGGGTTCTTTTTAGATTTCCATTAGATTCACTATCGTAATTGTGATGTTAACCATATGTTGATGGTAGCAACTGATAAGGTCTTTTGATGGAATCAAATATCGATCAGGCGAAGGAGGGGATTGGATCTGTTAAACCAATCCCTAGATTTAAGAAGCAAGCAGTGTCAGTAGTTTGAGATTGGCCACCAGGTTGTGGACCGACTTCAGAACAAAATCTTAGTTTGTTAGTAGTCGTAGCGGCTACTGATAGTGTCGACATAGAAAGTACTGTCTTGTCGGTAACTAGGTGTGTAGATCTATATCATACTAGTTGAGCTATATCATATGTATGTTATGGGCTAAAAGTCAGAAATAAGCTGTATGAACAGTCGTGTTACCCAAAAAGGGTAGGCAAAGGATGCTAGGCACGTAATAATAGAAACTTCTCTATGTGTATCGAAGTATGTGAAAGTATGTGATCTGTTTACATAGTTTAATGTTCTAATTTTTGCATGTATGTATGCATGGGATGGGATTGATATGATGAAGGGGAGCAGGTTGCGAGGCGATCGGTGGCTTTGCCACATAGGTCACATTATGATCGGTCTTTATGATAGGCAGCGCAGTTGTCGATATATATTATTAAGGTTGCATAGCGATCAGTGGCTTTGCCACATAGGTCACATAGTGATCGATATGGTGTGTAGCGGATGGAGGGTTGATTGTAGAAATCCCCACGGTGTAGAGGATAGACTTTTAGGTTTGGGATGGGCCATGTTGCATGTAATATATTCTGTGCCATTGTGAATGGGCCTAGGCCCATAATGTGTTTGTGGGCCTAAGGCGTTTATGTGTTTTCAGGATTTGTGCACTGAGTCTTGGTACTCACCCGTTCAATTTTCCCAACATTTTAGATGAGCAGTAGGTCGTGGACATGGAAGCCGTGGCCGACTCGAGGGGCCATCAAGTTTTTTTTTATCTTCATAGACTATCTTCGGTTTTTCTCTAAGTTTAAATTTGGGACTATTTTTTTTTTGTAATAAGGCCTCCATAACTTAGGTTATCGTTTAATATTTTTTTTAAATTTTATTTATTCAATACATCTCACAACCTTATGTTTTCAAAGTCTTAATTATAAAGTGAAATTAAAATGGGTTTCTCAAGCATGTTCAACGCAAAATTTTAAAGTTTCTCAAAATATCACAAATAAATGATGAATCGGTTAAAATAATCTGATATTTTCAAAACCCTACAAAGCAAAGTTTTCAACATTCAACCCGTAGCATACCAGATCCAGTCATGACGTATGGGCCGGGTTTGGGGTGTTACATGGATGGTGGTTGCTTGATTTGAGCATAGAATCACGTTAAATTTAGGCATGCGTTGGACAGTTTCAAAGGCAAGCTTTATGTGTTGATTTCCAATGATTCTCCAAATGTAGAGCCTCCAAATAATTGTCCCAAAAGAGATTTTTGGGCAGCCAATATGCTTGTGCTAAATTTGGGCTTGACTCCCCCTTGTTGGACGGTTTCATGACCCACTAAGCTTGTCAGACTTGTCCATCATGTATCATATTTTTTTATTGGGTCAAAGTAACACTTTGATGACCCATTTAGCATGGTTTTGTTGTCCAACATAGGAAATAAATATCTCATGTTCATGTAAATTTAATAAGCTCCATATTATATTATCTCCATGGTTCCGTGTATAATAAAATATAACACATTAATAATTAACATGAAATAATTTAAATTATGCACAAAATTAATACAATAAAGATTATATTTGCATTTTTTTATAAATTCATGCCCATTATCAAAATATAAACAAAATCCACTTAATTAATTATCAAATACTCAGGATTAGTATTATTATTAAGTAAAAATGTGGTAAAAATGACAAGAAAAACCCTATATAATTTAGAGTTTACAATCGCCACAAAGGCTTCCTTTTAACAAAGATAGCCATAAAGGCTTCCTTTTAACAGAGATCGACACAAAGGCTTTCTTTTAACAAAGATAGCCATAAAGGCTTCCTTTTAACAAAGATAGCCATAAAGGCTTCCTTTTAACAAAGATAGCCATAAAGGCTTCGATACAAAAACTGCCATAAATACACTTCTTTAGGTTGCGCCACAGAGGCGTCTCCTTATAGATTACCAAAAAGGTATTCCTTATCAAAGATTTGCGAAAAAGACAATTTGTTAATAGAAACAGCCACAAAATATCACTTTTATGGAAATTGGTGTTTTTGATTATAGGGATTAGCCTAAACTCATCGTCATCAGGTTTGCCCCTCACCTTCTGGTACTCATCCAACCGTCCTTTAAATCTTTTTCATATGATGCCATGGCCTAGCCATGGTGTAACATCCCAAAATTGGGCCTAAAAGAATTGGGCCCAATGGGCCTTGGGCATAGGAATACTTAAATTTTTAAGAATAAGAGAACGACATTATTTCAAGTTGGATTTATTAGGAAAGTGATTTTGGAAAGTTACGGGGTTTCTATGGAGTCTTAGGTTCAAGTTACGCTATAGAAAAATTTTGGGTTTAAGTACTTTAAAGGAGATGTAGTAAGTGACCCCAATGCTTGTGGAAATAAATGAGTAAATTGCTAGCATAAATGAGCAATTAGTAAAGAAGTTATGGCATCATATGAAGTACCTTGAGGGAAGAGGTTCAAATCCCATAATGTGCAAATTTTAACTATTATTTTTGCATTCTTTCCCTAAGTGTCGGCCAAGCTAATAAATAAGGCAAGGTGGAATTTTTAATTTTGGCAAGGTGGCTAAGAAAATTAGGAAAGGATGAAGGTAAGGAAAGAATCAAATGAAAGGGGAAAGTATAGGGAACATGTTGGCACAAAGAGAGGGAAGTGTTTTGGAAAGTTTTGGTTAGCCAATTTTTGACCTTATTGCCAAAGTGTGGATGGTTTGGGAAGGGGTATTAGGATAGCTGAATTCTTCGTTTGTCATTTGGCAAACTTTGTTCTGGTGAGGCTTATTTTCTTTTAGCAAATTAGTGTTTTCTCTCTTCTCAACTCTCTTTCTTTGTATTGGCCAAAAATCCTCACTTGCATTTTGTTCATTTTGTTCCTTTCTTGTGCCAAAACTATCAACCCATTTATACTCATTCCTCCCTTGTTGCTGAAACACCCATTTCATATTGATCCTTTTGACCGATTTGAGTTATAAAGGGAAGGCCGAATCTACTACCTTTGATTCATCCGTAGTCATAAGCAATCGTTGGGAATCGGTTTATAATATTTAAGGGACTAAATCGCTCGATCTATCCCTCGTAATAAGAGACCCAGATTGTTGGTAAGTGATATAGATTGTTCGCAATATTTGGTTGAAGTGGTAAATTGGGTTTTGGACAAATTGTTGACCGATTGTATCTTTAGGTGCCACGGAGAATATCATGTTACGGATTCCGAATAAGGTGTGTAATCTCGTACCTTCCGAAAACATGTTTGGAATGGTGTGTAATCTCACATCTCTTTGAAAGTTTGTATGATATGTTTTGTGATTCAGTTGAAATACCGAAGAAAACCAGAAATCGGCATCCGTGATCACTCGGGAGTGCGTATATTCGTAGTAGTAACCATGTCTTGTAATAAAACATTTCCGGTTAGAAATAGTGATGCATTTTGAAAAATCACGAAAAATAGTAGAAAGGGAATTAGAAAGTGAATGAGATATCAAATTAAATCTTACTGTGTCTATTTTGATATGGAAGAAACGGAGAAGGAAAAGGAATTTTATATTCTGAGATATCTTAATTTTAGTGAGACTGGTTCTGATTAATTTTGTGGTTCCCTGATCTGTTTTGGAAAAATCGTATAAAATTTTACAAAGTGAATTATGGGTTATAATTTATATTTATGGGATCCTTAGTGAGCTTACTTTCAATAGAAACAAGTGGGGTCAATATATGAAAACCGTACAGTGAGATATTTGAAATTAAGGTAAAGAGGTCAGAATCATTGGACAGTGTAGCAAGGGAAATTTTAAGGAATAAACTGTACTAAACGGTTAAGACAAAAATTCTGGAAATATTTTAATAAGAAGATATATGAGTTTAGTTTCAAGGAAAATTTATGGATTTAGATTTGGAGTTTCCTAATCCAAGTTATAGTCAATTTAGTTAGTATGATGCAGATGGATAGTTTCAAGTTTTATGTCCCAAATTAGTAATTAAGTCTGGGGTTACGAAATTACGAAAATACCCTTGGGGGTAAATTACTGAAATACCCCAAGGTTGTGAGATTACCGAATTACCCTTAGTGGGTAAAATTACCGAATTAAAAAATTGCCCTTATGTGCCGAATTATGAAAATACCCTTATGGTTCGAATTACGAAAATGCTCTAATGGGCCAATTTGATAGATTGCCTTAATGGGCCGATTTTGATGTATTGCTTAATGGGCCAATTTGATATATGGTTAAATGTTCCAATTTGAAATATGGCTAAATGGGCCAATTTGATATATGGCTAAATGGGCCAATTTGATATATGGCTAAATGGGTCGAATTTGATATATGGCATAATGGGCCGATTTTGCAAAGTGTTAATGGGCCAAATTGTTTGTAATAAATCTCCGATGTTATTAATTATCGTTGTTATATTGTAAATATCATAAATTGTTATGAATGTTGCATTCACATAATTCTGCATGGGTTTGGGATATTGATGATTGGAGGAAGCTATTTGGTGGCTCTGCCACATATTTTGGTGACTCTGTCACAATCTGTTGGCTATGCCACGTATATTCTGTTATTCTGGTGGCTTCACCACAAATTCTGATATTATAAATGGCTAAGTGCCTGCGATTATAAATGGCCACTGGCCTACGAATTATTATAAATGGCAATTTGCCTGCGCTTTGGTGTGTTGGCGGGGTGGGTTGACTTGATCCCCACAAGTGTGTTGGTTGGTACGAGTGGTGTGTAGTGGATGGATTATTAGGTTGGTTTGGGATTGCATTATATTTATTTGATTCATTTGATATATTCTTTTTTGTAAATGGGCTTTGGCCCAATATTATGCTTAATGGACTTTGGCCCAAGTTATTATTAGATGGGCTCAGGCCCAAATTTTTGCTAAATGGGTTCAAGCCCAGTGAACAACGATAAGGGGATTTCATATTGAGTTCTTGTAACTCACCCCCCTTTTTCTTTCTTAATCCTTTCAGGTAATGCTTAGTGATAAGGACTTAGGCCATGGATGACTCGGTGGAGGCCATACTTCAGAAATGGTTTTTATTGAACTTTAGTTTCCTAATTTCGTTCACTTTATTATTCTTACTATTTTGGGTTTATTTTGTATTGTAATAAGGCCTCTGGAATATTTTATTTTACTTATGTTTTTGTCGTACTTAGTATTATGCTTGAATTGTTTTTAAACGGGGAGTTTTCTAAAAATCGTAAATAAAGGTTTTCCAAAATAGATTAACAAATGATTTTCATAACAAACTTTTACAAATGATTTAACTCAGAAATTCTATTTCAAATTATCGATGACATTTTCAAAAGTCACGGTTAAAGTTCACTACCTCGATTTTTGACTCATCAATTAACCTCTCAAAAATTCTTGTATTTTATCTACGTTTTCACAATGTTTTCAAAATGCTTTTGTAACTCTATTTCCAAATGTCATATTTTCATAAATCGTTTATTTCAAATATGTTTTCGCAACCAAAAAGGTTTTTAAAGATAATTACGTTTTCAAGTAGATAACAATTGCTTAAGTGTTTTGGGTTTTAACAATGAGGCTGTAATTCTCAAACAAGTTTTTAACAATTGCAAAGATGGTTTTGAAAAAAGAAAAAACACTTCCATGTGACAAGCCGGATTCGGGCCTAACTTCTAGGTCGGGTTTGGGGTGTTACACATAGTCTTACACTATATGGTCTTTAGAGTGCCATGGACTTTTCCTTTTAGAGATTTGTAACATCCCGATTTAGGGCCTAGTCAGAATAGTGGTACGAGACCACAAATCTGAGGTATATGTATGAGTTTTTGAGGTCTATGCCATGTTTGCATATTAGTGTGAAAGTTTCATGAAGCAATTTTGTCAAATTGTGATTGAATTGTCCAAAAGGACTAAATTGTAAAAGTTGCAAAATGTGGTATTCTAGAACTTATTTGTATGAAATAGCTTTAGAATATCAATTGGAGGTCCTTAAATAGTAATTTTCCCAAATTCTAATTTTTGGAAAAAATTGGGCATGAATGGGTTAAAATTTGAAAGTTGGACAAAAGGGCATTTTGGTCATTTGTCAATTAAATGATTAAAATGAGAAAAAGATGATATAATTTTCATTCATCTTCTTCCCCAAGACTACCAAAAATTTAGAGAAGCCATTGTTAGGGCTCTTCAACTTTTCAAGCTAGCTAGTAAGATTATTCTAGCTCCGTTTTTTATATTCTTCGTATTTTTGATGTCCTAGTAGCATGAGTAATGTAACACCCCAAACCTAGCCCATGCGTTATGACCGAATCTGACATGTCACATGAGAAAAACATGTTAAATCCTTTTCATTTGTACTAAAATAGGCATTATTATAATCAAGAAAACAAGTTTGATTTGAAATATTTGATAAAATACTACTAACCTCGAAGGTTGATTGATAAATCGATAATTTGAACTAATGAACTTATAAAACCGTGACCTTTGAAAATATTGTTGATAATTTGAGAGAAAATTTTCGAGTTAAATATTTGTATAAGTTTGTTATGAAATCCATTTGTTAGTCTATTTTAAAAAACATTTATTTTAGTTTTTAGAAAAATTCCCATTTAAAGCAATTTAAGCAAAATAATAAGTACGTCAAACATAAAGCAAAAGTAAAATATTCCAGAGGCCTTATTACAACCCAAAAAACCCAACATAATAAAAGTAACGAAGTAGTGTAGAAAATTAATTTACTAAAGTTCGAAACATTTATTTCTGAAGTATGGCCTCCACCGAGTCATCCATGGGCCCAAGTCCTCGTCACTATATATATACCTACAAGGATTAAGAAAGAAAGGAGGGTGAGTTACAAGAACTTAGTGCATAATCCCTTACCATCATCCACTGGGCCTGAGCCCATATAGCATAATCTTGTGCCGAAGCCTATTTACATAATAGCATATATATATGTGCAATGTATGCAACCCAACCCATCCTAGTAATCCATCCACTACACACCACTCGTACCATCCCATCACACCTGTGGGGATCAAGTCAACCCACCCCGCCAAACACACCAATCACATGCAAGTTGCCATTTATAATATATTTGTGGCTGAGCCACCAGAAACGCTGCAATCAAACTACTTTTTATAATATTTGTGGCTGAGCCACCAGAGTCATAAGCACATTAATGAACAAATTGTGGCAATGCCACCAGGCTACACTTCTCTTCATTCAATTTGTCCCAACCCATGCGATATGTAAAATGCAACATACATAATAAAGCATAATATCCACATATATGTACAACAATCATTAATCCAATAATTTACTATGGTAAATTGGCCAATTATAGAACTTTGTAATTCGGCCCACTAAAGCATTCTAGCAATTCGGCCCATAGGGGCATTTTCGTAATTCAGCCCATAAAGGGCATTTTGGTAATTCGGCCCATAGGGGCATTCGGTAATTCAGCCCATAGGGGAATTTTAGTAAATCGATAATTTTACCCACTAAGGGTAATTCGGTAATCTTGTAAACTAGGGGTATTTCGGTAATTTACCCTCCAAGGTAAATTTCGCAACCCCGGACTTAACTACTAATTTGGGGCATAAAAATTGAAATTGTTTATCCGCGTCATATTGACTAAATTGACTATAACTCAAGTTAGGAAACTCTAAATTTAGATCTGTAAATTTTCCTTGGAACTAGACTCATATATCTTCTTACTATGATTTTTCCAGAATTTTTAGATTATCCATTTAGTATAGTTTATTCATTAAAATTTCCCCTGTTTCACTGACCAACAGTTCTGACCTCTCTTACCCTAAATTCAAATATCTCCTTGTACAGTTTTCATATGTTGCTTCCACTTGTTTCTATTGAAACTAGACTCACAAAGGAATCTATAAAAATAAATTATAACTCATAATTAACTTGTTACAATTTTGAATGATTTTTCCAAGACAGAATAGGGAACCACAAAGTCATTCAGAACCAGTCTCACTAAAATTAAAATATCACAGAATATAAAATTCCTCTTCCTACTCTATTTCTTTCATATATAAATAGATACAATAAGCTTTAATTCTATATCTTATCCACTTTCTAATTCCATTTCTCCTATTTTTCGTGATTTCTTAAAATCACATCACTGCTGCTAATCAAAAACTATTTCATTGCAAAATATGGTTACCACTACGAACATACGCACGCTGGAGTGGTCATAGATGCCGGTTTCTGATTTCCTTCGGTATTTTGACCGAATCACAGAACATTTCATGCAAATATTTAGAGAAGTGTGAGATTACACACCATTTCAAACATGTATTCGGAACGGTATGAGATTACACACCTTAATAGGATTTCCTAAAGAACCACCCTTCGTTGCTCCCACAAATGTGATCCTTCCCTACTAGGTCCTAAAATCCAGCCTTACACTTTGGCTATTGCAATGAGTTCCTAAAAATAAATAAGTGATGTACCAAAGGTTTAGCCTTTATCCAATATTCGGCCCTTCAACAAGAGCAAGAAGTTGATATCATCACCACAAAATAGAATCACATGAATGGCACAAAACATCGAAATAAAGAGTAACATCTTACTACTAATATTCGGCCTAATCACCCACTTACCAATCAACTTCCAAAACCAAGGCTAAGAGAATGATAAGTAGTAGCAAAGAATGGCTTGAAAGTTTCGGCAAAATAAAGGAGAAAAGTGCACAAATGGACTAGGTGTTTCGGCCAAACAAGGGAAAATGGTGTACAATATTGGCTTTAGAGTTTCGGGAAGGGAGAGAAGAAATTGCCAAAGAGCAAACTCAAAAATACTAAAAAGTGACAAGCCTCTCATCCACTAAAATTGCAAAAAGGACTATAGAAATTTGGCTCCCCTCTTTCTCCCTACCAAAACCTTGTATCATCTTTACCAAAAAGATGAGTGTTGACCCAAAATTATTCTTTCCAAAAAAATCCTCCACATAATAAGGCAACATGTTCCCCTCCCTTACCTTTTCTTTTTCCTTCTTTTCTTCCACTTATCCTTTCCTTATTTCCTTAGCCATCTTTCCTAAAATAAAAAGTCTTCCTTACCATAATTGAAGCCTTGGCCGACACTATGGATGAATAGCACAAAAAAATAATAAAAATTTGCACCAAGTGGGATTCGAACATCTTCCCCTAAAGCCCTTCATGTGACGCCACATCCTCTTTACCATATGCTCATTTATGCTAGCAATTTACTCACTTATTTCCATAAGCATTGATGCCACTTACCTTTTCTCCTTAAAGTGCTTCAACACTAAAATATTCCTATGGCCTAACTTGAACTCGGAACTTTCTAGAAACCCTGTAACTTTCCAAAATCAACTTCCTAATAAGTTCAACTTGAAATAAAGCCATTCTCTTGTTCTCCAAAAATTTTAAATGCTTCCGTGCTCAAGGCCCAATGGGCCTAATCCTACTAGGCCTAATTTTGGGATGTTACTATTCTACCTCCATAAAAAAATTTCGTCCTCAAAATTTCCAACTATAGGAGCAGTCGCACATCCAAACCTACAATACTACGCTTATGCTGCACACTTTGATACTAAAACACTAATTCGCTTTCTATCTTAATCTTGGAAACTCTTCACATCATCAAATATCTAATCTTCAGAAGCAAACAGGTATTTATCACTCATTCATAAAATTTTCTACATTCAACCAAAATATACATGTCTTAATGGTGATGGAACAATTTCGAGCCTTATGCTTCCTTAGACCCGCATCTCAATCATGCTCTTGACCTTCTCCAGCATTCTCCCGGATGACGCCTTCTGCAATAATCGCAAGCCAGAAAGTTTGGACGTGCCTTAACACGCTTTACGGAATGAGACTGTGACTCTAAAGAACCTCAATCTCTTTTCTTCTTGCAATCCACGCACCTAACTCGAAGTGCCTCACCGATTCCTTTAATCTCTTTTAAAACCTCCCTAACTAGCTGAGGCAACTCATCGGCTCTGGCTCCATCATGAGACCCCGTCTCAGCCACTGGTGATGCCGACGCCTCCCTTGGGCACATTCCTTGGTGCTGAAGATCTAGCTCTAGCACCTCGGCCTCTACCACAACTACGTCCACCGCGTCCACATCCTCTAGCGCTCATGTTCACTAAATCGACTTAATCTTATTAAGAGTCTTATGGATCACTATACTATTCAATGTTTATTAAACAATGTCTTATGGAGTATAGGAAGTAAATTTGTTTTTGCAAAACGTATCCTAAAGTCTCAATCTCTATAGTTTCAGCTCCTAAAGCTAAAAAAGTTCAAGAGTATTTCTACAATCATACCACAAAAATTCTAAAATGAAAACATAAACTTACTTGACTTGGTGTCGGATACCCGTGGTGCCATACTTCCTTTAGAACATGTACATACAAATTAAAATTTTAAACAGCTTTTAAAACGTTTTTGAACCCAAACCACAGCCGAGTTTTGCAATCAAGCTCTGATACCATAAAATGTAACACCCCAAACTCGGCCCATGCGCTATGACCGGATCTGACATGTCACATGAGAAAAACATGTTAAATCCTTTTTATTAGTACTAAAATAGGTATTATTATAATCAAGAAAATAAGTTTGATTTGAAATATTTGATAAAATACTACTAATCTCGAAGGTTGATTGATAAATCGATAATTTGAACTAATAAACTTATAAACCGTGCCCTTTGAAAATATTGTTGATAATTTGAGAAAAATTTTGAGTTAAAATATTTGTATAAGTTTGTTATGAAATTCATTTGTTAGTCTATTTTAGAAAACATTTATTTTAGTTTTAGAAAAATTCCCATTTAAAGCAATTTAAGCAAAATAATAAGTATGTCAAACATAAAGCAAAAGTAAAATATTCTAGAGGCCTTATTACAACCCAAAAATCCAACATAATAAAAATAACGAAATAGAGTAGAAAATTAATTTCCTAAAGTTTGAAACATTTATTTCCGAAGTATGGCCTCTACCGAGTCATCCATGGGCCCAAGTCCTCGTCACTAAGATATACCTACAAGGATTAAGAAAGAAATGAGGGTGAGTTACAAGAACTTAGTGCATAATCCCTTACCGTCATCCACTGGGCCTGAATCTATTTAGCAATAATTTGGGCCTGGGCCCATACAGCATAATCTTGGGCTGAAGCCCATTTACATAACAGAATATATATATTGCAATGTATGCAACCCATCCCATCCTAGTAATCCATCCGCTACACACCACCCGTACCATCTTGATAAACTGTAAAAGTAACATGTTTTAATCCCACATTTAGTATGCTTTTGGATGATTTATCCCTGATTTATGTAAAAAAAGATGCTCTTAATCCTTTCTTTTCATGTCTTATGCTCAGGAAAGAACCTAAGGATAATAAGAACGTAAAATGGGCTTAAAACAGACCAAATTGGGCCAACCCAATAAATCGACACGGCCTGGACTTCAAGCCACACGACCGTGCCTTGCCATTTACTTCACACGGCCATGCCATGATTTACATGGCCATACCCCAATCGACAGAATCGAGACGCAGCATGAAGACGACTTACACGGACGTGTGCCATGGGCATGCACCTGTCGCAGAAAAGAGCAATTTCACTCGGATTTGGATGCTTGGAGGCAAAGAAACACATTTCTAAGTCTACTTAAACATCCTAGGAGGAATTCTACTTGAATTAGGATACTTAGGAGCCAAGTAAAGCATCTTAACGCCTATATAAACACCCAAGGTAGCAACTAAAAAGGGGAGTTCAGTAGAAGCCGAAACAGGAGCTTTTAGCAGAGGCTTTTGGCCGAAGCTTTCATTTTTTAGGGAATCACTTGAACATAGCCAGTTGATCCATCTCAAGAAGTCAGAACTCCATTCAAGACGGAGGATCTCTCCTTCAATTCCTTCAGGGGGTTTTAGGGATTTCTTATGTTTTGTTTATTCTTTACTCTTGAGATGTTTTCATATTTAGTTATGAACTAAACTCTTCAGATACCTAAAGGGGATGAAACCTATAATGGATTTTGTTATTTGATTTCTAAATTATATGATAAGTACTTGGTTTGTTCTTAATTATGTTGCTTAATTCAATCTGATGTGCTTAGGTGGAGGAGGAATAGACCCTACCTAAGAGTAGATCTAGCATAATTAAGCGGAGTTGATCGGGCGCCTAGAGATAGGGTTACGAGATTTTGCCAGATTAGGGTGAAACCTAATATGGGAATCCATTGATCGATTTACTGCTTCCTTAGGGGGCTATTATAAGAGAACGAGAGTTCCACTAATTAACCTAAGGTTAGACGTTATTCGCCTCGAGTGAGGGTTTAATATAGGTTAGGGAGTCTCACGGATCACGCTAAGTAAAGAAATCTTTAGAAATAGCGTAATTTAAGCAAGTCACTCGATACATGCCATATTACAATTTTTAGTCTTGTAAATAACAACGATCTATTTTCTGACATGATAGTGAATCACAAATCTACGGGATTTCGGTGTGAGATTACACACCTGATTACGGTAAGAACTAATCCTTCTTGATCATCGGCACCCTTATTATCGTGAACGACTATGATTTGTCTATTCTCATTGGATGATGGTCCACAACCCGGTGGGAAATCCCGAACTATCGATACTGCCCTACGTTTGAACTTAGGAGTAGGAATTGCAAATCCACTCCCCTTTTTTCCTCCAATCGCTTTTCCTTTCAAATTGCTACCACTTGCTACTACTTCCGATGGATCAACAAATAAAGAAGAACGAGCGATTTAGTCCTTAAAATAATCGATTAGCCAAATCCATCGATCCGTTTTAACAGAATAACCAAGTATTGAGAGATATCGAGATGAACCTTGAAAGAACCCCTTACATTGATGATAATAGATCCAACTTCCACCGATTAGACTTATGGCTAGAAATAAATTGGCAAGGATGATATTTGGCCACCCACTAGAACACTACGAAAAAGAAGATGATCAAGATATGAGGGAGTAAAAGAAAGTGATATTTCTATTTAGAAACAAGTAGAACAACGAATAGTGATGGACACACATTCGGCTAGGAAAAAAATGAAAAGAAGGGAAAGAGATAACTTACCAATTCAGTCAGGAAGAAATGCCTAAAATGCAAGAAAGAAGAAGAAATAATGTGATTAAAGTTTCAGCTATTTAGAGAGAAAAGATCAAGCAAGATTCGGCCATCAAAATATTGATTAAAGAAGAAGAGAGAAGGGTTGAAGAAATGGTGAAAAAGAAAAGAAGAGATGGAAAAAAAGTGCTAGATAGTTTCCGCTAACAAAAGAAAAATGAGCAAAATGAGGTGAGTGTTTCGGCAACAAAGGAGAAAGATGAACAATTTTGGCTTTAGAGTTTCGGCAAGCAAAAGGAAAAGTGAACAAAATGATTTGAGTGATTCGACCAAACAAAGGAAAAAGGTTGGGAAAAGAAACACCAAAATGTTCAAAAATAGAAAAATACCTCTCATGCACAAAACTTGTAAAAATCTATAGGAAATTCGGGTTTCCCCTACCAAAACTGTGTATCCCAAGCACCAAAAAGGTTATGGTTGACCAAAAATTCTTTCCAAAACACCTTCCACAAAATTGGCCAACATGCTCCCTCCCTTACCTTTTTCTTTTATTTCTTTCCTTATTCTTCTCTTGTTTCTCTCCTTACTCTTCTCCCTTGTGTTCTTTCCTTCAATAAAAAGTCTTCTTTACCATCTTTAAAGCTTGGTCGACAGTATGGAAGAGAAGCACAAAAATATTCCAAAAATTTGCAATAGGTGGGATTCGAACTCCACCCCTTAAGTCCCTTCATGTGATGCCACACCACTCTACTACTAGCTTCTCTTGTGCTAGCTAAATACATACTTATTTCCTTAAGTCTTGATGCCACTTGCCTTCTCCCCCCTTAAGTGCTTAAACACAAAAAATTATGCTACGGCCTAACTCAACCCCGAAACTTCCTAGAAACCCCGTAACTTTCTAAAATCACCTCCCTAATAAGTCCAACTTGAAATAATGTCGTTCTCTTATTTTGTAACACCCCAAACCCGGCCCATACGTTTCGACTGGATCTGGCATGTCACTGCTTGTACTTTGAAAACCTTTGTTTTGATGATACTTGAAATTTGTGAGTTAATTGGATAATATTTAAGTAAATAAGTGGCATTTTAAAAATAAAACCTTATATTAGTATTATCAAGTATAAATAAACCTTATCATAAAATTCACAAGTTGCTTAACATTGAAAACGACTTAGTTGAATGAAAACTAGGGGCCTTATTACATAAATATTCACGAAATAACATTGAAATAAATTAACCTAAAGAAATCTCAAAAGAAAATAACTTGTAGGAATAGAACTTGATGGCCCCTCGAGTCTGTCTCGGCTCCCATGTCCACGATCTACTGTTCATCTGAAAGAATAGAGAAAAGGAAAGCGTGAGTCACAAAGACTCAGTGTATAAATCTCAAAACACACATTGACCTGAGCCCACAAACCCATTATGGGCCCTGGCCCACACAGGAAGGCATCAATCATAATCACATAACAATTAATAAAGAATGAATAACCCAACCCATCCTAGGTTTCCATCCTCTACACTCTAACCCGTACCAACCATCACACCATGGGGATTTCTACAATCAACCCTCCATCCGGTACACACCAAAACGACAGCCGTACTGCCTATTCCTATTAAGTAGGAATAATTAAACGTGGCATACCCACCGATCACAATGTGACCTAGCATTTATATTTGTGGGTTTTCTACCACCGATCACTGCGTGACCTATCATGCAATTCCCCTTCATCATATCAATATCCCATCCCATGCATACACATATAAAGAAAATATCATGCAGTCATATATATTTTTTGATACACATAGGGGGTTCTATGTTTACGTACCTGGCATCCTTGCCTAACCCTTTTAGGGTTCCATTTGACGATTTATACAGCCTTATTCTGGCTTTTAGCTCATAACATACATAAATAGATTTATATACAGGTTTATTGGTAGTGTGTTAGAGATCTACACACCTGATTACCGATAAAACGAGGCTTTCTATATCGTCGCTATCCTTAGTCAACACAACTGCTATCTGCCTAAGGTGTTGTTCGAAGTTTCAGTCCACAACCAATTGGCTAATCTCGAGCGAAGAATCGCTTCGTTTCTTAAACTTAGGATTCTTTCTTTTGCCTGATCCATATTTAATTCCATCAAATCCTTATCAGAGCTACTATAACAATATTTAATCGTTAATCCTCCTTTTAGAGTTAAGATCATATATATATTGAACGAATCTAATAAAAATCTAGGGATAATCTTCTTACCTTAAAATCCCGAAATTGGAGACTTATAATTTTCAGCTTTTAGATCTAGTCGACTAAGCCTCCTTCAAATCCCGAATTGCCGCCCATCATAAAACCATTAACTATTAGCTTTCGGCTTTTTCCTTTCAAAAATAGATTATGAGAACTAATCAAAATTTGAATCTTACCTTAGCTTAGGAGATTTGGCTAGCACTAGGGAGAGGATTCGGCAATGCCGATGGAAGATTTAAATTTGGAAGTGTAGAACAATTTCTCAAATAGGATGAATAAAAGAAAAGCGATGGATGCTTCGGCTTTTTAGAGAAATCGGCACAAGGGAAAAGAAAGTGGGGGAAAGTTTCGACTTTTAAAGAAATTAGAGAAAGAAATTTAGAGAAAAGAAGCTAGGGAATTTTGGCACAAAAGGGAGAGGATTTAATGTCAGGAACAATGAGATAGCCCCCTCTATTTATAGGAAATTCGGGAACCCTTTGCCATGTAGTAGCTGGTTTCTTTACTCCTCTCAGTGATGGATTCTTGGCCATCACTCTCTTTGTAGATAAATTCCTAACTTTTCTCATTTATCTTAATCTACTAGCTCATCTAAAAGAGACTTAATTATCTGTAACTCCTCCCACCTTTATCAGTATATTATCCACATATTTTAATCATTATAATGCCTAAATCTTAGCCTTTATCTGCTTATTATCCACATAAAATAAATTCCTAAATAATAGCCTTTATCTGCTTATTATCCACATATTTTAAACATTAAAACCCCTAAATTTTAGCCTTGTTGCCATCTACTCCACCTAATCCTAATGCCCAAAATTTAGCTAACTTAAATTAAAAGAATTGGGCTCCATGAAACTTAAATTTGGGCCCCTTACTCCCTTGTGTGTGGTGTCACCCCTTGCTCCATTTTAAGTGCCAAAAATTGGCCTAAAAACATGGGCTCTTTACGACCCAAAACTTGTTCCTTTTTAATTATTAATGATGCCATCTTAAAATAATTTAATCTGAGCCTTTGCCTAATTCTAAGCCCAAATTTAGACCATTTTTACTTGAATTAACAAATTAAACATATCCCCACACTAAATGCATAGGCCCATAAATTTAAGATGTTACAGTTCTACCCCCTTAAAGAAATTTTGTCCTCGAAATTTCCAACTAACTAGTAATCATTCTACCTGAGTCTCACCACTATGCTTTCACTGCGCACTCTAATTCTAAAGCCAAAATAAACACTTAGTATACTATGGTAGGGTACGCACCATTATTCGCATCTGAAGCGTCTTCGTCCCCTTGTACTCATTCTACCGATTCGCGTTTATCTGATTACAAATTTTATGAATTATTAGTTTTCTTCCACTTTTTTTAACCACGGACAGTATTATGAATAATAGCTTTAAGAGTAATTATTTCGAATTCGCATTCACCATACAGTCTCAAGTTCATATCCTCTAAGAAACCCATACATTCAATCATGAACTCATGTTCATTACAGAAAAGTGTTGCTGTTGTTGTGGTTGTTATTTTCACTACCCAAGGGTATTTTCATAATTTTATCCTACAGGGGCATTTTCATAAAATTTTTTTTTGAAAGAGGTTCCTTGATGATTTTATAAAATAAGGGTATTTTGGTAATTTTGCATTCTCGGGGGTATTTTGGTAATTTTGGAAACTGAGGGTGTTTTGGTAATTTTTGTGATCTGAGGGTATTTTGGTAATTTTGTGATTCAGGGGTATTTCGATAATTTTACAAAATAAGGGTAATTTGGTAATTTTCTTCATAGTTGCGAACATTTTCAAATCAAATGTATTTTTTTTGGAAGTGTACAAAACTTAGGGGTTTTGTTTGCAAAATAGAATGGTTGGTCCCTTTCGGGTTTTAATTATGGGTTCAGCCCATGAACAAGTCCTTATAGCTAGAGTGAACAGTCACTACGCACCAGTTAAGATTCCTGTGAAGAGGAGGTAAGTCACTTGGACTGCTTAAATACCAAGCTCTTCCGAATCTACTCCTAGACATGCATATGCATGTTGCCATAGCTTAGTCTTGTGACTCATTTACAGGTTTTGTTTTAGTGAAGTTAAGTCTTATGGAATTGAAGAGTTGTTTGCCTAAGCCTAGAGTCCATCAAATTCTCATCTAGATAGTCTACGTCCCATAAAGCCCATTAAACCCACATTTATATCACAATCGGAGTTCGAATACTTACAGGTGGATCGGTCTTAGGTGAGCCTTGAAGGCCATGTCTTCAAACCAAAATCTTTTTCTTAAATTCATTTTTTTAAAAAAACACTTCTAGACCCATTTTACTGCCCGAGTTTTGAACTAGGCTCTGATACCAAAATGTAACACCCCAAACCGACCCATGTGTTTCGACCGGATCTGGCATGTCACGGCTTGTACTTTGAAAACCTTTGCTTTGATGGTACTTGAAATTTGTGAGTTAATTGGACAATATTTAAGTAAATAAGTGGCATTTTAAAAATAAAACCTTATATTAGTATTATCAAGTATAAGTAAACCTTATCATAAAATTCACAAGTTGCTTAACATTGAAAACGACTAAGTTGAATGAAAACTAGGGGCCTTATTACATAAATATTCTCGAAATAACATTGAAGTAAATTAACCTAAAGAAATCTCAAAAGAAAATAACTTGTAGGAATAGAACTTGATGGCCCCTCGAGTCCGCCTCGGCTCCCATGTCCACGATCTACTGTTCATCTGGAAGAGTAGAGAAAAGGAAAGCGTGAGTCACAAAGACTCAGTGTATAAATCTCAAAACATACATTGACCTGAGCCCACAAACCCATTATGGGCCTTGGCCCACACAGGAAGGCATCAATCATAATCACATAATAATTAATAAAGAATGAATAACCCAACCCATCCTAGGTTCCATCCTCTACACACCAACCCGTACCAACCATCACACCATAGGGATTTCTACAATCAACCCTCCATCCACTACACACTAAAATGACAGTTGTACTGCCTATTCCTATTAAGTAGGAATCATTAAACGTGGCATACCCACCGATCACAATGGACCTAGCATTTATATTTGTGGGTTTTCTACCACCGATCACTGCGTGACCTATCATGCAATTCCCCTTCATCATATCAATATCCCATCCCATGCATACACACATAAAGAAAATATCATGCAGTCATATAAATTTTTTGATACACATAGGGAGTTCTATGTTTACGTACCTGGCATCCTTGCCTAACCCTTTTAGGGTTCCATTTGATTGTTTATACAACCTTATTCCGGCTTTTAGCCCATAACATACATAAATAGATTTACATATAGGTTTATTGGTAGTGTGTTAGAGATCTCCACACCTGATTACCGATAAAACGAGGCTTTCTATATCGACGCTATCCTTAGTTGACACAACTGCTATCTGCCTAAGGTGTTGTTTAGAAGCCGGTCCACAACCAATTAGCCAATCTCGAACAGCAGATACTGCTCGTTTCTTAAACTTAGGGATTCTTTCTTTTGCCCGATCCATATTTAATTCCATCAAATCCTTATCAGAATTACTATAACAATATTTAATCGTTAATCCTCCTTTTAGAGTTAAGATCATATATATATATATATATTGAACGAATCTAATAAAAAACTAGGGATAATATTCTTACCTTAAAATCTCGAAATTGGAGACTTATAATTTTTGGCTTTTAGATCTAGTCGACTAAGCCTCCTTCAAATCCCGAATTGCCGCCCATCATAAAACCATTAACTATTAGCTTTCGGCTTTTGCCTTTCAAAAATAGATTATGAGAACTAATCAAAATTCGACTCTTACCTTAGCTTAGGAGATTCGACTAGCACTAGGGAGAGGATTCGGCAATGCCGATGGAAGATTTAAATGTCGGAAGTGTAGAACAATTTCTCAAATAGGATGAATAAAAGAAATAGCGATGGATGCTTCGACTTTTTAGAGAAATCGGCACAAGGGAAAAGAAAGTAGGGAAAAGTTTGACTTTTAAAGAAATTAGAGAAAGAAATTTGGAGAAAAGAAGCTAGGAATTTCGACAAAAAGAGAGGATTTAATGTCGAAACAAGGAGATAGCCCTCTATTTATAGGAAATTGACAACCCTTTGCCATGTAGTAGCTGGTTTCTTTACTCCTCTCGATGATGGATTATTGGTCATCACTCTCTTTGTAGATAAATTCCTAACCTTTCCCTTTATCTTAATCTACTAGCTCATCTAAAAGAGACTTAATTATCTCTAACTCCTCCCTCCTTTATCAGTATATTATCCACATATTTTAATCATTAAAATCCCTAAATCTTAGCCTTTATCTGCTTATTATCCATATAAAATAAATTCCTAAATAATGGCCTTTATCTGCTTATTATCCACATATTTTAAACATTAAAACCCCTAAATTTTAGCCTTGTTGCCACCTACTCCACCTAATCCTAATACCCAAAATTTAGCTAACTTAAATTAAAAGAATTGGGCTCCATGAAACTTAAATTTGGGCCCATTACTCCCTTGTGTGTGGCGTCACCCCTTGCTCCATTTTAAGTGCCAAAAATTGGCCTAAAAACATGGGCTCCTTACGACCCAAAACTTGTTCCTTTTTAATTATTAATGATGCCATCTGAAAATAATTTAATCTGGAACTTTACCTAATTCTAAGCCGAAATTTAGACCCCTTTTACTTGAATTAACAAATTAAACATATCCCCACACTAAATGCATAGGCTCATAAATTTAGGATGTTACATGTTCTCAAAAATTTTAAACACTCCTACACTCAAGGCCCATTTGGCCCAATTCTACTAGGCCCAACTTCAGGATGTTACATCAATACCCTACATCAACTAACCAATATGCCACTCAAAGGCACCACAATTATAACAACACAACATTTTCCAACACATGTGAATATTATCTAATTCCATGCTTAAAGACTTCATTCTATTATGTGCCTAAAACACAACATAATTGACCATTTCCAAGTCAACATCTTGTACCAATATGCCATACACATAAATTAGCAAAAAGTGACTAAAAGGACTTACTTAAACAAGCATTATAAATCTATCAACCGTTCTTAAACATCAAAGCACAAACATACCAAATTACTATTTACATATTCATCGAAGCACCATTATAAATCACCTTATGCATGTTAATATTGCCATTCCCAAATATAATAACCTAGTTTAAATATGAACTAAAACATGTCACAAGTATCAATTTTCAAACCATCATCAACATGCCAAGAGATCCATATCAACAAACACTTTAAAGTAACCAAAATCACATAACTTGGTAAGGCTTCAAGGTGTACCAAACCAACAAAGCTTTCCAAAGCTTATACATACCAAAACACTATTAACACATGCATCATAATACCATTACAAATCACCCTATACATGCCATTAAAAACCTTAGCAAATCACTCAATAACTATCGAATAATCCACTGGATAGTGTGATAGATCTTTGACAAACTTCCAACCGATTGAGGTTCCGGTAATCTGTAAAGAAAAGGAAAAATAGCTACGTAAGCAATGAATGCTTGTACTAAAAAGTGACTAAAATGATTTACCTAAATAAGCATTATAAGTCTATCAACCGTTCTTAAACATCAAAGCACAAACATACCAAATTACTATTTACATATTCATCAAAGCACCATTATAAATCACCTTATGCATGTTAATATTGCCATTCCCAAATATAATAACCTAGTTCAAATATGAACTAAAATATGTCACAAGTATCAATTTTCAAACGATCATCAACATGCCAAGATATCCATATCAACAGACACTTTAAAGTAACCAAAATCACATAACTTGGTAAGGCTTCAAGGTGTACCAAACCAACAAAGCTTTCCAAATTTTATACATACCAAAACACTATTAACACATGCATCATAATACCATTACAAATCACCCTATACATGCCATTAAAAACCTTAACAAATTACTCAAAAACTACCAAATTATCCACTGGATAGTATGATAGATCTTTGATAAACTTCCAACCAATTGAGGTTCCAATAATCTGTAAAGTAAGGGAAAAATAGCTACGTAAGCAATGAATGCTTAGTAAGTTTGTTTAAATTTTAAGCATAATATACCATTTCAATAATGAACTTTATAGAATAAGTATAAACCTTTAACAATGTCATAAGATTAATAAAGCCTATATAACACCATCAAACTCACAAGTTAGAATACTTGTTCATGATACATATGAAATCAACCATATATATAGACATAACATTTAATTCATCATCATTACTATATGATCATGTTTCATTCCAATAGCTTACTTATTGTTTCCAAATGCTTAGTATAAGCCTAAGCAACATCACCAAATCACAAGTTAGTGCACTTGTCTGTAAGACAAATGAGTTCATCAATAGCATAAGTAGATTTCCCATATATAAATATATCATTATTTTTATCAATTTTTTTATAGCATCATGCTACATCTCAATTGTGAACTTACTGTTTCATTTCCTTTTCTTACCCATAAAAAAATCTAGAATTACATCGAACACTCGGGAAAGTTCACACGAAGTGTGCCTTTATATATAACCGTAACCTTTCCATTACATCAATGCTCACATGAGCTGTGAAATGGGTCTACTCACATAAGCTGTGGGTCAGAATGTAAGCTACACAATGCTGCTTATACGAGCTGTAGAGAATCCACAACAAATGCAGGACCTCAGAAATCGATAGGACATTCAAGATCAGCACTCAAAACATGAAATCCCTAATGACATCATTTGTATCCTAAGAATTCCTAATGTTCAACCGAGACTCAATATCCGCCATTTCGTCATAATGTAGTTATTTTCACATATATATATTGATTCATTTACATTATAAAAAACATAGTAAACATTTAATTTAAATAAAATTATAATGATTACAGTTCATACGAACTTAGTTGACTAAATTGCAGCAATTGACTAATTATATGGGCTATTTGCTAATTTTCTCTAATCCTTAATTTTCCACTCGTTCTTGATCTAAAATAATAATTCCATTCAATTCACTAATTCCAACAGAAAAATAATTTATTTTATGCAATTAAGTCCTTTTTGAAATTTTACAAAATTGCCCCAACATTTTAATTTTATTTAATTTAGTCCCTAAGCCCAAAACATGCAAATTAACCATTTTTATTAAATTTCATGTTTAGCCAAATTATTTGGAACCCTACTACAGTCCATATTTGCTATTATTTTATAGCAAGTCCTTGTACTTTTACTAATTTCACATTTTAGTCTTTAAACATTAAAATTACAAAAAATTACTTTACATATAGTCTTATCTAGCAACCAAGCTTAAGATTATACTATAAAATTTCAAGAACATCTCAAATTCATCAATGACACATTCCATAATATTTGAGAATTTTACAAATTGACCCCCAAGCTAACTAGATTAAGCTACAAATATCTCAAAAACATAAAAATCATTAAAAACGAGATCAAAACACATACCATGCATCAAGAATCAGCTTGGCCGAATGTTAACTCTGTAGCACCCCAAACTAGACCTAGACATTACGACCAAATCTGACGTGTCACATCAAAGTGTTTTTCAAAATCAGGCTTGTTGAGAGAAAACCGTTTTTAAACAATTTCCATGTTTGTTACTGTTGGTTTCTTAGTTGGTTAAAAACCCGTGGAAGCTACTCTAATGAATGTCATTTTGAAGTTTGAAAATATGTGTTTGTCTTTTAAAACAGTTATATATTTTGAAAACTTGTTTGTATCAGTTTGGCAGTTTCAAAATAAGAAATTAAACCAAATTAAAAGAAATTAAAATCACCAGAGGCCTTATTACATAAATATCAACCCAATATAAAAATTTAAATAACTAGGTCTAAAATAAAATATTAGCAAACGTGTGGCCGCCTCCGAGTCCCTCGCAGCTCCAAATCATCTAAGGCTGGGGATTACCTGTACAGTTAAAAGAAAAAGGTGAGTTATGAGAACTCAGTGTGTAATCCCCTATCATGCAGTAACAATCTTGGCTTGAGCCCTATTCAGTAACAGTACAGTGTGGGCCTTAGCCCATTACAGTAATCAATATGGGCCTAAGCCCAATAAAGTATTAGTATGGTGCAAATATGCAACCCCCCAACCCAATCCAACCAACACACCATTCGTACCAACCAACACACCATCTGGGGATAAAATCGACCCACCAAGCCAACACACCAATATTGCAGCAAAGCTGCTAGTAATAATAATGCAGCAGAGCTGCTAATAACAGTATATGTGGCAAAGCCACCGGTAATAGTATTGCAGCAAAGCTGCTAGTACTAGTATTACAGCAAAGTTACCAGAAAGTATTTATGGCAAAGCCACCAGTAACAGCACACTTCCTCCATAACAGTATCCCAAACCCATGCAGTATGCCATGTCATAAATATCTCGTGTATCTAGTATCTCCTACTCAGTACAGTCATACAATAATATGCATTCATTAGTCGACTTACCTCTAGGGTTAAAATGGTAATTTCCATCTATTAGGGGTAAAGTAGTAATTGTACCCTTTAGGGGTATTTTGGTCATTTTACCTATTTTAGGTTTTAGTGCAGATAACGACCTTTCTAAAGGTCCACAGTCGCCTCGAGCGGCACAGATAACCCATATGATCAAAGTGGTGTAAATAGGCCCAAGGTCCAATTTCGACCCAAGTGGGTCCACATGCTCGTGTGGCCCATTTAGCCCATATTTAGTTGGACTATGCGAACGATATAGCCCAGTCTAGTATTTGCCACTTATCGGGGATTTATTTTGTGTGGGGCCCATAAGCCCATTGGGCCCACACGGCCTATTTTAGCCAAACATGGCCCATAACGGCCCAAAAGCATGAGAACACTCGTGGTGGCCTCTACAGTCTATTGCCCATGATTGTAGGCTCGGTTTACCACACGAGCGATCGTACGCTCGTGAGGCCTCATATGCCGAGGGTTCAACTTTTTCCAATTACATACCTTTTTCATGAGAGCTAGCGAAACACCTCTTGGCACTAACCTACATTGATTCGAATATTCGATCAACCCTTCAATAATGGATATTTTCAAGTACTTAACAACATTTAAACAATCACCTACCACGATTGAATGAAATATGGCCTACTCTTTTAAGATTGTTGGCCAAGCCACGGTTCCACGCTCCTGATGATTATTTGTTTAGGCAATGATTCTTATTAGAAAGATTTGTTCACTAGAATGTGATTTAAAACAAACCCAACACCAACATCACAGCCTAATTGGCCCACCTTACCAAACTTACCCCAATGATCAATCAGTTGGTGAAGAAGAAGATTTAGGAACCCTCTGTACCCTAAAGACTCCTCTTTTCTCTTCTAGAGATTTTAGAACCCTAAGAACAAAATAAGTGTGGCTTAGGAACACAATGCTAATGAAATAACTCACTAGGAAATAGTTGGAAGACTTACCAAAATTGATGGTGATCGAATTGGTTGGAATAGTTTAGGTATATTCGGCCAAGCACAATAGGGAAAGATGATAAACTGAATGTACACAAAAAGCCTTATGAAGAATTCAGCTATTATTGGAAGAGAGTGGGAAGCAGAGAAGAAGAAGAAGGACAGTAGGTTCAGTTTAGAAGGGAGGTTGAGAGGAGAAGGATTCAGGAGGAAAAGAAGAAATAGAACCAAAAGGGAGAGGGGAAAGGGAATTTAGCAAAGAAAGAAAAATAAGACCAAAAAGAAAATTACCTATTTGGCAAATGTAGGAAGGAATAAAGTAGTAGAAATTTTGGTCACCTCAATAGCTAAAATGCAAAACCCGAAAGAAACCCCGAATGGTAAAAATCCCAAAGAAAATTTGGCACTCTCCTTCCAACCCTCTCAAAATCGAACAAAGAAATTCCTAATGCCAAAAATGCTCTATATTTTCCCCTAGTCAAATTCCACTAAAGCCTTAGAGTCCCAATAGACCATAACACCCTACTAACCTCCCATTTTCAAAATTCCTTGATTTTTCCCCAATCTCCTCATTGACTTGCTCCACAAATCCCTCCATGACCCATTCAAACTCCTCTCAACAGTGTTTCAGTCCAACTCTTCAACTTACACGGCACAAGTAGCAAAATAAACATTCCATTGTGTAACCCAGGACTTGAACCTCGGACCTCTCAGTTATACCACATGCCACATTGCCACTACACCACAGCCACTTTTTGTGCCATAAAACAAACATTATTATTAATAAGGCTTAAGTTCCAATGTCCAGGTTCATTTAAGAGAAAAACTAAAATTTTACAAAAGTCAAGACTTGAACCCAGGCTACTCAAACACTCTCATACACACCCAAATCACTTAGCCATTGAAGCATACAAGCAATTTGTGTCAGAACATGCAAAATTACAGACCCTAAATTTTTGGGGCGTTACAAACTCAATAATGGATTCTTTCATGTTTTCTTATTTCAGTTGGAGAAGAAGAGAAGAAAAAGATAGCTTTTTGTTTATTTATTTTATTAATTAAATTACCTTTATACCCTTCAAATTCTAATTTAAAAATTAAAAAAACATGTCCATAATTATCCACTATCAATATGCATGGTATATTTACCATTTAAGTCCATTAATTCTCCTTTTCATACCTATTTGACCATTTAATTAATAGAAATTAACTTTTGTAGCTTTTACAATTTAGTCCTTTTAATTAATTAACTATCTAAACATTAAAATTTCTTAACGTAACTTTAATACAACCTTAATAACATTTTGTAAATATTTAATAAAATTTACGGATCAATTTATAAAAGGAGGTCCTAATACCTCATTTTCTAAAATCACTTGACTTTAAGGTCATACCACTTGAACCTAATTATTTATTCAAATAGCATAAATTGCCAATTTAAATTTTATTCTAATACCATATTTGGCTCCTAAATATTAAATAATAACATTTATGAACTTACTCATTAGATTTGTGGCTCTGAAACCACTATTTTTGACACCATTGACAAATGGGCTGTTACACACAGACACTTCATAAAGACTCATACTTGACAGACTCTTTAACAAAAAAAAAAATTTGTTCATATGCTCAAAACATAGATTGACACACTTTAGACACACTAACCATTGACCATAAAGATCATATCCATATTCCATACAAATCATTCATACAAGTTCATTAGACATACATTTATCATAGAATCATCATATCATGCATTTTCAGCTTATTTTCACAGAAGGTTCTGACATGCATAATACATTTGCAAGAGTTGGCTTAGAGACTCACCTGACTTGCGTCTTTAATAGCTCTAAACACCAGATCTGGGCTTCTATCGAGTAGATCAGTAGCCCCTAATTGACAGAACATGGGAACTTATCAAGATCTATATACTTAACTCATTTTCTTTCACTTTGAACATAAAAAATCTCTAAATAAGACTTTACCCTACTTACTTTACCCAGCTAAACCGAGCTGCTCCTTAACGACTTAGTATGTAAGGTTGGACATCCTACCTTAACAAGAGGCATCTTACAACCCAGATCTATATCTTCGACTTAGCTTGAAGGATAAGAGGAATTCTCTTCGTTTCTCCTATTTTTATAAACAAAGGTTACTTCTCGAAGAAGTAAGAGAAAGGTTCCCCATTTCTTACTAGGGTTACATTGATATTTTACCTTTGTCGTTATACAAACATAGATTACTTCTTGGTGATGACCCTATTATCTGAGTTTCCTTAATACCTTACTAAAGTTCTTTTTCCAGATGGTTAATTCTTTTCTAAGGTAGTTTTTTGCCATAGTTCAATATTGGTTACACACCCACTTAATACACTAAGAGCATCAGTGGGGCAGACAACATTTCACCCTTTAAAGTAACACTTAGTTTACTTATTAAGTTCAGAGCTCGCTCAAATACCAGACGTTACTCAACTTTTAAGGAAATCTTGTTCAAACATCGTTGTCTCAAACTTAGTTTAGAGGAGTACCTCACCTTTCTTCTAGTCTTATTATCTCAAGAAAAAGAAGAGGGAAGATATTTTCTTCTTAACCTATCTTAAACACTTAACTCAAACTGAGTCTTTATTGGAACTTGTTAAACGTCACATCAGTTATTCAAATCTACAATTTCCAAGAAAACTAATTGAGTACCTATCTTTGGTCCTTAACTATCTTGATCCTTGTTTGGTTGGTTCCTAACTATGGTTTCTTCCATCTTGACTAGCTCAAAGCCAACATTATAGGACACTCTACACTACTGACTTAAGCTCATATCATAAATATTGTTTCCCTTATACATAATAAAGTTAGCCCACTCTACGTGCCATCAAAGCTTTTGGACAAATCTTTCCTTACCAGACACACTTTTTGATCACTATGTGCCAACCTAGTGTTCTCTAACATCAAGAAATCACAAGAGTCCTCAAAGGGCTCTTATACTTATTCTAGTTCTAAGACTATACATATTCAAAACTTACCTCATCCGTCTTATTTCCCTAAACAGTATCTAGACATTAAGGCTTCATCGGGCGGGGTGTTATAGTACCAATAGCCATTTAGACTCCAGAGTGTGCGCTATTTATTACTCAATTGCCATCTATTTTGGGTTTCACCCCTTAGAATACTTTGGTGCTCCATCAGACACTGTAAATATTTCAATTGGTCTAGATGCGTGCAAGTAAAATTGCTCTTTAAAAAAATAGCTTTTCAAAATCATTTGTTTTAACGTGCACCCACGTGAGCGATCAAAGTTGTTGGTGCCATTTTTGGGGAGATAGTGCAAGATTGAGCGATTTTTAGTTGTTCACCTTTATGCAGAGATAAGTAGTAAAAGTAGGATTTATAGATACAACCTTTTTTTATTTTTCTTTATTTCATTTGCATTTTTTAGTTAATTTACTTCATTCTCTTGTGCTTGTAAGAGGCGTTGTATGATTTGGACCAGTAACAGTGTCTTACTATTTGAGCCAAAACCAGAACGTATCATCACACACATGAGGAGGGCGCAACATCCAAAAGACTCCCAACCTTCACAAAGAGAATAACCCATCGAAGTTTCATGAGTAGAGATTCAACCACCACTACACCCACCCATGGAGCAACATATTTTGCGCGACTACATGATGCCCAATCTTGATGTTGTTTGAGGTAGTATTAATCACCCGATGATTAATACTAATAACTTCAAAATTAAACCGACAATGATCCAAATGATACAAGTTAACCTTCAATTTTGAGGGCATTGAACGAGGATCCGAACCAATATCTTAAGAGATTTCTAATCATTTGTGATACCTTTAAATATAATGGGGTATCCGTTGGTGCTATCCATCTTTGATTATTCACTTAATCTCTTATTGTTGATTCATTTATGTGGTTAGATTTAGAACCGATAGTAAATTCGTGGGACGAGCTAGCAAGCAAATTCTTGATGAAATACTTTCCCCTGAGCACGAGAATAAAGCTTCGTATTGATATTATAAATTTTTTATAATTGGACAGGGAGTCTCGATACAAGGCATAGGTGCACTTTAAACTCATGTTATGTAAGTGCCCATATCATGGCTTGTAAGATTGGCTACAACTTAAAGTTTTTTATAATGGGCTTGATGGAAACTTGCACTTTAGTCTTAACAGAACATCCCCGAGTGCATTCATGTCAAAGACATACACTGAAGTTTGCCAACTCATCGAAGACATAGAAATGAATTCTTATATGTGGTCGACTAAGTGGTTTACATATAGAGTAAAATAATTAACTGTAAACGCGGTCAGTTGCGAGGAAAAGTATCAACAAGTCTTCAAAAGGCTCAATTAATTGAAGATGAGCTCGACCAAGGTGCAAGTCCAAAATCAACCAATTCTAATCCATTCTAATGTAGGACATGATGGGGAAGGTGCTATGTGGGGAAATACTAATGAGAAAAACCAAATAGAGGTTAACTATGTGGGGAATAGAGGATGTAACCCATAATCCAACACCTATAATTTAGGGTGGCATGACCATCCTAACCTTAGGTGGGGAGGGAACCAAGGAGGTCATTCTAATCAAGGAGCCCAAAATCTTGATCCTTCTAGAACCAATGCACCTTACCAACTTCCATTACCAATTAGATCACCCCAAGATCTGGAAAAAAACCAGCCTTTAATAGTGACCCTTCGATGTTGATTAGGGTAAGCAAGGTAGAGGAAGGCTTGCATGTGGCACAAGTCGATGTACGTCAAATTCGTTGTCAATTAGACCAAATTATGCAATTATTTCAAAACCATGCACCCTCTGGCATCCATAGTAATACTGAGCCAAACTTGAAGAAGGAAGGAAACAAGCATGCTAAGGCGAATTCCCTTATATCTGTGGTTGTGGTTATGGAACCTATTCGACCAATTAGTGGGGAGAAGGAAAAGGAAATGAGTGAGAAGGATAAGAGCACCTGCACTCCTAGTGTTGGAGATAGGGTGGAAGAGAAGGAAGGACCCGAGTGCGAGCCCACATGAACTGAACCGGAGGATAGAACCGTTCCAATACAACAACCAAATCCAGCCTGCATACCCTTTTCAAGTAGACTAGAAGAGAAGAAGAAGTGAGACAATAAGGAGTTACTAGACTTCATTAAGATGTTTAAGGCATTGTATGTGAACCTCTTATTGGTTGAAGTCTTAGAAAAAGTGCCAGAATATGCCAAGTTCCTTAGAAAAGTGATGCCTAAGAGAAAGAAGATTAGTAGAGAAGAGAAATTTGCCCTTAAAGTTGAGTGTAGTGTTATTACGTCTAGAAGAGTCCCACCAAAACTCAAGGACCCTGGTAGTTTCACCATTGCCATAGAGATTGGAGGTGTGAATTTTTACAAGGCACTTTGCTATCTTGGAGCAATAATAAACTTAATGCTTTTGTCTATCTACCATAGGTTAGTTCTAGGTGACCTTAAGGAAACTTCAATAACCCTCCAACTAGCTGATAGGTCCTTATTTCACCCAAAGAGTGTTTTAGAGGATGTTTTAGTAAGAGTTCAACAATTCATTTTACCGGTTCACTTCATAGTTCTTGACTTTGAGAAGGATTTAAAAATACTAATTCTGTTAGGGAGACTATTCCTAGCTACCTCTAAGTGTTGGAAAATGTGCCCATATTGTAGTAAACATGTATCTATTTTCTATTTATTTGAATGATGAATAAATAAATAAAGTTAATTTCTTATTTCACTATTATGTCTTTTGTATTTATGTCTTTTATATTTTGCATGCATAGCAAAATCGTGACAAGCAAATATTAGCTTATTAATTGTCTAAAGTTTAAACTGAAGATAAGTGGCATTGTAAAGAATGTTTACATTGTGAGAAAGACAACTTACTTTAGTAGATAATCTAAATGAGTCTGTAATCCCGTAAAACAAGTAAAGTATGCATTTGATTCAAATACTGAGAAGGATTTTTATGTCATCTACAATTCCACTTTGAGAGATGGCTAGTATTGGCTACCGGAGCAGTTGACTCCACAAGTAGACACATAGATGTATTCATTTGTAGAATGATACATTGGACTGGACCTAATTTGAATTAATTCTGAATCCATTTGTGAATTAATTCACCTGTGACATTCATGGTGTGATTTACCTAAATGCTGAGATAGTCACTGACCATGCGTATACAACTCATGTGCTTTAATATAAGTGGAGGCTTATGCTCTAACGATGATAAAGCCCATAGCTGGTGTGGTGGGTACATGACTTGTGTATGGCATGTCTTTACTAGCAATAGTAGAATTCATAACTCAATTATAGAGTTAATTATATCCTCTCATTGGCATTGTGTGGATTGATAAATATGGAACATGAACATGGGTTGCTTATTCTCAACTGAGCAATTTATCGCAATCATTTGTTGACATTCTCATATTAATCATTCAAAACACAATAGTGACAATTAGATAAAATAGGATTGTATTGAGTGAATGGATTTAACTCAAAGGAATCAATGATATCATATGAGGGTAACACACACATGAAGAGGTCATCGGACAAAGCAGTTGGATGAATTGCTTTTGTAAAGAGTATACAATAAGGAGTTTTCAGTCATGGTACTTCTTGTGGACTGACTCCATGATTCAGTAATTGAAAATTATCGGAACGATGCTTTTGGACTTAATTGCAATCACTAGAGTCTAATTGCATATGTCTAATTGGTCCATCCACTAGCTCAACAAAAGCTTGATCAGACTGTATTTAAATCAGAAGAAAATTCTACGACTTTGGGAATAATTTAATTGAGTCGATTTATTCGATGTAGAATTAAAGTAGTTGGTTGTGAGAATTGTTCAACTAGAGAATTTGATTAAAGAATTTTATTGAAAAATTAATTTGGAAAATCTAAGTTATTTTGGATAAATTAATTTTGATCAAGTAAAACTAAATTAATCAAATCAATTAAAATTAATATTATAATTTTGGAAGTTAATTTTCAAGTCAGACAATTGGCTCAATGGGTAATTAAACTTGAAAATTGGACTTGAGATTGTAAATTAGTCTCGGGAGCCCAAATCTGAGACTAAGACCCAAAAACTAGTTGAACCAGGCCTAGTATGTCAAACCGAGCCGACGGTCCAACCGGTGGCTAAACCAGACCAGTCGTGTCGTCATTGACCTAGACTGAACCAACAGTAGCCAAATTGGCTCGAGGTGTCGTAAGGGTGTTGCACCTGCACCATCGGACACGATGGTGCATGTGGCTACGACGGTGGCATCCCGATGGCCGACGACAGTTGCTCGTCAATGGTTGAGCAGTGGAAGAGTTGCACTCCTAACTCTACTAGAGAATTTGATTTGAAATTAATTATTCCAAAAATAATATTCTTTTAATAGTTTAATATTAAACTTAATTTAATACTTATCTTAATAGTATTTTATTAATTCAATATTAAAGTCATTATCTTAATATTAAATTAAATGTAATGTTTATCCTGTAGATAAACATTCTATTATTTAATAAGATTTAATATTAAATTTAAATATTTGATAAAATTTAATATTAAAGTGATTAAGTTTAATCATAGTTGAACTCTCTAAATTCTCCTTATATAAGGAGAGCATTAGGTCATTATTTACACACACTTGAATTCAAAAGAAAGTTGTAGAGAGAATTCTTTGAAGAGATTATTCCAGAAAATTTCTAGAGATATTTTTCTGATTTACAGCTTGACCTAAAAATTTAGAGAAATTACAAAATTAACCCACTAATAATTTTTGTGAAAATTTTTTTATTCGAAGCGAGCCCACTGTAACAACACGGTTTAGACCCTAGTCGGAACATTGGTTTTGAGACCACAAATTCGAGGTCAGAATAATAATTTAATATTATTTTTTGTGTGAATAGTATGCGACATGGTCTGTGTGGAAAATTTTATATGATGATATGATCATTTTACTGCCGAGTTAAGAGAAGGGACTTAATCGCGTATAGAGTAAAAGCTATGTGCTGAATTATAAGTGCTTATGTGTTATGGCTCTATAAAAGCGAGGTCTTAAGAAGCAAATGAACCAATAATTAGTTAGTGGATGACTAAAGGTCATTAATAGCCTTGTGAATATAGGTTATAAATATTTTATAATAAGGATAATATGGTAAATTGGTATTAATATCAATAATAATAAAAGAAACAAAGGAAAGATGATAGTTATCATCTTTTTATGAGTGTCGAATATTGAAGAAAGGAAAAAGAAGAAGTTGAGCTAGGTTTCGGCAATTGTAAGCTTGAATTTAAGGTTAGTTTTTGATCCGTTTTTGATAATTTCTACGTTTTTGTGATCGTTGCTTTGTGCTCTAGCTAACCCATGTTGTAATTTCATGAATTGATGATGTTTTTGTGATATGCCATTGATGAATGTTTGAGCTATGTGTTAGTTGATATTGAAATATGAGAGCTTAGTGTTGGGTTAGCATAGTTTGTATTTGGATTTTTGGTGAAATTGAGTACATTGGGCTAAATTGAGAAAATTGGAAAGTTGAGGGACTAAATAGAAAATTTAATGAAATATTTGGACTTATATAATCCTTAGAGAGGTTCAGCCAAGCATGTGAATGTGTGGAATTTGTGAATTTGATTATTTTTGTGAGATAGGGACTAAAGTGTCAAAATGTGAAAATGTGAGGGCTATTTTGTAAAATTCCCTAAATATGTGTGTTTGGATTAAAATTGATGATTTGGTGATTAAATGGATTGGATTTAAATATGTATAGACCAAGAACAGAGATGTTTGGATCGAGATCAAGGCAAAGACAAAGTGCTCGATTAATCGACCGTTTCGGTATTTTGACATCTGAGGTAAGTTCAGTTATAATACTAGTTGTAAACTTTATCTATGTGATATAAATTGAATGGATGCATATATATCTATGAGATTTGAAATGCTATGTGCTGAATTGAGATAAAGGGGCACCAAGTGTGCGAAATTTGAAACGAGAATGAGAAGATTAGCACTGTGTGTGCGAAAAGATAGAAGCTTCGGCTTATCGACTTGGCACTGTGTGTGTGATACCGATATAAGTTTGGTTTAATGCATTGGCACTAAGTGTGCGGTGATGATTATGTTTCAGTTATGAAATTGGCACTAAGTGTGCTAATAAACCAATGGAATAGCAAGGGTTGAATGAGAGGTAATATCGAACAATTGAGTAGCATAAATGGTAAGTAACTATGTGTTGATCAAGGTATGTTTGAACCTATGTGGTTGATGATAGATTTAAGAGTTGAATGAATAGATAACTGGGTATGTGGGTGAGATTGATAATGTGCCTAGTTCTGCCTTTATCTATGTAATGGTACATATATATATACATATTGATGTTGTAGTATTGAGTAATATGTATTATATTACGAACTTACTAAGCTTTGGAAAGCTTACTATGTGATTTGTTTCTCTGCCTTGCAGTGTCAGTAAAGCTAGCTCGGATCTGGGATCACCAGCTTCTCAATCACACTATCGGCATTCTATTTTGGTACTTTTGAACAGATGTATATAGCTGGAATATGTCATGTATAGGCTAGTTAATTGAATCAAGTTTGAGATTTGTAAGTAGCCATGAGATGTGGCTAGATATGTGATAGGTTTGGCATGAATGAATGTGGTATATATATATATATGATACATCTTTTGGCATGATTTGTAGATTGATAAATTTGATATTGAGTGGTAAATTTGTGTTGATAAATGCTAGGAGGGGTAGTGAGATTGGGAATGAATTTTGCTTGTGATAGAATAAGTATTGGTATTGAATTGGGTATGATTAGAGTTGGTATTGGTTGCATGTTTTAAATTGCTAAATTGGTATGCTTTTAGATGGCAATATGTGCATGAGATGTTTGGTTGATTGGCTTGTAGGTTTGACCCTAAGTGGGTGGCATTTGGCCTTGCAAAAATGACCTATAATGTCACACGGTTGGGGCACACGGGTGTGTCTCGAACCGTGGATAAATTGGCAGAATGTGGCTTAAACTACACACAGCCATGGCACGGGCATGCCTACAGGTCGTGCAAGAAATGGTAGTATATGACCTTATAGGACACTGCCTTAGCACATGGGCGTACTTGTTAGCCGTGTTGATTTTGGCAGAATGTAACCATGGGGAGGTCACACAAGTGTGTCATGTAGCCTTGGTAGAGGCACGGCCTACCCCCACAGGCGTGTCTCCCCTGTATTCTAGAAAAGTTTCAATTTTTCATGAAATTTTATGTGTTTCGATTTAGTCCCGACTCGATTTATAAGCATGCTTAGGGTCTTGATGACTCGTTTGAGGGACACTATGATTGTATATGAATGTGTTTGATGATGTTTGACTTTGTGTCGACATTTAGAGGTTAAATGTTCTGATTGATCGGTAATGCCCCTTAACCCTATTCCGGCGATGGTTTCGGGTTAGGGGTGTTACACCCACACTCGAATACGTGAGATTGAGGATAGCGAAGAAGACTACTAGGTCGAAGCGCTCATCCTAGATGAATCGAAAATGTATAATTTTGATTAAGTGTTTATTACTTTAGATATCACAACCAATATCTTATTTTGGAAAAGAAAATTAAAACTCTCATTTTTCCCTAAATTTATTTTTCGCTATGTTTTCCAAATCCATTTTTCCAACGCTAAGGCCACCATAGATTTGGGAAAAGGAGAGATGACGATGGAAGTAAGTTGAGAGGTAGAGACTTTCAGGTGTGTAGAACCCAAGCCTAAGGTGAAGGAAGTATCCCCTAATAGTGAGCTAATGTGCCAAGCCATTCAGGTAGTGTTCGATCATGCAATTAAAAAGGTGAAATATTTGAAGTGGTTTATGTTTTTAGGGTCTAGATCGAGGATGCGAGGCATCCGAGTGAGGAAATGAGGCATCTTGAAAAGATGATTAGTGAATCAACTTGTAGGGTTGAAGAAAATGAGATGTGTGCTGGTGCTCGGAACCCTGTGCAAGCATCACTATAGGGGTGTTACATATCACCTCGAAAGAAATTTTTAATTTGTCGCATGTGTCAATTGAACAAAAAAAATTGTAAATATTTGGATTTTTTAGCATGGACTTCACATATTTTTTGTATTTAGATTAGTATTTTAATTTATGTTGGTTTAATTTGGAACTTGGTAGTTCAGATTTTTGAGAGTTGGGAGAAAATTTGACAATTTTGTAATGGGTTTGTTTAGTGAAATTGTGATATCCAATGGAGGCATCACAATTTCTTGAACAGGTTCAATTGGGGGCCAAAACTTTTTATAGGTATCACGATATTGGACCTATGATATCGCGATACCCCTAAAATTTCAAAAGTAACAAGTTTTGGTTTTACATAGTGATATCGCGATATCCTACTTTTGGTATTGTGATACCTCAAATAGTGTAACACCCCAAACCCGGCCCATTTGCTATGACCGAATTTGAAATGCCATCATGGAAAAACGTTTGAAAAGCTTTTGACTTAGAGTTAAAAACATAAAAATTTGTTGTCCTTACTAAAACATTGTGTAATTAAAGTTCCAAATAAAATTAAGTTGTTTAAAATAAAACATTTTCAAATATAATCGATAATCCAACTTAAAACATAATAAAATCCTTAAATACTTAAAGTGGCCCTTATTACAATAATTAACCTTTCATAAATAATATGTGTAAAACAAATAAAATATCTTCTGCATGGGCCACCTCATATCCACTCCAACCCGGTCCGAGCATCACCGAAAGGTTTGAGAAAAATTGGGTGAGTCACATGCACTCAATGTGTAATTAATCCACCGAATTCCACCCACATGTTAACCACATATTAACCCATATATCGATATTAATGCAACATTATTCACATAATTTCACTTATTGGGCTTGGCCCATATCCACATCACATAGAGTTCACATATTGGGCTTGGCCCATAACTATAACACATATCGATAATAAGATAACTTAACCACATGAGTCCACATATTGGGCTTGGCCCATAACTATAACACATATCGATAATAAGATAACTTAACCACATGAGTCCACATATTGGGCTTGGCCCATATCCACATCACATAGAGTTCACATATTGGGCTTGGCCCATTTCCACACATATTCACATACAAAATTATGCAATTATGAAACCCAACCCACCTAGGGTCCATCCTCCACACACCCCGTATCCAAATTTACCACACACCGGGGATTATTAAATCACCTCTCCTTTTACTCCAATAAGGCAACAATGCCATCCACGCAATAAAGCACAAAAATCCACAACGCGACCTCAGTCAGCGCCAATCCACGATGTAGCCATAGCTAACACCAAAGCCACGATGGGACACATAGTCACTCATCAACCACGATATGGCACATAGCCGATATCAACCACGATGAGGCACATAGCCACTCATCAAGCCACGTACTCGAAGTACACCCGTACCTTCTTTCATATCATATCCCAATCCATGCACATGCAACATTCCATAATGACATAATATAATGATGCATGAGCATGTTCATTAAGCATATAATCACATATTCATATTAAAGATCACTTTTTAATAGATTTGGTACTTACCGAATTATCGACATACCCCTTGAGGGTATCCTTATCACTATTTCCATTACACAAGTTAGCACATATTTAACACATATAGATTTAACACAAATACCCGGGAAACGGTAGGCTAACTACACACCTGCCTATTAGCGAAATCCCGAACCACTCGAATCTAACACGATCTCAAACGTGGTTCTTCCTTCTTCTAAATTCGATTTGGTCTCCTACCAAATCCCGAATCACACTCTGAGTTCCCTTTGCAATCGGCCACCCACTAGTACCTATAAATAATTAACCTTCGGCTTATCAATCATTTAAAAAAAAATGATAAACTAACATAGATACCCTTACCACTTGACTTACCAACTTCGATTGCTAGAGAGTAAGACTTAGATTGATCTGCTTCCAAAGTCCCAAAGAGCCTAAAAGAAATCGATTCCCATGACAGATTAACAATATTATCAACAATTGTCTGATTAGGCTTTCACCAAATATCGACAGAGAAGAAGAAAAAGTAAGAAGGAGTTTCGCCATGGACACTTACCTTCTTAAAATCGATTGAAGAAACAACCAAAAGGAATCAAGGCCGATTGAGATTCGCCAAAATATCAAAAAGAAAGAAAGAAGATTCGCTATGGTTGATTAAAACAATAAATAGAATTGGCTAGAGTGGAAAAGGAGGAAGAAAAGAAAGTAAAATGAAAGAGAGGAAATTCGCAAGAAAGGAAGATGGAGAGGATTTCGCACAAGAGTTTGAGAGAAGAAAAGAAAATGAAAGGGTGGAGATGAGTACTTTCAGTTTTGAGCAAAAGAAAGAGAGAAAGAGAGAGAGTTGGGAGAGTAAAGTTTCGGTTTCAAGAAGAAAAAGAGAAAGCAAATGGAATTTGGCTCAAAGATTAAGAGAGTAAATCGACAATTATTACTTTGGTTTCGGGTTTGCATCAACCGAAAGCACTAGGGAGAAATCAGCAATGCTAAGGGAGATTTTGACTTGATGCAAAACAAAGAATAACACCTTCAAAGCTAACCGAAATGTCGCCTAACTACAAAGGAAATTTCAGCACTTTTTCCCCTTACACCAAAATCAAAATTCGCAATCACACCAAAGTTATTCTTGCCATCAATTCAAATAAATTTTGAATTAATCACACTCCTAATTTTCTCCTTAATTCTTCCTATTCACATCAAAATTAAGTCAACTCCCCTAGCCCTTAAACCGTCCAAATACATGGACTTCAATGTCAAACTTTTCCATACAAAATTTCCATAGCACACACCTTATATCAAGCCTTGTGTTCCTTTCAATTCCTTAATTAAAAGATTTCTTTCCCCATGATCAAGCTTGCCTAATCTATTATTCAACTTGCCATAAATTTGAAAGTCCAACCTTATCATGAATAAGGTTTGACCGTCCATAAATGCTATGATGCACAAAATATAAAATTCTCAAAATGCCTTCCATGTTACTCGAACCACTAACCTCAAGCACCCTCTCAAGAGCCTTAACCATCTTGCCACTTATTCCTCTTGTGATAGAATTTAATACTTAAATTAACTTAAGTGTCAAGTTCACTTAATCCACTTCACTAACTTCTTCAACTTAAAAATTATTCTAACTTTGTAATTAAATCCAACCCTTCACAAAACTATACTAAGCCCAAAATAAAAATTATACCCGAGCTAACACAAATAACAAAATGATACTCAAATTTTCCTAAAGCCCAAGGCCCACTCGGTCCAAATCTACTAGGCCCAATTTCAGGATATTACAATTCTACCCTCCTTAAAGAAATTTCGTCCTCGAAATTTCCAACTAACTAACAAATCGTGCAATCCTACTCATCACACTATGCTTATGTCACAGACTCGATAAAACTATCTTACCTTCTAGGCACAGTTCCTAAGTTCATATCCAAAGTTTCAAGCATTTCACTAACAACACAAGAATGAGCTATCTCTAAAGCAAAACAAAGAACTTACCCGCTATCACATTCTTGGTTGTCCCACATCCGAACCTTTAGCACCTCTACCGGGTGTTCCACGACCTCGGCCAGAACCATTTCCTCCATGGTTTGGACCACGAACCTTCGTTGTCTGAGGACAATTCTTAACCAAATGAGCCTTAGATCCACACCGGAAACACTCCTTACTATTACCCCAACACTCTCCTGTATGAG
Organism: Gossypium rotundifolium; assembly: GCA_025506655.1. Classification (NCBI taxonomy): domain Eukaryota; kingdom Viridiplantae; phylum Streptophyta; class Magnoliopsida; order Malvales; family Malvaceae; genus Gossypium; species Gossypium rotundifolium. The sequence goes on along the minus strand of CP106729.1, from coordinate 93,131,143 downwards.
TTCTCCCACATTGAGCACATAAACGATTCCGATTCTCAAAGAATCGATACAAAGTGTGTATGCAATTCTCGACCCTCGGTCTTTTCTGAAAGTCTTCTGGCGATTTTGCTGGTCGAAAACTCCTCTTGTTCCAATTTCTATCCTTTTCTCGGTTCTCCCTTACAGTCTTCTTAACTTCTTCAGCGATTCGAGCTTTCTCCACTAGAACAGCAAAGTCCCTTTCTCTTTGCGGAGCAATCAACATTCGCAACTCATCTCAGAACCCATCTTGAATCGGACACACCTTTCATAATCAGTGGTCACGATCCCTTTGGCGTACTGACTTAACCGCACAAATTCTGCTTCGTACGCTGTTACCGACTTACTTCCTTGCACTAAGTTGAGAAATGCCTTTCTTTGCGAGTCCAAGTAACTAGCTCCAACATACTTTCCTTCAAATTTAACCTTAAAATAATCCCAATCCAATCGATCCGCCGGAACACCTTGTCTAACGGTGAGCCACCATCGATAAGCTTCGTCCCGAGTAACGAAATAGCACCTTTCACTTTTCCTCATCCAGACAAATCAAATCGTCCATTATTCTTTCGATCGCTTCTAACCAATACTCCGCCACATTCGAGCTACTCCAGATATTCCTCTAAAAACTTCACCCGTTCGACCGAGTCGTTCGACATCGACTTTCGAGCTCGCTACCTACACTAGCTCTCGCCACTCGCCGAGCACTTGCAACATAGCCCGCGATACAAAGATCATCACCTCTTGATTGATTTTGATCCTCCGTGCCCCTTCCGCCGTCAGCAGACTTCATTTTCGACCCATGGCCGACCCTACCGGTTCGACATCGCCATTCTACCTCTACTACGTCATGACGACCACGCCCTCTAGAACTCATGTCTACTTCGTAATTTAACTGATTAAAAAGTTTTATGTATCGAAATTTTGTTTCATTGCTTATCCACGAGCAAATTTTATGAAAGAAGTGTTTAGAGGTAATTCTTTCGATCAATCAAAGTTTCACTCAAGCTTCTATTCTAATTTAGAGAGTTACATTCACAAACATCCATAAGGACACATTCATTGATCCACTGCACTCACTTCACTTTTATGGGCATTTCGTCCATTTCCCACCCAAGGGTAATTTCGTCATTTGTACTATAAGGGTATTTTGGTAATAATTCGGGTCAATTCCAAAATTTTAATAAATCAAAGCACTTTGAAATTTTCCAAAACTCGAGGATATTTCAAAAATTTTCCCAAATCGTAACCATGATAGAAATTTTAAAAATTAGGTTATTTTGGTAATTTTGTCAATCAGGGGTAATTTCATAAATTTTCCAAATCAAGGCATCTTGATATTTTGCAAAATAAGGTTTTTGGATACTTTTGCAAAGTAAGAAAATTTTATTAAAATCAAGGGTAGTATTGAAACTTTTGGAAACCAAGGGCATTTTAGTAATTTTACAACCAGGGGCATTTTCGTAATTTTGTAAATCGAAAATATTTTGAGAAATGTATTCAAAATAGTTTGTATAGATCAAAAGGTAGTTTAGTGATTTAAAAAACTAGAGCTTTTATAAAAGCGCATGGCTAGTCCCTTTCGGGTTTTAGTGATTGGTTTAGCCCGTGAATAAGTCCTCTTGGTAAGGGTGAACAGTAGCTACGCACTGTAGGATTCGAGTAAAGAGGAGGTGAGTCGCTAGGACTACTTAAATACCAAGCTCTTACCGAATCCACTCCTAGACATGCGCACAATGGTTGCCACACAGTAACTTCGGTGACTTAGTCATGAGTTTGTTTGATAGTCCTTAAGTCTTATGCACTTGAGTTTAAGTAGACTAGTCCTAGGGTTCCATAGATCCTAGTTCACTAATCTACGAGCCCAAGTATGCCCATATACCAATCATATAATAATTCACTCAACAATTAGAGGTACTTACCGGTGGACTTGCCTGAGATCTGGTGCCATGCCGAATAAAAGCGAAAAATTTATGAAAGCCCAAATCTTTGAAAAGCCCATCTTAAAAAAATGTTTTGGGCCCAAAACCCTCAAAGCCGAAGTTTTGAACTTGGCTCGATACTAAATTGTAACACCCCAAACCCGCCCATTTGCTATGACCGAATTTGAAATGCCATCATGAAAAACGTTTGAAAAGCTTTTGACTTAGAGTTAAAAACATAAAAATTTGTTGTCCTTACTAAAACATTGTGTAATTAAAGTTCCAAATAAAATTAAGTTGTTTAAAATAAAACATTTTCAAATATAATCGATAATCCAACTTAAAACATAATAAAATCCTTAAATACTTAAAGTGGCCCTTATTACAATAATTAACCTTTCATAAATAATATGTGTAAAACAAATAAAATATCTTTCGCATGGGCCACCTCATATCCACTCCAACCCGGTCCGAGCATCACCGAAAGGTTTGAGAAAAATTGGGTGAGTCACATGCACTCAAGGTGTAATTAATCCACCGAATTCCACCCACATGTTAACCACATATTAACCCATATATCGATATTAATGCAACATTATTCACATAATTTCACTTATTGGGCTTGGCCCATATCCACATCACATAGAGTTCACATATTGGGCTTGGCCCATAACTATAACACATATCGATAATAAGATAACTTAACCACATGAGTCCACATATTGGGCTTGGCCCATAACTATAACACATATCGATAATAAGATAACTTAACCACATGAGTCCACATATTGGGCTTGGCCCATATCCACATCACATAGAGTTCACATATTGGGCTTGGCCCATTTCCACACATATTCACATACAAAATTATGCAATTATGAAACCCAACCCACCTAGGGTCCATCCTCCACACACCCCGTATCCACCTACCACACACGGGGATTATTAAATCACCCTCTCCTTTTACTCCAATAAGGCAACAATGCCATCCACGTGCAATAAAGCACAAAAATCCACAACGCGACCTCGGTCGGCGCCAATCCACGATGTAGCCATAGCTAACACCAAAGCCACGATGGGACACATAGTCACTCATCAACCACGATATGGCACATAGCCGATATCAACCACGATGAGGCACATAGCCACTCATCAAGCCACGCACTCAAGTACACCCGCACCTTCTTTCATATCATATCCCAATCCATGCACATGCAACATTCCATAATGACATAATATAATGATGCATGAGCATGTTCATTAACATATAATCACATATTCATATTAAAGATCACTTTTAATAGATTTGGTACTTACTGAATTATCGACATACCCTTGAGGGTATCCTTATCACTATTTCCATTACACAAGTTAGCACATATTTAACACATATAGATTTAACACAAATACCCGGAAACGGTAGGCTAACTACACACCTGCCTATTAGCGAAATCCCGAACCACTCGAATCTAACACGATCTCGAAACGTGGTTCTTCCTTCTCTCTAAATTCTGATTTGGTCTCCTACCAAATCCCGAATCACACTCTGAGTTCCCTTTGCAATCGGCCACCCACTAGTACCTATAAATAATTAACCTTCGGCTTATCAATCATTTAAAAAAAATGATAAACTAACATAGATACCCTTACCACTTGACTTACCAACTTCGATTGCTAGAGAGTAAGACTTAGATTGACTGCTTCCAAAGTCCCAAAGAGCCTAAAAGAAATCGATTCCCATGAGATTAACAATATTATCAACAATTGTCGGATTAGGCTTTCACCAAATATCGACAGAGAAGAAGAAAAGTAAGAAGGAGTTTCGCCATGGACACTTACCTTCTTAAAATCGATTGAAGAAACAACCAAAAGGAATCAAGGCCCGATTGAGATTCGCCAAAATATCAAAAAGAAAGAAAGAAGATTCGCTATGGTTGATTAAAAACAATAAATAGAATTCGGCTAGAGTGGAAAAGGAGGAAGAAAAGAAAGTAAAATGAAAGAGAGGAAATTCGCAAAGGAAGATGGAGAGGATTTCGCACAAGAGTTTGAGAGAAGAAAAGAAAAATGAAAGGGTGGAGATGAGTACTTTCAGCTTTGAGCAAAAAGAAAGAGAGAAAGAGAGAGAGTTGGGAGAGTAAAGTTTGGTTTCAAGAAGAAAAAGAGAAAGCAAATGGAATTTGGCTCAAAGATTAAGAGAGTAAATCGACAATTATTACTTTGGTTTCGGGTTTGCATCAACCAAAGCACTAGGGAGAAATCAGCAATGCTAAGGGAGATTTTGACTTGATGCAAAACAAAGAATAACACCTTCAAAGCTAACCGAAATGTCGCCTAACTACAAAGGAAATTTCAGCACTTTTTCCCTTACACCAAAATCAAAATTCGCAATCACACCAAAGTTATTCTTGCCATCAATTCAAATAAATTTTGAATTAATCACACTCCTAATTTTCTCCTTAATTCTTCCTATTCACATCAAAATTAAGTCAACTCCCCTAGCCCCTTAAACCGTCCAAATACATGGACTTCAATGTCAAACTTTTCCATACAAAATTTCCATAGCACACACCTTATATCAAGCCTTGTGTTCCCTTTCAATTCCTTAATTAAAAGATTTCTTTCCCCATGATCAAGCTTGCCTAATCTATTATTCAACTTGCCATAAAATTTGAAAGTCCAACCTTATCATGAATAAGGTTTGACCGTCCATAAATGCTATGATGCACAAAATATAAAATTCTCAAAATGCCTTCCATGTTACTCGAACCACTAACCTCAAGCACCCTCTCAAGAGCCTTAACCATCTTGCCACTTATTCCTCTTGTGATAGAATTTAATACTTAAATTAACTTAAGTGTCAAGTTCACTTAATCCACTTCACTAACTTCTTCAACTTAAAATTATTCTAACTTTGTAATTAAATCCAACCCTTCACAAAACTATACTAAGCCCAAAATAAAAATTATACCCGAGCTAACACAAATAACAAAATGATACTCAAATTTTCCTAAAGCCCAAGGCCCACTCGGTCCAAATCTACTAGGCCCAATTTCAGGATATTACAAATAGTATAAAATGTGAAGGGCCAAAAAACAAGGCATACCGCGATATCCACCCCTGGGTATCACGATATCCTTGTCGGCGCAAGCAATACCCAAGTTGGGTATTGTGATCCGCTTGTTTTGAGAGGCTTTTTAAGCCTTTCAACACCCCAAGCACATCACATCATTTCTTTTCATTTCCTTTCAAAATTTCCCAATCTAAACCCCTAAAAAACTTTCCCCTCTCTATTTTCTCTCAATCTCCCTATCAATTTCTTCCATTTTCCTTGCAAATTCTCTTTTCTTGTTCCTTTCTTTTGGTTCTCTCCTTCTTTTTGTAAGTTTGTCTTATCCCATCACTTAGGGAACATAAAGCTTTTTCAAATCAATCAACTTAACTATGACGATCCAACCAATTTAAGTTTTCTTTGCATTTATTTTCTTATGATTGGTCTTGTTGCTTTTACTTTCTTTATTTTTACTTTTTATCTTTAACTTTTTTATTTTTCTTTAAATTTTAGTTTTTAGTATCGTTAGTTTAGTTTGTTGGTTGATTGCTTGTGGCTAGTTGGTTAGTTTTCTATTGTTTGTTTAAAATTGAGAGAAAGTACAAAAATGCCCCCGAGACAATGAAAGCAGTCTCGATCCCAAATTGCCTCGTGTCTATCATCAGGACTTCAATGGCATTAAATTTGCACAAAAAGAGGTCGTGCACTTCTATCATAAGATTTAGGGACAGACGTTCAACCTTGAACATGATTTTGATCTAGTTTATTCATTTTACGATTAAATTTGTGATGATGTCCGCATTCACAGGTGAGACAATTTTTGTATGCTTCCTAAGCAGCCTGCCGTAGAACCCATAGTATTAGTGTTTTACTCCAATTTGAAAATTAATAAACACAACCAGGTGTACGTTAGGAATGCTAGCATGGATATTTCCTCTGAAGCCATTTGTGAATATTATAGTGTCTTGTGTTATGAGGCGGACAATCTTTCATCTCTCAATTTAACTCACTTTACTAACATAGACACAGACGCGATTCTAAACTACCTTACAGTGGGTAGAGGCGAGGGGAAGTGATAAGTTTCATTGATGGACCTCTTTCATTTAAACAATCAATAATGTTCCTCATTACAAAAATTTGAAGGCAATTTATATATACTCGTCTTTACCCATCACTCGATACTAATAACATTAATGTTTTTAGAGTAGGCCTATTATACTCTAGTTTGCAATGCAAAATAATTTTTGTTGGTACATAGATAAATCAACAGTTGAAGTGACGTAGACATGACGTCCACCGAGTAGACTCATAGTCCCACTCACAGCATTACCGGTGATTTCTTGCTCCACCAATTCCAAGATCTTCATAGAAGCATAATTAGGAGTGGAAGACATGCCTCGAGAAGGAAAGAAGACAAGTGCAAAGTAGAAGACTAAGGATGAGTCTACAGAGTGGCAACATAGGCTAGGTCGAGATGTGCACTACAACACTAGAATGTTGGAGGCAATGAAACCATCTGTGAATATGTTTGTGGTGAGTCAGGAGTAGAGGGCATACAATAGCCCGATCAGTCGAGTGATTTATCCATGGATGAGGAAGACGAGGACAAGGAAGTCGATGAGGAGGGAAGTGATGAAGGTGAAGTAGCTGATAATGCGACACCTTATACTGATACCACCAAGGATGTATTCACCCTTGCACGTCCAATGACAGAGGGTGTTTTCATCTGAGAGAAGAGCATGCTCATCGCCCAAATGCACACCAAGAGAACCACTCCTAAAAGGAGAAGTAGGCAGATAATTGAGGAAACTGACTCGGAGGACGAAACGTCCAATGCATAATTACATGTTTTCACATCTTACCTTTATTGATTTGTGTAACATGTAAGCTATATACTACTTTTGGATTTGTTTTGGATGTTTTAATTTTATTTTATTAGTATTTGCATATGTTTTTCTTTGTTTATGTTTCTATGTGCAATGAGTTACCATGAAAGGCTACACTACATTTGCAAGCTTCAACAAGGAAGTGGATCACCGAGCTAGTCTGACACTCCATTCTAAGGAAGTCCGATAGCCTCCTATCTTTTTTGTTTGGACATGTTGGGGACAATGTATAGCCTAAGTGTGGGGGGATGAACATAGGTTTTTGTGTTTCATTTTTTTATGTTATTTTGTATGTTTATTTTTAATTTTTATGCCATATTAAAAAAAAAATCAAAAATTCCAAAAATATTTTTTTTTTTGTATTTTGTTTTGTTTTGTGTAATTGCATGGTGCTTGACTATAATTAGGCAACAAGTAATTATTTGTACATATTGAATAAGTACATTGAGTTGCCAAACTTGTAGACTAGTTCGTTCAATTATTTAATGTGTATAATAGGGTGGAGGTAATGACCTAAATGAAATGTATAAAGTGTACCATAGGATGAATAAAGTATATGGATCATTGTAGATAAATAATTTGCATTGTTAATTGTTCATTTAATAGATGTATGCTTGAAATACTTGGTGTTAGGTGATTAATTCGAAAAAGACCTTAGGCATCGTTTGAAATAGGCTAGAGCCTAAAAACTTACATGTGGCTATATACCCCTAATTCCCATATTTTTTAGCCTCGAGTACCCTTTTCTTGTAAACCTTACTATCAAAGCCTTGAGCCTAAATGAGTCTAGCACTCAATCCTTTTCTGTCTCATTATTTAAAATGCACTATGTAATGGACGTCAGTCTATGGACATTGAAGGCTAGGTAGAGACATCATGGTGGCTTTGTGTGAGAAAAAATAAAATGAAGAGACTACGCGATTTAGTACATAAAAAAATAAAGGGTGAATGAAAGAACGCAAAATAAAGAAGAAGAGAGCTAAATCAAAATTAAGCGCGAAAATGAAAACCTTTCAGTTCACAATTAAAAAAATTTGTACATACTAATCTTGCGTCATACCTTCTAACATTTTGGAGAAATAAGGTAGGTGAGGGAAGGTGTAACACCCCTTGACCCGAGTCCATCGCCGGATAAGGGTTTACAGGTGTTACCATGCAATCTAACACTTGAGCTAAAATAATTGAATCATGGATGATCATCTTTATTAAAGAATTATCTATAAACAAATAATTCACACATGTGTAACACATAACATATATATATTAGATCCAAATCATTCACAAAAGAATCATCGATGAACCTAATTCATCATACCGTGTATAATACATCAATATCACATAAACAAGTAGATTTCATGAAATCTCATAAGTGTCTAAGCTTCTTATAGCATAAAGTCTCAATTACAAATAAACTAATGCGTGCAACCATTACACATCAATTGTACACCCACTAAAAGGCCGAATATGCATGGTTCCATTATTGGCATTTTATGCACATTACCTAGCATAAACCGAGTTTAACAATTTTATGCACTCAATTAAAACAAGCAATTCAACAAGCCGAATACATATATAAATATATATATGAAAATGCATACATCTCAATTATGCACTCTTTTCCATACTCGACTATGCCTAACTATTTTAAACATTTTAGCCACATTTGCAATGGTCACCTAGATTTGGCCGAATACACATACCCATTTTATTCAATATAATTCATCCTATTTCAAACAACCGAATTTGATACATATCTAGATACATACTTCACAAGCATATAACTCAAATTCATATTCATATCAATTTCATGAAATTGAAATGCCTAACATCTCTCTTTATTAACCTATCACATATACGCATGATTAAAATTCTACCTTAATCTATCAAAGTGACCATCAAAGATCAAAATACATATACATGTCATGGCATATATCTATTAAACCATTTCATATAATGCCTAAACCACATCCAAACACAAACGATAATTCATGGCATGAGCAAACTATATCATCAAAACACGAAACAAGTTATCCAAAATAGATAGCCATTTTCACATGGCTAGCATATTTACACGATTACAAAACATTAGTTATACTGTTTAGTCTAACCTATACATGCCCTTTTTAGTACAAAACTAAGTTATTCAATACCAAAAGAAAGTCGATAGTGTGGTTGACTTCTTCCCAGATCCTTCGAGTCCGTAGCTTGAACCTAAAATCTATAAAACAAGGGTAAACAAGAATACACACAGTAAGCTTGCTAGCTTAGTAAGTCTCAAGCAATATTTATGACATATACACACATACTTGACAATTTAACTTCCATTCTTGCGGCAATTAGCATAGATAATTCAATCCGAGTTTCACCTAGCCAAATATTGGTCATATCCTTAATTTAATCAATAGTAGTTTATCACATGAATTTATACAATAACATTTCATATATACAACCTATGCATTTGAATATTTCAAGTTACAGAAACATAATGTAATTTCGATCTCATTGCACATCATATTCATAACCGAAGTTTTAAGTATCACCATTATATGTCTATACCTCAACTTCTCGTATATATATATATATATAAATCATACCAATCAATGATAAGCCTAATGTCCTGAGATACAATTCAATTCGAGTCATTAATTCATCACATCGCAATTAGCTCATATACAAGTAAACTAACTTACCTTATTACTTACCAATATAATAAGCTAATTTCCTTTTTCTTTTTAGAGCTTATAGCTCAATCTACTATGTATATACATCTCAAATTCTCTGTTTTGGCTTATCACCGGCAAAAAGCCTGCTAGGCATTAAAGCCTAAAATAAATCACCGGCACGAGGCCTGCTAGGCAGTAAGCCTGAAATGAATCACCGGCACAAGGCCTACTAGGCACAAAGCCTGACATATAACACCAAGACAAAGCTCGCTAGCATTAAAGCCCGAAATGAATCAAGCACAAGGCACGCTGAGGCACAAAGCGACATATAACACCAAGCACAAAGCCTGCTAGGCATTAAAGCCCGAATATGTTTATCAAATCAATTCATTAACTCACATTTCTTATCATATACATCACTATCAATTCATATACACAAAACCAATTCACTTGTCATATTGAAAACATATACTTGTTCATATCACATTAACAGAATATATTTAATCCAATTTAACACCTTTACATTTAGCTAACACATGATTCTATAGTCAATATTATTAGATTTCATCCTTTAACATGTTTATAATTTACTTTTGAACATATAAGTGCTTAAGGACTTACTTTGGCTGTCGATAGACCGTGCAAATCGGCTATTCGAGAACCTTCGTCTTTCCCCGATCTAAATTCGTTTTTCTTTGCTCTTGATCTAAAACACATTAAAATTTAGCTCATTCAAGTACATTTCATCTCAATTTAGTCCCTAAGCACATAAATAGGCAATTTACCATTTTACCCTTACTATTTTAAAATTTTACAATTTAGTCCTATTTGCCTAAAATACAAAATACACGAAATTTCTCAATACCCCTTAAGGGCCAAATATGTATAGGGACTATACAAGTCCTTTTCTTTCAGTTATTTAGCAAATAAGCCCCTCTAAAATTTCATTTTTACAATTTGGCCCTAAAAACAAAAATTCATCAAAATTTCCAATACATAATATACTAATTTTTAACTTATCTTTTATCTAACATCATCAAACATCAAAAACCATATAAACCTATCAATAGCCGAACCTCAAACATGCTTAGATTCAAAATTTTTAACATGGTTCAGCTACGGTTTGAAGTAACGATGTCAAAAACGTAAAAATTAACAAAAACTAAATTCAAACTAACCTTGAAATCAAGCATCCAAGTGCCGAAAATCATAGAACATAAGCCCCCCTTTTTCTTTCTCAATATTCAGCCATGAGAGAGTGAGAAAGATGATGGTTTTGTTTATGTTATTTTAACATATTATAAAAGTAATTATTCAATTACTAATTTAACCTTTAATATAAAATAAAAACTAACATATATCTTAAGGTTATTCTTGACATAAGCCACCCACTAACTCAAAAATGGGTTATTTACCCTTTTAATGCTTCACTTTAAAAAGCCATCATCAAATAGGCACTTTACACTATAGTTTGAGACTTTTAAAATTTACGTGATTAAGTCTTTTTGTCAAATTAAGCACCCAAACGATGAAATTTTTCTACGAAACTTTCACACATTTTAATTCACACATAATAAACACAAAATAAAATATTAAAATATTTCTCAAACTCGGATTCGTGGTCCCAAAACCACCGTTCGATTAGGGTCAAATTTGGTCTGTTACAACTCTCCCCCCTTAAGGATTTTCGTCCCCGAAAATCTTACCGTTAAACAACATCGGATATTGTTGCCGCATTGAATCTTTAGGCTCCCACGTAGCCTCTTCAACTCCGTGCATTTTCCACAGTACTTTCACTAGTGGAATTTTCTTGTTTCATAACCCTTTCTTTTCTCGAGCTAAAATACGGATCGGTTCTTCCTCATACGTCATATCGGGTCAGATTTCAATCTCGGACGGTGTGATCACATGAGACGGATCTGATCTATACTTACGAAGCAGCAAAATGTGAAATACGTCATGTATCTTTTCTAACTCAGAGGGAAACTTCAATCTATAAGCAACAGGCCCAATACGTTCAGTAATTTCATAAGGTTCGATGAATCTAGGACTAAGTTTGCCTTTCCGACCAAATCGGAGTACCTTTTTCCACGGAGAAACTTTCAAGAATACTCGATCTCCAACTTGAAATTCAATGTCTTTACGTTTCAAATCAGCATAGGACTTTTGACGATCCGAAGCAGCTTTCAAATTGCCTCTAATAATAGCTACCTTCTATTCTGTTTCTTTAATCAAATCAACCCCGAGTATCTTATTCTCGCTGAGCTCAGTCCAGTATAATGGTGTTTGACATTTTCGCCCGTACAAGGCTTCAAAAGGCGCCATTTTGATACTAGATTGAAAGCTATTACTGTAAGCAAATTCAATTAAAGGTAGGTATCGTTCCCACGTACCTTCAAATTCAAGAACGCAACATCTCAACATGTCTTCAAGTATCTAAATAGTTCGCTCAGACCGTCTGTCTGTGGATGAAAGGCTGTACTAAAATGAAGTTTAGTACCTAAAGCATCTTGCAACTTCTTCCAAAACCGCGATGTGAATCTCGGGTCTCTGTCTGAAACAATGGAACTCGGTACACCATGCAACCTTACAATCTGTGATACATACAATTCAGCAAGTTTCTCAAGTGAATAGTCTGTACGTACTGGTACAAAATGAGCTGGTTTAGTTAGTCTATTAACTATAACCTAGACGGCATCTTTCTTACTCGGTGTCATAGGAAGACCCGATACAAAATCGATTGTAATTCTATCCCATTTCCATTCAGGTATCATGATTGGCTGAAGTAGTCTGGATGGCACTTGATGCTCAGCTTTTACTTGCTGACAAACTAAGCATTTCGAAACAAATTCAGATATATCCCGCTTCATGCCCGGCCACCAATAGAACTATTTCAAATCATTGTACATCTTTGTGCTACCCGGATGTATCGAAATTTGACTATTATGAGCTTTATCCAATACCATCTGAATCAAGTCAGCATTTCTCGGTACACACAATCGGCCTTTATAGATCAAACAGTCATTTTTATCAATTCGAAATTCTAACTTTGTATCATTTTCACATTATACTCATCTAGAAGTTATATCTTTGTCAACTTTCGTAAGGTCACTAATATCTTTGAATAAACAACAGTCTAGCCTTCATCTCAACTATGATCGAACCATCTCTGGACATAACCACATGTGCATTCAACGCCCGAAGAGCAAACAATGATTTTTGACTTAGGGCATCCGCAACAACGTTAGCTTTTCCCGGATGATAGTCAATTACCAATTCGTAATCTTTTAACAATTCCAACCACCAGCGTTATCTTAAATTCAGGTCTTTTTGAGTCATCAAATACTTCAAACTTTTGTGATCCGAGTAAACATGACATTTCTCGCTGAATAATTAATGACGCCAAATCTTCAGTGCGAATACAATGGCTGCAAGTTCCAAATCATGCATCGGGTAATTTCTTTCATGCGGCTTCAATTGTCTCCATGCGTAGGCTACTACTCTACCTTCCTGCATCAATACACAGCCCAAACCACTTAAGGAAGCATCAGAATACACAACAAATTCCTTACCCGATTCAGGCTGAGCTAATACTGGAGCTTTTGTCAAAAGGGCTTTCAACTGATCGAAACTCTTCTGACAATTTTTCGACCACTCGAACTTTACATCTTTCTGAAGTAGTCTTGTCAAAGGTGTAGCTATAACAGAAAAGCCTTTCACAAACCGTCTGTAGTAACCCACAAGTCCCAGAAAACTTCGAATCTGAAAAACATTCTTCAGTGGCTTCCAATCAAGTATAGCCAAAACTTTGTTCGGATCGACTCTAATACCTGATACTGAAACAACATGTCCCAAAAAAGCTGACCTCTTTCATCCAGAACTCACACTTACTAAACTTCGCATACAACTGTTGATCTCTCAAAGTTTGTAGCACTAATCTCAAATGCTCGGCATGCTCGGTTTCATTTTTGGAGTAGATCAGTATATCATCAATAAACACTACTACAAACCGATCCAAAAACTGTCTGAAGACTCGATTCATTAGATCCATAAAAATAGCTGGTGCATTAGTGAGTCCAAAAGGCATAACCAGAAACTCAAAATGTCCGTATCTCATTCTGAATGCAGTCTTTGGCACATCTGTACCTCTGACTTGCAACTGATAATAGCCCAATCTCAAATCTATCTTCAAAAATACTGAAGCCCCTTTCAACTGATCAAACAAGTCATCAATCCGAGGTAACGGGTACTTATTCTTTATAGTTACCTTATTCAGTTGCCGATAATCAATACACATTTGCATCGTTCCATCTTTCTTTTCACAAAAGAATGGTGCACCCAAGGAGAGCTCAGTCGCGTAAATCCTCTATCTGTTAACTCTTGTAATTGTGCTTTCAACTCTTTTAACTCAATAGGTTCCATTCGATACGGAGTTATTGAAATCAGAGTCGTTCCCGTTACCAATTCAATGCCAAACTCAATCTCTCGTACTGGTGGTAAACCCGGTAGTTCTTCAGGAAACACATCTGGGTATTCACATACAACCCGTACAGATTCAATCTGTTTCTCAGACAATTTATTATCCAGTACATAAGCCAAATAAGCTTCGCACCCTTTTCTCACATACTTCCGAGCTAACATCGAGGATATAACTGTAAGAAACCCACTTAAATCACTAGATTCAATTCTAATGATCTCACCGTTCTGATGTCTCAAATCAATAAGCTTTGTTTTACAATTCACCACTGCATCATGCAAAGTTAACCAGTCCATTCCCAGAATTATATCAAACTCATCGAAGGGCAACAACATTAAATCGACTGGGAAGCAAAAATCCCGAATCATCAACGGGCAACCTTTACACACTTTATTAACAAACACACATCTACCCAAAGGGTTGGACACACGAATCACAAACTCAGTAGACTCAACTGGCAGAGTCTTACCGAATATTAGAGTTTCACACACATATGAATGGGTCGAACTAGGATCAATCAATGCAATCACAGTAGTATCATAAAGGGTAAAAGTACCGGTAATGACATTTGAAGAAGAAACATCCTCTCTAGCTCGAGTAGCATAAGCTCTAGCTGGAGCTCTAGCCTCAGATCGAACTGCAGTGTTCTTTGTCCCTCTCTGACTGCCAACTACATTGCGGAATGTCCGGGTGGTGCGCCCGTCTTGGTGCCTTCGCTCGGTCTAGAGTTTCGTCCGATTCGCTCTTTCCTAATATCGGGCACTCTCGAATAAAATGGTTCGAGGATCCACATTTAAAGCAGGACCGATCAAGAACTCTACAACTCCCAGAATGCCATTTACCACAATGTTTGCATTCAACTAGATTCTGTGGAATGTTACCAACACTGGCCATCGAGGTAGCTCGGGAGCCCATTAGAGGTCGATCACGTCTAGGTAAATCTGAAGTAACTTTATGTCGGCTGAAATCATCTCTGAACTTCTTAGATGTGGAATGGAAAGTCTTACCCGACGACCTCTTATGAATGTCTCTAGCTTCTGTCTCAGCCTTTTTTTTCTCTTTCCCGAGCTCTTCAACTTTGCAAGCTCGCTCAACTAGAGTCACAAATTCTTGAATTTCAAGAATGCCAACAAGAAACTTTATCTCTTCATTCAGACCGTCTTCAAACCTTTTTCACATAATGGCTTCAGTTGATACACATCCTCTAGCATATCTGCTAAGCCTGACAAATTTCCGTTCATATTCTGTCACGGTCATCCTTCCATGTTTCAGTTCAAGAAATTCTTTTCGTTTTTGATCAATGAATCTTTGACTGATATATTTCTTGCGAAATTCATTCTGGAAGAAATCCCACGTCACTTTTTCTTTTGGAACCACTGATACTAGTGTATTCCACCAGTGATATGCAGTGTCCCAAAGTAAAGATATAGCACACTTCAGGCATTCGTCTGGAGTACAAGATAGCTCATCTAGTACCCGAATAGTGTTATCAAGCCACACTTCGGCCCCAAATTTCCTGATTTTATCAACTGGAGGCCTACTAGATCTCATCGGATCTATCATCGGGGGTGCTGAAGGTATCGGAGTTGGATTATTCGGGGGTGGAGGTTGGTGTACAGTCGGGTTAGTCTGGATAAACTGGGTAAACCACTCGTTCATCATCTGATAGAAGGCTTGTTTAGCCTCCCCCTCGTGGCTACCCAAAACTGGTCGAGAGTCTCTGCAGTCTCGATCGTGTGCTGCGGTCAGCGCTACACTCTCCACATCATCCGCTACTGACTCTTTTAGGATCGGTGTCCATTTACTATATAAAACACAGTTCAGAATATCAGAACTCACCACACTATCGATATATGATAAAGGCATGTATAGCTAGACTCACATGCGCTATGGTAGTCCTAGAATCGACTAAACCGTAAGCTCTGATACCAATCAAATATAACACCCCTTGACCCGAGTCCATTACCGGATAAGGGTTTACAGGTGTTACCATGCAATCTAACACTTAAGCTAAAATAATTGAATCATGGATGATCATCTTTATTAAAGAATTATCTATAAACAAATAATTCACACATGTGTAACACATAACATATATATATATATATTAGATCCAAATCATTCACAAAAGAATCATCGATGAACCTAATTCATCATACCGTGTATAATACATCAATATCACATAAACAAGTAGATTTCATGAAATCTCATAAGTGTCTAAGCTTCTTATAACATAAATTTATACAATAACATTTCATATATACAACCTATGCATTTGAATATTTCAAGTTACAGAAACATAATGTAATTTCGATCTCATTGCACATCATATTCATAACCGAAGTTTTAAGTATCACCATTATATATCTATACCTCAACTTCTCGTATATATATAAATCATACCAATCAATGATAAGCCTAATGTCCTGAGATACAATTCAATTCGAGTCATTAATTCATCACATCGCAATTAGCTCATATACAAGTAAACTAACTTACCTTATTACTTACCAATATAATAAGCTAATTTCCTTTTTCTTTTTAGAGCTTATAGCTCAATCTACTATGTATATACATCTCAAATTCTCTGTTTTGGCTTATCACCGGCAAAAAGCCTGCTAGGAATTAAAGCCCGAAATAAATCACCGGCATGAGGCCTACTAGGCAGTAAGCCGGAAATGAATCACCGGCACAAGGCCTGCTAGGCACAAAGCCTGACATATAACACCGGCACAAAGCCTGCTAGGCATTAAAGGCCGAAATGAATCACCGGCACAAGGCCTGCTATGCACAAAGCCTGACATATAACACTGGCACAAAGCCTGCTAGGCATTAAAGCCCGGATATGTTTATCAAATCAATTCATTAACTCACATTTCTTATCATATACATCACTATCAATTCATATACACAAAACCAATTCACTTGTCATATTGAAAACATATACTTGTTCATATCACATTAACAGAATATATTTAATCCAATTTAACACCTTTACATTCAGCTAACACATGATTCTATAGTCAATATTATTAGATTTCATCCTTTAACATGTTTATAATTTACTTTCGAACATATAAGTGCTTAAGGACTTACTTGGTACTGTCGATAGACCGTGCAAATCATTTATTGAGAACCTTCGTCTTTCCCGATCTATATCTCTTTTTCTTTGCTCTTGATCTAAAACACATTAAAATTTAGCTCATTCAAATACATTTCATCTCAATTTAGTCCCTAAGCACATAAATAGGCAATTTACCATTTTACCCCTATTATTTCAAATTTTTACAATTTAGTCCGATTTGTATAAAACACAAAATACACCAAATTTCTCAATACCCTTTAAGGGCCGAATATGTATAGGGACTATACAAGTCCTTTTCTTTTAGTTATTTAGCAAATAAGCCCCTCTAAAATTTCATTTTTACAATTTGGCCCTAAAAACAAAAATTCATCAAAATTTTCAATACATAATATACTAATTTTTAACTTATCTTTTATCTAACATCATCAAACATAAAAAACCATATAAACCTATCAATAGCCGAACCTCAAACATGCTTAGATTCAAAATTTTTAACATGGGTCATCTACGGTTTGAAGCAACGATCTCAAAAACGTAAAAATTAGCAAAAACTAAATCCAAACTAACCTTGAAATCAAGCATCCAAGTGCCGAAAATCAAAGAACATAAGCCCCCCTTTTTCTTTCTCAATATTCAGCCATGAGAGAGTGAGAAAGATGATGGTTTTGTTTATGTTATTTTAACATATTATAAAAGTAATTATTCAATCACTAATTTAACCTTTAATATAAAATAAAAACTAACATATATCTTAAGGTTATTCTTGACATAAGCCACCCACTTACTCAAAAATGGGTTATTTACCCTTTTAATGCTCCACTTTAAAAAGCCATCATCAAATAGGCACTTTACACTATAGTTTGAGACTTTTAAAATTTACGCGATTAAGTCCTTTTTGTCAAATTAAGCACCCAAACGATGAAATTTTTCTACGAAACTTTCACACATTTTAATTCACACATAATAAACACAAAATAAAATATTAAAATATTTCTCAGACTCGGATTCGTAGTCCCAAAACCACAATTCTGATTAGGGTCAAATTCGGTCTGTTACAGAAGGAGAAATAAGGAGGTGAGCTCGAGAATAAATTGGGGACGAGTAGGGTGTAACAACCCAATTTCGGTGAGATCAAAATAGTGGTTTCAGAACCATAAATCCGAGCCAAAATAAATTTGATTTTAATATTATTTTATTATTTTCATTATTATAAAAAGTTCATATGAAAATTTTGATACAAAAATTTTTACCGATTGCATGTTTAATTATGGAAAGGACTGAATTGCATAAAATGCATAAGTTGTCTTCTTGTAGTTAAAAGTATTAAATAGCTATAGAATTCAAAACTTAAGCTCCTTATATGGTAATTAGACCATTGAAGAAAAGTTAGAGGGTAATTTAGTGACTCATCCTTGGAAAAATTAGAAATGCGCAATGACTAAATTGGAAATCACTAAAATTAAAAGATGACAAATAATTAAAAAGGAAATTATCATCTTTTTATTCGTCTTCTTCCCTAAAATTTCTATGTAAATCCTATGAGAGAGGATGAAAACTTTCCAAGCTCAATAAGGTATGAAATCAAGTCTCATTTTTAATGATTTTTATATTTTTACAATCAGGATAGTCTAATCTATCTATTTGAGGGATTTATTTGAAAAGATAACAAAGTGTAGAAACTTTTCCATGGATTAATATGCTGGAAATTTGAAATTTATGGTAGAAAATGAAAAGTTGTTGATAGATAAACAACTTTTGCAAAGTAATTTTTGATGAAAACTCAGTTTAAAGACTAAATGAAAAATGGGTAAAACCCATGAAAAATGCTGAAATTTGTGAAATGTAGGTGCTGTAAAAGTTGTACATAAATTTTGGCCAGGCTTGTAAAGAGGGTTAAATTCCATGAATTTCATTTTCTGAGCCCAGGGACGAAATTGGAATTTATGAAAAGTATAGGGGTAAAATGGTAATTTTGCCTAGGATGTAATTGAATGAAAATGCATATGAAATGTGATAAATTGATAGTTAAATTTGTTTATATAGACCCGAAAAGACCAACAACCGAACTAGAACGAGGGAAAGAAAAGGTTTCGGATTAGTTGAAATTCAAATAGGAACAATTGTCAAGGTAAGTTCGTGTAACCTAAATATGTATGTTAATGTGCTTAAATTAAATTGTATGATTGTGTTGATATGTATGTGAAGATATACATTACGAAATGACCACAAAATGGAAAATGATGATAAAATGCTATGTCCCGGTTGAATGTTGAAATTCAATGGAATAAGGTGATTTCTCGAAAAGAGTATAATACTGCATATGTTGCAGATAGGATTTAGCCCAGGTGGGTAATCCTGAAGTAAGCCCTCTCAAGCATATGTTATAGATTGGATTTAGCTTGGACGGGTAATCCAAATCAAGCTTTAAGAGCATATGCTACAAAAAGATTTAGCTTGGACTGGTAATCCTATTAAAATATGTGGCTTGAGAGTGTGCTTTATGATCATGTGCCAAATGGATACTTTTGAACATGAATTGACGGATAGTTGATATGCATACTTTGTGTATACTACTCGAATGTCCGTCGAAATTTCAATAGTCCAACAGGAAAGATTCTTGAAATATGGAAAGGTGAAACTAAATAGAAGTTTAAAATGTGATGAGCACATCTATGTTTACTTGATATTCATATGATGTTATGTGACTAACTTGTTTGATTAAGTGTATATGTTTTGGTAAATTTACCCAAAAATTTTGGATGGTATGGTTATCTATGCTTGTATGAATAAATATAACCAGTAAATTTAATTCCCGTTATATGAACTTACTAAGCATGAAAATGCTTACCCCGTTTAATTTTCTTTATTTTATGTTGCTTGTAAGCTCGCGAAGGTTGGAGGTCAGTCGGAGCATCAATCATTCTATCCACTATCTCATTTTGGTATAAATAGAAATCTCATTTTGGTATAATGGCATGTATAGGATCATTTGGCCAAATGATGGCTTGTAAGTGATGTTTTGTAATCTAGCCATTGGAATGGCTAGTGATGTTTTACTTAGTATGTTTATAAAGTTATCCTATGATTAAATTCCTATGTGTTAAGTTGGTTGATTGGATTATGCTTAAGGTGTATGTTCACTAAAAATAAAATTATAAACATGAATCGTATGTGACAATATACCATGCTAGGTAATAGAATTGGCTTGGTTTTAATGCTTGAATTGACTGGTATATGTATACAAGTGTTGGTGTAGGTTATTAATAATAATTGGGTGAGAAAATGAAGCTAGAAAAATGGCTTTATTTTGTCCAGGTGGGTAGACACATGGTAATGTGTGATACACGGCTTACCTCATGGGCGTGTGGCTTGGCCTTGTGTCCCTGCACCTAAAAATTTAGAAATAGAATGTTTTGAATTCGGCACACGGGCAGAGACACAGATGTGTGTCTCAGCCATGTGAAAACTGCACCTTAATTTTGAAAACTAAAATCGCCACACGGCTTAACGCATGGGCGTGTGAATTGGCCGTGTGACTTCAATTTCTTTATGCTTTACATGTCAGAGAGTTACATGGGTTAGGGACACAGGCATTTGTGACCTCACAGCCTGACCACATGAGCGTGTCCCTAGACCACACGGGCGTGTGGGCACTGTTTATAAGGAAAATTTTAGAATTTTGCAAAAAATTTTATGAAATCCCGATTTGGTCCTGAATCGGTTCCACCATCCTTATTGGGCCTCGAGGGTCCATTTAAGGGACAATATGATGGATGTTGCATATGATTAGTATTTTTTAACTCGATTTATATATAATTGTTCTTTAAGTCCACGTAATATCCCATAAACCTGTTTCGACGATAGGTACGAGTTAGGGGTGTTAAATTTATTAGTATCAAAGCTACAGTTTAGCCTATTCTCAGACTAACATAGCAAGTATGAGTCTAGCTATACATGCCATTATATAAATCATGATTGTATGATATCTCCTGACCACTCTTAAATGTAATTTCATATAGTAATGTCTTCCAACCAAGCTAGAGTTGAGTCTAGGGAAGCTTAGAGCACAACTCAAGCTTTCGTGCAACGAGCCACAAATAGAAATAGTAGGAGGCCTATGTCTGAAGGCCGTGAAGAGGTAAAAGTAGCCTTCTTCGAAATGATGGATGAGTGGTTTAGCGAATATACGAGAACAAATCCCGCTGTTCAACGACCTCCCCCACCTACTTCACAACATGATGAAACGCCACAGAGTACTAGACCTATTAGAATTGATAAGGCTCCAGTAGATAAAATTAGAAAATATGGGTTAGAATTGATAAGGCTCGAGTAGATAAAATTAGAAAATATGAGGCTGAAAAATTTAGGGCTACAACTGATGACGATCCAAAGAGGGCTGAGTTTTTGCTGGGAAATATTGTTCGGGTTCTAGATGAGCTATCTTGCACACCAGCTGAATGTCTGAAATGTGTTGTATCTTTGTTGAAAAACACAGCCTACCATTGGTGGAAAACCATATCTTCTGTGGTACCAAGTGAAAATGTTACATGGAAGTTTTTCCAAACAGGGTTCAAAAAGAAATAAATTAGTTAGAGATTTCTGGAGCAGAAAAAGAAGGAATTTTTAGAGCTCAAACAGGGAAATATGAGACAGTGTCCGAGTATGAACAAGAATTTGTTAGATTGAGCAAGTATGCTAGCGAATGGGTTCAAATTGAAGCCGAAATGTACAAATGATTTGAAGAAGGGCTTAATGAAGTTGTCATGTTTTTTATTAGAATTCTGGAATTAAGAGAATTCGTGGTGTTGGCTGAACGGGCACACAAGGCCGAGGGATTAAACAAAGAAAGGAAGTAACCAAAAAGGGAAGCTTGGGTTCCGAGTAAAAGATTTTTTAGCAAGACACAATCATCTGCTTCAAAGATCAAAGAATTACATTAACATTTTGCTACATCAACGGAGTATTCGGTAAAGGAGCAAAGTTCTAAATGCACCAACCCGAAGTCTTCGCCTACCTTAACAACCAGTGTTGGGAGTGTTGGAAACCCCAAACCATGATGCAACGACTGTAATATATTATATTTTAGAGAGTGTCGGATGAGAAGTGGAGCTTGCTTTAAGTGTGGTTCTCTCGACCATTTTCTTAAAGATTGCCCGAAAAAGGTTGAAAAAGACATTGAGCAGACCCCAAAGCTGAGTAATCCTGTCTCGAAGGGTAGACCACCACAGTATTCCAAAAATGTCGGTGGTAGTCGTAGTGCTGCAAAAGATTCAACAGCGAAATCCAAGGCTCGGACTCCAATGAGAACATATGCGATACGTGCAAGAGAAGATGCCTCGGCGCCAGATGTTATCACTGGTACATTCTCTCTAATTGATACTAATATTATTGTTTTGATTGATCCTAGTTCCACGCATTCATATATATCCACAAAATTTGTGTCTGATAAATATATGGTTGTTGAATTCACCAAATTGGTGGTTAAAGTTTCAAACCCTTTGGGTTAGCTTGTTATGATGGATAAAATTTATAAGAGTTGTCCGTTGATAATAGAGGGTCACTTTTTTCTGGCTAATTTGATGTTGATACCCTTTGATGAATTTGATATAATATTGGAAATAGATTGGTTAACCCAACATAATGTAGTGGTAAATTGAAAGTATAAATATATTGTATTGAAGTGTCAGAATGGTGAGTTACTTTGGGTTGAATTTGAGAAACTAGATGGGTTGTCTAATGTGATTTCAGCAATATCAGCACAGAGATATATTAAAAAGGGGTATGAGGCTTATCTTGCTATTCTACTAGATACCAAAGTATCAGAGTTGAAAATCTAGTCGATGCCGGTCATTTGAGGTTTCTTGAGGTATTTCCAGAAGAACTACCTGGTTTACCTCCAGCCAGAGAGGTGGAATTTTCCATAGACCTTGTACCAGGAACGACCCAATATCTATAGCACCAAATAGAATGGATCCTATTGAATTGAAAGAGCTGAAGGTACAGTTGCAAGAGTTGATTGATAGAGGATTTGCCCGACCAAGCTTTTCACTATGGGCTGCACCAGTATTGTTTGGAAAGAAGAAAGATGGACCATTGAGATTATGCATCGATTACAGACAACTTAATAAAGTCATAGTAAAGAATAAGTACTCGTTGCCTCATATAGATGACTTGTTTAATCAATTAAAAGGTGCCACTGTATTTTCTAAAACTGACCTATGATCTAGTTACTATCAACTACGGGTTAAAGATCCAGATGAGCCGAAGACAACTTTCAGAACCAGATATGGGCATTATGAGTTTTTGGTGTTGCCATTCAGATTAACTAATGCCCCGTCAGTATTTATGGATTTAATGAATGATAAACCGTAAAAGTAACATATTTTAATCCCACATTTAGTATGCTTTTGGATGAATTTATCCTTAATTTATGTAAAAAGGTGCTCTTAATCCTTTCTTTTCATGTCTTATACTCAAGAAAGCACCCAAGGATAAAAAGAACGCAAAACGGGCTTAAAACAAACCAAAGTGGGCTGACCCAAGAAAATAACACAGCTTGGACTTCATGCCACACGGCAGTGCCTCGATAGTCATCTAGACCACGGCCTTACCCCGATTCACACAGCCATTTTTCCCATCGATAAAGTCCACGCACGAGCGTGCCTAGTGATTTACACAGCCATTCCCAAAATGGCAGAATCGAAGCACAGCCTCTACCCATATATTGCACGGGCGTGTCATAGCCGTGCCTAAACCGATAGGATGGAGACACGAGCTAGACCATGATTTACACGGGCGTGTCAAGGCCGTGCCCCTACCGCAGAAAAGAGCAATTTCACTTGGAATTGGATGCTTGGAGCCCAAGAAACGCAATCCTAAGTCCACTCAAACACTTAGGATGAATTATACCCGAATTACAAGTAGTTAGGAGCGAAGTAAAGCATCCCAAATGTCTATATAAACAAATCAAAGGCAGCAAGTCAGGGGCGTCAGGTTTTAGCAGAGTTTTCTGCCAGAGCTTTACTCATTTAGGGAATTACCCGAAGATAGCCAATTGATCCATCTCGAAGAGCCAAAATTCTACTCAAGACAGAGGATCTCCTCTTCAATTCCTTCAGGGGGTTTTAAGGATTTCCTATGTTTTGTTTTATCTTCTCTCTTGAGATGTTTTCTTGTTTAATCATGAACTAAACCCCTTAGATACCTGAAGGGGATGAAACCTATGATGGATTTTGTTATTTAATTCTTTCGGTTTATATGATAAATACTTAGTTTGTTCTTACTTATGTTGCTTAAATTTATCTGATGTGCTTAGGTGGAGGAGGAATAGACCCTACCTAAGAGTAGATCTAGCATAATTAAGCGGAGTTGATCGGGCGCCTAGAGATAGGGTTATGAGATTTTACCGGATTAGGGTGAAACCTAATATGGGAGTCCACTGATCGATTTGCTGCTTCCCTAGGGGTTATTATAAGAGAATGAGAGTTCCACTAATTAACCTAAGGTTAGACGTTATTCACTTCGAGGGAAGGTTTAATATAGGTTAGGGAGTCTCACGGATCAAGCTAAGTAAAAGAAATCATATGAATTGGAAGTTAGATAATAAGTGAAGTCATAGGTGGATTCCTCCTGAAGGTATCGTCTTTATCGATTGAGTTTTCTTCAAAGTCTTTTCCCAAAGTTTCGCTTCTTTTGTCTTTGCAATTAGTTTAATTATTTCATTTGTTTAATAAACCAATCACTCCATATTTTAGGCTAAA
Organism: Gossypium rotundifolium; assembly: GCA_025506655.1. Classification (NCBI taxonomy): domain Eukaryota; kingdom Viridiplantae; phylum Streptophyta; class Magnoliopsida; order Malvales; family Malvaceae; genus Gossypium; species Gossypium rotundifolium. The sequence goes on along the minus strand of CP106729.1, from coordinate 93,106,283 downwards.
TAATAGAAAGAAAGTGAGTAATAGTACTTTTAGGTTCCTTGGGTTCGATAAAGATATTCTTGCCTAAGCTATACTCTTTGTTCGATAGGTGCGCTTGCCTCTATCGTTGTCGCATGATCGATCTCTGAGTTCGATCACTCTTTTATAAATATTAAAACTAGACATTTTGCAATGATCAAGTTTTTGGCGTCGTTGCCGGGGACAATCTAAAATATTACGAAAGCTCTATTTTTATTACTTTCGCCATTATTAGTAATTTTACTTAGCTAACTTTTCTTTTATTTTACAGATAATTCTAGTTTTCCAAAGGAACGGCACTGAATAATTATTAGTGGCAAGGCATGGGGATAATTCCTACTGAAGCAACTAATGTCTTCAACCTCGACGTGGTCACCAAGTTATCTAATCAGTTCGAAATAATGAATAAAAAGATTGATGGTTTGAATAATCTCTCGCAGGTACACCTAGAAATGCATTTTAACTCAAATCTGAGAAGCGTGGCAAATCCTGAATACCCACCCTACGGATACGGCATGAAAAATGAACAAGTCCACTATATAGGGAACTACTCTAGATGTAAAAATAATTTTTATAGTGACACTTATAATGCAGGATGGGGGTACCATCCCGGCATCTCATGGAATGATCAAAGACAGGATTTTCCTCCAAATTTTCAACAACCTTATCCATAGGAAAGGGAATCAAACCTCGAAGAGATTATGACAAAATTGGTGACAACTACAAACTCTCGTCTTCAAAAGGCTAAAGAAACACTCGATGATCAACAAAGATAAGATTCAGGTACAAGAAATCATCACGTTAGTTGGATTACTTATTGAAACATTATGTGAAATAAGGACAAAGATTTTCTCAAAAGACGCACAGCAGATAAAAGCAGTTACACTAAGGAGTGGCAAAGAGTTAATTGAACCACAAAGAAAGACACCACATGAAATTACCAGGAAAAAGAGTGTAAAAGGTGAGAACGATAATCCATTGCCTACAGAGAATAAACCACAATTTCTATATCCAGTAAAATTGAAAAAAGAATAATTGGATGCTCAATACGGTAAGTTCCTCGAACTCTTTAAACAGATACATATTAACTTACCTTTCGTTGAAGCTATTTCACAGATGCCGAAGTATGCAAAATTCTTAAAGGAACTTCTTATGAACAAAAGGAAGCTTGAGGACGTATCCATTGTGGAGCTTAACAAAGAATGTCCAGCCCTTCTCCAAAATAGACTACAACGGAAGTTAAAAGATCCAGGGAGTTTCACTATTCCTTGCTTAATCGGTAGTTTAAACATCAAGAAAGCATTAGTAGACCTAGGCACTAGTATTAATTTAATGCCTTACAAATTGTTTAAACAGCTAAATCTTGGGGAACCAAATCCCATTAGGATGAGCATTCAATTAGCAGATAGATCTATTAAATATCCTAGGGGAATTATTGAAGATGTCTTGGTCAAAATTGATAAATTTATTTTTCCTGTTGATTTCGTTGTGTTAGACATGGATGAAGACATTAATGTTCCTTTAATCTTAGGACGTCCTTTTTTAGCCACTGCTAGAGATATTATTGATGTAGGTAATGGTAAACTAGCTCTAAGAATAGGTGATGAAGAAATTATCTTTCAACTCTGTGATGCCATGCGATATTCTACAGAACAAGATGATTTTTGTTATTTTGTCGACATTACTGATCATATTATAGAGAATTCATTACAGGAAATTATATAAGGTGACACATTTAATTGTGTCCAACTCAAGAAAACGGGGAAAAGGATGAAGATAATGAGTTGAATTTGAAAATGTCATCATGTGAAAAATAGAAAGAAGAAAGCATCGAGAATAATAATGAAATTAAACTAGAACCCTCCATCGTAGAGCCACCCAAATTGGAACTCAAACAGTTACCAAAACACCTTGAATACGCATTCCTTGGGGACAATTCTACATTACCAGTAATCATCTCCTTAGAATTAGAATCCAAAGAGAAGGAGGAACTGATAAAAGTACTAAAAGAACACAAGAAAGCCATAGCTTGGAAAATTTTCGATATCAAGGGAATGAGCCCCACATTCTGCACCCACAAAATTTTGATGGAAGAAGAATATAAACCATGTGTGCAACCGCAGAGACGTTTAAACCCCAACATGAAAGAAGTGGTCAAAGTCGAGGTAATTAAACTTCTAGATGCAGGAATAATTTATCCTATTTCTGACAGCACTTGGGTAAGTCCTGTGCAGGTAGTCCCAAAGAAAGGAGGAATGACGGTAGTACCCAATGAAAAAAATGACTTAATTCCCACAAGAACAGTTACAGGATGGAGAGTCTGCATAGACTATAGAAAGTGGAATGATGCCACCAGAAAAGATCATTTCCTTTGCCTTTCATAGATCAAATGCTAGAAAGATTATCTGGGCATATGTATTACTGCAACCTGGATGGACTCTCTGGCTACTTTCAAATCCCCAAAGCTCCTGAAGACCAAGAAAAAACAACATTTACATGCCCATACGGTACGTTTGCTTATCGTATAATGCCTTTTGGATTATGTAATACTCCTGCTACTTTTCAGCATTGCATGTTGGCAATCTTCGACGAACTCGTAGAGGACATCATGGAGGTATTTATGGATGATTTCTCGATTTGGTAATTCTTTCAATCTTTGCCTTAGAAATTTAAAACGAGTTTTAACGAGATGTGAAGAAACAAATCTTGTTTTAAATTTGGAGAAATGCCATTTTATGGTTAGAGAAGGGATTATATTAGGACATAAGATTTCTAGTAAAGGGATTGATGTAGATAAAGCAAAAGTTGAAACCATAGAAAAATTACCTCCCCCTAGCTCAGTCAACGCTATTAGAAGTTTTTTAGGACATGCAGGTTTTTATTGAAGATTTATTAAGGATTTTTCTAAAATAGCTAAGCCTTTGACAAAATTACTAGAAAAAGATGTTCCTTTTAATTTCAATCAGGAATGTTTAGATGCATTCAATATCCTTAAGGATAAATTAGTAAATGCACCGATTATAATTGCACCTGATTGGAACTTACCCTTCGAATTAATGTGTGATGCAAGTGACTTTGCAGTAGGTGCAGTTTTGGGACAACGAAGAGACAAGCATTTTCAGCCAATCTACTATGCTAGCAGAACATTAACACCCGCGCAAGAAAATTACACCACGACTGAGAAAGAATTGCTAGCTGTAGTTTTTGCTTTTGACAAATTTAGACAATATCTAATATTGTCTAAAGTTGTTGTTTACACTGATCATTCAGCTCTTCGTTATCTTTTAAACAAACCTGATGCAAAACCTAGACTAATACGATGGACTTTACTCTTACAGGAGTTTGATTTGGAAATACAGGATAAGGGGGGAGCTGAGAATCTAGTGGCAGATCATCTTTCAAGACTCGAAAATCCACATACCAAGGAGCTTGATGAACATGAAATAAATGATTCGTTTCTCGAAGAGCAGCTCTTTTCTATAACACATTCTGAAGTACCCTGGTTTGCAAATATTGCAAACTATCTAGCAGCTAACATCCTACCAAAGAAATTTACGCATCACCAAAAGAAGCGATTCTTTGTTGATGCGAAAAATTATTTTTGGGAAGATCCCTTTCTTTTCCGCATATGTGCAGATCAGGTAATTCGAAGATGCATTACAAGGATAGAGGCAAGCAAAATCCTGGAACATTGTCATTCAGGACCATTAGGAGGACACTACAGTGGTATGGAGACAACACACAAAATACTCGAATCAGGTTTTTACTAGCCCACTCTATTTAAAGATGCCAATAAGTATGTTACCTCGTGTGACAAATGCCAAAGAACAGGTAATATCTCTAAACGTGATGAAATGCCTCAAACATATATGCTGTCATGTGAAATATTTGATGTATGGGGCATAGATTTTATGGGACCATTCCCTAGTTCCTTTGGACATAAATACATCTTAGTAGCAGTTGATTACATGTCAAAATGGGTAGAAGTGGAAGTCTTACCTACCAATGATGCTAGGGTAGTAGTTAAATTTCTCAAGAAACTATTTTCCGATTCGAACACCCGAGCCATCATCGGTGATAGGGTACTCATTTACGTAATACACAATTTGAAAAAGTTCTAAGGAAATATGGAGTATACCACAAAACAGTCACCCCATATCATCCTCAAACTAGTGGGCAAGTTGAGGTAGCAAACCAAGAGCTTAAGCGTATTCTAAAAAAAACGGTGGTAGCAAATAGAAAAGATTGGGCAGTTAAAGTAGATGATGCTTTATAGGCTTATAGAATAGCATTCAAAACACCTCTAGGAACATCCCCCTACAAGCTCGTATACGGGAAAAGCTGTCATCTACCATTCGAGTTAGAACACAAAGCTTTCTAGGCAACAAAAATTTTAAATACTGACCTAAAACTTGCAGGAAAGAAACGAATGATGCAGATAAACAAGCTGGATGAATGGAGAATGGAAGCCTATGAGAACTCAAAGCTATACAAGGAAGCAACAAAGTCACGTCACGATGCTCGCCTCAAGTGATCAAAACATTTCGAAGTAGGGGACCTAATCCTACTATACAATTCAAGGCTTAAACTATTCCCTGAGAAGCTAAAATCCAGATGGTCAGGACCATTCATGATCAAAACAATATTTCCATATGGAACCATTAAGGTAACTCATCCCACTAAAGGCACGTTCAAGGTAAATGGTCACCGACTTAAAATTTATAATGGTGCAAATTTTGGAGATACGAGGGAGGAGTTTATGCTCCATGAGCCTTCCTTTAGAACTGAAAACAGGGAGAGTCTAGCTTAAGACTGTAAACAAGTGCTTGTCGGGAGGCAACCCGAATCCTAACTGCAATAACATTATTTTGTAGAAGTCTAAACAAAAATGTAGGATCCTTAACATGACATGTAACACGGGCGTGCCGATAACCGTGTACAAACAGGGAAAACCTCTCTTCTTCAACACGGGCTGGGACAAAAAGACACGGCCATGCCTCATAATCGTGTGAGGCTACTGACATATCAAGAACGGCTGGACCACGGGCGTGCAAAGTGACCGTGTGAACATACTGACTTATCAAGAACGGATGTGTCAAATTATCACACGGGCGTGCTAAAAACCCTGAATCGCGCCCAATTCTAAGTAATCACAAAAAGCACGTGCATTTCAAAATTCACACGGTCGTATCGGGTGGCCGTGTTCTACTCCCTTATATAAGGAAATTAACCGAAAACCCCCCATTTTAAACCCTAGACACGATTATCAACCTCCTTCCCCAAAAATTTCCACCATACCCACACCCTCTACCACCCAAAACTATCACTCCCTAACTTCCCAAAGCATAACCAATCAAAACCATGATGCACGCCCGCAACACAACCATGCTACCACACGCCATGCCGCTGCCACCGTCGTGCCCCACCCGTGTTCGTCGCATACAACCATCCCTGGTTCTTTTTTCCTGTGCTTTTTTCAATAATCTTCTCTTTATTTAAGAGTTCTATTTGATTTTAGACTCAAAAATCTGATTCATTTTGTTTAGTTTTCTAGTATTTTTACTTTCATCTTTCTCCTGATTGATTTATTAATGGTTTTATTCCAAGCCTTTTTCATTTATTCTCTGTGTTAACATTAGTTTGCTTTTATGGTCATTGCTAACTTGATATTATATTTGCTAAATGTAGTTACCTTTGTTAATGTATTCAGTACTTAATCATGGTTTTAGTTAAGAATTGTTCTAAATGAATAATGAGAGTATGATTTCAATATTTGTTCTTCAAAGAAGCAATTATATAGGGCTATTAACTTTAATTATTATTAGGAAATTCATGGTTGTATAAAGGAGGTGTATATCCTTTGATCCTGTTGCAGGAAATATGTCATCATCACGTACAAAAACGGCCGTTCCAAGCAAAAAAAGGAAAGGGCCTGGATCATCATCCAGAACTGCCGAAACCAAAACTCTGACATCCCTTTCTCAATTTTTCCCAAGCAACACAAGAAGAGCGTTACATGAAAATCAGAAAGAGACCTATTGGTACCGGTAGGTGCATTGATTGGGATGCCCTGAAGCAAGTCAGACTTGATGGGGATGTTCGAGCTCTCATCTCAACAGAACCATGGGAGATATTTTTTACGATCATAGAGCCCACATACTTGGAACTCACTCTTGAGTTTTGTACCACATTCACCTTACAGACGGTCATGACACAATTTGATGACCTCGGCACAATCTAGTTCTGCCTAGGGGCAATATATGTCGACTGAGCGTGCCTCAATTTGGATCGGCACTTGGACTCTATACGCTAGAATTTATACAGGAAAACTCACTGGACGACTTGAACCGAGAGCTCCACTATACCCCTATCACATGTTGGCGCAGCCTAAAACCAGCCAAACACAATTACAATCCGAGTCGTTCCAAAGTGACTGCCCTCATCCCCGCTCTTAGGTACCTTCATGCCATTCTTGCTCATACTATTACAGGTTGCAAAGACATCACCGGTGTCGTCAACAAACAAGATGTTTATTTCTTGTCATGCATTTCTGAGGGACATGTCTTTGACGTAGCATATTTCATTGCAGCGCAATACAGCATCAAATAGAGTAGCACCAGAAAGGAATCCTCTCAATGGGACCTTACATCATGAGACTAGCTCGGCATTTCAATCTCCTAAACACCGACAATCAAATTGCACCACTCACACTGATAGGGAATATGACACCACAAGCCGTCCAGCCGATGCTCCACATGAAGATGATCAAGCACCAGAGAGGCACCGATCCCCCTCAATACCGATTAGTGACACCTACAGCATAAGAGGAAGCCGAGGACATTCATGATAATGTCCCACCACCATCAGAAGAAGCACAGACTCAGCACCACCAATATCCAGCAACACCTTCACTTTTAGACATAAATGCTCGCCTCGACCAGTTCGAGTCTTATTTTGCTGAGAACGCTCTACGCCTAGATAGAATGGATGCCACCCTTCAACAAATCTGACATCACTTTCACATATCACCACCAGCACCACCACAGGATCCGGCTACTGATGAGGACCTTTGAGTTCCTCCTAGTACATAACATTTAACTTTTATTCACCATTTCGTTTTGTTTTTATCCATATTTTTATTTTATTTTTATTTTTAGACATATTTTTTTATGTTTTAAATTAGAATTGCTCTTTATAGTATATTATCTTCAATTGGTTTCTAAACTTCGAGTGTGCCTATTTTACATTTCATGACAGCACTAAGTTATTTCAATAATGACTTCAAAGCTACAAACACACACTCCACCTACATAGTATTAAGAGTAAATCACTACTCTCAAAAATCACCAATGCTAAATACCGGAGCCATCCAAAAATTCAGGAAAGTGTCACTTTCCCCCTTCTCTTTTGATTTTTCCCATTAATTTCATTATCTATCTTTGTACATTAAGGGCAATGTACATCTTAAGTGTGGGGGTAATAGTGCCTAAATTTTTGCATTATTCTCAAAACCCTAAAATTAGTCTTGATCTTAAGAATTATTCTCATATTATTAATTAGGATGAAATTTCTAATGACTTATGATTCTTATTGAAATGTTTTAGAGTAAGTCATAGTTAATTGTGCATTGATGATTAAATTTGAAGAATACTAGAGAATCAAGCATGATAAGTCTATTTTTCAAAAATAAAAATTATTAGGTTGTCGAACTAAATCTGAGTATTACTTTGAAATTTGAAATCTATAGGGATTGATGTCAAAAACACCCATAATTTTTTGTGAGATTTTGAGCCATATAGAGCATATATTCTTTTTCTTTCTCACTTTATTGATTATGAGTGTGTCAACTTTGAACTATTATTCTAGAACTTGCCTCATTTATACATGCCGAGACCACCATAATGATTTGATAAACTGAAATGATAAAGGCACCTAGGTTTAACCCATTCACTCCACTAAAAAGCCTACCTTCACAAATTAACCCCTAGTGAACCCCGTTGAATCCTAATAACCTTTTTATTGACTCGTATGCTAATATCAACCCAAAATCCCTTTATATTTGTTATCACCATTCTTTTGACTACCCTTTAATCGAGGTTCGATTTGATTAAATTATCAAATTATATTAGTTCCGTAGTTACATTTATCATTTATGATGTAATATTTTAGTTTGTTCTTAAAAAAAATCAATCAAAGTTTGGAGCTTATGTATCTAAATTCCAATTATTGAAGAAGAGCTCGTATTGAGGTATTATAGTATTCCTATTAGCTTTTAATTGATGTAAGTACTTATATTAGTTCATTGTTTCTATTTAGGTAATTGGTTAATTCAATATCGATTCTAACCTTCTAATTCAGCCTTTATCCACACCTTTAACCCTAGCCCCATTACAACCCTAATAAATACCTTTTGATCTATTTATCATCTTATATACAGTGGTAGGGATTTGATTTTCAGGCAAGCCTATGGGATTAACTTTTCAAGTTCGACTTAGAGTGCTTATCCTTGAACCTTAAACACTTTTCGAGTGATTTGAGTGAATCTTTAGTGAGGATTTCGGTCCTTGTCTATTTTGAATCAAAGGGTAATTACTTAGATAAGGGGAGACACCTACGGTTCCAGGCTATAAAGGTATGACTTATCGTAATTGAAACTTTAGGGCACTTCCAGTTAAATCATCCATGTATAAATTATCTATGAATTATGATGAGACAATATCGATAGGAATTATGAATTATGGAAAGTTTGTTTTAATTGTAAGTTGAGAATTTTGCTTGAGGACAAGCAAAAGCTTAAGTGTGGGGGTATTTGATAAACCGTAAAAGTAACATATTTTAATCCCACATTTAGTATGCTTTTGGATGAATTTATCCTTAATTTATGTAAAAAGGTGCTCTTAATCCTTTCTTTTCGTGTCTTATACTCATGAAAGCACCCAAGGATAAAAAGAACACAAAACAGGCTTAAAACTAACCAAAGTGGGCCGACCCAAGAAGACAGCATGGCCTGGACTTCATGCCACACGGCCGTGCCTCGATAGTCATCTAGACCACGGCCTTACCCCGATTCACACAGCCATTTTTCCCATCGATAAAGTCCACGCACGGGCGTGCCTAGTGATCTACATGGCCGTTCCCAAAATGGCAGAATCAAAGTATGGCCTCTGCCCATATATTGCACAGACGTGTCATAGCCGTGCCTAAATTGATAGGATGGAGACACGGGCTGGACCATAATTTACATGAGCGTGTCAAGGCCGTGCCCCTGTCGCAGAAAAGAGCAATTTCACTCAGAATTGGATGCTTGGAGCCCAAAAACGCAATCCTAAGTCCACTCAAATAGTTAGGACAAATTATACCCAAATTACGAGTACTTAGGAGCAAAGTAAAGCATCCTGAATGTCTATATAAACAAATCGAAGGCAACAATTCAGGGGCATCAGGTTTTAGCAGAGTTTTCTGCCAGAGCTTTACTCATTTAGGGAATTACCCGAAGATAGCCAACTGATCCATCTCGAAGAGCCGGAATTCTACTCAAGACGAAAGATCTCCTCTTCAAGTCCTTCAGGGGTTTTTAAGGATTTCCTATGCTTTGTTTTATCTTCTCTCTTGAGATGTTTTCTTGTTTAATCATGAACTAAACCCCTCAGATACCTGAAGGGGATGAAACCTATGATGGATTTTGTTATTTAATTCTTTCAGTTTATATGATAAATACTTAGTTTATTCTTAATTATGTTGCTTAAATTTATCTGATGTGCTTAGGTGGAGGAGGAATAGACCCTGCCTAAGAGTAGATCTAGCATAATTAAGTAGAGTTGATCGGACGCCTAGAGATAGGGTTACGAGATTTTACCGGATTAAGGTGAAACATAATATGGGAATCCATTGATCGATTTATTGCTTCCTTAGGGGTTATTATAAGAGAACGAAAGTTCCACCAATTAACCTAAGGTTAGACGTTATTCACTTCGAGAGAAGGTTTAATATAGGTTAGGGAGTCTCACGGATCAAGCTAAGTAAAAGAAATCATATAAATTGGAAGTTAGATAATAAGTGAAGTCATAGGTGGATTCTTCCTGAAGGTATCGTCTTTATCGATTGAGTTTTCTTTAAAGTCTTTTCCTAAAGTTTCGTTTCTTTTGTCTTTGCAATTAGTTTAATTATTTCATTTGTTTAATAAACCAGTCACTCCATATTTTAGGCTAAATAATAGAAAGAAAGTGAGTAATAGTACTTTTAGGTTCCTTGGGTTCAATAAAGATATTCTTGCCTAAGCTTTACTACTATTCGATAGGTGCGATTGCCTCTATCGTTGTCGCAGTCAATCTACAGGTTTGATCACTCTTTTATAAATATTAAAACTAGACTGTTTTGCAGCGATCAATGAACATAATTTTCAGACCATACCTGGACAGGTTTGTGGTTATTTTTATTGATTCTATTTTTGTTTACTCTCGGGATGTGAATGAGCATGCTGAGTAGGTAAGATTCGTATTGGAAACTCTACGTGAGAAACAACTATATGCTAAATTCAGTAAATGTGAATTCTGGTTACGGGAAGTTAATTTCCTTGGACATGTTGCATCTGTAGAAGGTATTCATGTGGACCCAAATAAAATTTCAGCTATTGTAAGTTGGAAGCCACCGAGGAATGTTTCAAAAGTAAAAAGTTTTCTGGGACTAACTAGATTTTATTGGAGATTTGTTAAAGGGTTTTCAATGATAGCTTCTTCGGTGACCCGATTGCTGCAAAAAGATGTGAAATTAGAGTGGACTAAGAAGTGTCAATAGAGTTTTGATAGACTAGAAGCTTTATTAACCGAAGCGCCCGTATTAGTCCAACTTGAATCAGGTAAGGAATTTATAGTCTATAGCGATGCCTCCTTGAATGGTTTGGGATGTATTGGTGCAAGATGGTAAAGTAGTGGCTTATGCATCTAGAAAACTAAAATCGCATAAAAGAAATTACCCGGTACATGATCTCAAATTAGAAGCCATTGTATTTGCACTAAAAATATGGCGACATTATCTTTTGGTGAAAAATGTCATGTCTTTACGGATCACAAAAGTCTGAAGTATTTAATGACACAAAAAGAAATGAATTTGAGACAACATAGTTGGTTGGAATTATTGAAAGATTATGATCTCGTTATTGAATACCATCCAGGGAAAGTTAATGTAGTGGTGGATGTCTTGAGCTGAAAATCTTTATTTGCCTTAAAGGCATTGAGCACCCAGTTATCACTGTCTGGTGATTATTCAATCATAGCTGAGTTAAAAGCTAGACCAACATTGCGACAACAAATTTTTGAAGCTCAGAAGGATGATGATAAACTACAAACTAAGCGAGCAAAGTGAGTCAGATCCGGATTCAGAGTTTCAGATTGATTCTGATGGATGTTTGTTATTTAGAGATAGAATATGGGTATCGAAGAATTTAGAATTGGTACAGAAGATTCTACATGAAGCACACAATGGTATAATACTATACATCTCGGTAGTAACAAAATGTACAATGACTTGAAGAAAATGTATTGGTGGCCAGGAATGAAAAGAGATATTTCTAAATTTGTATCTAGATGTTTGATCTGTCAGCAAGCAAAGGCTAAACATCAAGTACCTTCGGGATTATTGCAGCCAATTACCATACCGGAATGGAAATGGGAAAGAATTACCATGGATTTTGTAACGTGATTATCCTATTCACTGAAAAAGAAAGATGTTGTTTGGGTAATTATCGATCATTTAGCAAAGTCTGCACACTTTATCCCTGTACATATGGATTTTTCATTGGATAGATTGGCTGAATTATACGTCTCTAAGATAGTGAGGCTACAAGGAGTGCCAATATCCATTATTTTATATAGAGATCCACAGTTCACATCCTGATTTTGGAGTAAGTTGCAAGAAGCTCTGGGCACTCATTTACTCGTTGGTACTGCATTCAATCCTCAAACAGATGGACAATCTGAGCATGTGATACAAATTTTAGAAGACCTACTTCGGTGTTGTGTACTTGAATTTGGAGGTAACTAGGAGAAATACTTGCCTTTGATTGAATTTGCTTACAATAACAGTTATCTGTCCATCATTAAAATGGCACCGTATGAGGCTCTATATGGTCGTAAATGTAGAACTCCATTGTATTGGATAGAGTTAAGTGAGAAAAAGATACACGGAGTTGAATTGATCTGGGAAATCGAAGACAAAGTAAAGATAATTCGAGATAGTTTGAAACCGGCCTAAGACTGTCAAAAGTCTTATGCTAATTTAAAGCGAAAAGAGATAGAATTTCAGGTTCGTGATAAAGTGTTCTTAAAAGTGTCACCTTGGAATAAAGTTCTCCAATTCGGCCGTAAAAGAAAATTAAGTCCACGATTCATTAGACCATATGAGATCATTGAAAGAATCAGGCCTGTTGCATATCGATTAGCATTACCACCCAAAACTCGATAAAATTCATAATGTGTTTTGTGTATCCATGTTGGAACGCTATAGATCGGACCCTTCACACGTTATTACTCATACAGAAGTGGAGATTCAGCCTGATATGACCTACAATGAAGAACCGATCAAAATACTGGCACATGAGTCGAGAGAGCTAAGAAATAAAAAAGTGGCATTAGTAAATGTAACACCCCAAACTCGGCCTAAATGTTATGACCAAATTTGACATGTCACATAGAAGGATTACTTAAACCGTACAATTGGTAAACTTTGAGATGTTTTGAAATTTTGAGTCTAGGTTGGCTGTTATAAAACTTAGTGTTCATTTTTCTTGAACTTGTAATCAACTTAGATACTGTCTTTGTTATAGAAAACAAGTTTGCTCTATTACCGTTAGGTGACACCTTGGAATTATTAATTTCTTATTTTTGTTTGAAAATCGTTTGTTACATTTTAGAAAAACAGTCATTCATATTGTATTAGGAAAATCACTATACCGATTAATTCTCAACTTAGTGCATGTAAGAAAAATTAAACCATATTAATTTAGTAGTGGCCTTATTACAAAATCAAAAAAAAAAAAATCCAATTTTAAGTAAATAAGTCAAAAGAGAAGAAAAGTAAGATTTTACTAAACATAAAGTACATGGCCACCTCAGAGTCGGTCCCAGCCCATGTCTGCCGAACTAAGAATCACCTGCAAAGATTTAAGCAGTGGGGTGAGTCAAAAAGACCCAGTGTGCAATTACTCTTCATTAACCATAATTGGGCCCAAGCCTTTACAAATCACTTTATGCGAAGCCCATACAAAATCAGAGTGGGCCTTAGCCCTTTTTAGCAGAGAATAGCAGATAATCAGATATCAATGCAATATGATGCAAATCCCAAACCAACCTAATTATCTATCCACTACACACCACCTATTCTTGCCAAACACACCAGTAGGGATTTCTACAATTGACCCTCGCTGCTACACACCAGCAATGGCAGTCATGCTGCAGTTAGCTACTCATCGTCAAATTGTGACAGAGTTACCAGACTATGTGGCATGACCACCAGAATAGATTGTGGCAGAGCCACCAAATTAGATTGTGGCTAAAGCCACAAGATTAATATGGCATAGTCACCAGATACACTTCCCCTTTCATTCATAACATATACCCATCCCCTATGCGAACATGAAATCATGGTGTATGAATGCAACAGATATCAACATATTTCAGATGTTCAGAGTGTACATATAATCATGTCAGTAGAACCGCATATATAGCATAGTCAGAAGTCACTAACCTGATGTCTTGATTTTACCCTCCATGAGTAAAACAATAGCGAATGCCAAAGTTTCGGCATTAATAATGCATATACACGTAAAAAAATAGCGGGAAAAAGGTGTGAGAATTACACGCCTGAATACGCAAAAAACTATACTCTCAATGTCGTTGACACCCTCATTCGCAGGTAAGACAACGATCTGGCTATCCCAAGCTGATGTCGGCTTTCTACCACACCCCGGTGGGAAATCCTGAATTGCCGACACCGCACGCCTTTTAAAAGTTAGGAACCAAAACTACGAGTACACTTTCCTCCTTCGATTGACTGACTCTCGCATCCATGAAAGAATTCTTGATCAATACCGTGCTATATTGGAAACAAGGGTTATCTAACATCGATATCTAACTAAAGTTGAGAACAACCATAAGAGAGGTAAATTGAAAAACTAAAGAGAAATCCCCCTACCTTTGCTACTAACGTGAGCAAACAAGACAACTTAGAAAAGAGATTCGGCACTTCTCCTCTTGATTTTCGGCTTGGACAAGAGATGAAAAATGTGTTACGCACAAAGAACAAGGTAATCAATTACGAAAGAGAACACTCGTTGGTTTAACAAACAATAAGAGTAGTGAAAAGAATAAAAAGTAATAGAAGGAAAAGAATCCTTACCAGAACAAGGGAATGCCGATTGGATGAGTCAGAAGGGTGTATTTGCATTCAACAGATTTGGCCTTAAGAAGAACAGAAAGTGTAAGACTATCGGCTATTAAAGAAAAAAAGATAGGAGAAAAGAGAAAATTCGTTGACATGGAGAACAAGAGGATTTTACCTTTCAAATAACAACTACTAACGCAGAGAGAATAAATGGTTCGACCCTCTTCCAAACGAACGGCCACAGAGATAAGTGGTGACTATGCAACAAAGAAAAGATAAGGGTTAGGGAGTAGAAGAGGATTCGGCAACACAATACACAAGTGTGAGATGAAACAAAAAGGGAGGTGGGAGCTATGACGATTCGGTAAAAGGGATGGAAGCTTGAGAAATGAAGTAAATGAGAGGAAAAGAGAAAAGAAGAGAAAGAAAAAAGAGTGCCAAAAAGGTTTTGGCTTTTACCAGATAAAAGATGAACCAAATAGTCTTGGGAATATTAAGCAAACAGAGGAAAAAGTTGAAAGAAACCGAAAGCACACAATGCCCAAAAAGAGAGAAAACTCTATACACACTAAAAATTTATAAACACCCTTAATAATTTTTGGCACCTACCCCCTACCAAAACCGAATGTTCTCCCTCTCCAAAATACTTCACTTTGACCGAATTTCCTCCCCCAACACTCCTAAAATTTTGGAAACTCCCCTTCTCACCTCAATCCCCATATTTCCTCCTTGATTCACTCCTTAATCCCCTCTCCTCCATTCATTCAAATGCATTTGAATGAGTCTTCAACTCCTCCAATAGAGTCCCAACCGAACTCTCCCACCCTCACCTGATCAGCACAAATAAATAGATTGTGCTGTAGGTGGGATTCGAACTCCTCCCCTTTAGCTCTTGCAAATGACGCCACACCACCCTTACACTTGCTCAACCTGTGCTAGCATTTTATCCACTTAATCCCTTATGTCTAACGCCACCTAACTTCTCCCACTTAAAGCCCAAACACCAAAAAATTTTAGCAAGACCCGACTCGATCCTTGGCCTTCCTAGGACCCCTAAACACACCCAACCAAAACACAAAGCAACCTAACACATAACATAATGCCAAAACACATTAACCCGAATTTCAAGATGTTACAGTGTTGGAACACTAGCACCCCCATGGCGCAGTGAAATAAAATTAATCCCAGCATTCCAAACCATGAATCCATGTGTGAAGAACGAATCGGGGTGAAATAAAGGTTTCGAAATTACCAAAATTTCAATCTGAGTAGATAGCAACGCCTCGGCAACAAGAGTTCTAATCTACTGTCGAACCAAGCCACAACCTTTACGATGTCGGCCTCTACGTAATCCACCCGGTTTGACTATGAACGGTAGAAAAATCTCCAAAAGCTTTTGAGAGTTTTATTTGCTTGACTACCGTTAGACTTTTCTAAGCAAAATCTTAGGGTTTCTCTTCACTTATTACCTTTTATAATTGGTATTTCATTTATGAATTATAAAATTAAATAAATATAATAA
The DNA here is from genome assembly GCA_025506655.1 of Gossypium rotundifolium. Taxonomy (NCBI): domain Eukaryota; kingdom Viridiplantae; phylum Streptophyta; class Magnoliopsida; order Malvales; family Malvaceae; genus Gossypium; species Gossypium rotundifolium. The sequence continues at coordinate 93,090,367 of CP106729.1, read as the reverse complement.
TGTTTTAACCGAAAATTATAATTACATTAATTATACCCAAAAGTTATAATTACATTAATTATAACATGGATTTTAGTAAACTATATTTATTTAAATTTATATCTGAACCAAATTCATATTTTAATTCTCATTATGTGTACAACATCCTTGTACATATAATATATTCAATATTTGATTGCCCAATTAAATTAATTCTTTAATTAATTTAATTCATGTGACAATCAAACACAATACCAACTATGTTTCATTAGTTCATTTCAACCATAGGCGTGACCATGAGGTTCTTGTAACATTAGTAGTAATACTAGAACGATTCTAATGTCACAAACAATGAGTGGCATCTAGCAATGCATCATTGCTACCTAAGTTACAAGAAGTCATGATTGACATAACTTTTGTGATTAACTTTTCATGCATTAATCCTTAAGTCCTTTATCTCTGGAATAGATACAAGTCATGGAATTGTCACACTTGTATAGTCCATCCCATGTTTCTTGATATCTTGAGTAGACTATGATATACAAATTAGTATGACATCTCATGTCAACTTATTTGAGCATGGCCATGCATTTCTAGTCTCACTCAATCAAGTGGCCTAAGATATTACTCCCATTATGTGGGAGGGACTTATCCTATATTGATCAACAATATCCCTCTACATAGATTGTGGTATATCCAACATCAGCCTTTATAGAACAACCAGTTACGGTGTATGTTTGACTGTATCAAAATATACGACTCACGATGTTGGGATAATGATTATCTCAAGTCTAAGGATCATATACATATTAATCACTATGAGTAATGTTGTGACAATTACATAATAATCCAAGAAACATACTCATAGCGGGTCAGTCCAATATGTTATTCTCTAACACACATATTCATGCATTGATTTTGACACTCCATATCAATGACAACTCTTTATCATCAATCAACTACATGTTAGTCTTAATGCATTATTGTTGTCCTAGTCAACAATAATACTTGACTAAGGATATTTTAAGAATAATCATATTATTCTCAGGACATTATTATAAAATAGTTTATTTGTACACACAGAAGGAAAAACTGAAATAATAATGACAATGCTTTATATTAATAAACATGGTAAATCAAGTATGTTATTACAACCATCTCATGATTGATCTTTGGGCATACTCTTACATACAATTCTACCGCCTTAAAGAAATTTCGACCTCAAAATTTACCTGGTCAAAAGAGATGAGGGTATTGCTATCGCATCACATCTTTCGGCTCCCAAGTGGCTTCCTTTGCATCGTGATTTTGCCATAACACTTTGACCAAAGGAAATGATTTTCTTCTTAATACCTTAACATCTCGGTCCAAGATCTACACTGGTTCCTATTCAAAAGACAGGTCTAGCCTTACCTCAATTTCTTCCACGGGTATTATGTGAGATGAATTCGGATGATAACGCCTTAGCATTGAGACATGAAATACGTCGTGCAACTGACCCAATTCCAGAGGCAACTCAAGCTGATATGCTATTGGTCCTATACGTCTCAACACCCTATAAGGCCCGATATACCTGGGACTTAATCTGCCTTTTCGCCCAAACCTAAAGACATTCTTCCAAGGTGAGACATTAAGAAAAACCTGGTCACCCACTGCGAACTCTATGTCCTTACGCTTTAAGTCTGCGTACGATTTTTGCCTGTCGAAAGCTTCTTTCAATCGAGTTCGAATTAACCTAACCTTTTCGTCAGTCTCTGAGATCATTTTCGGGCCCCAAAACTGCCGTTCACCCAATTCTGTCCAACAGGTAGGAGTACGACACTTATGACCATATAGTGCTTCGTAAGGTGCCATTTGAATGATGGCTTGGTAACTGTTGTTGTATGCAAACTCTGCCAACAATAGAAAATCTTCCCAACTACCTCTGAAGTCAATAACACAACCCCTCAACATGTCTTCTAGAACTTGAATTACCCTCTTTGACTAACCATCAATCTGCGAATGAAACACCATACTGAATTCCAACCTCGTACCCAATGCTTGATGTAAAACCTTCCAGAACTGCGATGTGAACCTAGGGTCTCTGTCTGATATGATGGACACTGGTACCCCGTGCAACCTGACAATCTCTGCTACATATAGCTTAGCTAACTTCTGCAACGAATAGTCGACACGAACAGGGATAAAGTGAGCAGCCTTTGTCAACCGATCGATAATTACCCACACAGCATCCTTCTTACTAGGCGAAATAGGTAGTCCACTAACGAAATCCATCGTTATCCTTTCCCACTTCCACAATGGAATCTTTACCGGCTGTAACAACCCCGAAGGAAACTGATGTTCTGCCTTCACTTGTTGACACATCAAGCATGTACTCATGAACTCAGTAACCTCTTACTTGAGACCTGGCCACCAAAATTGCTCACGTAAATCTCGATACATCTTACTTCCATCGAGATGCATAGCATATGGGCTACTATGCGCTTCCCTCAGAACCTTCTGCCTCAACTCAGAGTCCCTCTGCATACAAACTTTCCCATGACAACACAACACCCCTTCATTGTTCAGGCTAAAATCCCCCATCTCACCATTCTGTACTTGCCGAAATCGAGAACTAAACATATCATCCAAAAGTTGTTTTTCTTTAATTTGACTTACCCACGTCGACTTTACTTGCAGTTCGGCTAGCAGACTACTATCCTCATACAGACTAAGATGAGCAAATATGGCTCTCAAATCAGATATCACTTTACGGGTCAACACATCTGCCACAACATTAGCTTTACTTGGGTGGTATTCAATCGAGAAGTCATAATCCTTCAACAGCTCAATCCACCTCCGCTGCCTTAAATTCAACTCCTTCTGGGTAAGGAGATATTTTAGACTCTTATGGTCCGTGTAGATTACGGACTTCTCTCCATACAAGTAGTGTCTCCAAATCTTCAGGGCGAACACTATTGCAGCTAACTCCAAGTCATAAGTGGGATAACTAATCTCATTTGGTCTTAATTGTCGAGACGCATATGCATTTACCTTGCCCTCTTGCATTAATACACACCCCAACCCCGTGTGCGAAGCATCACAATAAACAACGAACTCCTTTCCAGCCTCAGGCTGAATCAATACCGAAGCCTCAGTCAAAATCCTCTTTAACTTCTCAAAGCTCTCCTGCTGCTTATCAGTCCAAACAAATGGTATCCCTTTCCACAATAACTTGGTCAAGGGTGCAGCAATCAAGGAGAAACCCTCAAAAAATCTTCTATAGTATCCAACTAACCCAAGAAAACTTCAAATTTTTGCTACACACTTCAGTGGATTCCAGTCAAGAACAGCTTCAATCTTCCGAGGATCAACCCTAATCCCCTCGGCAGACACAACATGCCCTAGGAAAGTGACTTCCTTTAACCAAAATTCACACTTGCTGAATTTTGCATTCAGTTGCTTTTCTCTCAATACTTGCAGAACAATCCGGAGATGTGAATCATGCTCTTCTTCTGTCCTTGAATAAACCAAGATGTTGCCTATAAATACCACAACAAATCGGTCCAAATAAGGTTGGAAAACCCGGTCCATCATATCCATGAACGCAGCTGGAGCATTCGTTAACCCGAACGACATCACTAAAAACTCATAGTGACCATAGCGAGTTCGAAAAGCCGCCTTATGGATATCCACCTCCTTGACCTTGAGCTGGTGATACCTGGATCTCAGATCTATCTTCGAAAACACTGTTGCACCTTTTAACTGATCGAATAGATCATCAATTCTTGGCAACTGGTACTTGTTATTAATCGTCAACTTGTTCAGCTTGCGATAGTCGATGCAATACGCATTGACCCACCTTTTTCACGAACAACATTGGTGCTCCCCACGGTGATACACTGGGTCCGATAAAACCCCGGTCCAATAACTCCTGAATCTGAGCTTTGAGTTCTACTAGCTCCTTCGGTGCCATTCTATATGGGGCAATGAACACCGGAGCCATTACTGAAAATAGTTCTACTAGCTCCTCGTACTTAGCTACGGATTTACCCCTTTGAACCAAATTTAGAAATGCTTTTCTCTGGGCATCTACGTAGCTTGCTCCAACATATTTTCCTTGAAATGTCGTTTTGAAGAAATCCCAAGTTATACGATCCGTTGAAGTACCTTCTCTTACTGTAAGCCATCATTGATATGCCTCATCTCGGAGAAGAGACATCGCCCCCTTCAATTTCTCCTCAATTGTACAGTCCAGATCATCCATAATCCATTCAACTTCCTCCAACCAATATTCAGCTACGTTTGGGGCCACGCCAGAAATACCCCTGAATATCTCTACCCTATATGCTCGAAGTCGCTCAGTAATGGACTTTCGAGCTACCGTTCCAGTGTTTGCCCCAGCAACCTACTCTAGAACATACAACATCGCTTGGGACAAAGTATCGTCCCCACCAGTTTGATCTTGATATCCCGGTTTTGCCACAGGAGATGCTGGCACCTCGCCTTCCAGCTCATGTCCTACTTTTGAGAATTCAGCCTCCACCTCTCGGCCTCTACCACTGCCGCGTGCGCCCCGTCCACATCCTCTAGCACTCATGTCTACTAACTTGTCTTAATCTGATTATGCAAATTTTATGAATTAGCATTTCTTTCACTATTTATTACCAAATAGTCTTATGAAATAGAGTTGAGAAGTAGTTTGCCACAACACACAATATATACCTAAAAGTTTCAATCTCTAAAGTTGGGTTTCTAACTTCTAGCATTCACAGCATAATATTTTCACATAATATATTCACTTCATTCTAATCACCCAACAGTCAGAAGACTTACCTTACGGACTTGGTGCTGGAGACTCGGGTGCCACACTTTAAATAAACCATGTACATTGATAAACCGTAAAAGTAACATATTTTAATCCCACATTTAGTATGCTTTTGGATGATTTATCCCTGATTTGTGTAAAAAGGTGCTCTTAATCCTTTCTTTTCATGTCTTATACTCAGTGAAGCACCTAAGGATAAAAATAATGTAAAACGGGCTTAAAACGGCCAATTTGGGCCAAAAAAGAAATCGACACGGCCTAGACTTCAAGCCACACGGCCGCACCTCATCAAATTACTTTACACGGCTATGCCACGATTTACACAGCCGTGCCTTAATCAACAGAATAGCCTAGAAGATGACTTACATGGACATGCCCTGGCCATGCCCCTACTGCGGGAAAGAGCAATTTCACTCGGATTTGGATGCTTGGAGGCAAAAAAACACATTCCTCAGTCTACTTAAAAATCCTAGGAGGAATTCTACTTGAATTAGGATACTTAGGAGCCAAGTAAAGCATCTCAAAGCCTATATAAATACCCAAGGTAACAACTAAAAGGGGGGAGTTCGGCAGAAGCCGAAATAGGGTGGATGGCTTTTTGGCAGAGGCTTTTGCCAAAGCTTTCATCTTTTAGGGAATCACTTGAAGATAGCCAGTTGATCCATCTCAAGAAGCCGAAACTCCATTGAAGACGGAGGATCTCTCCTTCAATTCCTTCAGGGAGTTTTAGGGATTTCTTATGTTTTGTTTTATTTTTTCTCTTGAGATGTTTTCTTATTTAGTTATGAACTAAACCCTTCAGATACCTGAAGGGGATGAAACCTATGATGGATTTTGTTATTTGATTTCTAAATTATATGATAAGTACTTAGTTTGTTCTTAATTATGTTGCTTAATTTAATCTGATGTTCTTAGGTGGAGGAGGAATAGACCCTGCCTAAGAGTAGATCTAGAATAATTGAACGGAGTTGATCGGGCGCCTAAAGATAGGGTTACGAGATTTTGCCGGATTAGGGTGAAACTTAATATAGGAATCCATTGATCGATTTACTGACTCCTTAGGGGGTTATTACAAGAGAACAAGAGTTCCACTAATTAACCTAAGGTTAGACGTTATTTGCCTTAAGAGAAGGTTTAATATAGGTTAGGGAGTCTCACGGATCAAGCTAAGTAAAGAAATCATATGGTTTGGGGAATAAATAATAAGTGAAGTCATAGGTGGATTCTTCCTGAGGGTATCTTCCTCATCAACTGATTTTCCTAAAGTCTTTCTCCAATTCATTCTTTTGTCTTTGCATTCAGTTTAAGTATTTCATTAGTTTTTAGATTAATAAACCAATCACTCCATATTTCAGGCTAAATAATAGAAAGAAAGTGAGTAGTAGTACTTTTAGGTTCCTTTGGGTTCGATAAGATATTCTTGCCTAAACTATACTACTGTTCGATAGGTGCACTTGCCTCTATCGTTGTCATAGATTGTCTACAGGTTTGATCATTCTTTTATAAATATTAAAGCTTGACTGTTTGACACGATCAAGTTTTTGGCGCCGTTGCCGGGGACTTCTAAAATATTAAGAAAGCTCTATTTCTATTACTTTAGCCATTATTTTTTATTATTTTCTGTAATTTTAATTTTATTTATTCTTAGGTTAAATTTTGATTTTGCTAAATTTTCTTTTATTTTGGCAGATGGAAAAGATGGCACAGAATAATTATTAGTGGCAAGTCATAAGGACAATTCCTACTAAAACAGCTAGTGTCTTCAACCTCGACGTGGTCACTAGGTTATCTAATCAGTTAGAGATGAAGAATAAAAAGATTGATGATTGGTATAGCCCCTCGTAGATACGTCTAGAAATACAATATGATTCGAATATAGGAGGCGTGGTGAATCGTGAGTACCCACCCTACGGATATGACATGGAAAACGAGCAAGCTCACTATACAGGTAACTATTCTAGATATCAAAATAATTTTTATAGTGACACTTATAATGCAGGTTGGAAGTACCATCCCAATTTCTCATAGGATTATCAAAATAGCCAAAGATCGAAACTTCCTACAGATTTTCAACGACCACCTCACCAACAAGAAGAGGAGTCGAATCTTGAAGAGATACTGGTGAATTTCATGGCAGCCACAGATTCTCGTCTCCAAAAGACTGAAGCGGCTCTTGATGAACAACAAAAATCGATCAAAGGGATCGAGAATCAAGTTGGAGAACTTACTAGGTTAGTGGGACATCTCGGAAAGCTAATACGACCACTAGGATGTCTACCAAGTAACACCGAGGTTAACCCAAAGGAGCAAATTCAAGCCATCTTAGCTCAAGACAGTAAGGGGTTAGATGAACCAAACTCAATACAAGAAAACAAGCTAGACGAAGGTAAGGTAGAGGTAACACAAGAAAAGCCAAAACCGGTAATCAAGGAATACCAACCTTGCATACCTTATCCCGAAGCAATGAAAAGAGACGATTCAGAGGAACAGTTCGGTAAGTTTCTTAAACTCTTAAAGAAATTACATATTAACTTTCCTCTCCTTGAAGCTCTTTTTTAGATACTAGACTCGAGGAAATTTAAAAGACAGCTCTTGACTAACAAACGCAAATTAGACGAAGAACACCACGTGGAGCTAAACGTAATGTGCTCAGCAATTCTACAAAATAAACTACCACAGAAATTAAAAGATCGAGGGAGTTTTACAATTCCATGTTTAATTGGCAGTTTATCTATTGATAATGCATTAGTAGATTTAGGGGCAAGCATCAATGTTATGCCTTATAAAATGTTTAAACAACTAGGTCTAGGGAAACCCAAACAAACTAGGATGAGCATGCAATTAACTGATAAAACTATAAGAATTCCTAGGGGTATAATAGAAAATGTTCTAATCAAAATTTATAAATTCGTATTCTCAGTAGACTTTGTCATTTTAGACATGGATGAGGACAACACGATCCCCTTAATTTTAGGAAGACCTTTTTAGTAACTGCCAGAGCTAAAATTGATATCTATGCAGAGAACTCATACTTGTAGGCGATTTAGATAGTCATTCTTCAAGCTCTTGACTTACCGAACATCAAGTGATAAAGGTGAGAAAGTAAATTCAGTTAATAACTAACTTGTTCAACCTTCATTGCAGAAAACACCACAAAGCTACAAACCTGAGCCAGATCATAGACCTCGTGCTAATAAAGAAGAATTACATGAGGAACCAGAACCACACGAAGTGAAACCGAATGAAACCCCAGACGAGCTAATAGGAATAATGAATCACTTCAAATTAGGAGATCAGGTATTGTTGAATAAGGAAGACCCTCGAATCACCAATTCAGACCTCAAGACAAATGAAGAAATCACTTTTGAGGTACTAAATGTCTTCCTATACAGCACAGTCGAGGTCAGCAATCCTAAATTTGACACTTTTGAGGTAAACATTACTTGACTCAAACTATATATCCATAACCAAGGTGATCGCATGAGAAAGGATTTTCACCCCCTCAAACGACCATGACCATACGAATGAAAGGTAAAGTCTAGCTAAGACTATAAACGAGCGCTTCTCGGGAGGCAACCTGAGCACTAACCCCATTTTTAAATTTTTTTATTATTAATTATTTTTTCTTTTCTTTTTCTTTGTAGCACCTAACCATAAACTAACCAAAGAGTAGATTTTTAGGCCACACGAGCCCTACACACAGGCATACCCGTGGCCATGTGGAGGCTAGGGGATGAACCATGGGCGTGCCGTTAGTCGTGCACAAACAGGGAATAAACTTCTTTCTCCAACACGGGTTGCCATACTAGTCCACGCCTGTGTCGATGCCCCGTGCAAAATTACTGACTTGTCAAGCACGAGCTAAACACGGCCGTGCCTTTCAACCGTGCCAACATTCTGACTTATCAAACATGGAGGAGCACGCCCGTATTGAATGACTGTGTGAAGAAAGACACTGGCATGTCACGATACCCACGGCCATGCCCGAACACCCTGAATGTATTCAAAATTTAAAATCCCAAAACACGGGCTACATCTCTATTTAAACCTCATTCCCCATTTTTCTAATTGTCTTTCATTTTCCATTATTATTTTTATTTTATTTCATCATTATTTTTTACTTTATTTTATTTTATTTTCTTCTTCTTATTCTTTATGATATTTAGATTTAGCTTAGAATACAATAAAACCAAGCTGGCTACTTTGAGGATTCAATTTCAAATGGCTCGAGACGCTTCCCCACGTTCACCTCCAATCTTATCCGGTTTCTTTTCATAGACTTCATCCAAAAATTCAGGAAGTGTTACTTCTCCCCTTCTCTTTTGATTTTTTTATTACATAATTGATTATCTATTTTTGTACATTGAGGGCAATGTACATCTTAAGTGGGAGGTAAAAGTACCTGACTTTTTGCATTATTCTCAAATCCTAAATTTAGTCTTGTTTTCAAGTATTTTTCTCATATTACTAATTAGGATGAAATTTCTAATAATGTATGATTTTTATTGATATGTTTTAGAGTAAGTCATAGTTAATTCTGCTTTGATGACTAAATCTGAAGGATACTAGAGAATCGGGAATGATAAGTCTGCTTTCTAAGAATTAAAAATTAATAGGTTGTTGAACTGAATTTGAGTATTACTTTGAAGTTTGAACTTTACAGGGATTGAGGTCAAAAACACCCATAATTTTTGTGAGATTTTGAGCCTTATAGAGCATATATTCTTTTTCATGCTCACTTTATTGATTATGAGTGTGTCAACTTTGAACTGTTATTCTAGAATTTGCCTCGTTTATACATGTCGAGACCACACTTTTGATTTGATATACAGAGATGATAAAGGCACCTAAAATTTAACCCACTTACTTCATAAAAAGCCTACCTTCACAAATTAACCCCTAGTGAACCCCGTTGAATCCTAACAACCTTTTTATTGACTCACCCACTAATATTAACCCAAAACCCCTTTGTATTTGTTATCACCCTTTCTTTTGACTACCCTTTAATCGAGGTTTGATTTGATTAAGTTACCAAATTATATTAGTTCAGTAGTTACATTTATCATTTATGATGTAATATCTTAGTTTGTTCTTAAAAAAAATTAGAGCATTTAAACTCCAATTGTTGAAGAAAAAGCTCGTATTCAAGTATTATCAAATTTCAAGTGATGAAAATACTCTTTATTATAAAGTAATTATCAATAGTAGGTATTATTAGTTTTCATTCGATGTAAATATTCAAATTTAGTTCATTGTTTCTAGTTAGGTAATTTGTCAAGTCAGTCTCGATTCTAACCTTCTAATTCAGCCTTTATCCATACCTTTTAACCCAAGCCCCGTTACAACCCTGATTAAAGACCTTTTGATTTGTGTATCATCTCATATACAGTAGTGGAGATTTGATTTTTAGGCAAGCCTATGGGATTAACATTCAGGTTCGACTTAGAGTGCTTATTCTTGAACCTTAAAACACTTCGAGTGATTTGAGTGAATCTTTTGTGAGGATGTCAATCCTTGTCGGTTTTGAATTAAAGGTAATTACTTAGATAAGGGGAGACACCTATGTTTTCGTACAACAAAGGTATGACTTATCGTAATTGAATCTTTAGGACTCTTTGAGTTGAATTATCCATGTATAAATTATCTATGAATTATGATGAGACATTGTCGATAGGAATTATGAATTATGGAAAGTTCGTTTTAATTGTAAGTTGAGAATTTTGCTTGAGGACAAGCAAAAGCTTAAGTGTGGGGGTATTTGATAAACCGTAAAAGTAACATATTTTAATCCTACATTTAGTATGCTTTTGGATGATTTATCCCTGACTTATGTAAAAAGGTGCTCTTAATCCTTTCTTTTCATGTATTATACTCATTAAAGCACCAAAGGATAAAAAGAACATAAAATGGGCTTAAAACGGGCCAATTTGGGCCAAAGAGGAAATCGACACAGCCTGGACTTCAAGCCACACGGCTGTGCCTCGTTAAATTACTTCACATGGCCATGCCACGATTTACACAGCCATGCCTCAATCAACAGAATAAAGACACGACCTAGAAGACGACTTACACGGGCGTGCTCTGGCGGTGCCCCTGCCCCGGGAAAGAGCAATTTCACTCGAATTTGGATGCTTGGAGGCAAAGAAACACATTCTTAAGTCTACTTAAACATCATAGGAGGAATTCTACTTGAATTAGGATACTTAGGAGCCAAGTAAAGCATCTCAAACCTATACAAACACCCAAGGTAGCAACTAAAAGGGGAGGAGTTCAGCAGAAGCCGAAACAGGGTGGACGGCTTTTTGGCAGGGGCTTTTGTTGAAGCTTTCATCTTTTAGGGAATCACTTGAAGATAGCAAGTTGATCCATCTCAAGAACCCAAAACTCCATTAAAGAAGGAAGATCTCTCCTTCAATTCCTTTAGGGAGTTTTAGGGATTTTTTATGTTTTGTTTTATCTTTTCTCTTGAGATGTTTTCTTATTTAGTTATGAACTAAACCCTTCAGATACCTGAAGGGGATGAAACCTATGATGGATTTTGTTATATGATTTCTAAATTATATGATAAGTACTTAGTTTGTTCTTAATTATATTGCTTAATTTAATCTGATGTGCTTAGGTGGAGGAGGAATAGACCCTGCCTAAGAGTAGATCTAGCATAATTGAGCGGAGTTGATCGGGCACCTAGAGATAGGGTTACGAGATTTTTTCGAATTAGGGTGAAACCTAATATGGAAATCCATTAATTGATTTATTGCTTCCTTAAGGGGTTATTATTAGAGAACGAGAGTTCCACTAATTAACCTAAGGTTAGGCGTTATTCGCCTCAAGAGAGGGTTTAATATAGGTTAGGGAGTCTCACGGATCAAGCTAAGTAAAGAAATCATATGGTTTGGGGAATAAATAATAACTGAAGTCATAGATGGATTCTTCTTGAGGGTATCATCTTCATCAACTGAGTTTTCCTAAAGTCTTTCTCCAATTCATTCTTTTGTCTTTGCATTCAGTTTAAGTATTTCATTAGTTTTTATATTAATAAACCAATCACTCCATATTTCAGGCTAAATAATAGAAAGAATGTGAGTAGTAGTACTTCTAGGTTCCTTTGGGGTCGATAAGATATTCTTGCCTAAACTATGCTACTGTTCGATAGGTGCACTTGCCTCTATCGTTGTCATGGATAGTCTACAGGTTCGATCATTCTTTTATAAATATTAAAACCCGACTGTTTGACACGATCATACATCTATTTTCAAAACAAAACTTTTGGTAACGTTTTTAAACCCAAAACCCCCAAAGTCGAGTTTTGCAACCTAGGCTCTGATACCATAATTGTAACACCCCAAACTCGGCCTAAATGTTACGACCGAATCTAACATGTCACATAGAAGGATTACTTAAACCGTACGATTGGTAAACTTTGAGATATTTTGAAATTTTGAGTCTAGGTTGGTTATTATAAAACTTTGTGTTCATTTTTCTTAAACTTGTAATCAACGTAGATACTGTCTTTGTTATAGAAAACGAGTTTGCTCTATTGTCGTTAGGTAACAACTTGGAATTATGAATTTCTTATTATTGTTTGAAAATCGTTTGTTACATTTTATAAAAGCAGTCATTCATATTGTATTAGGAAAATCACTATACCGATTAATTTTCAACTTAGTGTATGTCAGAAAAATTAAACCATATTAATTTAGTAGTGGCCTTATTACAAAATAAAAAAAATTCCAATTTTAAGTAAATAAGTCTAAAGATAAGAAAAGTAAGATTTTACTAAACATAAAGTGCATGGCCACCTCAGAGTCGATCCCAGCCCATGTCCGCCGAACTAAGAATCACCTGCAAACATTTAAGCAGTGGGGTGAGTCAAAAAGACCCAGTGTGCAATTACTATTCATTAACCATAACTGGGCCCTAGCCCTTACAAATCACTTTGGGCGAAGCCCATACAGAATCAGACGGGCCTTAGCCCTTTTTAGCAGAGAATAGTAGATAATCAGATAGCAATGCAATATGATGCAAATCCCAAACCAACCTAATTATCCATCCGCTACACGCCACCCATTCTTGCCAAACACACCAGTGGGGATTTCTACAATCGACCCTCGCCGCTACACACCAGCGATGGCAGTCATGCTGTAGTTAGCTGCTCATCGTCAAATTGTGACAGAGTCACCAGACTGTGTGGCATGGCCACCAGAACAGAGTGTGGCAGAGCCACCAGATCAGATTGTGGGTAAAGCCACCAGATTAATGTGACATAGTGACCATATACACTTCCCCTTTCATTCATAACATATACCCATCCCCTATTCGAACACGAAATCTTGGTGTATGAATGCAACAGATATCAACATATTTCAGATGTTCAGAGTGTACATATAATCATGTCAGCAGAATCGCATATATAGCATAGTCAGAAGTCACTAGCCTGATGTCTTGATTTTACCCTCTATGAGTAAAACAATAGCCAATGTCGAAGTTTCGGCATTAATAATGCATATACACGTAAAAAAAATAGTGGGAAAAAGGTGTGAGAATTACATACCTGAATACGCAAAGAATTATACTCTCAATGTTGTTGACACCCTCACTCGCAGGTAAGATAGCGATCTGCCTATCCCAAGCCGATGTCGACTCTCTACCACACCTCGACGAAAAATCTCGAACTGCTGACACCGCATGCCTTTTAAAGTTAGGAACCAAAACTACGAGTACGCTTTACTACTTCGATTGACTGACTCTCGCATCCATGAAAAAATTCTTGATCAATACCGTACTATATTGGAAACAAGGGTTATCTAACATCGATATCTAACTAAAGTTGAGAACAACCAAAAGAGAGGTCAATCAAAAAACTAAAGAGAAATCCCCCTACCTTTGCTACTAACGTGAGCAAACAAGACCACTTAGAAAAGAGTTTTGGCACTTCTGCTCTTGATATTCAGCTTGGACAAGAGAATAAAAATGTGTTACGCACAAAGAACAAGGTAATCAGTTACGAAAGAGAACCCACTTTGGTTTAACAAACAATAAGAGTAGTGAAAAGAATAAAAAGTAATAGAAGGAAAAGAATCCTTACCAGAATAAGGGAATGCCGATTGGATGAGTCAGAAGGGTGTATTTGCACTTAACAGATTCGACCTTAAGAAGAACAGACAGTGTAAGACTATCGGCTATTAAAGCAAATAAGATAGGAGAAAAGAGAAAATTTGTTGACAGGGAGAACAAGAGGATTTTACCTTTCAAATAACAACTACTAACGTAGAGAGAAGAAATGGTTCGACCCTTTTCCAAATGAACGACCACAGATATAACTGGTGACTATGCAACAAAGAAAAGAGAAGGGTTAAGGAGTAGAAGAGGATTCGTCAACACAAGATACAAGTGTGAGATGAAACGAAAAGGGAGATGGGAGCTATGAGGATTCGGCAAAAGGGATGGAAGCTTGAGAAATGAAGTAAATGAGAGGAAAAGAGAAAAGAAGAGAAAGAAAAAAGTGTGCCAAAAAGGTTTCGATTTTTACCAAATAAAAGATGAACCAAATAGTTTTGGGAATTTTCGGCAAACAAAGAAAAAAGTTGAAAGAAATCGAAAGCACACAATGCCCAAAAAGAGAGAAAACTCTATACACACTAAAAATTTGCAAACACCCTTAAGAATTTTTGACACCTCCCCCTACCAAAACTGAATGTTCTCTCCCTCCAAAAGACTTCACTTTGGCCGAAGTTCCTCCACCAACACTCCCAAAATTTGGCCAACTCCCCTTCTCAACTCAATCCCCATATTTCCTCCTTGATTCACTCCTTAATCCCCTCTCCTCCACTCATTCAAATGCGTTTGAATGAGTCTTCAACTCCTCCAATAGAGTCCAAGTCGAACTCTCCCACCCTCACCTGATCAGCACAAAAATTAAATATATTGTGCTGCACGTGGGATTCAAACTCCTCCCCTTAGCTCTTGCAAATGACGCCACACCACCCTTACACTTGCTCAACATATGCTAGCATTTTATCCACTTAATCCCTTATGTCTGACGCCACCTACCTTTTCCCACTTAAAGCCCAAACACCAAAAATTTTTAACAGGCCCCGACTCGATCCCCGGCCTTTCTAGGACCCCGAAACACATGCAACCAACACACAAAGCAGCCTAACACATAACATAATGCCAAAACACAAAAACCCAATTTTCAGGATGTTACAGTAAAAGTGCTCTGGCAACGACATGGGTTAGAGGAAGCTACCTGGGAGCCGGAGGAAACTATAAGGAGGTAATACCCCAACCTAATTTTTTGTAAGAATTTTCAAGGATGAAAATTTTTAAGGGGGGAGAGTTGTAACAGCCCAAATTCGGTGAGATCGAAACAGTGGTTTCGGAACCACAAATTCGAGCCAAAAATAAAATTTATTTTAATATTATTTTATGATTTGCACTATTATAGGAAGGTCATATAAAAATTTTGATATGAAAATTTTCCCGATTGCATGTTTAATTAGGGAAAGGACTAAATTGCATAAAATGTAAAAGTTGTCTTATAGTAGTTGTAAGTATCAAATAACTATAGAATTTAAAACTTAAGGTCCTTATATGGTAATTAGACTATTGAAGAAAATTTAGTAGGTAATTTAGTGACTCATCCATGGAAAAATTAGAAATGGGCAAGGACTAAATTGGAAATCACCAAAATTAAAAGATGACAAGTGATTAAAAGGAAATTATCATGTTTTTATTCATCTTCTTCCCTAAAATTTCAATGAAAACTCTAGGAGAGAGGATGAAAACTTTCCAAGCTCAATAAGGTATGAAATCAAGTCCCGTTTTTAATGATTTTTTTATTTTTACAATCAGGATAATCTAACCAATCTATTTGAGGGATTTATTTGAAAAGATAACAAAGTGTAGAAACTTTGCCATGACTTAATATGCTGGAAAATTGAAATTTATGGTTGAAAATGAAAAGTTTTTTTTATAGATAAACAACTTTTGCAAACCAATTTTTGACGAAAACTCGGTTTAGGGACTAAAATGAAAAATGGGTAAAACCCATGGAAAATGCTAAAATTTGTGAAATGTTGGTGCTGTAAAAGTTGTACATGAATTTCGGCTAGGCTTGGAAAGATGGTTAAATTCCATGAATTTCATTTTCAGAACCTAGGGACAAAATTGGAATTTATGAAAAGTATAGGGTAAAATGGTAATTTTGCCTAGGATGTAATTGAATGCAAATGTATATGAAATGTGATAAATTCATAGTTAAATTTGTTTATATAGGCTCGAAAAGACCAACACCCGAACGAAATCGAGGGAAACAAAAGGTTTCAGATTAGTTGAAATTCAAATACGAACAATTGTCAAGATAAGTTCGTGTAACCTAAATATGTATGTTAATGTGCTTGAATTGAATTTTATGATTGTGTTCATATGTATGTGAAGATATACATTATGAAATGTCCATAAATTGGAAAATGATGATAAAATGCTATGTCTCGGTTGAATGTTAAAATTCGATGAATAAGATGATTCCTTGAAAAGAGTATAATACTACATATGTTGCAGATAGGATTTAGCCCGGACGGGTAATCCAAATCAAGCTTTTAGAGCATATGCTATAGAAAGGATTTAGCTTGGACTAGTAATCTTGTTATAAAATATGTGGCTTGAGAGTGTGCTTTATGGTCATGTGCCAAATGGATACTTTTGAACATGAATTGACGGATAGTTGATATGTATACTTTGTGTATCCCACTCGAATGTCCATCAAAATTTCAATAGTCCAATGCGAAAGATTCTTGAAATACGGAAAGGTGAAACTAAATAGAAGTTTATAATGCGATAAGCTCATCTATGTTTACTTGATATTCATAGGATGTTATGTGACTAACTTGTTTGATTAAGTGTATATGTTTAGGTAAATTTAC
The DNA here is from genome assembly GCA_025506655.1 of Gossypium rotundifolium. Classification (NCBI taxonomy): domain Eukaryota; kingdom Viridiplantae; phylum Streptophyta; class Magnoliopsida; order Malvales; family Malvaceae; genus Gossypium; species Gossypium rotundifolium. The sequence goes on along the minus strand of CP106729.1, from coordinate 93,073,657 downwards.
CCAAAAATTTTGGATGGTATGGTTATGTAAGCTTGTATGAATAAATATAACAAGTAAGTTTAATTCCCGTTATACGAACTTAATAAGTATGAAAATGCTAACCTCGTTTAATTTTCTTTATTTTAAAGTTCTCGTAAGCTCGCGAAGGTTGGAGGTCGGTCGGAGCATCAATCACACTATCCACTATCTCATTTTGGTATAATGGCATGTGTAGACTCATTTGGCCAAATGATGGCTTGTAAGTGATGTTTTGTAATCTAGCGATTGGAATGGCTAGTGATGTTTTACTTAGTATGTTTATAAAGTTATCCTATGATTAAATTTTGATGTGCTAAGTTGGTTGATTGGATTATGCTTAAGGTGTATGTTCACTAAAAATAAAATTATAAACATGAATCGTATGTGACAATATACCATGCTTGGTACTAGAATTGGATTGGTTTTAATGCTTCAATTGGCTGGTATATGTATACAAGTGTTGATGTAGGTTATTAGCAATTATTGGGTGAGAAAATGATGCTAGGAAAATGACTTTATTTTGTCCACACGGGTAGACACACTACCTACCCCATGGGCGTGTGGCCTGGCTGTTGTTCCCTACACCTAAAAATTTAGAAACAGAATGCTTCGAATTGGGCACATAAGCAGAGACACGGGTGTGTGTCTCAGCCATGTGGATGACACGGCCTTGAACACGAGCGTGTTTCCTGGCCGTGTGAAAATTGCACCTTAATTTTGAAAACTAAATTTGCCACACGGCCTAACACATGGGTGTGTGACTTGGCCATGTGACTTCAATTTCTTCATGCTTTACAAGTTAGAGAGTTACACGGTTTAGGGACACGGGCGTGTCTGACCACAAGGCCCGACCACACGAGCCTATGGGCACTATTTATAAGGAAAATTTTAGAATTTTGAGAAAAATTTTATGAAATCTCGATTTGATCCCGAATCGATTCCACCGTCCTTATTGGTTCTCAAGGGTCCATTTAAGGGAAAATTTGATTGATGTTGCATATGATTAGTATTTTTAACTCGATTTATCTATAATTTTTCTTTAAGTCTCGGTAATATCCTGTAACCCTGTTCTGGCGACAGGTACGGGTTAGGGATGTTACATAGGGAGCAATGTCACTGCTAAACAATTTTTAGTGTTTGAACCCATTTTGAGTGCGCATTGTTTGAATCCTGAACTACCCTAAGCCTCAGAACGTTACAAGCTGAAAACCTTTGGGACCCAACTAAGTCACTAACACAATAATTCATGAATATATTGCATTTGTTTGAACAAATATGACTAGTTCTTTTTAAATATCTATGAGCAATCCATATAATTATTTTGATGGATAACACTTGTAACACCCTAAATTAGGGGTTATTTGTAATTTAAATATTTTCCCATATGTGTGCTTGGAGAATTAAATTCTAGGATTTATTTGGCATGTTCTAGGGTCTAAAAATAATCCCGAGGTAGACCTGACTTAGTATTAAAAATTTCTTTTTAAGGGTTTAAAAGGAAGGAAGCTAGGGGATAGGGGTTAAATAAAATTTTTGGCCAAACGTGACACAAAGAAAATGACTTGGCACAAGTGGCTGGTGCGCCTAAGAGGGCTGCTAGGGAGAAGGTTTGAGCCTCGGTGGATACAAGGTGGAAATATTTTTTTTTCCTTGTGGGCTTCTTGGGCGTTAGGGCTAGGGAGGCCTTATAATTAAACAAAGGAGGCTTGTGACATGAAAGATGGGTGCGGTGGAGTGGCATGGGCGTGGCTTAGGGCCTTGGTATGAGGTCTCGGGTTCGAGACATGAAGGAAGCAAGGAGTTTTATTTTTGGGCTTTGGCGCTAAAAGGGAAAAGGACTCAGGTGTAAGGCTTATATTTAAAAGGTAAGGGCTCATGACATGAAAGTCTAAAGGGGAGAAGTGGCAAGGCCGTTGGAAGAAGAAAGGGTCATTGCTTCCTACAAAGAAGTTCTTGGTTCGAACCCAAGTGCACTTTGGGGTTTTTATTTTTTTTTCTTCTTTGTTGCTGGCGTTGGAGGGGAGTAATGGAAGCATATAGGACTCTTAATTAAGCTATTTTTTTTGCTCTAGAAATCGGCTGGAAGGGGGGAAATAAGTAGTTTATTTTCATTATAATTGTTTGAAGGGATAATTAGAGGATAAATGTTATTTTTCTATGGGTGATAATTGAGCTGGAATTTATCACCTAAAAGAGAGGAATTGGCCAACATTGGGACTCCTTGGGGGGCTGTTCAAAATTGATTTTTGTACAGTAAGAAGTGCCCAAAAATTCCAGCAACTATTTCTTCTTCTTTTCTCCTCTGCTGCTGCCGAATTACCCATAGGAAATCCTTCAAAATTTTCCAGCATCTTCCTCTTTTACTTAGCCGAAAACCACCATTGATTTCCCCTACATATTTTCTTTTTCTTTTCTTTCCCCATTAGCCGAACCCCTACCACCTTGCTGCCAAATTCCCTTAGACAAACCGCCCAAAATTATTCAAAATTCCAAGATCTCTTTAGTTTAATCTACTCCTCCCTATTTTTGTAGTTTTGGTGAATATCAAAGCAAAGGGTGCTCTCTTCTTCTCCAATCGGTTTGAGAGGAAGGTAAGTGTTGGTAAGGATCTATCTTAGTAAGTTATTTAGTTAAGTGATTGAAAAGCCGAAGGCTTGGGAGGCTAACTGTTTTGTGTCTTAAGGTGTGGCCGATTGTCAGAGGTAAACCATCGTTTGGCTCGGGATTTGGTAGGAAGCTGAATCATTTGTAAGGGACAAGAAGATCTTGAAAGGACGATTGATTCATCGGGATTTAGGGGCTATCGATAGTAACAGGTGTGTACATACCCACTTTATAACTAATTAATGTGCTAAGTATTTTGTGTATGCTAAATCAGATTTATTTAGCTTTGGATTTAATACCATAAAGGTATAAGCAAGGCTTCAGATATGTCCTTGTCGTTATGAGTTCTTTATGATGCTTTTGGAAAGCATGACATATTTGGTATATGTGACTTAAATATATGTGGTTAATGATAAATCCAGTGTATGTTGCTAAATAAGCATGTTGGCATGTTTTCTGTTAAATGCCATGGATTGATGTGGGATATATGAGTGGAGGGGGAAGTGATATTCGTGTCGACGGACACCAGTGGTTTGGTACCACATTTTGTGACTACGGTCACCAGAGGTTTGGCACCTCCAGGGGTTTGGCACCTCATAGCGTCTCGTCCTAGTGGCTTAGCACCACAGTGGGTTGGCCCCACGGATTATATTATGGGATCGACACCAGTGATTTGGTATCACATGTGGGTTGGCCCCACCAGTGGTTTGGCACCACAATATTGTTGTATATCGTGACTATAAGTCACCAGTGGTTTGGCACCACCAGTGGTTTGGTACCACACGGGGTAGAAAAGGTGTTTGGATGGTTAGGTTGGGTGCATGTTAAATTAATTTGTGATTTGTGTGTATGATGATGCATTAAACCGGGAAAAGGGTTACACACTGAGTCTTGGTGACTCACCTTTTCCTTTAACATTTTTCAGGAGACTCGTAGATCGCGGATGAGGAGCCGGATGGACTCGAGGTGGCCATGCAGTGGAATTTGAGTTTATTTTGAAGTATTTTTATTTTATTTTGGTTTTAATTGTTCAGTTGTAATAAGGCCTCCTAAGATTATTTTTATTATTTTACATGCTTGGGATGAATTATTTAAACTGCTTAATAACTTTAAAATGATTACACAAATTTTCTTAAATTCAAACGAAAATGTTTTCTTTCGTACCATCGGGTACAATGACAAAATTGGTAACAACTTGACTTAATATATATTTAAAATGAACTAAGTATTGCTTTTTTTATACACCTCAACTGTTTTTAAAATAAGACAACATCTTTTACTTTGAACAAAATCGGCTAGACAAGGGTTTTACAAATGTTTTCATCTGTAATATACCGAATTTGGCCATAACGTTTGGGCCGGGTTTGGGGTGTTACAACACTTGTACATATGTTCATTTCTGTTGCCTCTATATCTATTGACATTTTAACTGTGTGAACTAACTATGCTTGTATTAGAAATAAACAAGTTAGTTAGATTGACTCTTAAGTTGCATGTGAGGTAGTTCTCGTATGTGTTCAATGTTTTACCACTATATGACTTAATTGCCTAATTTAGTCCATAATTTTTCTTTTCTTTTGCATGTGTAGTGTGTTTTCTTGAGAACAAGAAAAGAATTAAGTTTGGGGGAGTTTGATCTGTCATAATTTGATATGGAAAATTAGGCTTTCCTGATATACTTGAGGAGCTTAATCTCAAGAAAACTAGTGCCTTTTTCGTAATTTTTAGATTTGAAATTAATAAGTGTAAATGCCTCATTTTAATCATTTTGAGACCCAATTTGGCCAATAGTGTTGTTGGGGGCCCTATTGTGTGGTTAAGTGATGTAGGGACATTTTGGAGGTTGAAAACGAGCGAAAACTACACCAAAAGAAAGGGTATTGTAATATACAAACCTTGGAATCGTGATACCTCCAACAGACTTAAAGATTGGAGACCACCCTTTAGTGGTATTGCAATATCCACCTCTTAGAATACCCCCTAAGTTCAAAATTGACCAAGGTTTCATGATATCCTCTTCTTGGTATAGCGACACCGATATCGTGAGGGGACAAAATTGGACAAAAAGGGTAGTCTTTGTCTGTATCACCCCTTACCCCTATCTGTCGCCAGATCAGGGTATGAGGCATTACAACAATCTTATACACTTCTCCGATACATACATTTCAATTATACATTAAAACCATGCATAGTCACACTCGATGTCCCTATTATGGGCTTACGAGGCCCAAGACAATCATTAAAGTTGGTTTGGGACCAAACTGAAACTTTTCGTGCATTTAGAAAATTTTTATCAAAATAGGGTCACACACCCGTGTGACATATGACACGGCCATGTAAGTAGACCGTGTAGTCCTCACACGCCTATGTCTGGACCCCGTGAGGAATTCACTAGCATTCTGTTTATGCACCACGGCCAAACCACACATCCGTACGGTGGCCGTGTCCTACCCCACGGTTGAGACACACGATCGTGTCTCTAGCTCGTGTGGCCTACATTAGGCTATTTTTCAAACCTTTTGTGTTCTTAACTCTTTGTACTAATATACAATATATCGATCTTTGTTATACCTTTAGCTAATTCTAACTTAGCCACATCAAGACATTTCTCCATGCATGCATAAAATAGGTTTACTTACCTATAGGCATTATGAGCCACATCTCATGGCTCTATTCAACGAAGCAATATAAGCCTAAACATTTGGCTAATTCATAATAACACATACAACCAATAACTAAATCTCTATACATTCCATTCACTTGAAAATAATTAGGAATTATCGTGATTCCAACTTGACAAATTGATAGTGTGCTGATACCTCCAACGATCTCCAACCCCGAGCCAACCTGACAACACTAAGAGAAATGGGAAATGGTGTAAGCTTTATAGCTTAGTAAGTTGGAATATTAATAATAATAAGCAATTTAATTAACAATATTAACCCATTTCTCAATAAATATGCTCAAAGAAATAGAATCAATAGTCACATAGTTTCACCTTTTTCTTAAGTTCAGCTTAGGCTGTTTTTTTGAGTCACAGTCATTAATTTAATTATTTCATAAGCTATAGAACTTGAAATTAAGTTCTGTGAATTTTCCCTGAAATTAGACCCATATACCTTCTTGCCATAAAATTTCCAGATTTTTTGGTCAAGCCAATCAATACCAGATTATTCTTAAAGTTTCCCTTATTTCACTATTCGATGGTTCTGACCTATTTTAACAAAAACTCAGTTACTCATTGTACAGAATTCAAATAATGTTCTTGTTTATTCCAATCAAAAATAGACTGATTAAAGATTCTAATAATATAAAATATGCACCATGATTATTTTTTTACAATTTTTAATAATTTTTCCAAAACAAAACATGGGATCACGAAGTCATTTAGAACCAGTCTCACTAAAATTTAAATATCTCATAACTTCCTCTTCTTTTGCTTACTCTATTAATTTTATATAAAAAAAGACTCAATGATCTTTCAATTCATATCTCCTTCACTTTCTAATTCAATTTCTACTATTTTCAGTGATTTTTCAAAAGTACACAATTACAGTTGTCCAGTACTGTTTTAATGCAAATTTCACTTTTTCATGACTTCCATGTATTCACTTTCAGTTTTTTTTTTTTTTACACATATGCACTAAAACAACATATAACTGGGCACAACTATCACTTGATCATATGCACATCTCACTCATTTGCATCCTTACTATTAATGCATCATAATCTAAGCATTTTATTCAACATATAAATCATACAATAACAATTTCGTACACATACTTGTACTACTTATTCATATGATTCTCTACTTAGTCTCATACCTGCACTTCACTTATACCAACAATCTCATATTCACACTTACTCATACAAATGCATCAAACACGATGTTCACTTTCACATTATTATCACATGATTAAATCCTTTTCACATTCAATCACTTTTCATTATATCAATTCAATACACGTTGAACCATACGGAATACTAAAGGATACGCGGAATAAGGCACAGAGTGCCACACTGTAATATAGCCGAAGCTATCACTGTAATGTAGCCGAAGTTACCACTGTAATGTAGCCGAAGCTACCACTGTAATGTAGCAGAAGTTACCACTGTAACACTGGGTTACCTCAGCCGCTCACACAAAGTCGTCGATTCAAGGTTAATATACTGATCTTTGCTCACATTAAGTCGTCAGTGCCTCGCAACACATGCACGATCACCCAGCCACTGATATAACACAATGAACTAGCACTCGAGGAATACTTTCACACTAAAAACACTGAAATTCCTAGTGACATGTCACTTGTATCCTAATCGTTTCCTAAGGTTCAATCGGGACTTATTCACACTTGTTAACACTTAGTCAATATTCACTTAATCACTTGTCTCATGATAACACTAATCCACAATTGCTCATAATATTCACAATCATAGAAGTCACATTTAAGTACAATATTTCAATGCACTTCCATGTACCATAGACATATTTTAAATCAATTTATAAACTTGGCACATTAAACATTTAATTCAACATAATTCAATTAATTCACTAATTTAGATTTCAAATACAAATTACAACATTATTGCATTATTATTAACACACCAACTTACCTCGAATGCCGAAACGACTAATTTTTCTGACTTAGCCCACAACTTTGTTCTTCCCCGATCTTAGTCCAAATTTCATATTTTCTTGATATAACATGTCAAATAACACTCATTTAACACATTTTACAACACACTAATCAATTCAATTCACATATCAAATTATGAAAAATTTATAATTTTGCCCCCTAACTTTTCAAAAATTATACTTTTACCCCTAGGCTCGTAAATTAAACTTTATTCCTTTTTCTCATGTTTTATGACATGTTGAACATTTTTCCCTTCTATAGCAACTTCAAATTCTTACTATAACACATAGTTATGAACAATAACAAATTTTACCGATTAGCTCGTTTTACTCGTTTTCACCGAAAATCACTTAGCAAACATCGTTCTCCTAACCTCAAACATCCATATTCTACCATTAGATATCAGAATACATGCTTATCTAGCATGGGTATATTTTTTTAACTTTGATTACACTTCAAATTAATGGTAGAAATAGACAAATTAAGCTTCGAGAATCTCAAAAATATGAAAATTATTAAAAACGAGACAAAAACCGTACCTATAAAGCCATAGAATCTTGGCCGAATGGAACTCATCCATGGCTGCCATTTTTGGTTTTTACAATCGGTTGAAGAAGAAAGAAGAAAAAAAAAGATGATAGCTTTATCATTTTGTTTTATTAGGCCATTTTAGCTTAATTACAAAATTACCCTTTTTATTTCAACAAAATTTCAAAAATAACAAACAAATATCTCCCATTAACTTATTAATGGGCTAATTTCTCATAAGGACTTCCAATTTAAAAACACATAACAATTTAACACCTCTAATAAATGGATTTTAACTTTTGCACTTTTTATAATTTAGTCCTTTTGACTAAATTAAGTGCCCAAGCGTTAAAATTTTTCCAACGAAATTTTTACGAAATTTTTCTGTAAAATTATAGACCATAAAAATATAATAAAAATAAAAGTTTCCTCGTTGGATTTGTAGTCCCGAAACCACTGTTCCGACTAAACCCAAATTTGAGCTATTACATTGTCCACTTGACACAAGGCCCGTATAGAGGCATTTTTTGCAACAAAATTTCATTAGCCATTAGCCTAAACAACCAATTTTGGCTTAGGAGAGATATACACTCATTAGCTTAGTTTTCACCTTAGTTTCTCCAGGTTTTCTCTTAGTTTTTCTGCAACTTTTTTCTAAGGTTTATATTTTCTCTTCTCCTTTCTTAGTTTTAGAGTTTATTTTACTACACTTATTGTTCTTACTATTCTTGTAGTTTGATGTACTTTCAGTTTAACACCCCTAACCCGTATCTATCGTCGAAATAGGATTTCAGAGCATTACCGGACTTATAACACAATTGAACATACATTTCTCAAACAATTATGAAATTCAAATACAAGTCATTCACAATCATTCATCAAGTCCCTAATACGAGCCTACAAGGCCCAAAATATGCTTTAGATATGGTTTGGTACTAAATTGATAACTCAATAAATCTTTGGAACACTTAGAAAATTTTGCAAAATAAAGGGACACACACCCGTGTGGCTCGGCCATGTGACTCACACGGTCAAAGACACGCCCGTGTCGTAGGCCATGTAGACATTCAAAATGGGATCACATGGTTGTATCCCAGCCCGTGTCTGACCCGATGTAACTCCTTGACTTAGGTCACATGGCCAACCACACGCCCGTGTGACCAGCCCGTATGCCTTTCGAAATGGCCTCACATGCCCGTGTGCTAGGCCGTGCCAAACCTGTAGGGTATACTGACTTATGCCACACAGCCAAGTCACACGCCCGTGTGTTGGGCCGTGTGGAGCATACTGACTTGATTTCTAATTAAACACCAAGGGACACACGGTCGTGTAACCTGACCGTGTGTCACACACGGTTGAGACACACGCTCGTGTCTCTACCCGTGTGGACAAAAATAGGCTATTTACCAAGCCATATTGCCACCCAAATTTGCACACACCTACACCCAAATCAAATGGCTCATAACAAGGTCTAAATAGGCATTCAAATCAACTCCAACCAAGCTTAATTCATGCTAATTCCATACTATTAACCACAATACCTACAAGTATCAAATTTGTCTATTCTATTCATGTTAAACTCACAATCACAAATCACTTACATGGAAATTTACAATTATGCATAACTTTACTTAAAAAAACAACCAAACTCAAGTGTCAACCATTTGGCATCCATAATACCAATTCACAACTAGCATATAAATGGCAATTATGCACAACATTTTAAAGAGCCTTTTTCACATATATAAACTCAACCAAATCAACCAAAATATACCAAATTAAGCCAACTCTCATGGCTATACACTAAAACAAACACTTAACATTTACAAGCCACATCAAATGGCTAAATCCATTTATAACACAAACCAAAATGATCAAAATTCCTATACATGCCATATAACCAAATAGATAAGTTCAAAAGTACCAAAGTGAAAACTTGATAGTGTGATGAGATCTTCGACGGATCCCAATTCGAGCTAGCATTTATAAACACTATAAAACAGGGAAAAGTAAACAGAGTAAGCTATAAGGCTTAGTAAGTTCATATAATTAATAAGTACAGCTCACCATTCATTCACCATTCAAGAATATGAACATAACATAGTACAAAACATTTAATCACAATGTTAACATATATTCAATCACATAATTAACTATGAACTCACAACTTCCATAGATTCAATGCTTCTATAGTTTCCGTACATACCTGTACTGATACGTGTCTAATTCTCACCATTTCATATCTTCGATATACCCGTTGAACCATTTGGAATACTATCGAATACTCGGGAATCACGCACCCTAAGTGCCACATATATAGCCGAAGCTATCTCAATCTCATATCTCTTATAATGCTCACTCTCGAGCGATCAACGGGTCTACTCACACAAGCTGACGGTCATGACAAAACTACACGATGCTGCTCACACAAGCTTACTAGAATCCACAACACATGCCGGATAACTTAGCCACCGGTAGGACGTACGGACCAACACCCAAATCACGTAACCTCTAATGACATGTCATTTATATCCTAATCTTTTCCTAAGGTTCAACCAGGATTTCTCTTTGTCGAATTTTCATCGAACATTTTCGTACAATCATATTCATCAATAATTCATATAAGGCATTTAAAACACAATTACTATAATTCTTATTAACATACGAACTTACCTCGAATGTAAAAACAATGGAACGGATCAACTAATCCAACACATTACTTTTTCCCCCAATCTAAATTCAAATTTCACTTTTCTTGATCTATATATAATCAAATTTAACTAATTCAATCATCATTCTATTCAATTTAGTCCAAAATACACATTAAGGTAACTTTACACTTTTGCCCCTAATATTTCAACATTTTTAAATTTAGTCCTTATTTCATAAAAATACAAATTCTTGTAATTTGGTCCCTACCAATGCTAGCCAAATTTCTATTATTACCATAGCAGCCCATATTTTTCATTTATTTCATAATTTAAGCACAAAATTTTCACATTTTTCAAACAAATCCCTAATTGACAATTCTGTCAAAAATCACTTTACAAATGTTGTTTATCTAACAACAAGCATACATTTTCTATCATCAAACATCAAAATACACCTATATTCATCAATGGAAAAACCCTAAACCTTTAAAAATTTTACAAATTAGTCCCTGGGCTAGCTAGATTAAGTTGCAACGATCTCAAAAACATATAAATCATTAAAAACAGGACAAAAATGAACTTACATGCAAGGATGGACCCTAGCCAAAATTTCAAGCTTCAAAAATGGTGTCTCCTTAGTTGATTTTCGGTGGTAGATAGAAACAACAAAGATGATGACCTTATTTTTAATGATTTTACTTAATTTACTTTATTAAATTACATTTTTAACCTTTAGTTAAAACATTGTAATTCAGTTAAATGATGTCCATCTTTGTCCACTAACATTAACAATGGTCTAATCACAACATAAGGGTCTTTTCTTTAAAGTTCCATAGCTATTACGCCCTTTTAGATAATAGCACACAAGTTTTACATTTTACACGATTTAGTCTTTTTATCAAATTAAGTACTCAAACGATAAAATTTCTTAACGAAATTTTCACACAATCTTATTATCATGCTGTAGATATTAAAATAATAATAAAATAATTATTTTGACCTCAAATTTATGGTTCCAAAACCACTATTCTGATTTGACTAAAAACAGGCTGTTACAACTCTCCCCCTTTAAGAATTTTTGTCCCCAAAAATCTTACCAGAAAAGAGGTTAAGGTACTATTTTATCATAGCTTCCTCGGGTTTCCATGTAGCTTTTTCAATCCCGTGACATTGCCAAAAAACCTTCCCCAAAGCAATGTTTTTTTTCTCAGCTCTTTAACTTCTCGAGCTAAAATTCTGATTGATTTTTCGCTATATGTCATATCAGGTTGAATTTCAATCTCTGCCGGAAATATTATGTGTGACGAATCTAATCTATATCGACGAAACATCGAAACATGAAATACGTTGTGAATCTTTTCTAATTCTGAAGGTAAAGCTAGTCGATATGCCACTAGCCCTATTCTTTCAATGATCTCATACGGCCCAATAAATCGGGGACTCAATTTTCCTTTACGACTAAATCGAAGAATCTTCTTCCACGGAGATACTTTCAGAAATACTCTATCGCCAATGTGAAACTCAATGTCTTTACGTTTCAAATTCGCATACAGTTTTTGTCGATCTGATGCTGCTTTCAAACTGTCAGAATTACTTTCACTTTATCTTCAGTCTCTCTAATCAAATCAACCCCGTTAATCTTTTTTCTCAATAAGTTCGATCTAATACAATGGAGTTCAGCATTTACAACCATACAATACAGTGCCTTCTTTATGCTCGATTGAAAACTGTTGTTATACGCAAATTCAACCAACGGTAAATATTTCTCCCAATTGCCTTCAAACTCTAAAACACAACAACAAGCATATTTTCGAGAATCTGCATTACTCTCTTAGACTGACCGTCAGTTTGGGGATGAAATACGGTACTAAAGTGCAACCGCATACCCAAAGCTTTTTGCAATTTCTTCCAAAATCACGACGCAAACCTTGGATCTCTATCCTAAATAATCGAAATTGGCTGTAACACCCCCAAACCCGGCCTGGACGTTATGGCCGAATCTAGCGATGTCACATTGAAGAAAAATCTCAAAAAGACTTTGTTTAGCAGAAAACTTAAGTTTAAGGTTTAGAGGCCCAAAATCTAAGTAACTTGAAAAGTTATGAAGAAAGCCCATGTTTTAAATAAAAGCCCATAGGTTATAGTTATTTTGAAAACCTTGCTAAACTTTAGAAATTTATTTAAGTTAAAATAAAAATTAAACAGCAGAAATAATAATAAAAACCACAAGTAACGTCAAATTGGAGATACAAGGCCTTATTACATCCAACTAAAATAAAGCAGTTAAAACCATATTTTTTGAAACAAATAAATAAAAATTTAAACATCCCGTAGTGTGGTCATCTCCAAGTCTCTCCCACGTCGAGCTGTCTACTGGGGATCACCTGAAACATTAAATAAAGGGTGTGAGTTTTGAAACTCAGTGTGTACAGCCCTTAGCAATCAAATCAACATACAAATATTCACATTGGGCCTAAGCCCTATCAAAATCAGTAGTCTTGGCCTTAGCCCACAATGACCTCATATCATATCATATCATATCATATCATATCATATCATATCATATGCAAAACAAGGCAATGCAAAACCCTCCCCAAAATTCCATCCGCTACACACACCATTTCCCTTCCAACCTTATACACCTGTGGGGAATTCTAGCTCGACCCACCCCTCCGCTACACTCCAATGGTAGTACTCACAGCAGCACTACTCAACGTTGCAGCAAAGCTGCTAATCATATAATGGGCTTAAAGCCACCGGTGGATCCACGGTCGTCAAGCGACTATGTGATCCTCAAATTCTTCCTCCGTACCACAATTCCCACCCATATGTGTAACACCCCTATCCCGTATCCGTCACCGAATTAGGGTTACGGGCATTACCAATTAAATCTCAACTTTTGTTCAATAATTTAAATCATAGATAAACATACTTATATAATGTTACAATATAAGCAATCGTTTACATATAGAAAACATGCACAAGCATAAATAACTTAAGCCGAACCTGTAAATATACATCTTACTAATACCACACTACAATGCAAATACCATAAGCTTCGTTTATCATATCTTTATTATTATGAAATATTCAAACTATTAAACCAATTATAACTATTTGATTAAAAAGACATGATCCAAGCCTCATCTTACTATGATACACTTGTAAGGCCGAATACACATGGTAAATATTCCCATTCCTTGAGGCCGAATAAACCATCACATTACATAATATCATGTGTCCAAACTTAAATGCTCAATAAACATTTATAAGCATATAATTACTTGACCGAATATACAAGAGCAAATATATGGAATTATATGTACATAACTCATACTAGATTCAAATAGATCCAAACACTCAATTAAATCAAGATACACATAGTTTCGTTTGTAGGCACATAATTGAACCAAAATTTTCTAATAAGCTTCAAAGCGTTCCATATATATATGTAATATTTATAACCACATACAACTTGAATGGTCTCTAAATTCATGCTCATTTCACCACCTTCACAATGAAGAATTATAGACACAGGGATCATTAAGTAACATACTAAACATATGCTATATAACTAGTTCGAAATACTTAATACCTAAGTACAACCCATCCACTCCTTTATATTCGGTCTTCAATTCGAACCTCTAACAACCAATCCAAAATAATTATAACATTTTCCTTATTCAAAACCGAACCATATTATCATGAAGAAGAAAACATGCAACAAGTCATAGTCATCTTCCAAGCATATCATCCACGCATATCACATCAAGGATAGATTTATACCATCAAACATTAACGTTAAAACTAGCCACTTTCACATGGCTTTTATACATTATCATAGCATCATTCGAAAACTTAGCTAGCCTATACATACCTTAAGCACAAAAGTCTAACATTATAGGTACCAACATGAGCTGATAGTGTGAATGACTTTCGAGACGATCCCCTGAGCTCGTAGCTTGACTGAAATCTATAAAACGAAACAATGAACACACACAAAGTAAGCTCACTAGCTTAGTAAGTCTTAAACAAATACATTTTAACATATAATTCATTAACACAACTCAAAATTTAAATGGTAAGTATCCATTCCATATCAAATGCTCAATTCACACACACACCATTTAAATGGAATCATATACAAGAATATATATATTTTTCCACTTCACATCTTATAACTCTAAATGTTCAATGATCACGAAATATCAATATGATTTTATAACTAAATGGCCTAATATACATACATAATCAGAAATCACATTCTCGTCCAACAATGTACATATATATATTTTCTATTTGATCAAATATATAAATTCAATTAAACAATTCACAAGCACTTACCTGTACGGCCCTGTAACTTAATTCATACAAATAAGCTTAGCTTTGTTCTTCTGTCATCATAACTTCACCATTTTATATGTATAAGCTCGTATTAAAAATCAATGGCGTTAAGCCTGCTAGACCGCGGTCTGATGTTTGATCACCAAAGATTTAGCCACGCTAGCAATAAGCTCGAAACACTTCACCCAAGACAAGGCACGCTAGGCTCAAGCTCGATACTTTTCACCAAAGATAAAACCTGCTAGGCATTAAGCCCGAAACACTTTACCGGCACAAGGCCTTCTAGGCTCGAAGCCCGATACTTTTCAATATGATTCAAATATAACATATACCATGCTTAATTTAAAGCACTTCCACAAAATGAACTCAAGTATATTTAACTACTATTCATAAACAAATCTTTATGTCACATTCGACTATGACCAAATTTCCATCCAATAATTCCAAATTCGACATGTAAACTAATTTACGAACAATATTGATAGTAATGACTTGCTTTAAGACTTACCTCGACTGTCAACGGACGACGAAGACCGACTATTCAACTATTTTTGTTTTTCCCCAATCCAAGTCCATTTTTCTTTGTCCTTGATCTAAACACATTCAATTTAGCTCATTCAAACACATTTCATTTAAATTTAGTCCAAAAAACTTAAATAGGTAAATTACTATTTTACCCCTAAGGTTTCACACTTTTACAAATTAGTCCAATTTGCACAAAACACAAAATACACCAAATTTGGTTACACACATCAAGGGCCGAATGTTCCTGGGCTTTATACAAGACCTTGTATTTTATTCATTTCATATTTTAGTCCTTCAAGAATTCATTTTTTTCAAATTAGTCCCTAACACTCAATTTCACCAAAACTTCTAATTTCAAACATGATGATCTAGCACATACTATAACAATCTACCATCAAACATATCAAGAATATACATCAATGGCTAATCTTAAATGTGTCTCAAACTCAAAATTTCAACATGGATTGTATAGCATTCAAAGCAACGATTCCAAAAATGTAAAAATTATTAAAAACTAAGCAAGATACATACCCCAAATTGAGCTCCTATTTGCCGAAATGCAAGCTTTCAAAAATGGAGTTTTCTTCCTCCCACATTCGGCCAAGAAGATGAACAAAGGTATGTTCTCTTTCTTTCCACTTTGTTTCATATTTTATGACTTAAATTAAAATAACATTTATTTATTTATTGCATATAAAACATGTTATTATAATAACCAATTTTTTTTTTAATTACTTACATGTTGCCATCCACTTTGCTAACATTGGTTTAATTGTCCTTTAAGGACTTCACTTTAATAAAGCCATTACAATTGAACACATAATCAATTATCAAGGTCACTTCTAACAATTATGCAATTTAGTCCTTTAGTCAAATTAAACACACATACAAGCAAATTACTTCAAAAAATTTAACACATGCTAATTCACTGCTTATCAATACAGAAAATAATATAATAAAAATTATTCAGACCCAGATTTGTGGTCCCGAAACCACTGTTCCGATTAGGGTTAACTTTGGACTATTACAACTCTCCCCCTTAAAGGATTTTCGTCCTCGAAAATCTTACCGTTAAACAAAGTTGGATATTGTTGCCTCATTGAATCCTTAGGCTCCCACGTAGCCTCTTCTACTCCGTGTCGATTCCATAGTACCTTTACTAACAGAATTTTCTTGTTTCTCAACTATTTCATTTCACAGGCTAAAATACGGATCGGTTCCTCCTCGTACGTCATATCGGATTGGATTTCAATCTCAGACGGAGAGATCACATGTGATGGATCTGATCGATATCTACGGAGCATCGAAACATTGAACACATCGTATATCTTTTCTAATTCTGAAGGCAACTTCAATCTATAAGCAATAGGCCCGATTCGTTCAATGATTTCATACGGTCAGATGAATCTCGGACTTAGTTTGCCCCTTCGACCAAATCGAAGTACTTTCTTCCACGGAGAAACTTTCAAAAATACCCGATCTCTGACCTAAAACTCAATGTCTTTGCATTTCAAATCAGCATAGGACTTTTGACGATCCGAGGTGGCTTTCAAATTATCTCTGATTATAGCCACTTTCTGTTCAGTCTCTTTAATCAAATCAACCCCGTGTATCTTATTTTCACTGAGCTCGATCCAATACAATGGTGTACGACACTTGCAGCCATATAGAGCTTCATAAGGTGACATTTTGATACTAGATTGAAAACTGTTATTATAAGCAAATTCAATCAAAGGTAAGTATCTATCCCACGTACCTTGAAACTCAAGGACGCAACATCTCAACATGTCCTCAAGCATCAGAATGGTTCGTTCAGACTGACCGTCTATCTGTGGATGGAAGGCTGTACTAAAATGGAGTTTAGTACCTAAAGCATCTTGTAACTTCTTCCAAAATTGTGATGTGAATCTCGGGTCTCTGTCTGAAACAATGGAGCTCGGCACACCATATAATCTCACAATTTGAGATACATACAACTCAGCAAGCTTATCTAGCGAATAGTCCGCACGAACTGGAACAAAGTGAGCTGATTTGGTCAGTCTATCCACTATAACCCAGACTGCATCTTTCTTGCTCGGTGTCGTAGGCAAACCGGATACAAAATCCATAGTGATTCTATCCCATTTCCATTCAGGTAACATGATCGACTGAAGTAACCCAGAAGGCACTTGATGCTCGGCTTTTACTTGTTGACAACTTAGAAACAAATTCAGATATATCATGTTTCATGCCAGGCCACCAATAGAACTATTTCAAATCATTATACATTTTCGTGCTGCCCGGATGTACCGATAATTGACTATTATGATCCTCGTTCAAAATCGTCTAAATCAAATCCATATTCTTAGGAACACATATTCGGCCTTTGAAATTCAAACAATTATTTTCATCAATTCGAAACTCTGACTCTGTATCAATTTCACACTGAACTCGTCTAGCAATCATATCTTTGTCAATTCGAACTATCACCAGACATAACCATATGTGCGTTCAACGCATGTAGAGCAAACAACGATTTTCGACTTAAGGCATCCGCAACAACGTTGGCTTTCCTCAGATGGTAATCAATCACCAATTCATAATCTTTCAACAGTTCTAACCATCTGCGTTGTCTCAAGTTCAGGTCTTTCTGAGTGATCAAATACTTCAGACTTTTGTGATCTGAATAAACATGACACTTCTCACCGAATAAGTAATGAAGCCAAATCTTCAACGCAAAAACAATAGCTGCTAATTCCAGATCATGAGTCAGATAATTTCTTTCATGAGGCTTCAATTGTCTCGAAGCATAAGCTACTACCTTGCCTTCTTGCATTAAGACGCAACCCAAACCATTCAAAGAAGCATCACTGTACACAACAAATTCTTTACCCGATTCAGGTTGAATTAACACTGGAGCTTCGATCAAATGAGCTTTCAATTGATCAAAACTTTTTTGACACTTTTTCGTCCACTCGAACTTCACATCTTTCTGTAGTAGCTTTGTCAAAGGTGTAGCTATCATGAAAAAACCTTTCACAAATCGTCTGTAATATCCAGAAAGTCCCAGAAAGCTTCAGATCTCAAAAACATTCTTTGGTGGCTTCCAATCAAGTATAGCCGATATTTTGTTCGGATCAACCCAAATACCTAACGCGAAAATAACATGGCCCAAAAAGCTGACTTCATTCATCCAGAACTCACACTTACTAAACTTTACATACAACTGTTGATCTCGTAAAGTTTGTAGCACCAATCTCAAATGCTCAGCATGTTCGATTTTATCTTTAGAGTAGATCAGGATATCATCAATAAACACTACCACAAATCGATCCAAATATTGTCTAAAAGCCCGATTCATCAAATCCATAAAAATAGCACATGCATTAGTAAGTCCAAAAGGCATAACCAGAAACTCAAAATGTCCGTACCTCGTTCGAAATGCAGTCTTTGGCACATCAAAATCTCTGACTCGCAACTGATAATAACCAGATCTCAAATCTATCTTTGAAAACATTGAAGCCCCTTTCAACTAGTCAAACAAATCATCAATTGGAGGCAACGGGCATTTATTCTTTATTGTCATCTTATTCAGCTGCTGATAATCAATACACATTCGCATAGTCCCATCTTTCTTTTTCACAAATAGAACTGGTACACCCCAAGGAGAGAAACTCGGTCGTGCAAAGCCCCTATCTGTCAACTCTTACAACTATGCTTTCAACTCTTTCAACTCAGTAGGTGCCATCCGATAGGGAGCTATTGAAATCAGAGTTGTTCTGTACTATTTCAATGCCAAACTCAATCTCTCGAACTGGTGGTAAACCCGGTAATTATTCAGGAAATACATCTGGGTATTCACACACAACTGGTACTGATTTATTCTATTTTTCAGACACTTTATTATCCAACACATTGGCCAAGTAAGCTTCACGTCCTTTTCTCACATACTTATGAGCCAACATCGAGGATATTACTACCGTTAAGCCATTCAGATCATTAGATTCAACCCGGATAATCTCACCGCTCTGACATCTCAAATCAATATTCTTTCTTTTGTAATTCACCAAGCATCATGCAATGTTAACCAGTCCATTCCCAGAATTATATCGAACTCGTCGAAAGGCAAGCTAGAAAGCATGAGTCTCGAATCATCAATGGGAAACCTTTACACACTTTATCAACGAGTACACATCGACCCAAGGGGTTGGACACACAAATCACAAACTCAGTAGACTCAACAGGAAGAGTCTTACTGGATACTAAAGTTTCACAAACATATGAATGGGTCGAACCCAAATCAATCAATGCAATCACAATAATATCATAAAGAGTGAAAGTACCAATGATAACATCTAGGGAAGAAGCATCCTCTCTGGCACGTATAGCATATGCTCTAGCTGGTGCACGAGCCTCCAATCAAACTGCAGTGTCTTTATTTCTTTTCTGAGTACCACTTACATTTCCCGAATGCCTAGGTGGTCTGCCTCGCACTAACACATTACTCGTTCTGACATTCTGAGTCGTATTTTGCTCGACTAACATCGGGCATTCTCTGATAAAATAATCTGACGATCCACATTTAAAGCTAGACTGATCACGGAATCTACAACTCCCAACATGCCATTTACCATAATGTTTGCATTCAACTCGATTCTGCTGAACATTACCAACACTGGCCATCGAAGTAGCCCGAGAACCCACTGGAAGTCGATCTCCTGTAGACATGTCTGAAGTAGTTTTATGTCAACCGAAATCATCTTTGAACTTCTTAGATACTGAATGGAAAGTCTTACTCGATGATCTTTTGCGGGTGTCTCTATCTTTCATTTCAACCTTTCTTTTCTTTTTCCCAAGCTCTTCAGCTTTACAAGCTCACTCAACAAGTACTACGAACTCTTTTATTTCAAGTAAGCCAACTAGCAACTTTATGTCTTCATTCAGACCGTCTTCAAATCTTTTGCACATAATAGCTTCAGTTGATACACACTCTCGGGCATATCGGCTCAATCTAACAAACTTCTGCTCATATTCAGTCACAGTCATGCGACCCTGTTTCAGTTCTAGAAATTCTTTTCATTTTTGGTCGATGAATCTCTGACTGATATATTTCTTACGAAACTCGATCTAAAAGAAATCCCAAGTCACTTTTTCTTTCGAAACCACCAATACTAGTGTATTCCACTAGTGATATACAATGTCCCGTAATAAAGATATAGCACACTTTAGGTATTCATCTGGAGTATAGGATAGCTTATCAAGTACCCGAATAGTGTTATCAAGCCATATCTCAACTCGCTCTGCATCATCATCATCATTAGCTTTGAATTCTTCGGCCCCATATTTCTTAATTTTATCAATAGGAGGCCTACTATATATCATCTGATCTATCATCGTAGGTCCTGAAGGTACCAGAGTTGGATTATTCGGGGTGGAGGTTGTTGTACAGCCAGGTTAGTCTGAATAAATTAGGTAAACCATTCATTCATCATCTGGTAGAAGGCTTGTTTAGCCTCCCCCACATGGCTACCTGAGATAGGCCGAGAGTCTACCAGCGCTGACCCACGTACGAGATCTGGCGCTACGCTCTCTATATCATCCACTACGGCTTTGTCAGGATCCATTTACTATATAAAACACGGTTTGAAATGTCAGAAGTCACCACACTATCATATATACATTTAAGGCATGTATAGCTAGACTCACACGCGTTACGGTAGTCCTAGAATCGACTAAACCGTAGCTCTGATACCAATCAAATGTAGCACCCCTATAGGGATAGGGGTGTTACAATTTGCATCCTAAATAGAATATCATATGAATGGAGCAAACACATAAGTAACATCCATAAAAACTCATAATCATCACATAGGGGTATTTTCATCATTTCATAATTAAGGGTATTTCTGTAATTCTACCCTACAGGGGTATTATCGTAATTCTACCCTACCGGGGTTGTAACACCCTAAAATAGGGGTTGTTTGTAATTTAAATATTTTCCCATGTGTGTGTGCTTGAAGAATTAAATTCTAGGATTTATTTGGCATGTTCTAGGGCCTAGAACTAACCCCGAGCTAGGTCAGACTTGGAGCTAAAAAAATTTATTTTTAAATGCTTAAAGGAGGGAGCTAGGAAATAGGGGTTAAGAATAAATTTGGGAGAAACATGTCACGAAATAAGGTAGTAGCAAAGTGGTAACCGAGCGCCCCTTAAGAATTGGAGGAGAGAATGGGCGCAGGTCACAGGTTCGAGTGGCTGGAGGGGCGTTTTGCGTTTTTTTTTTTTATGCGGTGTTGGGCTTAAGTAGGAAGGCCTAAAAATTAATTGGTAAGGGTTCATGACATGAAAGGCAGGTTGGTGGAGTGGCTTGGGGCGCCACTTAAGGGTCTCGGTTTAAGGTCTCGGGTTCGAGACATAAAAGACGCAAGGAGAGTTTTATTTTTTTAGGCTTTGGCGTTAAAAGGAAAAAGGGCCCAGGTATGAAGGCTTTATAAATAAATGGTGAGGATATTTAACATGAAAGACAATTGGGAGAGATGGCCTGGGGAGCTTAAGGGGGCTGCGGCAGTGGGTCTTGGTTTTGAACCCCAGCAGCTGCAAATGGTTTTATTATTTTTTTTTGAATGCTGCTGGCGTGAATGGGAGAGTGATGGCTTAATTTTGGACTCTTAAATGGGATAAACATAAGCTTATTTTTTTGCACATATTCGGTTGGGAGGGGGTAATTGTTAGTAGTTTAATTGCTATTAAATTGTTGAAGGAGATTAGGAGATTAAATGTAAGATAAGTCTTGCATTATTTTCTTTGATAATGAAAAGCTAAAATTATCAGCATAGGGGGGAGAAATTGGCCGAATGAAGGACTCATTAAGGCCATCTCCATTCGGTTTTGTATAGCAAGAAGTGCCCAAAAATTTCATCAAAATTCTTTTCTTCTTTCTCCCTTCATTGTGCTGCCGAATTCTCCCTTAACTCTTAGCCAAAATTGTTCAGAAATTTCCAGCATTGTTGTTTCTTTTTAGTCGAATCCACCTCCTTTTTTAAGAGAAAAATTCCAGCCCCTTTCCATCTTGTGATTAGCCGAATTCCTCTAAGGTAAGTTGCTGTTTCGGTTCTTTTCTTTTCATTGAAGATAGCCGAACCCCCTCACAACACCAAGTGGTGATGATTTGTGGAGTTTAAGGGCTGAAACAATTATCAAGGTAAGGGGGTAATCATCTCTTTTAGGTTCAAGGTTATGGCCGAATGGCCTAAGATTCTTACTAATATGATCAAACCAATTGTAGGGAGGCCATAGTCGATTAAAGGGGAGCTTTCGGGATTTGTTCTCCTAAGGTAAGGAGGTAAGTGACATTCGGCCATAGGCCTTGATTATGAGTGTTTGTGCAAGTCGATTTTTAACATGTGTTTTGGTAGGGATCTTGAAGACTCAAGTGATATTTCGGGTTTTGATGGCGGGGTAAGTGAATAAGTCACATTCGGCCAAGGGCCATATTTGGATTAAAGGTGCGATTAAGTCCTTCGGGATTACTAATTTGGCCGAATAGGCCTATGGTACTAATTTTGGTGGTTGGCCGAATATAGGTCAAGGGATAAAGCACTAAAGATTGAAACTTCGGGATCTAGGAATTCGGTAGAAACAGGTGTGTAAGAACTCACTACACACTTTATTAATTTACATGATTATTTTTGTTGTTATTCACCTTTTTGGTAGTGATTTGCTTATGGCTAAGCATGGATTCCGGGTAAGTCCCCTAACTTGTGATTTTTGATATATGATTTGCATGCCATCACATGATGTTAAATGCTATGACATGATATATGATAATTGATATATAAGCATGTGATGGTGGGATTGATGAGAGGAGGGGGAGGATTTTATGGACTGTCGCCATGGTTTTGACCACAAGATGGGTTGGCCCCATCAGATTATTTGTGACCTATGGTCATCAGTGGTTTTGACCACAAGATGGGTTGGCCCCATCAGATTATTTGTGACCTATGGTCATCAGTGGATTTGACCACACCGATTGATAATTTGCGACTAAGTCCCAGTGGTTTGGTACCACCAGTGGTTTTGACCACAGTTTGATATATTGTGACCTATGGTCATCAGTGGTTTTGACCACACGATGGGTTGGCCCAATCATTTAATTTGTGACTCTAAGTCATCAGTGGTTTTGACCACACGGGGTAGTTAAGGAGTATGGATGGTTAGGTTGGGTTGCATATTTGCATGTTAATTAATATCTTGTGTATGAGTTACATTTCGGGTGGGGGATTTACACACTGAGTCTTGGTGACTCACCCCCTTCCATTACCATTTTTGCAGATGAGTAGAACGCGGAGATGGCGCCGGAGAGGACTCGAGATGGCCATGCATATCAGTGGATTTGAAAATACTTTGTTTAAGTTAATCTTATTTATTTTTTTAAGTCTTTTATTTTGGGTTGTAATAAGGCCGCTAATTATTGTTGGATGTTTATTTTATTGCTTTATTCTGCTCATGCTATATTACAAATGGAATTTTATAAAAATTAATTGAACCGGTTAAAAGTAACTTTTCAACTTAATAAATTTCTACGGGTTTTCAAAAGATGTTACCATCGGGTAACAAAAATTCACCACGTCAATCATGAGTTTGAAAGTTCCTTAAATTTTAAATAATCAAACAATTTCAAAGGGTTGAACAACCCAACTATATTTATAAAAAGCCCAACAGAGATTTCAAACACCGTTTTAATTTCTTAGCCAAATTTTATCAAATTTTCACCAGAAAATCAAGGTCCTTCAAAATATTTTACTCCGTGACATACCAGATCCGGTCAGGACTCATGGGCCGGGTTTGGGATGTTACATTTTTGGTATCAGAGCCCGATTCAAAACTCGGATGTGGGGGGCCCAAGGCCCAAAATGTTTGGTTTTTGTTAGTAGGCCTTATTATGATGTTTTGAGAAACTGTTTTGGCTTGAACAGCATGGCACCGAGTCTCCGGCACCAATCCGCCCAGGTAAATACTTCTATCCATTTTTTGTGAATATTTGATGAGGGGTAGAAGGGTAAATTGGGAATGTAGACTACTAGAGTAGAAACTGTTGAACCCTAGGGCTAGCATACCTCAACTACGCATAAGATTTAATAATTACCTAAACAACCCTATGAGTTGTCACGAAGCAAAATATGTGGCAATCGTTATCGCATGTCTAGGATTGATTCGGTGGGGCCGGTATTTAAGCGGCCCTAGTGACTCACCTCCTACTCACCGAATCCTACCAGTGCGTAGTAACTGTTTATCCTAGCTAAGACGACACACTCACAGGCTAAACTTGATAACTAAAACCCGAAAGGGACTAGCCGTTTTGTTTTTGAAGTTATTAAAACCTTTTTTAAAAAATGACCAAAATACCCCTCAGTTTGAAAAATGACCAAAATACCCCTAGCTTGAAAATTACCAAAATACCCTCCGTATGAAAATTTTTAAATAGAAAATTTTCAAAATATCATTCTTTTGTGAAATCACTTAGAACCCAATTTTTGGAAATCATTTTGTGAAAATTCCCTGATTATGTGGAAAATTACTAAAATAACCTTAGGGGTAAAATTACAAAAACGCCCTTGATTTATGATATTCCCAAAATACCCATAGTTACAATAAAAAATTTCCATTATGTACGAAGTGCCCAAAAAACTTACTTTGCAGAATATCGAAAACGTCATGATTTTGTAAAATTATAAAATTGCCCCTCACCAGCAAAATTACCACAATGACCTTGGTTTTCAAAATTTTTGCAACACCATCAACTTGGAAAATAAATTTTAAAAGAACCTCAAAGTTTTACAACTTTTGAAATACCCTCAATTGTTAAATTTTACAAATTCACCGATTTGTGAAAAATTACCAAAATGCCCTCGAACTTCAAAATCACCAAAATACCTCGATTTTCAAAATTTTTCCAAATACCCCGAGAATTTAAGAGTTCCAAAATGTTTTTGACAAAATCATCCAAAAATTTTTATTTTTGAAAAAAATAATTACAAAAATACCCCTGTAGGACAAATTACAAAAATACCCCCGGGTAGTGGAAAAACGATCACCATGAAAACTACAACGTCTCTTTGGATTGAATGAATGGAAAATTGTGTGTATGTATAATTACGAAAGAACCACTCCTAAACTCTTGCCATAAAATTCCTTCGCGGATAATCAAGTGAAATACTAATGCATAAAATTTTTAAGCAGATAAATGCAATCGATAGAATGAGTTCAAGAGGTCGTGGACGTCCGCCGTGTGGCCGTGGTAAGGGTAGGATGACCTTGTCTGAACCAGCAAGGTCCTGTCATGGGTCTGGAAATGAGATGTCGGATCTGCCGTGGTGAGATCGAAGTTTCGAGATCGGGCCGGTGGTAATGATGTCGTGTCTCAAGTCAGACACGGGTATTGGAGCAGGTTGTCGAGGCAAAAGCGCAGTGTAGGAGCCAGAATCGTGGTTGAACGACTCTGGGCTAACGGAGCAGAAGTATTCAGAGGAGTTTCTGGAGTGGTGCCCAGTGCGGCGGAATATTGGTTGGAATCCACTGAAAGGATTATGGGTGATTTGGATTTCACAGCTGAGGAGAAGTTGAAGGGTATAATTTCTTTGCTTCGGGATGAGTCATATCAGTGGTGGCTCACCGTAAGGGATGGAACGGTGCAGAAAATCTAACCTGGGAATTCTTCAAAGAGGCTTATCAAAAGAAATATATCGGAACTAGCTACGTGGATGCACATCGAAAGGCTTTCTTGAATCTGGTTCAAGGCAATAAGACGATGGCGGAGTATGAGGTCGAATTTCTTTGATTGAGTAGGTATGCTCGTGGTATGGTGGGTACCGAGCATGAACACTGTGTTAGATTCGAGGATAGGCTGAGAGATGAGTTGAGAATGATGATAGCTCCACAACAGGAACGGGAGTTCGTGGTCTTAGTGGAGAAATTGAAAGTTGTTAAAGGGGTAAGACAGTCAGTTAGACGGAACCAAGATCGAAATTGGAATAAGAGGAGCTCAGAACCTTCAAGGTTCTCGGGTAATGAGCAGAAGAGGATGAGGTTTGATGGGTCGGATCAAACTACTAGGCCTGCTGCTACTGCTAATCCTCAATGGCCCCCACGGTGTGCTCGGTGTGGCAAGTCTCACACGGGGGAATGTTGGAATGGTAATCGGGGATGCTTCGAGTGTGGGTCCTTGGAGCATCGAGTTAGAGACTATCCAAAAAGGAAGCTAGACTAAGATCGGAAGGTCGATCGATGCAAAGAACAGAGGGATAACCAACAGCCACAGAGGGGTCGAGGTGCAGTTAGGGGTAATGGAAATGGTAACGGGCGTGGCCGAGGTGCTGAAGGTGCAGAGGTGAGGCAACCAAGGTTGGTTTATGCAGTTGGCCGTCGCGAGGAGGAAGATGTGCCAGATGTGACAACGGATATGCTCCTTATTTCTGGAATACCCTTAATTGCTTTGATTATTGTAGGGTTTTCTTGTTTTACTAGGGAAGTGCCTGAAACCTTAGTCGTGAACTTAGAGATTGTGTAACACCCCAAACTCGGCCAATACACCACGACTGAATCTGGCATGTTACGGGGAAAATCGTATTTGAGAGGATAGGTTTTCGTTTAAAAGTTTGATCAAAACACTTTGCTATATTTTGTACTTGTAAAAAAAATAATTATTTAAAAACTCCTATTTCATTTTGAAAACTCGGGTACTAAAAAAACTTAGTTGAATCCATAGATAAAACCTTTTTTTTTTTCTATTTTGCATCATTTAGAAATCAAGTGATTCTTTTGTTGCTTAAAAACATTCTGAACTTAGGGTGGAAAATCTTAAGTTTGAAAAACATCTTAGTTTTGTTCATCTTAAATTACAGTGGTGATACCCGATGGTAAAGTTTAAAACAATTCGCTTTGTAGTTTGAAAACCTTATCTTTCCAAGTTTTAGCCAAATTTTACCCATTAATTTGTTAAGGCATATTTAAAATCCAATATAGGCATGTAAATAACAAAAACATGAAGTTAAAATGCCTTTTACAATCCACATAACACCCAAATGGAAATAAATAAAATAAAGTACCAAGTTTTAAAAGTCGAGCAAACCAGATTTATTCATGGCATGAGCACCTCGAGTCCATCCGGCTCCATGTCCGCAACTAAGTGTCACCGAAATGTCAAAGGAGAAGGTGAGTCGCAAGACTCAAATGCATAAATCCCCTCGGTATATGCAACATACTAACACACATCATAACAAAGCAATACAATTAATGCACCCGATCCTAACCATCCGTAACACCTTTTTTACCCCATGTGGTACCAAACCACTGGTGGTGCCAAACCACTGGTGACCCAAAGTCACGATATCCATCAATGTGGTGCCAAACTACTGGTGACCCAAAGTTACGAAAATCCATCTGTGGGGCCAACCCACGTGTGATACCAAATCACTGGCGACAATCCCGTATCTTAAAAGTGGGGCCAACCCACGGTGGTGTTAAACCACGTGGATAAGTCGCTATGAGGTGCCAAACCTCCGTGTCCCAAAGACACAAGTGTGATACTAAATCACCGGTGACCGCGATCACGAATCAAATGATGGGACCAACCCATCGTGTGATACCAAATCACTAGCGTCAATCCCGTAAAATCAACCGTGGGGCCAACCCTTTGTGGTGCTAAGCCACTCGACGAGACGCCGAGGTGCCAAACCTCCGTGACCCAAAGTCACAATAATCAATCGTGGTACCAAACCACCGGAGGTGCCAAACCTCCGTGTCCCAAAGACGCGGATATCATATTTCCCCTCCTCTCATATCACCCATACATGTCATAATCGATGCAAATCATGCAAGTCATGCGAATCATGCTAACCGGGTTTCATAGTGTATCCCATAACACGGACATCATAAGTCATGATACCACATATCACTAACAAAGCTCGTAATGAAACAGACTTACTCGAATCCGTGCACATACCCCATTGGGTACCATATCAATCGTCATACTGTTTGGTCTTACAAAGGCAATCAAGTTTATTAAACATATTACTAAGTAAAAGTGTGTCGGTTTACACTGCTCAAACACAAGCTTTAATCCAAACGGACCGATCTAAATCCTCGATTACCTTGCTCCTAAAATCGACCAAACATAGATTAGTCACTTATACCATTCGTCCAAAACCAACTAAATCAAGTGGGTTAACGCTAACCCTTACCTTACACTTGATTTGGTTTCCTACCAAATCGAACCAAGCGATGGTTCTTCCTTACAACCCAGCACACCCTATTAAGAAGAATTATTAATCTTTTGCAACTTTGACTAAACGAGAACTAAGAGAATAGACTTAATAACATCAACTCTTGCCACCACTTACCAACGATTAACAGAGAAAGAAGACTCCTCTTGCTTGCTTCCAAAATCCAAAGGCCCTATAACACAATGATTAACAAAAGATTAACTCCTTTCAACCAACCCAAAATCGGCTCTTAACCAGCCAAAATCAACAAGAACAAGGGAGAGGGGAAATGGCCATTCGGCCAAACACTTACCTTTCTCTAAACCCGACTAGAACCAAGGCTAGAAGAGATTCACACCACACCAATATTCAGCCAAGAAAATCACTAGGAGAGGGGAGAGATTTGGCCAACCCTTTAAACAAGAAGGAGGAGAGGATTCGGCCTAGGAGTTAATCACACTTACGTTTGGCTTTGAATGAAAGGATGGAAGAATAGAGATGAGAAGAAATAGAGGCTACGACAATAGGGTTTGAGAGGAGAAAAAGAAAGTTTGAGAGAACAAGTTGAGAGGGTTTCGGCACACAAAAGAAATGGAGAAAACAATTGAAGAATTCGGTTTAAAAGCAACTCTGAGTTTCGGCACAAGTGTTTTGGGAGAAAAGGATGAAAATGTGAGGAGAGGAAGGTGGCTAGTTTCGGCAACCAAAGAGATCAAGGGAAGCAAAAGCACAAAATCGGCTAGATACCCAAAAGAAAAAGTCGGCAAGATATGGTTGCTTGAGACTTCGGTTCCCAAAGAAGAAAATGGAGAAAACTCCCTTGAAATTTCGGCTTGTTTTTGACAAAAAGAAGAATTTGGCTTAAACAAATTTGACCGAAAATGCACTCCAAATGCCAAAAGAATTTTGACACTCCCACTCCCCCACACCAAGCCGTCCACTCCCCCAAAAATCTCCCCCAAGATCCGGCCATCACTCCCCCAAACACTCCAAGCTACAACTTCAAACTAGTTTGAACTAGTCCACCTCCACAAATCACTCTCCACCCACCATTCAAATCATTTGACTTGGTCTAAGGCGAGTTTGAAGCGCCACAACTTCTCCCTCCATGCCGTCAAAATGGGAGCAAAATAGGAGCACTCAGCTTGAACATAGGACCTCCCCGCAAGTGGCGCACACACACAAGCCTCAAGTGGCGCCTATCCCGCCACTCCACCAGCTCATTCTTATGCTAAAATTCACCAAATAATATTTATAAACCCCACTCCTTCACTCCTCCCACCTAAGCCTAAAAGCAAAGATTTTTCCTACCACTCAAAGCTTACACCTAGCTTACAACTAAGCCCCAAAACATCAAAACAACAACATAGCACACAGTGCACATGCAAACAAAGCCATAATAAATAGCCCTAACTCGGGATATTATCGTTTACCTCCTTAAAATAATTTCGACCTCGAAATTACCTGATCAGAAGAGTTGCGGGTATTCTTTGTCTCATCACATCCTCGGGTTCCCACGTAGCTTCTTCCACGCCATGATTCCGCCATAGTACCTTAACCAAAGGCACAGACTTCTTACGCAGAACCTTCACATCCCGATCTAGAATCTGTACAGGTTCTTCCTCCATGGTCAAACTGGATTTACCTCGATCTCTTCCATCGCTACCACATGCGATGGATTTGAACGATAATGTCAAGCATCGAAACGTGAAATACGTCGTGAATCGACTTAGCTCACGGCAACTCAAGTGGTAAGCTCATGGTCCCGCTCATCTCAAGACCTTATACGCCCAATAAACCTCGGACTTAGCTTGCCTCTCCTTTAGAACCTTAACACTTTCTTCCATGGCGAGACCTTCGTAAAAACTTGATCTCCCACAAGAATTTATATCTCTCCGCTTAAGATCGGCATAAGACTTTTGCGGTTCAAGCTTCCTTCAATCGAGCTCAGATCAACTTAACCTTGTCTTCGATCTCAGCAACCAACTCGGGTCCCAACAACTGATGTTCACCCAACTCCGTCCAACAAGTAGGTGAGCGACACTTCCTACCACACAATGCCTCATATGGTGCCATCTTGATGCTTGCTTGGTAACTATTGTTGTAGGCAAACTCAGCTAATGGCAGAAACTCCTCCTAACTACCTCTGAAGTCCAGAACACAACCTCTTAGCATATCCTCTAAGATCTGAATAACGCTTTTCGACTGCCCATCAGACTACTGGTGAAAAGCTGTGCTGAAGTCCAAACGCGTACCAAGAGCCTGATGCAACACTTTCTAGAACCTTGACGTAAATCTGGGATCCCTATCCGAGATGATCGATACTGGCACACCGTGCAGCCTCACTATCTTTGACACATACGGTTTGCCAACCTCAAGTGAGTAGTCAACCTCACCGAATGAAGTGAGTGATTTAGTCGATCGATCCACAATTACCCAAATCGAATCCTTCTTACTTGGCGAAGCGGTAATCCACCGATTTAAATCTATGGTTATCATTTCCACTTCCATCGAGGAATCTTCATCGGTCAAGCAACCCTCGACGGTAATCGATGCTCACCTTGACTTGCCGACATGTCGACACTTCCCTACAAACTCGCTACTTTCTCTTCAGTTCGCCACCAAAAGCGCTCTCGAGATCCTTATATATCTTACTACCTCCGGGATGCATAGCATATGGGCTACTATATGCGTCTGAAGAATCATCTCTCATTTACCGTCCTTCTAACATACAAACTCTTCCTTGAAAACACAAAGACTCCATCACTAGACAAATCAGAACCTTCCAACCCACCAACTCGCACCTACAACCTCTGTGCACTCAAAACCTCATCCTCTAACTGTTTCTCTCTGATCTGCTCAACCCAAGTAGGCTTAACCTGTAACTCTGCCAGAATACTCCCGTCGTCATACAAGCTCAAATGGGCAAACATCGCTCTTAAGTCCGAAACAACCTTACGGCTCAACGCGTCTGCCACCACGTTAGCCTTGTCCGGATGGTACTCAATCAAACAGTCGTAGTCCTTTAACAACTCAACCCATCTGTGCTGCCTCAAATTCAAATCCTTCTGAGTCAAAAGGTACTTCAGACTCTTATGATCCGTGTAGACTATCGATCTCTCTTCGTACAAGTAATGCCTTCAAATCTTCAAAGCGAAGACTACAGCCGCTAACTCCAAGTCGTGCGTTGGATAGTTGACCTCATATGGCCTCAGCTGCCGAGATGCGTAAGCCACAACCTTTCCTTCCTGCATCAGCACACAACCCAATCCCGTATGTGATGCATCATAATATACTGTGAATTCCTTACCAACCTCAAGTTGAATCAAAACCGGAGCTTCTGTCAGAATCTTCTTAAGCTTGTCGAAACTTTCCTGCTGTTTCTCAGTCCAAACAAATGGAATCCCTTTCCTTAACAACTTGGTCATTGGTGCTACGATCAATGAGAATCCCTCAACAAATCTTCGGTAGTATCCTGCCAAACCCGAAAACTCGAATCTCACCACCGACTTAGGTCGCTTCAATCCAAAATCGCCTCAATCTTTCGAGGATCCACTCTAATCCCTCACCGACACTACATGACCCAAGAAAGTCACCTCTCTAAGTCAGAACTCGCACTTACTAAACTTAGCATACAGCTGCTTCTCCCTTGAAATCTGCAGCACCACTCGCAAATGCGCATCATGCTCCTCTTCTGTCCTTGAGTACACCAAGATATCGTCTATGAAAACAACGACGAACTGATCCAAATACTGCTGAAACACCCTATTCATCATATCCATGAATGCTGCCGGTGCGTTAGTCAATCCAAACGGCATTACCAGAAATTCATAGTGCCCATACCGAGTACAAAACACTGTCTTGTGGATATCCGCTTCCTTCACCTTTAACTGGTGATACCCAGACCTCAAATCGATCTTTGAGAATATCGCTGCACCCTTTAGCTGATCAAACAAGTCATCTATTCGTGGCAATGGATACTTGTTTTTTAATCGTCAGCTTATTCAACTGGCGGTAGTCTATACACATCCGCATCGTACCATCTTTCTTCTTGACAAAGAGTACCGGCGCTCCCCAAGGCAAAACACTTGGCCTAATAAAGCCTCGGTCCAACAACTCCTGGATCTGAGCCCTAAGCTCCACTAACTCCTTTGGCGCCATCCTATATGGAGTAATAGACACTAGCGCAGTTCCGGGTAATAGATCTATCCCGAACTCTACCTCACGATCCGGTGGCAAACCCGGAAGCTCCTCAGAAAACACATCAGCAAATTCCTTAACTGTCTGAACCTTCTCTACAACAGACTCTTTAGCCTCCAAGGCATACACATGAACCATATACGCTTCACAGCCCTTTCTAACCATCCTCTCAGCCTTCAGAGCAGATACCACATTGGATAAGTAATCTCTCCTATTACCTATCATAACCACTTCATCACCCTTAGACGTCTTAAGAACCATACGCTTAGCCGCGCAATCCAACCTTGCCTGGTACATAGCCAATCAGTCCATCCCGAGAATCAAATCGAACTCCCCAAATGGCAGTTCCATCAGATCAGCAACAAACACTACCCCTTGAAGTTCTAGGGGTACATCCTTAAATGACTTATCTACAACTACTGAGTGACCTAGAGGGCTAATTCATCATCATCCGCCTAGAAGTAGTTTTGAGTCTAAGTCCATGGTCTCTACTATGCTACTAGCAACGTAAGAATGCGTCGAACCCACATCAATCAAAGCAGTAAATGGAGAACCAAAGATCAAGAACGTACCGGTTATGATGTCCGGTGTGTTGCCCTCCTCTCGGTGCCTTGCTGCATACACCAATCCAGGCTGTCTTGCCTCAGAACTACCCGCACCTCTGCCCGGTGCTCTGCGGCCCCTACCAGAACCATTACCTCCTCTGCCATTACCACGGTTCCTTTGCGGTGGCGGTCCATTATTCCTGAACTGAGTACGACCCTGACTCTTGGACTGAATCCTAGCCAACTTACGCGGACAGTCCCTCACACGGTGATCTAAAGAGCCACACTCGAAACACCCTTTTCCTTGGTCCAAAGAACCTCCCAATGAAATTTCCCACAGCAGTTACATCTGCGGCGGTCCTCGACTAGCAAGAATAAACCTACAGGTCGATTCGCCCACTGTCTAGCCTTTTTTTGAGGATTACCCGACGACCCAGAAGATCCAAAACTCCTCTTATGTCTGTTCCTATCCATGCCTTGCCTCACAAACTCTTTAACACCCTCGGCTACCTTAGCCTTCTCAACCAGGACAGCAAATTCACGCTCCTGCTGTGGAGCAATCAGCAACCTTAATTCATCTCTCAGACCATCCTCGAAACGAACACACCTCTCGTGTTCAGTAGCCACAATGCCCCTAGCATATCGACTCAGCCTCAAGAACTCGGCCTCGTACTCCGACATAGACTTACTCCCCTGAACTAACCTCAAAAATGCCTTTTGCTGCGCGTCGATGTAGCTAGCTCCAATGTACTTTTTCTGATAAGCAGCCTTGAAATAATCCCACGTAAGATCCTCTGCTGCAGCACTGTCCCGAACCGTGAGCCACCACTAGTATGACTCATCCCGAAGAAGCGATACTATGCCCTTCAGCTTCTCCTCAGCAGTCAGGTCTAAATCATCCATAACCCGCTCTGTCGCCTCCAGCTAATACTCAGCCGTGCTGGGAGCAACACTAGAAACACCTCGGAATACCTTAGCCTCGTTTGCCCGGAGTCGCTCAGGCACAGATTTCCTAGCTCCTGCGCCTCCACCTACTCCAGCTACCCTTTCTAGAACTCGCAGCATCGCCTGCGACACTGCATCATCCCCAGTTTGATCTTGAAACTGACCACCTCCAACTGGTGGCGGCAACGGTATCTTATTCTCTGACCCCTGACCAGATCCTACGGGTTCAGAAACTGTCATCCTACCACGTCCACGTCCATGACCACGTCTACCTTGAGCACTCATGACTAAATCTCGACTTATCTGATTTAGGAGTTTTATGCATCAGTAATTATTCCACTATCTTTAAAATCAAAGTATTATGAATATTAAAGAAGCTTTATTTTTGCGAGTTCACAGAATTCTATCAGTTTCAGTTTCTCTATAGTAATCCACTATTCCTACCATCCAATCACATCTCATCAACATCAAAATCACAAGCAATAGTAAGGGGTACTTACCTGGGCAGATTGGTGCCGGAGACTCGGTGTCATGCCCTTTTCACGCCACATAAAAACACAAACACTTAAAACAAACTTTTTAAGAAAAATATTTTGGGCCTCGGCCCACAGCCGAGCCTTTGAACTTGGCTCTGATACCATAATTGTAACACCCCAAACTCGGCCAATACACCACGACCGAATCTGGCATGTTACGGGGAAAAACGTATTTGAGAGGATAGGTTTTCGTTTAAAAGTTTGATCAAAACACTTTGCTATATTTTGTACTTGTAAAAAAAATAATTATTTAAAAACTCCTATTTCATTTTAAAAACTCGGGTACTAAAAAAACTTAGTTGAATCCCTAGATAAAACCTTTTTTTTTTCTATTTTGGATCATTTAGAAATCAAGTGATTCTTTTGTTGCTTAAAAACATTCTGAACTTAGGGTAGAAAATCTTAAGTTTGAAAAACATCTTAGTTTCGTTCATCTTAAATTACAGTGGTGATACCCGATGGTAAAGTTTAAAACAATTCGCTTTATAGTTTGAAAACCTTATCTTTCCAAGTTTTAGCCAAATTTTACCCATTAATTTGTTAAGGCATATTTAAAATCCAATACAGGCATGTAAATAACAAAAACATGAAGTTAAAACGCCTTTTACAATCCATATAAGACCCAAATGGAAATAAATAAAATAAAGTACCAAGTTTTAAAAGTCGAGCAAATCAGATTTATTCATGGCATGAGCACCTCGAGTCCATCCCGGCTCCATGTCCGCAACTAAGTGTCACTGAAATGTCAAAGGAGAAGGTGAGTCACAAGACTCGATGCATAAATCCCCCCCAGTATATGCAACATACTAACACACATCATAACAAAGCAATACAATTAATGCACCGATCCTAACCATCCGTAACACCTTTTCTACCCCGTGTGGTACCAAACCACTGGTGGTGCCAAACCACTGGTGACCCAAAGTCACGATATCCATCAATGTGGTGCCAAACCATTGGTGACCCAAAGTCACGAATAATCCATCTGTGGGGCCAACCCACGTGTGATACCAAATCACTGGCGACAATCCCGTATCTCAAAAGTGGGGCCAACCCACGGTGGTGTTAAACCACGAGGGATAAGTCGCTATGAGGTGCCAAACCTCCGGTGTCCCAAAGACACAAGTGTGATACCAAATCTTTGGTGACCGCGATCCACGAATCAAATGATGGGGCCAACCCATCGTGTGATACCAAATCACTAGCGTCAATCCGTAAAATCAACCGTGGGGCCAACCCAATCGTGGTGCTAAGCCTTTGGGACGAGACGCCGAGGTGCCAAACCTCCGTGACCCAAAGTCACAATAATCAATCGTGGTACCAAACCTTTGGAGGTGCCAACCTCGGTGTCCCAAAGACACGGATATCATATTTCCCCCTCCTCTCATATCACCCATACATGTCATACTGATGCAAATCATGCAAGTCATGCGAATCATGCTAACCAGGTTTCATAGTGTATCCCATACTACATACATCATAAGTCATGATACCACATATCACTAACAAAGCTCGTAATGAAACAGACTTACCCGAATCCGTGCACATACCCCATTGGGTACCATATCAATCATCATATTGTTTGGTCTTACAAAGGCAATCAGGTTTATTAAACATATTACTAAGTAAAAAGTGTGTCAGTTTACACACCTGTTCAAACACAAGCTTTAATCCAAACGGACCTATCTAAATCCCTCGATTACCTTGCTCCTAAAATCGACCAAACATAGATTAGTCACTTGTACCATTCGGCCAAAACCAACTAAATCAAGAGGGTTAACGCTTAACCCTTACCTTACACTTGATTTGGTTTCCTACCAAATCCCGAACCAAGCGATGGTTCTTCCTTAAGCAACCGGCACACCCTATTAAGAAGAATTATTAATCTTTTGCAACTTTGACTAAACGAGAACTAAGAGAATAGACTTAATAACATCAACTCTTGCCACCACTTACCAACGATTAACAGAGAAAGAAGACTCCTCTTGCTTGCTTCCAAAATCCAAAGGCCCTATAACGCAATGATTAACAAAAGATTAACTCCTTTCAACCAACCTAAAATCGACTCTTAACCAGCCAAAATCAACAAGAACAAGGGAGAGGGGAAATGGCCATTCGACCAAACACTTACCTTCCTCTAAACCCGACTAGAACCAAGGCTAGAAGAGATTCACACCACACCAATATTCGGCCAAGAAAATCACTAGGAGAGGGGAGAGATTCGGCCAACCCTTTAAACAAGAAGGAGGAGAGGATTCGGCCTAGGAGTTAATCACACTTACGTTTAGCTTAGAATGAAAGGATGGAAGAATAGAGATGAGAAGAAATGGAGGCTACGGTAATAGGGTTTGAGAGGAGAAAAAGAAAGTTTGAGAGAACAAGTTGAGAGGGTTTCGGCACACAAAAAAATGAAGAAAATAATTGAAAAATTCGGTTTAAAAGCAACTCTGAGTTTCGGCACAAGTGTTTTGGGAGAAAAGGATGAAAATGTGAGGAGAGGAAGGTGGCTAGTTTCGGCAACAAAAGAGATCAAGAGAAGCAAAAGCACAAAATCGGCTAGATGCCCAAAAGAAAAAGTCGGCAAGATATGGTTGCTTGAGACTTCGGTTCCCAAAGAAGAAAATGGAGAAAACTCCCTTGAAATTTTGGCTTGCTTTTGACAAAAAGAAGAATTTGGCTTAAACAAATTTGACCGAAAATGCACTCCAAATGCCAAAAAATTTCGGCACCCACTCCCCACACCAAGCTATCCACTCCCCAAAATCTCCCCAAGATTCGCCATCACTCCCCAAACACTCCAAGCCACAACTTCAAACTAGTTTGAACTAGTCCACCTCCACAAATCACTCTCCACCCACCATTCAAATCATTTGACTTGGTCTAAGGCGAGTTTGAGCGCCTACAACTTCTCCCTCCATGCCAGTCAAATGGGAGCAAAATAGAAGCACTCTGCAGCTTGAACACAGGACCTCCCCCTGCAAGTGGCGTCACACACACAAGCCTCAAGTGGCACCTATCTTGCCACTCCACCAGCTCATTCTTATGCTAAAATTCACCAAATAATATTTATAAACCCCACTCCTTGGCTCCTCCCACCTAAGCCTAAAAGCAAAGATTTTCCTACCACTCAAAGCTTACACCTAGCTTACAACTAAGCCCCAAATACATCAAAACAACAACATAGCACACCAGGCACATGCAAACAAAGCCATAATAAATAGCCCCTAACCCGGGATATTACAGATTGTGCCTAGGAAGTAAGATAGTTTTATAAAGATCAGAGTGCGCAGCATAAGCGTAGTACGGTGAGTTAAGATGTACGACTATTCATTAGTAAGTAATTTCGAGGACGAAATTATTTTTAAGGGGGTAAAACTGTAACACCCAAAAATAGGGGTTGTTTGTAATTTAAATATTTTCCCATGTGTGTGTGCTTGAAGAATTAAATTCTAGGATTTATTTGGCATGTTCTAGGGCCTAGAACTAACCCCAAGCTAGGTCAGACTTGGAGCTAAAAAAATTATTTTTAAGTGTTTAAAGGAGGGAGCTAGGAGATAGGGGTTAAGGATAAATTTGGGAGAAACATGTCACAAAATAAGGCAGTAGCAAAGTGGTAACCGAGCGCCCCTTAAGAGTTGGAGGAGAGAATGGGCGCAGGTCACAGGTTCGAGTGGATGGAGGGGCGTTTCGCTTTTTATTTTTTTTATGCGGTGTTGGGCTTAAGTAGGAAGGCCTTAAAATTAATTGGTAAGGGTTCATGACATGAAAGGCAGGTTGGTGGAGTGGCTTGGGCGCCACTTAAGGGTCTCGATTTAAGGTCTCGGTTCGAGACATAAAGGATAAGGGAGTTTTATTTTTTAGGCTTTGGCGTTAAAAGGAAAAAGGGCCTGTGTATGAAGGCTTTATAAATAAATGGTGAGGATATTTAACATGAAAGACAATTGGGAGAGATGGCACTGGGCGCTTAAGAGGCTGTGGCGGTGGGTCTTGGTTTGAACCCAAAAATGCAAATGGTTTTATTTCTTTTTTTTTTTGAATGCTGCTGGAGTGAATGGGAGAGTGATGGCTTAATTTTGGACTCTTAAATGGGATAAACATAAGCTTATTTTTTTGCACATATTCGGCTGGGAGGGGGTAATTGTTAGTAGTTTAATTACTATTAAATTGTTGAAGGAGATTAGGAGATTAAATGTAAGATAAGTCTTGCATTATTTTCTTTGATAATGAAAAGATGAAATTATCAGCATAGGGGGGGAGAAGTTGGCCGAATGAAGGACTCATTAAGGCCATCCCCATTCGGTTTTGTATAGCAAGAAGTGCCCAAAAATTTCATCAAAATTCTTTTCTTCTTTCTCCCTTCATTGTGCTGTCGAATTCTCCCTTAACTCTTAGCCAAAATTGTTCAAAAATTTTCAGCATTGTTGCTTCTTTTTAGCCGAATCCACCTCCTCTTTTAAGAGGAAAATTCCAGCCCCTTTCCATCTTGTGATTAGCCGAATTCCTCTAAGGTAAGTTGCTGTTTCGATTCTTTTCTTTTCATTGAAGATAGTCGAACCCCCTCACAACACCAAGTGGTGCTGATTTGTGGAGTTTAAGGGCTGAAACAATTATCAAGGTAAGGGGGTAATCATCTCTTTTAGGTTCAAGGTTATGTCCGAATGGCCTAAGATTCTTACTAATATGATCAAACCAATTGTAGGGAGGTCATAGTCGATTAAAGGGGAGCTTTCGGGATTTGTTCTCCTAAGGTAAAGAGGTAAGTGACATTCGGCCATAGGCCTTGATTATGAGTGTTTGTACAAGTCAATTTTTAACACGTGTTTTGGTAGGGATCTTGAAGTCTCAAGTGATATTTCGGGGTTTCGGTAAGCGGGGTAAGTGAATAAGTCACATTCGGCCAAGGGCCATATTTGGATTAAAGGTGCGATTAAGTCCTTCGGGATTACTAATTTGGCCGAATAGGCCTATGGTACTAATTTTGGTGGTTGGCCGAATATAGGTCAAGGGATAAAGCACTAAAGATTGAAACTTCGGGATCTAGGAATTCGGTAGAAACAGGTGTGTAAGAACTCACTACACACTTTATTAATTTACATGATTATTTTTGTTGTTATTCACCTTTTTGGTAGTGATTTGCTTTTGGCTAAGCATGGATTTCGGGTAAGTCCCCTAACTTGTGATTTTTGATATATGATTTGCATGCCATCACATGATGTTAAATGCTATGACATGATATATGATAATTGGTATATAAGCATGTAATGGTAGGATTGATGAGAGGAGGGGGAGGATTTTATGGACTGTCGCTAGTGGTTTTGACCACAAGATGGGTTGGCCCCATCAGATTATTTGTGACCCATGGTCATCAGTGGTTTTGACCACACCGATTGATAATTTGCGACTAAGTCCCAGTGGTTTGGTACCACCAGTGGTTTTGACCACACTTTGATATATTGTGACCTATGGTCATCAGTGGTTTTGACCACATGATGGGTTGGCCCCACCATTTAATTTGTGACTCTAAGTCATCAGTGGTTTTGACCACACGGGGTAGTTAAGGAGTATGGATGGTTAGGTTGGGTTGCATATTTGCATGTTAATTAATATCTTGTGTATGAGTTACATTCTGGGTGGGGGATTTACACACTGAGTCTTGGTGACTCACCCCTCCCATTACCATTTTTGCAGATGAGTAGATCGCGGAGATGGCGCCGGAGAGGACTCGAGACGGCCATGCTTATCAGTGGATTTGAAAATACTTTATTTAAGTTAATCTTATTTATTTTTCTGAGTCTTTTATTTTGGGTTGTAATAAGGCCGCTAATTATTGTTGGATGTTTATTTTATTGCTTTATTTTACTCATGCTATATTACAAATGGATTTTTATAAAAATTAATTGAACCGGTTAAAAGTAACTTTTCAACTTAATAAATTTTAACGGGTTTTCAAAAGATGTTTCCATTGGGTAACAAAAATTCACCACGTCAATCATGAGTTTGAAAGTTCCTTAAATTTTAAATAATCAAACAATTTCAAAGGGTTGAACAACCCAACTATATTTATAAAAAGCCCAACAGAGATTTCAAACACCGTTTTAATTCCTTAAGCCAAATTTTATCAAATTTTCACCAGAAAATCAAGGTCCTTCAAAATATTTTACTCCGTGACATACTAGATCCGGTCAGGACTCATGGGCTGGGTTTAGGGTGTTACAGGGGTATTATCGTAATTCTACCCTACAGGGGTATTATCATAATTCTACCTTATGGGGTATTTTCGTAAATTTCCAAATCGGGGGTATTTTGGTAATTTTACAAATTAAGTGTATTTTGGTAATTTCATAAATCGAGGGTAACATGGTAATTTTCCAAACTAAGGGTATTTTGGTAATTATCCAAACTAAAGGTATTTTGGTAATTTTACAAAACAGGGGTATTTTAGTAATTTTCCAAATCTAATGATATTTTGGTAGTTTCCAAATTAGGGGTACTTGGTCCCTCCTGGGTTTTAGTTATAGAATTTGGCCCATTAACAAGTCCTCATGCTAAAGCGTAATGGAGACAACGTGCAGGTAAGATTCCAGAGAAGAAGAAGTGGGCCACTAGGACCGCTTAAGTACCAAGCTCTCCCTAGATCCAATCCTAGACATGCATATGTCCATTGCCACACTCTAACCCAACGACTTGTTCACGGACATGTTTAATTATTAGAAGAGATTTGTGTTATTCAAGAGTTTGTCAAACTAGGTCAAGAATCCATTAAACCCTAACATATATTTCTAGAATCTCATAAAGCCCATTAAACCCATTTCATGTCATATAGCCCATTAAGCCAATTTCATGCTCATATAGCCCATTAGGCTCAACTACGATCCAATCATACAACTTTTCATGCCAATTCATTATTCATGCTCACATATCAACCATTGCCATTTTGGGCCCACAAGTTCAAGGCCCATTTAGCCACTTTCGGCCTTTCGGCTTTTCGATGTTGCAGATATCGTGTGTGTGTGTAGTGTTTGTACACACTTGGCTACTGCGACGTGCTATTCTATCCTTGGTCTTGAACCTACAACCAACCAACCTTCAATCAATCACCCATACTTAATCAAAATATTTACCAAAAGTCGAAGCCTTATCGTAACCTTACTGCGTGCCACACGTTCTAGTAGCCCTTCTTTAGCTACTATTCGCGAATATCCCCTAGATCTGCACTCAAACATATATCGTCAAAACAAGTGACTCATATTCCACATAAGTCACCCCTATAGGCCATACTTACATTCGACCATCCACTAAACTATAACTGAGTCGAGAACACTTACCACTTTGCTAACGATCCTTACGTACCACACTTCCAATCTTTGAACCTTATCCTTGTTATCAAGAGTTAACCTACCACATTAATGATTTGATATACTGAGATGATAAAGGCATCTAGTTTTTAACCCATTCACTCCACTAAAAAGCCTGCCTTCACAAATTGACCCTTAGTAAACCCATTTGATCCTAACAACCCTTTTATTGATTTACCTGCTAATATTAACCCAAAACCCTTTGTATTTGTTATCACCATTCTTTTGGCTACCCTTCTATCGAGAATTGATTTGATCAGCTATCAAAATAGTTTATTTTAGTTGATAAAGTTTTCTTTATTATGTTTCTATGTGATCTAAAAAAAAAAAAAGAAGTATATTCATTACTAGTTCTGTAATTAAGAGAGCTTATACGTTTAAATCCAGCATCTTGAAGAAGAAGCTTGTATTATTAGTATTTAAATTTTCATAAGATGTAATTATACAGGTTATTAGTTCATTTTTTCTAGTTAGGTAATTTGTCAAATCGATCTCAATTCTAACCTTTTAATTCAGCCTTTATCCACACCTTTAACCCAAGCCACGTTACAACCTTGTTAAAAACCTTTTGATTTGTATATCATCTCATATTACAGTGGTGGAGATTTGATTTTCAGGCAAGCCTATAGGATTAACTTTTCATGTTCGACTTATGAGTTCTTTTCCTTGAACCGTAAACACTTCAAGTGCTTTGAGTGATCTTTAGTGAGGATGTCAATCCTTGTCAGTTTTGAATTAAAGGTAATTATAAGGGGAAACACCTATGTTTTCGTGCTACAAATATATGACTTAGAATTGTTTGAGCCTTTAAGAGTCTTTGAGTTAAAATTATCCATCTATAAATTATATGTGAATTATGATGAGGTATTGTTGATAGGAATTGTGAATTATGGAAAGTTCGCTTTAATTATAAAGTTAAAAATTTTGCTTGAGGACAAGCAAAAGCTTAAGCGTGGAGGTATTTGATAAACCGTAAAAGAACATATTTTAGGCCGACATTTAGTATGCTTTTGGATGATTTAGCCCTTGATTGATGTAAAAAGGTGCTCTTAATCCTTTCTTTTCATGTTTTTACTCAGGAAAGCACCCGAGGATGAAAAGAACATGAAACGGGCTTAAAATGGGCCAATTTGGGCCAAAGAGAAAATCGACATGGCTTGGACTTCAAGCCATACGGCCGTGCCTCGACAATTAACTAAGACAAGGCCTGAAAATGATTTACACGGGCGTGTACCATGGTCGTGCCCCTACCGCGGGAAAGAGCAATTTCACTTGGATTTAGATACTTTCAGGCAAATAAACACATTCCAAAGCCTATTCAAACACCAGAGTAGGAATTATACTTGAATTAGGATACTTAAGGGCCAAGTAAGGCATCTCAAAGTCTATATAAACACCCAAGGGGGCAACTTAAGCGGGGAGTTTGGCAGAAGCCTTCTGCCAGGGCTTTTGTCGGCGTAGAGTGAGACCAAAAAGCTGAAGCCAAAGTAGTTACTCGATGATAGCCAGTTGATCCATCTCAAGGAGCTAGAATTCTACTCAAGACGGTGGATTTCTCCTTCAATTCCTTTAGGGGGTTTTAGGGATTTCTTATATTTTGTTTTATCTTTTCTCTTGAGATGTTTTCTTTATTCATTATGAAATAAACCCTTTAGATACCTGAAGGGGATGAAACCTAGATGAATCTTGTTATTGTTTTCTGAATTATGTGATAAATACTTAGTTTGTTCTTAATTATGCATGCTTAATCCAAATATGATGTGCTTAGGTGGAGGAGGAATAGACCCTACTTAAGAGTAGATCTAGCATAATTAAGCGGAGTTGATCGAACGCCTAGAGATAGGGTGACGAGATTTTGTCGGATTAGGGTGAAACCTAATATGGGAGTCCATAGATCAATTTACTGCTATTCTAGGGGTTATTATAAGAGAAATATGTTTGGGAGTCTTACGGATCAAACTAAGGGAATAAATCGTATGATTCAGTGTTAAATAACAAGTGAAGTCTAGGTGGATTCTTCCTGAGGGAATCGTCATGATCAACTGAGTTTTTCATCAAGTTATTTTCCAATTTGTTCTTTTTGTCTTTGTGTCTTTAGCTTAGTAGTCATTAAATTA
The DNA here is from genome assembly GCA_025506655.1 of Gossypium rotundifolium. Classification (NCBI taxonomy): domain Eukaryota; kingdom Viridiplantae; phylum Streptophyta; class Magnoliopsida; order Malvales; family Malvaceae; genus Gossypium; species Gossypium rotundifolium. Next base: position 93,029,414 of record CP106729.1, on the reverse strand, counting down.
GATTAAATCAACCAATCACTCCATATTTTAGGCTAAATAATAAAAAGAAAGTGAGTTTTAGTACTTTTAGTTCCTTTGGGTTCGACAATCCGATCTTGCCTAAGCTATACTACTATTCGATAGGTACACTTAGCTTTAATTGTTGTCAGAGTTAGTTTTTAGGTTCGATCTCATTCATTATAAATTTTAAAACTCGACAAAACAACAATCACTAGTCTATCAAGCTAAAATTCTATACGTATCGAAATGAAATGTACCTATTTCGTCAGTCGATCAACCCAAATAGTATCTTTATTTGTCGGAGACAATGGTAATCCCGATACAAAATTCATGGTAACTCTGTCCCATTTCCACTCTAGTATCATCACAGGTTGTAATAATCCCGAAGGCACTTGATGTTCAGCTTTGATTTGTTGACAAATCAAGCACCTCGACACAATCTCTGAAATGTCTAGTTTCATGCCCGACCACCAGTACAAATGTTTCAAATCATTTTACATTTTTAGTACTCCCTGGGTGAATAGATAAACAACTACTGTGTGCTTCGTGTAGAATTTTCTGAATGAGCTCGATATTCTTTGGTGCACATATTCTACTTCAGAACATTAAACAATCATCGGATCTGATCTAATAGTCTGAATCAGTAGTTGATTCGCATTGTACTCTTTTAGCTTGCAATTCAATATAACATTTCTGAGCTTCACAAATTTGCTAAAGAAATACCAGTTTAGCTTTTAATTTAGCTAAAATTGAATCATCATCAGACAAAGTTAACTAATTATTCATCGCTTGCAAAGAAAATAAAGATTTTCTACTCAGAGCATCCACGACTACATTCGCCTTCCCCGGATGATAATCTATCACTAATTCATAGTCTTTCAACAAGTCGAGCCATCTTCGTTGTCGCAAATTCAAATCTTTCTGAGTCATTGTATACTTCAAGCTCTTGTTATCGGTAAAGATATGACAGTTTTCACCGTATAAATGATGTCACTGAATCTTCAATGCAAATACAATAGTGGCCAACTCTAAATCATACGCCAGATAATTCTTTTCATGTGGCTTCAATTGTCTGGAAGCATAAGCTATCACTTTTCCCTCTTGCATCAAAACAGAACCCAAATCGTTCAATGACTCATCGCTGAAAATCACAAACTCTTTACCCGATTCAAGTTGAACCAAAACAGGTGCCTCAGTTAACAATGCTTTCAACTGTTCAAAACTCTGTTGACAATTCTCTGACCACTCATGAAACACCCCAAACTCGGCCCAAAAAGCCTAATCGGATTTGGTATGTTCCTCGAGTAAAACTTTAGCGGAATATCATTTTGTTCAAGAAAACTTGATGATTTTAAGTAAAACGGATTAACTTAAAGATCGAGTTGGGCTTAGTTGAAAAATAGATTTGTATTTTCTTAAAACATATATATATTACTGACAAAAAAACCTTTTTAAATTATTTATCGAAAACCATTTAGTTATTTAATTGATAATTGTTCATGGCAGAATTTAAAATAAATCCAAACACAAGATCTAAAAGTAGTTTATAGTGGCCTTATTACAAAAATAGCAAACCCAAAATAAAGTCTAAGTAATAAAATTTAAATTAATAAGTTTAAGTTGGGAAATCTCCACAATACTTGATACGAGCACTGGCCACCTCGAAATCCTTGCTGACCCGATCCATCGCACTATGAATTATCTGAAAAGTTTATCCCACAAAAGGGGTGAGTCATAAACTCAATGTATAACACATACACTAAAAAGTCCATTTTATCATATGCTTTGAGTCCAAAAATTTTCACATATGGCCATAGGCCCATTTAACTCATATTTAGCCTAAAGGCCCATTTAGCTCATATTTAGCCCAAAGGCCCATTTAGCTCATGTTTAGCCCAAAGGCCCATTTCATAGCAGATCAAATAATAATCATCAATATTACATGGTTATGTACATGAAATGAAATACAAGCCCTACCCACCTAAATATCCATCTCGCTACACACCACCGTACCAACCAACACACCGTGGGGATTACTAAATCAACCTCCATCCGCTACACACCATCGAAGGCGATTCTTTGCGATCAACATGCACATCGCCTTATAATGTTGTGGCAAAGCCACCAAAACAGATGTGACCAAGTCACCGATCAAGTCCAAATTTCATATACGTGATCAAGTCACCAGATTCACATATGTGACCAAGTCACCGGAGTTAAAATATGTGACCGAGGTCACCGAGTCAAATATGTGACCGAAGTCACTGAGTCAAATATGTGACCGAAGTCACCGAAATGTGGTAAAACCACCGAATACTTCCTCCTTTATCAACAATACCCATATGCCCATGCACATACATATCAAATCGATTTTCATGCTATTTACCCCACAAAACATAATATAATCATACTCATTTCATATTTATGCATATAGCAAAAATAAGCAGAATATTGGGGTAAACATATTCGAATTTTGTATACCAATGATTGGTATCCATAAACAAACATATTGTCATATAAACACTTTTTAAATATAGATCTATGGAAATTTTAATGTAAGGTTACACACCTTGTGATAGTGAGAACAATACTCTCTCGCTCGTCAACACCTAATTGATTAACACAATTGGTTAGTATACACTATTGTTAACAAAACTATACTTATTGACGAGAGATCTAATTTCTTACCCTGATTCTCGAGCAGCGATTATTTGTGGTTTTTCTCCACTAGATGGATCAAAACCCGCTGGTATTCCACCAACGTAAAGTGGTTCGGTTGTACGCACTACTTCAAATAACCGATCCTCATTAGCAGAGGGTCCACAACCCGGTGGAAAATCTCTAACCGTTGATACAACCCTTCGTTTGTAGTTCGATGGTAAAGGAATACCTCCTCTCTTCCAAACACTCCGTACGGCTCTTTTCTTACCTATCTTGTTGATCTTAAATCGCCCCTAAAAATACGATCGATTAGTAGTCTATCTAAATAAATCGATATGATCTAAATTAATAACCTTACCTTGATGATTTTGAATGGTCACTTAAAGGTTGTCTTCAACAAAGATCTTTGAAAAATCCTTTTCAAATGATTCGGCCTAGGAGAGAAATTAAAAGATCATGATTCTAATTTTGCTAAAGTAAAAAGAATTGATGAAAATGATTGATAAAATCTTACTTTGAGTTCTTCAAGATTGACCTTGAATAAAAAGAAAAGAATATGATGATTCGCCTTAACAAAAGAGAAGAGAAATGGTGGTTTCAATATGATGGTTTTGGTTTTGAGGAAAGAAGAAAGATAATGGAAATGATAGAAGAGAGAGAAGAAAGAAAAGATGATGTTGAAGAAAAGAAAAAGGGATAGGTTTAAAGACGTATGCACATTCGGCCAAAGAGGTAAAAATTGAAGAAAAATGGTTCTTGATCCTTTGTAGATTGAGAAAGAGGAAAGAAAAGAGAGAAATAAAATGAAAAGAAAAGAAAAGGAGAAATGATCAAAGAGAAAGAGATTGGTTTTGGGGCTTAGATGCATTCTGCCAAGAGGAGAAATGAAGAAGAAAAGATGATGCTTGAACCTTTTGGTATATTCGACAATGAGAGAAAAGGAAGAAAAGAAGAAAGGCTTTCCAACTTTTGAGGCTTTTGACAAGAATTTTGAGAGAGAGGAATTTTAACCAAATGGTCAAAATGAGAACCAAAACAAAGAGAAGTTTTGCCTAATTCCCAAAGCAAGATTCGGCTAAGAGGAGAATTTTTGGAGAAATGAGAAAAGATGGACAAATTTGCTAGGATTTTTGGCCAACTAGCACCCTAATGGCTACACTAATTTTCGGTCAACCTAGCCAATATCATTCCCCTTTTTCCTCCTTGTTTCTTCCCCATCATATCCAAAATTTGCTACACAATTAAACCACTCCCTTAACCCTTCATGCCGTCTAGGTTCATGGTCAAATGACCATGAACACACTCCCAAAACATTGCCCAATATTATGGCTTTTGTCCCCCTCATCTTATCATCAACTTATGATTCCATACCATAAGTTCTTAGCTTCCTTTTTCACTTGGTCAAATAGCCAAAATTAAGAGAACACTCATCCACTCTAGAACATTCTTGGCCGACACTTATAGGAAAGAAAACAAAAAAAAACAAAATCCTCCCTTATGCTAGCTAGGAGATTCGAACCTCATTCCTCAAGCACACATCCATGCATCTTAACCACCTTGCCAATTACTCAATTCATGCTAAAACTTCTTATCATTAATTCTTAAGGCCTAACTTGCTTAGCTCTCTCTAATTAATAGGAATTAAAAGTTTTACTAAGCATGCACTTAATTAATGAAGCTCAAATAACTTCCAAAATACACTTAATAATAATTAAGCATGCAACATCATTCAATTAAGTAAAATGCATAACCCCTAATTATCAGGATGTTACAACTCAAATTTCACATCTTTCTATAGTAATCTAGTTATCGATGTAGCTATCATCAAAAATCCTTTAACAAAACGTCGATAGTAGCCAGCTAGTCTCAGAAAGCTTTTTATTTTGGATATGTTTCTTGGTGGTTTCCAGTCAACAACTGCAGAAATCTTACTCGGATCAACTCGTATGCCTTCCGTTGAAACAATATACCCCAAAAATCCAACCTCTTAGAGCCAAAACTCACATTTGCTGAATTTAGCAAACAATTTCTTATCTCTCAATATTTGTAACACAATTCTCAAATGTTCAGCATGTTCAAACTCATCTCGGCATAGATCAGAACGTCATCAATGAATACAATAACAAATCTGTCTAAATACGGTCTAAAGGTTCGATTCATCAAATTTATAAAAACTGCAGGAGCATTAGTTAATCTGAAAGGCATAATGAGAAATTCATAATGCCCGTACCTTGATCTGAACACAGTCTTTAGCACATCTAAATCTTTAACTCGCAACTGATAATAGCCAGATCTCAAATCAATCTTCAAGAACACTGTTGATCCTTTCAACTAATCAAACAAATCATCAATTCTCAGTAAAGGATACTTGTTCTTTATCATAACCTTGTTGAGTTGACGATAATCAATACAAAGTCTCATTGATCCATCTTTCTTCTTTACGAACAACCCTGGTACACCCCAGAGCGAAAAACTAGGTCGTGCAAAACCTCTATCTATTAATTCTTGTAACTGAGCTTTCAACTCTTTCAATTCTGTTGGAGGCATTCTATATAGAGCTATTGATATTGGTGATATTTCCGATACTAAGTCAAAAGCAAACTCTATAACACCCGTTACCCAAGTTCAACGCTGGAATAGGGTACGAGGCATTACATTTAGTGGTATCAGAGTTATTGTTTAGTCAGTTCTCGGACTAACCTAGCATGAGTAAGAGTCTAGCTATACATGCCATATGTGGACTGTGATAGTGTGATATCTTCGGGCTCTAACAAAATTGTTTTGTTGAGACAGATGTGCTTTCCAACTGAGCTATTTTCAAAAATGCTTACATTGACACTAAGATGTTTCAAAATGTGTTTGTGATATGTTGAAATGTGGCAAGGTATGAATAAGAGTTCACAATATGCATGTGATGATGTATAAAATGAAATAACTATGATTTGAGAATTTGGGTACAATGTTACTATCCTGGTTGAATGTCGTATTTCGATGAGTTATGGTGATTTTATGCAATAGATAAAATGTTATAAATGTTGTGAAGTTATGAAAAAGGAATTAAATGTGTAAACCGAGTAGAACATTGGAAATGGGTACTTTAATTTAGAGACATGCGATGAATTGACGATAAAGACCATAGGTTGACCATGGTAGCATGTGAAAAATGTGACTAAGTGATTTTCGTATAAGACCATAGCCAGGCTATGGCTTCGGTGTGTAATATGTGTATATGTGAAAGACCATAGTTGAACTATGATATTGTGCAAAACGAAGTATCCAATTTCATAAGACATTCTCTAATTTGACTAAGAGTAGTAAATGAAAGTGTGCGAGGATTTAAAGTATAAATTTGTAGTGAACATGAAATTGAGCTTGAATGAATGATTTTGTTAAAGAAATATTGTGTATGGCAGGATGTGACAGTAAATTACATGTTGTAAATGGATACTTAAAGTTTGATAATTGATGTATGAAATTAATATAAGAAAGTGAAACTAAATGAAGGTTTATATTATGACAAGCATTCATGTTTGTTTGGCATACACATGATGTAATGTGCCTAGCTTGTGTGATTAGGTGAATGCGATAAGAAAATTTTTCAAAATTTATGGAATGTATATATAAACGCATCTGTTTAGATAAGATAATTGAAAATTTTCTTTAACGTGAATATGTGTGTTAAATTGCCTAAAACAATTGGTGTGTTATGATGAAATTTTATGAGATTTATGTTGAATGAACTCACAAAATGAGAGACTAAAGAATTTAGTAGCGGATCAACTATTATGGTGGCCAGATAAAAGAATGATTCAATAAGTAAGGATAGAACTAAAAGAGATATTCAATCATTCTGAAGATCATTCGGATTAAGCAAGGCTAAGGTTAAAGAAGTTAACTTTGATGAAACAAAACACACATGTATGATACCTAAAGAATGTACTAATTGGAAGTTTTTCTGAATTGGTATATGATAGTGGATGGAATAATATAAACCTAATGATGATAGAATTAGACAGTGAGATAATGTTCGAATCCTATCGATAGCTAAGTGCAGTGATTATAGTTGAGTAACCTACCTTAGTTCCTTCTGGGTATATTATGTGTTCAATAAATCTCAGAGGTATTTGAGGTTATTTATTTTCAAGTAAAACTTTTATCGCAAGGGGTACGATAGCTAAAGATACAGGCAGGCGAAGGCCTTTGTTCACATGTTTGGATTATGTTTAGCATTTTCCTATCTTTAATTTGTATTTCATTTCTTTAATTAAAGAAAAGATGATGACAAAATTGTGTGATGATGGTATCCAGTTCCTACTGGTCATTATTATGTTTAGTGTACAAGAAGATTTTGTTGCTTCTGTTGCAATTGATTGTAGTGTGGATGATTGATGTTTCTTTCGAAATTACTCTGAGACCTCGTTGAGGTATTAATCATTTGGCAAGAGTTGTGTTCTTAAATTTTGGTATAGTTTTATAGCTGGAATATTATTTATCTATACAGTTGAAATGTTGACTTTATTTTGGCATTTTGATTTTAAAAACATCCGATGGTTATGGCTTTATCAAAGTTCAACATTGTGATGCTTAGTAATGGAAGACGATTTGGATATGCACCATCCTTCCTAGTTGTAATTGAGTTGACATTGGTAAATGTAAAAATCAGAAAATATTAATGTTAATCAAGTGGTGTAATAGAGGGGACCATCGCGCTTGAGAAGCCTAATTAGTGGCATTACTTATTAGTAAAGTTAGAAACAGTTGAAACTTGATTAACAGAATCACCAATTCTGATTTATCTTGAGTTGAGAAAAAGGTTTATGTTTTTCAGTTAAGTATTATTGCATGACCTGGGTATAAATAGTACTAAAATGTAAACTGATGGTTCATATTTTTATACGGCTAATACCACATTAAAATAGAACTGTTCGACCAGTGATTTAGAGGCGGTCACTTTTATGTTCATATTGAGAATTTGGTGATAACGTTTATTCGACGAAAGGTGTCACATGTTCTCTGATTTCAAGGATTAAAGTAACAAATGTTATAGAAAGATCTGAAGTTAAGATAGTGTTAAAGACCCTAGTATAGGAAGCCCATTTCGCTCGGGCCCTCTAGATTAAACCAAAAAAAAAAAAAAAGGAAACAAACAACAAACAGAATAAAAAACATTAAGGGTCCAAAGTCCATTTACAATTACAGACCCAATTACAGACCCATTACTAAAGCCAATTATAGACCCAATTTCACGGCCCGAATGGCCCAAACATTTTCGACAGGCAGAAACCCTAGGGTTCCAGAGGAGTTTTGCGACGCTTCGTGCCTCCACGCACGTCACCACGCGCACGCCACGCGTAAGCCTTCACCAGCGCACCTCCGTACTACCTCCAGCGCATCAGCGTCGTACACCTCCACACCCTAGCCACGTCCCCTCCTTACCTGCGCAAGAGAAAAAAATACAGCAAATACAGAAAACAAAAGAAAACGATTTGTATTATTGATTTTATTTTCGAATCGGCTATATAAAAAGCCGAAGAAACCACTGTAAAAGGGTTACGTTTTTTTAATACGAAGAAAGAAAAGGTATATTTTTCGGTCTATTTTTCAGCCTATTCTCAGTTTTGAATATACTACATACATATAGAAAAAGGAATAAAAATACTAAACTTTTACCTTTGTGACGATCGGAGTCCCAAATCCGAGGCATTTTTTGTTGTTGTTTCTCGGTTTCAATGAAGGTTTCGGTTATTTTGGGGTTAGATTCGGGATTAATGGTGTTTGAAAGTTAAGATCTGCCTTCTTGAGTATCTCCGACCATCGTATATGGCGGTGGAGGTGGCGGAGCGCGGTGGCCAAATGATCGATGCTCGATCGTACTATGGCCGGAGCTCGAAGGGCTAAGGCTTGTTTTCAGAGAGTTTTCTTTTGTTTTTTTAAGGACGGTGTTAAAAATGTTTTTTAAACTGATTTTTTAGTACTTATAAGCCCATGATACGATGTCATTTTGGTATGGTTTATTAATGACCAAAACGGCGTCATTTAGAGGCTATACCCGCGTGAGTGACCCGACACGAGAAGGATCCGTGCGTTTTTGATTATTGGTATATTTATACAATAAACCCTTCCGCTTTTGTGGAGTTGTGCAATGTGGTGCCGCATTTTTCTTTATTTTGTAATTTGACCCCTTGATTTTTGCCACCGATTCATTCGGGTTTGCGCTGAAACGACGCGTTTTGAAAGGTTCGGGGCAATTACCCATTCAGCCCCTGTTCTTTGCGTGCGCTTTCCATTGAGGTCCCTTTGTTGTTTCGGTATTTAGCATTGAGACCCTGAATTTTGTTTTACTTCTAAATTTTCCCTAAATCTATTTTAATTTGCTTGTTAGTCATTTATTTGTCTTATTATTATAGCTTATTTTAAAAAATAATTCTATATTGTCTATTACAACCATTTTCATTTTAATTTCTTTTATGCATATTATTTACATTAAATTTATATATTATTTACTTTGAACATATATATATATATATATATATATATATATTAGTTAGTGTAAATTATTTCTACATATTATTTTAAATTCTTCTTTATGTATTATTTATTTGAAATTGTTTTGTATATATATTATTCATGGTAAACTTTTATATATATATATATATATATATTAGTAAATTAAAATTAATTGTTAGTTTAAGTTGTTTTTATTGACTATTTTGAAATATTTTACATATTGTCTTAAGATCGTTTCGCAAATTTTTAAATTACTTTTTATTATTGCTATTTATAATATTTCATTAAAACATATTTTATATATATTATTATCTTTAAGATTTACTTGCTATAATTATATTTTTGTACTTATACTTTTTTTTTTTTGTTACATTATTTGTTTCATGACTCTGTTTTAATTGTTTCATTTGTTATTGATATTTTCATATTATTTGTTTTATTTTTATCCTTTATTTTGTGTATATCTTGTGTATTGTTTTTGTCGACTATTAATAAAGAAATTGTAGATCGTGTAATTATTGCTATTATGTGATTTGTAGTTCCTAATTATTGGTTGGTTGTTGTGATGCACTAGTGTAACATTTGATGTATGGATTAATAGCTTGCTCTATATATTATTATTCCATTGTGTTTCATAAAGAATTTTATGTTTTGATTTCATCTAAGTTTTAAAATCATTTTGACTCAAAGTTTTTAAACAAGGCAATGCTCGCGTTTGGACACTTCGAGAAAATCTTGCCCTAACTTACTGGGTTTCGATTTTTCTCATTAAATCATAGTAACCGAGTACCCTTTTCTCTTTCAAATCAAAATGCATAAGTTTTTAAATATTTGAGACGTTGCTTCCTAACTCACTAGATGTGACATTTTATCATCTCGAGGTAAGAATTTCAAAAAAACGAAGGCAATATTCCGTATTCGGGAATTTTGAGAAATTGTGCCCTAACTTACTGGGTTCCAATTTTTCATAAAGCCCAAAAAACAGAATACCCTTCTCAAACTTTATTACGTGGGTTTTTTTAAAAAATCAAAAGATAAATTTAATTTCGAGAATATAAGATGTTGTACTCTAACTTACTGAGTATGACATTTTATTTCTTCAAAATAAGAAATTTTGGCATCCAATATAATTTTGTCCAAATGTATCTTAAGCAAACGGATCGTAATCTAGAATCTTTTCAAATTTTTGACATTAAGACATTGAATAATCAATTAGGTACCAATTTTGGGTGCTATGAGGGTGCTAATCCTTCCTCGTACGTAACCGACTCCTGAACCCATTTTCTCGAGTTTTTGTAGACCAAAATATGTTTTAATAAATCAAATTTTTATTAAAGTTTTCAATTTCAAGGTGATCCGATCACACCTCCAAAAAAGGGTCAGTGGCGACTCCATTTTCGTCCTCAAAGTCGACCCCGTTTTTTCCAAAATAATAAAAATGGTTTCGACAGCTTGGCGACTCCACTGGGGATTCTGAAGAGAGTCAAGCCGTAAAATTTATTATCTGTTGTCCTTTTGTTGAAAGTTGAAAATTTGATTTGAAAAATTATGATCCTTTTATAGCATGTGTCTGTGTCATTGTTGTGGTTTGAGTTCTGTAGACTACTCTTGCATCATATTGCATAAAGACCTGTTGGTTTTTATCCCTTTTAAGTGGAAGCGAGAAACTACTCCTTCATGAGGTATTCACCTCCGTGCAGGATAGTGGATTGCTTTCGAGATACATCCGTACCTATGTCTTCGTGGGATTTTCATCTCCGTGCAGCCATAGGGAAATGTATTCCCCTGAACTGAACTCGGTCTATATGAGCCTATAATGGGTAAGGATCGAGGAATCTACTAGTTCGGGTATCTCAACTTTAGAACCAAACCACATATAGAGAGACCTAGGAGCCTACCCTAGATAGAGCCAAGCCAAACCCTAGTGGTCACCCGGACAGGTGTTCTGTGTTGTTTATTTCTCTTGTACTAACGTGTTTTCTTTTGTTTTGATTGCATTGCATTGCATCATCATAGAAAGGAGGTGTTGATTAATATTCGATTTCTAAATGGAGGAGTTTGTCATCAGAAAATGAATTTCTTGATAAAGTGGATTATAATACGGTTGTCTGGACATGGTCTAAGTAAACAGAATGGAAGAAGGTTGATAGTCCGCGGAGGAATACAAAACATTGCCCGAAGAATTCAAATTGACAAAGACTGTGCAAGAGCCGTCATGTCTCGAATTTCTCAAAGGAAGTAATGAGTATCGTGGGGATTAGTGAACAAAGAGTCACGGCCTGGATCAAGCAACAAGGAGCTAGAAGAGACATCTATGGAGAAAGTCCATGGGACACGATCATAACATCCGGATACGAAGAAAAAGATCGGTGTCTTAACTTGGACTATGAGGACGAAGCCGCATATGTAATCTATTTTATGTAAAGATATTTGTTTTCTAGAAAAGTTCTTCTAATGGAATTGAATTTAGAATCAACGTCTCACTTTCTTCTTATATTCATTTCATTTGCATTTCGTGCATTTGCATTACATCATTTGCATTGCATTTTGTGCATTAGATTTTCACATAGGGTTCCTAATTAATTAAAAATTATTTTAGTAGTCTGGAAACCGATAAAAGTCTACTGAACTGAGCATCGTTACAGTATTCGCGCAAGAACAAAAGCTATGGATCAAAGGTTGGAGAGAATAGAGCAAATGCAAATACAGATGCAAGAGCAATTAGCCAGAATTCAACAAGAGATGTGGGAACAAATGCTAGAATTCCAAAGGAATATGATGGGCCAGTTAACCCAGTTACTAGCCGGAGGACTTGAAAAAGAAGTGGCCCAGTGGTGAATAGTGTAGATGATGATAAAGACATCGTTTATTCCCCAATAAGTGTCCTGACTCGACCAGGCACACATTCGCATAGGGTACCCATCATTATCGGACCCCAATGTTAGACTGATACATCGACCCTGTTGAACTTCTCGATGGGCTCAGGTTTTAACCCAGAGGGTGATCGAGCCAAACCGGTTGTTCTGGAAGAAACAACAGAAAGAGGAGAGTGGACTTTGAAAGCCCTGAGGAAGAAGGAAAAGAAAGTGAATAGTATGAGTAGGTATAAAAAGGGTCGTTCAGAGTCGATTACAGTAAGCCAGCCCAGGACGGTAACTACTAGCTATAAGTCTCCCCAAGGCAAGAACCTAGTCCAAAACCAAACTCAGAGAAACCCCAATTCATGCCCATTCCAATCTCGTATAGGGAGTTGTATCAAATTTTGTTTGAAGCACATGTTGTATCCCTTGTTTATGTGGATCCAATACACCCTCCATACCTTAAATGGTACGATGTGAACGCCCAATATGAATACCATGCAGGAATCACAAGGCATTCGATTGAGAATTGTGCTGCTTTCAAAAAGATAATCTAAAAATTCATCAAATTGGGTATCGTAAAATTCGATGATCCTTCTGGTACAGAAAATTCATTACCCAACCTTTCAGTTAAAGGGGTAAACATTGTGAGTTCTATGATAGATAGGGGCATAAGATTCAAGAATGCATCAAGCTCAAGGCCTTAGTGCAGGGCCTGATGGATAATAAATTGAATAGATCGAAGACCTGGTGGGAACATTTGAGGATCTAGACATTAACGATATATTCGAAGAGGGAACCGGGGAATAGACTTCTCCAAGCTTCTGCCTTTACGTACTTGGGGTGTTTTGAACAATGGGACTGTGGAAGAGATCCTTGTATTTTTAGAACTAAATTAGAGCAATATTCAAAACATGCTTGTTGCTTTGAGCCTAGAAGTAACAAGAATTCCTTTGTGGAATAGGCTTGTGTCCAGAATTTTTATTTCAATGAAATGCATCTTCTAAGTAAATATTTTCATTCTTTACATTTCATACTGTACATTTTTTATTCTTTCATCCTTTATTCATGACCATATCATATAAATAATCACCCTTAGAATCATTTATTCTTTGGATTTTTTTGCCTTCGTACCTAGGTACCCAGATATCAACGACATAAGCAACGTTGTTACTGACTCCCTTTTTGAATGAGATATGGGTCTAAGGGATCTAAGGACTTTTAAGATAATAGAGATTGTAGTCTATCTTTTGATTTGTTAAGGATGGTAGAACAAGATGAGAATAGGATCTACCTTGAAAAGGGTCAGTGGACTTTGCAAGCTTAGGCAAGGGGCAAAGATCGAAGCCTAACTCACCACGAAATAAGGTGAGACATTATTGTGCCATTTTTGAGAATTCAAAGATGTTTTTGCACAATCATATTGAGGCACGCCGGGCTACTGAAACGTGGGTATGCTATTAAGATTGGTGTTTAAAGAACCCATGCTAATGGTTCTACAATAGTCAGGCTAATCATGAGGTTTAGGTACTGCTGGTCCACCAGAAAAGAGAGGTTGCATCAGTTATGCTGTGAATGCCAGATGGATGAATAAAGGACTTAAGTACCTCCTCTATTTCTTCACATATTACCTATATGTGGGGCAGGGACGTTATCAAGCCAATCTCCTCAAAAGCTTTTAGCCAATATCGATTCATATTCATGGTCGTTGGTTACTTCACTAAGAGGGTGAAGGTCGCTTCCTATGCCAATCTTACAAAGTAGACAGTTATTAAATCCCACTCTCAATGTAAAAAAATAAAGAAAAAAAGAAAAAAAATCAATCAAAAAGAAGAAATAAAAGGAAAGGCTGAGGCGAAAACCCACAAAGGGCGCTTTGAGACCAAAGGGGATTTGAGTTGAAAACCCGAAAAGGGCAGCTCAAATTTTGATCAAGAATAAGGCATACAGTAGTCTTGCTATACTTGAATTAACAATGAAGAAGTATGCTATGTCTTGGGCCATCGACAAAGTACTACGGATCCCCCAAACACATATTGAGCTTAAAATGGTCCTCAAGAAGTTTGAACAGAGAAGGTCAGGCTGCGATATCTGGGGCACCTGGTTTCCATTTTATCCATTTCAAATTCTTCTTTGGATTATCTTATTCTTTTCAAATAATGCTCCCAATAAAATTTCTTTGCATTTGCTATATTGAATTAACTTATTTCGAGCTATGCTCCTAATTAATTTCCTTCCTGTCCATGGTTATGATCTTTTTCAAGCATTTTGCATTGAAATAACGATTAGTGGACTAATAATATTTTCATAAAAGGAGTTTCACATATTACTCTTGAAGCTTCTGAATAATACAAGAACTTGAAACAGGACTTTTGTTTAAAATTCACCAAGTTTAAAGAAGAGTCTAAACTGGGACTATCTCTTCGGATTTTTGTCAAAAATGATGGTTGAACAAAATGATAAAATATTGCATCGGTGATACAATCTTGACGAAAAATGGGCAATTTAACCCAAGTGTAAAAGAGGAATCATTCGCGAGGAAAAAAATGCTATTCTGCACCTATGCAAATATCATGCATACACATTTGGTTAGGTCACCGGGAGCAATCAGTTGATTTGAACAAGTTACAGTCCTCTACCCTTGAGTTGCAGTGGGATAGATTGAAGATGAAACAAACCATATATTCCTAAATTACAAGGGGGTGGATTAAATTTGATACAGATCTTATACCTTTGAATAGTAATGGAATGGATTGAAGAAGAAACAAATCCTATATTTTGAAGTCGCAACGGGATGGATGGAAGAAGATTCAGATTTGTACCAATAAGTCACAATGAGATGAACCCTAAAGTTACAGTGGGGAAAATCTATTGAACAAAATATAATTGTTTTCTTGGGTTTTCTGTTGAGAATACTAGCCGAACAAGATGACAGCACAATACGTCAGTGATAAAGTCCTGATAAACAATGACTGATGACATCTAAAATAGGAATCATTCTCATAAAATTTTCGCATTTATATATAATAGCATGTCTAAATAAGAGCATTTGACTCATTTTGATCATGGCATCCTAATTATTAGGCATAAGCATGTACCCATTCTACAAGTTATGTCCTCAAGAGGACAGTGTAGTAAGGTAGATTGAAGATATTAGTCTGGTCTTCCTGAGTTTACAGTGGAGCAAACTAAAAATAGCAGATCTGGCATTCCTGAAGTTGTAGGAGCAGATCGAAGATATCACATCTTGTCTCCCTAAGTTTGTAGTGGAGCAAATTGAAGATAGAAGATCTGGCATTCCTGAAGTTGCAGGAGAAGATCAAAGACATCAGATATTGTCTCCCTGAGTTTGCAGTGGAGCAGATTAAAGATAGCAGATCTGGCATTCCTGAAGTTGCAGGAGCATATCAAAGACATCATATCTTGTCTCCCTGAGTTTACAGTGGAGCAAATTGAAGATAGCAGATCTGGCATTCTTGAAGTTGCAGGAGTAGATCGAATACATCAGATCTTGTCTCCCTGAGTTTGCAGTGGAGCAGATTGATTATAGCAGTTCTGGCATTCCTGAAGTTGCAGGAGCAGATCGAAGACATCAGATCTTGTCTCCCTGAGTTGGCAATGGAGCAGATTGAAGATAACAGATCAGGCATTCTTGAAGTTGCAGGAGCAGATCGAAGACATCAGAGCTTGTCTCCCTGAGTTTGCAGTGGAGCAGACCAAAGATTGCAGATCTCCTAAGCAGTAGTGGAGCAGGTTAAAGTCAGAAGTCTTATCTCCCTGAAGTTGCAGTGGAGTAGAGTGAAGACAGTTAATCCTATCTCCCTAAAGTTGCAGTGGAGCAGATTAAAACGACAAATCCTATACCTCTAAAGTTGCAGTAGGTCGGGTTAAATTCACCATGGCGAACCCCATCTCCCCGAAGTTGCGGCAGAGCAGATTGAAGCTACAAGTCTGGAATCGAAGTGCTAGTTCTCATGCCCCTAAAGATGCTGTAACACCCCTAACCCATATCCGTTGCCGGATTAGGGTTACGGGGCATTACTAGTAATATCACAACTTTTAATCAATCACTTAAGTCATATACAGCATAATCAGTTCTTAACTATGTACTAGTCATGGCATTTAAATAAACATATATGAAATCGCATGTACATTTCTCATACCAATATCAAATAAAACCAACATTCAATTGATCCAATGTACACTTAAATTTGTTAACATATGCATAATTGAGCCACAAATATTTATACAACTTATTCATTACTATTGCATGCATACACATATTACCAATTTGAACTTTTATAATATTCAAGCATATGACCGAATGCCATCAAGACCATATTCCCCTCATTTGGCTATCTCATAACTAATTCACATACAATGAATTTGATACACATGCACCTTTGACTTTCATAACCGAATTTTCCATTCACCATATCACATCCCATTTTAAATCATACATAATCCATATTTAAAATTCAATTCCCAAACAAATCATTTACAAAGATGAATAACCTTAACATTTTCTCTACTTTAAAACAACCTAAACCAACCGTTTCAAGAATACAACTATGAAACATACTTTACAACATTTCGAATCATGACCTAATACATATAAAGATTAACCAAAATCTATAAAACAGAATATTGAACATGAACGGAGTAAGCTTACTAGCTTAGTAAGTCTTAAGCAACCACATTATAACATTTAATTATCCAAGCATTTTAAACAATCAATTCATGACATTAAATATATATGACTTAACTTATAAATTCACCATAGCCGAATATCCAACCTCACTTAACCTATCAACTTTCATTTCTTTACCAAGGTACATCATTTACAAAATATATATATAAGACACATAAACATTTATATCAATATATTTATACGAATATCTTAAACCACTTTATGCTTTCATATAACCAATTTCATCATGGTATAGTTCATATATAATTTCCATCTACCAATTTTGTATCACATTTCTTTCATCATTACATTTACTTATTAGCATCACATATATGTATATATAACACATGAATATGAATAGCACATACCTTGTGGCCAGATTAACAAACTCATTTTCAAATGGTTAGGCTTACTTGATCCATTTCATGACTTTATTAGTTCATATCATAGCTCGAAATTTCAACTCACCGGTATATAACCTGCTAGGCATTAGCCTGAATCTCACACACCGGCACTAGGCTTGCTAGACTCAAGGTGTGAAGTTTGAACACCGGCATTTAGCCTGCTAGCTAATAGGCCCGAAATAATTCATCGGCACGAGGCCTGCTAGGCATAAAGCCCGATATAGATCACCAACACTAGGCCTACTAGGCTCGAAGCCTGATATAGATCACCGGCACAAGGCCTGCTAGGCTCAAAGCCCGAATATCAACATAATTAACCATTTCATACACATTACCCAATACCAAAATCATGAACAACACATATATTTCATATATCAAAATCGAACATGCTTACTCATATTACATTAAACAAAATAACTTCAATCCAATAAATATACCATCACATTCAGCAATCTCATATATTCATGCTTAAAATTTTCAAGTTTTAACATTTATTAGATTCATAAATAATTCTTTGACATGTACTTGCTTAAAGACTTACCTCGACTATCGACTAACAAAATAGACCGGCTATTCGATAACCTTCGCCTTTTCTCGATCCAAATCTATTTTTCTTTGTTCTTGATCTAAACACATTAAAATTTAGCTCATTCAAGCACATTTCATGTCAATTTAGTCCCAAAACACATAGATAGGCAATTTACCATTTTACCCCTAATATTTCACACTTTTACAATTTAGTCCTATTTGCACAAAACACAAATTAAGCAAAATTTCACAACACACTAGCTAAGCTGAATCTTCCATATGTTCATATAAGTCCCTACATTTCATTTATTTTGCATTTTAACCCCTCAAACATTCACTTTCTTAATTTATCCCTATTTAGCTAAATTCATCAAAAATTCAAGAACAAAGTATGTTCATCAACTACTTATCTATTATTTAACATCATATAACATCACAAAACTCAACATAGCATCAATGGAATTATACACAAACATCATCAATTGATGAAATTGAGACATGGGTTTTAAAACTTTCGAAGCAACGATTACAAAAACGTAGAAATTATCGAAAACCGATCAAAAACTCACCTTGAATCAAGTTGAAGAGTAGCCGAACCTTAAAACCTTTTTCTTTTCTTTTTCTTTTCCTTTACATTCAGCAAGAACAAGATGAACACTAATGGCTTTCATTTTTTTTATGTTTTATAATAACATATATTATGTTTTGCTAAATTACTTAATTAGCCTTTTAATAAAAATAAATCTAACATATTAACTAAGGGCATTTGTAACCTTAGCCACCCATTACCCTTAAAAATGGGCAATTTTCCCTCTAACACTTTCATATTAAAAAGCCACTATCAAATAGGTACTTTTCACTATAGTTTGCAACTTTTACATTTTACGCAATTAAATACTTTTTGTAAATTAAACACACAAACGATTAAATTTTTCTACGAAATTTTCACACACATTAATTCACATATAATAAGCACCGAAAATAATATTTAAAAATTTTACAGACTCAGATTCGTAGTCCCGAAACCACCGTTCTGATTAGGGTCAAATTCAGATTGTTACAGATGCAGTGGGATGAAATGAAGCTACTCAAAGAAGAAAAGCATCGAAAGAAGTCCAAGATTCGAAGACCGGACGAAATTGGTCCTTTTTGAAGTCTTTGCTATATTCTCATTACACAACAATGAGCAAAGAGGGGTAGCTTTAGGAAGCCCATTTCGTCGGCCCGCCAGATTAAACCAAAAAAAAATAAAAAAACAAAACTAAAAAAAACAACAAACAGAATAAGAAACATTAAGGGTCCAAAGTCCATTTACAATTACAGACCCATTACTAAACCCAATTATAGACCCAATTTCACGGCCAGAATGGCCCAAACATTTTTGGTAGGTAGAAACTCTAGGGTTCCAAGGGAGTTTTGCGCCGCGCGCGTGCCTCCACGTACGTCTCCACGTGCACCACCTCGCGTAAGCCTTCACCAGCGCACCTCTGTACTGCCTCCAAAGTATCAGCGTCGTACGGCCTTTGCACCCTAGCCATATCCCCTCCGTACCTGCGCAAGAGAACAAAAGACAGCAAATACAAAAAGGGTTACTTTTCAGCCTATAAAATGATTTGTAACGACTATATAAAGAGCCAAAGAAACTACTATAAAAAGGGTTACTTTTTTTAATACGAAGAAAGAAAAGGTATATTTTTCGGTCTATTTTTAGCCTATTCTCATTTTCGAATATACTAGATACATACAGAAAAAGGAATAAAAAATACTAAATTTTACCTTTGTGACGATCGGAGTCCCAAATTCGAGGCATTTTTTGTTGTTGTTTCTTGGTTTCAGTGAAGGTTTCGATTATTTTGGGTTAGATTCAGGATTAAGGGTGTTTGAAAGTTAAGATCTACCTTCTTGAGTATCTCCGACCACCGTATATGGCGGTGGAGGTGGCAGAGCACAGTGGCCCAATGATTGAAGCTCGGCCGTGCTATGGCCAGAGCTCGAAGGGCTAAGGCTTGTTTTCAAAGAGTTTTCTTTTGTTTTTTTTAAGGACGGTGTTAAAAATGTTTTTTTAAACTAATTTTTTAGTATTTATAAGCCCATGATACGACATCGTTTTGGTATTGTAATGACCCATTTTTGCCCGAGCCCATTTGAATAAACCAAAAAAAATAACCCAAATGTCCAAAATCTTTACAGTCCATATACAAGCAATGGGCCACCACTACCCAATTAGCCTAAACAAATTACCCTGAAACCCATCACACCCAAACAGACCAACCCTAAACATACCCAAAACCTAAACCGGCCTAAAAGGGCCCAAACTTAAAACAAGTATCAACAGCTTAGGATTTCCAGGAAACCCTCGCGCCTCAAGTAGCCCAAACGCCAGTAGAATCCCAACCATCACGCCGCAAGCATCGTCCCAGCCTTGCGCCGCAATCAGGCCTTCGCTTGCGCCACGATCCATGCCTGAGTCACGCCATCGTTGTCGTGAGATCGTCGCTCGACACGCATGTAAAAGGAAAACACAAAGAAAAGAAACGACAAAATAAACAAGATGATTTCTTTCTATTTTCTCTTTTTCTTCTGAGGTTATATAAACCCATAGTGATTTGTAAAAGGGAGGAAGACACGCTACACACGAAAAACAGGGAGAAAATATACACAGATATATATAGAGGAAGATAGAAAAATACAGAGAGATTCAAGAAATAAAAAACAAAGGTCTTGTTTTATTTTTATTTTATTTCGTATATCTTTTTTATATATATTTTATTATTTTTTTCATATATATAACATATATATAATACTAAAAGAAAAGGGGAAAAAACCTACGGCAGCGGCAATGGAACTTCACCAGAGGCAAGCCGAAAATAGCCCAGCAGAGGGTTCAGAGAGTTTTTTTTTTTTTTGAGAAAAACAGAATGAAAATGATTTTTTTTTCAAAAACATTAGCCTTTTATACGAATTGAAAAATGACGTCGTTTTGGCCTAGGGGTGTAAACCCCAAAACGATCTTGTTTAGCTTTACCCAAACCCAGGCCGATTGACTTGTAGGATCCATGCGTTTTCCTTTGAATGGTGTAATTACCATTTCATCCTTGAAATTTTATTATTTTTAATTTCGTTCCAAATTAACTTTTCATTTATTTAAAATTAACCCTAAAAAATATTTTTATTTTAATTAAACCCTGACTGTTTTAAAGGCTAAAAGATCAGAACGGTACCGTTTTAAAAAATGGCTTAATTTCCATATTAGTCCACAGGATTTAACGTGTATTTTTAATTTAGTCCTACTAATCTATTTTAATTAGTATTTGACCCTGATTCTTTTTATTTATTTTATTTTTATCCTTTTATTATATTTTTATCATTATATAGTATATTAAATTATTTTATTATATTTTATATTATTTTCCTATATTTTATATGTATTATTTTATTGTATATTTAATTATTCCTATATATTATTTTACTTGTTTAATAATCTATATTTTATTATATATTTTATTATTTGTTATTTATTATTTTATTATTTTCATTACATATTCTTTTTATATATACTATATATATATATATATATATATATTTACATAGTAGTATATTATATCATATATTATTTTCTAAAAAATTATTTTTGTATAAAGTTTATTTATATTTTATAACACGTTTCACATATGTTTTATATATTTCTTAAATTATTTATTTATTATCTAGTATTTTTTATTATATTTCTTTATATATTTTATTTGTTTATATAATTCCCTTTTATTTATTTACTATTTTATGATTATTATAGTGTAGTTATTTTAGTTGTATTTTATATTGTATGCTATTGTGTTATAATTATTTTTAATATTTGTGTATGATAGTTTATAAATGCGATATTGTTATATGGATTATTGTTCAAAATAAAAGTACATTTTTACAAGCTTACTATATTTAAAAATAAGGCAATGTTTCAGTATTTAGAAATTCGGGAAATAGTGCCCTAACATACTGGGTTGCGATTTTCCATTTGGCTAAATAATTAAAATACTGTTTTAACAAGTTTTAGATCATGAGATGAATTTAATTACGAGGGTTAAAAATATCGTATCCTAACGTACTGGATGTGATGTTTATATTTCTTCGGAATAAAGAAATCTCAAATTCAAAATAAAAAACCTATTCTTGGGAATTCAAAGTGTTTTGCCTTAACTTATTGGGAATTCAAAGTGTTTTGCCTTAACTTATAGGGAACTTGGTCATGTGTATATGTTACTATGAGTTTTCCTAGAATAACGACCCATGATATTCGGATTTCATTTTTGTATAAGGCCATTTAATGTGGCCAATAATTTGGTTATGCTATAAACTCATGATGATGTATTCCATGGTTGAGTAAATTGTTTGCTATGACTTGTTACGTGTGTGTGGTGGATGTTTTTGTAGCTTTATTACGTCATGAAATGTGTCATTCACGTTATACTCAAGTATGGGCATGATAGGGTAGAATTTGGCTTGGAAAATAGCCAACTTCTTGACCACACAAGAAGAGACACGGCCGTGTGGAGGACACGATCTAGCACGCGGGTGTGTGACTTGGTCGTGTGATCCAAAACGAATGATGATGTCATAAACAGAAAGTTACATGGGTAGAGGACACGAGCGTGTCCTGGGCCACACGGGAGGGTGTAACCACACAGCCTGCCCACACGGGCGTGTGACTCTCCAAAACAAGGAAATTTTCTAAATGTTCCAATAGTTTTAAAAGTTCTCGATTTAGTCCCGAATCGCTCCCAAAGCATGTTTGGGCCTCGTAGGATCATTTTAGGGACTTATGATATAAGATAAAAGTTTTAAATTTTAAACAAAAATTTATGCCTTGAATTTGTTCAGTTGCAAGTGTTATTGCCCGGTAACGCCTCGTACCCTGTTTCGGCGTTGAACACGGGTAAGGGCACTAAAACACCCCATACCCGCGTCTGACACCGAGACCGGATACGAGGCATTACCATTCTTAAACTTACATAACTCTTCAAAACGGGCTATAAAATCTCTTTTAAGCCTATCACTAACTCAATCTCGGCCTACAAGGCCTTAAACTTACCTTCAAGAGGTTTTTGAACAAATCCCGAAACTTTTACGAACTTGAGAAACATTTCCTAAAAACAGGGGCCACACGCCGTTATTGGTCTAGGGACACGCCTGTGTGCCAATAAGACATGCCCGTGTCTTCCACCCGTGGTCAACACTGCCTAATTCACACGGCCTTGACACGTCCGTGGCACTGGCCCGTGTGCCAAACCTTGGTATTCTGACTTATCCACACGGCTTGGGCACACGCCCATGTGCAAACCGTGCCTCCTACACGGTCTCGACACACGCCTGTGTGTCTACCTATGTGGACAATTAGTAGGTTATCAACCAAGCCTTTTTCCACTTTCATTTGTATACATTCATATATCAT
Source organism: Gossypium rotundifolium (assembly GCA_025506655.1). Classification (NCBI taxonomy): domain Eukaryota; kingdom Viridiplantae; phylum Streptophyta; class Magnoliopsida; order Malvales; family Malvaceae; genus Gossypium; species Gossypium rotundifolium. The sequence continues at coordinate 93,006,320 of CP106729.1, read as the reverse complement.
CACATAATTTCACATAACATCAATATCACTGTAACATCCTGAAAATGGGCCTATGCATTTCTGATTTAATTTTACGAAATGGCATGACTTATGTATTATGAATGTATGATGAACATTTTTGGAAACTTGGAAAGTGAACATTTTGGAAACTTGAAAATGTTAAGTTTAAAAGAGGAAAGTGAACATTTTGGAAACTTGGAAATGTTAAGCTTAAAAGAGGAAAGTGAACATTTTGGAAACTTGGAAATGTTAAGTTAAAATAGGAAAGTGAACATTTTTGGAAACCTGGAAATGTAAGGAAATGTTTTAGAAATGTTAAGTAAAAGAGGAAACTAAAACAAGGTGGCTTTAAGAAAATTAATAAAAGAAATTTGACACAAACATGGGCTGGTTAAAGTGGTAGCAAGGCGCCACTTAAGGCCCAGGTAAGTGACGCCACAAGCTATGCAAATAGGCCTAGGTTCGAGCCACAAGGTAAACAAAAGGAGCTTTTATTTTTCGGCATTAAGAGGGAGAAGTGGACGGCATTAAGGCACTAAAGGGAGGTGTTTTATTTTTGTTAAAATTTGGCAAATAGATGGATAATTATTGGTATTTTTTTTAGAGATAAGTGATAATTAAGGGATAAACTTTATCAAAATAAGGGAGAGTTGGCCGAATAGGGGGAACTAAGAGTAGTATTTTTGGCCAAAAGGAATGAAGAAAGGCCATTTGTTTCTTTTTCTTTTCTTTTGAAAGTTTCTGCCGAAATCCTCTTGTCATCTTCTCTATTTTCTTTTGTTGACAAAACCGCAAGCTCCCCCTCAAAGACTCACCATTGCCGAATCCTCCATCTCTATTCTTCTTCTTTGTTTCAATTCATCAAAAGTCGAAGCCCGCCGATTACTCCATCAAGTCCAAAAGCCAAGATCTTTGACAACTATTCAGTCTTCCTAGCCGATTTCTTTAGGACTTCAAGCAAGGGAGGTTGTCGACTACAACACTAAGGGTAAGGATTAGATTGTTGTCATGTTATTCCCATTCCTCTTCTTTTAGCCGAAAGTTTGAGTCTTAACCCAATAATGTTCTATGGTAGAATCTATGAAGGATCTTTCGGGATTTGGGTAGTGTCGACTATAGAAGGAGGAGTTCTCGAGATTTCAACATTCGGGTAAGCCACATGTAATGTTTGGCCAAGGGCCATTTAGTGATTCAATGTTAAAATTGATCTAACATGCATTCTATAGGGATTTGACGAGATTGCAAAGAAGTGACAATTTTCAGGATTTATGAATCGTAAGGTAAGTGTACTTACACATTCGGCCAAGGCCAATTTTGGTATTTAGGTATATTGTTACTTGTTTGAAAAGCCAAAACTAATTTGTTAAAGTGATCTAATGCTTGGCCGAATACAAGGAGGAGTATAGCAAAGTTTTTGTGATTTGAGTGATAAGCAAATCGGCATTAAGGGAGATCTAAGGCAGTAGATCAGATTTTGGGATTTCAAGTGAAATTGTTAAGCGAATCAGGTGTGTACCCCACACTACTTTTTAATAAGATTTATGGCATTAATTAATATGTGCATGTTTATAAGAATGTGAATATGGCTAAGGTACCATACTATGGTACAAAAGTACTCAAGTACGTTTCCTACTCCTACTAGGACTATGAATATATGTTATTTTTAACATGTGAAAAGTGATAAGAATGTGAATTAAGGCATGATTTTGCATATTGTGTATGAAATATGGGGCATATGGGTTATATGAAAAGAGGAAGTTAATGTGGTGATCTAAGGCCACGAAATCTGAATGTGGTGACCTAAGACCACGATAACTGAATGTGGTGACCTAAGACCACGAATTCTAAATGTGGTGACCTAAGACCACGAAATTTTATAAGGACGATGAGCACGTTGACTGCAGCGACTACCTTCGATGGTGTGTAGCGGATGGAGGGTTGACTTAGTAGTCCCCACGGTGTGCAGGTTGGTACGGGGGACGTGTAGCGGATGGCTATCTAGGTTTGGGCTCGGGTTGCATCATTATTTTCTTCTATTTGTTTATGAACATGTATGATAATGTATGCCTGAATTATTAAATGTTAGTGTTGGTTACACATTTAGTCTGTTTGACTCACCCCTTGTTGGATTATTTTTCAGGTGACAATCAGTGATGGACCGGGCCGGCAGATGCTTAGTAGAGGCCATGTGGAGTTCAGATTTCTTTTATTTGGACTATTTTACTTTATGTATTTTGAATTTAAATTTTGGGAATTATTTGATGTAATAAGGCCTTAGTAGAACTATTTTATTCTATCTTTATTTATTAAGCTTACAAACTTTTATTTATTAAAAGATTAAGTAAACCTATTTTTAAACAAAGCCCAAACGTTTTGTCACCTAAAGTAAAGGATTTTAATAATGAAATAAACTTGTTTTCAACACAAGCCCAACCCAAAACGATCTTTCTTCCAAATCACACAAGTTTTTCCTAAGTAACAAAAGAATTTGAAATGGTTTACACCGGGGAACATACCAGATCCGGTCAAGGCTCGTGGGCCAAGTTTGGGGTGTTTCAATTTGGTATCAGAGCCCAGTTTTAAACTCTCGGCCTTGGGTTTAAGGCCCAAAACGTTTTCCAAAGTAAGCCCAAAAGGAATTTTCTGAAAAATTTTCAGGTTTTTCTGGCATGGCCCACTAAGTCTCCGACCCGAAGTCCACCAGGTAAGTACTTCTATCCATTGTGTGATTCATATTATGACTTGTAGAAGGGTAGAAATGGAATGGAACGTAGATTAGCATGATAAGCACTTGAACAAAAGGACTAGTACACCCCAACAAAAACATAAGACTTAAATGCCTAACTAAACAAACCTGTGATTGAGTCGCCGAGTTAGGGAGTGGCAACCATGGTACGCATGTCTAGGATTTGTTTCGGTGGGAGCTTGGTATTTAAGCAGTCTGCATGACTCACCTCCTCTCTACTCGAATCCTACCTGGTGCGTAGCCTCGGTTCACCCTAACCAAGAGGACTTATACACGTGCTAAACCCCTAACTAAAACCCGAAAGGGACTAGCCGTATTTTTTTATGAAAACCCTAGTTTTATAATCACCAAACTACCCCTTGAATAGTAGCAAAAACTTATTTTGGAAAATTTTCAAAATATTTTTGAATTATAAAATTACAAAAATACCCCTAGTGGTAAAATTATAAAAATACCCATGGTTTATGAAATTTTCAAAATACCCACAATTTTTATCAAAATTTTATTATTTTATAAAATGTTCAAAAAACCCTAATTTGCCAAATATCAAAATACCTTATTTTGGAAAATTACGAAATTGCCCCTAACATGCAAAATTACCAAAATGACACCGATCTTCAAAAATTTTTGCAACAACACCGATTTGGAAAACAAATTCTCAGAAACAACCTTCAAGTTTTGTAAAATTTCAAAGTATCCTTGATTTATTAAGATTTACAAATTTACCCGGGTTAATTACCAAAATATCCTTAAATTTTAAAATTTCCCAAAATACCCTGGATTTCAAAAATTACCAAAATACCCTTATTAACAAAATCATCAAGGAACCTTATTTTGACAAATTACAAAAATACCCCTGTAGGGCAAATTACGAAAATACCCCTGGGTAGTGGAAAAACAACAACAATGAAAACTACAACATTTCTCGAATGAACGAGAGTTCATAATTGATTGATGGATGTATGAATGTAAAGGCGTGTGCATGTATGAATCTGAAAGAACCACTCCTAAAATTCTTTTCATAAAACTTCTTCGCGGTTAATCAGTGGAATAAAGGCTAATTCATAAAATTTCTTAATCAGATTAAAGTGCGTCGTTAGATATGAGTTCTAGAGGACGCGGTCATCATGGACGCGGTAGAGGAAAAATGACTGTGTCAAAACCCGTTAGATCAGGTCAAGTGTCTAACAATGAGTTACCACCGCCACCACCACCCCCAGCTGTTGGTGTCGAGCAGTAAGCTCAGACGGGGGATGATGTTGTATCGTAGGCTTTGCTGTGAGTTCTTGAAATGGTGGCTAGTGCTGGAGGGAATGTGGGAGCTCGAAAATTTGTACCCGAGCGACTTCGAGCCAACGAAGCTGAGGTGTTCCGTGGAGTATCTGGTGTGGCACCCAGTACAGCTGAATACTGGTTGGAAGCAATCAAGCGCATTATGGATGAGCTCGATCTGACCCCTGAGGAGAAGTTGAAAGGAATGGTGGAACTGCTACGCGATGAGTCATATCAATGGTGGCTCACGGTGCGAGATGGTGCTACAGCTGAGGAACTCACATGGGAGTACGCTAAGGCAGCATACCAGAAGAAATATGTCGGCACACGTTATATTGATGAGAAGAGGAAGGCGTTCTTGGGGCTGGTTCAAGGGAACAAGTCAGTAGCAGCGTATGAAGCTGAATTTCTAAGGTTAAGCCGATATGCTCGAGGAGTAGTGGCTACGAAACATGAGCGGTGTGTGCGTTTCGAAGACGGTTTAAGGGATGACCTAAGGTTATTGATAGCTCCACATCAGGAGCGGGAGTTTTTCGTGTTGGTAGAAAAGGCTAAGGTAGCCGAGGGAATCAAGGACTCGGTTAAGCAGAGCTCTGATAGGAATAGACCCAATAGGGATTATGAGTCGTCAGGATCGACGGGAAATGTGCAGAAAAGGCCCAGAGCTGATGGGCCATGGGGTCAGCAAGTTGGTACAGGAGGGCAGTATCGTCCTTGTGATCAGTGTGGAAAGAAGCACTTAGGAGAGTGCTGGGAAAAGACGGGAGGATGTTTTAAGTGTGGGTCAAAGGACCATATGATTAAGGACTGTCCGATGAGACCAGATGAGAATCAACCAGCAGCTCAGAATGTTAATCAGGCTGGTAGAGGTGGACAGCAGCCTCAGTGAGGTCGTGGTCCGAACCATGGAGGAAATGGTTCCGACCGTGGTCATGGAGCACCAAGCGGAGGTGCTGAAGGTTCTGATGCAAGGCAGCCAAGGTTGGTTTATGCAGTTGGCCGTCGCGAGGAGAGTGATGTGCCAGATGAGACAACGGTAAGTTTATTATTTTCGGAATGCCTTTATTACCTTGTTTATTATAAAGCTAGTTCGTTCTTGTATTGCTAGTGAATGGTATGAAACCTTGGATGTGAACTTTGGATTTGTGCATAGGAAATGTGTTAGTTTTATTAAGATCAGAGTGCACAGCAATAGCGTAGTGTGGTGAGTTAGATTGTACGATTGTTCATTAGTAAGTAATTTCGAGGACGAAATTATTTTTAAGGGGGTAGAGCTGTAACATCTTGAAAATGGGCCTATGCATTTCTGATTTAATTTTACGAAATGGCATGAGTTATGTATTATGATTGTATGATGAACATTTTTGGAAACTTAGAAAGTGAACATTTTGGAAACTTGGAAATGTTAAGTTTAAAAGAGGAAAGTGAACATTTTGGAAACTTGGAAATGTTAAGCTTAAAAGAGGAAAGTGAACATTTTGGAAACTTGGAAATGTTAAGTTAAAATAGGAAAGTGAACATTTTTGGAAACCTGGAAATGTAAGGAAATGTTTTAGAAATGTTAAGTAAAAAAGGAAACTAAAACAAGGTGGGTTTAAGAAAATTAATAAAAGAAATTTGACACAAACATGGGCTGGTTAAAGTGGTAGCAAAGCGCCACTTAAGGCCCAGGTAAGTGACGCCACAAGCTATACAAATAGGCCTAGGTTCGAGCCACAAGGTAAACAAAAGGAGCTTTTATTTTTCGGCATTAAGAGGGAGAAGTGGACGGCATTAAGGCACTAAAGGGAGGTGTTTTATTTTTGTTAAAATTTGGCAAATAGATGGATAATTATTGGTATTTTTTTTAAAGATAAGTGATAATTAAGGGATAAACTTTATCAAAATAAGGGAGAGTTGGCCAAATAGGGGGAACTAAGAGTAGTATTTTCGGCCAAAAGGAATGAAGAAAGGCCATTTGTTTCTTTTTCTTTTCTTTTGAAAGTCTCTGTCGAAATTCTCTTGTCATCTTCTCTATTTTCTTTTGTTGACAAAACCGCAAGCTCCCTCTCAAAGACTCACCATTACCGAATCCTCCATCTCTATTCTTCTTCTTTGTTTCAATTCATCAAAAGCTGAAACCCGCAGATTACTCCATCAAGTCCAAAAGCCAAGATCTTTGACAACTATTCAGTCTTCCTAGCCGATTTCTTTAGGACTTCAAGCAAGGGAGGTTGTCGACTACAACACTGAGGGTAAGGATTAGATTGCTGTCATGTTATTCCCATTCCCTCTTCTTTTAGCCAAAAGTTTGAGTCTTAACCCAATAATGTTCTATGGCCGAATCTATGAAGGATCTTCCTGGATTTGGGTAGTGTCGACTATAGAAGGAGGAGTTCTCCGGGATTTCAACATTCAGGGTAAGCCACATGTATTGTTCGGCCAAGGGCCATTTAGTGATTCAATGTTAGAAATTAATCTAACATGCGTTCTATAGGGATTTCGACAGTACTGCAAAGAAGTGACAATTTTCAGGATTTAAGAATCGTAAGGTAAGTGTACTTACACATTCGGCCAAGGCCAATTTTGGTATTTAGGTATATTGTTACTTGTTTGAAAAGTCAAAACTAATTTGTTAAAGTGATCTAATGCTTGGCCGAATACAAGGAGGAGTATAGCAAAGTTTTCGTGATTTGAGTGATAAGCAAATCGGCATTTAGGGAGATCTAAGGCAGTAGATCGAATTTTGGGATTTCAAGTGAAATTGTTAAGCGATTCAGGTGTGTACCCCACACTACTTTTTAATAAGATTTATGGCATTAATTAATATGTGCATGTTTATAAGAATGTGAATATGGCTAAGGTACCATACTATGGTACAAAAGTACTTAGGTACGTTTCCTACTCCTACTAGGACTATGAATATATGTTATTTTTAACATGTGAAAAGTGATAAGAATGTGAATTAAGGCATGATTTTGCATATTGTGTATGAAATATGGGGGCATATGGGTTATATGAAAAGGGGAAGTTAATGTGGTGACCTAAGACCACGAAATCTGGACGTGGTGACCTAAGACCACGATAACTGAATGTGGAGACCTAGGACCACGAATTCTAAATGTGGTGACCTAAGACCACGAATTTTTATAAGGGCGATGAGCACGCCGATTGCAGCGACTGCCTTCGATGGTGTGTAGCGGATGGAGGGTTGACTTAGTAGTCCCCACGGTGTGCAGGTTGGTACGGGGGACGTGTAGCGGATGGCTATCTAGGTTTGGGTTTGGGTTGCATCATTATTTTCTTCTATTTGTTTATGAACATGTATGATAATGTATGCCTGAATTATTAAATGTTAGTGTTGGTTACACATTGAGTCTGTTTGACTTACCCCTTGTGGGATTATTTTTCAGGTGACAATCAGTGATGGACCAGGCCGGCAGATGCTTAGTGTAGGCCATGTGGAGTTCAGATTTCTTTTATTTGGACTATTTTACTTTAAGTATTTTGAATTTAAATTTTGGGAATTATTTGATGTAATAAGGCCTTAGTAGAGCTATTTTATTCTGTCTTTATTTATTAAGCTTACAAACTTTTATTTATTAAAAGATTAAGTAAACCTATTTTTAAACAAAGCCCAAATGTTTTGTCACCTAAAGTAAAGGATTTTAATAATGAAATAAACTTGTTTTCAACACAAGCCCAACCCAAAACGATCTTTCTTCCAAATCACACAAGTTTTTCCTAAGTAACAAAAGAATTTGAAACGGTTTACATCGGGGAACATACCAGATCCGGTCAAGGCTCGTGGGCTGGGTTTGGGGTGTTTCAATCACTCTGAATTATCACCTTTAATCATAAAAGAAACAAAGTCTTCATCCCGTAAACTAGGGAGAACTATTTCCAATACAATCACAAACAACTTAAACCATCATCTATGGCTATACACAACCAAACTGTAAGTTCTCTTAGGCCAACACAATTTGGCTACATCAATTAGAACTTAATCAACTTTAAAAGAATCCCTATACATGCCATGACTCATAAGAACTTGGAACACAATACCAGGCGTCTATTCGATAGTGTGAAAACATCTCTGGTGGCCTCCAACCCGAGCTAGTTAAAAAACCTATAAGAGATGGGAAAAAGAAAAGGAGTAAGCGATAATGCTTAGTAAGTTCATCTGCATATAACTGACAAATACTGATATTCATTGAATATACACAACCGCAAGGTATTATAATGAGTTTTTCTCAAAACTCCTGGTCACTTACTCAACTAATCTTGAAGCTTACTCATTCGATCTCTTACCACATTCTAATCATGCCACAAGCCAATTGCTTGTTTAATTTGCATACATTCCTGCACCGATCACCACATGATCATATAAAAAAACACATCAAGCATTTTTGATAATCCACTCATACTACTAATCTCTCAGTGGTTTCGCACTTAGCCCACCATCGATCTCTAATAGGGTGGTATCACACACAGCCTACCAATCATTTATAAGTGATGGTATCGCACGCAACCCATCGTTTACTAATTAATCAGGTGGTAATCCACATAGCCCACCGAAAATAATATATTCATGGATAGTTATCCACATGTATTTCTCTATTTCAAATGTTCATCCTGGAACATCCACACACAATACTATTCTTACTTAACTTTCTATGATACTTGTTCGCATTCATACAATTTCCAACTATTTCATGCCTTAATGAACAAATTGCAACTTTTGCATTTTAGTCCCAATTAGGTGTTTTCATGACAACACCATTCACAAAAGTTATTTCTCATCATCCTATCATTCATTTTCTTCCATAAAAACTCATCAAACAACATAAGTTCTATCATGGTAAGTCCCTTGAATTTCAACCATTTTACAAACTAGTCCTCTCAATAGTTAGCTTAAGCTCTGACGACTCCAAAAATATAAAAATCATCAAAAACAACCATCAAACTGACTTACTTGAAGAGGAGATGAGCTGCTGAAATTTTGAGCTTCAAGAACCCCCATTTTTGTTTGTATTTTCGGTGGAAGAAGAGAAGAAATAAAAAGATGATAGCTTTTTGCTTATTTCATCTTATTTTATTCTTTTTAATCACCTAACATGACCAACATTTAATGCCCTTGTCCTTTTAGCTTTCCTTGACCGGCCAAACTAATTTCCATGGCCTAATTGCACATTTGGGACCTCCAATTTATAAACCATAGCTATTTGGCACCTCCAGCAAATAAAATAGAACTTTCGTACTTTATACGATTTAGTCCTTTTTTCACAATTTAGCTAGAAATCACTAAAATTAAGGCACCAAAATTTTCATGCATCCTTATAAACATGTTATAACACATAACATAACATGAAAATAATTTTCTCTAACCTCGAATTAGTGATTCTGAGATCACTGTTCTGACTAGCCCCTAAATCGGGCTGTTACAATTCTCCCCCCTTAGGGATTTTGTCCCTAAAAATCTTATCAGGAGGAGTTGTTGCCAACATTCTTAAAATGTTTCCATCAACTCTTTAAAATCACAAATCCACTTATCCTCAAGTTTCTCTTGCCAACAACCTTTAAGCTGTGATACCAATTTTGGAACTTTGTACATGTCCACTGATCATTCGGATCATTATTGGTTGATTCACTACAATTCGAATGACATCCTCCTCCTTGGAATTGTGTCAAACCAGAATTGAAATCTATAAGGTTTTGTCTCACTTTCTCATTAAAGCATTCACCGACTGTAATAGTCTTGACTTGTACGCTTTGAAAACTCAGTTTTTAGTGGTCAACTACTTCTGACCATAAACTCAATCATATCGTGAAATGTACTCTATTGTCAAAACATTTATGCACATAACTATACTGCCTTATTCTTGCATTAGTAGATATGCTACTACTAAATCTCATACCAAAACTTCTATATAAGTCCTGGATTCATCATTATTCAAATTCTATCTCAAAGAAACATCAACAACGGAAATCTTATCCAACCTAGATTATCACCTTAAATAAACTCATTCAGAGCTTATTTAAATACCATTTACTATAACACTTCTGAACCCTTTTGTTTTGAAAGGAAAACTCGCTATAGTCATTAACCTCACTGAAACTAGGATATTATCAACTAAGGTCAACCGAGTAACTAACTCGCATCGCTTAACATGGATCTTTCATCCAGACATCTGTACTATGTCTACTATTTGAGAAGTATTACAATAACTATACACACCATTGTAATAGTTCAAGCTGTTTCCACTATTTCATTTTTTAAAAAAAAAATCTTCGGCAGCATAAGATACTCTCACATCACTACATAGACACAAAAGTGATCGTCTCTAGATCACCAATCTGGAAACTCTTTTTCTCGCTTCAGACTGAACTCAGTACTAGAACCTTCAGTTAATAGTTCCTTCTATAGCTTTCAACTCGACCAACAAAGTTTGAACATTTCAATGAGCATACCTTTGTATCATGCTCCCTACTCACGTACACACAGAATTTTATTCTTCTTATTGATCATGCGTAAATATACACAAAACTTGAATCATATTTCGATACATTATTCTACTATTTTCTCCACATGAGAACATATTTCAAGCACACTCTCATCTGAGTTTCTCTTGCTATGCTAATCTAAAACCTTTACCATCGTCATATCTCACGATAGCAGGGACATCTCGATCGAATTTATTAACTCTATTCGGCTTACCCGAAAACCCATCACACAATGTGAAACTTGTAATTTCACTTCTTATTCTAGAATCATCACCAACTTCCTCCTCAAAGTACCCGAATAAGGTTACAGGGAGATGAAGGAATGTCGATTTTAGTTAACTAAATCGACAACTGTTTAGTCTACTTTTTCAGCCAGCTAATGTCCTCACACAATCACAATTTATGAGAGGAACAACTACATCTGTCCTGAAAGGCAACAAATATTCATACATAATACCCAAGGAGATCATTATAACCCATCCATGGCATTAACTAACCATGCGCAGGTCATAGGCCTCAAGCCAACTTACCCATACTTTTCATATATTTAGCACTTACCGTGCGACACATCGTACTCATTTTTTCTTGACTTGTTCACGAGTGCCTATATTCACCCATTCACATGGCTTTAGTATAATTCTCATTTCTACCTCTAGACTCATATTTTTGTCCCATTGATCACTAGGGATAATCAAAGATGCATATTCTTTGTCATTCATGTAGGTACGAAACCAATGCCACATTCTCGAGGTGGTCTTATATGGAGTCACCTCTAAATGCCAATGCCATATCTCGAATAAGGTCTTATATGGACTTCCACATCAAGTATCGATGCCATATTCTGAATATGGTCTTACAAGATTCTTATATTCATTACCGAAGCCATATCCTGGATATGGTCTTAAACGGAATCATAACTTGGTTCCGAGGCCATGTCCCGGACATGGTCTTATACAGGACCTTATCTATTTCATATCTCAATGATAGCCTTTTCATTTTAGTCCTCTAGGACTTCAACCTCATGTTCAACAACAATTATTCTATTTAGTAGAGTATCATGTATCAATGTGATACAAGGTATTCTCAATTATGCTAACATAATATTTGCATTAATCAAATGCAAACTTACTCAACTTAACTCTCATAACATCTCATCATAATTCAACAGTGGTAAGGGGGTGAGGTCATAGCGCTCCATAACTTGAGTCTCGTGACTACATACATATGATTTAACATTTATCATCAATGAAATATCATCATAGTCACACAACTCACTCCAAGTGAGTTTTCACGTTTATTACGCTACAATTGTTTCTATCACTCATACTTTCGAACAGTGACTTTAGTTACTTAAGTTCCACACTAATATCTACTTGAGTACTCAACTTTTAACTCTAATTTCTCTTACCATCACTTAACAATTAAAGAATATCTTATAGGTTTAAGTACGTCGTTTACTTGATTACCATAGTTCAACTATGGTCTTACTCGTATCACACCTCATAGCCCAGCTATTTCCTTACATGTCATCACGATGCCATAGCCTCGTTATGGTCTTACATGAAATCTCATATCAATACCAATGCCACATCCCTGATACGGTCTTACATGAAACTCATGTCGATGCCGATGCCATACCCAGATATGGTCTTATACGGGATCTTGTAACTCGATGTCGATGCCATATCCCAGATATGGTCTTATACAAGATTGTACTTAGATGTCAATGCTATGTCTCGGACATGGTCTTATACGAGATCTTTCTTTGGTGCCGAAGCCATGTTCCAAACATGGTCTTACACGGAATCACTATTCGATGCCGACGCCATATCCCAAATATGGTCTTACACGGGATCGTATATCATTGCCAATGCCATGTCCCAGACATTGTCTTATATGGGATCACATGTATTGCCATGGTCCTACCATGGTCTTATTCATCAATTTATTATTAAACGATCGTACTCATCTCCTGGATTCTACTTAGTCAAGCTTCTCAATTTAACTCCCACACTATAATATGTGTGATTTCATAACAGAGTCATAAAATAAAACATTATACATTCTCTACTTTAACAGTCACACGTAAGATTTAACCATGTGGACATATTTATCATAAACAATGGCATCACAAATCTCAAGTGCTTACTTACTCTTACTAATTCTTACATAACTCATGGTACTTACTAGTCTCATGCTTGTAAGGTAAACAAGATATTTGTATCACTTAATCACATAAATTAGTATACTTTGCCATGGTAAGCATAATTTCAACTTCACCATTCTTGACATGAATAATACTCTTAGTCAGCTGTAACTAGCATAACTTGATAACAGTTTTACTTAATTAACTTCTTGCTTTCTCATTTAATATTTACTCTTTTGCCCAATGAATTACTATGAATAGAAGAGGATACTGAATCTCAATACACATGTGTCTCGATGCCAATGCCATACCCTAGATATGGTCTTACATGGGATCTCTATCTCACGATGACTTTTTAATGCCAAGACTTGTCTTGGTCTTACATGATAACTTTGCTTGATTGTTGATGCCATGCCTTGGCTTGGTCTTATACAAACTTTCTCATTTCATGTGGTAGATCGAGTATCCTAGATAATTCAATTTCAATCGGGACTTTCTCATGCTTGATCTTAGTAACTTCCTTGTTTAATATAATAATTAAACATTTTCATGGAAATAATGTGTATATAACAACATCAAAAGCAATTCAATGAAAATATTCATGAAGCTTGAAAATCATACAAACTTACTGAAATTAGCTCAGTTGGGAATCATCTCTGTCTTAACAAAACAATTTTGTTAGAGCCGGGAGATATCACACTATCACAGTCCACATATAGCATGTATACCTAGACTCTTAATCTTAGGTTAGTTTGAGGACCGAGTAAACCATAGCTCTAATACCACTAAATGAAACACCTCTTACCTGAGTCCAACACCGAGACTGGGTACGAGGCATTACCATGCTTAAACTTACATAACTCTTCAAAACGGGCTATAAAATCTCTTTTAAGCCTATCACTAACTCAATCTCAGCCTACAAGGCCTGAAACTTACCTCCGAGAGGTTTTTGTACAAATCCTGAAACTTTTACAAACTTGAGAAACTTTTCCTCAAAACAGGAGCCACAAAATCGTGTTGGTCCAGGGACACGCCCGTGTACCCCTAAGACATGCCCGTGTCTTCCACCCGTGGTCGACACTGCCTAATTCACACGGCCTTAACACGTCCGTGGCACTGGCCCGTGTGCCAAATCTTGGTATTCTAACTTATCCACACGGCTTGGGAATATGTCTATGTGCTAACCGTGCCTCCTACATGGTCTAGACACATGCCTGTGTGTCTACCTATGTGGACAATTAGCAGGCTATCAACCAAGCCTTTTGCCACTTTCATTTGTATACATTCATATATCATCACATAATTTCACATAACATCAATATCACTCTTGAATTATCACATTTATTCATAAAAGAAACAAAGTCTTCATCCCGTACACTAGGGAGAACTATTTCCAATACAATCACAAACAACTTAAACCATCATCTATGGCTATACACAACCAAACTGTAAGTTCTCTTAGGCCAACACAATTTGGCTACATCAATTAGAACTTAATCAACTTTAAAAGAATCCTTATACATGCCATGACTCATAAGAACTTGGAACACCATACTAGGCATCTACTCGATAGTGTGAAAACATCTCCGGCGGCCTCTAACCCGAGCTAGTTAAAAAACCTATAAGAGATGGGAAAAAGAAAAGGAGTAAGCGATGATGCTTAGTAAGTTCATCTGCATATAACTGACAAATACTGATATTCATTGAATATATACAATCGCAAGGTATTATAATGAGTTTTTCTCATAAATCCTAGTCACTTACTAAACCAATCTTGAAGCTTACTCATTCTATCTCTTACCACATTCTAATCATGCCACAAGCCAATTGCTCGTTTAATTTGCATACATACTTGCACTGATCACCACATGATCATATAAAAAAACACATCAAGCATTTTCGATAAGCCACTGATACTACTAATCTCTCGGTGGTTTCGCACTTAGCCCACCATCGTTCTCTAATAGGTTGGTATCGCACACAGTCTACCAATCATTTATAAGCGATGGTATCGCACACAGCCCATCGTTTACTAATTAATCAGGTGGTAATACACATAGCCCACCGATAATAATATATTCATGGATAGCTATCCACATGTATTTCTCTATTTCAAATGTTCGTCCTGGATCATCCTCACACAATACTATTCTTACATAACTTTCTACAATACTCGTTCGCATTCACACAATGCATCAGTAAGTATATCGCATGAAACTAAGGTGCATTGATTACACATAACCCATTAGGGGTTCATCATTTATTGAATTCATCTCAATTCAATTCTAATACACACTTGTTTTTCTCATGATACAATCACATACTTTCTTGCTTTCAGTATAATCGTTGAATCACTCAAATTGTTAAATAACACTTTTGAGTTTCATACACCTAATGTCACACTGACATCATACCCCGATAGGGTCTTACATGTAATAACATAGCGATGCCATGTCCCTGACATGGTCTCATATGAATTCTTACTCCGAGGCCAAATTCTAATATGGTCTTACACGAGGCCTTAACTATCATCATATCATGCTATATTCATTTCTCATTACTCTTAGATTTAATTCTCTTGACATCACATCAAAAGATATTTCATACATTCAGAGAGTAATTATACATTCCATACAACATTGGAATATTAAATTAACACATATGTAATTGCAACATTTTCATATGAACTTACCTCGATGTCGAAAGGTCCGAAAGGGACTTTTTGCCCACATTTTTCTTTTCACCCGTTTTGGGTTTGAAACTTGTTTTCTTTGATCTATAATAATAGAATTTGCTGATTTAATCTCTTATAAATCATAATACACCATAATCTACACTTTAGGCAAAAATGACTATTTTTCCCCTACACTTTGGCAAAATTATGATTTTTCCCCTAGGCCCGTAAATAAATTTTCATCACATTTTCTTGTTACACAAGCCTAGCTAAACATTTAATCCTCTTACAACTATCCACAATTTCCAACTATTTCATGCCTTAATGAACAAATTACAACTTTTGCATTTTAGTCCCAATTAGGTGTTTTCATGACAACACCCTTCACAAAAGTTGTTTCTCAGCATCCAATCATTCATTTTCTTCCATAAAAACTCATCAAATAACATAATTTCTATCATGGTAATTCCCTAGACTTTCAACCATATTACAAACTAGTCCTCTCAATAGCTAGCTTAAGCTTTGAGGACTCTAAAAATACAAAAATCATCAAAAACAATCATCAAATTGACTTACTTGAAGAGGAGATGAGTTGCTAAAATTTTGAGCTTCAAGAACCCCCATTATTGTTTATATTTTCGGTGGAAGAAGAGAAGAAATAAAAAGATAATAGCGTTTTGCTTATTTCATCTTATTTTATTCTTTTTAATCACCTAACATGACAAACATTTAATGTCCTTATCCCCTTAGCTTTCCTTGACTGGCCAAACTAATTTACATGGCCTAATTGCACATTTGGGACCTCTAATTTATAAACCATAGCTATTTGGCACCTCTAGCAAATAAAATAGAACTTTCACACTTTATGCGATTTAGTCCTTTTTCACAATTTAGCTTGAAATCGCTAAAATTAAGGCACCAAAATTTTCATGCATTCTTATAAACATGTTATAACACATAACATAACATGAAAATAATTTTCTCTAACCTCAAATTAGTGATTTCAAGATCACATTACGGGCCACTGCAAGGTGTAACCATTATTGACGCCCACACGAGCGTGTGACTCCCTAAAATAAGGAAATTTTCTAAATGTTCCAAATATTTTAAAAGTTCTTGGTTTAGTCCCGAACCGCTCCCAAAGCATGTTTTGGTCCTCATAGGCCCATTTTAGGGACTTGATGATATAAAATAAAAGTTTTAAATTTTAAACGAAAATTTATGCCTTGAATTTGTTCAATTGCAAGTGTTATTGTCCGCTAATGCCTCGTACCCTGTTCCAGCGTTGAACATGGGTAAGGGGTGTTACAAACTCGACCACTCTGATCGGTAGTAATCCAGGCGACTCTTCTGGAAACACATCTGGATACTCACAAACCACTGGAATTAATTTAGTCGTCGATTCAGATACTTTTGTATCAAATACATACGCAAGATAAGCATCATAACCTTTGCTCACATATTTTTGAGCTAACATCGATGATATCACAACAGGCAACTCACTCGACTCATCAAATTCAATTCAAAGGATTTTACTATTCTAACATTTAAATTCAATAGTCTTCTGTCTACAATTCACAATAGCATCATGCAACGTCAATCAATCCATACCTAGAATTACATTGAATTCATCAAACGGTAATAACATCAAATTTTTTGGAAAACAGTAACCCCGAATCATTAAAAGACAATTCTTGCAAACTTTATCAACTAGGACATACTTGCCTAAGGGGTTCAATACTTTAATCACAAACCCTGTAAACTCAACAGGTAAACTCCTACTAAACACTAAATTCTCACAAACATATGAATGAATCGATCTAGGATCAATCAAAGCAATCACATTAGAGTCATAGAGAGAAAATGTACTAGTGATAACATTTGGGGATGATACATCTTCGCGAGCGCGAATAGCGTAAGCTCTAGCTGGTGATCTACCCTCGGATCTAACAGCAGAGTCCTTTGTCACTCATTCGCTACTAGTCACATTTCCCCTATTTCTAGGTGGTCTCCCTCTAGCAGTTGTGTTACTCAATCTTGCATTTTGATATCTATCTTTCTCGAGTAACTCATAACAATCCCGAATGAAGTGATCTTGTAAGCCACATTTGAAACAAGCTCTATTATTCATCAAGCAGTCTCCAAAATGTCACCGTCCACACTGTTGACATTCGGGTTTATTGATTCTCACACTACCAACACTTGATGCTAAAGTAGCTTGAGCTTTAGGACTCGTGTATTACTTTTCATGATCTGTATTTGAATACCCCGCTGGAGCTGTTGAACAATTATATGAATCCCATGATTTCTTTGACGAGGATTGATAGGGTTTATTCATCGATCTCTTTCTCAAAATCATTTTTTCTCTTTTCTTTGCCTGGTTATTCGACTTGGCAAGCTCTGTCTACTAGCACTACAAATTTTTTCAACTCTAAACTCCCTACTAGTAATCTGATATCTTTATTTAATCCGTCTTCAAATCTTTTACACATAGTTGCCTTTATGGAAACATATTTTCGAGCATACTTACTGAGTCTCACAAACTCTCTCTTGTACTCAGTTAAAGACATTCGGGCCTGTTTCAACTTTAGAAACTCTTTTCGCTTTTGATCGATAAACCTTTGGCTAATTTATTCCTTTTTAAACTCAGCTTGAAAGAATTCCCACGTGACCCGTTCTCTCGACACTACAGATATCAAAGTATTCCACCATTGATACGCAATGTCAAGTGATATGGCACATTTTACACATTCAGCTGGTTTGCAAGATAGTTCATCAAATACTCTGATCGTATTCTCAACCAAAACTTGACTCTCTCAGGATTGTCATCAATGGTAGCTCTAAACTCTCTAGCCTCGTATTTTTAGATTTTATCAACAGGCGGCTTATTCAATCATAAAGGTTCCAAACCTTGAGGAGCTGTAGGGACTGGTTGGGGAGTAGGTAGGGTGGAGGTTGTTGAGCAGTCAAATTTGTTCGAAAAAACTCCGTGAACCACTCGTTCATCATCTGGAAGAAGGCTTCCTTGGCCTCTCCTCCCTAACTACACGATACAGGTCTCGACTCAGATTGCACTACTCTGTGAACGGAGGCTGGCACATTACTTTCAACATCATCAGCTACAGCTCGATTGGGATACATTTACTATATAAAACACGATTTAAAATTGTCAGGAGATATCACACTATCACAGGTTATATATGGCATGTATAGCTAGACTATCACATAAGCTACATTAGTCCTAGAATCGACTACACTGTAGCTCTGATACCAATAAATGTAACACTCCTAACCTGCATTCATCATCAGAATAAGGTTACGGAGTATTACCGAACTTATAACATAATCAAACATACATTTCTCAAACAATTATCAAATTCAAATACAAGCCATTCACAATCATTCATCAAGTCCCTAATACGAGCCTACGAGGCCAAAACATGCTTAAGAGGTGGTTCCAGACTAAATCGATAACTCAATAAATTCTTGGAACACTTAGAAAATTTTGCAAAATATAGGGGACACAAGCCTATGTCGTAGGCCGTGTGGACATTCGAAATGGGATCACATGGCCGTATCCCAGCCCACCATGTAACTCCTTAACTTAGGTCACATGGCTAACCACACATCCGTGTGCCCTTCAAAATGGTCTCACACGCCTGTGTGCCAGGCCGTGTGCTAGGCCATACCAAACATATAAGGTATACTGACTTATGCCACATGGCCAAGTCACACGCCCTTGTGCTATGCCGTGTGGAGCATACTGACTTGATTTCTCATTAAACACTAAGGGACACACGGCCGTTTAACCTGATCGTGTGTCACACATGATTGAGACACACGCCTGTGTCTCTGCCCGTGTGGACAAAAATTGACTATTTACCAAGCCATATTGCCACCCAATTTTGCACACACTTACACCCAAATCAAACGGTGCATAACAAGGTCTAAATAGGCATTCAAATCAACTCTAACCAAGCTTAATTCATGCTAATTCCATACTATTAACCACAATACACACAAGTATCAAATTTGGCTATTCTATTCATGCTAAACTCACAATCACAAATCACTTACATGGAAACTTACAATTATGCATTACTTTACTTAAAAAACACAAGCAAACCAAACTCAAATGTCAGCCATTTGGCATCCATAATACCAATTCACAACTAGCATATAAATCATAATTATGCACAACATATTAAAGAGCCTTTTTCACATATATATGCTCAACCAAATCAACCAAAATATACCAAATTAAGCCAACTTTCATGGATATACATTAAACCAAACACTTAGCATTTACAAGCCAACTCAAATGGCTAAATCCATTTAGAAAACAAACCAAAGTGACCAAAATTCCTATACATGTCATATAACCAAATACATAAGTTCAAAATTACCAAAGTGAAAACTTCATATGAGATCTTTAACGACTCCCAATCCGAGCTAGCTTCGATAAACACTATAAAACACGAAAAAGTAAATAGAGTAAGCTATAAAGCTTATTAAGTTCATATAATTAATAAGTAAAGCTCACCATTCATTCACCATTCAATAATATGAACATAACATAGTACAAAACATTTAATCACTATAATAACCCATTTTTTGTCAAATTAGAACAATGGTTTCGGGACCATAAATCTGAAGTAAAAATAATTATTTTATTATTTTAATTCTTAAATTATGATAGAATGATTACGTGAAAGTTTAGTTTATAAATTTTATCGTTTGAGTGTTTAATTTGATAAAAAGGACTAAATCGCATAAAATGTAAAATTGATATTCTAATAGCTAGAAGTATTAAATGGCTATGAAATTAAATATTGGAGGTCCTTATGTGATAATTAACCCATTTTTGAGATATTTGATGATAGTGGCATAGTAATTTTTAAATTTGTAATGTTCATTAAGGTTATTAGAGTAAATTGGTAAATAATGATAAATTAAATAAAGCAAAACATGACTATCATCTTTCTTCACCACATTCAACCTAAATTTAGCTAAGGAAACACCATTTTTAGGGAATTTAAGTTTTTGCCATAGTTCTCTATGCATGGTAAGTATTTTGACTTGATTTTTGATGATTTCTATGTTTTTGAGATCGTTGCAGCTTAATCTAGCTAGCCCATAGACTATTTTGCAAAATTGTTAAAGGTTTAAGGTTTTTCCATTAATGAATTTATATGTGTTTTGATGTTCAATGGTAGAAAATGCATGGTTTTTTTTGGATAAACAACATTTGTTAAGTGACTTTCAGTGAAATGTTCAATTAGGGATTAAATTATGAAATGTGTAATTTTTGGGGTTAAATTGTGAAATAAATGAAAAATATGGACTACTAAGGACCTAATTGAAATTTGGATAGCATGGGTTTTGGTTGAATTGCATGAATTTGAGATTTTATGAAATAAAGACTAAATTGTAAAAATGTGGAATATTAGGGGAAAATGTGTAAAATTACTTTAATGTATAATTTGGACTAAATTGAATAAAGATATTATTAAATAAATTAATTTTGATATTATATAGATCAAGCAAAGTGAAATACAGACTTAGATCGGGGAAAGAACAAAGTTTTGGATTAATCGACTCATTTTGTTGTTTTTGCATCCGAGGTAAAATCGTCTGTAATAAGCATTGCAATAATTGTATTTTAAATGTTTTGATATTGCATAAATTGTAAATACGATCTTGTAGACAGATTCGATGATGATTTGGCAACGAGAAATCCTGATTGAACCTTAGGAATAGATTAGGATACAAATGGCATGTCATTAGGGGTTATTATTGTTTGGGTGCTGGACCGTACATTCTACCGGTGGCTGAGTTATCCAGGATATGTTGCGAATTCTCGTCAGCTTGTGTGAGCAGCACTGTGTAGCTTCGTCATGACCATCAACTTGTGTGAGCAGATGCGTTGATAGCTCGAGAGTGAGAATTATTGAGATAGCTTCGGCTATGTATTGGCACTTAGATGCAAGATTTATTGAGATAACTTTGGCTATATATATTGGCACTTAAGGTGCGAGATTCTTGAGTATCATGTATTGTTCTGTAACAACCCAGTTTTATGTAACACCCCTAACCCGTAACTATCGTCAAAATAGGGTTAAGAGGCATTACCGGACATATCAAAACTTTTATTATCAATACACAATACAAGATACATCATCATCATTTCATATTTAATATTACACATAAAGTCCCTTTAAAAAGGCCTACAAGATCTTACACATGCATTGGGAAGGGCTCGGGACTAAACTGAACTCATACATTTTTTTTGAAAATCAAACATTTTTCAGAGTTACAGAGGTCACACGCCCATGTGGGTAGGCCGTGTGCCTCACACGGCCTCAGGCACACCTGTGTGTCCAAGCTATGGCAAAATAGGGCATACATACTGACTTGTCCACACGGTCGAAGACACGCCCGTGTGCTTAACCCGTGGTCAACACTGACTTATTTCACATGGCCAGCCACACGCCCATGTGTCCAGCCTGTGTACGAGTCTGACTAGCTTTGAAATACAAACTTAAGGGGACACGGTCGAGACACACGCCCATGTGCTCAACTGTGTGGGCAAATATAGGCCATTTGCAAGGCCAATTTCCCACCCATTTTAGGGTCATCCCTATTAACAACAAAAAAATATCATTTTGGGTATCAAAAGCAACCAATTCATACCAATAATGACTATCCTTTCTAACCATTCACAAGCATATCAAATATATCAACTTTGTATCCCAAAACATATATAAAAGTTACCATATTCACATCCATTAATAAGCCCTATCACATGGCTTATATTTACAACTCAAAATCTAATCTATTTCAACTAGCCTATACATGCCATACTAAGCTATGTTCACATTCAAAAGGTACCAAAATATAGTTTGATAGTGTGGTGATGATCCTCGATAATCCCTGAGCCTTTCGTAACTTTAATGATCTATAAAATAATGTAAACACACACAAAGTAAGCTTTCAAAAGCTTAGTAAGCCATATACAAATAAACTTATCATATAAAACATTTATAACCATTTCAATTACAAAATCTTTAGCATATCTCAATAGCATATTCATATTTCTTATTTGGCTCAACTGTTTCTAACCATTTGCTTATCAAAAAATCACATCTCCATGTATTTCATTAGATCATAGCACACTTATATATATATATCACATATTTTCTCAACAAAACTAGGAACATATCTCAATTTCGCAATCTCACATATACTTACTTTTCATACTCAAACTTTGTATACATTTCAAACGTACCTGTATCAGATACACATTTCACATAGTCATTCATTTCTTAGAATGTCCATTGAACCATTCAGAAATCAAATAGGATACTCGGAACACTCGTGCAATGCCAATGTCCCAGACGTGGTCTTACATGTAATCAAATATCGATGCCACTGTCCCAGACAGGGTCTTACACGAAATCATATATGATGCCAATGTCCCAGACATGGTCTTACACATAATTCTCAAATTGATGCCAACGTCCCAGATGTGGTCTTACACAAAATCATATATCGGAACCCTATGTCATGACATATGTATCCTAAATATTCCTAAGGTTCGTACGGGACTTTTCAGACATTGACACATTGTCGATACTTTCTCGATTTCACATATATATCTTCCATATTCATTCATCACAATTCAATTTCATAATAACATGAATAAATCAACTCAAATACATTTATTTGCATATAGACTTACCTCGTACGGATATGAACGGACAAGAACGACTATTCGACCACTTTCGACTTCCCCCGATCTAAATCCATTTTCTTTGGTTCTTGATCTATACATATTCAAATTTAACTCTTTTATTCACAAATCATTCAATCCAATCCAAAAACACACATTTAGGGCATTTTACAATTTTACCCTCACATTTTCACATTTTAACATTTAAATCTCTATTTCATAAATTCAAAAATTACCCAAAATTTCAATATTCCCATGCTTGGCCAAATATTCCTCATGTTAATACAAGTCCATAAATTTCATTTATTTTTCATTTTAGTCCCTCAATTTATTATTTTCATAATTTATCCCAAATTACTTAAATTCATCAAAAATCCAAAGACAAAATATGTTAATCTTTCACATATCTTTCATATTTCATCATCAACCATCATAAAGCTCAAGCATTCATCAATGACACATCTCAAAATCATCATCAAACTCTAAAATTAAGACATGGGCTTAAGAGAATGCTAAGCAACGATCATAAAAACATAAAAATTATCAAAAAACGAGTTCAAAACATACCTCAATCAAGAATAACAATGGCCGAACCTTATCTTGGTTTCTTTTATTTCTTTTTCTTGTTATTTTCGGCAATGGATGAACAAAATAGCTTATTTCATGCTTTTGTTTTATTTTAATTAAGCTTATTAACTAATTTACCTTTTTATCCTGAATAATAACATTAAAATCCCATTAACATATGCCTATATTTGTCCATGAATTAATCTAAGATAAGGACCTCACATTAATAAGACACATCAATTCGGCACATAATTAATTAGAAGGATAATTTTGCATCTTCTGCGATTTAGTCCTTTTTGCAAATTAAACACACAATTGATCAAATTAAATCACAGAACTTTCACACATGCTTAATAACCTACTGTAAGCACAAAAATAATATTAAAATATTTTTTTAACCTCAGATTTGTGGTCTCGAAACCACTATTCTGACTAGGTCTAAAATAAACTGTTACATTTTAGCTAAATCAGAACAGTGGTTTCAGAACCATAAATTTGAGGTTAAAAAATTATTTTAATATTATTTTTGGTGTTTTTAGTATGTGATTATATATGCGTGCAAGTTTCATGATTTAATTTTATCGATTGGATGTCTAATTTGATAAAAGGACTAAATTGCGTAAAATGCAAAAGTTACATTCTAATTGTTTAAGTGCTTATTTGCTATGAATAATTAAACTTGAAGTCCTTATGTTGTGAATAGACCATGGATAGTGGGAATTGACATGAATAACCATCCATTATATGTTTTATTAATGTTTAAACAAAGGTTAATTAAGTAATTTGTGATTTAAGTTTAATTAAATTAAAACGAAACAAAATGGTGGCCATGTATCATCTTTTTGCACCGAATTTTGAAGAAAAAGAAAGGTATCTTCAAGTTTTAGGGTTCAGCACCTTTAATTCTTAATTAAAGTATGAATTTTGTTCGGTTTTTAATGATTTTTATGTTTCTGTGATCGTTGCATCGAGTACTAGCTAGCCTGTGCCCTAATTTTTGAGTTTTTTTGATGATTTTGTGAAGTTCAATTGATGAATTTTTAAGTTTTTAAATGTTTTTCGATGAAAAATGGATATTTGTTGATATATTATCATATTTTATTTAGTGATTTTTGGTAAAAATACTATTTAGGGATTAAATTATGAAAAATACAAATTATGTGGTTGAAATGTAAAATAAATGTGAAATATGGGCTGCTAGGGACTTATGTATAAATCAACTAAGCATGGTTAAGTTGAATTTTGTGAATTTTGTATATTTGTGAAATAGGGACTAAATAGAATAAATGTGAAAGTTTAGGGACTAATGTGTAAAAATACCCAAATATGTGTTTGTGGACTGAATTGAATGGTTTGATGAATAAATGAGTTAATTTTGAATGTATATAGATCAAGAACGAAAGAAATTGGATCGGGGAAAATCAAAAGTTATCGAATAGTTGATCCAGTTCGTTTATCCTTAATACGAGGTAAGTTCATATAAAAATAAATGTCGTTAAATTGAATTATATATGTTTAATTGTCATTGAACTGCTGTAAATGTTGAATGATTAAGTACGAGCAAGAATCAACAGGGTTACAATATCTGAAAGTCTTGTACAAACCTTAGGAATAGTATAGTATACGAATGTCATGACATTAGGATTATCGAGATGTGAAAACGTGTAAGACCATGTCTGGGACATTGGCATCTTTATATGATTTCGTATAAGACCCTTTCTGGGACAGTGGCATCGATATGTGATAACATGTAAGACCATATCCGGATATGCCATTGTACAAGTTATATGTGATTTCTGTGTATCCTTAACGATTCCGAATGGTTCAACGGGGAAAGTCAAGTCGAGAAAGAATGTGTGAATTAGTTAAGTGACTCAGGTATGTACGAGATTCATACGAGTATTGAAAAGGGAAGTATTTGATGAATTCACTTATGATTTTGAATATGTGTTCAATGGGAAAGGTTTGTGAGCTTTTATATGCTTATTCATGATTTGCCTATTAATGAAAATAATATTGATTCATATGGTAATTTTATTATGGCTTACTAAGCTTTCAGAGATTACTTTGATTGTTCTTTTCTTATTTTATAGATAATCAAAGCTCGCTCAAACTCGGGGAACATCAAGAACATCGTCACACTGTCAATCAACTTATTGGTTCTTTTGAAGTTATATATATATGGTATATGGCATGTATAGGCTAGTGTTAAGATGATATGTTTTGAGTTGTGATTTTAGTCATGAGAGTTGGCTTGTAAATGATGTACATGTTGGTGTGTATTTTGCCATCTAAGTTGGTTTAATTTATGAATTTGGTAAGTGATATGTGATGTATATATGGCCTTGTGTTTTTGCATGTTTGGTATGATTGTTGTGATGGCTAAGTGGTTAATTGTTTTTACTATTTACCAATGATATATCATGGTTGATTTGGTATGATATAGGGATGATGAATTGGTATATTTTTTGGCATGAATTAGTTGATAAAATGATGAGAAAAATGCATAGGGAAGATAGGTGAAATGGTTGGTAATGATATATTTTTTTTGGTATGTTTATGGTTATGATTTGAGTATTGAAATGGTTGAAGATGAAATTGCATGATTTGTATATGAATTGGCATGTTTTGGTTGCCTATAAATGTGTTGAAATGGTATTATTTTGGTTGTTTAGGTGAGCATGAGAAAGGGTGGGAAATTGGCCTTGCAAATGGCCTATTTTTGTCCACACGAGCATGTGTCTCAGTTATTTGTGACACACGGTCATGCTACACGGCCATTTGTCCCCTGGTGTTGAGATTGAATTGAAGTTAGTATGCTCCACACGGTCTCACACACGGGCGTGTGACCGACCGTGTGGTACAAGTCAGTATACCCCTTAAATGGCACACGGCCTAGCACACGAGCGTGTGACTTGGCCGTGTTGCATAAGTCAGTATACCCTATAGGATTGGCAGGGCCTAACATATGGCCTAGCACACGGGTGTGTATGGCCATTTCGTAGGGTACACGGGCTAGACATACGGGCATGTGGTCAGCGGTGTGACCCAAGTCAGTATGTATGCCCTATTTTCACACGGTCTGGGACACGGGTGTATTTAGAGTCATGTGGGGCACATGGCCTATTCACACGGGCGTGTGACCCTTGCATGTTTGAAAAAAATTCTAAGTTTTTGAGAATTTTCATAAGTTATCAATTTAGTCCTGAACCACTTCTAAAGCTTGTTTAAGGCCTCGTAGGCCCTTATAAGGGACAATGTGATTATGTTTGTACGGTGTTTGAGAATGGATGCATAAATGTATGTTGTATGTCATGATTTGAGAGGTAATGCCTCGTAACCCTATTTCAGTGACGGATACGGGTTAAGGGTGCTACATTTATTGGTATCAAAGCTACGGTTTAGTCGATTCTAGGACTAACGTAGCATGTGTGAGAGTCTAGCTATACATGCCATATATACTTTGCAATAGTGTCATGATTCCTGACAGCTTAAATTGTGTTTTCGTATAGTAATGGATCCTGAAAGAGCTATAGTTAACGATGTAGAGAGTAACGAGCCCGCTCCTACTTGGAGGGCAGCGCAATCTAACTCTAGCTTGTAACTAGTAGCCACAAGGGAGAGGCTAAATAAGCCTTCTTCCAAATGATTAGTGAGTGGTTCACGGAGTTCGTCCGAACGAATCCGGCTGCTTAACAACCTCCACCCCTGCCTATTCCTCAACAAGTCCCAATTGTGCCACAAGTGATAGATCCGGTTCGATTGAGTAAACCACCTATTGATAAGATTCGTAAATATGGGGCTAAAGAGTTTCAGGCTAATGTTGATGATGATGCTGAACGAGCTGAGTACTAGCTTGATAATACAATTCGAATATTCAATGATTTATTTTGTACTCCTGATGAATGTATCAAATGTGCCGTATCTTTGTTAAGAGACACTGCGTATCATTGGTGGAATACATTAGTATCGGTGGTTCCAAAAGAACAGGTTACTTGGGAGTTTTTCCAAACCAAATTTCGGAAGAAATATATTAGCCAGAGATTCATTGATTAGAAACGCAATGAGTTTCTCAAGCTGAAACAGGGTCGTATGTCTGTTATCTAATACGAGTAAGAATTTGTGAGATTGAGCAGATACGCTCGGGAATGTGTTTCAACTGAAGCTATTATGTGCAAGAGATTTGAAGATGGTTTAAATGAAGAAATCAAGCTATTAGTTGGGATTTTGGAAATCGAAGAGTTTGTGATACTCGTCGAACGGGCATGTAAAGTTGAAGAACTTGGAAACAAAAAGAGAAAAGCTGATTTTGAAGCTAGAGACTCCAGAAAGAGATCGACGAGTAAATCTTATTAGTCTGTATCAAAGAAATGTCGAGACTTGTTCGATCGTTCCAATGCATCGATGAGATATTCAAGTAGGAATCATGAAAAGCAACCTGTGAGTTCTAAAGCTCAAGCTACATCTATTGCTAGTGTTGGCAATGTGAGACAAAATCGACCCGAGTGTAGACATTGTGGAAAACGGCATATCTGTAACAGCCCGATTAAGACCCTAGTCAGAACAGTGGTTTCGAGACCACAAATCTGAGGCCGAAATAATATTTTAATATTACTTTTGGTGTGTATTATGTGTAATATAGCCTGTGTGAAAATTCTGTGTGGTAATTTTATTAACTATGTGTCTAATTAAGAAAAATGACTTAATTGCGTAAAGTGTAAATTGTTGTGTGCTAACTATTAAGTGCTTAATTTAATGTGGCTTGTTAATGAGGAGACCTTATGATGAAATTAAACCAATAATAGGTTAGTGGTTGGATAAATGACAAAATGACCATAATATATATATTTGTTTTATATGTTTAATAAAAGGGTAAAATGGGAATTGAATAATTAAGTTATTATTCATAAAATAAAAGGCTAAAATAACCATTTAGTGAATGTTCATCCACTAAAATTAGAAAAGAAAGTAAGGGTTAGGAGTTTTGAAGGTTTCGGCATATTAAGTCATTGATTGAAGGTAAGTTTTGTTTCGATTTTTGATAATTTCTACGTTTTCGTAATCGTTGATTTGTGCTCTAGCTAACCCATGTCTAAATTTTGTGAATTGATAATGAATGTGAGATATGCCATTGATGAATGTGTTGGTGAAATATGAAAAACTTGGTGTTGGGTTAACATAGTTTGTATTTGGATATTTGGTGAAATTGAGTATATTGGGCTAAATTGAGAAAAGTATAAATTGAAGGACTAAAATGTGAAATAAATGAAATATGTGGGCTTGTATGAGTATAGTAAGAATTCGGCTAGAGAGGGTATAAGCAAATTATGTGTATTTTTTGATTATGTGAATTACGGATTAAAGTGTCGAAATGTAAAAATGTGAGGGCTATTTTGTAAAATGCTTTAAATATGTGTGTTTGGACTAAAATGAATGATTCAGTAATTTGGACTAAAATGAATGATTTGGTGATTGAATGGATTGAATTTGAATGTGTTTAGACCAAGAGAGGAGAGGTTCGGATCGAGATCGAGGCAAAGATAAAGTGCTCGATTAATCAACCGTTTTGGTATTTTAACATCCGAGGTAAGCTCGAATACAATACTAGTTGTAAAATATATCTATGTGATGTGAATTGAATGAATATATATATGTAACTATGAAAGTAGAGATGTTATGTGCGGAATTGAGTTATAGTGCACTAAGTGTACGAAGTTAGAAACGAAACAGAGATGATTGGCACTGGGTGTGCGAAAAGATAGAAGCTTCAGCTTATTGAATTGGCACTATGTGTGTGATACCGATATAAGCTCGATTTAACGTATTGGCACTAAGTGTGCGATGACAATTATGTTTTGACTATGAATTAGCACTAAGTGTGCGAATAAAGCAAGAGAATAATGAAAGTTGATTGAAGTATAAAGTCGAGTGATTGAGTTGTATGGTTGGTGAGTAACTATGTGTTGGCTAAGGTATGTATGATAACTATGTGTTGGCTAAGGTATATATGATAACTACGTGTTGGTTAAGATATGTATGATATCTTTGTGTTGGTGAATTTGAAAGTAGATGGATGAAATGCTATGTGATCATTGAGCATATTTGAGTTGGTGTATCATTGGTAAATTAATCTAAGTGATGACTTATTTTTGTATATTGACTTGAATTGTTGAATTACATGTATTATATTACAGACTTACTAAGATATGAAAGCTTATTGTGTGATTGTTTCTATGTTTTACAGTGTCAGTAAAGCTAGCTCGGATCCGGGGATCGCCAGCATCTCTATCACACTATCGACAATCTACTTTGGTACTCTTGAAGATGTGTATATTTGAATATGGCATGTATAGGCTAGTCATTTGGTATATGTTTGAGATGTAAATAGCCATGTGATTTGGCTAGTTATATGCTAATATTTGATGCATGTTTTGAAATGTTTTAACGGAAATGAGATTGCCTTATGAATGGTAAGTTTATTGAGGGAATGATGCTATAGTGATAGGGTAATATGGTGGAGGAATTATGATTGGTTATGCATGTGTTTTAGTTGTGCAATTTGGTGCATGAATTGGTATGTTTGAATGTATCTAGAAGCATAAATTGATATTGTATTGAAGCTTGTGGGTTGACACTTGTGTGAGTGACAAATTGGCCTTAAAAATGACCTATTTTGACTGCATGGTTACGGCACACGGGCGTGCCTAGTGACCGTGGTGTAAGTCAGTAGTTAGCCCAAGTATGCACGACCACGGTACAGACGTGCCTAGTAGCCGTGTGGATAAGTCAGTATATTGCTTAAGACTACACGGCCTTAGCACATGGGCGTGCCTGGTGGCCGTGTGAAGAAGTTAGAATACATGCTCTGCTTTGGCACGGTCTTGACACATGGGGGTGCCAGGTGATTGTGTGAGATACACGGCCTGATTACACGGGCGTGTGACCTCAACAGTATTGAAGAATATTTGAAATTTTGGAAAAATTTTTAATTGCACGATTTAGTCTCGACCCTTTTCTAACACGAGTTTAAGGTCTCGTAAACCTAAATGAGGGACTGTATGCTCGTATTTGAGTATGTATGATTAATGATAGACTTTGTGTCGTGGAATGGATGTGAATTATTATGTTTGTTTGGTAACACCTCTTAACCCTATTTCAGTGACGGTCTCGGGTTAGGGGTGTTATAATATCAGTGATTGTAGATTGAATGATAGGGCCTGTTTTAAATGTGAATCATTAGATCATTTCATTCGTAATTGTCCTGAGTTGGCTGAGCAAGATACAGTACAAAACATAAGACCGAGTAACACTGCAGTTAGAGGTAGACCACCTAGAAACACGGGAAACATGAGTAGTAGCCAGAGAGCGACTAAAGATTCTGCTGTGAGGTCAGAGGCTAGAGCACCTGCATGAGCCTACGCTATTTGCACTTGCGAAGAAGCGTCATCTCTAGATGTTATCACCGATACTTTTACTCTCTATGATACTAATGTGATTGCATTGATAGATCCAGGATCAACTCATTCGCATATATGTGTCAATTTAGTATCCAGTAAGACTTTGCTTGTAGAGTCTACTAAATTTGTGATTAGAGTATTGAACCCCTTAGGCAAGTGTGTTTTGGTTGATAAAGTGTGCAAGAACTGTCCATTGATGATTCGAGATTTTTGTTTTCCGGCTGATCTAATGTTGTTGCCATTTGATGAATTTGATATAATTCTGGGTATGGATTGGCTAACGCTACATGATGCTATAGTAAACTGTAAACAAAAGACGATTGATCTGATATGTTAGAATAATGAGATTATCCGGATTGAGTCAAATGATTTGAATGGTTTACCAGCAGTGATTTCATCGATGTTAGCTCAGAAATATGTGAGAAAGGGTTGCGAAGCTTATTTTTCTTATGTACTTGATACGAAAGTAACTAAAAGGAAGATCGAATCAGTGCCAATTGTGTGTGAGTATTCGGATGTGTTTCATGAAGAGCTACCGGGTTTACCAACGATCCGAGAGGTTGAGTTTGGCATTGATTTAGTGTCGGGAACTACACCAAAATCGATAGCTCCATACAGAATGACCCCGACAGAATTAAAAGAATTGAAAGCTCAGTTGTAAGAGTTGACAGATAAAGGTTTTAGTAGGCCGAGTTTCTCTCCCTAGGGTGCACCGATTTTATTTGTGAAAAAGAAAGATGGCAAGATGAAAATGTGTATAGATTATCTATAGCTTAAAAAGGGGCTACAGAGTCTTCGAAAATAGATTTCAGATCGGGCTATTACCAGTTGCGAGTTAAAGACTCGGATGTGCCAAAGACTGCATTTAGAACAAGGTATGGTCACTATGAATTTTTAGTTATGCCTTTCAGACTAATGAATGCACCTGCTGTCTTTATGGACTTAATGAACCAGATTTTCAGACCGTACCTAGATTAATTTGTCATTGTTTTCATTGATGACATTTTGATTTATTCACATGATGAATCCGAACATGTCGAGCATCTGAGAATTGTACTACGGAATCTGCGAGTTAATCAGTTATTTGCAAAGTTCAGCACATGTGAATTCTGGTTGCGCGAGGTTGGTTTTCTAGGACATATTGTGTCAGCATCAGGTATTCGAGTCGATCCGAACAAGATTTCTACAATAATAGATTGTAAGCCTCCGAGAAATATATTTGAAGTCCGTAGCTTCCTGGGACTCGTCGTCTATTATAAATGATTTGTGAAAGGCTTTTCGATGATTGCGACTCTGATGATGAAATTGCATCAAAAAGATGTTAAGTTCGAGTGGTCAGATAAATGTCAGAAAAGTTTTGACCAGTTGAAAGCTTTATTAACAGAGGCTAGTTCAGCCTAAATCGGGTAAAGAGTTTGTTGTGTTCAGTGATGCATCATTGAATGGTCTGGGTTGTATTTTGATGCAGGAAGGCAAAGTTATAGCTTATGCCTCGAGACAGTTGAAACCACATGAAAAGAATTACCCGATGCACGATTTGGAGCTAGTAGCTAGTGTGTTCACATTAAAAATTTGGCATCACTATCTGTTTGGTGAGAAATGCCACATCTATACCTATCACAAGAGTTTGAAATATTTGATGACTGAGAAAGATCTGAATTTTCGACAATTGAGGTAGTTTGAATTACTAAAAGATTACAAGTTAGTGATCGATTATCATCTAGGAAAGGCTAATGTCGTTGTTGATGCTTTGAGCTGAAAATCCCTCTTCGCTCTACATGTGATGAACACTTAAATAGCTTTGTGTAATGATGGTTCGGTTGTGGCCGAGATGAAAGCGATACCATTATTTTTACAACAGATTTGCGAAGCTCAGAAAGTCGATAATGAAATGTTAACAAAACGAGTTCAATGTGATTCGAACCTTGATTTAGAGTTTCAAGTTGATTTCGATGATTGTTTAAGATTCAAAGGCCGAATATGTGTTCCGAGAAATTTAGAGTTGATTCATATGATTTTGAATAAAGCACATAGTAGTCGTTTATCTGTTCATCTGGGAAACACGAAAATGTATAATGACTTGAAACAACTGTATTGGTGACATGACATGAAAAGAGATATCTCTGAGTTTTTTCGAAATGTTTAATCTGTCAGCAAGTCAAAGCTGAGCATCAAGTACTGTGGAGTTTGTTACAGCCAATCATGATTCGTGAATGGAAATGGTATAGAGTGACTATGGATTTTGCATTGGGTTTACCCCTATCTCCGAGAAAGAAAGATGCAATCTGGGTTATTGTTGATCGATTGACGAAATCAGCTCATTTCATTCCTGTACGTATGATTTTTCTCTTGATAAGTTAGCTGAGTTATATATCTCTGAGGTTGTGAGATTGCACGGGGTACCTATTTCCATTGTTTCGAATGGAGATCTGAGGTTCACATCGCGGTTTTGGAAGAAACTGCAAGACGCACTGGGTATAAAGCTACATTTTAGTAACGCGTTTCACCCGCAAATGGATGGTCAATCCGAACAAGTTATTCAGATACTTGAAGATATGTTACGTTGTTGCATTCTTGAGTTTGAAGGTACGTGGAAAAAATATTTATCGTTGATTGAATTTTCTTATAATAATAGCTTTCAATAGCGTATTAAAATGGCACCGTACGAGGCTCTATATGGACGTAAATGTCGAACATCGTTGTACTGGACGGAGCTCAACAAGATTAAGATTCACGGAGTTGATCTGATCAAGGAAATAGAAGAAAAAGTGAAAGTAATTCGCGATAGTTTGAAAGTAGCATCAGATCGATAAAAATCTTAAGCAAACTTGAAATGGAAAGATATTTAGTTTCAATTCGGGGATAGAGTGTTTCTGAAAGTGTCACCGTGGAAAAAGATATTGCGGTTTGGTCAAAAAGGGAAATTGAGTCAGCGATTCATCGGACTGTATGAGATTATCGAGCAAGTCGGACCAGTTGCTTATCGACTATCTTTACTGTGCGAGTTAGAGAAAATACATAATTTGTTTCATGTGTCGATGCTTCGATGATACCGATCCGACCCTACACATGTCATTCCCGTGACTGAGATTGAAATTCAATCAGATATGTCATATATTGAAGAACCGATTCGAATTCTAGCTTGTGAAATCAAAGAGCTGAGAAATTAAAGAATTGCATTAGTGAAAGTATTATGGCATCGACACGGGATTGAAGAAGTTAAGTGGGAACCCGAGGATGCTATGAGAAATCAATACCCTAACCTATTCACTGGTAAGATTTTTGGGGACGAAAATTCCTAAGGGGAGAGAGTTGTAATAGACCGGTTTTAGCTAAATTGGAACAGTGGTTTCAGACCCACAAATATGAGGTTAAAAAATTATTTTAATATTATTTTTGGTGTTTATAGCATGTGATTATATATGTGTGAAAGTTTTGTGATTTAATTTTATCGATTGGATGTCTAATTTGATAAAAGGACTAAATCGTGTAAAATGCAAAAGTTACGTTCTAATTATTTAAGTGGTTATTTGCTATGAATAATTAAATGTGAAGTCCTTATGTTGTGAATAGACCATAGATAGTGGGAATTGACATGACATCCATTATATGTTTTATTAATGTTTAAATAAAGGTTAATCAAGTAATTTGTGATTTAAGTTTAATTAAATTAAAAAAAAAAAGAAAATGGTGGCCATGTATCATCTTTTTGCACTGAGTTTTGAAGAAAAAGAAGCCATCTTCAAGCTTTAGGGTTCAGCACCTTTAATTATTAATTAAGGTATGAATTTTGTTCGGTTTTTGATGATTTTTATGTGCATGTGATCGTTGCATCGAGTGCTAGCTAGATCATGCCCTAATTTTCGAGTTTGTTGATGATTTTGTGAAATGCCATTGATGAATGTTTAAGTTTTTAAATGTTTGATGATGAAAATGGATATTTGTTGATAGATTATCATATTTTGTTTAGTGATTTTTTGGTAAAAATACTATTTTGGGATTAAATTGTGAAAAGTACAAATTATGTGGTTGAAATGTGAAATAAATGTGAAATATGGGCTAGTAGGGACTTATGTATAAATCGGCTGTGTGACATCCTAAATTAATGGGCCAATGCGTTTAATGTGTGATTGTGTTTAATGTGTTAATTAGAGTGTTAGGGGTCCAGATTGGGCTCGAGGTTGGGCTAAGGCCTTAGCAGAATTTGTTTTTGGACACTCTAGAGGGAAGCCTGATAAGATAGGGCTTAAAAAATGTTAATTGTGTTTTGAAATACAAGGTGGGCTTGTGGCCCAGAGGCAAAATGGCGCTACTTAAAGAGCAAGGAGGTGGCGTCAACTGAGGAGGCCCAAACTCAAGTAGCATGCAGCCTAATTCTTTTAATTAAAGTTAGCTAAATTTCGGCATTTAGGTGGATAAGGTTGGGCGGCAACAAGGCTTAGAAATAGGGGGATTTTATATGGATAATAAGTTTGATAATGTGCTGATAAAGGGAGGAAAAGATGGTGTTGTCTAGGCCTCTTTTGGAGGTGTGCTTGGATAAAAATAAGGGAGAAAGTTTAGGAGCTATCTAGGAAGCAAGTGGTGGCCGAATTTGGGACACTGTGTGCAAAGGGGGACGGCTAGATAGGACTAAGGGGTGACAAAATTTCCCCTTGTTTATTAATTAGTTTTAGTTTTCAAAAGAGGGCAATCCCGACATTTGGTTAGTGTGGGTGCCAAAATTCTCTTTAAATAGAGGGGATATCTCTTCAATTCCAGTATTTGGTCCCCATTTTCTTTTTCCATTCTCTCATCCTCACTTTTATGCAAAAGCCGAAAGTCCATTATTCTGTTCTCTTTTCTTTTTCTTTTTTTCTTCACTAAAGCCGAAATCTCCCAATTGTTCTCAACATCTTTCAAAAGCCGAAACTCTGAATTGTCTTCTCATCCCCATAGCCGAATACTTCCTATTCCTTTTGTCGATTTCTTCACTAAAACCGAATCTACATGGACTTCTTCCCATCATCTTTTCTTCTGATCTTCTCAAAAGCCGGAATCTCTAAGGGGTAGTCGAATTTTTTGTGTTAAGGTGAGTGCCGATTTTCCTATCTCTTCACTTTCTCTTTCGATTTTTGGAAGACAAAGCCAAAAAGCTAATGGTTTGATGGTTTTGTATAATTTCTTGTTGGGCGACATTCAGGAATTTAGGTAGATTGGCTAGATCTAAAAGCTGGAAATGCTAGTCTCGGAGTCTCAATCTCTTTTCGGGATTTCAAGGTAAGGGCTTAATTTTTCCTATGTTGTTTAATCGGGTTCTTTTTCATTATTCGTGCCTTAGCCTAATCTTGCGTTAAGCAATCATCATAGTATCTTCTGACCAAAGATAACTCATGGACTCGAATGTCAGCAAATCAAAAGAAGGGGTTGGATCTGTAATCCCAGCCCTAAAGTTCAAGAAACGCACGGTGTCTGCTGTTCGAGATTGGCCACCGAGTTGTGGACCGGCTTCTAAACAGCATCTTAGGCAGATAGCAGTCATTTTGACTTCTGATAGTGGCGACATAGAAAGTATTGTTCTATCGGTAATAAGGTGTGTAGATCTCTATCACACTAGCTAACCTGTATTATATGTATGTTATGGGCTAAAAGCCGAAAAATGAGGCTGTATGAATAGTTGTATTACCCAAAAAGGGTAGGCAAGGGATGCCAGGTATGTAATCATAAAAACTTCTCTATGTGTATCGAAGTATGTGAAAGTATGTGATCTATTTAGATAGTTTAATGTTCTGATTCTTGCATGTATGTACGAATGGGATGGGAATGATATGAGGAAGGGGAGCAAGTCGCGAGGCGATCGATCGCTTTGCCACATAGGTCACATAGTGATGGGTCTTTATGACAGGCAGCGCAGCTGTCAATATATATATCATTAAGGTTGCATAGCGATCGGTGGCTTTGCCACATAGGTCACATAGTGATCGATCTTTATGACAGGAAGCACAGCTGTCGATATGGTGTGTAGCGGATGGAGGGTTGATTGTAGAAATCCCCACGGTGTGATTGTTGGTACGGGGTTGTGTAGAGGATGGACTTTTAGGTTTGGGATGGGCCATGTTGCATGTAATATATTCTGTGCCATTGTGAATGGGCCTAGGCCCATAATGTGTTTGTCTGCCCAATGTGTTTATGTGTTTTCGAGATTTGCACACTGAGTCTTGGTAACTCACCCGTTTATTTTTCTCAACATTTCAGATGAGCAGTAGATCGTGGACATGGGAGCCGAGGCGGACTCGAGGGGCCATCAAGTTTTTTTTATCTTTATAGACTATTTCTGTTTTTTTATTTTTTTCCCTTAAGTTTAAATTTAGGATTATTTTTGTAATAAGGCCCCCATAACTTAGGTTATCGTTGTATATTTTTTCCCTTCTTTATTTATTCTATAATTCTTACAAACTTATATTTTCAAAGTCTTAATTATAAGGTGAAACTAAAATGGGTTTTCCAAGTGTGTCTATCGCAAATGCTAAAGTTTCTTCAAAATATCACAATTAATGATCAATTGGTTAAAATAAATTGAGATTCTTCAAAACCCTACAAGCAAAGTTTTCAACATTCAACCCGTAGCATACCAGATCCGGTCAGGACGTATCGGTCAGGTTTGGGGTGTTACATTTTAGTATCAGAGCCCAGTTCAAAACTCGGGCTATGAAGTGGGTCCAGTAGCGATTTGTAAAAGTAATGTAAGTTGAGAAAAGTTCGGTTGAGATATAGCCTTCGAGTCTACCGGCACCCGATCCACGTAGGTGAGTATTCTAAACTCTTGATATGATATGTATGTTGGGTTTGATAGGTTTCATGGACGTAGACTAGTATGATAGTGTTAATGGACCTTAGGCCTAGATTAAACAATTCTTCAAATCTCATAAGACTTAATTCTAATTAAACATGTCTGTGGACAAGTCACAGGGTTAGGGTGTGGTAACAGGCATACGCATGTCTAGGATTGGATCCAGGGAGAGCTTGGTATTTAAGCAGCCCTAGTGACTCACCTCCTCTTTTCTGGAATCCTACCTGGTGCTTAATGCCTGTTCACTTTAGCCACAAAGACTTGTTGACGGGCCAAAATTTATAACTAAAACCCGAAAGGGACCAGCCACCCTATTTTTGTAAAATTATCCTTAGTTTTGTAAAATTTCTGAAATTCCCTTGATTTGTGAAAACTTCCCAAAATACCTTGGATTTGTAAAAAATTACAAAAAATTATAAAATTACCGAAATACCCCCGGTTGACAAAATTTCTGAAATACCCCCAGATTGCAAAATTATCAAAATACCCCTATATTGTAAAATACCAAGATACCCTATTGTGGAAAATTACGAAAATACTCTTATAGTGTAAAATTATGAAAATACCCCTGGGTAGTGTAATGACAAAAATACCCTTAGGTGATGAATGTGAGTTCATGGATGCTACTTGTATGTTGATGATTGAATGTATGTGGATTCTAGAGCTAGGAAGTACAGACCTGAGAACTGAACCTTGTAGATAGAGTATGAATTCGAAAGTATGAATTCGAAAGAACTACTGTTAAAACTACTTTCCATAAGATTATTCGTTATTAATCAGTGGAAGAAATTAATAATTCATAAAACTTCTAATTAGATAAACGCGAATTGATAGAATGAGCACTAGAGGACGTGGTGTGCGTGGCCGAGGTAGAGGTAAGATTGCTGTGTCAGAACCGGTAGGGTCCAATCACAAGTCAGGGAATGAGGTATCAGTGCCACCAGCGGTGGAGGCAAAATTCCAGGATCAGACGGCCGGAGATGATACGGTATCTCAGGCGATGTTGAGGGTTTTAGAGAGGGTAGCTGGGGTAGGCATGGGCACAGGAGCTGAAAATCTGTACCGGAGTGACTTAGAGCCAATGGGGCAGAAGTGTTTAAGGGAATTTTCAGTGTAGCCCCTAGTACAGCTGAGTATTGGTTGGAGGCAGTCGAACGCATAATGGATGATTTGGATTTTACGGGAGAAGAGAAGCTGAAAGGAGTAGTGTCCCTTCTCTAGGACGAAACATATCAATGGTGGCTTACGGTTAAGGATGGTACCATGGCTGACCGTATCACCTAGGATTATTTCAAAACGACGTTGCAGAGCAAGTACATTGGAATGAGCTATGTGGATGCGCAGCGCAGAGCACTCTTAAATTTGGCTCAGGGAAGTAGGTCGGTGGCAGCGTATGAAGCAGAATTCTTACGCTTGAGCCGTTATGCTCGAGGGATGGTGGCGACAAAGCATGAACGGTATGTTCGATTTGAGGATGGCCTGAGGGACGATTTACGTGTTTTAATAGCTCCACAGCAGGAGAGGGAATTCGCTGTGCTTGTGGAGAAAGCTAAGATAGCTGAGGAGGTGAAGCGGATAGAAAGACTGAATCGAGATAGAGATAGGAGTGGAAGTAAGAGAAATTTTGAATCATCAGGGGCAGCCGGGCATATTTAAAAAAGACCTAGGTCAGATAGGCCAAGACGGGATGAGAGACCTGCTGCTGCTAGCCAGACACGAAAGTGTGCTCAATGTGGTAAATTCCATGTAGGTGAGTGTTGGGCAGGCAGTGGGAAGTGCTTTAGGTGTGGATCTTTGGATCATTAGATTAGAGACTGTCCACAGCCACGAAGCGATGTAGGACCCGCAGGGTAGGGGAATGCTCAACCGGATAGAGGAGGTCACCAACCACCAAGGGGCCGTAGACAAGCCAGGGGCGATATTGGTAATGAATGTGGTCGTGGAGCACCAGGTAGAGGTGCAGGTTATGCTGAGGCAAGGCAGCCAGCTTTGGTCTATGCATCTCATCGCCAAGGGGATAAAGACGCTCCAGATGTGAATATTGGTGCGTACCCTACTGTAGTATATTGAATGTTTATTTTTAGAATTAGAATGCGCAGTGAAAGCATAGTGATGAGACTTGGGTAGTACAATTGATAGTTAGTTGAAAATTTTAAGGCCGAAATTTCTTTAAAGGGGTAGAACTGTAACATCCTGAATTAATGAGCCAATGCGTTTAATGTGTTAATTAGAGTGTTAGGGGTCCAGATTGGGCTCGAGGTTGGGCTAAGGCCTTACCAGAATTAGTTTTTGGACACTCTAGAGGGAAGCCTGATACGATAGAGCTTAAAAAATGTTAATTGTGTTTTGAAATACAAGGTGGGCTTGTGACCCAGTGGCAAAATGGCGCCACTTAAAGAGCAAGGAGGTGGCGTCAACTGAGGAGGCCCAAACTCAAGTAGCATACAGCCCAATTCTTTTAATTAAAGTTAGCTAAATTTTTGCATTTAGGTGGATAAGGTTGGATGGCAACGAGGCTTAGAAATAGGGGAATTTTATATGGATAATAAGTTTGATAATGTGCTGATAAAGGGAGGAAGAGATGGTGTTGTCTAGGCCTCTTTTGGAGGTATGCTTGGATAAAGATAAGGGAGAAAGTTTAGGAGCTATCTAGGAAGCAAGTGGTGGTCGAATTTGGGACACTTTGTGCAAAGGGGGACGGCTAGATAGGACTAAGGGGTGTTGAAATT
This sequence comes from Gossypium rotundifolium, assembly GCA_025506655.1. Classification (NCBI taxonomy): domain Eukaryota; kingdom Viridiplantae; phylum Streptophyta; class Magnoliopsida; order Malvales; family Malvaceae; genus Gossypium; species Gossypium rotundifolium. The sequence goes on along the minus strand of CP106729.1, from coordinate 92,965,685 downwards.
TCCCCTTGTTTATTAATTAGTTTTAGTTTTTAAAAGAGGGCAATCCCGACATTTGGTTAGTGTAGGTGCCAAAATTCTCTTTAAATAGAGGGGATATCTCTTCAATTTCAGTATTTGGTCCCTATTTTCTTTTTCCATTCTCTCATCCTCACTTTTATGTAAAAGCCGAAAGTCCATTATTCTGTTCTCTTTTCTTTTTCTTTTTTTCTTCACTAAAGTCGAAATCTCCCAATTGTTCTCAACATCTTTCAAAAGTCGAAACTCTGAATTCTCTTCTCATCCCCATAGCTGAATACTTCCTATTCCCTTTTGCCGATTTCTTCACTAAAGCCGAATCTACATAGACTTCTTCCTATCATCTTTTCTTCTAATCTTCTCAAAAGCCAGAATCTCTAAGGGGTAGTCGAATTCTTTGTGTTAAGGTGAGTGTCGATTTTCCTATCTCTTCACTTTCTCTTTCGATTTTTGGAAGACAAAGTCGAAAAGCTAATAGTTTAATGGTTTTGTATAATTTCTTGTTGGGCGACATTCGGGAATTTAGGTAGATCACCTAGATCTAAAAGCCGAAAACGCTAGTCTCAGAGTCTCAATCTCTTTTCGGGATTTCAAGGTAAGGGCTCAATTTTCCTATGTTGTTTAATCGAGTTCTTTTTCATTATTCGTGCTTTAGCCTAATGTTGCGTTAAGCAATCATTATAGTATCTTCTGACCAAATATCACTCATGGACTCGAATGTCAGCAAATCAAAGGAAGGGGTTGGATCTGTAATCCCAGCCCCAAAGTTTAAGAAATACGCGGTGTCTGCTGTTCAAGATTGGCCACCAGGTTGTGGATCGGCTTCTGAACAGCATCTTAGGCAGATAGCAGTCGTATCGACTTCTGATAGTGGCGACATAGAAAGTATTATTCTATCGGTAATAAGGTGTGTAGATCTCTATCACACTAGCTAACCTGTATTATATGTATGTTATGGGCTAAATACCGAAAAATGAGGCTGTATGAATAGTCATATTACCCAAAAAGGGTAGGCAAGGGATGCCAGGTACGTAATCATAGAAACTTCTCTATGTGTATCGAAGTATGTGAAAGTATGTGATCTGTTTAGATAGTTTAATGTTCTGATTCTTGCATGTATGTATGAATGGGATGGGAATGATATGAGGAAGGGGAGCAGGTCGCGAGGCGATCGGTGGCTTTGCCATATAGGTCACATAGTGATCGGTCTTTATGACAGCCAGCGTAGCTGTCGATATATATATCATTAAGGTCGCATAGCGATCGATGGCTTTGCCACATAGGTCACATAGAGATCGGTCTTTATGACAGGCAGCACAAGCTGTCGATATGGTGTGTAGCGGATGGAGGGTTGATTATAGAAATCCCCACGGTGTGATGGTGGGTACGGGGGTATGTAGGGGATGGACTTTTAGGTTTGGGATGGGCCATGTTGCATGTAATATATTCTGTGCCATTGTGAATGGGCCTAGGCCCATAATGTGTTTGTGGGCCCAAGGCGTTTATGTGTTTTCGAGATTTGCGCACTGAGTCTTGGTAACTCACCCGTTTATTTTTCCCAACATTTCAGATTAGCAGTAGATCGTGGACATGGGAGCCGAGGCAGACTCGAGGGGCCATCAAGTTTTTATTATCTTTATAGACTATTTCTATTTTTTTATTTTTTCCTTAAGTTTAAATTTGGCATTATTTTTGTAATAAGGCCCCCATAACTTTTATTTTTGTAATAAGGCCCCCATAACTTAGGTTATCGTTGCATATTTTTTTCCCTTCTTTATTTATTCTATACGTCTTACAAACTTATATTTTCAAAGTCTTAATTATAAGGTGAAACTAAAATGGGTTTTCCAAGTGTGTCTATCACAAATGCTAAAGTTTCTTCAAAATATCACAATTAATTATCAATCGGTTAAAATAAACTGAGATTCTTCAAAACCCTACAAGCAAAGTTTTCAACATTCAACCCGTAGCATACCAGATTCGGTCAGGACGTATGGGCCGGGTTTGGGGTGTTACAGGCTGAGCATGGGTTAAGTTGAATTTTGTGAATTTTGTGTATTTGTGAAATAGGGACTAAATTGAATAAATGTGAAAGTTTAGGGGCTAATGTGTAAAAATACCCAAATATGCGTTTGTATATTGAATTGAATGATTTGATGAATAAATGAGTTAATTTTGAATGTATATAGATCAAGAACAAAAGAAATCAGATTTAGATTGGGGAAAATCAAAAGTTATCGAATAGTTGATGCAATCCGTTTATCCTTAATACGAGGTAAGTTCATATGCAAATAAATGTCGTTAAATTGAATTATATATGTTTAATTGTCATTGTACTGCTATAAATGTTGAATGATTAAATACGAGCAATAATCGACAATGTTACAATATCTAAAAGTCCCGTACAAACCTTAGGAATAGTATAGGATGCGAATGTCATGACATTAGGATTACCGAGATGTGAATACGTGTAAAACCATGTCCGGGACATTGGCATCATTATGTGATTTCGTATAAGACCCTGTCTGAGACAGTGGCATGATATGTGATAACATGTAAGACCATATCTGGATATGGCTTTGTACAAGTTATATGTGATTTTTGAGTATCCTTAACGATTCTGAATGGTTCAATGGGAAAAGTCAAGTCGAGAAAGAATTTGTGACTGAGTTAAGTGACTCAGGTACGTACAAGATTCATACGAGTATTGAAAAGGGAAGTATTTGATGAATTCACTTATGATTTTGAATATGTGTTCAATGGGAAAGGTTTGTGAGCTTTTATATGCTTATTCATGATTTGCCTATTAATGAAAATGATATTGATTCATGTGGTAATTTTATTTTTATTTGGCTTACTAAGCTTTTAAAGCTTACTTTTTGTGTGTTTTTTCCTATTTTATAGATAATCGAAACTAGCTCGGACTCGGGGAACATCAGGAACATCATCACACTATCGATCAACTTGTTGGTACTTTTGATGTTATGTATCTATGGTATATGGCATGTATAGGCTAGTGTTGATGATATGTTTTGAGTTGTGATTTTAGCCATGAGAGTGGGCTTGTAAATGATGTACATATTGGTGTGTATTTTGCAATCTAAGTTGGCTTAATTTATGAATTTGGTAAGTGATATGTGATGTATATATGGCCTTGTGTTTTGGCATGTTTGGTATGATTGTTGTGATGGCTAAGTGGTTAATTGTTTTGATTATTTACCAATAATATATCATGGTAAATTTGGTATGATATAGGGATGATGAATTGGTATATTTTGTGGCATAAATTAACTGATAAAATGATGAGAAAAATGCATAGGGAAGATAGGTTAAATGGTTGGTAATGATATATTATTTTGGTATGTTTATGGTTATGATTTGAGTAGTGAAATGGTTGAAGATGAAATGGCATGTTTTGGTTGCCTATAAATGTGTTGAAATGGTATTATTTTGGTTGTTTAGGTGAGCATGAGAAAGGGTGGCAAATTGGCCTTGCAAATGGCCTATTTTTGTCCACATGGGCAAAGACACGAGCATGTGTCTCAACCGTGTGCGGCACATGGTCATGCTATACGACTGTGTGTCCCCTAGTGTTGAGATTGAATTGAAGTCAGTATGCTCCACAAGGTCTCACACACGAGCGTGTGACTGGCTGTGTGGCACAAGTCAGTATACCCCCTAAATTGCACACGGCCTAGCACACGGGCGTGTGACTTGACCGTGTTGCATAAGTCAGTATACCCTACAGGATTGGCACGGCCTAACACACGGCATGGCTAACGGGCTAGACACATGGGCTAGACACAAGGCGTGTGGTCAGTCCTATGACCCAAGGCAGTATGTATGCCCTATTTTCACACGGTCTGGGACACGGGCGTGTCTGAAGCCGTGTGAGGCACACGGCCTATTCACACGGGCGTGTGACCCTGGTATGTTTGAAAAAAATTTCTAAGTTTTTGAGAATTTTTGTAAGTTATCAGTTTAGTCCCGAACCACTTCTAAAGCATGTTTAACGCCTCGTAGGCCCTTATAAGAGACAATGTTATTATGTTTGTATGGTGTTTGAGAATGGATGCATAAAGTAAGTTGTATGTTGTATGTTGCGATTTGATTAGTATTTCCTTGTAACCCTATTCCGACGATGGATACTGGTTAGGGGTGTTACATATTTCAAATGGTTCAACGGGTATACAGAAGATATGAAATGGTGAGTTAGATACGTATCAAAATAGGTATGTACGGAAACTGTATATGCATCGAACTTATGAAAGAAGTGAACTCATGGTTATATAGATGATTCAATACACGTTAGCATTGTGGTTAATTAATTTGTGGTATGTTATATGCATGTTTTGAATGGTAAATTAAATGGTGAGTTTTGCTTATTATCTTCATACGAGCTTACTAAGCTTTATAGCTCAATTTGTTTATTTTCTATATTTTATAGTGATTTCATAGCTAGCTCGGATTCGGGAATCGTCGGAGACTTCATCACACTATCCTACTATCACCTTGGTACTTTTGAACTTAAATATTTTGAGTATATGGCATGTATAGGGACTTTGGTCATTTTGGTGTATGTGTTGCTAATGAATTTAGTCATTTGAAATGGCTTGTAAATAATATGAGTTTGGTTTTGTATATAGCCATGAGAATTGGCTTAATTTGTTTGGTTTGGTTATGTTTATATATGTGTATATGGCCTATGTTGTGAGCTTCTATTGATGGATATATGATGCTTATGGATTATAGGTATGGTGGATGTTAAATGGTTGATATTAGGGAAGATATATACTTGTGAGTTTGAGCTTAATGATGCATGTTTGAATTGTCTAAATAGTTGAATTGTATTTGTGATTTTGGTATAAATGGAATGGTCTATTTTTGTGACTTGTGTGTGTTGTGAATGGTGGTAAATAATTAACATGAATTAGGCTTGAATTGGTTAGTTTGAATGCCTATATATGCTCTGTTTTGGTGCCAATTGAGTTGGTGTAGGTACATACAAATTGAGTGGCAAAATCGCTTGGTAAATAGCCTATTTTTCCTACACAGGCAAAGACACAGCGTGTGTCTCAGCCGTGTGTGATACTTGGTTATGTTACATGGTCGTGTGTCCCCTGGTGTTAAAATTAAAATCAAGTCAGTATACTCCACACGGCCCAGCACACAGGCGTGTGTCTTGGTCGTGTGACATAAGTCAGTGTACCCTATAGGTTTGGCAGGGCCTAGCACACGGCTTGGCACATGGGTTTGTGTGGCCATTTTAAGGGCACACAGACTAGCCACACGGGTGTGTGTATTGGCCGTGTGACCCAAGTCAGAGAGTTACACGGGGTCAGACACGGGTTGGGACACGGCCATCTGCTTCCATTTTGAATGTCCACATGGCTTGTGACACGGGCGTGTGTCCCCTGTATTTTGGAAACTTTTCTAAGTTTCGTAAAAAAATTCCTGAGTTGTCGGTTTAGTCCCGAACTTTCTCGAATGCATGATTTGGGCCTCATAGGCATGTATTGGGGACGATGTGAATGATTTTGAATGATGACTTATTGAATTTGAGAAATGTATGTGAAATGCATTATTTTCTGTGATATAAGTCCGGTAATGCTCCGTAACCCTATTCCAGCGTTGAATACAGGTGAGGGGTGTTACAATCACAATGTTAACATATATTCAACCACATAACTAACCATGAACTCACAACTTCCTTAGATTCAATGCTTCTATAGTTTTTGTACATACCTGTACTGATACGTGTCTAATTCTCACCATTTCATATCTTCGATATACCCGTTGAACGATTTGGAATACTATTGGATACTCGAGAATCATGCACCCTAAGTGCCACATATATAGCCAAAGCTATCTTAATCTCATATCACATATAATGCTCACTCTTGAGCTATCAACAGGTCTGCTCACACAAGCTGACGGTCATGACATAACTTGTAACACTCCAAACCCACCTAGAAGTTAGGCCCGAATCTGGCGTGTCACATTTAAGTGTTTCTTGAAAATTGTGTCTTCATTTGCATTCGTTTATTTTTAAAACGTGGTTTATAAAAAAACTATTCCCTTTTCAAAATGTTATTAACCACTTAGTAAAATCATTTTCAATTGCGGAAGCGTAATTAAAATAAATGATTTATGGAAACATGATATTTAAAAATTGAGTTGCAGAAACGTAGTGTTTGAAAGCAGTTATAGTTTTGGAAAATCCATGTCCTACTTCTAGCGGATATTAAACATACTTAAGTAAATATCCCAAATAAAAGTTAAAAATAGAGAGGCCTTATTACAACCCAACTCAAAAACTGAAGTGCTTAAATAAGTGAACGAATTAGAAAAACATGTGTGGCTTTGTGGTCGCCTCCAAGTCCCTCGCAGCACCGATCCTCCTTATGCTGACAATTACCAGCACAATTAAAAACGGGGTGAGTTTGCGAAAACTCAGTGTGTAATCCCCTTACTAGAGTAACGATCAATTATCTGAAATAAAATCGAAATAGTGCAGGCCAAAGCCAGTTAAGCGTAATGTGATGCAGTCTAGATCAAGGCATACGTAAGCCAAAGCCCACTACAATATCATTTGGGTCATAGACCATAACAGAATCAATTCGGCCTACCCCAAACCAAAAACAAAACAAATGGGCCTAAGCCTAGGACAGTGATAGATCTCATAAACAGATATGCAATAATATGAGGATGCATCCCACCCCGATCCAGCCAACACACCACTCGTATCAACCCTACATTTACGTGGGGATAAAATCGACCCACCCAGCCAACACACCAAAGTTAGCACCAGTTGCAGCCGTAACCGTAATTGCAGCAAAGCTGCTAGTATATATATATATGTGGCTCTAAGCCTTCAGTAGCGGTATTATAATCCGCACAAAGCCATTAGTAACTGTATTATGTTTGGCACATAGCCATCAACAATGGTAATATAATCGGCACACAGCCTTGGGTAAATATGATCGACATAGAGTCATCGATATATATGTTAGGCACATAGCCACGGGTAAATACGATTGGCACAAAACCATAATCAAGATGGCACAGAGCTATATTTAGGTTGGCACGGAGCCATAATCAGATTACACGGCTTTAAGCCGTCCGCCGGTCCACAGTCGTTTCATGCGACCCGTGTGACCCTATCAGAAATTCCTCCGTATCAATGTCCCAACCCCATGCAATATATCGTGTATGTCATGCTCAATCATTACACGTGTATGCAAAATGGCGATGCTCAGTAATAGATATTTAGACATATATTAAAAGCATATCAGTCATACAACCACTATCAAGTCAGTTTAACACAGTCATACAATCCCAGTCAAATCAGTCATTTTACCCTATAAGGGTATTTCAGTAATCCTACCCTATAGGGGTATTTAGGTAATTTTGTAAATTGGGAGTATTTCGATAATTTTACAAATTAGGGGTATTTTGGTAATTTTGCAAGCCAGAGGTATTTCGATAATTTCACAAATCGGGGGTATTTAGGTAATTTCACAAATTGGGAGTATTTCGGTAATTTTACAAATTAGAGGTATTTTGGTAATTTTGCAGACCGAGGGTATTTCGATAATTTCACAAATCGGTATTTCGATAATTTCACAAATCGAGGGTATTTCAATAATTTCACAAATTGAGGGTATTTCGATAATTTCACAAATCGAGGGTTTTTCGATAATTTCACAAATCGAGGGTATTTCGATAATTTCACAAATCGAGGTCTCAGCGACCTAAAAGAAGGTTCACCGTCGCCTCAAGTGACTTAAGTAACCTAAATAGTCACAACGGTGTAAATGGGCCTAAGGCCCCTTATTCGGCCCAAATGGGCCCACACGCTCTTGTGGCCCAATTAGCCCAGATATAGCCTCGGCTATACGAACAGTACAGTTCAAACCAATAGAAACCATATAACATGCATTTTATCCGTGTGGAGCCTACTAGCCTAGTGGGCCCACACGACCCATTGCCCAAAAACGACCCTAGCCATGTGGACTACACGGCTCGATCTAACATTTACCACATTATGCAAATTTACTTTGTGTGGGTCTCACAGGCCCATTGGGCCTACACGGTCTATTTCGGCTCCTACGCGGCCCAAAATGACCCAAGCCCATGAGAACGCTCATGGTGGCCTTAACCATCTTACGCCCATATTCGTGGGCTCGGTCCACCACACGTGCGATTGTATGCTCGTGTGGCACTATTTGTCGATATTTCGGCTTTCTGGCATTTTGTCGATCTACGATTAGAAAGAGTGTGGTTACACACCTTTTTCGAAATAGCGTAAAAACCCCCGAATGTCAAACCTATCATATCTGTAACTTCGGTTTAAACCTTAACACATGACTTGAAAGAGCCATTAATCGAAACCCATTCAAAAGATTACCTACCAATGCCCTGCTTGAACGAGCGTGGATTGAACCTACTTAGATCACCGACGAAAAAGGATTACAGACCCCTTAATGAATATCTGCTTAAGTAACGAGTCTTATTAAACAAAACTATTTCTAGAATATGACTTAAAATCCCAATACCAACATCATAGGGCAATCGGCCAACGAATCAACTTACCCCAACTATGCGATCGATTGACAACAGGAAGTCTTGAACGCCTCTGCCCACTTGAGAAACCCCTTACTTGAACTCAACGTCAGAAAAGGAGATTTCGACCGAATGCCAAAGGATAGTTGCTGAATCAATGACGAAAGTAAAGGTGAATAGAATGCAATATTCGGCTAGCTTCCTACAGAAAAGAGGAGATAATAGATACGGATTGAAACAGACTAAAGAAGGGGAAAGAGAATTTAGGAAAAGAGAAGATGATGCATTCGGCCAAGTAAAGCAAATGAAAAGGAAAGAAGAAAAAAAAGGTAGATTCAGATATTGAAAGAAGAATCGGTAAAATATTGGAGAAAAAGAAGAGGAAGATGTATTTGCGAGCGCAGAGAAAAGGGTAGAGAAAAATATAGAAAAACGATTCAGTAGCAAGACAGAGAAGTAAAATTAGGTAAAAGGGGAAAGAAACCTCAATTGCACAAATCTCCCCATAAAAGAACAACCGAGGTTGCACTAAAAGAATTCGTCAAACTGTATGGCTACACCATACGGCACCAATGGCTTACTAGGAAAAATGCTTAATTCTGCCTCTACTAAAACCGATCTCCCCAAAGTCTAGAGACCAAATCGGCACACACTTCCCTTCCCATTCAAATTCCTATTTTTCCTCCATAAATCACTCCTTTAATCTCTCCACAACAACCTCATCCACCAGAATTCTAATGCAACACAAACTCCAGCCGTCCCAACTGCAAAATAAATACCCTATTATGCTGTGCCAACACTTGAACCTTAGACCTCAAGGTTACTCCTCATGCCATCTTACCACTAGACCACAAGCTCTTCTGTGACTTAAAACATGCGCAAATACTTATAAAGCCTATGTGCCAGTGTCCAGATTCTTTTAAGAGCAAAATTTAAAAATTCTGCAAGAGCCAAGACTTGAACCCAGGCTCCCTTGCAACCTTAATAACGCCATAACCACTAGGCCACATGCTTTATTGTGTCATAAATTCATCCAAAAATATTCTTAAAGCCTACCCACTAACATCAAGGCTCCTTTAAGAGAAAACAAAAATTCTTGCTAAAGCCCATGTTTGAATCCAGAACTTCTTGAATACTTCTCAGGACCCTTAACCACCAAAGCAGACATACTTTTAGGTTATTCACATGCACAACTAAATTCCAATTCCTCCAGCATGTGAAGCCCATTTCTTCTAGGCCCAAAATTTGAGGCGTTACAACTCTACCTCCCTTAAAGAAGTTTCGTCCTCAAAATTCGTGTAACAACTATCCCACTACGCTACCGCTGTGCACTCTGATCCCAATGTCTTTAACACACATCCAAAACATCCACCTGTCGTAGCAGATAGGTTACAAATTCTATATCTAGAACTTTACACCCAACATTTCAAAACACACAGAGAATAAATACCAAAAATACATCCAAAATTTAAAGAACCCACATTATTTCTAACTCACTATATTTCAATTTCTAAACAGACAAGTATTCAGAAAACTTACGAATTTGGCGCCGGAGACTCGGTGAGCCACACTTTCAAGTAAATATTCAGTAAAACATTTTACATACTTCAAATCTTTTGAAATAGTTCTTTTAGAAATTCAATTTTAAAAACCTAATCCACAGTCGAGTTTTGTAACCTGGCTCTGATACCACTAAATGTAACACCCTAAACTCGACCAAGAAGTTAGCCTGATTCTAGCATGTTACATTGAAGTCTTTCTCAAAAATCGTGTCTTCATTTGCATTCGTTTATTTTCAAAACGTGGTTTATAAAAAAACTATTCCCCTTTCAAATTGTTATTAACTACTTAGTACAATCATTTTCAATTGCGGAAGCTTAATTAAAATAAATGATTTATGGAGACATGATATTTAAAAATTGCGTTACGAAAACGTAGTGTTTGAAAGTAGTTATTGTTTTGGAAAAATCATGTTCTACTTCTAGCAGATATTAAACATACTTAAGTAAATATCCCAAATAAAAGTTAAAAATAGAGAAGCCTTATTACAACCCAACTCAAAAACCAAAGTGCTTAAATAATTGAATGAAATAGAAAAACATGTGTGGCTGTGTGGTCGCCTCCGAGTCCCTCGCAACACCAATCCTCCTAATGCTGGGGATTACCTGCACAGTAAAAAACGAGGTGAGTTTGCGAAAACTCAATGTGTAATCCCCTTACCAGAGTAATAGTCAGTATACAGAAACCGAAACAGTCTGGGCCAAAGCCTTTTAACCGTAACCGTATAGTCCAGATCAAGGCATATGTGGGCCAAATCCCACTACAATATCATTTGGGTCACAACCCATAACAGAATCAATTCGGCCTAGCCCAAACCAAAAACAGAACAAGTGGGCCTAAGCCCAGTACAGTGACAGATCTCATAAACAGATATGCAACAGTATGAGGATGCATCCCACCCCTATCAAGCCAACACACCATCCGTATCAACCCTACACTTATGTGGGGATAAAATCGACCCACCCAGCCAGCACACCAAAGTTAGCACCGGTTGCAGCCCTAACCATAACCGCAATAAAGTAGCTAGTATATATATATGCAGCTATAAGCCTTTAGTAGCGTTATTATAATCGGCACAAAGCCATCAGTAACTATATTATGTTTGGCACATAGCCATCAGTGACGGTAATATAGTCGGCACACAGCCTTGGGTAAATATGATCGACATAGATTCATCGATATATATGTTAGGCACATAGCCACGGGTAAATACGATTGGCATAAAGCCATAATCAAGATGGCACAGAGCCATATTTAGGTTGGCACGGAGCCATAATCAGATTACGCGGCTTTAAGCTGTCCGTCGGTCCACAGTCGTCTCATGCGACCCGTGCGACCTTAACAGATCAATACTGGATCCATAGTCGTCTCATGTGACCCGTGAAACCCTATCAGAACTTCCTCCGTATCAATGTCCCAACCCCATGCAATATGTCGTGTATGTCATGCTCAATCATTACACGTGTATGCAAAATGGCCATGCTCAGTAACAGACATTTAGACATATATTAAAAGCATATCAATCATACAACCACTGTCAAGTCAGTTTAAACACAGTCATACAATCCCAGTCAAATCAGTCATTTTACCCTATAAAGGTATTTCGGTAATCCTACCCTACAAGGGTATTTAGGTAATTTGAAAAATTGGGAGTATTTTGGTACTTTTACAAATCGAGGGTATTTCGATAATTTTGCAGGCCGGGGGTATTTTAATAATTTCACAAATCGAGGGTATTTTGATAATTTTACAGACTGGGGTATTTCGGTAATTTCAAAAATCAGGGGTATTGTGGTAATTTTACAAACCGAGGGTTTTTTGGTAATTTCACAAATCGAGGGTATTTTGGTAATTTCACCAATCAAGAGTTTTTCGATAATTTTACAAATCATGGTTATTTCGATAATTTCACAAATCGAGGTCTCAGCGACCTAACAGAAGGTTCATTGTTGCCTCGAGCGACTTAAGTAACCTAAACAGTCACAATGGTGTAAATGAGCCTAAGGCCCATTATTTGGCCCAAGTGGGCCCACACACTCGTGTGGCTAAATTAGCCTAGAAATAGTCTCGACTATACGAACAGTACAGTTCAAACTAATAGAAACTATATAACATGCATTTTATCCGTGTAGGGCCCACACGGCCCATTGTCAAAAAATGACCCAAGCCATGTGGACTACATGACTCGATCTAACATTTTCTACATTATGCAAATTTACTCGTGTGGAGCCCATAGACCCATTGGGCCCACACGACCCATTTTGGCCCCAACGCGGCCCAAAACGACACAAGCCCATGAGAACGTTTATTGTGGCCTCAACCATCTTACGCCCATATTCGTGGGCTCAGTCCACCACACGTGCGATCGCACGCTCATGTGGCACCATTCGCCTGTATTTCGGCTTTCTGGCATTTTGTCGATCTACGATTAGAAAGAGTGTGGGTACACACCTTTTTCAGAATAGCGCAGAAACCCCCGAATTTCGAACCTATCATAATAGTAACTTCGGTTAAAACCTTAAAACATGAATTGAAAGAGCCATTAATCGAAACCCATTCAAAAGATTACCTACTAATGCATTGCTTGAACGAGCATGAATTGAACCTACTTAGATCTCCGACGAAAGAGGATTACAGACCCCTCAATGAATATCTATTTAAGCAACGAGTTTTATTAAACAAAAATATTTCCAGAATATGAGTTAAAATCCCAATACCAACATCATAGGGCAATCAGCCAACGAATCAACTTACCCCAACTATACGATCGATTGACAATAGGAAGTTTTGAACGCCTCTACCCATTTGAGAAACCCCTTACTTGAACTCAACCTCAGAATAGGAGATTTTGACCGAATGCTAGAAGATAGTTCTTGAATCAATGATGAAAGTAAAGGTGAAAAGAATGCAGTATTCGACTAGCTTCCCACAGAAAAGGGGTGATAACAATATGAATTGAAACAGACTAAAGAAGGGGAAAGAGAATTTTGAAAAAGAGAAGATGATGCATTCGGCCAAGTAAAGCAAAAGAAAAGGAGAAGAAAAAAAACAAAGGGAGATTCAGTTATTGAAAGAAAAACCAATAGAATATTGGAGAAAAAGAAGAGGAAGATGTATTTGCCAAGGGAGAGAAAAGGGTAGAGAGAAAGAAAAACGATTCAGTAGAGAGACAGAGAAGTAAAATTCGGTAAAAAGGGAAAGAAACCTCAATTGCACAAATCTCCCCACAAAAGAACAACCAAGGTTGCACTAAAAGAATTCGACAAACTGTACGGCTACACTATACGACACCAATGGCTTACTAGGAAAAATGCTTAATTCTGCCTTTACCAAAATCGATCTCCCCAAAGTCTAGAGACCAAATCGGCACACACTTCCCTTCCCACTCAAATTCCTATTTTTCCTCCATAAATCACTCCTTTAATCTCTCCACAACAACCTCATCCACCAAAATTCTAATGCAACACAAACTTCAGTCGTCCCAACTGCAAAATAAATACCCCATTATGCTGTGCCAACTCTCGAACCTTAGCCCTCAAGGTTACTCCTCACGCCACCTTGCCACTAGACCACAAGCTCTTCTGTGACTTAAAACATGCGCAAATACTTATAAAGCCTATGTGCCAGTGTCCAAATTCTTTTAAGAGTAAAATTTAAAAATTCTGCAAGAGCCAAGACATGAACCCAAGCTCCCTTACAACCTTAATGACGCCACAACCACTAGGCCACATGCTTCCTTGTGTTACAAATTCATCCAAAAATATTGTTAAAGCCTACCCACTAACATCTAGGCTCTTTTAAGACAAAACATAAATTTTTGCAAAAGCCCAGGTTTGAACCCAAGACTTCTTGAATACTTCTCAAGACCCTTAACCACCAAAGTAGACATACTTTTAGGTTATTCACATGCACAACTAAATTCCACTTCCTCCGGCACACGAAGCCCATTTCTTCTGGGCCCAAAATTCGGGGCGTTACATAACTACACGGTGTTGCTCACACAAGCTGATGATAATCCGTAACACATGCCGGATAACTCAGCCACCGGTAGGACGTACGGACCAGCACCCAAATCACATAACCCCTAATGACATGTCATTCGTATCTTAATCTATTTTTAAGGTTCAATCGGGATTTCTCTTTGTTGAATTTTCATCGAACATTTCCGTACAAATTTTCGTCGAATATTTTTGTACAATCATATTCATCAACAATTCATATATAAAACATTTAAAACTCAATTACTATAATGCTTATTAACATACGAACTTACCTCGAATGTAAAAACAATGGAACGGATCGACTAATCAAAAACCTTGTTCTTCCCTTGATCTAAATCTGAATTTCACTTTTCTTGATTTATAAATAATCAAATTTAACTAATTCAATCATTATTCTATTCAATTTAGTCCAAAATACACATTAAGGCAATTTTGCCCCTAATATTTCAACATCTTTAAAATTTAGTCCTTATTTCATAAAAATACAAATTCATGCAATTTGGTCCCTGCCCATACTAGCCGAATTTCTATTATTACCATAGAAGCCCATATTTTTCATTTATTTCATAATTTAACCACAAAATTTCATATTTTTCAAATAAATCCCTAATTGACAATTTTGTCAAAAATCACTTTACAAATGTTGTTTATCTAACAACAAGCATACATTTTCTATTATCAAACATCAAATACACTTATATTAATCAATGAAGAAAACCCTAAACCTTTAACAATTTTGCAAATTAGTCCCTAGGCTAGCTAGATTAAGCTGCAATGATCTCAAAAACATAGAAATCATTAAAAACGGGACAAAAATGAACTTACATGCAAGGATGAACCCTAGCCAAAATTTCAAGCTTCAAAAATGGTGTCTCCTTAGTTGATTTTTGGTGGTAGATAGAAACAGAAAAGATGATGACTTTATTTTTAATGATTTTACTTAATTTATTTCATTCTTCATTAAATTACATTTTTAACCTTTAATTAAAACATTATAATTCACTTAAATGATGTCCATATTTGTCCACTAACATTAAAAATAGTCTAATTAAAACATAAGGGTCTCTTATTTAAATTTCCATAACTATTAGACCCTTTTAGCTAATAGAACACAAGTTTTACATTTTACACGATTTAGTCCTTTTTATCAAATTAAGCACTTAAACGATGAAATTTCTTAACGAAATTTTCACACAATCATATTATCATGCTGTAGACATTAAAATAATAATAAAATAATTATTTCAACCTCAAATTTGTGGTCCTAAACCCATTGTTCTGATTTGACTAAAAACTAGTTGTTACATTCAGTCCCTGTACTTGAGTTGTAATGACATTTCTAGTTTTAGTTCGATGTATCTCAGTTTCTTTCACTTTAAATATTTAAAGTTTGTTCTTTTTATGTTTATTACTTTAGATTTTCTTATTGAATGCTTTTTGTTTCATGTTCTTTAAGTTTTCTTGCATAAAAATCTCAACTTTTATATTTTTCTTAAACTTTACTTTACTAGATTCTTTGCTTTTCATTTCCATGGTTGTTAGTTGTATTTTCAACATGAGTAGCTAAACCTTTAAGGGGGTCGGTTGATGGAGATGTGGTGAGTGGATTTTTGAACAAATGACCAAATCGTAATAAATTGGATTAATTTGAATAAACCTAAAAACTTAGGATAACATCTTTAATGGAACATCTAGACAAGTGAGATCAAGAGGTACTTTTGTTGTACTCCAATTCATTAGTCCCGGATTAGTCCCGGATTTTTCCAATTCATTACTCTAATTTGGTAAAATTGAGTTTGAGATATAAAATTGAGTCACTTTAGTAATTTAATCGATTTAAATCCCTCATTCAAAAATCGATGAACCACATCGAAGTCAACCGACCATCGTTACTAATTTATTGGTTAATTTCGTAATCTTTTATTTTTTACAATTTGGTCTGTAGAGTAGCGTCTTTAATTTCCCTATAACATTTTGTTATTATGATTTGTCATACTATAAAATCGTACTAGTGTCACGGGGCTAAACCTTTTGTCTCGTAATTCGTGCGGCCTTAGGCGATTTGCTCGTCCAAACTCGCCTAAGTCAGCCTTTAACTCGAATGAGGATTCCTTAAGAACTCCTCCAAGGCACCAATTGAACAACAGAAGCAAACGTATGCCAAAAGAAGCAAACAAAAGAACAACCGAAAGGGACGCTCGCAAAGTGTTTGAGTAAATGCTCTCTGTTCTCTTATTCACAAAGAATAATGAAACAATGGATTGATTTACAAATGAGGGGAGGCTCTCTATTTATAGTTGAGCTCCCCCAAAATCGACGGTCAAGATACATTTACATCAACGGACGAGATTAACCATATCCTTTAATTTAAGGGATTGACAAAATTTGCCTTATCAAATCTAATCTAATCTTTACAAGATAAGATTCTCTCTATCTTCTAAGATTAGTTACCATACCAGCCTAAGTTCCCATATCTTCGCTATCGGGCCAACCAGGCTTCTCCAACAATTCTTGGAATCGGGTCAGTTCTTGTAGGCTAAATGATCCCCATCTAATCGATTGACCTCCATGAGGCGGATCTTGTGCCATGGTCACGGGCTCTGAACTCTGACCTGTGGCATTCTCCCCCACTTATTCTTGCAACACCCTCATTGCGACTTCTGAATGACACTGGCTTGATTCGTCTTGGAACTCTCTCATTGCCTTGGCTTCTTCCCGACTTGCCTTGTAATCCGATTCCTCCTTTCTTCGAAACCTTTGCCTCGACTTCCGTCGCTTCTTCACTTGAACCGTTGCACTAGTTGGTTTATCTCATTTGCAAGAAGTTTCCACTCTAACTTGCCCCCATTTTTACTTGTTCCCATTAGAATCTCCTTGATTCTCACATCTTGGCTTCGTTCTGCCCATAGTCCCTCGGTCTCCTTGTTCATGAACTTTGAAAGGGCCCATACGACATTGCCAAGCCACCAAGTCAGAATTCAAAACACTATCAGAGTGTTTGAAATGTACCTTACTCACTGCATTTACTCGTTTCGACCACTTTTGCATCACTTCTTTCCTCACGAAGTTCGATGCACAACCTACATTCTCCAAAGGTGATGTCTTCATATTCGACTCCACAGGTCTCAAATCAGACTCACGCTTCATAACTTTTTCGAATGGGCTTTCATAGCATTTCGTTCTATTGATTTAATGTTTCTCCCATACGAAACATCTTCGACTAGTTGGATTGACGACAAAACCTTCGTCCTAACCTTCACATTCCGCTTCACTGACACAACAATCTTTGATGACGGCCTAGTGACAATATGAATTTCACTATCCCATGGAAAAAGAACGGTCTGAATCCTATCAAGGAAGTTTAGCCCAAGTACAAAATCGTAATCATCTAATTGGATTACCTCAAAGTCTTCCTTGCCTTTCCATTCGCCAGTTTGTAGCTCTACATTACGAGCTACTCTCAGAGTTGGGGCTTCCTCTGAATTTACTATCTTGATCTTCTTATTCGATTTCCTAATCGACAGACCAAGCTTCTTTGTAGCCTTTTCTGATATGAACAAGTCCAATGCTCCCGTATCAATAAGAGCACTCCGCTTCTGACCCGAAATGTTGATGTCCACAAACATCAACCCTCCTCTTCCATTCCTTTTGTTAGGAATGAGTACCATCAAACCTAGTTTTGATGTATTTCCCTCGATAGGCTTTGCCTCTTCCTTCGGCTCATCTTTCTTCTAGATAGCCAACATCATCGATCTCTTCGGACATTTTCACAACATGTGTGGTCCTTGACAAAGAAAGCACTTTATTCTCTTCCTCTTGTCCATTGGGTTGTTGGATCCTCACTTCACATCTCGTGGTTTCTCATTCCCACTTATGCTATCAGTGCTGTGGCCATCATTGCTATGTTTCTCTTCATCTTTCTCATGGTTTCCTTCACCATTTCCCTTTTCATTGGGCTTAGACGACTCAAACTTGTCTTTCGTTGGACCAAGTTCAACAAAGGACTCTACTTCGGCCATTACTTCAGTAAGTTTGGTGATCCCTTGCCTATGCAACTCATGTTTTGCCCACGGCTTTAACCCATCCTCGAACCAATAGAATGCTTCTTTCCCGCTCAAGTCAGAGATTTGAAGCATCAACTCACTAAATGCCTGAACATACTCCTGAATAGTGCCTTGTTACGTGAGACACTGCAACTTAGCCCGAGCCTCCTTCCCGGTATACTGTGGGTAAAACTGCTTCTTCAACTCTCTTTGGAACTCCTCTTAAGTCCCAATTGTGTTCCCTCCACGTCTCTCATCTGTGGACCTACGACGCCACCACAACAGAGCCACATCAGTAAAATATATTGAAGCAGTGTTTACCTTAATTGCATCATTCTCGATGCCCATCGCTCAGAAGTATTGCTCCATTTCCCACAAAAAGTTGTCCATGTCCCTTGCGGACCTTGCACCTTTGAACTTCTCCGGTTTGGGAACATCCATTGCTTGTTGCTTTGACTTAGAAGACAACATCCCATTACTCAAAGCAGCTTTGTAAATCATGAGCTTCCCTTTAAGCTCCTCAACTTCTCTCTTCATGGCTGAAACCATGTCCTCGAGATTCTTATCCTTCTCTGCCAACTTTTTCGTAGTGGAATTGACTAACTAATTCAACTTTTCCTCATTGGCACCGAGAGAATCCAACATAAAATCTCTGAGTTTCTCTTCCATTGAGTCAAACCCATCTGAGCGTCCCTCAACCAACTCAAGCGTCTCCTTCATATTCCCCACGGACTCCTCGAGATTAACAACTCGATCCTCCAAAGCTGTCAGCATGTCCCTCGAGCGACTTACTTTTCTAACCCTCCCTCGGGTTGGCATTGGCTCAGTCTGATCAACAACTTCTTTCGACATCCCAACAGTGCCTTCGAACCAAAAGCTCGGATACCACTTGTCAAGGGGCTAGACCTTTCGTCTCGCAATCTGTGCAGCCTTAGGCGATTTGCTCATCTAGACTCGCCTAAGTCAGCTTTTAACTCGAATGAGGATTCCTTAAGAACTCCTCCAAGGCACCAATTGAATAGCAAAAGCAAACTTATGCCAAAAGAAGCAAACAAAAGAACAACCGAAAGGGACGCTCGCAAAATGTTTGAGTAAATTCTCTCTATTCTCTTATTCACAAAGAATAATGAAACAATGGATTGATTTACAACTGAGGGGGAAGCTCTCTATTTATAGTTGAGCTCCCCCAAAACCGACGGTAAAGATACATTTACATCAACGGATGGGATTAACCATATCCCTTAATTTAAGGGATTGACAAAATTTGCCTTATCAAATCTAATCTAATCTTTACAAGATAAGATTCTCTCTATCTTCTAAGATTAGTTACCATATCAGCCTAAGTTACCATATCTTCACTATCGGGCCAACCAGGCTTCAATCTGACAGGCTTCTCTAACAATTCTTGGAATCGGGCCAGTTCTTGTGGGCTAAATTATCCCCATCTAATTGATTGACCTCCATGGGGTGGATCTTGTGCCATGGTCACGGGCTCAGAACTCTGACCCGTGACACTAGTAGCCACTTAGATTCTAGAATGTGCACTATTTATTACTCAATTTCCATCTCTTTTGGGTTCAACCCCTTGGAATACTCAGGTGTTCCATCAGAAATATTACAATTGATATGTGCGCATGTAATTAAAATCGCTCTTCAAAAGAATAGTTTTCCAAAATTGTTTGTTTTAACATACACGTATGCGAGCGGTCATTTACAAATGAGGGGGAAGGCCTTTATTTATAGTTAAGCTCCCTCAAATCCAACAGTACAAATCAAATTACATCAATGATTGAGATTAGTGTCCATCTACAAGATGAGTGCCAATTTGTTCCACAATTCGAGTCGATTCAAATGGGTCAAATGAGCCCCATTGAATCAGTTAACCTCTATAGGGTGCTCTGTGTGCATTCGTCACGGGCTTTGATCTGCGACTCGTTATACAAGTATATGATCAACTCAATTCCAAACGACATATCACTTTCTCATTACTATCCAAACTCTCATTTAATCTCTATAATAATTTTAAATAATGGAAATTCCAAATTAAAATTGAAAATAGGTGAAGGAGAAAGAGATTATTCCTAGAACGATGTCAACATGAACCTTGATGTAAGACAAACCTTAAATAATTTGTTTGAATTATTTGATAAATATAACATAATGAAAGAAATTGGCGATGGTTCATTATCTACTGTAAACAATGATTCAAAAAGAATGATTGAAGATTTTTATCTCAAGGATAAGGTTGAAGATGACCATAATTTGAATTTCGAAACAATCCCTACCAAAGGTATGCACTTCACAATCATTGATTCAAAGTTCAAAGCATTTAATATGATGAATAGATTATTGTATTAAAAAGGTGGTGAAGTACTCAAATATGCTCTTTTAACTTGCGGTAAAGTTGACAAGTCTGATGAGAATAAGAGTAGCAAGAAAAGTAGTTTTCTTGCAATGGTCAAATTTGGATTTGATAATGATTGGAAGTGGTGTGTGACTAATGAAATCATATATCATCCTCTTGAATTGTTTCTTGACATGTTTAAATCTATTCCTTCACGTAAACATGTGTCGAATCGATTAAAGAGAATCCTTGAGGTAAATGATATAACTAACTTTTGAATTTCTGACAACACTATTAAATGCTCAAAGTTTAACTAGGTGGGTCAAATAAAATGAAATGTTACCACATGATTCTAGGAATTATCTTTGATAGCAAGGAAGTTGATTCTACAAAAGGAGGATATTGAGTCATTATGCAAGTTATTTTAACAAAATGCAAAGGACAGATACTGACTTTTACCACCAAAAAGACCTTGATGGTGATGGAAGATTGAAAAATATTATTTGCATTCATCCTCAAAGCAGAGCAACTTACAAAGACTTTCGTGATGTTATTATTCAAACAAAACTTATCTTGTGAATTGGTACAATATGTCATTTGCTTTATTTGTGAGAGTTAATCACTCCTTGTCAACTTAGCTTAATTAGGTTTGAGCATGGTATTAATACACTTTATACTAACTCAATCTCAGTCCAACCCAACACATGGGCTTAAATTTTATCCAAGCATATCTATATTTGCAAATGGTCAGCTCAAGCTCATTTTAAGCCCGCTCATATTATTTTTTTTAATTTTTAAAAAAATTATATTATTTAAATTTGATATTTAATAATTTTATATGTTTTTCCATTTATTAACATTTTATATATAGGCATCTCAATATTTTTTAATGTTAACATTATAATATTATAGATTATTATATATTATTTTTTATGTGTCATAAATTACATAATATATAAAGATAATACAATATAATATATTAAAAACATAGAAAATAAGGTCATGCTTGGCCGATATCAAGCCTTAGATGTTGAAGCCTAAGCTCAATCCATATTTTAAACAAGCTTATTTTTTGGGCCTAGTATTATTGCTTAAATACTCTCAAATTTTAAATTTTCGTTGGAGAGGTTAAATGAATAGCCCAATTTTTGAACAAAGCTATTTTGGATGAAATCAAACAATTTATACAATTCAAATCATTTAAGATATAAACTTCAATATATTTTATAAGATGTTTAAATTGAATTTCCCAAATTAACTCAAGAAATTAATATAGAAAATTACTCTTACATATCGTTAGATCAAAACCTTCATAAAACAAAGTTAGCAGAGTAAATATTTGAAAAGAGAGAATTTCTCAAAGAATTGCTTTATTTTCCATCAATTACTAAATCTTTTTATCAATTAAATTTTCTTTGGAACAAAAAAAAAAACATTTCAGAAATCATTTTCCAAAAAAAAATACTCTAAACTGTTAGTTTAGTCTAAATTCTTAAGTTATATTTGATACATTAAAAAATTAAAAGTTTAAAAGTGAATTTTGAAGAAAAAAGTAATGGAAAATTAAAATTTGAATTAAGTTATAAAATTTGTTTAGCATATTATTTAAAATTAAATATAAAGTATAATTAGATTGTTTGATGAAAGATACTATAATTTTAAATGAGATGAAATAAAATAAAAATAATTAAATATATTTTCTATTAAATGATAAGTAAGTCTTTATCTCCTTATATTTTTACACTTTTTAAAATAATTTTATATTGAAATATCAAAGTGCTAAGAAATTAAATTATTGAAAATATTAATTTTAATTAAATTAATTTTTCTAAAACTCTTTATGGATATTTAATAAATTTTATAATTTTGATCAAATAATTTAAATATTTTAATGAGATTTTAATTTCTATCGCTAAAATAAATATAATAAAAACGATTAAATATATTTAGATTTAGGTGTTAATAGATAACGTATACTTAATTTTTGTATTCATTAAATAAAAATATAGGTGATCGGTTGAAGCTTTTGGGAATAGTCAATGATGAGATGACTATTGGTACGTGGATATTGTTTTACATTTCTATCAATTTCCCTAGGATAATATGCCGGTTACTTTCCAAGCCTTACCCTTGCAATCAAGAAATAAACTTCAGCTGAACAATTAAGCTTTCCAGTCAGTACAACAGCAAGCACAACCCTCGGTTGATGATGATTGCTGGAAATGGAAAAATATATTATTTCCCCTTATCATTCACAACCATATCTACATTTTTATGCAAAAAACGAAGAAATTATGTACATAACGGAGATAAAAGATTTTAAAAAAAAAAACACTTGAAACATTCTTTTTTACTGAATTTGAACATCCATAACCTTGCGCTCAACTTTAGACTTGGGAATGGAGATGAAGAGAACTCCATTCTTCAGCTCAGCCTTGATCTTATCTTTCTCACAGTTGTCGGGTAACTGGAGACGAGTATCATAGGAACTGTAGCTTTTATTTGTCCACGAATCATCTCCCCCCTCTTCTTCCTTTTTGTGCTCTCCTTTAATAACCAGAATATCGTCCTCTACCGAAACCTTCACATCCTCTTTCGCCAGTCCTGGCATGTCGAATCGCATTTTGATCTCTTGTTCATCGTCTTTGATATCCCACGGTGCACGCACCTGTCCTCCTGCTCGGCTCCTGCTGCCCGGCCATATCATGGCATCCTCGAATATTCGGTCCATTGTGTCCAGCATTTGACGCATGATCTCATCGGAGACAAGGGGTCCAACAAACCTGTCATCAATGAATCACGTTAAGATAGTGTGAAAATGGATGATGAACGGTACGTACCCAAAATGCAAATACTTACCAAAAGGAGAGACATCGACAGCCAACCTTCTAGGCCACTTCTCAACAGCTGTGCCTTGGTTGTCTTTGTTGACATGCACGTCCACTGACGTATCTTTGTTATTATCCCCAGCAGCCTGTGCCCTTACAAGAGAGCGTCGGCTGATGCAGGGATTCTTGGATGGAAAAGATACAGAGAATGGCGTTACAGCTTTAGTGGAACAAGAAGGCTTATCTCTGTTTGATACCAATGGAGACGATGAGCAACACAAAGTTGAAGCCGCCATTTTTATATTAAACGCAGAAGACGCTAAGAATTGAGAACTTTGAATATATGTGTTTGCCGATGAGTGTTGGTTTGAGGTGGTGAAGGGTGGGAGAATTTATGTATATATAGGTGAAAGGAGAGCGAGAAGGGAAGTTGGTAGAGGGATCTTGAAAGTTGGGGAGAGGATAAGAAAGGTTATGGACCCAAACACTTGGACCTATCCTTATTTGCAAACCCTATTCGGCCTTTTCTAGTGCTTCGGGAAGCATCCACGATTTGCTTCTTATTGGCCAAGATCAATGATAACTTTTATATTGACGCTGTTTCTTTTTCCACTACATCGAGTATGCTTTATATAATATATTCAACGATCCAAAATTTTTTTAAAAAAATTGTTAATTTTAATTGCATAATCTATGGGACAGTTGAAAAATTAAATATATAAAAATTTATGAAAATGTGTAAAAATATTTTAATTTTATTATAAGGTTAAGAATAAGAGTATTTATCCCTTCAAAAGTTTATGATAACTATGTTGTGGTTCAACTGGTTTAAAATGAACGAGTGCTTTAATTGGGAGATTTAAGATTATTTAGGTGGGGTTGTAAAAAATTATAGGTTTAACTTTATTTAAGTTATATTTTAAATTAATTTTTGTAATAAATGGTATTTAAATTACTTTTTTTTCTAAATTAATACCTTTTAGTCCAACAATTAATCAAGTCGTTAAGCCTATTCTAAAAAATGGTTTAACATATAAATTGATATATAAATTATGTCTTTTTTTCTATTTCGGTACCTAAACATTTTAAAGTAAAAGATGGTGACAAAATTTGGCAAATATGTTGATTTTAAAGAAAATTTAGAGATTTGGCAAGATTTTTTTGAAAATAAGGAAAATAGGTTGTTTTTAGAAAGAGAAATTTGCCATTTTATTTAAAAAAGAAAATTATTGTAAACTATTAGATTTCCAATGGTTAAAAAATCACAACAGTTGATTTTCTAACTATTGGGACCAATAGTAACTTTTTTCTCCAATGATAATTTTTTTTATAAATCTTGCCTATTTTCAAAAAAAAAATTATTCAATTCTATTCTCTCAATTCTCTCAACTATTTTATTTTCAAATTTTTCATTCAATTTCCTCAATTTCTTCTTCTCTCAATTTTCTATTTTGTAATTTCTTTTACTTTGTTTTATTTTCATAATTTTAATTTTTAAAAATGTCAAGCCTCCAGTTCATTTGGATCAAAATGCATTTTCGATGTTCAATTACAAAGGGTAAGAAAATATTATTACATTTTTATTTTAATGAATATAATTATTAAATTGTTAATATTATTTTTTTAATTTTTTTATGTTTATATAATCAGAACGAAGATCGGATTATCGAGACATATATACACAATTTAGGTACGAGAGCACCGCATGTTATTGAACAACACTTGGAAAAGACAGGATTCTTACACGTGTTCCATATGCTCAACAGGACTAAATTGAAGCTTGCACTTATCAGTACTTTGCTGGAAAGGTGGGAATCTAAAACCCACACATTCTATCTTCCATGCAGTGAGTGTATGATTACACTCGATGATGTGGCATTACAACTTAATTTACTAGTTGATGGGTCAGTCGTTATGGGGGTAATGCGCATTAGCGATTGGAGCGCAATTTGCCACCAACTATTAGGCAAAATGTCGGACAAGTTTAGTGGTAGTCGGATAGAAGTGAAATGGTTAGAAGACAATTTCTCACGTCTCGGCAACTCTTTTAGTCCGGTTGAAAGACAGCAAATCACTCGAGCATTCATTCTGAGGTTGATTGGTGGTCTTCTAATGCCCAATAAATCTCTAAATCTGGTACATTTAAGGTGACTCGTACAACTAATCGACTTAAAAGAAGTCAGGTGACTTAGTTGGGGATCAATTATCTTGGCTACATTGAACTGAGATATCTGTCAGGGAATTGAAGCACAAAAAATTGAAATCGGTGGTTGTATACCCCTTCAGTCATAAGCATGGTATCACATACCATTTTTACGTCCCCGAGTAACCTTCCCTTATCAGTTCCCACTCGTAATAAAGTAAGATTCATTTAATAATATAATTATCACATTATTTTTTTCATTATTATATATTTGAAATAACATATTTTTTGAATTGGTGGAACAATGACGCAAGTCGTGTGGGTATATCGAACAAGCTCGAAGATATTCAGTTATTATTATATCAATGGTCAGAAATATGGGTTAGTTTTTGAATTATTCAATTATATAATAATTTCGTAAGGGTTTGAAATTTAATATTAGGTCCATGATAAAATTTATAATTTTGTATTGTAGTTTGAATGAATGTCATACTTTGATCCGAGACTTCAAGAATGTATCTCGACCGAATTTTTGACGAATTGAAATCTTTGGCATGTCAAAGTGCAATTGATAGTTTTTGCAATGGTTGAGAAGCATGAATCTGATCAAGTGATGCGACAGTTTGAATTTGTGCGAAATATTTTTCCCTCACCTTAGGAGCTCGATGAACTTCACAAGATTGACTTTTGGGGGAGAAACTATGAAGATTGGCCTAAACTCCATGCCAAGTATATCTACATTTTGGAACATAAGTATGATTTCATGCATATGTGCGAACCAATTGTCTGATTGGATTTGGTGACGTCTTTGGATTACATGACATGGTTTAGACTTCACGGTAAGCCTTATCTGTTGCCGAAGAAGGAAATGAGTAGACAAATTCGTCATAGAAGGCCAACACAACCCTATGTGGGGTCGCTATTGGGAGTACATGTGTCGAGTTCATCATCATCAACTCCAACACCAAATTCTATACCGATGGGTGCACCATATCCTGGTCAGTATGGTTCATATTTTTCTAGTGCTTTTAGTAATCCCATGTTTTTCACACAAGCACCACATTATGCACTATCATACCATGCATAAACACCTTCTCTAGGAATATTTTTTTGACAACCTATATTCGTAGGAGCATATTACACGCCACTACCATCAACAACACCAATGTATCTACCATTGCCTACAATTCTAAAATTCTATGCACAATCGGGTTATTCAACACCATATACTTTTCGTCGATAGTGTTGCAAACACCCCCAAAATCACTATTTTTCAAAGGTGGGTCATCTTCGCAACCATTTATTAATACAATCGATGATATACAATGGGAACCTAAGATGCAAATGCAATCTAGCATGGAAGAACAAGATGAAAATGAAGACAATATTGGAGATAAAGATCAAAATGGAGGTGTAGGTGGAGGTGGATGTGGAGATGGAGATGGAGATGGAGGTGAAGATGAAGATGAAGATAAAGATGAAGATGAAAACGATGAGCCGGAACCCCAACCACGATGAAATCCTCGTAACAAAAACCCACCAGGTTGTGGTACTTATTCAGGCCGATGACGGGGATGATTTTTTTATTTTAAATTTTTTTCATGTACATAATTATTTATTTTGCTAACTTTTAATTTGTATTGTATTGAACTTTTACATCCATAATCTACTTATTCACATTTTCTTAAAAAATTATTTGTTTATTTTTTTTTTTGTATGTTTATAAAAAAATGAACAAATTGTATTGTATATTGTATTGAATTTTTACATCAATAATATACTTATTCACAATTTACCAAAAAAAATGAAAACAAAAATTGAATTGTATTCTATTGTGTTTTTATATCAATAATCTACTTATTTACAATTTACCCTAAAAAATGAAAAAAAATGTTTATATTGTATTTTTATATCAATAATCTACTTATTTATGTAACACCCCTTACCCGAGACCGTTGCCGGAGTCGAGCACGAGGCATTACTAGACTTAACTTACTAGATCATGGCATAAAAATTAAAACTGTCCATCTGCATCATGTTCACTAAATTAACTATAACTCGAGTTACGAAACTCGAAATATATCCATAAGTTTTCCTTGAAACTAGACTCATATATCTTCTTACTATAATTTTTCCAGAATTTTTGGTGTGGCCAATTAGTACAGTTTATTAGTTAAAGTCTCCCCTGTTACACAATTCTATAGTTCTGACATCTCTTCACTAAAAATCAATTATCTCATAATATACAATTCTTTTTCCTACACGTTTTTTTATATAAAAATAGACTCAATAAAATTTAATTTTATATTGCATGCACAACCGAATTCTATTTCTACTATTTTTGGTGATTTTTAAAAATCACATTACTGCTGCTGTCCAAACTATTCTCCTGCATATAATTACATAATTTCTTAAAATAACTATCAACTAGGCATTACATAACATCCAAAACATGTTCTTAATTAAACATTTTAATAGCTAATCATTACCAAACATTTACAAGCCAATATTAAGCCATATCATAAGGCCATACACACAAAATGGCTAAGTCTCTATATGCCATAACTTAAAACATTCGAGTCACAAAATACCAATATAATCCTTTGATAGTGTGTAACGATCTCTGACGTCCTTACGATCACCGAGTTGGCTTGTAAAAATATGAAAAGAAAGAAAGGAATGGGAGTAAGCCTTAAGCTTAGTAAGTTTGCATGTAAATAAATAACAACATTCTTAATGCATTATCATATTCTTTTCTTGCCAAAATTATTTAAGCCTTTAACTTAATATACTTAAGTCTTAAATTCTTACCTGTACCTTTTTAGCTTGAACTTGTCTTATCTTTCCTTTGGTATACTCTTTAAATTTTCCCGTTGAACCACTTGGAATACTAAGGATACGCGGGTACCTTTCCTTGTGAAACTTAACCATTGCCATGTCTTGACATGGTCTTACGTGGTATCCTTGCCTTATGAACTCACCAATGCCATGCCTTGGCATGGTCTTACATGAGACCTTTGCCTTATAGTAACTTATCAATGCCATATCTTGACATGGTCTTACATGATTTCCTTAAACCCTAATGTCATGACATTTGTATCCTACACATTCCTAAGGTTCAACCGGGACATTCTGAGATTGCTTTTTCGTCAATTCATGCTTGAGTCTTTAAATGATAAATTTACAGAATAAATATGTAAATGCTGGAATTTAATAGTATCAAATGTAAAATAATAGAATATTGCATTTATTTACCACAAACTTACCTCGAAACAAAATACGATAAACTATATCGATTTAGTCCACTATATTTTTCTTTCCCCGATCTAACTCCGGATTTCATTCTTCTTGATCTATAATAGCAAATTTAGCTTATTTAATACTCACATTTATCAAAAAATTCCTTAAGTCTAACTTTGACAAAATTATAATTTTGCCCCTAAACTTTTACATATTTATACATTTACCCCAAAGCTCGAAATTTATACTTTATCCCTTATTCTTATGTTATATGGCATTCTGATCATTTTTCCCTTCTATGACAACATCAAATTCTCACTCTAACATGTACTTATGAACATTAGGTATTTTTACCGATTAAGCCGTTTTACTCGTTTTCACTTAAAATCACTTAGCAAAAGTTGTTTAACATAATTTTAGACTTTATATTCTATCATAAAACATCAAAATAAACACATTTCACCTATGGGTATTTTTCCAAATATGAACCCTAGCATGAATTATTGATAGAATAAGCTAAATCGAGCTACCGGGGCTTCAAAAATGTAAAGAACATTAAAAACGGGGCTTGGAATCACTTACTATGGAGCTTGGAAGCTTGAAACAAACCCTAGCTATGGTGAACACTTGAAAATTTGGCCTAATGAAGAAGATGAGCATATTTTGCCATCTTTTTCCCTTTTTAATTTCTTTTTATTACCAAATGACTAAATTACCCTTCATTAAAAACTTTGGTTCTTTCTACCTATATATGTCCATTTTTGTCCATGAAAATATAATGATCTAATTACCATTTAAGGACTCCTACTTCAAACCCCCATTTCAATCAAGTACTCTATAAATTAGAATCCCTATTTAGCAACTTTTGCAAACAAGTCCTAATAGGCAATTTAAGCATGAAATCAATAAAATTTCTTATCAATACTTTAACACATGTATTTAATCACTTGGTAGATCATAATAATTAATCGTAATAAACTTTTATAGCTCAGATTCATGGTTTCGCAACCACTGTTCCATTTAGGCCCTATTTTGGGATGTTATAATTTACATATTATCAAAAAATGAATATATTATTTATTTTTTGTATGATTACCAAAAAATAAATAATTCTATTAATTCTGTCCTCGCCTCAATGTTGCCCCCAAATGTGGACATGTTCTCTTACTATGCCCTGGGTTCCTACAATAACTGCATAATCTCAGTTGGTTTATATTCTCCCAAATATTCATATTCTTAAGTATTCTACTAGATTTCAGTCGACCTTTTGGCTTTCGACATAACGTAACACCCAATAGCAACTTTGTGACACCCTAAACATGATCAGGACGAATCAGCTCGAATTCGAAGCATTACATTAGTCGCAAAAGTAACTCTCCAGTTAACGACCATCCGACGCACACCCCAACCTTATAACACCTCATTTATGACTAATTAACTGTCATTTATTAATGCAGAAGCAATTTGTGAACGATTTTAAAACTTTTTCTAAGTATTTAAACCTAATGGTATTTTGGTCATTTTACCACCTAAGGTTAAACTATCCTGATTTTATTTCTAAATAGTTACCAACCTTCTTTTAGTCAATTTATGCAAGCCCTAAAATATTTAGCTTAATTCGAGTTCATTTACTGTGTCTAATTCAAGTTTTATTATTAGGGGCTAAATCGTGACTTTTATAAACTTTTAGTACGTTTTCCAAATTAAAAAAAATTAAGAGTGTTTCTACCAAATATTGACATTTACAAGTTTAATCCTAAAATAATACCAAGTTTCCTATCATTAAAGGCTTCAATTAATGTAATCAAGTTTTATGACTAAATTATAAATTAAGCAAATTAGAATACTAGATTACAAAAACCAAAAATCAAACCCCAAAAAAACCCACATGCCCGTGTGCAATCCATTGCACCTATTTTGTCAAAAAATTGTTCTAATTACCTAATTTTACATATTTTACTTACCCATTAAACTTGAAATAGCTACAATTAATTACCATAAACATCTACACATCTCCAATTTAATTTATTTACAATAAATATGCAACAAATAATCAAAATTTAACACCCAATTACACGCTTAGCAAACACCAATTAACTCATACAAACTACATACCTTAGTCACAAGCAATCCACTCCATGGTAAGCTTCAATTAAACATTGTTAGTATAAAATACATGCTTCATACATCGTGTTATCAACCACCGTATGAACACTCATCAACATATCATAAATCAAACATCAATTAGACATAAAATCATGTATTAAAGCAATTATAAAATCACCAAAATTAAAGTCCAAAATTTAATGCTCAATGTCTATTACAAGAAAAATAACACTCCCAAAAGCATCACAATTGCCCTATATAGTTTCTAAAGTAAATTTCTTAAGCCACTATCGAGTCTTATTCTTAGATCGCCTTTACACTTACTTCTCGACTCCTTACGCTTGAGAATTCTTTGCACGAAATGTGAGGGTGTGAGCTTAAAAAGCTCAGTGGATGATAGTAAAACCTTCAAGTAATTTTCACCCAATCATGCATAAATCAAGGCAATTAAGTATTAAATTTTTAGTCGCAACATGTTAACGTTCACCATAACATCACATGCTATTTCAAGAATTAAGAATCAAACTTTTCATGGCATGTAAAATCATCTTTTAACACAAACTTTCAATTATATTGGCATAATACATCCATGGCAATAAGTAAACATGTGATCATACATTGGATAAATGGATCTTCGAACTCCCACAAATCAAATACAGTCCTCCGAATTGAGCGGGCCGAAGCCACACACTCCCTTATAGTGCCTCAAATAACCCAATGAGTGGAGACTCAAGCGCAACACTCCCTTATCTACTCCAAACAAATCAATCCACCAAGAGCCATATGTTCACAATATCACAAATAATGGTGAGTGCTCACAAATCTTATGACATGCCAACTATATCCAATGGATCCACTATGCAATTTTGTCAATATAATCATACATACAAGGCATAAAATTTGTTATTTAATCATTTAATCTAAGATGTTAAAATGCAAGTAAAAGCATGTTGCTAAACAATTTTAACATCAATAAAATTAAGAATAACAAATATCATTTTCCCAATATTCATGTACCAATTAGAACACCTTTAACAAATATTCAATAAATCAACAATTCATTCTCCAAATATCAATATATTCCATACAATTTAATCATGCTAAAAGCATAATACATAACTTACTAAACCAATTGCTATTTTGCTTTTTTATAAAATAAAACCTATTTTTTTAAACCAACTATCCAATATGAAATTAAGTTATTAATAACACCAATTAAAATTTTAATTTAACACATAATCAAGCCAATTTACCAAATTGCCCTTAATATCACTCACCTCCACAGTTAGCTCTTTAAGCAAAAATGTGTTCAAACAATAAGTGTTGAGCTTCAATTCTGCACATTCCTCCTCTTTATGTAGAGCTTTAACAAAGACAAAGTATGCATTACAAACTAATAATAGCAGCAAGAAACACGGAATTTGATAAAGTATACAAATCTAGATCATTGCTCTAAACAACCTTACCGATGTTGCACAACTAAGCCGAAATATGGAATTCCTCAACTAAACTCCCTTTTCAGCACCTCAAACCACTTCTAATCTTCATTCCTAGTCTAATAACATGTTTTCTAACTATTAATTTCATCATTTAATCCGTTTCATAATTTTCCGGAAAAAAATTATCCATGTTCTTGATAAAATTCGAATTTCTCAAAATTGATCCATAAAACGTGTTTGATCTTTTGGTTTAAGATTAAAAACCTCTTATTAGACCTATTTTGAGCTTAGACATCCATTAAAATTTGGATTCCAATTGAAAATTAAAGATCCACCATTGTTGATCCTAAAGTTCAAGAAAGAAGAAATTAAAGTTGAAAATCCATTATAATCACTTTAATTAACAAACAATGATTGAAATCAACTTAAAAACAAGTTTAGAGATAAGGATTACCTTCAATTGAACTCAAATCATTACTTTGGAAGTTTGAATCAAAATGCTTTAAAAAATTCAGATGACTTTTGCCCAACTTTGAAAATTATTTTGAGAGATTTTAGAGAGAATTTTGGGAGAGAAAATATTTATATCGATTCTTTGATATTTGGTTTATGAAAACAAACAAACAAAAAAAAAAAAACCGAGAGAAAGCTCTCAATTTGGGTTAAAAATGAGTGAAAAGTGATGTAGTTGCAAAGTTTTTAAAACTGAAAACCCCATCTGATTTTCAAAATTTGGGGAATTTGCCATCAGGTAACTCTCCCTTTTCCTTTGTTTTACAATTTGCTCCATTCCCTCCAAAATTACAAAAATATGGTTTATTTGCTATAAAACTTCTTACACATTTCCGTTGTTTTTCAAATTAGTCCCATTTAATTAATATTTTAAACCACCCAATTAAACCCTTATTTTAAATTATTTTTAAATTCTAATTTAACCCAAAATATTTATTTTTACCCAAAAATATTTAAAACCATAAAATTAATTTTTCTAAAAATATTTTTATTTTTCCAGAATATTGTTTACCAATTTTTAGATGACATTAAGCTAACTAGTTAAGAATATAAATCACTAATTAACCCGATTAATTCCCAATTTTCACTTGGAACCCGGTAAACTTACTTGAAACTACTAGAAATACTTTCGGGGCCTTACAAACTTGAATGAAGTGCTTGAAATACGCAGACACATACTTTCATTTGGGATCGGTGGGAATTCAGA
This sequence comes from Gossypium rotundifolium, assembly GCA_025506655.1. NCBI lineage: Eukaryota > Viridiplantae > Streptophyta > Magnoliopsida > Malvales > Malvaceae > Gossypium > Gossypium rotundifolium. Next base: position 92,932,182 of record CP106729.1, on the reverse strand, counting down.
CTTCCATACTTTATATATCCGTTTTAGTATGTACACTTCATCAACATACCTCATGCAATTCAAAGGCACATAGAACAATTTCATGTGCGCATGGAAAACGAAGTGCTTGAAATCTCCCACATTCGCAAGTCCTTTGTCTCAAGTATACATGATATGAACCTTCGATAATACCCTCATCAGGTCTATAGAACTCTGTAACCCGAAATATTTCATATGGACGTGAATGACACACTACAGACATAAAGTTCTCTCTTCCTACATTTTCTGTAATATCTTTCATCACTTCTTCGCACCAAATGTGTCAACCTTATTTGTCGAACATATTTTTTTGCCCGCTTTTGAAACAAGGTTGATAAGCGAAAATATGTGTTTTTGACCACCGACGTTATCGACAAATGACACGTCCCCTTTAAGATGGAATTGAGTCCATTGTTCCTTGGGTATCTATTAGGTTTTGTGCTCGTGTCATAGACCTCTATCATATAATTGAGTCCACTATTATTTGGGTATCTCATTGAAGTATTGAGCACTGAATTGGTTTATTTCTCAGAAATTCTCCAACATTTCACGAAATAGATGTTGGACGAGCACGTACCCTGTTGAAGAAAATAAAAAGTATATCCATGAATGCAAACAATGTGTTAAAAAATATATAGAAAATAATATTTACAATGTACCCATGTTAATAACATATCGTCACTCATCATCCTTGTGAAATTGACCTAGGTAATTTGACCGATATGACGTATAGAATACCTATGGTGTGCACGATCTCATAGGCTTCCTTATCGATTAATTGCAAATTATATTCTAGGTTCCCTATCAGAAACGATGCATATACCGAGTTGCGACACAACATGCCTTCTCAATTTAGTTAAGAAGAAGTCCCCAGCATCAACGTTTATTGTTGAACAATTGCAAATGCTTATTAGCAGGATTTTTCGATTACTATCCTGTGCAAAAACCAACAACAAGTGATACTCATATCTCTAGTACATGAATGTGCCGTCAATTTCAAATAATGGCTAACAGTACCAAAATGCTTCAACGTACGGCTTGAATTCCAAAAAAGACGATGGAAAATTCTTTTCCCTTTGATCATTCAATTTCTAAAATATGTACGTTCCTTATGCAGATCGACGACGATACTGAAGATGTACTCATTCATTACCTTCAACCATTGTCACAAATTATTATATGATTTATCCCACCCATTATGTATCTTTCCCATTGCCGTCTATTTCGCAACTCATGCTTTGTAGTACGACTCGGTGTAATCGTACTTAGTACAGATATTAGATATTAAAATTGGCATGCTAGGATTCACTTTCACCATAGATAAGATAATGTCAAAGATCAGGCTAGAATCCAATTTTTTATGGTCTTGTGACATACTTGCAACAACACATGTAACACCCTTAACCCGTCTCCATTGTCAGATTAGGGTTACAGAGTATTACGACACATAACGAATCTCAATAGATCATAGAAACCAATTAAAATTTAATTTAAATAATATTTATTCGTAACCAATCATCATTCATGACATTCATAAAAAAACAAGCTTTAAATCGAGTGTATGGAATCTAAAAATTAGTTTGGAAATAATTAGGGACTAATACGAAACAAAATAGAAAAATCTAAAAAAATTGAAAATATGGGTCATATGGCCGTGTGACAAAGCCCAGGTTGTGTGGCTTAGGGACATGGCCGTATGGCCAGACCATGTACAAATTTGAAATAGGGTCACACGACCGTGTAGCAACTTGTGACTGTGTAGGGAAAACCTGCACCAAAATCAAACAGACCATAAGGTCGTGTTATACAACCATGTGGAAAATCGTGTCACAGACCGTGTGTGCTTGAATTCACCTTCAAACACACACATACCAAAAATTAGGTTTTAGCCATGCATTATTCAACATTCAAGCCTATTCAAATTGTGTCAAAACATGTCAAAATATACCATTTCACAATCAACCTATGTGCCTAACCAAATATGACTTCATTGGCACCAAAATTCAAATATAAACATCAACCATTTAAACCTAAACAAATTAGCTTTCCATGCTTATACATTCACCAAATCAACATATATCACCAAATGCTAAAATCATTACTTGAATTTCATCAATTAACCTAGCATGTATGTACTAATTCAACAATGCAAACACACTTTTATGCTATCAAATACCAAACCAACCAAAATATCATTAAGGGTTTACATCAAAACACATATTACATATTTCAAATGGCACAAACATAACCAAATGATCATAACGTACATATACCAAAACCCTATTTACATGTCGCTTATAATTGGACCCAAATGGATAATTAGTTACTGAATAAGTTACCAAATAGTGTGATCTCCAAAATCAATCCAATCGACAGCTCGTATCTGACGATTTACAAGGAAGAAAAACCAAATTGAGGTAAGCTTACATAAAGCTCAATTGTAACAGCCCGATTTTGGGGCTAGTCGAAATAGTGGTTTTGGAACCACTAATCCGAGGTCGGAGAAAATTATTTCAATATTAATTTATGTGTTATAGCATGATTACATGAGTGCATGAAAATTTTGGTGCATTAATTTTAGTGATTTCATGCTTAATTTTGAAAAAGGACTAAATCGCATAAAGTGCAAAAGTTTTATTCTACAAGCTAAAGATGTCAAATAGCTATAGTATATTAAATTGGAGGTCCTTAATGTGCAATTATGCCCTTAGGAATGTGTTGGCCGGCCATAGGGGACAAAGAAATGAAAATTTGGTCAAAGTGGGTGGTATCAGGTGACTTAATGAAATAAAATAAAATAAAGAGAAAAGATATCATCTTTTCATCTTCTTCATACTACCACTGAAATTTTCAGCAAAGAGGGGCTTTGGAAAGCTTGAAAATTTTCAGCAACTCAAACCTTTTCAAATCAAGAAAACGAAGTCCGGACTTTAGACTGGGGGAAAACCAAGCTAGTAGACTAATTCAATTTAGTCGCTCACTTTTTGTATAATGAGGTAAGTTGTATGTAAATAATACAACGTTATTGTATTTATGCATTAAACAATTGATATTGTATAAAATTTTTGATTATTGCTATAATTATGTATGATGGAAGTTGATATGATATACTCCCGGTTGAACCTTAGGAATAGATTGGATACCCAAGCCATGACATTTGAATGATATGTGTTCTAGTGTAAGACCATGTCTAGGACATGGCATCGGACACATTATGAAAGCCAGTGTAAGACCATGTCTAGGACATGGCATCGACATTGAAATGTGTGCTAGTGTAAGACCATGTCGGGGACATGGCATCGTCCACAATACGAGAGCTAGTGTAAGACCATGTATGGGCATGGCATCGGCATTGAGAAGAGAGCTAGTGTAAGACCATGCTTGGGACAAGGCATCAGCATTTTACCCTCTTGTGTGAGGCTTGTCGGGTACCCTTTGGTATTCTAATGGTTCAACGGGTAATTTAGAGCTTGTGTTAAAAGTGAGAAAAGTTACGACTATATTGTAAGTGATACAGGTACCTACATGAAAATTCAAGAGAAATGAGTTTGAATTATGTTGTTCGATTAGTAAGAGTGATAAAAAGTAAGTTATGCTTTTAATCATTCGAGAATTTTGTGCAAGTTTATGATATGCTATGAGCATGATAATGCATGGTAATTGTTGATAATTATTTACCTATGACTTACTAAGCTTTGTGCTTACTTCCTTTCCTTTCTATTTTCTTATAGTATTGCCAAGGTAGCTCAGGAATCAAAGGATGTTGGAGGCTTGATCACACTATCAGTTGGAACATTTGGTATAGTTAGATTTATCTTTTGAGTATGGCATGTATAGGGACCTAGTCTTTTGTCAAGTGTCATGTTGCTTTAGCCAAATGTGTTGGTTATCTTGAAGATTAATCCATTTTGTATAAGGCTATGAATGATGGCTATTACTCATTATTGATATATGAAAATGATGATGTTTTTCATGAATGTACAAAATGCATGAATGAGTAGGATATTTGAAGTGGCTTATGTTGGTTCAAGTAAGGGTGGCATAAAGGGGCTTGGAAAATAGCCTTATTGTTGTCCACACGAGTAGACACACGGGCGTGTGTCTAGGCTGTGTGACACACTGTCTTCCCCATGGGTATGTAGTTCAGCCATGTGTCCCCCTACACCCAAAGTTGGCAAAACAAAATGCCCAGTAGTAACTACATGGGCTGAGGCACGGCCGTGTGTCTCAATCGTCTGAAAGACACAACCATAGGACATGGGCATGTGCCCAGGACGTGTGAAGTCTGCACTTGAATTTAGGAATTTAATTCGCCACACAGCTTGAGGACACGGGCGCGTGTCTTGGCCGTGTGACCTTATTGGGTTGATGACGTCAGAAATAGAATGTCAAGGGTTTTCTACATGGGTGGAGACAAGGCGTGTCATGGCCATGTGAAGGACACGGGCCATGCACACAGGTGTGTGTTAGGCTGTGTGAGAACCCTTATAGGTTCGAATTGAGAAAATAAATCCACACGGACACAGGACACGAGTGTGTCCCTGTATATCTAGGCCGTGTGAGTTACACAGCCTTTCAACATGTCCATGTTATCAAGTCACACGGACGTGTGCCCCTATTTTTAGTGACATTTTCCAAAGTTTTTCAAAGAACTCGATTTGATCCCAAAACATTTCTAAGATGTGTTTTGGGCCTCGTAGGCCCATATTAAGGACGTTATGAGGAAGTTTAAAATTTTTTAAATTTAAGCAAACTTTTATGACCCGAAAATGTATGTTTGTATGTGTTTGAGTTAGGTAATGCCTCGTACCCTGTTCCAACGTTAAACACAGGTAAGGCATGTTACATTTAGTAGTATCAGAGCTATGGTTTAGTCGATTTTCGAACTAACCTAACATGTGTATGAGTCTAGCTATACATGCCATATATGAAATATGATAATGTGACGACTCTTGACATTTTAAAATGTATTTTTATATAGTAAATGAATCTCGACGGAACAATGGTAGATGATGTCGAAAGTAATGCACCGGCTCCCGCAGAAGGGACCGCGCCAATCGAAAGTGGGCCTGTGACACTGAGTCAAGGTAGAGGGGCTAGAGAAGCCTTCCTCCATATGATGAATGTATGGTATCCAGAGTTTGTTCATGCAAACCTGAATGCTCCACCTCCTCCACCCCCTCCAATTCCCTAGCCTGTCCATACAATTCCCCAAGTAGTGGAAACGATTAGAAGGGAAAAACCTCCGGTTGACAGAATTCGAAAGCAAGGGGCTGAGGACTTCAGAGTGAATATAGATTATGACCCAGATAGAGCAGAATTTTGGCTAGAAAATACCATTAGGTATTCGATGAGTTGTCTTGCACACCTGATGAGTGCATAAAGTGTGCTGTGTCACTCCTACGAGACTCGGCCTATCAATGGTGGAACATCCTTGTGTCGGTTGTACCAATGGAAAATATTACATGGGAGTTTTTCCAAGAGGAATTTCGGAAGAAGTATATTAGTCAGAGGTTTATAGACTAGAAGAGGAAGGAATTTCTAGATTTGAAGTAAGGCTAAATGTCAGTAACAGAATATGAGCGTGAGTTCATGAGACTCAGCAAATACGCTAGAGAGTGCATATCTACCGAAGCCATTATGTGCAAGAGATTTGAAGACAGATTGAACGAAGATATCTGATTATTAGTTGGCATTTTAGAGTTAAGGGAGTTTGTGGTACTTGCTGAAAGAGCTTGTAAGGCCGAGGAATTGGCGAAAGAGAAAAGGAAAGCTGATATTGAGTCTCGTGACTCAAAGAAAAGACAGTTGGGGAAATCATTTCAGTCCCCATCCTCGAAATCAAGAGAGTTCACTACTCGACCCAATACTTTCTTTGGATTCTCGAATAGAAATAAGAATAAGCAATACACGACGTCTAAGGCTCAGACCACTTCAATTGCGAGTGTTGGTAGTACCCGACCTAATAGACTGAAATGCTCACAGTGTAGTAGACGTCACTTCGAGAAATACCGAAGAAATGAAAAATGCTGCTTCAAGTGCAGTTCACTAGACCACTTCATTTGAAACTATCCTGAGATAGATAAGAAAGATAGAAAATAAGAATTGTGAGTGAGTAATGTACCTTCGAGGGGTAGACCATGGAAGAACCCGGGAAGTGGGGCTAGCAGTAGAGGTACGCCTAAAGATTTCACTGTGAGATCAGAGGGTAGAGTTCCTTTAAGGACATATGCCATTCGCGCTCGTGAAGAGGCATCGTCATCGGATGTGATTACGGGTACTTTTTCTCTCCATGATATCTTTGTTGTTGCTTTGATTGATCTAGGGTCTAGCCATACCTATATTTGTATGAAATTAGTGTCTAGCATGAATATGCTTGTTGAGTCTACAGAATTTGTTATAAAAGTGTCAAACCCGTTAGGCAAGCATGTGATAGTTAACAAAGTATGTAGAAACTGTCCTTTGATGATTAGAGGCCACTGTTTTTCGGCTAACCTCATTCTACTACCGTTTGATGAATTTGATCTACTTCTTGGCATGGATTGGTTGACTGTTCAAAACGTGTTAGTAAATTATGGTAGTAAGTTTATTGAACTAAAAAGTGAAAATAGGGATAATATTCGGGTTGAATCAGGTGAACCAGATAGCTTACCTGCACTGATTTCTTCTATGACTACTAAAAAATACATGAAAAAATGATATGAGTCCTATCTTGCATTTGTGTTGAATACTCAAGAGTCAGAAGTAAAGATTAAGCCAGTGCTTGTGGTATGTGAGTACCTAGACATGTTTCTGGAGGAGTTACCTGGCTAATTAGAGAAGTCGAGTTTGGTATTGAGTTGGTCCCGGGTATGACACTTATTTTAGTTGCCCCGTATAGGATGGCACCGTTGGAGTTAAAAAAGTTGAAGGTTCAACTACAAGAGTTAACGGATAAAGGTTTTGCAAGACTGAGCTATTTTTCGTGAGGTGCTTTGGTACTTTTTGTAAAAAGAAAGACAAGTCGATGAGGTTATGTATAGACTACAGACAGCTCAACATGGTGACTGTGAAGAACAAGTATCCTTTGCCAAGGATCAATGATTTGTTTGACCAATTGAAGGGAGCCACAGTGCTTTCTAAGATAGACCTGAGGTCCAGTTATTATCAGCTGAGAGTTAAGGAACAAGATGTATCAAAAACTGCATTTCGGACGAGGTATGGCCTTTATGAGTTCCTCGTCATGCCCTTTGGCTTAACAAATGCTCCCACCGTGTTTGTGGATTTAATGAATCGTATTTTCTGACTGTACTTGGATAAGTTCATTGTTGTTTTTATTGATGATATATTAATTTATTCTTGTGTTGAGAGTGAGCACGCGGAACATTTGAGAACTGTGTTGCAAACTTTAAGAGATAAGCAGTTGTATGCTAAGTTTAGCAAAAGTGAGTTTTGGCTCCAAGAGGTCAGATTCTTAGGACATATCGTGTCGGGTGATGGAATTAGAGTTGACCCGAGTAAGATCTCGGCTATTGTTGAGTGGAAACCACTGAGGAATGTATCAGAGATTAGAAGCTTTTTGGGCTTAGTGGGATGCTATAGACGGTTTGTTAAAGGATTTTCCATGATTGCTACTCCTATGACAAGGTTGCTACAGAAAGATGTCAAGTTCGAATGCACAGGGAAGTGCCAACAGAGTTTTGAGGAACTAAAAGCATTGTTGACTGAAGCTCTAATTTTAGTGCAACTGAAACCGGGAAAGGAATTTGTGGTGTATAATGATGCATCCTTAAATGGATTAGGATGTATGCTTATGCAAGAAGGCAAGGTAATAGCTTATGCCTCGAGACAACTGAAGCCGCATGAGAAAAACTGTCTGACTCACGACTTAGAGTTAGCCATGATAGTGTTTGCACTAAAGATTTGGAGACACCATTTGTATGGTGAGAGATGTCGAGTGTTCACTGACCATAAAAGTCTAAAGTATTTGATGACTCAAAAGAAGTTAAACCTATGAAAGCGGAGATGGTTAGATTTGATAAAGGATTATGAGTTGATAATTGACTATCACCTTGGGAAGGCAAATGTGGTCACCGATACGAGTAGGAAGTCATTGTTTTCCTTGAGGGCTATGAATACCCAGTTGTCCGTGACTGATGATGGTTCGGTCATAGTAGGTTTAAGTGTTAGACCGATGTTTTTGCAAGAGATTTGTAAAGCTCAGAAAAGTGATAAAAAGTTACAAGCCAAGATAACTCAGTGTGAGACGGGTATTGAATCAGATTTTTGGATTGGTGTCGACGGTTATTTGATGTTTTGAGAGAGGATCTGTGTACTTAAGGATGAAGAGCTTATTCAGAAGATTTTGCAAGAGGCCCATAGTGGTTTTTTGTCTATCCATCCGGGTAGTGTGAAAATGTATAATGACTTGAGGAAAATGTATTGGTGGTCGGGAATGAAAATAGACATCTCAGAGTTTGTCTCCAAGTGCTTAACTTGTCAGCAAGTGAAAGCCAAACATAAAGTACCTTCGGGTTTACTTCAACCCGTGATGGTTCCCGAGTGGAAATGGGACTGTATTACCATGGATTTTGTGTCTGAATTGCAGTTCAAACCAAAGAAGAAAGATGCTGTTTGGGTTGTGGTTGATAGGCTAACAAAGTCGGCTCATTTTATACCGGTGCGTACCGATTATTCACTTGAGAAATTGGCCGATTTGTATGTTTATGAAATTTTGAGGCTTCACGGAGTACCTTTGTCGATCATTTTGGATAGAGATCCGAGGTTCACATCATGATTTTGGAAAAAGTTGCAAAAAGCTTTGAGGACAAAGTTGAATTTTGGCATGACTTTCCACCCGAAAACTGATGGTTAGTTGGAGAGAGTAATTCAGATTCTTGAATATATGTTGCGGTGTTGTGTTCTTGAGTTTCAAGGCAGTTGGGAAAGTACTTACCATTGGTAGAATTTGCCTACAACAATAGCTATCAGTCTAGTTTGAAAATGGCCCTTATGAGGCTTTGTATGGGCGTAAGTGTCGAACGCCCTTGTAGTGGACCAAACTCAAAGAAAATCAGATACATGGGGTTGATTTAGTCAGAGAAATAGAAGAGGAAGTAAAAGTAATTTGTGGTTGTTTGAACGCCGCTTCGAATAGACAAAAATCCTACGCGGATTTGAAGCGAAAAGAAATTGAGTTTCAAGTCAGTGATAAGGTGTTCTTAAAAGTATCCCCGTGGAAGAAAGTCTTCAGATTCGGTAGGAAAGGCAAATTAAGTCCACGTTTTATTGGATCTTATGAGGTGACTGAGAAAGTTGGACCGGTAGCTTATCGATTAGCATTGCCATCCTAGTTGGAGAAGATCCACGATGTATTCCATGTGTCTATGTTGCATCATTACCGTTCTGACCCATCACATGTGATTTCACCAACAGGGCTTGAGATTTGTTCAGACATGACCTATGGTGAAGAGTCGGTTAAGATCTTAGATCGAGAGGTCAAGCAATTGAGAAATAAAAGTATAGCACTCGTGAAAGTACTATGGCATAGACATGGGGTTGAAAAGGCCATATGGGAGCCCGAGGAAACTATGAGAGAGCAATACCCGAACCTTTTTGCTGGTAAGATTTTCGGGGACGAAAATTCCTAAGGGGGGAGAATTGTAACAGCCTGATTTTGGGGCTAGTCGGGACAGTGGTTTTGAAACCATTAATCCAAAGTCAAAAAAATTATTTAATATTAATTTATGTGTTATAGCATGATTATATGAGTGCATGAAAATTTTGGTGCATTAATTTTAGTGATTTCATGCTAAATTTTGAAAAATGACTAATTCGCATAAAGTGCGAAAGTTTTTTTTCTACAAGCTAAAGGTTTCAAATAGCTATAGAATATTAAATTAGAGGTCCTTAATGTACAATTAGGCCCTTAGAAATGTGTTGGTCGGCCATAGCGGACAAAGAAATGAAAATTTGGTCAAAGTGGATGGTATTAGGTGACTTAATGAAATAAAATAAAATAAAATAAAGAGAAAAGATATCATCTTTTCATCTTCTTCATCCTACCACCGAAATTTTCAGCAAAGAGCGGCTTTGGAAAGCTTGAAAATTTTTAGCAACTCAAACCTTTGCAAATTAAGAAAAATGGAGTTCAGACCTAGACCGGAGGAAAACCAAGTTGTATGTAAATAATACAACGTTATTGTATTTATGCACTAAACAATTGATATTGTATAAAATGTTTGATTATTGCTATGATTATTCATGACGAAAGTTGATGTGATATACTCCCGGTTGTAGGGGTGTTCCGTCGGTTAACCGACCCAAAATAATATTAACCAAATTAATCGACCTTTAAAAATTTTTAACCGTTAATCGAACCGAAATTTTTCAAAAAAATTAACCGAACCAAAATTTTTCGGTTAATTCGGTCGGTTAACCGAATTAATCAAAAATTATATGTTTTTTATTTTTGGTTAAAAATTAATCGAATTACTCGAATTAACCGAAATGAATCACTACATAATTAAAAAGATTACATAAGTCTTTGAATCACTACATAAATAAAAAGATTACATAAGTCTTTGAATCACTACATAATTAAAAACAATACATAAGTCTTGAAATTAACACATAATTGAAATGTAAGTCTTTAATATTGCCCATTTGTATCCATTTCTTCTCTCAAAAAGATCTCCATTTGCATTAAACCTACAAAAAGAAAGAAAAAACATGTACAAAATTTTTGCATATAATGTAACACCCCAAACCCAGCCTAGACGTTACGACTAGATCTGACGTGTCACATCAAAATGTCGTTTGAAAACAGGGCTTGTCAATAAAAGTTCGTTACTAAATTTTAAACCCCATTTAATTAATTGCTGTTGAAAACATTAGTTTTGTAAAATCAAATGATGTTGTCCAATTATAGGTTATATCAATTGCTATATGTTTATCAATCTGAAATAAAAACGCGGAAGCCTTTCCTAGTTGTGAACTTTAAGATTTGAAAAACGAGATTTTCTTTAGAAACAATTATTATTTTAAAAACCCGTGTTTCCTAGTCTAGCAAGTTAAAATAAGAAGAAAAAACCAAATAAAAGTTAAAACCTCAAATGGCCTTCTTATAAAAATATTAACCCCAAAATGAAATATTAAAAAAGGCTAAATATAAATTAAAATACTCGCGAACATGTGGCCACCTCTGAATCCCTCGCATCTACAAATCAACAAAGGCTGGGGATTACCTGTACAGTTAAAATAAAAGGGTGAGTTACGAGAACTCAGTGTGTAATCCCCTATCATGCAGTAACAGTCTGGGCCCGAGCCCTATTCAATAACAGATCAGTCTAGGCTTAGCCCTATACAGTAACAGAGTGGGTCTAAGACCAAAGTCATAACAGTGCAGAACGGAGATGCAACCCAACCCAATCCAGCCAACTCACCACTCGTACCAACCAACACACCATGTGGGGACTAACTCGACCCACCCAGCCAACACACCAATATTGTAGCATAGCTGCTAATAGTAATGCAACAAAGCTACTAATAACAGTAAACGTGGCCAAGCCACTAGAATTAGAATACGTGGTGAAGCCACTAGAATAGTAAAAACGTGGCAGAGCCACTAATACAGTACTTCCTCCAAATTAGAATCCCAACCCCAATGCAGAATGCCTGTCATAATATTACATGTATGCAGTATGTCATACTCATAATCAGTCATATAAATATCATACGTACATCACTTAAACTACCACTAGGGGTATAATGGTCATTTTGTCAGTTAGGGGTAAAATGGTAATTTTTACCCCTCAGGGGTATTTCTGTAATTCTACTCTATAAGGGTATTTCGGTAATTTTACCCTTCGAGGGTATTTCAATAATTTTACCATTTGAGGATATTTCAATAATTTTACCCTTCAAGGGTATCTCGGTAATTTTACAACCTTTCCAAAGGACTACCGTCGTCTTGAACGACTCGGATAATTTATATGGCAAAATAGTGTAATTGGGCTTAAGTGGGCCCACACACTCGTGTGACCCGTTCAACCCCCATTCCGTCACGGCTACGCGAACCTCGCAGCTCAATCCCTTATTAGTCACTTACTGTGGAATTCGTCCCTGCGAGTCCTATGAGCCCATTGAGCCCACATGGCCCATTTTGGCCTTATGAGGCCCATTACGACCTAAGCCCACGAGAACGTTCGTGGCGGCCTCTACAGTCTATCGCCAATGTTTGTGGCTCGATTTGTCCCTACGAGCGTTCGCACGCTCGTGAGCCCTCAGACGCCGACGTTTCAGCTTTTTAGCTTTTACCGATTCACAACTTAACAGGGATGTGAATACATACCTTCATTCATCGTTTGGGACAAAAATAACATTGGGTGTACGATTACACAACTTTTAGTGACCTCTCGCGAAAATCCAACAGCTCTAACCTTGGTAAACAAGAGTATAGAGCCTTTAACCTTAAAATCGCTTCGCTAGACTCCCCCAATTGATGACTTACCCCACACTGCATAACCATAAATTCCGTTAGTGGGTTGAATAAGGATACAATCTACACCCATCACAAAAACTTGAGCACAACAGGGAACACTTACCAAATCCCTCAGAACCAAAAGTTGCCTGAAAGGAGTGGCACATGTGGATGGAGTATTGTGTTTAATCTAAGAGTGAGTAGACCGAAAGAAGATTATTGATTAGCAATAACAATAATCCTAAAAGAGAAACCAGCAAAGTAACAAGAGACAACCCACTTGCTTACCCCAATAATTAGCTTTGGTAACAAGGAGAAAGAGTAATATTAGACTTGTGACAAAATGAACGTTTGAAAAGGTCTAGGCATTGATTGGCTTATCAGAGTTTTAGAAGGATGAGGAGAATGTAAGTTGTTTGGCTATTCACAAGAAGAGAGGAACAGAAGAACTTACTTTGATTTAGTGAAACAAAGGAAGAAGAAGTAGAATGCCAATCGACAGAAAGAAGATGTGCAGATGAAAAAGGAAGGCTTCAATGGAGGATTTGGCAATTAGCAATTGGTATTTTGATTGGAAAAAATGAATGATAGTTGAGAGAAAAAGAAGGTTGAAGAAAGAAAGACCCGAATGGTCAAAAATGTTGCGCGAGATGACACTAAGAGAGGAAAAACCCAAAACAAAAAAGAGAAAAATCCCGAAATACCAAAAAGGAAATTTGGCTTCTACACTCACCTCAAATGCCGAAATTGCACAAATGAAACTCCCTTAGCCGAAATCCCCCTACTCAAGCTCTCTTCTTCGGCCAAGACTCCCTTCTTATTCAAATTCCCTAAAAATCTCCTCTGATTGCTCCTTGATTCACTTCACACCCCCATTCAAACTTATTCAAACTTGATGACCAAGTCTCCAACCATCTCTGCAGAGTTTGAATCAGACTCTACCTCTCACACCACAGAGTCATAAAATAAAACCTCCTTTTTGCATGCCATAGGATTCGAACCTCAGACCACTAGAACACTCCACACGCCACTTGCCACCTCTACCAATAGACTCCTTGTGTCACATGTCAAGCCCACTTAATATATATGTCCTATAAGCTAACATCCAGGTTCCAAAAGAGCAAAAATCAAAATTTGCCAAAGGCCATACTTGAACCCATGCTTCCTAAAATTCCCAAAATAGACCCAAAACATTTAGCCATTGAACTAAACAAGTAATTTGGTCAGAACATGAAAAATTAAAGACCCTATATTTTGGGGCGTTACAACTCTACCCCTTTAAAGAAATTTTGACCTTAAAATTTACCTAGTCAGAATAGGTGAAGGTATTATTGTCGCATCGCCTCTTCAGGCTCCCACGTGGCTTCCTCTGAATTGTTATCAAGCCAAAGCACCTTGACCAATGGAACATATTTCCTCCTTAATACATTAACGTCATGATCTAGTATCTTCACCAGTTTTTCCTCAAAAGTCAGACTAGTTCTAACCTTGATCTCCTCCACCGGCACTATATGTGAGGGATCAAAGAAGTATCACGTTATCATGGAGACGTGGAACACATCATGTATCCGGTTCAACTTAGGAGGCATCTCAATTTGATAGGCGATCGATCCCACACGCTTTAATATCCAGTAAGGTCCGATGAATCTAGGGCTCAATTTGCCTTTCAGTCCAAATCTCAGAATCTTCTTCCATGGTGAGACCTTCAAGAAGACATAATCCCCTATAGAGTTCTCTATCTCCTATGCTTTAAATCAGCATACGACTTCTTCCTATCAGATGCTTCCTTTAATCGATCTCGGATCAACTTTACTTTTTCTTCAGTTTCAAAAACTAACTTTGGCCCCAGGATTCGCCGTTCACCAAGTTCTGTCCAAGGTTAGGGGTACGACACCTACGACCATATAACGCCTCATACGGTGCCATCTAAATACTGGCTTGGTAGCTGTTGTTATATGCGAACCCTGCTAACGGCAAGTAGTCTTCCCAACTACCTTTGAAATCAATTACACAGCTTCTTAGCATGTCCTCCAATATCTGGATCAACCTCTCCAACTGACCATCAGTCTGAGGATGAAATTTTGTATTGAAATTCAACCTTGTACCTAAAGCCTCGTATAACTTTTTCTAGAATCGAGATGTGAATCTAAGGTCTCTGTCTGAAATAATAGACACTGGTACCCCATGCAGTCTCATAATCTCAGCCACGTATAACTTAGCCAACTTCTGTAGAGAATAATCAATGCACACCGGTATGAAGTGGGCAGATTTAGTCAGTCGGTCAACAATAACCCATACCGAGTCCTTCTTAGTCGGCGTTAAGGGAGCCCACTTACAAAGTCCATGGTTACCCTCTCCCACTTCCAGAGTGGAATCTTTATTGGCTGCAGTAACCCAGAAGGTAGTTGGTGCTTAGCTTTAATTTACTGGCATCTCAGACACTTGCCCACGAAATTGGCAACCTTGCACTTAAGCCCTAGCTACCAGTACAGCTCACGCAGATCTCAATATAACTTGTTTCCACTAGGATGCATGGCCTAAGGACTATTATGTGCCTCTCGTAGGATAGACTGCCTCAGATCAGAATCTCTCGGTATACAAACTCTCCCACGGAAACATAGTACTCCCTCACTATTCAACCCAAAATACGTAGTCTCCCCTTTCTCAACCAGTAGGAAATGAGGAACCAATGGTTCATCCAACAACTATTTCTCCTTAATTTGATCAGTCCAGGTCGGCCTCACTTGGAGTTCAGCCAGCAAACTACCATACTCAAATAGGTTGAGATGAGCAAACATTGCTCTCAGGTTCGTTACAACCCTACGGCTTAGTGCATTGGCTACTATGTTAGCTTTACCAGGGTGGTACTTAATCGAGCAATCATAATCCTTAAGCAACTCTATCCATCTTCGTTGCCTAAGGTTCAAATCCTTCTGAGTAAGGAGGTATTTGAGGCTTTTATGATATGTGTATATAATAGACTTCTCACCATATAAGTAGTGCCTCCAAAATCAGTACGAATACAATCGCAGCTAACTCCAAGTCATGAGTGGGGTAATTCACCTCGTGAGGCTTCAGTTGACGAGACACGTATGCAACCACCTTACCATCTTGCATCAATACACACCCTAATCCAGTGCGTGACGCATCACTGTAGACAGTGAATTCCTTCCCAGACTCTGGCTGTATTGACACAGGGGCTTCAGTCAAAACTTGCTTCAGTTTCTCAAAACTCTCTTGCTGCTTATCAGTCTAATTAAATGGTACCCCTTTACACAGTAACTTAGTTAGAGGTGAGCAATCAGTGAAAACCCCTCCATGAAATGTTTGTAATACCTAGCCAGACCCAAAAAGCTTTGAATCTCAGATACAATCTTTGATGGTTTCTAATTCAATACAAATTCAATTTTTCGAGGATACACCCTAATCCCCTCGGCAGACACCACGTGACCCAAAAATGTCACTTCTCGTAACCAGAACTCATACTTGCTGAACTTTGAGTTTAACTGCTTTTCCTTCAAAATTTGCAAAACCATTCGAAGATGTGCATCATGATCCTCCTCGATTCTGGAATATAACAGGATTCATCTATAAACACCATTACGAACCGATCCAAATAGGGTTGAGTACTCATTTTATCATATCCATGAAAGCAGCTAGTGCCTTTGTCAACCCAAATGGCATTACCAGAAATTCGTAATGACCATAACGAGTCCTGAACGCAGTCTTATACACATCCGCTTCCTTAACCTTCAGCTGATGGTACCCAGATCGAAGATCTATCTTGGAGAAAATCGAAGCTCCTCATAGTTGGTCAAACAGACCATCTATCCTCGGCAAAGGGTACTTGTTCTTAATCGTCAGTTTGTTCAGTTGACGACAATCAATGCACATGCGCATATATCCATCTTTCTTCTTCACGAATGCTCCCTATGGAGACACACTCAGCCGAATGAACCCTTGATCCAGTAACTCTTGAATTTGAGCCTTTAACTCCACCAGCTCCTTCGGTGCCATCCTATAAGGGGCGATGGACACCAGAGCTATTCCCAGTAGGAGTTCGATACCGAATTCGACCTCAGGCCCGGGGAAAATCCTAGAAGCTCTTCAGGAAATATGTCTAGAAACTCTTGAACAGTTCTGACATCTCCAACAGAAGGATCTTTAGAATCAGAACTACTGACATAAGCTAAAAACGTCTCGCAACCCTTGCGAACCAGTTTCTCGGCCTTTAATGCTGAGATTACATTAGACAGATAATATCTTCGCTCCCCTAACACAACCACCTCCTCATCTTCAATAGACCTCAAAACCATCTGCTTAGCAGTACAATTCAAATTCGCACGGTGTTTCCCTAGCCAATCCATGCGCAATATAAGATCGAATTCACCAAACGGTAATTCCATCAAATCTACCGAAAAGACAACCCCTTGAACCTTTAGGGGCACATCTCTGAAAAACTTACTCACCCTAACCAACTGCCCCAGCAAACTTAACACAGTCATCTCCCTATCAGTAATTTCAAATCGAAAACCCAACATCCCAGACACAATGCATGCAACATAAAAGTGTGTAGACCCAATGTTAATTAAAGCAGTGTATGGTACATCATAAATTAGGAACGTACCAATTATGATGTCCGGGGCGTCGTCATCCTCCTAGCGACGAGCAGCATAGACCAAACCTGGCTGTGTCACCTCCTTGTTACCAGCACCTCTGCCCGGTGCTCCACGACCTTGTCCTAAACCATTTTCTCCTCTAGCCTGACCACGGCCTCTCGGTGGCTGCTGACCACCTCTCCCCGGTTGAACATAGCCTTGACCTATGACTTACATCTGTACAGGACTCTGGGTACAATTCTTAACCTGATGCTCCATAGACCCACATCTGAAGCACGCCTCAGTTCTTTTCCAACATTCACCCTGGTGAGATCTCCCACAATCAGCGTAAGGTTGCAGTCTAATCATAGTAACAGGAACTACTCGGACTGGCCCATTAAATCTGGTCCTCTTTATAAGCCTTCCAGAATAACCCGAGGGCCCTGGATCTCTTTTAAACCTACCCTTATCTTTCTCGTAATTCTGGCACTCAGAGCGCTTTACATCCTCTACAATTTTTGCTTTCTCAACAAGGGCAGTGAAATCTCGCTCCCTCTGCGGAGTTATTAGAATACGTAACTCATCCCAGAGGCTATGTTCAAACTGCACACAATGTTCATACTCAGTTGCGACTATTCCGCAAGATAATGACTTAACCACAAGAATTTCACCTCATATACTGCCACTGTCTTATTCCCCTGGGTTAAACTCAGAAATTCCTTTCTCCGGGCATCTACATAACTTGCGCCCACATACTTCCCTTTAAAGGCCGTCTTGAAGAAATCCCACCACTGGTATGCCTCGTCTCACAGTAAGGACACTACTCCCTTTAGTTTCTATTCCACAGTGTAGTTAAGGTCATCCATTATCCGCTCGATAGCCTCCAACCAATATTCTGCCACATTTGGGGCTACACCAGAAACGCCCCTAAAGATTTTTGCTCCATTAGACCGGAGTCATTCAGAAATTGACCCTCGGCCCACTGATCCAGTACTTACTTCAACAACCCTTTCAAGAACACGTAGCATTGCTTGAGATAGAGAATCATCCCCAACTGCTTGGTCATGAGACCCTGTCTCAGTTACTGGTGAGGCTTGTGCCTCCCTAGCAGGCATGTGACCCGATGCTGAAGACTCAGCCCTAGCACTTCAGCCTCTACTACGGCCTCGTGTACCCCTTCTGCGAGTACCTCTTGTGCTCATATCGATATAGCGTATTATCTATTTTAAAAGTCTTATAAATCAGTTCATAATTTCAGTAATTATTAATGGATGTTTTATGACAATCAGTATTTAAAGTTTTTGTTTTCGCAGATTGTGATATCCCACTACAGTTTCCAGTTTTCTACAGTCTTAGTTTACCCTAACAAAAGAGTTTGAGCATAGTACTACTATTTATGGTAGTTTCTTAGTATAACATTTAAATCTATAATAGTAAACAGTGTCAAAGAACTTACAGATTTGGCGCCGGAGACTCTATGTGCCACACTTTCAGTAACAACCTTTCAATTTTATTTCCAAACAAAAAATTTAGACAATTTTAGGATAATTTTTAAAAACCAATTCCACAGTCGAGTTTTGCAACTAGGCTCTGATTCCATTAAATGTAACACCCCAAACCCGACCTAGACGTTACGACCTGATCTGACGTATCACATCAAAATGTTGTTTAAAAACCAGGCTTGTTGATAAAATTTCGTTATTAAATTTTAAATCCCATTTAATTAATTGTTGTTGAAAACATTAGTGTTGTAAAATCAAATCATGTTGTCCAATTATAGGTCATATCAATTGTTATAAGTTTATCAATCTAAAATAAAACCGCGGAAGCCTTTCCTAGTTGTGAACTTTAAGATTTGAAAAACGTGATTTTCTTTAGAAACAATTATTGTTTTAAAAACCTGTGTTTCCTAGTCTAGCAGGTTAAAATAAGAAGAAAACACCAAATAACAGTTAAAACCTCAAATGGCCTTATTACAAAAATATCAACTCCAAAATGAAATATTAAAAAGGCTAGATATAAATTAAAATACTCGCGAACATGTGGCCACCTTTGAGTTTCTCATAGCTTCAAATCAACTAAGGTTGGGGATAACCTATACAGTTAAAAGAAAAGGGTGAGTTACGAGAACTCAGTGTGTAATCCCCTATCATGCAGTAACAGTCTGGGCCCGAGCCTTATTTAGTAACAGATTAGTCTGGGCTTAGCCCTATACAGTAACAGAGTGGGTCTAAGCCCAAAGTCATAACAGTGCAGAATGGAGATGCAACCCAACCCAATCCAGCCAACACTCCACCCGTAGCAACCAACACACCATGTGGGGACTAAGTCGACTCACCCAGCCAACACACCAATATTACAGCATAACTGCTAATAGTAACGCAACAAAGCTACTAATAACAGTAAACGTGGCCAAGCCACTAGAATCAAAATACGTGGCGAAGCCACTAGTTCCTCCAAATTAGAATCCCAACACCAATGCAGAATATCATGTCATAAATATTACATGTATGTAATACGTCATACTCATAACCAGTTATATAAATATCATACGTACATCACTTAAACTACCACTAGGGGTATAATGGTCATTTTGTCGGTTAGGGGTAAAACGATAATTTTAACCCCTCAGGGGTATTTTGGTAATTCTACTCTATTAGGGTATTTCGGTAATTTTACCCTTCGAGGGTATTTTTTTTAATTGTACCCTTCGAGGGTATTACGGTAATTTTATGACCTTTCCAAAGGAGTACCGCCGTCTCGAACAACTCGGATAACTTATATGGCCAAAATAGTATAATTGGGCCCAAGTCGACCCACACGCTCGTATGACCCGTTCAGCCCCCATTTCGTCATGGCTACGCAAACCTCGTAGCCCAATCACTTATTAGTCACTTACCGTGGAGTTCGTCCTTGCAGGGCCCATGAGCCCATTGGGCCCACATGGCCCATTTCAGCCCTACGAGGCCCATTACGACATAAGCCTACGAGAAAGTTTGTGGCGGCCTCTATGGTCTATCGCCAACATTTTTGGCTCAATTTGTCCCTACGAGCATTCGCACGCTTGTAAACCCTCAGACGCTGATGTTTCGGCTTTTTGTCTTTTGCCGATTCACAACTTAACAGGGGTGTGAATACACACATTTATTCATCATTTGGAATAGAAACAACATTGGGTGTACGATTACACACCTTTTAGCGACCTCTCGTGAAAATTCAACAGCCTCAACCTTGGTAAACAGGAATATAGCCTTTAACCTTAAAATCACTTGGCTAGACTCCCCCATTTGATGACTTACCCCACACTACATAACCATAAATGCCGTTAGAGGGTTGAATAAGGATACAATCTACACCCATCACAAAACTTGAGCACAACAGGAACACTTGCCGAATCCCTCAGAACCGAAAGTTTCCTTAAAGGAGTGGCACACGCAGATGGAGTATTGTGTTCAATCCAAGAGTGAATAAACCGAAAGAAGATTATTGATTAGCAATAACGATAATCCTAGAAGAGAAACCAACAAAGTAACAAGAGGCAACCCACTTGCTTACCCCAATAATCAGCTTTGGTAACAAGGAGAAAGAGTGATATTAGACTTGCAACAAAATGAACGTTTGAGAAGGTCTAAGCAGTGATTGGCTCATCAGAGTTTTAGAAGGAGTGAGGAGAATGTAAGGTGTTCGACTATTCATAAGAAAAGAGGAACAGAAGAACTTACTTTGATTTAGCAAAACAAAGGAAGAAGAAGTAGAATGCCAATCGGCAGAAAGAAGATGTGCAGAAGAAAAATGAGGGCTTCAATGGAGGATTAGGCAATTGACAATTGGTATTTTGAGTGGAAAAAATGAATGACAGTTGAGAGAAAAAGAAGGTTGAAGAAAGAAAGACCCGAATGATCAAAAATGTTGTGCGAGATGACACAAAGAGAGGAAAAACCCGAAATGAAAAAGAGAAAAATCCCAAAATACCAAAGAGGAAATTCAACTTCTACACTCACCTCAAATGCAAAATTTACACAAATGAAACTCCTTTAGCTGAAATCCCACTACTCAAGATCTCCCATTCGGTGAAGACTCCCTTCTTATTCAAATTTCCTAAAAATATCCACTGATTGCTCCTTGATTCACTCCACACCCCCATTCAAACTTATTCAAACTTGATGACCAAGTCTCTAACCACCTCTGCAGATTTTGAATCAGGCTCTACCTCCTACACCATAGAGTCATAAAATAAAACCTCATTTTGGAATGCCATGGGAGTCGAGCCTTAGACCACTAGAACACTCCATGCGCCACTTTCCAGCTCTACCAGTAAACTCCTTGTGTCACATGTCAAGCACACTTAATATTTATGTCTTATAAGATAACATCTAGGTTCCAAAGGAGCAAAAATAAAAATTTTGCCAAAGGCCATACTTGAACCTAGGCTTCCTAAAATCCACAAAACACGCCCAAAACACTTAGCCATTAAAGCAAAAAAGCAATTTGGTTAGAACATGAAAAATTAAAGACCCTATATTTTGGGGCGCTACATATAATAGAAATATACACATTTAAAAAAATCAAATAATATAAACAAAACAAATAGATTATAAGGTAACAAGAATAAGATAGTAAGTATACCCTTCAACTCACGAAAGCTCATGAATTTAGGGTAGGCTCTGATGCATTCCAAGAAAAGTCTAAACATTGAATCAATTAAATAAGTAGCAGTGATATGGTAAAATAAATTGAAACTATGAAAATAAAACAATAAATATACCATTTTCAATCTTGTCAAACTCTTGGATTTGTTCTTTAATATTTTTTGATGTCTTCTTGTAATGATGATTGTCGAAACCATTTTTTTTGTTGAAAAATGGCAGTCGACTTTAAAAACAAAAATGGAGTCGCCACCAATCGGGTCACCTTGAGATTAATCGTTAAAACATTTTGATTTATTAAAACGATGATTTTGGCCTACAAAATTCGAGAAAACGGGTTCGGGAGTCGGTTACTCATGAGGAAGGATTAGCACCCTCGTAACGCCCAAAATTGGTACCGAATTGACTGATTAACGTCTTAATGTTGAAAATTTGAAAAGATTTTAAAATATGATCCTCTTTGTTAAAAAAACTTGAATAAATTAAACTGGATGCTAAGACCCTCTTATTTCGAAACAATAAAATGTCACATCCAGTGAGTTAGGATATGACATTTCAAATCCTCGAAACTAAGCTTATCTTTTGACTTTTAAAACTCATGCATTTAAGTTTAAGAAGGATATTCGATTATTTGGGTCAAATGAAAAATCAGAACCCAGTGAGTTAGGGCACAACTTCTCAAAATTCCAAATACAGAATATTGCCTTTATTTTTAGAAATCCTTACCTCGATATAACAAAATGTCACATCCAGTGAGTTCGGACACAACATTTTTGAATTCCCGAGGATACGTTTTTTATTTAACTTATATGCATTGATTTTTAAAAAAGATAGTCAGTTCTTTAGGCTCGACGAGAAAAATTGAAACTCAGTAAGTTAGGGTACAATTTCTCGAAGTTCTAAATATGAAAAATTGCACTTATTTTTTCAAAATTTTCCTCTATTTTACGAATTTGGGTAAAAATTAATATAATGTTTAAAATAACATGTTAGGTTTAATTCAGTATGGCTAAACGTGAAAATCTCATATTTAAGGAACAATTATACTGTAACATCCCTAACCCGCGACCGTTGCCAGAATAGGGTTAAGAGGCGTTACCAAACAAACATAACAATTCACATCCATTCCACGACACAAAGTATATCATCAATCCTACATACTCAAATTCGAGCTTATAGTCCCTCATTTAGGTCTATGAGACCTTAAACTCATGTTAGAAAAGGGTCGGGACTAAACCCAACACTAATGAAAGTTTTCAATATTTCATATATTCTTCAATACTGTTGAGGTCACACGCTCGTGCATTTAGGCCGTATGCCTCACACGATCACCAGACGCCCCCATGTGTCCAGACCATGCCAAAGCAGAGCATGTATTCTGAATTCTCCACACGACCACCAGGCACACCGTGTGCCATGGCCGTGTACTCTTAGACAATATACTGACTTATTCACATGGCTACTAGGCACGTCCGTGTACCGTGGCCGTGCATACTTGAGCTAGCTACTGACTTTATCCCACGGTCAGGCACGTCCGTGTGCCGTGACCGTGTAAGCAAAACAGGCTATTTTCAAAGCCATTTTGCTACCCACACAAGGGTTTAACAACAAGCTTCAAAACCAATGCGAAATTCTTGCTTTTAAATGCACTCAAACATACCAATTCATGCACTCAATACACATCAACATTACCATCTACTTCCATTCCTAATATCATCACCATAAGTTCATTCAAAGTAACAATGGTATATCTCAAAACATACATATATCAAACATTAGGTAATTTATGCCATAATTCATTTTCAAATCACATCCTTCATCAACCACAAAGTCATAAAATATACCACATTCATAGTTCATTCATAAATTCTACATCATTCAACTTCTAAGCCAACTCACATGGCAAGGATTAAACATTTCAAGATATATCTTAACTTCTAGCCTATACATGCCATATTTCAACTATATTTATCTTTCCAAAAGTACCAAAATAGATTACCGATAGTGTGATAGAGATGCTGATGATCCCCGATTTCGAGCTAGCTTTACTAACACTGCAAAGTAGAAAAACAAATCACACAATAAGTTTTCTATAGCTTAGTAAGTTCGTAACAAAATACATTAACCAAAACAAATCATCACATAGATTATTTCAAAATAACAGATCTCATATCATCCAAAATAAATATATTCAATTAGCCTTCCATGACTCATTCATAGGTTCATCAACCACATCTACTCAATACTCATTAATTCATTTCGATCAACTTCCATCCCTTCTTCGATTCAATCACACACTTAGTGCCCAAATAGTTACCTGAATCTTAATTAGCATCGAACACATAGTGCATCTATATCAAATCGATCTTAAATCGGTATCGCACACATAGTGCCAACCACAAAGCCGAAGCTTATATTATTTCGCACACACAGTGCTAATTATCTCTGTCACATTTCTGAATACGCACACTTAGTGCCACATAACTCCAGCCCTTACATAGCATTCACAGTTCAATAATCACATGCCATCCATTTCATGACATTAAACATAATTAAATTCACGTATTATGTCCGAACTTACCTCGGACGTCGAACTATCGAAACGATCGATTAATCGAGCACTTTATCTTTGCCTCGATATCGATTCGAACTTCTCCTCTCCTGGTCTATACACGTTCAAATTCAGCCCATTCAATCACCAATTCATTCAATTTAATCCACATACACTTATTTAGGGCATTTTACAAAATATCCCTCACATTTTCACATTCTGACACTTTAGTCCCTATTTCACAAAATCATCAAATTCACATAATTTCTTTTCACACAAGCCTAACCGAATTTTCATTATATTCATACAAGCCCACACATTTCATTTATTTTATATTTTAGTCCCTCAATTGACACTTTTCACAATTTAGCCCAAATTACCTAAATTCACTAAAAATTCAAGAACAACACATGTTCATCTAATACATATCTTTCTTTTAACACCTATACTCATCACAAAGCTCACCATTTCATCAATGGAACATCTCACAAACATCATCAATTCTTCAATTTACAACATGGGTTTGGTAGTATACTAAACAACGATCACAAAAATGTAGAAATTATCAAAACATACCTTGATTGAGCTTAGCAAGTGCCAAAATTTCAAAAGCTTTAAAAACCCTTTTCTTTCTTCCACAATCGGGGTAAAAGAGGAACAACCCCATGCATTTTCTCTTTATGTTTTATTATTATTAACATAATATACATTTTACTATTTTATCCTTTATTATTAACATAATATAACACATGATAGTTGGTTATAATTGTCCAACTACCTTCCACTCACCATATAATGGCTAAATTGCTTTATAAGGCCACTTCATTTAAAAGCCATAACACATATATACTTCAAGAATCAGCACACAACTTTTACACTTTATGCGATTAAGTTATTTCTTACAATTCAACACTCAGTCAATAAAATTACCACACAAAATTTTAACACAGTTATATCACATATAATTAACACCAGAAATAATATTAAAATATTATTCTGACCTCGAATTTGTGGTCTCAAAACCACTATTTCGTCTAGGGTCTAATCCGGGCTTGTACAACTCTCCCCCTTAGAGATTTTCGTCCCCGAAAATCTTACCAGCGAATAAATGTGGATATTGCTCTCTCATAACGTTTTCAAGATCCCACGTAGCCTCTTCAACTCCATGTTTGTGCCACAACACCTTCACTAATGAAATTCTTTTATTTCTCGACTCTTTGATCTCTCGTGCCAAGATTCGAATCGGTTCTTCACTATATGATAAGTCTAACTGATTTCAACCTCGGTAGGAGCAATCACGTGAGACGGATTAGATCTATACAGTCGAAGCATCGACACGTGAAACACATTATGGGGTGGCAACATCAATATATAAGCAACCGGTCCTATTCATTCAACGATCTTATACGGTCTGATGAACCTCAAACTTAGCTTGCCCTTTCGGCCAAATCGAAGTATTTTCTTCCACGGAGATACTTTCAGAAATACTTTATCGCCGATCTCAAGTTTGATATCTTTCCGTTTCAAGTCTACATAAGACTTCTGTCGATCTGAGGTCGCTTTCAAACTGTCATGAATCACTTTTACTTTCTGCTCAGTCTCTTTTATTAGATCAACCCCGTGAATCTTATTCTCACTCAGCTCCATCCAATACAATGGAGTTCGGCATTTTCGACCGTAAAGAGCCTCATATGGTGCCATTTTAATGCTAGATTGAAAAATGTTGTTATACGCAAATTCAATCAACGGTAATTATTTTTCCCACGTACTCTTAAACTCAAGTATACAACATCTCAACATATCTTTAAGAACCTTAATGATCCGCTCGGTCTGACCATCAGTTTGCAAATGAAATGCAGTACTAAAATGTAGCTTCGTGCCTAAAGCCTCTTGCAATTTCTTCCAAAACTGCGATGTAAATCTCGGATCTCTGTCAGACACTATAGATAGTGGCACCCCGTGCAATCTCACAATCTCAGCAATATACAATTCAGCTAATCTATTGAGTGAATAATTTGTTCTCACCTGAACGAAATAAGTCGATTTCGTCAATCTGTCCACTATCACCTAGATTGCATCTTTCTTTCTCAGAGATAAAGGCAACCCCGACACAAATTCCATCGTAACTCTCTCCCATTTCCACTCAGGAATCATGATCGACTATAACAAACCGAACGGAACCTGATGTTCAGCTTTAACTTGCTGACAAATTAAACATTTTGACACAAAGTCAGAGATGTCACGTTTCATACCATGCCACCAATAAAACTGTTTCAAATCATTATACATTTTTGTACTCCCCGGGTGAACAGTCAATCGACTATTGGGAGCTTCATTCAAAATCATCTGAATTAACTCTGAATATCTCGGAACACAAATCCGATCTCTAAATCTCAGACAATCATCACTATCAACTCGAAATTCTGAATCAACATTCAATTCACACTGAGTTCATTTAGCTATCATTTCAACATCACTTTTCTGAGCATCAGAAATCTGACGTACAAACATCAGCTTTACTTTCAACTCGGCCAAAACCAAACTATCATCACATAGATTTTTTTGAGCATTCATTGTTCATAAAGTACATATAGATTTTCGGCTTAAAGCATCAACCACAACATTAGCTTTACCCGGATGATAATCAATTACAAGTTCATAGTCTTTCAACAATTCTAACCACCTTCTCTGTCGCAAATCCAATTCTTTATGAGTCATCAAAAACTTTAAGCTCTTATGATTGGTATAAACATGACATTTCTCACCAAATAAGTAGTGACGCCAAATCTTTAACACAAACACAATTGTGGCTAATTCAAGGTCGTGCGTCGGATAGTTCTTTTCATGTGGCTTTAACTGCCTCGAAGCATAAGCAATAACTTTGCCTTCTTGCATCAGCACACAGCCCAAACCATTCAATAATGCATCACTGTAAACTATGAATTCTTTGCTTGATTCAGGCTGAACTAACACGGGTGCCTCTGTCAACAACGCTTTTAATTGATTGAAATGCTGCTGACACTTTTCTGACCATTTGAATTTAACATCTTTCTATAGCAACTTCGTCAACGGAGTCACAATCATCGAGAAGCCTTTCACAAATTGTCTATAATATCCCGTTAGTCCTAGAAAACTACGGACTTCAGACACATTTCTCGGATGTTTCCATTCTAATATAGCAGAGATTTTACTTGGATCAACTTGTATTACCACAGCTGATACAATATGCCCCAAAAAACCAACCTCATGTAACCAAAATTCATATTTCTTAAATTTAGCATACAACTGTTTCTCACGCAGAGTTTGTAGTACAATTTTCAAACGCTCGGTATGTTGCGTCTCATCATATGAGTAGATCAAAATATCATCAATGAACACTATAACGAAACGATCCAAATACGATCTGAATATTCGATTCATCAGATCCATAAACACTACAGGAGCATTCGTTAGTCCAAAAGGCATCACTAATAATTCATAATGTTCGTACCTTGTTCTGAAAGTAGTTTTCGGCACATCAGATTCTTTAACCCTCAACTGATAGTAGCCTGATCTCAAATCTATCTTAAAAAACACTGTAGCTCCTCTCAGCTGATCAAACAAATCATCGATACGAGGCAACAAATATTTGTTCTTTATCGTCACTTTGTTCAATTTTCGGTAATCAATACACATTCTCATAGTATTGTCTTTCTTTTTGACAAATAACACAGGAGCACCCCAAGGCAAGAAACTCGATTGTACAAATCCTCTATCTGTCAACTCTTGCAACTTAGACTTCAACTCTTTCAATTCTGTTGGTGGTATTCTATACGGAGCTATTGAAATAGGAGTAGTCCCCGACACTAATTCAATACCAAATTCAACACCAAATTCAACTTCCCAATTTAGAGGTAATCCCGGTAGTTCTTCAGGAAACACATCTGGAAACCCACAAACCACAGGTACAGATTCAACTTTCTTTTCTAACACTTTTGTATCAATCACATATGCCAGATAGGCTTCGCAACACTTTCTCACATAGTTCATAGCTTTCATCGTGGATACAATAGCTGATAACCCTTTCATATCACGAGATTCAATTCGAACTATCTCACCATTCTAACTTCTCAATTCAATACTCTTCCTTTTACAATTCACAATGGCATTATGCAAAGTGAGCTAATCCATACCCAGAATTATATCAAATTCATCGAACGGTAGCAACATTAAATTAGCCAGAAAAAAAACATCCCAAAACATTAACGGATAGTTCTTGCACACTTTATTCACCAAGACACACTTACCTAAGGGGTTCGATACTCTAACCACAAATTCAGTAGACTCAACAGGTAGAGTCTTACTTGATACAAGATTCACACACACATAGGAATGAGTAGAACCTGGATCTATCAATGCAATCACATCAGTATCAAATAGAGTAAAAGTACAAGTAATGACATCTGGCGATGACGCTTCCTCTCGCGCACGTATGGCATAAGCTCGGGCAGGTGCCCTTGCCTCAGATCTCACAGCTGTATCAGTAGTTCCTCTCTGACTTCCACTCACATTTCTGGTGTTTTTGGGTGTTGTACCCCTAACCGTCACATTACTCGATCTCACATTCTAAACATTTTCTTCCTCAACGATCTTTGGGCAGTCTCGAATGAAGTGATCTCGTGATCCACATTTATAGCAAACTCTATTGTTGTACTTGACCTAGCATTCTCTCACTTGTCGTCTTCCACACTATTTACACTCAGGTTTGTTACTTTTGACACTATCAACACTTGATTCTATTGGAGCTTGAGCTCTCGGACCAACACTTAGTCTTGCGCGATCTCTATTCGGATGTCCAAATGAAGCATTTGATCGGTTGTTTGCATCTCTAAATCTCTATGTCGAAGGTTGAGAAAACTTACTCATTGATCTTTTTCTATCATCATGAGCTCCAGAATCAACTTTCTTCTTTTCTTTACTAAACTCCTCAGCTTTGCAAGCTCTTTCGACAAGCACAAAAAATTCGTTTATATTAAGTATCCCAACCAACAACTTAATGTCCTCATTTAACCCTTCTATAAAGTGTTTACACATAGTAGCTTCAGTCAAAACACATTCCCGTGCATACTGGCTCAATCTCACAAATTCTCGCTTGTACTCAGTAACTGACAAACAACTCTGTTTCAACTCTAGAAACTCTTTACGTTTCTGATCAATGAATCGTTGACTGATATACTTCTTTCTAAATTCTGCTTGAAAGAAATCCCAGGTGATTCTCTCTCTCGAAACTACAATATCAATGTCTTTCACTAGTTATACGCAGTATCCCTCAACAACGAAACATCACATTTTATACATTCATCAAGAGTCAACGACATCTCATGAAATACTCGAAGGGTATTCTCGAGCCAAAACTTAGCTCACCTGGCATCATCATCGTCTATGGCCCTAAACTCTTCGGCCCCGTATTTTCGAATCTTATCCACATGAGGTTTATTCAATCTGATCGGATCTATAACTTGTGGCACCACAGGTACTTGTGGGGGTGGAGGTTGTAGAGCAGCCAGATTCATTCGAACGAACTCTAAAAACCACTCACTCATCATAAGGAAGAAGGCTTGTTTAACCTCTCCTCCCTTATTACTTTCATTTGGCCTAAATGTGGCCGACACTGTCCCTTGAGCGGGAGCAGATATGTTACTCTCTACATTGTTAGCAACTACTCGATCGGGATCCATTTGCTATATGAAAACACATTTTCAATCGTCAGAATTCATCACACTATCACAATTTCATATATGGCATGTATAGCTAGACTCAGACACGCTACGTTAGTCCGAGAATCGACTAAACAGTAGCTCCGATACCAATAAAATGTAACACCCCTAACCCACGACCGTTGTCAAAATAGGGTTAAAAGGCATTACCGAACAAACATAATAATTCACATCCATTCAACGACACAAAGTCTATCATCAATCCTACATACTCAAATACAAGCTTACAGTCCCTCATTTAGGTCTATGAGACCTTAAACTCATGTTAGAAAAGGGTCGGGACTAAACCGAACACTAATGAAAGTTTTCAATATTTCATATATTCTTCAATACTGTTGAGGTTACACGTCCGTGCAATCAGGCCGTATGCCTCACACGATCACCAGACACCCCCATGTGTCTAGACCGTGCCAAAGCAGAGCATGTATTCTGACTTCTTCACACGACCACTAGGCACGCCCGTGTGCCATGGCCGTGTACTCTTAGACAATATACTGGCTTATTCACATGGCTACTAGGCACGTCCGTGTACCGTGGCCATGCATACTTGAGCTAGCTACTAACTTTATCCCACGGTCACTAGGCATGCCCGTGTGCCATAACCGTGTAAGCAAAACAGGCTATTTGCAAAGCCATTTTGCCACCCACACAATGGTTTAACAACAAGCTTCAAAACAATGCGAAATTATTGCTTTTAAATGCATTCAAACATACCAATTCATGCACTCAATACACATCAACATTACCATCTACTTCCATTCCTAATATCATCACCATAAGTTCATTCAAAGTAACAATTGTATATCTCAAAACATACATATATCAAACATTAGGTAATTCATGCCATAATTCATTTTCAAATCACATCCTTCATCAACCACAAAGTCCTAAAATATACCATATTCATAGTTCATTTATAAATTCTACATCATTCAACTTCTAAGCCAACTCACATGGCAAGGATTAAACATTTCAAGATATATCTTAACTTCTAGCCTATACATGCCATATTTCAACTATATTTATCTTTCAAAAGTACCAAAATAGATTACCGATTGTGTGATAGAGATGCTGATGATCCCCGATTTTGATCTAGCTTTACTAACACTGCAAAGTAGAAAAACAAATCACACAATAAGTTTTCTAAAGCTTAGTAAGTTCGTAACAAAATACATTAACCAAAACAAATCATCACATAGATTATTTCACAATCACATATCTAATATCATCAAAAATAAATATATTCAATTAGCCTTCCATGACTCGTTCATAGGTTCATCAACCACATAGGTTCCGAACGTACCTTAGCCAACACTTAGTTGTCAATTACATTTGCTACTCAATACTCACTAATTCATTTCGATCAACTTTCATCCCTTCTTCGATTCAATCACACACTTAGTGCCCAAATAGTTAGCCAAAGCTTAATTAGCATCGCACACATAGTGCATCTATATCAAACCGATCTTAAATAGGTATCGCACACACAGTGCCAACCACAGAGCCAAAGCTTATATTATTTCGCACACACAGTGCTAATCATCTCTGTCACATTTTCGAATACGCACACTTAGTGCCACATAACTCCAACCCTCACATAGCATTCACAGTTAAATAATAACATACTATTCATTTCATGACATTAAACATAGTTAAATTCACGTATTATGTCCGAACTTACCTCGGACGTCGAACTATCGAAACGGTCGATTAATCGAGCACTTTTTCTTTGTCTCGATATCGATCCGAATTCTCCTCTCTTGGTCTATACACATTCAAATTCATCCCATTCAATCACCAATTCATTCAATTTAATCCACATACACTTATTTAGGGCATTTTACAAAATAGCCCTTACATTTTCACATTTTGACACTTTAGTCCCTATTTCACAAAATCATCAAATTCACATAATTTCTTTTCACACAAGCCTAACCGAATTTTCATTATATTCATACAAGCCCACACATTTCATTTATTTCACATTTTAGCCCCTCAATTTACACTTTTCACAATTTAGCCTAAATTAACTAAATTCACCAAAAAATCAAGAACAACACATGTTCATCTAATACATATCTTTCTTTTAACACCTATACTCATCACAAAGCTCACTGTTTCATCAATGGCACACAAACATCATCAATTCTTCAATTTACAACATGGGTTTGGTAGTATACTAAACAACGATCACAAAAATGTAGAAATTATCAAAAACCGAGCTCAAAACATACCTTGATTGAGCTTAGCAAGTGCCAAAATTTCAAAAGCTTTAAAAACCCTTTTCTTTCTTCCACAATCGGTGTAAAAGATGAACAACCCCATGCATTTTCTCTTTATGTTTTATTATTATTAACATAATATACATTTTACTATTTTATCCTTTATTATTAACATAATATAACACATGATAGTTGGTTATAATTGTCCAACTACCTTCCACTCACCATATAATGGCTAAATTGCTTTATAAGGCCACTTCATTTAAAAGCCATAACACATAGATACTTCAAGAATCAGCACACAACTTTTATACTTTATGCGATTAAGTTATTTCTTACAATTCAACACTCAGTCAATAAATTTACCACACAAAATTTTCAGACAGGCTATATCACATATAATTAACACCAGAAATAATATTAAAATATTATTCTGACCCCAGATTTGTAGTCTCGAAACCACTATTATGACTAGGGTCTAAACCGGGTTGTTACTTATGCGACATAAATTTAATACACTAATAAAGCATAAGGATCATGATAATAATAATAAATAACAAATACGCATGATATAACAGCATTACTAACAAAAAATGATATTAGTGATGATAATAATAACAATTAATACTAATAATAATATTAACAACAAAAAAATCATAATGATAATAATAAAAGCACAATAAACCAAAAATACGAGCCTATTTAAAAATTCAAGAAGAATATATATATATATATATATATATATATATATATAAACAAAATAATAAATAAACAATTAAGGAGATAAATAAATAAGTACATAAGTGAGTAAATGAAACAAATATATGATATTAGATTTAAGTATTTTATAAGTAAAATAATACAAATAAATTAATTAGTAAAACTAATATAGAATTTAGGCAAAATTAAAGAGAATAATGAGAATAATATGTTAGTAATAATAACAAAAATAATGAAATAAATAATCTAACATTTGAAAACATATATAAAAAATATAAATAATGAATAAAATATCATAATGAAAGTGATAATAATAAAATATAAAAAATAAGTAAGATCTATTAAAAATAAACAAAAATAAATATTCAATATTAAATATATCAATAAAAAGCAAGAATGGTAATAATAATAATAGTAACAAAATAATAATAGTAATGATGATGATAATAATAATAATAATAATAATAATAATAATAATAATAATAATAATAATAATAATAATAATGTTAATAAGAATATTAAATTAATTAATAAAATCATCAAAATAACAAAAGAAATTAAAAAGGGGGTAAATCGAATTTAAAACAAAAGTTTGGGGCAAATCTAAAAAAATTTTAAAGAAGAAAGGGACTAATTTACATGCGTGGATAACTCGCGAGGACCAAATGGGAAAAAAGCCCAAACCTTGGACACGTGTCCCCAGTGCATCAATAAGCCAGGGACTAATTTGAAACACGCAATAAATTCTGCGGGCAAATTTATAAATAAGAAAAAAATAGTAAAAGGACTAAATTAAAACAAATAAAAAAAGTGGAAGGACTGAAAAGGTAAAAACCCAATTGTTAAAAACACGCGGATCCTCCTTGCGGGTCGGGTGGAGCCTAAACGACGTCGTTTTGGTGCCTGGGTTCTCAATTCCAAAACGGCGTCGTTTTGATGTGTTATAACCCAAAATTTTTTAAAAAACTTCATTTTTACAACAGCCCTAAAAAAAACTTCAAGAAGCCTCTCTTTTTTTTCTCTTCAACTTTTAAGCCCATAAGCTTGGTGAGGATTAGCGCCGATTCTGTCGCCATTGTTTCTTCGCATTCGAAACCATTGTGACTAATGGGAGCTCAAAAAGGTGAGTTTTTCCCTCTTTTTTTTTCTATATTTTAATACTTGTATATGTAGTATCAAAAAAAATCTTTATATATATGTAAAGACAGTTTCACAAAGAAGAAAAAAAGTAAAGAAAAAAGAAGATAATAGAACCTTTGCTGATCTTTTTTGCTTTCTATTGATTCTGTGTGTAAAAAAAAATACCAATGTTGTTTTCAATTTTTATAGCCGAATCAAAAATAAAAACAAAAATGAAATACAACAATTTTTTTCTTCTTTGTCTTTGTCATTTATTTTCCTCATAAGCACGGAGGAGGACGTCATGATGCGGAGGCACGCTGACGCGTGTGAGGGGACCTGAGGCGGCGGCATGATCAAGAAGCTAGGGTTTTTTCTGATTTAATTTTTTGTTTTGTTTTGGGCTAGTGGGCTAGGGTTTAGGCAATTGGTTTGGGCTAGGTTTGGGTTAGTTGGGTTTGGGCTTTAATAAAAACTGGATTGTTTTTTGTATTTGGAATTTTTTTAGTTTTTTTTTGGTTGTATTTATTTGATTTGGTTTTAATCAGGCCTGGGCAAATTAGGCCCATTACAATTATTTTCGAATCCAATCTTCAGTGCACACAAGAGCTTGTACAATTTTAGGAGTTAAAGAACTCCTATATTGATCAAGCACACGTCCCCCGGTGCTAAATGCAGACTCTGAAGCAATCGTAGAAATCGGTATAGCTAACACATCTTTGGCCATTTTTGAAAGAGTGGGAAATCTACGGCTGTTCACTTTCGACCACAATAAAATATCAAATCTTTAACAAATTCCTCATTAGCCTCAGCTAGATATTTATCCAATTCAGATGTTTTATCCTCATTTTTTGTACAAAGCTTGCATTCGCCTTTTCATTTTTTGTTGTGATTCACCGAGAGAAACATGTGTTGGCACACTCGATTGGCTACAAGTACTATGAAATTGAGGCTTATACATATCAAACAATTCATACAAATATTCCTTCAATTTTTGCATCATTTCACAAGCTTTTTCAGAACTAGACATTTCACTAAGTGCAAATTCAAAATACTTTAGTTTTTGTCTAAGATCTAATACACAAGCAACAAACATAAGCAAATTCATCTTATTAATATCACCCCAATACTTATCATACTTCTCTTTCATCTTGATGGCCATAACATTGAAATCAACATTAATATTTAACTGAGCATATCGTAAAAGAATATCAATTTCAGAAAGCTCATCAAAAAAATTATTGGACGTGACATATGAACTGCCAGATATACGCAAAGTGACTTCAAAAAAGTGTTCCAAGAAATCCCTCAAGTTTCTAACATTATCCCAATCATCCACACTAGGCCAACCCTCACCCCTTTCAAGTTCAACCCTAACGTTTGCATCTTGCTCCTCAAATCTCTCAAAAGCTCTCTCAAAGTTCTGAGCAGTGTCTAACATTAAATAGGCCGAGTTCCACCTAGTACAAACATCAAGGCACAACGTCTTCTTGCACTCTATCTTTTCCACCACAACACACTCCTTAAACTTTTGTAATCTAGCTGGAGATTGTCTCACATATCTAAAGCCCCCTATGTAACATCCTAAATTTACGGGCCTATGCATTTAGTGTGGGGATATGTTTAATATGGTCAAAGGGGTTTAAATTTGGGCTTATAATTAGGCAAAGGCCCATATTAAATTATTTTAAGGTGGCATCATTAACAATTAAAAAGGAACAAGTTTTGGGTCGCAAGGAGCCCATGTTTTTTAGGCCAATTTTGGCACTTTAAATGAAAATAGGGTGACGCCACATACAAGGAATTCAGGGCCCAAATATTAAGTTTAATGAAGCCCAAATTTTTTAATTTAAGTGAGTTAAATTTAGGCATTAAGATTTGATGAGGTGGACGGCTACAAGGCTCAAAAATAGGAAGATTTAGATGGATTTTATAATTGATAAAATAGTAGATAAAAATGAGAAAAGTTTGGAGCTTATCTTCAAGGGGAGTGTTGGCCAAAAATCCACTGCCTAGAGGAGTGAAAAATTAGGCTACTACATGGCAAAGAGGGTGCCAATTTCTCTCTCTTTTAGCTTGAATTTAAAGGCGTTTTCGATTTTTAGCAGTAGGTGCCGAAATATCTATAAATAGGAGGGGCTAGCTCCTTGTTTCTGACACTGAAAACCCTAAATTCCTCTCCCATTGTGCCGAATTTCCCTAGCTTCTCCTTCTCCAATTTATTTTCTCCAATTTCTTCAAAAGCCAAAACTCTTCTCCACTTTTTCCTCCTTGTGCCGATTTCTCTAAAAAGCCAAAGCATCCATAGTCTTCTCTTTTATTCATCTTATTTGAGAATTAGTTCTATACTTCCGGCATTTAAATCTTCCATTGTGCTAGCCGAATCTCCTATGCTAAGGTAAGTGTCGATTTTTGATTAGTTCTCATGATCTATTCCTGGTTCTTGAAAGGCAAAAGCCAAAAGCTAATAGTTTAATGGTTTTATGATGGGCGGCAATTCGAGATTTGAAGGAAGATTGGTCAATTAGATATAAAAGCCGAAAATAACTAGTCTCCACTTTCGGGATTTTTAAGGTAAGAAGATTTCTTTAGATTTCTATTAGATTTGATCATTATATGCAAGATCTTAAGGTTATAATGAGAATTAACGATTAAATATTGTGGTAGTAGTTCTGATAAGGACTTCTGATGGAATTAAATATGGATTAGGCAAAGGAGAAAATACCTAAGTCTAAGAAAAGAGCAGTATCTGCCATTCGAGATTGGCCACTTGGTTGTGGACCGGCTTCTGAACAACACCTTAGGCAGATAGCAATAGTGTCGACTAAGGATAGCATCGACATAGAAAGCATCATCGTATCGGTAATCAGGTGTGTAGAGCTCTAACACACTAATAAACCTGTATGTATGACTATATATATGTTCTGGGCTTAAAAGCCAGAATGAGGCTGTATAGATAGTCGAATGGAACCCTAAAAGGGTTATGCAAGGATGCCAGGTACATAAACATGGAACTCCCTATGTGTATCGAAAAATATATATGACTGCATGATGTTTTCTTTATGTGTATGCATGGGGTGGGAATATGATATTGAAGGGGAAGTGCATGATAGGTCACTTGGTGATCGGTGGTGGAAATCCCACATATACAAATGTTAGGTCACATAGTGATCAGTGGCTATGCCACATTCAATGATTCCTAATTAATAGGAATAGGCAGTGCGGCTGTCGTTATGGTGTGTAGCGGATGGAGGGTTGATTGTAGAAATCCACAAGGTGTGATGGTTGGTATGGGTTGGTGTGTAGAGGATGGAAACCTAGGATGGGTTGAGTTATTCATTATTTATCATTTACCATGTGATTATGATTGTTACCTTTATGTACGGGCCAGGGCCCATAATGTGTTTGTGGGCTCGGGTCGTTGTGTGTTTTGAGATTTATACACTGAGTCTTGGTGACTCACGCTTTCCTTTCTCTACTCTTCCGGATGAGCGTTAGATCGTGGACATGGGAGCCGAGACGGACTCGAGGGCCATCAAGTTTTATTTCTACAAATTATTTTTGGGATTTCTTTAAATTTTATTTTATTTTATTTGGGAGTATTTATGTAATAAGGCCCCTAGTTTTATTCAACTAAGAAGTTTTCAATGTTATGCAACTTATAAATTCATGATAAGGTTTATTTATACTTAATAATAGTAATACAAGGGCTTTTAAGTTTTAAAATGTCACTTATTTATCCAAATAATGTCCAATTGACTTACGATTTCCATAACAAACAAAGCAAAAGTTTTCAATGTACAACTCGTAGCATACCAGATCTGGTCGAAACACATTGGCCGGGTTTGGGGGTGTTACACCCTAACACGTTCAACAGATTTATTCATTTCCTTTAAGCCTTCAACAACAATCAAATTCACAATGTGTGCCATGCATCTCATATGAAGATATTTATCATTTTGAACTAAACCCCCTTAAGGGTTAAATTTCTTTCTCAAATAACCAATAGCAACATCATTTGAACTTGCATTATCAATAGTAACAGTAAACAACTTACCAATCCCTCAATTCAACAAGCATTTCTCAATCACCATCCCAATGGACTCACCCTTGTGGCTAGAAATTTGACAAAAGTTTAAAATATTTTTATTCAATTTCCAATCGTTATCAATAAAGTGAGCAGTGATACACAAATAATTAACTATTTGCAAAGAAGTTCATGTGTCAGTAGTTAAGCAAACTCTAGAACAAGAACTTCTCAAAAGTCGTTTTATCTTGGCCTTTCATCTAAATACAATTGATAAACATCCCTAGTCATAATAGTTCGTGAAGGAATATGAAACCTAGGACATGCCACAAACATAAATTTCTTAAAACCTTCACTTTCAACAAACTTGAAAGGTAATTCATCAATCACTATCATTTGTGCTAATCCTTTCCTACATGCTTCTTGATCAAATCTCCAAGTTGAAAGATTCCCTTCCCCCCTTTAACTCCCTTTCTAGGTAAAACTAGTTGTCCTTGACTAGTGTCAACAACATTGCTAGGATTTTTCTTACATGAACCAATATGATATTTCAATGACCCTGTACCATTTTTTTTCATATCACAACAAAATTCCTTTTGACAATAATTACATTTAGCCTTACTTGCACCCTTACTATTAATAATCTTAGTGAAGTGAGACCAAACTTCTGACCTTTGACGAGTGGCTTTTCTTTTCCTGGTAGTCCCCTTTGTTTGGCTTGAAGTTCCAACTCCCAAATTTTCAGAATCTATCGAAGTAAGAGGTGTAACACTACCCTCAATAGATGTTGGTTCGGTTGACATTCTGCAAGAAAAACAATATATAATAAATTAAAATACATTTATAATATTAAACATATTTTGATGTTGACTTTTAGAAAAAAACATAGTTGAATTGGATTATGTTAAAAATGTGAGAGATTAATATAATCTTTTGAACCATACAATTTACACACTTTAAAACACAATTAAATGAATATTTACAAATTTTAAACAACATAACATGAGCAATATGGCATTAATTAAGGCAAGAAATATACTTAAATTTTGGAATGAAATGAAATATCCTTTTCAAGTAGTATTCTTAACAATTTTTCAATAGCATAATAATGCTTACTTTGAGACATCAAGCAATATTTTAATTTAATTTAGGATAGCATAATAATACTCAATTTGAAACATTAAACAACATCTTAATTTAATTTAAGACAAGATAAAATGCTCAATTTGATACACTAAAACACCAACTTTAATTCAATTTATGACAGCATAATAATACTTAATTTGAAACATTAAACAGCAACTTAATTTAATTTAAGACAGTATGAAAATGCTCAATTTGATGCACTAAAATAAAATAAAAACTTGATTGAGCCATAAAATGACTATGCTCCATATTGAAAAAGTAATTGAAGGGTAAAAAAAAAAAAGGAAAGAAAAGAACAAAAATCTTGTAATAACAAGAAAGCTGCAATCTTTCAGTTTTTCCTTTAATAAAAATTGTTGGACTTAATTCAAAAAGTTAGCACTTTGGACTTAATTAAAACTTGTATACATTTAGTTTAAGAAGGTAATCCCCACATATAACTTAATTAAAATAAATAAATTAGCTTTACTTTGGTAAAGATTTATATATATTTTAATTACAGAATTAAAATCTATTTATTAATTAATAATCCATACATAATTCACATTAAAGTTTTTTCGGACTTGGACCAATTCAAATGCAACATATAGCAATCTTTATCTTCATAGTAGAGATTTATTTACTTTTACCTGATAATGACAGTATAAATAAAAGCATCTTGCTTTCTTTCATATATATATATATATATATATATATATTCCTCATTTGGTTTTAATAGTTTCATTGCTCAATGGCTAGCTAATCCTAAATATTCATATTGAGGCTTGAGAAGTGATTTTAGCATATAAAATTTGAAAATTTTAGGCACCCTTCTATAGACTATGTGATTCCACATTCCTATCATTTTCCCAGGAGACTAAAGTCTAGATTTACAATATTTGTTTTAACCTTCAAAAGCTTTTTCTTCACTTCATATTTTTATTTAACGGCATGGATTCAAACTTTACTAAAGTTAAAATTATAAAATATTTCTTTAGTAAATTTAAACGCTCCCACTTAAACTCTGTGAATTTTTTTGAACTTTTCTAAGAACAGGAAAATAAACTTAAGGCTAAACCTGAACATAAATACCTTTAGAGTAATATCTTTACCATTAAGAGAGATACATGCCCTCAATAATATTGTATTTAAAATTATCAAATCTAAAACACCAAAAAAACAAAAAGCTCTTATGTGAAGTACTTTTATCATCTTCAAGAACTGTACCAAATTATTATATGCGGTGCAGCAAGCGCCTTAAAAATTATGTTAATAAAGAAGTCAATATACTATATAATATTAAATTAAAAATTATTAGTAAAAAATACAGTGTAGCAATGTCGGGTAATGTAAAGCAATGTGAATCTAATCAATATTTATAGAGTCAATGTAGAGCAATATATTTTTATTTCAATTTCTTTTGTATCATTGAATTTAAATTTTTGTTAATAGACTTTTTTTTTTTTTTTTGTTCATAAGATGACCACTAGTATTCCATGTTTTTGTTCATAAGATGACCACTCAACATTTGAATCTAAACAGTAGGACTTCCAAATTTTGCTTCTCCAAAGCTCCTACCGTCATACCATATTAATCAAAGTAATAAAGGTCGCCACATCTGTAAGATGAAGGCGTCGCCACCCCTATTATTATAATACTGAAAAGTGGAATTTGTGTAAGGCTTTTATCTGTTTTGCTGAAAAATGTTAAAACGTGATGAATAAACTCCATTCATGGAGTTTTAACCATATAAATTTAACAAACAATAAACTCATTCGGTGAACACATGTTTCTTGGTGAACCCATACAAGTTACAGTGAATGCAACAATAAACATTCGGTGAACGCTACAAGTTACACTCGATTGGCTACAAAAAAATTAACCCAACATATCAGTTAATGTCATCCCTCTATACTCAAACCACAACTTACAGTGAAGACGCAACCTTCTGCATTTCACAGAAACTTGTTTCAAAACAGAATTTGCATAAATGGTGGCTTTAGTTGGTGAAAGTACTCTTAAGCTAGTAAAAGTCTACCTCAACTCGCCAGTGATAAATGGTGACATGGTAGACGTTGGAGTGCCGGATGAAAGATGAAAGGTGGCTGGCCTGACAGAGATTTTGGGAGATTTCAATTAGGGATTTGAAGTTGAAGAAGGTTAGGTATTTTTTTTTCTGTCGTCTGTTCATTGTTGACTTGAGTTGGGTTTACTTTTAGTTTTAGTTTTAGAATTTTATTTTTATTTATTAAATTATTTGTAATTTTTATAATTGGGTTGGATTGGGTAATTGGGTTGGGTTGGATACTTAAGTTTGGATTGGGTTTAGGTGAATAGTGAGCCTATTTATATATTATAATTTTATTTATTAATTTTTCGGCTAAACAAAAAAAACCAGTTAACTGACTGGTTTCGAACCGAATTAACCGTTAATCGAAAAATTACAAAATAATTAACCGACCCTCAATAGAAAAAATTCGGTTAACCGACTGATTAACCGAATTTGGTCGGTTAACCGAATTTTTTCGATTTTACCCGAATTTTGCAATAGATTGGATACCCAAGCCATGACATTTGAATGATATGTGTGCTAGTTTAAGACCATGTCTGGGACATGGCATCACCGACATTATGAAAGCCAGTGTAAGACCATGTCTAGGACATGGCATCAGTGTTGATATGTGTGCTAGTATAAGACCATGTCTGGGACATGGCGTCGGCCACAATATGAGAGCCAATGTAAGACCATATCTGGGACATGGCATCGGCATTGAGACGAGAGCTAGTGTAAGACCATGTTTGGGACATGGCATCGGCATTTTACCCTCTTGTTTAAGGCTTGTCGGGTATCCTTTGGTATCATAATTGGTTCAACGGGTAATTTAGAGCTTGTGTTAAAAGTGAGAAAAGTTATGACTATGTTGTAAGTGATACAGGTGCCTACATGAAAATTCATGAGAAATGAGCTTGAATTATGTTGTAAGATTAGTAAGAGTGATAAAGAGTAAGTTATGCTTTTAATCATTCGATAATTTTGTGCAAGCTTATGATATGCTATAAGCATGATAATGCATGGTAATTGTTGATAATTATTTACCTATGACCTACTAAGCTTTGTGCTTACTCCCTTTCCTTTCCATTTTCTTATAGTATCGCCAAGCTAGCTTGGGGATCAAAGGACGTCGGATGCTCGATCACACTATCAGTTGGAACATTTGGTATAGTTAGATTTATCTTTTGAGTATGGCATGTATAGGGACCTAGGCTTTTGTCGAGTGTCATGTTGTTTTGGCCAAATGTGTTGGCTTATCTTGAAGATTGATCCATTTTGTATAAGGCTATGAATGATGGCTATTACTCATTATTGATATATGAAAATGATGATGTTTTTCATGAATATGCAAAATGCATGAATTAGTAGGATATTTGAAGTGACTTATGTTGGTTCAAGTAAGGGTGGCATAAAGGGGCTTGGTAAATAGTCTTGTTGTTGTCCACACGGGTAGACATACGGGCGTGTGTCTTGGCCGTGTGTGACACACGGTCTGCCCCATGGGCGTGTTGTTCAGCCGTGTGTCCCCCTACACCCTAAGTTGGCAAAACAGAATGCCCAGTAGTAACCACACGGGTTGAGGCACGGCCGTGTGTCTCAACCATGTGAAAGACACGTCCATAGGACATGGGCATGTGCCCAGGACGTGTGAAGTCTACACTTGAATTTAGGAATTTAATTCGCCACACAGCTTGAGGACACGGGCGTGTGTCTTGGCCGTGTGACCTTATTGGGTTGATGACTTTAGAAACAGAATGTCAATGTTTTTCCACAAGGACAGAGACACGGGCCATGAACACGGACATGTGCTAGGCCGTGTGAGAACCCCTGTAGGTTATAATTGAGAAAATAAATCCACACGGGCACGGGACACGAGTGTGACCCTATATTCTAGGCCGTGTGAGTTACACGGCCTTTCAACATGGCCATGTTATCAAGTCACACGAGCGTGTGCCCCTATTTTAGTTACATTTTCCAAAGAACTCAATTTGATCCCGAAACGTTTCTAAGCTGTGTTTTGGGCCTCGTAGGCCCATATTAAGGATGTTATGAGGAAGTTTGAAAAGTTTTAAATTTGAACAAACTTTTATGACCCGAAAATGTATGTTAGTATCTGTTTGAGTTAGGTAACGCCTTGTATCCTGTTCCGGCGTTAAACACGGGTAAGGGGTGTTACATCAGTAAGTTTGTATCAAATATAAACTTTAACTTACCGTAATGGTTGGAACTTAAATATTTCTCAACTAAATGCCATAAAAAAGGTCAAAAGTTCATTATTAGCCTATAGATATCACAAGTGTCACAAGGTTAGTGAGTTCATATAAACATAACATGAAATTTTCTTATCATGTCATAGAACATGTAACACCCCTAACTCGTATCCGTCGTCGGAGTAGGGTTACGAGGTATTAGTGATCAATACTAATCATTTAACATTCAATACTTATACATTTACACATTCATACTCAAATATCATTTAACACAATCATATTGTCCCTTATAATGGCCTACAAGGCCTTAGACATGCTTTAGAAATGGTTCGAGACTAAACCGATAGCATACAAAAATTTTGAAAAACTTAGAAACTTTTCATCAATACAGGGGTCACATGCCCATGTGAATAGGCCGTATACCTCACACAGCTCCAGACACACCCGTGTCTCAAGCCGTGTGAAAATAGGGCATACATGCTAACTTGGGTCACACGGTCGACCACACGCTTGTGTTTCTAGCCCGTGTACCCTTCGAATTGGGCACACACGCCCGTATGCCAGGCCATGTGTTAGGCCGTGCCAAACTTGTACGATATACTAACTTATGCAACACGGCCAAGTCACACGCCCATGTGCTAGGCCATGCGCCATTTAAGGGGTA
Organism: Gossypium rotundifolium; assembly: GCA_025506655.1. Classification (NCBI taxonomy): domain Eukaryota; kingdom Viridiplantae; phylum Streptophyta; class Magnoliopsida; order Malvales; family Malvaceae; genus Gossypium; species Gossypium rotundifolium. The sequence goes on along the minus strand of CP106729.1, from coordinate 92,888,013 downwards.
TACTGACTTGTACCACACAGCCAGTCACACGCCCGTGTGTGAGACCGTGCTGAGCAAACTGACTTCACTTTAATATCAATACCAGGGGACACACGGCTATGTAACATGACGGTGTGTCACACACGGCTGAGACACATGCCTGTGTCTCTACATGTGTGGACAAAAATAGGCCATTTGCTATTCCAATTTGCCACCCTTTTTGCACATAACTATATAAGCTCAGTTGGTACCATTTCAAGACACAAATATGTAGCCAAAAGTCATCAACCATACACAATCATACCATATCCATTTCAACCAAAATCAATGCTCAATTCAATGCCATTTACCTAATCAAATACTTATCAACTCAACTTCTAAAATCATACTTTATCAAAGCATTTTTCAAGCTTTTATACCCACAAATCAATTAACCATATGAACAACTATAAAACCATAATTACATCATACCAAAACATACCAAAACACATACATTTATAAGCCATTTCAAATGGCCAAACACACATTAATATAAACATCATTTACAAGCCAACTCTCATAGCTATAATCACAACCAAATATCACATTGTAACAGACCAATTTTAACCCTAATCGGAACGGTGGTTTCGGGACCACGAATCCGAGCCCGAGAAATATTTTAATATTATATTTTGTGTTTATTATATGTGATTTAACGAGTGTAAAAGTTTCGTAGAAAAATTTAGTCGTTTAAGTGCTTAATTTGATAAAAAGGACTTAATCGAGAAAAACGTAAAAGTTTCATGCTAAAGTGAAAGGTACTAATTTGATTGTGGCTTTTTAAGTGGAGGTCCTAAAAGGGCAATTAGCCCATAATCTATAGTAAGGACGGCAATGGGCCAAGTTAGCCTTATATATATGTTAGTTTAATTATTTTTTATATAAGGTTATGATAATATTTTATAAAGAAATAATGTTAGTGTATATATTAAACAAAAGATAAAATAAAGCCATCATCACCTTCCTCCTCTCATAGCCGAATGTAAGAAAATAAAACACCATTGTAGAGCATTGAGTTTCGGCAACTTAGAGAGCTTGATTAAGGTATGGTCGGTTTTTAGTTTTGATAATTTTTACGTTTTGAGATCGTTGCTTCAGATATTACCCTAACCCATGCCTAAATTTTTGAAAATATTATGTATATAGAATTGACCATTAACATGCTTGGATGGTTTTGATATTTGATGATTTTAAATTAAATGTATGTTAAAGATTTACAAGTTTTGTATTGGAATTTTGGTGATTTTGAGTATATAGGCTAAATTGAAAATAATAAAATTCTTGAAGGACTAAAACATAAAATAAATGAAATGCATGAACACATATGGCTATGGGGAAGATTCGCCAAGCTATGGTGTTGGTAAATTTTGCATATTTTGTGTTTTGTGTAAATAGGACCAATTTGTAAAATGGGAAACATTAGGGGCAAAATGGAAATTTACCCATTTGTGTGTTTTGGGACTAAATTGAGATGAAAAGCGATTAAATGAGCTAAATTCTAATGTGTTTTAGATCAAGAGCAAAGAAAAATAAAATTAAACCGGGGAAAGACGAAGGTTCTCGAATAAGCCGATTCAAGACGGACTATCGACAACCGAGGTAAGTCCTAAGCAAGTATAGGTTATCGAATTATTTATGAATGTGTTAAATGATGTTATTCAATAGAATTTTGTATAAAACCTTGTGTTAGCGAATGTGAAAGTATTGGTATGGATTGGTTGGAATTTTATTTAAAGTGATGTGAACAAGTGTTTTGGTTTGTTATTCGAAATAATACGTGAATTATAAGTGATAGTGAATTTGAACTGAAATGTTGTTATATCTCTAAACGAGTTGGTATGTTAAAGTGATTTGAATGATGTGTGATTTATGTTATTTTGGGCAGACATTGTAATGTGTATGAGATGATGATAATATTGTTTCGTGCTTTGAGCCTAGCAGGCTTCGTGCCGGTGACTTATTTCGGGCTATAATGCCTAGCAGGCTTCGTGCCGGTGACTTATTTCGTGCTATAATGCCTAGCAAGCTTCGTGCCGGTTTGACTTATTTCGGCTATAATGCCTAGCGTGCTTCGTCTTTTGATTTATTTCGGTTATAATGCCTAGCGTGCTTCGTGCGATGATTTAATTCGCTTAAACGCCTAGCGTGCTTCGTGCTTAGTGATATGCTATAGTGGAGATTCTGAAAACCAAACAAGGTGAGATGTTTATATAGTATTATGTGGTAAAAGTTCAAGTAAGAACTAACCTACCATTTTAGTAAGGAATGAAGTGAACTAAAATTCCTATTGTATAGTTAAAGATCAATGATGAGTGTGATAAAAGTGTTTGTTCTTGTGTATAAGTGGAAATAGAAGATCGATGCTTAGATTGGCTCATATGAATTGATAATGTATGTGTTCAATATATCATAGCAACGATATTTAAGTAAAGAGCATTACTATTATTCACTATCTATATTTTACATAATGAAATAATTATGTTTCATACTATAAGCTTGGATTTTAATATGCTTAAATGTATGCTCATTACATTTATATTTGCTTGAGACTTACTAAGCTAGTAAGCTTACTCTGTGTGTGTCTTTGTCTATCTCTGCTTTATAGATTTTGATTCAAGCTACGGCTCGAAGGATCATCTCGTGAAGTCAACCACACTATCGACTTTCTTTTGGTATTGAAAACTTAGTTTGGTATTTAAAAGGGCATGTATAGGCTAGACTAAACCGTATAACTAATGTTTTGTAATAGTGTAAATATGCTAGCCATGCGAAAAAGGCTATCTATTTTGAATAACTTGTTTCGTGTTTTGATGACATAGTTTGCTCATGCCATGAACTATTATTTATGTTTGATTATGATTTAATCATGTGTGAGAGTAGTACTATTATTTATGCATGTTAGGTTATGGCATGAATGACTTATAAATTCGTTCATGTTGATGAGCTTAATATATGGTATATACATTTATAATGTTTGGATTTATGATTCGGCAATGAATAATGGTAAGCTTGGTGTAATATTCGGTTTAGTCAATAAAGTAAATGATAGATGTGTATTTAAGTTATAGTATGTGAGATATATGTGTTAAATAATGTTATGAAATGTGTGTATTTGATTTGGTCACTTACTAGATAAGAATTTAGTTTAATAATGTATGATGGTATTAGGCTATTTCGATTCAATTTATGTAAGTGAATACATACATATATTATTCTAGGATAGTTGGATATTAGGTTCGAACTTTTGTTTAGTTTATTGAATGTTAGATCGAATGATGTTTAGACATAATATGTTTGATATGTGATCACCTATATGAGATTATGATAGACATTTTTATATGAGTGTTTAGTGTGTCCTATGTGAATCAAGAATTGAGATAATAGAATGAAGGAAATATGGTTTTGATGGCATTCGGTCATATACTTTAATGTTGTATAAATTCAAAGTGGTAAAATGTATATGTATGTGATGAAAGATATCTTAATTTTGAGTCTATTATGCCATGTATTATATTTACTAAATTAAGATTTTAGAAGTTGATCTTATTCGCTTATCTAGACAAAAAGATTATATATGTTTGAATTGTATGCAAATTAAGTACAATTAGTGAATGCAAAAGTAATGAATAAGTTGTTTAAATTTATATGGCTCAATTATACGCATGTTAATAAATTTTAGGTTTGCATTTGATCGATTGAGGGTTGGTTCTATTTGATTTTAATATGAGAAAGGATTATTTAAACGTCATGACTATTACATAGTTAAAAACTGATTATGCTGTATATGACTTATGTGATTGATCAAAAGTGATTTAAATAGTAATGCCCCGTAACCCTAATCCAGCAACGGATACGGGTTAGAGGTGTTACATTTTATTGGTATCAGAGCCACGGTTTAGTCGATTCTAGGACTACCGTAGTACGTAAGAGTCTAGCTATACATGCCTATGAATTTTATATGTGATAGTGTGGTGACTTCTGACAATTTCAATTGTATTTTATATAGTAAATGGATTTCGATCCCGATAGAGCCGTAGTGATGATGGGGAGAGTGTCGCTACTGGTCTCGCACATGGATCGGTCTGTGTTAGACTCTCAACCGCTTATGGGTAACCACGAGGAGAGGCTAAACAAGCCTTCTACCAAATGATGAATGAATGGTTTACCCAGTTTATTCGAATAATCCAACTGCGTACAACAACCTCCACCCCGAATAATCCAACTCCGATACCTTCAAGACTTCGATGATAGATCCAATAAGATCTAGTAGGCCTCTGTTGATAAAATTAGGAAATTTAAATAAGAATTCAAGGCTAATGATGATGATGATGCGAGCAAGTGAAATGTGGCTTGATAACACTATTCGGTACTTGATGAGCTATCCTGCACTCTGCATTTAATGTTTGAAATGTGCTATATCTTTGCTTTGAGACATCGCTTATCACCGGTGGAATACACTAGTATCAGTGGTTCCAAAAGAAAAAGTGTGGGATTTCTTCCAGAATGAATTCCGCAAGAAATATATCAGCCAGAGGTTCATCAACCAGAAACGTAAAGAATTCCTTGAACTAAAACAGGGACAAATGACCGTGACTGAATATGAGCGAAAATTTGTCAGATTGAGCCGTTATGCTCGGGAGTGTGTATCAACTGAAGCCATTATGTGCAAAAGGTTTGAAGATGGTTTGAATGAAGAATTAAAGTTGCTTGTTGGAATTCTTGAAATCAAAGAGTTTGTGACACTCGTCGAGCGAGCTTGCACAATGAAGAGCTTGGGAAGGAGAAAAGAAAAGCTGAGATAAAAGTTAGAGACACCCGTAAAAGATCATCGGGTAAGAATTTCCATTCCACCTCTAAGAAGTTTAGAGATGACTTCAGTCGACACAAAGCTACTTCAGATTCGTTTAGACGTGATCGACTTCCAGTGGGCTCCCGAGCTACCTCGATGAACAGTGTTGGTAACGTCCCACAGAATCGAGTTGAATGCAAACATTGTGGAAAATGGCATTCTGGGAGTTGTAGAGTTCATGACCGGTCTTGCTTTAAATGTGGATCCTCAGACCATTTTATTCGAGGGTGCTCGATGTTAGTCGAAATGAATACTGACCATGTAACTCTAGACCGAGTAGTGCATCAAGACGGGCGCACCACCCGTGCATTCGGCAATGTAGGTGGTAGTCGAGAGGGACAAAGAACACAACAGATCGATCTCGAGGCTAGAGCTCCACTAGAGCTTATGTTACTCGAGCTAGAGAGGATGTCGCTTCTCCGGATGTCATTACTGGTACTTTCACCCTTTATGATACTATTGTGATTGCATTAATTGATCCCGGTTCGACCCATTCATATGTATGTGACACTCGGTATTCGGTAAGACTCTTCCGCTTGAGTCTCACCGAGTTTGTGATTCAGTGATCCAACCCTTTGGGTAGATGTGTGTTTGTTAATAAAGTGTGTAAAGGTTGCCCATTGATGATTCGGGATTTTTGCTTCCCAATCGATTTAATGTTGCCTTTTGATGAGTTTGATATAATTTTGGGAATGGGTGGTTAACCGCATGATGCCGTGGTGAATTGTAAAAGAAAGCTTATTGATTTGAGACATCGAGCGGTGAGATCGTTAGAATTGAATCCATGATTTAGGTGGGTTTCCTCTGATTATATCCTCGATGTTAGCCCTAAGTATGTGAGAAAAGGTGCGAAGCTTATTTGGCTTATGTAATGGATAATAAATTGTCCGAGAAAGCATTGAATCCGCATCGATTGTATGTAAATACCGGATGTGTTTCTGAAGAACTACCGGGTTTACCTCAAGACGAGAGATTGAGTTTGGCATTGAATTAGCTCCGGAACGACTCCGATCTCAATAGCTCCATATCGATGGCACCGATCGAGCTAAAAGAGTTGAAAGCACAGTTGCAAGAGTTAACAGATAGGGCTTTTGCGACCAAGTTTCTCTCCTTAGGTGCACCATTTTTTGTGAGAAAGAAAGATGGAACGATGCGAATGTGTATTGATTATCGGCAATTGAATAAGGTAACTATAAAGAATAAGTACCCGTTACCTCGGATTGATGATTTGTTTGATCAGTTGAAAGGGGCTTCAGTATTTTCAAAAATAGATTTGAGATCGGGTTATTATCAGTTGCGAGTCAGAGATACAGATGTGCCAAAGACTGCATTCCGGACGAGGTACGAACATTTTGAGTTTTTGGTTATACCGTTTGGACTTACTAATGCACCTGCTATTTTTATGGATTTGATGAATCGGGTTTTTAGATAGTTTTTGGAACGATTTGTAGTGGTGTTTATTGATGACATATTGATCTACTCCAAAGATGAAATTGAACACGCTGAACATTTGAGGTTAGTGCTACAAACTTTGCGAGATCATCAGCTGTATGCGAAGTTTAGTAAGTGTGAGTTCTGGATGAAAGAGGTCAGCTTTTTAGGACATGTTGTTTCAGCATCGGGCATTCGAGTTGATCCGAACAAAATCTCGGCTATAATTGATTGGAAGCCACCAAAAAATGTTTCCAAGATTCGAAGTTTTCTGGGACTTGCGGGTTACTATCGACGATTTGTGAAAGATTTTTCTATGATAGCTACCCCGTTGACAAAGTTATTGCAGAAAGATGTCAGGTTCGAGTGATCAGAAATGTGTCAGAAAAGTTTTGATCAGCTGAAAGCCCTTTTGACAGAAGCTCCAAGATTAGTTCAGCCTGAATCGGGTAAAGAATTTGTTGTTTATTCTGATGCTTCTTTGAATGGTTTGGGCTACGTTTTGATGCAGGAAGGCAAAGTTGTAGCCTACGCTTCAAGATAATTGAAGCCGCATGAAAGAAATTACCCGATGCATGATTTAGAGCTTGCAGCCATTGTGTTCGTGACCAAGATTTGGCGTCATTACTTATTTGGCGAGAAATGCCATGTTTACTCGGATCACAAAAGTCCAAGTATCTAATGACTCGAAAGACCTAAATTTGAGACAACGCAGTGGCTAGAACTGTTGAAAGACTATGAATTGGTGATTGACTATCACCGGGAAAAGCTAAAGTTGTTGCGGATCGTTAAGTCGAAATCATTATTTGCTCTTCGTGCAATGAATGCACGATGGCTATGTCTAGTGATGGTTCGATCATAGCCGAGTTAGGAGCAAGACCGATGTTTATTTAGCAAATTCGTGATGCACAAAAAGTTGACAAAGATTTGATTGCAAGTCGAATTCGATGTGAAAAGGTACGTAATCGATTTTCGATTGATGCAAATGATTGTTTGAATTTTAAAAGCCGAATGTGTGTTCCAAAGAACTCGTAATTGATCTGAGATGATTTTGAGTGAGGCTCATAGTGGTCGACTATCGATACATCCGTAGTACGAAGATGTATAACGATTTGAAACAGCTTCTATTGGTGGCCCGGCATGAAACGGATATATCTGAATTTGTTTCTAAGTGCTTAATCTGTCGCAAGTAAAAGTCGAGCATCAGCGCCATCTGGACTACTTCACCAATCATGATACCGAATGGAAATGGGATAGAATTACAATGGATTTTGTATCCGGTCTCCCTATGACTCCAGTAGGAAAGATCTTTGTCTGGGTGATAGTTGATAGGCTGACTAAGTCAGCTCATTTTGTGCCAGTACGTACAGACTATTCACTTGATAAACTTGCTGAATTGTACGTATCGCAGATTGTGAGATTGCATGGTATACTGAGTTCCATTGTTTCGGACAGAGACCCGAGATTCACATCGCGGTTTTGGAAGAAGTTGCAAGATTCTTTAGGTACTAAACTTCATTTTAGTACAGCTTTCCATCCGCAGTCAGACGGTCAATCCGAGCGAACTATTCAGATACTTGAGGACATGTTGAGATGTTGCGTTCTCGAGTTTGAAGGTACGTGGGAACGGTATCTACCTTTGATTGAATTTGCTTATAATAATAGTTTTCAATCTAGTATCAAAATGGCACCTTATGAAGCCTTGTACAGGCGAAAGTGTTGAACACCATTATATTGGGTGAGCTCGTGAGAATAAGATACACGGGTTGATTTGATTAAAGAAACTGAATCGAAAGTAGCTATTATTAGAGACAATTTGAAAGTCGCCGGATCGTCAAAAGTCTTATGCTGATTTGAAACGTAAAGATATTGAATTTGATTGAGATCGAGTATTTTTAAAGGTTTCTCCGTGGAAGAAAGTGCTCCGCTTTGGTAGGAAAGGCAAGTTGAGCCCGAGGTTCATTGGACCGTATGAAATCATTGAACGTGTTGGGCTGTTGCTTATAGATTGAAGCTACCCTCTGAATTAGAAAAGATACACGATGTATTTCATGTTTCTATGCTCGTAGATACAGATCAAATCCATCACATGTGATTGCTCAAATCGAGATTGAGATACAACTGATATGACGATGAGGAAAAGTTGATCCGTATTTTAGCTCTGGAAATGAAAGAGTTAAGAAACAAAAGATCTCCTTAGTGAAAGTGTTATGGAATCGCACGGAGTTGAAGAGGCAACATGGGAACTCAAGATTCAATGAGGCAACAATATCCGACGTTGTTTAACGATAAGATTTTTGGGACGAAAATTCTTAAGGGGAGAGTTGTAATGCATCAATTTTAACCCTAATCGAACGGTGGTTTCGGGACCATGAATTCGAGCCCAGAAATATTTTAATATTATATTTTGTGTTTATTATATGTGATTTAACGAGTGTGAAAGTTTCAGAGAAAAATTTAGTCGTTTAAGTGCTTAATTTGATAAAAAGGACTTAATCGAGAAAACATAAAAGTTTCATGCTAAAGTGAAAGGTACTAATTTGATTGTGGCTTTTTAAGTGGAGGTCCTAAAAGGGCAATTAGCCCATAATCTATAGTAAGGACTAACAATGGGCCAAGTTAGCCTTATATATATGTTAGTTTAATTATTTTTATATAAGGTTATGATAATATTTTATAAAGAAATAATGTTAGTGTATATATTAAACAAAAGATAAAATAAAGCCATCATCACCTTCCTCCTCTCATAGCCGAATGTAAGAAAATAAAACACCATTGTAGAGCATTGAGTTTCGCAACTTAGAGAGCTTGATTAAGGTATGGTGGTTTTTAGTTTTGATAATTTTTACGTTTTTGAGATCGTTGTTTCAGTATATTACAGACCCATGCCTAAATTTTTGAAAATATTATGTATATAGAATTGACCATTAACATGCTTGGATGGTTTTGATATTTGATGATTTTAAATTAAATGTATGTTAAAGATTTACAAGTTTTGTATTGGAATTTTTGGTGATTTTGAGTATATAGGGCTAAATTGAAAATAATAAAATTCTTAAAGGACTAAAACATAAAATAAATGAAATGCATGAACACACATGGCTATGGGGAAGATTCGGCCAAGCTATGGTGTTGGTAACTTTTGCATATTTTGTGTTTTGTGTAAATAGGACCAATTTGTAAAAATGGGAAACATTAGGGGCAAAATGGTAATTTGCCCATTTGTGTGTTTTGGGACTAAATTGAGATGAAATGCGATTAAATGAGCTAAATTCTAATGTGTTTTAGATCAAGAGCAAAGAAAAACGAAATTAAACCGGGGAAAGACGAAGGTTCTCGAATAGTTGATTCGCACGGACTATCGACAACCGAGGTAAGTCCTTAAGCAAGTATAGGTTATCGAATTATTTATGAATGTGTTAAATGATGTTATTCAATAGAATTTTGTATAAAACCTTGTGTTAGCCGAATGTGAAAGTATTGGTATGGATTGGTTGGAATTTTATTTAAAGTGATGTGAATAAGTGTTTTGGTTTGTTATTCGATATAATATGTGAATTATAAGTGATAGTGAATTTGAAATGAAATGTTGTTATATCTCTAAACGAGTTGGTATGTTAAAGTGATTTGAATGATGTGTGATTTATGTTATTTTGGGCAGCATTACTGTAATGTGTATGAGATGATAATAATATTGTTTGGGCTTTGAGCCTAGGTGCTTCGTCTTGGGTGACTTATTTCGGGCTATAATGCCTAGCGTGCTTCGTGTTTTGACTTATTTGGGCTATAATGCCTAGTGGCTTCGCGTTTGACTTATTTCGGCTATAATGCCTAGCGTGCTTCGTCTTTGGTGATTTATTTTGGGCTATAATGCCTAGCAGGCTTCGTGCCGGTGATTTAATTCGGGCTTAAACGCCTAGCAGGCTTCGTGCCGGTGATATGCTATAGTGGAGATTCTGAAAACCAAACAAGGTGAGATGTTTATATAGTATTATGTGGTAAAAGTTCAGGTAAGAACTAACCTACCATTTTAGTAAGGAATAAAGTGAACTAAAATTCCTATTGTATAGTTAAAGATCAGTGATGAGTGTGATAAAAGTGTTTGTTCTTGTGTATAAGTGGAAATAGAAGATCGATGCTTAGATTGGCTCATATGAATTGATAATGCATGTGTTCAATATATCATAGCAACGATATTTAAGTAAAGAGCATTACTATTATTCACTATCTATATTTTACATAATGAAATAATTATGTTTCATACTATAAGCTTGGATTTTAATATGCTTAAATGTATGCTCATTACATTTATATTTGCTTGAGACTTACTAAGCTAGTAAGCTTACTCTATGTGTGTCTTTTTCTATCTCTGTTTTATAGATTTTGATTCAAGCTACGGGCTCGAAGGATCATCTGTGAAGTCAACCACACTATCGACTTTCTTTTGGTATTGAAAACTTAGTTTGGTATTTAAAAATGGCATGTATAGGCTAGACTAAACCGTATAACTAATGTTTTGTAATAGTGTAAATATGCTAGCCATGCGAAAATGGCTATCTATTTTGAATAACTTGTTTCGTGTTTTGATGACATAGTTTGCTCATGCCATGAACTATTATTTATGTTTGATTATGATTTAATCATGTGTGAGAGTAGTACTATTATTTATGCATGTTAGGTTATGGCATGAATGACTTATAAATTCGCTCATGTTGATGAGCTTAATATATGGTATATACATTTATAATGTTTGGATTTATGATTCGTAATGAATAATGGTAAGCTTGGTGTAATATTCGGTTTAGTCAATAAAGTAAATGATAGATGCGTATTTAAGTTATAGTATGTGAGATATATGTGTTAAATAATGTTATGAAATGTGTGTGTATTTGATTTGGTCACTTACTAGATAAGAATTTAGTTTAATAATGTATGATGGTATTAGGCTATTTCGATTCAATTTATGTAAGTGAATACATACATATATTATTCTAGGATAGTTGGATATTAGGTTCAAACTTTTGTTTAGTTTATTGAATGTTAGATCGAATGATGTTTAGACATAATATGTTTGATATGTGATCACCTATATGAGATTATGATAGACATTTTTATATGAGTGTTTAGTGTGTCCTATGTGAATCAGTAATTGAGATAGCCGAATGAAGGAAATATGGTTTTGATGGCATTCGGCCATATACTTTAATGTTGTATAAATTCAAAGTGGTAAAATGTGTATGTATGTGATGAAAGATAGCTTAATTTTTGAGTCTATTATGCCATGTATTACATTTACTAAATTAAGATTTTAGAAGTTGATCTTATTCTGCTTATCTAGACAAAAGAGATTATATATGTTTGAATTGTATGTAAATTAAGTACAATTAGTGAATGCAAAAGTAATGAATAAGTTGTTTAAATTTATATGGCTCAATTATACGCATGTTAACAAATTTTAGTTTGCATTTGATCGATTGAGGGTTGGTTCTATTTGATTTTAATATGAGAAAGGATTATTTAAACGTCATGAATATTGCATAGTTAAAAACTGATTATGCTGTATAAGACTTATGTGATTGATCAAAAGTTGTGATTTAAATAGTAATGCCCCGTAACCCTAATCCAGCGACGGATACGGGTTAGGGGTGTTACACACATCTAGCCTATACATACCATATACCAAATTTACACAACTCAAAAGTACAAACTTAGATGTTTGATAGTGCGATGATGTTCTCGACAACTCTCGGATTAAAGCTAGCCTTGATTCACTATAAAACATAGGAAAATAACACAAAGTAAGCTTCATAGCTTAGTAAGTTCGTATTAATGTAATGAGCAACTTCACCATTCATTCCCAATTCAAACAGTATAAATACAAGATAACACAATACATTAATTCTCAAGTCATTTGATCATTCATTAATTAGCTTACCAAGAATTCATCCATTTCATAGATTCAATGTTTATAAACTTTACTCACATACCTATACCAACTCGTACCAATCTCATTCTGATTCACATCATTCATTTTCCTGTTGAACCATTCGCAATAGAAGTCGGATTGTAACACCCCTAACCCGTAACCATCGCCGATCTAGGGTTAAGGAGCATTACCGAGCTTAATAGAACATTTACAATCATTTCTCAAACATAAATACATTATCATCATGACATAGCAAATCATATACATAGAGTCCCTTAAGGTCTACGAGACCTTAAGCATCAATTAGGAAGGGGTCGGGACTAAACCGAGCACATACAAAATTTTTTTGAATTCCCTACTCACATTTCCATTCATTTCAATACATAAGAACATCATTTAAACAACATGTATTATACACGAACTTACCTAGGACATATAAACAACGACATAAGTCGATCAATCGAGCACTTTATTCTTGCCTCGATCTCGATACGAATCTCTCTTTTCTTGATCTATACATATTCAAATTTAGCTCATTTATTCACCAACCAAAAACACATATTTTGAGCATTTTACAAAATAGCCCTCACATTTGCATATTTTGACATTTTAGTCCCTATTTCATAAAATCATCAAATACACAAAATTTCATTATACACATGTTTAGCCAAAATTTCCCCTAGCTCATATAAGCCCATATATTTCATTTATTTCACATTTTAGTCCCTCAATTTCTCATTTTCACAATTTAACCCAAAATAGTCAAATTCATCAAAAATTCAAAGACAAAATATGTTAACCCAACATTAAACTATTATGTTTCGCCAACTATCAACACAAAGCTCACATATTCATCAATGGCACATTTCAAAATCATCATCAAATTCTAAAATTAAGACATGGCCTTGATAGTATGCTAAGCAACGATCACAAAAACGTAAAAATCATCAAAAACCGAGCTCGAAACATACCTCAACCAAAAACAACAATGGCCGAACCCTAGATAGCTCTTTTTTTCTTTTTTTTTTTTTCAATTTTTGGCAAGATGAACATGATAATGGCCTTTAATTTATGTTTTGTTTTAATTATTATACATTAATACATGTTTACCATTTTACCCTTAATTAATAAACCATTTAACCATCAAATATTAGACCATTTATGTCAAATTCCACTATCAAGGGTCTAATTACAACATAAGGACTTCTCATTTAATAAGCCATGATAATTAAGCACTTTAACAATTAGCACACAACTTTTTCATTTTATGCGATTAAGTCCTTTTTCACAATTCGGCACACAAACAATAAAATTTTCACACAGAACTTTCACACATACTTTATCACATATTGTAAACACAGAAAATAATATTAAAATATTTTTTTAACCTCGGATTTATGGTCTTGAAACCATTATTTCGACTAGGGTCTAAACCGAGTTGTTACACAAATACTCAAGAATCTCAATCGATAAGTACCTATACCATGGCCCGTAGCCAAATCAAGTTAACTTATCCCTAGAGTACCTATACCATGGCCCGTAGCCAAATCAAGGTAACTCCTCCAAAGTGCCCATGTCATGGCCCGAAGCCAAATCAAGGCATAACTCGCACCCAAAGTGCCGATATCATGGCCCGAAGCCAACTTAATACCCTAATGACATGTCATTAATATCGTAGACTATTTCTAAGGTTCAACCGGGATTTTCCAATACCAAATTATAGTCAAATCATTTCAAATTACTGTCGAATCATTTTCGAATCATGGTTGAACAAGTCCATAGTCTAGTATTTACAATTTATGCATAATCAAAGCATTTAAATACAATTATAATAGAGCTTGTTACATATGAACTTACCTCGTATTTGAAATTGACAGATCGGATCGACTACTCGATAACCTTGCTTTTCCTCCGATCTAATTCCGGATTCCTCTTTTCTTGATCTAAATATATTCAAAATTAACTTATTAAATCAACCATTCATTCAATTTAGTCCAAGGCATACATTTAGGCCCATTTTCACATTAGCCCTTAAACTTTTACATTTAATCAATTTAGTCTCTAATTCACAAATACACAAAATTCACATAATTTCAATAAACCCAAGCTTGGCCGAATTACGACAGTGCCCTTAGTAGTCCATAATTTTCATTTGTTCACACTTTTAACCACTACATTTCACATTTTCTCAATTTAATCCCTTTTTGACATTTTTTTGCAAAAATCACTTCGCAAAACATGTAAAACTATCATCAAGCTTTCATATTTCAGCATTAAACATCAAAAAACACATAGATTCAGAAATGGAAACTCTCAAAATCTTTAACAGTTTCGAAATTAAAGGTACGGGATAGCTAGAATACGAATCAACGATCTCAAAAACGTAAAAATATCAAAAATCAAGCTCAAAACATACCTAATTGCTTGACTTTCCTTAGCCAAATGAAAAAACCTATTTATCTTCTTGTTCTCCTCTAATTTCGGCAATAAGAATAAAGATGAACAAATGTTTTGATTTTGTTTTATTATAATAACCTTTATTAACCAAATTACTTATTTAACCTTAATAAACATTAAAAATTTCAAATTTACCAAGCCACTATCATCCACTATTCTAATTTCAACATAAGGACCTTAACCTTAGGTTTCTATAGCTATCAGACACTTTTAGCTAATAGAACATAAGTTTTGCACTTTACGCGATTTAGTCCTTTTTCTCTAATTAACCATTTAAACGAGAAAATTAGCTCATGAAATTTTCACACATATCAAATAACATGCTGTAAACACATAAAATAATATTAAAATAATTTTATAACATCAAATTTGTAGTTCCAAAACCACTATTCCGATTTAGTTAAAACCATGTTGTTACAACTCTCCCCCCTCAGGGATTTTCGTCCCCGAAAATCTTACTAGTGAATAGGTTAGGGTATTGTTTTCTTATATCATCCTTGGATTCCCATGTAGCTTCTTCAACCCTGTGTTGATGCCATAATCCTTTCACTAATTCGATTCTCTTATTTTTTAGCTCTTTGATCTCGTGAGCTAAAATTCGAATTGGTTCTTCAGCATATGACATATCAGACTGAATTTCAACCTCAGTCGGGGAAATGACATGTGAAGGGTCGAATTGGTATCGTCGAAGCATCAACACATGAAAAACATTATGTATTTTCTCTAACTCAAACGGTAAAGATAGTCGATAAGTAACTGGCCCGATTCGCTCGATAATCTCGTACAGTCCGATGCATCTCGAACTCAATTTTCCTTTCGACCAAAGCACAATATCTTTTTCCACGGTGACACTTTTAAAAACACTTTATCCCTAATATGGAACTCAATATCTTTCCGTTTCAAGTCTGCGTATGATTTCTGTCGATCCAAAGCTACTTTTAATCTATCGCAAATTACCTTCACTTTTTCTTTAGTCTCTCTGATCAGATCAACCCTGTGAATCTTATTTTCACTCAGCTCAGCCTAGTACAATGGTGTTTGACCTTTACGACCGTATAGAGCTTCGTACGATGCCATCTTTATACTCGACTAGAAGCTATTATTATAAGAAACCTCAATCAGTGGTAGATATTTCTCCTAGCTACTTCCAAATTCAAGAATACAACAACGCAACATATCCTTAAGTATCTGAATAACTCTCTCGGATTGACCATTTGTTTGCGGGTGAAATGCAGTACTAAAATGCAGCTTCGTACCTAAAGCTTCTTGCAATTTATTCCAAAATCTCGAAGTGAATCTCGGATCCCTATCTGAAACAATAGATAGTGGCACTCCATGCAATCAAACAATCTCTGAGATATATAACTCAGCTAATTTATCAAGTGAATAATCCGTAAGTACAGGAATGAAATGAGTCGATTTTGTCAATCTGTCAACAATAACCCAGATCATATATTTCTTTCTCGAAGATAAAGGCAAACCCGTTACAAAATCCATGGTTGCTCTATCCCACTTCCACTTAGGAATCATAATAGATTGTATTAAACCTGAAGGTACTTGATGCTTAGCTTTTACTTTTTGACAAATCAAACATTTCAAAACAAATTCTGAAATATCTCATTTCATGCCATGCCACCAATAAAACTATTTCAAATCATTATACCTTATCGTGCTTCCCAGATGTATTAATAAATGACTACTATGTGCTTCGTTTAGAATCTTCCGAATAAGCTCAAGATTTCTTGGTACACATATTCTATCATGAAACATCAAACAGTCATCAGGCCCTATTCAAAACTTTGAATCAAAAGTCGACTCACACTGAGCTCGTTTTGCTTGCAATTCATTATCAAATTTTTGAGCCTCACAAATCTACTGTAGAAATAACGGTCTCACTTTTAACTCGGCTACTATTAAACTATCGTCAGACAAAGATAATTGTGTGTTCAAAGCACATAAGGCAAATAAGGACTTTCGACTCAAAGCATCAGCAACTACGTTTGCTTTTCCCGGATGATAGTCAATCACCAATTCATAGTCTTTTAGCAATTCTAACCATCTTCGCTGTCCCAAATTCAAATCTTTCTGAATCATCAGATATTTCAAGCTTTTGTAGTTGGTGTAAATATGGCATCTCTCACCAAAAAAATAATGACACTAAATTTTCAATGCAAACACTATCGCAACTAACTCTAGATCGTGCGTCGGATAATTCTTTTTGTACAACTTCAACTGTCTCGAGGCATAAGCTACAACTTTGCCTTCCTGCATCAAAACAAAACCTAAACCATGTAACAATGCATCACTGTAAACTACGAATTCTTTACCCAACTCAGGCTAAACTAACACTGGTGCCTCTATCAATAATGCTTTCAACTGTTCGAAGCTCTGCTGGCACTTTTTGACCACTCAAAATTAACATCTTTTTGAAGCAATCGTGTCATCAGAGTTGCAATCATCGAGAAACCTTTCACAAATTGTCTATAACAGTCGGCTAGTCACAAAAAACTACTGACTTCGGATACATTTCTCGGAGGTTTCCAATCTATAATCGCAGAAATTTTACTCGGGTCAACTCGGATACCCTTAGCTAAAACTATATGTCCCACAAAACCAACCTCTCGTAACCAAAACTCACATTTACTGAACTTTTCAAACAACTATTTATCTCTCAAAGTTTGTAACACTATTCTTAAATACTATGCATGCTCAGATTCATCATGAGAGTAAATCAAAATATCATCAATAAACACAACTATGAATCGGTCTAAGTACGGCTTGAAAATCCAGTTCATCAAGTCCATAAAAACAGCAGGTGCATTTGTTAGTTTACAAGGCATAACAAGAAATTTGTAGTGTCCGTACCTTGTTCTAAATGCAGTATTTGGCACATCGAAGTCTTTAACTCGCAACTGGTAGTAACCCGATCTCAAATCAATTTTTAAAAACACCGTTGCCCCTTTTAACTGATCAAACAAATCATCTATTCATGACAAAGGGTATTTATTCTTGATTGTCACTTTGTTGAGCTGTCGATAGTCTATACACATTCTCATCGTGCCATCTTTCTTTTTCACAAATAACACCGGTGCACCCCGGGGAGAAAAACTCGGTCTAGCAAAACCTCTATCTGTCAATTCTTGCAACTGAGCTTTCATTTATTTTAACTCTGTCAGAGCCATTCTATATGAAGCTATCGATATCGACGTTGTTCCCCGTACTAATTCAATACCAAACTCAACTTCTCTGATAGGTGGTAAACCTGGTAACTCTTCAGGATATACATTTAGAGATTCGGACACAACTGGTACTGATTCAATCTTTATTTTGTCACTTTCATATCAAGTAAATAAGCAAGGTAAGCTGCACACCCCTTTCTCACGAATCTCTAAGCTACCATAGACGAGATCACAACTAGCAAACTATTCAGATCATCAGATTCAATTTTAATGGTCTCATTATTCTGACATTTCAATTCAATTGTCTTTCGTCTACAATTCACTATAGCTTCATGCATTGTTAGCCAATCCATACCCAAAATCACATCAAATTTATCGAATGACAACAAGGTTAGATTAGCCGAAAAATAGAAATCCTGATACATTAACGGACAATTCTTGCAGACTTTGTCAACCAAAACACATTTGTCTAAGGAGTTCGATACTCTAATCACAAATTCAATAGACTCTACAGGCAAAGTCTTACTAGATACTAAATTCATACATATATAAGAATGAGTTGATCTTGGATCTATCAATGCAATCACATTAGTATCATAGAGAGTGAAGGTATCGGTGATAACATCTGGCGATGATGCCTCCTCCCGTACACAGATAGCATAAGCTCAGGCAGGTGCTCGTGCATCAGATCTCACAGTAGAATCTCTCGTAGCACCTCGGTTACCACTTGTATTTCCATTGTTTCGGGGTGGTCTCCCTCTAGTAGCTGTATTACTAGGTCTCATATTCTGAACTTTATCTTTCTTATCTAGCTCAGGGCAATCTTGGATGAAGTGATCTAGCGAACAACATTTGTAACAAGCTTTATTACTTTTATTCCAGCATTCCCCAAAATGTTATCTCCCACATTGCTGACGTTCGAGTTCGTTGTCTCCCACATTGCCAACACTCGATACTGATGTAACTTGAGCTTTAGAACCTGGGTATTATTTTCTATGATCTCTATTCGAATATTCATTTGAAGCATTTGGGTGAGCAAACGAAACTCTAGATTTCTTCGATGAAGATTGATACGGCTTACTCATTGATCTTTTTCTCGAGTCTCTAGCTTCTAGATCTACCTTTCTCTTTTCTTTGCTAAGATCTTCAGCTTTACAAGCCCTTTCAACCGGAACGACAAATTCTTTCAACTTTATAATTCTGATTAGTAATTTAATGTTCAATCCATCTATGAATCGCTTGCACATAATTTCTTCAATGGAAACATATTCCTAAGCATACTTGCTCAACTGTTCAAATTCTCTATCATACTCTGTTACAATCATTCGGCCTTGTTTCAACTCTAGAAATTCTTTATGCTTCTGATCGAGAAATCTTTGATTGATGTATTTCTTTCAAAATTCATATTGAAAGAACTCCCAAGTAACCCGTTCTTTCAGAACTACAGATATCAACGTGTTTCACCATTGGTATGCGGTATCTCTCAGCAAAGATACAACACATTTAATACATTCCTCAGAAGTACAAGACAATTCATCAAATACTCGAATCGTATTTTCGAGCCAAAACTCAGCTCTCTTAGCATCATCATCAACAGTAGCCCAAAACTCTTCAACCCCATGTTTACGAATCTTATCTACTGTGGCTTATTCAACCGTATCAGATTTATAACTTGAGGAACAATAGGGATTTGTTGAGGAGTAGGTGGGGGTGGAGGTTGTTGAACAACTAGATTTATCTGGACATACTGAGTGAACCACTCGTTCATCATCTGGAAAAAGGCTTCTTTAGCCTCACCTCTGTGACTACTCGACACGGGTCTAGATTTAGTAGGCGCTGTCCCTTGAGCAGGAGCAGCGCATTACTCTCTACATCATCAGCTACAACTCTTTTGAGATCCAATACTATACGAAAACGCAATTTAAGCTGTCAAGAATCATTATATTATCATAGACTATATATGGCATGTATAGCTAGACTCTCACACACACTACGTTAGTCCTATAATCGACTAAACCGTAGCTCTGATACTAATAAATGTAACACCCCTAACCCATATCTATCGCCAGAGTAGGGTTTCAAGGTATTACCGATAAATACACATCATTTAACATACAGTACTTATACATTTACACATTCATACTCAAATACCATTTAACACAATCATATTGTCCCTTATAATGGCCTATGAGGCCTTAGACATGCTTTAGAAATGGTTCAGAACTAAACCGATAACATACAAAAATTTTGGAAAACTTAGAAATTTTTCATCAATACATGGGTCACATGCTCGTGTGAACAAGCCGTGTACCTCACACGGCTCCAGACACGCCCGTGTCTCAGGCCGTGTGAAAATAGGGTATACATACTGAATTGGGTCACACGACCGATGATGTGAGCTCACCCAACAAGTTAGGCACCGAATCCTTAGAGCTGCCCTCAGGTCCAATCACTCGAGCCCGTGCCAAGAGGTTCCAAGAAGCCGTAGCAAGCTTCATTGCTCGAGTGTGGGAAGATAGAGTTGCCAAACACAAAGTGCCCAGCTCAACTAGCTTGATTCGCACCTTTCTTCAAGCTGACTTAGCTCGTGTTACCTTAGTTTAGCTCAATTCGGCATCTAACAAGCTCAATAAGCTGATTGCGTTTAATTTCAATAAATATGAATTAGTTTAGTTAGTTAAAATCAGCTCAAGTCACTTAATTAAATAAATCTGGACATTTTAAATTTCAAGTATTAAATATTTTTTATATTAATGCATGTTTTAATATGTCTTAAGTTAGAACATAAATTAAATATGTCTAGTTTAATTACATTAATTTAATGTGTCTAAGCTCAAGAAAAATTTATTAGTGAATGCTAATTAATTTATCTTAGCTCAATTAATGTGTCTTAACTCAAATTAATGTATTTTAGCTCTATTTAATTGCTGCCAATTAATTTCTTTGCAGCATGCATGCATGGACAGCAAGGGGAGTTTAAAACATGCATGAACAGCAATCAAAGGCTGATTAACTCTTCTTCAAGCCTCTTCGTGGAGACCATTGGACATGGGGATTAATTTCCAGCTGCTGCCTTTTCGTGGAGCTCAAAGAAGTTGATTGTTTGAGCTTCTCCAAGGGTCAATTTCGTGGAGAGCAAGGGCTATGAGTTGCTTCATTAATTCTAGCAACTATTGAGCTTGGAGGCTACCCATATTTGGCCAAGGATCATGATCTTTTAAGGTGGCCATTTCTCTTCTCCAAGGTAGCAATTAAACTCCATTAAAAGACCAAGGTCGAATTGAGACACACTCAACCAAGTTCAGCCGAATCTCCTTATTATAGAAGCAAGACCATTCAGTTTTTTTTAATTTAATTTCTTCTAGAATATGAGTTAGGAAATTTCTAGGAAGTTTCCTAGGAAAACTTAAGGATTAAGGTGCTGGTTAAGAGGCCATTCGGCTAGCCTTTGTTCAGCCTATAAATAGGCTATGTAATCCATATTTTGGAGGCTAATGAACATTTTTACAACTTTGATATATTGTGAGGTTGTTTTCAACTCTCAATTCTCTTCAAAGACTTGTTGACTTATCAAGTATCCCTTGTGGCGTCACCCTTGTCTTTAACTACCCGAACTTATCACTTTGTAACTCCAAAGTGTGGCATTCAATTATACCGAGGTTCCTATCATCTCTTGATAGTGGGTTGAGGTCTTCATTCCTACCTTAGCCTTCCACCGAACCCTTTTCAACCTAAGAGTTCATTTAAGATTTGGGTTAACACACACCTTATTGTGTTAGTTTAGTTTTGACAGTTGGGTTAACACACAACTTAGTGGAGAACAACTTTTCTCCAAGATCAATTTAAAGAGTGGATACCATCAAATTCGAATGCGAGAGGGAGATGAATGGAAAACCGCGTTCAAGACTAAGTATGGTTTGTATGAATGGTTGGTAATGCCATTCAGACTTACAAACACTCCTAGTACCTTCATGCGTTTAATAAATCACATTTTACGATCATTTATTGGAAAATTTTATGCTATGTACTTTGGACGATATTTTGATTTATAGAAGGAACTTGGAAGATCATGTTCAACATAAAATGCGATGTTGGAAGTTTTGCGAAAAGAGGTATTATATGCTAACTTAATGAAATGCTCTTTTTGCACTAACGAAGTTATTTTTCTAGGCTTCGTTGTTAGCGCTCATGGTTTGAAAGTTGACCAAGAAAAGATCAAGGCAAGCAACGAATGGCCACGCCCAACAAGCATCATCCAAATGAGGAGTTTTCACGAATTGGCGAGCTTCTATCGAAGGTTTGTACCTAATTTTAGCTCCTTAGCCACCCCCTTGATAGGGATAATTAAGAGAAACTCTCCTTTTGTATGGGCTGATGAGCAAGAGGTTGCTTTTAATAAGAGGTTGAGGTCTTCATTCCTACCTTAGCCTTCCACTGAACCCTTTTCAACCTAAGAGTTCATTTAAGATTTGGGTTAACACACACCTTATTGTGTTAGTTCAGTTTTGACAGTTGGGTTAACACACAACTTAGTGGAGAACAACTTTTCTCCAAGATCAATTTAAAGAGTGGCTACCATCAAATCCGAATGCGGGAGGGAGACGAATGGAAAATCGCGTTCAAGACTAAGTATGGTTTGTATGAATGGTTGGTAATGCCATTCGGACTTACAAACGCTCCTAGTACCTTCATGCGTTTAATGAATCACATTTTACGATCATTTATTGGAAAATTTTGCGTTGTGTACTTTGACGATATTTTGATTTATAGAAGGAACTTGGAAGATCATGTTCAGCATGTGCGTGCGGTGTTGGAAGTTTTGCAAAAAGAGGTATTATATGCTAACTTAATGAAATGCTCTTTTTGCACTAACGAAGTTGTTTTTCTAGGCTTCGTTGTTATCGCTCGTGGCTTGGAAGTTGACCAAGAAAAGATCAAGGCAAGCAACGAATGACCACACCCAACAAGCATCAGCCAAATGAGGAGTTTTCACGGATTGGTGAGCTTCTATCGAAGGTTTGTACCTAATTTTAGCTCCTTAGCCGCCCACTTGACAGGGATAATCAAGAGAAACTCTCCTTTTGTATGGGCTGATGAGCAAGAGGTTGCTTTTAATAAGATTAAAAATGTTTAACTAATGTCCCATTGTTATCTTTGCCTGACTTTAACAAAACATTCGAGATTGAGTGTGATGCTTCAGTGTGATGCTTCAGGTCTTGGTATTGGTGCTGTCTTGATGCAAGAAGGGAGACCTATTACCTATTTTAGCGAGAAACTTAATCGGGCCACGTTGAACTACCCAACCTATGATAAAGAATTGTACGCGTTGACTCGAGCCTTGGAAACATGGCAGCATTATTTATGACCGAAGGAATTTGTCATTCACTCAGACCACGAGGCTCTCAAGTACCACAAAGGTCAAACAAAACTCAACAAATGCCATGCGAAGTGGGTGGAATTTTTGGATCGTTTTCGTAGGTTATCAAGTATAAGAAAGGTAAGAAAAATGTTGTAGCCGACGCTTTGTCACGGAGGTACGCACTTGTTAGATTCTAAGTTGTTTGGTTTTGAGTTTATAAAAGAAATATTGAAGTCTGATCTTGATTTTGAAGAAATCTATGAGAAATGTTTGCATGGAGAACATGAGAAGTATTTTAGGCATGAGGGATATCTTTTTCGCAAGGGCAAGCTTTACGTGCCCCAAGGATCCGTACGAGATGTGCTCGTTGAGGAAGCACATAATGGTGGACTTATGGGCCACTTCCGAGTCACCAAAACTCTAGCAATGTTGCATGAGCTTTTTTTTTGGCGCAAAATGAAGCGTGATGTTATAAAGAAGTGCGATCCTTGCATCACCTGCAAGCAAGCAAAGTTACGGATTAAACCGCATGGATTGTATACTCCATTGCCCATTCTCAATGCGCCATGGGTCGACATATCAATGGACTTCATTCTAAGCCTTCCTAGAACCAAACGAGGGAGAGATTCTATATTTGTTGATGTAGATCGTTTCTCAAAAAAGGCTCATTTTATCCCTTGTAATAAAACTGATGACGATACTAACGTTGCTAATTTGTTTTTCAAAGAAGTCGTTAGGTTGCACGGGATTCCTCGAACCATAGTTTTCGATAGAGACACGAAGTTTTTAAGTCACTTTTGGAGAACTTTGTGGGGGAAGTTAGGCACCAAGCTGCTGTTTTAGGCAACATGCCATCCTCAAATGGATGGCCAAACTAAAGTAGTTAACCAAGTCCTATCCACCTTACTTTGAACCATCTTGCGCAAAAACTTGAAGTTGTGGGAAGAATGCTTGCCTCACGTGGAATTCGCATACAATAGGTCAGTTCACTCAGCCACAAAATACTCTCCAATTGAGGTAGTATATGGGTTCAATCTTTTACCCTCTTGATTTAGTACCTATGCCTTCTAATGAGTTAGTGAATGTAGATGGCAAAAAGAAGGCCAAGTTTGTTAAGCAATTTCATAAGAATGTTAAAGATAACATCGAGAGGAAGACCGAACAATATGTTCAAGGTGCAAATAAGGGGCGCAAGCAAATTGTATTCGAACCCGGTGATTGGGATTGGATCCAAATTCACAAAGAACGATTTCCCGAGCAACAAAAATCTAAACTTCAACCAAGGGGAGATGGTCCATTCCAAGTGTTGGAACGGATCAATGACAACATTTACAAAATCGACCTACCGGGTGAGTACGGAGTTAGTGCAAGTTTTAATGTTGCTGATCTCTCTCCTTTTGATGTAGGTGACGATTTGATGACGAATCGCCTTGAAGAAGGGGGGATGATGTGAGCTCCCCCAACAAGCTAGGCGTTGAATCCTTAGAGCTGCCCTCAGGTCTAATCACTCGAGCCCGTGCCAAAGGGTTCCAAGAAGCCATAGCAAGCTTCATTGCTTGAGTGTGGGAAGATGGAGATGCCGAACACAAAGTGCCTAACTCAACTAGCTTGATTCGCACCTTTCTTCAAGCTGACTTAGCTCGTGTTAGCTTAACTCAGCTCAATTCGGCATCTAACTAGCTCAATGAGCTGATTGCATTTACTTTCAATAAATATGAATTAGTTTAGTTAGTTAAAATCAGCTCAAGTCACTTAATTAAATAAACCTGGACATTTTAAATTTCAAGTATTAAATATGTTTTATATTAATGCATGCTTTAATATGTCTTACGATGGAACATAAATTAAATATGTCTAGTTTAATTACATTAATTTAATGTGTCTAAGCTCAAGAAAAATTTATTAGTGGCTGCTAATTAATTTGTCTTAGCTCAATTAATGTGTCTTAGCTCAAATTAATGTGTCTTAGCTCTATTTAACTGCTGCCAATTAATTTCTTTGTAGCATGCATGCATAGACGGCAAGGGGAGTTTAAAACATACATGAACACCAATCAAAGGCTGATTAACTCTTCTTCAAGCCTCTTTGTGGAGACCATTGGACATGGGGATTAATTTCCAGCTGCTGCCTTTTCGTGTAGCTCAAAGGAGCTGATTGTTTGAGCTTCTCCAAGGGTCAATTTTGTGGAGAGAAAGGGACATGAGTTGCTTCATTAATTCCAGCAATTGTTAAGCTTGGAGGATGCTCATATTCGGCCAAGGAGCATGATCTTTCAAGGTGGCCATTTCTCTTCTCCAAGGCAGTAATTAAACTCCATTAAAAGACCAAGGCCGAATGTAGACACACTCAACCAAGTTCAGCCAAATCTCCTTATTCTAGAAGCAAGACCATTCAATTTTTTTAATTTAATTTCTTCTAGAATATGAGTTAGGAAATTTCTAGGAAGTTTCCTAGGAAAACTTAAGGATTAAGGTGCTGGTTAAGAGGCCATTATGCTAGCCTTTGTTTAGCGTATAAATATGCTATGTAATCCACATTTTGGAAGCTAATGAACATTTTTACAACTTTGATATATTGTGAGGTTGTTTCAACTCTCAATTCTCTCCAAAGACTTGTTGACTTATCAAGTATCCCTTGTGGCGTCACCCTTGTCTTTAACTACTCGAACTTATCACTTTGTAACCCCAAAGTGTGGGGTTTAACTATACCGAGGTTCCTATCATCTCTTGATAGTGGGTTGAGGCCTTATTGTGTTAGTTCTATTTTGAACCCTTAGTCAAATATACTTAACATTGTTCCTAAACATCCTATCCACTCACGAACCCATTTGAACCATTTCTTTCTTCTGTAAACCGTTCTTCGAATCCAAGCTTTCACTTACTCAAATTTACGATCGGGCAAATATTACGATTCGAGTCATCAATGAACCGAGCTCGTATCAAGTTGGTATCAGAGCTAGTTAAATTCGAGTAAGTAACGACATTCCCAGAAGTCTTGGAGTTCTATTTAACCATACACTCGTTTGTCTAGCCCGTGTACCCTTTGAAGTGGCCTCACATGCCCGTATGCCAGGCTTTATGTTAGGACGTGCCAAACCTATAGGGTATACTGACTTATGCAACACGGCCAAGTCACACGGCCGTCTGCTATTTAGGGCGGTATACTGACTTGTACCACATGACCAGTCACATGCCCGTTTGTGAGACTGTGTGGAGCATACTGACTTCAATTTAATATCAATACCAAGGGACACACGGTCGTGTAACATGACTGTGTGTCACACACGGCTGAGACATACGCCCGTGTCTCTGCCCATGTGGACAAAAATAGGCCATTTGCTATTCCAATTTACCACCCTTTTTGCACATACCTATATAAGCTTAGTTGGTACCATTTCAAGACACAAATATGCAGCCAAAAGTCATCAACCAATACACAATCATACCATATCCATTTCAACCAAATTCAATGTTCAATTCAATGCCATTTACCTAATCAAATACTTATCAACTCAACTTCTAAAATCATACTTTATCAAAGCATTTTTCAAGCTTTTATACGCACAAATCAATTAACCATATGAACAACTATAACACCATAATCACATCATACCAAAACATACCAAAACACATACATTTATAAGCCATTTCAAATAGCCAAACACTCATTAATATTAACATCATTTACAAGCCAACTCTCATGGTTATAATCATAACCAAATATCACATCTAGCTTATACATGCCATATACCATATTTACACAACTCAAAAGTACCAACTTAGATGTTTG
This sequence comes from Gossypium rotundifolium, assembly GCA_025506655.1. Lineage (NCBI taxonomy): Eukaryota > Viridiplantae > Streptophyta > Magnoliopsida > Malvales > Malvaceae > Gossypium > Gossypium rotundifolium. The sequence goes on along the minus strand of CP106729.1, from coordinate 92,861,005 downwards.
ATAGTGCGATGATGTTCCCGACGGCTCCCGGATTAGAGCTAGTCTTGATTCACTATAAATCATAGAAAAATAACACAAAGTAAGCTTCATAGCTTAGTAAGTTCGTATTAATGTAATAAGCAACTTCACCATTCATTCCCAATTAAAATAGTATAAATACAAGATAACACAATACATTAATTCTCAATTCATTTGATCATTCATTCACTTGCTTACCAAGAATTCATCCATTTCATAGAATCAATGTTTAGAAACTTTACTAACAAACCTATACCAACTCGTACCAATCTCATTCTGATTCACATCTTTCATTTTCCTATTGAACTATTTGGAATAGAAGTCGGATACTCAAGAATCCCAATTGATAACTATCGATACCATGGCCCGTAGCCAAATCAAGTTAACTTATCCCCAGAGTACCTATACCACGGCCCGTAGCCAAATCAAGGTAACTCCTCCAAAGTGCCCATACCATGGCTTGAAGCCAAATCAAGGCATAACTTGCACCCGAAGTGCCGATATCATGTCCGAAGCTAACTTAATACCCTAATGACGTGTCATTAATAACTTAGACTACTCCTAAGGTTCAACCAGGTTTTTCCAATACCAAATCATAGTCAAATCATTTCGAAATACTACCGAATCGTTGTCAAATCATGGTCAAACAAGTGCGTAGTCTAATCTTTACAATTTATGCATAATCAAAGCATTTAAATACAATTATAATAGAGCTCGTTACATACGAACTTACCTCGTATTCAGAATTGACAGATCGGATCGACTACTCGATAACCTTGCTTTTCCTACGATCTAATTTCGGATTCCTTTTTTCTTGATCTAAATATATTCAAAATTAATTTATTAAATCAACCATTCATTCAATTTAGTCCAAGGCATACATTTAGGCCTATTTTCACATTAGCCCTTAAACTTTCACATTTAGTCAATTTAGTCCCTAATTCACAAATACACAAAATTCACATAATTTCAATAAACCCAAGCTTGGCCGAATTACCACAGTGCCCCTAGCAACCCATAATTTTCATTTATTCACACTTTTAACCACTAAATTTCACATTTTCTCAATTTAATCCCTTTTTAACATTTTTGTCAAAAATTACTTTACAGAACATGTAAAACTATCATCAAGCTTTCATATTTCAACATTAAACATCAAAGAACACATAGATTCAACAATGGCAACTCTCAAAATCATTAACAGTTTAGAAATTAAAGGTACGGGCTAGCTAGAATACAAATCAACGATCTCAAAAATGTAAAAATATCAAAAACCGAGCTCAAAACATACCTAATTGCTTGAATTTCCTTAGCCAAATGAAAACCCTATTTCTATTCTTATTCTCCTCTAATTTCGGCTAGAAGAATAAAGATGAACAAATGTTTTGATTTTGTTTTATTATAATAACCTTTATTAACCAAATTACTTATTTAACCTTAATGAACATTAATGATTTCAAATTTACCAAGCCACTATCATCCACTATCATGTTAATGGTCTAATTTCAACATAAGGACCTTAACTTTAATATTCTATAGCTATTAGACACCTTTAGCTAATAGAACACAAATTTTGCACTTTACGCAATTTAGTCATTTTTCTCTAGCTAACCATTTAAACGATAAAATTAGCTCACGAAATTTTCACACATATCAAATAACATGCTGTAAACACATAAAATAATATTAAAATAATTTTCTGACATGGATTGTTGGTTCCAAAACAACTGTTCCAGTTTAGTTAAAGCCGGGCTCTTACAGAACATTATAAGTGAACACATTAAAACTTAATATAACTATCACCTATTCATTTAACCACTCACATTTCATTTCAAATATCCATATCCAATGTCTCAATTCATACATCTATTTCTATGTAACTAATTCATATAACCGCTTAATATAATCATTTCATATAACCATTTCATTTCAATAATTCTTATAAATTTCTCCATGCAATGTCTAATTCCATATAACCGTTTCATATATTTTGTTTTATTTGTACATTTAACACCTGATGAGCCAAATGAAATAATGTCAGATACATGGGAAAGATGCTAACATAAGCTGTAACTGTAATTGCTCTTATGAGCCATATCAGTAAATGCTCACACAAGCTGTGAAATGGGCCTGCTCACACAAGCTGTGGGTCAGGATGTTAGGCTACACGATGCCACTCACACGAGCTGTGGAGAATTCACAACAAATGTAGGACTTTAATCATCGGTAGGACATCCATGACCAGCACCTAAAATTGTAAGTAACCCTAATAACATGTCATTTGTATCCTAAACATTCATGAGGTTCATACGGGTCACGTTTCATATCTGTATCATTTAACTTTATCCACATTATAACATTACAAAAACACATCCATATAATTCTCATTTTCTAGACATTATCGTCAACTTAGATAATATTGCAATTTATTTCAATTCACTTCACCATATATCAATCAATTTAATTTATTCATAACATGAATATTAATTAACATATCACCAAAAACAACAATTAATAAGTGTTTTTCTATCACCAAAAATGAACTTACCTAAATTGATTCTTCACCAAACACGTCTCCAAGGGCTAATCAACATTTTTGTTTTCCTTTGTTACGTTTTTCTATCAATTGATCCATTTCTATCATGCAAGAGAAAAGGGTTGGTCGAATGGTTCTTCTTTTTCTCCCCTTAGCATTCAGTTTGAAGATGAAAGAAAATGGTTGCATGTCTTTCTTCACTTTTTTCTTTTACAAATTAAAACATGTTTTTATTATAATATTATTAAATAATATCAAAACTTAATATATTACCAAACATTATGGCCAACAACCATTCCACTATTATAATTATGGTTAAATTGCCATATGAAACCATTCAGTAATGTTTTTATACCCATTAAACCCATAAAAACTAATAGTGATTAACTTTTGCACCTTTTTACAATTTAGTCCTTTTCTTTAATTAACTATTCAAACGTCAAAATTTATGGAAAAAATTTCAATTCACCTATAAAAATATTTACGGCATCATTTTACAGAAATGAGGTCCCAATACCTTATTTTCCAAAACCACTTGACCTTAGGGACAAACCACCTAAACTTAACTATTCATTCAAATAACAAATATTATCAAATTAAAATTTGATATAATACTATATTTGACTCATAAATATTAAATAATAATATTTACAATCTCATTCGTTTGATTTGTGGCCCCAAAACCACTGTTTTTGCATTATTGAAAAATGTGTTGTTATAACACAAGTATTTCAACATACATAAGACAATGTTAGAGACTAGGTCAAAATCAAATTTCGGATGATCTTGTGACATACTTGCAACAACACAAGTATTTGGAGTGTTATGTTTCTTAATTATCCAAAACTCCGTCTTCTTTCTCACAAATGCCATGATTTTCCATGGACATCTACTGTCACATATTGCGCACTTCGCCTCATATTTTTTGGCTTGCGATTTTGTAGGATGGAAGTTGACCCTATACTTTATGCTATACTGCTTCACTGTAGCAACAAGAGCATCTTTAGAGGAAAACTCCATTCCAACTTGTAAATCACTGAAATTTGTAGAATAAAATGTATGGCCCGATCTTTTATGAGGAAGTTCTAGAAATTCTAACCCACCTTTAGCATCAAGTTTTCATTAAGCATGTGGGGTGGAGATGCATATGTCGTAAACTCTGGATGGGTTCCCCTAATATTGGTAGGACCTTTACTGTCAGATTCGGACTTCCTTTTGGTTGAGTAGGAACGACCTCTAGTCCAAAAAATAATGTAATTTTCAAACAATCTGGCTCGGACTCCCGCATTGGATCATCATTGGTTTCAGATTCCTCTTTATTCTCAGATCCCTCTTTATTCTTTTTGTTTTCAGCTTCCTCTTCATTATCAACCCTAGAGTCATGTCCAGGGTTGGCTATCCCATTCGCTTGTGCAGTTTGTAGGGAGTACATCATTCGTTCTCATCAACACTACATTAAAACTAATATTACTTGCGAATTGACCACCCATATAACTTGATGGCATACCCACATAAATGTTTCCAACATAAAACATTAATATTTTGACATTGAAATCAAAAGCAATCATAAAATGCCGTGTTGGGGTCTCCAAGTTTGGGTTACCAAATAACCCCGACTATACTCCAAAGTTGAAATCGAGAATTGAAACTGAGGAATGCCTTCCCATTGATGATTCTGACATATCTTGATAGGAGCTTTGTAACAACATCGCAAAACCATTGTACAACCATATGGTTGGACTTTTTGCTTCTTATTTGTGAAACAAATTTACTAAAACTGTTGTCAAACTCAGACCAACTTCCTCGACATCGACAAACTGGGCATATAACTCTAGTATAGGATTTCCACTAGAAAAATGTGTATCGAGCATTTCCTCAACATCCATGTCGCCTTTGAGCTCAAATATATTATATCTAACAAGGTTCAGTGACATTAGATATCTATATTTCAAGCTCAAAATTATCATCCTACTTGAAGTCGACACTTTTCTTTTAATTATCGACCGAAGCTCATTCAATTTTATGCTTTGATTAAAAGCCAATTCTGTAGATTAGGTTGATGCAAAAATGAACCGAATTTTGGTGTCACAAATTTGATTGTCATAATAAATAAAGATTCTAATTCGTCTACTCATCTTCTCCCACCAAACTTGTTTTGCAAGTTTAATATGAGAACATTATATAGAAAAATAAGTACTCATTATCCAGATACAAACAACGTCACTTTAACTAATTTACTTTTTTGGGTTGATTTTTGAACTTTTGATTTTAAATATCAACAATCTTCTCCTTTTGCAAATCTCGTTATGAAAATAATCTACTCAAAATTTAACTATGAAAACCTCTCCACAGAATGTCTTCATTTTATACGAAACTCTACCACAGAATATGAAACGTAATTTCAAAATTTTTAAAAGGATTAGACATGACAAGTAAAAACAAAACGCTTCTATCAAGAAGCTTTTTTTTTTGAAAAGTTTTTAAAGAATCCTATTCTACCATGGAAAAGATGAGATGGGATGTCAATTTTATCCTGGGATTCTTGGGTTTCAGAAATTTTATCTTAAGATTTTTGTGTTTAGAGTTTAGGGTTAGGGTTAGGGGTTTTCTAAAACATGCTGTGAAGGACATACTTCAGCTGGAGAAAAAATGCTCCCTGTAAGGCATATTTTTAGCTGATGTGGCAGGATATGTAATGACCCGATTTCCAGTGGTGTAGAAAAATGCAATATCAAAACCACATTTTTGTATACTGAGTCTATAAAAATTAAATAAAAATAGTTACAAAGTTATTATAAATATATATTGAAATTCGGTTAAGTAATTTAGCCAAAAAAATAGTTAAGTAAAACTCATGGAATAAATGGTAAAAGCCCAATTGCTATAGAGTTTTAATTAAAAAAAAGGGCTGGGGACCTAAATAGAAATTATCCAAAGGGCCAAAATGGTTATTTAACCATTAATTGACATTAATTGATTGATGATGATGGTTAATTCCACTAAGATTAAATTATAACTAAATTATGTATAATAAAGTCTTAACTAACAAATTAAGTAAGATTAATTAAAATATAAGCTAATCAGATAAATTAAAGTTAGTGAAGATGAGTATCATCTTCATTATTAGTTTGGTCGTCCCACTTTTGAAAGAAAAGAAGATAATTCTTCAATTGTTTCAACATTTTCCATCAAATTTCATAAGGTAACTAAGTTAAATTCATGATTTTTTATAGATTTATAACCATGGGAGATTGATTTAACTAGCTCATGTATCAATTTGTTCAATTATTACAATTTTAGAAATATTCCATTATTGAGAAATTGATGAATTAGTATTGAAATTGATAGATATTAAGCTTAGATTAAGACAAGGACTAAATTATAAAGTTTGATAAGCTTGGTTGTTAACTTTGTTACATTAGAGACCAAATTGAATAAGTTGAAAACCTAACATAAAATTATGCTAGGAATAGAAAGTATAGGGTCTCTACTGTGTGAATATGAAATCAAATTTTGATTCGATGCTAAATATTGAAAGATATGCTTATCCCGAGTTTAGGGACTAAATTGAATAAAATGAAAAATATGTGTGGCTTTGTATTTAGATGTGGATTGAATGGAACTTGATGTTTTTTTATATATTGAATTATCAATCATAGAAAAAGACAACGTCGAACTGTCAAGAGGGAAAGGAAAAGCGAGGGCCATTGGCGAGTGATGCGAAACTTTGGTTTGTACTTTTATAACTCGAAATCAATTTATTTCTTTGCATATTCATGTTATATTGAAAGATTGAGTATCGAGGTGAGTTAATAATGATCGAATGAATTGATTTATTTTGATTGGTATTGAGTATTGAGATAGTGGACTAAGTTGAATAAAATTATTAGTGTGATTTAATGGAACATGATTTGTATTATAAGAATGGATTGAAGCATGCTAGATGTTATGAGATATTTTCTCTTGATAATGAACTGGAATGTGATTTAGAAATTGAATGCGTAATTATAAATATACATGAATTGGATTGAATTGAAATGAAATGAGATAAATGATGGTTTTGTGATAATATAGTGTAGAGGTATGAAAATACAAATGTGACTAATTATAGGGTATGATAGGTAAATGTAAATGATTATAGGGTATTAATTTGAGAATATGAATGATTATAGGGTATGACAATGCAAATATAAATATTAGATGCCCATGTGAACTTAGTAAGAGGATAAGATATGATTGGCATGTCAATAGGGTCTTATGCATGCTTGTACGAGATATGTGATGATATTGAGATTATTAAAGGTTATATTGAGATCCAACATCTATTACGGATTATTGAGTGTTAATTGTCTCTATGGAGACTTTGGTGTGCTGGAGAAATGTATCTTTATACATTCAATAGCGGCAGGCTTTGCACTTTAGTGCGTTGGTGTGCTGTAGTTCACCCATGTATCCGAGTCCATTTTACTAAGGTTACGTTGGGCAAAACATTGAAATCAGTAAATGAAATAAATTGAATTTTTGGTAAAGTATTATAATGTATGATTTGAATTGAAATGGTTTGAAATTTTAAATTGATAATAGTATATGAAATGATGTGATAATGTTGAACTATGTGAGTGCATATATGTAATTCAGTATGATAAGGTATATAAAACATTAGCCAATCCATTTAGAATCAAGCCTTAGGGACTGAATTGAATACGATTGAGTCAATAGACTTTAGAAAGAGATTTGAATGGAAAGTTAAATGGTTAAATGGTATTGATTGAACATGAAATTTGAATAGCTTAATGTTAAAGGCATACATGTTTGATACATAAATGGTTTTGAATGTTTAAATGATATAAAGATTGACACTTGATAAAAGGAATAATTTGGTCAATTCAATTGTAATGTTGAATGGCATGATAGGATAAGTTTAAATGTTAATTTTAATTGAATTGATGAACAAAATGGTTATATACATATTTCATGAATTGGAAGCTTTTGGCATGTGTATGTATGTGATATGAATAAAGATTGAATTTGAATTGATTACATGCATTTGATTAATACTTGTGTTATATTGTCTTGAATCATGGAAGTACCACTGAGCTTTATCGCTCAGCGTACAATTTGTTTACTTCGTGCATAGGTTTAGGTAAATCACGAAGTCACGAGGTGTAATTCAGCATCTAGCGAACAATCCTTGACTGAGCATTGCTTGTATTGTAATAACCCATTTTTTAGTGGTGTCGGAAATAATGGTTTCAAGACCAAAATTCTGGTGAGTGAGTCCGTAAATATTATTATTTAACATTTACAAGTCAAGTCTAATGATATACTGAATTTTGATCTAATAATTTTTACCATTTAGATAATTAGTTAAGCATAAATGATTCGACCCTAAAGTCAAGTGGTTTGAAAAATGTGATATCAAGACTACGTTTCTGTAAATCGAGCCTATAAATATTTCAATTAAATATTTACAAATCTATTGCATAAGTGAATTAATTTTTGTTCGGTAATTTTATTAATTGAATAGTTAATTAGAGTATAAGGACTATATCGAAAAAATTGTAAAATTCAATTGCTATTGATTGTCATTAGTTAAAAGATTTTAACAGCAAAATTCTTAAGGATTTAAATGGCAATTTGACCTTTTTAAAATCGGTGTACAGTTAGGTAATTAAATTTGAGTGACTTTATGTTAAAATTTTAATTAAAAACCTTTATCATTATTATTTTAAAAATAAAATAAAACAAACACAAAGCTATCATCTTTATTTTTGGCTTTCACCATTGAAACACCATTTTCGAAGATGAGAGAATCCATTATGGAGTTTCAAGCTTTAGTCCTTCACATGGTAAACATTTTTAAGCCTTTTACTTGTAATTTTTATATTTTTGAGATCATTATAACACGATTTAGCTAATATGTATCTCCATTTTAAAAAATTTTAAAGTTTGTTAAAATTACCATTGCTGAATTTTTTATGTTTTTGATAGAAAATGGTAGATTTGAAAGCTAAGAGATGTTTAAAGCGCAAGCTCAAGCTGTAACACCCGAAACCCGGCCCATGCATTTCGACTGGATCTGGCGTGTCACGGCTTGTACATTGAAAACTTTTGTCTTGTTGGTTTTGGAAGTTGTAAGTTAATTAGACATTATTAGAGTAAATAAGTGACATTTTAAAAATAAAATCTTATATTAGGATTATTAAGTATAAATAAACCTTGACATAAAATTTATAAGTTGCATAACATTGAAAACTTCTTAGTTGAATAAAAACTAGGGGCCTTAAAAAAATCCCAAATAAAAATAAAATAAACTTAAAGACATCCCGAAATAATTTGAAGAAATAAAACTTGATGGCCCCTCGAGTCCGCCTCGGCTCCCATGTTCACGATCTACTGCTCACCTGAAATGTTGGGAAAAATAAAAGGTTGAGTCACCAAGACTCAGTGTGCAAATCCCGAGAACACATAAAAAGGCTTGAGGCCCACAAACACATTGTGAGCCTTGGCTCGTATACAAGGGTAACAAAATATGCAACATGGCCCATCCCAAAGCTATGAGTCCATCCTTTACACACTCTCGTACCAACCATCACACCGTGGGGATTTCTACAATCAACCCTCCATCCGCTACACACCATATCGACAATTTGTCTTTTGTCATAAAAGCGATCACTATGTGACCTATGTGGCGAAGCCACCGATCGCTGTGCGACCTTAATAATATATCGACAGCTATGCTACCTGTCATAAAGACCGATCACTATGTGACCTATGTGGCAAAGCCACCGATCGCCTCGCGACCTGCTCCCCTTCCGTAAATCAATCAATCCCATCCCATGCATACATGCAAGAATAAGAACATTAAACTATATAAACAGATCACATATATTTACATACTTCGATACACATAGAGAAGTTTCTATGATTACATACCTAGCATCCCTTGCCTACCCTTTCTGGGTAATGCGACTGTTCATACAGCCTCATTTTTCGGCTTTTAGCCCATAACATACATATAATTCAGATTAACTAGTGTGATAGAGATCTATACACCTTTTCCGGCTTTTAGCCCATAACATACATATAATATAACAAAGCTTATGTGTCAAGAATCTACACACCTGATTACCGATAAAATGAGGCTTTCTATATCGACGCTATCCTTAGTCGACACAACTGCTATCTGCCTAAGGTGTTGTTCAGAAGCCAGTCCACAACCAATTGGCCAATCTCGAATAGCAGATACTGCTCGTTTCTTAAAATTAGGGATTCTTTCTTTTGCCTGATCCATATTTAATTCCATCATAAATCCTTATCAGAGTTACTATAATAATATTTAATCATTAATCCTCCTTATAAAGTTAAATCTTGTATATAAAGATGAAATCTAATAGAAATCTAGGAAAATCTTCTTACCTTAAAAATCTTGAAATTGGAGAATTATGAATTTTGGCTTTTAGATCTAGTTGACTAGGCTTCCTTCAAATCTCGACTTGCCACCCATCATAAACCGTTAAACTATTAGCTTTCAATTTTTATGTAACACCCTTAACCCATGTTCGTCGTCGAACTAGGGTTACGAGTATTACCATGTAAGTTAAAAACTTCAATTCGCTCGATTGAAACTTAATTGCTCATCTTTATCAAATGCTTTAATAATAATACAACAAATTTTTACAAGTGTAACATATACTTTGATATATTGATCCAAGTCGTATACAACATATTTCACAACACATACATGCTTATAAATTTGGCCGAATATACAAGACCTTATTTACAACTTTTCATGTTGATTTCTTAGCACAAACCAAGTTTGGTAATTTCATGTACTCAAATGAAATACGTGACTTTACAAACAAATGTTTATAAACCCTAATTATACATATCTTCATATTCGACTATGAGCCTAAACAAATGATTCATCAAGCATGTTAACTACATTTGCCACTATCACCTAGGTTTGGCCGAATACACATACATGCATTACCCACATAATTCCCACTTAGCAAATCAATTGAAATTGTCACACTTTTATAAATCCCGACTAAAGCTCAACTATCATACATCTACCTTGACTTATATATATATATGTGAGTATTAACTTAAATGCAAAACTACCCGACTAATTTAATACAATGTTTGTTTTACGATCAAATAGTCATATAAAAAGCATAATATTTAAGTAAAGAAACGACCATAGCCAAACTATTGAAACCAACATACCATACTCATAGCCAAGAATAAATAAAACCAACTTAAACAACACGATCAAGCCATTTCCGCATGGCTATATATATATAGACATTAGAACATAATTCAAACGTTTATCTAGCCTATACATGCCTTTAATTCGAAATCAACTAACTGGATAGTACCAAAAAGAGATGATAGTGTGGTTGACTTCACCAACGATCCTTCGAGCCTATAGCTTGACCAAAATCTATAAAATGAACAGCGAAAACACACAAAGTAAGCTCACTAGCTTAGTAAGTCTTAAGCGCATATAATCGTAATGAACATACATGTAAACATTTTAATGTAACATTCTGATAATTAGGGGCTATGCATTTTACTTAATTGAATGATGTTGCATGCTTAATTATTATTAAGTGTACTTTGGAAGTTATTTTAAGCTTCATTAATTAAGTGAAGGCTTAGTAAAACTTTTAATTTTTTTATTAAGAGAGAGAGAGCTAAGTAAATTAGGCCTTAAGAATTAATGAGAAGGAATTTCAAGCATAAGTTAAGTAATTGGCAAAGTGGTTAGGATGCATGGATGTGTGCTTGAGGTGTAAGGTTCGAATCTCCTAACTAGCATTAGGGGGAGGATTTTAAATTTTTGTTTTCTACCTTATAAGTGTCGGCCAAGAAAGTTCTAGAGTGGATGAGCTTTCATTCATTTTTAGCTAGTTGACCATGTGAAAAAGGAAGTAAAGAACTTAAGGCATGGAATCTTAAGTTCATGATAAGATGAGGGGGACAAAGGCATGATATTTGGCTATGTTTTGGGGATGTGTTCATGGTCATTTGACCATGAACCTAGACGGCATGAAGGCTAAAGGGAGTGGCTTAATTGTGTAGCAAATTTTGGATATGATGGGGAAGAAACAAGGAGAAAAGGGGATATGTTGGCCTTGATTTGGCCGAATTTGTGCTTTGCCATTAGAGGGGAGTTAGCCAAAAGTCTTACACAACCTTTTGTCCATCTTTTCTCATTTTCACCAAAAGTTCTCTCCTAACCGAAATTGACATTGAGTTTAGGTAAAATCTTCTCTTTGTTTTAGTTTTCTTTTGACCAATTTTCTCCAAAACTTCTACTTTGGCCGAATGTATCTTAGACACTTTGGTACACTTTTACTTTTGATTTAGTCCTCGATTGTATTTGAACCAAATACAATTTTCGTTCTTCCCTCTTTCTTTTTGAAACCGAAACTACAAAGTTCAAAGAACCAAATTCTTCATTTCTCTTCTTTAGCAGAATGCATCTAAGTCTCAAAACTAATCTCCTTCTCTTTGATCATATTCTCTTTTCTTTTCTTTTCACTTTATTTCTCTCTTCTTTTCCTCTCATTGTCAAATCACATAGGATCAAGAATCTCCTCCTTGGCCGAATGTGCAAAAGTTCCTAATCATCTCTTTTCTTTTGAGAAATCACCATAATCATCTTCTTCTCCTCTTCTCTTTCTTCCTTCTTTCTTTCCTTCTCTTTTCTTTTCCTTTCTTCTTTTCCTCAAACCGAAACCACCATTTCTTTTCTCTTTTGTTAAAGCCGAATCTTGAAGGACTCAAGCGAATCTTTTGAAAAGATTTTCAATGATCCTTGTTGAAGACAACCTTTAAGTGACCATTCGAATCATCAAGGGCGATCTAAGATCAACAAGATAGGTAAGAAAAGGGTCATGAAGTGTTTGGAAGAGAGGAGGTATTCCTTTACCATCGAACTACAAACGAAGAGCAGTATCGGGGGTTAGAGATTTTCCACCGGGTTGTGGACCTTCTGCTAACGAGGATCGGTTATTCGAAGTAGTGCGTACAATCGAACCACTTTACGTTGGTGGAATATCGGCGGGTTTTGATCCATCTAGTGGAGAAAAACCACAAATAACTGTCATTCGTGAATCTGAGGGTAAGGATTTAGATCCATCGTTTATAAGTATAGTTTTGTTAACAATAGTTTATACTAACCGAGTGTATTAATCAATTAGGTGTGGACGAGCAAGAGGGTATTGTTCTCACTGTTACTAGGTGTGTAACCATACATTAAATATTTCCATAGATTTATATTGTTAAAAAGTGATTATGTGATAGTATGTTTTGTTTGTGGATACCAAGCATTGGTATACAAAATTCAGGTACGTTACCCAATATTTCGTTTATTTTTGCTATATGCATCAATATGAAATAAGCATGACTATATTATGATTTGTGGGTAAATAGCATGAAAATCTGATTTGATATGTATGTGCATGGGCATATGGGTATGTTTAATAAAGGAGGAAGTATTCGGTGGTTTTACCACAATTACGTGACTTCGGTCACATATGTGAAATTGGTGACTTGGTCACATATTTGACTCTGGTGGCCGGTCACATATTTGACTCGATGGCCGGTCACATATTTGACTCCGGTGGCCGGTCACATATTTGGCTCCGTGACTTGGTCACGATTTGAAATTTGGACTTGATCGGTGACTTGGTCACATCTGCTTTGGTGGCTTTGCCACAATAAGGGCGATGTGCATGTTGATGCAAAGAATCGCCTTCGATGGTGTGTAGCGGATGGAGGGTCGATTTAGTAATCCCCACGGTGTGTTGGTTGGTACGGGGGTGTGTAGCGGATGGATAATTAGGTTGGGCCGGGCTTGCATTTCATTTCATATACATAACTATGTAATATTGTATGATTATTAATTGATCTATTATGAAATGGGCCTTTGGGCTAAATATGAATTAAATGGGCCTTTGGGCTAAATATGAGTTAAATGGGCCTTTGGGCTAAATATTTGATTAAATGGGCCTATGGCCATATGTGAAATTTATGGGCTTTAAAGCATATGATAAAATGGACTTTTTAGTGTATGTGTTATACATTGAGTTTATAACTCACCCATTTTATGGGATAACTTTTGAGATAACTCGTGAGTGCGATGGATCTAGGCAAAGAAGGATTTCGAGGTGGCCGTTGCTCGTATCAAGTATTGTGGAGATTTTCCAACTTAAACTCTTTAAGTTAAATTTTATTACTTAGACTTTATTATGGATTTGCCAATTTTATGTAATAAGGCCACTATAAACTATCTTTCATTTCGTGTTTGAATTTACTTTTATTTTGACATGAACAAATATCTATTAAATAACTAAATTGGTTTAGATAATTATTTAAAAGGTTTTTGTCTCTAATATATAAATGTTTTCAAGGAAATTTTCTTAAGTTTGATTTCCTTTTGATTTTATTAATTCCTCCTAAAATAATGTTTTAAAAGACAAAATTTCTTTACAATGGAATTCGCTAAAGTTTTACTCGAGGAACATACCAAATCCAGTTAGGCTTTTTGGGCGTGTTTGGGGTGTTTCAACTTGGTATCGAGCCCGATTTTAAACTCTCGGCCTTGGGTTTTGAAGCCCACAATGTTTTTAAAAGTTGGCCCAAATGACTTTTGAAAGTTTTCTTAAGTTAAATGGTTTTATAAGAGCATGGCACTCGTAATTCTCTACCCGATCCATCGGTATGTACCTTCATTTGATAAATGATATGAATGTTTGATAAGCCTAAGGAAACTTTAGAGACATGGACCTTAGGTGTATGTGTGCTACTACGGAAAAACTACTAAATATCATTTCATAAAACTTTCTTTTAATAAGAAGTGAAAAGATTCTAAAACATAAGACTTTTCGTAAAATAGATAAGATACGTAGTAGACATGAGCTCTAGGGGCGAGGTCGTGTGGACATGGAAGAGGAAGGATGATGCTTTGAACCGATTCGATCTGGTCAAGGTTTCGAGAATGAAGCTCCACCACCATTTGTTAAGGCGGACTTTCAAGAACAAAATGAAGGTGGTGACGTAGTATCACAAGCTGTGCTGCGAGTTTTGGAACAAGTAGCAGAAGCTAGTTCTGGAAATGGGTCTCGAAAGTCTGTAGTTGAGAGACTAAGATCAAATGGAGCTGAGGTTTTCAGAGGAGTATCTGGAGTAGCTCCAAACGTAGCTGAATATTGGTTGGAGGCAGTCGAAAGGATCATGGATGATATAGATTGCACTGATGAAGAGAAATTGAAAAGTGCTATTTCACTTTTTCGTGATGAAGCCTACCAGTGGTGGCTCACTATCAAGGAAAGTACCCCTGTGGATCGTCTGGATTGGGGGTATTTTAAAGTGAAATTTGAAGGAAAATATGTTGGAGCTAGCTATATCGACTCCTAGAGGAAGACATTTCTGAATCTAGTACAAGGAAACAAGTCGATAGTGAATATGAAGCGGAATTTTTGCGACTTAGCCGTTATGCGGAGGATAGTGGCTACGGAATATGAACGGTGTATCGATTTGAAGATGGACTTAGAGATAATCTAAGAGTGATGATTGCTCCACACCGTGAAAGAGATTTTGCAATCCTAGTGGAAAGGGCAAGAATTATCAAGAGGCTAAACGGACCGAGAGACGTAACCGGACAGAGGTCGAGCAAGAATAAGAGAAGCTTTGGGTTTCGGGTTCATCCGAAACTTTCGAAGAAATCAAGGAATGATGGACCGCGAGGTCAACAGATCTACACGGTGTACAAAGTCGTACTTGTTCTCAATGTGGGCAAATGCACTCAGGAGAATGCTGGAAAAAGACTGGCGGATGTTTCAAGTGCGGTTCGAAGGATCACATGATCAAAGATTGCCCGATGAACTCGGAGAAGAACCGTTCAGCAAGTCAGGGTGCTAATCAGGCTGATAGAGGTGGACAGCAGCAGATAAGAGGTCATGGTTCAAATGGAAAGGGAAATGGTTCTGGTAGAGGACGCGGAACTTTAGGCAGAGGCAGTGGAAGCTCTGAGGCGAGACAACCAGGTTTGGTGTATGCTGTTCCTCGCAGAGAAGACAGTGACGCACCTGATGTTATCACGGGTACGTTTTTGATTTCTAGGTTGCCCTATATTGCTTTGATAGATATAGGGTCAACTCATTCCTATATCGCTAGTGAAGTATCTGGGACTTTGCATGTGACTTCTGAAACTGTACCTAGAAAGATGACTATACTTAGTCCTCTAGGACAGACAGTAGTTGTAGATAAACTTTTTAAGGAAGTGCCTCTAGAAGTCCAAGGAATACAGTTTCCAGCTGATTTAATGGAATTGCCATTCGAAGAATTCGACCTAATCTTAGGCATGGACTAGCTTGTGAAGTACCGTGCAAATGTGGATTGTGCTGCTAAGAGAATGTCCTTAAGAACTTTGATGACAAGGAAGTTATAGTGATAGGCGAGAGACGGAACTACTTATCTAATGTAGTATCCGCTCTTAAGGCGGAAAAAATGGTTAGGAAAGGATGCGAAGCTTTTCTAATGTTGGTGAATGCTTTGGAGGCTAAGGAAGCAACTGTTAATGAAGTCAGGACGGTGAATGAATTTGTAGATGTTTTTCCGAAAGAACTTCCAGGTTTGGCTCCGGATCGTGAGGTAGAATTCGGGATAGACTTATTGCCTGGAACGGCGCCAGTTTCAATTGCTCCATATAGAATGGCACCGAAGGAATTGGTTGAGCTTAAGGCTCAGATTCAGGAATTGCTTGAGCGTGGATTCATCCGACCTAGTGTGTCTCTATGGGGAGCACCGGTCCTATTCGTGAAGAAGAAGGACGGATCGATGAGGATGTGTATAGGCTACCGGCAGTTGAATAAGCTGACCATCAAGAACAAGTATCCTTTGCCAAGGATCGACGACTTGTTTGATCACAAAGGAGTCTGGTATTCTCTAAAATTGATCTAAGATCGGGTATCATCGACTTAAAGTGAAGGAAGGATATCCATAAGACTTTTCGAACTAGATATGGGCATTATGAATTTCGGTAATGCCATTTGGATTGACGAATGCCCCAAATTGCATTTATGGATATGATGAACCTAATTTTTAGCCCTACTTGGATCGGTTCATAGTGGTATTCATAGGCGACATCTTGGTGTATTCTAAGTCCAAGTAGAACATGATGAGCATCTCCGGATTGTGTTACGAGTTTTAAGGGAGAAAAAGACGCCAAATTCAAAGAAGTGTGAATTTTGGTGAAAGAAGTTGCATTTTAGGACATGTGGTATCTGCAGAAGGATTAGGTGGATCCTCGGAAGATCGAGGTCAGATAGATTGGAAACCACCTAAGTCCAGAATCGAGGTTCGCAGTTTCTTGGGTTTAGCTAGATATTATCGAAGATTCGTCGAAGGATTTTCATCGATAGCTGCACCTTTAACGAAATTGCTGAGGAAGGAGGTATCTTTCGTGTGGGCTGATAAGCAACAAGAGAGTTTTGAGAAGCTCAAGAAAGTTTTGACGGAAGCTCCTATTTTGATTCAGCCTGAAGCAGGAAAGGATTTCGTCGTGTATTGTGATGCTTCTCACACGGGATTAGGATGTGTTCTGATGTAAGGTGGAAAGGTAGTTGCGTATGCGTCTCGGCAGTTGAGACCGCATGAAGTTAATTACCCGACGCATGACTTGGAGTTGGCAGCTGTAGTCTTTGCTCTTAAAGTTTGGAGACATTATTTATATGGAGAAAAGTCAGTGATATACATGGACCACAAAAGTCTAAAATATCTACTGACTCAGAAAGAACTGAATTTGAGGCAGCGAAGGTGGATAGAGTTGTTGAAAGACTACGACTATTCTATCGAGTACCACCCAGGTAAGGCGAATGTGGTGGCAGACGCTCTAAGTCGAAAAGTGGTGTCGATTTGAGAGCGATGTTTGCACATCTTAGTCTTTTCGATGTGAAGCTTGTTGGCGTAACTTGATTGCCGACATGGTTAAGTCAAGTGAAAGAGAGGCGATTAATAGATGAAGATCCGAGTGAAAAGCTTGACAGTGCAGTGGGAAATTGGAAGATTTTAGTATTAAGTGACGGGTATTGTGCTTCAAAGGTAAAGTCTCAGATGTCAAGGATCGGAGTTGAGACAAAAGATACTTCAGAATCGCATGGTAGCCCTATGTTATGCATCCGGAGGAAGTAAGTTATACCGAGATTTGCGAGATCAATTTTGGTGGCCCGTATTAAACGAGAAGTTCTTGAATTTGTAGGGAAGTGCTTGACGTGTCAGCAAGTTAAGGCTGAACATCAAGTACCTTCTGGATTGCTACAACCAATAAAGATTCCGCAATGGAAGTGGGAGAGAATCACCATGGACTTTGTTAGTGGGCTTCCTCTTACGCCTACTAAGAAAGATTCTGTATGGGTGATAGTGGACCAATTGACGAAATCTGCACATTTTATCCCAGTTCGGATTGATTACTCTTTGCAGAAATTGGCAAAGTTATATGTAGCTGAAATTGTGAGATTGCATGGAGTGCCGTTGTCGATAATTTCGGATAGAGACCCAAGGTTTACGTCGCGATTTTGGAAAGCATTGCATCAGGCTTTGGGCACCAGATTGGACTTCAGTACGGCATTTCATCCTCAGTCGGACGGTCAGTCCGAAAGAGTAATCTAGGTATTAGAAGATATGTTAAGGGGATGTGTGATAGATTTCAAGGGAAGTTGGGAGGAATTCTTACCGTTGGCAGAATTTGTGTACAACAACAGTTTCCAATCCAGTATTCGGATGGCACCATATGAAGCACTATATGGACGGAAGTGTCGCACTCCTACGTGTTGGGATGAATTAGGGAACGCCGATTTGGGTCCGAGAGATAGTGGTGAATCAAGAAATTGTTAAGGTAATCCGGCTCGATTAAAGGAAGCATCGATAGACAAAAATAAACGCAGATTTAAAGCGGAAAGAAATAGAGTATCGTTGGAGACCAAGTTTTCCTAAAGGTTTCACCTTGGAAAAGGTGATGAGATTTGGACGCAAAGGAAACTAAGTCCCAGTTCATTGGACCTTATCGGATTGTGAAGCGGGTCGATCGTGGCATATCGCTTAGATTTGCCTTGAAATTGAAGCAAATGCACGATGTGTTCCATGTTTCAATGTTACTGCTACGGTCGGATCCATCTCATGTAGTACCATTGAGGAGGTGGAATTAAGATCGATTTGTCATATGAAGAGGAGCCAATTCAAATTCGGAGCGGGATGTAAAGGTTTTACTGAGAAAATCAGTTCCTCTCGTTAAGGTATTATGGCGTAATCATGGAGCGAAGAAGCTTCGTGGGAACAGGAGGAAGCGATGCGACAAAGAATACCTCACTTATTTCAAATGTAATTTTGAGGATGAAATTATTTTAAAGGGTAGAAGCGTAACATCCTCGATAATTAGGGGCTATGCATTTTACCTAATTGAATAATGTTGCATGCTTAATTATTATAAAGTGTACTTTGAAGTTATTTTAAGCTTCATTAATTAAGTGAAGGCTTAGTAAAACTTTTAATTTTTTATTAAGAGAGAGAGCTAAGTAAATTAGGCCTTAAGAATTAATGACAAGGAATTTCAAGCATAAGTTAAGTAATTGGCAAAGTGGTTAAGATGCATGGATGTGTGCTTGAGGTGTAAGGTTCGAATCTCCTAGCTAGCATTAGGGGGAGGATTTTAAATTTTTGTTTTCTACCTTATAAGTGTCGGCCAAGAAAGTTCTAGAGTGGATGAGCTTTCATTCATTTTTAGCTAGTTGACCATGTGAAAAAGGAAGCAAAGAACTTAAGGCATGGAATCTTAAGTTCATGATAAGATGAGGGGGACAAAGGCATGATATTTGGCTATGTTTTGGGGATGTGTTCATGGTCATTTGACCATGAACCTAGACGGCATGAAAGCTAAAGGGAGTGGCTTAATTGTGTAGCAAATTTTTGGATATGATGGGGAAGAAACAAGGAGAAAAAGGGGGATATGTTGGCCTTGATTTGGCCGAATTTGTGCTTTGCCATTAGGGGGAGTTAGCCAAAAGTCTTACACAACCTTTTATCCATCTTTTCTCATTTTCACCAAAAGTTCTCTCCTAGTTAAATTGATATTGAGTTTAGGTAAAATCTTCTCTTTGTTTTAGTTTTCTTTTGACCAATTTTCTCCAAAACTTCTACTTTGGCGAATGTACCTTAGACACTTTGGTACACTTTTACTTTTGATTTAGTCCTAGATTGTATTTGAACCAAATACAATTTTCGTTCTTCCCTCTTTCTTTTTGAAACCGAAACTACAAAGTTCAAAGAACCAAATTCTTCATTTCTCTTCTTTAGCCGAATGCATCTAAGTCTTAAAACTAATCCCCCTTCTCTTTGATCATATTCTCTTTTCTTTTTCTTTTCACTTTATTTCTCTCTTCTTTTCCTCTCATTGCCGAAATCACATAGGATCAAGAATCTCCTCCTTGGCCGAATGTGCAAAAGTTCCTAATCATCTCTTTTCTTTTGAGAAATCACCATAATCATCTTCTTCTCCTCTTTCTCTTTTCTTCCTTTTTCCTTTCCTTCTCTTTTCTTTTCTCTTTCTTCTTTTCCCTCAAACCGAAACCACCATTTCTTGTCTCTTTTTGTTAAAGCTGAATCTTGAAGGACTCAAGCCGAATCTTTTGAAAAGATTTTTCAATGATCCTTGTTGAAGACAACCTTTAAGTGACCATTCGAATCATCAAGGGGCGATCTAAGATCAACAAGATAGGTAAGAAAAGGGCTGTGCGAAGTGTTTGGAAGAGAGGAGGTATTCCTTTACCATCGAACTACAAACGAAGAGCAGTATCGGGGGTTAAAGATTTTCCACCGGGTTGTGGACCTTCTGCTAACGAGGTTCAGTTATTCGAAGTAGTGCGTACAACCGAACCACTTTACGTTGGTGGAATATCGACGGGTTTTGATCCATCTAGTGGAGAAAAACCACAAATAACTATCATTCGTGAATCCGAGGGTAAGGATTTAGATCCATCGTTTATAAGTATAGTTTTGTTAACAATAGTTTATACTAACCGAGTGTATTAATCAATTAGGTGTAGACGAGCAAGAGGGTATTGTTCTCCTTTGTTACTAGGTGTGTAACCATACATTAAAATTTCCATAGATTTATATTGTTAAAAGTGATTATGTGATAGTATGTTTTGTTTGTGGATACCAAGCATTGGTATACAAAATTGTACGTTACCCAATATTTCGTTTATTTTTGCTATATGCATTAATATGAAATAAGCATGACTATATTATGATTTGTGGGTAAATAGCATGAAAATCGATTTGATATGTATGTGCATGGGCATATGGGTATGTTTAATAAAGGAGGAAGTATTCGGTGGTTTTACCACAATTTCGTGACTTCGGTCACATATGTGAAATTGGTGACTTGGTCACATATTTGACTCCGGTGGCTTCAGTCACATATTTGACTCCGGTGGCTTCGGTCACATATTTGGCTCCGTGACTTGGTCACGTATTTGAAATTTGGACTTGGTCGGTGACTTGGTCACATCTGTTTTGGTGGCTTTGCCACAATAAAGCGATGTGCATGTTGATCGCAAGAATTGCCTTCGATGGTGTGTAGCGGATGGAGGGTCGATTTAGTAATCCCACGGTGTGTTGGTTGGTACGGGGGTGTGTAGCGGATGGATAATTAGGTTGGGTCGGGCTTGCATTTCATTTCATATACATAACTATGTAATATTGTATGATTATTAATTGATCTGTTATGAAATGGGTCTTTGGGCTAAATATGAATTAAATGGGCCTTTGGGCTAAATATGAGTTAAATGGGCCTTTGGGCTAAATATTTGATTAAATGGGCCTATGGCCATATGTGAAATTTATGGGCTTTAAAGCATATGATAAAATGGACTTTTTAGTGTATGTGTTATACATTGAGTTTATAACTCACCCATTTTTATGGGATAACTTTTCAAATAACTCGTAGTGCGATGGATCTAAGGCAAGAAGGATTTCGAGGTGGCGATTGCTCGTATCAAGTATTGTGGAGATTTTCCAACTTAAACTCTTTAAGTTAAATTTTATTACTTAGACTTTATTATGGATTTGCCAATTTTATGTAATAAGGCCACTATAAACTATCTTTCATTTCGTGTTTGAATTTACTTTTATTTTGACATGAACAAATATCTATTAAATAACTAAATTGGTTTCCGATAATTATTTAAAAAGGTTTTTGTCTCTAATATATAAATGTTTTCAAGGAAATTTTCTTAAGTTTGATTTCCTTTTGATTTTATTAATTCCTCCTAAAAATAATGTTTTAAAAGACAAAATTTCATTACAATGGAATTTCGCTAAAGTTTTACTCGAGGAACATACCAAATCCGGTTAGGCTTTTTGGGCCGGGTTTGGGGTGTTTCATTTAATCTCCGAGCTTATAATATTGAACATGAATATTTCAATATATATATAATACACATAGCCGAATACTAGTGACACACTTGATTTAAATATTATCACTATGTCATCATGAACATGTACATTATCAAATCACACAAATATCATATTATATCACAAATTCCGAATCACATGAACCAACTTTAGGCATCGATCTTCTATATCTACTTATACACATATGCAAAACACTTCTGACTCTTTCACCATTGACCTTTCCATTTTATAACCGAGTTCTCACTATGACATGCATATATATAACCCAACTTCACATATAAGTAATGTACATTCACATTAATGATAAGCTCAACATTATAAAATAAAGTACTTATGGAATTGTCCATTTCATCACATCAAATTTATTCAAAACGATAAGAAATTTGCTCACTTCATTCCTTACTAACATAGTAGGCTAACTCTTACCCGAGCCAAAGACATAGCATTATATGTGACTCACCTCGTTTGATTCTCAAATTTTCCGTTTATAGCAATTCACCAGCATTAAGCCTGCTAGGCACGAAGCCCGAATATATCACCGGCACTAAGCCTGCTAGGCACAAAGCCTGAATATATCACCGGCACTAAGCCTGCTAGGCACGAAGCTCGAATATGTCACCGGCATTAAGCCTGCTAGGCACGAAGCCTGAATATATCATTGGCACTAAGCCTGCTAGGCACGAAGCCTGAATAAATCACTGACACTAAGCCTGCTAGGTACGAAGCTTGAATATATTTATCAACTCAATTCATCAATTCACATTTCTTAACACATACATCACTATCAATTCATATTCACAAAAACCAATTCACTTGTCAAACCCAATATACTAATTCATATTATCTTGTAAAACATAATCATCCCAATATAGAACATACACATTCGGCTAACACCTATATCTTACTCAATTTAATCAATTAATTTCATTTCACAATTATTTCTTTAATGAACTTTAACTTAAGAACTTACCTCGACTGTCGACGGACAACTTAGACTGGCTATTCGAGAACTTTCGTCTTTCCCCGATCCAATTCCGTTTTTCTTTGCTCTTGATCTAAAACACATTAAATTCAACTCATTCAAGTACATTTCAATTCAATTTAGTCCCAAAACACATAAACATGTAAATTACCATTTTAACCCTAATATTTTACAATTTAACAAATTAGTCCAATTTGTATAAAACACGAAATACACTAAATTTGATTATACATATCAAGGGCCGAATGCTCCATATACCTATACAAATGCATACATTTCATTTATTTTGCAATTGGGCCCCTCAAAAATTTATTTTTTTACAATTTAGCCCTAAATACTCTATTTCACCAAAATTTCCCATTCAAAACTTATTACTATCTAACATAACTTTAATATTTTTCCAACAAACATCATAAAACACAAACATATAACCATGGAATTTTACATAAACATCATCCATTTATGAAATTAAGACATGGGTTTTAAAGCTCTCGAAGCAACGATTACAAAAACGTAAAAATTATCGAAAATCGACCAAAAACTAACCTTAAATCACCAAATTTCTCTTGACCGAATGCTAAACCTTGTTCTTCTTTTCTTTTATTTTCTTTTTGTATGTTTCGGCAAGAACAATGCAAATGAGACCACTATCTATGTTTCTTTTATTTTATTATAAACATAACTTTATAAAATAATTAAAATATAACTTTAATTATTTTATAAATTAAATAAACATATAATGTAATGATACACCACTAGTCATTGTCGTCCACTACCTTTTGAATTGGGCAATTTGCACTTTTAATGCTCCCAATTAGAAAAAACAACTTTAAATTAGTCCTTACACTTTAAACTATCAAGTTTATAATTTACGCGATTAAGCCCTTTTTATTTAATTAAGCATACAAACGATAAAATTTTTCTACGAGACTTTCACACACATTAATTCACATAAAATAAACACAAAATATAATATTAAAATATTTCTCGAACTCGGATTCGTGGTCCCGAAACCACCATTCCGATTAAGGTCAAATTCGATCTGTTACAACTCTCCCCCCTTAAGGATTTTTGTCCCCAAAAAATCTTACCGTGAAACAAAGTCGGATATTGTTGCCTCATTGAATCCTCAGGCTCCCACGTAGCCTCTTCAACTCCATGCCGATTCCATAGTACTTTTACTAATGGAATTCTTTTATTTCTTAATTCTTTCATTTCCCGAGTTAAAATACGGATCGATTATTCCTCATACGTCATATCGGGTTGGATTTCAATCTCAGATGGAGCAATCACATGTGACGGATCTGATCTGTATCTACGAAGCATCGAAACATGAAATACATTGTGTATCTTTTCTAATTCAGAGGGTAAACTCAATCTATTAGCAACAGGCCCAATACATTCGATGACTTCATACGGCCCAATGAATCTCGGACTCAACTTGCCTTTCCGACCAAAACGGAGTACTTTCTTCCACGGAGAAACCTTTAAAAATACTCGATCTCCGACCTAAAATTCAATGTCTTTACGTTTCAAATCAGCATAGGACTTTTGACGATCCGATGCAGCTTTCAAATTGTCTCTAATAATAGCTACTGCTTACATTTCTTTAATCAAAT
Organism: Gossypium rotundifolium; assembly: GCA_025506655.1. NCBI lineage: Eukaryota > Viridiplantae > Streptophyta > Magnoliopsida > Malvales > Malvaceae > Gossypium > Gossypium rotundifolium. Next base: position 92,836,368 of record CP106729.1, on the reverse strand, counting down.
CAACCCGTGTATCTTATTCTCATTGAGCTCACCAAAGATAATGGTGTTCGACACTTTCGCCCGTACAATTCTTCATAGGGCCCCATTTTGATACTAGATTGAAAACTGTTATTATAGGCAAATTCAATCAGAGGTAAGTATCTTTCCCACGTACCTTCAAACTCAAGAACGCAACATCTCAACATGTCCTCAAGTATCTGAATAGTTTGTTCAGATTGACCATCTGTCTCTGGATGAAAGGCTGCACTAAAGTAAAGTTTAGTACCTAAAGCATCTTGCCATTTCTTCCAAAATCATGATGTGAATCTCGGGTCTCTGTCCGAAATAATGGAACTTGGTACACCATGCAACCTCACAATCTGTGATATATACAATTCAGCAAGTTTATCAAGTGAATAGTCCGTTCGAATCGGTACAAAATGAGCCGATTTGGTCAATCTATCCACTATAACCCAGACTGCATCTTTCTTGCTCGGTGTCATAGGCAAACCAGATACAAAATCCATAGTGATTCTATCCCATTTCCATTCAGGTATCATGATCGGTTGAAGCAACCCAGAAGGCACTTGATGCTCAGCTTTTACTTGCTGACAAATTAAACACTTTGTAACAAATTCGGATATATCTCACTTCATGCCAGGCCACCAATAGAACTGTTTCAAATCGTTATACATTTTCGTGCTACCCGGATGTATTGATAATCGACCACTATGAGCCTCGCTCAGAATTATCTAAATCAAATCTGAGTTCTTTGAAACACACATTCGATTTTTAAAGTTCAAACAGTCATTAACATCGATTTGAAACTCTGATCCCGCATCTTTTCATTAATCGAATTCGCCTAGCAATCAAATCCTTGTCAACTTTCTATGCATCACAAATTTGCTGAATAAACATCGGTCTTGCTTGTAACTCGGCTATGATCGAACCATCACCAGACATAACCATCTGTGCGTTCATCGCATGAAGAGCAAACAATGATTTTTGACTTAGCGATCCGCAACAACGTTAGCTTCTCCGGATGGTAGTCAATCACCAATTCATAGTCTTTCAACAGCTTCTAACCATCTGCGTTGTCTCAAGTTCAGATCTTTCGAGTCATCAAATACTTTAGGCTTTTATGATCCGAATAAACGTGACATTTCTCGCCAAATAAATAATGACGCCAAATTTTCAATGCAAAGACAATAGTCGCTAATTCCGGATCGTGAGTCGGATAATTTCTTTCATGCGGCTTTAGTTGCCTCAAGCGTAGGCTATAACTTTGCCTTCCTGCATCAAAACACAACCCAATCCATTTAGAGAAGCATCACTAAAAATGACAAATTCTTTACCCGATTCAGGCTGAGCTAACACTGGAGCTTCGGTCAAAAGGGCTTTCAGCTGCTCCAAACTTTTCTGACACTTTTCTGACCACTCAAACTTGACATCTTTCTGTAATAGCTTTGTCAAAGGTGTAGCTATCACTGAAAAACCTTTTACAAACCTCTGTAGTATCCTGCAAGACCTAAGAAACTTCGAATCTTGGAAATATTCTTTGGTGGTTTCCAATCGAGTATAGCCGCTATTTTCTTTGGATCCACCCGAATACCTGACGCTGAAACAACATGACCCAAGAAGTTGACTTCATTCATCCAGAACTCACATTTACTAAGCTTTGCATACAACTGTTGATCTCGCAAAGTTTGTAGCACTAATCTCAAATGCTCGGCATGCTCGAATTCATCTTTGGAGTAGATCAGTATATCATCAATAAACACTACTACAAACCGATCCAAAAACTGTCTAAATACCCGATTCATTAGATCCATAAAAATAGCAGGTGCATTAGTGAGTCCAAAAGGCATAACCAGAAATTTAAAATGTCCGTACCTCATCTGGAATGCAGTCTTTGGCACATCTGTGTCTCTGACTCGCAACTGATAATAACCCGATCTCAAATCTATCTTTGAAAACACTGAAGCCCCTTTCAACTGATCAAACAAATCATCAATACGTGGTAGCGGATACTTATTCTTTATAGTTACTTTATTCAGTTGCCGATAATCAATACACATTCGCATCGTTCCATCTTTCTTTTTCACAAAAAGAACCGGTGCACCCCAAGGAGAGAAGCTCGGTCGTGTAAAGCCCTTGTAACACCCCAAACCCGGCCTAAACATTACGACCGAATCTGGTATGTTACAAAAGAAAACATTTGTTGAAAACCCCTTTTTATTTACTTTAAATTTTATGGTAAAAAGAATATAGTTTTGTTTCAAACATTTGAGGTGTATATAAAAAACCAACACTTAGCTTTGTTATTTAAAATTCGTTAAGTCATGTTGTTATCAATTCTGTCAATGTACCCGATGGTACGAAAGAAAATCATTTACGTTTGAATTTAAGAAACTTGTGTAACCATTTTAAAGTTATTAAGCAGTTTAAATAATTCATCCCAAACATGTAAAATAAAAAAAAAATCTTAGGAGGCCTTATTACAACTGAACAAATAAAACCAAAATAAAATAAAACAATTCAAGTCCATTTAATCTATATTTTCTCTGCATGGCCACCTCGAGTCCATCCGGCTCCTCATCCGCGATCTACGAGTCACCTGAAAAATGTTAAAGGAAAAGGTGAGTCACCAAGACTCAGTGTGTAACCCTTTTCCCGGTTTAATGCAACATCATACACACAAATCACAATCAAGTTTAACATGCACCCAACCTAACCATCCAAAACACCTTTTTCTACCCCGTGTGGTACCAAACCACTGGTGGTGCCAAACCACTGGTGACTTAAAGTCACGATATCCATCAATGTTGTGGTGCCAAACCACTGATGACCCGAAGTCACAAATAACAAGTTGTGGGGCCAACCCACATGTGATACCAAATCACTGGCGTCAATCCCATAATATCATCTATGGGGCTAACCCACTGTGGTGCTAAGCCATGGGGACGAGACGCTATGAGGTGCCAAACCTCTGGTGACCATAGTCATGAAATGTGGTACCAAACCACTGGTGTCCGTCGACACGAACATCACTTCCCCCTCCTCTCATACAACCCACATCAATCAATGATATGCATATAACAGGAATCATACCCACATATTTATTTAACAACATACCAAATATGTCATGCTTCCCAAAAGCATCATAAAGTAAACTCATAACAACAAGGACTTACCTGATTCCTTGCTTATACCATGATGGTATTAAATCTAATTCTACACAATCCAGTTTAGTGTAATATATTCAAAGATATTAATTAATTATAAAGTGTGTATGTACACACCTGTTACTATCAGTAGCCCTAAATCCCAAAGAATCAATTGGCCACACTAGACTTCCTTGCCCCTATATTCGCCATACATGAAAGTTAGTGACATGGCCTATTCATTAAACCACATAAATCCAAAGGGTTACACTTGAACCCAAACCTTACCTAAAATGTCCTTTGATTATCACCACCACACACTATGTGTTTCGCTTCCCTACAATCCAAATATCCACATTAATAGCCTTGACACAATACTAAAAAGATTAGACTATTTAACAAATCCTTACCTCCACTTACCAACCAATTAAAAGATGACGGCTTCACTAGATCGTTTCCAAAACCTCGAAGGCCCTACAACAAATCGATTCCTACATCAGGTGATTTAAACTTGCCATACAATACCGAAATCGGCTCTTACCCTTGTAAAAGTCGACAGAGAATAGAGAGAAAAAGAGATAGGCATTCGGCCTTGAGCACATACCTTCCTCTCAAACCGATTGGAGAAGAAAAGAGCACCCTTTGCTTTAATGTTCGGCCAAAGCTACACCAAATAGGGAGGAGGGGATTCGGCTAACTCAAGTTTGAGGGGTTAGAATTTTGAGAAGAGAAGAAGATAGGCTCGGCTACTAGGGAAAGAAGAAGAAAAAGAAAGATGTAGGGGAAGTGGTGGTTTTGGCTAAATAGAAGAAAAGAAGCTAGAATTTTTTAGCAATGTAGGCAAAGCAACAAGAGGAAATTTGGCAGCAGCAATTTGGAGAAGAAAGAAAAGAATTTTGAAGAACTTTGGCACTTCTTTGCTGCCTAAAACCGATTATGGTCACCCTCTCCCAAGGAGTCCCAAAATCGACAAACACCCTCTTTTTATCCAAGATAATTCCAGCCTTGAATTATCCAAGATAATGCAAGATTTATCTTGCACTTAATCTCTTACTCACCTTCAACAATTTAATTGGAAAAAAACTACTAATAATGCTACCCTTCAGCCAAAATTAAAAGAAATAAAGCTTTATCTTTATCACATTAAGAGTCCCTCATGCAGCCATCTCTCTCTCCCATTCACACCGGCCTCAAGGTAAAAAAAAAATAAAAAATGCCATTTGCTGCTTCTTGGGTTCGAACCAGCGACCCATGCCGCAGCCTCCCCTTAAGCGCCCAGACCAACTCTCCCAATTGACTTTCATGTTAATTAACCCTTTCATTTATTTATAAAACCTTCTTCTTGGCCCTTTTTCTTCTAACGCAAAAAGCCCAAAATAAAAATGCTCCTTGCGTCCCTTGTGTCTCGAACCCGAGACCTGCCTCTTCTAAACTCTTAAGTGGCGCCCCAAGCCACTCCAACCACCTGGACTTTCATGCCACGAACCTTCACCAATTAGTTTTAAGGCCTTCCTACTTAAGCCCATCACCACATAAAAATAAAACACAAAACGCCCCTCCAGCCACTCGAACCTGTGACCTGCGCTCATTCTCTCCTCCAACTCTTTAAGGGCGCTCGGTTACCACCTTGCTACTGTCTTAATTTGTGACATGTTTCTCCCAAATTTATTCTTAACCCCTATCTTCTAGCTTCCCTCCTTTTAGGTACTTAAAAAAAAAATTTTAACCCTAAGTCAGGCCTAGCTCGGGTTTAATTCTAGACCTTTAGAACATGCCAAATAAATCATAATATTTATTTCTTCAAGCACACACACACATGGGAACAAATAATTAAATTTTCAAACAACCCCTAATTTAGGGTGTTACAGTTCTACCCCCTTAAAAGAATTTCGGCCTCGAAATTACCTGGATCAGAAGAGTTGGGGGTATTACTATCGTATCACATCCTCGGGTTCCCATGTGGCCTCCTCCGTACCATGGTTCCGTCATAACACCTTCACCAAAGGCACTGACTTCCTTCGAAGAACTTTGACATCACGATCCAGGATTTGTACTCGCTCCTCCTCAAACGACAAGTCCGGACTCACCTCAATTTCGCATCGGCACTACGTGTGAGGGATCTGATCGATAGCGCCTCAGCATCGAGACATGGAAGACATCATGGATCCGCTCAACTCTGCGGTAACTCAAGTCGGTAAGCTACCGGTCCCACTCGCTTCACTCATCAGATATGGTCTGATGAACCTTGGGCTTAGCTTCCCTTTTTGCCCAAACCTTAATACCTTCTTCCAAGGCGCCACTTTCAGAAAAACTTTATCTCCAACTGCATATTCCATCTCCTTGTGTTTAAGGTCAGCATAAGACTTTTGCCTATCTGACGCTTCCTTGAGACGAGCCCGAATCACCTTAACTTTATCTTTGGTTTCTGTTACCAATTCTGGACCCAAAACTTGTCGTTCACCCAACTCCGTCCAACACGTAGGAGTACGACATTTTCGTCCATACAGTACTTCATACGGTGCCATCTGGATACTCGCTTGATAACTATTGTTATAAGCGAATTCTGCTAGCGGTAGGCACTCTTCCCAACTACCACTGAAATCCAGAACACAACCTCTTAGCATATCTTCTAAAATCTGTATAACCCTTTCCGATCGCCACGACCGTGGATGAAAAGTCAGATCGAAATCCAATCGTGTACCCAAAGCCCGATGCAACGCTTTCGTAACCTTGACGAATCTGGGATCCCTATCTAAGATGATCGATACCGGCACACCATGCAACCTCACTATTTCTGACACATACAGCTTAGCTAGCTTCAAGTGAGTAATCCACCCTTATCGGTATGAAGTGAGCTGATTTAGTCAGACGGTCCACAACCACCCAAACTGCGTCCTTCTTCTTTGGGCGTAGGGGTAGCTCGCGACAAAATCCATCGTGATCCTCTCTCATTTCCACTGAGGGATCTTCACTAGTTGAAGTAAACCCGATGGCAACTGATGTTTAGCCTTAACCTGCTGACATGTCAGACATCCCCACAAATTCGGTCACCTCGCTTCAACCTGTGCCACCAAACTGCTCTCAGTAAATCTCCATACATCTTGCTACCTCTCTGATGCATAGCGTATGGGTGCTATATGCATCCCAAGAATTATCGCCTCAATTCCACATCTTTTGGCATACAAGCTCGCCCTTGAAAGCATAATACTCCATCATCGGACAAGCTATACCCTTCTAAACCACCATTTTGAACTTGCAATCTCCGTGCATTCAAACTTTCATCTACTAATTATTTTTCTTTAATCTCCACAATCCAAGTCGGCTTAACTTGCAGCTCCACCAAAAGACTTCCATCGTCATATAGACTCAAATGAGCAAACATCGCCCTTAAGTCCGCCACAACCTTCCGACTTAACGCATCAGCCACCACGTTAGCTTTGCCCAGATGGTACTCAATTGAATAGTCGAGTCCTTCAATAGCTCAATCCAATCAACGCCTTAAGTTCAAATCCTTCCGAGTTAAAAGATACCTCGACTTTTGTGATCCGTGTAGACTATCAACTTTTCCCCATACAAGTAATGCCTCCATATCTTCAAAGCGAAGACCATCGCCGCTAATTCCAAGTCGTGAGTTGGATAGTTAACCTCATGCGGTCTTAGCCGACGGACGATAGGCCACTACCTTCCTTCCCGCATCAACACACATCCCAACCCAGTATGGGACGATCACAAGAAATCGTAAACAACTTCCCCGCCTCAGTACATGCGAACCGAGCTTCATCGAATCTTCCTTAGCTTGTCAAAACTTTCTTGCTGCTTCTCCGACCATACAAATGAAACTCCTTTTCTTAATAACTTAGTTAGTGGTGCTGCGATTAAAGAGAACCCTTCCAAAAACCTTCGATAGTATCCTGCCAGACCCAGAAAACTTCAAATTTCTGCCACTAACTTAGGCGGTTTCCAATCCAACACCACTTCAACCTTGTGAGGGTCCACTCTAATCCCTTCCGCTAACACCACGTGACCTAAGAAAGCCACCTCCTTAAGCCAAAATTCACACTTACTAAATTTGGTATATAACTACTTCTCCCTCAGTATTTGTAGAACTATACGCAAATGCATGTCATGCTCCTCCTCCGTCTTTGAATAAACCAATATGTCGTCTATAAACACCACGACAAATTGATCCAAGTACTGCTGAAACACCCTATTCATTAAGTCTATGAACGCTGCAGGTTCGTTGGTCAACCCAAATGGCATCACTAGAAACTCGTAATGCCCATACTGAGTACGGAACGCCATTTTGTGAACATCACCCTCCTTCACCTTAAGTTGATGATAACCCGACCTAAAGTCTATCTTCAAGAAAATCGATGCACTCTTCAGTTGGTCAAACAAGTCATCTATCCGAGGTAATGAATACTTGTTCTTGATCGTTAACTTGTTCAGCTGACGGTAGTCAATACACATCCGCATTGACCCGTCTTTCTTCTTGACAAACAGCACAGGTGCTCCCCACGGAGATATACTTAGTCGGATAAACCCTCGGTCCAAGAGTTCCTGAATCTGAGCCTTCAGCTCCACCAATTCCTTTGGTGCCATTCGGTATGGTGCTATAGACACAGGCGCCGTTCTGGGTAACAAGTCTATACCAAATTCAACTTTCCGATCTGGAGGCAGACCCGAAGTTCTTCTAGAAACACATCAGCGAATTCCCCTACCGTTCGGACCTTCTCAACTACTGACTCCTTAGCCTCCAAGGTACATATTCGAACCAAAAATGCCTCACACCCTTTCCTGACCATCTTCTCCACCTTCAAAGCAGACACCACGTTAGATAGGTAATCCCTTCTATTACCTATCATGACCACTTCATCACCCTTAGCCATCTTTAGAACCATGCGCTTAGCAGCGCAATCCAACCTTACCTGATGCTTAAACAACCAGTCCATTCCAAGAATTAGATCGAACTCCCCAAACGGTAGTTCCATCAGATCAGCCACAAACACTACCCCTTGGAGTTCTAGGGCTACATCCCTATATAGCTTGTTTACAACTACAGAGTGACCTAGAGGGCTAATTACTGTCATCTCCCTATAAGTAGTCTCAAAGTCTATGTTCATGGTCTCTACCACACTACTAGCAACGTATGAATGCGTTGAACCCACATCAATTAATGCAACATATGAAAGACCAAAAATTAGGAACGTACCGGTTATGATGTCCGGTGCGTCACCCTCCTCTCGACGTCTCACTGCGTAGACTAAACCAAGTTATCTTACTTCTGTGTTGCCTGCCCCTCTTCCCGGAGTTCTACGACCTCGATTAGAACCATTGTTTCCCCTACCATTACCACGACCCCTCTGTGGTGGTCCTACATTTCTAACCTGAGCACGGTTCTGACCCTCTGGCTGATTCTTTGCCAACTTCTGAGGACAATCCCTTACACGGTGATCCAAAGATCCACATTCAAAGCATCCCCTTTCACCGGTCCAACAACATCCCCAATGTGATTTCCCAGCCGATTACATCGAATGGTCTCGATTAGTAGTCATGGGCCTTCCTGCCTGATTTGGCCCACTCTGCCTAGCCCTTTTCTGTGCATTACTACCCGATCTAGACGTCCCAAAGCCTCTTTTCTGCTTGTTCCTATCATAGTTTTGTCTCACGGACTCCTTGACCCCTTCGGCTACCTTAGCCTTTTCCACCAAGATAGCAAACTCATGCTCCTGCTGTGGAGCAATCAGTAACCTTAAATCATCCCTCAATCCGTCTTCAAAGCGGACATAACGTTCATGCTCTGTTGACACAATTCCCCGAGCATAGCGACTCAGCCTCAAGAATTCCGCTTCATACTCCGACACTGACTTATTTCCTTGTACCAACCCCAGAAAGGCTTTCCTCTGAGCATCAATGTAGCTAGTGCCCACATATTTCTTCTGATAAGCAGCTTTGAAATACTCCCAAGTAAGGTCATCTGCCGTAGCACCATCTCGAACCGTGAGCCACCACTGATATGACTCATCCTTTAGAAGTAACACCGCTCCTTTTAGCTTCTCCTCATTCGTCAGATCAAAATCATCCATGATCCTCTCAGTCGATTCCAACCAAGATTCCGCCAAGCCTTTGGGTGCCACACCGATACTCCGGAACACCTCAAATTTCATTGGATCGAGTCGCCAGTGCAGACTTCGAGCTTCCATACCTCCACTCGCCCGACCACCATCTCAAGGACTCAACACGACTATGAGCATCGCCTCACCTCCCGTCTGATCCTGCTCCTCAGCTCCAAAAGTTAGGGGTGGTGGTGGCGGTGGTACCTCATTCTCCGATCCCTGACCCGACCTCACGGGTTTTGACACGGTTATCCTGCCCCTACCGCGTCCACGATGGCCACGTCCTCTAGAGCTCATTCTTAACTATTGCGCTTTAATCTGATTAAGAGATTTTTTATGGATTAGTACTTGTTTCACTTGGTTATCCGCGAAAAAATTTTATGGAGAGAGTTTATTAGAGATTCTTTCGATCAATCAAAGTTTTAAGTCCTCTATCCTAGTTCACACAGGAAAGCACATCCATTCCCTAATACCTTTCATACACACTCACTCTTTTGGGCATTTCTGTCCGTTTCTATCCCAGGGGTATTTTGGTTATTTTCCTACAGGGGTATTTTCGTAATAAATCGAGGAAATTTTGAAAACTTTGGTAAATCAAAACATCTTGTAATTCCTAAAACTGAAGAGTATCTTCGAAAAATTTTCAATTTAAAGGTATGGCAGAATTTTGGAAACCAGGGGTATTTTGGTAATTTTGTCAATCAGGGGTAATTTTGTAAATTTCCAAAGTCAGGGTATTATATTGAAATATAGAATTTTGGATACTTTTGCAAAGTAAGAGAATTTTATTGAAATCGGGGTAGTACGGTAATTTTTTGAAACCAAGGGCATGTTCGTAATTTTGCCACTAGGGGCATTTGGTAATTTTAGTAAATTGAAAATATTTTGAAAATTTTCCAGAAATAAATTTTTGTTACTATTTAATGGAGTATTGTAATGATTTTTAAAACTTAGAATTTTCATAAAACATGGCTAATCCCTTTCGGGTTTTAGTTATTGTGTTTAGCCTATGACCGAGTCCTCTTGGTTAGGGAGAACCGAAGCTATGCACCAGGTAGGATTCCTGCGAAGAGGAGGTGAGTCACGAGGACTGCTTAAGTACCAAGCTCTTTCGGATCCAATCCTAGACATGCGCATCAGGGTTACCACACCCTAACTCGGTGACTTGATCATAGGGTTGTTTAATTAGGCATTTAAAGTCTTATGTGATTTGTTGGAGTAAACTAGTCCTAGGGTTTTAACACTTATCATACTAACTACGTCCCATACCTACCCTTGCACAAATAATAATCCACACAGTAGTCAGAAGTACTTACCTGGGCGGATTGGTGCCGGAGACTCGGTGCCATGCTGTTCAAAACCAAAAACATTTCACAAAGGCCTCACAAAACATTTTGGGCCTTGGGCCCCCCACAGCCGAGCTTTGAACTAGGCTCTGATACCAATTTTGTAACACCCCAAACCCGACCCAAACATTACGATCGAATCTAGTTTGTTACAGAAGAAAACATTTGTTGAAAACCCCTTTTTATTTACTTTAAATTTTATGGTAAAAAGAATATAGTTTTGTTTCAAACATTTGAGGTGTATATAAAAAACCAACACTTAGCTTTGTTATTTAAAATTCGTTAAGTCATGTTGTTATCAATTCTGTCAATGTACCCAATGGTACGAAAGAAAATCATTTACGTTTGAATTTAAGAAACTTGTGTAACCATTTTAAAGTTATTAAGCAGTTTAAATAATTCATCCCAAACATGTAAAATAAAAAAATAATCTTAAGAGGCCTTATTACAACTGAACAAATAAAACCAAAATAACATAAAATAATTCAAGTCTATTTAATCCATATTTTCTCTGCATGGCCACCTCGAGTCCATATTTAACATGCACCCAACCTAACCATCCAAAACACCTAACCATATTTAATCCATATTTAATCCGCGATCTACGAGTCACCTGAAAAATGTTAAAGGAAAAGGTGAGTCACCAAGACTCAGTGTGTAACCCTTTTCCCGGTTTAATGCAACATCATACACACAAATCACAATTAAGTTTAACATGCACCCAACCTAACCATCCAAAACACCTTTTTCTACCCCGTGTGGTACCAAACCACTTTGGTGGTGCCAAACCACCGGTGACTTAAAGTCACGATATCCATCAATGTTGTGGTGCCAAACCACCGTGACCAAGTCACAAATAACAAGTTGTGGGGCCAACCCGTGTGATACCAAATCACCAAGCGCCAATCCCATAATATCATCTGGGGCCAACCCATTGTGGTGCTAAGCCACGGGGACGAGACGTTATGAGGTGCCAAACCTCTGGTGACCGTAGTCACGAAATGTGGTACCAAACCACTGGTGTCCATCGACATGAACATCACTTCCCCCTCCTCTCATACAACCCACATCAATCAATGATATGCATATAATAGGAATCATACCCACATATTTATTTAACAACATACCAAATATGTCATGCTTCCCAAAAGCATCATAAAGTAAACTCATAACAACAAGGACTTACCTGATTCCTTGCTTATACCATGATGGTATTAAATCCAATTCTACACAATCCAGTTTAGTGTAATATATTCAGCACATTAATTAATTATAAAGTATGTATGTACACACCTATTACTATCAGTAGCCCTAAATCCCGAAGAATCAATCGGCCACACTAGACTTCCTTGCCCCTATATTCGGCCATACATGAAAGTTAGTGGCATGGCCTATTCAGCTAAGCCACATAAATCCAAAGGGTTACACTTGAACCCGAAACCTTACCTAAAATGTCCTTTGATTATCAGCCACCACACACTATGTGTTTCTGCTTCCCTACAATCGACAGCCATCCAGATTAATAGCCTTTGGCTTACAATACTAAAAAGATTAGACTATTTAACAAATCCTTACCTCCACTTACCAACCAATTAAAAGATGACGGCTTCACTAGATCGTTTCCAAAACCTCGAAGGCCCTATAACAAACCGATTCCTACATCAGGTGATTTATACTTGCCATACAATATTGAAATCGGCTCTTACCCTTGTAAAAGTCGACAAAGAATAGAGAGAAAAAGAGATAGGCATTCAACTTTGAGCACATACCTTCCTCTCAAACCGATTGGAGAAGAAAAGAGCACCAAATAGGGAGGAGGGGATTCGGCTAACTCAAGTTTGAGGGGCTGGAATTTTGAGAAGAGAAGAAGATAGGTTCAGCTACTAGGGAAAGAAGAAGAAAAAGAAAAGATGTAGGGGAAGTGGTGGTTTTGGCTAAGTAGAAGAAAAGAAGCTGGAATTTTTTAACAATGTAGGCAAAGCAACAAGAGGAAATTCGGCAGCAGCAATTTGGAGAAGAAAGAAAAGAATTTTGAAGAACTTTGGCACTTCTTTGCTACCTAAAATCGATTATGGTCAACCCCTCCCCAAGGAGTCCCAAAATCGGCAAACACCCTCTTTTTGGGTGATAATTCTAGCCATGAATTATCCAAGATAATGCAAGATTTATCTTGCACTTAATCTCCTACTCACCTTTAACAATTTAATTGAAAAAAAACTACTAATAATGCTACCCTTCAACCAAAAATTAGAAGAAATAAAGCTTTATCTTTATCACCTTAAGAGTCCCTCATGCAGCCATCTCTCTCTCCCATTCACGCCTGCCTCAAGGTAAAAAAAATAAAAAATGCCATTCGCTGCTTCTTGGGTTCGAACCAGCGACCCATGCCGCAGCCTCCCCTTAAGCGCCCAGACCAGCTCTCCCAATTGACTTTCATGTCAATTAACCCTTTCATTTATTTATAAAACCTTCTTCTTGGCCCTTTTTCTTCTAACGCAAAAAGCCCAAAATAAAAATGCTCCTTGCGTCCCTTGTGTCTCGAACCCGAGACCTGCCTCTTCTAAACTCTTAAGTGGTGCCCCAAGCCACTCCAACCACCTGGACTTTCATGCCATGTACCTTCACCAATTAGTTTTAAGGCCTTCCTACTTAAGCCCATCACCGCATAAAAATAAAACACAAAACGCCCCTCCAGCCACTCGAACCTGTGACCTGCGCTCATTCTCTCCTCCAACTCTTTAAGGGCGCTCGGTTACCACCTTGCTACTGTCTTAATTTATGACATGTTTCTCCCAAATTTATTCTTAACCCCTATCTCCTAGCTTCCCTCCTTTTAGGTACTTAAAAAGAAATTTTTAACCCAAAGTCAGGCCTAGCTCGGGTTTAATTCCAAACCTTTAGAACATGCCAAATAAATCATAATATTTATTTCTTCAAGCACACACACACAAGGGAACAAATAATTAAATTTTCAAACAACCCCTAATTTAGGGTGTTACAGCCCCTGTCTGTTAACTCTTGCAACTGTGCTTTCAACTCTTTTAACTCAGTAGGTGCCATCCGATACAGAGCTATCGAGATCGGAGTCATCCCCGATACTAATTCAATTCCAAACTCAATCTCTCGTACTGGTGGTAAACCCGATAATTCTTCAGGAAACACATCTGGGTATTCACACACAACTGGTACAGATTCAATGCTTTTTGGCTACTTTATTATCCAAAGACATACGCTAAATAAGCTTCAGATCCTCTTTTCACATACCTCTGGGCTAACATCGAGGTTATTGTAGTAGGCAACCTACTCACATCATTAGTTTCAACCTGGATAATCTCACCGTTTTGGCATCTCAATTCAATAATCTCTCTTTTACAATTCACCACTGCATCATTCAAAGTTAACCAGTCCATTCCCAGAATTATATCAAACTCGTCAAAAGGCAATAACATCAAATCAGCTGGGAAGCAAGAATCCCGAATCATCAATGGGAAACCTTTACATACTTTATTAACCATTACACAACGACCCAAAGGACTGGGCACACAAATCGCAAACTCAGTAGACTCAACAGGTAGAGTCTTACTGGATACTAAGGTTTCACACACATATGAATGAGTTGAACCAGGATCAATCAACGCGATCACAGTAGTATCATAAAGTATGAAAGTACCAGTAATAACATTTGGGAAGAAGCATCCTCTCGCTCAGACAAAGATAAGTCATGGTGGTCTTTATGTGATCCGATTTTGACCCTAATCGAACAATGAGTTTCGGGACCACGAATCGAGTTAGAAAAATATTTTAATATTAATCATGATGGCTATGTTATGTGGTTAGGCATGTGTTAAAATATTAATTCTTAAATAGTGTGTTTGGGTGATCAATTTAAGTGAAAGGATTGATTCGTCAAAGTAGTAAAAGTAGCCTTTATAAATTGGAGGGTCTAATTGAATTGTTCTTGCATGTGAGGATTTGCATGTCAAATAGTCCAATTTTATAGTGGTGGACGGCATGATGATGGATTCTTATATTAAATTCATTTATTTTAGTTAGTGGGATTATATTTGTAGTATAATTTGATTAAAATAAAAGAAACATGCTTTATTTTCATTTTTATCTTCTCTCCTTATTTTCATCTTCTTCACCGATTTTCTTCCAAAGAAAAGAAGAAAGCTTGAACCTCCATATTCGCCATTTCATGTTGTAATAAGGTAGGTAATTGAGCTTTGTTTTAGTGAATTTTTACACATTTGAGTTGATTTCCTTAAGTACTATCAAAACCATGTTAAAAATTTGGGAGTTGGGCATGTTTAGATTCGGCAATGAATGAGCATTTTTGGGTTGTTGTGTTTGATGGGAAAATGTTTAGTATATTTTCAAAAACAATATGATTTGAGTAGGAAATTTGGATAAAGTGAAGAATAGTGGATTAAATGGTATGAATATTAGGGAATTTATTTTAGATTTGAGCATAGAGGTGCTCTTTATATTAGGCCAAATTTAGAGTGAGTATATATGATGTTTATTTAGCTTATTTGTTGGTCATATAGTGAAAATATATGTATATATTGAGTTAGTATATTCGGCCATAAGGGATGAAGAAATAATTATGTGCATTCGGCCTTTATGATACTAATTATGTTAAAGTATAGGATAAATGATTCATAGGGACTTGAATGAAGAGGGTAAATATTTGACCCTTAAAAAGGGATAATTAAATCCTTGATATTTTTTATTTTGAGTTTTAGGGTATGAGAACAAATATTTTTATAGGTTGACCGAATGTTAAGTTGAATAATATATATACATGTATAAGTGTGGATGCATTGAGTACTTTGAATGTGTATATATATATATATATATATGAATTAGAAAGGAGCTAGATATGAATATGAAATGAAATGGATATTTATGTTGAATGTAGGGTGAAAATACATATTTGTAGATATGTATTTGGGTTGTCTTGAATGTGAATGTATGGCATATGGAAATTGGATTGTAATGTGCCTAAAGTTCAATCGGCTTTATGCTCATTAAGGTATAAATGGCATGTTTCGAATGAGTATAAATTATGTATTAAATTGTTAATGTATGAATATCAGGGACGAATTTATAAATTGCCCATTTGTTTGTCCGTGGATTAAATTGAATAGGAAAGTAATTGAATGGGTTTAAATTGTAACTTTCTAGATCAAGAACAAAGAAAATCGATTTTGGATCGGGGAAAAACGCAAGTTCACGGATAATCGGTCTTTGTTGTCCGGCAAAATCTGAGGTAAGTCTTTAAGCAAATTAATTCCATAATAATTGATTATAATTTATTGTATATTTTGAATTATGAACTTGTGGAGTTAAACATGTTAAAACTGAATGTGAGCAAGTAATTTAGCATTTTACGTAATCGAGCTCATTGAGGTAATCCGTGAAAGTGATATTGAATTATATAGAATATATGTAATATTGGTATGGTGTGAAAGTGATATTGAATTATATGAAATATATGTGATATTGATAGTATGTGATGTGAATGGGATGACTCAATAATATGAATGTTAGGGCTTGAGCCCAGCGTGCCTTGTGCTTGATGATCTTTATCGGGCTAAATGCCCAGCGTGCCTCGTCATAGGTGATTTATATCGGCTTCGAGCCCAGCGTGCCTTGTGCATGATCTTTATCGGGCTAAATGCCTAGCGTGCCTTGTACCGTGATTTATATCGGCTCGAGCCCAGCGTGCCTTGTGCCGGTGATCTTTATCGGGCTAAATGACTAGCAGGCCTCGTGCCGATGATTTATATCGGGCTTCGAGCCTAGCAGGCCTTGTGCCGGAGATCTTTATCGGGCTAAATGCCTAGCAGGGCCTCGTCTTGCTTGAATTATATCGGGCTTATTGCCTAGCGTGCTAAATGCTGGGTGTTTGAACTATGGACCTTGAGTCTAGCAAGTCTAGTGTCAGTATGTGAGATTCGGGCAAATGCCTAGTAGGTTTTATATCAGTGAGTTGAAATCCCAACCTTAGATTATGTACTAGTAAAGTCATGAAATGATTTAAGTGAGCCTAAGCATTTGAAGATGAAATGGGTTAAATTCGGCTACAAAGTATGTGTTATTCATATTCATGTATTATACATATATACATGTGATGATAATAAGTAAATGAATTGATGAATGAAATGTGGTATACAATTGGTAAATGCAAATTGTTATAAACTAAGTCATGAGAGAATTGGTTATATGAAAGCATAATGTGGTTAAAGGTATTTGTATAAGTATATTGATATGAAGGATACAAACTGATCCTGGATATTTGGCCTTATGCTTATGATTATGTGACATATTGGGATTACTTTGATGCCATGTATACGAATGTATGAAATGTCAAATGGATATACATACAAATATATGTGAATATATATATTCCTTTTGTGTGAAGTTACTAAGTGTAAAGTATATACTTATTGTATATACATTAATATGTGATCCTAGGGAATTATGTGTATCGAAAATATGAGTAGTTGGAAAAGAGTACTTAATCTATAATATGTGAACTATCTAATGAGAGTTTAAATTACATATATTTATGTAATTGAAAAGGTAATTAGGATGTACACTGCCCTTTACTTACTCGAATATTTATGTGAATTTATTGAGTTTCGCGTATGGGTATTACGATTATATTATAAAGAAAGGATGTTTTATATTTTGAATTTGATGCTGGATTGATAAGTTGTATATTAATGGTAAGGAAATGATAAGTGTTATGTTAAGTGAGGTAAAAGTATTCAGTTTTGAAGGATTTTCGAGTTAAGCTATTTTATTCCATATTATTTCTTGAGTATTTTAAAATGCTTGAATGTCCAATTAGTATATTATGATTTCTTAAGACTTACTAAGCTAAGTTAGCTTATTCCGTGTGTTCATCATTCTGTTTTATAGATTTTGATTCAAGCTACGGACTCGAAGGATCTTCAAAGAAGTTAACCACACTATCCACTCTCTTTTGGTACTGATAAACTTGGTTTTTAATTCAAAAGGCATGTATAGGTTAGACTAAGCTGTATTACTAATGATACTTAATCGTGTATATAATTATAGCCTTGCGAAAATGGCTACTTATTATGGGTTAAACTTCATCAATATGCTTGGATGAAATGGCTTGCTCATGCTATTAATGAATGTTTGTATTCGGTTGAAGTTTAGATATTATTGGAAATGTGGTAGGTGATATGAGTGTTATGTATATAGTTGTAAAATCTTAACTTGGGGTATTGAATGTTAAATATGGTCGTTACGGTTAGGTGATAATAATAATCTCATAATGAAAATTTGTATATGTAAGTTGATTTGTTAGATTCATTTGTTAATGATAAGTATAGGTAGTTATAAATTGTATAGAAAGGTGGTATGGAAGGTTCGGTCTAGGCATGATTAAATATGCTTATATTTCTATGTTAATTTAGTTTGAGATCTATGTTTATGAATGGTCAATAGTGTACAAATTCGTGACATAGAATTTATTAATTATGGAAATTTAATTAGTACATTCGGTCTTTGATCATATGCATATATCATGCAAAGTTAATTTGTGTTTATGACATTAAAAGCTAAGATGATGCTTATTAGTATTTCTAACTATAAAGTTTTAATGTGCATTGGTTCAAAACAAGATTGTACATGAGGAATGGTTGCATGAAATGAATGCGTAGGTGGTGGTGCTAAGTAGGTGTTTGTATTTGTTTTGTGGTTGATTTTATTAAAGAAATGTATATTGATTGATCATTCTGTATTCGTTGATGATTATACCGAATATACTTAGAATTTTAATCATGCATATATGTGGTAAGTTAATAAAGAGAGATGTTAGGCAAATTTTAAATTTCATGAAATTGATATGAATATGAATTTGAGTTATATGCTTGAGAAGTATGTATCTAAACATGTATCAAATTCGGTTGTTTTAGAATAGGATGAAGTATATTAAATGAAAAGGATGTTACGGTACAAAAGTTATATTTTATTTGAAAATGCCTCGTAACCCTAATCCGGCGATGGATATGGGTTAGGGGTGTTACATTTGATTGGTATCAGAGCTTACGGTTTAGTCGATTCTAGGACTACCGTAGCACGTGTGGGTCTAGCTATACATGCCTTAAATTACAATACGATAGTGTGGTGACTTCTGACATCTGAATTGTGATTTTATATTGTAAATGCATCCCGATAGAGCCGTAGCTGATGATGTTGAGAGCGTAGCACCTGATTCTGCACCTGGGTTAGCGTCGGTAGACTCTCGACCTATCTCGAGTAATCATGAGGAGGAAGGCTAAGTAAGCCTTCTACCAGATGATAAACGAATGGTTTACTCAATATATCTGGACTAACCCGATTGTGCAACAACCTCCACCCCTGAATAATCCATCTCTGATATCTATGGTACCTCTGATGAGATTTGACAGGCCTCCTATAGATAAAATCAAGAAATAAGGGGCCGAAGAGTTTAAAGCTAATGATGATAATGATCTTTCGCGAAATTTGAGTTGTGGTTTGATAATACTATCTGCGTGTTCGACGAGCTATATTGTATTTCGGATGAATGTTTAAAGTGTGCCATATCTTTGTTAGGAGACAATATTGTCATATCTGAAGCTAGAGTGCCAGTCAGAGCGTAGGCTATTCGAGCTCGGAGGATGCCTCATCACCGATGTCATAACCGGTACAATTACTCTTTATGATATTTTGTGATTGTTTTGATAGACCTCGCCTGCAGATTCATATTTTAGTTTTCAGCAAGACTTTGATGTAGAATCTTCGAATTTGCTATAAAAGTAACAAACTCCTTGGTAAAAGTGTTACGTTGATAAAGTATGCAAGAACTATCCGTTAAGGTTTGAGATATCATTTTCCCGAGTTGATACTTTTACCGATTGATGAATTCGATATTATTTTGGGAAGGGATTGGTTGTTTATGCATGATGTTGTTGTGAACTGCAAAGGAAAGACTATAAATTAAAGATGTTCAAAGGATAAGAAAATACGGATTGAGTCTGGTGATTTGAGTGGATTGCCTGATGTATTTCCTGAAGAGTTACCAGGTATACCTCTGATTCATGAAGTTGAATTTGTTATTGATTTGTTGTGATAATTGTAGATAACATTTTGATTTATTCACGTGATGAAAAGGAGTATACTGAACCTTTGAGAATTTTGATTGTATGAAGTTAGTTTTCTGGGACATATGGTGTTAGTCTTTGGAATCCAAGTAAATCCGAGTAAGATTTCTGCTATTTTGAGTTGGAAACCTCCGAAAAGTGTGTCTATAGTTCGTAGTTATCTGGGCTTAGATGGTTATTACCGTAGAATTATAAAAGGTTTTTCAGTGATAGTTACTTCGTTGACTAGACTACTTTAGAAAGATGTCAGATTTGAATGGTTGGAAAAGTGTTAGAAAAGTTTCGATCAGTTGAAAGCCCTTTTGACTGAAGCTTCAGTGTTAGTTAAGCCTGGATCAGGTAAAGAATTTGTTGTTTATAGTGATGCTTCTTTGAATGGTTTGGGTTGCATTTTGATGCAGGAAGGCAAAGTTGTAGCCTACACTTCGAGACAATTGAAGCCGCATGAAAGAAATTTCCTAACACATGATTTAGAGCTCATGATCATTGTGTTCTGATCAAGATTTGGCGCCATTATCTATTCAAGGAGAAATGTTACGCTTATTCGAGATCACAAAGTTTGAAGTAATTGATGATGCAAAGAGATTTGAATCTGAGGCAACACAGATGGTTAGAGTTATTGAAATATTACGAGCTAGTAATCGACTACCATACAAGGAAAGCTAACGTTGTTGCTGATACTTAAAGTCAAAAGTCATTATTTGCTCTTTGTGAATCGAATATACATATGGCTATATCTAGTGAGGGTTCGATAGCAGCCAAATTAAAAGCAAGACCGATGTTTATTCAGCAAATTTGTGATGCACAGAAAATTTACAAAGATATGATTGCTAGAAGGGATCAGTGTGAAAATGATGCAGAGTCAGAGTTTTGAATTGATGCAAATGACTGTTTGAGTTTCAAAGGCCGAATATGTGTTTCGAGGAATATGGATTTGATTTCAAATGATTTTGAATGAGGCTCATAATAGTCGACTATCGGTACATCCGGTAGTACGAAAATGTATAATGATTTGAAACAATTCTATTAGTGGTTCGGTATGAAACGGGACATACCTGAATACGTCTCGAAGTGCTTAGTTTGTCAGCAATAAAAGTTGAACATCAGATGCCTTCTGGGTTACTTCAGCCGATCATGATACCTGAATGGAAATGGGATAAAATTGATATGGATTTTGTATCCTGTTTGCCAACGACACCGAGCAAGAAATATGCAGTTTGGGTTATAGTGGATATTGATCCAACCCGTTACATGTGATAGCCATCTGAAATAGAAATCCAATCTAATATGACATATGAAGAAGAGCTGATCCGTATCTTAGCTGTGAAGTAAAGGAGTTGAGAAATAAGAAATGGCAGCCTAAAGATTCAATAAGACACAATATCTGAAATTGTTCAGTGGAAAGATTTTCGGGGACGAAAATCCCTAAGGGGGGAGAGTTGTAACAGTCTGATTTTGACCCTAATCGGAACAGTGGTTTCGGGACCACGAATCTGAGTTAGAAAAATATTTTAATATTAATCTTGATGGCTATGTTATGTGGTTAGGCATGTGTTAAAATATTAATTCTTAAATAGTGTGTTTGGGTGATCAATTTAAGTGAAAGGATTGATTCGTCAAAGTAGTAAAAGTAGCCTTTATAAATTGGAGGGTCTAATTGAATTGTTCTTGCATGTGAGGATTTGCATGTCAAATAGTCCAATTTTTATAGTGATGGACGGCATGATGATGGATTCTTATATTAAATTCATTTATTTTAGTTAGTGGGATTATATTTGTATTATAATTTGATTAAAATAAAAGAAACATGCTTTATTTTCATTTTTATCTTCTCTCTCCTTATTTTCATCTTCTTCACCGATTTTCTTCCAAAGAAAAGAAGAAAGCTTGAACCTCCATATTCGGCCATTTCATGTTGTAATAAGGTAGGTAATTGAGCTTTGTTTTAGTGAATTTTTACATATTTGAGTTGATTTCCTTAAGTACTATCAAAACCATGTTAAAATTTTGGGAGTTGGGCATGTTTAGATTTAAGAATGAATGAGCATTTTGGGTTGTTGTGTTTGATGGGAAAATGTTTAGTATATTTTTAAAAACAATATGATTTGAGTAGGAAATTTGGATAAAGTGAAGAATAGTGGATTAAATGGTATGAATATTAGGGAATTTATTTTAGATTTGAGCATAGAGGTGCTCTTTATATTAGGCCAAATTCGAGTGAGTATATATGATGTTTATTTAGCTTATTTGTTGGTCATATAGTGAAAATATATGTATATATTGAGTTAGTATATTCTACCATAAGGGATGAAGAAATAATTATGTGCATTTGGCCTTTATGATACTAATTATGTTAAAGTATAGGATAAATGATTCATAGGGACTTGAATGAAGAGGGTAAATATTTGACCCCTAAAAAGGGATAATTAAATCCTTGATATTTTGTATTTGAGTTTTAGGGTATGAGAACAAATATTTTATAGGTTGACCGAATGTTAAGTTGAATAATATATATACATGTATAAGTGTGGATGCATTGAGTACTTTGGAATGTGTAGATATATATATATATATATATATATATATATATATATATATATGAATTAGAAAGGAGCTAGATATGAATATGAAATGAAATGGATATTTATGCTGATTGTAGGGTGAAAAATACATATTTGTAGATATGTATTTGGGTTGTGCCGAATGTGAATGTTTGGCATATGGAAATTGGATTGTAATGTGCCTAAAGTTCAATCGGCTTTATGCTCATTAAGGAATAAATGGCATGTTTCGAATGAGTATAAATTTTGTATTAAATTGTTAATGTATGAATATCAGGGACTAATTTATAAATTGCCCATTTGTTTGTCCGTGGATTAAATTGAATAGGAAAGTAATTGAATGGGTTTAAATTGTAACTTTCTAGATCAAGAACAAAGAAAATCGATTTTGGATCGGGGAAAAACGCAAGTTCACGGATAATCGGTCTTCGTTGTTCGACAAAATTTGAGTAAGTCTTTAAGCAAATTAATTCCATAATAATTGATTATAATTTATTGTATATGTTGAATTATGAACTTGTGGAGTTAAACATGTTAAAACCGAATGTGAGCAAGTAATTTAGCATTTTACATAATCGAGCTCATTGAGGTAATCCGTGAAAGTGATATTGAATTATATAGAATATATGTAATATTGGTAAGGTGTGAAAGTGATATTGAATTATATGAAATATATGTGATATTGATAGTATGTGATGTGAATGGGATGACTCAATAATATGAATGTTCGGGCTTCGAGCCTAGCAGGCCTTGTGCCGGTTATCTTTATCGGGCTAAATGCCTAGCGTGCCTTGTGCTAAGTGATCTTTATCGGGCTAAATGCCCAGCGTGCCTTGTCTTGATGATTTATATCGAGCTTCGAGCCCAGCGTGCCTTGTCGGTGATCTTTATTGGGCTAAATGCCCAGCGTGCCTCGTCGATGATTTATATCGAGCTTGAGCCTAGTAGGCCTTGTGCCGTAGATCTTTGTCGTGCTAAATGCCTAGCAGGCCTCGTCTTGGATGAATTATATCGGGCTTATTGCCTAGCAGGCTAAATGCTTGTTTGAACTACGGACCTTGAGTCTAGCAAGTCTAGTGTCAAGATGTGAGATTCGGGCAAATGCCTAGCGGTGTTTTATATCGATGAGTTGAAATCCCAAGCTTAGATTATGTACTAGTAAAGTCATGAAATGAATTAAGTGAGCCTAATCATTTGAAGATGAAATGGGTTAAATTCGGCTACAAGGTATGTGTTATTCATATTCATGTATTATACATATATACATGTGATGATAATAAGTAAATGAATTGATGAATGAAATGTGGTATACAATTGGTAAATGCAAATTGTTATAAACTAAGTCATGAGAGAATTGGTTATATGAAAGCATAATGTGGTTAAAGGTATTTGTATAAGTATATTGATATGAAGGATACAAACTGATCCTGGATATTTGGCCTTATGCTTATGATTACGTGACATATTGGGATTACTTTGATGCCATGTATACGAATGTATGAAATGTCAAATGGATATACATACAAATATATGTGAATATATATATTCCTTTTATGTGAAGTTACTAAGTGTAAAGTATATACTTATTGTATATACATTAATATGTGATCCTAGGGAATTATGTGTATCGAAAATATGAGTAGTTGGAAAAGAGTACTTAATCTATAATATGTGAACTATCTAATGAGAGTTTAAATTACATATATTTATGTAATTGAAAAGGTAATTAGGATGTACATCGCCTTTACTTACTCGAATATTTATGTGAATTTATTGAGTTTCGTATGGGTATTACGATTATATTATAAAGAAAGGATGTTTTATATTTTGAATTTGATTTGAATTGATAAGTTGTATATTAATGGTAAGGAAATGATAAGTGTTATGTTAAGTGAGGTAAAAGTATTCAGTTTTGAAGGATTTTCGAGTTAAGCTATTTTATTCCATATTATTTCTTGAGTATTTTAAAATGCTTGAATGTCCAATTAGTATATTATGATTGCTTAAGACTTACTAAGCTAAGTTAGCTTATTCCGTGTGTTCATCATTCATTTTATAGATTTTGATTCAAGCTACGACTCAAGGATCTTCAAAGAAGTTAACCACACTATCCACTCTATTTTGGTACCGATAAACTTGGTTTTTAATTCAAAAGGCATGTATAGGTTAGACTAAGCTGTATTACTAATGATACTTAATCGTGTATATAATTATAGCCTTGCGAAAATGGCTACTTATTATGGGTTAAACTTCATCAATATGCTTGGATGAAATGGCTTGCTCATGCTATTAATGAATGTTTGTATTCGGTTGAAGTTTAGATATTATTGGAAATGTGGTAGGTGATATGAGTGTTATGTATATAGTTGTAAAATCTTAACTTGGGGTATTGAATGTTAAATATGGTTGTTACGGTTAGGTGATAATAATAATCTCGTAATGAAAATTTGTATATGTAAGTTGATTTGTTAGATTCATTTGTTAATGATAAGTAGAGGTAGTTATAAATTGTATAGAAAGGTGGTATGGAAGGTTCGGTCTAGGCATGATTAAATATGCTTATATTTCTATGTTAATTTAGTTTGAGATCTATGTTTATGAATGGTCAATAGTGTACAAATTCGTGACATAGAATTTATTAATTATGGAAGTTTAATTAGTACATTCGATCTTTGATCATATGCATATATCATGCAAAGTTAATTTGTGTTTATGACATTAAAAGCTAAGATGATGCTTATTAGTATTTCTAACTATAAAGTTTTAATGTGCATTGGTTCGAAACAAGATTGTACATGAGGAATGGTTGCATGAAATGAATGCGTAGGTGGTGGTGCTAAGTAGGTGTTTGTATTTGTTTTGTGGTTGATTTTATTAAAGAAATGTATATTGATTGATCATTCTGTATTCGTTGATGATTATACCGAATATACTTAGAATTTTAATCATGCATATATGTGGTAAGTTAATAAAGAGAGATGTTAGGCAAATTTTAAATTTCATGAAATTGATATGAATATGAATTTGAGTTATATGCTTGAGAAGTATGTATCTAAACATGTATCAAATTTGGTTGTTTTAGAATAGGATGAAGTATATTGAATGAAAAGGGTGTTACTGATCGAAAGTTATATTTTATTTGAAAATGCTCGTAACCCTAATCCGGCGACGGATATGGGTTAGGGGTGTTACAGGTGCTCGGGCCTCTGATCGAACTACAGTGTCTTTCATCCCTCTTTGACTGCCACCTACATTGCTGGAATGTTTGGGTGGTCGGCCCCGTGCTGGCGTGCTGCTCGGTCTAGTCTTCTGAACCATATTCTGTTCGGCTAACATCGGGCACTCTCGAATAAAATGGTCCGACGATCCACATTTAAAGCAGGACAGATCACGAACTCTACAACCCCCAGGATGCCATTTCCCACAATGTTTACACTCAGCCCAGTTCTGTGGAACATTACCGACACTAGCTATCGACGTGTGTAATACCCTAAAATTCGAGTATCTAATTTAATGCATGTTTTTGGTGCTTAAATTATGGAGGAAAAATTTTTCTTACTTCTTTTCGTAGTTATTATAGTCTTGAAGAAGAGTATAGAATTTTTCAGGAGTAGAATAATTTTTATTTTTGAGAGTATAATGAAGTGGATTAAGTGATATTAATACTTAAGTAAAAATAAGTGTCAAAGTGAAGCATAAGATGAGTAAATGGTAAGGTGGTGATGGCGCATGAGTTATGGCATGAGGGAGTGGTTGAATCCTCGGTTAGCATCTAAAAATTTTATTTTTTGGCTTTAATCCATGCATGTGTCGGCAAGGGATAAGGATGGATGAGTTGTATTGTTTTATTTTTGGTAAGTAAGACTAAAGGAAAAGGTAATTTTAACTTATGGTATGGAATCAAGGAACTTTGGAAAGATATGGGGACATAAGGCTAGTATCAAGGAAGATGTTTTGAAACAAATTCATGGTCATTTGACCAATGAATTTGGACGACAATATGGCTAGGGAGGTTGGCGATTTTGCTAGTAGCTTAGCTAGGGTAGGAATTTTGTTTTGGTCATTTCTAGCATCTTGTGCAACTTTGTTTTTTTTTTCTCTCAACCTTCTCTTTGGCCGACTTTGTGCTTTTGGTTTACCAAAATTCTTTTGACCATTTGGTCATTTTGCTATCACATTAGTATTCTTTGTATGCCTTTTCATTGTGCCGAAAATACAACACCAAAGGTCATTCTTTTTCTTCCTTCCTCCATTGCCGAATGTACCTTACTCTAAACACATCTCTTATTTTCTTTTTCTTCTTTTGATAACCGAATCCTCATCATCCCTTTCACTCATCTTTTAATTTTTCTTTTCAATCATCCTATCTCCATAAACATCTCTCATGGCCGAATGTTAGTGTGCCTTTGCCGAATCATTTTCTTTTCTCTTTGGTTTTTCATAGCCGAATCTCTCTCTATTCTTAAGCATTTTTCTCAATCATCTCTTTTCAACCGTGGAGAATAGGTAAGAGTTCTTTTAGTTCATGTTAGTAATGGTGGTTTTGGCCGAATATGGATGGTGGTAAGAAGGATTTCTTGAATCGAAATACCCGTTCATTCTATTAACGTTTCTCTTTATTATACTTTAGTACGATAACGGAAGATCGGAACTCGAGTGTTCGTGTGCATCTTAGAACATTTTTGGTCGACTCTCTTTTAGAGAAGCAAGAATCTTTGTGGTAAGGAAATCTCACCTTTAAGATCTTTAGTATTTTCTCGATATATTATTATTAGGTTCAACGATCTTTTGATATTGAAGACTTTCAAAATAGGGAAGAAAAGGGCAGTGTTTAGTTTTCATAAGAGGCGGATCCACTATTTCTCCTAAGTATAAACGAAGGCGGTTTGAGTCCGGATTTTCCAACGGTTGCGGACCATCTACCAAAGGAAATCAACTATTTGAAGTAGTTCGTACTTCGAGCCTTTGTACGTTAGTGGATTCTCGTGAATAACGAATCGATAAACGAGGAGAAACCGAAAATTGAAGTGATTCAAAAACAAGAGGGTAAGGATTTGGATCGAATATCAATATTATATTTTTATACATGGTAGTGTCCTAATAAGATTGTATTATGTTTAGGTGTTGAAGAGCGGGAAGGATTAGTACTCACGATATCGAGGTGTGTAACTTCACACTTTTCTCGGGTTTGGATGTTATTCGTGGTATGGAGTTAAATCGTAAAAGCGACTAGATCGGTATAAAACGTAATAACTGGTACTTGGTGAAATTACATGAAAATGGTTAATATGGTGAAAATTACGAAAATGCCCTCGATGAGTTAGATGGTAAAATGTAAATTTTCATATCTTCGTAAAATGGACCGATAAGTTTGATAATTAGTGAATGGGACGAAAAATTATGCTAGTTAATAATTGAGCCGAAATCTCTGTTAGATTAATAATTGGGCCAAAATCTCTGTTAGATCGATAATTGGGCCGAAATCTCTGCTAGATCGATAATTGGGCCGAAATCTCTGCTAGATCGTAAATGGGCCGTAATCTCTATTAAATTGTTAACCAATGAAATCCTCGCTAGATCGATAAATGGGCCAAATTCCTACTAGATCGTAAATTTGGGCATAAGATGTTAAATTGCTAAATGGGCCAAATGATTGGGCCTTAATAAAAATCTGAAATATTGACTCTTGTTAATGGGCCTTTTTAATAAAATCATGGTATGATCATAGACTACTTTGCATACATGTTGCATGGGTTGGGAAAATGATGAAGAGGAGAAAGGCCTGTTGCCAAAATCTAGTTCGGTGGCTTTGCCACAAAATTATGGCTATTTGCCTCTAGTTTGGTGGCTTTGCCACAAAATTATGGCTATTTGCCTCTAGTTCGGTGGCTCTGCCACAAATAATAATTGGCTCAATGCCTCTAGTTCGGTGACTTTGTCACAATCTAGTTCGGTGGCTCTGCCACAAATATAAAAAGGCTTAATGCCTACGATTGGTGTGATGGCGGGGTGGGTTGACTTGATCCCCACAGGTGTGTTGGTTGGTACGGGGGTGTGTAGCGGATGGAAATTAGGTTTGGAAGGGAAAAATACATTTTGCATGCATATTATTATTTATGTTGTTAATTCTGCTAATGGGCTTAAGCCCAAATCCATAACTTGAAAAATCGCCCGATGGACAAAGTAAGTGAGTTATACACCGAGTTCTAAGTAACTCACTCCTCAAAAATTTAAATCTCGGTAATGGAAATTGACATGGACTTGGGCCGAGGATGACTTCGTGGAGGCCATCTTGCAAAACATGGGTTAATTAAACTTGAACTTTTTAATAAGTATTTTTACTATTTTGGGTTGATGTAATAAGGGCCTCTATTAATATTTCATGAATTTATATGTGGTTGGTTAAAACTCTATTTTGGACATTTTATTATGGGTGATGATTATATGATGTTTTTCTCAAAATATATTGGGTTTTCAAATATATGAAATTCCTTTATAAATATTTTTAGTCTTTTAACTCTTATATAATTTACCTAAGGATTTTTGATAATACAATATTAATGATGTTTTCAACTAATGTTTTCTAATATACATCAAATTTAAAATACTCTTTTGATTTTTACTAAACCTTGTACTTAAAAATAATATTGTAGATTTCGACTCACTAAACTTTTTAAGATAGTTCGATTCATGTAATAAACCAAATCCAGTCTTAATGCATAGACCGGGTTTGGGGTGTTACATTTAATGGTATCAAAGCCAGTTTCAAAAACTCGGTTGTGGTTTGTGTTCACAAATAATTTCTATATTAATTCATTCAATTATGTTTTAAAGATCAGTATGGCACCACAAGCATCCGGCAATAAGTCAAGCAAGTATTTATTACTTAATGATTACTATGATGATCATAGGAACACTCTAGAACTTCTAGTTTTAGATGTGAAATCGTAGAGATTGAGACTATAGGATATGTTGCGAAAAACAGCTTTATCTCTCAAATCTCATAAAACATCTTTAATAAACACTGAAACAATTTTCTGATTCATAAAACTTGTAATCAGATGAAAACGAATAAGCCATCATGAGCACTAGAGGACGTGGTCGTGGACGCGGTAGACGTGGCCGTGGTAGAGGCCGAGGTGCTACGACTGAAGCACCAAATAATATGCCAGAAATGGATGCACCTACATCATTTGAGAGTGAGGCGGGATCACGCGATCACATGGAAGAAGATAATGCTTTGACGCAAGCCATGCTGCGAGTCCTAGAAAGGGTCACCGAAACTAGAATTGGGCCAACAACTCGTGGGTCAATTTCAGAACGACTCAAGTCCAATAATGTAGAAGTTTTTAGAGGAGTTTTCGGTATAGCTCCAAATGTGGCTGAATATTGGCTCGAATCTGTGGAACGGATTATGGATGATATGGAATGCACTGTTGAGCAAAAACTGAAAGGAGCTGTGTCCTTGTTAAGAGACGAGGCGTATCAGTGGTGGCTTACTGTTCGAGAAGGCACCAAAGCTGCACTGATTACTTGGGAATTCTTTAAAGTTGCCTTCCAAGGAAAATACGTTGGAACGAGTTATGTAGACGCCCGAAGGAAGGAATTTCTGAGTCTTGTACAAGGGAGTAAAACAATAGCAGCATATGAAGCTGAGTTTTTACGTTTGAGCCGCTATGCTCGGACAATAGTATCAACAGATCATGAACGTTGTGTGCGTTTCGAGGATGCGCTTAATGATGAGCTGAGGGTTCTGATTACTCCACAGCAAGTTAGAACTTTTTGCACGCTTGTGGAGAAGGCCAAGATAGTCGAGGAGGCTAAGAACTCAGAACGTCAAAATCGAGAAAGATTTAGAAACAAGAGAGAGACACAGCAGTTTGATTCTTCAAAGAGATTTCAGAAGAGACCTCGAAATGATGAACCAGTTCAAGGTAGAACATCGGTAACAAATAATCAAAGTCGAGATTGTGCTGAGTGTGGAAAAAGACATTTTGGAGAGTGTTGGAGGAAAACGGGTGCTTGTTACAAATGCGGTTCCATGGATCATCAGTATAGAAATTGTCCTCGACGTATGGATACGACTCAAGAAGTTCGTAATAATGATACACAGCCGGCCAGAGGTATTCAGCAGCCACCGAGAGGTCGTGGACCAGGTCATGGTGGTAATGGGGCTGGTCGTGGTCAAGGTGCACCGGGTCGAGGCAATGGTCCTAGAGGGAATGCGGATGCAAGACAGCCTGGACTGGTCTATGCAGTTAGACGCCGCGAGGACGGCAATGCACCAGATGTGATAACTGGTACGTTCATCATCTTCGATGTACCTGTTATTGCATTAATAGATATTGGTTCTACCCACTCATATGTTGCTAGCGCCATATCTGGAAATCTAAATTTAGAATCTGAAATTACCGATAGTGAAATGACAGTAATTAGTCCTTTAGGACAGTCGGTAATTGTTAATAAAATGTTTAGAGACGTGCCCTTGGAAATTCAAGAGGAGATATTCTTGGCAAATTTGATGGAATTGCCTTTCGACGAGTTCGATCTCATTCTGGGCATGGATTGGTTGGTTAAACATCGGGCGCAATTGGATTGTGCTGAAAAATGAATGTCAGTAAGAACCTCGGATGATAAAGAAGTCATAATGATTGGTGAACGAAGGAACTACTTGGCAAATGTGGTATCTGCATTGAAGGCGGAGAAGTTGGTTCGGAAAGGATATGGAGCATTCCTAGCCTTTATCTGTGCTTTGGATGCCAAAGAGTTATCTGTGAATGATGTGAGAACAGTGAAGGAATTTCCCGATGTATTTCCCGAAGAACTTCCTGGTATACCTCCAGATCGGGAAGTAGAATTTGGCATTGAGCTTTTGCCTGGGACAGCTCCAGTGTCCATTGCTCCTTATAGGATGGCACCAAAGGAGTTGGCAGAGCTTAAAGCTCAAATTCAAGATTTACTAGATTGGGGATTTATTCGACCAAGTGTGTCTCGTGGGGAGCACCAATTTTGTTTGTCAAGAAGAAAGATGGATCGATGCGTATGTGCATCGATTACAGGCAATTGAATAAATTGATGATCAAAAATCGGTATCCTCTACCGAGAATTGATGATCTGTTTGATAAATTAAAAGGAGCTTCAGTTTTCTCCAAAATTGATTTGAGATCGGGTTATCACCAGCTTAAGGTGAAAGAAGCAGATATTTATAAGACGGCATTTCGGACGAATTCACGGACATTATGAGTTTGTAGTGATGCCGTTTGGATTAACCAATGCACCACCGCATTTATGGACATGATGAACCAAGTCTTTCAACCATATTTAGATCGGTTTGTGGTAGTGTTCATAGATGACATATTGGTTTATTCAAGAAATGATGAGGAGCATGACACGATTTGCGTATAGTATTACTGATTACTTCGTGATAAGAATCGTATGCCAAATTCGTAAAATGTGAATTTTGGCTAAAGGAAGTGACTTTCCTAGGTCATGTGGTATCATTTGAAGGAATAAGGGTGGATCCTCGAAAAATTGAGGCTATTCGGATTGGAAACCACCAACGCCGATGAGTGAAATACTGAGTTTCTTTGGTTTGGCTGGTTACTATAGACGTTTTGTAGAGGAGTTTTCGTTGATTGCTGCACCCCTAACTAAACTGTTGCAGAAGGGAGTTCTGTATAATTGGACTGAAAAGTAGCAAGAGAGTTTCGAGAAATTGAAGAAGATCTGACGGAAGCTCTCGCTTTTGATTCAATGGAGGCTGGAAAAGAATTCACTGTTTATTGTGATGCGTCTCACACGGGTCTGGGTTGTGTGTTGATGCAAAATGGAAAGGTGGTGGCCTATGCTTCTCGTCAATTGAGACCGCACGAAGTAAACTACCCTACTCATGATTTGGAGTTAGCTGCAGTGATCTTTGCTTTAAAGATTTGGAGGCACTATCTCTACGGTGAGAAATCTATTATCTACACGGATCACAAGAGTCTTAAATACCTCTTTACCCAAAAGGAGTTGAATTTGAGACAAAGAAGATGGGTAGAATTATTAAAGGATTATGATTTCTCAATCGAATATCATCCTGGAAAGGCTAACGTGGCAGCTGACATGTTAAGTCGTAAGGCAGTATCTGA
Source organism: Gossypium rotundifolium (assembly GCA_025506655.1). Lineage (NCBI taxonomy): Eukaryota > Viridiplantae > Streptophyta > Magnoliopsida > Malvales > Malvaceae > Gossypium > Gossypium rotundifolium. The sequence goes on along the minus strand of CP106729.1, from coordinate 92,803,905 downwards.
ATTGAGAGCATTGTTTGCTCATTTGAGTTTGTATGAGGATGGGAGTTTGTTAGCAGAACTTCAGGTGAAGCCTCTGTGGTGGAACAAATCAAGGAAAAATGGACATCGATGGAAAGTTGGGACCTTTACTTCAGCAAGTTGAAAATGGAGAAATCGAGGATTTTGGAATAAACACGGAAGGTGTGTTGTGCTTTCGAGGAAGAATTTGTATGCCTAAGGACTCAGATCTAAGGCAAATGATTCTACGGGAGGTGCATAGTAGCCCTTATGCTATGCACCCCGGAGGAAATAAGATATATCGAGATCTCCGTGAACAGTATTGGTGGCCAGGGTTGAAGTGGGAGATTTCAGAGTTTGTGGGAAAATGTTTGACTTGTCAGCAAGTGAAGGCAGAACATCAATTACCGTCTGGATTGTTACAACTGGTAAAGATTCCTCTTTGGAAATGGGAATGGATAACTATGAATTTTGTTAGTGGGTTACCTTTAACACCTACTAAGAAAAATTCTGTTTGGGTAATTGTTGATCGTTTGACGAAGACTGCTTATTTCCTACCAACAGACGGATTTTCATTGCGAAGTTGGCGGCTATATACGATCTGAAATTGTGAGGTTGCATGGGTACCTGATCTATTATATCGACGAGGATCCCGATTTACATCACGATTTTGGAAAGCTCTGATGAAGCCTTGGGGACAAAGTTGAATTTCAAGACGGCTTTTCATCCTCGGTCGATGGTCATCGAGAGAGTAATTCAGATATTGGAAGATATGTTAAGGGGATGTGTAATCGATTTGAGGGTAGTTGGGAGGATTTTCTACCACCGCGAATTTACGATAATAACAAAACTATCGATCGAGCATTCGGATGGCACCTTACGAGGCATTGTATAGTCGAGGTGTCGTTCTCCTATTTGTTGGACCGAGTTGGGCGAACGATGATGTTAGGTCCCGAGATGATATCTGAAACAGAGGAAAAGGTAAAAGTTATTCGAGCACGGTTGAAAGAAGCCTCAGATAGACAGAAGTCGTATGCAGACCTGAAGCGTAAGGATATCGAGTATGATGTGGGGGATCAGGTTTTCTTGAAGGTCTCACCTTGGAAAAAGATTTTCAGGTTTGGAAAGAAGGGCAAGTTAAGTCCTAGGTTCATTGGACCATATCGTGTCTTTGAAGCGTGTTGGTCCGATGGCCTATCGATTGAGTTACCTCCGGAGTTGGGTCAAATTCATAATGTTTTTCATGTTTCCATGCTGAGGCGTTATAGATCGGATCCTTCGCACATTGTACCGGTAGAAGAATTGGAGTTGAATTCAGACTTGTCTTTTGAAGAAGAACTAGTGGAAATCTTAGACCGAGATGTTAAAGTGCTAAGAAAGAAAACCGTGCTGTTGGTCAAAGTTTTATGACGTAATCACGGAGCGGAGGAAGCTACGTGGGAGCCTGAGGAAACTATTCGGCAACAATATCCTCACCTCTTTTAATCAGGTAAATTTCGAGGACGAAATTTTCTTTAAGGAGGGTAGAGTTGTAATACCCTAAAATTCGAGTATCTAATTTAATGCATGTTTTTGGTGCTTAAATTATGAAGGAAAAATTTTTCTTACTTCTTTTCGTAGTTATTATAGTCTTGAAGAAGAGTATAGAATTTTTCGGGAGTAGAATAATTTTTATTTTTGAGAGTATAATGAAGTGGATTAAGTGATATTAATACTTAAGTAAAAATAAGTGTCAAAGTGAAGCATAAGATGAGTAAATGGTAAGGTGGTGATGGCGCATGAGTTATGGCATGAGGGGAGTGGTTCGAATCCCTTGGTTAGCATCTAGAAATTTTATTTTTTGGCTTTAATCCATGCACTTGTCGGCAAGGGGATAAGGATGGATGAGTTGTATTGTTTTATTTTTGGTAAGTAAGACTAAAGGAAAAGGAAATTTTAACTTATGGTATGGAATCATGGAACTTTGGAAAGATATGGGGACATGAGGCTAGTATCAAGGAAGATGTTTGAAACAAATTCATGGTCATTTGACCAATGAATTTGGACAACAATATGGCTAGGGAGGTTGGTGATTTTTGCTAGTAGCTTAGCTAGGGTAGGAATTTTGTTTTGGTCATTTCTAGCATCTTGTGCAACTTTGTTTTTTTTTTCTCTCAACCTTCTCTTTGGTGACTTTGTGCTTTTGGTTTACCAAAATTCTTTTGACCATTTGGTCATTTTGCTATCACATTAGTATTCTTTGTATGCCTTTTCATTGTGCCGAAAATACAACATCAAAGGTCATTCTTTTCTTCCTTCCTCCATTGCCGAATGTACCTTGCTCTAAACACATCTCTTATTTTCTTTTCTTCTTTTGATAACCGAATCCTCATCATCCCTTTCACTCATCTTTTAATTTTTCTTTTCAATCATCCTATCTCCATAAACATCTCTCATGGCCGAATGTTAGTGTGCCTTTTGCGAATCATTTTCTTTTCTCTTTGGTTTTCATAGCGAATCTCTCTATTCTTAAGCATCTTTCTCAATCATCTCTTTTCAACCGTGGAGAATAGGTAAGAGTTCTTTTAGTTCATGTTAGTAATGGTGGTTTTGGTGAATATGGATAGTGGTAAGAAGGATTTCTTGAATCGAAATACCCGTTCATTCTATTAACGTTTCTCTTTATTATACTTTAGTGCGATAACGGAAGATCGGAACTCGAGTGTTCGTGTGCATCTTGGAACGTTTTTGGTCGACTCTCTTTTAGAGAAGCAAGAATCTTTATGGTAAGGAAATCTCACCTTTAAGATCTTTAGTATTTTTTCGATATATTATTATTAGGATTAACGATCTTTTGATATTGAAGACTTTCAAAATAGGGAAGAAAAGGGCGGTGTTTAGTTTTCGTAAGAGGGGCGGATCCACTATTTCTCCTAAGTATAAACGAAGGGCAATTTCGGTAGTCCGGGATTTTCCACCGGGTTGCGGACCATCTACCGAAGGAAATCAACTATTTGAAGTAGTTCGTACTTCCGAGCCTTTGTACGTTAGTGGATTCTCAGCGAATAACGAATCGATAAACGAGGAGAAACCGAAAATTGAAGTGATTCAAAAACAAGAGGGTAAGGATTTGGATCGAATATCAATATTATATTTTTATACATGGTAGTGTCCTAATAAGATTGTATTATGTTTAGGTGTTGAAGAGCGGGAAGGATTAGTACTCACGATATCGAGGTGTGTAACTTCACACTTTTCTCGGGTTTGGATGTTATTCGTGGTATGGAGTTAAATCATAAAAGCGACTAGATCAGTATAAAACGTAATACTGGTACATGGTGAAATTACATGAAAACGGTTAATATGGTGAAAATTACGAAAAAGCCCCCGATGAGTTAGAAGGTAAAATATAAATTTTCATGTCTTCGTAAAATGGACCGATAAGTTTGATAATTAGTGAATGGGTCGAAAAATTATGCTAGTTAATAATTGGGCCAAAATCTCTGTTAGATTAATAATTGGGCCGAAATCTCTGTTAGATCGATAATTGGGCTGAAATATCTGCTAGATCGATAATTGGGCTGAAATCTCTGCTAGATCGAAAATGGGCCGTAATCTCTGTTAAATTGTTAAACGGGCTGAAATCCCTGCTAGATCGATAAATGGGCCAAATTCCTACTAGATCGTAAATTTGGGCATAAGATGTTAAATTGCTAAATGGGCCAAATGATTGGGCCTTAATAAAAATCTGAAATATTGACTCTTGTTAATGGGCCTTTTTAATAAAATCATGGTATGATCATAGACTACTTTGCATACATGTTGCATGGGTTGGGAAAATGATGAAGAGAAGAAAGGCCTGTTGCCAAAATCTAGTTCGGTGGCTTTGCCACAAAATTATGGCTATTTGCCTCTAGTTCGGTGGCTTTGCCACAAAATCATGGCTATTTGCCTCTAGTTCGGTGGCTTTGCCACAAAATCATGGCTATTTGCCTCTAGTTCGGTGGCTCTGCCACAAATAATAATTGGCTCAATGCTCTAGTTCGGTGACTTTGTCACAATCTAGTTCATGGCTCGCCACAAATATAAAAAGGCTTAATGCCTACGATTGGTGTGATGGCGGGGTGGGTTGACTTGATCCCCACAGGTGTGTTGGTTGGTACGGGGGTGTGTAGCGGATGGAAATTAGGTTTGGGAGGGAAAAATACATTTTTCATGCATATTATTATTTATGTTGTTAAATCTGCTAATGGGCTTAAGCCCAAATCCATAACTTGAAAAATCTGTCCCAGTGGACAAAGTAAGTGAGTTATACACTGAGTTCTAAGTAACTCATTCCCTCAAAAATTTCGTCTCAGGTAATGGAAATTGACGTGGACTTGGGCCGAGGATGACTTCGTGGAGGCCATACTGCAAAACATGGGTTAATTAAACTTCGAACTTTTTAATAAGTATTTTTACTATTTTGGGTTGATGTAATAAGGGCCTCTATTAATATTTCATGAATTTATATGTGTGATTGGTTAAAACTCTATTTTGGACATTTTATTATGGGCTGGAACAGCGAAAACACACAAAGTAAGCTCACTAGCTTAGTAAATCTTAAGCGCATATAATCGTAATGAACATACATGTAAACATTTTAATCTCCAAGCTTATAATATTGAACATAAATATTTCAATATATATATAATACACATAGCCGAATACTAGTGACACACTTGATTTAAATATTATCACTATGTCATCATGAACATGTACATTATCAAATCACACAAATATCATATTATATCACAAATTCTGAATCACATGAACCAACTTTAGGCATCGATCTTCTATATCTACTTATACACATATGCAAAACACTTCTGACTCTTTCACCATTGACCTTTCCATTTTATAACCGAGTTCTCACTATGACATACATATATATAACCCAACTTCACATATAAGTAACGTACATTCACATTAATGATAAGCTCAACATTATAAAATAATGTACTTATAGAATTGTCCATTTCATCACATCAAATTTATTCAAAACGATAAGAAATTTGCTCACTTCATTCATTACTAACATAGTAGGCTAACTCTTACCCCGAGCTTTCAGCACATAGCATTATATGTGACTCACCTTGTTTGATTATCAAATTTTTCGTCTATAGCAATTCACCGGCATTAAGCTTGCTAGGCACAAAGCCCGAATATATCACCGACACTAAGCCTGCTAGGCACGAAGCCCGAATATGTCATCGGCATTAAGCACGCTAGGCACGAAGCCTGAATATATCACTGGCGCTAAGCCTGCTAGGCACGAAGCCTGAATAAATCACCGGCACTAAGCCTACTAGGCACAAAGCCTGAATATATTTATCAACTCAATTCATCAATTCACATTTCTTAACACATACATCACTATCAATTCATATTCACAAAAACCAATTCACTTGTCAAACCCAATATACTAATTCATATTATCTTGTAAAACATAATCATCCCAATATAGAACATACACATTCGGCTAACACCTATATCTTACTCAATTTAATCAATTAATTTCATTTCACAATTATTTCTTTAATGAACTTTAACTTAAGAACTTACCTCGACTGTCGACGGACAACTTAGACCGGCTATTCGAGAACTTTCGTCTTTCCCCGATCCAATTCCGTTTTTCTTTGCTCTTGATTTAAAACACATTAAATTCAACTCATTCAAGTACATTTCAATTCAATTTAGTCCCAAAACACATAAACATGTAAATTACCATTTTACCCCAATATTTTACAATTTAACAAATTAGTCCAATTTGTATAAAAACACAAAATACACCAAATTTGATTATACATATCAAGGGCCGAATGCCCCATATACCTATACAAAAGCATACATTTCATTTATTTTGCAATTAGGCCCCTCAAAAATTTATTTTTTTTACAATTTAGCCCTAAATACTCTATTTCACCAAAATATCCCATTCAAAACTTATTACTATCTAACATAACTTTAATATTTTTCCAACAAACATCATAAAACACAAACATACAACCATGGTATTTTACATAAACATCATCCATTAATGAAATTAAGACATGGGTTTTAAAGCTCTCGAAGCAACGATTACAAAAACGTAAAAATTATCGAAAACCGACCAAAAACTAACGTTAAATCACCAAATTTCTCTTGATTGAATGCTAAACCTTGTTCTTCTTTTCTTTTATTTTCTTTTTGCATGTTTCGGCAAGAACAATGCAAATGAGACCACTATCTATGTTTCTTTTATTTTATTATAAACATAACTTTATAAAATAATTAAAATATAACTTTAATTATTTTATAAATGAAATAAACATATAATGTAATGATACACCACTAGTCATTGCCGTCCACTACCTTTTGAATTGGGAAATTTGCACTTTTAATGCTCCCAATTAGAAAAACAACTTTAAATTAGTCCTTACACTTTAAACTATCAAGTTTATAATTTACGCGATTAAGCCCTTTTTATTTAATTAAGCATATAAACGATAAAATTTTTCTACGAGACTTTCACACACATTAATTCACATAAAATAAACACAAAATATAATATTAAAATATTTCTCAGACTCGAATTCGTGGTCTCAAAACCACCGTTCCAATTAGGGTCAAATCCGGTCTGTTACATTTTGCCTTTTCAAAAATCGGGAATAGATTATGAGAACTAATCAAAAATCTACTCTTACCTTAACTTAGGAGATTCGGCTAGTACTAGAGAGAGAATTCGACAATGTCAATGGAGGATTTAAATGCCGGAAGTATAGAACAATTTCTCAAATAGGATGAAAAAAATAAAAACTATAGAGATTTCGACTTTTTAGAGAAGGAAGAGAATAATGGAGTTTTCATATTTTAGAAGAAAGAAGAGAATAATCGAGTTTTCGACTTTTAGGAGAAAGAAGAGAATAATGGGGTTTTTGGCTTTTAGAAGAAAGAAGAGAATAATGGAGTTTTCGGCTTTTAGAGAAATTGGAGAAAGAAATTTGGAGAAAAGAAGCTAAGGAATTTCGGCACAAAAGGGAGATGATTTAATGTCAGAAACAAGGAGCTAGCCCCCCTATTTATAGGAAATTCGACAACCCTTTGCCATGTAGTAGTTGGTTTTTTTACTCCTCTCAGTGATGGATTCTTGGCCATCACTCTCTTTGTAGATAAATTCCTAACTTTTCTCCTTTATCTTAATCTACTAGCTCATCTAAAAGAGACTTAATTATCTTTAACTCCTCCCTCCTTTATCAGCATATTATCCACATATTTTAATCATAAAAATCCCTAGATCTTAGCCTTTATCTGCTTATTATCCACATAAAATAAATTCCTAAATAATAGCCTTTATCAACTTATTATCCACATATTTTAAACATTAAAACCCCTAAATTTTAGCCTTGTTGCTATCCACTCCACCTAATCCTAATGCCCAAAATTTAGCTAACTTAAATTAAAAGAATTGGGCTCCATGAAACTTAAATTTGGGCCCCTTACTCCTTGTGTGTGGCGTCACCTCGTAAGATTGGCCCACAAGCCCACTTTGGTATTTTAAACATAGATACTACCTTTAAAACCCTATAATGCCCAAACAGATAATTTTAATCAAGGTCTCTGCCTAAGCCTGAGCCCAATTTGGACCCCTAACACTTAAATTAACTCATTCCACATATTCACCCATTAAACGTATAGGCCCAAAAATTTAGGATGTTACACAAGCTCCACTCCTTAAAGAAATTTCGTCCTCGAAATTTCCAACTAACTAGTAATCATTCTACCTGAGTCTCACCACTATGCTTTCGCTGCGCACTTTAATTCTAAAGCCAAAATAAACACTTAGTATACTATGGTAGGGTACGCATCATTATTCGCATCTGAAGCGTCTTTGTCCCCTTGTACTCATTCTACTGATTTGCGTTTATCTGATTAGAAATTTTATGAATCATTATTTCTTTCCACTGATTTATCGCGAACAGTCTTATGATTAATAGTTCTAAAAAGTAGTTCTTTCGAATTCATACACACACTACAATCTCAAGTTCATTCATTCAATCATCAACATTCATGAACTCGCGTTCATTACAGAAAAGTGTTGTGGTTGTCATTGTTGTTGTTTTCCACTACCCAAGGGTTTTTTCGTAATTTTATCCTACAAGGGCATTTTTGTAAATTTTTTTGAAATGAGGTTCCTTGATGATTTTATAAAATAAGGGTATTTTGGTAATTTTGCATTCCCAGTGTATTTTGGTAATTTTGGAAACTGAGGGTATTTTGGTAATTTTGGAATCTGGGGCATTTCAAAAATTTTAAAATCTGAGGGTATTTTGGTAATTTTGAAATTCAGGGGCATTTCAGTAATTTTAAAATTCGGGGGTATTTCAATAATTTTGAAATTCTAGGGTATTTCGGTAATTTTGAAATTTGGGGGTATTTCAGTAATTTTTGTGATCTGAGGGTATTTTGGTAATTTTGTGATTCAAGGGTATTTCGATAATTTTACAAAATAAGGGTAATTTGGTAATTCTACAAATCAGGGCTATTTTGGTCATTTTGCATAACAAGGGTAATTTGGTAATTTTCTTCATAGTTGCGAACATTTTCAAATCAAATGTATTTTTTTCGGAAGTGTACAAAACATAGGGGTTTTGGTTGCAAAATAGGGTGGTTGGTCCCTTTCGGTTTTAATTATGGGTTCAGCACATGAACAAGTCCTTATAGCTAGAGTGAACAGTCACTACGTACTAGGTAAGATTCCTCTGAAGAGGAGGTGAGTCACTTGGACTGCTTAAATACCAAGCTCTTCCGGATCTACTCCTAGACATGCATATGCCTATTGCCACACCTTAGTCTTGTGACTCGTTTACAGGTTTTGTTTTAGTGAAGTTAAGTCTTATGGAATTGAAGAGTTGTTTGCCTAAGCCTAGAGTCCATCAAATTCTAACCTAGATAGTCTACGTCCCACAAAGCTCATTAAGCCCACATAAATAACACAGTAAGAGTTTAGAATACTTACCTGGGCGGATCGGGTGTCGGTGGACTCGAAGGCCATGTCCTCAACCAAAAAAAAATTTCTAAAAACATTTCTAGACCCATTTCACGGCCCGAGTTTTGAACTGGGCTCTGATACCAAAATTGTAACACCCCAAACCCGGCCCATGCGTTTTGATTGGATCTGGCGTGTCACGGCTTGTACATTGAAAACTTTTGCCTTGTTGGTTTTGGAAGTCGTAAGTTAATTAGACATTATTAGAGTAAATAAGTGACATTTGAAAAATAAAATCTTATATTAGTATTATTAAGTATAAATAAACCTTGACATAAAATTTATAAGTTGCATAACATTGAAAACTTCTTAGTTGAATAAAAACTAGGGGCCTTAAAAAAATCCCAAATAAAAATAAAATAAACTTAAAGAAATCCCAAATAATTTGTAGAAATAAAACTTGATGGCCCTCGAGTCCGCTTTCGGCTCCCATGTTCACGATCTATCGCTCACGAAATGTTGGGAAAAATAAAAGGTTGAGTCACCAAGACTCAGTGTGCAAATCCGAGAACACATAAAAGGCTTGAGGCCCACAAACACATTATGAGCCTTGGCCCGTATACAAGGGTAACAAAATATGCAACATGGCCCATCCCAAACCTATGAGTCCATCCTCTACACACCCCCGTACCAACCATCACACCGTGTGGATTTCTACAATCAACCCTCCATCTGCTACACACTATATCTACAGCTGTGCGGCTGTCATAAAGACCTATCACTATGTGACCTATGTGGCGAAGCCACCGATCGCTGTGCGACCTTAATAATATATCGATAGCTGTGCTGCCTGTCATAAAGACCAATCACTGTGTAACCTAAGTGGCAAAGCCACAATTCGCCTCGTGACCTGCTCCCCTTCCGTAAATCAATCAATCTCATCCCATGCATACATGCAAGAATCAGAACATTAAACTATCTAAACAGATCACATATTTTTTTACATACTTCGATACACATAGAGAAGTTTCTATGATTACGTACCTGGCATCCCTTGCCTACCCTTTTTGGGTAATACGACTGTTCATACACCCTCATTTTCCAGATTTTAGCCCATAACATACATATAATTCAGATTAACTAGTGTGATAGAGATCTACACACTTTTTCCGGCTTTTATCCCATAACATACATATAATATAACAAAGCTTATGTGTCAAGAATCTACACACCTTTTCCGGCTTTTAGCCCATAACATACATATAATATAACAAAGCTTATGTGTCAAGAATCTACACACCTTTTTCGGCTTTTAGCCCATAACATACATATAATATAACAAAGCTTATGTGTCAAGAATCTACACACCTTATTACCGATAAAACGAGGCTTTCTATATCGACGCTATCCTTAGTCGACACAACTGCTATCTACCTAAGGTGTTGTTCAAAAGCCGGTCCACAACCAATTGGCCAATCTCAAACAGCAGATATTGTTCGTTTCTTAAACTTAGGGATTCTTTCTTTTGCCTGATCCATATTTAATTTCATCATAAATCCTTATCAGAGTTACTATAATAATATTTAATTGTTAATCCTCCTTATAAAGTTAAAATCTTGTATATATGATGAAATCTAATAGAAATCTAGGAAAATCTTCTTACCTTAAAAATCCTGAAATTGGAGACTTATGAATTTCGGCTTTTAGATCTAGTCGACTAGGCTTCCTTCAACTCTCGAATTGCCGCCCATCATAAACCATTAAACTATTAGCTTTCGGTTTTTGCCTTTTCAAAAATCGGGAATAGATTATGAGAACTAATCAAAAATCTACTCTTACCTTAACTTAGGAGATTCAGCTAGTACTAAAGAGAGAATTCGACAATGTCAATGGAGGATTTAAATGCCGGAAGTATAGAACAATTTCTCAAATAGGATGAATAGAATAAAAACTATAGAGATTTTGGCTTTTTAGAGAAAGAGAATAATGGAGTTTTCAGCTTTTAGAAGAAAGAAGAGAATAATGGAGTTTTCGGCTTTTAGGAGAAAGAAGAGAATAATGGAGTTTTTGGCTTTTAGAAGAAAGAAGAGAATAATGGAGTTTTCGGCTTTTAGAGAAATTGGAGAAAGAAATCTGGAGAAAAGAAGCTAAGAAATTTCGGCATAGAAGGGAGAGGATTTAATGTCAGAAACAAGGAGCTAGCCCCCCAATTTATAGGAAATTCGGCAACCCTTTGCCATGTAGTAGATGGTTTCTTTACTCCTCTCAGTGATGGATTCTTGGCCATCACTCTCTTTGTAGATAAATTCCTAACTTTTCTCCTTTATCTTAATCTACTAGCTCATCTAAAGAGACTTAATTATCTCTAAATCCTCCCTCCTTTATCAGCATATTATCCACATATTTTAATCATAAAAATCCCTAGATCTTAGCCTTTATCTTCTTATTATCTACATAAAATAAATTCCTAAATAATAGCCTTTATCTGCTTATTATCCACATATTTTAAACATTAAAACCCCTAAATTTTAGCCTTGTTGCCATCCACTCCACCTAATCCTAATGCCCAAAATTTAGCTAACTTAAATTAAAAGAATTGGGCTCCATGAAACCTAAATTTGGGCCCCTTACTCCTTGTGTGTGGCGTCACCTCCTAAGATTGGGCCACAAGCCCACTTTGGTATTTTAAACATAGATACTACCTTTTAAACCTTATAATGCCCAAACAGATAATTTTAATCAAGGCCTCTACCTAAGCCTGAGCCCAATTTGGACCCCTAACACTTAAATTAACTCATTCCACATATTCACCCATTAAACGCATAGGCCCAAAAATTTAGGATGTTACAATTAGGGAATTTGCCTAATGGCCACTCCTACATTTCCCTTACTTTACCAATTGATCCTTTCCCTCCAAAATTCTAAATTTTAAGGTTTGTTTGCCAAATAAATACTCTAAATTTTCTCTTGTTTTACAGTTAAACCCAATTTAATTAATATTTAAATTTAACTCAAATTAACCCCAATAAAAATTATTTTAAAATTCTTTTTCGACTCAAATTAATTATTTTCACTAATATTTATTTAATTAATTTAAAATTAATTTTCCAAAAATATTTTTTTATGATTATTTTTTAATCGATTTTAGAAGAAATTAACCTCCTAAATTAATTTATTTTTATGATTATTTTTTAATCGATTTTAGAAGAAATTAACGTCCTAAATTAAATTAAAAATTACTAGAAACCCCATAAATTCCTAGTTTCACACTCGGAACATGAAAAATATACCCGAAACTACTAGACCTGGTTTAAGGATATTACACTGCAACACAGCCGTGTGAGAGTATTTCGAATGTTACACAGCTTGGCACATGGCCTACAACATGATCGTGTGAAATCATTTTGAAAGTTACACTAAGTGCCACACGGTTGGCCACACAGCTATGTCCTTGTGCCACACGGCTTGGGCTATGTCACATAGTCATTTGACCCCTGTTTTCAAAATTTTGCATTTTTTCCAAAATTTTCTGTTTTGTTTTAAAATTGTCCCCAAATGTTCCCAAACTATTTTTTGGGCCCGTAGGCCTGGGTTAAAGCCTGTAATTGTATTTTTATGCTATAAATTAAATGTTTATATGAATGTTAGAATTTGAATTGAATAGTTGTTTTGTTTGAATGTAAACATTTCGAATTGTAATGTGACACTCTTTAGCCCTAATCTGACAACGGAGATGGGCTAGGGGTGTTGCAGATCCTACATGGTCTTAAGATAAGAAAAGAGAAACTAGAAGGCGCAAGAGCATGTGACGAATTCGAAGTATAGGTTAGATAGACTTGTGAAAAATCTGGGCAAGGGTTATGTGTGGTAAATTGAAGAAAGCAATCTGTTTGTAATTATCAAAAGAAAAAGGGATGTTCTCTAAAAAGAATCAAATAATAAAATTAAAGAATGTATCTTCTAACTATGTATGTAACAATTCATGGATTTCGAAGAAAAGATGGCTTAAAATATGTATGTAAACATAATAGTATTTTATCTGTATGGGCCTCTTGAATGGGTATGGTTAAGGAATCAATAAAGTGCAAAGTGAAGAACATGAATATTGTATTAAAGATGCAAAAAGCAAAGCATGATTTTAGAATCAGAGGTGACATCTATGGCACAAAGAATGGCATTCTTGGAAGGTATTCACTAGAGATAAGTTAAGAAATAAATAACAACAAGATGGCTAATTGAATTGCCAGATGTAGAATACAAAAAAGATTCAGGTAAATGAGTGTTTATCTCACTAAGTTCTCATGAACTTACCTTTGTGCTTTATGTTACAAGTATGTTGATTTGGGTCTATGCCAGGAGGAATGACGTCAGGACTACGCCAAAAAAGTGGCAGGGTGGGCTATTATGCATATAGAGTGAGTTATGTAGTCAGTAGCATTACTTAAGACTTACACTTTAAGATAATGAAATTAAGTTTTCAAGTTCGCTTGGAAGTCTTTGTTATAGAAATTCTTGTACGATATTGGTAATTGTCCAATGCATATTCAATTTAAATATTGATTGGGAGATTATTTCATTAATTAAGTTGTAATAATTTATGAAACTCAAGTATGAGTATTTAAGCATAAGTTTGTATTTGAGTTGTAATACCTGAGATCTGGATCCAACAAATCGGATCGGATTGAGGGCGTTACATTATCTCCTTATTAACTTGACTCGAACTTGGACGGGTACACAGATCCAACTAACACACCAGTTTGGTACCCATTGCCTCATCAGACAAATCCAAAGTAATAAGTTGTGCCTAGCACTCATCAGTATAATCGAAATAATTTGGCACCCAGTGTCTCATCGACTCAAAGTCGAAGTAACCATGAACTCTTGCTGTCCTATAACATACCAACTATATCTGACTCTGCTCGAACAATTAATAGGGTATTCTTAACTCAATTGTTTATCAATCAATGTCTCAATTAATAAAATATATTCATTATCAAATCATTGAACCATACATATATGGCAATATAGTTAATCTTAATACAAGTCCAAATTCACATTTATATCAACGTACAACATTTTCACATATATCTAATTTAGTCTTTATTACTATCATTCAATTCAAACCAATTCAATTTAATTCATTTTTAAAATAACAACTCACCTTATGATCTTACCATGCAAAAACAATTTATTATGCAACAACTCAAAGTAGTTCGAATATAGAAAGACAAATCATAAACTCCGAGCTATTCGTTGACAATTTTGTCTTTTCCTTTCTTTTTCAAGGAATCCAGGTCGACATTAGCTATGAATTAAAACAAATATAATACTTCATCAATAAACAAGAAATTTCACATTCAACTGAGAATTTACATAATATTTACATTTTATTCAATTTAGTCCCTAAAATCGAGACTAACATAACTTTAAATCTAAAGTTCAATATTTCAAGACAATTTCACTATAGTCCTTATAGGAATTTTATTTCTCATTTTCACCACTTATTCTAAAATTTATTCATCTAAGTCCCTATTGAACAAAACTATAAATTTACTTCACAATGTAGTCCTTTTTTCACTCCTAAGCTTAAAATTTATCAATCTAGTCCTTAAACTTCAACGATTCTTCAATAGCTTCATTCTAAAACTTTAATGGTTTCAAAAATCAACACACGAGTTAGTTAAATTAAAGTCTAAAGATTCCAAAACATAAAAATTACAGAAAAACGACCAAGTTAAACTAACCAATTCAACTTCAAAACTCAAAACCCCTAGGTAGTTGGTCTCCTCTTCTCCCTTCTCCTTCCGTGGTTTTGCATGGATGAAATGGATAAAATAATGTTTGTTTCTACCTCAAAAGTCCACTATCTATGTTTAGTTATTTTATTTATTAATTTATTATAAATTTTATCACATTTTTCTTCAATTTAACATAGGCTACCGTCCACTATCATTCATATAGTGGTTTAATTGCTTCATAAGTCCATTAATCTTATCCTAATAAAGATTATTAAGAAATTGAACATTTGATAATTTTACAGTTTAATCCCTATAGCTTAATTATTCACTCATTTGATAAAATTGCCTAACCAAAATATTTTCGTACACTATTTATGGAGACGGGGTTCCAAAACCACACTTTTTAACACCATTGACTTTCAGGTCGTTACACTCTTAATCTTAATGTGATGAAGATAGAAATTCTAGGGTTACTACGACCATTTTATAGGCTAAAATTCGTGTGAATATATGCCTAAAATATCCCTAGAATAATCAGAGTTCGACTGGAAAAAGATAGCAGATTTCAATTGGGAGAAGAAACTTGATTTGGGGAACATGTCGCGTTATTACAACGTGGGGATCGAGTTATCAAGACGTCGTTCGTTGTCGTGACGTCAGAAATTTCCTTGCCATGACGTCGTCACTTGCTGGAGGTGTTGCGATTCCAACATCCTCGTGTCGTGATACGAGTGACGATAAGTGCCTGAAAGTGTCCAAAAATTACAAGACACACTCCACATAGTAGGAAATAACAATTTTAATAACTACTATTAATTATATTTTATTATCAACATTCAATATTTCTTCAAGGATTGATTTTAGTATATCTGAATCTAAAGTCTCTCTTAGTATTGTCTATTTATGATCATCATTTGTACGTATGAGCATCCCATCCATATAAATTATCTATTTTAATTAATTCACATTATTGTTCCATAATAAATTTATTTTAATAAATGTAACATGTGCATATGGAAAATATTAAAATATTAAAAATTGTGGTAATAATTTTTTTGAAAATGTATTTTTATAACCGTATGAGTAAAATTATTAATAAAATTATTTTTAAGTTGGAAAGTACTTTCAAAATTTAGATAAGTTGTAAGAAATCAATTAACATTAAATTTGGAAGGCTTAAATACTCATTATCCCTTGAATTTTTCACTTTTTGTTGAAATGAAGGGGTACTTGCTTTGCAAATAGAATTTGTGACTAAAATAGTACTTGTGTAGAAAAAGTAAAGATGAATACTGAGATTGTTTATGCAATTAGACTTCAGTCTATGTTACCTTGTCCATAACAATAATCCACTATTTTTCTCACAGTACAAGCAATGATTTAAGTCCTAACACAATTTAGCGACCTCAACGTTGTACAAAGACTAGGTCACTCTCCCACTAAGTTTCCCCCTCAAAAGCTTAGTTTTGCAGCTCAAGAGACTCTCTTGATTGTTTACAACAACACTGCACACATAAAACGTTCTAACTTGAACAAATTTGTGTTTTCTCTTAATCTCTCAGTCTTATCGGTTACTTTTAACCTAGGCAAAACTTAAGTTTATATATACTTTAAGTATTGTTTTTATACGAGCCATACTTCAGCCCCTTTTCTATAAAGTAAAGCTAAAATCAGCATAGGAAAATAATTCCATAAAAGTTTCAATATAATCAAAAGCCTTCAATTACAGAAAGTGGCTTTACTTGTTCTGTAAAAAATCAATCTGCAAGTTTTCAATTTTAACTCAATCAGTCTTCATCTTTTGGGCTCTAATTCATCCAAGTAATTCCACAATAAATAGTTTGATGCTTTTTTTTCTAAAATTTTTCAACTTTGAAAATATACAAGTTCAACAATGAAATAGTGCCTGAAGTTGTGGTTACGATTTCAGCCACAAAAATTTTCTTGCCTTCAAATGTGTCAACAACTTTCTCCCAAGTTGGTATTTATGATTTTTTTTTTGTCTCAAGTTGGTACTTGAATTTTCATTTCATCAAAGTTTTTAAAATTTTTGTCATATGTTAAGTCTGAGCACATGGTAATTTTGATGCCATTATGTTATCATAATTCAAATTATCAAAAATAAAAATAAAAATCTAAAGATATTATAAATAAAAATGAAAATATATTAAAATGTTTAAAATTACGAAAATTAAATTAAATTAAATTTTGTTTAATCCACTCCTTACTAAAACAAAAGTACATACAATATTATGTGATCTTATTACATTATTCATGGTTGTAATATTATTTATATATGATGTCTTATTAAGGGAAGGTGAATGGTTGCTTTTGTTGCTGCCTTCTTTCTTCATCTTCATCGATATGTATGAACAAGGATCTTCCATGATTATCTGTTGAAGGTTTTGGAGGTGATGGCAACGAATGTATCATTATAAACCAATGACATGTCTATGTTTACGGAATCTTCATATAAATCTTTTGTATTGTCTTTCTTTTGTTTTACTATTATCTCGTACTTAACACTAAGAAAATTCAAAACCCTCAATGGAATGAAAATTTGAATATCAACTTAATAAAAAAATCTATAAATATCAACTTAAGAGAAAGTGACAAATTTAAAGATTAAAAGAGTATTTAAGCCTATTTGAAATCAAATTTTGAAATAGGTAGTATAAGAAGTATATTGTAAGAAAGTATTAAGGATTTCACAATCGCTAATGGGTAATTTAAGCAGTGTTTACAATGTTACTATAATTACATAATGATGATGATGTGACAGTTATTGATGACACATATAACTCAAAGAATTATGTTGGAGTTAAATGTTTTTAAAATTGTATATAACTTTGTTGATAGAGTATTAGTTTGACTTGTATGGGTATTATAATCAATACAGATGAATATAGATTTGAGTGTATTGAAATATATTATCCTCCTATTTATCGATTGAAGAGGAGTTATGAATAATTTTAAACATTATGTCAAAAAGAGCAGACATAAATAACAAAACTTTCAATAAATACAAAAAAAAAAAACTCTCTCTCTTTTGTGTTGTCCTCGCCACGTGCCACGTAATGGTTGTGACAAGCGACGAAAAACATAAAAAATATTTTAATTAATAAAAATATAAAAATTAATGCAATTTTTTTAAAATATATAAAAATATTGAAAGTTATAATTTTTAGAAAATATAAAAATATAGAAAAACTTTTTAAATTTATAAAAAAAATATAGAAAAAATTGAACATATTAAAAAGATATAAACATATTACAAATGCTGCACAATGCTAAAGAAATTTAAAAAATTAGAAATTTCTAAAAAAATTATAGGAAATATATATATATATATATATATATATATATATATATATCATTTTGAATACATGACAAATTGAGTAACAGTTTGATATGCAAACAGGAGGTAGGCGGTGGAGTCCAACACGAGCAAATCAAAATTTTGGAGATGAAGTATAGAGGGATGCGAACCCCAAACGTACAACAAGTCACTGCACAGCTAGGGAAGTACGACAATATCGAAGGCAAAAACGTTTTTTACTGGTTCCAAAACCACAAAGCACGTGAGACACAAAAGTATAAGCACAACAACACCTTTGTCCCAGAAACTCAGCTCCCATTACCACCATAACTTTGAATACTAGGGTACCTCCAAACCCCTTGATTATTATATATCTTAGTTTTCCAGTTTTTTTTTTTTTTTTTTAATAAGTATGAAGCTTATGAAATTAAGCATTGCATTTTCTAATACAGGAGGATAGTTCATATAAGAGAAATGCAGGAGTTGGTCATTTGAGTGCATGGAAGAAGCAAACAGATTGTCATTTAAAGAGAAGGGAACCAGAACTCTGGAGCTATTCCCATTGCACTTGGAAGGCAGGTGGAGCCTGAAAAGAAAAAGATAAAAAAAATTTTGAATCTAAACTCTGCTCCCATTATGATCTATGATGATGATTAGCTTTTTCTTTTATTCCTTTTCTTTTCTTTTGTGTTTCGGGAAAAGAAGAAAGACAAAGTTATCTTGTTGCACTCAAAGACTCATTGGTGCCCTCTGGAAAAATAACTTTGTACAAAATTGAAAGCAAAAGTAGGTGGTTGTCGTGGGTGGTGTTGTTAGAATATTTTTTTTATATAATTTTTTTTAATATTTTTAGATTTTTTTTTATATTTTCTACCATATTTCACAACCACAACATGACACATGATGAGATAACTAAAATAAATAAATTATTGAGAGCTATTAACTTTACTATTAACCATTAAGGTTAATTGTCAAAAGAGTATTTTTTTTTTTATATTTTAGCAATTCAAGTATTAAATTTAGAATAAAAAAATAGAAACATGATTTTTTTGGTGAAAAAGTTTGAGAATTTTTTTATATAGTAAAAATAAGTAAAACAATTGTTATGATACTCACTATTACTGACCCGCTACCCGATAACCTAATTGGGTCCTGACCCATACTCTACATTGTTCACACTTTGAGTTCGTATGTAAGGTGCTCGCACCCTTCTATGAGACCGCATGATGTGGGTTTGCACCACCATGTAGGTGAACCCACATACAGAGAACACGTGTTAGCTCTAGAGTAAGGTACGTGTCGACATGCATGGGAACCTACCTACGAAATCACATCTATGAACAATAACCATATCATATAAATACACCGTTTAACACATCTGAAAGGAACATACACTCTAAAATACTCAACAATTTGGTACGGTGAGCATTGACAAACTTTTGATTTTTAAATTTTCATATTGCTAAAAAACAAAAATGACCCACCCAAAAGAGAAATTCCCTGGTAATTTTCCGTTGGACCATACAGGAGTATCTGGCATCGATAATCAAACTAGAGAAATGAACCTTTTGCTGGTTGGTTTGCTGATCGACCAGAAAATCTAGGTAACACAGACTAAGCAGGTGCCTCCAATTCTTTTGACCTCAATTCTCCCTTTGGTCAAGGACTACCATTTCCCTCTGACCAGGCTGCATCCCTGCAACAACTATTTGGTTTACAAAAGTACCTGAGGTTGATGAAGGAACATTTGACTCAACAAAGTTCTAGATTCAAACAACAGCAAGTGTTTTAGCAGGAACTGCTAAGACAGAATGAGGAGTTGAGGAGGAAGATGCAGTTTGACAACTTTGATATTCAAGATCATGTCATGCCTCTCCAAGATGAGGTTGTGGGAGCACATGCAAAGCCTTGGCGAGAATGAGATGGATGCTTTATGAGAGATGTGCGTGTTGTAACACCTCATACTCAATCCGATCACGAACCTAACTATGAAATGCCACATTAGCCACCCAAGTAATTCTCCATTTAAACCCAACCTAACCTCCAATACACCACAAGTTAAAACATAAAACATGTATAGATTTAAGGAAAAACAAGCTCACGAACTCACTTCGCTTGTTTCATAATATGCAGCAGAAATAACATGCGAACCTACTTCACTTGCAAGAACTTAACTTACTCTTCTCCTAAAGTCATGGATATTTGACAAAGGAAAAAAAATAAAGAATATGTGAACCCTAATTTTTGCAAAACAATGTACCTCACGGAACACCGTTGTTCATATATCTGACATAGGGGTTCGGTCCCTTACATAGCTGGTTCGCAACAGAATGTGCAAGTGTACACAGTCATTATCAAGTAATAAGTAAGTATAAGAGTTATCATCTCCACAGGTACTGTGTTTAAATCGATAATTTTAAAATTACTATTCACAAGTTGGTTAAGAAAAACACAATAATTTTGAGTGATAGGTGTCAAATTAAATTAATTAACTAAATGCAAGTTAACCTAAATGCAAATGAAATGAAATGCAATGTGATGGTTTAGCAGCGATTTTCATGAGTTAACAACAATAACATGAATAAGATAGAATAATTACAACATTTAACACAGTTCACTTTTTCATCATGCTTAACAATATTCCGAAAAAATTCCATGGCAACTCGATCTTTCATTAGCTTGGAATCTAATATAAGTTCTTTCGAAATATTATACTTAGAAAAATGCATATTTCTATGTCCATATTTAACTAAGAATTCCTTATAATTTATGTGAAGTAACAGGAACGGGTTAGGTTTGAAACAATTTAATCACACAAACCTAAAAGCTATGCAAGGTAATAAAGCTCTTTCGAGTTATTACGAACCTTTAATTTAATCGGGTTAGGATCTAAATTAAGCATGCACCTTCTAATTTTGTCCATTAATTGCAATCTAGTTAGGATCGATCAACTAATTTTAATGTACTTGAACATATTTTAATGCATGAAATACATAAATTATTTTAATTGAAAGCATGAATGACCAAGGCACAAAACATCTTAAACATGAATTAAATGAACTTCATCAACTTAATGTAATCATTCTAGCTAAAAAAAAATTAAGTCATCATTGTTAGCCGAAAAACATCAAAACAATTTGCAAACATGTTGAATAACTAAGAACAAAATTAAAGAATGGGAAAAAAAGAAACTCTAAATGATTTTGGCGGTTCTTCGAAGACCGATCGTTGTGGCTTCTTCCAATTCTTGTTATTGCTCCTTCACAAAATGCTCCTCAAGGTGGCCAACCAAAAGTGTTTTTCCTTAAGGGAAAATGCTAGTTAAAGGAAATAGGGAAATGAGAAGGCTTATGCGTGGAAGTGATGAAAGAAAGATAAGAAATGTTATGAATTGAGGGATGAGTGAATGATGATTGAATAAGAAGTGAGGGGTGGTATTTTTAGTAGAGGGATGGCATGAGAGTTTACTAAAAATAACTTGGAGATCCCTTGGTTTTCTCCTTTGCTTGGCTGGCCATGAAATGTAGAGAGGGAGGTTGATGGTTGATTGATTCATGCTTGATTTCATGAATGAATCATGCAAGAGGTTGGAAGGTTTTGACAAATTTATTTGGGAGTTGATTTACAATTTCTTTCACAAGTGTGAGGGCCTTCAATTTAATTATCCCAAAGCTAAGCTGGGTTGATCTTGATGGCTTGCCGAATTTGGGCCATTTTCCCCCCTTATTGGATAGTTTTGGCAACCCAATTGAGAGCAAACTTCATTCTTTTCAGTAACCATCTTCCAAGTTGGGTTGAATTGAATTTGTGAGTCTAATGTAGTGAGCTTTTCGTCCACTATGTTATAGATTAATACTTAAGAGTGAACTTGTAAAATTAAAAAAATGTCAATCAAATTTTGACTATATTTATATGTTAAAAATTTATATGTGTAACAAACCATTTTCAGTGAAATCAGAACAGTGGTTTCGAGACTACAAATCTGAGTCAGAAAAAAATTATTTCAATATTATTTCATGAATTGCATTATTATAGAAATGATGTATGAAAATTTCAATAGGAAAATTTTACCAATTTCATGTTTAATTGTGGAAAGGACCAAATTGCATAAAATGCAAAAGTTAAGTTCTAGTAGCTATAAGTATCAAATAGCTATGGAATTCAAAATTTGAGGTCCTTATATGGTAATTAGACCATTAAGAAAAGTTATTAGATATTTCGATGATTCATCCATGAAAAATTAGAAAAGAAAAGGACTAAATTGAATTGAAATAAATAAAAGATGATAAATTAAATAAATGTTTAATATCATCATGTTTTATCATCTTCATCCCCAAATTCAATGGAAACCCTAGGAAAGAGAGAGAGAAATAATCAAGTCTAATTGGGTAAGTAATCTTGTCCCGTTTTTAGTAATTTTTATATTTTTGAGTTTGGAATAGCTTAATCTATCTATTTTGGGGATTAATTTGTTAAGTTATCAAAGTATGAAATTTTTTCAATGGATGAATATGCTGAAAATTTGAAATTTATGGTAGAAAATGAAAGGTTGTCAATAGATAAACAACTTTTACAAAGTGAATTTTCATGAAATTGTGATTTAGGGACTAAATTGAAAAATGGTAAAACCCATGGAAAAATTATAATTTTTGTGAAATTCATGGGCTGCTATTGTAACATGTAAAATTCGGTTAGGCTTTAAGTAAGGATTAAATTGTATGAATTTCATTTTCCGAGCTTGGGACAAAATTATCATTTATGAAAAGTATAGGGGCAAAATAGTAATTTTTCCTAAGAAGTGAATTGAGTTCAATTGAGTATGAAATGGATTAAATTGATGTTAAAATCATTTATATAGATCCAGAAAACTTAAATATGAATCGAGGAAAAGAAAAAGTTCCAGATTAGTAGATCTCTGTATACGAACAAGTAACGAGGTAAGTTCGTGCAATTAAATCGTGTTTATTTATATGCTTAAATTGAATGTTGTATGTATGAATTGTGTAAATGCTATTTATGTGAAATTGAATTCATGATCGATAAAGCTGGATAAATGATAAGTCTCATTTGAATAATAAAATGCGATGGATACAGCATTTTCCCGTATTGATTATAGTCCTGCATATGTTGTGGACATTATAGCTCGGATGAGCATCTTGTTAAATGCCTTCTTGAGCATCCTGTTATATAGTTCCTGCAAGCATTCTGATCAGTAGTGATCTTGCATGTGTTGCGCACTACCACAGCTGTAATAGCCCGATTTTGGGGCTAGTCAGAACAATGATTTTGGAACAACTAATCCAAGGCTAGAGAAATTATTTTTATATTATTTTATGTGTTATAACTGATCATATGAGTGCATGAAAATTTTGGTGAATTAATTTTAGTGATTGCATGCTTAATTTTGAAAAATGACTAAATCGCATAAAGTGCAAAAGTTTTATTCTACAAGCTAAAGGTGTCGAATAGCTATAGAACCTTAAATTTGAGGTTCCTAATGTGACATTAGGCCCTTAGGAGAGTGTTGGTCGGCCATATGGGACAAAGAAATGAAAATTGGTCAAAGTTGGTGGAATTAGGTGACTAAATTGTTAAAATAAAATAAAATAAGAGAAAGTTTTCATCTTTTTCATTCTCTCTTCTTCTCCACTGATTTTTCACTCAAGGAAAAGGCCATGGAAGCTTAAAAATTTCAACAACCTTTAATCCTTGCAAGTAAGTCATCTTGATGGTCATTTTTGATGATTTTTGTGTTTTCAGAACCCTTGTAGCTTAATCTAGCTAATGAGGGGACTATTTTGCACTATGGTTGAGATTCTCGAGTTTTACCATGTGAGTTCATGTTGGTTTCTGAAATTTTATGGAAGAAAATAAATCTTGGTTGTTAAATAAACAACTTTTGTGAAAGGGGTTCCCATGAAAACACCTAAAATGGACTTTTTTGTAAAGGTTGTAAAATAGGTGGTAAATGTGTGAAATAATTGGATTTTTGAGTTTTTATAAGTTTAAAATAGATTCAGCTAGGCTTGGTTAATGAGGAAATTTGATGAAAATCATTTTACGATATTAAGAGCAAAATCGTAATTTTACGAAAGTCTAAGGGCAAAACGGTAATTTTTCCAAAGTAGGAAACTTGAAATGTCTTGAATTATGTAGTGATTAAATAAGTGAATTTGTCATTATAGATCAAGAAAACAAAGTCCGGACCTAGACCGGGGGAAAACCAAGCTAGTCGACTAATTCAATCTAGTCGCCCACTTTTTGTATACCGAGGTAAGTTGTACGTGAATAATACCACTCTATTGTTATTATGTATTTAACAATTGATATTGTATAAAATGTTTGATTATTGTTATGATTATGCACGATGAAAGCTGAGGAGATATACTCCTGGTTGAACCTTAGGAATAGATTGCATATCCAAGCTGTGATATTTGGGCGATACGTGTGCTAGTGTAAGACCATGTCTGGGACATGGCATTAGCCACATTTTGAAAGCCAGTGTAAGACCATGTTTGGGACATGGCATCGGCCACATTATGAAAGCTAGTGTGAGACCATGTCTGGGACATGGCATCAGCGATGATATGTGTGCTAGTGTAAGACCATGTCTGGGACATGGCATGTGCCACAATACGAGAGCCAGTGTAAGACCATGTTTGGGACATGGCATCGGCCACAATACGAGAGCCAATATAAGACCATGTCTGGGAATGGCATTGGCATTGAGACGAGAGCTAGTGTAAGACCATGTCTGGGACATGGCATCGGCTTCGATATGTGAGCCAGTGTAAGAACATATCTGGGACATGGCATTGTCGTTTTACCCTCTTGTGTGAGGCTTGTCAAGTATCCTTTGGTATTCCAACTGGTTCAATGGGAAATTTAAATTTTGTATCAAAACTAAGAAAGGTTACGATTATGTTGTAAGTGATATAGGTACCTACATGAAATTCATGAGAAATGAGCTCGGTTTATATTGTATGATTAGTAAGGATGGAAATGAGTAAGTTATGCCTTTAATTATCTAAGAATTTAGTGCAATTTTATGATATGCTGTGAGTATGATGATGCATGGTAATTATTGTTAATTATTTACATGCTATTTACTAAGCTTTATGCTTACTCCTTTTCCTTTCCGTTTTCTTATAGTGCTGCCAAGTTAGCTCTGGGATCAATAGATGTCGGAGGCATCGATCTCACTATCATTCTGAACATTTGGTATATTTAGATTTATCATTTTGAGTATGGTATGTATAGGGACTTGGTAATTTGTTAAGTGTCATATTATTTTGGCCAAATGTGTTGGCTTGTCTTGAAGATGAATTCATTTTGTATAAGGCCATGGATGATGGCTAATATTTGTTATTGATATATGAAAATGATGATGTTATGCATGAATGTGCAAATTGCATGGTTGAGTATTTGGTATATTAATGCATGAATAGGTAGGTTATTTGATGTGGTTTATGTTGGTGCAATTAAGGGTGGTAGAAGAGGCTTGGTAAATAGCTTTTTTTTTTTGTCCAC
This sequence comes from Gossypium rotundifolium, assembly GCA_025506655.1. NCBI lineage: Eukaryota > Viridiplantae > Streptophyta > Magnoliopsida > Malvales > Malvaceae > Gossypium > Gossypium rotundifolium. Next base: position 92,778,335 of record CP106729.1, on the reverse strand, counting down.
ATGGGTAGACACATGGGCATGTGTCTAGGCTGTGTGTGAGACACGGTCTGCCCCATGGGCGTGTAGTTTGGCCGTGTGTCCCCCGCACCTTAGTGTGGTAAAATAGAATGCCCAATAATAACCACCCGGGCTGAGGCACGGCTGTGTGTCTCAACCGTGTAGATGACACGACCATAACACATGGACATGTGCCCAGGCCGTGTGAAATCTACACCTGAATTTAGAATTTAATTCGCCACACGGCCTAAGCACACGGGTGTGTGCCTTGACCGTGTGACCTTCTTAGGTTGATGACGTCAGAAATAGAATGTCAAGATTTTTACACATGAGCAGAAACACGGGCGTGTCATGGCCGTGTGAGGGACACAGGCCATGGACACGGGTGTGTGCCAAGCCGTGTAAAAATCCCTGTAGGTTCAAGTTGAAAAATAAATCCACACGGCTAAGGACATGGGCGTGTCTCTTACCACACAGGCGTGTGCCCTTATTTTTAGTGAAATTTTCCAAAGTTTTCTAAAAATCTCTGTTCGCTCCCGAACCGTTTCTAAAATGTGTTTTGGGCCTTGTAGGTCCATATTAGGGACTTTAAGCCAAGGTTTTGAAAAGTGTTAAAATTGAACGAAATTTTATGACTTGAAAATGTATGTTTGCATATGTTTAAGGTAAGTAACGCCTCGTACCCTGACAGACATCAGATATGGGTAAGGGGTGTTACATTTAGTGGTATCAAAACTATGGTTTAGTCGAATCTTGAACTAACCTAACTTGTGTATGAGTCTAGCTATACATGACATATATGAATTATGCTAGTGTGATGACTCCTGACAATTTAAAATGTGTTTTTATATAGTAAATGAATCCTGACGGAGCAGCGGCGGATGATGTTGAAAGTAATGCGCCGGCTCCCGCAGAAGGGATCGTGCCTGTTGAAAGTGGGCCCATGACACTGAGTCAGGGCGGAAGGGCTAGAGAAGCCTTCCTTCATATGATATTCAGAGTTTTTTGGTGCAAACCCAAACGCTCCACCTCCTCCACCCCCTCCAATTTCCCAGTTTGTCCTACAACTCCCCAAGTATTGGAAACGAATAGAAGAGAAAAACCTCTGGTAGACAGAATTCAAAAGCAATGGGCTAAGGAACTTAGAGCGAATATAGATGATGACCCAGAGAAAGCAGAATTCTGGCTAGAAAATACCATTAGGGTATTTGATGAGTTGTCTTATACACCTGAAGAGTGCTTGAAGTGTGTTGTATCACTCCTTCGAGACTCGGCCTACCAATGGTGGAACACCCTTATGTCGATTGTACCAAGGGAAAGGATTACATGGGAGTTTTTCCAAGAGGAATTCCGAAATAAGTATATTAGTCAGAGGTTTATAGACCAGAAGAGGAAGGAATTTCTAGAATTGAAGTAAGGCAGAATGACAGTAACAGAATATGAGCGTGAGTTCGTGAAACTCAGCAAATACGCTAGGGAGTGCGTATCTACCGAAGCCATAATGTGTAAGAGATTTGAGGACGGATTGAACGAAGACATCCGATTATTAGTTGGCATCTTAGAGTTAAGAGAGTTTGTTGTGCTTGTTGAAAGAGCTTGTAAGGCCGAGGATTGGCTAAAGAAAAAAGGAAAGTCGATATTGAGTCTCGTGACTCAAAGAAAATATAGTTGGGGAAATCATTTTAGTCCTCATCCAAGAAATCACGAAAGTTCACTACTCGATCCAATGCTTCAGCTGGATTCTCGAATAGAAGTAAGAATAAGCAATACATGGCGTCTAAGGCTCAGACCACTTTGATTGCGAGTGTTGGTAATGCCCAACCTAATAGACCGAAATGTTCACAGTATGGTAGACATCACTTCGGTGAATGCCGAAGAAATGAAAGAGGCTTCTTCAAGTGCGGTTCACTACACCACTTCATTCGAAATTGTCCTAAGATGGAGGAAAAAGACAGAAAGCAAGAAGTGAGAGTGAGTAATACACTGTAACTGCCCGATTTAGATCTTAGTCAGAATAGTGATTTTGAGACCACAAATCCAAGTAAAAAAATATTTTAATATTATTTTTCGTGCTTATAATATGTGAATTAATATGTGTGAAATTTTCGTGATTAAAGTTTATCGTTTGTGTGTCGATTTGAGAAAAATGACTAAATCGCAGAAAATGCAAAAGTAGCTTTCTATTTGTTAAAGTGCTTGTTTGTTATGGTTTATTAAATGTGAAGTCCTTATGTGGCAAATAGCCCATTTATGAGTTAGTGGATGATAGTGGAGTGGCATTTGGTGTAATTATTAATGTTATTAAAGGTTAAATAAGTAAAAAAAGGCATTATATGTTAAATTAATTAAAAGAAATGGTGTCATCTTCTTCCACTATCTATCTTCACCGAAACTTCAATCTAAAATCAGCCATGGGAGAGCTTGTTATTCGGCCAAACTTTGAAGACAAATTGGTGAGTGGTTTTTGCTAGGTTTTTAATAATTTTTATTTTTTTGAGATCGTTGCTAAATTATCTTTAAAGCCAATGTATTAATTTTTGAATTTGATGATGATTTTGTATTTTGCCATTGATGAGTTTATAAGTTTTAAGATGTTTGATGATGAATTATGAAATATATGTGTTAGATTAACATGTTTTGTCTTTGGATTTTTGGATAATTTTGAGTAATTTGGACTAAATTGTGAAAATAAATTTTGAAGGACTAAAATGTAAAAAATGAAATATATGGACTTGTATAATTCTTGTGAATATTCGCCTAACTATAGTATGTGTAAATTTTGTGCATTTTGTGTTTTATGCAATAAGGATTAAATTGCAAAAAGTGTGAAATGTCAGGGGCAAAATGGTAATTTTTGCATTTATGTGTTTTTGGATTAAATCGAATGAATATGTGGTTAAATTAGTTAAATTTGAATTTATTTAGATCAAGAACGGAAGAAAACGAAATTATATCGGGGAAAGTCAAAAGTAGTCGAGTAGTCGATTACGTTCATCGATATCCGAGGTAAGTTTATAAGCATATATGTGTTGTTAATTATATATAAACATGAGATTTATATGCTGATTTGTAATATGTGAAATTAATGTACAGAAATGATAGTATGAAATATAGCACTAAGTGTGCGATACGTTACAAGGATTTGGCACTAAGTGTGCGAGAAATTAAATGTGACGGCACTAAGCATGCGATACATTACAAGGATTTGGCACTAAGTGTGCGAAAAGTTAAATGTGACGGAACTAAGTGTGCGATATGTTACAAGGTTTTGGCACTGTGTGTGCGATATCTATATATATAGCGCTTCGGCTATTCATTTGGCACTGTGTGCGCAAAATCTATATATAGCTTCGGTTATCCATTTGGCACTAAGTATGTGAGTTCATTAATATAAAATATTATTGTATGATATAACGTATCGATCAATAAGGTGACGTGGGAAATGTAATAGATAAGTATGATGAGGTGTGTAGTGCGTCTGGAACCTATGTGGTTGTTGACTTTTGTGTATGAGTTTGAAAAGTGGTAGAAAAAAAATAGGTATTGATTCATGAGTAAGAATTGAATAGTAAAATTGATATTGATTTGAAATAATATGCTTTTGATGATGTTTAAGAGATTCAACGGGTATTGAATTGATATAATGAAAAGTAATTGAATGTGAAAAGGATTTAATCATGTGATAATAATGTGCAAGTGAACATTGTAATTGATTCATTTATACGTGTAAGTGTGAATATGAAACCGTTTGTATAAGTGAAGTGCAGGTATGAAATTAAGTAAGAAACCGTATAAGCAAATAATACAGGTATGTGTATGAAATTGCTATTGTATGATTTATATGTTGAATAAAGTGTTTGGGTTATGATGCATCAATTGTAAGGATGCAAATGAGTGAGATGTGCCTATGATCAAATGATAATTATATGCTAAGTTATACTATGTTTTTGTGCATATGTGTAAAAATGAAAGTGAATACATGAAAATCATGAAAAAAGTGAAATTAGCATTAAGACAGGATTAGACAGATGCTTAGCTTGTGTATTTTTGAAAAGTCGCCAAAAATGTTAGGAATTGAATTAATAATTGAATGAGATATTAAATTAAATTTCATTGAGTATATTTTCAAATAAAGAAAATGATGTGAGAAAATGAATTATATTTTATGAGATATTTAAATTCTTGTGAGACTAGTTCAGAATGAATACGTGATCCCCTATTCTGACTTGGAAAAATCATTATAAATTGTAAAAAACTAATTATGGGACATGGTTTATATTCTTAGAATCATTAGTATGTATATTTTTTATTTGAACAAACAAAAATATTATTTGAACTCTGTACAATGAGATATCTCAGATTTTGTGAAGAGAGGGCAAAACTGTCAAATAATGAAACAGGGGAAACTTTAATGAATAAACTATACTAATTGGCTAAGACAAAAGATTCCAGAAATTTTATGACAAGAAGATATATGAGTGTAATTTCAGGGAAAATTTACAGAACTTAATTTCGAGTTCTATAGCTTATGAAATAATTAAATTAGTGACTGGGACTCAGGAAAACAGCCTTAGCTAAGCTTTAATAAAAGATAAAATCATGTAAATAATGATTCTATTTTCTTAAGCATATCTATTGAGGAATGGGATAGTATTGTTAAAGATTGTTTATTATTATATGTCAACTTACTAAGCTATAAATCTTACACCATTTTCCCATTTCTCTTAGTGTTGTCAGGTTGGCTCGAGGTTGGAGATCGTTGGAGGTATCATCACACTATCAATTTGTCAAGTTGGAATCACGAAAATTCCTAATTATTTTCAAGTGAATGGAATGTATAGAGATTTAGTTATTGATTGTATGTATTATTATGAATTAGCCAATTTTTTAGGCTTATATTGCTTCGTTGAATAGAGCCATGAGTTGTGGCTTATAATGCCTATAGGTAAGTAAACCTATTTTATGCATGCATAGAGAAATGTCTTGATGTGGCTAAGTTAGAATTAGCTAAAGGTATAAAAAAGATCGATATATTGTATATTAGTACAAAGAGTTAAGAACACAAAAGATTTGAAAATAGCCTAATGTATGCCACACGGACTAGAGACACGGTCGTGTGTCTCAGTCGTTGGGTAGGACACGGCCACCGCACGGGCATGTGGTTTGGCCGTGGTGCATAAACAGAATGCTAGTGAAATACACATGGGGTCCAGACATGGGTGTGTGAGGACCACACGGTCTACTCACATGGCCGTGTCATATGTCACACGGGCGTGTGACCCTGTTTTGGTAAAAAAATTTAAATGCCCAAAAGTTTCGGTTTGGTCTTGAACCAACTTTAATGATTGTTTGGGCCTCGTAAGCCCATAATAGGGACATAAAGTGTGATTATGAATGGTTTTAATGTATAATTTAAATGTATGTATCTGAAAAGTGTAAAAGATTGTTGTAATGCCTCGTACCCTGATCCGGCTACGGATAGGGGTAAGGGGTGTTACATGCACCTTCAAAGGGTTGACCACAAAAGTACCATGGAAGTTAGTCTGGCAGTAGAGGTGCGCCAAGAGAGTCCACTGTGAGGTCCGAAGGCCGAGCGCCTGCAAGGACTTATGCCATTCACGCTCGCGAAGAGGCATCGTCACCAGATGTGATTACGGGTACTTTTTCTCTTCATGATATCTCTGTTGTTGCTTTGATTGATCTGGGATCTACCCATTCTTATATTTGCATGAAATTGGTGTCTAGCATGAAAATGCTTGTTGAGTCCACCGAATTTGTGATAAAAGTGTCAAACCTGTTAGGCAAGCATGTGATAGTTGACAAAGTGTGTAAAAACTATCCTTTGATGATTAGAGGCCATTATTTTCCAGCTAATCTTATGCTACTACCGTTGGATGAATTTAACCTAATTCTTAGCATGGATTGGTTGACTGTTCATAATGTGTTAGTAAATTGTGGTAGTAAGCTTATTGAACTGAGATGTAAAAATGGGGATATTATTCGGGCTGAATCATGTGAACCGGATAGCTTACCTGTACTGATTTCTTCTATGACTACTGAGAAATACATGAGAAAAGGGTATGAGTGCTATCTTGCATTTGTGTTGAATACCCAAGAGTCAGAAGTAAAGATTGAGTCACTGCCTATGGTATGTGAGTATCCAGATGTGTTTCCAGAAGAGTTACATGGATTGCCTCCAATTAAGGAAGTCGAGTTTGGTATTGAGTTAGTTCCTGGTACGGCACCTATTTCGATACCCCCGTATAGGATGGCCCCGTTGGAATTAAAAGGGTTGAAGGTTCAGTTACAAGAGTTAACGGATAAGGGTTTTTCGAGACCGAGCTATTCTCCGTGGGGTGCTCCAGTACTTTTTGTGAAAAAGAAAGACGGGTCAATAAGATTATGTATAGACTACCGACAACTCAACAAGGTTACAGTTAAGAACAAGCATCCTTTGCCAAGGATCGACGATTTGTTTGACCAATTGAAGGGAGCCACAGTATTTTCTAAGATAAACATGAGGTTCGGTTATTACCAGCTGAGAGTTAGGGAACAAGATGTACCGAAAACTACATTTTGGATGAGGTATGGCCATTATGAGTTTCTCGTCATGCCCTTTGGCTTAACAAATGCTCCAACCGTGTTTATGGATTTAATGAATTGTATTTTCCAACCATACTTGGATAAGTTCGTTGTTGTTTTTATCGATGATATATTAATTTATTCTCGTGATGAGAGTGAGCACGCGGAGCATTTGAGAACTGTTTTGCAGAATTTAAGAGATAAGAAGTTGTATGCTAAGTTTAGCAAAAGTGAATTTTGGCTCCGAGAAGTCGGATTCTTAGGGCACATCGTGTCGAGTGATGGAATTAGAGTTGACCCGGGCAAGGTATCGGCTATCGTTGATTGGAAACCGCCGAAGAATGTGTCAGAGATCAAAAAATTTTTGGGCTTAGTGGGATACTACAGATGGTTTGTTAAAAGATTCTCCATGATTGCTACTCCTATGACGAGTCTGCTACAGAAAGATGTCAAGTTCGAATGGAAAGTGAAGTGCCATTGGAGTTTTGAGAAATTAAATGCATTATTGAATGAAGCCCCAGGTTTAGTGCAACCGGAACTGGGAAAGGAATTTGTGGTGTATAACAATGCACCTTTAAATGGATTGGGGTGCGTGCTTATTCAAGAAGCAAGGTAATAGCTTATGCTTCAAGATAGCTGAAGCCACATGAGAAAAACTATCCGACTCACGATTTAGAGCTGACTGCCATAGTGTTCGCACTGAAGATTTGGAGACACCATTTGTATGGCGAGAAATGCCGAGTATTCACTGACCATAAAAGTCTAAAGTATTTGATGACTCAAAAAGAATTGAACCTTCGCCAACAAAGATTGCTAGAGCTCATAAAAGATTACGAATTGGTGATCAACCATCACCCGAGGAAGGTGAACGTGGTCGCCAATGCTTTAAGTAGGAAATCATTGTTTGCCTTGAGGGCAATGAACACTCAGTTGTTAGTAACCGATGACGGTTTGATTTTAGCCGAGTTGAGAGCGAAACCAATGTTTTTGCAAGAGATCTGTGAAGCTCAAAAAAGTGATAAAGAGTTGAAAGCTAATATAACTCAGTGGGAGACGGGTATAGAATCAGACTTTTGGATTGGTTCAGATGGTTGTTTAATGTTTCGAGACAGAATTTGTGTACCCAAAAATGATGAGCTTATTCGGAAGATTTTGCATGAGGCACATAGCAGTTGTATGTCTATCCATTCGGGTGGTGTGAAAATGTATAATGACTTGAAGAAAATTTATTAGTGGTTAAGGATGAAAAGAGACATCTCAGAGTTTGTCTCTAAGTGTTTAATTTGTTAGCAAGTGAAAGCTGAACACCAAGTACCTTCGGGTTTACTTCAATCCGTGATGGTTCCTAAGTGGAAATGGGACCATATTACCATGGATTTTGTGTCGGGATTGCCGTTGACGCCAAAGAAGAAAGATGTTGTATGTGTTGTGGTTGATAGACTTATGAAATTGGCTCATTTTATGCCGGTGCGTACCGATTATCCACTTGAAAAATTAACTGATTTGTATGTTTCTGAAATTGTGAGACTTTACGGAGTACCTTTATCTATCATTTCGAATAGAGATCTAAGTTTCATATCAAGGTTTTGGAAAAAGTTGCAAGAAGCGTTGGGGACGAAACTGAATTTTAGTACTGCTTTCCACCCGCAAACTGACGGGCAGTCGGAAAGAGTAATTCAGGTTCTTGAAGATATGTTACGGTGTTGTGTTCTTGAGTTTCAAAACAGTTGGGAAAAGTACTTACCATTGGTAGAGTTTGCCTACAACAATAGTTACCAGTCGAGTGTGAAAATGGCACATTATGAGGCTTTGTATGGGCGTAAGTGCCGAACGCCCTTGTATTGGACCGAACTCAGAGAAAATCAGGCACACGGAGTTGACTTAGTCAAAGAAGCAGAAGAGAAAGTAAAAGTGATTCATGGTTGTTTGAAGGCTGCTTCGGATAGACAGAAATCCTACGCGAACTTGAAACGGAAAGAGATTGAGTTTCAAGTAGGTGATAAGGTATTTTTGAAAGTATCTCCGTGGAAGAAAGTCCTCAGATTCGGTAAGAAAGGAAAATTAAGTCTATGTTTTATTGGACCTTATGAGGTGACTGAGAAAATTGAACCGGTAGTTTATCTACTAGCCTTGCCATCCGAGTTAGAAATGATCCAAGATGTTTTCCATGTGTCTATGTTGCACTGTTATCGTTCTGACCCATCACAAGTGATTTCACCAACAGAGGTTGAGATTTGTTCAAACATGACCTATGGTGAAGAGCCAGTTAAGATTTTGGATCGAGAGATCAAGCAATTGAGAAATAAAAGTATAGTACTTGTGAAAGTACTCTGGCATAGACATGGGGTTGAAGAGGCCACATGGGAGCCCGAGGAGACCATGAGAGACCAATACCCGAACCTTTTTACTGGTAAAATTTTTGGGACGAAAATCTCTAAGGGGGAGAATTGTAACAGCCTGATTTTGGGGCTAGTCAGAATAGTGGATTTGAAACCACTAATCTGAGGCAAGATATATTATTTTTAATAGTATTTTATGTGTTATAGCCTGATTATATGAGTGCATGAAAATTTTGGTGAATTAATTTAGTGATTGCATGCTTAATTTTGAAAAAGGACTAAATCGCATAAACTGTGAAAGTTTTGTTCTACAAGCTAAAGGTTTCAAATAGCTATAGAACCTTAAATTGGAGGTCCATGTTGTGCAATTAGGCCCTTAGGAGAGTTTTGGTCGACCGTGGGGTACAAAGAAATGAAAATTGGTCAAAGTTGGTGGAATTAGGTGACTAAATTGTTGAAATAAAATAAAATAAGATAAAGTTTTCATCTTTTTCATTCTCTCTTCTTCTCCACCAATTTTTCACTCAAGGAAAAGGCCATGGAAGCTTGAAAATTTTAGCAACCTTTAATCCTTGCAAGTAAGTCATCTTGATGGTCATTTTTTATGATTTTTGTGTTTTCGGAACCCTTGTAGCTTAATCTAGCTAATGAGGGGACTATTTTGCACTATGGTTGAGAGTCTAGGGTTTTACCATGTGAGTATTCATGTTGATTTCTGAAATTTTATGGAAGAAAATGAATCTTGGTTGTTAAATAAACAACTTTTGTGAAAGGGATTTCCATGAAAACTCCTAAAATGGACCTTTTTGTAAAGGTTGTAAAATAGGTGGTAAATGTGTGAAATAATTAGATTTGTGAGTTGCCATAGGTTTAAAATAGATTCGTCTAGGCTTGGTTAATAAGGAAATTTGATGAAAATCATTTTACGAGCCTAAGGGCAAAATCATAATTTCGTGAAAGTTTAAGGGAAAATAGTAATTTTGCCAAAGTAGGAAATTTGAAATGTTTTGAATTATGTAGTGATTAAATAAGTGAATTTTTCATTATAGATCAAGAAAAACGGAGTCCAGACCTAGACTGGGGGAAAACCAAGCTAGTCGACTAATTCAATCTAGTCGCCCACTTTTTGTATACCAAGGTAAGTTGTACGTGAATAATACAACTCAATTGTTATTATGCATTTAACAATTGATATTGCATAAAATTTTTTATTATTTTTATGATTATGCATGATGAAAGTTGAGGAGATATACTCCCGGTTGAACGTTAGGAATAGATTGGATATCTAAGCTGTGACATTTGGGCGATACGTATGCTAGTGTAAGACCATGTATGGGACACGACATCAGCCACATTTTGAAAGCCAGTGTAAGACCATGTCTGGGACATGGCATCGACCACATTATGAAAGCTAGTGTAAGACCATGTCTGGGACATAGCATCGGGAATGATATGTGTGCTAGCGTAAGACCATGTCTGGGACATGGCATCGGGCACAATATGAGAGCCAGTGTAAGACCATGTCTGGGACATGGCATCGGGCACAATATGAGAGCCAGTGTAAGACCATGTCTGGGACATGGCATCGGCATTTTACCCTCTTGTGTGATGCTTGTCGGGTATCCTTTGGTATTCCAACTGGTTCAACTATAAATTTAAAGTTTGTATCAAAACTGAGAAAGGTTACGATTATGTTGTAAGTGATACATGTACCTACATGAAATTCATGAGAAACGAGCTCGGTTTATATTTTATGATTAGTAAGGATGGAAATGAGTAAGTTATGCCTTTAGTTATCTGAGAATTTGGTGCAAGTTTATGATCTGCTATGAGTATGATGATGCATGGTAATTGTTGTTAATTATTTACACGCGACTTACTAAGCTTTATGCTTACTCCTTTTCCTTTCCATTTTCTTATAGTGCCGCCAAGTTAGCTCGGGGATCAATAGACGTCGGAGGCATCGATCACACTATCATTCTGAACATTTGGTATTTTTAGATTTATCATTTTGAGCATGGCATGTATAGGGACTTGGTGTTTTTTTAAGTGTCATATTGTTTTGGCCAAATGTGTTGGCCAAATGTTACCAAGGTTAGTTGCTTTAATATTGTAGCTTTCGAACAGCTCACTGATTTAAGATCATAGTTGATATTGTTAAAACTCATTGACTTACAAATTTTTTCTTACGGGAAATACAGTTCACAGTAATCTGCAATACAATTTTTGACCCTTGTATCACACTATCAAATAACAAAACTTGTTCAATAACGCTTCAAGTTAAAACCTATATCATAAGCCCAAAATTACACACACTTCAAAAATGTCAAATTGTCTGAGAAGAGTCACTTTATAAATCTTCTTTAATCAGGTGGGGGACAAATTGTTATATAATTATAATTTGACCCAGAATCAGACCCAGAGTCCAACCCGGGATCTAACCTGAGATCCGACTCAATTTAATAAAAGTCAATAGACGTCCTAAAAGGGGGGCTTCTTCTTCCTCTCTATTTTTGGTTCCCTGCTCCAAAAGAACTTAACCTCTCAACCCTATATTATTCCACAACTGTTGATCCAGTGCATCAACAAGGTTAAATTGTAAAAGTGATAGTTGTTTTGATTTTAGGTACTAAATTGAATAAAAAGAAAAACTTTCCAAAAATTATAAAAAATGAACGAAAGATGTCATATACATGAAATTGGATGATTTAAAGTGTTGGTAACTAATAATTGGAAATAAATTACTGTATAGATCAAGAACCTGTAGATAATTGAAGAAAATATAAAATTACAGATTAGTCCCTGACACTCCTACTTTTATTGTTTACCCGGTACGTTTATATGGTAAATTTCTTTGTGTTTCTATAATATTTATGTTTGCATTGTATAATTGGAATTGTTTGATATAAACTCAAATGTTGTAATCGATACAAATGTGAGAACAAGGATTTGATTGAAAAGTGATAAATTGTTACATATTTTGAGCTCGGAGGACCATGAGATAGGATACAATTAGCATGCCAATAGGTTTATATCACGCGCTATACAGGTTTGATATGAGATGAGATAATGATAGATGATATGTTTATATGTTCACTGAATGTACCAGAATCCAACATTTGTTGCGGATTTCTGAGTTATATTTACATTGATTCAGGTGTGTTTCTAGGGGAGGATGTTTAGCTTTCGAGCTTGGCATTTAGTGCCCAGGTGTGTTTATGGAGGGATGTTAGCCTTCGAGCTTGGCACTCAGTGCCCAGGTGTGTTTTTGGATTGATTAACTCATTTGAGCATTCTGGCGTGTTTTGGGTGGATAAACGAGTATCTGTATAAGTTTTTTTCATAGTTCATCAGGCTAATTTGTAGTTCCATATGGATAATTATGATTGATAAATGGTTAAATTTAAAAGAAATTGCTTGTTCGATATTGTATAAATGGAAAATGTCATATGATCGAAATGATTATATGTGTTATATATTGAAATGTTATTTGGTGACTAAATATTGTAACTGTAGTGTAATCAGCCCATTTTGCCCGGGCCCATTCCATTAAAAAACCAAAAATAAAAATAAATATAAAAAGCAATGTTTTTACAGTCCAGTTACAAAACAAATTACACCCTGACCCTGTAACACCCCAAACCAGGTCTATGCGTCAAGACGAGATTTGGTTTGTCACACAAACCGAACATTCTTTTAGTCTATCTAATGATTTAGGTGAATCGGTAATTACAAAAATCCTTTTAAAAAAAATAAAGTTTAATAAAAACCAAGAGAAATAATTTAAGTTCGATGAATTTGAGAAACATTAGTTGAAAATCTCATCATTTAATATTTAATTGTCAAAACTTTGAAGAAATTTTTTTATAAGAGTTCAAAGTATTTGAAATTAAGAATAGATAAAGAATCTCATATGTTTGAAACCCAAAGTATTTTAAGAAAACATTATAGGATAAACATACGCCCATATTAATTATCCAAAACATAATTTAAATCCATCCACACATAAAAACCATAAAACATTAATAGAGGCCTTATTACATCATACCCAAAATAGAAAATTAAAGAAAGTACTTTTTAAAAGTTCAAAGTTTATTTAACCCATGTTTGCAGTATGGCCTCCACGAAGTCATCCTCGGCCCAAGTCCACGTCAATTTCCATTACCTGAGATGGAAAATTTAAGGGAGTGAGTTACTTAAAACTCAGTGTATAACTCACTTACTATATCCACTGGGCCAGATCATCAAATCATAATTTTGGGCTTGAGTCCATAAACAGATTTAGCAATGTAATAATTGTAATGTATGCAAAATGAAATTTCCCACCCAAACCTAATTTCCATCCGCTACACACCACCCGTACCAACCATCACACCTGTGGGGATCAAGTCAACCCACCCCGCCAACACACCAAACATAGGCAATAAGCCATTTTTATATTTGTGGCTGAGCCACCGAACTAGATTGTGACAAAGTCACCGAACTAGAGGCATTGAGCCATTAAAATATTTGTGGCAGTGCCACCGAACTAGATTGTGACAAAGTCACCGAACTAGAGGCATTGAGCCATTAAAATATTTGTGGCAGAGCCACCGAACTAGAGGCAATAAGCCATTTAATTATTTTGTGGCAGAGCCACCGAACTAGATTTTTGGCAATAGGCCTTTCTTCTCTTCATCATTAATCCCAACCCATGCAACATGTACGCATAATAGTCTATATACATATAATAATTTAGAAAAAGGCCCAATTTACATGTGAGTCAATATTTCAAGTTTTTATTAAGGCCCATAATACAAAATAAAATTTTGCCCATTTAACAATCTAGCAACTTTGGCCCATTTAACGATCTAGCAGGGATTTTGGCCCATTTAACGATCTAGCATGATTTTCGGCCAATTTAACGATCTAGCAGAGTTTTTAGCCCATTTAACGATCTAGCATACTTTTCGGCCCATTTAACGATCTAGCAGAGATTATGGCCCATTTAACGATCTAGCAGAGTTTTCAGCCCATTTATCGATCTAGCATATTTTCAATTTACCAACTAACTCATTGAGGGCGTTTTCATAAATTTCACAACTTTAACCGTTTTCATAAATTTTCACAAAATACCAATTATTACGTATTTTACCGATTTTGTCATCTTTATGATTTTTCCCAATAATTATGGTATAACATCTAACCCAAGATAAGTGTGAAATTACACACCTTGATATTGTGAGTACTAGACCTTCCCGCTCGTTAATACCTAAACGTAACACGAACCATTAGAACACTATCATTTATTAAAAATACACTATTGGTAAACGATCTAAATCTTTACCCTTTGGATTTCGAACCACTTCTATTTTTGGTTTCTCCTCGATTGTTGGTTCGTTGCCCGATGAGAATCCACGAACGAACAAAGGTTCGGGAGTACGAATAACCTCAAACAATTGATTCTCCTTGGTTGAAGGTCTGCAACCCGGTGAAAAATCTCAGATTCCCGAAATAGCCCTTCGTTTATATTTAGGGGGATTAGCGGAACCGCCCCTCTTTTGAAGACTATGGACTGCCCTTTTCTGCCCTATCTTGAATCTCTCTAATGGCATAGGATCATTAGTCTGACTTATAAATATCGAAATATGGCTAACAATTTTTTTAAAAGATTTGAGATTGGCTTACCACGATTATCTTCGTTCCTCGAAGAAACGATCGAGCGATTACGTCCCTATAGCGAAATCGATTAAGTAACTATAATCTCCTTATCTTAACTATTACGATCGATTCCAACGATCCACAATACTCAAGAACACGTTGAGTTTCTGTCTTCCAAAACTCTCACTAATGTCCATGGTTGAAAAGAATTGAGTGAGAAAATTATGTATGACTAAAGGAAATCGGTTGTGATCAAACAAAGAAAATGAAAGAAATTTTGGCACAAGAGCATATTATCATTCGGCCATGAGTGAAAGTATTGAAGAGATTTTAATGAAGAAGAAAATAAAAGAATAAGAAAATGGAAATGATATGATTCGGTTTCAAGAGAGAAAGAGAGAAAGAAAAGAGAAGAAAAGAGAATTTAGTTTAAAAGAAAAGTGCATTCGGCATTGGGGAGGAAAAATAAGAAAAACAAAAGAAAGAAAAATCCTTGCTTGTATAAGTGCTTTCGGTCACAATGAGAAGAAAAGATTTAGAAAGAAAAAGAGTTACTAAACCGAAATGGTCAAAATAAAATGACAAAAGAATGAGTTGCTTACTCAAGGTTGTTGGAAATTTTTGGCTAGAGAGACAATGGATGGAGAGGAAATATGTTTTGCTAAAAAAATGACCAAATGAATGTGTTTCACCAACACCAAAGCCTACCAAAGCAATCAAAAAACCGCCATCCCCTAGCCTCTATGTCAGTCCAAATACAAGGTCAAAAGGCCATTAGGAAGTTTCCAAAACATCTCCCTATTCTTAAGCCTTATCCTCCTCCTTTTTCCTTAAGTTGGAGAGACAAAGTCCCCCAATTCAAGCCATTCTATCCCCTATCTTTAGCTTTCCATAATCCTTAATCTTCTTACCAAAAAAAACAATCCAACTCATCCTAATCTTATCCATAGCCGACACATGCTATGCTAAAGCAAAAAATAAAATTCCTTAATTGCATGCTAGGTGATTTGAACTCCTTCCCTCATGTCCAACTTATGGCGCCTTCACCACTTTGCCAATTACTCATCTTATGCCATCTTTTAGTACTTAATTAACTTAAGTTTCAAGGTCACTTAATTTCTTTACACTAAAGTACACTTTACTAATATTTATTTTAACTCCAATTAAACCCAAGCTAACACTTAGCAACATAATGATACTCGAATATTTAGGATGTTACAATTCTACCCCCTTAAAGAAAATTTCGTCCTCGAAATTTACCTGATTAAAAGAGGTGAGGATATTGTTGCCGAATTGCATCCTCAGGCTCCCATGTAGCTTCCTCCGCTCCGTGATTATGCCATAAAACTTTGACCAACGGCACAATCTTCTTTCTTAGCACTTTAACATTCCGGTCTAAAATTTCCACTGGTTCTTCCTCAAAAGACAAGTCTGATTTCAATTTCACTTCCTCTACCAGTAATATGTGAGATGGATCGATCTATAGCGTCTCAAAGATGGAAACATGGAAAACATTATGAATTTGACTCAACTCGAGGTAGTTCAATTTGATAAGCCATCGACCAAAGACACTTCATCACACGATATGGCCCGATGAACCTAGGGCTCAACTTGCCCTTCTTTTCGAATCAAAATTTTCTTCCAAGGTGAGACCTTCAGAAGACCCGCTCTCCCACAAAGAAACTCGATATCCTTCCGCTTGTGTCAAGATATGATTTCATCTCATCTGAAGCTTCCTTTAACCGTGCTCAAATAACTTTTACTTTTTCTTCAGTTTCAGATATCAATTCAGGACCCAACATCTGTCGTTCGCCCAATTCAGTCCAACAAGTAGGAGTACGGCACCTACGACCATACAATTCCTCATAGGGTGCCATCTGAATGCTAGACTGATAGCTATTGTTATACGTGAATTCTGCCAATGGTAGAAAATCCTCCCAACTATCTCTGAAGTCAATCACACATCCCCTTAACATGTCTTCCAATATCTGAATTACTCTTTCCGACTAACCATCTGATTGAGGATGAAAAGCCGTACTAAAGTTTAACTTCGTTCCCAAGGCTTCATGCAGAGCTTTCCAAAATCGTGATGTAAATCTAGGATCCCTGTCTGATATAATAGACAATGGTACCCCATGCAATCTCACGATTTCAGATACATACAGCTTAGCCAATTTCTGTAATGAATAATTCGTACGAACCGGAAGAAAATGAGCAGTCTTCGTTAAACGATCAACTACTACCCATACAAAATTTTTCTTAGTAGGTGTTAAAGGTAACCCACTAACAAAATCCATTGCTATTCGCTCCCATTTCCAAAGAGGAATCTTTACTGGTTGTAACAAACTTGACGGTAATTGATGCTCTGCCTTCACTTGCTGACAAGTCAAACATTTTCCTACAAACTCAGAAATCTCACGCTTCAACCCTGGCCACCAATATTGTTCACGGAGATCTTGATACATCTTATTTCCTCCGGGGTGCATAGCATAAGGGCTACTATGCGCCTCCTGTAGAATCATTTGTCTCAAATCTGAGTCTTTAGGCATACAAACCCTTCCACGAAAACACAGCACTCCATTCGTGTTTATACCAAAATCCTCTATTTCACCTCTTTCAACCTACTGGAATAAGGGTCCCAACTTTTTATCTGATGTCTGCTTTTCCCTGATTTGTTCTAACCACATGGGCTTCACCTGAAGTTCTACTAACAAACTACCATCCTCATATAAATTCAAATAAGCAAACATTGCTCTCAATTCAGATACCGCCTTACGACTTAGCGCGTCAGCTACCACATTAGCCTTTCCAGGATGATATTCGATTGAAAAATCATAATCCTTTAATAATTCTACCCATCTTCTTTGTCTCAAATTCAACTCCTTTTGGGTAAGGAGGTACTTAAGACTCTTGTGATCCGTGTAGATGATAGACTTCTCACCGTAGAGATAGTGCCTCCAAATCTTTAAAGCAAATACCACTGCAATTAACTCCAAATCATGAGTAGGGTAATTTACTTTGTGCGGTCTCAACTGCCGAGAAGCATAAGCCACCACCTTTCCATTTTGCATCAAGACACAACCCAAACGTGTGAGACGATCACAAGAACAGTAAATTCTTTTTCGACCTCAGTCAATCAAAACTGGTACTTCCGTCAGAATCTTCTTCAATTTATCGAAACTCTCTTGTTGTTTTTCATTCCAAATATATGGAACTTCTTTCCGCAACAGTTTAGTTAGGGGTGCAGTAATCAACGAAAACCACTCAACAAAGCGTCTATAATAACTAGCCAAACCTAAGAAACTCCGAATTTCAGCTACTGACTTTGGTGGTTTCCAATCCAGAATAGCCTTAATCTTCCGAGGATCCACCCTTATTCCTTCAGCTGATACCACATGACCCAAGAAAGTCACTTCCTTTAACCAAAATTCACATTTACTGAATTTGGCATAAAGTTGTTTATCACGAAGTAACTGCAATACTATATGCAAATGCGTGTCATGCTCCTCTTCATTTCTTGAATAAACCAAAATGTCATCTATGAACACTACCACAAACCGGTCTAAATATGGTTGAAAGACTCGGTTCATCATGTCCATAAATGCGACTGGTGCATTGGTTAATCCAAACGGCATCACCAAAAACTCATAATGTCCATAACGAGTTCGGAATGTCGTCTTATAAATATCTGCTTCTTTCACCTTAAGTTGGTGATAACCTGATCTCAAATCAATTTTGGAGAAAACTGAAGCTCCTTTCAATTGATTAAACAGGTCATCAATTCTCGGTAAAGGATACCTATTCTTGATCGTCAATTTATTCAATTGCCTGTAATCAATGCACATACACATCGATCCATCCTTTTTCTTAACGAACAAAATTGGTGCTCCCCACAGAGACACACTCGGTCGAATAAATCCCCGATCCAACAATTCTTGAATTTGAGCTTTAAGCTCCGCCAACTCCTTCGGTGCCATTCTATAAGGAGCAATGGACACTGGAGTTGTTCCGGGCAAAAGCTCAATACCAAATTTTACTTCCCGATTTGGAGGTATACTAGGAAGTTCTTCAAAAAATACATCTGGAAATTCCTTCACCATTCTCACATCATCCACAGATAACTCTTTGGCATCCAAAGCACAAATAAAAGCTAGGAATGCCCCATATCCCTTCCGCATCAACTTTTTTGCCTTCAACGCAGATACCACATTTGCCAAGTAATTCCTTCGTTCACCTATCATTATTACTTCCTTATCATCCAAAGTTCTTAATGACATCCGCTTTTCAGGACAATCCAAATGTGCTCGATGCTTAACCAACCAATCCATGCCCAGAATGAGATCAAATTCACCGAAAGGCAATTCCATCAAATTCGCCAAAAATACTTCTTCTTGAATTTCTAAGGCACGTCTCTAAACAGCTTTATTTACATCACCGATCGTCCTAAAGGACTAATTCATCGTCATCTCACTATCGGTAATTTCATATTCTAGATTCAAGTTTCTAGATATAGCGCTAGCAACATACGAGTGGGTAGAACCAATATCATAAAGCGAAGAATAGTACATCAAGAGGAAAATGTACCGCTTATTACATCGTGCATTGCCATCCTCGCGCCTAATCGCATAGACCAATCTCGGCCGTCTTGCATCGTGTTACCTCTAGGACCATTGCCTCGACCGGTGCACCTTGACCACGCCCAAACCCCATTACCACCACGACCTCTCGGTTGGTCAGCCGAGTACCTCCGGCCGACGTGCATCAAGATACGAACTTCCCGAGTCGATCCGACGTCGAGGGTAATTTCTATATTGGTGATCCATTGAACCACATTTATAACAAGCACCCGTTTTCCTCCAAAGACTTCCGAATGCCTTTTCCCACATTCAAGACAATCTCGACTCGATTATTAACTACTGTGTGCTCTACCTAGAGCTGGTTCATCCTTCCGAGGCCTCTTCAGAAACCTTTTTGAAGAACCTCAATGCTTTAAATCTCTCTTGCTTCTAAATTTTTCCCGATTTTGACGTTCTAAGTTCTTAGCCTCTTCGGCTATCTTGGCCTTCTCCATAAGTGTGACAAAAGTTCTAACTTGTTGTGTGGCAATCAGAATCCGCAACTCATCATTCAGCCCATCCTCAAAACGTACACAACGTTCATGATCCGTTGACGCTATTGTCCGAGCATAGCGACTCAAGCGTAAAACTCAACCTCACACGCCGCCACCGCCTTATTCCTTGAATTAGATTCAGAATTCCTTCCTTCGAGCATCCACATAACTTGTTCCTACATACTTCCCTTGGAAGGCAGCTTTGAAGAATTCCCAAGTAATCAATGTAGCCTCAGTGCCCTCTCGAACAGTAAGCTACCATTGATACACCTAGTCTCTTAGCAAGGACACAGCTCCTTTTAGTTTCTGTTCGACCGTGCATTCCATATCATCCATAATCCGCTCCACAGCTTCGAGCCAATATTCTGCCACATTCGGAGCTACACCAGAAACTTCTCTAAAAACTTCTGCATTATTAGACTTGAGTCGTTCTGATATCGACCCACGAGTTGTTGTCCCAACTCTAGTTCCAACGACCCTTTCAAGGACTCGCAACATTGCTCATGTCAAAGCATTATCTTCTTCCATATGATCATGTGATCTCGTCTCACTCTCAAATGAGGCAGGTGCATCCATTTCCGGCATATGACCCGGCGCTTCAGTTGCACCTCTAACACCTCGTCCTCTACCACGGCCACATCTACCGCGTCCACGACCACGTCCTCTAGTGCTCATGATGACTAATTTGATTTAATCTGATTACAAGTTTTATGAATTAGAATACTATTTCAGTGTTTATTAACGATGTTTTATGAGATTTGAGAGATAAAGTTGTTTTTTGCAAACACATCCTATAGTCTCAATCTCTACGATTTTCAACATCTAAAACTAGAAGTTCTAGAGTGTTCCTACGATCATATCATCATCATAATAATCATTCAGTAATGAATACTTACTTGACTTGGTGCCGGATGCTTGTGGTGCCATACTAATCTTTAAAACATAATTGAAATAATTTCATACGAAGTTATTTGTTGAACCCAACCACACTGAGTTTTAAAACTAGCTCGATACCATTAAATGTAACACCCCAAACCGTGTCTATGCGTTAAGATTTAGATTTGGTTTGTCACACAAACCGAACATTCTTTTAGTCTATCTAATGATTTAGGTGAATCGGTAATTACAAAATCCTTTTAAAAAAATAAAGTTTAATAAAACCAAGAGAAATAATTTAAGTTCGATGAATTTGAGAAACATTAGTTGAAAATCTCATCATTTAATATTTAATTGTCAAAACTTTAAAGAAATTTTTTATAAGAATTCAAAGTATTTGAAATTAAGAATAGATAAAGAATCTCATATGTTTGAAACCCAAAGTATTTTAAGAAAACATTATAGGATAAACATAAGCCCATATTAATTATCCAAAACATAATTTAAATCCATCCACACATAAAAACCATAAAACATTAATAGAGTCCTTATTACATCATACCCAAAATAGCAAATTAAATAAAGTACTTTTTAAAAGTTCAAAGTTTATTTAACCCATGTTTGCAGTATGGCCTCCACGAAGTCATCCTCGGCCCAAGTCCACGTCAATTTCCATTGCCTGAGATGGAAAATTTAAAGGAGTGAGTTACTTAAAACTCAGTGTATAACTCACTTACTATATCGACTGGGCCAGGTCATCAAATCATAATTTTGGGCTTGAGTCCATAAACAGATTTAGCAATGTAATAACTGTAATGTATGCAAAATGAAATTTCCCACCCAAACCTAATTTCCATCTGCTACAAACCACCCGTACCAACCATCACACCTGTGGGGATCAAGTCAACCCACCCCGCCAACACACCAAACATAGGCAATAAGCCATTTTTATATTTGTGGTAGAGCCACCAAACTAGATTGTGACAAAATCACCGAACTAGAGGCATTGAGCCATTAAAATATTTGTGGCAGTGCCACCGAACTAGATTGTGACAAAGTCACCGAACTAGAGGCATTGAGCCATTAAAATATTTGTGGCAGAGCCACCGAACTAGAGGCAATAAGCCATTTAATTATTTTGTGGCAGAGCCACCGAACTAGATTTTTGGCAATAGGCCTTTCTTCTCTTCATCATTAATCCCAACCCATGCAACATGTATGCATAATAGTCTATATACATATAATAATTTAGCAAAAGGCCCAATTTACATGTGAGTCAATATTTGAAGTTTTTATTAAGGCCCATAATACAAAATAAAATTTTGCCCATTTAACAATATAGCAACTTTGGCCCATTTAACGATCTAGCAGGGATTTCGGCCCATTTAATGATCTAGCATGATTTTCGGCCCATTTAACGATCTAGCAAAGTTTTTAGCCCATTTAACGATCTAGCATACTTTTCGGCCCATTTAACGATCTAGCAAAGATTTTGGCCCATTTAACGATCTAGTAGAGTTTTCGGCCCATTTATCGATCAGCATATTTTTAATTTACCAACTAACTCATTGAGGGCATTTTCGTAAATTTCACAACTTTAACTGTTTTCATAAAGTTTCACAAAAATACCAATTATTACGTATTTTACCGATTTTGTCATCTTTATGATTTTTCCCAATAATTACGGTATAACATCTAACCCGAGATAAGTGTGAAATTACACACCTTGATATTGTGAGTACTAGACCTTCCCGCTCGTCAATACCTAAACGTAACATGAACCATTAGAACACTATCATTTATTAAAAATACACTATTGGTAAACGATCTAAATCTTTACCCTTTGGATTTCGAACCACTTCTATTTTTGGTTTCTCCTCGATTGTTGGTTCGTTGCCCGATGAGAATCCACGAACAAACAAAGGTTCGAGAGTACGAATAACCTCAAACAATTGATTCTCCTCGGTTGAAGGTCCGCA
The DNA here is from genome assembly GCA_025506655.1 of Gossypium rotundifolium. Taxonomy (NCBI): domain Eukaryota; kingdom Viridiplantae; phylum Streptophyta; class Magnoliopsida; order Malvales; family Malvaceae; genus Gossypium; species Gossypium rotundifolium. The sequence continues at coordinate 92,755,812 of CP106729.1, read as the reverse complement.
ACCCGGTGGAAAATCCTGGATTCCTGAAATAGCCCTTCGTTTATATTTAGGGGGATTAGCGGAACCGCCTCTTCAAGACTATGGACGCCCTTTTACGCTCTATCTTGAATCTCTAATGACATAGGATCATTAGTCCGACTTATAAATATCGAAATATGGCTAACGATTTTTTTTAAAAGATTTGAGATTGGCTTACCACGATTATCTTCGTTCCTCGAAGAAACGATCGAGCTATTACGTCTCTATAACGAAATCGATTAAGTAACTAACCATACTAATATAATGAATAAAGTGAGAATCCTTAAATAATCTCCTTACCTTAACTATTACGATCGATTCCAACTATCCACAATACTCAAGAACACGTTGAGTTTCTGTCTTCCAAAACTCTCACTAATGTCCACGGTTGAAAAGAATTGAGTGAGAAAATTATGTATGACTAAAGGAAATCGGTTGTGATCAAACAAAGAAAATGAAAGAAATTTTGGCACAAGAGCATATTATCATTCGGCCATGAGTGAAAATATTGAAGAGATTTTAATGAAGAAGAAAATAAAAGAATGAGAAAATGGAAATGATATGATTCGGTTTCAAGAGAGAAAGAGAGAAAGAAAAGAGAATTTAGTTTAAAAGAAAAGTGCATTTGGCATCGGGGAGGAAAAATGAGAAAAACAAAAGAAAGAAAAATCCTTGCTTGCATAAGTGCTTTCGATCACAATGAGAAGAAAAGATTTAGAGAGAAAAAGAGTTACTAAACCGAAATGGTCAAAAGAAAATGACAAAAGAATGAGTTGCTTACTCAAGGTTGTTGGAAATTTTCAGCTAGAGAGACAATGGATGGAGAGGAAATATGTTTTGCTAAAAAAAATGACCAAATGAATGTGTTTCACCAACACCAAAGCCTACCAAAGCAATCAACAAAACCGGCCATCCCCCCTAGCCTCTATGCCGTCCAAATACAAGGTCAAAAGGCTATTAGGAAGTTTCCAAAACATCTCCCTATTCTTAAGCCTTATCCTCCTCCTTTTTCCTTAATTTGAAGAGACAAAATCCCCCAATTCAAGCCATTCTATCCCTTATCTTTAGCTTTCCATAATCCTTAATCTTCTTACCAAAAAAAAACAATCCAACTCATCCTAATCTTATCCATAGCCGACACATGCTATGCTAAAGCAAAAATAAAATTCTTAATTGCATGCTAGGTGATTCAACTCCTTCCTCATGTCCAACTTATGGCGCCTTCACCACTTTGCCAATTACTCATCTTATGCCATCTTTTAGTACTTAATTAACTTAAGTTTCAAGGTCACTTAATTTCTTTACACTAAAGTACACTTTACTAATATTTATTTTAACTCCAATTAAACCCAAACTAACACTTAGCAACATAATGATACTCGAATATTTAGGATGTTACAGACCCACTACCCGAATACAAGCCCAATTTCACACTACCCAAATGCCAAAACCCATTACACCCCAAACCCAAACTAACCCAACTTACACAGCCCAAAATAGCCGAACTTCAAATCAGAAACCAAGGGTTTCTGAAACCTTAGGAAACCCTCACGCAGCAAGCCTCAACAGCCCTTCCTCGCACCCAAGCCGCCAGTCACGCCGTAGTTAGCGCAAGTTGTGCTCCATCGCCAGAATCCTCGTCACTCACCTCCAAAAAGGGAAAGAAATATAGCAGCAAATATGACAGAATCTATGTATTTCCTTTTTTTCATTTTTTTCGGGTTATAAGAACCCCTAAAATAATCTGTAAATGGACATACACAAAGAGAAAAAAAAAATAGATATGTACTCAAATATATACAGAGATTAAAAAAAGTCAGAAGTAGAAAGTGATTTTTTTTTATTTTGTTAAGTTTTATTTTTTTTCGATTCATGCATTTTTATACAAAATACTACTTAAATAGAAAGTACGAGAATACCCTTTAAATCACGTGAAAATTTGAATATTTTCTGGCCTCCGGCCGTTGTATCTGGCGGTGCCGACGGCTCCAACGGTCGCGCGTGAGGGGGCGGCCCTTAGGTCCGGTGACTGGAACCCAATCGGGTGACGAGAGGATTTGAGAGATTTTTTTTTGAAATTTTTCTTAAAAAACAAGGTTTAAATGAATTTTTGGCCAATATTTAACTTATTAAGTTAATAAGTACAAAACAACGTCGTTCAGAGTAAGGATCCGCGTGTTGACCCGAAAAATTGGGAAGGATCCGCGCGTTTTTATAGAAGGGAAATTTGCCTTTTTGGTCCTTCCGCAATTTCATTTAGTTCAATTTAATTTCTTTTTATTTTTTAATTCGGCCTCGAAATTTTGTTGATGTTTCAATTCAGCCCCTCAGGCACTCAAAGGCCAATATCAGAACGGCGTCGTTTAGGAGATAAGGCATAGTTGCCTAATAGGTCCCTACAGTATGACGCATGTTTTGATTTAGCCCTTTTATACTTGCTTTTATTTCTATTTAATCCCTGCTTTTTGATTTTTTTAAATTTCTATTTTATTTTATTTTTAGAATTGTTTTAGCATCATGTTTAATCGTATTATTTTCATTAAAATTCTATATTATTTTTATAATGCATATTATTTACATTAATTTATTAATAGTATAAAGTTTTGTTTTCTTATATATTGATTATTTTAAATACGTATTATTCTATTAAATAATTACTATTTATTATTTATACTAGATTATTTTATTTGGTTAAATATTATTTATATATTACATATTATTTTATAATTTATATATTAGTTATTATATTATACATTTAATTTTTTTTTTGTATATTATATGCTATTATATATTTTGAATTGTTTTGTCCTTTATATTATATAAAATTTTTATATTGTATAACATATATTAATTATATTGTTTATATTAGATATATAATTTTCATGATCATTGTATTGTAAATATATTTTTATTTAAAGTAACATAGGTTATTTCTTTATAACTATTTTTATCGTATATTATTTTTATATGCTAAATTATTAAATTATGCATTTATTTTTAAGTATTCCTATATTTTTATATACTCTAAATTTTAAATATATTGTTTATACACATTAATTGTTTTAAAATTATCATATTTCTATTTTTGTTATAATATTTATTCAAGTGTTTAAATATATTATTAATCTATTTACTTCTCACATTTGATTTTGTTTGTAGAATTTAATATCCATTTCTTGAATTTTTATGCTTTATATAGATTCTTAATTGTTGTTGCTTATTTTCGCTTATTATGTTCTTTTATTTGTTTATTATTGCTTTAGCATAATCATTTCATGTATTGTTTACTATGTTATCTTATTCTTTCGTTAATTGTCTATATTAATCATTAATATGACTTGTGGTTATAGTGAATTGCTATTTGATATTTATATTTCGTAATGTATCAACGCTAAATCAAATTCATATCATTTTATAAAACACATTTTGCAAAATTGTTGAATTTTATTCAAAGTTTTTTTAAAAAATATAGAGATACGAAATATTTGGGGACTTCGAGCTATACCCTAACTCACTGGGTTTTGATTTTTCTCGTTGAACTTAGGATATTAAGTATCCCATCTCTTTTAAAATTGAAACTTATAAACTTCCAAATCAAAACTTATTCTTGAGAATTCAAAAACGTTGTATCCTAACTTACTGGATATGATATTTTGTGTCTCGAGGTAAGAATTTTCTAAACAAAGGTGAGCCTAGTTTCGAAGTCATGAGATGTTACATCCTAACTTACTAGGTATAGCATTTTATTTCTTTGAGATAGGTAAGTCTTGGTTTTCTTTCTAATAAAAGGATTATATTTTAACATCTTTCAAAATTTCGACATTAGGACATGAAATTATCAATTAGGTACCAAACTTTGGGCGTTACGAGCGTGCTAACCCTTCTTCGTACGTAACTGACTCCCGAACCCATTTTCTTGTATTTCGTGGACTAAAATTAATGTTTTGAAATAAAACGTTTTACAAGGTGATCCAATCACACATAAGTAAAAAGGGATTGGTGGCGACTCCCATTTTCGTTTTTAAAGTCGACCCTATTTTTCAAAATATAAAAATGGTTTCGACAGCTTGGTGACTCCACTAGGGACATAATAAGAGAGTCAAGCCGCAAAATTGATTATTTTCTATCCTTTGTCGGAAATTTGAAAATTCAATTTGAAAATTTGATTTGAAAATTACGATCCTTTTTTTGTATTTGTTTGTGTCATTACATATGATTTATTATTTTCTTGTGCACATTGCATTGCATGACCGTTGTGGTCATACCCTTAAGTGAGAGTGAGAAACTATGCATTCGTGAGCTTTTCACCTCCGCATGGGCTAGTGAATTGCTTCCGGGATACATCTGTACCTATGTCTTCGTGAAGTTTTCACTTCCACATGGCCATAGGAAAATATATTCCCCTGAACTGAACTCGGTCCATATTAGCCTATAATGGGTGAGGATCGAGGAATCTGTTGGTTCGGGTACCTCAACTTTAGAGCTAAAACACACGTAGAAAACATAAAGACTTACTTTAAGTAGAACTATGTCAAACTTTAGTAGTTACCCAGATAGGTGTTTGTTTATTTTACTTACTTTATATTCTACGGTACTAACTTGTTGTGTTTTATTTTTTGTGCATGTCATTTCATATTTTAAGAGGTATCGATTTACGGTCAGTTTCTAAGTTAAAAAGTTGGTTATGGAGAACGAATTCCTTGATAAAGTGGAAGACAATGCAGTCGATCGCATGTGGTCAGAGCAAACGTAATTAGAGAAAGGGGATAGCTTAGCTGAGGGGTATGTGTCAGAACTACGGGATTTTGCTCTTATCAGTGTCACGCAAAATGAGCTCCAAGAGTTGAAAGGAATATGGACCCAGTGGGATGATGAGGCAAAGCAGCTTTTTTATCGTAATTATGGCGATCTGCCTTACTTGCTTGACGTCAAGGTAGATAAGTATTTGTTCCAGGCTATGACTCAGTTTTGGAATTATGCTTATAGATGTTTCACTTTCAGAAAAGTAGACTTAGTGCCCACGGTGGAGGAATATACAACATTGCTTCGCTGTTCAAGGATCCAAGTCGACAAAGCTTATTCTAGGGCTGCTAACGTCCCAACTTTTGTGAAGAAGTTAATGAATATCATGGGGATGAGTGAACAGTGGGTTGTAGCCATAATTCAAGAGAAAGGTGAAGGTAAATGCATACTTTGGGTGAGTTTGAGGGATTTGATCCTAGCACATCCAGATGTAAAGAAGAAGATTGATGTCTTTTCCTTGTGTATTTACGGTTTGGAAATTTTCCCTAAAGCTCTAAGACATGTAGATAAAGCAGTTACTGATCTATTTGATCGACTTGACAAAGGGGCCATGCCTGTACCTATGATCTTAGCCGAGACGTTCAGATCTTTGAATACATTTTGGAGAGCAGGTGAAGGCAGGTTCATTGGATGCATGCAGTTGTTATTAGCTTGGTTCCACAATCATTTCTAGAAGGTGGGGAAAGTTTCTTATCGGGTTTTCTCTGAGAATTACTCTCCGTTAAAAGAGATAGTTGCTACATCAAGGAGAGAGGACGTGTCTTGGGAAAACTGGATGGCGTTCCTTCAAAACCTTCAAGAGGAAGACATCGAGTGGAGGGCTCCTTGGATGATTCCCAATGAAATTCTTTATTGATGTGGGAGTTTCGACTGGGTTCCTTTACTTGGAATTTGGGGAACCATTGGATATGCCCCTTTGCTCGTACTAAGGCAATACGGATCAAGACAGTTTGTACCAGCAACACATGAACTGGCTCAATGTGAATTTTCATACAGAGGGGATAACTATAAGAAGAGAGTTAAAGAGATTTCTAGTTCTTGGAATCAGATTCATAGGATTAAGAGATTATTTGCAGGCCCAATGACGACCCCAGAATATAGCGGATAGAGGATTAGAACGATTAATGATAACATCCCTGAGCTGAATCCAGAAGGTGCCCGATCATGAGAGGAATACTTGCAAGTGATCCCATCATAGCTAGAGATCATAAGGCAAGATTTCGAAAGCAGGAATTTGGAGCTCGAGAAGAAGATAGAGCAATTAAAGGAAGAAAAAATGTATTTGAGGTTAGATGTTGATGTTCAAAAGCTGAAAGCTGGGAAATTAAAGGAAAGAAAGAATGAAGTAGAAGAAGACCTGGGTAACTTGAAAGTGGATTACAAGAAATTGAATCTATCAGTGAGAAATGTCGGATTGGGAAAGACTTTGGAACAGTGGAAACAGGAGATTCAAGAGGAAAAGGACAAAGCTGATCGATAGGAGAGGAAATTCCATGAAATTTAGGCGTAAAACAAGGTCTTAGAAAGGAGTTTGGAAGAAAGCCAGAAGGAAAAATATGGATTAAAGGCTAGAGTGGTTGAACTTGGACGGTCTCTTCATCACCATCGAAGTCGTAATTCTGTAATCGAGCTGAAGTCGTGTCTGAACAAGATTGAAAAAATGAAAGGCAAGATCGAAAAATTGGAATCGACATTGCAAAATTGTGAACTCCGGATTGAGTTTCTTGAAGCAAAAGAAGGGAATCGAAAGGAAGAACTCCACCATTCTCATGATCAAGTTAGAAATCGAGATTATCTCATGGGTGAAGCAATAGTTCAAATTCGAGAGGTAGCTGATTATTTACAAACTTTGGCAATACAGGCTGATACATTGAGCATGAAGTATAAGTTACAGCTAGATCGTGGTCAAGAGTTAGCCTTGTTGTTTGGGAAAATAAAAACTTTGGGCCTTAGGGCGAAAGCATATTTGTAGGCCATTTTATGTAAAGGATTTTGTTTTCTAATAAAGTTTTCTAAAATGAAGTTGAATCTGAACCGATGTCTTTTTTTTTACATTCATGCATTTGCATTACATCATATCATTTACATTAAAATCCATAGAAGGATCCTAATTAGTTGAGGTCATTTCAGGAAAAGAGAAAGATAATCTGGAAACTAAACACCATTATGATAAACGCGCTAAGACAAAAAATATATATATAGATCAAAGACTTGAACAGTTCCAGAGAGACGTGCAAGACCAGCTACAAGAGCTGTTGGCAAAAATCCAACAAGATATGAGGGACCAAATAATGGAAGCCCAAAGGAATATGGTGGGTCAAATGACTCAGCTAATGAATGGGGCAATGGACAAAGGAAAAGGCCCCATGACTAATGCTGGAGAGAATAATGAAGACTATCCTCCGGGTTTCACCTCACCACATGTACAGATAAAACCTGAGGTGCATCCTCAAAGGCCCTCTGTCACGATTAGGCCTCAATAAGGTCAAGTTGATATTGGGGTACTCATGAATTCCCAAGTTGGCTCAGGATATAACCCAGGAAACAACCCTGCTAATCCTGTTATCCCTAATTTAGATATAGTAGAGAGGGAACCCGGGAACGAAGTTTCCAAACCCTTGCATACTTGGGAGTGTTTTGAACAATGGGACTATGTAAGAGATCCCTATATTTTTAGAGCTGATCTAGAGTAATATTCAAAACACGCTTGTTGCCTTAAGCATAGAGGAAATAAGAATCCTTTTGTGAAATAGGCTTGGGTCTGGAATTCTTATTTCAATAAAATGCATCTTTTTGAGCAAATATTCTTTTATCTTTTCCATTTCATATTGTACAAACAATTGTTCTTAGTTTTTTTTTTTTTTTTTTTGTTCTTTGGACTTTATTTCAAGTATTCTTCATAATCATTCTTTGAATCATTTATTCTTTGGATTCTTCTTTCGAACCTACAATAGGTCTCCAAATATCAATGATTTGAGCAATGCTACTACTGACTAAGAAGTGTCAATGGACATTGTGATCCTAGGAAAGGGGTCAAGATCGAAGCCTAGCTCAACACAGAAGTAAGGCAAGACATCATTGAGTTATTTTCAAGAATTCAAAGATATTTTCGCACGATCATATCAAGACATGCTTGGGAAAATCTTAAAAGAGGTCCATAAGGATGTTAGAAATACACATGCTAATGGTTTTACAATAGCCAAGCTAATCATGAGGTTTGGGTACTGTTAATCTACATAGAAGGGGATGGTATTAGCTATGTCGTATTTAATGAGACAAGATTCATGTGCCTCCATTTATTCACAAATTTTTCATATGTGGGGCATGGATGTAATGGGGCCAATCTCGTAAAAAGCTTTTAGCCAATATTGGTTCATCGTCGTGGTCGTCGTTTACTTCACTAAGAGGGTGGAATTAGCTTCATATGGCAATATTGCAAAGTCAAAAATCATCAAATTTCAAAAAAAAAATAAGAGTAAAGGAAAGGATCAGATGCCAGCAAAGAATGCCAGAAAGGATCATGTTTAATAATGCATAACTGTTCAATATCAAAGATTACAGTTTGCTCAAAGATCAGGCAGCATATCACAGTGCAGCAAAGGTTGTCAAAACAAAAATACAAAAATAAAAAATATGAAAGGTCACCAAGACTTGTAATGATTGGCATAAGAAGATATCATTTACTCTCTATGCTTATCAAATGTCGATCAGGACTTTCGCTGGGGCAACACTTTTCCCATTGGTTTATGGAATAGAAATGGTTTTGTCCATGAAAATCGAGATTCCTTTCCCCAAGCTTTGATTGAGTCAAGAATTGGATGAAGTAAGATGTCTCCAGTGAACTTGGATGAAGAAAAGGGTTTGAAAGTATTCATCATAGTCAAAAATACCAAAATGGATGATGTTGATTTATGGAGAAAATGGTCCACCCATGGGAATTTCATGATGGGGACCTGATATTGAAAAGGATCTTCCTTACACAAAAGGATTTCATATGCCAAACTGGGAAGGACCTTATGTAGTAAAAAGGGCCTACTCTAGAGGAGCATTGATATTGACCGAGATAGATGCCAAAGACTTGCCCAATCCGGAGAATTCAAGTTCAGTCAAGAAATATTTTACTTGAAAGGGAAAAGGCCAAGGTGAAAACCTGCAAAGGGCACCTTGAGTTCAAATTCAAAAAAAAAGGGAGGATAGGCCAAGGCGAAAACCCGCAAAAGGCGCTTTGACACCAAAGGGGTTTTGAGCCAAAAACCCAAAAAGGGCGGCTCAAATTTTGATCAAAGATAGGGCATATGGTAGTCTTGCTATGCCTAAATTAAAAATGAAGAAGTATGCTACGTCTTGGGGCATTGACAAAGTACTCCGGATCCTCTAAACACATATTGAGCTCGAAATGGTCCTCAAGAAGTTTGTACAGAGAAGCTCAGGCTACGATATCTGTGCTAGCTAGCTTCTATCTATCTTACCCATTTTGAATTTGCTACCTTTGATTACTTTATTCTTTTCAAAGATACACCCCAATCAATCTTCTTTTATGGCCTTTGCTATCTTTGATTACTTTATTCTTTTCAAGATATACCTCAGTCAATTTCTTTTATTACTTTGGTTATCTTTGATTAAGTTATTTGTTTCGAGCTATGCTCCTGATTAATTTCTTTCTCATCCAGTATTGTGATCTCTTTCAAGCATTTTATATTGAAATAACGATTAATGGACTAATAATACTTTCATAAAAGGAGTTTCGCATATTACTTTGGAAGCTTCTAAATAATATGAGAATCTGAAACAGGACTATTGTCTAGAACGCACCAAGCCTAAGAGTTTGGAAATATTGAAAGATGATTATCTCTTTTGGATTTTTATTGGTTGGAAAAAAAGACAAGACATTTTGTCAAGTGATACCATCTCGACAAATGACGAGCAATGTCAACCCAAGTGTAGAAGGGGATCATTCTCGAGAAAAGAAAAAGATACCTTACATTTATGCAAATTTTAGGCACATACATCAGGTCATTATACCTAGGGAATTGGATGGAAAAAGCCAAATGTTACTCCCTTGAAGTTACAGTGGGAGGTACAAACTTCATGTCCCAAGGTTCAAGTAGAATGGACTCAGAATTACTATGGGGAAAGTTATTTGAGAAGAATATGATTGATGCTTCGTGAGGAACGAAGATGAAACCTTGACAAATAAATGAGTGATGACACCTGAAATAGGAATCATTCTCATAACATTTTTGCATTCATATATCATAGCATGTCTAATTAAGAGCATTTGATGCATTTTGATCAAGGCATCTGTAACACCCCAAACCCGGCCCATCGTTATGACCAAATATGATGTGTCACATGAGGAAAACATATAAAATCCTTGTAATTCGTACTAAAATAGATATTGATTTGTTATAAACAAGAAAACAAATTTGATTTGAAATATTTGATAAATACAGAGAAAACAAGTTTGGATGTAAATATTTGATAAATTACAACTATTTTTGAGAGGTTGATTGATGAATCAAAAATCAAGGTAGTGAACTTTAAAACCGTGACTTTTAAAAAATGTCATCGATAATTTGAAAGAAAGTCTGAGTTAAAATCATTTGTAAAAGTTTATTATAAAATCCATTTATTAATCAACTTTGGAAAAACTATTGGTTATGCTTTTAGAAAATCCCCATTTTAAAAATAATTCAAGCAACATAATAAATACGTCCAAACATAAAGCAAATTAAAGTTTACCCTGAGGCCTTATTACAACTTTAAAACCCAAATAGTAAAGGTAATGAAATAATACGAAAAAGTAGTTTACTAATGTTTGCAAACATCATTTATGAAGTATGGCCTCCACCGAATCATCCATGGCCCCAAGTCCTCACATCGGCGTTACCTATGTGGATTAAGAAAAGAAAGGGGGTGAGTTACAAGAACTCAGTGTATAATCCCCTTACCGTTTTTCACTGAGCATGAACCTGTTTAGAAAAAAATTGGGCCGTACCATCCATCACACCTGTGGGGATCAAGTCAACCCACCCCGCCAAACACACCAATCGCAAGCATTATGCCATTTATAACAAATTTAATTGTGGGCAAGCCACCAGAATCACAGAGTATCATATTATCAAACATATTTGTGGCAGTGCCACTGGAATTTCTTCTCTTCAACATTTTCCCAGTCCATGGAAAATCATGTAAATGCATCATACATAGCAAATCATGATATTTACAAATATAACAACAATAATTAATTCAGACAAAAGTTCGGCCCATTAACACTTTGCAAACCGACCCTTTAAGGCAAATTATCAAATCGGCCCATTAAGCAATATATCAATTTGGCCCATTAAGCAATATATCAAATCGGCCCATTAAGTAGTATATCAATTCGGCCTATTAAGCAATCTATCAAATTGGCCCATTAGGGGCATTTTCGTAATTCGGTAATTTTCGCAATCCAGACTTAACTACTAATTTGGGCATAAAAAATTTAAACTATCCAACTGCATCGTACTAACTAAATTGACTATAACTTGAGTTAGAAATCTTGAAATATAAATCCGTAAATTTTCATTGAAACTAGACTCATATATCTTCTTACTAAAATTTTTTCACAATTTTTGGCTTAACCATTTAGTACAGTTTATTCCTTAAAATTTCCCTTGTTTCACTACCCAATGATTTTGACCTCTCTTAACATAATTTCAAATATCTCACTATACAGTTTTCATATATTGCTCCCACTTGTTTCTAATGAAAACAGGCTCACTAAGGAATCTATACATATAAATTATAACCTATAATTCACATTGTACAATTTTATAATATTTTTCCAAGACAGATCAGGGGACCATGAAGTCAATCAAAACTAGTCTCACTAAAATTAGAATATCACAGAAAATAAAATTTCTTTTCCTTCTCTGTTTCTTTCATATCAAAATAGACACAGTAAGCTTTTATTTGATATCTTATTCACTTTCAAATCCCCTTTCTCTTATTTTTCATGATTTTTCGAAATCACATCACTGCTACTAACCAAAACTATTTCATTGCAAAAATATGGTTACCACTATGAACCTACGCACATCCGAGTGATCACAGATGCCGGTTTTTGGTTTTCTTTGGTATTTCAACCAAATCACAGAACATTTCATGCAAATTTTTAGAGAAGTGTGAGATTACACACCATTTTAAACATGTATTCGAAAAGTACGGGATTACACACCTTAATTAGGATTCCCTAAAGAACCACTCTTCGTTGCCCCCTAAAAATAAAATCGATCAAAAGTTAGCCTCGATTTCTTAAAGTTTCCAAAAGCCAAAAAGTACTCACTGACAAGAGTCACTTACCACAATCGCGATCCTTCCCTACTAGATTCTAAGATCCGGCCTTGCACATTGGCTATTGCAACGAGTCCCAATCAACTTTCAAAACCAAGGCTAAGAGAAAGATAAGTAGCAGCAAAGGATGGCATGATTCAGCCTTCATCAAAAGAGAATAAGAGGAGTTTAAAATAACAACAAATGGCTAGGTTTGGCTTAGCCAAGGGATGAGAGTTTCGGCTTAGCCAAGTCAAGAGAAGAAAGAACAAACAACATGAATAAGAAGAAAGAACCTTTACTTTAATAATAGGGATGAACCGAAATGAAGAACACTGTTTGGCACTAGTAGCAAGACAACAAAGAAGGATCCGTAGTTTCGATTTTCAAGAGAAGATGAGTGAAAAATAATTGGTCACAAAGGCTAGGTGTTTTGGGCAAGGCAAGAAAGAAAAGAGAAAATGTCCACTATTGTCTTGAAGTTGCGGCAATGGGAGGAGAAGTTGGAAGAATGAACACAAAGGATGCCAAAAAGGAATTAGACCTAACAAGCACCAAAACTATCAAAATGCTCCCATCAAAATTCGGCTACCCTCTCCCTTTTCCAAACCATTATCATCTCTACCAAAAGATGAACATAGACCAAATAAAACATTTCCAAAACATCCCCCACGAAAAATGCCAACATGTTCCCTATTCCTTCCCTTTTCTTTTACTCCTTTCCATTCATTTTTCCTTACCATATTTCCTTAGCCACCTTGCCAAAATTAAAAATTCCACCTTACCAAAAATACACCCATGGCCGACACTTAGGGAAGAAATACAAAAAAAAATAGTCAAATTTTTGCACTTGATGGGATTTGAACCTCTTCTCTCCATGTCCTCCACTTGATGCCATAACCTCCTTGCCATATGCTCAATTATGCTAGCACATTACTCACTTATTTCCATAAGCCTTGATGCCACTTACTATCTCTCCTTAATAGGCTTAAACACAAAATTTTACTAAGGCCCAACTTAAACCCGAAACTTCCTAGAAACCCTATAACTTTCCAAAATCACCTTCCTAATAAGTCCAACTTGAAATAATGCCGTTATCTTGTTTTCAAAATTTTAAAACGCTTCTACGCTCAAGGCCCAATGGGTCCAATCCTACTAGGCCCAATTTCGGGATGTCACAGCATCCTAATTATTAGGCATAAGCATATACCCATTCTACAGGTTATGTCCTCTAGAGGACAATGTAGTAAGGTAAAAGATATCAATCTAGCATCCCTGAGTTTGTAGTGGAGTAGATTGAAAATAGCAAATCTGGCATTCTTGAGATTATAGCGAAGTAGATCGATGATACTAATCTGGCACCCCTGAGTTTGCAGAGGAGTAGATTAAAATAGTAGATCTAGCATTCTTGAGATTGTAGTGAAGCAGATCGAAGATATCAGTCTGGCATCCCTGAGTTTGCAGTGGAGCAGATTGAAAATAGCAGATCTAGCATTCCTAAGATTGCAGCGAAGTAGATCGAAGATACTAAACTGGCATCCCTGAATTTGCAGAGAAGCATATTAAAATAGCAGATCTGGCATTCCTGAGATTGCAGCAAAGCAGATCGAAGATATCAGTCTGGCATCCCTGATTTTGCAGTGGAGCAGATTAAAATAGCAGATCTGGCATTCCTAAGATTGCAGCAAAGTAGATCGAAGATACTAGTCTGGCATCCCTGAGTTTGCAATGGAGCAGATTGAAAATAGCAGATCTGGCATTCCTGAGATAGCAGCGAAGCAGATCGAAGATACTAATTTGGCATCCTTGAGTTTGCAGAGGAGCAGATTAAAATAGCAGATCTGTCATTCCTGAATTTGCAGCGAAGCAGATCGAAGACATCAGTCTGGCATCCCTGAGTTTGCAGTGGAATAGATTGAAGATAGCAGATCTTGTCTTCCTGAGTTTGCAGCGAAGCAGATCGAAGGTTCCAATCTGGCATCCCTGAGTTTACAGTGGAGCAGATTAAAATAGCAGATCTGGCATTCCTAAAGTTTGCAGTAGAGTAGGCTAAAAGACAACAGATCTTGTCTTCCTGAGTTTGCAGCGAAGTGGATTAAAGATACTAGTCTGACCTCCCTGAGGTTGCATTGGAAGATTAAATATAGCTGATATTGCCTTCCTGAATTTGCAGTAAAGCATATTAAAGCCATCAAACTTATTGAAATCAAGATGAAGTTCCAATACAGTTGAAGTTGTAGCGGAGTTGGAAGCCATTTGAAAAAGACGAGGACCAAGAAGTCAAGGTTTGGCAAAGACCGAGCAAAATTAGACCTTTTATAGTCTTTTCTCTATTCCCGTTACACGACAATGAGCAAAGAGGGGCAGCTGTTATCAGCCCATTTTGCCCGAGCCCATTCCATTCAGAAAAAAACCAATAAATAAAAATAAATATAAAAAATAATGTTTTTACAGTCCAGTTACAAAATAAATTACACCCTGACCCACTACCCGAATACAAGCCCAATCGCACACTACCCAAATGCCAAAACCTGTTACACCCCAAACCCAAACTAACCCAACTTACACGGCCCAAAAGGGCCCAACTTCAAATCAGAAACCAAGGGTTTCTGAAACCCTAAGAAACCCTCGTGCCGCAAGCCTCAGCAGCCCCTTCCTCAAGCCCAAGCTGCCAGTCGCGCCGCAGTTAGCATGAATTGCACTCCGTCTTCAGAATCCTCGCCACTCACCTACAAAAAAGGAAAGAAATATATCAGTAAATATGACAGAATCTGTGTATTTCCCTTTTTTTCATGTTTTTCGGGTTATAGAAACCCGCAAAATAATCTGTAAATGGACATACACAAAGAGAAAAAAAACAGATATATACTCAAAAATATACAGAGATTAAAAAAAAGTCAGAAGTAGAAGGTGATTTTTTTTTCTTTTGTTAAGTTTTATTTTTTTTCGATTCATGCATTTTTATACAAAATACTACTTAATAGAAAGTACGAGAATACCCTTTAAATCACGTGAAAAAGTGAAGATTTTCTGGCCTCCGACCGCTGTATTTGGTGGCACTGACGATGGCGTGTGAGGCAGTTGCCCTTAGGTCCAGTGATTGGAACCCAATCGGGTGACGAGAGGATTTGAGAGATTTTTCTTTGAATTTTTTTTAAAAAACAAGGTTTAAATGAATTTTTGGCCGATATTTAACTTATATAGCAATGAAGAAATGGCACCCTTTTTACTTAATTTAAGAAGTGCAAAACGACGTCGTTCAAAGCAAGGATTCGCGCGTTGACCCGAAAACCAGGGGAGGATCCGCACGTTTTTTATAAAAAGGAAATTTGCCTCTTTGGTCCTTCCGCAATTTCATTTAGTTCAATTTAATTTCCTTTTATTTATTAATTCGGCCTCAAAATTTTGTTGCTGTTTCAATTCGGTCCCTCAGGCACTCAAAGGCCAATATCAGAACGGCATCGTTTAGGAGATAAGGCATAATTGCCTAATAGGTCCCTACAGTATGACGCATGTTTTGATTTAGCCCTTTTATACTTACTTTTATTTCTATTTAATCCTCGCTTTTATTTTTTTAAATTTCTATTTTATTTTATTTTAGAATTGTTTTAGCATCATGTTTAATCAATTATTTTCATTAAAATTCTATATTATTTTTATAATGTATATTATTTACATTAATTTATTAATAGTATAAAGTTTTGTTTTCTTATATATTGATTATTTTAAATACATATTATTCTATTAAATTATTACTATGTATTATTTATACTAGGTTATTTTATTTGGTTAAATATTATTTATATATTACATATTATTTTATAATTTATATATTAGTTATTATATTATACATTTAATTTTTTTTTGTATATTATATGCTATTATATATTTTGAATTGTTTTGTCCTTTATATTATATAAAATTTTTATATTGTATAACATTTATTAATTATATTGTTTATATTAGATATATCGTTTTCATAATCATTGTATTGTAAATTTATTTTTATCTAAAGTAACATAGGTTACTTCTTTATAACTGCTTTTATCGTATATTATTTTTATATGCTAAATTATTAAATTATAAATTTATTTATAAGTATTCCTATATTTTTATATACTCTAAATTTTAAATATATTGTTTATACACATTAATTGTTTTAAAAATTATCATATTTCTATTTTTGTTATAATATTTATTAGGTGTTTAAATATATTATTAATCTATTTACTTCTCACATTCGATTTTGTTTGTAGAATTTAATATCTATTTCTTGAATTTTATGCTTCATATAGATCCTTAATTGTTGTTGCTTATTTTCATTTATTATGTTCTTTTATTTATTTATTATTGCTTTAGCATAATCATTTCATGTATTATTTATTATGTTATCTTATTCTTTCGGTAATTGTTTATATTAATGATTAATATGACTTGTGGTTATAGTGATTTGCTATTTGATATTTATATTTTGTAATGTATCAACGCGAAATTGAATTCATATCATTTTTATAAAAACACATTTTGCAAAATTGTCAAATTTTATTCAAAGTTTTTTTAAAAAAATATAGAGATACGAAATATTTGGGGACTTCGAGAAAAATTGTACCCTAACTCACTGTGTTTCGATTTTTCTTGTTGAACTTAGGATATTAAGTATCCCTTCTCTTTTAAAATTGAAACTTATAAACTTCCAAATCAAAACTTATTCTCGAGAATACAAAAACGTTGTATCCTAACTTTTTGGATATGATATTTTGTGTCTCGAGGTAAGAATTTTCTAAACAAAGGTGAGCCTAGTTTCGAAGTCATGAGATGTTACATCCTAACTTACTGGGTATAGCATTTTATTTCTTTGAGATAGGTAAGTCTTGGTTTTCTTTCTAATAAAAGGATCATATTTTAACATCTTTCAAAATTTCAACACTAGGACATGAAATTATCAATTAGGTACCAAACTTTGGGCGTTACGAGGGTGCTAACCCTTCCTCATACGTAACCGACTCCTAAACCCATTTTCTTTTATTTTGTGGGCCAAAATTGATGTTTTGAAATAAAACGTTTTACAAGGTGATCCAATCACACCTAAGTAAAAAGGGATTGGTGGCGACTCCCATTTTCATTTTTAAAGTCTACCTATTTTTTAAAATATAAAAATGGTTTCGACATGTAGTAGACAAGAATTGATAATGCTGATTAAATGAAATTGAATGGAACCAAATGGTTTTATAATAGAAATGACGACTGAATGTTGATATATATATATAGAGTAATTAGGAATGAATGTTATAATGAATTGGTATTGAATTGTATAGCAGGAGATGAAATGAAGTATTATATGATTGAATGTGATATACTCACCTTGTATTTGTGAAATGTGATGACAAGAAGATTTTTTAATTAGCTAGTTCAATATGTTAATTGTGCTTTAAGGTGAGTTTACTATTTTAGTTCGTACGAACTTACTAAGCATATAAAAAGATTACTTGGTTACGTTTCTATTTTTTAGTTGTCTGTGGAACATGGCGATCGAATCACCTCAGAGCTCACACTATCAAGCCTTCAAATCGGCAGTTTTAAATATTCTAGACCCGGTTGTGTGGCATGTGTCTAGGTTTAAATGTGATTAAATGTTTATTTTGGATGTTGAGGAAATGATCTATGTCTATAATGCTTGTACTTGTTGGTAAGTTGATATGTTAACTTATGGATTGAAATGGAAGCTTTGAATGTGGTTGCTAAATACGGGAAATGTGATTATACATATGAAATATTGATATGCTTAAAGGTGATATAAAATGTTTGAATAGGTAAAGTTTTGTCGGATGACATGATACAATAGTTTGATGCATATTTGAAATGTTATAATTATGATATGTGAGTTTATATTTGTTATCAAGTTATAGGTTATTAGATTGGTATAATGGTCAACTTTAGGATAATAGAAATTGGTCTTTTGACTACATATTAGGCACATGCATGGTTATGGTCTAATTCAGCGTAAAATGGGAATGTACTTTAGTACTGGTTAATGTTAAGTGATTGAAAGTTGTATTTTGTTTGTGTATAGTGTACATGTATGGTCACTTTCTAGCTTGGCATGAAAAGAGTTGAACTTTGGCTTTGAATATTAGTTATAACGGGGCTTTATGGCATATTGGTTAGAAATAAAATTTAATTATGTTTTAATATGATTTTGGTGCAATTGGACCATGTATAAGAATCGATTGTTGCATGTATGAATCGATTGTTGTATGTATAAGGGTAGGCAAAAGTTTGAGTTAGATAACTCAATTGAAAAGGCATATTTTTGACACACACGAGCTAACACACAACCGTGTGTTATGCATGGGCAAGTGACCATGTGACCCTATTTTGTGATTTTTCCTTAGTTTAAAAGTTTGTAATTTGGTTATTAATTGCACTCGGGCCAACATAAGAGCTTTTATAAGCTCAATTGAGATCAATTAAGACTTGGAATTGTTTGTAAGTTGGGCTAAACATGTATTATGAGTTATTTTGTTGAAGCATTGAATGTTAAAGTCATAAATGCATGTGAATTGTTCTGTTAATTGTTGTAGCATCTTGTAGCTCGGGTCCAGCGATCGGACCGAGTAAGGGATGTTACATGTATAGTCCCTTTTGATTTAATATATGGCATGTACCTAGGCTTGAGTTGATTTTGTGTTATAATTGGTAAAATCGAAAGTTTGAATAGCACTGTTACTTGAATTATGAATTTTTTATGAATGGTAGTGAATTAGAATGGAACATATGATGAATTACCAATTGAAAAGGTTAGATGGATGAAATGATAAAGATATCATATGCTAAAAGTGTTATCTATAGGTAGTATTAATGCAACAAGATGAAATTTAGCATATGGAAATAGTTAGAATGTTGAATTAGCTGATTTGGTATTCATATTGAATTCAAAGAATGTTTTGATTAGGCACCATTTGGAAACAAAAGGTCACATCGTGATGTCGAGTCCTTGTCGTCATGATGAGAAGTCATTAGATAGTTACGCCGCGATGTTAGCCTTATATTTTATAAACTTTACAGTTTGGTCCTAATTTGGCCTTGAGTTAACAAAAGAGCTTTTGTTAGCTTGTATAAGACTCAGGAATGATGGAAAATCATATTGAGAATAGATCATGTTGTTAATAGCATATATAAAAAGGTAAATTTAATCGTAGTTGCTCTGGCAATGGATGTGGTATCTTGTAGCTTGGACTTGACAATCGGGTCGAGTATGGGGTGTTATAAGAAAAAGGGTGAAAACACGTGCTTTCACCCTTTCTCCTGCTACATCAACTGAAAAAGGGCTTGTAACACCCCTTATGTAACATCCTGAATTTGTGGGGCTTTGCATTTGATGTGCTGTGATGTGTTGTTGTGCTTAATATGCTAGTTAGAGTGTTTTAGGGGTCCAGAATGGGCTCGAAGATGGGCCGAGGCCTTAGCAAAAATTTGTTGTTGAGCACTCTAGTGGAGAGCCAGCAGGGTTAGGACTTAAAAGATATAATTTGTACTTTAAGACACAAATGGGCTTGTGGCCCAATGGAAGGTGGTGTCACATAGGGGCTATAAGGTGGCGTGAAGAGGTCCAAGGTTTGAGTCGTATGTTACCCATCCATTTTAATTAATTTTGGCATTAGCAGGGAGCAGTAGTGGAGTTTGGCTTGAATGCTTGAAATTAGGGAACTAATTGAGGTGGATAATGAGGATAATATGGTTGATAATTGCTGATAAAGGGAGGAGGAGATGGCATTATCCATGTCACTTGTGGATAAAGGATCAGATGATGACAAGGGAGAAAGTTTATCGGTGATCAGGGTGGTGGTCGAATTTCCAACTTTAAGGGGAAGGGGGAATCGATTTTGAGTGGCTTAAGGGTGTTGAAATTACCCTGTTGATAGGATGGGTTTTAGTTTTCAAAATAGGCATTTTCGACATTTCTTTAGTAAGTGTCGAAATTCTGTTTAAGTGAGGGGAGTACTTCTTCGTCTTCGGCACTTGGGTTCTTATTCTCTTAATCTCTTCTCTCATTTTCTGCTAAAGCCGAAAACCCCTAATCCCATTCTCTCATCTTCACTTCTATGCTTAAGCCGAAAGTACCCTGTCCATTCTTTTTCTCTTTCCCGAATTCTTCATTAAGTCGAATCTCCATAGATCTCTTTGCATCATCTTCTCTTTCAGATTTTCTCAGAAGTCAAAATCTGCTGGGAGTAGCCAAATCTTTTGGTGTTAAGGTAAGTGACGATTTCTTTCATATGTCACCTTCCTCTTTCAGTTTTTGTTTTTTGGAGGTCAAAGCCAAAAGGCTAATTAGCGTGGCGAGGTTATCTTTTGTGTAACGTTTTAACTGTTCTTGTGTTCTCATCTTGGGGTGACATTTCGGGAAATGAAGTAGATCGAATCATTTAGATCCCAAAAGCTAAAAACTGCTAGCCTTTGAGTCCCATATCTCTTTTCGAGATTTCGAGGTAAGGGTTTTCTTTAGATTTTCGTTAGGTTCATTTATCGTATTCGTGATCTTAACCCTATGATATGGATTAATAACCATATGTTATGATGGTAGCAACAGATAAGGTCTTTTGATGGAATCAAATGTTGATCAGGCGAAGGAGGGGATTGGACCCATAAACCCAACCCCTAAGTTTAAGAAGCGTTCGGTGTCTGCCGTCAGAGATTGGCCACCGGGTTATGGACGACTACAGAATAAAACCTAGGCAGTTAGTAGTCGTATCGGCTACTGACAGTGTCGACATAGAAAGTATCATCTTGTCTGTAATCAGGTGTGTAGATCTTTATCACATTAGTTTTTTTGTATCATACATGTTATGGCTGAAAAGATGGAAAAGGCTGTATGGATAGTCGAATAACCCGTAGGGGTTAGGCAAGGGATGCCAGGTACGAAAACATGGTAAATTCTCTATGTGTATCGATGTATGTGATGACCTGTTATCTTGTAGATGGTATATTGTTCTTACTTTTGTATGTATGTATGCATGGGATGGGGTTAATATGATAAAGGGGAAGAGCATGCTTAATAGGTCACTTAGTGATCGGTGGCTCTGCCACATTTGATTATAAGGTCACATGGTGATTGATGGCTCTGCCACATTTGATTTTAAGGGCACATAGTGATCGACATTATAACTGACAACACGATTGTCAAGATGGCGTGTAGCGGATAGAGGGTTGATTGTAGAAATCCCCGCGATGTGATGGCTGGTAAGGGTTGGCGTGTAGAGGATGGAATTTTAGGTTGGGTTGGGTTATATCGCATGTACTTGTTCTGCTGTCATTATGTGTGGGCTGAGGCCCAGTATACGATTGTGGGCCTCAAGTCGTTTATGTGGTTCAGGGATTTGCACATCGAGTCTTGGTGACTCACCCTTTATTTTTCTCAACTTTTCAGATGAGCAGTAGATCGTGGATACGAGGAGCCGAGGCGGACTTGATGGGCCATAAAGTCTTTATTTAAGTAAACTTATTCTTAGTTTATCTTTAGTTTTAAATTTTGGGTCTGATTTCATTAGCATGTAATAAGGCCTCTTAGCTTAAATTTTGGTTTCTAGTGGTTAATGATTATGGATTATAAATTTATATTTTAAGGACCTAATCATACGAAGTACTAAAAATGGGAGTTTCAAACACACTTAATGCAAAACAATGGTTTTCGTAAAAAAAATCACTTATTTAATAGATATCGAATAAAACAAACTGAGTTCTTCGAACCCAACGAAGCAAGTTTCCAACACATCGTGCTACCAAAAAAAATTACTTTTTTTTTCAAATCCATGTTTTCTTCAAAGTACCAAAGAATTTGAACTTTACCATTCGACCTGTAACATGCGAGATCTGGTCGTAGCGTTTGGATCGGGTTTAAGGTGTTACATTTTTGGTATCAGAGCCCGGTTGTAAAACTCGGGCTGTGAAATGGGTCCAGTAGTATTTTATAGATTGATGTGAATTTAGGAAAAATGTTTTGGGTTGAGATATGGCCTTCGAGTCTACCGGCACCTGATCCACGCAGGTAAGTATTCTAACTCTTGATAAGGTATGTATATTGGGTTTGATGGGCTTTATGGGGACGTAGACTAACATGTTAGGAATTAATGGACCTTAGGCCTAGTTTGAACAACTCTTAAATTCCATAAGACTTAAATTTTTTTTAACTAAACATGTCCATGAACAAGTCGCTGGGTTAGGGTGTGGCAACAGGCATACGCATGTCTAGGATTGGATTCAGGGAGAGCTTGGTACTTAAGCGGTCCTAGTGGCCCACCTCCTCTTCGCTAGAATCCTACCTGGTGCGTAGTGTCTGTTCACTTTAGCCGTGAGGACTTGCTAATGGGCCAAAGTTCATAACTAAAACCCGAAAGGGACCCTATTTTTGTAAAATTACTAATATACCCCTAGTTTTGTAAATTATCGAAATACCCCTAGTTTGCAAAACTACCAAAATACCCCTACTTTACGAAAATACCCTTGGGTAGTGAAATGACGAAAATACTCTTGTATGACGGAGGTGAGTTTATGGATGTTACTCGTATGTTTGATGCATTTATGTGATACTCTGCTTGGGATGCATATAGATGTTGAATGTTTGTGGTTCCTAGAACTAGGAGATACAGACTTGAGACTGAACCTTGTAGATATAATTTTGAATTCAAAAGAACTACTATTGAAACTACTTTTTATAAGATTGTTCGTTATTAATCAGTGAAAGAAATTATTAATCCATAAAACTTCTAATCAGATAAAAGTGAATCGGTAGTATAAGTACAAGGGGACGAGGACAACTTGCGTGTGGCCGTGGTAGGGGCAGGATGGTCGTGTCAGAACTAGTAGGATCTGGCCATGGGTCAAGAGATGAGATGCCAGTTCCACCAGCTGCGAAGGCAAAATTTCAAGACGAGACGGCCGGAGATGATGCGGTATCTCAGGCGATGTTACGGGTTTTAGAGAGAGTTGTCGGGGCAGGCATGAGTATGGGAGCTTGAAAATCTGTGTCAGAGTGACTTAGAGCCAATGGGGCAGAAATGTTTAGGGGAATTTCCGGTATAGCCCCGAGTACAGCTGAGTATTGGTTGGAGGCAGTTGAGCGCATAATGGATAATCTTGATTTCACGGAAGAGGAAAAATTGAAAGGGGTTGTATATCTCCTACGGGATGAGGCGTATTAATGGTGGCTCGCGGTTAAGGATGGTACGGTGCCTGACCGTATCACTTGGGATTTCTTCAGAATGGCGTTTCAGAGTAAATACATTGGGTCGAGTTAAATGGATGCACAGCGTAGGGCATTTCTAAATCTGGTTCAGGGAAGTAGGTCGGTGGCTGCGTTTGAAGTGGAATTCTTACGCCTTAGCCGTTATGCCAGAGGGATAGTGGCCACAGACCATGAACGTTGTGTTCGATTTGAAGACAGTTTGAGGGATGATCTACGTGTATTGATAGCCCCGCAGTGGGAGAGGGAATTTGTTGTTCTTGTGGAAAAAAGCTAAGATAGCTGAGGAGGTGAAGTAGACAGAAAAATTGAATCGGGATAGAGATAAGGGTGGAAGTAAGAGGAATTTTGGATTGTCAGGGGTAGTTGGGCGTACTCAGAAAAGACCTAGGTCACATGGGCCGAGTCAGGGTGAGAGGCCTGCTGCTGCTAGCCAGCATAGAGGTGTGCTCGATGTGGTAAATTCTATTCAGGTGAGTGTTGGTCGAGCAATGGAAAGTGTTTCAGGTGTGGATCTACGGACCATCAGTTAGAGATCATCCCGACCACCACTGTCAAGACAGGCCCAAGTCGGAAAATGCTCGGTAGGGTAGTGGAGGTCCGTAGCCGCAGAGAGGTCGTGGTCCAGCTAAGGGTGGTAACGGTTTCGGTCAGGGCCATGGAGCACCAAGTCGAGGGGCAGGAAACACTGAGGCGAGATAGCCGGGGTTAGTCTATGCTACCAGACGTCGAGAGGAGGCCGATGCATTGGATGTCATAACTGGTACATTTTTAATTTTTGGTTTGCCTTACACTGTATTGATTGATATTGGGTCGACGCATTCATATGTTGCTAGTAGGGTGTCTAGAACTTTAAGCATAGATTCTGAGATTTCCTCTAGGGAGATGACTGTAATTAGCCCGTTAGGACACTCTGTGGTGGTAAATAAGCTTTATCGGGAGGTACCTTTAGAAGTTTAGGGAATATTTTTCCTGACTGATCTGATGGAATTACCGTAGGCATGGATTGGCTGGTGAGGCATCAAGCTAATGTAGATTGTGCAGCCAAGTGTGTGGTGTTAAAAACTCCCTAGGGTGGTGAAGTATTGGTGATGGGTGAAAGGGGGAATTGTTTATCAAATGTAGTGACCGCCCTAAGAGCAAAAAGGATGGCGAGGAAAGGATGCGAGGCAATTCTAATGTTTGTTCGGGCTCTGGAAGCTAAAGAACTAACTGTCGGGGATGTTAGAACGGTGAAGGTATTTCCTGATGTTTTCCTAGAAGAGCTTCCGGGATTACCTCCGGACCGTAAAGTGGATTTTGGTATTGATCTTTTTTTGGGAATAGCGCTAGTATCTATCGCCTCATACAGAATGGCGCCGAAGGAGTTGGTGGAGTTAAAAGCACAGATACAAGAGTTGCTGGATAGAGGGTTTATTCGACCAAGTGTGTCACCTTGGGGAGTGTCGGTGTTATTCGTTAAGAAGAAGGATGGATCAATGCGTATGTGCATTAACTATCACCAGTTGAATAAGTTGACAATCAAGAACAAATACCCGTTGCCGAGGATCGATGACTTGTTCGTTCAGTTGAAAGGGGCTTTAATCTTTTCAAAGATAGATTTGAGGTCAGGGTAGCATCAGCTTAAGGTTAAGGAGGCGGATATTCATAGAACGGCTTTTAGGACTCACTATGGTCACTACGAATTCATGGTGATGCCATTTGGATTAACCAATGCGCTAGCAGCATTTATGGACATGATGAACTGAGTGTTCTAACCCTACTTGGATTGGTTTGTCGTGGTATTTATAGATGACATCCTGGTTTATTCAAGATCGGAGGAGGAGCATGATTCACACCTTCGAGTGGTTTTGCATATTCTGAGGGAGAAGCAGCTGTATGCCAAATTCAGTAAGTGCGAATTTTGGCTAAAGGAAGTTACTTTTTTAGGCCACGTTGTGTCGGTAGAGGGGATTAGAGTTGACCCCTATAAAATTGAAGCGGTGTTGGATTGGAAGCCGCCTAAGTCGGTAGCAGAAATCTGGAGTTTTCTTAGTCGGTCGGGTATTATAGAAGGTTTGTTGAAGGATTTTCGTTGATTGCGGCACCGTTGACTAAGTTGCTGTAGAAAGGGGTTCCGTTTGCTTGGTCTGATAAGTAGCAAGAAAGTTTCTAGAGGTTAAAAAGGATATTGACGGAGCTCCAATGTTGATTCAGCCGAAGGCCAAAAAAGAGTTCATGATTTATTGTGATGCTTTACACACGAGGCTAGGATGCGTATTGATGCAAGGTGGAAAGGTTGTTACGTATGCGTCTCGGCAGTTAAGACTGTACGAATCAAATTATCCCACCCATGATTTGGAATTGGAGACAGTGGTTTTTGCCTTGAAGATCTAGAGACATTATCTGTACGGGGAGAAATCCATTATTTATACCGATTATAAGAGCTTAAAATACCTTTTGACCCAGAAGGAGTTGAATCTAAGGCAAAGGAGGTGGATCGAGTTGTTAAAGGACTATGACTGCTTGATCGAGTATCATCCGGGTAAAGCTAACGTGGTGGCGGATGCTCTAAGTCGTAAAGTAATCTCTGACTTGAGAGTAATGTTTGCTCACCTCAGTTTATACGATGATGGGAGTTTATTAGCTGAACTTCAAGTGAAACCCTCTTGGGTCAGTCAGGCTAAGGAGAAGTAGCAGACTGATGAGCTGCTAAAGAAGAAGTTTTAGGTAGGATCAAGTGATAGATCAATAGAATTCAGTGTGAATAAGGAAGGGCTATTATGTTTTCGAGGAATAATTTGCATGCCGAAAGATCCTGATTTAAGGCGTAAGATTTTGCTAGAAGCACATGGTAGTCCATACGCTATGCACCCTGAAGGGAGTAAGATGTATCGAGATTTGCGAGAACAGTTCTAGTGGCCGAGCCTGAAGCAAGAGGTGACTGAATTTGTGAGTAAGTGTTTGACCTATCAGCAAGTAAAGGCGAAGCACCAGTTACCATCAGGGTTGTTGCAGCCGGTGAAGATTCCACAGTGGAAATGGGAAAGAATCACAATGGACTTTGTTAGTGGGCTACCTCTCATGCCTACTAAGAAAGATTTAGTTTGGTGATTGTTGACCGCTTGACTAAGTCTGCTCATTTCATACCTGTACATGTCGATTACTCTCTGCAGAGGTTGGCTAGGTTATATATAGCGGAGGTAGTGAGGCTATATGGAGTACTGATATTGATCATATCGGATAGGGACCCAAGGTTCACGTCACGATTTTGGAAAGCGTTGCATCAAGCGTTGGGTACGAAATTAAATTTTAGTACAGTGTTTCATCCTCAGACCGATGGTCAGTCTGAGCGGGTAATTCAGATCTTAGAGGACATGTTGAGAGGTTGTGTCATTGATTTGAGGGTAGTTGGGAAGAGTTTTTACCGTTGGCGGAGTTTGCTTACAACAATGACTACCGATCTAGTATTTAGATCGCGCCTATGAAGCATTATGCAGACGAAGTGCCGTACTCCTACCATTGACTGAGTTAGGGAATGTCGATTTTGGGGCGTAATTGGTTACCGAGGCGGAAGAGAAGGTTGAGTTAATTCGGGCTCGATTAAAGAAGCGTCGAGATGACGAAGTCCTATGCTGATTTGAAGCGTAAGGACATAGAGTTTGCAGTAGGTGACAGGGTGTTCTTAAAGGTGTCGTCGTGAAAGAAAGTGCTAAGGTTTAGGCGAAAAGGTAAATTAAGTCCCAGATTCATCGGACCTCATCGGGTGTTGAAACGAGGGGAACTGATAGCCTATCAGTTAAGCTACCTTCAGAATTAAGCCAGATTCACGACGTATTTCATGTCTCTATGTTAAGACGCTATCATTCAGATCCATCTCATGTGGTGCCTATGGAGGAAATCGAAGTAAGACCTGACCTATCCTTTGAGGAGGAACCAATGGAAATTCTGGATCATGATTTCAAAGTATTGTGAAGGAAAACGGTTCCGTTGGTTAAGGTTCTGTGGTGGAATCATGGTTCTAAGGAGGCTACTTGGGAACCAGAGGAAGCAATGCGGCAGCAATTCCCGCATCTATTCTGACCAGGTAATTTCGAGGCCTAAATTTCTTTAAGGGAGGTAGAACTGTAACATCCTGAATTTGTGGGGCTTTGCATTTGATGTGCTGTGATGTGTTGTTGTGCTTAATATGCTAGTTAGAGTGTTTTAGGGGTCCAGAATGGGCTCGGAGATAAGCCGAGGCCTTAGCAAAAATTTGTTGTTGGGCACTCTAGTGGAGAGCCAGTAGGGTTAGGACTTAAAAGATATAATTTGTACTTTAAGACACAAATGGGCTTGTGACCCAGTGGAAGGTGGCGTCACATAAGGGCTATAAGGTGGCGTGAAGAGGTCCAAGGTTCGAGTCACATGTTACCCATTCATTTAATTAATTTTGGCATTAGTAGGGAGCAGTAGTGGAGTTCGGCTTGAATGCTTGAAATTAGGGAACTGACTGAGGTGGATAATGCAGATAATGTGGTTGATAATGTGCTGATAAAGGGAGGAGGAGGTGGCGTTATCCATGTCACTTGTGGATGAAGGATCAGATGATGATAAGGGAGAAAGTTTAGGAGTTATCGGCTGATCAGGGTGGTGGCCGCATTTCCAACTCTAAGGGGGAGGGGGAATTGGTTTTGAGTGGCCTAAGGGTGCCAAAATTTCCCTATTGATAGGATAGGTTTTAGTTTTCAAAATAGGCATTTTTGGCATTTCATTAGTAAGTGTCGAAATTCTGTTTAAGTGAGGGGAGTACTTCTTCATCTTCGGCACTTGGGTTCTTATTCTATTAATCTCTTCTCTCATTTTCTGCTAAAGTCGAAAACCCCTAATCCCATTCTCTCATCTTCACTTCTATGCTTAAGCCGAAAGTCCCATGTCTATTCTTTTTCTCTTTGCTGAATTCTTCATTAAGTCGAATCTCCATAGATCTCTTTGCATCATCTTCTCTTTTGGATTTTCTCAGAAGCCAAAATCTGCTGGGAGTAGCCGAATCTTTTGGTGTTAAGGTAAGTGACGATTTCTTTCATATGTCACCTTCCTCTTTCGATTTTTATTTTTTTGGAGGCCAAAGCCGAAAGGCTAACTAGCGTGGCGAGGTTATCTTTTGCGTAATGTTTTGACTGTTCTTGTGTTCTCATCTTGGGGCGACATTTAGGGAAACGAAGTAGATCGAATCATTTAGATTCCAAAAGCCTAAAACTGCTAGTCTTTGAGTCCCATATCTCTTTTCGGGATTTTGAGGTAAGGGTTCTCTTTAGATTTTCGTTAGGTTCGTTTATCGTATTTGTTATCTTAACCCTATGATATGGATTAACAACCATATGTTATGATGGTAGTAACTGATAAGGTCTTTTGATGGAATCAAATGTCGATCAGGCGAAGGAGGGGATTGGACCCGTAAACCCAACCCCTAAGTTTAAGAAGCATTCAGTGTCTGCCGTTAGAGATTGGCCATCGGGTTGTGGATCGGCTACAGAACAAAACCGTAGGCAGTTAGTAGTCGTATCGGCTACTGATAGTGTCGACATAGAAAGTATCATCTTGTCTGTAATCAGGTGTGTAGATCTTTATCAAATTAGTTTTTCTGTATCATACATGTTATGGGCTGAAAAGCCAGAAAAGGCTGTATGGACAGTCGAATAACCCGTAAGGGTTAGGCAAGGGATGTCAGGTACGAAAACTTGGCAAATTCTCTATGTGTATCGATGTATGTGATGACCTGTTATCTTATAGATGGTATATTGTTCTTACTTTTGTATGTATGTATGCATGGGATGGGGTTAATATGATGAAGGGGAAGAGCATGCTTAATAGGTCACTTAGTGATCGGTGGCTCTACCACATTTGATTATAAGGTCACATGGTGATCGGTGGCTCTGCCACATTTGATTTTAAGGTCACATAGTGATCGGCATTATAACTGACAGCACGACTGTCAAGATGGTGTGTAGCAGATGGAGGGTTGATTGTAGAAATCCCCGCGGTGTGATGGCTGGTAAGGGTTGGCTTGTAGAGGATGGAATTTTAGGTTGGGTTGGGTCATATCGCATGTACTTGTTCTGCTGTCATTATGTGTGGGCTGAGGCCCAATATGCGATTGTGGGCCTCAAGTTGTTTATGTGGTTCAGGGATTTGCACACTGAGTCTTGGTGACTCACCCTTTATTTTTCTCAACTTTTTAGATGAGCAGTAGATCGTGGATACGGGAGCCGAGGTGGACTCGAGGCGCCATAAAGTCTTTTATTTAAGTAAACTTATTCCCAATTTATCTTTAGTTTTAAATTTTGGGTTTGATTTCGTTAGCATGTAATAAGGTTTCTTAGCTTAAATTTTTGATTTCTAGTGGTTAATGATTATGGATTATAAATTTATATTTTAAGGACCTAATCATACGAAGTACTAAAAATGGGAGTTTCAAACACACTTAACGCAAAACAACAGTTTTCGTAAAAAAAAAATCACTTATTTAACGAATATTGGAATAAAATAAACTGAGTTCTTCGAACCCAACAAAGCAAGTTTCCAACACATCGTGCTACTGAAAAAAATTACTTTTTTTTTCCAAATCCATGTTTTCTTCAAAGTACGTGCATGAAAACTCGAACATTCTGCCAATGCCCACGGCTAGAGCACACGTCGTGCCTACCACCCATAGTGAACACTGACCACTTCACACGGCCTTGAGTCTAGGCACACGCCCATGTGGCTAGCCCTTGGCCTACACTACTCAATTCTGCCAAAGTGACACGGCCAAGGCACACGCCCGTGGATTGACTGTGTGTCACACATGGCCTAGACACATGCCTGTGTGTCTATCCTCATGAACAAGAACTAAGCTATTTGCCAAGTTCTTTTTCACTCCTCATTCATACACAAAATACACTCATCCAATCCATCTATAATCAACTCATATTGAAGTACAATCTCACATGGATAACTACATCTTTTCATATAATAAAATAGCCAACAACTATGGCATTATACAAAATATATTATCCATCTAAAGGCCAACACATCTTAGCCATTTATAACAAAATTCACTAACTTGTCTAGCCTTTATACATGCCATATACAAAACATTGAGTCTTATGTACCCGAGTGTGCGGATAGTGTGGGCGATCCTCCAACTGATTCACGTATCTCAATTCAACTCTATTGCTCTATAAGACAAGGGAAAACAAAAAGAGTAAGCTTTAAGCTTAGTAAGTTTACACATAAACAATTTAAGCATTCTAGTATAAGCTAAACAACAATTAGCATTATACTACCAAATAAATTGACATCCACAACTATGCTTACTCTTTCTATTCCTTACAACATTTCAAACACATCATGAGTCACATACTCATAACCATCGACATGCACCCCTGCACTCAATACCATATTTACTCAACATTACAACACATCTTTTTATCACACTAATACATCCACTCAGCTAAATTACTCGGTGGTTTTGCATTCAGCCCACCATAATCAGATAATAAGGTAGTATCGCACATAGCTTACCAAAAGGAAATCATAGTGGTTTTGCACATAGCCCACTAAATAATATACTTAACTATGGTATCGCACACAGCCCATCGTTGTTAAGTATTAAGGTGGAATCGCATTTAGCCCACCATCAAATATTATCACTACACATCCACATATTTACTTACTCAATCATCCATTCATGATATCTACCACATTCATTCCACTTGAACCACATAGGTTCTCAATCATTCTCATTCATGCTAGACACTAGCTAGCATTAAGAATGTATAAGTATAATCGCATTGATTACGCATAAACTTACCTCGGCACTCAAAACTATAGAGACGTGCAATTTAATCCACCACCTTGGTCTTGCCTCGGTTTCTATCCGGGCTTTGTCTTTCTTGATCTATAATGATAAATCAACTCATTCAATACACACATTGACTAAATTGACCTTTATCTCATACTTTAGCAAAATTATTATTTTGCCCCTAATCTTTCTCATATTTACACTTTTGCCCCAAGGCTCGTAAAGTGATTTTCATTCAACTTTCTAGCCTTTCATGCTTAGCTGAACCATTTACTCAACTAAAGCAATCATCAATTCTCACTAAATCACACATTTATGACCAAACTCGAGACTTTCACAAACAAGTCCAAACATGCATTTTTCATGGAAATCACTTAGCAAAAGATATTTTTACTACATCAAGCTTTCATATTCTTCCATAAAACATCAAAATACATGCATTTCATACATGGGTATATTTTTGAACATCCATCTTAGCTCAACATATAGATAAAAATAGCTTTCTAATGTTACTAGGACTCCAAAAATACGAAAAAATCAAAAACGGGCCTTGGATACACTTACTAGCAAGCTTGAAAAGTTGAGGAGCCTTAACAATGGCTTCTCTCAATTTTCGGTAGCTTGAAGAAGAAGATGAATGAAATTTTATCATCTTTTCCCATTTTAATCATTTAATTGCCAAGTGACCAAAATGCCCTTTTTGACAAACTTTCTATTTTAACCCATTCTTACCCAATTTTGTCCAAAAATTAGAAATTGGGAAATTTCTCTTTAAGGACCTCTAATTGATATTCTAAAGCTATTTCATACAAATAACTTCTAGAATCTCACATTTTGCAACTTTTGCAATTTAGTCCTTTTGGACAATTCAACTAGAATTTCACAAAATTGCTTCATGAAACTTTCACACTAACATGCAAACATGGCATAAACCTCAAAAAATCATACATATAAATCAGATTTGTGGTCTCGCACTACTATTCTGACTAGGCCCTAAATCGGGATGTTACAACTCTCCCCCCTTTAGAGATTTTTTCCCTCGAAAATCTTACCAGTAAAGAGGTTTGGATGTTGCTCTCTTATAGCTTCTTTCGGTTCCTACGTAACCTCTTTCACATCGTGTTTTTGCCACAACATTTTCACTAGGACTATGTTCTTATTCCTCAACTGCTCCACTTCTTGAGCTAATATTTTAATCGGTTCTTCTTCATAAGACATGTCCGGTCTTATCTCAATTTTCGTTGAAGGAATCACATGCGAAGGATCAGAGCGATATCGTCGCAACATCGACACATGGAACACATTATGAATCTTTTCTAATTCCACCTGTAGGGCCAAACGATAAGCTACTGAGCCAACTCTGTCTGTAATCTCATACGGTCCTATGAATCTTGGACTCAATTTCCCTTTTCGTCCACATCTCATGATCTTCTTCCACTGGGACACTTTCAAAAACACTTTGTCACCCACTTTAAACTCAATTTATTTTCTTTCCAAATCCGCGTACGACTTCTGTCGGTCCGAAGTAACTTTCAGACCATTACGGATCACTTTCACTTTCTCTTCAGTTTCTTTCACTAGATCGACCCCATGGATTCGCTTCTCACCAAGCTTGGTCCAATACAAAGGAGTCTGACACTTACGACCATACATGGCCTCATACAGAGCCATCTGTATACTCGACTGATAACTGTTGTTGTAGGCAAACTCAACCAAAGATAGATATCTCTCCCAACTACCTTCGAATTCTAACACACAGCATCGAAGAATATCTTCAAGAACTTGAATCACTCTTTCAGATTGACCATCAATTTGCAGATGGAATGCAGTACTAAATCTAATCTCTTACCCATGGCTTCTTGCAACTTCTTCCAAAACCTCGATGTAAACCTCGAATCTCTATCCGATATTATAGACATGTGCATACCATGTAATCTCACTATCTCTGCCACAATCAATTCGACTATTTATCCAGTGAGTAATCAACACGTACTGGAATAAAATGAGCCGACTTCATTAATCTATCCACAACAACCCACACAGCATCTTTCTTTTTCGGAGTCAAAGGTAACGCCGTCACAAAATCCATGGTAACCCGATCCATTTCCCATTCGGGTACCATCACTGGCTAAAGCAATCTCGAAGGTACTTAATGCTCAGCTTTCACCTGATGACAAATCAGATATTTTGCCACAGACTCTAAAATGTCTCTTTTCATACCGGCCACCAATAAAACTTTCTCAAGTCATTGTACATTTCGTACTGCCTGAGTGAACAAACAAGTAACCACTATATGCCTCAAGAAAAACTTTTCGGATTAACTCTTTATATCTTGGTACACAAATTCTGTCATGGTACAACAAACAATCATTCGAGCCCACTCGAAAATCAGAACTTCCTGATCTGCACTTAACTCTCTTAGCTTACATCTCACTATCATTTCTCTGAGCCTCACATAACTGTTAAACAAATGGTGGCTTAGCTTTCAGCTCTGCCAAAATAGCACCATCATCAGACAATGCTAAACTCGTGCTCATATTTTTCTACTGACATTCTTCCTTGCTTCAACTCAAGGAATTTTTTCCTTTTTCGATTAGTAAATCGCTGGCTTATATACTTCTTTCGAAACTCTTTCAGAAAGAAGTCCCAAGTCACCTGCTCTTTCGGGACTACTGACGTCAATGTCTTCTACAAATGGTATGCTGAATCCCTTAGCAAATATATGGCACACTTCAGGTTCTCTTAGGGTGTACATGACAGTTCATCGAATACTCTCATTGAGTTCTCCAACCAAACTCTGCTCTTTCAGGTTCATCATCTACCTTAGCTCTAAACTCATCAGCCTCGTTTTCCTAATCTTATCCATCGGGGTTTCAATATCTTTACTACATCAATACCTTGAGGAGCCACTGGAATTGGCTGAGGTATAGGAGAAGGTAGAGGAGGTTGAGCATTCGGTTCACTCAAACATAGTCCGAGTACCAAATACTCATCATCTGGGGAAAGGCTTCCCGAGCCTCTTCTCCTTAACCCCTAGTCTCGGGTTCACTTTGCATAGGCACGGCCCCTTACGCAAGAGCCGGCCCATTACTAACTGCTTCATCAGCAGTCGATGGATCGAAATCAATATACTATATCAAACGAAATTTAAAAATCATCAGAAACCACCACACTATCCTTGTACACTTATGAAATGTATAGCTAGACTCTTACACTCGCTACGATAGTCCTAGAACCGACTAAACCATAGCTCTGATACCACAAAATGTAACACCCCTTACCCGTAATTTCCGTCGAAACCAGGCTTGAGGCATTACTGGATAAAAACCACATGATCGCCACTTAGGCTCATCATGACTACTCTCTCTTAAGTCACCTCATTAACCTTATTCTCGACATACGAGGCCTCACTCATACACACGAGGCTCTCGAGACTATATCGAAACTTTTTAAAATCTTAAAAATTTTTCCATCTAAACAAGGACTACACTCCCGTGTTAGATGGCACACGCCCGTGTGTAGACACACATGCCCATGTCCACCAACCGTGCATGAAAACTCAAGCATTTTGCCAATGCTCCAAGGTTAGAGCACACGCTCGTGCCTACCACCCATGGTGAACACTAACCACTTCACACGGCCTTGAGTCTAGGCACACGCCGGTATGGCTAGCCCATGGCCTACACTGCTTAATTCTACCAAAGTGACACGGCCAAGGCATAAGCCCGTGATTGGCCGTATGTCACACATGGCCTAGACACATACCCATGTGCTTATCAACATGAACAAGAACTAAGCTATTTGCCAAGTTCTTTTCACTCCTCATTCATACACAACATGCACTCATCCAATCCATCTATAATCAACTCATATTGAAGTACAATCTCACATGGATAACTACATCTTTTCATATAATAAAATAGCCAACAACTATGGCATTATACAAAATAGATTATCCATCTAAAGGCCAATACATCTTAGCCATTTACAACAAAATTCACTAACTTATCTAGCCTCTATACATGCGATATACAAAACATCGAGTCTCATGTACCAGAGTGTCCTGATAGTGTGGACGATACTCCAATTGATTCACGTATCTCAGTTCAACTCTATTGCTCTATAAGACAAGGGAAAATAAAAAGAGTAAGCTTTAAGCTTAGTAAGTTTACACATAAACAATTTAAGCATTCTAGTATAAGCTAAACAACAATTAGCATTATACTACCAAATAAATTGACATCCACAACTATGCTTACTCTTTCTATTCCTTACAACATTTCAAACACATCATAAGTCACATACTCATAACCATCGACATGCACCCCTGCACTCAATACCATATTTACTCAAAATTACAACACATCTTTTTATCACACTAATACATCCACTCAGCTAAATTACTCGGTGGTTTTGCATTCAGCCCACCATAATCAGATAATAAGGTAGTATCGCACATAGCCTACCAAAAGGAAATCATAGTGGTTTTGCACATAGCCCACTAAATAATATACTTAACTATGGTGTCGCACACAGCCCATCGTTGTTAAGTATTAAGGTGGTATCGCATTTAGTCCACCATCAAATATTATCACTACACATCCACATATCTACTTACTCAATCATTCATTCATGATATCTACCACATTCATTCCACTTGAACCACATAGGTTCTCAATCATTCTCATTCATGCTAGACACTAGCTAGCATTAAAATGTATAAGTATAATAGCAATGATTACGCATAAACTTACCTCGGCACTCAAAAGTATAGAGACGTGCAATTTAATCCGCCACATTGGTCTTGCCTCGGTTTCGATTCAGGCTTCGTCTTTCTTGATCTATAATGATAAATCAACTCATTCAATACACACATTGACTAAATTGACCTTTATCTCATACTTTAGCAAAATTACTATTTTTCCCCTAATCTTTCTCACATTTACACTTTTGCCCCAATGCTCGTAAAGTGATTTTCATTCAACTTTCTAGCCTTTCATGCTTAGCCGAACCATTTACTCAACTAAAACAATCATCAATTCTCACTAAATCACACATGTATGACCAAACTCGCGCCTTTCACAAACAAGTCCCTACATGCATTTTTCATGGAAATCACTTAGCAAAAGATGTTTCTACTACATCAAGCTTTCATATTCTTCCATAAAACATCAAAATACATGCATTTCATACATGGGTACATTTTTTAACATCCATCTTAGCTCAACATATAGCTAAAAATAGCTTTCTCATGTTACTAGGACTCCAAAAATATGAAAAATATCAAAAACGGGGCTTGGATGCACTTACTAGCAAGCTTGAAAAGTTAAAGTGCCCAAAAAATGGCTTCTCGCAATTTTTGGCAGCTTGGAGAAGAAGATGAATGAAATTTTATCATCTTTTCCCATTTTAATCATTTAATTGCTAAATGACCAAAATGCTTTTTTTGACAAACCCATTCATGCCCAATTTTGTCCAAAAATTAGAAATTAGGAAAATTTCTCTTTAAGGACCTCTAATTGGTATTCTAAAGCTATTTCATACAAATAACTTCTAGAATCTCACATTTTGCAACTTTTACAATTTAGTCCTTTGGACAATTCAATCGCAATTTCACAAAATTGCTTCATGAAACTTTCACACTAACATGAAAACATGCAATAAACCTCAAAAACTCATACATATAACTCAAATTTGTGGTCTTGCACCACTATTCTGACTAATCCCTAAATCGAGATGTTTCAGCGCTTTATAGGAGTCGTTTTTTCTTTCTCTCTCCAAAAACTATTTGTTTCCCTAATTTTTGACAAAACAACCTAATTCTCTAATTTTTCTTTAGTATTGGCACATATCCCTCATTTTCCCAAAAATAAATGGTATCTAAACTACTTTTATTCCTAAGTTGATACCTTTGTTAGTTCAACCATTGGTCAAACTATTAAGTCTGTTTAAAAAGATAATCAATTAAAAAATGTCATGTGACAAAAAGGATAAAAATATTATTTTTACTTAATTTGTTCTTTCTTCTTCATCTTATTTTGGGCTTCTTCTATGAGTGTGAGCATTTAAGGCTTATGGTTTTGATCAAGGTTTTTAGAACCGGATCAATGGTTGACCTATTTAGACTACTAGTTCCCGATTTGTATGGTTCGATGAAATAAATTATTAAAAATTCATTAAAATAAAAAATAATTTTTAAAAAAACATAGAGGAAACATGCTCAACCGATTTTTTAACTTGCTTTAATCAATCTATATCAGTTCGTAGGTCAATCGATACAACCTCTATCTTGGTTGATACCTCGACTAGTCCGATTCTAAAAACACTGTTTTGATCAAAGAAAAAACTTTCTTGATCATATCAGGTTGAACAAGAAAGAGTAAAGTTTGAAAACAACTTAACCGCCAGTATCTCAGCCTTAAGAGGGTGAATTTTGAGCATTATTAGTTTTGCAAGACATTATAAAGGAAGAAAAAAAAAAGGGAAAAAATAGAGTAAGAAATAATGCAAAAGAAAAAAGTAAAATAAAAGAATTTATAAAATATCTTTTTAAAGTTTACATGACATGGTGATCACGTATTGGATGGAAAATTTTTAACAAATATAACATTTTGGTGTAAAATGGGTAACAGAAGAATGGCTCAAGTATCACTTTTGACAAAAAAAAAGTTTAGGGACCAACTTGAAAAAATAGTATAGTTTGAGTACTAATTTGTGGGTTAATTTTTTTTTAAATAAACTTAACAGTTTGGCTAACGGAGGTACCAACTTGAAAAAAAATAGTTTAGATATCACTTATGAAAAAAAAAGGAAGGTATCAAGATGGGTGGAAAATGTTATAGTTTAGGTACCGATTTGTAGGTTAAAGCAAAAATTTTACATATATATAATTAAGGGTTTTACTAGTGCAAATAATAAATAATATATGTTCGGTCAACTAGAATTAGAATAAACTTAATACAAAGCACAACAAAATGAAAGCCATAACATATCTAGATCTGACCCACACATTGTGGGACTTAAACCCAAAATAATATGGAAGAGAACCCAAACATATTATTTGAGTATAATGTGACTCAAACTTGAGCACTCAAAGTCTCAAAGCCTCAACTTTTGGAAACACTATTAAGATCTTGTTGGCAAAAAAAATGTATATAAAATTAATATCAACAAAGGAATTAAACTTACACTCAATTAATCTCAAATTTCTCAACTTAACTATTTATCATTAAACTTGATCATGGCCAAGCTACCTCTCCAGGTCCGAAGGCCCGCTCGAAAAGTGAGAGGGTTTAGGAAAAAATATAAGGCCAAGAAATAGGGTTGGACAAAAAATAAAGCTTGTTTTCTAAACGGGTCGGGCCTCAAGTAGGATTTCCTTGGCTCAACTCGACTTGAATAAGTTGTTTGCTACCATTTCGCTATTGTTTTGTTGTCATTTAACTATTGCATTGCTACTATTTTGTTGTTATTATTTAGATATTGCATAACTCTTGTTTTATTATTAATTTTGCTACTATTTTAGAGATATTTTCTTGCTAGTTTGCAACTATCTTAATGGTATCTAAGTATAAAGAGTTTTTTGAATGTATTTTCAATTTGTTAGGAAACATTTATTTTAATGATTTTAGTGTATATGATGTATTAATTTTTTTAAATAGGTTTTTATTTAAAAAATAATTCAAAAAATTAATATGGATAGACCAGGTTGGGCTCGGGTTTCATATTTTTAATCTAGGCCGAGTTTAGGTAAAATTTTAAGTCCATTTTTCAGGTCAAGCTAGGCCCAAGCCTAAAAGGCAGACCTAAAATTTTGCATCGGCCTGGTCTGAACTCAATCCATGATCAGGTTTATTATCACTTTTAAGAGTTATTTTCAAGGTTGTAGTTCAAGTTATTAATTTTTAAAAAAAAATTGTATAAAATTATTATATATATATATATATATACTTATAATAAAATTTATTATTTTTAAAAATTTTGATTATTTTAAAAATTTTCAACTATCAATCAAGAAAAAGAAATTTATAAGTAATATAGTTATATTCTGCGATAAGCCAATACTTTATCGCTTTACTTTTGTTATGTATTGTTTAGGAAAGCTTATGTTAGATTCTCCCAAATGTACTACAAAGTGCCTCCCAACTCTGCAATATTTTCCCCTTTTTCTTTTGCTTACATCAGACAAAGTAGTTTTCTTCGTTAAAAAGCTGCGAAACAGCGGAGGGAGGACGAGGGTATACAAT
This sequence comes from Gossypium rotundifolium, assembly GCA_025506655.1. Lineage (NCBI taxonomy): Eukaryota > Viridiplantae > Streptophyta > Magnoliopsida > Malvales > Malvaceae > Gossypium > Gossypium rotundifolium. The sequence continues at coordinate 92,716,385 of CP106729.1, read as the reverse complement.
AATATTTTCTATAAAATACTTCAACATTCATTTTTGCTCTTCTTTTCCCTGCCAAAGCAAAGCAAAGCAAAGAATATGGAAAAAAAAAAAAAAAGCATGATTGGGAAAAAATAAAATCCACCACCGTATCGGTTGAATCAAATAGTTCAATTATCTTGAAATATTTCAAAAAAAAATAAAAATAATTAAAAGTCATAAAATTTTATAAAAAAAATAAGAGAGGTCATAATTTGCAAAAATAATTTACAAAATAATCAAAATATAATAAAAAGTCAATTTTTTTTGTTAAAAATCCTAAAAAAATAATTGTGCAAATATTTTATATTCCTAATATTTTTAATTTTTATTATTGATACAAGATTGAGATTATATTAGTTCGCAATAGTTCACCTGTTGGGTGGAGAGTTATAGGTGGTTATGAATATTTAAAGTATGATTTTCTTGGAAGATAAGAGCTGTAACACCCCAAACCCGGCCCAAACACCACGACCGAATCTGGTATGTCACTAAGAAAATTTAATAAAACATGTCGCATTTTTGGAAAATATTTTCCTTGAGTTTAACCTTTTCTTCGGGAAAAATTAATAGGTTGATAATTTAGATAAGCTATAAATTCTATGAGATGTTTCTATGAATTAAAAACCGAAACTTAAATACATGCCTTAGGAAAAAAAAGTGTAAACTTAAAATGTCTGATAATAATAATAAAAGCCCAAAATAAAAATTGAACCAAAATATAAAGCTAACGGCCCGTGGCCTTATTATATTGAAATTTTAAACACATTAAATAAAAATATAAAATAATAAACTAAAGTCTTTTGCTGAATCCAAATGTTCTTTTGCATGGCCACCTTGCGCTCCTCTCCAGCCCGGTCTGATGCACTAGGTGCTACCTGAAAGTATTAAATCATAGGTTGAGTCGCAAGACTCAGTGTGCAACCCTCATGCACCTTTAGATTTGGGCCTTATCCCCACAGAACAGAATAACAGAACATATTATATATGAATATATGCAAAGCCCAACCCAAATCTTAGGTTTCCATCCACTACACGCCACCCTTACCTGCCAGTCACACCATTGGGGATTTCTACAATCAACCCACACCGCTACACGCCATTGATGGCGATCATCTCGCTCATCGTCGATCATGGCAATAGCCACTACAATGAGATCATGGCAAAAGCCACTACAATGATCATGACAAAAGCCACTACAATGAGATCATGGCAAAAGCCACTACACGAACACTTCCCTTTCATCAAACCCAACCCCGTGCAATCACGTAAATCAACATACTTATAAAACATATCATCTTAACAGGATCATTCACTGAAGAATGACAGAGATCACTAACCTGGTGATTCGCTTTTACCCTCCTCGGGTTTCGAACGTTATGCCAAGATTTCGGCATTTAACAGAATATAAGCAGATTTATTAACACATATTAACAGACAATCTAATGGTGTGAAAAGTTACACATCTGATAACGCTAGTACTACTTTCTATGTTGATACCCTCACTAATCTGATCTACTGCCCTTTGTCATACCCTCGCTAATCTAATCTACTGCCCTTTGTCTACAACCTTGCTCAAAAGCCGAAAGAACGCAAGGATCAGCCCTCTCCTATATTCGGCCAAGGTTAGTGCTTTACCCAATTTATACATTTAAATTAACAGATCTCCTTACCTTAAAATCTTGAAAGTAATTCATCCGAAAGTGCTCTTGAACTCGGCTTAGAAATCTAAGCGATTGGACCCCTTCAAATCTCGGAATGCCATAAATGAGAGAAAACACCCGATTAGTTAACCATATAGCCATTCAGCTAAGATCTCTAAAGGCCAAAAAAGATTGAAATCTCACCAATTGACACCTACCTATACAAATGGTTTCGGCTACCCCTTGCAAGAAGATTCGACAATCACAGCAGAAGATCGAAGCGTAGAAGATTAGAGATTTAAGAATTTCGGCTTTTAAGAAAATCCCGAAAAAGATGAACAAGAGGAAGATTTCGGCTACAAGAACAAACAAGAGTGTAGTTTCAGATTTTAGTGAATGGGAGAAGAATAACAATGGAGATCAGAAGATTCGGCTAACAAGAAATTTCAAAGAAAGAAGAAAGGGTGAAGGATGTGGTGATTTTCAGCTTTTTGAAAGAAAGTTAACAGAAATTGTGGAGGGAGAGACTGGGAATTTCGGCATAAAGAATAAAGAAAAAGTAGGGTTCAAATGCCGGAATTGATGAGCTATTCCCCCTATTTATAGAGAATTCGGCACCCCCTATGGCTATTAGAAACCGATTTCTTTACTCCTCTAGGTGATGGAATTTCGGCCAACTCTGCTCTCAGCAGATAGCTCCTAATTTTTTTCTCCTTTTATCTACCATATTATCAACTATATTATCTACATTATCCCATTCACATAAATCCTCCTATTTTTGAGCCTTGTAGCCGTCCACTCCACCTAACCCTAATGCCAAAAATTAGCTAACTTGAATCCAAGGAATTGGGCTCCTTGAAACTTAAATTTGGGCCCCTAACTCCCTAGTGTGGCGTCACCTCCTTGTTCCCTAAGTGGCACTACTAACCACTGGGCCACAAGCCCATTTTGATATTTTAAACACAGGTACTACCTTTTAAGTCCTATAATACCCAAACAGAAAATTTTAATCAAGGCCTCTGCCTAAGCCTGAGCCCAATTTAGACCCTTAACAGTTAAATTAACACTTTAAACATATACACACACTAAATGCTTAGGCCCAAAAATTCAGGATGTTACAAGAGCACTAGAGGGGAAGAAAGATATATACTTTAGAGTGAGGGTGTAGAGAGAGATCAAAAAGGGAGATCCCTATTCCTTGATCCTTGATGGTCATAAAAAGTGGTGCCATCAGTCCTTCTTGAGATGCCACATGTTATTATAGTATTAGTTTCGTATTTTTTGAAGTTCAATTGACCTATTGATGCCTTTTACTTGTAAGTATGGGAAGTCATGTTAGAACAACGAATACATGTAATGTATAGATGACACATATTCTATATATATTAGGAGTGTAATCCCATGGTATATGTGTAACATCCCAAAATTGGGCCTAGTAGGATTGGGCCCAATGGGCCTTGGGCGTAGGAATGTTTAAAATTTTGAGAACAAGAGAATGGCATTATTATAAATTGGACTTGTTAGTTAAGTGAATTTGGAGTTTACGGGGTTTCTATGAAATCTCGGGTTTAATTGGGCTTTAGGAAAAATTTGGTATTTTAGCACTTCAAGGAGAGATGGTAAGTGGCTTCAATGCTTATTAAAATAAATGTATAAATGGTTAACATAAGTGAGCAATTGGTAAAGAGGTTATGGCATTAAGTGAAGTACCTTGAGGGAAGAGGTTCAAATCCCTTTGTGTGCAATGTTTGGCTAATATTTTTGCACTCGTTCCTTAAGTGTCGGCCAAGGACTATTTATGGCAAGGGTGGACTTCATTATTTTTGGTAAGGTGGCTATAAGAATAAGGCAAGGTTGAAGTTGAGGAAATAAATCAAGAGAAATAGGTAAGTACGGGGGACAAGAGGCTTATTTTGTGGATGGTGTTTTGGAAAGCTTGGGTGGCCAAACTCTTATCCTAAGGGGGGATGCATGTGGACGGTTTTGAGGTAGATAGGTGGCTGAAAATTTTACCTTGGCATTTGGTAAGGTCTTGGTTTCGTTTTGGCAAAATTTCCCTTTGACAACTTTGTGTCATCTCTCCCATTTTGCAACTCTCCTTGCCGAAACATATTAACACAATAGTGCATTTTCTCTTCTCTTGAATTGGTCACATATTCATCTTTTGTCTAATCTCCTTGATAGCCGAATATCATTGTTCATTCTCTTCCATAACCGAAACCTTTCCATCGTTCTTTCTTTCTCATTCCTTAAGTAATCGGTAAGTATTCTTTCCAATGTTTTATTTTCTCCTCTTATGACTGGATCCATACTTTGGTTTTTGGATGGTCATTTTGACCTAGACCATCACCTTACTTTCTCTCATACGAGATCGTTTTCTTTTTCATAGTGATATAGAGGGAGGTCGAATACCACAACATCGCCTAATCATCTCTAGTCATAGGACGATCGTGAGAAACGAGATTATAATCGATTAAGGTAAGGAAGATCTTTCATAGTCCATTCAATATCTCCATTTGGTTTTTGAGTTAATCGGATTGAAGGTTGGCTAATTGATATTGTTGGTAGGATCGATTTTTGGTGCATCGAGGGAGATCACAGTTGTGGTGTTGAAATCGGTGGAAAGCACAACTCGTAATCAAGGTGTGTAATCCCGTACCTTTCCAAATATATGTTTGAAATGGTCAGTAAATCTCACATCTCTCTGAAAGTTTACATGAAATATTCTGTGATTCGGTAGAAATACTGAAGAAAACTGATAACCGGCATCCGTGATCACTCGGACGTGCGTATGCTCGTAGTGGTATTCATGTTTTGTAATAAAACAGTTTCAGTCAGAAACAGTGACGTGTATTTGAAAAATCACGAAAAATTGGATAAAAGAAATTATGAAGCGAGTAAGCTATCAGATTAAAGATTACTGTGTCTAATTTAATATGGAAGAAATAGAGAAGGAAAAGAAATATTATATTCTAAGGTATGTTAATTTTAGTGAGACTGGTTTTGAATGACTTCGGAGTATTCTATTCTGTCTTGGAAAAATCGTATAAAATTGTAAAAAGTGAATTATGGGACATAATTTATATGTATGGATTTCTTAGTGAGCCTATTATTAATAGGGACAAGTGGGAGCAGTATATGAAAACTGTACAGTGAGATATTTGGATTTTGGGTAAGAGAGGTTAAAATCGTTGGACAGTGAAACAAGGGAAAATTTAAGGAATAAACTGTACTAAATGGTTAAGGTAAAAATTCTGGAAAAATTGTAGTAAGAAGAAATATGAGTCTAGTTTCAAGGAAAATTTACGGATTTAGATTTCGAGATTCCTAACATGAGTTATGGTAAATTTAGTCAGTATGACGTAGATGGACATTTTTGATTTTATGCCCCAAATTAGTAGTTAAGCCTAGGTTGCGAAATTACCATAATACCCTTAGAAGGTAAATTACCGAAATACCCCTAGGTTGCGAGATTACCAAATTACCCTCGACGGGTAAAATTATGAAAATGCCCTTATGGGCCGAATTACAAAAATGCCCTTATGGGTCGAATTACGAAAATGCCTTTATGGGCTGAATTATGAAATTACCCTCAATGGACTAAATCGATAAAAGTGATATATGGGCCAAATGTGATATTTGCTATATGGGTCAAATGTGATATTTGATATATGGGCCAAATGTGATATTTGCTATATGGGCCAAAATGTGATATGGGCCAGATTGTTTAAATTTTTTTTATAATGGGTCGTATGTTTGTAATAATTATATGAATGAATTATTGTAAATGAATATGCATACATGATTTGCATGGGTTGAGATATTTGACGAAGAGAAGTTCTGGTAGCTTTGCTACAAAATTCTGGTGGCTTGTCCACAAATTGATATATGGCTTAGTGCCCAGTTTGATATATGGCTTCATGCCCAATTTTATAAATGGCTAAATGCCTGCGATTATAAATGGCCACTGGCCTGCGAATTATTGTTATAAATGGCTAAATGCCTGCGATTGTAAATGGCCACTGGCCTACGAATTATTGTTATAAATGGCTTAATGCCTGCGATTGGTGTGTTGGCGGGGTGGGTTGACTGATGATCCCCACAGGTGTGTTGGTTGGTACGGGTGGTGTGTAGCGAATGGAAAACTAGGTTTGGTTGGGAAATTGCATTTCATACACATGTTATATTTGATACATTATTGTTATTGTAAATGGGCTTAGGCCTAAAATATTGCTATGTGTATTCCGACCCAGTGGATGATGGTAAGGGGATTTCACACTGAGTTCTTGTAACTCATCCACCTTTTCTCTTAACCCTTGTAGGTAATGCTCAGTGACGAGAACTTGGGGCCATGGATGACTCGGTGTAGGCTATACTTCAGAAATGGTTTTATTTGGACTTTAGTTTCTTACTTCGTTTACTTTATTACTTTACTATTTTGGGTTATGTGTTGTAATAAGGCCTCTGGATTATTTTATTTTGCTTTATGTTTGACGTGTTTATATTTTACTCAAATTATTTTAAATGGGATTTTCTAAAATCATAATAAAGGTTTTCCAAAATCGATTAACAAATGAATTTCAAAATAAACTTTTACAAATATTTTTAATACAAAAATTTCCCTCGAACTATCAACGATATTTCCAAAAGTCACAGTTTTATAAAATTATTACTTCAAATTTAATCGATCAATCTTCGAAATTAGTAGTATTTTATTAAATATCTCAAGTCAATCTTGATTTTCTTGATGTTAACAAATCAACATCTATTTTTGTACGAATAGAAAAGGATCTAACATTTTTTTATCTCATTTGACATGTTTTCTTTATACGTTATCGAAAAAATTTTTAGTGTGACACACCGGATTCGGGCCTAACTTCTAGGCTGGCTTTGGGGTGTTACATTTTATGGTATTAGAGCCCAATTGCAAAACTCGGTCGTGGTTTGGGTTCAAAAGCGTTTTTCAAGGCTGTTTAGAATTTTGATTTTTAAATATATGTTCTAAAGGAAGTATGGCACCACGAGTATCCGGCACCAAGTCAAGTAAGTATTTATTTTCGTTTTATAATTTTTGTGATACGAAAATTCTACAAAGTAGAATACTCTAGAACTGTTAGCTTTAGGAGTTGAAACTATAGAGACTAAGACTCTAGGATGCAGATTTGACTCTCGAAAATAACTTTTCTACTCATACTCCATAAAACATCGTTTAATAAACATCGAATAGCATAATGATTCATAAAACTCTTAATCAGATTATATCGACTTAGTAAACATGAGCGCTAGAAGACGTGGACGCGGTAAACGTAGATGTGGTAGAGGCCGAGGTGCAAGGGCTAGATCTTTGGCAGCAAGGCATGTGCCCTAAAGAGAGGCGCAGATATCGTTAGTGGCTGAGACGAGATCTCATGATCGAGTTGGGATGATGAGCTAACTCAGATAGTTAGGAAGGTATTGAAGGAGGTTAAGGGAATCAGTGAAGCACTTTGAGTTGGGTCTGTGGACTGTAAGAAGAAAGGAAATCGTAGTTCTTTTGGATCGCAGTCTTGTTCCGTAAAGCGTGTCAAGGCACGTCCAAATTTTTTAGGTTGCGATTATTGTGGAAGGTGTCATCCGGGTGAGTGTTGGAGGAGATCAGGAGCATGTTTGAGATGCGGGTCTAAGGAGCATAAGGCTCGGGATTGTTCCATCACTATCAAGTCAGGTATGTTTTGGTTGGACGTGATGTTTGAATGTAGAAAATTTTATGAATGAGTGATAAATACATGTTTGCTTCTGAGGATTTGATATTTAATGATGTGAAGAGTTTCCAAGGTTAAAGGTAGAAAACAAATTAGTGTTATTAAGATCAGAGTGCGCAACGAAAGCTTAGTGATGTGATTTGAGCGATGTGTTTAGTAGTTGATTGGAAATTTCGAGGACGAAATTTCTTTAAGGAGGGTAGAATTGTAACATCCCAAAATTGGGCCTAGTAAGATTGGGCCCAATGGGCCTTGGGCATAGGAATGTTTAAAATTTTGAGAACAAGAGAATGACATTATTACAAATTGGACTTGTTAGTTAAGTGAATTTGGAGTTTACGGGGTTTCTATGAAGTCTCGGGTTTAATTGGGCTTTAGGAAAAATTTGGTATTTTAGCACTTTAAACAGAGATGGTAAGTAGCTTCAATGCTTATTGAAATAAATGAATAAATGGTTAACATAAGTGAGCAATTAGTAAATAGGTTATGGCATTAAGTGAAGTACCTTGAGGGGAGGGGTTCAAATCCTTCTATGTGCAATGTTTGGCTAATATTTTTGCACTCTTTCCTTAAGTGTCGGCCAATGACTATTTATGGCAAGGGTGGACTTTATTATTTTTTTGTAAGGTGGCTATAAGAATAAGGCAAGGTTGAAGTTGGGGAAATGAATCAAGAGAAATAGGTAAGTAAGGGGGACAAGAGGCTTATTTTGTGGATGGCGTTTTGGAAAGCTTGGGTGGCCAAACTCTTATCCTAAGGGGGGATTAATGTGGACGGTTTTGAGGTAGATAGGTGGCTAAAAATTTTACCTTGGCATTTGGTAAGGTCTTGGTTTCGTTTTGGCAAAATTTCCCTTTGACAACTTTGTGTCATCTCTCCCATTTTGCAACTCTCCTTGCCGAAACATATTAGCACAATAGTGCATTTTCTCTTCTCTTGAATTGGTCACATATTCATCTTTTGTCTAATCTCCTTGATAGCCGAATATCATTGTTCATTCTCCTCCATAATCGAAACCTTTCCATCGTTCTTTCTTTCTCATTCCTTAAGCAATAGGTAAGTATTCTTTCCAATGTTTTATTTTCTCCTCTTATGACCGAATCCATACTTTGGTTTTTGGATGGTCATTTTGACCTAGACCATCACCTTACTTTCTCTCATACGAGATTGTTTTCTTTTTCGTAGTGATATAGAGGGAGGCCGAATACCACAACATCGCCTAATCATCTCTAGTCATAGGACGATCGTGAGAAACGGGATTATAATCGATTAAGGTAAGGAAGATCTTTCATAGTCCATTCGATATCTCCATTTGGTTTTTGAGTTAATCGGATTGAAGGTTGGCTAATTGATATTGTTGGTAGGATTGATTTTTGGTGCATCAAGGGAGATCACAGTCGTGGTGTTGAAATCGGTAGAAAGCACAACTCATAATCAAAGTGTGTAATCCCGTACTTTCCGAATATATGTTTGAAATGGTCAGTAAATCTCACATCTCACTGAAATTTTACATGAAATACTCTGTGATTCGGTAGAAATACCGAAGAAAACCGATAATCGGCATCCGTGATCACTCGGACGTGCGTATGCTCGTAGTGGTAATCATGTTTTGTAATAAAACATTTTCGGTCAGAAACAGTGATGTGTATTTGAAAAATCACGAAAAATTGGATAAAAGGATTTATGAAGTGAGTAAGATATCAGATTAAAGCTTACTGTGTCTAATTTAATATGGAAGAAACAGAGAAGGAAAAGGATATATTATATTCTGAGATATCTTAATTTTAGTGAGACTGGTTCTGAATGACTTCGGGGTATCCTATTCTGTCTTGGAAAATCGTATAAAATTGTAAAAAGTGAATCATGGGACATAATTTATATATATTGATTCTTTAATGAGCGTATTATTAATAGAGACAAGTGGGAGCAGTATATGAAAAGCTATGCGAGTGAGATATTTGGATTTTGGGTAAGAGAGGTCAGAATCATTGGACAGTGAAACAAGGGAAACTTTAAGGAATAAACTGCACTAAATGGTTAAGGTAAAAATTCTGAAAAAATTGTAGTAAGAAGAAATATGAGTCTAGTTTCAAGGAAAATTTATGGATTTAGATTTCGAGATTCCTAACATGAGTTATGGTCAATTTAGTCAGTATGACGCAGATGGGCAGTTTCAATTTTATGCCCCAAATTAGTAGTTAAGCCTAAGTTGCGAAATTACCAGAATACCCTTAAAGGGTAAATTACCGAAATACCCCTAGGTTGCAAGATTACCAAATTACCCTCGACGGGTAAAATTACGAAAATGCCCTTATGGGCGAATTACGAAAATGCCCTTATGGGCTGAATTACGGAATTGCCCTCAATAGACTAAATCGATAAAAGTGATATATGGGCCAAATGTGATATTTGACATATGGGCCAAATGTGATATTTGCTATATGGGCCAGATTGTTTAAATTTTTTTTATAATGGGTCGTATGTTTGTAATAATTATATGAATGAATTATTGTAAATGAATATGCAAACATGATTTGCATGGGTTGAGATATTTGACGAAGAGAAGTTCTGGTAGCTTTGCTACAAAATTCTGGTGGCTTGTCCACAAATTGATATATGGCTTAGTGCCCAGTTTGATATATAGCTTCGTGCCCAATTTTATAAATGGCTAAATGCCTGCGATTATAAATGGCCACTGGCCTGCAAATTATTGTTATAAATGGCTAAATGCCTGCGATTATAAATGGCCACTGGCCTGCGAATTATTATTATAAATGGCTTAATGCCTGCGATTGGTGTGTTGGTAGGGTGGGTTGACTGATGATCCCCACAGGTGTGTTGGTTGGTACAGGTGGTGTGTAGCGAATGGAAAACTAGGTTTGTTTGGGAAATTGCATTTCATACACATGTTATATTTGATACATTATTGTTATTGTAAATGGGCTTAGGCCCAAAATATTGCTGTGTGTTCCGACCCAGTGGATGATGGTAAGGGGATTTCACACTGAGTTCTTGTAACTCACTCCCATTTTCTCTTAACCCTTGTAGGTAATGCTCAGTGACGAGAACTTGGGGCCATGGATGACTCGGTGTAGGCCATACTTCAGAAATGATTTTATTTGGACTTTAGTTTCTTACTTCGTTTACTTTATTACTTTACTATTTTGGGTTATGTGTTGTAATAAGGCCTCTGGATTATTTTATTTTGCTTTATGTTTGACGTGTTTATATTTTACTCAAATTATTTTAAATGGGATATTCTAATATCATAATAAAGGTTTTCCAAAATCGATTAACAAATGAATTTCAAAATAAACCTTTACAAATATTTTTAATACGGAAATTTCCCTCGAACTATCAATGATATTTTCTAAAGTCACAGTTTTATAAAATTATTACTTCAAATTTAATCGATCAATCTTCGAAATTTGTAGTATTTTATTAAATATCTCAAGTCAAACTTGATTTTCTTGATGTTAACAAATCAACATCTATTTTTGTACGAATAGAAAAGGATCTAACATTTTTTTTATCTCATTTGACATGTTTTTTTATACGTTATCGAAAAACTTTTTAGTGTGACACACCGGATTCGAGCCTAACTTCTAGGCCGAGTTTGGAGTGTTACAATATGGTTGCAATGTCATGAGCTTGTGAGGTTGAGGGCTCAACGAATCTTACGCTCGCAAAGTCTTAATTTTATAGGTAACTTTAATTTGTAAGATGACTTTAGTCGAAGGATTGTCCCACAAATCTAATGCTGCGTAAGGTAAACTTATGAAGTGCAGATATAATACCTATCAATTTCAATAATTTAGCTTTTAGATTTACAGGGATGAAAGAAATGAATTCACTAATTGAATAGATTTAACCTATTACCATCATGAAAGAAAGAGGAAGGAAAAAAAAAAAGCGTAAAGCATAAATAAAGAAAAAAAAAGAAGAAAAAGAAAAGCAGGTTTTAGGGATTACAACTTACGAGTAAATATGACCAAAACAAAAAATCCTAAACGGCATACATCAGAATAGGTTACATATATATGGTGGTGCTGGAGTTGTTGGCATCCAAGAAGGAAAATTGTTTCCATAAATGGAAACGAAAGTGATTAAATCATAAAATAATACCTTAAATGCAAAAAACCAAAACCCATTTCTTGAATTAAATGTTATATTAGTAAAGTAGCATGAAAGATATGAGCAAATTAATGAAAATATGAACAAGTGCTGAAGATTCAAATTGTAGTGAAACCAACTTGTAATTAATTAAGGATAATGTTAATTTTGTGCATAAAGCAATGGCATTTGTGTTTGTACATAGTTTATGGAATGTTCCTAGGTGATGAATCAAACACATACTTTATTACCACCTCCCGACCCCGAGAAATGAATAATAAAGAAAGAAAGAATAAAACCAGGATGGGCGCTTCCAATCCAATGGAAGCTGGCTGACTAAATTTGCAGGCATTAATGCAATTTACTCAGCCTCAACCAACAATTGCATGGGGAAAAATGAAAGCTGTCGTCCACAGCTGACTCTACATGCCCATTGCAAGCAGGTCCACTAATGCGAATCCGAGGAACTTTCTTACCCATTATTACTTAACCCATAAAAATTTCCCATTACCCCTAATGGGAATCTCTCATGCAAAGCAGTCCTAATTAATTGAGAGAAATTTATTTTATATTTAGGAATTTTGAAATATAAAATTCAAATTTTAACATTTACTATCTTTTAAAAATATAGTCACTTTTCACAAATTTAAAATTTAGTTCTTCCACTTTTATTTTCGTGAATTTAGTCATTTTATTTTTGATTTTCAAATTCAGGTCTAATTATCAACACTATTAAATTTTTTTGTTCAATTTATTGATGTGATAATTTATATTAAATAAAAATAATCATGTAACTAAAAGATGGTTGCAATGAACCTAAATTTAATAAAATAATTTTAATAATATTAATAGGTAGACTTAAATTTTAATAACTAAAAATAAAAAGTCTAAATTCTTAAAAATAAAATTATACTAACTAAATTTCAAAATTATAAAAAATTTATAACAGATTTTAACCTTAAAAAAACATGCATGTTTTGAATATAGTCTTCACCTAAACTACGCAAAAGCCCTAAATTTGAAATTGTGTGGCTTTGAACTAATACCAACATAACACGTCATATAATCAATTTCCACCTTGAGAATTTAGATTACTAATATATCCCTCAATGTACGCGTGATCATCCAAACTCTTCGACGGTAAATCAGTGCAATTTTTATTGAACCTCCCATAATTTTTCTACGGAATTATCGTAATTACATGGATGCTTTTATGGATGGAATAAGTAGTTTATCACTACAGTTTTTCTCTCCAATTATTTTCTTCTCATAATGTAACTAATTTAACAATGCTTTCTAACCCAAGTTTGTTGTCTTTAATTAACTTCCACTTCCAATACATATCATTACCTCGAGCAAGCATATGGACAACTCAACGAAATATCATTCCTCGTCACAATCCCAACTGTAGAGCCCAAATTGCCCGGGCCCAATCAAAAATAATTAAAAAAATTATATACAAGCCCAATCAAACAAAAAACGGAGCCCATTAACAACACCAAAATAGGCCCAAATGACCCAACTCAGAAAACAACAAAAAAAAGAGAAAACAAAAAACCCTAGCCGAGCCTCTCTGGCTTCTGACCCACCTGCCTCTGCACCGCACCAACCGCTCCGCCCGTCGCCTGCTTCCTGCAAAACAGAGACAAAGCACGCAACAGCACTTGTCTTCTTATTTCGATTTCGGCTATAAAGCCACAAAGAACATTGTAAACAGCGGGGGGTTCCTTTCGAAAAAAAACAGAGAGTATTATTGCAAAAAAGGGAGGCTTTTGCTTTTCGAAAAAAAAGAGAGAAAAATATCAAAAAGGGGGCCTTTTTGTAATAGCAAAGGGAGAGATCTCGAAAAACAATATAAACAGATTCAAAAATATATCAAATAAAAAAAGAAAGCCGATCTCCAAACGCGAAACACAAAAAGCTCAAGAGGTGATATTTTTATTTTCGAGGCTTTATTTTGTTTTATTTTGTTGTATTTTTTATTTTTTTACACAAATATGCTAAGGATATTCGCAAAATGGTAACAGAATAAAATATAAAAAAATACAAAAAATAATTTTTTCTTACCTTTTCCGGCCACCGTGGACGGTGGTGAATCAAGATCCGCTGACGATCTCATGCCCCCTTCACGGATTCCTACCGATTGCGCCCATCTGCAGAGAAAAGAAGAGAAAACAAACCCTTTTTTTAAAAACGGATGAAAAATGATTTTTTTGGGCCGAAAAGGGGTTTATATAGCCAGGTTAAAACACGCCGCTTTTGGCCGGCATCCAAAAGCCCCAAAACGACGTCGTTTTCCCTTTCGACCGAATCCGATCCGCCCGCTTAGGATCCGTGTTTTCTTAGAAAAAGGAAAATTTACGCAGTCCTTCCGCATTTTTATTTTTACAATCAAGTTTTAAATTTTGCTATTTGGCCCGAAGCTTGACGATTACAATTTAGTCCCTTTTAGAACGCTGCGTTTAGGTGCCTTGGGTAAATTTAGCCCCAGTCCCCATATTTTCGCGCAGCATCACAATGCGGTCCTTTTCCTTTCTTTTATTATAAATCCACCCCATAATTTTATTTTTAATTCAATTTGGCCTCCCCTTTAATCATCATTATTATTTAATGTTTTTATTGATTATTTATAACTACTATTATTTTATTATTATTATTACTATAATATCATATACTATCACTATATTATTATTATTAATATTATTGTTATTATTATTATTATTATTATTATTATTATTACTATTATTATTATTATTACTATTATTATCATTTCATTTTTACTTACATTTATTTATTTACAATTGTATTTATTTTTTATTATTTTATTATCACTATATTATTATTATTAATATTATTATTATTATTATTATTATTATTATTACTATTATTATTATTATGACTATTATTATCATTTCATTTTTTACTTTTGTTTACTTATTTACTATTATATTTATTATTGTTATTTTTTATTATTTGATTATCACTATGTTATTATTATTGATATTATTATTATTATTATTATTATTTAATTTGAATTGATTTCCATTTTTTTTTTAAATTTTCACCATTTATAAATTTTTATTCACGTTATTCATTTCTTATTATTTTATTTATTATCGTTTCATTTACTTATTGTTTATTCGTTCATTGCTCTTTACTCTTTTAATACTTTAAAGCAATTTATTCATTTACGTATCATATTCTTTATTTTCTTATTATTGTTGTTATTATCATTCTATTTGTTTCTAAAGTCCCATTATCGTCAACCTTGTGTCATCATTTAGTTGCTCATTCATTCGTTAATAAGAATTAGATTTATTCATATATTCGTTTAATTTGTTAGTATCATTATTTTGTCTAATATTAATCAATCAAATTTTCAAAAAATAAAGATGGTGTTCGGTGTTTGAAAATTCGGGAAGATCGAGCCCTAACTTACTGGGTTCCGATTTTTCTCGTTTATGTTAAACAACGGGATATCTCCTTTTAAGTCGCGATTTTCTCGTTTAATCTAAATGACTGAATGTCCTTTTTCAAACAAATACATTTCTAAACAAAAGCTTAATCTCGAAAATTTGAAATGTCGCGCCCTAACTTACTGGACTCGACATCTAGATACTTCGAGATAAGTTTCTTTTCCTAAAATAGAGGCGATCTTCCGTATTTGAAAATCTCGGGAAATCGAGCCCTAACTTACTGGGTTTCGATTTCTCATTTGACGAATAACGGAAGATCCTCTTCAAATAAAAACCAAATTTCAAAAGGCGAGCTTAGTTTCGGGAGTTTAAAGTATTGTGCCCTAACTTACTGGACGTGATGCTTTACCTCTTCGAAAATAAGAAAGCCTTAGCGTCCCTTCCAATTTTAAAGAATAAAAGCATTGTATTTTCGAATCCCTTTAAAGTTTTCAACAAATAGGATATCAATCAATCGTTTGGTACCAATTTTGGGCGTGTCGAGGTGCTAATCCTTCCTCGCACGTAATCGACCTCCGAACCCGCTTTCTCAAAGTTCGTGGACCAAAAGCACCGTTTTAGTAAATTAAATGTTTTATTAAAGCGAGGTGATCCGATCACACCAAACAAAGATCGGTGGCGACTCCTTTCCTTTTCTTTTTTTAAAAAATCGAGTCGACCGCGTCACTGCTTTCCCAAAAAATGGTTACGACGACTTGGCGACTCCACTGGGGACGTGAAGGTCAAGCCAAAGATTGATTGATTTTTGTCCTTTTAATTGAAATGGTTTTGAAAAATCATGCTTCTTTTGACGCATCTTCAATATTAGCCTTTCAAATACTTTGGCATTGCATTGCATGACCATTGTGGTCACACCCTTAAGTGGGAGCGAGAAGCTATGCCTTCGTGAGGTTTTCACCTCCGCATGGGCTAGTGGACTGCTTTCGGAATACATCCGTACCTATGTCTCCGTGAAGTTTTAACTTCCGCATGGCCATAGGGAAATGTATTCCCCTGAACCGAACTCGGTCCGTATGAGCCTATAATGGGTGAGGATCGAGGAATCTGCTGGTTCAGGTACCTCGAACTTTAGAACTAAGCCGCATGTAGCAAACCCTAGGATCCCACCTTAGGTAGATCTATGGCAAACCTTAGTGGTCACCCAAATAGGCATTAGTTTATTTTACTTACTTTACATTCCATGGTACTAACTTTTTGTGTTTCTTTCTTTTTGTGCATATCATTTCATACTTTAAAGAGACATCGATTCACGGTCCGTTTTTGAGTTGGGAAGCTGGTTATGGAAAGCGAATTCCTTGATAAAGTAGAAGACAATGCGACCGTCCGAATATGGTCAGAGCAATGCCAAGTAGAAAAAGGAGATAGCTTAGTCGAGGGGTATGTGTCGGAGCTACGGAACTTCACCAATATTAGTGTCACGCAGAACGAGCTCCAGGAATTGAGAGAAATTTGGACTCAGTGGGATGATGAAGCGAAGCAGCTGTTCTATGGTGCTTACGGCGACCTGCCTTACCTGCTTGAGGTCAAAATAGACAAGCACCTGTTCCGAGCAATGACCCAGTTTTGGAATGCCGCTTATAGTTGTTTCTTCTTCAGAAAAGTGGATTTGGTTCCCACCGTAGAAGAGTATACG
Organism: Gossypium rotundifolium; assembly: GCA_025506655.1. Classification (NCBI taxonomy): domain Eukaryota; kingdom Viridiplantae; phylum Streptophyta; class Magnoliopsida; order Malvales; family Malvaceae; genus Gossypium; species Gossypium rotundifolium. Next base: position 92,699,764 of record CP106729.1, on the reverse strand, counting down.
ACCTTGCTACGCTGCCCAAGAATTCAAGTTGACAAAGCTTATTCCAAGGTGGTTAATGGTCCAACCTTCGCGAAGAAGTTGATGAATATCACCGGAATGAGTGAACAGTGGGTCTCAGCTAGAATGCAGAAGAAGGGCGAGGGTAAATGCATACCACGGATATGTTTGAGAGACTGATTCGGCGCATCCCGTCTGAAGAAAAGGTAGACATCTTTGCCTTGTGTATTTACGGCCTGGTAATCTTCCCCAAAGCTTTAAGGCACATTGATGAAGCGGTCATCGATCTATTCAGCCGATTGGACAAAGGGGTCACGCCCGTTTTTGCCATCTTAGCCGAAACATTCAGATCCTTGACCGCATGTCGGAGAAAAGGTGAAGGCAGGTTTATTGGGTGTGCGCAGCTGTTATTGGCTTGGTTCCACAGTCACTTTTGGAAAGTAGAGAAAGCGTCTTGGTGGTTCATGTCAGAGAAGTACTCCCCACTAGAAAAGATAGCAACTACGCTTAGAAGAGAGGATGTGTCTGAAGAAAACTGGATCACGATCTTTCAAAACCTTCAAGAGGACGACATTGAATGGAAGGCTCCCTGGATGATTCCCGACAGGATCCTTTATCGTTGCGGAAGCTTTGACTGGGTTCCCCTATTGGGAATTTGGGGTGCCACTGCCTACGCCCCTTTGCTGGTTCTAAGGCAGTATGGTTCAAGGCAATTCGCACCAACGACATACGGGCTAGCTCGGTCGAAGTTTTCATATGAAGGGGAAGCTATAAGAAAAGGGTTAAAGAGATTTCTAGTGCTCGGAATCGATTCACGAATGAGAAGATTGTCTACAGCCCGAGAACGACCACGTAATATATTGAATAGAGGGCTAGGAGGTCAATGATAACATTCTGAGCCAAATCCGTAAGGCGCCGATCAAGAGAAGAATGCATGCAGTGGTCCCATCGTAATTAGAGGTTGTAAAGCAAGATTTTGAACGGATGAGCTCGGAACTCAGGAAAAGGATAGAAAGGTTGGAGGAAGAAAAGATGCTCCTCCAGTTAGAAGTGGACGGTCAAAATTTAGAGGCTGAGAAACTCAGAAAAGAAGAGAGAAAAGTAGAGGAAGACAGAGATGACTTGAAGACGAAGTACAAGAAGATGCGCTTAACGATAAAGAATGCTGGATTAGGGAAAACTTGAACAATGGCAACAAGAGGTCGAGAGGAAAGAGCCAAAGCTAGCAGTTGGGAGAAGAAGTTTCATGAAATACGAGCGCAAAAGGAAGACTTAGAAGGCGGAGATGGAAGACCAAAAAGAAAAAGGGATTAGAAGCTAGAATAGTGAGCTTGGGCGATCTCTCGCACCACTACTAGAAGTTGAGACTCGAAAGCCAACTAAAGTCAAGCCTCAAATGAATAGAGGAACCGAAAGGTAGGGTTGAAGAGTTGGAATCGGCATTGTATAGTAGCGAGCTCCGGATTGAGCTTCTGGAAACAAGAGAAAGACGTTGGGAGGAGGAGCTTCACCATTCTTGCGAGCAAGTTCGAAGCCGGGACTACCTCATGGGAGAAGCAATAATCCAGATTCGAGAAGTAGCTGATCACTTACAGACTTTGGCTGAGGAGGCTGACATAGTGGGCATGAGATACGGGCTACCACCGGTCGTGATGAAGAGCTAATCTCCGCTTGGAAAAATCAAAACCTTAGGTCTTAGGGCTAGAACGTATTTGTAATCTACTTTATGTAAAGGGTTTTGCCTTCTAATAAAGTTTTCTAAAATGAAGTTGATCAGAATCGATGTCTTTTTCCTGCATTCATGCATTTGCATTATATCATATTACATGCATTAAAGTTTATAAAAAGAAACCTAATTGGTTAAGATTAACAGAGAAACAAAAACAAGAGAGAAGAAAAAGAAATCTGGGAACTAGACATCACTACGGGACTCGTGCTAAGACAAAGAACATGGATCAGAGGTTTGAACAATTTCAGAAGGAGATGCAAGAACAGATGCAGGAGCAAATGATGAAACTCCAGCAAGATATGATAGAACGGATGCAAGAGTCCCAAAACAACATGATGAGCCAGTTGGCGCAACTATTAGCCAATGAACGAGGAAAAGGCGTCGCTACTAGTTCAGGGAATAACGACGACCCTACTTACCCTCCGGGATTTACCCCACCAAATATCCAAGCACCACCAGAAATAGGTCCCCAAAGGACACCTTTTGTTATCAGGCCACAGTGCCAGGTTGAGACCGTAATGCGGTAGCACTTTTCGATCGGTTCAGCGGTAATCCGGAGAAGGTCCGGCTAACCCTATAGTCCCGACCTTGATGAAATGGCTGAAATGGATAAAGCAAAAACGAACCTTCCCAAACAACTCGAGGATCGTTGCAAATGGTTAGAAGAAAATTTAAGGAAATAGAGCTCACGACCATCGCTACGGAGTGGACGCTAAAGACTTGAGCCTAGTCCCGGACCTCATACTTCCGCCAAAGTTGAAGACCCGATTTTGAAAAATACAATGGGACCAGTTGTTCAAGCGCATATCACGATGTTCATCGGCGGATGGCGGGATATGTTAACAACGATCAACTGCTCATTCATTGTTTCCAGGATAGTTTGGCCGGGGCCGCAGCAACCAAGTGGTACAATCAGCTCAGTCGTACCCAGATCAAGTCATGGAAGGATCTAGCACAGGCCTTCCTAAAACAATACGTGCACGTGGCGATATAGCTCCTGATCGAATCACGCTCCAAAATATGGAGAAAAAGCCAAACGAAAGTTTTAGCAAGATGCCCAATGATGGAGGAAGTAGCCATGCAAGTTCACCACCGCTCCTAGAAAAGAGACAACCATCTTTGTTTGTCAATATCTTTGAAAGCTCCTTCATTAATCACATGCTTGGAAGTGCCACAAAAAGTTTTTTCGATATTGTGCTGTCAGGGGAAATGATCGAGAATGCAATCAAAAGCGGTAAAATAGAGGCTGGAGAAAGTACTAGGAAGACGGTCCCGAAGAAGAGGGAGAGTGATATAAACAACATAGGTAAAGGTTATTCAAAACCTATTACTGTGAGCCAGCCAAGGACTATGACCCCCGATCATCAGAGCCCCTTTAGACAGGAGTCCAACACAAGGCAAAATACGGAGAAAATCCAATTTACGCCTATCCCAGTCCCATACAAGGAGATGTACCAGAAATTATTTGACGCACACGTTGTCTCCCCCCATTACTTAAAACCCTTGCAACCCCCGTACCCTAAGTGGTATGATGCGAACGCACAGTGCGAATACCATGCAGGAATCGTGGGGCATTCTATAGAGCACTGTCTCGCTTTTAAGAAACTAGTGGAAAGACTGATCCAGATGGGAGTTATAGAAGTCGATGACACTTCTGGCAAGGGGCACCCGCTACCTAATCACGGGGTCAACATGATAGGCGAAGATGTGAGGAGAAGAGTAAAAAGGGATATTTCTGATGTGAGAACCCCAATGAAACAGGTCTGGAAGGAAATGATAAAAAGGGGATTGGTTGTGACATGTCCAAGGGGAGAACATGAAGAAACACGAAAGGGCTGTGAATTTCATGACTCAGAAGGGCACGAAATCCAAAGTTGTACTGAGTTCAGAATGCTGGTACAGGCACTGATGGACAATAAAGAGCTAGAGTTCTTTGAAAGCAATGAAGGTCGGAAGAGGGTAACATCTGCGCGTTGGAGGATGAGTCAACAGCAAAAGCCTCAGAGGTGAGCCATCCTTTGGTCACCATCTCACGATTAAAGGGCGACGGAGTGAAAATAAATCGAAAATCGTGATTCGAAAGCCTACTACTTTTTCATCCGAAGATAACCAGAAGACTCCCGGGGATTATAAGCGCAACGTGGCGATTCACGAAAAGGGAGGTCATCAACAAAGGGAGCCAGAGTGTCCTAGGATCGTGATCCAAAACACATAACGTTTTCATATAAAGATGACAAGAAGGTCCCTAGAACTATAACTGCAATGTGATGATTCCTGAGAGGGGAGATTCGCCCAACATTACAAAAGAAAACCAAGAGGAAGGCTCCTACACGCGCAGTGGAAAGCGCTACGACTTGTCAAACACAAAGACGGAGCACTCAAAAGGGAAAAACTTGATGGGCGAACAGAAAAAGGAAAAAGGGACCAACCAAGAGACACATATAAATGAGCCAGTGAAGGAGGAAGAAGCTAGGGAATTCCTAAAGTTTTTGAAGCATAGTGAATACGAGGTCGTAGAAGCGACTACATAAGCAATCGGCTCAGATATCGGTGCTAGATTTACTATTGAGTTCAAGCACACCGTAACGCTACCGATGAAGGTATTGAACGAAACTTATGTTGCGAATGATATAACAGATTAACAAAATTTGGATCGCCTGGTTAGCAACATAAGTGCCGATAACTTCATTTTCTTTAACGATGATGAGATTCCTCCGGGAGGTACGGGTTCCATCAAGGCTCTCCACATTACCACACGATGCAAGGGATACACATTGCCAGGGGTACTAGTCGACAATGGATCAGCGCTCAATGTTCTACCACTATCGACACTGAATCGATTACCCGTTGATAGTTCTCATATGAAGGCCTGCCACAACATAGTAAGGGCATTCGATGGAACCGAGAGGAAAGTCATGGGAAGGATCGAAGTACCTCTTCTAATCGGACCAGGCACATATGAGGTGGATTTTGTTGTGATGGATATCCTACCGCCTTATAAGCATTTCTGGGAGACCTTGGATACACTCGGCGGAGCGGTACCTCATCGTTGCACCAAAAGTTGAAATTAATCTCAGAGGGCCGTTTAGTGACCATAAATGCTGAAGAGGATATCATCGCAACTGTAACAAGCAATGCACCCTATTTAGAAGCCAACGATGAAGCAGCCGAGTGTTCCTTCCGTTCTTTGGAATTTGTCAATGCAACATTAAATCATTGAGGGAATAAAGTCCCAGTACCTCAATTATCCAAGACCACGAGAATGGGTCTACAACTAATGGTCGGAAATGGAGCTGTGCCAGAGAAAGGACTTGGAAGGTACCTCCAAGGAGAAATCGAGGTCCCTAGACTAAAAGAAAAGCGAGACTTCTTGATGCAGGATTCAAGCCAAACGCCAAGCAAAAAGAGAAGAGTTGGAAAAGAAGCAAGAAAGAAGGAAGGCACGTCTGAGGGGAGATGTGATGAAATGGCAACCAATGATAATTCCTCATATTCGTGAGACCTTTATATCGGAGGGTTATCTATCCCAAGGCGAGAGACACAAAATGAGGAAGTCCTGCATGTCAATGTCAGATGTCGAGAGGAAATTGAGGAAGAAAATCGAATGGCATTCGCCTCTATGTAGGGTAGCGTTCTAAACAATTGATCATGCGGAGGAGATTCCTATAGCCTTTAGAACTTATTCGAGTAATACTCGAAACACAATTATTGCTTTAAGTTTAGAAGCGATAAGAACCCCTTTTGTGAAACATGAATTTGTATAAGCCATCGTTATTTTCAATGAAATACATCTCCGCTATCTTTTGAGCAAATTTTCTTTTATGTTCATTTCATTCATTCATTATTATTTCTTTAAATATTCTTCTAAACATTTCTATTCTTCATTTATCATACCAATAAACATGCCAAGATTCTATGATCCTATGAGCCCTTATTCATATTCCATAACAGGTCTCCAGATATCAATGATTTGAGTGACGCTACCGATGACTCAGAACGTCCTTTTGAGCAAGATATGGGTGCGGAAGATTTTCAGGATTTTGGAGATGATCAAGGCTGTGATTTAGCTCCTGAACTGTTAAGGATGGTAGAACAAGAGGAGAAACAAATCATACCTCACAAAGAATCAGTGGAAATAGTGAATCTAGGAGATGAACAAGAAAAGAAAGAAGTGAAGATTGGAGCCGGTATCACCGCAGAGACAAAGCAAGACCTCATTGAGTTACTCCAAGAGTTCAAGGATGTCTTCGCATGGTCATATCAAGACATGCCCGGGTTAAGCACTGATATCACGGTACACCGTTTGCCCATAAAAGAAGAGTACAAGCCAGTCCAACAGAAACTTCGGAGGATGAGGCCAGATGTTTTACTGAAAATAAAAGAGGAGGTAAAGAAGCAGTTTGACGCAGGGTTCTTGCAAGTGGTTAAGTACTCAGAATGGGTAGCCAATATCATTCCCGTCCCTAAGAAAGATGGGAAAGTACGAATGTGTGTGGACTACAGAGATCTAAACAAGACTAGCCCGAAGGACAACTTTCCACTACCTCATATCGACACCTTAGTGGATAATACGGCGGGTTATTCATTGTTCTCGTTCATGGATGGCTTCTCAGGATACAACCAAATAAAAATGCTTCCTGAGGACATGAATAAAACCACATTCATAACCATGTGGGGAACCTTTTGCTATAAGGTAATGCCATTTGGGTTGAAGAATGCGGGAGCAACATATCAGAGAGCCATGGTGACCCTATTCCATGACATGATGCACAAGGAAATCGAGGTTTACGTTAACGACATGATTGCTAAATCTCGGACAGAAAAGGAGCATATCCAAGTCTTAAGGAAATTATTTTTGAGGTTGAGGAAAGTCCAACTGAAGCTTAACCCGGCAAAGTGTACCTTTGGAGCCAGGTCAGGGAAATTGCTAGGATTTATAGTTAGTGAAAAGGGGATTGAGGTTGACCCGGACAAAGTCAAGGCTATACAAGAATTGCCTCCACCTCGTACGCAAAAAGAAGTTCGAGGTTTCTTAGGAAGATTAAATTACATTGCTCGGTTCATTTCACAACTAACTGAGAAATGTGATCCCATATTTCGTCTTCTTAAAAAATACAACCCAGGTGTGTGGGATGAGGAATGTCAGAAGACCTTCGACAAAGTAAAGCAGTACCTGTCCAATCCTCCAGTATTGACACCACCTAATCCAGAGAAGCCTTTAATCCTCTATTTGACGGTACTAGATAATTCAATGGGATGTGTGCTCGGCCAGCATGATGAGTTAGGAAAGAAAGAAAAAGCAATATACTACCTTAGCAAAAAGTTCACTGAGTGTGAAACAAGGTACTCACCGATTGAGAAAATGTGTTGTGCCTTGGTCTGGACAACTCGGAGACTGAGGCAGTACATGTTGTATCATACGACCTGGCTCATCTCGAAGCTAGACCCACTAAAATACCTAATGGAGTCAACTACTCTTAATGGACGGATGGCTCGATGGCAAATTTTACTTTTGAGTTTGACATAGTTTATGTAAACCGAAAGCGATAAAAGGAGTGCAATAGCGGATTTTACGGCTAGTAGAGCTCGCGATTATGAGCCTCGGACTTTGACTTCCTAATGAAGACCTAATGTACGTAGCAACCATCGAAGAAGATACCGCGGAAAGTCATCCTTGGAAACTGAACTTCGACGGAGCATCGAACGCTATGGGCAATGGAATTGGGGCAGTTCTGGTATCCCCAAACGGAGATCATTACCCATTTACCTACAAATTGGATTTAGATTGTACAAAAAATATGGCAGAATATAAAGCTTGTATCATGGGCATCCGAGCTACTATTGAACGCAAAATTAAGGTGCTGGAAGTATATGGAGACTCCACGTTGGTAATTTATCAACTTAAAGGAGAATGGGAGACGAGAGATCCCAAATTGGTCGAATACAAAAGATTGGTCCAAGAACTAATCAAAGAGTTTGATGACATCACCTTCAGTTACTTACCAAGGGACGAAAATCAGATGGCTGATGCTCTAGCCACATTGGCTTCTATGGTACGAGCAAACAACAAGGAGGATATGAGACCTATACAAATGAGCATTTATGAGGCCCCAGCCCATTGCTACAATGTCGAGGAAGAAGGGAAGATTGGCCCACCATGGTACCACGATATATTGCGGTATGTGAAGAATCGTGAGTACCCTGATCAAGCCACAGAGAATGAAAAAAAGGCGCTGAGGAGATTAGCATGTGATTACGTCTTGGATGGAGAAGTCTTATACAAGAAAAGGAAAGATCAAGTGCTGCTAAGGTGCGTGGACGCTGCCGAAGCTAAGTTAATCCTAGAAGAAGTCCACGAAGGTGTCTGTGGAACTCACGCTAATGGCTTCACAATGGCCAGACAAATAATGAGGTTCGGATATTATTGGTCCACCATGGAGGAGATCGATCAACTATGCAAAAAGTGTCATAAATGCGGTTATGGAGACAAGATTCATGTACCCCGTCACCTTTGCATGTTATGACCTCTCCATGGCCATTTTCCATGTGGGGCATGGACGTCATTGGGCCAATATCTCGAAGGCATCGAGCGGGCATCGATTCATCTTTGTGGTCATCGACTACTTCACGAAATGGGTAGAGGCGCCTCATATGCGGCGTCACTAAATCAGCGGTTAGCCGATTTTTGAAGAAGGAAATCATTTGTCGATATGGAATGCCCGAGAGGATCATATCGGACAACGCACTAAATTTAAACAATAGCACGATAGCAGAGGTTTGTAGCCAATTCAACATCAAACACCACAATTCATCACCGTATCGCCCAAAAATGAATGGGCAGTGGAAGCAGCCAACAAAAACATCAAAAGGATAGTGGGAAGATGGTGAGACTTACAAGGATTGGCATGAAAATTACCGTCAGACTTATGCTTATCGAGCGTCCGTCAGAACCTCTCTTTGGGCAACACCTTTCTCATTGGTCTATGGGATGGAGGCGGTTCTACCTATCGAAGTGGAAATACCTTCTCTTCGAGTATTGTCAGAAGTGAAGTTGGATGAAGCTGAATGGATCCGAGCTTGATATGATCAGTTGAACTTAATTGAAGAAAAGAGATTGAGGGCTATCCATCACGGTCGGATGTACCAAAAGCGAATGATGCGAGCTTACAACAAAAAGTTCGCCAAGGAATTCCACGAAGGGATCTCGTCTTTGAAAAAGATCCTTCCCATACAAAAGGATTTCAGAGGAAATGGATGCGAATTGGGAAGGACCATATGTGGTGAAAAAGGCTTTCTCGGAGGGCACTAATCTGCATTTGAGATGGATGGGAAAATCTACCCAATCCCATAAATTGATTCGTTAAGAAGTATTACGCTTGAAGAAGAGAAAGGCTAAAGTGAAACCCGCAAAAGGCGCTTTTACGACAAAAAAAAAACGGAGAGGTCAAGTGAAAACCGTAAAAGGCGCTTTGAGACCAAAAGGGCTTTGAGTCGAAAACCCGATAAGGCGGCTCAAGTAAAAAGGAGGTATGTGACAATCTTCTCCCCGAGATTGGCAAAAGAGGAATGTTACACCTCGGAACATCTACAGAGCATCGCAGTCTCCCAACGCCTTTTCATTTCGGATGATCTTGAAAGGATTCGGTGGTGAAGCCAGTGCGATATCTGGGCACCTACTTTTCTTTTACCCATTTTTGTACTCCAATAATGTTTACTTTTGTTGAATTAATCCAATTCCATTCTTTATAAATTCCATTGTTATCTTAAATCTTTGAGTTGTTTGCAATTGGAATAACAACCCATTGACCCATATTGCTTCCATAAAACGAGTCCCTCCTATTACTCTGGAAGCTTCTAAACAGCGTAGGAACCTAAAACAAGACTGTTGTTTAGGAACCACCACACTTAGGGGTTGGAAACATTCGAAGAAGAGAAGTCCAAAATTATGACCATTTCTTCAGATTCGCAGGCATAGACATCAGACAAGATGTTGCCTCTGTGCTATAACCTCGACGAGCGAGCGAGCAATTACAGCCCTAAGATTTTTAAGGAAAAATAAATCGTTCTCATGACATCCTGCATTCATGCAAATGTCCTCCGTAATATCATTTAGTTAGGAGCATCCGATTTATTATAATCATTGCATCTTAACGAAAGATCATCATTCTCACGACATTCTGCCTTCATGCAAGTGTCATCCATTAGTTAGGAGCATTCGAGTCATTCTGACCATAGCATCCTCACCATTTGGCATAAACACAAAATCAAGTCTACAGGATAGGTCCCTAGAGGACGGTGTAGCAACACTATTGAAGATTGTCCTATTACCATCAACCAGTGATGGAGTAGGTTGAAGATTGTCCTATTACCATCAACCAGTGATGGAATAGGTTGAAGATTGTCCTATTACCATCAACCAGTGATGGAATAGGTTGAAGATTGTCCTATTGCCATCAACCAGTGATGGAATGGGTTGAAGATTGTCCTATTGCCACTGACCAGCATTGGAATAGGCCCAAAATTGTAGATCTTGTCACCATAACCAGTAGTGGGGCAAGATCGAAGGCAAATCATGGCTCCCTAACCAGTAGGGAACACGATTTAGGCCACCTTCCTATTGCCACTGACCAGCAGTGGAATAGGCCAAAAATTGTAGATCTTGTCACCATAACCAGTAGTGGGGCAAGATCGAAGGCGAATCCTGGCTCTCTAACCAGTAGAGAACATGATGTCGGCCGCCCTCCTATTGCCACCGACCAGCAGTGGAATAGGTCAAAAATTTGTAACTCCTGTCCCTAATCAGTAGGGAGTATGGTTAAGCTTTAGTCCTATCGCCTTAACTAGAGGTGGGATAGGCTGAAGACCAAAGACCTCATCTCTCTGAAGATGCATCAGATCAAAAATAAACAAGTCACATCCTATTGAAATCGCAGCAAGAGCAGATTGAAGCCACATATCGGTGAAGCGGATCAGAGCGACAAGGTGTGAAGGATCGGGATGAGGCTATTGAAGGAAAGCACCGAGAGGCCAAGACTCAATGAGGTAGGGCAATATTGGCTTCTTTGAGTCTTTGCTCTATTATCGTTACGACAATGAGCAAAGAGGGGCAGCTGTAGAGCCCAAATTGCCCGGGCCCAATCAAAAATAATTAAAAAAATTATATACAAGCCCAATCAAACAAAAAACGGAGCCCATTAACAACACCAAAATAGGCCCAAATGACCCAACTCAGAAAACAACAAAAAAAAGAGAAAACAAAAAACCCTAGCCGAGCCTCTCGACTTGACCCACGCCTCTACACTGCTTTGGTAGCTCCGCCTGTCGCTTGCTTCGCAAAGCGGAGACAAAGCACGCACAAAGACTTGTCTTCTTATTTCGATTTGGCTATAAAGCCACAAAGAACATTGTAAGCAATGGGGTTCCTTTCAAAAAAAAGAGAGTATTATTGCAAAAAGGAGGCTTTTGCTTTTCAAAAAAAGAGAAAAATATCAAAAGGGGCCTTTTGTAATAGCAAAGGAGAGATCTCGAAAAACAATATAAACAGATTCAAAATATATCAAATAAAAAACAAAGCCGATCTCCAAACGCGGAAACACAAAAGCGAAGAGGTGATATTTTTATTTTCGAGGCTTTATTTTGTTTTATTTTGTTGTATTTTTATTTTTTACACAAATATGCTAAGGATATTCGCAAAATGGTAATGAATAAAATATAAAAAATACAAAAATAATTTTTTTACATTTTTCCTACCACCGTGGGCCGGTGGTTGAGCGCCAGCGGCCGTGACGATCTGCATGGCCCCCTTCACGGGATTCCGCCGATTCGCCCATCTGCAGAGAAAAGAAGAAAACAAACCCTTTTTTTAAAAAGCGGATGAAAATGATTTTTTAGGCGAAAAGGGGTTTATATAGCGAGTAAAAAAGCAGTAGCTTTTTGGTAAGCATCCAAAAGCCCCAAACGACGTCGTTTTCCCTTTCGACCGAATCCGACCCCGCCTTAGGGATCCGCGTGTTTTTAGAAAAAAGGAAAATTTCTGTGTGATCCTTCCGCATTTTTATTTTTACAATCAAGTTTTTAAATTTTGCTATTTGGCCCGAAGCTTGACGATTACAATTTAGTCCCTTTTAGAACAGCTGCGTTTAGGCGCCTTGGGTAAATTTCGCTCCAGGTCCCCATATTTTCGCGCATCACAATGCGGTCCTTTTCCTTTCTTTTATTATAAATCCACCCCATAATTTTATTTTTTAATTCAATTTGGCCTCCCCTTTAATCATCATTATTATTTAATGTTTTTTATTGATTATTTATAACTACTATTATTTTATTATTATTATTACTATAATATCATATACTATCACTATATTATTATTATTAATATTATTATTATTATTATTATTATTATTATTATTACTATTATTATTATTACTATTATTATCATTTCATTTTTTACATTTATTTATTTACAATTGTATTTATTTTTTATTATTTTATTATCACTATATTATTATTATTATATTATTATTATTATTATTATTATTATTATTATTATTATTACTATTATTATTATTATGACTATTATTATCATTTCATTTTTACTTTTGTTTACTTATTTACTATTATATTTATTATTGTTATTTTTTATTATTTGATTATCACTATGTTATTATTATTGATATTATTATTATTATTATTATTATTATTATTATTATTATTATTTAATTTGAATTGATTTCCATTTTTTTAAAAAATTTTCACCATTTATAAATTTTTATTCACGTTATTCATTTCTTATTATTTTATTTATTATCGTTTCATTTACTTATTGTTTATTCGTTCATTGCTCTTTACTCTTTTAATACTTTAAAGCAATTTATTCATTTACGTATCATATTCTTTATTTTCTTATTATTGTTGTTATTGTCATTCTATTTGTTTCTAAAGTCCCATTATCGTCAACCTTGTGTCATCATTTAGTTGCTCATTCATTCGTTAATAAGAATTAGATTTATTCATATATTCGTTTAATTTGTTAGTATCATTATTTTGTCTAATATTAATCAATCAAATTTTCAAAAATAAAGATGGTGTTCGGTGTTTGAAAATTCGGAAGATCGAGCCCTAACTTCTCGGGTTCCGATTTTCTCGTTTATGTTAAACAACGGATATCTCCTTTTAAGTCGCGATTTTCTCGTTTAATCTAAATGATGAATGTCCTTTTTCAAACAAATACATTTCTAAACAAAAGCTTAATCTCGAAAATTTGAAATGTCGCTACTAACTTCATCGGACTCGACATCTAGATACTTGAGATAAGTTTCTTTTCCTAAAATAGAGGCGATCTTCCGTATTTGAAAATCTCGGGAAATCGAGCCCTAACTTACTGGGTTCCGATTTCTCATTTGACGAATAACGGAAGATCCTCTTCAAATAAAAACCAAATTTCAAAAGGCGAGCTTAGTTTCGGGAGTTTAAAGTATTGTGCCCTAACTTACTGGACGTGATGCTTTACCTCTTCGAAAATAAGAAAGCCTTAGCGTCCCTTCCAATTTTAAAGAATAAAAGCATTGTATTTTCGAATCCCTTTAAAGTTTTCAACAAATAGGATATCAATCAATCAGTTTGGTACCAATTTTGGGCGTGTCGAGGGTGCTAATCCTTCCTCGCACGTAATCGACCTCCGAACCCGTTTTCTCAAAGTTCGTGGACCAAAAAGCACCGTTTTAGTAAATTAAATGTTTTATTAAAACGAGGGTGATCCGATCACACCAAACAAAGATCGATGGCGACTCCTTTCCTTTTCTTTTTTTAAAAAATCGAGTCGACCGCGTCGTTTACCGTTTCCCCAAAAAAAATGGTTACGACACCAACTCTCTTTTATTCTCCATGAAAAAATAATAATGAAAATTCCAAATGAAAAACTAAATTTGAAAATAAGCAGGGGAAGAAAAAGTTCATTTGGAGAGCAATTATAATACCCCTTATCAGTTCCAATGCCTGATATGGATAAGAGATGCATCAAAACTTATGCATAAAGAAAAGCTTAAGAATAATTAAGAATTTTATACTTTAAAACGTTAAATAAAATCATTAAAACATGTTTGAAGTCACTTAAGAGTTTAGAAAAAAAAATTGAAATCAGTTCGAATCATTCCTAAGGGTTTGAAACTTGCCCAAACCATAAATCTAGGCCTTAGGAACCTACAACGACAAAAAATGAAGGTGTGTAAGTGCAGGGGCTGTAAGTCTCGAGACTTAAGTGCAACACTGTAGCTTTTTAGGTTCGATGTTTGTAAGTCTCAAGACTTAGGTGCAAGTCTCAAGACTTTGGACCCTTGGGGTAAAAATTGGGTTTAAAACCGTGCAAGTCTCGAGGCTTATGCGCCATGTCTCAAGATGTAACACCACGAAATAGGGCCTAGGACTTTGAGGGGTATTTTAGGGATTTTAGCTTTAGAGTATTTGGAATTTGGTGACATGGTAAACGGTTAATGTTTTCGACTATGGCTTTTAGAAAATTAAATTAATTTTTGGAAAAGAATTTTAGAGACCTTCAATTTTAGGAAAAAAGACTGATTTGTAACAAGGGTCAAAGTTGTGAGTGTTTATGCTGTAGTTTTACCAAATTTTAAAAATACAACCTAAAATCATCCCCCACCTATAGATTTCATGTTAATACAGATTTCACGTTAACTATTCTCCTTTGCTTGTTTGTGTCGTCCCTTGCTCTCCCAATCTCTCACCTTCAATTTTGTTTTGTTAAATCTTCATACTTTTGATTCCTATCATTACCCAAGTCATTAATCTTCATAATATTTCAAGAAAACACCCCAAAAATCTCATTGATTTCATCTTCCTCACGTGTGGGTTTTCTCGGATTTATGTTAAAAGTTTGTTTTTCTTCCATCGAAGATAATCGTTCGTCTTTCCATTATTTTTTAGTGTTATTTAGTGTTTGAAATAGAGTTTTAGCCATTGAATCGCATGTTTTGATTAAAAGAAAAAAATTGGGTCGTTAATGGTGGATTTTAGATTTTTGAGTAAAAACATGATTTCAAATTGTTATTCAATTAGTTTTGACATGCTTAGAAGGTTTCTAAACTGAGTTTAAATTTTTGTTAAGGATTCCTAAGGGTTTAATGAATTTTCGTGAAAATTCATAAACATGTCTAAAATTTCTATACGATGAATTGAGTAGTTTTGTGTAGTTTAAAGGTTGAGAATTAGTCGTAGGTGATTAAATAGATGAATAGAATTCGTTTTAGACAAAAAGTCTAAGTATAGACCGAGATATTTGGAATTCAAGTTTTCTATGTCGAAGGTTTCGGTTACATGAGAACATAGCTTAGGCTTATGTTTTTGACTACTTGAGTTGAGTCCTTAGCTGATTAATGATTGTGTTGTTGTGTGGTTTGTTGTGTTGAAGCTCAGATTCATCAGGACCTTCTACGAGTTAAGGAAAGGCTAGTTTGAGCTTTTGGCATTTCGACGAAAGTGTAAATTGGTGAGTGTTTGGAATCACTGCTTGTAGACACGATTCAATATGTTAATTGAAAATTTAGTTGTAGCCTGAACCCCTACTCTAAATTCTAAGTGTAAGATTTCTCATGCTCATGTTTAACTTGTGAAATATGTGTTTGTGTTATTGTGAAATGTGGATTGAGATAAGATGCTATTACATGTGTTATGTGTCCATGATTACTGTTGGCAAAGTGTATATGTAGGCATGTCACACATGCTAAGTGACAGTGATAATATTGTGCTAATGATGCAAATATACAGTGATAGTGAGCGAATGATCTGTAAGTAATATGTGTGTTTAATAACGGATATTTTGGTATTTTGAACTTTAAGACTATTGGATATAGTTGGCATGCCATAGGATTGTGAGTACTCACCTATATGTGAGAGAAAAGGGAATGTGAACTAAGCTCCATTCAACGGGACATGTTTGTGTGATGGAGAGTGTTAGCTATATGCTTCACTTTTTGGGATATGTTCGACTCTATGAGTCATTTGGTGTGTTGGAGATCCGTGTATGTAACACTCCTAACCCAAATCTATCGTTGGAATAAGGTTACGGATTATTACCGGAGTTTACAAATTAATCGGATAAAAATTTCAAACATTTCATATCATAGCAATAAACATACCAAAAACCAATCAAAATCATTCATATTGTGCCATATACGAGCGCTCGAGGCCCAAAATATGCATTAGAAACAAGTTGGGACTAAATAAGAAACTCAGAGAACTTTTCGAAAAACATTGAAAATTTTCATCATTGCAAGGGTCATACGGTCGTATGGCCAGGCAGTGTGGGCATTCAAAATGGGGACACATGGCCGTGTCCCAGCTCATGTCCGTAACTGTGTAACTCACTGACTTGGGCCACACGGCCAAGCCACACGCCCGTGTGCCAGGCCGTGTACCCTTTGAAATAACCCCACATGCCCGTGTTCCAAGCCGTGTGCTAGGCCATGTAATAGCCTGACTTGCATCCCTTTGAAAGCTACAGGAGACACATGGATGTGTGTCACACACGGCTGAGACGCACGCCTCGTGTGGACAAAAATAGGCCATTTAATAAGCCATTTTTCTCACCCAAATTGGCATGTACATACGCAAACATTGCACATACTTACAAGCCATATCAAGGCATCCAAATCAAGCACAAACAAGTCATTTACATATGGTATAAATTCATACAACCAATATGCCCTTAGGCACCTCAAATGATAATATATAAACATGTTCAATCATGCACTCTATTTGTCCAAAATACCCAACTAAATTATAGGCACATTAGCATCAATACATGACATTTGGTTACCTTACCAAAGAATACCAAATGGTACCAAATAACCACTCAATTACTAGACTTAAGATACATATAAGTATTCTATAGTAAAATACCAATTCACAACAAGTTATAAGACATTTATATTATGCACATTCAACTATCATTTCCCTTTTCATCAATCAAACACATCAAGTAGTTTATCAACTATATTAAGACTAATATTTACATGCCCAAAACTAAATTCATAACATTATCAAGTGCCAAATCAAAAGCCAAGCCAAATGGCCATATTCACAACCAAACATATAGGCCAACACTAGCCAAAATACCTATACATGCAATTATAACCAAAATTAAATATTCAAAAGTACCAAAAGAGCCGGTGGATAGTGTGACATAGCTCCGACAAGCTTCCAACCCAAATGAGCTTTTGATTCACTATAAAATACAGAAAATAACACAGAGTAATCATTTAAGCTTAATAAGTTCATATAACATAGAATTTAACTTACCATTTGATCAAGTAATAGGTAAGTAACAAAACATATCCCAACACATTTTAGCCAAATGCCTAAGCACATATACACTAACCATATTAGTCATGTAAATACATATATGAACCAATCATTATGGATGAGCTCAACAATTAATCAAGTTCCATATACATGTATCATCCATTTCATATATTTATATATCATATAACATCATTTCTATGTATTTCATGTGTATACCTATAATAGTTTGTATCGAACTCATATTTTTCGTAACAAAACATTTCCCGTTGAATCGTTTAGAATACCGTTGGATACTTGGAATAGCTCATACATAGTGTGCTAGCTCATATAACTGTAATCCATCAATTCATGTACATGTATGCTTATATGAGCTGTGAATCAGTATGTTCATTTGACCTGAATATCGGTATGCTCCCACGAGCTATAAATCGGTATGCTCTTTCGAGCTATAAATCAATATGCTCTTATGAGCTATAAATCGGTAACCCTAATGACATGTCATTTGTATCCTACGGATTCTTAAGGTTCAAACAGGGCTCGGTAATAGTTGTATGTCGTTGGAAACACACTCGGTAATTATATATGACAAATCATAACATTTATATAATCCAATTAAAAACATATAAACATAATTTAATTACACGAAATTGCCTCGACGAGTATTCGTAGATACGGAGGCAATTAATCTGAGACTTTCTCTTTGCCCCGACTTAACCCTGTATGAGGTCTAACTAGATCCATACGGATAAATTTAACTCAAATAAACATATAATTCATTCAATTTAATCCAAAATATATTTTGGAAAAATTACCATTTTACCCTTGTACTTTTAAATTCTTTACAATTTAGTCCCTAGTTTATAAAATGAAAATTCATGCAATTCATGCTTAACCCACTATAGCCGAATTTCATATAGGTCCTTAGCAAACCCTATATTTTATTTATTTCACAAATTTACCATGTATAATTTCTATTTTTTCAATTTAATCCTTATTTGACAATTTTATCAAAATCTCTTTACAAAAGTTATTTATCTATCAATAAGTAATCATTTTCTTCCATCAAACAACAAAATCAACCAATATTCATTCATGTAAAAACTCAAATCCTTTAAAAATTTTACAAATTAGTCCCCGGGCTAGCTAGATTAAACTACAACGATCCCGAAAACATAGAAATAATTAAAAAAAGGATGAAAAATTTTACCACACAAGCAAGAGAAGTGACCGAATGACAAAGCCCTCCAATGGATTTTTCTTAACCCTAAATTTGATTGGAAATGATGATAAAAAGATGATACTTGGTTTTGTTTTATTTATTTAATCATTAAAATTAATTTACTTTTATAACCTTTTAAATTATTACAAATTTCAATATTACCAAGCCATCATATTCCACTATCACCATTAGCGGTCTAATTACCATATAAGGACTCTTACTTTAAAGTTATATAGCCAATTAATACTTTTAGCCAGTAGAACTCAACTTTTACACTTTACACGATTTAGTCCTTTTTATTAAATTAAACATGTAAGCAGTAAAATTTCTTAACTAAATTTTTATACTGTACTAATTTCATGCTTTACAAAATAAAATAATAATAAAATAAATATTTTGACATCAAATTTGTAGTCCTGAAACTACTATTCCAATTTCACTAAAAACGGACTGTTATAATGTATCTGATGAGTGGTGATAGAGCCTATTTTTACACTTCATAGCTCAAGTGCCAAATTATCTATAAATATGTTTATGAATATTGCGATACATGCTTAAATGTTATGTGATTATATGTGTAATGTGATATATGTTTAAAAGTGAATGTGATTACCATGTAAATGAACTAATAAATAATGCATGAGTATAACATGACACTAGAGTTGAAATTGTTGGGGTTGTGTATTGTAATTTGGTACTGATACCTTATCATGAGTATCGATAGTCGAGGTAAAATAATCGATACTTTAATAAACGTAACGATATTTTTTGGGATTTTATTTTTATACGAGAAATAGAATGTTGTTTTGGTATTGATTTCCAATCGGTATCGATACCATTTTAGGGGAAATATCAATACCTACGTTTCAGTATTGATACTTGCGTAACTGTTTTGGGAAATTGTGCTATGTGGTCCCTATGCATGTCTAATTATATTTATAAGACCATTTGATATGTGTTAGTATGTATTGAGGATGATTAGAGTAAGTGTGACTTATAACTTGTGCGTGTGTTAAAATGGAATACGTTTATTTAAGAATGAGCTTACTTGTACTGTGTGTGATGTGAGACGGTGGTTTGGCATCCTAATATTTGGGCTCAACAATTAGGTTGGGTATAAGGTGTTACATTTGGTGGTATCAGAGCCAGGTTCATTAACACTCGAACCTAGGTGATTATTTTTTATGTATTATTTGGGGTTTCCCAGCCCATGGATCTAGAAACCCAAGTTTTTAAGTTACTTTGACTGCCTAAATTGTTTGAAATATTTCTTATGTGATTGCATGTGGGGTAGGAATAGGAACACATTGCCTTTAATCCTAAATTTTATTTGCAGGAACATGACTTGGATCATTTTCCCCGCCACTCACACCTTTCCTTATTTGTTTATATGTTAGATTATTAGATATGCCTCATAGACATGTTAATGAGAGAGCTAGTACTCTAGAGGATGGTATATCCTCTCCACCTCCTATGCCGCCGCGTAGAGTGAACATACCTGATGAGGGTGTATGCCCTCTAGTGGAAGCTATGATCGGAGCATTTTAGCGAATTGTTGGTGCTAACCCTACTCTTGCACCTGCCAATCCTGCACCTATTAACTGAGGGTTACCGCTTGAATGTCTCTGGGTGTTGGGTGGTAAAGAGTTTTCTGAGGTAAAAGGTACCATCCGACCATAGCTGAGTACTAGTTAGAAGGAGTTGAAAGGATCCTCAAACAGATGTCTTGGTCTGACAATGAGAAGTAGGGTTGTGCTGTGTCCCTACTTGATGCTAAGTCTCATCGTTAGTGGAAAATGGTTAGGAGAGGTACTACTATTAATCGATTAACTTGGGGATATTTTCTTGAGGTCTTTAAGAGGAAGTTTACGGGTAGGCAGTATATAGAGGCTCATAAGAGGGAATTTCTGGATCTTGTTTAAGGTGATTTAACAATGGCTAACTATGAAGCGGATTTTGTGTGACTTAGTTAGTACACTCCTAAGATGATTCTTTCTGAGAAGGACCGTTGTAAGAGGTTTTGATTTGGGATTAATCGAGAGATTCAGGCTTACTTGGTAGCCCAAAACTTGGGGATGTTTGATAAATTAGTTGAGAGAGCTAAAGCCGTTGAGGAGACTTTAGCTGAGTCGTCTCGTTTCGTGGTTACTAAATCTAGTAAAAGGACTTCTGATGATTAATTGTGTCAACTGCTTAAGAGAGGGCGTGACAATCATAGTTCTGGTAGGGTGTGAGATATGGGTCCCGGCCGAGTCAAACTAAGAAATAAAGTAGTGTTGTGGTTAGTATTGATGGTTCGACGGGTGGTTCTAGATGACTGATTTGTGCACATTATGTGCGTAGGCAGTCTGGTGAATGTCGTAAGTTGACAAGTGGTTGTTTTAAGTGTAGTTTAAAGGAACATTTTTTGAGGGATTTCCCGAATAGAGTTGAGGTTTTGCAGACTCAGAGTTCGACATCTACTAGAGGCCGTGGTCATAGTAGAGGTAATGGGAGACCGGTTGGGCAACAAATTATTGCTCATACTGTTGTTTCACAAATTTATTATAGAGGTCTAGCTCAAGTTTATGCTATTAGGGAATAAGAGAATTAGGATTGGACTCATGTCATCGCAGGTACTTTTATTTTGCAGTCGTCTCCCTTATTCTCTTTGGTTGATTTTAGTTCTACGCATTTATATTTTTTAAGTAAATTGGCTTGTAAGTTAGGGATTCCAGTAGAGACTATTGATTTTGGTATGACTGTTATTAGTTCTTTTTGCTATAGTGTGGTAGTGAATGAAGTTTATCATTGATGCCCCCTTATGATACAAGTGCACGTTTTCCCTGTTGATCTTATAAAATTGCCTTTCTATGGATTTGATGTTATTCTTGGTATGGACTGGTTGACTAAACATAAGGATAAGGTAGAATTTGAAACAAAATGAATTAATTTGAGAAATAATGATGGGTTGGAAATTGTTGTTGTTGGTGAAAGAACGAGATTTATGTCTAATGTGGTTTTAGCTATGAAGGTAGAGAAGTTGATGGGAAAAGGTTGTGACGCTTAAGGTTGTGAAGCTTAGTTAGCCTACGCGATGAATTCAGTTAGTAAAGAGTTGAGAGTTTAGGATATTTGCACAATTAAGGACATTCCAGACGTGTTTCCTAAAGAGTTGTCTAGTTTGCCACCGTAATGTGAAGTTGAGTTTGGTATTGAGCTCTATCTTGGTACTGCACTGATGTCTATAGCGCCTTATCGCATGGCACCAAAAGAGCTCAAAGAGTTGAAGGTTCAGTTGCAAGAGTTCCTTAACAGAGAGTTTATTTGACTGAGTGTATCTCTGTAGGGTATACTGATTTTGTTTGAGAAGAAGAATGATGGTTCGATGAGAATGTGTATTAATTATAGACTGTTGAATAAGTTGACTATTAAGAACAAGTATCCTTTTCCTTGAATTGATGACTTGTTTGATCAGTTCTGATGTACAACAGTGTTTTTGAAGACTGACTTAAGATCTGGGTATTATCAGTTAAAGGTGAAGAAGTTTGATGTATTGAAAACTTCTTTTAGGACTTAGTATGGGCATTATGAATTTTTCGTCATGTCGTTTGGTTTAACTAATGCCTCCACTACATCCATGGATTTGATGAATCGAGTATTCTATTCGTCCTTGGATCAGTTTGTGGTTGTATTCATAGATGACATTTTGGTGTATTCTTGTTCGAATGAGGATCACGACATACATCTAAGGGTTGTTTTATAGATTTTACGAGATAAGTAGTTGTATGCGAAGTTGAGTAAATGTGAATTCTGCCTTAGAGAAGTGGCATTTTTAGGTCATGTTGTGTCAGCAGAAAGGATTCATGTGGATCCAAAACAAATTGAGGCAATCTTAAGGTCGAAGCCACCTAAGAGTATTATCAAAATTCGAAGTTTCTTGGGTTTGGCTGGCTATTATCGTAGGTTCATTAAAATGTTTTCTCTGATTGCTGCACCTTTAATGAAACTACTTCACAAAGATGTGGTTTTTGAATGGACTGATGAAAGGTAGAAGAGTTTTGAACAGCTTAAGGCAATTTTGACTAAGACGCCACTATTGGTTCAACCAGAGCTTGGAAAAGATTCTGTGTTTTACAATGATGCTTCAAATTTGATCTTGGTTGTGTGTTAATGCAATAGGGAAAAGTTATGGCTTACGATCGAGGCAGTTGAAGATGCATGGGCATAATTATCCTACTTATGATTTGGGGTTAGTTGTTATGGTATTCATGCTTAAGATATGACACAATTATTTGTGTGGAGAGAAGTACATTATCTGTTCAAATCCTAAGAGCCTTAAGTATCTCACCCAAAGGGAGTTAAATTTAAGGCAAAGTTAGATTGATTTTTTGAAGGATTATGATTGTGTTATAGAGTATTATCCTAGTAAGGAGAATGTTGTTGCGGATACTTTAAGTAAAAAGTCAATGATGGAGTTGAGAGTTAGGTTTGTGCGTTTAAGTTTAACTAGTGATGGTGGTTTGTTAGCTAAACTTCAAGTGAGGTCGACTTTGTCGTAACAGATTAAGGAGAAGTAGCTATTGGATGGAGAGTTGTTAAAGAAGATTCAACAGGTTGAGCAAGGTGCTAAGGGAAATTTTATGATGACAATGATGGTATACTGAACTTTCGAGGTAGATTGCGTGTTCTGCATGATGTGGATTTGAGGCAAGCGATTCTTATTGAGGCACATAGTAGCCCTTACACTATGCATCCCGGTAGTGGTAAAATGCATCATGATCTTCTAATAATATATTGGTGGCTTAGTTTGAACTGTTATGTTATGAATTTTGTGACTTTATGTTTGGTTTATCAGAAGGTAAAGGCAGAGCATCAGTTTCCTTCAGGTTTGTTGCAACTGATTGCGATTCTTGAATGGAAGTGGGAAAGGATCACAATTGACTTTGTTTCGGGTTTGCATTTGACTCCATCAAAGAAAGATTTAGTGTAAGTTATAGTTGATCAGTTTTCCAAGAGTCCACATTTCTGTTCTGTGCATACTAACTATTCTTTTTAGAAGTTGTCAGAGTTGTACATTGCTGAAATTGTTCGTCTTTATGGAGTTCCAGTTTAAATTATTTTTGATAGAGATCTGTGGTTTACATCGAGGTTTTGGAAGAGTTTGCAAGAGGCCTTGAGGTTGAAACTCAGTTTCAACATGGCTTATCACCCCTAAATTGATGGTCAGTTAGAGAAAGTAATTCATGTTTTAAAGGATATGTTGCAAATTTGTGTGATCGAGTTCAGTGATAGTTGGGAGAGAGATATTTGCCCTTGGCAAAGTTCACTTACAATAATATTTTTCAAGCGAGTATTCGTATGGTAGTGTTTGAAGCATTGTATGGTAGGAAGTGTAAAACTCCTTTATGTTGGACAAAATTGGATTAGAAGCGAGTTGCTGGATCAAATTTAGTTCGTGAGACTTAAAAAAAAGTGAAGTTGATTTGTGAACGTTTGAAAGCAGTGTTTGATAAGCAGAAATCTTATGCGGATTTTAAACATCGAGATATCGAGTTTCAACTTGGAGATAAGGTGTTCTAGAAGGTTTCAACTTGGAAGAAGGTTTTGAAGTTTGGAAAGAAGGTTAAATTGAGTCCAAGGTATGTTAGACCTCATGAAGTTGTTGAGAGAGTTGGTTCGGTTAGATCCGTCACATATTGTGCCAGTGGAAGAGATTCAGGTTCATCGATCTAACTTATGAGGAAGAGCCGATTGAGATTCTAGCTCATAAAAAGAAAGTTTTATGTAATAATAGGGTTCTATTGGTTAAAGTTTTGTAGCGCAACCACAAAATAGAAGAGGCTACTTGGAAAGTGAAAGATGCGATGAGACGACAATATCCTTATTTGTTTAGCTCATGTAAATTTCGAGGACAGAACTCTTTTTAAAGGGGGAGAGTTGTAACACCCCTAAGGCCTAGGAGTTATAGGGGTATTTTTGGAATTTTAGATTTAGAGTGTTTAGAGTTTGGTGACATGGTAAATCATAAATGGTTTCAACCATGGTTTTTAAAAAATTAAATCAATTTTTGGAAAACAATTTTAGAGACCTTCAATTTTAGAGAAAGGATTAATTTCTAACAAAGGTCAAAGTTGTGAGTGTTTATGCTTCAGTTTTACCAAATTTTAAAAATACAACCTAAAATCATCCCCCACTTACAGATTTCACGTTAACTCTTCTCTTTTGCTTGTTTATGTCGTCCCTTGCTCTCTTAATCTCTCACCTTCGATTTTCTTTGTTAAATCTTTATCCTTTTGATTCCTATCATTACCCAAGTCATTAATCTTCAAAATATTTCAAGAAAACACCCCAAAAATCTTATTGATTTCTTCATCTTCCTCATGTGTGGGTTTTCTCAGATTTGCGTTAAAAGTTCATTTTTCTTCCATAGAAGGCAACCATTCGTCTTTCCATTAGTTTTTAATGTTATTTAGTGTTTGAAATAGAGTTTTAGCCATTGAATTGCATGTTTTGATTAAAAGCAAAAAATTGGGTCGTTAATGGTGGATTTCAAATTTTTGAGTAAGAACATGATTTCAAATTGTTATTCAATTAGTTTTAACATGTTTAGAAGGTTTTTAAACTGATTTTAAATTTTTGTTAAGGATTCCTAAGGGTTTAATGAATTTTCGTGAAAATTATCATAAAAATGTCAAAAATTTTGATACGATGAATTGAGTAGTTTTGGGTAGTTTAAAAGTTGTGAATTTGTCATAGGTGATTAAATAGATGAATAGAATTTGTTTTAGGCAAAAAGATTAAGTATAAAATGAGATATTTGGAATTCAAGTTTGTTATGTCGAAGGTTTCGGTTACATGAGAACATAGCTTAGGCTTATGTTTTTGACTGCTTGAGTTGAGTCCTTAGTTGATTGATGATTGTGTTGTTGTGTGGTTTATTGTGTTGAAAATTTGGATACATTAGGACCTTTTACAAGTTAAGGAAAAGCTAGTTTAAGCTTTTGGCATTTCGACGAAAGCGTAATTGGTGAGTGTTGGGAATCACTACTTGTAGAAATGATTCAATGCGTTAATTGGGAATTTAGTTGTAGCCTAAACCCTGACTCTAAATTATGAGTGTAAGCTTTCTCGTACTCATGTTTAACTTGTGAAATATGTGTTTGTGTTATTATGAAAATATGGATTGAGATGAGATGCTATTACATGTGTTATGTGTCCATGATTACTGTTGCGAAAGTGTATATGTAGGCATGTCATACATGCTAAGTGACAGTGATAATATTGTGCTAATGATGCAAATATATAGTGATAGTGAGCGGGTAATTGGTAAGTAATATGTGTGTTTAATAATAGATATTTTAGTCTTGTGAATTTTAAGACCGTTGGATATAGTTGGCATGCCATAGGATTGTGAGTACTCACTTATATGTGTTATGTGATTTGGGCATTAAAGCCCCGGGACATGTTAGAGAGATAAGAGAATATGAAATGAGCTCCATTCAACCGAACATGTTTGGTGTGATAGAGAGTGTTAGCTATATGTTTTACTTTTTGGGATATGTTCGACTCTATGAGTCATTTGGTGTGTTGAAGATCTGTGAATTCGATGAGTGGTGATAGAGCCCACTTTTACATTTCATAGCTCAAGTGCCAAATTATCTATAAAAGTGTTTATAAATATGGTGATATATGTTTAAATATTATCTGATTATATGTGTAATATGATATATGTTTAAAAGTGAATGTGATTACCATGTAAATGAACTAATAAATAATGCATAAGTGAATATAACATGACACTATAGTTGGAACTATTGAGGTTGTGCTATATGGTTCTTTTCTTAATGCTTGATGAAATGTTTGCATGGTAGTTGTTCTAGGCATTCATTGAGCTTGTTAAGCTTACCCACTCCTTTTAAACCATTGCAGATTACTAGCATTTCGGTCTGAGCAGTGTGGTTTTCATGGGGTGATCCATGTAAGCCCATTTTCATTATTTCATAGGTGTTTATTAATTCTTTATGTTTTGGGAAATAAAGGCAATGTGATAGAACTTTTTGCTGGTATTTGCGATGATATTTAGATGTTTTCATAGTGTATTTGTTCTTAGGATTTAGTGATATGAATCATGATATGTGATTATTGCTTGGACTTATTTTCGATGTTTGAGATTATTATTATGGTTGTTTTGACATTTATTTGATAGGGTAAAGGATGTATGCTGAATGGTTTATGATTAGGATGGATTATTTTCCTTATTATGCAATGCATGTTGAATGGTTTATGATTGGGATGGTTTATTTGCCTTATTGATATCCGAATTTTAAAAACAACACCTTTTGTGATATTTCGTTGTGTTGGAAGTCAGTATCGTAATTTTGTACCGATACCTTATCACAAGTATCGATTCTCGAGGTATAATAATCGATAATATAATAAATGTACTGATATTTTATGGGGGAATTGATTTTTAGACGAGAAACATAATGCTATTTTGGTACCAATTTTCCAATCAGTATCGATACCATTTAAGAGAAATATCGATGCCTACATTTCAGTAGCGATACTTGCGTAATTGTTTTGGAAATTTTTCTATGTGGTCCCTATGCATATCTAATTATATTTATAAGACCATTTGATGTGTGTTAGCATGTATTAAGGATTATTAGAGTAAGTTTGACTCATAACTTGTGCATATGTTAAAATGCAATACGTTTCTTTAAGAATGAGCTCTTTTGTACTGTGTGTGATGTGAGATGGTGGTGTAGCATCCTAATATTCAGGCTTGGCGACTGGGCCGGTTCTAGGGTGTTGCATAAGACTTTAAGATATGGGAACTTAAAAGAAAGTTGAAAACATATAAAAACCATCCGAAAACACCTCCAAACATAGAAATAATAAAGCATGCTCAAAAAATGACCTTATACATGCAAAAGTCCTTCATAAAACATGCTCAAAATAAATCATCATTCATCCAATAATTTATAAATAAGGGTAAGAATAATAAAACTTCATGATAACATTCAAAACAAGATTAACCTTCAACTAATCAAAGATCTTAAATAAAGGTAAGCCATATGCATGCATGGATTCATGAAAAAAAAGAATGTTCAAAAATTCGTGTTAGAAGTGTTAAATAGGCCTCCAAACTCAATAGAACTTTAACAAAATTTTCAAGTACTATATAGCATATGAAACTATCATATTTATTTATGTAGACAGACTAAGTACATGCCACAAGTTAAAAATATGCTACTTTCATACTCTTGATAGTCGTGATGATAGTCGTGATGCCTGGATCAAGACTGTAATACCCCTTACCCGAGACCGTTGCCGGAGTC
The DNA here is from genome assembly GCA_025506655.1 of Gossypium rotundifolium. Classification (NCBI taxonomy): domain Eukaryota; kingdom Viridiplantae; phylum Streptophyta; class Magnoliopsida; order Malvales; family Malvaceae; genus Gossypium; species Gossypium rotundifolium. The sequence goes on along the minus strand of CP106729.1, from coordinate 92,672,181 downwards.
GAGCACGAGGCATTACTAGACTTAACTTACTAGTTCGGGATATAATAATTAAAACTGTCCATCTGCGTCATGTTCATTAAACCAATTATAACTTGAGTTACGAAACTCGAAATCTAGATCCGTAAATTTTTCTTGAAACTAGACTCATATATCTTCTTACTGTAAATTTTTCATAATTTTTCGTATGGCCAATTAGTACAATTTATTAGTTAAAGTCTCCCCTATTACACAGTTCGACAGTTCTGACCTCTCTTCACTAAAAATCAATTATCTCATAATATACAACTCTTTTTCCTACACCGTTTTTTTTATATAAAAATAGACTCAATAAGATTTAATTCTATATCTCATAATTCCATTTTTACTATTTTTGGTGATTTTTCAAAATCACATCACTGCTGCTGTCCAACTATTCCCCTGCACATAATATCACCAACTTAAGCATGATCAAGCCATATTTATGCATATAAGTATAGCCATTTTCGCATGGCTTCCATACATTTTAAGTTTGTTTTTATACAAAACTACAAGAAGTAAATTAGCTTATACATGCCATGGACCTTGGGTTCAAAAACAAAAAGGTACCAAAAGAGATGATAATGTGAATGACTTCGACGAAGATCCTCGAGCTTGAGCTTCAACTTCAAAATCTAATGAACAATGCATAAAACACACCAAATAAGCTATCATAGCTTAGTAAGTTTAAGCAATTTATACTCATTGAATAATAGAAACAAAATTTTATTCAAGATTTCGAAACCTAATCTCTTGATAACATCCATACCAATCATCCCAAACCATAATAAAAATTGAATTTATAATCACATCATATACTTCTAACAACTTCCATATACCATCACCACATGATAAATAATTAATATTTATAACATTTACTTACCAAATTTTCTATTTGCATTTCCAGCTACTAATAGTCTCAAACTAATAGGTATATTACATACCTTTAATTCACTTCCCCTTTTCCAACTAAATCGTTCATACATAACCTGTATTAATGCACTTCTTACATTTCCGTATGCATAATAATATTACTCATATAAATCATTTAACGAATCTTATACTTACACAATTTTTGATAAAATTTTATAACGTATCGCTCACATAGAGCAGTTACTTGATATTTTCCATAACGTATCGCTCACATAGAGCCGTTACTCAATATCCATCGTAACGTATCGCTCACATAGAGCCGTTACTCAATACTCTCGTAACTTATCGCTCACATAGAGGCATTACACAATATTTCTCGTAACGTATCGCTCACATAGAGCCGTTACTCAATACTCTCGTAACGTATCGCTCACATAGAGCCGTTAACAATATTTCTCGTAACGTATCGCTCGCATAGAGCCGTTACTAATTTATCCGCACACGTAGTGCTAATTATAAAATTTTCTGCTCTTATACTTCATCTATATATATATATATATATATCCACACATTATAATTAGGACCGAACCCAAGTATATATATTTCAAACAAAATTCTTTTTCCTATAATTTACCATTGTATTCGGTCACACTCAATTAAACCCATAATTGCATATTCAATCACCACCATCATCGATTTCATATTAGTCAAACATACATTCAGCCCATGCACTTATTAAATCTTAACTCTGTCACATTGGTAAAAATTTACCTATCTTTATACACATCTCAACCATCTAATGTATGACCATATATATATAATTACTATTTCAATTACAACCTTCACCTACTTCAAAGTCCTCATTTAACTACTTTTCAAACCATAAATATTCATCCATCTCAAGTATATTAAATTCATACATAAATCAACCACATAATTTGACTAATATATATATATATATATATATATTGCCCAATATCACATTCGCCTTGACATTATTAAGCAACTAACAACTCCTTGAATTTATTCATATCCCAATTTAGTATTTCTCACATCTATTAGTATCATTATCATACAAACTCACATTTCATACAAAGAAATCTAAACCTCCAACAACCACATAATCGGCTACTTATACAAATTTTATAGATACATTCGGCAATATGATATCAATATACTTACCACCATCTAACTTGGGCATATAACATGGTATAAAATTCAATTTAACCCAATTACTTAAAACTTACCTCGATAGTTGTCAAATTAGGCTTCCCGATCCAATCCCGTTTCTTTTTGTTCTTGATCTAATTAAGTTCATATTAAATTAATTCAACCACATTTTCATTCAATTAAAAGCAAAATCATATAAATATACAATTTGCCGATTAACCCCCCAACATTTATAATATTTATAAAATAATCCTTAAAATTCAAAACACGAAATATCAAGAATTTAATTGCCCCTTTCAAAGGCTGAATGCTCACCATCTCCATACAAGTTTCTATGAATTAATTATTATAATTCAACACACTTAAGTTCATGAAGGCCGAATATACAAGCTCAATTTCTTCTTCTCTTATGACAGAATTTGCTAACTCACTGTACACATGCATATTCTTCAATACATGACCAAACAACAAGCTAAATAACCACCATTTATATTCATCCCATTCTAGCCGAATAATAAGAGCATTCCTATGCTCAAATCCAAAATAAATTCTATAACTCTCACACAATTTAAGCCACTAGTCTTCAATTCATCTAAGTCTCTTAAGCAATTCATGTTGTTTTTAAATCAATACTAAACATTTTTCAAATCAAATACAACAACTCAAGAGTGCTCATCCTTGGCCGAATATTAACATGCTTAACCCCAAAATTTTAACATGATTTTATTAGCATTCAAAGCAACCAACTCCAATATGTAAAGATTTAAGCAACCAACTCCAATATGTAAAGATTTACTAAAACCAAGCTAAAATACCCACCTTACTACTACATGCAAGGTCGAAAAAATGGAGGTTTAAGCTTCCTTCATTTCTTTGGAAAAGAATCGGTGTAGAAGATGATGATGAGGAAAGAGAGAATGAAATTAAAAACACATTTCTTTTATTTTATAAAATAAGTACTTATTATAATATACTTAAACTAAAATAATGCACCCATTATACATATAAAATTGTTTTTCCTAGCATGCTTGTCGTCCACATCATGAAATTTGGGCAATTTGACATGCAAGTCCTCATGCAAGAAAGACAATTCAATTAACCCTTCAACTTAATAGATACTATTTTTACTATTTTAACTATTTAGTCCTTTCTCTTAATTTAAGCACACCAAAGCAATTAAATTCATAAATTTCCACACATATTCATTCATGATTATTACACACGACACAAAAATAATATTAGGAATTTTTTTTCCGGCTCAGATTCGTGGTTTCGAAATCACCGTTCCGATTAGGGTCGTAATTAGGCTATTACAACTCTCCCCCCTTAAGGGATTTTCGTCCCCGAAAATCTTACCGATAAATAAATGTGGATAGCGTTCTTTCATAGATTCCTCAGTTTCCCAGGTCGCTTCCTCAACCCCGTGCTTATGCCACATAACTTTAACCAACAAAATTTTCTTATTTCGCAACTCTTTCACTTCCCGAGATAAGATGTGAATCGGTTCTTAGGCACACATATCCGATTCTTAAACCGTAGACATCCTCAAAGATCTATTTGAAAATCAATCCGCTTTACGAGCCACAATAACTCCTTTTGCTTTTAAATCATTATCAACCTTTTGAGCTTCACGAATCTATTGTACAAACAGTGGTCTCGCTTTCAATTCTGCAATGATCACACCATCACCGGTCATATTTATATTTGCATTCATTGTGCGTAGAAAATAGTGACTTCCGGCTAAGTGCATCGGCAACCACATTAGCCTTTTCCAGGTGATAATCAATCACAAGCTCATAGTCTTTCAACAGTTCTAACCATCGTTGCTGTCTCAAATTCAGATCCTTCTGAGTCATTAAATACTTTAGACTTTTGTGATCTGAATAGAAGTGGCATTTCTCACCGAACAAATAGTGACGCCATATTTTTAAAGCAAAATCTATAGCGGCCAACTCAAGGTCGTGTGTCAGATAATTCCTCTCGTGTGGTTTCAACTGTCTCGAAGCGTAGGCTACAACTTTACCCTCCTGCATCAAAACACAACCCAACCCATTTAAGGATGCATCGCTAAAAAAAATAACGAACTCTTTACCCGATTCTGGCTGAACGAGTACTGGAGCCTCCGTTAACAAGGTCTTTAGTTGATCAAAACTCTTTTGACACTTTTTCGACCACTCAAATTTTACATCTTTCTGAAGTAGCTTTGTCATCGGAGGTGCTATCATAGAAAACCCTTTCACAAAGCGTCTATAATATCCGGCTAGCCCTAAAAAGCTATGAATCTCAGAAATATTCTGCGAAGGTTTCCAATCAAGTATGGCTGAAACTTTACTTGGGTCAACCAGAATGCCCGATGCTAAAACAACATGCCCCCACAGAGCTTACTTCATTCAACCAAAACTTACATTTGTTAAATTTCACGTACAACTACTTATCATGCAAAATCTGTAACACAAGTCTCAAATGCTCAGCATGTTCGGTTTCATCGTGTGAATATATCAGGATGTCGTCTATGAATACAACCACAAACCGATCTAGATACGGTCTGAATACCCGACTCATCAGATCCATTAAAACTGTAGGGGCATTAGTGAGTCCAAATGGCATCACTAAAAACTCATAATGGTCGTATCTCGTCCGAAAAGCAGTCTTTGGTACATCCGAGTCTCTAACTCGCAGCTGATAGTAACCTGATCTCAGATCGATTTTCAGAAATACCGAAGCTCTCTTAAACTGATCAAATAAATCATCGATACTTGGCAACGGATATTTATTCTTTACGGTCACTTTATTGAGTTACCGATAATCAATGCACATTCTCAAAGTTCCATCCCTCTTTTTCACAAATAGGGCTGGTGCACCCCAGGGAGAGAAACTCGATCGTGCAAAACCTCTATCTGCCAATTCTTGCAACTGAGCCTTCAACTTTTTTTTTAATTCAGTCGGTGCCATTCTATACGAAGCTATCGAAATCGGAGTTGTCCCTGGCACTAGCTCAATAACAAACTCTACCTCACGAACGGGTGGCAATCCCGGTAGTTCTTCTGGGAACACATCAGAATATTCATTAACAACCTGTACTGATTCAATCTTTTTTTCAATTACCTTGTTGTCAATCATATACGCTAGATAGGCTTCACAACCCTTCCTCAGATACTGTCGAGCCACCATCAAAGATATCACAGCAGATGGTCCACTCAAATCTGCAGACTCAATTTGGATTCTCTCAATATTCTGGCATCTTAAATCAATGATCTTTCGTCTGTAATTAACTACTGCATCGTGAACTGTCAACCAATCCATACCGAGAATAATATCAAACTCATCAAAAGGTAGTAGCATCAGATCAGTCGTAAAACACATGTCTCGAATCATTAATGGGCAATTCTTGCATACTTTATCAACTAATACACATCGACCCAGGGGATTTGAAACCCGGATTACAAATTTAGTAGACTCAACAGGTAGAGTCTTACTGGTTGCTAATGTTTCACACATATACGAATCAGTTGAGCTAGGATCAATCAAAGTAGTTACACTAATATCAAAGAGAGTGAAAATACCGGTAATGACATCTGGAGATGAAGCCTCCTCTCTGGCACCGATGGCATAAGCTCTAGCCGGTGCACGGGCCTCTAATCAAATAGCCACATCTAACGTTCCCCTCTGAGCACCACTCCTACCTCCCATATTACGAGATGGTCTACCTCTAGTAGTAGTGTTGCTCGGCCTCGCACTCTGAACAACGTCTTTTTCAGTTGTCTCCGGGCCATCCCGAGTGAAATGATCCTGTGAACCACACTTATAACAAGTGTGATTAATAAATTTACCCCAACACTCACCAATATGACGTCTACCATACTGTTGACACTCAGGCCTACTCGATTGGGTATTGCCAACACTAGCAACTTATGTAGCCCGAGAACTCACTGGTGGTCATTCTCGTATAGAGACCCCTATGTTAGGTTTGGACCGGTTACCATCATTCTTGAATTTCTTTTCCTAGCTCTTCAGCTTTACAAGCTCGTTCAACTAGTACTACGAACTCGTTTATTTCAAGGATGCCAACCAGAAGTTTTATATCTTCATTTAAGCCTTCTTCAAATCTCTGGCACATAGCAGCCTCAGAGGAAACACATTCACGAGCGTAGCAACTAAGTCTCACAAACTTGTGCTCAGATTCGGATCTGATCATACGACCCTGCTTAAGTTCGAGAAATTTTTTACGTTTAGAATCTATGAATCGCTGACTTATATATTTCTTACAGAATTTCGTCTAAAAGAAGTCCCAAGTAACTCTCTCCTTCGGAACAACTGATACAAGAGTATTCCACCAATAATAGGCAGAATCCCGCAATAATGATATGGCACACTTTAGGCACTCGTCGGGTGTGCAAGACAGCTCATCAAAAACACGAATAGTATTATCGAGCCAAAATTCAACTTGCTCTGCATCATCATCATCTTCGACTCTAAATTCTTAAGCCCCATTTTTTTTAAAGCGATCAACCGGGGATTTACTAGCTCTCTCAGGATTTACAATCGGGGGTACCACCGGTACAATAGGGGGAGTATTCGGATTTAGGGGTTGTTGAACAATAGGATTGGTTCGTATATCTTGTTGACCAATCATTCATCATGTTATAAAAGGCTTGTCTTAGCCCCTCATCGGGATTACTCGCGGTGGTCGAGATTCCTCTGGCGCAATCCCTTGAGCGGAATGGGTGCCACATTCTCGACATCGTCAGCTATAGCCCGCTCGGGATCAGGATCCAATACCATATGAAAGAAATAAACACATTTCACTGTCAGAAGTCATCACACTATCACATTATAAATCATGGCATGTATAGCTAGACTCACACACGCACTACGTTAGTCCGGCAATTGACTAAACCGTAGCTCTGATACCAATCAAATGTAACACCCCTTACCCGAGACCGTTGCCAGAGTCGAGCACGAGGCATTACTAGACTTAACTTACTAGTTCGGGACATAATAATTAAAACTTCCATCTGCATCATGTTCACTAAACCAATTATAACTTGAGTTACGAAACTCGAAATCTAGATCCGTAAATTTTTCTTGAAACTAGACTCATATATCTTCTTACTGTAAATTTTTCAGAATTTTTCGTTTGGCCAATTACTACAGTTTATTAGTTAAAGTCTCCCCTATTACACAGTTCGATAGTTCTGACCTCTCTTCACTAAAAATCAATTATCTCATAATATACAACTCTTTTTCCTACACCGTTTTTTTTTATATAAAAATAGACTCAATAAGATTTAATTCTATATCTCATGCACAACCTAATTCATTTTTACTATTTTTGGTGATTTTTCAAAATCACATCACTGCTGCTGTCCAACTATTCCCCTGCACATAAGATCACCAACTTAAGCATGATCAAGCCATATTTATGCATATAAGTATAGCCATTTTCGCATGGCTTCCATACATTTTAAGTTTGTTTTTATACAAAACTACAAGAAGTAAATTAGCTTATACATGCCATGGACCTTGGGTTCAAAAACAAAAAGGTACCAAAAGAGATGATAATGTGAATGACTTCGACGATGATCCTCGAGCTTGAGCTTCAACTTCAAAATCTAATGACCAATGCATAAAACACACCAAATAAGCTATCATAGCTTAGTAAGTTTAAGCAATTTATACTCATTGAATAATATAAACAAAATTTTATTCAAGATTTGAAACCTAATCTCTTGATAACATCCATACCAATCATCCCAAACCATAATAAAATTGAATTTATAATCACATCATATACTTCTAACAACTTCCATATACCATCACCACATGATAAATAATTAATATTTATAACATTTACTTACCAAATTTTCTATTTGCATTTCTAGCTACTAATAGTCTCAAACTAATAGGTATATTACATACCTTTAATTCACTTCCCTTTTCCAACTAAATCGTTCATACATAACTTTGTATTAATGCACTTCTTACATTTCAGTATGCATAATAACATTACTCATATAAATCATTTAACTAATCTTATACTTACACAATTTTTGATAAAATTTTATAACGACGCTCACATAGAGCAGCTTACTTGATATTTTCCATAACGTATCGCTCACATAGAGCCGTTACTCAATATCCATCGTAACGTATCGCTCACATAGAGCCGTTACTCAATACTCTCGTAACTTATCGCTCACATAGAGGCATTACACAATATTTCTCGTAACGTATCGCTCATATAGAGCCGTTACTCAATACTCTCGTAACGTATCACTCACATAGAGCCGTTACACAATATTTCTCGTAACGTATCGCTCGCATAGAGCCGTTACTAATTTATCCGCACACATAGTGCTAATTATAAAATTTTCTCCTCTTATACTTCATCTATATATATATCCACACATTATAATTAGGACCGAACCCAAGTATATATATTTCAAACAAAATTCTTTTTCCTATAATTTACCATTATATTCGGTCACACTCAATTAAACCCATAATTGCATATTCAATCACCACCATCATCGATTTCATATTAGTCAAACATACATTCAGCCCATGCACTTATTAAATCTTAACTCTGTCACATTGGTAAAAATTTACCTATCTTTATACACATCTCAACCATCTAATGTATGATATATATATATATATATATATATAATTACTATTTCAATTACAACCTTCACCTACTTCAAAGTCCACATTTAACTACTTTTCAAACCATAAATATTCATCCATCTCAAGTATATTAAATTCATACATAAATCAACCACATAATTTGACTAATATATATATATATATATATATATATTGCCCAATATCACATTCGCCTTGACATTATTAAGCAACTAACAACTCCTTGAATTTATTCATATCCCAATTTAGTATTTCTCACATCTATTAGTATCATTATCATACAAACTCACATTTCATACAAAGAAATCTAAACCTCCAACAACCACATAATCGGCTACTTATACAAATTTTATAGATACATTCGGCAATATGATATCAATACACTTACCACCATCTAACTTGGGCATATAACATGGTATAAAATTCAATTTAACCCAATTGCTTGAAACTTACCTCGATAGTTGTCAAATTAAGCTTCCCGATCCAATCCCGTTTCTTTTTGTTCTTTATCTAATTAAGTTCAAATTAAATTAATTCAACCACATTTTCATTCAATTAAAAGAAAAATCATATAAATATACAATTTTCTGATTAATCCCCCAACATTTATAATATTTATAAAATAATCCTTAAAATTCAAAACATGAAATATCAAGAATTTAATTGCCCCTTTCAAAGGTGAATGCTCACCATCTCCATACAAGTTTCTATGAATTAATTATTATAATTCAACACACTTAAGTTCATGAAGGCCGAATATACAAGCTTAATTTCTTCTTCTCTTATGATGAATTTGCTAACTCACTTGTACACATGCATATTCTTCAATACATGACCAAACAACAAGCTAAATAACCACCATTTATATTCATCCCATTCTAGTAGAATAATAAGAGCATTCCTATGCTCAAATCCAAAATAAATTCTATAACTCTCATACAATTTAAGCCACTAGTCTTCAATTCATCTAAGTCTCTTAAGCAATTCATGTTGTTTTTAAATCAATACTAAACATTTTCAAATCAAATACAACAACTCAAGAGTGCTCATCCTTGGTAGAATATTAACATGCTTAACCCCAAAATTTTAACATGATTTTATTAGCATTCAAAGCAACCAACTCCAATATGTAAAGATTTAAGCAACCAACTCCAATATATAAAGATTTACTAAAACCAAGCTAAAATACCCACCTTACTCCTACATGCAAGGCCGAAAAAATGGAGGTTTAAGCTTCCTTCATTTCTTTGGAAAAGAATCGGTGTAGAAGATGATGATGAGGAAAGAGAGAATGAAATTAAAACACATTTCTTTTATTTTATAAAATAAATACTTATTATAATATACTTAAACTAAAATAATGCACCCATTATACATATAAAATTGTTTTTCCTAGCATGCTTGCCATCCACATCATGAAATTTGGGCAATTTGACATGCAAGTCCTCATGCAAGAAAGACAATTCAATTAACCCTTCAACTTAATAGATACTATTTTTACTATTTTAACTATTTAGTCCTTTCTCTTAATTTAAGCACACCAAAGCAATTAAATTCATAAATTTCCACACATATTCATTCATGATTATTACACATGACACAAAAATAATATTAGGAATTTTTTTTCCAGCTCGGATTCGTGGTTTCGAAATCACCGTTCTGATTAGGGTCGTAATTGGGCTGTTACAAAGACGGGCTTCAAGAATCCGCAAGTTGATAATCTACGCACAAAGAGAACAACATGTAAGCATAAAATGCTTAATAAGTTCAAATGAAATTCATTATACTTACCTTTCCTTAAAGTGAGCATGCCAAATACTATAAGAATTTTAACAATAACATGAATAACTAGAAACATACAGGACAGATACATTGTAATGACTTGATTTTTAGTGGTGTCGAAAAATGCGATTTTGGAACGTCATTTTCGTAAACCAAGTCATAATGAAGAGATATAATGATTAGAGAAGTTAGTATGCAAATATATTGAAGTTTAGTTAAGTAATTTAATTGAAAAAATAGTTAATAAAAACTTAGGCCTAAATTGTAAAAGTCCAATCGCTGTTGAGTTTTAATTTAGCAATGGCTTGAGGACCTAAATAGAAATCATCCAAAGGATCAAAACTTTTATTAAACCATTTTTCATTTAAAGTTGGTGGACTATGATGATGATGTCCATTTAAATTGTTGTAATTAATATTAATTAAGTAAACAAACAAAATTAACTAATTTAATTACATTTATTTAAGAAATAAACTTAGTATAAATAGCAAATAGTGGGCAGAAAGATTAAATTTTCATCTTGTTCCACCATCCTAAAAAGAAAAAGAAAGGAGAAAACTCCATTACTAAAGCTTCAATCGACCATTAATTCAAGTAAGTCCCAAAGCTATTTTCTGTTGATTCTTGTGGAATTTAAATCATGGGAGCTTGATTTAGATAGCTAATGTATCAATTTGTTCAATTGTTAAGTTTTTAGCAAGCTGGCATTATAGCAAAATTGATGAAATAGGATTGAATTTAATATTTAATAAGCTTAGATCATGATAAGGACTAAGTTGGAAATCTAATTAAGCTTTCTAGATAATTTTATAAAATTAGAGGCTAAATTAAATAAATTGAAAGTATGTCACATCCCAAATCTGGCGGATCCAAGATGAAGGCATATAGTTGTAAAGTTATCTGTTTGGTGTATTATAGTAGTGTAGCTCGCCAATTAATAGATTTTTGGCGGACTAATGTTTGGCGCATAGAGTATCTACCCACAAAAGTTTCTCGGGATTTATTCTCATAGTATTCTTTGATTAAAGAAGTAGTATGACAAAATAAAAGTACACCTCAAAATGTTTGTTGGGCATGACGTGGCTACTAAGTGTATGTTTTAATGGTAAAAGGAAAAAATGTCTTTAATGCCACGCGATGTATGAGTTATTGCCATAGTTATGGTACACCCATTTTCTTCAAACGATGTGTATGTGGGGTTCTATAACATGATTGGTTGAGGGTCAACTGAATGGATTGACCGGTCAAATAGCATCGATATCAAATTTTCTTTTAAATTTTCTCTGATTTTTGTAGGATATTAAGGGGACAACTTCTATATGCATTTGGCACTTGTCAAGGTCCATTAAGAGGTACTGGTTGTATTTATATGGTGTGAAGGGATCGTCTAGATGATTTTTCTTCCCTCAATATTACTTTTTGATTCTTCTTCTTAAATTTATGTTCTCTTCTCTTTTATTAAGCTAGAAGCTAAGGTTTTTGAATTTATAAGTGGATGTTCCAACTCTTAGTAAGTCTGATAGCTCTGCATGTTAAGTTATTGAAAGAGTAAGGATGTTAAGAAGCATGAAAACAGTAAGTTATGAATATGAGGCCTTACACGGGGTTCATTTGTAGGTGAGATGATAGAAAATTATCTGTAGATGGCATGTACCTAAGGTTGAATTGATTTTAGGTAGTAAATGGTTAACTTAATGTTTTTGAGTAATTGTAGTTTGATAATGAAAGGTTCATGAATGGTTAAGGTTCTTATGGCTTGAAATGTGTAGTTAAACATATATATATTAAGTTGATTTTCCCTTTTGGGGTCTTAAGTGTAATAGCCCAATGTAGAGCCTAGTCAAAATAGTGGTTTCGAGACCACAAATCCGAGGTCTAAAAATATTTTAATATTATTTTTGGTGTTTACAATATGTGATTGAGTATGTGTGAAAGTTCTGTGTGAAAATTTTATCGATTGTGTGCTTAATTAACAAAAAAGACTTAATTGCATAAAATGTAAAAGCTATGTGCTGATTGTTCAAGTGTTTATTTGACATGGATTTCTAAATGAGAAGTTCTTATGTTGTTAATAAACCATTAAGAGAATGGACAGACAAAAATGGGTTTTAGTTGGTGGAAATTTGAATGAATTAATAAAGGGCAAAATGGTAAAATGTCAATTAAGTTAATATAATGAAAACAAAACAAATTAGATGGCCATTTCTCATCTTTCTTCCACCAAAAATAGAAAAGAGAAATAGCCATTGAAGCTTTGTGATATTCGGCTAGGTCTTAGCTTGATTGAGGTACTTTTTTACTCGATTTTTGATAATTTCTACGTTTTTGTGATCGTTGCTTAGTGTTCTAGCTAGCCCATGCTTTAATTTTTGAATTTGATGAAGATTTTGAGATATGCCATTGATGAATGCTTGAGCTTTGTGATAGTTGATGATGAAATATGAATGATAGGTGGAAGATTAGCATATTTTGTCTTTGAATTTTTGGTGAAATTGATTAATTTGGGCTAAATTGTGAAAATAAAAAATTAGAGGACTAAAATGTGAAATAAATGAAATGTGTGGACTTGTATGGATATAGGGAGAATTCAGCCTAAGCATGGTATAATGAAATTATGTGTATTTTGTGATTTTTTGAAATAGGGTCTAAAGTGTCAAAATGTGAAAATATGAGGGCTATTTTGTAAAATATCCTAAATATGTGTGTTTGGACTAAATTGAATGAATTGATGATTGAATGAGCTAAATTTGAATATGTATAGACCAAGAAAGGAGAGGTTCTGATCGAGATCGAGGCAAAGACAAGGTACTCGATTGATCGGCTAGTTTCGATATTTCAACGTCTGAGGTAAGTTCGGTTATAATAGGAGTTGTTAAATTTATATCTATGTGATGAGAAATGAATAATTGTATAGTTAATGAAATAACAATGCTATGTATGAATTGAGCAATGAGGCACTCAGTGTGTGATATTAGAAATGAGACAGATATGATTAGCATTGTGTGTGCGGAATAACAGAAGCTTCGGCTTATTGATTTGGCACTGTGTGTTCGATACCGAGATAAGTTTAGTTTGAAGTACAGGCACTAAGTGTGCGATGACAGTTATGCTTCGGCTACAAAATTGACACTAAGTGTGCGATTAAATCAAATGAATAACAAAGGTTGATTGAAATGTGATATTGAGCATTGAGTAGTATGGGTGGTGAATAACTATGTGTTGGCTAAGGTATGTATAGAACCTTTGTGGTTGATGATATAGTGCATAGAGTTATGAATGGTTGAGGGAGTATATTAGCTTTGGATGAAATTGTGTGAGTGATTAAGAGTTAATCTATGTGATGAATTAACTTTGTATATTGAATTTGATTTATTAAGTTGAATGTATTATATTACGAACTTACTAAGCTCTTAAGCTTACTGTGTGAATTGTTTCTCTGTTTTACAATGTCAGTAAAGCTAGCTCGGATCCGGGGATCGTTAGTGACTCAATCACACTATCGGCTATCAATTTTGGTACTTTTGAAAGATGTACATATTTGGTATATGACATGTATAGGCTAGTAAATATGGTGTATTTTGAGATGTTGGACTTTTCCATGTGACTTGGCTTGGAAGTTAAAGGATTTTGGTTATTATGTGTAAGCTATGTAAATGATGAATGTCGAAACCATTTTTTTTAAGTTGGAAATTGGGGTCGACTTTGAAAACGAAAATGGCGACCTTTTTTCGAGGTGTGATCGGATCACCTTGAAAATTAAAAAATTTAATAAAACTTTGGTTTATTAAAGTCATATTTTGGTCTATAAAAACTCGAGAAAACAAGTTCGGGAATCGGTTGTGTACAAGGAAGGGTTAGCACCCTCATAGCGCCCAAAATTGGTACCTAATTGATTATTTAATGTTTTAATGCTGAAAATTTGAAAAGATTCTTGATTACGATCCATTTACTTAAAAGAACTCTTGAAAAAATCAAAATGAATACTGAGACCCGCTTATCTCAAAGAAATAAAAATGTCGTACCCAGTAAGTTAGGATACGACATTTCATATTCTTGAAACTGAGCTTGTCTTTCGATTTTTTTCTTTAAAAAAAAAACTCATGCATTTAAATTCAAAAGGATATTCAAATATTTGGGTCAAAATGAAAAATCGGAACCCAGTAAGTTAGGGCTCAATTTTTCAAAATTCCAAACATATAATATTGCCTTTATTATTTTTTAAAATTCTTATCTCGAGACGATGAAATCACATCAAGTAAGCTAGGATGCAACATCTCAAATTCTCAAGAATAAGCTTTTATTAAAATTTTTTTTTGTTTTGATTTAAAAGAGAAAAGGGGACTCGGTTGCTAAGATTTAACGAGAAAAATTGGAACCCAGTAAGTTAGGGCACGATTTTCTCGAAACCTCCAAACACGAGCATTGCCTTGTTTCAAAGATTATTAACAATGATTTCAAAACTTAAATCACATTAAAACACGAGTTTAATGAAATACAATGGAATAATAAGATACAAAGCAAGATATTAATCCATACATCAAACATTACACTAATGCATCACAATAACCAACCAATAATTAAGAAATACAAATCACATAATAACAATAATTATAATATACAATTTCTTATTAATTATTGAAGAAAATAGAGTAATATAACATACAAAATATAAAATGAAAGGTAATTAAAACCAATACGATGCAAAATTATTTTGAGAGAAAATATATCAGTAAAATGATTAAAAATAATTAATTTAGGAACAACCTAATCGGACATATAAAAATTTAAAGTTTCTTAAAAAGGTTTGGAATGAATAATATATATAAGTTTTAAGTTTTTTTTTAAAAAACTTTAAAGAATAGAAATAAAAAGTAAGGCAAAAGATTTAAAATAAAATACAATAAAATAAACCTTTTTGAAAAGTAAATAAATAAGCAAATTAAAGTGGTAAGGGACCAAATTGAAACTGAAATAAAATTCAAGTCTTAAAAAAACAATAATAACAACAAGCTATTAAGGACCAAATTGGCATTCGCGCGAACAAGCAAGGATTCACTAGGGAATTACCCCAAACACTCAAAACGGAGCCGCTCAAAAACTGGTCATCTAACTGCTCGAGGATCAAATTAAAACAACAACAAAATAGACAGGGCTAAATTAGAAATGAGTACTGGACTCCATTGTGACCTACCACAAACGTGTAGGGACTTGGTGCGCAAATAAGCCAATAACCAAAAATACGCAGATCCTCCCCGGGTCGGGTCACTCGCACGGGTATGGCCCTTAAACGACGCCGTTTTGGTCCTTAACATACCATACCAAAATGACATCGCATCGAGGGGCTTTAAATACTAAAAACATTGTAAAAAAAAAAAACCATTTGAAACTGTTTTTTTTTTAAGGAAAAGGGTGCTCTGAATGGCTCTCGGAGCACTGGCTAGAGTTGGCCTGACTCCGTCATCGAGCCACTGAGTCTCTCCTCCTCCACCACCGCATACGGCAGTCAGAAAGACCAAACAAGGCTACTTTAGCCTTTTAAAGCCCTTTAAACCCGAAACCTAACTCGAAATGCCCGAAAACCCCTCTGAAATCAGAAAGAAAACCAAAAGAAGGTCTCTAGATTCGAGACTCCAATCGTTGCGGATAAAAGGTAAAATCTTTTTTGCTTATTCTATTTCTATATGCATGCGTGACATGCGAAAACAAAAATAGACTAAAAAAATCGAGAAATACTTTTGCTTTTCTATATTTTTGTATTCGAAAATTGTAAGAGACTTACAATGTTTTCTGGCTTTCTTTTTATAGCCGAGAAGAAAGAAATAAAAAATACAATGCTTTTTTATTCTGTATTTGCTGTCGTTTCTACTATTGGTACCTTGTTTGTAGGTACGAAAGGGATGTGGTGAGGGTACGAAGGCGCGTGGGGCGTGCAAAAGCACGAGCAGTGGCGTATGTAGAGGCACGCGCTAGGGAGGTTGCTGCGACGCTGGAAACCTCTAGAAGCTCTCCTAAGGTTTCTGTCTGCTGAAGCTGTTTGGGCCATTCGGACCGGTTTCAGATTGGGTTTAGTGTTTTGGGTTAGTTTGTTGGGCTGTAAGTGGGTTAGGGGTTAGGTATTTGGGGTTGTATTGTAATTTGGACTAATTGGGCTCTAATGGACTGTGATTTGGACTTTGGGTTTTTTATGTTTATTTTATTATTATTTTATTTTTCTATTTTTATTATTTTAATGGGTTAATAGACTGGTTAATGAGCCCCGGGCATAAATGGGTTCCTACAATGAATATGGTATGAAATAGTGAGTGATGAATATGGCTTATTATATGCTTAAATTGGATGTTGAGAAATGAGATTTAAATGTGGAATTATGAGATGAATGGCATGATGCTTGTTTTGTATAAATTAAGATGTGAAATTGGTATTTTAGATGGACTTATTTGATATGATATTGAGTATAGATATAGATGGTATAGTTGATGATGAATTGGTGCTTGTATTGTATGTTTTGTTTACATTTTTAGGCATGAATTGGTATTGGATTGATTGTTATATGTGATTCTAAGTGTGGATGGTAATTTGGCCTTGAAAAATGGCCTATAATTGCCCACATGGTTAAGCACACGGGCGTGTGGCTCCACCGTTTCCCTCGTGGTTGTATTTCAAAACAAGTCAGACTCGACCACGGGTTGGACACACGGGCGTGTGATTGGCCATGTGGCGCAAGTCAGTAGCGACCACGGGTGAGGCATACGGGCGTGTCCACGGTCATGTGGACAAGTCAGTATGTCTGCTCTGCTTTGATATGGCTTACACACACGAGCGTGTCTGAGGCCGTGGGAGGCACACAGCCTGCCCACACGGGCGTGTGACCTCTGTAATTTAGAAAAAAATTTTAAATTTCTAAAAATTTCTTTATGTGTTCGGTTTAGTCCCGGCCCCTTTCTAAAGCATGTTTAAGGTCTCGTTCACCTCATTAAGGGATTATATGTTTAAATTTGGATATGTTTGATTGATGTTTGACTTTGTGTTGTGAAATAAACTTAAATATTCTGGAATGATCGGTAATACCTCTTAACCCTATTTTGGCGATGGTTACGAGTTAAGGGTGTTATATTTTATTGGTATCAGAGCCATATTTAGTCGATTCTAGGACTAATGTAGCACGTGTGAGTTTAGCTATACATGCCATATATAATTGTGATAGTGTGATAAATCTTGACAACAAAAAATGTGTTTTCATATATCCTGATTGAGCAGTTGCTGATGATGTAGAGAGCAATGCAACTGCTCCCGCTCAAGGGACAGCGTCGACCGAGTCTAGGCCAAATTTTAGTAGCCACGAGGGAGAGGCTAAGCAAACCTTTTTTCAAATGATGAGTGAGTGATTTTCGGAGTTCGTTCGAACGAATCTGGCTGCTCCACAACCTCCACCCCCATAAGTACCTGTTGTGCCACAAGTGACGGATCCGATCCAATTGAATAAACCTCCTGTAGATAAAATTCGAAAGTATGGGGCCGAAGAGTTTAGGGCCACAGTTGATGATGATGCTGAGCGAGCTGAGTTTTGGCTCGAGAATACCATTCAAGTGTTTGATGAGATGTCGTTGACTCCTGATGAATGCATTAAATGTGTTGTTTCCTTGTTGAGAGATATGACATATAATTGGTGGAAAACGTTGATATCCATGGTTCCGAGAGAGAGAATCACCTGGGATTTCTTTCAAGTTGAATTTCAAAAGAAGTATATCAGTCAACGATTCATAGATTAGAAACTAAAAAGTTTTTTAAGCTGAAACAAGGCCACATGTCTGTTACTGAGTACGAACGGGAATTTGTGAGATTAAGTCAGTATGCACGAGAATGTGTATAAACCAAAGCTACTATGTGTAAATGTTTCATTGAAGGACTGCATGAAGACATTAACTTACTGGTTGAAATACTTGACTTGAATGAATTTGTTGTATTGGTTGAACGAGCTTGCAAAGCCGAGGAGCTTAGCAAAGAAAAGAAGAAAGAAGATTCTGAGGCTAGAGATGAAAGAAAAAGATTGATGAGTAAATCGTCTCAACCTTCGACAAAGAGATTTAAAGATGCAAGCAATCGCTCAAATGCTTCGTTTGGACATTCGAGTAGAGATCTTGCGAGACAAAGTGTTGGTCAAAGAACTCAAGCTCCAATTGAATCAAATATTGGTATTGTTAAAAGCAACAAGCCTGAGTGTAGACAGTGTGGAAGACAACATGTTGGAGAATGCTGGGGCAAGTACAACAATAGAACTTGTTATAATGTGTATCACGAGATCACTTCATTTGAGATTACCCAAAATTAGCTGAAAAAGACAATGTTCAGGGTGAGAGACTGAGTAATATGACGGCTAGGGGTAGACCACCCAGAAACACCGAAAATATGAGTGAAAGTCAAAGACGGACTACTGATACAGCTGTGAGATTCGAGGCGAGAGCACCTGCTCGAGCCTATGCTATTCTCGCTCGTGAAGAAGCGTCATCTCTAGACGTCATTGCTGGTACTTTTGCTCAATTTGATATTGATATGATTACATTGATAGATCCAGGTTTTACTCATTCCTATGTGTGTGTGAATTTAGTATCAAGTAAAACTCTACCTGTTGAGTCTACTAAATTCGTGACTAGAGTATCGAACCCCTGAGGCAAGTGTGTCTTGGTTGATA
The DNA here is from genome assembly GCA_025506655.1 of Gossypium rotundifolium. Lineage (NCBI taxonomy): Eukaryota > Viridiplantae > Streptophyta > Magnoliopsida > Malvales > Malvaceae > Gossypium > Gossypium rotundifolium. The sequence goes on along the minus strand of CP106729.1, from coordinate 92,653,007 downwards.
AAGTGTGCAAGAACTTTCCGTTGATGTTTCGGGATATTTTCTTTCCGACTAATTTGATGTTGTTACCTTTTGATGAATTTGATATTGTTCTGGGTATAGATTGGCTCACTTTGCATAATGCTATTGTGAATTGTAAATGGAAGAGTATTGATTTGAGAAGTCAAAATGGTGAGATAGTTCGAATTGAATCCAGTGATCTGAATGGGTTACCAGCTGTTATATCTTCGATGAAAGCTCTGAACTATGTGAAAAAAGGTTGCGAAGCTTATCTTGCACATGTGATTGATACAAAAGTGATAGAAAAGAAAGTTGAATCTGTACATGTGGTTTGTGAATTTCTTGATGTGTTTCCTGAAGAATTACTAGGACTACCTCCGATACGGGAAGTTAAATTTGGTATTGATTTATTTCTGGGAACTACTCCTATCTCAATAGCTCGTATAGAATGGCACCGACAGAATTGAAAGAATTAAAGTCTCAGTTGCAAGAGTTGACAGATAGAGGATTTGCACGACCGAGTTTCTCACCCTGGGGTGCTCTTGTATTGTTTGTGAAAAAGAAAAATGGCACTATGAGGATGTGTATTGATTACCGATAGTTGAACAAAATAACGATAAAGAATAAATATCCTTTGCCACGTGTTGATGATCTATTTGATCAGCTGAAAGGAGCTATAGTGTTTTCTAAAATAGATTTGAGATCGGGCTATTATCAATTGAGAGTCAAAGAATCGGATGTGCCGAAAATCACTTTTAGAATGAGGTATGGACATTATGAATTCTTAGTTATGCCTTTTAGACTAACGAATGTTCTTGCAGTGTTTATGGATTTGATGAATCGGATATTCAGACCGTATTTGGACCAATTTGTTGTGGTGTTTATTGATGACATTCTGATTTATTCATGTGATGAGATGCAACATGCCGAACATTTGAGAATTGTGCTATAGACTCTGCGTGAGAAGCAATTGTATGCAAAGTTTAGCAAATGTAAGTTCTGGTTGCATGAAGTTGGTTTTCTGGGACATATTGTATCAGCTGCGGGAATACAAGTTGATCCGAGTAAGATCTCAGCTATTCTTGAGTGGAAGCCTCCTAAAAATGTGTTTGAAGTTTGTAGTTTTCTAGGACTAGTGGGATATTATAGATGGTTTGTGAAAGGCTTCTCGATGATTGCAACTCCATTAACAAAATTGCTACAGAAAGATGTTAAGTTCAAATGGTTAAAAAAGTGTCAGCAAAGTTTTGAACAGTTGAAAGCATTGTTGACAGAGGCGCTTGTGTTAGTTCAACCTGAATCGAGTAAAGAATTCATAGTTTACAGTGATGCATCATTGAATGGTTTGGGCTGTGTGTTGATGCAGAAAGGGAAAGTTATAGCTTATGCCTCAAGACAATTAAAGCCGCATGAAAAGAACTATCCGACACATGATGTGGAACTAGCTACAATTATTTTTGCATTAAAATTTGGCGTCATTATCTTTTCGGTGATAAATGCCACGTGTTTTCAGATCATAAGAGTTTGAAATATCTAATGACTCAGAAAGAATTGAATTTACGACAAAGGAGATGGTTAGAATTGTTGAAAGACTACGAGCTTGTGATAGATTATCATCCGGTAAAGCTAATGTTGTTGCTGATGCTTTGAGCCGAAAGTTTATATATGCTTTACGAGCAATGAGCACTCAAATAGATTTATGTGATGATGGTTCAGTTATGGTTGAATTGAAAGTGAGGCCGATGTTCGTACGTCAAATTTGTGATGCCCATAAAAGTGATGACGAGATGATAGCAAAACGAGCTCAATGTAATTTGAACCCTGATTCAGAATTTTGAGTTGATAACGATGATTGTTTGAGATTAGAGAACGAATTTGTGTTCCGAGGAATTCAGAGTTGATTCAGTTGATTTTAAACGAAGCTCACAATTGTCATTTGACTGTTCATCCGGGGAGTACAAAAATGAATAACGATCTGAAACAGTTTTATTGGTGGCATGGTATGAAACAGGATATCTCAGAGTTTATTTTGAGATGTTTAGTGTGTCAACAAGTTAAAGTTGAACATCATGTTCCATCCGATTTATTACAACCGATTATGATTACTGAGTGGACATGGGAGAGAATCACGTAGACTTTGTGTCGGTATTGCCTTTATCTCTGGGTAAGAAAGATGCAATCTGGGTGATAGTTGATAAATTGACGAAATTTTTAGCTCATTTTGTTCCGGTGAGAATAGATTATTGACTTGATAGGTTAGCTAAATTGTATATTGCTGAGATTGTGAGATTGCACGAAGTGCCACTATTTATTGTATCTGACATAGATCCGAGATTTACCTCACGGTTTTGGAAGAAATTGCAAGAGGCTTTAGGCACAAGTTACATTTCAGTACTGCATTTCATCTGCAAATGGATGGACAATCCGAGTGGATCATTCAGATTCTTGAGGATATGTTGAGATGTTGTATTCTTGAGTTCGAAAGTACGCGGGAAAAGAATTTGCTGTTGATTGAGTTTGCATACACTAACAGCTTTCAATCTAGCATTAAAATGGCACCGTATGAGGCTCTTTACGGTTAAAAATTTTGAACTCCATTGTATTGGACTGAGCTGAATGAGAATAAGATTCACGGGGTTGATTTGATAAAAGAAACAAAACAGAAAGTAAACGTGATTCGTGACAGTTTGAAAGCAGCGTCAGATCGTCAAAAGTCTTATGCAGATTTGAAACGAAAAGATATCGAATTTGAGGTTGGTGATAAAATGTTTTTGAAAGTGTCTCCGTGGAAGAAAATAGTTCGATTTGGCCGAAAAGGCAAGCTGAGTCCGAGGTTAATCGGACCGTATGAAATTATTGAACGAGTTGGATCGGTTGCTTATAGATTGCTGTTGCCACCTAAATTAGAAAAGATTCATAATGTATTTCACGTATCGATGCTTTGACGATACAGATCTAATCCATCATACGTAATTGTTCCTACTGAGGTTGAGATTCAGTCAGATTTGTCGTATAGTGAAGAACCGATTCGAATCTTGGCACATGAGATGAAAGAGTTGGGAAATAAGAAAATTTCTTTAGTGAAAGTGTTGTGGCACAAACACGGAGTTGAAGAGGTTACGTAGGAGCCCGAAGATATTATGAGAGAGTAATATCCAAACCTATTCATTGGTAAGATTTTTGGCGACGAAAATCCCTATGGGGAGAGAGTTGTAATAGCCCGATTTAGACCCTAGTCAGAATAGTAGTTTCGGGACCATAAATTCGAGGTTAAAAAATATTTTACTATTATTTTTGGTGTTAATAATATGTGATTGAACATGTGTGAAAGTTCTCTGTGAAAATTTTATCAATTGTGTGCTTAATTAACAAAAAGGACTTAATCGCATAAAATGTAAAAGTTGTTTACTGATTGTTAAAGTGTTTATTTTTCATGGCTTTCTAAATGAGAAGTCCTTATGTTGTTAATAAACCATCAAGAGAATGGATGGACAAAAATGGGCTTTAGTTGGTGGAAATTTGAATAAATTAATAAAGGGTAAAATGGTAAAATGTCAATTAAGTTAATATAATTAAAACAAAACAAATTAGATGGCCATTTCTCATCTTTCTTCCACCGAAAATAGAAAAGAGAAATAGCCATTAAAGTTTTGTGATATTCGGCTAGGCTTAGCTTGATTGAGGTATGTTTTTTACTCGGTTTTTGATAATTTATATGTTTTTGTGATCGTTGCTTAGTGTTCTAGCTAGCCTATGCTTTAATTTTTGAATTTGATGAAGATTTTGAGATATGCCATTGATGAATGCTTGAGCTTTGTGATAGTTGATGATGAAATATGAATGATAGGTGAAAGATTAACATATTTTGTCTTTGAATTTTTGGTAAAATTGAGTAATTTGAGCTAAATTGTGAAAATAAGAAATTAGAGGACTAAAATGTGAAATAAATGAAATGCGTGGACTTGTATGGGTATAGGGATAATTCAGCCTAAGCATGGTATAATGAAATTATATGTATTTTGTGATTTTGTGAAATAGGGACTAAAGTGTCGAAATGTGAAAATGTGAGGGCTATTTTGTAAAATGCCCTAAATATGTGTGTTTGGACTAAATTGAATGAATTGATGATTGAATGAGCTAAATTTGAACATGTATAGACCAAGAAAAGAGAGATTCGGATCGAGATCGAAGCAAAGATAAGGTACTCGATTGATCGGCTAGTTTCGATATTTCGACGTCCGAGGTAAGTTCGGGTATAATACGAGTTGTTAAATTTATATCTGTGTGGTGAGAAATGAATAATTGTATAGTTAATGAAATAACAATGTTACATATGAATTGAGCAATGAGGCACTAAGTGTACGATATTAGAAATGAGACAGATATGATTAGCACTGTGTGCGTCGAATAACAGAAGCTTCGGCTTATTGATTTGGCATTGTGTGTGCGATACCGAGATAAATTCGGTTTAAAGTACATGCACTAAGTGTGCGATGACAATTATGCTTCGGCTACGAAATTGACACTAAGTTGGTGATTAAATCAAATGAATAACAAAGGTTGATTGAAATGTGATATTGAGCATTGAGTAGTATGGATGGTGAATAACTATGTGTTGGCTAACCTTTGTGGTTGATGATATGGTGCATAGAATTATGAATGGTTGAGGGAGTATATTAGCTTTGGATGAAATTTTGTGAATGATTGAGAGTTGATCTATGTGATGAATTAACTTTGTATATTGAATTTGATTTATTAAGTTGAATGTATTATATTACGAACTTACTAAGCTCTTAAGCTTACTATGTGAATTGTTTGTCTGTTTTACAGTGTCAGTAAAGCTAACTCGGATTCGTGGATCGTCAGTGACTCAATCACACTGTCGGCTGTCAATTTCGGTATTTTTGAAAGATGTACATATTTGGTATATGGCATGTATAGGCTAGTAAATATGGTGTATTTTGAGATGTTGGACCTTGCCATATGACATGGCTTGGAAGTTAAATGATTTTGGTTATTATGTGTAAGATATGTAAATGATGAATATGGTATGAAATAGTTAGTGATGAATATGGCTTATTATATACTTAAATTGGATGTTGAGAAATGAGATTTAAATGTGGAATTATGATATGAATGGCATGATGCTTATTTTGTATAAATTAGGATGTGAAATTTGTATTTTATATGGCCTTATTTGAGATGAGATTGAGTATGGATATAGATGTATAGTTGATGATGAATTGATGCTTGTATTGGTATGTTTTGTTTACATTTTGAGGCATGAATTGGTATTGGATTGATTGTTATATGTGATTCTAAGTGTGGATGGTAATTTGGCCTTGAAAAATGGCCTATAATTGCTCACACGGTTGAGCACACGGGCGTGTGGCTCGACCGTGTCCTTCGTGGTTGTATTTCAAAACAAGTCAAGCTCGACCACGAGCTAGACACACGAGCATGTGACTGGTTATGTGGCGCAAGTCAGTAGCGACCACGGGTGAGGCACACGGGCGTGTCCACGGCCGTGTGGATAAGTCAGTATGTATGCCCTGTTTTGACATGGCTTAGACAAATGGGCAAGTCTGAGGCCGTGTGAGGCACACGGCCTGCTTACACGGGCGTGTGACCTCTGTAACTTAGAAAAAAATTTTAAATTTCTAAAAATTTCTATATGTGTTCGGTTTAGTCTCGACCCCTTTCTAAAGCATGTTTAAGGTCTCGTTAACCTCATTAAGGGATTATATGTTTAAATTTGGATATGTTTGATTGATGTTTGACTTTGTGTTGTGAAATGAACTTAAATATCCTAGAATGATCGGTAATACCTCTTAACCTTATTCCGGCGACGGTTACGTGTTAGGGGTGTTACATTAAGACCAACTAAATTTTGCAATATGACAAGTTCAATCAAATGAAATAAATGTTAAGCGAGTTTGCCCTCGAAGTCACAACACAATCCCAGTGATGTCGCAACATCAACTCCGAACACCACGACGTCTCCTGTTTGAAGTTACGACATCAACCTACTATTTTTGAAATCATGACACTGCACTTTGGAAGTCACAATGCCAAGCCTCTGTCATTGATGTCGCAACACGAGTCCTTCATAGTTGCGACACCAACCTGATAAACTTTGAAAAACTTTGTATTTAGGTCCTTCAATGGTCTCAGGCCATCATAAGGGATTTCTTCAGCCTATATAAACCCCAAATAAGAATATATGTAGCATGATATTAATGTATTAACCTGAATAACTTGTATAAATTATTAAATGGATTAGAATTGTATTCGTAGTTGCTCCGGCAATGAATATGACATTTTGTAACTTAGACACGGTGATCAGATCGGGTATAGGGTGTTACAAACATAGAAAGTTAAGGATACAAGTACATTTATATCAAATTTCGTAAACCATATTACACAAGTGACATAATGTACATATCTATTATCATTCAAATCATATTACATGGTATCTATCATGGCAATGCAAATATATATAGTGATAATGACTTTATATTGAAGATTTTAATTCAAACAATTCATATCCATTTTATTAATTAATTTATTATCCATATAAATCTTTTCTCAATGCAACCTTAGTAAAATGGACTCCAACATATGGGAAACCACCATTGTAACTCTTTAAAACTTTTTTATTTATTGTACGAAATTCTTTCTGTTGATTTTTCTTCATAAATTAAATAAGAAATTAAATTATTTTTTTGGGACTATTAAGAAACCATTGGAAAAAATTTTGAGCTATTTTTAAAGTTTAGGGCTTAATCGGGTAAAATTATGAGTTGAAGGACAAAATAATAATTTGATCAACAAGGGTGTTTTAGTCATTTGAGGTATAAATTATGATTAAATATTAGTATTTATGGATGTGTGGGGTGATGACATGATCTTTAAGCTATTAAAATCAATTTATCCATAAAAAATAAATATTGACCACATGTTCAATGAAAAGGCTTTGACCTTTAACCTAAGACTTGTATTTTAAATTGTTAAATAATAGAAATAGGTAAAAGAAACCCCCATGTAATAGTGGCCTGGGCCTACATTGTAGAGAAACAAAAAAGAAACTTGTGCTTCCTTCTCAAGCTGTTCTTCTCCTGTCGCATCTCAAAAATTGAGTAAGAAAAAATCAGTTAGTGACCAAAAGTTATTATGCTCTGATTTTTAAGATTATGTTTTATGTGTTTATGAGAAAAAAATTATTATTGGTCTTCTGGTTAAGTGTTAGTGAATTTGTTCATGAAATTCAAGGTTGAATCTTTTTTTTTGTATTATTCTTATTTTGTGCAATTTTATTTTAAATTTTAATGAGTGTTGCGCCCTATTCTAAAAATAAATATTGTGAGAGTTTAATTAAAAATAAATTTTGGCCTCGTGAAAAGAGATAATAAAGTTATCCTTAATATTCAAATTCGATTCCTCTCGTTTGCAAATTTTATATCTTTTAAGCCTGTGTCGTCCATATTTTAGTCAATCTTTTCAGATTTTATATTCAAACGTTGAAAATCTCCTGCTTAAATTGAAAAATAAAATTTTATCTGGTTTATAAAAAAGGCTATTAGTTTTTTTTAAAAATAAACTAAATTTTTTATGAGGTTTATTTATTTATTTATTTTCTTTTTCACTCTTTTTTTCCTCTCTTGTCGTCCCACTTCCTTTCCCACTCTTTTTTCTCTCATATTTTCTTCCACTTTCTCCTCCTTATGCCACCCAAACCCTAGCATTTCTACCCAAGAGTGCCGCCCTCTCCTCTTTCTTGTATCGTGCCAATTGGAACTCTTCTTCTCTCTTTTTGCTACTGGTTTCTTCCTTGTGTTGCCGACCATAAATCCTTCTTCTTTACTCCTTCTTTCTCCGATTTGCTACCATTTTTCATCATTTTTCCAGCCTTTTTGATGCTGCCATTTCTTTATCATTGCTGCCCATTTTAGCCTCTTCCTCTATCTTTTTGCCACTGTTAATATTTTTCATTGCCACACCCTTTTTTTTTGTTTTCTTCCCTTATTTTTATATTAAATTCAGCCACTAATCTTGTTGTTTAAGTGTGCACCAATCTCATCTAGTTTGTCATATCGGATCTAGAAATTGGAAGAGCGTAAGTGTTGATTTTTGTGAAGATCTAGTGTTGTATTTTCCTTTGATATTTCTCTGTTTTAGCTAGATGTCTCTAAGGCCATAGTCAATTTTTCCTTTGCTAGTTTTTCATGTTATTGTGCTATAGGAATCAATCTAAACACCTCAGATCAACAGTGACAACAAAATTAGTTCACATCTTTTTGTTTCGTAACAAATCAATGTAAATATTGTTCACTGAAGTTGGATCTGAAATGTCGCCTGTGAATCGTTGTTTGGCCGAACCCTATAGGGGTGTTCCAAGGCTGATTTGATTGTGCTTAATTGTATTAAGTTCAGATTCAATCTAGGGTAATCTAGATCTATATTGGGGAAGTGCGGAGTTTTTCGGATTAGTGCTACGATTTATGGTTTTAAGGTGTGATACTTAATTATTTGTGAAATGTGTATGTGTGACTTAAATCATGCTAGTTGTGTATGTTCTCACCATGATGCTTGTGGTAGCTGAAAACATTGTGGATATTTTGGGGCATGATTGAATGTAAAGGTAGTTGTATAATTAGTCGGTTGTGAAATGTTGGTTTTGTTTACTTACATGCCCACTGTTCTGCCTCCTTGTATGCCTGATAAGCATGCTGTTATTTTTTGTATCTTCCATTTGCATAACAGTATAGCATGCCGTTATTCTAAATTATTGACCGCGTGATATGACTTGCTTTTGTACTGCGTTGTATTTGATTATGCAATTCTGATAAAAATGACATTTTGCATTGCATCGGGATTGAGTTGACCAAAGATAGAGGAGATCTGTGGAGTTCCGGCGGTAAATCCGCAATTTTGGAGTTTTAGTGATTTGCTCGCATATTGTTCTGGTGATTCGTCTGTAACACTGTTCTGGTGGTTTATCCACGCAATCTGATTAGCAGTATAGCTTCAATTATTTTCTGTTACTGGTGGTTTAACCACAATGAGCTACGACTCCTGATGATATGGTGTGTATGGTTGGATATGATGTATAGTGGATGGCTGGCTTGAAAAGCTGCATTAAAATTCATGTACACGTGCATTAATTCTAGGATATGGTATATTCTGATAATAGGATGATTGGTGATATTGTTGTATATGACATTTCTTTGTTCATAAATGATTTTATGGTGTTTGGTACACTGTTTCTTTTTTATTGATCTCACACTGAGCTTCACAGCTCACCTCATTAGTTTAACATTTTTTAGGTAATCCGCAAGGTTAGGGATCGGACTCAGCATTTAGAGGTCTAGTCTCTGGTTTTGCTAAATAAAGTATCTTTAATTTTATATTTTTATATTTTCTTTTTGGGATTGTAATTATTTTTATATAAACTGTGGCATGAGATTTGATTTTAGGATATATATTTTAGTATTTTCATGCATGGACGTTAAGCATCTAGATTGATTTAATAATTGGTCATATTTAAATTATAAATTATGGATTTACCAACAAATTAAACACGTCAGATTTTTGCTACAAATCTAATTTTCAGAACTTCAAATAACGAATTAATAATCAAATATGTTTGTAAAATTAATAAGCAACTTTTAATTAGACTTTAATTAAACTTGTCAAAAAATAATGTTTTTATAAAATAAAGAGAAATCCACTAAAAATAATGTTTTTATAAAATAAAGAGAAATCCACTATCGATTTTTTGAAAAATATAAGAATAATATTTTAAGAATAAATTTTCTAAGAATCTGATCATTTTTTTTATTGGGCCATTTTGGTGGTTAATGTAATCTTGACAATCTGATCATAATTTTTGGGTTGGTTAGGGAGGTTACATTTAAAAATTTTTCCAAAAATTTAACACTTTTCTTATTTTTCTTGCAAAACTAACCTTTGAACATCATTTTGAGCCTTCCTCCTATTTTTCACCAACATTTTCATCACCCACACTTAGGGTTTAATTTCAAGAGAGAAAATTTGGGTTAAAGTGAGAAAGGGAAGATTAAGGGGAGTTTTTATGATTTTACATCATTTTGATACTCCATTTTATGTTTATGAGCATCCATATGTTAACTGAGCCATCCAAGTGGCTATTTAATGTTAGTATTATAGTTTATTTATGAGTATTTATGACATGCTTGTGTATTTGGTGAAGAAAAGGGCTTTCAACAAAGGCAAGTAAAAAATTGTTGATTGAAATGGATGGTGGGGAACTTTCCTTCTTTTGTTGATTTTGGGTAATATATATATATATATATATATATATATATATATATATATATTGTTGTAGGTGTTAGCTGGGTTAATAATAAATTAATTAATTGTTTAAAAGGTTAAATAATAATTGTATGACACGTGTGTGTTATGAGTGAGTTAAGAAGCTGTTATTTGAACGATCATTGATTGAGGAATGTGAACTTTAAATATGAAAGGTAAATGTAAGTAGATGTGTATGTATGAAAATATGATTATTTATGTATTTGGAAGTGGTATATGAAATTTATGTATTGATATTGACATGCCAAGAATGGTTGAAAGTTAAAAGGTATTCTCTATTGACTTGATTACATGAGATGTAATGCTATGAACATGTTTTACTTTATTATAGGATTTTTATGACTCTTGGAATGTTATGTTTATACGTTGATTAAGTAAAATGCCCTCGTAAACATGGTAGAAGGTTTAGGACATGGTTGGCATGCCAATAGGGAATATTAGCGCATGTATGGGTTATGTGGAAAGTTGGATTTTTATTATGTTACTTTAGCTTGGCATTCAATATGGGCCAAAAGGGTGTTCTTGTAACACCCCATTCTTGACCTATAACAGCTCAATTTTGGTAAAATCAGAACAGTGGTTTTGAGGCCACAAATACGAACCGAAAATAAAATTTATTTTTATTTTATTATACGACTGTATTATGTTAGAAAAGTCATGTAAAAATTTTGATACGAAAAATTTTATCGATTATGCGTTTAATTACGGGAAGGATTAAATTGCGTAAAATGTAAAAGTTGAATTCTAGTAGCTATAAGGATTAAATAGTTATGGAGTTCAAAACTAGAGGTCCTTATATGGTAATTAGACCATTAAAGAGAATTATGTAGATATTTTGGTATGAGTTATACATGGAAAAATAAAAAAAGGGCTAAGGATTAAATTGGAAAGATGAAAAGTTATTAAATGACAATTTAATTAAATGAAAAAGAAAACAATTTCATATCATTTTCCCTAAATATTTTTATGGAATCCCTAGGAGGAAAAAGACTTATCAAGCTTAATTGGGTAAGTTTCCTTGTCCCGTTTTTAGTAATTTTGATATTTTTGAAATTGAGATAGTCTAATCTATCTATTTGGGGGATTAACTTGAAAAGTAATTAAGGTATGAAATTTGGGTCATGGATGAATATGCTGAAAATTATAAATTTATAGTAGAAAATGAAAGGTTGTTGATAGATAAACAATTTTTACAAAGTGATTTTTGATGAAAACATGATTTAGGGACTAAAATGCAAAGTGGTAAAAATTGATGAAAAATTCTAAAACTTATAGAAAATATGTGCTGTAAATTTTATGTTGGAATTTTGGTTAGGCTTGGAATAGGGAGCAAATTGCATAAATTTTATTTTTTGAACCTATGGATGAAATTGAGATTTATGGAAAAGTTAGGGGCAAAATAGTAATTTTGCCTAGGATGAAAATTGAGTCCACTTGAATGAGAAATATGATAAATTGATGTTAAATTTACTTGTATAGATCCGGATAGACCAAATTCGGAGTTAGAACGAGGAAAAGAGGAAAATATCGGATTAGTAGATTTTACGTACACGAACAATTATCGACGTAAGTTCGTGTAACTAAATTGTGTATTTTACATGCTTGAATTAGATGTTTTATTTGTGAATTATATAAATATCATATATGTATATGACATTGAAAATATACCTGACAAAGACCGGTCAACCATAATGCCCGATAAAGGATAAACGATAAAATTGTTACTTTTATGCTTGGAATGAATGTGGAATATGATCATTTGAATTATATGAATATTATAGATGTATGAGATAATCACTTGTTAGGAAATGCTTGAAAATGTTAAATCTCTTTTGAATAAATGAAAATCAATGGATATGAGATTTCTCTATATGAAATGAGGTCTTGCATGTGTTTTAGAAAGAATTTAGCTCAGACGAGTAATCCATAATCTCATTACAGAAAGGATTTGACCCGGATGGGTAATCCTGATATAAGCCCTTTCGAGCATATATTATGGATTGGATTTAGCTTGGATGGGTAATTTAAATCAAGCTCCTTGAAGCATATGTCATAAAAAAGATTTAGACTGGACTAGTAATCTTGTTGTATACATGTGTGGCTCGAAAGCGTACTCCTTGAAATAGTACCTTATGGGTACCATTGAATACGAATTGACGAATCTTAATTTGTACACCACGAGTGTACTTTCTGTATATCCATCGATATTTCAGATAAATTCAATGAGTAAAATTTCTTGACATGAGAAGATATGAATAAGAAATGAGTTATTACACATATCGACCAATAATTGATTTATGGAAATATGAAATGATGATAGTGTACATGGAATTTATTTGATGAGTATGAACATCCTAGATTATAAACTTGTACACCTTGAGTGTACTAATCCTGACCTTGATATTCTGAGTAATATGGGTAAAGTTCTGATATGAAATGATCTGAACTCGAGATGAACTATTATGAAATTATACTTGTTATATAAAGAGATGATTTATACATGTTAAATGAATACATGTTGTAGAAAGTATACGTGCATGAAAACTTGATTGTTGTTGAGCCCATATATGTTTGTGATGTTATTATGGAATATATGACTAACAAGGGCAATGAGGATATCTCTAGGGCTTGAGGGCAAATTGATTGAATATGCCTCACATAGTTACCTCAAAATAGAATGAATAGTAAGTTAAGTACCATGTTATACGAACTTACTAAGCATTTTATGCTTACTTAGTTTTATTTCCCTGTTTTAGAGTAAATCGGAAGCTCGTTGGATTGGAAGTTTGGCGGGGATCACTCACACTATCCATCGGCTCATGTTGGTAAAATATGGTAAATTCAATTGTGGTTATAATGGCATGTATAGGTTATATTGACCATATTGGCATGTATATGTTAATGATTATTGTAATCTAGCCATTGGAATGACTAGTGATGATTATGTTTTGGTAATGTATATATGTATTCAAGTTTATTTTACGGAGTTAACATAAGTGTTTAATATTGATTGATTGTGAAGGTTAGATGAGTATGCTTACAAATGGAAGTTTGAAAGTATGAATGCATGTATCAATATATCATGTTAGATGTTATAAATTGCTTGAATTCAATGCTTGGATTAATTGGTGTTTGGATGTAAGTTGGTGCAAGAATTTGGTAAAAAGTTTGGGTGAGAAATAAAGCTAGAAAATAGATTTATTTTGTCCATACTGGCGGACACATGGGCATGTGTCTAGATTGTGTGTGACACACGGTCAAGCGCACGGGCATGTGGTACAGCCGTGTGTCCCCCGGATCTTAAAAATTTAGAAACAGAATGTTTCGAATTGAGTACATGGGCGTGTGTCTCAGCCGTGTGTGCCACACGACCTAGAACACGGGCGTGTGTCTTGGCCGTGTGAAACCTGCACCTAATTTTATGAAAATTTAATTAACCACATGGCTTAGCACATGGGCGTGTGGCATAGCCGTATGCACAAGTCAGAGAGTTACACGGGGTCGAACACGGCCTGCAGCACGGGCGTGTCCCAGGGTCACACAGGCGTGTGAGCCTTGCACCTTGTAAAATTTTTGAAATTTCGCGAAAAATTTTTAGAGGTTCTGATTAAGCTCGACTCAGTTCTAATTCTCATATTGGGCCTCGAGGGTCCATTTAAGGGACGTTACGAATGATTTTGAAATTTGAATAGTAACTTGCATGAATTATTTGTAAATGTTTTTGAATGTTCCGGTAATGCTCTGTAACCCTTGTAGGGCCCAAAATTTTCTCGGGGCCCATTAACCAGTCCATTAACCCATGCCCAAATTAACCAACCAGATTTAAAAAATAAAAACAAAACAAATAACAAAAAAGCCAAAGTTTGTTAAACAGTCCACTTTAACAGTTTTTATAAGCCCAAATATTAACCCAAATCTTAAACCTAACCCCTACCCAATTGACGGCCCAGAACCAATAACCCAGTTCTGAAACTAGCCCAATTAGCCCAATAACTAAAAACATTTCAGAAAACCCTAGGATCTTTCCAGCACCGCAACAGCTTCCATCGCGCGTGTCCTCACGCGCACCCCGCAGCCTCCAGTGCACAGCCTCCGTACACGCCACGTCCACGCCTCAATACGCCTCCTTCGTACCTGGAAATCATATGAAAACAAAAGCAAAGCAGAGAGAAAAAGAGAATATTGTATTTTTATTTTTTCTTTTATTTTTCTTTTCAGTTATAAAAACCGAGAAAAATTCTGTAATTCTTCTTCACATTTTCTACACAGATTACGGATCAATATAAAAGAAATACCAAACAATTCAAAAGAAAAAGAGAACATCGAAAGGTTATTTTCGGATTTGGTTTTCTTTGGTTTTTTTTCTTTCCCCCATTTTATGCTTTCTTTTTCTTCTTTACCGCATGCGAAAGAACAAAACCAAATAAAAAGAGAGGAGAGGTTTACCTTCAAAATAAAACCAAATAAAAAGAGAGGAGAGGTTTACCTTTGAAATACGGACCGTCAGACTACTTTCTTTGTCATAATCGAAGCAAAGCAGTCCCTAGCGTTGGAGAACGTGAAGCGTCTGGGTCTAGGTTGAACGAAATCAGTCGGTCGGACCTGAGTGGGCCACTAATCACCGATGGCTGTGGTGTTTTAATGGTCGAATGAGGAGGCTTCGAAGGTGCTGAGAACAAAAAAAAAGGGCTAGGGTTCTGTTTAAAAAAAAAAGAGGATAACAGATTTATGTTTTTAATCAGGCTTTAAAAGAAAATTTCTCACATTAAGAAAATGGCACCGTTTGGGGCTCATCGTAATAGCCTCAATACTACGCCGTATAAGGCAAGCTCTAGCACGACCCGAGGTCCATTCAAGATCCGCGTGTTTTATTAATAGGGGTTATTTGCGCTATAGACCCCTCCATGTTTGTAGCGCTTCGTGATGTGATCCTGCATTGTTTTTTAAATTGATCTTGTATTATTATTCTTTGTTTCAATTTAATCCACATGCTGTTAGATGACTTGTATTTGAACGGTACCGTTTTGAGTGCCTGAGATAATTTCCCAGTGAGTCCTCGCCAGTTTACGCGCACCTTATTTTAGTCCCTAATTTGGCCTTAATAATTTCTTTATTTACTGATTGTCCTTAAAGCATTGTTCTGACTTTCATTTTCGTCCCTAGTTTACCTAACCAATTTAGTTATTTAGTTTTAAACTGTTTTATTATATGATATTTAAATAATATTTCTACATTATCTATTTAAATTATATATATATTATGTATTTTAACCCGTTTTAATGTAATGTTTATTAAATTTGTTTCACTAGTTATTTAAAATAATTTGATACATATTACTTATCCTAAACTTTTATATATTATTTATTTTAGGTTTTCTTTTACATATTATATAGTTTATCTCAGTTTTTTTTACATATATTATTATTTTAAGATTTTTATGTATTATATTTTCCTCTTTTATATATATTGTTTTAAATATTTTATATTTTATATTAAATTATCTTATTTTATGTATACATTCTTTATTTCGTACAATTTTATGTATGTATCTTATTATTCTTATTATTTTGCTTATCATTGATCTAATGTTTGATAATTATTGCTATTATGTATGTTTTAATTCTTGTTTTATATTTATTTGTTACTTGAGATTCAATAGCATTATATTTCATTTGTAAATAATCGCTCCATATTGTTTGTTATTATGCCATAGCATTATGTTCACTCAAAAATGTCATGTTCTAACACTATTTGAGCTCTAAAATCATTTTTACTTAAAGTTTCAAACAAGGTAATATTCGTGCGTTTGAAAATTTGAAGAAATTGTGCCCAATCGTGCTGGGTGTGGTTTTTTGTTTGACCAAATAAACGAATATCTTTTCAAATTTTGTTAAACGAATATCTTTTCAAATTTTGTTCATATTTTCAAAATAAGGTAATATCTGTGCGTTTGGAAATTCGAAGAAATCGTGCCCAATCGTGCTGGGTGTGGTTTTTTGTTTAACCAAATAAACGAATATCCTTTCAAATTTTGTTCATATGTTCAAAATAAGGTAATATTTGTGCGTTTGGAAATTCGAAGAAATCGTGCCCAATCGTGCTGGGTTTGTTTTTTTGTTTGAAAAAATAAACGAATATCCTTTCAAATTTTATCCATATTTTCAAAATAAGGTAATATTTGTGCATTTGGAAATTCGAAGAAATCGTGCCCAATTGTGCTGGGTTGTGGTTTTTTGTTTGTCCAAATAACCAAATACCCTTTTAGAATTTCAATACATATGCTTGGGGGATTTTAGGGATGATCTTGAATTCGAGGACTCAGATTGTCATATCCAATCGTGCTGGATGTGATACTCTATTCCTTCGGAACAAGGAAATCTCAATATCAATTAAGTTATTTAAAATTATAAAAAAAAATAGAATTTCAAAATCATTTCAAACTTTTCAACATTAGGACATCAATTAATCAATTTGGTACCAATTTTGGGTGTTGCGAGGGTGCTAACCCTTCCTCGCACGTAACCGACTCCCGAACCTGTTTTCTTCTTGAGATTTGTAGACCAAAATTGATTTTATAGGTGACCCGGTCACACCTAAACAAAAAGGATTGGTGGCGACTCAATATTTTTAAAGTCGATTCCCGTTTTTTCAAAACTCGATAAAAATGGTTTCGATAGCTTGGCGAATCCACTGGGGAATGATTGTATGTCAGGCCATAAAATGATTAATTTTTGTTCTTTTGATTGAAAACTTGAAAAATTGTTTTGAAAAATCATGTTTTTTTAAAGCATTTGTTTGTGCTATATCTACAATAATGTTGTAACAGCCCGATTTAGGGCCTACTCGGGATAGTGGTGCGAGGCCACGAACCCGAGATGAAATTATGAGTTTTCCAGGTTTATGCCATGTTTGCACATTAGTATGAAAGTTTTGTAAAGCAATTTTATTAAGTTAAGGTCAATTGGTCCAAAAAGGACTAAATTGCAAAAGTTGCAATATATGAGTTTCTAGAAGCTTTTTGCATGAAATAGCTTTAGAATAATAATTATGAGCCCATAAATAGCAATTTGTCCAAAATTTAATTTTTGGACAAAATTGGCCTTAAGAGACTATTATGGAAATTTTTAAGAGGAAGGGCATTTTGGTCATTTGGCCTAATTAGTGATTAAAATAGGATAAAGATGAGAAAAATTCACTCATCTTCTTCCTTGTTGCTGCCAAAAATTTGGAGACACCATAGCTAGGGTTCTTCATTTTTCAAGCTCATAGTAAGTTCATCTTAGCCCAGCTTTTTAATATTCTTCGTATTTTGAAGTTCTCAGTATTATGAATTAGCTAATTTTAGCTATAAAATGAGCTAAGACGCATGTTCAAAAATCTACCCTTGAATGACATGCTTGTTAAATGATGTTTTATGAAAGTTTAAGAGAGTTTGATGTTAGATAAATATCTTTTCCTTAATGAATTTCATGAAAAATGGTAGTAGGGACCATCTTGTAACAGTTATAAATTGGTCATACCTACTAGAAATTGGGAGAATTGATGATTGTTATAGAAGAGAAAATGATTCAGTTGAGCATGAAGTTTAAGAAAATTACATGAAAATCATTTTACGAGAATTGGGGCAAAAGTGAAAATATTAGAAAGTATAGGGGCAAAATAGTAATTTTTGCCAAAGTATGAGTTATGCGTCAATTTAGTCAATATGGTTTTTAAATGATCTATTTATAATTATAGATCAAGAAAAATGAAGCCCGAATCGAAATCGAGGCAAGAACAAAGTCGAGAACTAAATTGCACATCTACATACATTTTGTATATTGAGGTAAGTTTGTATGATTTCTAAGCTTTATTATTATCATTAATTTGCTTAGTATAATGTACAATAATTGTATGAAATGATCATGTTATGTTCAAGCAAGAAATCACGATAATATGTACAAGCAAGTCCCGATTGAAGATGAATTTCCCTGGGATACTCGATCTACCACCTAAGATATCATGTAAGTCCAAGGCAAGCTTTGCATTGATCAAGATATCATGTAAGTCCAAGGCAAGCTTGGCATTGATCAAGTTAGCAAGCAAGTTATTATGTAAGTCCAAGGCAAGCTTGGCATTGATCAAGATATCATGTAAGTCCAAGGCAAGCTCGGCATTGATCAAGTTAGCAAGCAAGTTATCATGTAAGTCCAAGGCAAGCTTGGCATTGATCAAGATATCATGTAAGTCCAAGGCAAGCGTGGCATTGATCAAGTTAGCAAGCATGTTATCATGTAAGTCCAAGGACTCAAGCTTGGCATTGAGTATGTTATCAAGAGCAAGACTTCATATAAGTCCATGTCAAGACATGGCCTTCAAACCAAGATGAAACAACCCATGTAAGACCGTGTCTAGGATATGGCTTTGGCATCATATTACGTGGGAGGAGATTTAGTATCCTCGGCTATTCACAGAAATTCATTGGGCAAATTAGTAAGCTAAAAGAAGATAGTAAGAAAGCTAAGAAAGTAAAATTAGTATCAAGATGAAGTTAGATGAAGTTGAGTATTATTCATGTTGTGAATGAGAAAGTAGATATCATGATTATTGTTATTATAGTA
Organism: Gossypium rotundifolium; assembly: GCA_025506655.1. Lineage (NCBI taxonomy): Eukaryota > Viridiplantae > Streptophyta > Magnoliopsida > Malvales > Malvaceae > Gossypium > Gossypium rotundifolium. The sequence goes on along the minus strand of CP106729.1, from coordinate 92,634,057 downwards.
TACTGATAAATGTGATCAAGTGATACAGGTATCATGGTTACCTTACAAGTATGATAATAGTAAGTGTCATGAGACATGTAAGAATCTATATGAGTAAGTAAGCTCTTTAGCTGAAATTCATGATACCATTGTTTGTGTGAAATGGTTTATATTAAGCATTGATGATGCTAAAAGTTGTTACATGCAAACTTACTAAGCTATATGCTTAGGTTATGATTCTTTCTTTTTATGCAGGCCCCCAAGCTAACTCGTGGATCATTAAAGTTGGAGCTCGCAACATACTATCAACTCTTATTTTGGTATAGCCAAGTTACCTTACTAAGTATGGCATGTATAGGAAACATTCATTTTGTGGACATGTTTTAAGAAGGGCCTTTGTAAAGGCTATCAAGTTTATTATTCTTTGTATATGGCTAAGTGATTGGCCAAATTTGACTAAGCATGCATGTTTATTGAGATCAATGAAGCATGTAGTATTATCCATAAAATTGGGTTGTTATTGCATCGTTGAATTGTGTATGGTTATGATCTTCATTTTAGGGTGGCTAACGGATTAGTAAATAGCCTGTAAGTACCCACACGGTTGGACACACATGCGTGTGTCAAGACCGTGTTAACCCTGCACCGTAGTATTATTAATCATAATAGACCACGGGCAAATCCCACGGCCGTGTGTGTATGCCATGTAAGACACACGGTTTGGACATGGACGTGTTCCCAGACCGTGTTGATTTAGTCTGTATATCAAGGATTAGTGCATGGTCTAAGCCCACGGGCGTGTCATGGCTGTGTAAAATTAGTCAGTAACCTCGCACGGTTGGTAGACATGGGCGTGTCTAAGCTATGTGGAAATAGTTAGCAGTCCTACACGGTTTGAGGGCATGCGCGTGCTTAAGGGTACACGGGCATGTTCCCAAGTTACACAGGCGTGTGAACCCTGCTTCAAAAATGAGTTATTTGATTTTAATTCTGAAAGTTTTCTGACATGAGTTAAAGGTCTCGTAGGCCCTTGTTATATGTGTTGACTAAGAAAGTGAAGTTTTTAAGTTGGAAGAAAATTTTATAGCCCGTAAGTACATGTTTCAGTGAGTTCAAGTATAGTAATGTCTTGTATCCAGACCCAGTATCGGTCTTGGGTGCGGGGTGTTACATTTAGTGGTATCAGAGCTACGGTTTAGTCGGTTCTAAGACTAACGTAGCACGAGCATGAGACTAGCTATACATGCCATACGTAAGAATGTTTTTATAATGATAGTGTGACGACTCCTGACGACTTAAATTATGTTTATACATATAGTAAATGGATCCCGAAAAAGCTGAGGCGGATGATGTATAAAGTAACGCACCAGCTCCCGTAAAAGGGACAGTGCCGTATGAGAATGAGAATAGACCCACTACGGTGAGTCAAGAAGGAGGAGAAGAGGCTAGAGAAGCCTTCCTCCATTTGATGGATGCCTGGTACACGGAGTTCGTTCGGGCGAACCCGAATGCACAACCCCCTCTACCCCCGCCTGTTCCACAACCTACTCTAGTAGCCCCTTAAGTAATAAAGGTGGTAAGAAGAGGTAAACCTCCAATTGATAGGATCAGGAAGCATGGGGCAGAAGAATTCTGAGCTAGAAAAGATTATGATCAAGAAAAAGCTGAGTTCTGGTTAGAAAAACCCATCAGAGTATTTTACAAACTGTCCTACACTCTTGATGAATGCATGAAGTGTGTAGTCTCTCTCTTAAAAGATTTTGCTTACCAATGGTGGAACACCCTTGTGTCGGTGGTACCAAGGGAAAAGATTTCATGGGAATTCTTCCAAGAAGAGTTTAAGAAAAAGTATATCAGCCAGAGGTTTGTAGAACAGAAGAGGAAAGAATTTCTAGAGCTGAAGTAAGGCAAGATGTCAGTAATTGATTATGAGCGAGAGTTCGTACGACTCAGCAAGTACACTCGCGAATGTGTGTCCACTGAGGCCATTATGAGTAAAAAGTTTGAAGATGGTTTAAATGAGGACATTAAGCTGGTTGTTACTGTCCTTGAATTAAAAGAATTTGTTATGCTAGTGGAAAGGGCTTGCAAAGCCGAAGAACTAGTAAAAGAGAAGAAGAAATTTGAAATGGAGTCTCACGATTCTAGAAAGAGACAGTGGAACAAGTCGTTCCAATCGTCATCCAAGAAGTCAAGAGATTTTCCAGCTTCATCAGCTACTTCCACTGGGTTTTCAAGGAAAGACAAGAGTAAGCAGTATTCGGGAAATAAAGCACAGACCACTTCAGTTGCAAGTGTTGGAAATTTTAGATCTGACAGACCTGAATGTCCACAATGTGGCAAACGCCATTTGGGAGAATGCCGAGCACATGAAAATGCATGTTTTAGATGTGGTTCCCAAGACCATTTCATAAAGGATTGTCCAGAGATGACTAAAGAAGAGAGAACTCAGAACCCGAGATCCGAGAGTATGGTCAGAGGGAGATCATAGAGGAACCCGAAAAGTGGGACAAGTGGAAGAGGTAACCCCAGAGAGCAGGCCGCGAGACCCGAGGGCAGAGCACCTGCAAGGACTTATGCCATTCGCACTCGCTAAGAGGCATCTTCCCCTGATGTTATTACGGGTACCTTTTCTCTTTACAATACCAAAGTTATTGCTTTAATAGATCCCGGATCCACACACTTACATTTGCATGAAATTATTACGGTTTGGGTGTGCCTATAGATACCATAGAATTTGTGATTAAGGTGTCTAATCCTTTAGGCAAGAGTATGTTAGTTGATAAAGTTTGTAAAGATTGTCCATTAATGATTAGAGGTCATTGCTTTAAAGCAAATCTTATGTTGTTACCATTTGATGAATTCGACCTCATTCTTGGTATGGACTGGTTGACTACTCATAATGTAATTGTAAATTGTGGGAAGAAATACATTGAGATGAGATGTGAGAATGAGGATACTCTTCATGTAGAATCAGATGAGCAAGGTAGATCGTCGGCAGTAATTTCTCATATGATGGCGCAGAGATATCTCAGAAAAGGGTATGAGGCATTTTTGGCCTTTGTATTGAATGATAAAGAGACAGAGTTAAAGATTAAATCAGTGTCGATAGTATGTGAGTATGTGGATGTTTTTCCTGAGGAATTACCAGGATTACCACTAGTTAGAGAAGTTGAGTTCAGTATTGAGCTAACTCTCGTTACTGTACCAATATACATTACTCCTTATAGAATGGCTCCAACAGAGTTGAAAGAGTTGAAGTTACAGTTGCAATAGTTGACAGACACAGGCTTTGCAAGATCAAGTTGTTCACCATGGGGTGCTCTGATTTTGTTTGTGAAAAAGAAAGATGGCACCACGAGATTGTGCATTGATTACCGTCAGCTTAATAAAGTAACAGTAAAGAACAAGTACCATTTACCTAGGATCGACGATTTGTTTTGATCAATTGAAAGGAGCGACTGTGTTCTCCAAAATAGACTTGAGATCAAGGTACTACCAGCTGAGAGTGAAATATTTAGATGTATCCAAGACTGCCTTTCGAACAAGATATGGGCATTATGAATTTTTAGTCATGCCCTTTGGGCTGACCAATGCTCCTGCGGCATTCATGGACTTAATGAACCGCATTTTTAGACCATACCTTGACAAGTTTGTAGTCATTTTTATTGATGACATACTGATTTATTCCCGAGACGAGAATAAACATGCTGATCATCTACAGATAGTTTTACAAGCTCTTCGAGAAAATCAGTTGTATGCCAAATTTAGTAAAAGTGAATTTTGGCTCAAGGAAGTGGGATTCCTGGGACATGTTGTCTCGAGAGATGGAGTCCGAGTAGATCTAATTAAGATCTCAGCTATAATAGACTGGAAACCACCGAAGAACATCACTGAGATTAGAAGTTTTTTGGGCCTAGCCGTCTACTATAGATGATTTGTCAAGGGGTTTTCTATGATTACAACCCCGATGACTAAATTGTTATAGAAGAACGTGAAGTTTGAGTGGTCGAAAAGATGCCAACAAAGCATTGAGAAGTTGAAAGCAATGCTGTCAGAAGCTCCAGTTTTAGTACAACCCGAATCAGGGAAAGAATTTGTAGTCTACAGTGATGCATCCTTAAATGGATTGGGCTGTGTACTCATGCAAGAAGGAAAAGTGATTGCTTATGCCTCAAGACAGTTAAAACTCATGAGAAGAATTACTCGACGCATGACCTAGAATTGGCCGCCATAGTCTTCGCATTGAAGATCTGGAGACACCATTTATACGGTGAACGATGTCAGATTTTCACCAATCACAAAAGTTTGAAGTACTTGATGATGCAGATAGAGTTGAACTTAAAACAACGAAGATGGTTAGAGTTGATAAAGGACTATGAGTTGGTCATCGACTACCATCCAGGAAAGGTGAATATAGTCACCGATGCTTTGAGCAGGAAGTCTCTATTTATTTTAAGATCATTGAATTCCAGGATATCTTTATCCGACAATGGCTCCATTTTAGCTGAGCTAAGAGCTAGGCCAATATTCCTTCAAGAGATCTTGTAGGCTCAAAAAGAAGATAGTGAATTACAAGTTAAGAGAGCTCAATGTGAGTCAGATGCTGAATCTGACTTTCGAATTAATTCTGATGGATACTTGATGTTCAGAGATAGAGTTTTTGTTTCGAGAAAAGAGGAGCTTATACAGAGAATTTTGTATGAAGCACATAACGGGTGTTTATCTGTACATTTGGGTAGCACCAAGATGTATAATGATCTAAAGCAATAGTATTGGTGGTCGAAAATGAAGAAAGACATTTCAGAATTTGTTACCAAGAACATGATTTGTCAACAAGTAAAAGCTGAACACTAAGTACCTTCGAGTTTACTTCAACCTATCTTGATTCCCGAGTGGAAATGGGACCGTATCACCATGGATTTCGTAACGAGTTTTTCGTTGTCTCCAAGCAAGAAAGATGCTGTTTGGGTAGTGGTTGATAGACTCACGAAGTTAGCCTACTTTATACCTGTACGAGTGGATTACTCCCTAGACAAGTTGGCAAACTTGTATGTTTCAGAAATAGTAAGACTTCACGGAGTTCCCTTATCGATCATGTCGGATAGAGATCCGAGATTTACATCCAGATTCTGGAAGAAGCTGCAAGAAGCTGCAAGAAGCTTTGGGTACAAAATTGATTTTTAGCACAACTTTTCACCCTCAGACTGACGGTCAGTCAGAAAGGTTAATTCAAGTACTCAAGGACATGCTCAGATGTTGTGTTTTAGAATTCCAAGGCAGTTGGGAAAAGTTTCTCCCATTGGTAGAATTCGCCTATAATAATAGCTTTTAGTCGAGCTTAAAGATGGCGCCTTATGAGGCCCTATATAGGCGTAAGTGCAGAACTCCCTTGTTTTGGACTGAACTCAAGGAAAACCAAATTCACGGGGTTGATTTAGTTAAAGAAGCTGAAGAGAAAGTGAAAGTAATTCGAGAATGTTTAAAAGCTGCCTCAGACAGATAAAAATCCTATTTGGATTTAAAGAGAAAAGAGATCGAGTACCAAGTTGGGGATAAAGTCTTTTTGAAAGTATCACCACGGAGAAAAGTTCTCAGATTTGGCCGTAAAGGCAAGTTAAGTCCATGTTTCGTTGGACCTTACAAGGTTACGGAGAGAATTGGGCCGGTAGCTTATCATTTGGCTTTGCCATCAGAATTAGAGAAGATACATGATGTGTTTCATGTGTCAATGTTACGACTCGACAGATCAGACCCTTCGCATGTAATTACCCCTTCAGAAATAGAGATTCGTCCCGACATGACTTATGGTGAAGAACCAATCAAGATTTTGGCTCGAAAAGTTAAGCAACTAAGAAATAAAAGTATTGCCTTAGTAAAGGTATTGTGGTAAAGGCACGGAATCGAAGAAGCTACATGGGAATCAGAAGAGAGTATGAGAAATCAGTATCCAAACCTTTTTGCTGGTAAGATTTTCGAGGACGAAAATCCCTAAGGGGGGAGAATTGTAACTGCCCGATTTAGGCCCTAGTCGGGATAGTGGTGCAAGGCCACGAGCCCGAGATGAAATTATGAGTTTTCTAGGTTTATGCCATGTTTGCACGTTAGTATCAAAGTTTTGTAAAGCAATTTTATTAATTTAAGGTCAATTGGTCCAAAAAGGACTAAATTGCAAAAATTACAATATATGAGTTTCTAGAAGCTTTTTGCATGAAATAGCTTTAGAATAATAATTATGAGCCCTTAAATAGCAATTTGCCCAAAATTTAATTTTTGGACAAAATTAGACTTAAGAGACTATTATGGAAATTTTTAAGAGGAAGGGCATTTTGGTCAATTGGCCTAATTAGTGATTAAAATAGGATAAAGATGAGAAAAATTCACTCATCTTCTTACTTGTTGCTACCAAAAATTTGGAGACACCATAGCTAGGGTTCTTCATATTTTTCAAGCTCATAGTAAGTTCATCTTAGCCCCGTTTTTAATATTCTTCGTATTTTTGAAGTTCCCGTATTATGAATTAGATAATTTTAGCTATAAAATGAGCTAAGACGCATGTTCAAAAATCTACCCTTGAATGACATGCTTGTTAAATGATGTTTTATGGAAGTTTAAGAGAGTTTGATGTTAGATAAACATCTTTTCCTTAATGAATTTCATGAAAAATGGTAGTAGGGACCATCTTATAACAGTTATAAAATTGGTCACACCTACTAGAAATAGTGAGAATTGATGATTGTTATAGAAGACAAAATGATTCAGTTGAGCATGAAGTTTAAGAAAGTTGCATGAAAATCATTTTACGAGAATTGGGGCAAAAGTGCAAATATTAGAAAGTATAGGGGCAAAATAGTAATTTTGCCAAAGTATGAGTTATGAGTCAATTTAGTCGATATGGTTTTTAAATGATCTATTTATGATTATAGATCAAGAAAACGAAGCCTGGATCGAAATTGAGGTAAGAACAAAGTCGAGGACTAAATTGTACATCTACATACATTTTGTATATTGAGGTAAGTTTGTATGATTTCTAAGCTTTATGATTATTATCATTAATTTGCTTAGTATAATTTACAATAATTGTATGAAATGATCATGTTATGTTCAAGCAAGAAATCACGATAATATGTATAAGCAAGTCCCGATTGAAGATGAATTTTCCTAGGATACTCGATCTACCACATAAGATATCATGTAAGTCCAAGGCAAGCTTGGCATTGATCAAGATATCATGTAAGTCCAAGGCAAGCTTGGCATTGATCAAGTTAGCAAGCAAGTTATCATGTAAGTCCAAGGCAAGTTTGGCATTGATCAAGATATCATGTAAGTCCAAGGCAAGTTTGGCATTGATCAAGTTAGCAAGCAAGTTATCATGTAAGTCCAAGGACTCAAGCTTGGCATTGAGTATGTTATCAAGAGCAAGACTTCATATAAGTCCATGTCAAGAAATGGCCTTGAAACCAATATGAGACAACCCATGTAAGACCGTGTCTAAGATATGGCTTTGGCATCATATTACGTGGGAGGAGATTTAGTATCCTCGGCTATTCACAGAAATTCATCGGGCAAATAAGTAAGCTAAAAGAAGATAACAAGAAAGCTAAGAAAGTAAAGTTAGTATCAAGATGAAGTTAGATGAAGTTGAGTATTACTCATATTGTGAATGAGAAAGTAGATATCATGATTATTGTTATTATAGTATACTGATCAATGTGATCAAGTGATACATGTATCATGGTTACCTTACAAGTATGATAATAGTAAGTGTCATGAGACATGTAAGAATCTATATGAGTAAGTAAGCTCTTTAGCTAAAATTCGTGATATCATTGTTTATGTGAAATGGTTTATATTAAGCAATGATGATGCTAAAAGTTGTTTCATGCAAACTTACTAAGCTATATGCTTAGGTTATGATTCTTTCTTTCTATGTAGTCTCGCCGTGGATCATTAAAGTCGGAACTCGCAACACATTATCAACTCTTATTTTGTTACTTTACTAAGTATGGCATGTATATGAAACATTCATTTTGTGGACATGTTTTAAGAAGGGCCTTTGTAAAGGCTATCAAGTTTATTATTCTTTGTATATGGCTAAGTGATTGGCCAAATTTGACTAAGCATGTATGTTTATTGAGATCAATGAAGCATGTAGTATTATCCAAAAAATTGGGTTGTTATTGCATCGTTGAATTGTGTATGGTTATGATCTTCATTTCAGGGTGGCTAAAGGCTTGGTAAATAGCCTGTAAGTGCCCACACGGTTGGACACACGGGCGTGTGTCAAGACCGTGTTAACCCTGCACCTTAGTATTATTAATCATAATAGGCCACGGGCAAATCCTACGGCCGTGTGTGTATGCTGTGTAAGACACACGGTTTGGACATATGCATGTTCCCAGACCGTGTTGATTAAGTCTGTATATCAAGGATTAGCGCATGGTCTAAGCCCACGAGCGTGTCATGGCCATGTGAAATTAGTCAGTAACCTCTCACGGTTGGTAGACACGGGCGTGTCTAAGTCGTGTGGAAATAGTCAGTAGCCCTACACGGTTTGAGGGCATGGGCGTGCTTAAGGGTACACGGGCGTGTTCCCAAGTTACACGGGCGTGTGTACCCTGCTTCAAAAATGAGTTATTTGATTTTAATTTTGAAAGTTTTTGACATGAGTTAAAGGTCTCGTAGGCCCTTGTTATATGTGTTGACTAAGAAAGTGAAGTTTTTAAGTTGGAATAAAATTTTATAGCCCGTAAGTACATGTTTCAGTGAGTTCAAGCATAGTAATGTCTCGTATCCAGACCTAGTATCGGTCTTGGTTGCGGGGTGTTACAAATGTCGAGTCTCATAATACTTGCTTTTGCATTACATGACCATTGTGGTTGCGCCTTTAAATGGGAGTGAGAAACTATGCCTTCGTGAGGTTTTCACCTCCGCATGGGCTAGTGGACTGCTTCCAGGATACATCCGTACCTATGTGTTTCATAAGATTTTCATCTCCGCATGGCCATAGGGAAATGTATTTCCCTGAACCGAACTCGATCCATATGAGCCTATAATGGGTGAGGATTGAGGAATCTGCTGGTTCAGGTACCTGTCTTCAGAACCAAACCACATGTAGAGAACCCTAAGAGCCAACCCTAGGTAGAGCCACGCCAAACCCTAGTGGTCACCCATTTAGGTAATCGATTTTGGTTGTTTATTTTTCTTGTGCTAACATGTTTGGTGTTGTTTATGAGTGCATTGCATCGCATCGCATCACATCATCTTAGAAAGAAAGTGTTGATTCATATTCGATTGCTAAATAGAAGAGTTTGTCATAAGGAAATGGGTTACTTGATAAAGTGGATTATAATATGGTCGTTCAAACATAGTTCAGGTAAACAACGAGAGAAAGCTGATAGTCCATAAAAGAATACAAGACTTTGCCCGATGATTCAAGCCGATAAGGATTATTTAAGAGCCATCACGTCTTGACTTTCTTAAAGGAGCTAACGAGCATCGCGGAGGATAAGTGAGTAAAGAGTCACTGCCTGGATCAAGCTACAAGGAGCTAAAAGAGGCATTTATTGAGAAAGTTCATAGGACATGACCATAACATCCAGAAATGAAGAAAAGAATTGGTGTCTTTACCTGGACATGAGGACAAAGCCGCATATGTAATCTGTTTTATGTAAAGAAATCTATTTTCTAGAAAAGTTCTTCTAATGGAATTGAATTCATAATCAACGTCTCTCTTTCTTTTTGCATTCATTCCATGCATTTGCATTGCATTTCATGCATGTGCATTATATCATTTTCATTCCGCTGTTTTCATTACATTGCACCATTTGCATTAGTTTTTACAAAATGACCCTGATTAGGTGAAATATTTTCAGTTAACCTAGAAGACATGGAACAAAGGTTGGAGAGATTAGAGCAAAGAAAAATACTGATGCAAGAGCAGTTGGCCAAAATTCAACGGGATATGCGAGATTAAATGAATATGATGTGTCAGTTAACCCAATTACTAGTCGGAGGGCTTGAAAAAGAGTGGCCCAGTGGTCAGCAGTGTGGATGATGATAAAGACATCATTTATTCCTCGATAAGTATCCCACCTCAACCAGATACGCATTCCCATGGGGTACCCGTCATTATCAAACCCCGATATCATACTGATACCTCGGTATTGTTGAAGTTCCCAATGGGTTCAAGTTTTAATTCAAGGGATGATCGAGTCAATACTTTGGCACATGGCTCAGCGGAAACAAAAGAAGAATGGACCTTAAAAGCCCTAAAGAAAAAAGAAAAAGAAGTGAATAGTATGAGTAAGTATAACAAGGGCAATTCAGAGCCGATTATAGTAGGCCAAGCAAGGACGATAACTACCGGCCAACATGATTCCCTGGGGCGAAAACCCAATCCAAAACGGAACTCAAAGAAGCTCCAGTTCACACCTATTCCAATGACATATAGGGAGTTATACCAGAGCTTATTTGATATACATACTGTAGCTCCTCATTACCTGAAACTAATGCAACCCCCATACCCCAAATGGTATGATTCGAATGCTCAATGTGTGTAACAGTCCGATTTATACCCTAGTCAGAATAGTGGTTTCAGAACTATAAATCCAAGTTTGTATAATATTTTAATATTATTTTCTGTGCCGTTGATATGTGACTAAGCATGTGTTTAAATTTCGTAAGCTAATTAGTCCGTTTGAGTGTTTAATCTGAGCAAAGGATTAAATTGCATTGAATGTGAAAGTTGATTGTTCTTTGTTAAGGTATCTATTTGATGTGGCTTTTTAAAGTAATGGCCTTAAGTGACAAAATAGCCATTATTTTAGTAAGTGGGTGGCAAAAGTCATAAATGACCTTGTACCTATGTATAATATATATTATTATGAAAGGTTATAATGGTAACTTAGTTTATATCATAAAAATTAGTAATCAAAAGCTTAAAATAAGCTTAAATTTCATGTTCTTCCATTGAATGCATGAAAGAAAGGAGTAAGAATGGTTTTTTACATTTGGCTAGTTTGAGATACAAATTCAAGGTATGTTTCTAATTGATTTTTGATAATTTCTACGTTTTTGTAATCGTTTCTTTGAGAGCTACAAAACCCATGCCTTAATTTTGTGTTTTGATGATGTATGTGAAATATGCCATTGATGATTTTACAAGCTTTGTGATGTTTGAGGATGATATATGAAAGATTTGAGCTAGATGAACATGTTATGTTCTTGAATTTTTGATGAATTTAGCTAAATAGGGCTAAATTGAGAAAATGGTAAATAGAAGGACTAAATTGCAAATTTGATGAAATATTTGGGCTTATATAGTCCCTAGAGAGGTTCGACCAAGCATATGTGTGTGTGTGGATTTTGTGAATTTGATGTTTTGTGAAAAATGGACTAAATTGTTAAAGTGCGCAAATATGAGGGTTAATTTGCAAATAGCCCTAAATGTGTGTCTATGGATTGAATTGAAAGAAATGGTGAATAAAAAGGGTTAATTTTGAATATTTTTAGATCAACAACCGAGGAAAATGGACTTGGATCGAGGGAAAGCGAAAGTTAACGAGTAGCCGTTTTCATCCCAATAAACCGAATTCGAGGTAAGTCAATATACAAATAAATATATATGTATGTAATTGAAGTTGTTCATGTGATTAATGAATGTTTTTGTTATGAGGAGTTATGCACTTGAATTCCGAGATAAGTTCGATATTGTGATTAAGTTCAAGAAACCTCGTATGCAAATATGAATAGATAGAATTGAATAAGTCACGACATAGACATCTGTTCTGTTGATAACATGTAAGACCATGTCTGGGACGTTGGCGTTGATTTGAGATTCGTATAAGACCATGTCTGGGACAGTGGCATCAATATCTGAATACGAGTAAGACCTTGTCAGGGACAGTGGCATTGATATCTGAATACGAGTAAGACCCTGTCAGGGACAGTGGCATCGATATCGAAATATGAGTAAGACCCTGTATGGGACAGTGGCATCGATATCTGAATACGAGTAAAACCCTATCTGGGACAATGGCATCGATATCTGTTTACGTGTAAGACACATGCGGGACGATGGCATCGATATCTGAATATGTGTAAGACCACATGCGAGATAGTGGCATCGATATACATTTACGTGTAAGACACATGCGGGACAATGGCATCGATATCGAATATGTGTAACCACATCTGGGGCGGTGGCATCGATATCTGTTTACGTGTAAGACCTTGTTTGGGACAGTGGCATCGATATCTGAATACGAGTAAGACCATATCTGGGATAGTGGCATCGATATCTATTTACGTGTAAGACCCTGTCTGGGACAGTGGCATCGATATCTGAATATGAGTAAGACCCTGTCTAGGATAGTGGCATCGACATCCGATAAGACCACGTCTAGGACGTTGACATTGTACAATTATTTCGAGTTTTTGGGTATCATATTAGATTCTGAACTGTTCAATCAGCAAATTCGAGCTATGAACAATTACGTGAATGTATATTTGTTTCAGATATGTTAGGTATGTACATTAAAGGTGTATAAAAGGTAAGTACCTATATGACTTTGAATTAAAGAAATGTTTGATTGAATATGAGCACTAGAATAAGATGCAAAAGTGTTTAGGAAGGAGTAGTATATATAAGCATATGATTCTGGTATGGATGAATGTGGCAATTGGGTACAAGTATATGAACCAAAACAATATGTGATAGTTGCTAAGTAAATGTTGTGTCAATGTACTTTATGCATATATGCCATTATGCTAGGTTTATTTGTATTATGACTTACTAAGCTTTTGGAAAGCTTACTCTGTGCGTGTTTTTCTCTATTTTTAGGTCGTCAAAGCTACTGAAGGCTCGGGATTGTTACGGATCGTCATCACACTACTAAAATCATTTTGGTACCCTTTTTAAAATGTATATAGCTAATTATGGCATGTATAAGCCAGATAAGTGTATGTGATCATAAGATGATTCTAGCCATATGTTTTGGTTAGTCTTGAGTTGATAAAATGCTTGAATGCATGAGTTATATGAAGCATATATTTTGGTATGCTTTGATGCATATAAAATGGTTAAGTTTTGGTTAAGCAAATGGATGATATATGCTTGAAATGATGTAGGATTTAGTTTGTAAGTTAGTATGAATGGAATTGGTATTGAATGTATAGATGAAATGAGCAATTTGGTATGTTTTAGTTGCCATATATGCATATTATGATTTGGTATGTATTGCTTGTAGGTGAGACCCAAAATGGGTGGCATGTTGGTCTTGCAAGTGACCTATTGTGTCACTGACCATGGCATCTGGCATGCCTAATGCAAGTGAGGTAAAAGTCAGTAGCTAGCATTAAGAGTACACGATCATGGAATGGGCGTGCCTACAGGTCGTGTGAGAAATGGCAGTATACGACCTTAAAGGACACGGCCTTAGCACACGGGCGTGCTTGGTAGCCGTGTTGGTTTTGGCAGTATATAGCCACGGGAAAGACACACGGGTGTGTCAAGTAGCCTTGTGAGAAGCACGGCCTACTCCCACGGGCGTGTATCCCCTGTATTTAGAAAAGTTTTCATTCTTTAATGAAACTTTGTATGTGTTTTTGAATTAGTCCCGACCCGGTTAATAAGCATGTCTAAGGTCTCGATGACCTACTTAAGGGACACTATGATTGATATTGATGAATGGCTATATGATAATTCCGTAAATGTTTTTAATCTGTCAGGTAACGCTTCTGACCCTAATCCAGCAACAGACTTAGGATAGGGGTGTTACATTTGGTTGGTATCAGAGCTATCGTTTACTCGATTCTCAAACTAACGTAGTGTGTCAGAGTCTAGCTATACATGCCATAATATTTGAAATGTGATAGTGTGATGAATCCTGACGTATAAATGTGATTTTCGTATAGCAATGAATCCCAAAAAAGCCGTAGCTGACGACATAGAAAGTAATGTGCCTGTTCCCACGCAAGGGACAGAGCTTTCTGATTCAAGACCGGCTACGAGTGGTCAGGAGGGAGAAGCTACGCAAGCTTTCTTCCAGATGATGAGTGAGTGGTTCACTCAATTTATGAAAAATAACCCTACTGTTTCGCAACCCCGCCCCCGATTAATCCTCCTCAGACTACGGTTGTGCCACCGATTATGTATCCGAATCTGTTGAACAAGCCTCCGGTTGATAAGATTCGTAAGTATGGGGCTGAAAAATTTTGAGCTATTAATGATGATAATATCGTGAAAATCGATTCTGAAGCTCGTAATGAAAGAAAAAGATCGATAAGTAATTTCTCTCAACCTTTGATGAAGAAATATAGAGATGCAAGCAATAGATTAAATGTTTCAGTCGAACATACGAGTAGAGATCGTGTGAGACCAAATGTTGGTCTGGGAACTCAACCTCAAATTGAATCAAATGATGGAAGTACTAAAAGCAACAAACCTGAGTGTAGATAGTGTGGAAGATGACATGTGGGAAAATGTTGGGGCAAGTACAACAATAGAGTTTGTTATAAATGTGGATCACGAAATCACTTCATTCGAGATTGCCCAACGATGGCGAGTGTTGAAAATGTCAGATCCGAGCGACTCAAGTGTAAGCGTTACAATAAAAGACATTCAGGGAATTGTAGATTGAATAATCAAGCTTGCTTCAGATGTGGATTGTTAGATCATTATATTCGAGAATGCCTAGAGTTTGTTGAACAAGAGACTACTCAGGATCCGAGATTAGATAACGCCCTAGAGAGAAATCAATGTTCCCGAAATACAAGAAATGTCAGTAATAGTCAGAGGCCTACAAGGGATACTGTTGCAAAATTTGAATTTAGAGAGCCATCTAGAATGTATACTGCTTGAGCTTGTGAGGAAACCTCATATTCATATATTATTACAGGTACGTTTACTCTTTATGATATTTCTGTGATTGCATTGATAGACCCTGGTTCTACGCATTTGTATATATGTATGAAATTAGTATTCAGCCAGACCTTTCCTGTAGAGTCTACTGAGTTTACTATAAAAGTATCGAACCCTTAGGTAAAAGTGTTTTGGTTGACAAAGCATGAAAGGACTGTCCGTTAATGTTTCGAGATACCTATTTTCTTGCTGATCTGATGCTTTTGCCATTTGATGAGTTTGACATTATTTTGGGTATGGATGGGTTGTTTATGCATGATGCTGTTGTGGACTGTATAAGAAAGACAATTGATTTGAGGTACCCGAATGATGAGATTGTACGAGTTGAGTTTAATGATTTGAATGGAATGCCTACTGTGATATCTATTTTGAAAACTCAAAGTTATGTGAAAAAGGGTTACAAGGCATATTTTAATTATGTGATTGATTTGAAAGTATATGAAAAGAAAGTTGAATTGGTGCCAGTAGCCTATGAGTTCTCTAATGTTTTCCCTGAATAATTATCGGGATTGCCTTCGATTTGTGAAGTTGAATTTGGTATAGATCTGTTGCCTGGTACGACCCCTATTTCGATAGATTCGTATAGATTAACACCAATGGAATTGAAAGAGTTAAAGTCACTGTTACAAGAATTAACCAACAGAGGGTTCGCAAGACTGAGTTTTTCACCTTGGGTTGTTAGATTTGGTTGATGATAGTTCAGTGTTAGTTGAATTGAATGCAAAATTGTTGTTTTTACAGCAGATATGTGATACTCAGAAAGTTGATAATAAAGTGTTAGCAAAACGAGTTCGGTGTGATTCAAATTCTAATTCCGTGCTTTGGGTTGTTGACGATTGATTGAGATTTTGAGATTGTGTCTGTGTTCCGAGAAATCTTGAGTTAATCAAGTTGATTATGAACGAAGTATATAATAGTCATTTAACTGTTCATCCGTGTAGTACAAATATGTATCATGATCTGAAACGACACTATTGGTGGCCTGGTATGAAACAGGATATTTTTGACTTTATTTTGAAATGATTAGTTGTCAACAATTGAAAGCTGAACATCAAGTTTTGTCTAGTTTGTTATAGCCAAATTTCTATTTCTGAATGGAAATGGGTTAAAGTGACTATGGATTTTGTTTCTGGTTTGCCTCAGACTTCGAGAAAGAAAGATGTGATTTGGGTCGTGGTTGACCGATTGACGAAATCTGCTCATTTTATTCCGGTAAAATCTGATTATTCACTTGACAGATTAGCCGAGCTTTATATTTCTGAGATTGTGAGATTACACGGAGTGCCACTATCCATTGTGTCAGATAGAGATTCGAGATTCACATCGCGATTTTGGAAGAAAATTGCAAGAAGCTTTGGGCACAAAATTACATTTTGGTACAGCTTTTCATCCACAAACGGATGGTCAATCCGAACGAATTATTCAGATTCTCGAAGACATGCTAAGATACTTTATACTTGAGTTTAATGGTACGTGGGAACAGTAACTGCCATTGATTGAATTTGCATACAACAATAATTTTCAGTCAAGCATCAAAATGGCACCTTATGAAGTTTGTACGGACGTAAATGTCGTACACCTCTGTATTGGACCGAACTTAGTAAAAATAAGTTACATGGGGTTGATTTGATAAAAGATTCAGAACAGAAAGTGAAATTGATCTGAGATTGTTTTAAAGCAGCATTTGACCATCAGAAGTCTTATGTAGACTTGAAACGAAAGAATATAGAATTTGAAATCGGTGGCAAAGTATTTCTGAAAGTGTCTCCGTGGAAGAAAGTGCTTTGATTCAGACGTAAAGGCAAGTTAAGTTCGAGGTTCATCGGACCGTATGAGATTATTGAATGTGTCGGACCGGTTGCATATAGATTAAGGTTGCCCTTTGAACTAGAAATGATCCATAATATGTTTCATGTCTCAAAGCTCTGTAGATATCGATCTGATCCGTCACATGTGAGTGTCCCATCTGAGATTTAAATCCAATCTGATATGACATACGAAGAGGAATCGATCCGTATCTTAGCTCATAATGTGATAGAATTGAGAAACAAGAAAATTTCGTTAGTAAAAGTAATGCGAAATCGACACGGCATAGAAGAGGCTACTTGGGAGTCTGAAAACTCAATGAGATAGCAATATTCGAATCTGTTTAACGGTAAGATTTTCGAGGATGAAAATCCCTAAGGGGGAGAATTGTAACAGTCCGATTTATACCCTAATCGGAATAGTGGTTTCGAAACCAAAAATTTGAGTCTGTATAATATTTTAATATTATTTTCTGTGCCATTGATATGTGACTAAGGATGTGTTTAAATTCCGTAAGCGAATTAGTCCATTTGTGTGTTTAATTTGAGCAAAAGATTAAATTGCATTGAATGTGAAAGTTGATTGTTGTTTGTTAAGGTATCTATTTGATGTGGCTTTTTAAAGTAATGGCCTTAAGTGACAAAATAGCCATTATTTTAGTAGGTGGGTGGCAAAAGTCATAAATGACCTTGTACCTATGTATAATATATATTATTATGAAAGGTTATAATGGTAACTTAGTTTATATCATAAAAATTAGTAATCAAAAGCTTAAAATAAGCTTAAATTTCATGTTCTTCCACCGAATGGATGAAAGAAAGAAGTAAGAATGGCTTTTTACATTCGTCTAGTTTGAGATACAAATTCAAGGTATGTTTCTAATCGGTTTTTGATAATTTCTACGTTTTTGTAATCGTTGCTTTGAGAGCTACAAAACCCATGCCTTAATTTTGTGTTTTGATGATGTATGTTAAATATACCATTGATGATTTTACAAGCTTTGTGATGTTTGAGGATGATATATGAAAGATCTGAGCTAGATGAACATGTTATGTTCTTGAATTTTTGATGAATTTAGCTAAATAGGGCTAAATTGAGAAAATGGTAAATAGAAGGACTAAATTGCAAATTTGATGAAATATTTGGGCTTATATAGTCCCTAGAGTGGTTCGGCCAAGCATGTGTGAGTGTGTGGATTGTAATATCCCGAATTATGGCTTATGTATTATTACTAAATTGTATGAAATTACATGCCTGTGTGTGTTGTGAATGCGTATTATGAATTTTGTCAACCTTAGTGTGAAGGGGAATAGCTTAAAAATTATTAGATTTTTAAGTGTTTAGAGGAAGCTAAGCCTGTGAGGCCTTAAGAAAATCAATAGAGGAAATGTGACATGAAATTGAGCTTAGTAAAGTGGCTACAAGGCGCCACTTAAAGCCTCTGTAAGTGACGCCACAAGCAGGTACAAATGGGCCCAGGGTTCGAGTCACAAGGGAAGCAAATAAAAGTCTTTATTTTGCTACAAGGAAGAAAGGAAGTGGACGGCACATGGACTCTGGAGAAGAGGAAGTGGACGGCACAGGGACACTTCAAGATTTGGCTAAGGAAGAGTGAAATAAGGGATTTGATAGTGAGAGGAAGAGGTGGCCGGCCTAGGGACTGCTCTAATGAAATATTCGGTCAAGTTTAGTAAGGAGGGGGATGATAGCCGAATTTTACAAAGCAATTAAGCCTCTTTTTCGTTTTCTTTTTCTTTCCAAAGCCACCACCTTTCTTTTCTTTTTCTTTTATTCTAGTTGAATACTCAAGGGCTCTAGCCGATTGGTCCTTTAAATCATCAAAAGTCAAACTTGTTGTTCAACAGTTAGCCTATATTTGAAACCTTACGTGGTGTCGGCAGAGTGTTGTCGATTTTAGTAAGGGTAAGGCTCACTTATCAATTCTTTTATTTCTTTTCTTAAAAGTGAAATCAAGATTCTAATGCCTTAATGTCTTTAGTGACTTCTAAGGAAACATTAGGGATTTCGGATCTAAGGTAGCGACATAGTGGTAAGTGATCTCCTCCTTAAGCAATCGGTTTTGTGTTCTTATTCTTTTAAGATGCGAAAACAATGGTTAAACCACAGTTAGGGATGGCCGAATGTGTATAGTGCCATAACCTTGTGTTCTTTTATGTGTAGCCAACGTTAAGGGACAGTAAGGAGACTTTCGGGATTTGAAGTGTTTAAGGTAAGTGGTATGAAGTATTCGGCCAAAGGCCATTCTCTTAGATCTATACTTAAAACCGATTCTAATACTTGACAAGTAGGGATTTTGACAACTTCAAAGCAAGTAACCACTTTCGGGATTTAAAATCGCAAGGTTAGTACCCAAGATATTCGGCCAAGGCTTATTGAGTGATTTAAGATCTATTTCATATTTATTTAAAAGCTGAAACTAACCAAGTCTAGTGAACTAGTGTTGGCCGATTGCAAGAAAGAAGTATCACAAAGTTTTCAGGATTTGAGAAGTACTCAAATCGGCAAGCATGGTAAGATTTCAATGATGTTTCCTCCGGGATTTGGTTATATGGCTGAATAAGTTTTGCTAATATGACTAACAATGGCCGAATATAGGAACTAAGATCTAAGGCATTAGATCGGGTTTTCGAGATCTCAATTAAGCGCTAAGTAAATCAGGTGTGTACCCCAAACTAAGCTTTAATTAATTGACGGTTATGTTTTAATTAATATGTTACAAGAATATGTTATGATGTGGCTAAGGTACCATGTAATGGTACGAAATACTCAGGTACGTTTTCCTACTCCTACTATGAGTATGATAAAAATGACAATAGTGATAAGAATGTGAAATAAAGCATGATATTACTTGATATGATTGACATTGGGCATATGGGAGATATGTAAAGGGGAAGTGAATTGGTGGTTTTATACCCCAATATCTGAATGTGGTGACTAATGTCACAATATCTGAATGTGGTGACTTATGTCACAATATCTGAATGTGGTGACTTATGTCACGAATATTTATCTGGTGGTTATGCCACGAATTTTATAAGGGCGATGTGCACGTCGACTGCATCGACTGCCTTCGATGATGTGTAGCGGATGGAGGGTTGACTTAGAAGTCCCCACGGTGTGATGGTTGGTACAGATGATGTGTAGCAGGTGGTTAATTAGGTTTGGGTTCGGGTTTGCATCATTAATTATATATGTTATTATGTATGATTTGTCATGCCTGAATTTAATTAAGACTTGTGTTGGTTGTACACATTGAGTCTGTTTGACTCACCCCTTGTGGGATTATTTTTCAGGTGACACTCAGTGATGGACCGGGTCGGTAGGAGCTCAAGGGTGGCCATGCTCAGCTTCGAGTCTATTTTATTTTATTTTGGGATTTTCTCTTTTTAAGTACTTTGAATTTAATTTGGGTTTTGATTTGATGTAATAAGGCCTTGGGTTGAACTGTTTACGCATGCATATTTACTTATTTAAGTATGACACGATCTTTATTAATTCAAAATTAAAGTCCATCTTTCTTAAGTATAAATATTAAATGTTTTGACACCTAATCAACACGGGTTTTAAATTCGAGCCCAACCCAAATCAACTGTTTTCAAAAACACGAAAAATTTTAGCAAAGTTTCAAATAAGATCCGAATGGTTTTTCCTAGGAGCATAGTAGATTCGGTCAGGCCTTGTGGGCTGGGTTTGGGGTGTTTCAGTTTGGTATCAGAGCCCAGTTCAAAACTCGACCTTGAGGGCTTTTAGGGTCCAAAACGTTTTCTGTCTTTTGAAAGTGGATTTTTCTAAGTAATAAGCAGGTTTTCTGGCATGGAACCTGAGTCTCCGACTCGAAGTCCACCAGGTAAGTACTCCTATCCATTGTGTGAATCATTGTATGATTTGTAGAAGGGTAGAAATGAAATGTAGATTAATATGATAAGTACTTGAACTATAGGACTAGTTTACCCCAACAATTACATAAAACTTTAATGCACAATTAAACAAACCTGTGTCTAAGTCGCCGAGTTAGGTGTGGCAATAGTTGTGCGCATGTCTAGGATTGGTTTTAGTGGGAGCTTGGTATTTAAGCAGTCCTACTAACTCACCTCCTACCCACTTGAATCCTACCTGGTGCATAGTGATGGTTCACCCTAACCAAGAGGACTCAGCCACAGGCTAAACCCAATAACTAAAACCCGAAAGAGACTAGCCATATTTTTACAAAAACTCTAGTTTTAAAAATCACCAAATTACCCTTTTGATGAGCAGGAAAAATATTTTGAAAAATTTTCCAAATATTCTCGATTTACTAAAATGACCTAAATACCCCTGGTTGGAAAAATTACTAAAATGCCCTTGGATCATAAAATTTCCTTACTACCCACAGTTTTATCAAGAATCTCTTACCTTACAAATGTCCAAAAACCCTGTTTTTACAAAATATTAAGATACTCTGATTTGGAAAATTTACGAAATTACCCCTGACTTACAAAATGACCAAATTACCCCTAACCTGTGCAAATGATCGATATACCCTCAGTGAGGAAAATTACTGAAGTACCCTCAAATTAAAAATCTTTAAAAATACCTTTTTCTTGAAAAGTCACAAAGAACGATATTTTGCAAAAAATTACCGAAATGACCCTGGCTTGTAAAATTACAAAAATACCCCTAGTGTATAAAATTACCATTTCACTCTTGAAGTTTCTCCAGCAAGTATTTTAATTTTATAAAAATATCAACAATCTCTATTTTGCAACATTTTCAAATATCCTAATTTGAAAAAAAAATTTACCAAAATACCCCTATAGGACAAAATTACGGAAATGCCCCTAGGTAGTGGAAAACAACAAACAACGCCAACTACAACATTTCTCTGTAATGAACGCAAGTTCATGTGTGTGACGAAATGTATGATTTGAGACTGTAAGTGTATGAAATCGAAAGAACTACTTCCTAGAACTATTAAACATAAAACTATTCGTGATAAATCAGTGGAACAAAACTAATACATAAAATTCTTTAATCAGATAAACGTAAATTGGAAGTATGAATTCAAGGGGACGTGGTCGTAACGTGCGTGGCCGTGGAAGAGGCCGAATGACCGTGTCGAAACCCGTTAGATCGGGTCAAGGATCTAAAAATGAAATGCCACCACCACCACCAGCCGCTGATGTGGAATATCAGGATCAGACGGGGGATGATGCAGTGTCACAAGTGATGTTGCGGGTTTTAGAAAGGGTGGCTGGAGCAGGTCGAGGCATGGAAGCTCGAAAGTCAGTACCTGAGCGACTTCCAGCCAACGGAGAGGAGGTGTTCGGTGGTGTATCAGGTGCGGCGCCCAGTACCGCTGAGTATTGGTTGGAAGCAACTGAGTGGATCATGGATGAGCTTGATTTAACTGACGAGGAAAAACTAAAAAGGTTGGTGTCGCTTCTCGCGATGAGTCATATCAATGGTGGCTCACGATTCGGGATGGTGCTACAGTTGAGGAACTTACGTGGGATTATGCTAAGGCGGCATACCAGAAGAAGTATGTTGGTACTCATTACATTGATACGCAGAGGAAGGCATTTCTGGGGCTGGTTCAAGGGAACAAGTCTGTGGCGAAGTACAAAGCTGAATTCCTAAGGCTGAACCGTTATGCTCGAGGCATAGTGTCAACTGAGCATGAGCGGTGTGTCCGATTTGAGGACGGACCAAGGGATGATCTGAGGTTGCTGATAGCTCTACAACAAGAGCGGGAGTTTGCTGTGTTGGTGGAGAAGGCTAAGGTAGCCGAGGGTATCAAGGATTCTGTAAGGCAAAACACCGATCAGAATAGGCAGAAAAGAGGATTTGGATCATCAAGGCCATCCAGGAATGAGCAAAAGAGGCCTAGAGTTGATAGGCCGCGAGGTCAGCAAGCTGCTACTGGAGGGTAATACCGTACTTGTGATCAGTGTGGGAAGAAACACTTAGGAGAGTGTTGGAAGAAAATGGGAGGATGTTTTAAGTGTGGGTCCAAAGAGCACATGATTAAGGACTATTCTATGAGAACCGAAGGGGGTCGACCAGTAAGCCAAGGTCCTAACCAGGCTGGAAAAGGAGGACAGTAGCCACCGCGAGGTCATGGTTTGGTTGGCAGAGGTAATGGCTCTGAAAGAGGACGGGGAACACCGGGCCAAGGTGTTGGTAACACGGAGGCAAGACAGCCGGGTTTGGTTTATGCGATTCATCGGAGGGAGGATGGAGACGTGCCAGACGTCATAACCGGTACGTTCCTTATATTTGGCAAGCCTTATGTTACTTTGATTGATGTGGGCTCAACCCATTCTTATATTGCATGTAGAGTAGATGAAACTCTAGGAATAGTCTCTGAACTATCTAGTAGGGAGATGACTGTAGTAAGCCCACTAGGTCAAACTGTAGTAGTGAACAAGATATTTCGGAGTGTTCCTTTGGAGCTTCAGGGAGCGGTATTTCTTACCGACTTAATGGAATTACCCTTCGGGGAATTTGATCTTATACTTGGCATGGACTGGCTAGTGGAGCATCGGGCTGTGTTGGATTGTACAGCCAAACAAATGGAGCTAAGGACTCCAAGGATGAGGAAGTAGTTATGATAGGAGAAAGAAGAAACTACCTGTCTAATGTAGTTTCTGCTTTAAAGGCTGATAAGATGGTTCGGAAAGGGTGCAAGGCATTTTTGGCCTTCATTAGTACTTTGGATGCGGAAGAAGGGGGAGTTAGTAGAGTTAGAACCGTAAGGGAGTTTGTGGATGTCTTTTCAGAGGAATTACCAGGAATACCCCCGGACAGGGAGGTGGAGTTTGGAATTGAGTTGTTGCAGATGCGACTCTGTGTCAATCACCCCATCTGAGAATGGCACCAAAGGAGTTGGTTGAGCTCAAGGCTCAAATTCAAGAGTTACTAGCGTGGGTTTATTCGGCCAGTGTGTCTCCATGGGGAGCACCGGTCTTATTTGTAAAGAAGAAGACAGAACTATGCGCATGTGCATAGATTATCATCAGTTGAATAAGATGACCATCAAGAACAAGTACCCTTTGCCATGAATAGATGACTTATTCGATCAATTTGAAGGGGCATGATTTTCTCAAAGATAGATCTAAGGTCTGGATATCATCAGCTTAAGGTGAAGGAGGCTGATATCCATAAGATGGCTTTTCGAGCAAGGTATGGGCATTTTGAGTTCTTAGTAATGCCATTTGGATTGACAAATGCCCCAGCCACGTTTATGGACATGATGAACCGGGTTTTCCAACCCTATCTGGACCGGTTCATTATTGTGTTCATAGACAATATTTTAGTGTATTCGAAGTCTGAGGAAGAACATGATGAGCATCTCCCAATAGTGTTGCAAGTGTTGAGGGAGAAGAAGCTCTACACCAAATTCAGCAAGTGTGAATTTTGGCTTAAGGAGGTTACGTTTTTAGGACATGTGGTGTCTGCAGAAGGAATAAGGTGAATCCTCGAAAGATTGAGGTAGTTTTGGATCGAAACCCCTAAGTCTGTGGCAAAAGTTTGGAGTTTCTTAGGATTAGCAGGCTATTACTGAAGGTTTGTGGAAGGGTTCTCATCGATAGCCGCACCTCTGACAAAGTTGTTGAGAAAGGAAGTGCCTTTCGTATGGACCGATAAGCAATAGGAGAGCTTTGAGAAGCTTAAGAGAGTCTTGACCGAAGCTCCAGTTTTGATTCAGCCTGAGGCAGGGAAGGATTTTGTGGTATATTGTGATGCTTCCCATACAGGATTAGGAGGTGTCCTTATGCAAGACGGGAATGTGGTTGCTTATGCGTCTCGACAACTAAGGCCACACGAGGTTAACTACCCGACGCACGACTTGGAATTGGCGGCAGTGGTCTTTGCCCTTAAAGTGTAGAGGCATTATCTTTATGGAGAAAAGTCGGTGATCTACACATACCATAAAAGCCTTAAGTATCTGCTGACTTAGAAGGATTTGAATCTGAGACAGCGAAGGTGGGTGAAATTATTGAAGGACTATGATTGTTCGATAGAGTATCACCCGGGCAAGGCGAATGTGGTGGTAGATGCCTTAAGTCAGAAGGTAGTGTCAGATCTGAGAGCGATGTTCGCACATTGTATGATGATGGAAGTTTGTTGGCAGAGCTGCAAGTAAAGCCAACATGGTTGAATGAGGTAAAGGAAAGCCAGTTAATGGATGAGGATTTAAGTGCTAAGTTACGGTGGGTGCAGAATGGAGAGTTGGAGGATTATGGTATTAAGTCCTCTGTATGCCGAGGAATGAGGATTTGAGGCAGAGAATTCTTTGGGAATCGCATAGTAGCCCTTATGCTATGCATCCTGGAGGTAGTAAGTTGTACAGAGACCTAAGGGAACAGTTTTCTTGGCCTGGTCTTAAGCGGGAAGTGACTGAATTTGTTGGCAAGTGCTTAACGTGTCAGCAAGTTAAGGCTAAACACCAAGTTCCGTCGGGATTGCTTCAGCCAATACAAATTCCGCAGTGAAAGTGGGAGAGAATTACCATGGACTTCGTTAGTGGGCTTCCCCTTACGCCTACTAAAAAGGACTGGTATGGGTGATAGTGGATCGGCTGACAAAGTCCGCACATTTCATTTTGGTGCGGGTGGACTATTCTCTCCAGAGGTTAGCAAAGTTGTATGTTGCGGAGATTGTGAGGTTGCACGGAGTGCCGGTGTTGATTATCTCGGATAGGGATCCGAGGTTCACGTCTCAATTTTGTAAAGCTCTACACCAGGCTTTAGGCACTAGATTGGACTTCAGTACGGCCTTTCATCCACAGTCAGACGGTCAATCTGAGTGAGTGATCCAAGTGTTAGAGGATATGTTAAGAGGCTGTGTGATAGACTTCAAAGGAAGTTGGGAAGAAAATTTGCCTCTAGTAGAATTTTCTTACAACAATAGCTATCAGGCCAGTATTCAGATGGCGCCGTACGAAGCGCTGTATGGTCGAAAGTGTCGCACTCCTACATGTTGGACGGAATTAGGAGAACATCAAATTTTGGGTCCAGAGTTAGTAGCGGAATCTGAAGAGAAGGTTAGTGTAATTCGAGCTCGATTGGAGGAGGCTTCTGACAGGCAAAAGTCTTATGCAGATCTAAAACGGAAGGAGATCGAATTTGATGTGGGAGATCAAGTATTCCTTAAACTTTTTCCTTGGAAGAAAGTGATGAGATTTGGACGGAAAGGGAAGTTAAGTCCAAGGTTTATAGGACTTTATCGGGTATTGAAGCGAATTGGATCGGTGGCATACCAGTTAGAGTTGCCATCAGAGTTGAAGCAGATGCACGATGTATTCCATGTCTCCATGCTACATCATTATCGATCGGATCCATCTCACATAGTACCGGTTGAAGAGGTGGAGCTGAGACCAGATCTGTCTTATAAGGAAGAGCCAATCCAGATCCTGGAACGAGATGTGAAGGTGCTTCGGAAGAAGTCGGTCCCTTTGGTCAAGGTGTTGTGGCGTAACCATGGATCGGAAGAAGCTTCTTGGGAGCCGGAAGAAGCAATGCGATAGCAATACCCCTACCTATTTTAGCTAGGTAATTTCGAGGTCAAAATTATTTTAAGGGGGTAGAACTGTAATATCCCAAATTATGGCTTATGCTTTATTACTAAATTGTATGAAATTACATGCCTGTGTGTGTTGTGAATGTATATTATGAATTTTTTGAACCTTAGTGTGAAGGGGAATAGCTTAAAAATTATTAGATTTTTAAGTGTTAGGAGGAAGCTAAGCCTGTGAGGCCTTAAGAAAATCAATAGAGGAAATGTGACATGAAATTGGGCTTAGTAAAGTGGCTACAAGGTGCCACTTAAAGCCTCTGTAAGTGATGCCACAAGCAGGTGCAAATGGGCCCAGGGTTCGAGTCACAAGGGAAGCAAATAAAAGTCTTTATTTTGCTACAAGAAAGAGAGGAAGTGGACGGCACATGGACTCTGGAGAAGAGGAAGTGGACGGCACAGGGGCACTTCAAGATTTGGCTAAGGAAGAGTGAAATAAGGGATTTTATAGTGAGAGGAAGAGGTGGCCGGGCTAGGGACTCCTCTAATGAAATATTTGGCCAAGTTTAGTAAGGAGGGGGATGATAGCCGAATTTTACAAAGTAATTAAGCCTCTTTTTCGTTTTCTTTTTCTCTCCAAGGCCACCACCTTTCTTTTCTTTTTCTTTATTCTAGTTGAATACTCAAGGGGCTCCTAGCCGATTGGTCCTTTAAATCATCAAAAGCCAAAACTTCTAAGGGAAACATTTGGGATTTCAGATCTAAGGTAAGCGACATAGTGGTAAGTGATCGGTTTTGGGTTCTTATTCTTTTAAGATGCTGAAAACAATGGTTAAACCTTGGTTAGGGATGGACGAATGTGTATAGTGCCATAACCTTGTGTTCTTTTGTGTGTAGCCAACGTTAAGGGACAGTAAGGAGACTTTCGAGATTTGAAGTGTTTAAGGTAAGTGGTATGAAGTATTCGGCCAAAGGCCATTCTCTTAGATCTATACTTAAAACCGATTCTAATACTTGACAAGTAGGGATTTCGACAACTTCAAAGCAAGTAACCACTTTCGGGATTTAAAATCGCAAGGTTAGTACCCAAGATATTTGGCCAAGGCTTATTGAGTGATTTAAGATCTATTTCATATTTATTTAAAAGCCGAAACTAACCAAGTCTAGTGAACTAGTGTTGGCCGATTGCAAGAAAGAAGTATCACAAAGTTTTCGGGATTTGAGAAGTACTCAAATCGGCAAGCAAGGTAAGATTTCAATGATGTTTCCTCCGGGATTTGGTTATATGGCTGAATAAGTTTTGCTAATATGACTAACAATGGTCGAATATAGGAACTAAGATCTAAAGCATTAGATCGGGTTTTCAGGATCTTAATTAAGGCTAAGTAAATCAGGTGTGTACCCACACTAAGCTTTAATTAATTGACGGTTATGTTTTAATTAATATGTTACAAGAATATGTTATGATGTGGCTAAGGTACATGTAATGGTACGAAGTACTCAGGTACGTTTTCCTACTCCTACTATGAGTATGATAAAAATGACAATAGTGATAAGAATGTGAAATAAAGCATGATATTGCATGATATGTTTGACATGGGGCATATGGGAGATATGTAACGGGGAAGTGAATTGGTGGTTTTATACCCCAATATCTGAATGTGGTGACTTATGTCACAATATCTGAATGTGGTGACTTATGTCACAATATCTCAATGTGGTGACTTATGTCACGAATATTTATCTAGTGGCTATGCCACGAATTTTATAAGGGCGATGTGCACGTCGACTGCAGCGACTACCTTCGATGATGTGTAGCGGATGGAGGGTTGACTTAGTAGTTCCCACGGTGTGATGGTTGGTACGGGTGATGTGTAGCGGATGGTTAATTAGGTTTGGGTTCGGGTTTGCATCATTAATTATATATGCTATTATGTATGATTTGTCATGCCTGAATTTAATTAAGACTTGTGTTGGTTGTACACATTGAGTCTGTTTGACTCACCCCTTGTGGGATTATTTTTCAGGTGACACTCAGTGATGGACCGGGTCGGCAGGAGCTCAAGGGTGGCCATGCTCAGCTTCGAGTCTATTTTATTTTATTTTGGGGTTTTCTCTTTTTAAGTACTTTGAATTTAATTTGGGTTTTGATTTGATGTAATAAGGCCTTGGTTTGAACTGTTTACGCATGCATATTTACTTATTTAAGTATGACACATTAATAAAATTAAAGTCCATCTTTATTAAGTATAAATATTAAATGTTTTGATACCTAATCAACACGGGTTTTAAATTCGAGCCCAATCCAAATCAACTGTTTTCAAAAACACGAAAAATTTTAGCAAAGTTTCAAATAAGATCCGAATGGTTTTTCCTAGGAGCATACCAGATCCGGTCAGGCCTTGTGGGCTGGGTTTGGGGTGTTTCATGGATTTTATGAATTTGATGTTTTGTGAAAAATGGACTAAATTGTTAAAGAGTGCAAATATGAGGGTTAATTTGCAAATAGCCCTAAATATGTGTCTATGGATTGAATTGAATGAAATGGTGAATAAAAAGGGTTAATTCTGAATATGTTTAGATCAAGAATCGAGGAAAACAGACTTAGATCGCGGGAAAGTGAAAGTTAACGAGTAGCTGTTTTCATTTCGATAAACCGAATTCGAGGTAAGTCAATATACAAATAAATGTATACGTATGTAATTGAAGTTGTTCATGTGATTAGTGAATGTTTTTGTTATGAGGAGTTATGCACTTGAATTCCGAGATAAGTTCGATATTGTGATTAAGTTCAAGAAACCTCGTATGCAAATATGAATAGATAGAATTGAATAAGTCACGACATAGACATTTGTTCTGTTGATAACATGTAAGACCACGTCTGGGACGTTGGCGTTGATTTGAGATTCGTGTAAGACCATGTCTGGGATAGTGGCATCAATATATGAATACGAGTAAGACCACATCGTGACAATGGCATCGATATCGAATCTGGTAAGGCCATTATGACAAAGTGGCATCGATATCTGAATACGAGTAAGACCCTATCTGGGACAGTGGCATCGATATCTGTTTACGTGTAAGACCTTGTCAGGGACAGTGGCATCGATATCTGTTTACGTGTAAGACCCTGTCTGGGACAGTGGCATCGATATCTGAATACGAATAAGACTCTATCTGGGATAGTGGCATCAATATCTATTTACGTGTAAGACCCTGTCTGGGATAGTGGTATCAATATCTGAATACGTGTAGGACCCTATCTAGGACAGTGGCATCGATATCTGTTTACGTGTAAGACCCTGTTTGGGATAGTGGCATCGGTATCTGAATATGAGTAAGACCCTATCTGGGACAGTGGCATCGATATCTATTTACGTGTAAGACCCTGTCTGGGACAGTGGCATCGATATCTAAATATGAGTTAGACCTTATCTGGGACAGTGGCATCGACATCCGATAAGACCACGTCTGGGACATTGACATTGTACAATTATTCCGAGTTTTTGGGTATCATATTAGATTGTAAACTGTTCAATGAGCAAATCCGAGCTATGAACAATTACATGAATGTATATTTATTTTAGATATGTTAGGTATGTATATTAAAGGTGTATAAAAGGTAAGTACCTATATGACTTTGAATTAAAGAAAAGTTTGATTGAATATGAGCACTAGAATAAGATGCAAGAGTGTTTAAGAAGGAGTTGTATATATAAACATATGATTCTAGTATGGATGAATGTGGCAATTGGGTCCAAGTATAGGAACCAAAACAATATGTGATAGTTGCTAAGTAAATGTTATGTGTCAATGTACTTTATGCATATATGCCATTATGCTAGGTTTATTTGTATTATGACTTACTAAGCTTTTGGAAAGCTTACTCTGTGCGTGTTTTCTCTATTTTTTAGGTCTTCAAAGCTACAGAAGGCTCGGGACCGTTACGGATCGTCATCACACTACTAAAATCATTTTGGTACCCTTTTTAAAATGTATATAGCTAATTATGGCATGTATAGGCTAGATAAGTGTATGTGATCATAAGATGATTCTAGCCATATGTTTTGGTTAGTCTTGAGTTGAGAAAATGCTTGAATGAATGAGTTATATGAAGCCTATATTTTGGTATGCTTTGATGCATATAAAATTGTTAAGTTTTTGGTTAAGCAAATGGATGATATATGCTTGAAATGATGTAGGATTTAGTTTGTAAGTTAGTATGAATGGAATTGGTATTGAATGTATAGATGAAGTGAGCAATTTGGTATGTTTGGGTTGCCATATATACATATTATGATTTGGTATGTATTGCTTGTAGGTGAGACCCAAAATGGGTGGCATGTTGGTCTTGCAAGTGACCTATTGTGTCACACGACCATGGCACACGGGCGTGCCTAGTAACCGTGGGGTAAAAGTCAGTAGCTAGCATTAAGAGTACACGGTCATGGCACAGGCATGCCTACAGGTCATGTGAGAAATGGCAGTATATGACCTTAAAGGACACGACCTTATCACACGGGTGTGCTTGGTAGCCGTGTTGGTTTTGGCAGTATATAGCCACGGGGAAGACACACGGGTGTGTCAAGTAGTCGTGGGAGAAGCAGGCCTACTCCCACGGGCGTATATCCCTTGTATTTAGAAATGTTTTCATTCTTCCATGAAACTTTATATGTGTTTCGAATTAGTCCCGACCCGGTTAATAAGCATGTCTAAGGTCTCGATGACCTACTTAAGGGACACTATGATTGATATTGATGAATGGCTATATGATAATTCCGTAAATGTTTTCGATCTGTCAGGTAGCGCTTCTAACCCTAATCCGATGACAGACTCGGGATAGGGGTGTTACAATTGGAGTACCATGTCGGGATTACAGGACATTCAATAGAAGATTGCCTTGCTTTCAAGAAGCTGGTTGAATGATTCATCAAAAAAGGAGTTATAAGATTCGATGATCTCTCTGGTGTAGAAAATCTGTTACTCAACCTTGCTGTTAAAGGGATGACTATTGTGAGTACCATAATGAATGGGGGCATGAGATCAGGAGTGCATCAAGTTTAGGGCTCTAGTGCAAAACCTGATTCATGCTTATTTGAACATTATTGACGTATCTGAAGAGTGAGCCAGGGAGTAGACTTTTCCAAGCTTCTGCCTTTACATACTTGAGATGTTTTGAACAACGGAACTGTGAAAGAGATCCTTATATTTTTAGAGCTAATCTAGAGCAATATTCAAAACATGCTTGTTGCTTTAAGCTTAGAAGCAACAAGAATCTGTTTGTGAAATAGGCTTGTGTCCAGAATTTTTATTTCAATAAAATGCATCCTTTTAAGCAAATATTTTTCTTTACATTTTATACTGTACATTCTTTTGTGTTTAGAATATTCTTTCATTCTTTATTCATGACCATACCATATAAATAATCATCATTAAAATCATTCATTCTTTGGAATTTGCCTCTATACCTACAATAGGTACCCAAATATCAATGACATGAGCAACGTTGTTACTGACTCCCTTTTTGAATGAGATATGGGTTCTAAGGGATCTAAGGACTTGAAAGAGGACAGAGATCGTAGCCTATCTTTTGATTAGTTAAGGATGGTAGAACAAGATGAAAATAGACTCTACCTTGCAAAGGTCAGTGGACGTTGGGGAAAATATCGAAGCCTAATTTGCCACAAGGCGAGACATCATTGAGCTATTTTTAAGAATTTAAGATGTTTTCGCATGCTAGGCTACTGAAACGTGGGTATGGTGTTAAGATTGGTGTTTAAAGAACCCATGCTAATGGTTCTACAATAGTCAGGCTAATCATGAGGTTTAGGCTACTGGTCTACCTAGAAAGGGAAATTGCATCAAATACCAAATTGGGGAAGACAAGACTTATGTGCCTCCTCCATGTTGTTTACATATGGGACACAGATATTATAAGGCCGATCTCGTCAAGAGAATTTAGCTGACACCAATTCATCTTCGTGGGTGTCAATTTCTTTACTAAGAGGGTGAAGGTCGCTTCATATGCCAATATTACAAAGTCGATAATCATTAGGAAAAAAAAAGAATACTGATGAAAAAATGTCAAAAAGATCACATTTAACCGCACAATGCCAAAAGTCTATGATCTGTTCAAAGATCAAGTGCCAGATATCAGTGCAGCAAAAACAACCAAAAGAAAAACAAAAGATCATAAAAAGACTGAGACTTGTAAAGATTGGCATACAGAAGTTACTATTTACCCTCTATGCTTATCAAACATTGGTCAGGATCGTCACTAGGGCAACACATTTCTCATTGGTTTCGCCCATTGAAATTAAAATTCCTTTTTCTGAGTCTTATCAGAACTGAAGTTGGATGAGGCAGAACACGTTTAATCTCAATATGGTCAGTTGGATTTGAAGAGAAAATGTTAAAAGCTATCTATGACGGTCAGATGATGCGAGCTCACAACAAAAATGATTAGTCCTAGAAAATTTCATGATAGGGCTTTGAAGAAGATTTTTTCCCATGCAAAAGGGACTTCAGAAGAAAGAGGATGCCGAATTGGGAAGGACCTTAGGTAGCAAAGAAGGCCTGTTCTGGGGAAGCATGGGTATTATCTGAGATAGATGACAAGGACCTGCCCAATCTGGGGATTTTAAAAAAAAAATGCAAAAAAGGAAAAGAAAAAGAAAAAAAGAAGAAAAGGAGAGGCCAAGGTGAAAATCCGCAGAGGGCACTTTGAGACCAAAGGGGATTTGAGTTGAAAACCCAGAAAGGGTGGCTCAAATTTTGACCAAAAGTGGGGTATGTAGCAGTCTTGCTATGCCTGAATTAACAATGAAGAAGTATGCTATGCCTTGGGGCATCGACAAAGTACTCCAGATCCCCTAAACACATATTGAGCTTAAAATGGTCCTTAAGAAGTTTGAAGAGAGAAGCTCAGGCTGCGATATCTGGGGCACCTAGTTTCCATTTTACCCATTTTAAATTTGTTATTTATAATTATATTATTCTTTCAAAATATGTTTGTAACACCCCTAACCCATATCCGTCGCTGAATTGGGGTTAAGAGGCATTACTACACAATACTCAATTTCGGAAAAGGACTTCAATTAGATTCAAGTATAAGCAATGCAACCATTTTCATATTGTATGACATAAAAAAAATAAATGTATAATGAGTTTTATTACCCGTACTTAAACACACAATGTCCGAATCACATAACTTAAATATTCATGACATATATATATATATATATATATATTTGTATAAATCATATCTCAATTTATGCCAAATTATAGCTTATATCGAGTATCAACCAACATTCATGTAACATAAACCGAGTTTTCATTTATAATACTATACTACAAGTGCATATATTAAAACAATTGAACCATTTCACCATTTAATAATCAATTATACACATAACAACATATTAGTATACCCTTGGCGAATATACTATAACTATAAATCAACTATTCTTATAATTATATATATATATATATACTAGACCGACAAAACATTTCACAAAATTTTATAGCCAATATCACATACGGTATTGAAAATGGATAATATGAACAAATAACTTATTACAATAAATAAAGAATAAACCTACTTCTTTACCATTTATAAATCCATGCGCATGCAACAATTCTAAACATTGTAATATATAAAATAAAATAAATAATAAATAGGACACTTATATATATATATACAATCCATAATGTAATTCTCATTTTTAATTTATTTAGCCAAAGCAGATTGAACAATTTAATAATCACAAAGATTATTATAATTAGCCTACCATTTCCTCAATTTAATAAGACTAGGCAATTCCATAATCTCAATTTCACCAGATTTTAGTGAAGAATGCATGTATAGCCCATGAACCAAATCATGCATACAATACAACATTCATAATTTAACTATGTCTATAATATACATTTATGCACATCACTTGACCATTTAAAGTAAGCCGAATATTCTACTTCAACTAACATCAAATATACATAGACAAAAGTTATCATCTTAACAAAATCACAGTCTTTTCTATACATGCCTTTAACCGAAAACCCAAAATAAAGAGTACCAAAGATAGATTGATAGTGTGGGCAACTTTCTTGACGATCCCTCTCGAGCCCGTAACGTAACCAAAATCTATAAAACAGAGGAGAACATTTCACACAAATAAGCTTACTAGCTTGTAAGTCCTAAGCTCATGATAATATAACATTTAAATATTTAAGCAATTGAAACATTCAACTTATAACATTTCACATAAACATTTAAGTACATTTATTTATACAAAGCCGAATACTAATAATTCATTAACTTAAGTAATTGTACTTCATTTCCTTCAACCTACATATCCTTGAAGCTCAGATAGGTATATTACAAAAAAAATCACATGCTCCAAGTCGTATAAATATAGCATTCATATCAACCATGTTATTGCACTAAAATCTCCTTTATTCTTAGTATTTCTACTTGAAGGCCGAATTTCCATAATAGTACCTTCAAACTCGAATTCAATCATATAATACTCATACACATCAATGTTAGCCTCAAACATATATATCACAATTCCCATAATATTAACTTGACTCAAGTGATATAAAACATAGCATACCTTACGTGCTTACCTGAACCGTTAGCTAGATACATTAGTAATGATTTGCCTTAAATAATATTCGGTCTCTCCTTTATAAAACACATCACCGGCATCAAGCTTGCTAGGCGATAAAGCCCGATAAGTAACAACCACGACGAGGCACCGCTAGGCTCGGGGCAGAAAGTGATCATCGGCACTAGGCCTGCTAGGCTTAAAGCTTGAATATGTCACCGGCACTAAGCCTGCTAGGCACGAAGCTCGAATATATCACCGACACTAAGCCTGCTAGGCACGAAGCCTGAATTAAATCACCAGCACAAGGCCTGCTAGGCAATAAGCCTGAAATAATTCATAAACCAATCACATACTTCACATTTTTCACAAATAATATATCAAAGACACATATTCATATCACATTATCAATTTATGCATTCAAACCAATTCAACCATATACATTCGGCTACTACCATAATTTACCTTCAAATTTATCGAACATCATCATTTAATAGATTCATAAATAATTCTTTGACATATTTCAGCTTAAGGACTTACCTCGGTTGTCGATAGACCGTGCAAATCGGCTATTCAAGAACCTTCGTCTTTCCCCGATCTAAATCCATTTTTCTTTGCTCTTGATCTAAAACACATTAAAATTTAGCTCATTCAAGTACATTTCATCTCAATTTGGTCCCTAAGCACATAAATAGGCAAATTACCATTTTATCCCTAGGGTTTCACCTTTTTACAATTTAGTCCAAATTACATAAAATGCAAAATACACAAAATTTCCCTACAACACTCAAGGGCCGAATGTTTATAGAGATTATACAAGTCTATATTTTTCATTTATTTCATGTTTTAGTCCTTTAAGAATTTATTCTTCTCAAATTAGTCCCTAACATTTAATTTCACCAAAACTTCTAATTCAAAAATGATGATCTAACACATACAATTCATAATCTACTATCAAACATTTCATGCCATGAATATACCACCATAGGTGAATCTTGATGTGCCAAAATCTCAAAAATTGATACATGGGTTATATAGTATTCAAAGTAACAATTTCAAAAATGTAAAATTATAAAATACTAAGCAAAGTACATACCCTAATTGAAGCCCCCAAGTTGCAAATTAAGCTCCAACAATGGAGTTTTCACCTCCACATTCGGCCAAGAGAAGAAGAACAAGGTATGTTCTCTTTCTTCCCACTTTCTTTCATTATTTTATGCCTTAAAATTAAAGGTAATATTATTTATTCATTACCTAAAATAAAACATATAATTATAAAACAAAATTTTGTTTTTATTTCTCATATATGCGTCCACTATCTAAAGGAATGGGCTAATTGTCCTTTTAGGACATCCACTTTAAAAGCCACAATCAAAAAGGTACATTTCACTTTAGCATGCCACTTTTACTCTTTATGCGATTAAGTCCTTTTTATCAAATTGAGCACTTAAACAATAAAATTTTTCTACGAAACTTTCACATCTTTTAATTCACACATCATAAACACAAAAATAAAATATTAAAATGTTTCTCGGACTCGGATTCGTGGTCCTGAAACCACCGTTTCGACTAGGGTCTAATTCGGTCTGTTACAATGTTCACAATAAATTTCTTTCTTGATTGCAATTGCTATCTTTGCTTAACTTATTTGTTTCGAGCTATGCTCCTAATTAATTTCCTTCTTGTCCATGGTTATGATCTTTTTCAGACATTTTGCATTGAAATAACAATTAGTGGACTAATAATATTTTCATAAAATGAGTTTCGCATATTACTCTGGAAACTTTTGAATAATACAAGAACTCGAAATGGGACTATTGTTTTAAAAACTCACCAAGTTTAGGGAAGAGTCTAAGTTAAGGCTATCTAGTTGGATTTTCTGTTAAAAATAGTTGGTGATACAATCTTGACGAAAATGGGTAATCATGAATACACATCTGGTTGGGTCACGCGGGGAGTGATCAATAGATGAAAGCTAATACAGATCCTATACCTTTGAATAGTAATGGGATGGATTGAAGAATAAACAAATCTTACGTTTAGGAGTCCCAATGGGATGGATGGGAAATGATTCAGATCCTATACCCCTAGGTCACAATGAGATGAACCCTGAAGTTACAGTGGGGCAAATCTGTTGAGCAAGATATTTGTTTTCTTGGGTTTTCTGTTAAGAATACCAGCCAAACAAGATGGCAGCATGATACATTAGTGACAAAGCTCTGATAAGCAATGAGCGATGACAACCTTAAACTTTTAAAAGGGGATCATTCTCATGAAATTATGCATTCATGCAAAACACATTTAGTTAGGAACATTTGATTCATTCCGATCATTGCATCCTAATCATTGTAGGAAATGATTCTCATGACATTCTGCATTCATACAAATGTCATCCATAAGACACATCCATTTAGGGGCATTTGATTCATTCCTATCATTACATCCTAACCTTTGTAAAAAGACCATTCTCATGACATTCTGCATTCATGCAAATGTCGCCCATAATACATTTTGTTAGGAGCATTAGATTCATTCCGATCATTACATCCTAATCATTGTAAGAAATCATTCTCATGACATTCTGCATTCATAAAAATGTCATCCATAAGACACATCTATTTAGGGGCATTTGATTCATTCCGATCATTGCATCCGAATCTTTGTAAAAAGACCATTCTCATGACATTCTGCATTCATGCAAATGTCGTCCATAATACATTTAGTTAAGAGCATGAGATTCATTCTGATCATTGTATCCTAACCATTTTGTATAAGCATAAACAAAAAAAAACTGATTTTACAAGACAGGTCCCCTAGAGGATGTTGTCTCAACATCGGTGAATTCGAAGATCTTGCCTTCCTGAGTGAAGCAGATCGAAGATAGTAGATCTGGCAATTCTGAAGTTGCAGGAGTAGATCGGAGACATCAGTCCTATCTCTCTGACCAGCAGTGGAATAGGTCGAATATGGTAGATCTTGTCACCCTAAGTAGTAGTGGATCAAAATTGAATGGCAAATCTTGTCTCCCTAAGTAGTAGTGGAACAAATTTAAGCCACCATCCCTATCTCCCTGACCAGCAGTGGAATAGGTCAAAGATTGTGGATCTTGTCACCCTAAGCAGTAGGGAACCAAGATCGAATGGAAAATCTTGTCTCCCTAAGCAGTAGTGGAACAGATTTAATCCACTAGCCTTATCTCCATAACTAGCATTGGAATAGGTCGAAGATTGTAGATCTTGTCACCCTAAGCAGTAGTGGACCAAGATCGAACGACAAACCTGGTCTCCCTAAGTAGTAGTGGAATAGATTTAAGCTACCAGTTTGGCATCCCTGGGTTTGCAGTGGAGTAAATTGAGGATAGCAGATCTTGCCTTCCTGAACGAAGCGGATTGAAGATACAAATCTTATCACCTAAAAGTCCCAGTGGAGTAGATGGAGGCTACAAATCCCTTCTCCTTGAGGTTATTGAGGATTAAAATATATTTCTGAGAAGTTTTAGTAAGAAGATCGAAGTTACAAATCTCTTCTCTCTGAATTCCTATCACCTCGAAGTCCTAGTGGAGTAGATGGAGGGTACAAATCCCTTCTCCCTGAGGTTATTGAGGATCAAACTATATTTTCGAGAAGTTTCAGTAAGAATATTGAAGTTACAAATCTCTTCTCTTTGAATTCCTATCACCCCGAAGTCCTAGTGGAGTAGATGGAGGCGACAAATCCATTCTCCCTGAGATTATTAAGGATCA
Organism: Gossypium rotundifolium; assembly: GCA_025506655.1. Taxonomy (NCBI): domain Eukaryota; kingdom Viridiplantae; phylum Streptophyta; class Magnoliopsida; order Malvales; family Malvaceae; genus Gossypium; species Gossypium rotundifolium. The sequence continues at coordinate 92,595,481 of CP106729.1, read as the reverse complement.
AACTATATTTCCAAGAAGTTTTAGTAAGAAGACCGAAGATACAAATCTCTTCTTTCTGAATTCTTATCACCTCAAATTTCCAGTGGAGTAGATTGAAACTACGAATCTCTCCTCACTGAAATTACATTTGAATGGGATAGAAGTGCCAGTTCCCGGAACCCTTAAGATACAGTGGGATGGAACGAAGCTACTTGAAGAAGAAAAGCACCAAAAGAAGCCAATATCTTACAAGACTAGGTAAATTTGGCCATTTTATAGTCTTTGCTTCATTCTCGTTACACGACAATGAGCAAAGAGGGGCAGTTGTAAGGACCAAAATTTGCCCGGGGCCCATTAACCAGTCCATTAACCCATGCCCAAATTAACCAACCAGATTAAAAAAAACAAATAAAAAAAAGCCGAAGTCTATTAAACAGTCCATTTTAATAGTTTTTACAAGCCCAAATATTAACCCAAATCTTAAACCTAACCCTACCCAATTGACGGCCTAGAACCAATAACCCAGTTCTAAAACTAGCCCAAATAGCCCAATAACTAAAAACATTTCAAAAAACCCTAGGATCTTTCTAGCGCCGCAACAACTTCCATCACGCATGTCCTCACGCACACCTGCAACCTCTAGCACACAGCACACAACCTCCGTATGTGCCACGTCCACGCCTCCGTACGCCTCTTTTGTACCTGCAAATCATACGAAAACAACATCAAACAGAGATAAAAAGAGAATATTGTATTTTTATTTTTCTTTTATTTTTCTTTTTGGTTATAAAAATTGAGAAAAATATCTGTAATTCTTCTTCACGTTTTCTACACAGATTACGAATTAATATAAAAAAAATACCAAAAAATACAAAAGAAAAGGAGAACATCGAGAGGTTATTTTCGGATTTGGTTTTCTTAGGCTTTTTTCTTTCCCCAATTTTATGCTTTCTTTTTCTTATTTACCGCATACGAAAGAACAAAACCAAATAAAAAGAGAGGAGGGGTTTACCTTCGAAATACAGACCGTCGAACTGCTTTCTTCGTCGTAATCGGAGCAAAGCGATCCCTAGCGTCGGAGAACGTAAATCGTCTGGGTCTAGGTCGAAAGAGATCAGTCGATTGGACCTGAGTGGGCCACTAATCGCCGATGGATGTGGCATTTTAGTGGTCAAATGAGGAGGCTTCGAAGGCGGCTAAGAACAAAAAAAAAGGGCTAGGGTTCTATTAAAAAAAAAAAGAAGAGGATAACAAATTTATGTTTTTAATCATGCTTTAAAAGAAAATTTCTCACATTAAGAAAACAACGCCATTTGGGGCTCATCATAATAACCTCAATACGACGTTGTATAAGGCAAGCTCCAGCCCGACCCGAGGTCTATTCAAGATCCGCATGTTTTTTTAATAGGGGTTATTTGCGCTATAGACCCCTCTATGTTTGTGGCGCTTCGTGATGTGATCCTGCATTGTTTTTTAAATTGGTCTTGTATTATTATTCTTTGTTTCAATTTAATCCACATGCTGCTAGATGACTTGTATTTGAACGGCGCCGTTTTGAATGCTCGGGATAATTTTTCAGTGAGTCCTTGCCAGTTTACACGCACCTTATTTTAGTCCCTAATTCGGCCTTAATAATTTGTTTATTTATTGATTGTCCTTAAAGCATTGTTTTGACTTTCATTTTAGTCCCTAGTTTACCTAATCAATTTATTTATTTAGTTTTAAACTGTTTTATCATATGATATTTAAATAATATTTGTACATTATCGATTTAAATTATTTATATATATTATGTATTTTAACCTGCTTTTAATGTAATGTTTATTAAATTTGTTTCACTAGTTATTTAAAATAATTTGATACATATTACTTATCCTAAACTTTTATATATTATTTATTTTAGATTTTCTTTTACATATTATATAGTTTATATCTAGCTTTTTCTTTTTACATATATTATTATTTTAAAATTGTTATGTATTATATTTTCCTATTTTATATATATTATTTTAAATCTTTTATATTTTATATTAAATTATCTTATTTTATGTATACATTCTTAATTTTGTATAATTTTATGTATGTATCTTATTATTCTTATTATTTTGCTTATCATTGATCTAATGCTTGATAATTATTGCTATTATGTATATTTTAATTCTCGTTTTATATTTATTTGTTGCTTGAGATTCAATAGCATTATATTTCATTTGTAAATAATCGCTCCATATTGTATATTATTATGCCATAGCATTATGTTCACTCAAAAATGTCATGTTCTAACACTATTTGAGCTCCAAAATCATTTTTACTTAAAGTTTCAAACAAGGTAATATTTGGACGTTTGAAAATTCGAAGAAATCGTGCCCAATCGTGCTGGATGTAGTTTTTTGTTTGACCAAATAAATGAATATCCTTTCAAATTTTGTTCATATTTTTAAAATAAGGTAATATCTGTAAGTTTGGAAATTCGAAGAAATCGTGCCCAATCATGCTGGGTGTGATTTTTTGTTTGACCAAATAAACGAATATCCTTTCAAATTTTGTTCATATTTTCAAAATAAGGTAATATTTGTACGTTTGGAAATTCGAAGAAATCGTGCCCAATCGTGTTGGGTGTGTTTTTTTGTTTGACCAAATAAACCAATATCCTTTCAAATTTTGTCCATATTTTCAAAATAAGGTAATATTTATGCATTTAAAAATTCGAAGAAATCGTGCCCAATCGTGCTGGGTTGTGGTTTTTTGTTGGTCCAAATAACCAAATACCCTTTCAGAATTTCAATACATATGCTTGGGGGATTTTGGGGATGATCTTGAATTCGAGGACTCAGATTGTCGTATCCAATCGTGCTGGATGTGATACTCTATTCCTTCGGAACAAGGGAATCTCAATATTCAATCAAGTTATTTAAAATTATAGAAAAAAAGAACAGAATTTCAAAATCATTTCAAACTTTTCAACATTAGGACATCAATTAATCAATTTGGTACCAATTTTGGGCGTTGCGAGGGTGCTAATCCTTCCTCGCACATAACCGACTCCCGAACCTGTTTTCTTCTTGACCAAAATTGATTTTATAGGTGACCCGATCACACCTAAGCAAAAAGGGTTGGTGGCGACTCGATATTTTTAAAGTCAATTCTCGTTTTTTCAAAACTCGATAAAAATGGTTTCGATAACCCTATTTTGGCGACAGATACGGGGTAGGGGTGTTACATGACCTGATTGTTGGGTCTGAGTTATGGGATGCCATATTCATTACCGGAGCAACTGCGATCAATTAAAATTCAATTTAACAATTTATACATACTATTAAGTTCATTATACGATCATAACATGATTTACAATCATATATGGGTTTTATACGAGCTTACGAAATCTCTTTTAATAACCCGAGGTCAATTGAGGGCTAAATTGTAAGATTTCAAAACCATTGGGTTGATGTCGTGACTTTGGAAGTTTCAGGTCACAACGCCTGTAACACCCCTTGCTCAATCCGGTTGTCAAACTTGAGTTACAGGGTTCCACCATAATTATTGGAGCAATCACATGCACAAAACAATTACATTACAATATATTTATAGCAGTCCTCACATTTAAATTCCCTCTGTCAACCAACACAACTGGTGAAAAGATGATATGCGAGTAGATCTCACAGATGGAAACAACACGAACAACCTCGCATGCAAACAGCTCAGGAACATTTCTATTACAGTGCACCTAGACTTCGTGTAAAGACATGTGGCGAATAACACCTATATATATACATATTGCGAATGGCATTATAGCAATTTGACTTAGTGGACTCATGCATACGCATAACATCTGCAAACTGTCTCGTGAACTGAAAGTGGTAGACAATCATGTGAAAATACAAATGGCGGACTATCAAGTGCATAACAACCTGCAAATTGTCACACGGATAGTTCAATAGTGGTCAATTCATTTCTAAATTAAAAGCTAGCACATTCAGATGTTTAACAAACATATTAACATCTACAGCATGCCAAAACAAATATACACAAGATCAAACAATCCATCCAACTTCAATCATACCATAACATTAATTGCTTATACATGGTACAACTAACCAAAATGCAACAAAACTATTAATCATTGTACCTATTTAAATGCCACTTATAATCAACTTAAAAGATCAAAGGACAACTAATTGATGGGCGGATAGTGTGATGTAACACCCCGCACCCAAGACCGATACTGGGTTTGGACATGAGACATTACTATGCTTGAACTCACTGAAACATGTACTTACGAGCTATAAAATTTCGTTCCAACTTAAAAACTTCACTTTCTTAGTCAACACATATAACAAGGGCCTATGAGGCCTTTAACTCATGTCAGAAAACTTTCGGAATTAAAGTCAAATAACTCATTTTTGAAGCAGGGTTCACACGCCCGTGCCCTTAAGCACGCCTATGCCCTCAAACCGTAGTAGGCTACTGACTATTTCCACACGGCTTAGACACGCCCGTGTCTACCAACCGTGGGAGGTTGCTGACTAATTTCACACGGCCATGACACGCCCATGGGCTTAGGCCGTGTGCTAATCCTTGATATACTGACTAAATCAACACGGTCTGGGAACACGCCCATGTCCAAACCGTGTGTCTTACACGGCACACACACAGAGCCATGGGATTTACCTGTGGCCTATTCTGATTAATAATACTAAGGTGCGGGTTAACACGATCTTGACACACGCCTGTGTGTCAAACCGTGTGGGCACTTACAAGCTATTTACCAAGCCGTTAGCCACCCTGAAATGAAGATCATAACCATAAACAATTCAACGATGCAATAACAACCCAGTTTTATGAATAATACTACATGCTTCATTGATCTCAATAAACATACATGCTTAATCAAATTTGGCCAATCACTTAGCCTTATACAAAAGAATAATAAACTTGATAGCCTTTACAAAGGCCTTTCTTAAAACATGTTCACAAAATGAATGTTTCTTATACACTCCATACTTAGTAAAGTAGCTTGGCTATACCAAAATAAGAGTTGATAGTGTGTTGCGAGCTCCGACTTTAAGGATCCACGAGTTAGCTTGGCAGGACTGCATAGAAAGAAAGAATCATAACGTAAGCATATAGCTTAGTAAGTTTGCATGTAACAACTCTTAGCATAATCATTGCTTAATATAAACCATTTCATATAAACAATGGTATCATGAATTTCAGCTAAAGCTTACTTACTCATATAGATTCTTACATGTCTCATGACACTTACTATTATCATACTTGTAAGGTAACTGTGATACCTGTATCACTTGATCACATTGATCAGTATACTATAATAACAATAATCCTAATATCAACTTTCTCATTCACAACATGAATAATACTCAACTTCATCTAACTTCATCTTGATACTAACTTTACTTTCTTAGCTTTCTTGCTATCTTCTTTTAGCTTACTCATTTGCCCGATGAATTTCTGTGAATAACCGAGGATACTAAATCTCTTCCCACATAATATGATGCCAAAGCCATATCCTAGACATGGTCCTACATGGGTTATCTCATCTTGGTTTCAAGGCCATCTCTTGACATGGACTTACATGAATTCTTGCTCTTTATAACATACTCAATGCCAAGCTTGAGTCCTTGGACTTACATGATAACTTGCTTGCTAACTTGATCAATGCCAAGCTTGCCTTAGACTTACATGATATCTTGATCAATGCCTAGCTTGCCTTGGACTTACATGATAACTTGCTTGCTAACTTGATCAATGCCAAGCTTGCCTTGGACTTACATGATAACTTGCTTGCTAACTTGATCAATGCCAAGCTTGCCTTGGACTTAGATGATAACTTGATCAATGCCAAGCTTGCCTTAGACTTACATGATAACTTGATCAATGCCAAGTTTGCCTTGGACTTACATGATAACTTGATCAATACCAAGCTTGCCTTGGACTTACATGATAACTTGCGTGGTAGATCAAGTATTCTGGGAAATTCATCTCCCATCGTGGCTTGCTCGTACTTATCATCATGATTTCTTGCTTGAACATAACATGATCATTTCATACAATTATTGTACATTATGTTAAGCAATTTAATGATAATAATCATAAAGCTTAGAAATCATACAAACTTACCTCAATATACAAAATATATGTAGATGTGCAATTTAGTCCTCAGCTTTGTTCTTGCCTCGGTTTCGATCCGGGCTTCATTTTTCTTGATCTATAATCATAAATAGATCATTTAATAACCATATTGACTAAATTGACTCATAACTCATACTTTGGAAAAATTACTATTTTGCCCTTATACTTTCTAATATTTGCACTTTTGCCCCAATTCTCGTAAAATGATTTTCATGCAACTGTCTTAAACTTCATGCTCAACTGAATCATTTTCTCTTCTATAACAATCATCAATTCTCACTATTTCTAGTAGGTATAACCAATTTTATAACTGTTACAAAATGGTCCCTACTACCATTTTTCATGAAATTCATTAAGGAAATGATGTTTATCTAACATCAAACTCTCTTAAACTTCCTTAAAACATCATTTAACAAGCATGTCATTCAAGGGTAGATTTTTGAACATGCATCTTAGCTCATTTTATAGCTAAAATTAGCTAATTCATAATACGGGAACTTCAAAAATACGAAGAATATTAAAAACGAACTTACTATGAGCTTGAAAAAAATGAAGAACCCTAGCTAGGGTGTCTCCCAATTTTTGGCAGCAACAAGGAAGAAGATGAGTGAATTTTTCTCATCTTTATCCTATTTTAATCACTAATGAGGCCAAATGACCAATATGCCCTTCCTCTTAAAAATTTCCATAATAGTCCCTTAAGGCCAATTTTGTCGAAAAATTAAATTTTGGGAAAATTTCAATTTAAGGGCTCATAATTATTATTCTAAAGCTATTTCATGCAAAAAGCTTCTAGAAACTCATTTATTGCAACTTTTGCAATTTAGTCCTTTTTGGACCAATTGACCTCAACTTAATAAAATTGCTTTACAAAACTTTCATACTAACGTGCAAACATGACATAAACTTGAAAAACTCATAATTTCACCTCGGGTTCGTGCCTTGCACCACTATCCCGACTAAGCCCTAAATCGGGTTGTTACATGTGAGCTCTGAAGATGATCCGATGGACTCGTTCTACAAAATGTCAACTAAATAAATAGAAAATGAAACAAAGTAAGAATTAAATATGCTTAGTAAGTTCATACGAAATTTACTTAACTTACCTAGATATTCAGAGAATCTAAGAAATTAAAACATATTGAAATTTAGCATGAAAATCCTTTGGCATCCTATTACTTTTATATGTACATCAACAACATTCAGAGTTTAATACGTTCTTATCATGAACTTATGACCTATTCATATATTGTTATTAGAGGTTATTCGATGGCATGTTATTCATATATGTTTTAATATATGAATATATACCAATTCAATCAGACTTCAACTGTAAAATGTATAATTCCATTCATATAAATATTTCAATCATTTATTACCACAATGCCATTTCCATTTCTGCCTTTCACCCGAAGGCTACAGTAAATTTAAACTCAATTGCACAAAATTGTTTTACTTACACATACACAAATAGATGTATTTGGGTTGCTAACACTAGCTTGTTTCAATGCTGTGAACACTAGCTTCAGAGAATCCGCAACATATGTTGGATCTCAAGCCATCAAATTAATTCCTGATCACAACACCCATATGTTCATTCAAGCTGATAGACTTAGGCTGCTAACACTAGCTATAGATCAAGGTTGCTAACACTAGCTTTAGAGAATCTGCAACATATGCTGGATCTTAAGCCATCGAATAACCCCTAATCACGACACTCGTTTTCCTTTTGGGGACTTTAATAACATGCCAATTGCATCTCATTTGTTTACTAAATTCACACGACCTGTTATTGAAGTCATCATTTCTATCTCTGTAATTGTATTTTCTTTTCATATTTCAAATAGCAATCCATATACCATTTAAACATTATAGCATCATCTTGTACATATTATTAATTCATACAATAATTTCAAATCCATTCTATTCTACATATCTAGATGTATTTATCATATGTTCATATATTTCAATTCAAATCCTTTAGATGCCAAAAACATTATACTCAATGATCTAAAGCAATATAATAAAAACTTATCATAAATTAATAAAGTAAGTCTGATATGAACTTACTTAGAAATACAACAGTAAACAAGGTGTTAAGGATGAATCCGCAATTTCTCTTTTTTCTTGATTATCTTACCGGCTGATCTGAATCTCGATCTATATGGTAATTCATTTCAATTTATCTATTCTAAATGCCTTATAACATATTGTTTCATGTATATGACTTCTTACATTTAGTTTTCACAATTACCCTAAAGTTTCACATTTTATTCAATTTAGTCCCTAAAACTAAAACTATCATATCTTTCACATTTAAGCTCCATTTTCAATTTCATCCTTTTTAATGTTTTAGAAACAAAATTATAGAAATTTCATGTAAAATCCATAATATTTTGATTTTAGTCCCTAAACTCAAAACTAACCAATTTCACATTATAAAATTGTCATTAATCATTTCTAAACTTACAATCAAGCCATTTAACATAAAAAGACCTAAAAATCATTAATGGTAACATTTTAAAATTTAACAAATTTACAATTCAATACCCAAGCTATCTAGATTAAGCTACAACGATCTCAAAAATATAAAAATTACAAAAATCTGGTTTCAAAATCCTTACCATGCTAATGGTTGAACTTTGTAAAGTGTGAGAATCTTTCGTTCTTTTCTTCAATGGAGAAAACGATGAAGAATATAAAGAATAAAGACCATTATTTTTCTTTCCACTTTATGTTTCTTTTATTAATCATATTATTACATTAATTTTTATTACAAATAAGATATTTCTATTTAAATCACATGCATTAACTGTCCACATTAATCCACCAAGGTGTAATCGCCATAAAAATCACTTTTCATTTCCCAATTAAGCCTTTTAGCTAATAAAAATCTTGTAACACCCATAACCCATATCCATCGTCGGACTAGGGTTACGAGGTATTACAGGTCAAATCATAACATTTATAATATTATGGCTTACACATCACATATCATAGTAATTAATAACACAAAGTCTCTTTAGTAGGTCTACGAGACCTTAAATATATTTAAAAGAAGATTCAAAACTAAACCGATCCTATTCGTTAACTTTACAAAACTTAGAAAATTTGTCATCTTAAATAGGGCACACGCCCGTGTGGCTAAACCTTGTGCCTCACACGGCCGTGCCTCAGACCATGTATTACCCCGTGTGCAACTCTGAATAGGATCATACGGCCTGTCACACACTTGTGTGTCTGGCCCATGTGAGCACTGACTTAAATCACACGGCCTACCACACGCCCGTGTGTTAGGCCCGTGTGCAAGTTCAACCTGTATCGAATAAAGACAGTAACGGACACAGGCGAGACACACGCCCGTGTGCTCACCCGTGTGGACAATTATAGGCCATTTACAAGGCCAAATTGCCACCCAAATTGGGTCATCCCTACATGCTCAAATCCAACATCATTTAACATGCAACCATTCGCCATCTCAACTACCAAATCAAGCATGAAACATACCATTCCTATTTTGTAACACCCCAAACCTAGCCCAGAAGTTAGGCCCAAATTTGGTGTGTCATAGTGAAGAAAACGTATAAAGGATCTTGTGATTCATACTAAAATAGGTGTAATTGAAAAAAACAAGTTTAAATAGAAACCTTCGATAAAATACTATAAATCTCGAGAGGTTAATTGAATATTTGATATTCAAATTCGTGATATTTTAAAACCGTGACTTTTGAAAATGTCGTTGATAGTTTGAGAGAAAATTTCCTAGTTAAAATATTTATATAAGTTTGTTATGAAATCCATTTGTTAGTCTATTTTAGAAAACCTTTATTTTAGTTTTTAGAAAATTTCCCATTTAAAGCGATTTAAGCAAAATAATAAGTACGTCAAACATAAATCAAAAGTAAAATATTCTAGAGGCCTTATTACAACATAAAAACCCAAAATAGTAAAGTAAGCGAAAATAGAAATCTAAAGTTCAATAAAAACCGTTTTTGAAGTATGGCCTCCATCGAGTCATCCATAGCCCAAGTCAACATTACTGAGCATTACCTGAAAGAATTAGGGAAAAGGAGTGAGTTACAAGAACTCAATGTATAATCCCCTTACCGTTATCCACTAGGCCTGAAACCCCTTTAGCACTATTTTGGGCCTGAGCCCATATATCATAATCTTGGGCCTAAGCCCACTTTCATGTAATAAATAAATGATATGAATGCAACCGATCCCATCCAGCCACCAATCTCCCCTGTGGGGATCAAGTCAACCCACCCCGCTATCTCTCCACCCGTACCAACCAATCTCTCCTGTGGGGATCAAGTCAACCCACCCTTCCAGTCTCTCCAATTTGCAGTCAAGCTGCCATTTATAATATTTGTGGCTGAGCCACCAGAATCATATATGACAATATAATCGGCACACAGCCTTAATCACTATGGCACAAAGCCATATTTAAATTGGCACCTAGCCATTATCAGAATTTGTGGCAATGCCACCGGTCTACTCTTCTCTTCATTCAAGTTTCCCATCCCATGCAATATGTAAATATGCAACATACATAGTAACTCATGATATTTACAGATACAAATAACATTCATTAATTCAGAGATTCATTACAAAAATTAGGCCCATTAGGGCAATCTATCAAATCGGCCCATTAAGGCATTTTCATATTTCGGCCCATTAGGGGCATTTTCGTAAATTTACCCACTAAGGGTAATTCGATAATCTCGCAATCCATGGGTATTTTGGTAATTTATCATCCAAGGGTATTTTCATAATTTTGCAACCCTGGACTTAACTACTATTTTGGGGCACTAAAATTGAAACTATCCATCTGCGTCATATTGACTAAATTGACTATAACTAGAGTTAGGAGACTCTAAATTTAGTTCTGTAAATTTTTCTTGAAACTAGATTCATATATCTTCTTACTACAATTTTTCCAGAATTTTTGGCTTAGCCATTCAGTATAGTTTATTCATTAAAATTTCCCCTATTTCACTAACCAATGTTTCTGACCTCTCTTAACTTAAAACCAAATATCTTACTGTACGGTTTTCATATGTTGCTCCCACTTGTTTCTATTGAGAATAGGCTCACTAAGGAATCTATACATATAAACTATAACTCATAATTTGCTTTTTACAATTTTGAATGATTTTTCTAAGACAAAACAGGGAACCACGAAGTCATTCCGAACCAGTCTCACTAAAATTAAAATATCACAGAATATAAAATTCCTCTTCCTTCTCTGTTTCTTTCATATAAAAATAGACACAATAAGCTTTAATTATATATCTTATTCACTTTCAAATTTATTTTCTCTTTTTTTTTTTATTTTTCTAAATCATGTCACTGCTGCTGACCAAACTATTTCATTGTAAAATATGGTTACCACTACGAATATACGCATGCCCGAGTGATCACAAATGTCGGTTTCCAAGTTTTTGATCTTTCGACCGGATTAAAAAACATATCATGTAAATATTCAGAGAGGTGTGAGATTACACACCATTTCAAACATGTATTCGGAAGGGTACGATATTACACCCCTTATTTAGATATCCTAAAAAACCACTCTTCGTTGCCCCTAGAACAATACCAACCAAAAGTTAGCCTCGAATTTCAAAAAGATTTCATACCCAATGTATTACTTACACTTGAATCACTTACCACTATATCTGAAGGATTAGTAAATAGAATATATCGAGTGATTTCGTCCCTAAAACATAATCGATTAGTTGAAACTTCAATCTGATTTGCAACATAGCCAAATAGAGGTATAACGAAAAATCCAAAAATGAACCTTTTACCTTAATGATGATAGATCTGACTTCAATCGATTGACTTAAGACTAGAGAGGAATCAGCAAGAATGTGCTTTATGACCATACACTAGAACACGATTTGATCAAAGAAGATGTGTTCAACTCGCAAGATGGAGAAAAGAAGATGATTGAAATTCGGCTATTGATGAGAAAAGAATTAAGAAGATTTCACCAATAAAAAAAAAAAAATGGACAAATGGACTAGGAGATTTCAGCCTAAGCAAAAAAAAAAAAAAAAAAGAAAAAGAAAAAGAAAAAGAGTTTGGAAAAGAGACACAAATTGCTCAAAGAGAAAAATACCTCTCATGTACTAAAACTTAGCAAAATGATCCTAGCAAAATCAACTACCCTCTCCCAAACCATGTATCATCTTTACCAAAAGATGAACATTGACCCATTAAAAACTTTCCAAAACATCTTCCCCCTTAAAGGCCAACATGTTCCCTTATCTTTCCATTTTCTTTTGATTTCTTTCCTTACCCTCAACCTTGCCTTATTTCCTTAGCCACCTTGCCAAAATTAAAAAGTCCACCTTACCATATTAAAGCCATGACCGACACTTACCTTATTAGTACAAAAATTTAATCCAAAATATTTGTACTAGGTGGGATTCAAACCTCAAACCATTAGTACACTCCACACGCCACTTTCCACCTTTACCAATAGACTCCTTGTGCTAGCAAAATGCACACTTATTTCCATAAGCCTTGATGCTACTTACCTTCTTTCCTTAAAGTGCTTCAACACTAAAATTTTCCTATGGCCTAACTTGAACCCAAAACTTCCTAGAACCCCATAACTTTATAAAATTACCTTCCTAATAAGTCCAACTTGAAATAATGTCGTTCTCTTATTCTCAAAATTTTAAACGCTTCTACGCTCAAGGCCCAATGGGCCCAATCCTACTAGGCCTAATTTCTGGATGTTACATATTTCACCAAAACATACCATATAAACCATTCTCACATGACTACATTTACACTTCACAAACACCATTTATACATATCAAAACATATACCAAAATCATTCCACAACCTTACTAGCTTATACATGCCATATACCATATATATACAACTTCCAAAAAGGTACCAATATAGATGCCCAATAGTGTGATTGAATTGCTGATGGTCCCCGGATCCAAGCTAGGTTTAATGACACTGCAATACAGAGAAAAACTTCACACAGTAAGCTTTAAAGCTTAGTAAGTTCGTAATATAATACAAATAACTCAACATTTTAATTTTATATGCAAAATTAACTAACACATAGTTCAATTCTCATCACCATTCAATTTCACCCAAGGCCATTACTCACATCCATACTACATCATAAGGTTTATGAGCAGCATTTATAATGCTTCATAATCTAATCCTCCTTAACTTTCATTTACATAATCAATCATCTGTTTCATACATGAAATAATCAACCACATAGGTTCTGTACATACCTTGTAACATCCTGAATTAATGGGCCTTTGCATTTGATGTGTATTACGTTCAATGTGTTAATTAGAGTATTTAAGGGGCTCAGATTGGTCCAAGGCCTTAGTTAAATTTTCTGTTTGGACATTAGAGGGTTTAAAAGATGTTATTTGTGTTTCAATCACAAGTGGGCTTGTGGCCCAGTGGCAAATGGCGCCACTTAGAGAGCAAGAAGGTGGCGTCAACTAAGGAGCCCAAACGCAAGGGGCATGAAGCCCAATTCCTTTAACTGTAATTAGCTAAATTTTGGCATATAGGTGGGTAAGGTTGGATGGCAACAAGGCTTAAAAATAGGGAGATTTATCTATTGGATAATATAGATAATTGTGCTGATATTAGTTATGAGTAGATTAAGGAAAAAAAGATGAGAGTTATCTGCTGTAGGCAGAGTTGGCCGAAATTCCAACTCTAAGGGGAGGAAGAATCAATTTTGATGTGGCGTAAGGGGTGCCGAAATTCCCCGTGTTTGTCAATTAGTCTCGATTTTCAGAAGAGGGCAATTTCGACATTTGATAGGTAAGTGCCAAAATCCCCTATAAATAGGAGTGTATTCTTTAAATTCGGCATTTGAACCCTAGTCTTTGTGCTAAAATTCTCAATCCTTCTCTACACTTTCTATTCTTTTTTTTTCAAAAACCGAAACCTCTCAACTTTCTTCTCATCTCCATAACCGAATACCTTTGATTATTTCTTTTTTTTCTCTCTCTGTCGATTTCCCTACTAAAAGTTGAAACCTTTTTAATTCACTTTCTTTTTCCATTCTTTTCCTCTTGTGTCGATTTCTCTATAAACAAGGATTTTCTAGAAGTGCTGATTTCTTTGTAAAGGTAAGAACTGAATTCTTTTCTCTTTCAATTTTAAGACTATAGCCGAATGGCTAGTAGATTGATAGGCTATCTTTAGTTTGACTCTTTCGTTAATCGCATGTTCTTTTGGGCAGCACTCCGGGAAATCGTAGTAGATCGAATCATCTAGATCTCAAAAAGTCGAGAACCATTAATCTCTAGTATCCTATTGATTTCGAGATCTCAAGGTAAGGGATTTCTTTAGATTCCCATTAAGGTTCACTATCATAATTGAGTTATTAACTCATATGATATGGTTTAACCCTATTTCGCTAAAGTAGTTTTGACAAGGACTTTTTGGATGGAATCAAATATGGATCAGGCAAAGGAGAAGGTTGGGTCCGTAAACCGAATCCCGAAGTTTAAGAAACGAGCAGTGTCTGCTGTTTGAGATTGGTCACCAGGTTGTGGACCGGCTTCTGAACAGCATCTTAGGCAAATAGCAGTCGTATCCGCTTTTGACAGTGTCGACACAGAGGGTGTCGTCTTAACAGTAATAAGGTGTGTAAATTCTTAACACATAAGCATTTATATATTATATGTATGCTAAGGGCTAAAAGCCGGAAAGAAAGGTTGCATGAACAGTCGTATTACCCAGAAGAGGTAGGCATGGGATACCAAATATGTACCCATAGAAACTTTTCTATGTGAATCGTAGCATATGAAAGTACGAGATCTGTTAGATGGCTTGATGACTTGTTTCTTGTATGTATGCATGCATGGGATGGGATTGATTGATGGATTTATGGTAGGGGAGCAGGGTCACGAGGTGATCGTGGCTTTGCCACAGGCAGCGTAGCTGTCGAATACTATATGTATTTCTGAGGTTCGCTTAAGCGATCGGTCTATACGATAAGCAGCATAGCTGTCGAATGCTATATGTATTTTTGAGGTTCGCGTAAGCGATCGGCCTATATGATAGGCAGCACAGCTACGGATATGGTGTGTAGCGGATGGAGGGTTGATTGTAGAAATCCCCAAGGTGTAAAGGTTGGTATGAGGGCATTTAGAGGATGGACTCTTAGGTTTTGGGATGGGCCATGATGCATGACATAATCTGTTCCCATTGCATGCGGGCCAAGGTCCATAATATGTTTGTGGGCCCTAGGCATTTTTAAGTTTTACACATTGAGTCTTGGTGACTCACCCCTTTTATTTTTTTCACTCTACAGATGAGTAGTAGACCATGGACACGGGAGCCGAGGTGACTCGAGGGGCCATCAAGACTCTAATTTTCATTATGGATTATTATTATTATTATTTTTGGAATATATTTTTGTAATAAGGCCCCATAACTTAGGTTTCAATTTATCTTCTTTCTTGTTATGTTGGTTTTTACCACTTATGTTTTGCTTCAAAGTCTCAAATATAAAATTAAATGGAAAATGGGCTTTTGAAACCCAATCAACGCATTTAATAATGTTATTCTTTTAAAACCCCAAACTTAATGGATTATTCAGCTATAATAAACTAGTTTTTCCAAAACCCATCAAAGCAATGTTTTCAAGAATGAAACCGTAGAAAACCAGATCCGGTAATGACGTATGGGCCAGGTTTGGGGTGTTACATTTTTGGTATCAGAGCGCAGTTCAAAACTCGAGCTGTGAAATGGGTCCAGTAGGAATTTATGAAAGTAATGTAAGTTGAGAAAAGTTTTGGAAGATATGGCCTTCGAGTCTAACGGTACCCGATCCACCCAAGTAAGTATTCTAACCTTTGATGTGATATATATAATGGGTTTGATGGGCCTTATGGACGTAGACTAGTATGATAATGATAATGGACCTTAGGCTTAGATTAAACGATACTTCAAACTCCATAAGACTTAATTCCCCTAATTGAACATATCTGTGGACCAGTCACAGGGTTAGGGTTTGGTAACAGGCATACGCATGTCTAGGATTGGATCCAGAAGAGCTTGGTACTTAAGCGATCCTAGTGACTCACCTCCTCTTTTCTCGAATCCTACCAGTGCGTAGTGACTATTCATTTAGCCATGAGGACTTCTTGATGTGTCAAAATTCATAATTAAAACCCGAAAGGGACCAGTACCCTATTTTTGTAAAATAACTTATATGTCCCTAATTTTGTAAAAATTATCCGCAATACCCTAGGTTAAGAAACTTTACCATGATACCCTTGATTTTGTAAAATGACCAAAAATACCCTTGTTCGAAAAATTACCAAAGTATCCCTGTACGAGAAATTACTAAAGTACCCTTAATCTACAAAAATTACTGAAATACCCCCGATTGACAAAATTATCGAAATACCCCTAGATTGTAAAATTACCAAAATACCCTTATTTTGAAAAATCACCAGAAAACCTTATTTTGGAAAATTATGAAAAAAAACCCCTGTAGGATAAAATTATGAAAATACCCCTAGGTAGTGAAATGAGAAAAATACCCCTAGGTGATGAATGCAAGTTCGTGGATGTTTACTTATGTGTTTGATGCATGTATGTGGTGCTCTGCTTGATGTTGATTGAATATGAACTCTAGAATTAGGGAATGCAGACTTGAGGACTGAACTTGTAGATAGAATTTGAATTCGAATTTGAAAGAACTACTGTTAAAACTACTTTCCATAAGACTGTTTATTATTAATCAGTGGAAGAAAGAATTATTAATTCATAAAATTTCTAATCAGATAAACGCAAAGTGGTAGAATGAATACAAGGGGTCGAGGACATCCGGCGCGTGGCCGTGGTAGGGGTAGGATCGCTGTGTCAGAACCCGTGGGGTCTGGTCACGAGTTAGGGAATGAAGTTCCAGTGCCACCAACTGTGGAGCCAGAGTTTCAAGATCAAACAGCCGGATATGATGCTGTATCTTAGGCTATGTTAAGGGTTTTGGATAGAGTTACTGGAGCAGGCATGGGCACAAGAGCTCGAAAGTCTGTGCCAGAGTGACTGAGAGCCAACAGGGCAGAAGTGTTTAAGGGAATCTCGAGTGTAGCTCCTAGTACAGCCGAGTACTGGTTGGAAGCAATGGAGCGAATCATGAATGATCTCGACTTCACGGATGAAGAGAAGCTGAAGGGAGTGGTGTCTCTTCTTTGGGATGAAGCTTATCAATGGTGGCTTACGATTAAGGAAGGTATCGTAGCTGACTATATCACCTGGGATTGCTTCAAGGCGGCATTCCAGAGTAAGTATATTGGAACGAGTTATGTGGATGCGCAGCGTAGAGTGTTCCTGAATTTGGTTCAAGAAAGTAGGTCGGTGGTGGCATATGAAGTAGAATTCTTACGCCTTAGTCGTTATGCTCGAGGGATAGTGGCCATAGAGCATGAGCGATGTGTTCGTTTTGAGGATAGCCTGAAGGATGATCTACGGGTGTTGATAGCTCCACAACGGGAGAGGGAATTTGCTGTGCTTATGGAGAAAACTAAGATAGCTGAGGAGGTAAAGCAAACGAAGAAGCTAAATTGGGCTAGAGATAGGGGTGGAGGTAAGAGAAACTTTAGAGCATCAGAAAAAACTAAGAGTAACCAGAAAAGACCTTGGTCAGATGGATCGAGACGGGCTGAAAGACTTGCTGTTAACCAAACATAAAGGTGTGCCTGATGTGACAAATTCCATGCAGGTGAGTGTAGGGCAGGCAGTGGATAGTGCTTTAGGTGTGGTTCTTTGGACCATCAGATAAGAGATTTTCCTCAGTAATGGGATGAGGAAAGACCCGCAGGGTAGGGAAATGCTCAGCTAGGTAGAGGAGGTCAGCAGCCACAGAGAGCTCGTGGTCCGGCCAGAGGCGTAATGGTTTTAGTTGAGGTCGTGGAGCACCAGGCCGAGGGGCAGGAAACATTAAAGCAAGGCAGCTGAGGTTGGTTTATGCTGCCAGACGCCGGGAAGAGGCTGATGCACCGGATGTTATAACCAGTACATTTTTAATTTTTGGATTGCCTTATGTTGCATTGATTGACATTGGGTCGACACATTCATAAGTTGCTAGTAGTGTGTCTGAAACTTTAAGTTTAGGTTCTGAAGTTACCCCTAGGGCGATGATGGTAATTAGCCCATTAAGACAATCTGTGATAGTAGATAAACTTTATCGGGAGGTACCCTTAGAAGTTAAGGGAATAGTTTTCCTGACGGATTTGATGGAATTACCGTTCTGGGTGTTTGACTTAATTTTAGGAATGGACTGGCTAGTGAAGTATCAAGCCAACTTAGATTGTGTAGCCAAGCGGATGGTGTTAACAACCCCCGAGGGAGGTGAAGTGTTGGTGATAGGAGAAAGGGGAATTGTCTGTCAAACATGGTAACTGCCCTAAGAGCAGAAAGAATGATGAGAAAAAGGGTGCAAGGCAGTTCTAATGTTTGTACAGGCGTTGGAAGCCAATGACCTAACTGTTAAGGACGTTAGGACGGTGAAGGAATTTCCTGATGTCTTCCCCAAAGAGCTTTCGAGATTACCTCCAGATCGAGAAGTGGAGTTTGGAATTGATCTTCTTCGGGGAACAGTGTCGGTATCTATAGCTTTATATAGAATAACGCCGAAGGAGTTGGTGGAATTGAAAGTACAAATCCAGGAGTTGTTGGACAGAGGGTTTATTTGACCAAGTGTGTCGCCTTGGGGAGCACCGGTGTTATTTGTTAAGAAAAAGGATGGTTCAATACGTATGTGTATTGACTATCGTCAACTGAATAAGTTAACCATCAAGAACAAATACCCGTTGCTGAGGATCGATGACTCATTCGATCAGTTGAAGGGGGCCTCAGTCTTTTCAAGGATATATCTGAGGTCTGGGTATCATCAGCTTAAGGTCAAGGAGGCGGATATTCATAAGATAGCTTTTAGGACTCTCTATGGTCACTACAAGTTCATGGTGATGCCATTTGGGTTGACTAACGCACCATTAGCGTTTATGGATATGATGAACCGAGTGTTTCAACCCTACTTGGATCGGTTTGTCGTGGTTTTTATTGATGACATTTTGCTCTATTCAAGATCGATAGGGGAGCACGATTCACATCTACGCGTGGTTCTGTAGATTTTGAGGGAGAAGCAGCTTTATGCCAAATTCAACAAGTGTAAATTTTGGCTAAAGGAAGTTACTTTTCTAGGTCACGTGGTGTTAGCAGAGGGGATTAGGGTTGACCCTCAAAAAATTGAAGCAATGTTGGATTGGAAGCCTCCAAGTCGGTGGCAGAAATTTGGAGTTTCCTTGGTTTAGCTGGGTACTACAGAAGATTTGTGGAAGGCTTTTCTTTGATTGTGGCACCGTTGACTAAGTTGTTATGGAAAGGAGTTCTGTTTGTGTGGACTGATAAGTAGCAAGATAGTTTCGAGAAGTTAAAAAAGATATTAACGAAGGCTCCAGTATTGATTCAGCCAGAGGCTGGGAAGGAGTTCATAATTTACTGTGATGCTTCACACACGGGATTAAGATGCGTGTTGATGCAAGATAGAAAGGTGGTTGCGTATGCATCACGGTAGTTAAGACCGCACAAAGCAAACTATCCCACCCATGATTTGGAGTTGGCAGCGGTGGTGTTTGCCTTGAAAATTTGGAGGCTTTATTTGTACAGGGAGAAATCTATCATTTACACAGATCATAAAAGCTTGAAGTACCTTTTGACTCAGAAGGAGTTGAATCTGAGGCAAAGGAGGTGGATCGAGTTGTTAAAGGATTATGACTGCTCAATTAAGTATCATCCAGGTAAGGCCAACGTGGTGGTAGATGCTCTAAGCCGTAAGGTGATCTCTAATTTGAGAGCGATGTTTGCTCACTTTAGCTTATATGATGATGGAAGTCTACTAGCTGAACTTCAGGTGAAACCCTCATGGGTTAGTCAAGTTAAGGAGAAATAACAGATCAATGGATTTCTTAGGGGAAAGTTGCAGTTGATTTCAAGTGATGAGCCAACAGAATTCAGTGTGAATGAGGAAGGACTATTATGTTTTCAAGGGAGAGTGTGCATGCCAAAAGACCCTGAGTTGAGGCGAAGGATTTTGCAGGAAGCGCATGGTAGTCCATATGCTATGCATCCTGGAGGGAGTAAGATGTATCGAGATTTACGGGAACAATTCTGGTGGCCAGGCTTAAAGCGAGAGGTGACTAAATTGGTAGGGAAGTGTTTAACCTATCAGCAGGTAAAGGCGGAGCATCAGTTACCATCAGGTTTGTTGCAACCGATAAAGATTCCCCAATGGAACTGGGAAAGGATCACAATGGACTTTTTTAGTGGGCTATCTCTCATGCCTACTAGGAAAGATTCAGTTTGGGTGATCGTTGATTGATTGGCGAAGTCCGCTCATTTTGTACCGGTTTGGGTCGATTATTCATTACAAAAGTTGGCTAAGTTGTATATAGTGGAGATTGTAAGGTTGCATGGAGTACCTGTGTCGATTATCTCAGACTGAGATCCTAGGTTTACGTCAAGGTTTTGGAAGGCGTTCCATCAAGCGTTGGGTAGGAAGTTGGATTTCAGTACAGCGTTTCATCCTCAGACCGATGGACAGTCTGAGCGGGTAATTCAGATCTTGGAGGACATGTTAAGGGGGTTGTGTCATTGATTTCAGAGGTAGTTGGGAGGAGTTTCTGCCATTAGCGGAGTTTGCTTACAACAACAGCTACTAGTCTAGTATTCAGATGGTGCCCTATGAAACACTGTACGGGCGAAAATGTCATACTCTTACCTGTTGGACGGAATTAGGGGAACATCAGATTTTGGGTCTGGAGTTGGTTACTGAGATGGAGGAGAATGTTGAGTTAATTCGGGCTCGACTAAAGGAAGCGTCGGACAAATAGAAGTCCTATGCTAATCTGAAGTGTAGGGACATAGAGTTTGCAGTGGGTGACAAGGTGTTCTTGAAAGTGTCACCATGGAAGAAAGTATCAAGATTTGGACGGAAGGGTAAATTAAGTCCCAGATTCATCGAACCTTATCAGGTGCTAAAACGAGTTGGGTCAGTAGTGTATCAGCTAGGGCTACCTCCTGAGCTAAGCCACATTCACGATGTATTTCACGTCTCTATGTTAAGACGATATCGTTCGAATCCATCTCATGTGGTACTTGTGGAGGAAATCGAGGTAAGACCTGACCTATCCTTTGAAGAGGAGCCAGTGGAAATCTTAGATCGTGATGTCAAAGTATTACGAAGGAAGAAGGTTTCGTTGGTGAAGGTTCTATGGCAGAATCACGGCTCTGAGGAGGCTACGTGGGAACCGGAGGAAGCGATGCGACAGCAATACCCGCATCTATTCGGATAAGGTAATTTCGAGGATCAAATTTCTTTAAGCGGGTAGAACTGTAACATCCTGAATTAATGGGCCTTTACATTTGATGTGTATTACATTTAATGTGTTAATTAGAGTATTTAAGGGGCTCAGATTGGGCCGAGGCCTTGGTTAAATTTTCTATTTGGACATTAGAGGGTTTAAAAGATGTTATCTGTGTTTCAATCATAAGTGGGCTTGTGGGCCAGTGGCAAATGGTGCCACTTAGAGAGCAAGGAGGTGGCGTCAACTAAGGAGGCCCAAACGCAAGGGGCATGAAGCCCAATTCCTTTAACTGTAATTAGCTAAATTTTGGCATATAGGTGGGTAAGGTTGGACAGCAACAAGGCTTAAAAATAGGGAGATTTATCTGTTGGATAATATAGATAATTGTGCTGATATTAGTTATGAGTAGATTAAGAAGAAAAGATGGGAGTTATCTGCTGTAGGTAGAGTTGGCCAAAATACCAACTCTAAAGGGAGGAGTTGGCCGAAATTCCAACTCTAAGGGGAGGAAGAATCGGTTTTGATGTGGCATAAGGGGTGCCGAAATTCCCCATGTTTGTCTATTAGTCTCGATTTTCAGAAGAGGGCAATTCTGGCATTTGAACACTAGTCTTTGTGCCGAAATTCTTAGTCCTTCTCTACACTTTCTATTCTCTTTTCTTTTCCAAAAACCAAAACCTCTCAACTTTCTTCTCATCTCCATAGCCGAATACCTTTGATTATTTCTTTTTCTTTGTTTTTCTCTCTCTGTCGATTTTCCTACTAAAAGCCGAAACCTTTTTAATTCACTTTCTTTTTCCATTCTTTTCCTTTTGTGCCGATTTCTCTATAAACCAGGATTTTCTAGAAGTGCTGATTTCTCTATAAAGGTAAGAACCGGATTCTTTTCTCTTTTGGTTTTAAGACTATAGCCGAATGGCTAGTAGATTGATAGGCTATCTTTAGTTTGACTCTTTCGTTAATCGCATGTTCTTTTGGGCGGCACTCTGGGAAATCGTAGTAGATCGAATCATCCAGATCTCAAAAAGCAGGGAACCATTAATCTCTAGTATCCTATCGATTTAGGGATCTCAAGGTAAGGGATTTCTTTAGATTCCCATTAAGGTTCGCTATCATAATTAAGTTATTAACTCATATGATATGGTTTAACGCTATTTTGCTATAGTAGTTTTGACAATGACTTTTTGGATGGAATCAAATATGGATCAGGCAAATGAGAAGGTTGGGTCCATAAACCCAATCCATAAGTTTAAGAAACGAGCAGTGTCCGCTATTCGAGATTGGCCGCCTGGTTGTGGACCGGCTTCTGAACAGAATCTTAGGCAGATAGCAGTCATATCGGCTTCTGACAGTGTCGACATAGAGGGTGTCGTCTTAACAGTAATAAGGTGTGTAGATTCTTAACACATAAGCATTTATATATTATATGTATGCTAAGGGCTAAAAGCCGGAAAGAAAGGCTGCATGAACAGTCGTATTACCCAGAAGGGGTAGGTATGGGATGCTAGGTACGTACCCATAGAAACTTTTCTATGTGAATCGTAGCATATGAAAGTACAAGATCTGTTAGATGGCTTGATGACTTATTTCTTGTATGTATGCATGCATGGGATGGGATTGATTGATGGATTTATGGTAGGGGAGCAGGGTCGCGAGGTGATCGTGGCTTTGCCACAGGTAGCATAGCTGTCGAATACTATATGTATTTCTGAGGTTCGCGTAAGCGATCAGTCTATACGACAGGCAGCATAGCTGTCGAATACTATATGTATTTCTGAGGTTCGCATAAGCGACTGGTCTATATGATAGGCAGCACAGCTACCGATATGGTGTGTAGCGGATGGAGGGTTGATTGTAGAAATCCCACAGTGTAAATGTTGGTACGGGGGCGTTTAGAGGATGGGCTCTTAGGTTTTGGGATGGGCCATGATGCATGACATAATCTGTTACCATTGCATGCGGGCCAAGGCCCATAATGTGTTTGTGGGCCCTAGGCTATTATGTGTTTTTAAGTTTTGCACATTGAGTCTTGGTGACTCACCCCTTTTATTTTTCCCACTCTACAGATGAGCAGTAGACCGTGGACACAGGAGCCGAGGTGACTCGAGGGGCCATCAAGACTCTAATTTTCATTATGGATTATTATTGTATTTTTTGGAATATATTTTTGTAATAAGGCCCCATAGCTTAGTTTTGATTTATCTTCTTTCTTGTTATGTTGGTTTTTACCACTTATGTTTTGCTTCAAAGTCTCAAATATAAAATTAAATGGAAAATGGGCTTTTCAACCCCAATCAATGCATTTAATAAATTTATTCTTTTCAAAACCCCACATTTAATGGATTATTCGACTATAATAAACTAGTTTTTCCAAAACCCATCAAAGCAATGTTTTCAAGAATTAAACGCGTAGCAAACCAGATCCGGTAATGACACATGGGCCGGGTTTGGGATGATACATACCTGTACCATCACATATTTATTTATCACATTAGCACATAATACTCAATGCCATAATTCGTTCAATCTTCTTTAACCATTCTGTTTACTCGCACACTTAGTACCAATTACTTAGTCGAAGCTTTAATATCATCGCACACTTAGTTCCTTTACATTAAACTGAATTTGACTCGATATTGCACACACAGTGCCAACTAATATAGTCGATGCTTTCTTTTTCTCGTACACATAGTGCCATTCATGACGGTATCAATTCTATTTATGCACACTTAGTGCAACACCTCTTCAAACTCACATTTTGCATTACTAACTCAACAACCACATTTCCATTCATTACATAATATGTGAATATAATTTAAACAATTGGTATTATACACAAACTTACCTCGGACGTAAAAACAACGATGCAAGTTGATCAATCGAGCACTTTATTCTTGCTTCGATCTAATTCTGAATTTCTCTTTTCTTGATCTGTACATATTCAAATTTAGCTCATTCATTCAAAAAATCATTTAATTCAATCCAAATACACATATTTAGGGTATTTTACAAAGTAGCCCTCACATTTTCACATTTTGACATTTAAGTCCCTATTTCATAAAATTACCAACTACACATATTTTCATTATACACATGCTTAACCGAATTTTCCCTTAGCTCATATAAGCCCACATATTTCATTTATTTCAAATTTTAGCCCTTCAATTTCTCATTTTCAGAATTTAGTCCAAAATAGTCAAATTTATCAAAAATTCAAAGACAAAATATGTTAATCTATCACATATCTTTCATATTTCATTAACTATCATCACAAAGCTTATAAAATCATCCATGGCATAACTTAAAATTATCATCAAATTCTAAAATTAAGGCATGTGCTTGATAGTATGCCAAGCAATGATCACAAAAACATAAAAATAACTAAAAGGCCAAGCTCAAAACATACCTTGATTGAGCTTAGACAATGACCGAATATAAAAAAGCTTCAAAACCCTTATTCTTTCTTCAATTTCGGCAAACAAGTATGATAATGACCTATTTTCATATATGTTTTATTATAATACATATTATTTCATCAATTACTAAAATATCATTTAATAAAACATTAATATTTCATTCATTTAATGGCCATTTATGTCAAATTTCACTATCAATGGTCTAATTACAACATAAGGACTTCTCTTTTAATAAGCCATGGCAATTAAGTACTTTAACAATTAGCACGCAACTTTTGCATTTTACACTAAGTTCTTGTTCACAAATCGACACACAAATGATAAAATTTTCACACAGAACTTTCACACATACTTTATCACATACCAAAATTATTAAAAATAATATTAAATTATTTCTTTGACCTCAAATTTTTGGTCTCGAAACCACTGTTCTGACTAAGGTCTAAATTATGCTGTTACAAATCTATAGTTATTAATTTTTACGATTTTTATGATTTCGTCCTTGGACCTTAATTAATCATCTAATCATTAAACTTCCTGAACCAAAATCAAATTCACTTATATATCAACTCCGTAAATATTAGATAAAAATATTTATGACCTCAGTTTGTGATAACTCTTGAAAAGAGTTATATGTCATGCCTTTAAACTTGGTTAATTACCTATATTCTGGTGAATTTAGTTGTATTTTAGGATATTATTTTAGTATTTTTTTTATGGCATTACATTTGGGAGCTTGGACTATACCTAAATGTTTTTATATGTTACTTTTAATTTTTTGCGGGAAGGTTTTGTTTGTTGATTGAGTGGTAGGTGCAGAATGAGGAAAAGAAGTAAATGAGTGAAGGTTTGGCATGGCAAAAGGCTGGACAGCTTGCCAACATGAAAGCTGTGGCAATGCCAAGAAGAGACCTAGTCAACACTTAACCATTATCAGCCCTGTTGTACATATACTAGAAAATTCAACCTAAAAAAGAGGAAAAAGATCATGGGATCATGAGATGATGGGCCTACTCTAAAAGAAGAGATATAAAACCCAAAAAGAAAAAAGAAAAGAAGAAGGGCAGACGGTTGAGGAGACAAGTGAAAAAATAGTTCCTTGGACGGGAGTAGAGGATAACAGTTGAGAACAAGGCAGAATTGTAAGGGATAAGAAGAAAGTAGTTGAGAACAAGGCAATGTTGAAGTTGTGGGGTTAGGTAGGCAAAAGAAGTCTTCCTAAATTTCTTCTTTTACTTATTTATTTATTGTTTTCTGAATTGAATTGAAAAGAATGATGCTAAATTCTATTCTAAATTTGAATCTTATTTGCAAGCCCATGAGTTAATCTCATAGGGTTGACATTGCCTGATAAAACCTTTATTTCCTTTAATGACTAAATCCTAGATTAGTTTTACTTTACTGTTTCATTCGATGGTATTTACGAATTGCATGCGTATAATCTCTAGACATAAATGAATGTGCAACATGTTTATGAAATTAATCTAATACTGACAAAGTTAGGTTAGTTAGATTAAAATTGAATGATATGAGCAAGTATTCTACCAGATACTTGTAGCAGTCTCTAGACATAGAACAACGTTACATTTGAAAAGAAAACAAAACAATGCTAAAGGCTATAGAAATATATTACTTTAGGCAAGGTAACTTGAGGTCTTTCTCTTGAAAGAAGCTTATCATTTTAGATCTCTTCCAAACAGTAGAAGAAGATTGATTTTTCCATGGCATATTTGGTTAACAATGGTAGATTCTCAGTAATCCTAACCTTCCAAGTCAGTATCGTAGATTCTTTAACCTTTTCTGTAGCATTTCTATTTTGCATCCTTAATTGTTTACTTGTTTGTTTTGCACATTTTATACAACATTATTCTCTTAGTTGCCATTGCATTATTATTACTGTTTTTACCTTAGCATTAATCTCACTTTACTATAATAACCTAACCATTTTATACCTATTCGATCCCTATGGAGATGATCTCACTTAGAACTTTATTACTTGATTCGACGTGTATACTTGCACAATTCGTATATCTTATTCACAAGTGACAATTTGTAGAAACAATGTCTCGATACCTCATTTTCCAAAATTACTGACTTTAGGGTCAAACCACTAACTCAAAACATAGGTACATGCCATCTACCAAAATCAAAAGGAAAATTTAGAAATATTATTGAGTCGAGGGTTGTTGATTGAATTTTGGATCACTTCTTGGGACTTCGAGATCTATCAATACCTACGCACGAAAATAACCTAAGCTATACACTGAGCGGTAAAGCTCAGTTGTACTTCCATGATTTAAGACAATTAAAGATTTAAAAAATCATGCATAAATTCGTTCCATGTAGCATCTAATTTCTTTGTATACAATTAGAAATCACAAATCAAATACCAAGATTTTCACAATCTCATTTAATCGAGTTTATGAACATGTATCAAGTTACATATGGTGATCACATATCCTGTTCATTTTATTCTAATTCATGTAATTTATTCACTTTTTTATCTAGATCTTTCTCGAATCTATTAATTCTTTTCGTTGCCATATCGACCTTTAAGGCTCATATAAATCGATTCGCATGATATTTCACATGTTATCTTTATTCAAATCAAACATATACGTACATATAGTACCATTTGATATAAATATTTCAATTCAACATTATTTATCGAGTTCATACTTTATAACCACTATTATTAGGAATCAAACTTAAGACGAATACACAAATCATCCAACAAACACATCAATCCGGTAATTTAGTACATCATCAGATAAACTGAAGTAAATATACTAGTAGACATAGTGCATCATCAGATGAACCAAAGCAATTATACTGGCACATGTAGTGCATGATCGAAAAATCGAAGTATAAACCTGTACACATTCTAATCCTATGGCATGCCAACTATATCCTAATTTACTTGAACAATTAATAGGGTACCAATGATCTAATTACATTACCTTTACATGTTCACATATCAAAATTTCATACCATACTCATATTACATATCAAATGTAACACCCCTTACCCGTAATCAACACTGGAACCAGGTACGAGGCATTACCGGACTTAACTTACTCAAGCATACAACATTGGGCCTTAAAATATCGCTTCAACTCTACACTTTTCATTTGAAGTCATAACATCCCTCTTATAGGTCTACGGGACCTTAAACATATTTACGGAGTGGTTCGGGACTGAACCAAAAAATTTTGAACACATAGAAAATTTTTACACAAAACAAGACCACACGCCCGTGTGATGAGGGACATGCCCGTGTGGGCAGGCCGTGTGGTCACACACGCCCATGTCCCTGGTCTGTGTGGATTTTATTTTTCATTTCGAACCTACAGAGGTTTTTACACGGCCAGACACATGCCCGCATCCATGGCCTGTGTCCTTCACATGGCCACGAAACGCCCGTGTGCAAAAACCTTGGCATTCTATTTCTGACGTCATCATCCTATTATGTTTACACGGCCAAGGCACACACCCGTGTCCTTAGAACATGTGGTGAATTAAATTCCTAAATTTAGGTGCAGACTTCACACGGCCTGGGCACATGCCCATGTCTTAGGCCGTGTCTACTACACGGTTGAGACACACGACCGTGTCTCCACCCGTATGGTTACTACTGGGCATACTGACTTGCCAACTTAGCATATAGGGGGACTGTAACACCCCAACCCCGGCCTAGATGTTAGGCCCGAATCTGGCATGTCACATTGAAGTGTTTTTCGAAACTCAGGTTTTCTTTGAACAACCCTTCTTATAATTAAAACCTTTTTACCCAAGCTAAAGCCTCAGATTTTGTTTGCTTGTTCTTAAAACGTGGTTTATTAAAAGTCATTCTTTTGTAAAATGTTATTACCTTTAATGCCTTATTTGTTGCGAGAGCATAATTTAAAACAGTTGCGAAAATGTGATATTTTGAAAAACAGTTGTTGTTTTGGTGTTCTACTTCTTGCAATTATAAACCTATAAATAAGATTCCAAATTTAAAACCCAAAATTAGAAAGGCCTTATTATAACCCAAAAATAATAAATAAGGTAAAGAAAATCCAAAGCAAGTTTAAATGTGTGGCTAGCTCCAAGTCCCTTGCAGCACCGAACCATCTATGTATGGGGATTACTTGCACAGTTAAAAAGTTGGGTGAGTTTGCAAAAATTCAGTGTGCACCACAAATAAAAATAGCGATCAATCAGATCAGTGTGGACCTGGGCCCATCTCAGAAGTAGTGTCCAACTGGGCCTAAGCCCATGACAAAATAGATGCAGTGTGGGCCTTAGCCCTAAATAGAACAGAATTAGAATAATCAAGCATGCAAAAACCCTATGCATCCAGCCTCTACACACCAGCTCCACCCAACCATACACACCATGTGGGGATATAATATCGACCCACCCATCCCTACACACCACATAATAGTACCGATGCAACATTAAACAAAATTTGCAGCAGAGCTGCCAGAACGGTAGGCTAATAGCCATCAAAGATATGCAGCAGTGCTGCCAGAACAGAATACTTCCTCCAATCACATAACCCAACCCCATGATATGTAACATACACCAGTGGCATGCTATTAAATTTTATTATGGATGTAAACAGAACAAATATACATATACAAATCATCTCATGGCATACATAGTCATCCATATATCTTATAGAGTCAAAATAGACCCTTTACACATGAAGGGTATTTTAGACATTTTTACCAGTTCGGGCCCATACAAGTTTAGGCCCATCAGAAAGCCCACAATTGTCTCAAGTGACTTGTGCAGCCAAAGTAATGCAATCAGTGGTAATTGGCCTATGCCTAATGAGATGGCTCATGTGGGCCTACACGCTTGTGTGGCCCTCAATCCCAAAGTTGTCTTAGGCCATGCGTGTGACATTGCCAGTCTAGTTCTACTTATTTCATGGTGAGATTTACTCGTATGGGCCCACAGGCCCATTCTGGCCCTACTTGGCCCAAAAATGGCCTAAGCCCATGAGAGCGCTCATGGTGGCCACTACTATCGTGTTAGATTCTCTACATGTGTGTTCGCGTGCTCGTATGGCAACCATTGTATTTTCAATTTTTCAGCATTTCGGCATTCCGGCATTTACTGACTATGGTTTGGGTGGTATGTGTACACACATGTTACAAAGTGCACTACGAATCCCTAACACCGCACCTCAATCGAACTAGCTTTGCTAAGTCCTCCCCAACTGTTATCGACTATTAAACCTCTTGTCAAATTTTGCGTTAAATAAACCTTATTAAGAGAGATTATAACTATATAGTTAAAACCACATTTGACAATTAACAGAGCCATTAGGAATATTCAGCCTCTAACCAAAACAAGGTAAGAACACTTACTTTGGTCAAGAACCAAAAGTAGTTTGTCGATTGGTTTAAGTCACTTGCCCCTCTATCAAACCTTGAGCAACCCTAGGTAGAACCACCATCAGACTAAGAGAAAAGAGGGGAGATTCGGCAGAAAGGAAAAGAATAATACCAATAATGAAAACTAAATAAAAGAATCACTATTACTTACTCTCGATCTCAACAAATAGAGAAGAAAAAATCGTAACTTTCTGATAGGAGAAAGAAATGAGAATAGATTCAAAAATAGTTGATAGTGAGAGAGTAGATGTATTCGACTTCTGCACTCCTTACGACCAAAAGAAACTAGTGTTGGGGTGTAACATCCCGAAATTGGGCCTAGTAGAATTAGGCCTATTGGGCCTTGGGTTGGGAGCGTTTAAAATTTTTGAGAACAAGAGAATGACATTTTTTGAAGTTGGACTTATTAGAAAGGTGATTTTGGAAAGTTACGGGGTTTCTAGGAAGTTCCGGGTTCAAGTTAGGCCATAGGAAAATTTTAGTGTTGAAGCATTTAAAGGGAAGAAGGCAAGTGACATCTAGCATAAGGGAATAATTGGGCAACTTGCTAGCACAAGAGAAGCTAGAAGCAAGGTGGTGAGGCATCACATAAAGGGGCTTAAGGGCTGGAGTTCGAATCCCATCTATTACAACCTTTGGGATATAATTTTTTTGTACTAATCAAGTGTTTATGGAAAGTGTCGGCCAAGCTTCAAAGATGGTAAGGAAGACTTTTTATTAAAGGAAAGAACATAAGGGAGAAGAGTAAGGAGAGAAACAAGGGAAAATGAAGGAAAGAATCAAAGGAAAAAGGTAAGAGAAGGGAACATGTTGGCCTATTATGTGGAGGATGTTTTGGAAAGAATATTTTGGGTCAACACGGTTTTGGTAGGGAGAAAAAGAGAGCCAATATAGTTTTGTAAGTATTGGGCATGTAAAGTTTTCTTCTTTGGAGCATTTTGAGTTTTCTCTTTTCCTAATTTCTTCCTTCTCTTGCCAAAACTCTAAAGACAAAATTGTACACCTTTCTCCTTTGTTCACCGAAACTTTCAAGCCATTTTTTACTGCTACTTATCGTTCTCCTAGCCTTGGTTTCGGAAGTTGATTGGAAAATGGGTGATTATGTAACATCTTGGAATTAGGGGCTTGGCATTATTGTATGTTGCTGTGTGTTGGCATGTTTTTGATTGTTGTTTTGATGTGTTTAGGGGTCTCGTGAAGGCTCGGGGTTAAGTTTGAGCCTTGGTGAAAATTTTATTTTAAGGCACTTTAGGGGAGAGATAGTAGAGGCAGGCCTTAAGAGTATTCAATTGTGTTTTGTGACACAAGTGGAGTGTGTGGTGCAGTGGCAAAGTGACGCCACTTAAGGAGTAAGGGAAGTGGCGTCAACAAGGAGGCAGCTGAGGGAAGGGGTTCGAGTCGTGTGTACTGTATTTTAAAATTCTTTTTGGCATTTGAATAGAGGGATGATGGTTTAGGCATGGACTCTTCAAGAGTGAGAGTTGAAGGAGTCAAACCATTCGAATGAGTGGCCATGAGGGATTTGGGGAGTTTGAACTGGTCAAATTATTTGAATGTGGACTGGGGAGTGAAAGGTGGAGGAAATTGTGGGATTTGGAGAGAGGAGGAGAGTTGGCCGAATTTGGAAGAAGGTTGTGAGGGTGTACGATTTAGCTTGGCTAGGTGAGGGATCGAACCTTCCTTGGTAGTTCATAAACTTTTCGGTTGAGTAAGGTGGTCATAAGGGTGTGCCGTATCCCTCATATGGGCATTCTTGAGTGTTGTGTAGCCATAATCATCTTGAAACACCCTCATTCTCTCTTTTTGCACTTTTGGAACATTTCTCCTTTTCTTCTCATTTACAAAAAACTAAAACCACATTTCACTTTTGTACTTAATTCTTTTGCAACCAAAAACTGAAACTCTCACTCCATAGTTTTCCTTCATAGCCGAATTTACTATTACCATCCACCCTTCACATTGTTGGTTTCATTTTTTTCTTTTTCTATATTCTTTGGCCGAAACCCTCATTTCCCTTTTTGTTTTTATCTCATACTTGTGCCTTGTATAGCCAAACCCTATTCCTTGTTCTATCTTATTTTCTCTTCTTTACTTCTTCTTGTGTGAAGGTTGAATCTTCATTTTGCTTCAGGAGTAGCCACCTTTTCTATCGATTGGTGCTGATAGCCGAATATAGACCCTCCATTCGATAAACTTTTATCTTGGTAGGAAATCTTCTTATCTATTCTTTCTCGCTTGCTTTCTTTTCTCTTGGTTTGGTTAAACCGAAATCTTGACTTACTTCTTTGGGCACTGACCGATTGTAGGGGATTGATCATCATCTCTTCTTCTTCGTGTGGCCTACTTTCGAGAAGATTTTGGTAGGCAATTGGTTGGCTGAATGGGTGGTAAGGGGGATTCTTTATTGATTCAGTTGGCCGAAAGGCCACTTCTTTTATTCTATCTCTAAGAATCGATTTAACATGGTTCATTTAGGGGTTCATTCGGGTTCTTAAACCAAGTCTGCTAACATTCAGCTTCTATTAATCAAGGTAAGAGACTGCATCATTTTGAGTTCTTATTTTCTCTGCTTTTTTTCAAAGCCTTAACCCTTTTTCCTGATCAAGTCTCTTCATGGATCCAACTACCAATCAATCCAAGGAAGGAAGCAAACCCTTAGTTTTGGCTCCAAGGTTTAAAAACATGCTGTGTCGGCGGTTTGAGATTTTTTATCGGGCTATGGTAGAGAGCCGACGTCTGTTTGGGATAGACAGATAACTATCGTTCCTGCTAGTGAAAGCGTCGACATAGAGGGTATAATCTTACGCGTTATAAGGTGTGTATTACTCACACGCCTCCCGTGTTAATTGTATTATTAACTGTAAAGGCTGAAGCCGAAATAGCTAATGTGATAGTCAAAATACCCTTATGGGTAAGGTTAGAGATGCCGAGTAAGTTCTCGATATTGATATTCTTGTTAAAATGCACGTACGTATATTTTTATGATATGCATGCATGAAATATGATTTGTTATACACTGATATTGATTGCATACATGTTGTGCACAATGAAAAGACCATGGGCTCAGGATTGAATGGAAGGAGGAGGGAGAATCAGTGACTATTGTCATGAGTGACTATGGTCACGAGTGGTCTAAGTACCATAGTGGTTGAAACCATGAATAATCTAATCAATGACTCGTCTCGGTGGTCAAGTACCACAGTGGGTTGGCCCCACGTATGCATTATTTGCCAGAGATCTTTACGGTGGTCTACGACCACAGTGGGTTGGCCCCACGAGTACATTATAGTGACTATTGTCACAAATGATTACAGTCACGAGTGGTCTAGGACCACGATGGTTACGAACCACGAGTGGCATAATGCCACGGGTGTTTGGATGGAGAATTATACTAGGGTGGGTTGCATTGCGTATATATGACATGTGCTGTACTGAATGGACTAAGGCCCAGTTTGCATTTTATGGGGATTTACACACTGAGTCTCGATGACTCACCCCTTTGTTAATTTTGTAGGTAAATAATAGATGGCGAGTTTTGGGCCAGGATGGACTCGAGGTGGCCATGCATTGCAATTTATTCTATAATTTTGAACTTTACTTTAAATTATTTCTATTTTGGGATTTCAAGTTGTAATAAGGCCGCTTTAACTTTATTTTTTTATTTTTGGGTTTTATCATAAGCTAATTTTATACATGTGAAGATTCATAAGAAAAATGGGTTTTTTTTTTAAAACGTAAATGAAGGTTTTCTAAAAGATTAACAAATGTAATATAAGTCATAAATAATTTAACTTGGTATTTTTCTCAACACTGCTAATCCTATTTTTAAAAGATCGCATACCTCAACATTATTTTCAAAATGTCCTTGTACAAAATCTTCAAAGTTCGGTCCTTTTTTTTAAAATGAAAATAAAAGAAAACATAGATCTATCGATTGTTATCATCTAGCCACCCTTATCAAGAGTTTAACAAGCTTTAAGTTAACTAAATCATGAATAGTTTTTAACATGGAATCACTAAAACTAAACGCTTTCTTTCTCATATCATGGTACTTTGCCAATATTTCTGAATCTTTTTTCCTGTAATATTCCAGGTTCGGTTGTAACGTATTGACCGGGTTTGGGGTGTTATAATTTTGGTATCAGAGCCTAGGTTTCAAAACTCGACCGTGGGTTGGGGGTTTAAATTTTTTTTAAAAAGATGGCTAGAAAAATGATTTAGAAATATGTATGTCTTTTGGAAGCATGGCACCCGAGTCTCTGGCACCAAATCCGTATGATAAGTTCTCTGACTATTGATTGTTTTATATGAACTATGTGCGATGTGCTATGATTACTTGTACTGAGAGATGCAACTTTAGAGACTAAAACCTTAGGTATGCATGAAATGGCAAGAACTGCTTATAATGCTATTTTCATAAAACTGCTCTGTAACTAACAGTGGAAGAAAACACTAACTCATAAAACTTTTAATCAGATAAAATTTGTAATAATGAGTATTAGAGGACGTGGACGCGGTATGCGAGGCCGTGGAAATGGGAGAGGATAGCAATGGACTTCGTGAGTGGGCTACCCCTTACGCCTACGAAGAAAGATTTGGTGTGGGTAATTGTGGATTGGTTGACGAAGTCTGCTCACTTCATACCAGTTCGGGTTGATTACTCATTGAAAAACTTAGCCAAACTTTATATGGCAGAGGTTGTGAGATTGTATAGGGTATCAGTGTCAATTATATCAGATAGAGACCCTAGGTTTACATCACGATTTTGGAAAGCGTTACATCAGGCATTGGGTACAAAGCTAGACTTCAACACAACATTTCATCCACAGACTAATGGCTAGTCGGAGAGAGTAATCCAGATCTTGGAAGACATGTTGAGAGGTTGTGTTATTGACTTCAAGGGTAGTTCAGAGGAGTTCCTACCATTGGCAGAATTCGCGTACAACAACAGCTACCAATCTAGTATCCAGATGGCACCCTATGAAGCATTGTATGGTCAGAAATGCTACACTCCTACTTGCTGGACAGAGTTGGGTGAGCGACAGTTATTAGGTCCAGAGTTGGTTTCCCAAATAGAGGATAAGGTTAAGTTGATTCGGACTCAATTGAAGGAAGCTTCTGATAGGCAGAAATCTTATGCAGACTTGAAACGTAAAGACATAGAATTTGCAGTAGGTGATCAAGTTTTCTTAAAGGTTTCATCGGGGAAGAAAGTCCTAAGGTTTGGACGGAAGGGTAAGCTGAGCCCCAGGTTTATCGAGCCTTATCGTGTGTTGAAGCGTGTAAGACCAGTGGCTTATTAGATTGAGCTACCTTTAGAACTGAAATAGATCCATGATGTATTCCATGTCTCGATGTTAAGGCGCTACCGTTCAGATCCATCTCATATAGTGCCGGTGGAAGAAATCAAAGTAAGACCTGACTTGTCTTTCGAGGAGGAACTAGTTTAGATCTTAGACCGAGATGTTAAAGTGTTGCGGAGGAACACGATTCTGTTGGTTAAAGTGTTGTGGCGGAATCATGGTTCCAGAGAAGCTACATGGGAACCAGAGGATGTGATGCGACAGCAATACCCTCATCTCTTTTGATCAGGTAAATTTCAAGGCCAAAATTTCTTTAAGGGGGTAGAACTGTAACATCCTGGAATTAGGGGCTTGGCATTATTGTATGTTGCTGTGTGTTGGCATGTTTTTTATTGTTGTTTTGATGTGTTTGGGGGTCTCGGTAAGGCTCGGGGTTAAGTTTGAGCCTTGGTGAAAATTTCATTTTAAGGCACTTTAGGGGAGAGCTAGCAGAGGTAGGCCTTAAGAGTATTCAATTGTGTTTTGTGACACAAGTGGAGTGTGTGGTACAGTGGCAAAGTGACGGCACTTAGGGAGTAAGGGAAGTAACGTCAACAAGGAGGCAGTTGAGGGAATGGGTTCGAGTCGCGTGTACTGGATTTTGGAATTCTTTTTGGCATTTGAATAGAGGGATGATGGTTTCGGCATGGACTCTTCAAGAGTGAGAGTTAAAGGAGTCAAACCATTCGAATGAGTGGCCATGAGGGATTTGGGGAGTTTGAACTGGTCAAATTATTTAAATATGGAGTGGGGAGTGAAAGGTGGAGGAAGTTGTGGGATTTGGAGAGAGGAGAAGAGTTGGCCTAATTTTGAACAAGGTTGTGAGGGTGCACGGTTTGGCTTGGCTAGGTGAGGGGCCGACCCTTCCTTGGTAGTTTATAGACTTTTCGGTTGACTAAAGTGGTCATAAGGGTGTGTTGTATCCCTCATATGGGTATTCTTGAATGTTGTGTAGCCATAATCATCTTGAAACACCCTCATTCTCTTTTTTTGTACTTTTGGAACATTTCTCCTTCTCTTCTCATTAACCAAAAACTGAAACCACATATCACTTTTGTACTTAATTCTTTTGCAACCAAAAATTGAAACTCTCACTCCATAGTTTTCCTTCATAGTCGAATTTACTATTACCATCCACCCTTCACATTGTTGGTTTCATTTTTTTCTTTTGCTACTTTCTTTGGCTGAAACCCTCCTTTCCCTTTTTGTTTTCATCCCATACTTGTGCCTTGTGTAGCCGAACCCTATTCATTATTCTATCTTCTTTTCTCTTCTTTACTTCATCTTGTGTGAAGGCCGAATCTTCATTTTGCTTCAGGAGTAGCCACCTTTTCTGTCGATTGGTGCTGATAGCCGAATATAGACCCTCCATTCGACAAACTTTTGTCTTGGTAGGGAGTCTTCTTCTCTATTCTTTCTCGCTTGCTTTCTTTTCTCTTGGTTTAGTTAAACCGAAATCCTGACTTACTTGTTTGGGCACTGACCGATTGTAGGGGGCTGCATCATCATCTCTTCTTCTTCGTGTGGCCTACTTTTGAGAAGATTTTGGTAGGTAATTGATTGACCGAATGGGTGGTAAGGGGGATGATTTATTGATTCGGTTGGCCGAAAGGCCACTTCTTTTATTCTATCTCTAAGAATCCGTTTAACATGGTTCATTTAGGGGTTCAATTGGGTTCTTAAGCCAAGTCTACTAACATTAGGCTTCTATTAATCAAGGTAAGGGACTGCATTGTTTTGAGTTCTTATTTTCTCTACTTTCTTTTAAAGCCTTAACCATTTTTCCTGATCAAGTCTCTTCATAGATCCAACTACCAGTCAATCCAAGGAAGGGAGTGAACCTGTAATATCCCGAAATTGGGCCTAGTAGATTTGGGCCAATTGGGCCTTGGGCTTTAGGAAAATTTGAGTATCATTTTGTTATTTGTGTTAGCTCGGGTATAATTTTTATTGTGGGCTTAGTATAATTTTGTGAAGGTTTGGAATTAGTTATGAAGTTAGTATAATTCTTAGTATTGTATATTTAGTGAAATGGATTAAGTGAATTTGACACTTAAGTTAATTTAAGTATTAAATTCTATCACAAGAGGAATAAGTGGCAAGATGGTTAAGGCTCTTGAGAGGGTGCTTGAGGTTAGTGGTTCGAGTAACATGGAAGGCATTTTGAGAATTTTATATTTTTTGTGCATCATAGCATTTATGGACGGTCAAACCTTATTCATGATAGGTTGGACTGTTTCTTTTGGTAAGTTGATTATATGTTTAAGGAAAGCTTGATATTGGGGATAAGATTCTTAAACTAAAGGAAGGTTGGGAGAGCATAAGGCATGATATAAGGACTTGGTTTTGAAAAGTGTTGGGTGGATAGATTTGACTTGGGAGACCATGTATGTGGATGGCATGTAAGGCTAGGGGGGTGGCCGAATTTTGATAGGTAGTTTGGGAGGGAATTGGTTAGTCATTTTAGCATTTTTGTGTATCTTTGGCATTTTCTTTTCCTCCCCAAAGCTCTCCTCTTTGGCGAATAAGTCTTGTGCATTTTGGTGCAATTTGCTTTTAATTTTAGCCTCTTTTGTTGAATCAAATGATACCATTTTCCTTTCTTTCATTTGCTCTTTTGAAACCAAAACTATAATCTATCTTTGTGCATTTTGTGCACTTTCTTTTTGGCAAAGAAGTGTTTGGCCGAATCTCTCCCACATCTTTTTCTTTCTTTCAATATTGTTCAAATCACATTTTCCTCCTATTCTCTCTTGGCTAAAACTTCCATCTCTCCATCTCTCTTTACTTTCTTTTATTTTAAGCCATAAGCATTTCTTTTCCATTGAAATCTCTTCCATCTTCTTCTTTTGTTTTCCTTTCTCTTTCTCAACTTTAATTGAATCCTTGTTGTTAATACAACTCAACCATAGTCGAACCTTCTTCCTCTCTTTTAGTCTTTGTTTTGGCCGAATATTCAAGGGTAGACTCTCCTTGGTTTTCTTCTATTGATTTTGGATAAAAAGGGGTAAGTGTTCATAGACGTTTTCTTTCTTTTCTTTCTTGTTTCTGTGATGTTTTCTTATGGACAAAGGCCAAACCTTTGGGCATTGTTTTGCAAGGTTCTAACCATTTTTAGGATTCGATTATTCTCTTAGGCTCATTGAGATTTAGGAAGCAATCGGTTTAAGCCATTCCTTTAGCAAATCGAAGTTGGTAAGTCAAGTGGTAAGGATTCTATACTCTTAAAGTTGGTTGAGGAAGCCTAAGGTTATTTGGATTAAGTTATGTTGTTGGCCGAATGTTCTTAGTGCCATAAATGGTGTTCTTTTGTGTGTAGCTAAAGGAAGGGAACTCAGAGTGTGATTCGGGATTTGGTAGGAGACCAAATCAGCTTTTAAGGAGAAGGAAACACCACGTTTGAGATCGTGTTAGATTCGAGTAGTTCAGATTTCACTAATAGACAGTGTGTAGTTAGCCTACCGCTTTTCGGGTATTTGTGTTATATTTGTATGTATTAATTATGTGCTAACTTGTGTAATGGAAATAGTGGTATGGATACCCTCAAGGGGTATGTCGATAATTGGTAAGTACCAAATCATTAAAAGTGATTTTTAATATGAATATGTGATTATATGCGAAATAACATGTACATGCATGGCACTATTTTATGTTGCATGTGCATGGGTGGGATATGAAAGAAGGGCAGGTGTACTTGAGTACGTGGTTTGATGAATGGCTTTGTGCCTCATCGTGATTGATATAGGCTATGTGCCATATCGTGGTTAATGATGGCTTTGTGCTCATCGTGGTTTTGATGATAGCTACGGCTACATCGTGGATTGACGTTGATCGAGGTCACGTTGTGGATTATTTGCGATTAAGTTCGCGTGGACGGCATTTGTTGCCTTATTGGAGTAAAAGGAGAGGGTGATTTAATAATCCCCGGTGTGTGGTAGGTGGATACGGGGTGTGTAGAGGATGGACCCTAAGTTGGGTTGGGCTTTATAATTGCATAATTTTGTATGTGAATATGTGTGGAAATGGGCCAAGCCCAATATGATATATGGATTAATGTGGTTATGGGCCAAGCCCAATATGTGGACTCATGTGGTTAAGTTATCTTATTATCTGATATGTGATATGGTTATGGGCCAAGCCCAATATGTGAACTCTATGTGATATGGATATGGGCCAAGCCCAATAAGTGAAATTATGTGAATAATGTTGCATTAATATATGATATATGGTTAATATGTGGTTAACATGTGGGTGGAATTGGTGGATTAATTACACACCGAGTGCATTAGACTCACCCAATTTTATCAAACCTTACGGTGATGTGCGATGCTCGGACCGAGTTGGAGTGGATACAAGGTGGCCCATGCGAAATGGATTCTCTTTATACAATTTATGTTTGATATTTTAAGTATTTAATTTTTGTAATAAGGGCCATTTTAAGTATTTAAGGACTTTTATTATGTTTTAAGTTGGATTGTCGAATATATTATTATTTGAAAATGTTTTATTTTAAACAACTTAATTTTATTTGGAACTTTAATTACACAATGATTTTGTAAAGACAACAAATTTTATGTTTTTAACTTTAAGACAAAAGTTTTTCAAGCGTTTTCCCAGTGGCATTTCAAATTCGGTCATAACAAATGGGCGGGTTTGGGGTGTTACAAATTTGGTATCGAGCCGGTTCAAAACTTCGGCTTTGAGGGTTTTGGGCCCAAAATGTTTTTTAAGATGGGCTTTTCAAAGATTTGGGCTTTCATAAATTTTTCAGTTTTATTACGGCATGGCTTTGTATCTCAGGGCAAGTCCACCGGTAAGTACCTCGACTCTTGAAGTGAATTGAATATGTGAATTTGATGGGCTTTTATGGGAGCGTAGATTAGTAGATTAGGCTATTGAACCTAGGACTAGTCTACTCAAAAACAAGAGCATAAGACTTAAGGACTATCAAACAAACTGTGAAGTAAGTCACGAGTTAGGGTGTGGCAACCATTGTGCGCATGTCAGGAGTGGATTCGGTGAAGAGCTTGGTACTTAAGCAGTCCTAGCGACTCACCTCCTCTTTACTCGAGTCCTACAGTGCGTAGTAACGGTTCACCCTAACCAAGAGAACTTATTCACGGGCTAAACTTGATAATTAAAACCCGAAAGGGACTAGCCATCTTGTTTTATAAAACCTTAAGTTTTCAAATTACTCCTTTGATTTGTAAAACCATTTTATATTTGGAAAATTTTTCAAATATTTTGATTTACAAAATACCCAAATACCCCTAGGTGTAAAATTACCAAAATGCCCTTGGTTTATAAAATTACCATACTATCCACGACTTTTGTAAAAATGTTCTTACTTTACAAAATACCAAAAACTTCTATTTTACAAAATAGTAAGATACCCTGATTGGGAAAATTTATTAAAATGGCCCTGACTTCTAAAATTACCAAAATAACCCCGATTTTTGAAATTTCTACAACACCCTTGATTTGGAAAAAAAAACTTTTAAAATACCCTCAAGTTTTGAAAATTCTAGAATGCCTTTGATTTATTAAAATCTCTGAAATTGACCCCGATTTATTACGAAAATACCCCTGTAGGGAAAATGACAAAATTACCCACAGGTGGGAATGATCGAAATGCCCATAATGATGTGTTGAATGTGTGTGTTGTGGATGAAGTTGAATGTGGATGTGATTCTTTGAATTAGAATAGAAGCTTGAGTGAAACTTTGATTGATCGAAAGAATTACCTCTAAACACTTCTTTCATAAAATTTGCTCGTGGATAAGCAGTGAAACAAAATTTACGATACATAAAACTTTTAATCGATTAAATTGTGAAGTAGACATGAGTTCTAGAGGGCGTGGTAAATCACGGACGTAGTAGAGGTAGAATGGCGATGTCGGAGCCGGTAGGGTCAGCCATGGGTCGAAAATGAAGTCATGCTTGATGATGGCGCGGAGGATCAAAATCGATAGGAGGTGATGATCTTTGTATCGCGGGCCATGTTGCGAGTGCTCGGCGAGTGGCGAGAGCTAGTGTAGGAAGCGGAGCTCGAAAGTCGATTTGAACGACTCGGGTTGAGCGGGCTGAAGTTTTAGAGGAATATCTGGAGTAGCTCGAATGTGGCGGAATATTGGTTAGAAGCGATCGAAAGAATAATGGGCGATTTGGATTTGTCTGATGAGGAAAAGTGAAAGGTCTTTGTTTCGTTGCTCGGAATGAAGCTTATCGATGGTGGCTCACCGTCGGACATGGTGTCCCGACGGATCGATTGGATTGGGATTATTTTAAGGTTAAATTTGAAGGAAAATACGTTGGAGCTAGTTATTTGGACTCGCAAAGAAAGGCGTTTCTCAACTTAGTGCAAGGAAGTAAGTCGATAGCAGTCTGAAGCGGAATTTGTGCGGTTAAGTCGATCGCCAAAGAGATCGTGACCACTGATTATGAAAGGTGTGTACGGTTCGAAGATGGGTTCTGAGATGAGTTGCGGATGTTGATTGCTCGCAAAGAAAGGGACTTTCTTTGTTCTAGTGGAGAAATCTCGGATCGCTGAAGAAGTTAAGAAGACTGTAAGGGAGAACCGAGAAAAGGATAGGAATTGGAACAAGAGGAGTTTTGGACCAGCAAAATCATCGGAAGACTTTTAGAAAAGACCGAGGGTCAAGAATTCTGTACGTGCATCTATACCAGTTGCTGAGAATCAGAATCGTTTATGTGCTCAGTGTGGGAGAACTCACACAGGAGAGTGTTGGGGTAATAGTAAGGAATGTTTCCGGTGTGGATCTAAGGCTCATTTGGTTAAGAATTGTCCTCAGACAACGAAGGTTCGTGGTCCAAACCATGGAGGAAATGGTTCTGGCCGAGGTCGTGGAACACCCGGTAGAGGTCCTGAAGGTTCAGATGTGGGACAACCAAGAATGTGATAGCGGGTAAGTTCTTTGTTTTGCTTTAGAGGTAGCTCATTCTTGTGTTGCTAGTGAAGTGCTTGAAACTTTGGATATGAACTTAGGAAGCTGTGCCTAGAAGGTAAGATAGTTTTATCGAGTCTGTGACATAAGCGTAGTGTGATGAGTAGGATTGCACGACTGTTAGTTAGTTGGAAATTTCGAGGACGAAATTTCTTTAAGGAGGGTAGAATTGTAATATCCCGAAATTGGGCCTAGTAGATTTGGGCCAAT
The DNA here is from genome assembly GCA_025506655.1 of Gossypium rotundifolium. NCBI lineage: Eukaryota > Viridiplantae > Streptophyta > Magnoliopsida > Malvales > Malvaceae > Gossypium > Gossypium rotundifolium. Next base: position 92,552,643 of record CP106729.1, on the reverse strand, counting down.
TGGGCCTTGGGCTTTAGGAAAATTTGAGTATCATTTTGTTATTTGTGTTAGCTCGGGTATAATTTTTATTGTGGGCTTAGTATAGTTTTGTGAAGGTTTGGAATTAGTTATGAAGTTAGTATAATTCTTAGTATTGTATATTTAGTGAAATGGATTAAGTGAATTTGACACTTAAGTTAATTTAAGTATTAAATTCTATCACAAGAGGAATAAGTGGCAAGATGGTTAAGGCTCTTGAGAGGGTGCTTGAGGTTAGTGGTTCGAGTAACATGGAAGGCATTTTGAGAATTTTATATTTTTGTGCATCATAGCATTTATGGACGGTCAAACCTTATTCATGATAGGTTGGATTTGTTTCTTTTAGTAAGTTGATTATATGTTTAAGGAAAGCTTGATATTGGGGATAAGATTCTTAAACTAAAGGAAGGTTGGGAGAGCATAAGGCATGATATAAGGACTTGGTTTTGGAAAGTGTTGGGTGGATAGATTTGACTTGGGAGACCATGTATGTGGATGGCATGTAAGGCTAGGGGGTGGCGAATTTTGATAGGTAGTTTGGGAGGAATTGGTTAGTCATTTTAGCATTTTGTGTATCTTTGGCATTTTCTTTTCCTCCCAAAGCTCTCCTCTTTGGCGAATAAGTCTTGTGCATTTTGGTGCAATTTGCTTTTAATTTTAGCCTCTTTTTGTTGAATCAAATGATACCATTTTCCTTTCTTTCATTTGCTCTTTTGAAATCGAAACTATAATCTATCTTTGTGCATTTTGTGCACTTTCTTTTTAGCAAAGAAGTGTTTGGCGAATCTCTCCCACATCTTTTCTTTCTTTCAATATTGTTCAAATCACATTTTCCTCCTATTCTCTCTTGGCTAAAACTTCCATCTCTCCATCTCTCTTTACTTTCTTTTATTTTAAGCCATAAACGTTTCTTTTCCATTGAAATCTCTTCCATCTTCTTCTTTTGTTTTCCTTTCTCTTTCTCAACTTTAATTGAATCCTTGTTGTTAATACAACTCAACCATAGTCGAACCTTCTTCCTCTCTTTTAGTCTTTGTTTTGGCCGAATATTCAAGGGTAGACTCTCCTTGGTTTTCTTCTATTGATTTTGGATAAAAAGGGGTAAGTGTTCATAGACATTTTCTTTCTTTTCTTTCTTGTTTCTATGATGTTTTCTTATGGACAAAGGCCGAACCTTTGGGCATTGTTTTGCAAGGTTCTAACCATTTTTAGGATTCGATTATTCTCTTAGGCTCATTGAGATTTCGGAAGCAATCGGTTTAAGCCATTCCTTTAGCAAATCGAAGTTGGTAAGTCAAGTGGTATGGATTTTATACTCTTAAAGTTGGTTGAGGAAGCCTAAGGTTATTTGGATTAAGTTATGTTGTTGGCCGAATGTTCTTAGTGCCATAAATGGTGTTCTTTTGTGTGTAGCTAAAGGAAGGGAACTCAGAGTGTGATTCGGGATTTGGTAGGAGACCAAATCGGCTTTTAAGGAGAAGGAAACACCACGTTTCGAGATCGTGTTAGATTCGAGTAGTTCAGGATTTCACTAATAGACAGGTGTGTAGTTAGCCTACCGTTTTCCGGGTATTTGTGTTATATTTGTATGTATTAATTATGTGCTAACTTGTGTAATGGAAATAGTGGTATGGATACCCTCAAGGGGTATGTCGATAATTCGGTAAGTACCAAATCATTAAAAGTGATTTTAATATGAATATGTGATTATATGCGAAATAACATGTACATGCATGGCACTATTTTATGTTGCATGTGCATGGGTGGGATATGAAAGAAGGGCGGTGTACTTCAAGTGCGTGGTTTGATGAATGGCTCTGTGCCTCATCGTGATTGATATAGGCTATGTGCCATATCGTGGTTAATGATGGCTTTGTGCTCATCGTGGTTTTGATGATAGCTACTGGCTACATCGTGGATTGACGTTGACTGAGGTCACGTTGTGGATTATTTGCGATTAAGTTAGCGTGGACGGCATTTGTTGCCTTATTGGAGTAAAAAGGAGAGGGTGATTTAATAATCCCCTGGTGTGTGGTAGGCTGGATACGGGGGTGTGTAGAGGATGGACCCTAGGCTGGGTTGGGCTTTATAATTGCATAATTTTGTATGTGAATATGTGTGGAAATGGGCCAAGCCCAATATGATATGTGGATTAATGTGGTTATGGGCCAAGCCCAATATGTGGACTCATGTGGTTAAGTTATCTTATTATCTGATATGTGATATGGTTATGGGCCAAGCCCAATATGTGAACTCTATGTGATGTGGATATGGGCCAAGCCCACTAAGTGAAATTATGTGAATAATGTTGCATTAATATCGATATATGGTTAATATGTGGTTAACATGTGGGTGGAATTCGGTGGATTAATTACACCTGAGTCATTAGACTCACCCAATTTTATCAAACCTTACGGTGATGTGCGATGCTCGGACCGGGTTGGAGTGGATACAAGGTGGCCCATGCGAAATGGATTCTCTTTATACAATTTATGTTTGATATTTTAAGTATTTAATTTTTGTAATAAGGGCCATTTTAAGTATTTAAGGACTTTTATTATGTTTTAAGTTGGATTGTCGAATATATTATTATTTGAAAATGTTTTATTTTAAACAACTTAATTTTATTTGGAACTTTAATTACACAATGATTTTGTAAAGACAACAAATTTTATGTTTTTAACTTTAAGACAAAAGTTTTTCAAGCGTTTTTCCGCAGTGGCATTTCAAATTCGGTCATAACAAATGGGCCGGGTTTGGGGTGTTACAGAACCCTTAGTTTCAGCTCAAGGTTTAAAAAACGTGCTGTGTCGTTGGTTCGGGATTTTCCGTCAGGCTGTGGAATAGAGCTAGTGTCTGTCTGGGATAGACAGATAGCTGTCGTTCCTGCTATTGAAAGCATCGACATAGAGGGTATAACCTTACGCGTTATCAGGTGTATATTACTCACACGCCTCCCGTGTTAATTGTATTGTTAACTGTAAAGGTTGAAAGCCGAAATAACTAATGTGATAGGCAAAATACCCTTAATGGTAAGGTTGGAGACACCAGGTATGTTCTCGATATTGATATTATTGTTATCGATATTGATATTATTGTTAAAATGCACGTACGTATATTTTGATGTTATGCATGCATGAAATATGATTCGTTATACATTGATATTGGTTGCATACATGTTGTGCACGATGAAAAGAGCATGGGCTCGAGATTGAATGGAAGGAGGAGGGAGAATCAGTGACTATTGTCACGAGTGACTACGGTCACGAGTGGTCTAAGTACCACGGTGGTTGAAACCACGAATAATCTAATCAGTGACTCGTCTCGGTGGTTAAGTACCATAGTGGGTTGGCCCCATGTATGCATTATTTGCCAGAGATCGTCACGGTGGTCCATGACCACAGTGGGTTGGCCCCACGAGTACATTATAGTGACTATTGTAACGAGTGACTACAGTCACGAATGGTCTAGGACCACGGTGGTTATGAACCACGAGTGGCATAATGCCACGGGTGTTTGGATGGAGAGTTATACTGGGGTGGGTTGCATTGCATACATATGACATGTGCTGTGCTGAATGGGCTAAGGCCCAATTTGCATTTTATAGGGATTTACACACTGAGTCTCGATGACTTATCCCTTTGTTAATTTTGCAGGTAAACAATAGATGGCAGGTTTTGGGCCGGGATGGACTCGAGGTGGCCATGCGTTGCAATTTATTCTGTAATTTCGAACTTTGCTTTAAATTATTTCTATTTTGGGATTTCAAGTTGTAATAAGGCCACTTTAACTTTATTTTTTTATTTTTGGGTTTTATCATAAGCTGATTTTATAAATGTGAAGATTCATAAGAAAAATGGGTTTTTCTTAAAACGTAAATGAAGGTTTTCTAAAAGATTAACAAATGTAATATAAGTCGTAAATAATTTAACTTGGTATTTTTCTCAACACTGCTAATCATATTTTCAAAAGATCGCATACATCAACATTATTTTCAAAATGTCCTTGTACAAAATCTTCAAAGTTCAATCCTTTTTTTAAAAGAAAAGAAAATAAAATATAGATCTATCGGTTTTTATCATCTAGCCACCCTTATCAAGAGTTTAACAAGCTTTAAATTAACTAAATCATGAATAGTTTTTAACATGGAATCACTAAAACTAAACGTTTTCTTTCTCATATCACGATACTTTGCCAATATTTCTGAATCTTCTTTCCTGTAATGTTCAAGGTTTGGTTGTAACGTATTGACCGGGTTTGGGGTGTTACAGATTAGGCCGAATATTGGTGGTAAGATGTTACTTTTATTTCGATGTTTTGCGCCGCTCATGTGATTCTATTTTGTGCTGATGATATCAATTTCCTGCTCTTGTGGAAGGGCTGAATATTGGATGAAGGTAACCTTTTGGTGCATCACTTATTTATTTTTAGGAACTCGTTGCAATTGCCAAAGTGCAAGGCTCGATTTTAGAACCTAATAGGGAAGGATCACGATTGTGGGGACAACGAAGAGTGGTTCTTTAGGAAATCCGAATAAGGTGTGTAATCTCGTACCCCATCCGAATACATGTTTGAAATGGTGTGTAATCTAACACCTCTCTGAATATTTGCATGAAATGTTTTGTGATTCGGAGGAAAGATAAAAAAGGAAACCGGCATCTGTGACCACACGGGCGTGCGTATGTTCGTAGTGGAAACCATATTTTACAATGAAACGGTTTTTGATTAGCAGCAGTGATGTGATTTTGAAAAATCATGAAAAATAGGAGAAAGAGAATTTGAAAGTGAATAAGATATAGAATTAAAGCTTATTATGTGTATTTTTATATGAAAGAAATAGAGAAGAAAGAGAAATTTTATATTCTGTGATATTTTAATTTTAGTGAGACTGGTTCTGAATGACTTCATGGTTTCTTATTCTGTCTTGGAAAATTCATTCAAAATTTTACAAAGTGAGTTATGAGTTATAAATTATTTGTATAGATTTCTTAGTGAGTCTCTTTTCAATAGAAAGAAGTGGGAGAAATATATGAAAACTGTACAATGAGATATTTGGATTTAAGGTAAGAGAGGTCAGAATCGTTGGTCAGTGATACAAGGGAAACTTTAATGAATAAACTGTACTAAATGGCTAAGCTAAAATTCTGGAAAAATTGTAGTAAGAAGATACATGAGTCTAGTTTCAAGGAAAATTTACCGATCTAAATTTTGAGTTTCCTAACTCGTGTTATAGTCAATTTAGTCAATATGACATAGATGGACAGTTTAAATTTTTATGCCCCAAATTAGTAGTTAATTCAGGGGTTGCGAAATTACAAAAATACCTTGATGGGTAAAATTACAGAAATACCTTTGGGTTGTGAAATTTACTGAAATGCCCCTATGGGCCAAATTATCGAAATGCCCTTTTGGGCTGAATTACGAAAATGCCCCTATGGGCCGAATTATCGAAATGCCCCTATGGGCCGATTTGTTAGAATGCTTTAGTGGGCCGAATTACAAAGTTCTATAATTGGCCAATTTACCGTAATAATTTATTGGATTAATGATTGTTGTACATATATGTGGATATTATGCTTTATTACGTATGTTGCATTTTACATATCGCATGGGTTGGGACAAATTGAATGAAGAGAAGTGTAGCCTGGTGGCATTGCCACAATTTGTTCATTAATGTGCTTATGACTCTGGTGGCTCAGCCACAAATATTATAAAAAGCAGTTTGGCTGCAGCGTTTTTGGTGGCTCAGCCAAAAATATTATGATAAATGGCAACTTGCCTGCGATTGGTATGTTTGGCGGGGTGGGTTGACTTGATCCCTACAAGTGTGATGGGATGGTACGGGAGGTGTGTAGCGGATGGATTACTACGATGGGTTGGGTTGCATACATTGCACATATATATATTCTGTTATGTAAATGGGTTTCAGCCCAAGATTATGCTACATGGGCTCCGGCCCAAGTTATTGCTAAATGGGTTCAGACCCAGTGGATGACGGTAAGGAGATTATGCACTGAGTTCTTGTAACTCACCCTCCTTTCTTCCTTAATCCTTGTAGGTAATGCTCAGTGACGAGGACTTGGGCCCATGGATGACTCGGGGGAGGCCATACTTTGGAAATAATATTTTCGAAACATTAGTAAACTTCTTTTCCATTTTAATTCGTTACTTTTACTATTTTGGGTTTTAAAGTTGTAATAAGGCCACTGGGATATTTTTATTTTGCTTTATGTTTAGTCGTACTTATTATCTTGCTTGAATTGTTTTAAATGGGAATTTTTCTAAAAACTTAAATAAAGGTTTTTCCAAAATAGATTAACAAATGGATTTTATAACAAACTTTTAGAAATATTTTTAACTTGGAAATTTTCTCTCGAATTATCGATGATATTTTCAAAAGTCACGGTTTATAATATCTCTAGTTCAAATTATCGAATTGTCAATCAACCTTCGAGATTAGTAGTATTTTTATCATATGTTTCAAATCAAATTTGTTTTCTTGATTATAACAAAATAATACCTATTTTTAGTACGAACAAAAAGGAGTTAACACGTTTTTCTCATGTGACATGTCAGATCCGGTCATAACGCATGAGCCTGGTTTGGGGTGTTACATGGGGACAAAGGTAGTTCGACTCAGAAGAGGATAGTATTGAGAAAATAGAAAATCAGCTATGAAAGATTAATGGGGAAAGTAGAAGAGAGAAAAAGAGAGCCACATTTTAGAAGAGAAAAGAGGAACAATATTCGATACAAGAATGAATAAAAGAGGGAGGAGAGTGAAATCGGTCAAAGATGAATGAAGCATCCCAACGCGTAAATGGCCAAATGGTCACAAAAATATTTGGCTACCCCAGAAATACGAAAGAACAAAACCTGATCCAAGTACAACAAGCTTAGAGAGACAGCCAAAAGAGAAATCGAAGACCCTAAATGCCCCTTAAAGAAAACGGCTACCACAAGAAAATGCCAAACCAAAATAGCACAAGGAAATTCGGCACTACCCCCTACACCACCCAAAACTGAAATCTATGCATTCGTAGAGTCCCATTTCGGCTCCAACCTCCCAACAACTTAATCCCTTGATTTACTCCAATTATCACTCCATAATCCACTCCTTAAATCACTCACTTGACCAATTCAAACCTTTACCACCAGAGTTCAATTCCAACTCAACTACTAGCTTAGCAAAGGAGTAAAATAAATACTCTTTTGAGCAAGGAGTGATTCGAACCTAGGTCAAATGCATACTGATAATGCCACCTTGCCACCAAACCACATGCTTTCTTGTGTCACATTTTAGCCTCAATTATTTAAAAGGCTTATTACTTGAAATTAGGATTCCCCTAATGCTAAAACAAAAATTTTCCATATGACAAGGCTTGAACCCAGGACTTCACCAAGACCCTAAACACTTCAATATTGCTAACTCAACAGTACTAACATGCATTTGTGCCGTTTTCTTGCCCTCAAAAATTTTAGGCACTCCCAAGCCCAAGGCTCAATTCTTCTAAACCCATAATTCGGGGCGTTACAGGGGCACACGACCTAACCACACGCCCATGAGGCTGACCGTGTGTCATGCACGGCCTAGACACACGCCCGTGTATCTACCTCTGTGGACAAAAATAGGGATATTTACCAAGCCCTTACTGTCACCCCTAGTTACACCATAATAAACCACATTAAGTAACCAACTTAATCATGCATAAATACCCAAATTAAACAACCATGCAACTTGTACATTCATGAATAACCTCATCATTTCATAGATTAATGAGAAAGAGCCATCAACTATGGCCTTATGCAAAAGATTCATCCTCAAATGAGCCAACACATTTGGCCAAAACAATATGACATTCAACTAAAACTAAGTCCTTATACATGCCATACTCAAAATGCTAAATCTAACTATACCAAGATGTGCTGATAGTGTGGGTGATCATCTGATTGTCTTCGTATCCCGAGCTGGCTCTTCGACATTATAAAACAAGGAAAAAGAGAAGGGAGTAAGCTTTAAGCTTAGTAAGTCTATATGTAAACAATAAGCATTATACCACATACTTATTAATAAAAAGCATTACATACTATGTAAAAACAATTCATATCCTCATAATCATGCTTACTCATTTCAAACCTTACTACATCCCAAACACATATCATAAACATTGCTCACATTTACTTGCACTTATACCCTAGACTTATCACCACAAAGCTACATGTAATTTCACTTAGACAAGTTTCTCGATGAACACTTCGAAATAAAGTTGGATACTCAGTGGTTTTGCACACAACCCACCATTTAATAATTAACAAGGTGGTATCGCACACAGCCCACCAATAATTACACGTTTACGGTGGTATCGCACACGGCCCACCAATGATAATACAGATGATGGTATCGCACATAGCCCATCATTAATAAACAACAAGGAGGTATCACACACAGCCCACCAACAATAATAATTACGGTGGTATCGTACACGGCCCACCAATAATTACATATTTACGGATATTTATCCGTACCCATATTCCTATCCCAAATGTTCATCCGAGAATTTCCTTATTTTCTACCATTTTTTTTTATAAATCTCACCAATAAGCATTTACATCCACACAATGCATTAATAAGTAAAAACATACGTAATAAGGATGTATCGTTTACACATAAACTTACCTCGATACAAAATATGTCAGTTTCCAATTTAGTCTATAACCTTGCCTTTTCCCTGATCAAGGTTGATTCCATGTTCTTCTTGATCTATAATGACATATTTAACTTATTAAATCACCACATTATTCAAAACATTTCAAAATTTCTATTTTGGCAAAATTATTATTTTGCCCCTATACTTTCACAAAATTACACTTTTTCCCCTAGGCTCGTAAAATGAAATGTGTTCATTTTTCACATATCCAAGCCTAGCTGATTCATATCCTCTCTTATAGAAACTCAAAATTTCAATTATTACACACATTTACTACCTATTTTACAACCTTTATAAAAAGGTCCTTTTAGGTGTTTTCATGGCAACACCTTTCACAAAAGTTGTTTATTTAACAACCATAATTCATTTTCTTCCCTAAAAAATCAGCAAAAAACATAACAAATCTCATGTCAAAACCCTAAAATTTTAACCATTTTGCAAAATAGTCCCCTCATTAGCTAGCTTAAGCTTTAGGGGTTCCAAAAGTACAAATATTATCAAGAAAAACCACCAAAATCACTTACTTGCAAGGAAGATATGTTGCTAAAAGTTTCAAGCTCCCAAACTGCTATTCTTTCTAGAATTTTTGGTGGAGGAAGGAGATAATAAAAAAAAATATAATAGCTTTCTTGTTTTTGTTTTATTTTATTCATTAATCACCTAATACCACCAAACATTGACTAATTTAAGCCTCTTGTCCCCCCTATGGATAGATATGACCTTTAGAAAGGCCAAATTTCACATTAAGGACCTCTAATTAAAATTCTAAAGCTATTTGGCAGCTCTTGCTTGTGAATTAAAACTTTTACACTTTATGCGATTTAGTCCTTATTCACGATTAAGCATGTAATCACCAAAATTTTCATGCACTCATATAATCATGATGTAACACATAAAATAATATTAAAAATAATTTCTCTGGTCTCAGATTAGTGGATCTAAAATCACTATTTTGACTAGCCCCAAAATCAAGCTGTTACATCAAAATTTCATTTTACTCGATTATACCATGTTCATTTCAAATCAATTCAACACATTTCATCATCAATTCACATCACATATCATCTATCAATTTATATCATGTTTTCTTCTATTTTGTTCGATATCACTATGTATAAATTAAATCATATGATAACAATACACTTACCTCAATAATTAGATGTGTAACAATCACATATTTATATGTATGCATATGTATATATATTTATGTATCAAACTTGAACTATAAAAGTACAAACTGAATTTGTCACTACTTGTAACACCCCATACCGACTTAATCGTCGTGTCTGAGCTATGAGATACCACATTCATTGTCGGAGCAACTACAATTAGTTACAATTCAATTTAATAGTTAATGCATACTATTAACTTCAAAACATCATTACAACATGTTATAGAATCATATTTGAGTCTTATATGAGCTTATGAAAGCTCTTTTGATAACACAATGTCGAATGAGGACTAAAATGTAAAAGTTATTAATTATTAGGTTAACATCGCAACATAGGGGGTCCAGGTCCCAAACCCACTCATTGTCCTTTCTTTGTTGTGACATTAAGGGTTTGATGTTACGACGTGACTAGTTGTGTAACGACCCAAATTTGGGCCAAGTAGAATTAGGCCCATTGGGCTGTGGGCGTGGGAGCGTTTAAAATTTTTGAGAATATGAGAACGGCATTAGTGCAAGTTGGACCTATTAGGTGAGTGATTTTGGAAGGTTAGGGGGCTTCTATGAAGTCCCGGGATCAAACTTGGGCTTTAGGAAAATTTTGGTTTTAGGTGAATAAAACCTTTGAAGTTAGTAAGTAGGCTTTAGGAATAAAATGTAGAGAAAATGACACAAAAAGAGCTTGTGGTGTAGTGGCAAAGTGATGCCACATAAGAGATAAGGAGGTGACGCCATAAGGAAGCAAGGGGTCCAAGGTTCAAGCTTTGGCACTGGCATTTCATTTTGATTTATTTTTTAAGTGAGCTTAGACTTTGGCCCATAGATTTATATTTAGTTGTGTATGATGTTAGACATAAGAAAGTGAGTGGTCTAGTGGCAAGGCATCATTAAGGGTGCAAGGGAGCCTGGGTTAGAATCTCATGACAAGCAGGGGAGTATTTATTTTGCGGATTGGATGGCTAGAGTTTGTGTTAGATTTAAACTCTACTGAAGAAGGGATCCCACATCAGAAAGCTAGCAAGAGGGAAGGTGAAAAGCTGGCTATATATGAGCTGTCTATGAGGAGAGGAAGCATACCTTGGTGGGCATTTGGGCATAGGAGCATTCAGAGCGCGGATTAGCTTCAGACTCCTATCAGGTGTGTATTTCACACTATTCTAGCTGTAGAGCGGCAAATGCCGAAATGCCGATCACATGGCGATGGTAGCCACACGAGCGTGCGAGCGCATGTGTGGGGGCTTCGACGCGATAGTTGAGGCCATCATGAGTATTTTGTGGGTTAGGCTGTTTGGGCCAAAAGGGACCAAGTAGGTCCGGGGCCCCCTATGAATAAATTGTATGATTGTGTAGTAGATAGTGAACCGGTCTATATGAATCTCATATCTGTGGCTAGATTTAGGTTAAATGGGCCACACGAACGTGTGGGTCCATTTGGGCCGAGAATGGGCCCTAGGCCCATTTGCATCGTTATCTCTTATTTAGAATATCCTAGTTTGTAAAATTACCGAAATACCCCTGGTTTATGAAATTATCGAAATACCCCTAGTTTGCAAAATTATCAAACTACCCCTAGTTTGTGAAATTACTAAAATAACCTTGGTTTGGAAAATTACTGAAATACCCTTGGTTTGTGAAATTACCAAAATACCCCTGATTTGTTAAATTACTGAAATAACCCTGGTTTGCAAAACTACCGAAATACCCCTAGGTTACGAAATTACCAAATACCCATGGTTTGCAAAATTATCGAGATACCCTTGGTTTGTGAAATTACTGAGATGCCCTCGGTTTGCAAAATTATCAAAATACCCGTGGTCTACGAAATTACCAAAATACCCTAGTTTGCGAAATTACCGAAATACCCTTGGTGGGTAAATTATTGAAATACCCTTGGTGAGTAAATTAATGTTATACCCTTAGGGGTTAATTAGTATGATTGTATATATCCTGTTTAATTGGTTGTGATGGAAATTTATTTCATACATCTTTTTTTATATATGTTTGCATACATGACATTCTGCATGGGATTGGGTTATTGATGATCGGAGGAAGTGTGATCTGGTGGCTCTGCCACATATTCTGGTGGCTCTGCCATAATCTGTATAGTGGATATGGCACGTATATTCTGTTATTCTGGTGGCTTCGCCACAAATTCTGTGATTAGTAGCTTATCTGCCATCGAGGTGTGTAGCGGATGGATAGGTCAATTTAAAAATCCTCACAGGTGTGTTGGGCTGGTACGGGTGGTGTGTAGCGGATGGATTATTGTAACATCCTGAAATTAGGCCTACTAGAATTGGGCCTAATGGGCCTTGAGTGTAGAAGTGTTTAAAATTTTTGAGAACAAGAGAACGACATTATTTCAAGTTGCACTTATTAGGAAGGTGATTTTGGAAAGGTACGGGGTTTCTAGGAAGTTCTGGGTTGAGTTGGGCCTTAGCAAAATTTTTTGTGTTTAAGCACTTAAGGGGGGAGAAGGCAAGTGGCATCAAGACTTAAGGAAATAAGTATGTATTTAGCTAGCACAAGAGGAGCTAGTAGTAGAGTGGTGTGGCATCACATAAAAGGGCTTAAGGGGTGGAGTTCGAATCCCAACCATTGCAAATTTTTGGATTAATTTTTGTGCTTCTCTTCCATAGTGTCGGCCAAGCTTTAAAGATGGTAAGGAAGACTTTTTATTGAAGGAAAGAACACAAGGGAGAAGAGTAAGGAGAGAAACAAGGGAAGAATAAGGAAATAAATAAAAGAAAAAAGTAAGGGAGGGAGCATGTTGGTCAATTTTGTGGAAGGTGTTTTGGAAAGAAATTTTGGTCAACCATGACCTTTTTGGTGCTTGGGATACACGATTTTGGTAGGGGAAATGAGGGAGTCAAATTTCCTATAGCTTTTTACAAGTTTTGTGCATGAGAGGTATTTCTCTTTTTGAACATTTTTGGTGTTTCTTTTCCCAACCTGTTTCCTTTGTTTGGTCGAATCACTCAAATCATTTTGTTCACTTTTCCCTTTTGCTTGTCGAAACTCTAAAGCCAAAATCGTTCATCTTTCTCCTTTGTTGCCGAAACATTCACCTCATTTTGCTCATTTTTCTTTTGTTAGCCGAAAATATCTAGCACTCTTTTTCCATCTCTTCTTTTCTTTTTCACCATTTCTTCAACCCCTCCCTCTTCTTCTTTAATCAATATTCTGATGGCTGAATCTTGCTTGATCTTTTCTCTCTAAATAGCAGAAACTTTAATCACACTATTTCTTCTTCTTTCTTGCATTTTGGGCATTTCTTCTTGACCAAACTGGTAAGTTATCTCTTTCTCTTCTTTTCATTTTTTTTCTAGCCAAATGTGTGTCCATCACTATTCGGTTGTTCTACTTGTTTATAAACCGAAATATCACTTTCTCCTACTCTCTCATATCTTGATCATCTTCTTTTTCGTAGTGTTCTAGTGGGTGGCTGAATATCATCCATGCCGATTCATTTCTAGCCATAAGTCTAATCGGTGGAAGTTGGATCTATTATTGTCAAGGTAAGGGGTTTCTTCAAGGTTCATCTTGATATCTCTCAATACTTGGTTATTCCATTAAAAAGGATCGATGGGTTTGACTAATCAGTTATTTTAGGGACTAAATTGCTCGTTCTTCTCTATTTGTTGATCCTTCGAAAGTAGTACCAAGTAGTAGCGATTTGAAAGGAAAAGCGATTGGAGGACAAAAAGGGAGTGGATTTGCAATTCCTACTCCTAGGTTCAAATGTAGGACGGTATCAAAGTTCGGGATTTCCCACCAGGTTGTGGACCATCATCCATGAGAATAGACAAATCGTGGTCGTTCACGATAATAAGGGTGCTGACGATCAAGAAGGATTAGTTCTTACTGTAATCAGGTGTGTAATCTCACACCGGAATCTCGTCGATTTGTGATTCACTATCATGTCGAAAAATAGATCGTTGTTATTTACAAGACTAAAAATCATAATATGGCATGTATCGAGTGACTTGCTTAAATTACACTATTTCCAAAGATCTGTCAAAATCGATATTAAATTGTTAATTTACCAAAATGTCCCTATGGGTCAATTTACGAAAATGCCCCTATGGGTGATTTACGAAAATACCCCTATGGGCCAATTTACCAAAATGCCCCTATGGGCCAATTTACGAAAAAGCCCCTATGGGCCAATTTACCAAAATGCCCCCATGGCCAGATTTGCTAGAATGCCTTAGTGCGCCGAAATACCGAAGTACTTTCATGGTCTGATTCACCGAAATATTTCAGAAGATTAATGGTTGTGATATATGTGGATATATTTTTATTATGTTACATCTTTACATATTGCATGGGTTGGAAAAATTGTATGAAGAGAAGTGTAGCTCGATGGCATAGCCACAATTCTATTATTAATGTACATAACTATGATATCGGTGGCTCGGCCACAAAAATACTATGCGTTAGCAGCTCGACTGCAAATTGGTGTGAGCGGCGGGGTGGGTTGACTTGATCCCAACATGTAACATCCTAAAAATTTGAGTATCAATATGTTGCTAGAGGTTAGCTTGGGTTTACTTAGAATTTGAATAAAACTTAGTAAAGAGTACTTTAATGTAAAGAAATCAGGTGACCTTGAAACTTAAGTTAATTAAGTACTAAAAGATGGCATAAGATGAGTAATTGGCAAAGTGGTGATGGCGCCATAAGTTGGACTTGAGGGGAGAGGTTCGAATCTCCTATCATGCAATTTGGGAGTTTTTATTTTTTTGCTTTATCCTAGCATGTGTCAGCTATGGATAAGATTAGGATGAGTTGGATTAATTATTTTTTTGGTAAGAAGACTAAGGGTTATGTAAAGCTTGAGTTAGGGGATAGAATGGCTTGAATTGGGGGATAATGTTTCTTAAACTTAAGGAAAAAGGAGGATGATATGGCTTGAGACTAGGATGATGTTTTGGCAATTCTTTCATGGCCTTTTGACTATGTATGTGGACAACATAGGAGCTAGGGGGATGGCCGGTTTTGTTGATTGGCTTGGTAGGCTTGTGTGTTGGAGAAACACATTCTTTTTGGTCATTTTTGGCTTTGGCAAAACATATTTTCTCTCCATCTATTTTCTCTCTAGTCGAATTTGTCAACAACCTTGAGGAAACAATTGCATCTTTCTTTTTGACCATTTGGTCATTTCTTTGCTAATCATTTTAGTGTTTTATTTTTCCTAGTGCCGAAACTATTTTATTCTTCTCTTTTCTTTCTCTTTTTCTTTCTCTTTTTCTCTCTTGAAAACCAAATCATCATCATCTCCATCTTCCATTCTTTTACTTCTTTCTCAACTAAAGTTTCTTCAATATTTTCTCTCATGGCCGAATGCTAGTTTGCTCTTGTGCCGAATCATTTTCATTTTCTTGTTTAGTCATAACCGAATCTTCCATTAGACATAAGTATTCTTCTCACTCAATTCTTTTCAATCGTGGGTAATAGAGTGATTTTGGAGGGCAGAAACTCAAAGTGTTCTTGAGTATCGTGGATCGTTGGAATCGATCTTAAGAGTTAAGGTAAGGAGTTTATTCAAGGATTTTCATATTATTCGTCATATTGGTATAGTTGGTTATTTAATCGATTTCATTATAGGGATGTAATCGCTCGATTGCTACCTCGTGGAACGAGGATAATTATGGTAAGCCAATCTCATTTTTCTAAAATCGTTTGTCCTATTTCGATAGTTATTAGTTTGACTAATGATTTTATGTCATTAAAGACATTCAAGATAGGGCAGAAAAGGGCAGTGAATAGTCTTCGAAAGAGGGGTGATTTCGCTAATCCCCCTAAGTATAAACGAAGGGCTGTTTCGAGAATCGAGATTTTCCACCGGGTTACGGACCCTCATCCGAGGAGAACTAGTTGTTTGAAGTCATTCGTACTACCGAACCTTTGTTCGTTCGTGGATTCTCATCGGCTAACGAATCAACAATCGGGGAGAAACCAAAAATAGAAGTGGTTCAAAATCCTGAGGGTAAAAATTTAGATCGTTTATCAATAGTGTACTTTAATTTAAAAATAGTGTTATAATTTATCGTGTTACGTTTAGGTATTGACGAGCGGGAAAGTCTAGTTCTCACAATAACCAGGTGTGTAACTTCACACTTATCTCGGGTTAGATGTTATACCGTAAGTATTGGGAAAAATCGTAAAATTGACAAAATTTGAAAAATGCGTAATAATTAGTATTTATGTGAAAATACATGAAAACTGTTAAAGTTGTGAAATTTACGAAAACGTCCTCAATGAGTATTTGATAAATTGTAGAAAAATATGCTAGATCGTTAAATGGGCTGAAAAATCTGCTAGATCGTTAAATGGGCCAAAAAATCTGCTAGATCGTTAAATGGGCCAAAGTATTAGATTGCTAAATGAGTTAAATGTTATTTTGTATTATGGGCCTTAATAAAAACTTGAAATATTGATTCACATGTAAATTGGGCCTTTTTCTAAAATTATCATATGTATATAGACTGTTATGCATACATGTTTGCATGGGTTGGGATTTATGATGAAGAGAAGAAAGGCTTGTTGCCAAAAATCTAGTTCGATGGCTCTGCCACAAAAATTTTAATGGCTTATTGCCTCTAGTTCGGTGGCTCTGCCACAAATATTTTAATGGCTTAATGCCTCTAGTTCGGTGACTTTGTCACAATCTAGTTCGTTGGTTCACCACAACCAAATATAAAAATGGCTTAATACCTACGATCAGTGTGTTGGGGGGGTGGGTTGACTTGATCCCCACAGGTGTGATGGTTGGTACGGGTGGTGTGTAGCGGATGGATATTAGGTTGGTTGGGAAATTTCATTTTGCATACATTTCATTTATTATATTGCTAAATCTATTTATGGGCTCAAGCCCAAAATAATGACTTGATGATCTGGCCCAGTGGATATAGTAAGTGAGTTATACACTGAGTTCTGAGTAACTCACTCCCTTAAATCTTCAATCTCGGGTAATGGAAATTGACGTGGACTTAGGCCGAGAATGACTTCGTGGAGGCCATACTGCAAACATGGGTTTTATAAACTTTGAACTTTTATTAAGTACTTTCTTTAAATTACTATTTTGGATATGATGTAATAAGGCCTCTTTTAATATTTATGGATTTTTATATGTGGATGGATTTAAATTTTATTTTGATGGGTTTATGCTAATCCTATAATGATTTTTTTTAAAAATAAATACTTTGAAACATATGAGATTCTTTAACTTATCTTCAAATTCTTTTGAACTTAAAAAAAAAACTACTTAAAGGATTTTGATATTTAAATACTAAATGATAAGATTTCAACTAATGTTTCTTAAAATTAACAATTTAAATCATTTCTTTTGGTTTTATTAAACTTTATTTCCAAAAGGTTTTGTAGTACCGATTCACTTAAATCATTAGAAAGATTAAAAGAATGTTTGATCTATGTGACAAACCAAATCTCGTCTTGACGCATAGACCTGATTTGGGGTGTTACATTTAATGGTATCGAGCTAGTTTCAAAACTTACCGTGGTTGGGCTCAACAAATAACCTTTGTATGAAATTATTTCAATTATGTTTTAAAGATTAGTATGGCACCACAAGCATCTGGCACCAAGTCAAGTAAGTATTTATGATTATTATGATGATATGATCATAGGAACACTCTAGAACTTCTAGTTTTAGATGTTGAAAATCGTAGAGATTGAGACTATAGGATGTGTTTGCGAAAAACAACTTTATCTCTCAAATCTCATAAAACATCATTAATAAACCTTGAAATAGTATTACGATTCATAAAACTTGTAATCGATTAAATCGAATTAGACATTATGAGCTCTAGAGGGCGTAGTCGTGGGCCGAGAGAGCGTGGTCGTGGTAAAGGATGAGTCTTTGCGTCAAGCACCAAATCATATGCCAAAAATAGATGCACCTGCGTCAGTTGAAAGTGATACAGGAACACATAATCATATGGAAAAAGATAATGCTTTGACGCAAGCAATGCTGCGAGTCCTGGAAAGGGTCGCTGGAACTAGAGTTGGGCCAACAGCTCGTGGGTCGATATCGGAAAGAGTCAAGTCTAATGGTGCAGAAGTTTTAAGAGGAGTTTCAGTGTAGCTCCGAATGTGGCAAGATATTGGCTCGAAGCTGTCGAGCGGATTATGGATGATATGGAATGCACTGTCGAGTAGAAACTGAAAGGAGCCGTGTCCTTGCTAAGAGACGAGGTGTATCAATGGTGGCTTACTGTTCGAGAAGGCACCGAGGCTGCATTGATTACTTGGGAATTCTTCAAAGCTGCCTTTCAAGGGAAATATGTAGGAACAAGTTATGTGGACGCCCGAAGGAAGGAATTTTTGAATCTAATTCAAGGAAATAAGACAGTGGCAGCGTATGAGGCTAAGTTTTTACGCTTGAGTCACTATGTTCAGACAATAGTGTCAACAGATCATGAGCGTTGTGTATGCTTTGAGGATGGGTTGAATGATAAGTTGCGGGTTCTGATAGCCCCACAACAAGTTAGAACTTTTGCCACGCTTGTGGAAAAAGCCAAGATAGCCGAAGAGGCTAAGAACTCAGAATGTCAGAATCGAGAAAGATTTAGAGGCAAGAGGGATATAAAGCATTTGGGTTCTTCAAAAAGGTTTCTAAAGAGGCCTCAGAATGATAAACCAGCTCAAGGTAGAGCACCTGTGGCTAATAATCAAAGTCGAGATTGTACTGAATGTGGGAAATGGCATTCCGGAGAGTGCTGGAGGAAAATGAGTGCTTGTTATAAATGTGTTTCAATGGATCATTAATATAGAAATTGCCCTCGACGTATGGATACGACTCAGGAAGTTCGTATTATAGATGCCTGTAAGCAAGAGGAACTCAGCAGCCACCGAGAGGCCGTGGACCGGTCGTGGTGGTAATGAAATTTGGGCGTGGTCAAGGTGCACGGGTCGAGGCAATGGTTCTAAAGGTAACACAGATGCAAGACAACCAGGATTGGTCTATGTAGTTAGGCGCCGCGAGGATGGCAATGCACCTGATGTAATAACTGGTACGTTCTTCATCTTTGATGTACCTGTTATTGCCTTGATAGATATTGGTTCTACCCACTCGTATGTTGCTAGTGCCATATCTGGAAACTTGAATATAGAATTTGAAATTACCGATAGTGAAATGACGGTAATTAGTCATTTAGGACAGTCGGTAATTGTAAATAAATTGTTTAGAGACGTGCCCTTAGAAATTCAAGAAGAAATATTTTTGGCAAATTTGATGGAATTGCCTTTCGGTGAGTTCGATCTCATTCTGGGCATGGATTGGTTAGCTAAGCACCGGGCGCATTTGGATTGTGCTGAAAAGCGGATGTTAATAAGAACTTCGAGTGATAAAGAAGTAATAATGATATGTGAATAAAGGAATTACTTGGCAAATGTGGTATCTGCGTTAAAGGCAGAAAAGTTGGTACGAAAAGGGTATGGAGCATTCTTAGCCTTTATTTGTGCTTTGGATACCAAAGAGTTATCTGTGGATGATGTAAGGACGGTGAAGGAATTTTTAGATGTATTTCCCGATGAACTTCCTGGTATACCTCCAGACCGGGAAGTAGAATTTGGTATTGAGCTTTTGCTCAGAACAGCTCCAGTGTCCATTGCTCCTTATAGAATGGCACCGAAGGAGTTGGCGGAGCTTAAAGCTCAAATTCAAGAATTGTCAGATCGGGGATTTATTCAACCGAGTGTGTCTCCGTAGGGAGCACCAGTTTTATTCGTTAAGAAGAAGGATGGATCGATGCGTATGTGTATTGATTACAGGCAATTGAATAAATTGACGATCAAGAATAGGTATCCTTTGCCGAGAATTGATGACTGTTTGATCAATTGAAAGGAGCTTGATTTTCTCAAAATTGATTTGAGATCGGGTTATCACCAACTTAAGGTGAAAGAAGCAGATATTTATAAGACGGTGTTCCGAACTCGTTATGGACATTATGAGTTTTTGGTGATGCCGTTTGGGTTAACCAATGCACCAGCCGTATTTATGGACATGATGAACCGAGTCTTTCAACCATATTTAGACCGGTTTGTGGTAGTGTTCATAGATGACATTTTGGTTTATACAAGAAATGATGAGGAGCATGACACGCATTTGCGTCTGATATTCTGATTACTTACGTGATCGCAACTTTATGCCAAATTCAGTAAATGTAAATTCTGGCTAAAGGAAGTGACTTTCTTGGGTCATGTGGTATCAGCTGAAGGAATAAGGGTGGATCCTCGAAAGATTGAGGCTGTACCGGATTAGAAACCACCAAAGTCGGTAGCTGAAATTCAGAGTTTCTTAGGTTTGGCTGGTTATTATAGACACTTCGTTGAGGGGTTTTCGTTGATTGTTGCACCCCTAACTAAACTGTTGAGGAAGGGAGTACAGTATGTTTGGACTGAAAAACAACAAAAGAGTTTCGAGAAATTGAAGAAGATTCTGACAGAAGCACTAGTTTTGATTCAGCCAGAGGTTGAAAAAAAATTTACTATTTATTGTGATACGTCTCACACGGGTTTGGGTTGTGTGCTGATGCAAAATGGAAAGGTGGTGGCTTATGCTTCTCGACAGTTGAGACCGCACGAAGTAAACTATCCTACTCATGATTTGGTGTTAGCTGCAGTGGTATTTGCTTTAAAGTCTTGGAGGCACTATCTCTACGGTGAGAAGTCTATCATCTACACGGATCACAAGAGTCTTAAGTATCTTCTTACTTAGAAGGAGTTAAATTTGAGACAAAGAAGATGAGTGGAATTATTAAAGGATTATGATTTCTCAATCGAGTATCATCCTGGAAAAGCTAATATGGTAGCTGATGCGTTAAGCCGTAAGGTGGTATCTGATTTGAGAGCAATGTTTGCTCGTTTGAGTTTGTTTGAGGATGGTAGTCTATTAGCAGAACTTCAGGTGAAGCCTCTGTGGTTAGAATAAATTCGGGAAGCGGATATCGGATAAAAGTTGGGACCCTTATTTGACAAGTTGGAAGGAGTGAAATAGAGGACTTTGGTATAAACACGAATGGAGTCTTTGTGTTTCGTGGAAGGGTTTGTATGCCTAAAGACTCGATTTGAGGCAAATGATTACGTGGGAGGCGCATAGTAGCCCTTATGCTATGCACCGGAGGAAATAAGATGTATCGGGATCTCCGTGAGCGATATTGGTGGCTGGGTTGAAGTGTGAGATTCGAGTTTGTAGGAAAATGTTTGACTTGTCAACAAGTAAAGGCGAGCATCAATTGCCATCAGGTTTATTACAATCGGTAAAGATTCCTCTTTGAAAATGGGAGCGAATAATAATGGATTTTATTAGTGGGTTACCTTTAACACCTACTAAGAAAAACTCCGTATGGGTGGTAGTTGACCGATTGATGGCGCTCATTTTCTTCCGGTTAAAGACGGATTACTCATTACGAAATTGGCTAAGTTTGTATATATCTGAAATCGTAAAATTGCATGGGGTACCGGTGTCTATTATATCAAACAGGGATCCTAGATTTACATCACAATTTTGAAAAGCTCGCATGAAGCCTTGGGAACAAAGTTAAATTTGAGACGACTTTTCATCCTCGCACGGATGGTCGATCGGAAAGAGTAATTGAGATATTGGAAGACATGTTAAGGGATGTGTGATTGACTTGATGGTAGTTGGGAGGAATTCTACCATTGGCGAATTTGCGTATAACAATAGCTATCGATCTAGCATTGAGATGGCACCCTACGAGGCATTGTATGGTCGTGAGGTGCCGTACTCTACTTGTTGGACTGAATTGGGCGGCGGCGGATGTTGGGTCTGAATTAATATCTCAAATAGAGGAAAAGGTAAAAGTTATTCGAGCACGGTTAAAGGAAGCTTGGATGAGCGAAGTCGTATGCGACACTGAAGCGTAGGGATATCGAGTTCTTTGAGGGGAGCGAGTCTTTCGAAGGTCTCACCTTGGAAGAAAATTTTCAGATTTGGAAAGAAGGGCAAGTTGAGCCCTAGGTTCATTGGGCCATATCGTGTGATGAAGCGTGTTGGTCTAGTGGCCTATCAAATTGAATTACCTCCGGAGTTGAGTCAAATTCATAATGTTTTTCATGTTTCCATGCTGAGGCGCTATAGATCGGATCCATCTCACATAGTACCGGTAGAGGAAGTGGAATTGAAATCAAACTTGTCTTTTGAGGAAGAACCAGTGGAAATTTTAGATCGAGATGTTAAAGTGCTAAGAAAGAAGACGGTGCCGTTGGTCAAGGTTTTATGGCATAATCACGAAGGAGAGGAAGCTACGTGGGAGCTTGAGGATGCAATTCGACAACAATATCCTCACCTCTTTTAATCAGGTAAATTTCAAGGACGAAATTTTTTTAGGGGGTAGAATTGTAACATTCTAAAAATTTGAGTATCAATATGTTGCTAGAGGTTAGCTTGGGTTTACTTAGAATTTGAATAAAAATTAGTAAAGAGTACTTTAGTGTAAAGAAATCAGGTGGCCTTGAAACTTAAGTTAATTAAGTACTAAAAGATGGCATAAGATGAGTAATTGGCAAAGTGGTGATGGCGCCATAAGTTGGACTTGAGGGGAGAGGTTCGAATCTCCTAGCATGCAATTTGGGAGTTTTTATTTTTTTGCTTTATCCTAGCATGTGTCAGCTATGGATAAGATTAGGATGAGTTGGATTAATTATTTTTTTGGTAAGAAGACTAAGGGGTATGGAAAGCTTGAGTTAGGGGATAGAATGGCTTGAATTGGGGGATAATGTTTCTTAAACTTAAGGAAAAAGGAGGATGATATGGCTTGAGACTAGGATGATGTTTTGGCAACTCTTTCATGGCCTTTTGATTATGTATGTGGACGGCATAGGGGCTAGGGGGGATGGCTGGTTTTGTTGATTGGCTTGGTAGGCTTGTGTGTTGGAGAAACACATTCTTTTTGGTCATTTTTGGCTTTGGCAAAACATATTTTCTCTCCATCTATTTTCTCTCTAGCCAAATTTGTCAACAACCTTGAGGAAACAATTGCATCTTTCTTTTTAACCATTGGTCATTTCTTTGCTAATCATTTTAGTGTTTTATTTTTCCTAGTGCTAAAACTATCAACACACAAAAAGAAAGAAGGCCATTCTTTTTCTCATTTTTCCTCCCCAAATGCCGAATGCACAATTCTCTTAAACTCAATTCTTTTCCTTCTCTTTTCTTTCTCTTTTCTTTCTCTTTTTCTTTCTCTTTTTCTCTCTTGAAAATCGAATCATCATCATCTCCATCTTCCATTCTTTTACTTCTTTCTCAACTAAAGTTTCTTCAATATTTTCTCTCATGGCGAATGCTGAGTTTGCTCTTGTGCGAATCATTTCCATTTTCTTGTTTAGTCATAACAAGAATCTTCCATTAGACATAAGTATTCTTCTCACTCAATTCTTTTCAACCGTGGGCAATAGAGTGATTTTGGAGGGCAGAAACTCAAAGTGTTCTTGAGTATCGTGGATCGTTGGAATCGATCTTAAGAGTTAAGGTAAGGAGTTTATTCAAGGATTTTCATATTATTCGTCATATTGGTATAGTTGGTTATTGGATCGATTTTGTTTTAGAGATGTAATCGCTCGATTGCTACCTCGTGGAATGAGGATAATTGTGGTAAGCCAATCTCATTTTTTAAAAATCGTTAGTCCTATTTCGATAGTTATTAGTTTGACTAATGATTTTATGTCATTAAAGACATTCAAGATAGGGCAGAAAAGGGCAGTGAATAGTCTTCGAAAGAGGGGTGGTTTAACGAAGGGCTATTTCGGGAATCCAAGATTTTCCACCGGGTTACGGACCCTCATCCGAGGAGAACCATTTGTTTGAAGTCATTCGTACTACCGAACCTTTGTTCGTTCGTGGATTCTCATCGGGTAACGAATCAACAATCAGAGAGAAACCAAAAATAGAAGTGGTTCGAAATCCTGAGGGTAAAGATTTAGATCGCTTATCAATAGTGTAGTTTTATTTAAAAATAGTGTTCTAATTTATCGTGTTACGTTTAGGTATTGACAAGCGGGAAAGTCTAGTTCTCACAATAACCAGGTGTGTAACTTCACACTTATCTCGGGTTAGATGTTATACCGTAAGTATTGGGAAAAATCGTAAAATTGACAAAATTTGAAAAATGCATTATAATTAGTATTTATGTGAAAATACATGAAAACTGTTAAAGTTGTGAAATTTATAAAAACGTCCTCAATGGGTATTTGATAAATTGTAGAAAAATATGCTAGATCGTTAAATGGGCTGAAAAATTTGTTAGATCGTTTAATGGGCCGAAAAATATGCTAGATCGTTAAATGGGCCAAAGTATTAGATTGCTAAATGGGCTAAATGTTATTTTGTATTATGGGCCTTAATAAAAACTTGAAATATTGATTCACATGTAAATTGGGCCTTTTGCTAAAATTATCATATGTATATAGACTGTTATGCATACATGTTTGCATGGGTTGGGATTTATGATGAAGAGAAGAAAGGCTTGTTGCCAAAAATCTACTTCGGTGGCTCTGCCACAAATATTTTAATGGCTTATTGCCTCTAGTTTGGTGGCTCTGCCACAAATATTTTAATGGCTTAATGCCTCTAGTTCGGTGACTTTGTCACAATCTAGTTCGTTGGTTCACCACAACCAAATATAAAAATGGGTTAATGTCTACGATCAGTGTGTTGGCGGGGTGGGTTGACTTGATCCCCATAGGTGTGATGGTTGGTACCGGTGGTGTGTATCGGATGGATATTAGGTTGGTTGGGAAATTTCATTTTGCATACATTTCATTTATTATATTGCTAAATCTATTTATGGGCCCAAGCCCAAAATAATGACTTGATGATCGGCCTAGTGGATATAGTAAGTGAGTTATACACTGAGTTCTGAGTAACTCACTCCCTTAAATTTTCCATCTCAGGTAATGGAAATTGACGTGGACTTGGGCCGAGAATGACTTTGTGGAGGCCATACTGCAAACATGGGTTTTATAAACTTTGAACTTTTATTAAGTACTTTCTTTAAATCACTATTTTGGATATGATGTAATAAGGCCTCTATTAATATTTATGGATTTTTATGTGTGGATGGATTTAAATCTTATTTTGATGGGTTTATGCTAATCCTATAATGATTTTTTTTAAAAAAAAATAAATACATTGAAACATATGAGATTCTTTAACTTATCTTATCTTCAAATTCTTTTGAACTTTAAAAAAAAAAAAAACTACTTAAAGGATTTTGATATTTAAATACTAAATGATAAGACTTCAACTAATGTTTCTTAAAATTAATGAATTTAAATCATTTCTTTTGGTTTTTATTAAACTTTATTTTCAAAAGGTTTTGTAGTACCGATTCACTTAAATCATTAGAAAGATTAAAAGAATGTTTGATCTATGTGACAAACCAAATCTCATCTTGATGCATAGACCTGATTTGGGGTGTTACACCACAGGTGTGATTGACTGGTCGGGGGTGTGATGGATGGATGGGTTGGTTGCATACATTACATATAAATACTATTATGTAAATGGGCTTAGGCCCAAGATGTTGCTATACGGGTTCAAGGCCAGTGGATGATGGTAAGGGGGATTATACACTGAATTCTTATAACTCACCCCTTCTTCTTAATCCTTGTAGGAAATGCTCAGTGACGAGGACTTGGGGCCATGGATGACTCGGTGGAGGCCATACTTTATAAATGATGTTTTCAAACATTAGTAAACTTCTTTTCCATTTTATTTCGTT
This sequence comes from Gossypium rotundifolium, assembly GCA_025506655.1. Taxonomy (NCBI): domain Eukaryota; kingdom Viridiplantae; phylum Streptophyta; class Magnoliopsida; order Malvales; family Malvaceae; genus Gossypium; species Gossypium rotundifolium. The sequence continues at coordinate 92,526,982 of CP106729.1, read as the reverse complement.
ACTTTTACTATTTTGGGTTTTAAAGTTGTAATAAGGCCTCTGGGATATGTTTTAATTTACTTTATGTTTTGACGTACTTATTATTTTTTCTTGAATTGTTTTAAACAGGGATTTTCTGAAATCATAAATAACGGTTTTCCAAAATTGATTAACAAATGGATTTCATAAAAAAATATGAATGAATAATTTAACTTGGGCTTTCCTTCGAATTATCAACATTATTTTCAAAAATCACGGTTTTAAAGTTCTCTAGTTCGATTTTCAATTTTTCAATTAACCTCTCGAGATTAGTAGTATTTTTATCGAATATTTCTAATCAAATTTGTTTTCTTAACTGTAACCAAATAACAACATCTTTAATAAGAATCACAAGTCCTTTACTCGTTTTCTTCATGTGACATACCAGATTTGGTCATATTGCATGGGCCGGGTTTGGGGTGTTGCATCTATGGTATCAGAGCTCGGTTTGAAAACTCAGCTGTGGTTTGGGTTCAAAAGTGTTTTCCAAAGTTGTCTAAAATTTGATTTATAAATACATGTTTTAGAGGAAGTATTGCACCACGGGTATCCGGCACCAAGTCAGTAAGTTTTTCTATTCTCGTTTTATGATTATTACTGTATGACTGTAGTAAGAGAATTTTACGAGACAATACTGCATTAACACTTCTAGCCTTAGGAGTTGAAATTATAGAGTTTGAGACTCTAGGATACGTTTTGTGAAAATAATTTTACTTCCTATACTCCATAAAATATTGTTTAATAAACATTGAATAGCACACTGATTCATAAGACTCTTAATCAGATTAAATCGACTTAGCTAATATGAGCGCTAGAAGACGAGAACGCGGTAGATGGGGCCGTGGTAGTGGCCGGGGTGCTAGGGCTAGACCCTCGACATCAGGGATTAGGCCTGAAAGGGAGGCGCCGGCATCTCCAGTGACTGAGACAGGGTCTCAAGACCAAGCCGGAGCTGATGTGCTAATCAGCTTGTTAAGGAGGTATTGGAGGAGGTTAAAGGAATCGGTGAAACACTTCGGGTTAGGTCCGTGGAATATAAGAAGAAAAGAGATCGCAATTCTCTGGGGCCGCAGTCTCATTCTGTGAAGCATGTTAAGGCACGTCCAAACTTTTCGGCTTGCGAATATTGTAGAAGGCGTCATCCAGGTAAATGCTGGAGGAAGTCAAGAGCGTGTTTAAGATGTGGGTTTGAGGAGCATAAGGCTCGGGATTGTTCAATCACCATTAAGTTGGGTATGTTTTAGTTGAATGCATAAAATTTTATGAATGAGTGATAAATACCGATTTGTTTATGTGGTTGGATATCTAGTCGGGTGAAAGGGTTCAAGACTAGGTTAGAAGTGTATTAGTGGTACTGGAATCAGAGTGCATAGCGAAAGCATAGTGGTGTAACTAAGCAGTGTGTTTAGTAGTTGGTTGGAAATTTCGAGGACGAAATTTCTTTAAGGAGGTAGAATTGTAACATCCTGAAATTGGGCCTAATGGGCCTTGAGTGTAGGAGTGTTTAAAATTTTTTGAGAACAAGAGAATGACATTATTTCATGTTGGACTTATTAGGAAGGTGATTTTTGAAAGTTACGGGGTTTATAGGAAGTTTCGGGGTTGAATTGGGCCTTAGCAAAAATTTTTTGTGTTTAAGCACTTAAGGGGGGAGAAGGCAAGTGGCATCAAGACTTAAGGAAATAAGTATGTATTTAGCTAGCACAATAGGAGCTAGTAGTAGAGTGGTGTGGCGTCACATGGAGGGGCTTAAGGGGTGTAGTTCGAATCCCACCTATTGCAAATTTTTGAATTAATTTTTGTGCTTCTCTTCCATAGTGTCGGCCAAGCTTTAAAGGTGGTAAGGAATACTTTTTATTGAAGGAAAGAACCCAAGGGAGAAGAGTAAGGAGAGAAACAAGGGAAGAATAAGGAAAGAAATAAAAGAAAAAAGTAAGTGAGGGAGCATGTTGGCTGATTTTGTGGAAGGTGTTTTGGAAAGAATATTTGGTCAACCATGACCTTTTTAGTGCTTGGGATACACGGTTTTGGTAGGGGGAAATGAAGGAGCCGAATTTCCTATAGCCTTTTACAAGTTTTGTGCATGAGAGGTTTCTTTCTCTTTTTGAGCATTTTTGGTGTTTCTTTTCCCAACCTTTTTCCTTTGTTTGGTCGAACCACTCAAATCATTTGTTCACTTTTCCCTTTTGCTTGCCGAAACTCTAAAGCCAAAATTGTTTTTTCTCCTTTGTTGTTGAAACACTCACCTCATTTTGCTTATTTTCTTTTGTTAGCTGAAACTGTCTAGTACTCTTTTTCCATCTCTTCTTTTTTTTTTCACCATTTCTTCAACCCTTCTCTCTTCTTCTTTAATCAATATTTTGATGGCCAAATCTTGCTTGATCTTTTCTCTCTAAATAGCCGCACATTATTTCTTATTCTTTCTTGCATTTTTGGCATTTCTTCTTGACCGAATTGGTAAATGATCTCTCTCTCTTATTTTCATTTTTTTCCTAACCGAATGTGTGTCCATCACTGTTCGGTTGTTCTACTTGTTTCTAAACCAAAATATCACTTTCTCCTACTCCCTCATATCTTGATCATCTTCTTTTTTGTAGTGTTATAGCGAGTGGCCGAATATCATCCTTGCTGATTCATTTCTAGCCATAAGTCCAATCGGTGGAAGTTGGATCTATTATCGTCAAGGTAAGGGGTTTCTTCAAGGTTCATCTCGATATCTCTCAATACTTGGTTATTCTATTAAAACGAATCGATGGATTTGACTAATCGATTATTTTAAGGACTAAATCGCTCGTTCTTCTCTATTCGTTGATCCTTCGAAAGTAGTAGCAAGTGGTAGAGATTTGAAAGGAAAAGCGATTGGAGGACAAAAAGGGAACGGATTTGCAATTCCTACTCTAAGTTCAAACGTAGGGCAGTATCGGCAGTTCGGGATTTCCCACCGGGTTGTGGACCATCACCCTGTGAGAATAGACAAATCATGGTCGTTCAAGATAATAAGGGTGCTGACGATCAAGAAGGATTAGTTCTTACCGTAATCAACTGTGTAATCTCACACCGAAATCCCGTAGATTTGTGATTCACTATCATGTCAAAAAAATTGATCGTTGTTATTTACAAGACTAAAAATCGTAGTATGGCATGTATCGAGTGACTTGCTTAAATTACGCTATTTCTAAAGACGTCAAAATCGATATTAAATTACTAATTTACCAAAATGCCCCTATGGGCCGATTTAGCAAAATGCCCCTATGGGTTGTTACCAAATTGCCCCTATGGGCTGATTTATGAAAATGCCCTTATGGGCCAATTTACAAAAATACCCTTATGGGCCAATTTACAAAAATACCCCTATGGGTTGATTTGCCAAAATGCCCTTATGGGCCGATTTGCTAGAATGCCTTAGTGGGCCGAAATACCAAAGTACTTTCATGGGCTAATTCATCGAAATATTTCATTAGATTAATGGTTGTGATATATGTGGATATATTTTTATTATGTTGCATCTTTACATATTGCATGGGTTGAGAAAATTGTATGAAGAGAAGTATAGCCTGGTGGCATAGCCACAATTCTATTATTAATGTACATAACTGTGATATCGGTGGCTTGGCCACAAAAATACTATGCATTAGCAGCTCGACTGCAAATTGGTGTGAGCAGCGGGGTGGGTTGACTTGATCCCCACAGGTGTGATTGGCTGGTCGGGGGTGTGATGGATGGATGGGTTGGGTTGCATACATTACATATAAATATTGTTATGTAAATGGTCTTAGGCCCAAGATGTTGCTATACTGGTTCAAGCCCAGTGGATGACAGTAAGGGGGATTATACACTGAGTTCTGAGTTGTAACTCACCCTTTCTTCTTAATCCTCGCAGGTAATGCTCAGTGACGAGGACTTGGGGCCATGGATGACTCGGTGGAGGCCATACTTTATAAATTATGTTTTTGAACATTAGTAAACTTATTTTTCCTTTTATTTCGTTACTTTTACTATTTTGGGTATTAAAGTTGTAATAAGGCCTCTGGGATATGTTTTAATTTGCTTTATGTTTTGACGTACTTATTATTTTTTCTTGAATTGTTTTAAACGGGGATTTTCTGAAATCATAAATAACGGTTTTCTAAAATTGATTAACAAATGGATTTCATAACAAATATGAACGAATAATTTAACTTGGCTTTCCTTCGAATTATCAACATTATTTTCAAAAATCACGATTTTAAAGTTCTCTAGTTCTATTTTTGATTTATCAATTAACCTCTCGAGATTAGTAGTATTTTTATCGAATATTTCTAATCAAATTTGTTTTCTTAACTATAACCAAATAACAACATCTTAACAATCACAAGTGCTTTGCTCGTTTTCTTCATATGACATACCAGATTTGGTCATATCGCATGGGCTGGGTTTGGGGTGTTACATTTATTCGGCTGGGTTGCATATTTTGTTTGCATGAACATGTTTATAGGGCTAAGGCCCAGATTGTTACCCAATAGGGCTTCGACCCAGTCTGCTTCTGTATGGGCTTTGGCCCAGTCTGCTTCTATATAGGCTTCGGCCCAGTCTGCTTTCGTATGGGCTTGGGCCCAGTTAATAACCAATTAGGGGATTACACACTGATTTCTCGTAACTCACCCCTTTACTTTAACCTTACAGGTGATCCTCAGCATTTGAGGATTTTGAGCTGTGAAGGACTCTGTGGTGGCCATACATCTGAGTACTACTTCCAAACTCCAGTAAACTTCTGTTTTGCTTTATTTGAGATTTATTTTAATTTGGGTTTAATGTTGTAATAAGGCCATTGGACTTTATTTTTTCTTTAAATCTTTCTTTTTAGTAATATTCAAACAATAAACGATTAAACTCTGGATTTTCATAAAACGACAATAACTGTTATCAAAATATCACATTTCTACAAATTACTGAATCTGATTTCTGCTATATACAAAGTTTTCGCAAATAACAATAATAATGTTTTTACAAGAAAACCATAAAAACGAATCTGGTTTTTCACAAACAACAAAGCTCAAAGTTTCAAAAAGAATATGAAGTTTTTAACGAGCGTGCAGTTTTAAACAACCCTTTCATGTGACATGTTAGATCCGGTCATAACGTCTAGGCCGGGTTGGGGTGTTACATTTTATGGTATCAGAGCCAGGTTACAAAACTCGACTGTGGAATGGGTTTGAAAGTTTTTTTTCCAAATCTGTTTGAACTGTGGTTTAGAAAAAGTGGTAGTGTGATTGGAAGTATGGCACATCGAGTCTCCAGCACCAAATCCGTAAGTTTCTTGACCTTATACTCTGTTATGTGTTGTAATGACTATATTTTTGGTATTTATTTTGTATGTGTTTTGTTTGGATGTGATATTTGAATATAGAAATTGTATGTATGTGTGATAAATATCGGTCTACTTCTGTCGTTAGATGTTTGGTTGGTATAAGAGGTTTCAAGATTTAGTTAAAAGTGTACTAGTGTTATTAAGATCGGAGTGCGCAGCGAGAGCGTAGTGTGCTAGGTTAGGATGTGCAACATTTCTGTTAGTTGGAAATTTTGAGGACGAAATTTCTTTAAGGGGTTAGATTTGTAACGACCTAAATTTGGGCCTAGTAGAATTGGGCCCATTGGGCCATGGTCGTAGGAGCGTTTAAAATTTTTGAGAACATGAGAATGGCATTAGTGCAAGTTGGACCTATTAGGTGAGTGATTTTGGAAGGTTAGGGGGCTTCTATGAAGTCTCGGGATCAAACTTGGGCTTTAGGAAAATTTTGGTTTTAGGTGAATAAAACCCTGGGAGTTAGTAAGTAGGCTTTAAGAATAAAATGTGAAGAAAAATGACACAAAAAGAGCTTGTGGTGTAGTGGATGGATTATTAGGCTGGGTTGCATATTTTGTTTGCATGATCATGTTTATAGGGCTAAGGCCCAGATTGTTACCGAATAGGGCTTCGACCCAGTGTGCTTCTGTATGGGCTTCGGCCCAGTCTGCTTCTGTATGGGCTTCAGCCCAGTCTGCTTTCGTATGGGCTCGGGCCCAGTTAATGACTGATTAGGGGATTACACACTTATTTCTCGTAACTCACCCCTTTACTTTAACCTTACAAGTGATCCCCAACATTTGAGGATTTTGAGCTGTGGAGGACTCTGTGGTGGCCATACATTGGAGTACTACTTCCAAACTCCAGTAAACTTCCGTTTTGCTTTATTTGAGATTTATGTTAATTTGGGTTTAATGTTGTAATAAGGCTATTGGACTTTAATTTTTCTTTAAATCTTTCTTTTTAGTTATATTCAAACAATAAATGATTAAACTCTGGATTTTCTTAAAACGATAATAACTATTTTCAAAATATCACATTTTCGCAAATTACTGAATCTGATTTTTGCTATAAACAAAGTTTTCACAAATAACAATAATAACGTTTTTACATGAAAACCATAAAAAGGAATCTGGTTTTTCACAAACAATAAAGCTCGAAGTTTCAAAAAGAATACGAAGTTTTTAACGAGCGCGCAATTTTTAAACAACCCTTTCATGTGACATGCCAGATCCGATCGTAACGTCTAGGCCGGGTTTGGGGTGTTACAATTTACTTTCATAAGGGCCATATATTATCGATTTACCACAACCTGTACATAATTTTGTTTGCACAATTCAACTTCAAAACACATTTCATATACATTAGACATTCCATAATGCATTATTCAACTACCATTTCAATCCAATACTCCCAATTTGACAATTAACATTTACTAACATTGGTCCAAATGTTGGAAAAAATCGGATTCGAAAATGGTTTTCTTGTACAATGAAAAATTAAAATTATGAAAACCAAGCCGGATTGTGATATTTATAGCAATAAAACCTTTACTAAAATTGTACATGTTTGAATAGACGGATCCTTATCATTCCCATCTTTCAACCGAACGATCTTCTCTGCTATTCTCATATGATGAACTGCTTCGAGTGTGGGCTAGAACGAATTCGAATCAAACACAGAACCATGAATTATTTACTCTCTGTGGGAAATAAAATCTCTCTTCAATGGAAACTAGTAGACTTATTATTTCAAAAATTAGAACTTATACATAGAAAATAAATTCCCCCTATTTTTAGCAGAAAAACAATATATCAAAGTTGTGTATTTATCCCTATTGGTGCCATCTATTTATAGGGAGAAGAGGTGAAACCATTTTTGAATTGTAGAAGTCGATTGCAATACAAAAACGAACATCTAGTCTAACCAGGATTAGGGTTTATTATACTAGGGTTTGCCATCCCTAACATTATCATGAGGGACTTTTGGGCCTCTCCCTTATCGAGTCCAATTACAAGTACTTCCTAGACTTTCAACCCATTAATTTATAATTCAATCCAACCCGATACTTGTTTCTCTATTTACCAAAATAAACATATTAAATTAATTTAAATAAATAAATTTATTTTCCAATTATATAATTTTCTCAACTGATTCTAATTAAGTTAAAATAATGATGACTTTCTAGTAAAATAATTTATGAGAAAATATATTTAATATTTCACATTCAACGGATTCACTATGACCAATTAATTTATTTCCATGTTTTAACTTCAATTATTTAATTAATCAATTAAATAATAATTCAAAAAAATATTAATTATTCAGGTCATTTCCATTTAGAGAACCACATTCATTTCCAAATATTTCTCATTCCTTTAACTTTACCATATCATTCCAATTCCGTTCATTTGATTCAACATGCAATTTATTTATGATTTCAACAAGCTAGCGGATGAGTCGATTGAACATATGTGATTAGAGTTCAAATGATTTATTTCAGCAACCTATTTTACAGTGTTGTCGAAAATGGAGGTTTTGAAACCCCATTTTCATTGAATAAGTCCATAAATATTATTATTTAATATTTATAAGGTTAGTATAAAGTTTAATTAAAGTTTGGTATATTAATTGTGGTGAATTGTTAGTTAATCATGGTACATGCACTAAATCATAAAATTGGCAAAAGTTAACTTTATAGATTTTTAATCGCTAAAGGACTTATATAGCAATTAAAACAAGGTTTAAATGGATAATTAACCCATCTAGTAGGTGGTGGACGGTTTGGTAAGCTTTATTGATTAAATTGTGTTATATGTTTACAATTAAAAATATATTAATATGAAGAACAAATAAGAAATGGTGAAGGGAGACAGACTGTTGGATCTAGTGCCCTAAGTGTAGTATTTTCGTCAATGTACACTTGTAATTTTTTTTGAATAGATTGGTCAATAAAATTATTCATAAATTACATTAATACTTTGTATAATGTCCTCATGTGGTTTTTTGTACACAAAGCAAAATGGAAGCAAATGTTGCTCACTGGTTCTCTAATTTTTAACTAATACTAAGCGGTATTACATGGCTGAATTGTAATAAAAAAAGACACATTATATTAGTATACGAACCTAAACATGACATTATTCTAATCAGAAATAAGCAAATTGATTGAAAGACTAATATGCCATCTATGAAGTCCAACTGGAGAGATGCATTGTCTTGGGCATCAGAGCGGATGACTCCCAGAAGATAAATATATAGATGTGATTAACTAAACTAACAATATATCGTACATGACTGAAGAAGAATAGATCCTGAATCTGTTTATGAATTTATTCACTTGTTACGTTGATAGTGTGTCATACTTAAATCTTGAGTGGATGACGGACTATGTATGCATGCCTCGTACACTTTGATGTAAGTAAAAGCTTGAGTTCAAATAAATATGGAATCAAAAATTGGTGCTTTGGGTGCATGAATTTTTCAATATGAAGTGTCATTCACAACAGTGGAATTCATAGTCTAAGATATGGGCAAATGATATCCTCTCATTGGCATTACATGGTTGATAAAAAGTAAACGTGGCCATGAGTCATTTGTTTTTATGATGAATGACTTGACCACTATTTGATAGTGATTGACTTTTCATGAAAGAATATGTAATGGTTACCATGAGATAAAATAATATCATATTGGGAGAACATATATCATCCCAAAGAGATCAAATATATCCTATGAGGGTAACACACTTATGACAAGGTCATTAGACGACCACTGAGTAGTTGCCTTCGTAATGTTATGTTGTTAGGGAGAGCTCTGCCATGATACTATAATAGAATGTATTTGTGACTAAATGAGTTTCTAATTAATAGGAGAAAAGCTGGAACTTGATTATAAATCATTTGAGCCCTAATTATAAATGTTTAGTCAGTCCCTCCGCTTGCTCCTTAAAACTGGAAATGAATTGTGTTTTTGAATCAAAATGAACTGAATGAACTAAAATGGAGTAAAGAAAAACATTTAGAAATAGTTATGGTTTTATTAGAAAAGGAGAAATGAAATCATTTGCAAATGAATGTAGTTTTCTTAAAATGGAAATGAAAATGAGAAACAATTCATTTGCAAATGTTGATGAATTAGTTAAAAATGATCAGGAGAATGAGTTTATGTTTCTGAGCTATCTTAAAGCCCAAAAATGAAAATAAACCATTCGATCATAGTGAGCAAGTTGAATTGTTAAATACTAAATATTTCTTTTTTGGGGATTTTACTGGGGTAAAATAGTCATAATTTTATCGGGGGTAAAAATTGGGATGAGAAAATTATTGAATTAGAAAATTAATGTTTATTTTAGAAAATAGAAAGAATATGGGTTGGATTAAATTATAAAGTGTTGGGTTGAAAGTCCAGAAAGTACACATAATTGTGCCTAATACAATGAGAGGCCTGAATCTCCATCGTAATACATATAAGGGGAAGTGTAACGACCTAAATTTGGGCCTAGTAGAATTGGGGCCCAATGGGCCTTGGGCGTAGGAGCGTTTAAAATTTTTGAGAATAAGAGAACGACTCTAATGCGTGTTGGATCTATTAGGTGAGTGATTTTGGAAGCTTAGGGGGCTTCTATGAAGTTCCAGGATCAAACTTGGGCTTTATGGAAATTTTGGTTTTAGGTGAAAAAAACCCTGGGAGTTAGTAGGTAGGCTTTAAGAATAAAATGTGGAGAACAAGGACACAAGTGGAGTGTGTGGTGTAGTGGCAAAGTGACGCCACATAAGAGGCAAGGGGATGATGCCATAAGGGAGGAAGGAGGTCCAAGGTTCAAGTCTTGGCTCCTACATTTTGGTTTTCTTTTTAAATGGACTATAGAATTTGGCCATAGATTCATATTTAGTTGCGCATGGTTTAAGACACAAGAGGAGCTTGTGGCCAAGTGGTTAGCGGTGTGGAGGTTCGAATCTCATGAAAAGTAAGGGAGTATTTATTTTGCAGATTGGACGGCAAGAGTTTGAGTTGGATTTAAACTCTGCTAACGGAGGGATCCCACATCGGAAAGATACAAAGAAGGAAGGTGAGAAACTAGCTATATATAAAGCATTCTATGAGGAAAGTTAAGATACCTTGGTGGGCGTTTGGGCACAGGAGTGGTCGGAGTGCGGATTAGCACCAGATTCCTATCAGGTGTGTATTTCTCTCTACCTTAGTTGTAGAGTAGCAAATGCCAAAATGCCAGTCACACGATGATAGTAGCCACACGAGCGTGCGAGCGCACGTGTGGGGGCTTCGACGCGATGGTTGAGGCCCTCTATAGCATTCTCATTGGTTGGATTAGGCTGTCAGGCCACGATGGGCCGAATGGGGCCAAGTGGGCCTAATAGGCCCATAGGCCCATATATATAAATTGTATGTTTGTGTAGTAGATGTTGGATTAGACTATGTGAATCTCATATATGTGGCTAGATTTGGACAAAATGGGCCACACGAGCGTGTGGGCCCGAATGGGCCAGAATCAAGTTTTAGGCCCAATAGTCCGGTAACAACTGAAAATGGTAATCGAGTCGCTCGGGGTGACATTGGGTCTTTGGAAAGGCCATTGTAGGTACGAAACTACCGAAATACCCTTGGTGGGTAAATTACCAAAATACCCTTAAAAGTTAAATTACTGTTATACCCTTAAAGGTTGGTTAGCTTGATTATGTTGTGTTTGTTATTCTAATTATGATAGTAATTCATTTCATACGTTATATTTGATATATGATTTGCATACATGACATACTGCATGCACCAATTATTATGTCATGACATGTCGTATGTGATTGGGATATGATTGAAAGGGGAAGTGTGATTCAGTGACTATTGTCACAGTGGTCTGGAACCATAGTGGTTTGGAACCACGTATACATATGCTTATCAGTGACTTGTCTCAGTGGTCTGGGACCACAGTGGGTTGGCCCCACGTATACTATTCAGAGATTATCACAGTGGTCTGGGACCACAGTGGGTTGGCCCCACGTTTATATATTTTGTGACTCTGTCATAAGTGATCCGGGACCACAGTGGTCTGGGACCACAGTGGCTTGATGCCACGGGTGTTTGCCTGATTCAGGTGACCTAGAGGATGGAAAACTAGGTTGGGCTGGGCTGATTTGCATACATTTCTACTAAGCTATATTGTGTGGGACTAGGGCCAGATTGCGTTATAGGGGGAATTACACACTGAGTCTTGGTGACTCACCCCTCTGCTTAATTTTGCAGGTAATCCGTAGATCGCGGATTTGGAGCTGAGGCGTGTAACATCCCAAAGTTGGGCCTAGTAGGATTGGGCCCAATGGGCCTTGGGCGTAGTAGCGGTTAAAATTTTTGAGAATAAGAGAACAACTTTAAAGCAAGCTGGATTTAGTAGGTGAGTGATTTTGAAAGGTTACGGGGCTTCTATGAAGTCCCGTGTTCAAGTTAGGCCTTAGGAAAAATTTGGTTTTAGGTGAAAAAAACCCTAGGAGTTAAAAGGTAGGCTTTAAGAATAAAATGTGGAGAGAATAACACAAGTGGAGTGTGTGGTGTGGTGGAAAAGTGATGCCACACAAGAGACAAGGGGGGTAACACCATAAGGAAGGAAGGAGGTCCAAGGTTCAAGTCTTAGCTCTTGCATTTTGGTTTTCTTTTTAAATGGACTCTAGAATTTTGCCAAGTTGCGCATGGTTTTAGACACAAGAGGAGCTTGTGGCCAAGTGGTTAGTAGCGTGGATTATGCTACAAGGGAGCTTGAGTTCGAATCTCATGACAAGTAAGGGAGTATTTATTTTGTGGATTGGACGGGAAGAGTTTGCGTTGGATTTAAACTCTACTAATGGAAGGATCCCACATCAGAAAGATACAAGGAAGGAAGGTAAGAAGCTACCTATATATAGAGTTGCCTAGGAGGAGAGGAGCATACCTGGTTGGCGTTGGGCGTAGGAGTGCTCGGAGCTCGGTTTAGCAGCTTCAGGCTCCCTATCAGGTGTGTATTCTCTCTACTCTAACTGTAGAGCGACATATGCCAAAATGCCGATGACACGACGATGGTAGTCACACGAGCGTGCGACCGCACGTGTGGGGCTTCAACGCGATAGTTGAGGCCATCAGTAGTGTTCTTGTAGGTGTGAAATTTGTTTGGCCACGATGGCGAAAGGGCCAAGTGGGCCCAATGGGCCGAGGGCCCATATGAGTAAAGCTGATGATGGTGAGTAGTGGATAGTGAACTAGACTATGTGAATCTCATATATGTGGCTAGGTTTGGGCTGAATGGGCTACACGAGTGTTTGGGCCCACTTGGGTCGAGAATGGGCCCTAGGCCCATTCGCATCATTTTCTCTTTTTAAAATACTTGAGTCGTTCGAGGCAATAGTGGACCATCTGTTGGGTCGTTAATAGCCTTGGTTTGTAAAATTACCAGAATACCCCTGGTTTGTAAAATTACCAAAATACCCCTGGTTGGTAACATTACCAAAATACCCCTGGTTTGTAAAATTACCGAAATACCCCTGATTTGTAAAATGACCAAAATACCCCTAGTTTGTAAAATTATTAAAATACCACTGGTTTGTAAAATTACCAAAATACCCCTAGTTTGTAAAATTACCGAAAACCCTTAGTGTGTAAGTACCATTTTACCCCTAAATGACAAATGACCGTTGTACCCTCGTGGTAGTACTAATGTTGTCTGTGTTAATTGTATGATTGATTATGTTCGAGATGCACTGCATACATGGATTAGTTATGAGTAGAATTACCGAATTTCCTTTGGTAGGTAAATTACTGAAATACCCTCGGTAGGTAAAATTATCGTCATACCCTTAGGGGTTGATTAGCGTGATTGTGTGTAATCCTTCACACACTTTACTTTATTTGTGCTAAAAATTGTGTGGGCTAAAAAGCCGAAAAAGGCTGTGTAGACAGTCGTGATGCCCTTAGGGGTAAGGCTAGGAATGCCAGGTACATTACCGTATCGTTTCCTTTACATGGACGGATATATGTGTGGTAATCTATTATGTTATGGATAGCATGTTGCATTCGTTAGGATATGTATGTAGTTCATGGGGTATGGGTTTGACATGAAGGGGAAGAGCATGATTATTTGGTCACGTAGTGATCGGTGGCTATGCCACGATATATATATATGTACATACATTAATTGGGTCACATAGTGATCGGTGGTTAAGCCATGATATATATATTTTATTGGGTCACATTGTGATCGATTGTTAAGCCACGATGTATTATTTGGTCACCTAGTGATCGGTTTATAACTGGCAACATGACTGTCAAAATGGAGTGTAGCAGATGGAGGGTTGATTGTAGAAATTCCCACGGTGTGATGGGCTGGTACGGGTTGGCATGTAGAGGATGGAAAAACTAGGTTTGGGTTGGGATTATTGCATCGCATTGCATACATGATCTGTTGTGACATATGAAATGGGTTAAGGCTCAACCAAGGCTATTTTGGGCTAAAGCCCAATTGCCACCGTTACTGTAATAGGCTTCTGCCCGGATTGTTGTGATGCATGTTCTTACTGATGATGGCTGTGCACACTGAGTTTTCATAAACTCACCCCCTCTTTTTATTAAATGTTTCAGGTGATTCCCAACGATTGAGGATTGGGAGCCATGGAAGACTCAGGGGTGGCTATACATCGGAGATACTACTCGTGAACTTTAGTAATTTCGATTTTTGCCTTTTCTTTTAGATTATTTATTTTGGGTTAATATTTTGTAATAAGGCCATTGGTTTATTTTTTCTAAGTTTTCATTTATAACTGTTAAACTTATAAAAACAGGATTTTCTTAAAACATTAGAAATCATTTTCTAAAATATCATGTTTACGCAACGATGTAAGTTCAACTTTCATAACAAAACATTTTTCAAAATAATAACAACTTTTAAACGGTCATTTAGCAAATCACGTTTTTCTCAAGCAAACAACAAACTCGAAATTCAAAAATCTGATAAAACTTTTCTAAACAATTGCTTAGCTTTTCAATTTCCTTCAGTGAAACACGCCAGATTTGGGCCTTACTTCTAGGCCTGGTTTGGGGTGTTACAAGGTGGACTTGAGGTGGCCATGCAATATTTTTCTCGTAAATTCATTTTCTTTATTTGAACTTGTTTTTTTATTGGGATTTTGTTATGTAATAAGGCCTCCTAATCTTTAATTTGGGTTTGGATTTTATGCTGTTATAACATATCTTATGAGATGTCGAATATGGAGTTTTCTAAAATAAAAACCTAAACAATCGTGTTTTTCAAGTGTTAACAAAAGATGGCAAGTGATTAATTATCTAAATTCAGAAATTTCTCTTAAACCTACATACACTGTTTTCAAAATATCATATTTTGGAATACCTCCAATTTTTGGTTTTCGCAATACAAACTTGTTTCTGATTGATAAGATTACATATATTAAGTTTTTGTGAGGAAACCCCATGATCGGATTGAATTTTCAAATGCTTACACATCGTGAAATTTCTCCTATTTCAAAACAACCTTTCCCTGTGACATACCAGATCCGGTCGTGACATTTAGGCCAGGTTTAGAGTGTTACAGGAAGCACACCCTATTAGCCACTCTCTCTCTCCTAGTTGGACTAGGAAATTGTTTTTCTATTTGAAATAAACCTTTACATTTCTAAACTGGTTCTAGCTTTTCTTCCCATAAATTGATGACAATAGTAGGGCTATTAACACGACTTTAAGAAATAGTTACTCTGTCGAAAAATAGAGAGAATTAATTTTCAACTATTAAATATATTTTTTGGGAATAACAATTCTGTCAGTTTATATTTTGAAGAGAGATTTTTTGTTTTCGCCCCAAATGAAAAGAAAATTATTTCTTCTTCTATGTTTTGATTCAATTGGTTCGAGCCCACACTCGAAGCAATTCGTGGTATGAGAATAACATAGAAGATCGTTTGGTTGAAGGCCAAAAAACATCATGGATCCGCTTATCTGAAAACACAAGTACGATTTTGGTCTAAGGGTTTATTGCTATAAATATGACAATTCAGGTCAGTTTCAAATTTTTAATTTTTCGCTGTGCAAGAAAATTGTATTCAAACCAGATTTTTTTCCAACAATTGGTATCAAGAGCTAGGCTGTGCTATGCTTATAGTGTAAACTGAGACTAAATCTCTTTCTTCATCTTGTTTGATTAATATTTGAGAAGATGTGACATTCTTATAATTATTTGCATGTTTAGGGAATGCATGTCAATGAATGTATAAAATTATTTTATTTTTATGAATGATAAAGTAGTTTTACCAAAGTTGTGATTCCGGGCATATATATTTTGGATAGTGGACTATTTCCTCCACACAATGTTTTATTTTATTTTATTTTATTATTTATGTATAATAAAAATGTGAGCTAAAACCGAACATAGGAATTTTGTAACCTAATTTTTCCCAGTAAAACCCAAAAAACAAGACGACAGAAACCCAACCCAATGGAGCTAACGGTGGTTCGATGGTAGTGGCTGGCGGTGACTGAAAGAACCGGTGACATGGAAATGATGACGAAAAAAAGTTGATGATAGAAACCTAAACCGATATCGCAACAAAAGATCGTGGTGGCAAAATTGAAGACCCAAAGTATGCTTGGGGTGAATTTTGTAATTTTATAATTTTATTATTTTTCTAAGATGAAATCATGGAATTTTTGACTAGCTAGAGTCATCTAAATTTTATGCTTATATATTTTTGAGATAATCATGATGATATTTATGTGACTACGAATGTATGTTCATGCATATATTAGAGAAACATGTCATATAGATTAGGGAAGAATGTCACATGTACTTGTCATGCATATATTGATCATTCATGATTGAAATGGAAAATTAAAAACCCTTCATGTTTTTAAAATATTGAGTGGGAGAAGGTCCCTAAACAAGACTTATGACCTTGATTAATGGTGTAACACCCTTTACCCGCTTCCATCGTCGGATTAGAGTTCCAGAGTGTTGTGGTACTGTAACATCCTGAATAGGGCCTATGCATTTCCAGATTAATTGTATGGAATGACAAGTTTCAAGTACTATGAATAAATTTTTGATACTTTTGGAAACCTAGAAATGCATGGAAATGGAAATGAAAATGAAAATGGAAATGGAAATGGACATTTTGGAAACTTAGACATTTTGGAAACTTAGACATTTTTGGAAACTTAGACATTTTGGGAAACTCTGAACATTTTGGAAACACGAACATTTTGGAAACTTGAACATTTTGGAAACACGAACATTTTGGAAACCGAACATTTTAGGAAACTTGAGCATTTTGGAAACTTGAACATTTTGGAAACCTAAACATTTTGGAAACACGGAAAATCTGAGAGCCATGTTAAAATTTTAGGAAACTTAAAATTGACCGAATGTTGAATTTAAGAGCCCAAAGGGAACTTAGGGCCAAGTGACCCTAAAAATATAAAGCACAAGAAATTTGACCCAACAACGGACTTGGAAATGTGGCTGAAGATGCCACCAAAGGCCTTAGGAAATGGCCCAAATACAAGAGGTTTTGGGCTGAGTTTGAGTCATCCAGAAGCAAATAATGAAGGCTTTATTTTTGCTTCCGGAAAATTGAGGTGGACGGCATGGGTTTGTAGAAAGGAAGAGTTTTATTCACATAAATATGTGAATAATAAGAGATAAATAAAGGAGTTTTATTCACATAAATATGTGAATAATAAGAGATAAATAAAGGAGTT
Source organism: Gossypium rotundifolium (assembly GCA_025506655.1). Lineage (NCBI taxonomy): Eukaryota > Viridiplantae > Streptophyta > Magnoliopsida > Malvales > Malvaceae > Gossypium > Gossypium rotundifolium. The sequence continues at coordinate 92,509,902 of CP106729.1, read as the reverse complement.
TTATCCACATAAATATGTGAATAATAAGAGATAAATAAAGGAGTTTTATTCACATAAATATGTGAATAATAAGAGATAATATTATCTTAAGGAGAGTGGTGGCCAAGTCAAGGACTCTTGGCCTAGCAAATTTGGCTATAAAAGGAGAACCCAAGGTCTTTTTCTCTCATCTTTCCAAGTAGCCAAAATCCTTTGCTCTCTCCCTCTCGTAGAATTTTCTTTCTATCTTTTCTTCTTCTCTTTTCTTCATCATCAAGCCAAAACCTTTTTCTTTTGATCCCCGATTAAATCTCCATAGCGAAACCACGAAACTCTAGGCAAGGAAGCAATCGGTCAAGGCATTAAGGATCTTTTTACAACCTGTCGAATACAAGGAGGAATCTTTCGGAAATCTAAGGATCCAAGGTAAGATATTTTATTCGATTAAAGGTTATGATGTATATGTTAGATTAGATCTAACATGAAAATTTCGACAGACATATAGGGCCGAATTCTCTTGATTTGGAATTTGTATGGTAAGTGATATTGGCCAAGGCTTAATTTTGGTATTTGGAATTAATTTTCATTATTTCAAAAGCGAAAACTCACATGGTTACATGATTTAGTATTAGCGATTTCAAGGAAAAGGATACTAGTAATTTCGGGATTTGATTTACAATCATCCAATTCGGCAACAAGGTAAATAATACAAATCCTACTAGGATTTGGTTTTTAAGCCAAATAGGTTTGTTAATATGTTTTAATAATTGGCCGAATATAGGAGATAAAGATCTAGATCGGTAGATCGTTCTTCGGGATTTCAAGGAATCTATTAAGCCAATAAGGTGTGTACCCTTACTATTCTTCGATATATTATGGTTAAGTATCTTAATGTATGATATGAATAATATTATGAATGTGGCTAAGTACCACACATGTGACAAAAAGTACCAAGGTACGTTTCCTACTTCTGATAGGATTGTGATAAAAATGTTATTTTAATAACATGCGAATATATGAATATGAACATGAAAGTAAATTATGCTATATATATATATGTATACATGTTTTGGGGCATTGGGATTTATGAAAAGGGGAGAAGCAGTGTTGACTTGGTCTCACTCACGAAAAATGTTGACTACGGTCACATTGCGAAATATGTCGACTACGGTCACATTGCGAAATTTTGGTAACTTCGGTTACAATAGTGTCTAATGACACAGCGTGGAGAGTAGCGGATGGAGGGTTGACTTAGTAGTCCCTACGGTGTGTTGGTTGGTGCGGTGGAGAGTAGCGGATGGCTTATAGGTTTTGGGTTTGGGTTGCATCATAATTTCATTATTATATGGACTTGATGATTTAAACATGAATGCCTGATTTATTGATTGATAGTATTGTGTGCACATTGAGTCTGCATTGACTCACCCCATTGTGGGAATTATTTTTCGGTGATGAGCGTTGTGAATGGCTTGTAGACCATGAGGAGGCCATGCATCACTTGAAGAATTTATTCTAATTTGGACTTTATTTGATTTTAATACCTTTTAATTTTATTTTGGGTTTATTTGATGTAATAAGGCCATAAGGCCCAATGGATCATTCTTTGTTTTACATTACTTTTAATATTTTGCTAAGATCTAATTTGGACACATTACCTCAAATTGGATTTACAAGATTTAATAAATGGGTTTACAACCTAAGCCCAACTCAAAACAATAGTTTTTCTAAAATTTACAAATTTTCTCTAAGTAATGTGAAAAAATTTGAAACCGGTTTACTTTAGGAACATACAGATCCGGTCCATCCGTGTAACATCTGAATAGGGCCTATGCATTTCAGATTAATTGTATGGAATGACAAGTTTCAAGTACTATGAATAAATTTTGATACTTTTGGAAACCTAGAAATGCATGGAAATGGAAATGAAAATGAAAATGGAAATGGAAATGGACATTTTGGAAACTTAGACATTTTGGAAACTTAGACATTTTGGAAACTTAGACATTTTGGGAAACCTGAACATTTTGGAAACCTGAACATTTTGGAAACTTGAACATTTTGGAAACCTGAACATTTTGGAAACCTGAACATTTTAGGAAACTTGAGCATTTTGGAAACTTGAACATTTTGGAAACCTAAACATTTTGGAAACCTGGAAAATACAGAGCCGCGCGAAAATTTTAGGAAACTTAAAATTGACCCCGGAATGTTGAATTTAAGAGCCCAAAAGGGAACTTAGGGCCAAGTGACCCTAAAAATATAAAGCACAAGAAATTTGACCCAACAACGGACTTGGAAATGTGGCCTGAAGATGCCACCAAAGGCCTTAGGAAATGGCCCAAATACAAGAGGTTTTTGGGCCTGAGTTTGAGTCATCCAGGAAGCAAATAATGAAGGCTTTATTTTTGCTTCCAGAAGGCTGAGGTGGACGGCATGGGTTTGTAGAAAAGGAAGAGTTTTATTCACATAAATATGTGAATAATAAGAGATAAATAAAGGAGTTTTATTCACATAAATATGTGAATAATAAGAGATAAATAAAGGAGTTTTATCCACATAAATATGTGAATAATAAGAGATAAATAAAGGAGTTTTATTCACATAAATATGTGAATAATAAGAGATAATATTATCTTAAGGGAGAGTGGTGGCCAAGTCAAGGACTCTTGGCCTAGCAAATTTGGCTATAAAAGGAGAACCCAAGGTCTTTTTCTCTCATCTTTCCAAGTAGCCAAAAATCCCTTTGCTCTCCCTCCGCCGAATTTTCTTTCTATCTTTTCTTCTTCTCTTTTCTTCATCATCAAGCCAAAACCTTTTTCTTTTGATCCCGATTAAATCTCCATAGCAAAACCCTCAAACTCTAGGCAAGGAAGCAATCGGTCAAGGCATTAAGGATCTTTTTACAAGCTATCGAATACAAGGAGGAATCTTTCGGAAATCTAAGGATCCAAGGTAAGATATTTTATTCGATTAAAGGTTATGATGTATATGTTAGATTAGATCTAACATGAAAATTTCGACAGCACATATAGGGCAGAATTCTCTTGATTTGGAATTTGTATGGTAAGTGATATTCGCCAAGGCTTAATTTTGGTATTTGGAATTAATTTTCATTATTTCAAAAGCGAAAACTCACATGGTTACATGATTTAGTATTAGCCGATTTCAAGGAAAAAGGATACTAGTAATTTGATTTGATTTACAATCATCCAATTGACAACAAGGTAAATAATACAAATCCTACTAGGATTTGGTTTTTAAGCCAAATAGGTTTGTTAATATGTTTTAATAATTGGCGAATATAGGAGATAAAGATCTAGATCGGTAGATCGTTCTTGAGATTTCAAGGAATCTATTAAGCCAATAAGGTGTGTACCCTTACTATTCTTCGATATATTATGGTTAAGTATCTTAATGTATGATATGAATAATATTATGAATGTGGCTAAGTACCACACATGTGACAAAAAGTACCAAGGCACGTTTCCTACTTCGATAGGATTGTGATAAAATGTTATTTTAATAACATGCGAATATATGAATATGAACATGAAAGTAAATTATGCTATATATATATATGTATACATGTTTTGGGGCATTCGGATTTATGAAAAGGGGAGAACAGTGTTGACTTGGTCTCACTCACGAAAAATGTTGACTACGGTCACATTGCGAAATATGTCGACTACGGTCACATTGCGAAATTTTGGTAACCGGTTACAATAGTGTCTAATGACACAACGTGGAGAGTAGCGGATGGAGGTTGACTTAGTAGTCCTACGGTGTGTTGGTTGGTACGGGTGGAGAGTAGCGGATGGCTTATAGGTTTTGGGTTTGGGTTGCATCATAATTTCATTATTATATGGACTTGATGATTTAAACATGAATGCGATTTATTGATTGATAGTATTGTGTGCACATTGAGTCTGTTGACTCACCCCATTGTGGGAATTATTTTTCGGTGATGAGCGTTGTGATTGAATGGCCGGTAGACCATGAGGAGGCCATGCATCACTTGAAGAATTTATTCTAATTTGGACTTTATTTGATTTTAATACCTTTTTAATTTTATTTTGGGTTTATTTGATGTAATAAGGCCATAAGGCCCGATGGATCATTCTTTGTTTTACATTACTTTTAATATTTTGCTAAGATCTAATTTGGACACATTACCTCAAATTGGATTTACAAGATTTAATAAATGGGTTTACAACCTAAGCCCAACTCAAAACAATAGTTTTTCTAAAATTTACAAATTTTCTCTAAGTAAAAAAATTTGAAACCGGTTTACTTTAGGAACATACCGATCCGGTCCATTCTCGGTAGGGTGTGGGTGTTTCAATTTGTATCGAGCCCGCTTTAAACTCTCTACTGTGGGCTAAGGCCCAAAACGTTTTCAAAGCGAGCCAAATGATTTTTCTTTGAAACATAAGGTGTTTTATGGCATGGCACCTAAGTCTCAGGCCATGATCCACCGGTAAGTACCCTAACTATATGTGTGATTTCATGATTTATATAAGGGTAGAAAAGGCATGGAGCGTAGAATAGAATGATAGGAACTTGAACCCTAGGATTAGACTACTCAAAACACAAACCACATAAGACTTAATGTCTTGAACAAACCTATGGCTAAGTCACCGAGCTAGTGGTGTGGTAACCCTTATACGCATGTCTAGGATTGGATCCGGAAGAGCTTGGTATTTAAGGTCCTAGTGACTCACCTCCTCTTCGCAGAATCCTACAGTGCGTAGCTTCAGTTCACCATAACTCGAGAGGCTCGGTGGTGTGGCAACCTCGTGCTCATGTCTAGGAATGGTTTGGTGGGAGCTTGGTATTTAAGCATCCGTGACTCACCTCCTCTCCACACGAATCACGCACAGTGCGTAGCTTTGGTTCACCACGACCAAGAGGGCTCGGTCATAGGCTAAACATAATGACTAAAACCCGAAAGGAACTAGCCATGTTTTAAAAAAAAAAGAGAGAACAAAACAACAAACCCTAGTTTTTTTTAAACTTCTAAAACTTTCTCTTAAATCTGAGAAAATTATTTTTACAACATTTTCTGAAAAACTCTTGATTTACGAAAATTACAAAAATGCCCTTAGCAGTAAAATTACCAAAACGCCCTTGGTTTGTAAAATGTTCAACTACTCAACAGCTTTACCAAAATTTCAACATTTCATAAACATTCAAAAACCCTAATTTGTAAAATACAAAATATCATGATTTTGGAAAAATTACAAAATTGCCCTAACTTACTAAAATTACCAAAATGACCCTAACTTCCAAAATTTATGCAACTTCATCGTTTTGGAAAATAAATTTCTCAAAAGAACCCTCAAAGTTTTGCAACTTCGAAATATCCCCGATTTATTGAAATTTTACAATTTACCCGGTTTGTGGAAAAATTACCAAAATACCCCAAGGTCAAAAAAATTTACGCAAAACCCTCGATTTCAAAAATTCTCCAAAATACCCGAGAACTTTAAAATTTCCAAAAATACTTTGTGACAAAACACCAAGGAACCTTATTTTGACAAATTACGAAAATACCCCGTAGGACAAATTACGAAAATACCCCGGGTAGTGGTAAAACAACAACAAAGGAAAAAAACTACAACGTTTCTCCGAATGAACTAAGGTTCATAATTGTTTGATGGATGTATGAATGAATGAAAAGACTGTGCATGTATGAATCTGAAGAACCACTCCTAAACTCTTTTTCATAAAATTTCTTAGCAGTAATAAAGTGAAACAAGTACTAATGTATAAAACTTTTAAATCGATTAAATCATGACGTTAGAAAATGAGTTCTAAGGGATGTGAACTTAGAGATTGTGCCTAGAAAGTATGATGGTTCTATTAAGATCGAGTCTTGCAACGTAAGCATAGTGCGGTGAGAAAGATTGTACTGTTGTCGATAAGTAATTTCGAGGACGAAATTATTTTTAAGGAGGGTAGAACGTAACATCTGAATAGGGCCTATGCATTTCAGATTAATTGTATGGAATGACAAGTTTCAAGTACTATGAATAAATTTTGATACTTTTGGAAACCTAGAAATGCATGGAAATGGAAATGAAAATGAAAATGGAAATGGAAATGGACATTTTGGAAACTTAGACATTTTGGAAACTTAGACATTTTGGAAACTTAGACATTTTGGGAAACCTGAACATTTTGGAAACCCGAACATTTTGGAAACTTGAACATTTTGGAAACCCGAACATTTTGGAAACTGAACATTTTAGGAAACTTGAGCATTTTGGAAACTTGAACATTTTGGAAACCTAAACATTTTGGAAACACAGGAAAATCTGAGCAGCGAAAATTTTAGGAAACTTAAAATTGACCCGAATGTTGAATTTAAGAGCCCAAAGGGAACTTAGGGCCAAGTGACCCTAAAATATAAAGCACAAGAAATTTGACCCAACAACGGACTTGGAAATGTGGCTGAAGATGCCACCAAAGGCCTTAGGAAATGGCCCAAATACAAGAGGTTTTGGGCTGAGTTTGAGTCATCCAGAAGCAAATAATGAAGGCTTTATTTTTGCTTCCGAAAATTTGAGGTGGACGGCATGGGTTTGTAGAAAAGGAAGAGTTTTATTCACATAAATATGTGAATAATAAGAGATAAATAAAGGAGTTTTATTCACATAAATATGTGAATAATAAGAGATAAATAAAGGAGTTTTATCCACATAAATATGTGAATAATAAGAGATAAATAAAGGAGTTTTATTCACATAAATATGTGAATAATAAGAGATAATATTATCTTAAGGGAGAGTGGTGGCCAAGTCAAGGACTCTTGGCCTAGCAAATTTAGCTATAAAAGGAGAACCCAAGGTCTTTTCTCTCATCTTTCCAAGTAGCCAAAAATCCTTTGCTCTCTCCCTCTGCCGAATTTTCTTTCTATCTTTTCTTCTTCTCTTTTCTTCATCATCAAGCCAAAACCTTTTCTTTTGATCCTCGATTAAATCTCCATAGCGAAACCACGAAACTCTAGGCAAGGAAGCAATCGGTCAAGGCATTAAGGATCTTTTACAACCTATCGAATACAAGGAGGAATCTTTCGGAAATCTAAGGATCCAAGGTAAGATATTTTATTCGATTAAAGGTTATGATGTATATGTTAGATTAGATCTAACATGAAAATTTCGACAGAACATATAGGGCAGAATTCTCTTGATTTGGAATTTGTATGGTAAGTGATATTCGCCAAGGCTTAATTTTGGTATTTGGAATTAATTTTCATTATTTCAAAAGCGAAAACTCACATGGTTACATGATTTAGTATTAGCCGATTTCAAGGAAAAAGGATACTAGTAATTTCGGATTTGATTTACAATCATCCAATTCGGCAACAAGGTAAATAATACAAATCCTACTAGGATTTGGTTTTAAGCCAAATAGGTTTGTTAATATGTTTTAATAATTGGCGAATATAGGAGATAAAGATCTAGATCGGTAGATCGTTCTTGAGATTTCAAGGAATCTATTAAGCCAATAAGGTGTGTACCCTTACTATTCTTGATATATTATGGTTAAGTATCTTAATGTATGATATGAATAATATTATGAATGTGGCTAAGTACCACACATGTGACAAAAAGTACCAAGGCACGCTTCCTACTTCGATAGGATTGTGATAAAATGTTATTTTAATAACATGCGAATATATGAATATGAACATGAAAGTAAATTATGCTATATATATATATGTATACATGTTTTGGGGCATTCGGGATTTATGAAAAAGGGGGAGAACAGGTGTTGACTTCGGTCTCACTCACGAAAAATGTTGACTACGGTCACATTGCGAAATATGTCGACTACGGTCACATTGCGAAATTTTGGTAACTTCGGTTACAATAGTGTCTAATGACACAACGTGGAGAGTAGCGGATGGAGGGTTGACTTAGTAGTCCCTACGGTGTGTTGGTTGGTACGGGTGGAGAGTAGCGGATGGCTTATAGGTTTTGGGTTTGGGTTGCATCATAATTTCATTATTATATGGACTTGATGATTTAAACATGAATGCCTGATTTATTGATTGATAGTATTGTGTGCACATTGAGTCATTGACTCACCCCATTGTGGGAATTATTTTTGGTGATGAGCGTTGACGGACCGGTAGGTAGACCATGAGGAGGCCATGCATCACTTGAAGAATTTATTCAGAATTTGGACTTTATTTGATTTTAATACCTTTTTAATTTTATTTTGGGTTTATTTGATGTAATAAGGCCATAAGGCCCAGTGGATCATTCTTTGTTTTACATTACTTTTAATATTTTGCTAAGATCTAATTTGGACACATTACCTCAAATTGGATTTACAAGATTTAATAAATGGGTTTACAACCTAAGCCCAACTCAAAACAATAGTTTTTCTAAAAATTTACAAATTTTCTCTAAGTAACGAAAAAAATTTGAAACCGGTTTACTTTAGGAACATACCAGATCCGGTCCATTCTCGTGGGCCGGGTGTGGGGTGTTTCAGGTACAACACAGAACATTCCATGACAAAACAAAAGCAATTATCCAAATTAAATACTATCATTAATAAACCATATTTAATTATAGCAGCAATATTCATAGAACCCTTAAATCAAGCCTACATGGCCCTAAAAACAGTTGAGGATCAATCTAGGATCAAATTGAAATAAAACAAAAATTTTTAGAAAAACTAAAAATTTTGGGAAACGGGGCCACATGGCCGTCTGACCTAGACCAAACCGTGTGAAAATTCGAAGTCAGGACACAAGACCGTGTCCCAACCCATGTGTCTGCCCGTGTGAATATTCAAAAAAAAGGCTACACGACCATGTCGTAGGCCGTGTGACAAACTGTGTGTATACTCAAATTATGGACACACGACCGTGTCACAGGCTGTGTGTGAGCCCATGCGTATATTCGATGTTGGGTCACACGGTCGTGTCATAGGCCATGTGCTGAACCATGCTCGAAACTGCTTTGAGACACCTGACCGTGTCGTAGACCGTGTAAAACTTGCACATATAGCCATAAATGACACATGATCGTGTGGACTAGCCGTGTGTGACACATGGCCGTGTGCACCAAAATGTACCTTAAAAATCAAGTTTACAAAAAGATGCTTACTTGGACATCAAGCAACCCAATTTCCATCAATTAAATTGACTCAAAATACGATTAAACGAGCTCAAAACATGTCAAAACATCCATCCTACGTGTTTAACCAATGTGCCCTCATTGACACCACAATTCAATAATCAAACCAATATCACATTTAAACCAAAGTATAAACATTCAAAATACAAAACCATCTTTAACAATTCATACCAAAACACCACTCATTTCAATCCATAAATCCATTAGCAATATTCACACACTTATAAGACTTAAACTACATATACCAAACAAGTTCCATACATACATATATACCAAACCAAAAACAGATTCACAAGTACCCAAAAACTATCTAAGACAAGTTTCATTCAAGTTTTACAACTTCACATATATTTGACATAATTTCAATTCACTTATTACATGCCATATAACCTTAAGTAAACATTTAAAAGCTACAAAAAGATTTTCGGATACTGTAATTCTTTGCGTCGATTTAATCACTCGTTTCATCAAAAACTTATCTACAAGGAAATGAGAGAAAAGACACAAGTAAGCTTAATTGAGCTTAGTATGTTCAACAGTTTAAATGATAAACTTACCAAATAAACATATCTAAAATAGAATACATTAAATAAACCATAATCCCATCAATCACAATCAAATAACAGGTGAGCCTTATGAATAAATGCAATGATATAATCCTACCAATTATAGGTTACCAATAAAAACATGCTCGATGAACATTAAACGGATTCAGATACACAATTAACCATCTGTAACACACCAAATTGATCAAATGAGCTAACCATCCGATAACACACCTAGGCATCGAGTGCCAAACCCATAGGCTAGCATCCTTCCAAAACACACATGAGCACCGAGTGTCATGCCCGATGGCTTTACATCTACCCTCGAAAACACACCTAAATCACTGTAGTATAACACGATAGTTTGCAATAAATACTGAACTTCAATATATTCAGTAAACATTAATATAACTGTAACACCCTAAAATAAGGCCTAAGGGTTTTAGGGGTATTTTAGGGATTTTAGCGTTAGGGTGTTTGGAATTTTGTGACATGATTTATCGGTAATGTTTTTTACTATAGTTTTTATAAAATTAAATAAATTTCTAAAAATGAGTTTTAAATACCTTTAATTTTGAAATTTGGACTGATTTGTAAAAGAGTCAAAATTATGAGTTGTTAAGAGGCAATTAAACCAAAATTTAAAAATCACCCTAATATCATTAATGTACGTCACAAGGCTAACTAAAAATATGACAAAGGTAAGTGTAACACCCCAAACCTGGCCTAGAAGTTAGGCCCGAATCTGGCATGTCACCAAAAAAAACTCGTTAGAAAATTTCAGCCTTTTTGTTAAAACCCAAAACACTTTAAGCAAATGTTAACTACTTGAAAATGTAGTTATCTTTTAAGAAAAACCTTTTTGGTGGCGAAAATGTATTTTAAATAAACGATTTTCAAATAAGTGATGTTTAGAAAGAGAGTTGCAGAAGTATTTTGAAATCGTTGGCAGAAACGTAGATAAAATACAAGTATTTTTGAGAGATTGATTGATGAGTCAACAATCAAGGTAGTGAACTTTAAAACCGTGACTTTTGAAAATATTGTTTGATAGTTCGAGAAAATAACTTCCGTGTTAAAATATTTATAAAGTTTATTATGAAATTCATTTGTTAATCGATTTTGGAAAACCTTTATTTAAGTTTTAGAAAATTATCGTTTAAAACAAATTAAGCAAAATAATAAGTATATCACCCATAAAGCAAATAACAAAATAATCTAGAGGCCTTATTACAACTTAAACCAATATAGCAAAATAATAAAATAAACGGAAATAGAAATTTAAAATTTAATAACACCATTTCTGAAGTATGGCCTCCACCGAGTCATAGATGGCCCAAGTCCACCTCACGGAGCATTACCTACAGGGTTAAGAAAGAAGGGGGTGAGTTACAAGAACTCAATGTGAAATCCCCTTACCGTTGTTCACTGGGCCAAAATCTCATTAAGCAATTATTTGGGCCTAAGCCCACATACAATAATAATAATGAAATGAATATAACATGAATATGAAATGTAATTCCCAAACCAAACCTAGTTTTCCATCCGCTACACACCACCGTACCAACCAACACACCGTGGGAGCTTTAGTCACCCACCCGCCAACACACCAAATGTAGGCATTAAGCCATTTATAATAGATTATTTGTGGACAAGCCACCGAATAACATAATTTACGTGGCATAGCCACAGACATGATTATGACAGAGTCACCAAATATGTGCGAGCTACCAAAATTATGTAGCAAAGCTACCAAAACTTCTCTTCATCATTATCCCATCCCATGCAATTCATGTATATGCATCATACATATCAAATCATGATGTTTACAAATATAATAATAATAATTAAAAATTCAAAAATTTATGACAAACAAATTGGCCCAATAACACTTTGCAAAATCGGCCCATTAGAGCAATATATCAAATCATCTCATTTTATCACATATCCATTCGGCCCATTTAATCACATATGAATTCAGCCCATTTAGTCACATATCAAATTGGCCCATTTAGTCACATATCAATTTGGCCCATTTAGTCACATATCAAATTGGCGCATATAGCAAAATATCAGATCGGCCCATATAACAAAAAATCATATTGGCCCATTAATCAATATGTCCAATCGACCCATAGGGCAATATGTCAATTCAATCCATTAAGAAATATCGTATTTCGACCCTTTAGGGGCATTTTGGTAATTTGATAATCTTACCCACTAAGGGTATTTCTGTAATTCGGTCCATAGGGGCATTTTCATAAATTGTTAATATTACACACTAAGGGTAATTTGGTAATTTCGCAATCCAGACTTAACTACTAATTTGGGCATAAAAATTTAAACTGTCCATCTGCGTCGTACTGACTAAATTGAATATAACTTGAGTTAGGAAACTCGAAATCTAAATCTGTAAATTTTCCTTGAAACTAGACTCATATATCATCTTACTAAAATTTTCCAGAATTTTTTGCTTAACCATTTAGTACAGTTTATTTCTTAAAGTTTCCCTTATTTCACTGTCAAACGATTCTGACCTCTCCTTCCTTAATTTCAAATATCTCATTGTACGGTTTTCATATACTACTTCCACTTGTTTTTATTGAAAATAGGCTCACTAAGGAATCCATACATATAAATTATAACCCATAATTCACTTTGTACAATTTTATAAGATTTTTCCGAGACAGATCAGGGAACCACGAAATCATTCAGAAGTAGTCTTACTAAAATTAACATATCTCAGAATATAAAATTCCTTTTCCTTCTTCGTTTCTTCCTTATCAAAATAGACACAGTAAACTTTTAAATGATATCTCATTCACTTTCTAATTCCCTTTCTCCTATTTTTCGTGATTTTTCAAAAACACATCACTGTTTCTAATAGAAACTGTTTTATTACAAAATATAATTACCACTACGATCATACGCATGCCCGAGTGATTACGGATGCCGATTTTTGGTTTTCTTCGGTATTTCGACCGATTCACAGAATACTTCATACAAACTTTCAGATAAGTATGATATTACATGCCATTTTGGATATGTATACAGAAGGTACGGGATTACACACCTTATTACGGGATCCGTAACACGATACTCTTCGTGGCACCTAAAAGTACAATCGATCAACAATTAGTCCAAACCCAATTTACAACTTCATCCAAGTATTGCGATTGATTAACAATCTATATCACTTACTAACAATCCGAGTCTCTTATTATGAGGGATAGATCGAGCGATTTAGTCCCTAAAAATATAATCGATTAGTCACAACCACTATCTCATTAAGCAAAATAACCGGTCAACGAAAAGATCCAAAAAGAACCATGATGAATCCCTTACCTTAATGATATTTGTTTCGATTTCTAATGATTAAATGATAACTTCAGAAACTCCAAGTTTCGGCCTTCCACAATATTTCTACGGAGAAGAAAAGTGATTTCGTATGAGAGAAGGTATGATGATGGTTTCGGTCAATGTGACCATCCCTGTAACACCCCAAACCTGGCCCAAACGCTACGACCAGACCTGGCATGCTACAGGTTGAATGTTAAAGTTCAAATTCTCTGGTTACTTTGAAGAAAGCATGGATTTGAAAAAACGTAACTTTCGTAGCACGTTGTGTTGGAAACTTTGCTTTGTTGGGTTCGAAGATCTCGATTTGTTTTATTCCGATATCCGTTAAATAAGTAATTTTTTTGATGAAAATCGTTGTTTTGCGTTATGCGTGTTTGAAACTCCTATTTTTATTACTTATTATAATTAAGTCCTTGAAATATAAATTTATAATCCATAATCATTAACCACTAGAAATCGAATATTTAAGCTAAGAGGCCTTATTACATGCTAACGAAAACAAACCCAAAATTTAAAACTAAAGAAAAATTAGAAATAAGTTTACTTAAATGAAAGACTTTATGGCCCCTCGAGTTTGCCTCGGCTCCCGTATCCACGATCTATTGCTCATCTGAAAAGTTGAGAAAAGTAAAAGGTGAGTCACCAAGACTTAGTGTGCAAATTCCTGAACCACATAAACGAGTTGAGGCCCACAATCATACTGTGCCTCAACCCACACATAATGACAGCAGAACAAGTACATGCGATATGACCCAACCCAACCAAAAATTCCATCCTCTACTCGCCAACCCTTACCAGCCATCACACCGCAGGGATTTCTACAATCAACCCTCCATTCGCTACACCCCATCTTGACAGTCGTGCTGTCAGTTATAATGCCGATCACTATGTGACCTTAAAATCAAATGTGGCAGAGCAACCGATCACCATGTGACCTTATAATCAAATGTGGCAGAGCCACCGATCACTAAGTGACCTATTGAGCAGGCTCTTCCCCTTCATCATACTAACCCCATCTTATGCTTACATACATACAAAAGCAAGAACAATATACCATCTACAAGATAACAGGTCATCACATACATCGATACACATAGAGAATTTGCTATGTTTTCGTACCTGGTATCCCTTGCCTAATCCCTACGGGTTATTCGAGTGTCCATACAGCCTTTTTCGGCTTTTCAGCCCATAACGTGTATGATACAGAAAAATTAGTGTGATAAAGATCTACACACCTGATTATAGACAAGATGATACTTTGTATGTCGACACTATCAGTAACCGATACGACTACTAACTACCTACGATTTTGTTTTGTAGTCATTCCACAACTCGGTGGCCAATCTCTGACTGCAGACATCGAGCGCTTCTTAAACTTAGGGGCTGGGTTTACGGGTCCAATCCCCTCCTTCGCCTGATTGACATTTTATTCCATTCAATCCCCTCCTTCGCCTGATTGACATTTTATTCCATCAAAAGACCTTATCAGTTGCTACCATCATAACATATGGTTGTTAATCCATATCATAGGGTTAATGTAATATCCCGGGTTAAGGGCTATTTTGTTTTGGCATTTGTTTGCATGTTAATGGCTTGTTATGTGGTTGTTTGTGTGGTTTCGAGGCTTAGTTGTAGGCTAGGAGTGAGCCTGAGTAGGTGGGAAAATTTTAGTTTTAAGCCTTTGGGTGAGAGGAGCTGAAGGAGTTGGGGGTTATATATATTATTTGGTGAATTGTGGCATAACAAAGGAGCTGGTGGAGTGGCAAGCTTGCGCCACTTAGAGGTTGTGTTTGGCGTCAATTGCAAGGGGTGAGGTCCTGAGTTCAAGCTGCGAAAATCCCACATTTTGGCTTCCATTTTGACGGCATGGAGGGGAGGAGTTGTAGGCAGTTCGAACTCTGCCTTGGACCAAGTCAATAGGTGGAATGGATGGCAAGGAGTGAATGGTGGGATTTGACTAGTTCAAACTAGTTTGAACTAATGGCTTGGAGAGCTTCTAGGAGGTGGCCGATTGTGGGGAACTTCAAATAGGTGAGTGGCCGATTTTTGGGGAGTGTTTGGGGGAGTTTGGCCGGTTGGTAAGTTCGGGAGGAGAGTGCCGAAATTTCATTTTGGCAATTTGTGCATTTTCGATTTTAGCTAGTGTCAAACAAGTCTCTCTTTTGGTCTTTTGGTGTCGAATTTCACCCATTTTGTTTTGTATTCTTGAAACCAAACCCCAAGTGCTTCATCTCTTTTCATTTTCATTTGTTCTCCTTAAACAGAAAGCTTCAACAATCTTACCCTTAAGAAAGTACTTGGTGTCTTTCAATTTTGTTGTTAGCCAATGCCTCTCCCATTTTCCTTTCTTTTTCATTTGTGTTAAACTGAAACCACTTTGTGTTTTCTCTTCAACTTGTGCCGAAACTTTATTCTCCAAGGAGACTTTCCTCCATTCCTTCTTCTTCTAAATCAAAGCACCACCCTTTCATCACCTTTTTACTTTCTTTCTCTTCCTAAACTTGTTAGCCGTTGTCACCATTTGTGTTACCCATTTCTCTCAATGAAACTCATCCTCCAAAACACCTTCTCCATTTCTTATCTTTTCAAAACCGAAAGTAACCCCCTCCATTCATTTTTTTATTTTCTTTCTTTTCCCAAACCTTTTAGCCGAACCTTACTACAACCCTTGTCGATTTCTTCTTTGTTTTTTTTAAAACTTTTCTTTTCTTGATCAAGGGTGTTAGCCGAACCTATTCCTCTTGTTGGAGTCTTGTACAATCGGTCTACTAAGAAGGTATGTGTCGGCCGAATGGCCATTTCTCCTTTTTCTTATACTTTGCCAAATTTTAGTGTGTTTAAGGGCCGATTTTGGCATCTATTAAAAAGGAGTAACGTTCAATTTTGGTAATCGATTTTATTATAGGACATCCGGATTTTGGGAACATTGGAGAAGAGCCTTATTTCTCTGTCAAGCAATCGGTAAGTGGTGGTAAGAGTAGTTTCTTTTAGACTATTCATTTAGTCTTTGTTAAGGCAAGTTGTTAAGGGATTAACCATTTTCTTTCTAGGGTGAGGCCGATTATTGGAAGAACCATTGTTGGTTCCGAATTTGGTAGAAAACCAAAGCAAGTTTAAGGTAAGGGTTATATACCCTTTTGGTTTAAATGGTTATGGCCGAATGGTTTAAGTGTTAATCCCTTGTTGGCCGATTGTAGGCTCAGGGTTGTCGAAGTGATCGAGGGACGTAGATCGATTCTTAGAACTAAAACCTTCGCTATTCCAGGTGTGTAAGCTAACACACTGATTCTTAGTAATAAATTAATAACCTGTGTTGTAACAAGTGAAACAGTGATGACTATCATGATACCTGGTAGGGTATGTTCACGGATTCGGGTAAGTCCGTAGCATTACGAGTTCTATTGTTGATACGTTTGATATGATGATCCATGATATATATATATGCTATGAGATGCAATCTTTGGGCATGTTGGCATGAATTACATGATTTGCATATGGTACATGAGTTAGTATGACATGTATGGGTAATGTGAGAGGGGGAGTATGATATCCGTGTCTTTGGGACACGGAGGTTTAGCACCTCCAAAGTGGTTTGGTACCACATATTTTGTGACTTTGGGTCGCCAGAGGTTTGGCACCTCGGCGTCTCGTCCCAGTGGCTTAGTACCACGATGGGTTGTCCCACGATTGATTATCTGAGATTGACACGGTGATTTGGTATCCGCGATGGGTTGGCCCCATCATCGGATTTGTGACTACGGTCACTAGTGATTTGGTATCACATTGTGTCTTTGGGACACGGAGGTTTGGCACCTCATTGCGACTCGTCCACGTGGTTTGACACCACCGTGGGTTGGCCCCACTTATGAGATCTGGGATTGTCGCTAGTGATTTGGTATCACACGATGGGTTGGCCCCATCATTGGATTATTCGTGACTTTGGGTCACAAAGTGGTTTAGCACCACATTATGGATATCGTGACTTTGGGTCACGGTGGTTTAGCACCACTAGTGGTTTGGTACAACACGGGGTAGAAAAGGTGTAATGGATGGTTAGGAGCAGGTGCATTAATTGTATTGCTTTGCTATGATGTGTGTTAGCATGTTGTATTATCGGTGGGGGTTTATACACCGAGTCTTGCGACTCACTCTCTCCTTTGACATTTGGGTGACACTTAGACGCGGACATGGGCAGGGATGGACTCGAGTGCTCATGCCATGCTCAAATAAAGATTTTCTCGGACTTTTATAAAATTTGGTACTTAAGCTTTTTATTACTTTTTGGGTTTATTTTGGTTTGTAAAAAGGCCTTTTAAAATTATGTTTTGCTTTGTGTATGCTTAAAGTAGATGTTTAATATGCCTTAACAAATTAATTGGGTTAAAATGTGCTAAAACTTGAAAAGATAACGATTTCAAAACTACAAAAGTGATATTTTAAGCTATACCATCGGGTATCACACTATGATTTGGAATAAAGAGAACTCAAACGTTTTTCTAACTTAAATTGGATTTTCTACTAAGTCAAGACGCTATCGTAATAATAAAAGACAACTTAAACTTCTAAAAGAGATAAATTAGTTTTACCTACACATTTGATTAAGGTTTCAAAATTTCGAGTTTTCAAATACCCCAACAGATTTAAATCAAGCCTACTCAAGTTTTTTTCAAATACACAATCTAGCGAAGTGTTTTCCTCAAACTTTTCAACTTAAACCTAAACCTCTCAAAATCCTTTTTCCCTGTAACATACCAGATTCGGTCGTGGTGTGTTGACCGGGTTTGGGGTGTTACATTTGTGGTATCAGAGCCAGGTTCAAAGGCTCGGCTGTGGGCCCAAGGCCCAAAATATTTTAAAACTATAGTTTTTGAGTGTTTTGTTTTGAAAAGTATGGTTTGAAAGGCACGGCACCGAGTCACCGGCACCAATCCGCCCAAGTAAGTACCCCGTACTATTTGTTTGTGATAATGATATTAATGAGATGTGATTGAATGGTTAGGGATAGTAAGACTACCTTAGAGACTGAAACTGATAGGACTCAGTGGACTCGCGAAAACAAAGCCTCTTTAATATTCATAAGACTTTGTTTTAAAATAGTGGAATAATTACTGATGCATAAAATTCTCTAAATCAGACGAGAGTTAGTCATGAGTACCCGAGGTGGACGTGGTCGTGGAGGTGGTCGCGGTAGGATGACAGTTTTTGAGCTCATAGATTACAGTCGGGGTTCGAGAGCGAGATCTGGGACCGCCACCACCGAGGTGGTGAGTTTCGAGAACAGACCGGGACGACGCAGATGTCATGAGTAATGTTGTGGGTTACGGAAATGGTAGCTGGAGTAGGTGGAGGCGTAGGAGCTAGAAAATCGTGCTTGGCGACTTGAACAAGCGGGTGAAGTTTTTCGAGTGTCTCGGTGTTGCTCCAGCCTTCTTGAATATTGGTGGAAGCGACAGAGCGGATCATGGATGACTGGACCTGCTGCTTTGAAGAAAAGTTAAAGGGATAGTATCACTTCTACGAGATGAGTCATACCAGTGGTGGCTCTTTGTTGGAACGTACCGCATTTGAAGATCGACTTGGGACTATTTAAGGCCGCTTATCGGAAAAAATGCGTGGGAGCTAACTACATTAATGAAGCGAGAAAGCATTTACGAGGTTAGTTCGTGGGAACAAATCGTGTCGAGTACGAGGCGAGTTTCGATTTGAGTCGATTATGCGTGGGTATGGTGGCTCTTGAACATGAGAGGTGTGTTCGTTTGAGGATGGCTGCGAGGCGAATTAAGGTTGTTGATTGTGCCCCCAGGGGCGTGAATTTTTGTTCTAGTTGAAAAGCGAAGGTAGCCGAGGGCATTAAGAGTGCGTGAGGTGGTATAGATAGGGCAAACACAAGAGGAGCTTTGGGTCTTCGGGTTGTCGGTGTCAATCAGAAAAGGGCTAGACCGAGTGGGCGAATCGGTCGGTAGGTTTGTTGCTACTAAGCGGGGACCGCCATGATGTAAGCTATTGTGGAAAAGCTCATTAGGGAGGATGTTGGGTGATGGTGAAATTTGTTTTGAGTGTGGCTCATTTGGACCACCGTGTGAGGAACCTGTCGCGCAAGTTGGCTAGGATTGATCAGAGAGTCGGTAGTACTCAATATAGGAATAACGGACCACCACCGCAGAGGGCCGAGGTAATGGCAGAGGAGGTAATAGTTACGGTGGTAGTGGAGCACCAGGCGGAGAGGTGCAGTAGTTACGAGGCCGGATAAGCGGGGTTGGTGTATCTTTGAGGGCCGAGAGGAGGGCGGCCGACGGACGTCATTACCGATCGTTTTAAATCTTTGGATCTCCATTTATTACTTTGATTGATGTGGGTTCAACACATTCATATGTTGCAAGTAGCATAGTGAAGACCATGGATTTAGACTCTGAGATATCTTCTAGGCAGATGACCGTAATAAGCCCTCTAGGTCACTCTGTAGTTGTAGATAATCTGTATAGAGACGTACCTCTAGAACTCCAAGGGGTAGTATTTGAGGCTGATCTGATGGAATTGTCGTTTGGGGAGTTCGACCTGATTCTTGGGATAGACTGGTTGGTTAAGTCACAAGGGCAAAGTTGAATTTGTGACTAAGCGCATGGTTACGAAACACGGTGAGGGTGATGAGGTAGTTTTGATTGGGGATAGGAGGAATTATCTGTCCAATGTGGTATCTGCTCTGAAAGCCGAGAAGATGGTCAGAAAGGGCTGCGAAGCATATGTGGTTCATGTGTATGCCTTAGAGGCTAAGGAGTCTGCTGTGGAGACAGTTCGGATAGTTAGGGAATTTGTTGATGTGTTTTCTGAGGAGCTTTCGGGTTTGCCACCAGATCGGGAGGTAGAGTTCGGGATAGATCTGTTACCCAGAACTACGCCCGTATCTATTGCTCCGTACGGGATGGCACCTAAAGAGTTAGTGGAGCTTAAGGCTCAAATCCAGGAGTTATTGGACCGAGGCTTTATCAAGCCAAGTGTTTCACCTTGGGGAGCGCCGGTACTCTTTGTCAAGAAAAAAAAGGTACTATGCGGATGTGTATAGACTACCGCCAACTGAATAAGCTGACAATCAAAAATAAGTATCCGCTGCCTCAGATAGATGACTTGTTTGATCAGCTGAAGGGCGCGTCGATTTTCTCAAAGATTGATTTAAGGTCTGGGTATCACCAGTTGAAGGTGAAGGAGGCGGATATCTGCAAGACGGCATTTCATACTCGGTATGGGCACTTTGAGTTCTAGTTATGCCGTTTGGGTTGACTAACGTGCCGACAGCCTTCATGGATCTGATGAATAGGGTGTTCCAACGGTATTTGGATCAGTTCGTAGTGGTTTTTATCGACGACATCTTGGTATATTCAAAGGCGAGGAGGAACATGATGCTCATTTGCGGGTGGTATTGCAGATTACGAGGAGAAAGCGACTTTATCGAAGTTTAGCAAATGCGAGTTACGGCTTAGGAGGTGGCGTTCTTGGGTCATGTAACCTGGTGAGGGATTAGAGTGGACCCTCGTAAGATAGAAGCGATTTTGAATTGGAAGCCGCCTAAGTCGATGGCGGAGATTGAGTTTTACGGGTTTGGCGAGGATACTAGAAGATTTGTAGAGGGTTCTCGTTGATCGCAAAGACCGATGACCAAATTATTAAGAAAAGGGTTCCATTTATTTGGTGAGAAGCAACAGGAGAGCTTCGATAAGTTCAAGAAGATTTTATTGAAGCTCGGTTACGATTCAACTTTGAGGTGGGAAGGAATTCACAGTGTACTGCGATGCATCACATACAGGTTTGGGTTGTGTGCTGATGCAGGAAGGGAAGGTTGTGGCTTACGCATCTCGGCAGCTGAGGCCACATGAGGTAAATTATCCAACGCACGATCTAGAGTTAGCGGCTGTAGTATTTGGCTTGAAGATATGGAGGCATTACTTGTACGGAGAGAGATCGATAGTCTACACGGACCATAAGAGTCTGAAGTACCTTCTGACTCAGAAAGACTTGAATCTGATACAGAGCAGATGGATTGAGCTGCTGAAAGACTACGACTGCTCAATTGAGTATCATCCGGGCAAAGCTAACGTTGTGGCAGACGCGTTGAGTCGTAAGGTTGTTTCAGATTTAAGAGCGTTGTTTGCCCACTTGAGTTTGTATGACGACGGGAGTATTCTGGCAGAGCTGCAGGTTAAGCCTACTTGGGTTGAACAGATCAGAGAAAAATAGTTGATGGATGAGGTTTTGGTAGCGAGAGGACACAAGTGCGAGCGATGGTTTGAAGGGTTATAGCTTGTCTAGTGATGGGGTTACGTGTTTTTCGGAAAGCTTGTATCTTGAGAATCTTGAGTTAAGGCGGAAGATTCTTCAGGATGCACATAGACCCTACGCTATGCATCTGGAGGTAGCAAAATGTATAGGGATCTCGGAGAACGATTACGGTGGTAAGATGCGAAAAAGGAAGTAGCGAGTTTGTAGGGAAGTGTCGACTTGTCGGCGAGTCAAGGCCGAGCATCGATTGCCGTCTGCAGGTTGCTTGACCGATGAAGATTCCACGATGGAAGTGGGAAAGGATAACTATAGATTTCGTCGGTGGATTACCGCTTACCGAGCAAGAAGGATTCAATTTGGGTAATTGTGGATCGTGACTAAATCGGCTCACTTTATCCCGTAAGGGTGGATTACTCACTTGAGGTTGGCGAAAGTGTATGTGTCGAGATAGTGAGGCGCACGGGGTGCGATGTCGATCATCTCGGCTAGGGATCCCGATTCACGTCAAGGTTACGGAAGGCGTTGCATCGAGACTACGGGTACGGTTGGATTTCAAGACGACGGTATTTCATCCCAGACGGACGAAGCGATCGAAAAGGGTTATCTGATCTTGGAGGACATATTACGAGGTTGTGTATTGGACTTCATGGGTAGTTGGGAGGAGTATCTACCGTTAGCTGAATTTGCCTACAATAATAGTTACCAAGCAAGCATCAAGATGGCACCATATGAGGCGTTGTACAGTAGGAAATGTCGCTCACCTACTTGTTGGACAGAGTTAAGTGAGCGTCGGTTGTTGGGACCGGAGTTGGTTCTTTGAGACCGAAGACAAGGTTAAGTTGATTGAGCTAGATTGAAAGAAGCTTGGACGGCGAAGTCCTATGCCGATCTTAAGCGGAGAGATATTGAATTTCTTTGTGGGAGATCGGGTTTTCTGAAGGTCTCACCGTGGAAGAAAATATTAAGGTTGGAAGGAAAGGCAAGCTAAGTTCGAGGTTTATTGGGTAGTATAAAGTCTTGAGGCGTGTGGGACGATTGCATATCAGCTCGAGTTGCCGGTGAGCTAAGTCAGATTCACGACGTGTTCCACATTTCGATGCTTCGACGTTATCGCTCAGATCCATCGCGTGGTGGCAGTAGAAGAGATCGAGGTAAGCCCAGATTTGACCATGGAGGAAGAGCCTGTCTGATTTTAGATCGGGATGTGAAGGTTCTGCGTGGGAAGTCTATGCCTTTGGTTAAGGTTCTTTGGCGGAATCATGGCGTGGAAGAAGCTACGTGGGAACCCGAGGATATGATGAGACAGCAATACCCGCAACTCTTCTGATCAGGTAATTTCGAGGTCGAAATTATTTTAAGGGGTAGAAGCGTAATATCCGGGTTAAGGGCTATTTTGTTTTGGCATTTGTTTGCATGTTAATGGCTTGTTATGTGGTTGTTTGTGTGGTTTGAGGCTTAGTTGTAGGCTAGGAGTGAGCCTGAGTAGGTGGGAAAATTTTAGTTTTAAGCCTTTGGGTGAGAGGAGCTGAAGGAGTTGGGGGTTATATATATTATTTGGTGAATTGTGGCATAACAAAGGAGCTGGTGGAGTGGCAAGCATGCGCCACTTAGAGGTTGTGTTTGGCGTCAATTGCAAGGGGTGACGTCCTGAGTTCAAGCTGCGAAAATCCCACATTTTGGCTTCCATTTGACTGGCATGGAGGGAGGAGTTGTAGGCGATTCGAACTACGCCTTGGACCAAGTCAATAGGTGGGATGGATGGCAAGGAGTGAATGGTGGGATTTGACTAGTTCAAACTAGTTTGAACTAATGGCTTGAGAGCTTCTAGGAGGTGGCCGATTGTGGGAACTTCAAATAGGTGAGTGGCTGATTTTTGGGGAGTGTTTGGGGAGTTTGGCTGTTGGTAAGTTGGGAGGAGAGTCGAAATTTCATTTTGGCAATTTGTGCATTCGGTTTTAGCTAGTGTCAAACAAGTCTCTTTTTGGTCTTTTGGTAAGCCGAATTTCACCCATTTTGTTTTTGCATTCTTGAAACCGAAACCCCAAGTGCTTCATCTCTTTTTCATTTTTCATTTGTTCTCCTTAAACCGAAAGCTTCAACAATCTTACCCTTGCCGAAAGTACTTGGTGTCTTTCAATTTTGTTGTTAGCCGAATGCCTCTCCCATTTTCCTTTCTTTTTCATTTGTGTTAAACCAAAACCAGCTTTGTGTTTTCTCTTCAACTTGTCTGAAACTTTATTCTCCAAGGAGACCTTCCTCCATTCCTTCTTCTTCTAAACGAAAGCACCACCCTTTCATCACCTTTTACTTTCTTTCTCTTCCTAAACTTGTTAGCCGTTGTCACCATTTGTGTTACCCATTTCTCTCAAGCCGAAACTCATCCTCCAAAACACCTTCTCCATTTCTTATCTTTTCAAAACAGAAAGTAACCCCCTCCATTCATTTTTTTTTATTTTCTTTCTTTTCCAAAACCTTTTAGCCGAACCTTACTACAACCCTTGTCGATTTCTTCTTTGTTTTTTTTTTAAAACTTTTCTTTTCTTGATCAAGGGTGTTAGCCGAACCTATTCCTCTTGTTGGAGTCTTGTACAATCGGTCTACTAAGAAGGTATGTGTTGGCCGAATGGCCATTTCTCCTTTTTCTTGTACTTTGACAAATTTTAGTGTGTTTAAGGGCTGATTTCGGCATCTGTTAAAAAGGAGTAATGTTCAATTTTGGTAATCGATTTTATTATAGGACATCCAAATTTTGGGAACATTGGAGAAGAGCCTTATTTCTCTGTCAAGCAATCGGTAAGTGGTGGTAAGAGTAGTTTCTTTTAGACAATTCATTTAGTCTTTGTTAAGGCAAGCTGTTAAGGGATTAACCATTTTCTTTCTAGGGTGAGGCCGATTGTTGGAAGAACCATTGTTGGTTCCGAATTTGGTAGAAAACCAAAGCAAGTTTAAGGTAAGGGTTATATACCCTTTTGGTTTAAATAGTTATGGCCGAATGGTTTAAGTGTTAATCCCTTGTTGGCCGATTGTAGGCTCAGGGTTGTCGAAGTGATCGAGGGATGTAGACCGATTCTTAGAACTAAAACCTTCGCTATTCGGTGTGTAAGCTAACACTGCGATTCTTAGTAATAAATTAATAACTTTGTGTTGAAACAAGTGAAAGCAGTGATGGTATCATGATACCCGGTAGGGTATGTTCCTGATTCGGGTAAGTCCGTAGCATTACGAGTTCTATTGTTGATCGTTTGATATGATGATCCATGATATATATATATGCTATGAGATGCAATGTTGGGCATGTTGGCATGAATTACATGATTTGCATATGGTACATGAGTTAGTATGACATGTATGGGTAATGTGAGAGGAGGGGAGTATGATATCCGTGTCTTTGGGACACGGAGGTTTGGCACCTCCGGTGGTTTGGTACCACATATTTTGTGACTTTGGGTCACGGAGGTTTGGCACCTCGGCGTCTCGTCCAGTGGCTTAGTACCACGATGGGTTGGCCCCACGATTGATTATCTGGGATTAGCGCCAATGATTTGGTATCCGCGATGGGTTGGCCCCATCATCGGATTTGTGACTACGGTCACCAATGATTTGGTATCACATTGTGTCTTTGGGACACGGAGGTTTGGCATCTCATTGCGACTCGTCCACGTGGTTTGACACCACCGTGGGTTGGCCCCACTTATGAGATATGGGATTGTCGCTAGTGATTTGGTATCACACGATGGGTTGGCCCCATCATTGGATTATTCGTGACTTTGGGTCACGGTGGTTTAGCACCACATTATGGATATCGTGACTTTGGGTCACGGTGGTTTAGCACCACCGGTGGTTTGGTACCACGGGGTAGAAAAGGTGTAATGGATGGTTAGGAGCAGGTGCATTAATTGTATTGCTTTGCTATGATGTGTGTTAGCATGTTGTATTATCGGGAGGGTTTATACTTTGAGTCTTGCGACTCACTCTCTCCTTTGACATTTCAGGTGACACTTAGACGCGGACATGGAGCCGGGATGGACTCGAGGTGCTCATGCCATGCTCAAATAAAGATTTTCTCAGACTTTTATAAAATTTGGTACTTAAGCTTTTTATTACTTTTTGGGTTTATTTTGGTTTGTAAAAAGGCCTTTTAAAATTATGTTTTGCTTTGTGTATGCTTAAAGTAGATGTTTAATATGCCTTAACAAATTAATTGGGTTAAAATGTGCTAAAACTTGAAAAGATAACGATTTCAAAACTACAAAAGCGATATTTTAAGCTATACCATTGGGTATCACACTATGATTTGGAATAAAGAGAACTCAAACGTTTTTCTAACTTAAACTGGATTTTCTACTAAGTCAAGACGTTATCGTAATAATAAAAGACAACTTAAACTTTTAAAAGAGATAAATTAGTTTTACCTACACATTTGATTAAGGTTTCAAAATTTCGAGTTTTCAAATACACCAACAGATTTAAATCAAGCCTACTCGAGTTTTTTTCAAATACACAATCTAGCGAAGTGTTTTCCTCAAACTTTTCAACTTAAACCTAAACCTCTCAAAATCCTTTTTCCCTGTAACATACCAGATTCGGTCGTGGTGTGTTGACCGGGTTTGGGGTGTTACAGTTAAGATCACAAATACGATAAACAAACCTAACAAAAATCTAAAAAGAACCCTTACCTCGAAATCCCGAAAAGAGATATGGGACTCAAAGACTAGTGGTTTCTGACTTTTGGGATCTAAATGATTCGATCTACTTCATTTCCCAAAATTTTGCCCCATGATGAGAACACAAGAATAGTCAAAACGTTACGCAAAAGATAACCTCGCCACGCTAATTAGCCTTTTGGCTTTGGCCTAAAAAAAACAAAAATCGAAAGAGGAAGGTGACATATGAAAGAAATCGTCACTTACCTTAACACCAAAAGATTGGGCTACTCCCAGAGATTTTGGCTTCTGAGAAAATCCAAAAGAGAAGATGATGCAAAGAGATCTATGGAGATTCGACTTAATAAAGAATTTGGTAAAGAGAAAAAGAATGGATAGGGGACTTTCGGCTTAAGCATAGAAGTGAAGATGAGAGAATGGGATTAGCGGTTTTTGGCTTTAGCAGAAAATGAGAGAAGAGATTAAGAGAATAAGAACCCAAGTGCCAAGGATGAAGAAGTACTCCCCTCACTTAATAGAATTTTGGCACTTACTAAACAAATACCGAAATTGCCTATTTTGAAAACTAAAACCCATCCTATCAATAGGGAAATTTCGGCACCCTTAAGCCACTTAAAACCAATTCCCCCTCCCCTTAGAGTTGGAAATTCGGCCACCACCCTGACCAACCGATAACTCCTAAACATTCTCCCTTATCATCATCTGATCCTTCATCCACAAGTGACATGGATAACGCCATCTGCTTCTCCCTTTATCAGCACATTATCAACCACATTATCCGCATTATCAACCTCAATCAGTTCCCTAATTTCAAGCATTCAAGCCGAACTCCACTACTGCTCCCTGCTAATGCCAAAATTAATTAAAATGAATGGGTAACATGCGACTTGAACCTTGGACCTTTTCACGCCACCTTATAGCCCCTAAGTGACGCCACCTTCCACTGGGCCACAAACCCATTTGTGTCTTAAAGTACCAATTATATCTTTTAAGTCCTAACCCTGCTGGTTCTCCACTGGAGTACCCAACAATAAATTTTTGCTAAGGCCTCGACCCAACTCCGAGCCCATTCTGGACCCCTAAAACACTCTAACTAGCATATTAAGCACAACAACACATCACAGCACATCAAAGGCCCCACAAATTCAGGATGTTACAGTTCTACCTCCTTTAAAGAAATTTCGGCCTCGAAATTACTTGGTCAGAACAGATGCTAGTATTGCTGCCACATTGCTTCCCCTAGTTCCCAAGTAGCCTCCTCAGAACCGTGATTTCTCCACAGAACCTTAACCAACGGAACCATTTTCCTTCATAATACTTTGACATCATGATCAAGAATTTCCACTGGTTCCTCCTCAAAGGATAGGTCAGGTCTTACTTCGATTTCCTCCACAGGCACCACATGAGATGGATCTGAACAATAGCATCTTAACATAGAGACATGAAATACGTCGTGAATCTGGCTTAATTCTGAAGGTAGCTCAAGCTGATAGGCTACCGGTCCCACTTGTTTCAACACCCGATAAGGTCCAGTGAATTTGGGACTTAATTTACCTTTTTGCCCAAACCTTAACACTTTCTTCCACGATGACACCTTTAAGAACACCCTGTCACCTACTGCAAACTCTATGTCCTTACGCTTCAAATCAGCATAGGACTTCTATCTATCCGATGCTTCCTTTAATCGAGCTCGAATTAACTCAACCTTCTCCTTCGTCTCGATAACCAATTTGGCCCCAAAATTTGACGTTCCCCTAACTCCGTCCAATAGGTAGGAGTACGACACTTCCGCCCATACAATGCTTCATAGGGCACCATCTGAATACTAAACTGGTAGCTGTTGTTGAAAGCAAACTCTGCCAATGGTAAAAACTCTTCCCAACTACCCCTAAAATCAATTACGCAACCTCTCAACATGTCCTCTAAGATCTGAATTACCCGCTCAGACTAACCATCGGTCTGAGGATGAAATGCTATACTAAAATCTAATTTCGTACCCAATGCTTGATGCAACGCCTTCTAAAATCGTAACGTGAACCTCGGGTCCCTGTCCGATATGATTTATGCTGGTACTCCATGTAGCCTCACTACCTCGCTATATATAACCTAGCCAATCTCTGCAGAGAGTAATCGGCACATACAGGTATGAAATGAGCAGATTTCGTCAAGCGGTCAACAATCACCCAAACTAAATCTTTCTTAGTAGGCGTGAGAGGTAGCCCACTAACAAAGTCCATTGTGATTCTTTCCCATTTCCACTATGGAATCTTCACCGACTGCAACAACCCTGATGGTAACTGGTGCTCTGCCTTTACCTGCTGACAGGTCAAACACTTACTCACAAATTTGGTCACCTCTCGCTTCAGGCCCAGCCACCAGAACTATTCTTGCAAATCCCGATACATCTTACTCCCTCTAGGGTGTATAGCATATGGACTACCATGCGCTTCTAGCAAAATCTTACGCCTCAACTCAGGATCTTTCGGCATGCAAATTCTTCCTTGAAAACAAATAGCCCTTCCTCATTCACACCGAATTCTGTTGATCCATCACTTGATCCTACCTGAAACTTCTCCCTTAGCAACTCATCAGTCTACTGCTTCTCCTTAGCCTGACTGACCCAAGAGGGTTTCACTTGAAGTTCAGCTAATAAACTCCCATCATTATGTAAACTAAGGTGAGCAAACATTGCTCACAAGTCAGAGATTACTTTACAACTTAGAGCATCCACCACCACATTAGCTTTACCCATATGATACTCGATCGAGCAGTCATAGTCCTTTAACAACTCGATCCACCTTTTTTTCCTTAGATTCAACTCCTTCTGGGTCAAAAGATATTTTAAGCTCTTATGATCGATATAAATTATGGATTTCTCCCCGTACAGATAATGTCTCCAGATCTTCAAGGCAAAACCATTGTCGCCAATTCCAAATCATGGGTGGGATAATTTGATTCGTGAGATCTTAACTACTGAGACGCATATGCAACAACCTTTCCACCTTGCACCGATACGCATCCTATCCTCGTGTGTGAAGTATCACAGTAAATCACGATCTCTTTTGCGGCCTCTGACTAAATCAACATCGGAGCCTCCGTCAATATCCTTTTTATCCTCTCGAAACTTTCTTTCTGCTTATCAAACCAAACAAACAAAACCCTTTTCGCAGTAACTTAGTCAACGGTGTCGCAGTCAATGAAAATCCTTCAATAAACCTTCTATAATACCCGGCTAGACCAAGAAAACTCTGGATTTCTACTACCAACTTAGGCGGCTTCCAATCCAACACCGCTTTAATTTTTCGGGGGTCAACCCTAATCCCCTCTTCCGACACAACGTGGCCTAGAAAAGTAACTTCCCTTAGCTAAAATTCGCACTTACTGAATTTGGCATACAGCTGCTTCTCCCTCAGAATCTGCAAAACCACTCGAAGGTGTAAATCATGCTCCTCCTCCGATCTTGAATAAATTAGGATATCATCTATAAATACCACGATAAACCGATCCAAGTAAGGTTGGAACACTCAGTTCATCATGTCCATAAATGCTGCTGGCGCATTGGTCAATCCAAATGGCATCACCATGAATTCGTAGTGACCATACCGAGTCCTAAAAGCCGTCTTATGAATATCCGCCTCATTGACCTTAAGTTGATGGTACCCTAACCTCAGATCTATCTTTGAAAAGACTGAAGCCCCCTTCCACTGATCGAACAAGTCATCGATCCTCGACAACGGGTATTTGTTCTTGATTGTCAACTTATTCAATTGACGATAGTCAATACACATACGCATTGATCCATCCTTCTTCTTAACGAACAACACCGGTACTCCCCAAGGCGACACACTTGGTTGAATAAACCCTCTATCCAGCAACTCTTGTATCTGCGCTTTTAACTCCACCAACTCCTTCGGGCCCATTCTGTATGGGGCGATAAATAATGGTAGTGTTCCCAGAAAAAGATCAATACCAAACTCCACTTCACGGTCCGGAGGTAATCCTATAAGCTCTTCTGGGAAAACATCAGGAAATTTTTTCACTATCCTAACATCCTGACAATTAGTTTCTTGGCTTTCAGAGCTCGAACAAACAACTGTGATGCATCGCACGAGGGTTTGGGATATGTGTTGATGCAGGAAGGGAAGGTGGTGGCGTATGCATCTCGGCAGTTGAGACCGCATAAAGTGAATTATCCCACACATGATCTGGAGTTAGCTATAGTAGTGTTCACTTTAAAGATTTAGAGACACTATCTGTATGGGGAAAAGCTCATTATCTACATTAACCACAAAAGTCTGAAGTATCTTCTTACCTAGAAGGAATTAAATTTAAGACAGCGAAGGTGGATTGAGTTATTAAAAGACTATGATTTCTCGATCGAGTACCACACAAGTAAAGCTAACGTGGTGGCAGACACATTGAGTCATAAGGTGATATCGGACTTGAGAGCAACGTTTTCTCATCTCAGCTTGTATGACAACGGAAGTTTGCTAGCTGAACTTCAAGTGAAGCCTTCTTGGGTCAGTCAGATTAAAGAGAAGTAGTTGTTTCATAGATTGTTAAGTCTAAAGTTTCAACTAGTGACATGTGATGGGGTAACAAATTTTAGTGTGAACAGTGATGGGGTATTGTGCTTTCGAGGTAAGTCTTGTATACTGAAGGATTCTGAGCTAAGGCAGAAGATTCTGCAGGAAGCGCATAGTAGTCCATATGCTATGCATCCTGGTTGAAGTAAGATGTATAGAGATCTACATGAATAGTTTTGGTGGCTGGGTCTGAAGTGGGAGGCAACTGAATTTGTGAATAGATGCTTGACGTGTCAGCAGGTAAAGGCGGAGCATCAATTACCTTCAGGATTCTTACAGCCAATAAAGATTCTACTCTGAAAGTAGGAAAGGATAACGATAGATTTCGTAAGTGGGATACCTCTTTCACCTACGAAGAAGGATTCTGTGTGGGTAATTGTCGATCGGTTGATGAAGTCTGCTACTTCATACCGGTTTGGATTGATTACTCTTTGCAGAAGTTAGCCAAGCTTTATGTGGCAGAGATTGTAAGGTTGCATGGGGTACCCGTGTCTATCATATCATACAGAGACCCCATGTTTACGTCAAGGTTCTGAAAGGCATTGCATCAAGCGTTGGGTACAAGACTGGATTTCAGCACAGAGTTTCATCCACAGACCAATGGTCAGTTGGAGAGGGTAATTCAGATCTTAGAAGACATGTTGAGAGGTTGCGTCATTGACTTCAGGGGTAGTTGGGAGAAGTTTCTACCATTGGCAGAATTCACATACAACAACAGCTACCAAGCTAGTATTAAGATGGCGCCCTATGAAGTGTTGTATGGTCGAAAATGTCGCACTCCTACTTGCTGGACAGAGTTGGGTGAGCGATAATTGTAAGGTCCAAATTTGATTTCTAAAACAGAGGAAAAGGTTAAGTTGATTCGGATTCGGTTAAAGGAAGCTTCTGACAGATAGAAATCTTATGCGGATCTAAAATGTAAAGATATAGAATTTACAATAGGGGATCAAGTTTTCTTAAAGGTTTCACCATGGAAGAAAGTCCTAAGGTTTGGACGGAAGGGCAAGCTGAGCCCTAGATTTATCGGGCCTTATTGTGTGTTAAAGCGTGTGGGACCAGTAGCTTATCAGCTTGAACTACCTTCAAAGTTGAGACAGATCCATGATGTATTCTAAGTCTCGATGCTAATGTGCTACTGTTCGGACCCATCTCACATAGTGCCGGTGGAAGAAATTAAGGTAAGACCTGATTTATCCTTTGAGGAGGAACTAGTTCAAATCCTAGATCGAGATGTTAAGGTGTTGCGAAGAAAGATGGTTCCTTTGGTTAAAGTGTTGTAGTAGAATCATGGTTTCGAGGAAGCCACGTGGGAGCCAGAGGATGTGATGCGACATCAATACCCTCACCTCTTTTAACCAGGTAAATTTCAAGGCTAAATTTTTTTTTAAAGGAGGGTAGAACTATAACATCCTGGAATTAGAGCCCCTGAATTATTGTGTGTGATTACTATGTGTTTGCTATGCTTTGGTTGTTATTTTGGTGTGTTTGGGGGTCCCGAAAAGGCTTGCAGTTAAGCTCGAGCCATGGTAAAAATTTTATTTTTAGGCACTTTAGGGGAGAACTAGCAGAGGCAGGCCTTAAGGGTATTTAATTGTGTCTTGTTAGCATAAGGAAGAAGGTGGTAAAGTGGTAAGGTGACGCCACATAGAGTGCATGGAAGTGGTGTCACATGGGAGCTACAGGGGGAAGGGGTTCGAGTTGCGTCGTCAGTAAAGAGAAGCTTTATATTTTTTGCGCTAGGGAGCTAGAGTGGTGGATTCGGCTGGGACTTTGAACTGTGGGAGTCGGATGAGTCAACACTTTTTAATTGAAGGGAGGAGAGGAATTGTTGGAGCAAGAATGGGTCAACAAGTTTGAATGTAGAGTTAAGAGTGAAAGGTGGAGGAATTTGTGGGATTTGGAGAGAGGAAGTGTTCGTTGGCTGAATTTGGGAAGGAGTGTGTGTGGATGCACTGGTTAGCTTGGCTAGGTGGGGGCTGAACCTTCTTTGGTAGCTCTTAGACTTTATGGTTGAGAAATGTGGTCATAAGGGTGTGCCGTATCCCTCTTGTGGGCATTCTTGAGTTCTGTATAGTCAAAGTTAGCTTGAAGCACTCTCATTTTTCTCTTTTCCACTTTTGGAGTATTTCTCCTTCTCTTCTCATTTACCAAAACCAAAACCACCATCAGTGTTATCACTTTTGCACTTATTTCTTTTGCAACCAAAACCGAAACACTTACCCCATTATTTTCCTTCATAGTCAAATCTTCCATTACTATCCACCCTTCACATTTTGGCATCATTTTCTTTTCCTATTTTCTTCACAAGCCGAAACCCTCTGAACCACCTCTCTTGCTGAAACCTTGTCACCTCCTTTTCCTTTCTCTTAAACACCATAGCCGAACTTCTCTTTGATCATAACACTTTTCCTTTCATCTTTTTTTTTTAATTCTATTATTTTTTGATTCTTTTGGCCAAAACTCCCCTCTCATTTATTCCTTCTTCTAGCCGCAACCTTGCATCTGTTCTTTTGACATCCTCTCGATTGTTTTTCTTTCTTTTGGTCGAAGAGTTCTTGTAACCCCAAGTGAACCGATTTCACGCAATCTCTAGATTTTCGTTGTAGATAATATTTCTTTTCCCTCTGATTGCGAAAAGCCGAATCTCTTTCTTCTTTCTTTTCTTTTCGGTGCTAGTAGGCCATATCCGAAAAGGCTATGTTACTCATGAGTTATGATTTGCGACAAATCTTTTCCTCCCTTTATCTTCTCTCGTGTTGGGACATTACTCCGGGAAACTCCTCTAGTAGAAGTGCTTGTAGTTCGAAGGTAGTGAGTTGTTGTTTGCCGAGTTGGATCACCCCATTCGAGATCTTAAGGTAAGGGGTCATCTCGTGGTTTTTCGGTTATTCATTACTTTCAGATATGTTATGCCTTAACCAAATCCTGTTGTTTAGTCAACCTACGCCTACTTGTGTACTGATCAAGGCTGTTCATGGATGCAAGAAACGATCAAGCCAGGGAGGGGAGTGTGTCTGTAATACCTATTCCTAAGTTCAAGAAGCGTGCTGTGTCGGCGGTTCGGGATTTTCTGCTAGGCTGTGGTAGAGAGCCAACGTATGTTTAGGATAGGCAAATTGTCGCCGTCCCTGCTAACGAGAGCACTGACATAGATAATTTGGTATTACGCGTTATCAGGTGTTTATTGCTCACACGCCTTCTCTATTGTTTTGTTATTAACTGTAAGGCTGAAAGCTGAAATAACTAATGTGACATGCAAACTACCTTTAGGGGTAAGGTTGGAGACGCCGAGTAAGTTCTCGATATTGACATTTTTGTTAAAATGCAAGTATGTATATTTTGATGTTATGCATGCATGAAATATGATTTTTTATACATTGATATTGGTTGCATACATATTGTGCACGATGTAAAGAGCATGGGCTCGGAATTGAATGAAAGGAGGAGGGAGAATCGGTGATTATGGACACGAGTGACTATTGTCACGAGTGGTCCAAGTACCACGATGGTTGAAACCACAGACATTCTAATTAGTGACTACGATCACGAGTGACTTATCTCGGTGGTCAAGTACCACAGTGGGTTGGCCCCACGTATGCGTAATTATCAGAGATCGTCACAGTGGTCAAGTACCACAGTGGGTTGGCCCCACGGATATATATATATATATTGAGTGACTATTGTCACGAGTGACTAATGTCACGAGTGGTCTAGGACCACGTAGGTCATGAACCACGAGTGGCCTAATGCCATGGGTGTTTGGAGGAAGAGCTAATCTGGGTTGGGCAGCATTGCATGCATGTGACATATGCCATATTGTGTGGGCTAAGGCCTAGATTGCGTTACTTGGGGATTTACACACCGAGTCTCAATGAGTAACCCCTTTTGATAATTTTGCAGGTAATCAGTAAATGGCAGATTTTGGGCCGAGACAGACTCGAGGCGGCCATGCGTTGCGCTTTCTTTAGTAAACTCAAACTTTACTTAAATTTATTTCTATTTTGGGAATTTAATCTGTAATAAGGCCGCTTTAACTTTATTTCTATTTTGGGGATTTCGTTTATATGCTGATTTTATGTATGTCATGATTTATCGAAAAATGGAGTTTTCTTAAAAGCGTAAATAAAGGTTTTCCAAAGTTTCAACATATGAATGGTAAGCCGTAAATAACTAAAACTTAGGATTTTCTTAGCAATACAATTATTTTTCAAAGATTACGCCCTCGCCGTCATATTGATTATTGCCTTTCCAAAATTTTTTAAGTCCAATTTTATAAAACAAACCTGTTTTCCACACCTATTTAACTCGACAAGATGATAGTGTGTATTGTACAATTTAACCAAATTTTCTATTTGCCTGACTTGAACTCTCTAATCACAGATGTTTTTCCAAACTTTGGTACTACACTTTAATCTTTTCAAATTTCTTCCCCTGAACAATCCAAATTCGGTCGTAATGTATTGACTGGGTTTGGGGCGTGACACTAGGGTTAGACGTTATTAGCCTCGAGAGAGGTATTAATATAAATTAGGGAATCCTACGGATCAAGTCAAGTGAATAAATCGTCTAGTTCAGAGTTAGACAACAAGTGAATCTAGGTGAATTCTTCCTCGGGTATTGCCTTAATCAATTGGTTTTTCCCACAAGTATTTCCCCAATTTCTTCTTTATGTCTTAGCATATTTAGCTTAGTAGTTAGTTAATTTTAGATTAAACGACAATTCTCTTAATTCTTAGGCTACATAATAAAAAGAAAGTTAGTATTAGTACTTTTGGTTCCTTTGGGTTCGACAACTCGGTCTTGCCATTAAACTATACTACTGTTCGATAGGTGCGCTTGCCTCAATCGTGGTGATAGTTAGTTTCTAGGCTCGATCATTCATTATATAAATTTTAAGACTTTTCCACCACCATCAGGTTTTTGGCGCCATTGCTGGGGAACTGAAATATTAAGAACACTCAATTTTTATTACTTTAGCCATATTTTATTTTTGCAATTAAATTTTATTTTTACTTTTCTAATTTTATTTTTCTTTTCCTGGCAGATACCTCTAGTTTATGACTAGAAGGAACCCGATAGGACCCTTAGTTTACGATAGTGATATTGAAGGTACGATTCACAGAAATCGTAGAGAAAGAAGGTGAAGCTTAAATTACATACAAGAAGATCAAGAAGACGAAACTAATACTATCGAAAAGATGGCTGAGAATAATTCGCTACCTCAAGTGCCCGAAAATCATGCTCCTCGAACTATGATGATTATGCTAAACCTAATTTAACAGGGACTGAATCGAGTATTGTTAGGCCTACTATAGCTGCTAATAATTTTGAACTGAAACCTAACAATATACAAATGATTCAATAGTTTGTTCAATTTGATGGTTTGCAGGATGAAGACCCAAATACTCATTTAGAAAATTTCTTAGAATTCTGTGATACCTTCAAAATAAATGGTGTTTCTGATGATGCCACTCGTCTTCAGTTATTTCCCTTTTCATTAAGGAATAAAGCCAAATAGTGGTTGAATTCTCTTCTACGAGGATCAATCATTACATGGGATCAAATGACCGAAAAATTTTTATTAAAATATTTTTTGCCGGCCAAAATGGCCAAGTTGAGGAATGATATCTCTTCTTTTGTGCAGATGGATTGAGAGTCACTTTACGATGCATGGGAGAGATACAAAGATCTATTGAGAAGGTACCCACAACATGGATTACCCTTGTAGCTATAGGTCTAAACTTTTTACAACGGTGTGAACCCCTCAACCAGGCAATTGGTTTATTTAGCCGCTGGTGGAACCCTAAATAACAAAACACCTGAGGCGGCCTACTAATTCATTGAAGAGATGTCACTGAATAACTATCAGTGGCAAGTTACAAGGACAAAGCCAACAAAAGGAGCCGAAGTTTTCAACTTCGACGCAGTAACCATGGTATCAAACCAGGTAGAACTTTTAAATAAGAAAATTGATGGCTTATATGGTTCTTCGTAGGTACATCCAGCTATATAGTATGATATGAATGGAGGAGAGATGAGCAATACAGAATATCCACCTTACAATCCGAGCTCTGAAAACAAGCAAGTTCACTATATGGGTAACAATTTAAATCTCAAAATAACCCTTATAGTAATACTTATAATCTAGGTTGGAGGATCCACCCTAATTTCTCATGGGGTGATCAAGGAAATCAGAGACAAAAACCCCCTCCAAATTTACAACAACAGCCTTACCCATAGGAAAAGAAGCCGAACCTTGAAGAGATGCTAGCAAAATTCATAGCGGTGTCATAAACTAGTTTTCAAAATACCGAGACAACACTAAAAAATCAACAAGCTTCGATTTAAGGGATCGAGAAATAGTTAGGGCAACTAGCTAAGTTGATCTCCGAACGACCACAAGGTAGGTTGCCAAGTAACACTGAGACTAACCCAAAGGAAAACTTCAAGCCATAACAGCTCAAAATAGTGAAGGGTTAGTGGAATCTAAATCTGCACTAAGGCAAGAACCTGTGGTAAGTAAAGGTAAGGTTGAGGTAAGCCAAGAAAAACCAAAACCGGTAATTACAGAGTACCAGCCTCGAATACCATACCCCAATGTGAAGAAGAAAGACAACACAGATGAAAAATTCGGTAAGTTTCTTAAACTTCTTAAGAAATTACACATTAACTTACTGTTTCTTGAAGCTCTTTCGCAGATGCCAAATTCAAGGAAATTTTTAAAAAAGCTTTTAACAAAAAAAACGGAAGTTAGACGAGGAATCGCATGTGGAACTAAACGCAGTATGCTCAGCAATGTTACAAAACAAACTACCACAAAAATTAAAAGAGCCAGGGAGTTTTACAATTCCATGTTTAATTGGTAGTTTATCTGTTTGATAACGCATTAGCTGATTTAGGGGCAAGCATAAACATTATGCCTTATAAAATTTTTAAATAGCTAGGTCTAGGGAAATCCAAACAAACTAGGATGAGTATTCAATTAGCTGATAAGACTATTCGAATTCATAGGGGTATAATTATAGATGTGCTAGTTAAAATTGACAAATTCATATTCCCAGTAGACTTTGTTGTTTTAGACATGGCTGAAGACAATAGTATCCCCTTAATTTTAGGAATACCATTTTTAGCAACCGCCAGAGCTAAGATTGATGTTGGTACATGTGAACTCACACTTCATGTAGGTGACTAATCAATTAGTCTTCAAGCTCTCGACACGGCTAGAACATCGAGCAATAAAGGTGAGAACGTAAATTCTATTGATAATCATTTAGTTCAACTTTCTTTACAGGAAGCACCACGGAAGTACACAACTGAGCCAGATCTTAGACCTTGTATCACTAAAGAAGAAATAACTTATAAGGAATGAAGGCTTCAGATTGATGAACTAGACGAGTGGAAGGCACATTTCAAGGAGGAATCAAAACCACACGAAGTGAAACCGAGGGAAGCCCCAGACGAGCTTATAGGAACATCAAATCACTTCAAAATAAGAGATCATGTACTGTTAGAGAAAATAGGCCCTCGAACCACCACTTCAGACCTCAATACAAAGAAAGATATCCCTTTTAAGGTACTTAATG
The DNA here is from genome assembly GCA_025506655.1 of Gossypium rotundifolium. Taxonomy (NCBI): domain Eukaryota; kingdom Viridiplantae; phylum Streptophyta; class Magnoliopsida; order Malvales; family Malvaceae; genus Gossypium; species Gossypium rotundifolium. The sequence goes on along the minus strand of CP106729.1, from coordinate 92,471,759 downwards.
TCTTCCCATACAGCACAGTCGAGGTAAGCAATTCTACATTTGGCACTTTTAAGGTAAATGCCACTCGACTCAATCTATATAATGATAACATGAGAAAGGATTTCCACCTCCACAAACCACCACGATTATGTGAATGAGAGGTTAAGTCAAGCTTAAGACTTTAAACGAGCACTTCTCGGGAGGCAACCCGAGCACTAACCCCATTAAATTTTACATTTATTTTATTTTTATCTTTTTTCTTGTAAGAACCTAACTATGAAATAACCAAAGTTCAGATTTCATACCACATGGCCGTGGCCGTGGCCGTGTGGAAACTATGGATTCTCGTACTGACATGGCAGAAATAGTACGAAACATGACGAAAAAATATCTTCAAGCCACGAGCTCTGATAAACACCATGGCCGTGTGACACAGCCATGGCCAACACTGTTTTATCAAAATGGACGTGGCGACCTGCACACCAGAGTGGGAGAAATGAATGAACCACTACATGGTCGTGAGATATGGCCGTGTGACTTGACACGCCCATGACACACGGGTGTGGGGATGCACCAGATCTGAAATTTTTATTTAAAACACCCCTCTCCCCTTCTCACCCACTCCCCTTCTTCTATAACCTCTAAACTCCCCTCCCTTTTCATTTTCCTCCTTCTTCATTATTCAATCTTTTTTATCTACACCCTATCAATATCAAAGAAGCGAAAGGATCCTAACACAGTCTCCCTGTGTGAGACTGATCTACATAAGTTCATGCTGACTGCTTCACTAACTCAACATGAAAAGGACCTTTGAGTCCATTTAATCTTTCTTTTTCTTTTCTCTTCTCCTTTATTTTCCTTCTCTTTTAGTTTCTTAGTTTTAGGTTCTTCAGGCTGCTTGGGAATCAAACACCACGGCCTTAGAAATCACACCCACTTTGTGAACCATCTAACAATAAGGACTTTTCAGTCCATTAATCTTTTCTTTTAGTTTTATTTCACTTCTTACACTATTTATTTTTATTTTTATTTTCTTTAGATATATAATTAGTATATTTAGAATTATTCTTATTATTTCCTGGCTAATTCTTCACGAGCTTCCCAATTTCTTCATCTAGTGCAGAGATTGTTGGCGGCCACACCACCACTAAAGACACTCCCTCCAACTTATCTTTCACCTTCGAATCAAGTTTCTACACCTCCAACTCAAGGAATCCATCTAAAAATCCAGGAAGTTTCACTTCTCTCCCTCTCTTTTGATTTTCTTACTATATTGTGAATATTTATCTTTGTACATTGAGGGCAATGTACATCTTAAGCGTGGGGGGTGAAATTATTTAGAAATGTTCCTAAATTTTTGCATTATTCTCAAATCCCTGAATGATATCTTGTCTTAAGTAATTTTCTCATATCACTAATTAGAATACTTTTATTGATTTATGATTTTTATTAATATGTTTTAAATTAAGTCATAGTTAATTGTGCATTGATGATTAAACCTTAGGAGACTAGAGAATCAAGCATGATAAGTCTATTTTTTAGAATTAAAAATTTACTAGGTTGTTGACCTAAGTTTGAATATTACCTTGAAGTTTGAAATTTACAAGGTTGATATCAAAAACCCATAATTTTTGTGAGATTTTGAGCCTTTTAGAGCATATATTCTTTTCATGCTCACTTTATTAATTATGAGTGTGTCAACATTGATTTGTTATTCTAGAACTTTATTCGATTATACATGTCAAGACCACATCATTGATTTGATATACAGAGATGATAAAGGCACTTAGGATTTAACCCACTTACTCCACTAAAAGCCTACCTTCACAATTAACCCCTAGTGAACCCCTTTGATCCTAAAAACCCTTTATTGATTCACCCACTAATATTAACCCAAAACCCATCTTGTATTTGTTATCACCATTCCTCTTGACTACCTTTTTTGTCGAGATTTGATTTTGAGCAGTTGCCTAACTATGTTCTATATTTCAGTTGTTAAAGTTCTTTCTTATTATTGTTGATTTGTTCTTAAAAAAATCAAAGTATATTCATTATTAGTTCTTTAATTAAGTGAGATTATACATTTAAATTCAACATCTTGAAGAAGAAGCTCGTATTATTAGTTTCAAGTTTTCAATTGATGTAATTATTTAGGACTAGTTCATTTTTCTAGTTAGGTAAATTGTCAATTCAATCTCTATTCTAACCCTTTAATTTAGCCTTTATCCACACCTTTAACCTATGCTCCATTACAACCCTTTAAAGTCCTTTTTATTTGTGTATCATCTCATTTTATAGTGGTGGAGATTTGATTTTTAGGCAAGCACATGGGATTAATTTTTCATGTTTGACTGATAAGTGCTGTATTTTGATCCTTAAACACTTTGAGTGATTTGAGTGAATCTTTAGTGAGGATGTCAATCCTTGTTAGTTTTGAATCAAATGTAATTATTTAGATAAGGGGAAACACCTATATTTTTCGTGCTACAAACTTGTGACTTTGATTGTTTAAATCTCCAGGATTCTTCTAGTTAAATTATCCATGTATAAATTATCTATAAATTATGATGAGCCATCATTGACAAGAATTATGAATTGAGGGAAGTTAATTCTGATTGTGAGTTGAGAATTTTGCTTGAAGACAAGCAAATGCTCAAGCGTGGGGGTATTTGATAAACCATAATATATACATATTTTAATCTCACATTTAGCATAGTTTTGGATGATTTATTTCTTGAATTATGGAATTTGGTGCCCCTAATCCTTTAATTTCATGTTTTATACATAGGAGAGCACTGAAGGATGAAAAAACAAGAAACGGGCTAAAAACGGAGAAAATGGGCCAAAGTACAAAATCAACACTGCCTGGGCACGATGCACACGGCTGTGCCTCCTTAGCAGACTCGACCATGGCTTGGATTCGATTCATACGGCCATGCCGCACAGGTGTGTCCTTGTCGCAGCAAAGAAGAGTTTTATTCGGATTAGGGTACTCAGAGGCAAAGAAAGACATTCCAAAAGCCTATATAAACACCCTAGAGACCAACCCTTAGGGGGGAGTTCAGCTAGGCCAAGGAGCCAAGCCGGAGAGGCCGAATTGTGGGATTCACTCGAAAAAAGCCAGTTAATTCATCTCAAGAAGCTGGAATCATACTCAAGACTGAGGATCTCTCCTTCAAATCCTTCAGGGGGCTTTAGAGTTTTTCTTATGTTTTTTTTATATTTTCTTCTCAGATGTATTCTTTTATGATTATGAACTAAACCCCTCACATACTTGAGGGGGATGAAACCTAAGATGGATCTTGCTATTATTTTCTGAACTATATGATAAATACTTGATTTATTCTTAAATATGTGTTCTTAATTCTTGTTTTGATATTTCAGGATATTGATTCAAGTATTCATGCCCTTAGGCAGAGGAGGAATATTCCCTATTTAAGAGTAGATTTAGCATAGTTAAGCGGAGTTGATCGCAACCCTAGAGATAGGATGACAAAAATCTACCGGATTAGGGTCAAACCTAATATGGGAGTCCATAGATCGAGTTAATGCAATTCTAGGGGTTTTAATTAGAAAGAGATTTCAATTAATCAACCTAGGGTTAGACGTTAGTAGCCTTGAGAGAGGTATTAATATAAATTAGGGAATCCTACAGATTAAGTCAAGTGAAAAAATCGCCCTGGTTCAGAGTTAGATAACAAGTGAAGTCTAGGTGTATTCTTCCTCGGGTATAGTCTTAATCAATTGGTTTTTCCCACAAGTATTTCCCCAATTCTTTCTCTGTGTCTTATCATCTTTAGCTTAGCAGTTAGTTAATTTTAGATTAAACGACAATTCTCTTAATTCTTAGCCTAAATAATAAAATCAAAGTTAGTATTAGTACTTTTGGTTCCTTTGGGTTCGACAAGCTGGTCTTGCCACTAAACTATACTACTGTTCGATAGGTGCGCTTGCCTCAATTGTGGTGATAGTTAGTTTCTAGGCTCGATCATTCATTATATAAATTTTAAGTCCTTTTCCACCACCATCAAGATCCAAAGAGTTTCACTATATCTTGTTTGATTGGACACCATTATGTAGGCAAAACATTATGTGATTTAGGTGCAAGTATCAATCTAATGCCTATGTCTGGTTTTAGGAAACTTAGGATAGGAAAGGCAAGACCTACTATAGTCATACTACAACTAGCTGATAGATCATATGTCCGTCCAAAAGGTAAAACTGAAGATGTGCAGGTAAGAGTTGAAAATTTCATCTTTCCAGCAGATTTTATTATTCTGGACTGTGAAGCAGATAAAGAGGTACGTATAATACTTGGACGACCTTTCTTAACAACTGGTAGAACATTGATTGATGTAAAGAAATGTGAGTTAACCATGATAATTAATTATCAATAGTTGAATTTTAATGTGTTTGATGCTTTAAAGTGTGCAGGCCCATATGAAGAATGCCATGTTGTAGAATTTCTTGACATTATAATTTAGGAAGAATTTGCAGGACATATGCACAACAATTATGATGTAGACTCTGTCAAATTAAATGAAACAGATTTGACTGAAGAATCTCAAGAACTGATGGAAACTTAACAATTTGAAAATGGATGAAGAAGGATCTTTGAATCATTAGATTTATCAGGTCACTCATTCAACCCTCTTCATTCATCAATAGAAGATCCGCTAATGCTAGATTTCAAGCCATTACTAGTGCATTTGAAGTACGCTTGTTTGGGAGAAAATGATACACTTCCCATAGTTATTTTTGCCAAGCTTACAACAAAACAGGAGATTCAATTACTGGATGTCTTAAAAAAATCCAAGAAAGCTTTAAGATGGTCAATTGCGGATATCAAAGGAATTATCCTAGGAATCTGCATGCACAAAATAATACTTGGAGATTGCCATGGCAAATCAATTTAACAGCAAAGGAGATTGAATCATGTCATGAAGGGAGTAATTAAGAAAGAGATTATCAAATGGTTGGATGCTGGGATTATATACCCAATATCTAATAGCTCTTGGTTAAGCCCTATTTCGTGTGTACCAAAGAAAAAAGGAGTCACAGTAGTCAGCAATGATAATAACAAACTCATTCCCACACGTATTGTCACAGGTCGGAGAGTTTGTATAGATTATTGGAAGCTCAACAAAGCAACGAAGAAGGATCATTTCCCTTTGCCATTTATAGATCAAATGTTGGAATGACTAGCAGGGAAGCCTTCTACTTTTTTTTTTAGATGGCTACTCAGGGTACAACCAAATTTCAATATCTCCTATTGATCAAGACAAAAACTACATTCACCTATCCTGTAACAACCCATTTTTGGTGAGATTGGAACAGTGGTTTCGTGACCACATATTCGAGCCCAAAAATCAAATTTTATTTTATTTTATTTTTTTATGGTTGGTATTATGATAGGAAGGTCACGTGAAAATTTTGATACAAAAATTTTATCGATTGTGTAGTTAATTAGGTAAAGGACTAAATTCCATAAGATGCGAAAGTTGAATTCTAATAGCTATAACGATTAAATAGCTATGGAATTCAAAACTAGAGGTCCTTATATGGTAATTAAACCATTAAGAAAAGTATGTAGATTTTTCTTGGTGACTCATCCATGGAAAAATTAGAAATGACTAGGGACTAAATTGGAAATCAACAAAATTAAAAGATGATAGAAAAATATAAAGCAATTATCATCTTTTCTATTCATATTCTTCCCTATTTTTTTATGGAAACCCTAGGAGAGGGGAAGGGAACTTTTCAAGCTTAGAAAGGTATGAAATCAAGTCCTATTTTTAATGATTTTTATATTTTTAGAATCGGGATAGCCTAATCTTTCTATTTATTGGAATTATTTGAAAAGATAACAAAGTCTAGAAACTTTTCCATGGATGTAAATGCTAGTAATTTGACATTTATGGTAGAAAATGAAAGATAGTTTATAGATAAACAACTTTTACAAAGTAATTTTTCATGGAAACTTTATTTAAGGACTAAAATGAAAAAGTGGTAAAACCCATGGAAAATTCTAAAATTTGTGAAATGTGTGTGCTGTAAAAATTGTTATTAAATTTTGGTTAGGCTTGGAAAGAGAACTAGATTGCATGAATTTCATTTTCCGAGCCTAAGGACGAAATTGGAATTTTTGAAAAGGGTAGGGGCAAAATAGTAATTTTGCCTAGGATGTAGTAGGATGCAAATGTATGTAAAGTGTGATGAGTTAATAATTAAAATTTCTTATACAGAACTGGAAAGACCAATTACGGAGGTAGATCGAGGGAAACAAAAAGTTTCAGATTAGTTGGAATTCAAACCTAAATGACTGTCAAGGTAAGTTCGTGTAACTTAATTTGGTACATTAATATGTTTGAATTGAATTGTGTGATTGTGATAATATGTATGTGAAGATATATATAATGAAATAATTACAAGTTGGAAACATTGATAAAATATTATGTCCCGGTTGAATATTGAAATTTGATGGACTATGGTGATTTCTTGAAATGGGTATAATATGACAGGTTACAAATAGGATTTAGCCCAGACGGGTAATCCTGAATTTAAGCCTCTCACGCATATGTTATAGATTGGGTTTAGCCCAGACGAGTAACCCTAATTAAGCTCTTTAGAGCACGGGTCACTAATAGGACTTAGCCTGGACTGGCAATCCTAAATGACTCTTGTGAACATCGGTTGAAAATTGGGATTTAACCTAGACTCGTAATCCTGTTGTAAAATATGTAGCTCGAGAGTGTGCTTTTTGGACTTATGCCCAATGGGTAATAATGAATACGAATTAACGGACAATTCATATGTATACTTTATGTACATCACCCAAATGTCCATCAGAATTTTATTAGTTCAACGGAAAAGGACTCTCAAAATATGGAAAGGTGTAATTAATGGAAGTCTGCATATAATTAGCTCATTTATGTTTATTTGATATTATAGGATGCTATGTGACTAACTTGTTTGATTAAGTGTATATGATAAGGTGAACTACCTATAGTGGATGAAATGTATGTTTATATATGCTAGTTTGAATAGATATAACTGGTAAGTTTATTTTCCGTTATACGAACTTACTGACAAACTGTAAAAGTAACATATTTTAATCCCACATTTAGCATACTTTTGGATGATTTATTCCCTGAATTGTGTAAAAAGGTGCTCTTAATTCTTTCTTTTCATGTTTTATACTCAGGAAAGCACCTAGGGATGAAAAGAACGAGAAACAGGCCTAAAACGAACCAAATTGTGCCAAAAAAGAAATCAACACGGCCTAGGCCCAAGACCATACGGCCGTGCCTCCCTAATTTACTCTAACACGGCATGGACCCCGAAACACACGGACGTGTCTCTTCAACAGACTTGACCATTGCCTGAAATTGATTCACACGGGGCGTGTGCAATGACCGTGTCCCCACCGCGGCTGAGAGGAGTTTTACTCGGATTTGGATACTTGAAGGCAAAGAAACACATTCCAAAGCCTATTCAAACACCCTAGTAGGAATTCCACTCAGATTAGGATACTTAAGGGCCAAATAAAGCATTCTAAGAGCCTATATAAACACCCTAAGCATAACCTTAGAGCAGAGAGCAAGGCCAATGAGCTGAGCCAGAAAGGTCAGATTTGTGGGAATCACTCAAAGATAGCTAGTTGATCCATCTCAATAAGCTGGAATTATACTCAAGACGGAGGATCTCCCCTTCAATTTCTTCAGGGAGTTTTAGGGATTTATTATGTTTTGTTTTATCTTTTCTTCTGAGATGTTTTCTTTTATCATTATAAACTAAACCCATCAGATACCTGAAGGGGATGAAACCTAAGACGGATCTTGTTATTTTTTTTAACTATATGATAAATACTTGATTTGTTCTTAATTATGCATGCTTAATTCTTGTGTTAATATTTTTGGGATATTGTTTCAAGTTGAATGTTCTTAGGTGGTAGAGAAAAAGTCCATGTTTAAGAGTAAATCTAGCATAATTAAGAGGACTTGATCGAGCGCCTAGAGATAGGGTGATGAGATTTTGTCGGATTAGGGTGAAACCGAATATGGGAGTCCATAGATCGAGTTAATGCGATTCTAGGGGTTTTAATTAGAAAGAGATTTCAATTAATCAACCTAGGGTTAGATGTTATTCGCCTCAATAGAGGGTTTAATATAAATTAGGGAATCCTACGGATCAAGTCAAGTAAATAAATTGTCTGGTTCAGAGTTAGATAAGAAGTGAAGTCTAGGTGGATTCTTCCTAAGGGTACCATCTTAGTCAACTGAGTTTTCCTAAAGTTATTTCCCCAATTCATTCTTTTTGTCTTTGTGTCTTTAGCTTAGTAGTTAGTTAGTTTTAGATTAAACAACCAATCACTTAATATTTAGGCTAAATAATAGAAAGAAGGTTAGTTTTAGTACTTTTAGTTCCTTTAGGTTCGACAATCCGGTCTTGGCTAAGCTATACTACTATTCGATAGGTGCATTTTCCTTAAGTCATTGTCAGAGTTAGTTTCCAGGTTTGATCATTCTCTTTATAAATTTTAAAACTCGACAAAACAATGATCATGTTTTTGGCGCCGTTGCCGGGGAACTAAAATATTAAGAAAACTTAATTTTTATTACTTTAGTCAGTATTTTTATTTTTCTGCAATTTATTCTTATTTTATTTTTAACCTTGCTAATTTTATTTCTTTCTTTTCCAACACAATTACCTTTATTTTATGACTAGAAGGAACCCGAAAGGACCACTAGTATACGACAATGATATTGAAGCTACCGCTCGAGGAATCGAAGAGAAATTAGGCGAGACCTAAATTACACAGAAGAATAGCATGAAGGCAGATCCAATCCTACTAAAGGGATTGAAGATAATAATCCACCACCACAAGATGTGGTAGAAAACAATGCTCTACGTACTATATATGATTATGCTAAACCTCATTTAACAGGAGCAGAATCGAGTATTGTTAGGCCTGCTATAGCTATTAATAATTTTGAATTAAAGCCTAACACTATACAAATGATTCAACAATTTGTTCAATTTGATGGTTTGCAGGACGAAGACCCAAATACCGATATAGCTAATTTTTTAGAGTTTTGTGATACCTTCAAAATAAATGGCGTTTCTGATGATGCCATACGTCTTCGGTTATTTCCCTTTTCATTAAGGAATAAATTCAAATAGTGGTTAAACTTGTTACCATGAGGGTCAATCACCACATGGGATCAAATGACTGAAAATTTTTTAAATATTTCCCTCCGGCCAAAACGGCCAAATTACGAAATGATATCTCATCTTTTGTGCAGATGGATTTAGAGACATTATATGACGCATAAGAGAGATACAAGGATCTCTTAAGAAGGTGTCCGCGCCATGATTTACCCTTATGGCTCCAAGTCCAAACTTTCTATAATAGTGTAAACCCCTCAACGAGGCAACTAATTGATTCAGTCACCGATGGAACCTTGAACAATAGAACTCCTGAAGCAGCCTAAGAGTTTATTGAAGAGATGTCACTGAATAACAATCAGTGGCAGGTTACAAGGACAAAAGCAACAAAATCAGCCGTAGTTTTCAACCTCAACGCAGTAACCATGCTATCAACACAGGTAGAGATGATGAATAAAAGCTTGATAGTTTGTGTTCTTCATAGGTACATCCAGTAATGCAGTGCGACGGAAGTGGAACTATGGCAAATCCTGAGTACCCACCCTACCAACCGGGCATAGAAAGCAAACAGATGAACTATATAGGTAATAATTTCAGATCTAATAATAACCATTATAGTAATACTTATAATCCAAGTTAGAGGAACCACCCAAATTTTTCGTGGGGAGGTCAAGGAAATCAAGGAAATCAGAGATAACAACCTTCCCCTAATTTTTAAAATTAGCCCTATCCACATGAAAAGAAGTTGAACCTTCAAGAGATGCTGACAAAATTCATCGCAGCGATAGATACTCATCTCCAAAAAACTGAAACAACGCTCGATAATCAACCATCATTGATCAAAGCGATCAAGAACCAAGTTGGGGAACTTACTAAGTTAGTTGGGGAAATTACTAAGTCAGTTGGACAACTTACAAAGTTAATTTCTGAATGACCGCAAGGGCGTCTACCAAGCAACACTGAGATTAACCCAAAGGAGCAAATCCAAGCCAAAACAACTCAGGAGAATGTAGGGTTAGATGAACCCAATTCAATACAAGAAAGTGAGGTAGAAGAAGGCAAAGTTGAGGTAACACAAGAAAAGCCAAAACCGGTATTCAAAGAGTACCAACCTCGCATACCTTATCCCGAAGCGTTGAAGAGAGACGATACAGAGGAGCAGTTCGGTAACTTTCTTAAACTTTTAAAGAAATTACATATTAACTTACTGCTTCTTGAAGCTCTTTCACAGATGCCAGATTCAAGGAAATTTTTAAAATAACTCTTGAAGAACAAGTGTAAGTTAGACAAGGAGCCACATGTGGAATTAAACGCAATGTGCTCAACAATTCTACAAAATAGACTACCAAGAAAGCTAAAAGATCCAGGGAGTTTTATAATTCCATGTTTAATTGGTAGACTAATAGTTGATAATGCTTTGGCTGATTTAGGGACAACTATAAATGTCATGCCTTATAAAATGTTTAAGTAGTTGGGACTAGGGAAACCCAAACAAACTAGGATGAGTATACAATTAGCTGATAAAACTGTTAGAATTCCTATGGGTATTATCGAAAATGTTCTCGTAAAAATTGATAAATTCATTTTCCCAGTAGATTTTGTTGTCTTAGACATGGATGAGGATAATTCAATTCCTTTAATCTTAGGAAGACCCTTTTTAGCAATTGCCAGGACTAAAATTGATGTTGGAACAGGAGAACTCATTCTTCGTGTAGGTGACGAATCGATCAGTCTACAAGCTTTTGACTTGACCAAGACATCATTTGATGAAGGTGAGAAAGTAAATTCAGTTGATAACCAAGTTGTTCAACTTTCACCACAGGATCCACCACAAAGCCGCATACTTGAGCTGCATCATAGACCTCGTGCAAATAAAGAAGAACTATATAAGGAATGAAGCCTTAAGGTCGACGAATTAGAAGCATGGAAGACACACTGTAAAGAGAAACCAGATCCGCACGAAGAAAACCATAGAAGCCCCTAGAAAAGATCATAGGAACGTCGAACCACTTCAAAATAGGAGATCAGGTACTGTTAAAGAAGGAAGATCCACGAATTACCACGTCAGGCCTAAATATAAATGAAGAAATCCCTCTTGAGGTATGCAATATCTTTCTATACGGAATAGTCGAGGTAAGCAATCTCATATTCGGTACTTTTAAGGTAAACACTTCCCGACTTAAACTTTATCATAAAAATAGAATTTACAGCATGAGCGAAGATATTCAAACTTTTAAACCACCCTAATTTTTGCAAATACAAGAAAAGTATAGCTTAAGACTTTAAACGAGCGCTTCTCGGGAGCCAACCTGAGTTATTTACACAATTATTTTCATTTTAGTTTCTTTTCTTTTCTTCGTCTTAAACACCTAGTTTTAAACTAACCAAAAGTGCAGATTTCCAAGACCACAAGGTCTTGCACACGGCCGTGGTCGTGGCCGTGTGGAAGTACAGAATCTCTGTACTAACAATGGAAGAAGGGGTACAAGTCAGAGAGAATCAAATCTTTGAGTCACGGACTCCAACCACCACCCCACGGGCACTGACAAAATGCCACAGTCGTGGTCGACACTGACTTATACCAACGGACGTGGTAATCTGTAAAACGGGCGTGGGTAAACCGACACACCTAGACACACGGCCGTGTGACATGGCCGTGTGAATCGACACGCCCACGATCCACAGGTGTGGGGAGCATTAAACCCCAAAACTATATCTAAACCCAACCTCCCTTTCCCCTTCTTCTCACCAGCTCCCCATCTTTTCTTTACTACCTTCTTTTTCTCAAATTTCTCTCTTTTCCATAACAAGTGTCTAAACTCTTGAGCCTACACATGTCCATGTCAAACAAGTGAAAAAAGCCAAGCATAATCTCCTAGAGGGAGAGCGATCTACATAAGTTCACGCCAGCCGCTTCATCCACTCTATAAGCCAAGGGTCTTTGAGACCATTTAACTTCTATTCTACTTTTCTCTTTTACTTCAATTTCCTTCTCTTTGACTCTCTTATGCTCAATTTAGTTTATTTTATTCTAGTTTCTTAGTTTTAGGTTCTTCAGGCTGCTAGGGAATCACACCAGAACCACGACCACCAGCTCAACACAGCATTAAGAATCACACCCACCTCGCGAACCATCCAACAATAAGGACTCCTCAGCCCATTCATCTTTTATGTTAATTTTATCTTACTTTCTGTTTTCTTTCCCTTTAGTTTTCTTGTCCTTAAATACATAATTAGTTTATTTTAAATGTGTATTAATAATTCTTGGCTTATCCGTCACGAGTTTTCAAATTTCTTTATCTAACACAATGACTGTTGGCATCCACCACAGCACCACCGCCTCCTCCTCCAAATCAGGCCAGGAATAGTGATCCTAGAAAAAATTCAGGAAGTGTCACTTCTCCCCTTCTTTTTTGATTTCAGTATCACATGATTATTTATCTATCTTTGTACATTGAGGGCAATGTACAACTTAAGTGGGGGGTAAAAGTGCCTAACTTTTTGCATTATTCTTAAATCCTTTAATTATATCTAGTTCTTAAGTAATTTCCTCATATTACTAATTAAGATGAAACTTTATGATGATTTATGATTCTTATTGATATGTTTTTGAGTAAGTCATAATTAATTGTGCATTGATGATTTATACTTTAAGATACTAGAGAATCAAGCATGATAAGTCTATTTTTTAGAAATAAAAATTTTTAGGTTGTCTACCTGAATTTGAATATTATTTTAAAGTTTGAAATTTACGAGGTTGACATCAAAAACACCCATAATTTTTGTGAGATTTTGAGCCTTACAGAGCATATATTCTTTTTCATGCTCACTTTTTGATTATGAGTGTGTCAACATTAAACTATTATTCTAGAACTGGCCTCGATTATACATGTTAAGACCATATTTTTGATTTGATAAACTGAGATGATAAAGGCACCTAGGTTTTAACCCACTCACTCCACTAAAAAGGCTACTTCATAATTAACCCCTAGTGAACCTCTTTGATCCTAACAACCCTTTTTATTTATTTACCCACTAATATTAACCCAAAACCCAACTCGTAATTGTTATCACCATTCCTTTGACTACCCTTCTATCGAGAATTGATTTAACCAGTTGCCTAATTACTTTATTTCAGTTGATAAAGTTCTTTCTTATATTATGCAAATATTTTACTTGTTCTTAAAAAAATATCAAAATATATTCATTATTAGTTCTGTAATTAAGTGAGCTTACATGTTTAAATTCAACATCTTGAAGAAGAAGCTCGTATTATTAGTATTTTAAAATTTTGTGTGATATAATTATTCAGTTTATTAGTTCATTTTTCTAAAGTTAGGTAATTTATCAATTCAATCTCGATTCTAACCCTTCTAATTTAGACTTTATCCATACCATTAACCCAAGCCCCGTTACAACCCTGTTAAAGACCTTTTGTGTAACATCCTAGAATTAGGGGTTCTGCATTTTTATGTTTTATATGTGCTTGGCTTGTTCTACTTGTTATTTAGATGTGCTTGGGGGTCCTGGGAAGGCTCGGGTTCAAGCTAGGGACTTGGAGAAATTTTGGTTTTTGGGGCTTAAAGGGGGAGAGCTAGTAGAGGCAGGCCTTAAGATTAATTGCATATGCTTGTTGAAACAAGAAGCTAAGTGGCTTAGTGGCTGGCGTCACAAGGGAGCATGAAAGAGGGAAGGAGTTCGAATCCCCTCTACTGTAGTATGTGACTTTATTTTAGTGCTTAGGGAGGTGAGGTGTTGGCATTCGGTTGGGACTCTTCTAAGAGGAGGTTTGAATGAGTCAAATTATTTAAATGGATGATGAGAGGTGATGGAAGAGTTGAAGTGGTCAAATTGGTTTGAATGGGTGATGGGGAGCAAATTGTAGAGAAAAATAAGGGATTTGGAGAGTGGTGGAGGTGTTGGCCGAATGTGAGAGTCTTGGAGGGGAGAATTTTGGTCATGAAAAGGGTTTTACGTGTGAGTGTTTTGGTTTTTGGGTCATGTGAGTGTGTGCCAAATTTTCAAGCTAGTGATTTTGGTATTTTTTCATTTTAGTTTCGGTAACTCAAGCATTAGGGGTCTTTGTTTGTCAACTCTTTACTTTCTCCTTTAAATCGAAACCTCTGCTTCTTGTGACTCTTAGCTAGTTTTCCTCCATAGCCGAATAGTTCTGGGATGTTACTGAGGGCCGAATCTTGCTTCCCATTCTGCACTTTCTTGTTATTTCAGTAAGGGTTCTTCTTTCCCTGTTTCTTTTTGTTCGTTGCTCTTCTCTCATTGTCTTGTTAAAACTGAATATCTTTACCTCACTTTTTTTTGGGCTTTGGCCGATTGTGGAGAGGATTAACCTTATCTTCTCTTTTTTGTTTAGCCTTCATTCGGGAAGTTTCTTGTAAGTGTTAGTGCTAACCAAATGGTTGGGGGGCTCTTTCACGTTTCAGCTTGGCCGAAAGGCCGTTTATGTTATTTCAATTTTGGGTATCGGTCCTAACTCCTCGTGTTAGTTAGGGACTCATCTGGTTTTGTAAGCCAAATCTTCTGGTGTTCGGTCTTCCTTTGATCAATGTAAGGAGTCTTCTTTTCGGTTTCTTGACTATTAATTTCCTTTACGTGTTCGTCTGCCTTAATCAAATTCCCTTGTTAGACAACCTATGTTTCTCTTTGAGTACTGATCAAGGCTCTCTACATGGATGCGAGTGCTAGTCATTCCAAGGGGGTATCGTTAACGGAGCCTGAAGAGAGTGAACCCATAATCTCTGCTCCTAAGTTTAAACGACATGCTATGTCGGCGATTCGAGACTTTTTGTCGGGTTTTGGTAGAGAGCCGACATCTACTTGGGATAGACAAATCGTGGTTATTCCTACTAGTGAGAGTGTCGACGATATAGAGTGTTTAGTTTTTCGTGTAATCAGGTGTACAATGCTCCGATCTAGAGTGTTTAATTTTTCGCGTAATCAGGTGTGTAATGCTCACACTTTCCTTTATTATTTTTGCATTAATAACTATGTTGGCTGAAAGCCAAAACGACTGTATAGACAGTCGAGACACCCTTGAGGGTAAGGATGGAGACACCAGGTCAGTACCTTTATGGTTCTGTCTTTCGAATAACATAGCCTAAGAATATGTATAATTTGATTATCTGCTGTATATTGGAAATATGATTGCATTCATCACAAATTGTTAGTATGTTTGCATGAGATTTGGGTTATGATTGAAAAGGGAAGTGTGATTCAGTGACTTTTGTCACAGTGGTTTGGCACCATAGTGGGTTGGCACCACATATACATATATCAGTAACTTTTGTCATAGTGGTTTGGTACCACAGTGGTTTGGCACCACATATACATTTATATTTATCGTGACTCTATCACAATGGTTTGGTAACACAGTGGTTTGGTACCACAGTGGCTTGGTGCCACAAGTGTTTGGCAGGCTCAGGTGATGTAGACGATGTAATACTCGGTTGGGCTGAGTTGCATTGCCTACACTTTTTAATATTCCATATTGTGAGGGCTGAGGCCCAATGTGCATCTATGGGCCTAAGGTCGGATTGCGTTCGTAAGGGGAATTACACATTGGGTCTTGGTGGCTCACCCCTCTGCTTAATTTTGTAGGTAACCCCTAGCTGCGGATTTGGAGCCGAGGTGGACTTTAAGGTAGCCATGCATTACTTCTTTCGTAAATTTCGTTTCCTTCTTTTAAACTTACTTTTAATTTGGGATTTTATTATGTAATAAGGCCTCCATAACTTTAATTTGGGTTTTGATTTAATGCTGCTACTACGTATATTATGAAATGCTAAATGTGCAGTTTTTCTAAAAAAAGTATATAAACAATCATTTTTCCAATGTTAACAAAAGGATAACAAGCAAATAAATGATTAAATTCAGAATTCTTCTAAAACTATACAAACGGTTTATAAATGTCACTTTTGTGAAATTCCCTAATTTTGATTCTCGTAGCACAAATCTTGTTTTTGATTATTACGTTCTTTTAATGATAAGCTGGTAACTTGAAACTGAATTTGTTTGTTAAGATGGAAACACAAAACGTAAGGTTTTAAAAATTGTGAAGTTTCTTTAAAATTTCAACACAATCTTCTCATGTGGCATACCAAATTTGACCGTAACGTTTAGGCTGGGTTTGGGGTGTTACATTTTGATTTGTGTATATTATAGTGGTGGAGATTTGATTTTCAGGCAAGCCTATGGGATTAACTTTTTAGGTACGACTTATGGGTGCTTTTTCCTAAACCTTAAACACTTCGAGTGCTTTGAGTGAATCTTTAGTGAGGATGTCAATCCTTGTCGGTTTTGAATCAAAGGTAATTATTTAGATAAAGGGAGACACCTAAGTTTTCATGCTACAAATAAATGACTTAGAATTGTTTGAATCTTTAGGAGTCTTTGAGTTAAATTATCCATGTATAAATTATCTATGAATTATGATGAGGCATTGTTAATGAGAATTATGAATTGTGGAAAATTCGTTTTAATTGTAAGTTCAGAATTTGATAAGCCGTAAAAGTAACATATTTTAATCCTACATTTAGCATACTTTTGGATGATTTATTCCCTAAATTATGTAAAAAGGTGCTCTTAATCCTTTCTTTTCATGTTTTATACTCAGGAAAATACCTAGGGATGAAAAGTACGAGAAACGGGCCTAAAATGGGCCAAATTATGCCAAAGAAGAAATCGACACAGTCTGGGCCCAAGACCACACGGTCGTGCCTCCCTAATTTAATCTAACACAGCTTGGACCTCGAAACACACAGACGTGTCTCTTCAGCAGACTCCACCACGGCCTAAAATCGATTCACACGGGCGTGTGCCATGACTGTGTCCCTTCCGCGGCCAATAGGAGTTTTACTGGGATTTGGATACTTGAAGGCAAAGAAACACATTCCAAAGCCTATTCAAACACCCTAGTAGGAATTGCACTCAGATTAGGATACTTAGGGGCCAAATAAAGCATTCCAAGAGCCTATATAAACACGCTTAGCATAACCTTGGAGTAGAGAGCTAGGCCAAGGAGCCGAGCCAGAAAGGTCAAATTTGTGGGAATCACTCAAAGATAGCCAGTTGATCCTTCCCAAGAAGCCGGAATTATACTCAATATGGAGGATCTCTCCTTCAATTCCTTCAGGAAGTTTTAGGTATTTCTTATGTTTTGTTTTATCTTTTCTTCTGAGATGTTTTCTTTTATCATTACGAACTAAACCCTTCAGATACCTGAAGGGGATGAAACCTAAGACGGATCTTGTTATTGTTTTTTGAACTATATGATAAATACTTGATTTGTTCTTAATTATGTGTGCTTAATTCTTGTGTTAATATTTACGAGATATTGATTCATGTTGAATGTGCTTAGATGGTCGAGCAAAAGTCCTTGTCTAAGAGTAGATCTAGTATAATTAAGCGGAGTTATTTGCGCGCCTAGAGATAGGGTGACGGGATTTTTTCGGATTAGGGTGAAACCTAATATGGGAGTCCATAGATCGAGTTAATGCGATTCTAGGGGTTTTAATTAGAAAGAGATTTCAATTAATCAACCTAGGGTTAGACGTTATTCGCCTTGAGAGAGGGTTTAATATAAATTAGGGAATCCTACGGATCAAGTCAAGTGAATAAATAAATGCAGTTCGATTGTTAGATAACAAGTGAAGTCTAGGTGGATTCTTCCTAAGGGCATCATCTTAGTCAATTGAGTTTTCCTAAGGTTATTTCCCCAATTCATTCTTTTTGTCTTTGTATCTTTAGCTTAGTGTTAGTTAGTTTTAGATTAAACAACCAACCACTTAATATTTAGGCTAAATAATATAAAGAAGGTTGGTATTAGTACTTTTAGTTCCTTTGGGTTCGACATTCCGGTCTTGCCTAAGCTATACTACTTTTCAATAGGTGCACTTGTCTTAAGTCATTGTCAGAGTTAGTTTCCAGGTTTGATCATTCTCTTTATAAATTTTAAAACTCGACAAAACAACGATCACTTACTAAGCATGAAAATGCTTACCCCGTTTAGTTTTCCCTTATTTTATAGTGCTCGTAAGCTTGCAAAGGTTGGAGGATCAGTCGGAGCATAATGACACTATCCACTATCTCCATTTTGGTATAATGGCATGTATAGGCTTAGTTGGTCAAATGATGACTTGTAGGTGATGTTTTGCAATCTAGCCATTGGAATGGCTAGTAATGGTTTAATTTGGTATGTTATAAGTTATCTCATGTTCAATGTTCATGTGTAAAGTGTGGATGAATGGAGTATGTTTATATTGTATATACATTAAAAGTATGATTATAAATATGAATTGTATGTGATATTGTGCCATGATAGATGTTAGTTTTGGCTTGGTTTAATGCTTGATTTGGCTGGTATATACATGCAAGTATTGGTATAGGTTGTGGGCAAAATTGGGTGAGAAAATGAAGCTAAGAAATGGCTTCATTTTGTCTACACGAACGTGTCTCTAGGCCGTGTGTGACACATGGCCGAGTACATGGGCGTGTAGCCAGGCCGTGTGTCCCTTGTACCCTAAATTTGAGAAAATAGAATGCTCTGAATTGAGCACACGAGCAGAGACACAGGCATGTGTCTCAGCCGTATGGTAGACATGGCCTAGAAAACGGGCGTGTGTCTTGGCTGTGTGACACCTGCACCTAATTCAAACTAAATTAATTATCCACATGGCCTAGCACAAGGGCGTGTGACGTAAGTCGGGGAGCCCACTAAATCGGACACGACCTGTAGCACGGGCGTGTCCCAGGGTAACACAGGCGTGTCCCTTGAACCACACGGGCGTGTGAGCCCTGTACCTTATAAAAATTTTGTAATTTTTAAAAAATTCTTAAAGGTTCTGATTAAGTCTCGATTCGATTCTAATACTCGTTTTGGGCCTTGATGGCCCATTCAAGGGACAATAAGAAAAATTTGGAGTATGAATAGTATGTTTAATACAAATTGCATGAGATTGTTCTGTAAACCCCAATAATACTCCGTGACCCTGTTTTGGCGATGGATACGAGTTAGGGGTGTTAGTGGTATCAAAGCTACGGTTTAGCTGATTCTTAGACTAACGCACGAAGTATGAGTCTAGCTATACATGCCATTATATAAATCATGATAGTGTGATATCTCTTGACCACTTTTTAATGTGTTTTCTTATAGTAATGTCTTCCAACCAAGCTCGAGATGAGTCTGAGGAAGCTGAGAGCACTGCCTAAGCTTCTGTGCAACGAGCCACAACTAGTAGTAGTAGGAGGCTCATGTCTGAGGGCCGTGAAGAGGTAAAAGCTGCCTTCTTTTAAATTATGGATGAATGGTTTAGTGAATATATGAGAACACACCCTACTGTTCAACAACCCCCACCTCGTTTACAACACGATGAAATGCCACAGGGTACTAGACTCTTTAGAATTGGTAAGGCTCCAGTTGATAAGATTAGGAAATATGGGGCTGAATAATTTAGGGCTATGGCTGGTGATTATCCAGAGAGGGCTGAGTTTTGGCTAGAAAATACTATTTGTGTTCTCGATGAATTTTCATGTACTCCCACTGAGTGTTTGAAATGTGCAGTATCTTTGTTGAAAGATACAACTTACGATTGGTGGAAAACCATATCTTTTGTTGTACCGCGAGAAAATGTTATATGGAAGTTCTTCCAAATCGAGTTTAGAAAGAAATATATTAGTCAGAGGTTCCTAGATCAGAAAAGGAAAAAAATTTTAGAACTCAAACAAGGAAATATGACAGTAGCCGAGTATGAACGAAAGTTTGTTAGACTAAGCAAGTATGCTACTAAATGGGTTCCGACTGAAGCTCATATGTGTAAACAATTTGAAGACGAGCTGAATGAACACATTAAGTTATTGATTGGGATTTTAGAATTAAGGAAATTTACGGTATTAGCTAAAAGAGCCCATAAGGCTGAGGAATTAAGCAAAGAGAAGAAGAAAGCTGAAAGAGAAGCTCGTGTACAGAGTAAAAAATTTATGAGCAAGATGCAATCATCTGCCTCAAAGAAATCAAGAAGTTACCAAGAACATTTTGCCTCATCAGCAGGGTATTCGAGAAAGGAAAGAAGTTCAAAACGCTCCAACCCGAGGTCTTTATCTCCGCTAGCAATTAGTGTTGGGAGTTTTGGAAACCTCAAGCCACGATGCAATGTCTGTAACAAATCGCATTTTAGAGAATGCCGGATAAGAAGTGGGGCATGTTGTAAGTGTAGGTCTCTCAACCACTTTCGTAAGGATTGCCCAGAAATAGTTGAGAAAGATGTTGAACAAACTCCAAAGCCGAGTAATCTTGTCTCGAGGGATAGACCAACACGGTATCTAGTAAATGCCGGTGGTAGTCATAGTGCTGCAAAGGATCCAATGGCTAAATCAGAGGCACGGGCTCCGGTGAGGACATACACCATACGTGCAAGGGAAGATGCCTCGGCACCAGATGTTATCACTAGTACATTCTCTTTACTTGATACTGATATTATTTCTTTGATAGATCTTAGTTCAACGCATTCATATATATGCACGAAACTTGTGATTGTTAAAAATATGATTGTTGAATTCACCGAATTTGTGGTTAAAGTTTCAAACCCCGTAGGTCAGCATGTTATGGTGGAAAAAATCTGTAAGAATTGTCCATTGATAATAGAGGGTCATTGTTTTTCATCTAATTTGTTGTTATTACCCTTTGATGAATTTTATGTAATATTGGGAATGGATTCATTAACCTAACATGATGCAGTGGTAAATTGTAAGTATTAATACATTGAATTGAAGCGTAAAATGGTGAGTTACTTCGGGTTGAACCTGAGAAACTGGATGGATTATCTAATGTGATTTAAGCAATATTAGCCCAGAGATATATTAGAAAAGGGTATGAGGCTTATCTTGCTTATGTGTTGGATACCAAAGTGTATGTGTTGAAAATCCAGTCAGTTCTGGTTGTTTGTGAATTTCCTGAGGTATTTCCAGAAGAATTGCCCGGTTTACCACTAGCTAGAGAGGTGGAATTTTATATAGACCTTGTACCAGGGATGGCACCGATATCGATAGCACCATGTAGAATGGCTCCTACTAAATTGAAAGAGTTAAAAGTGCAGCTGAAGAATTAATTGATAAAGGATTTGCTCGACCCAACTTTTCACTGTGGGGTGTAATGGTATTATTTGTAAAGAAGAAAGATGGATCATTGAGATTATGCATCAATTACAAATAGCTTAATAAAGTCACAATAAAGAATAAGTACCCATTGCATCATATAGATGACTTGTTTGATCAATTAAAAGGTGCCACTGTATTTTTGAAAATTGACCTACGATCTAGTTATTATCAACTATGGTTAAAATATTTGGATGTGCCGAAGACAGCTTTAAGAACCAGATATGGGCATTATGAGTTTTTGGTGATGCCATTTGGATTAACTAATGCCTTGGCAGTGTTTATGGATATGATGAATCGAATTTTCAGACCATACCTGGACAGGTACGTGGTTGTTTTTATTGATGATATTTTGGTTTATTCCTGGGATGAAAATAAGCATGCTGAACATTTGAGAACTGTCTTGCAAACTTTTTGTGAGAAACAATCGTATGACAAGTTCAGTAAATGTGAATTATGGTTAAAGAAAGTTAGTTTCTTTAGACATGTTGCATCTACAGAAGGTATCCGAGTGGATCTGAATAAAATTTTAGTTATTGTAAGTTGGAAGCCACCAAGGAATGTTTTTGAAGGCCGAAGTTTTCTAGGGCTAGCCGGATATTATCAGAGATTTGTTAAACGGTTTTCAATGATAGCTTCTCCGATGACTCGATTGCTGCGAAAAGATGTGAGATTCGAGTGGAACGATAAGTGCCAGCATATTTTTGATAGATTGAAAGCCTTATTGACGGAAGCGCCCGTACTAGTCCAACCTGAATTGGGTAAAGAATTTGTAGTTTACAGTGATGCCTCATTGAATGGTTTGCGATGTGTATTGATGCAAGATGGTAAAGTTGTAGCTTATGCATCCAGACAATTGAGGCCACATGAAAGGAATTACCTAGTTCATGACCTTGAGTTAGCAGCCATTGTGTTTGCATTGAAGATATAGCGGTATTATCTCTTTGGTGAAAAGTATCATATTTTTACAGATCATAAAAGTCTAAAGTATTTAATGACACAGAAAGAATTGAACTTGAGACAATAGAGATGGTTGGAATTATTGAAAGATTATGATCTTGTTATCGATTACCATCAGGGGAAAGCTAATGTAGTGGCGGATGCCTTGAGTCAAAAATATTTGTTTTCCTTGCAGGCATTGAATGCCCAATTGTCCTTGTCTGGTGATAATTCAATTATAGCTAAGTTAAGAGCTAGACCAACATTTCGGTAACAAATCTGTGAGGCTCAGAAGGATGAAGAAAAGTTACAGGCCAAACAGGTGCAAAGTGAGTCCGATCCTGATTTAGAGTTTTAGATTGATTTAGATGGTTGTTTGTTGTTCAGAGATAGAATATGTGTATCGAAGAATTCAAAACTAGTACAGAAGATATTACATGAAGCGCACAATAATGTTATGTCTGTGCATCCCGGTAACAACAATATGTATAATGACCTGAAGAAAATGTACTAGTGGATGGAAATGAAAAGAGATATCCTTGAATTTGAATCTAGATGCTTGATATGTCAACAAGTAAAGGCTGAACATCAAGTTCCTTCGGGATTATTGTAGCCAATTACGATTTTAGAATGGAAATGGGAAAAGAATTACCATGGAATTTGTATCGGGATTACCTTTGTCACCGAAAAAGAAAGATGTTGTTTGGGTAGTTGTTGACAACCTAACAAAATCAACACATTTTATCTCGGTACGTATGAACTTTTCATTGGATATATTGGATGAACTATATGCTTTTGAGATTGTAAAACTACATGGAGTGCCAATCTCCATTTTTTCCGATAGAGATCCTCGGTTTACATCCCGATTTTAGAGTAAGTTGGAAGAAGCTTTGGGCACTCGTTCACACTTTAGTACTGCATTCCATCCTCAAACAGGTGAAAAATTTGTACGTGTGATATAGATTTTAGAGGACATGCTTCGGTGTTGTGTACTTGAATTTTGAGGTAACTAGGAAAGGTATCTACCTTTGATTGAATTTTCTTACAATAATAGTTATCAGTCCAGTATTAAAATGGCACTGTATGAATCTCTATATGGTCACAAATGTAGAACTCCATTGTATTGTATAGAGTTAAGTGAGAAAAAGATACATGGAGTTTACTTAACCCGTGAAATCGAGGAAAAGTAAAGATAATCCGAGACAGTTTGAAGGTAGCCTCAGACCATCAAAAGTCCTATGTCGATTTGAGAAGAAAAGTGGTAGAATTCCAGGTTGATGATAAAGTGTTCTTGAAGGTGTCACCATGGAAGAAAGTTCTCTGATTCGGTCGTAAAGGGAAATTGAGTTCACGGTTCATTGGGCCTTATGAAATCATTGAAAGAATCGGGCTGGTTGCTTATCAGTTAGCATTACCTGAGCTTGATAAGATTAATAATGTTTTCCATGTATCCATGTTACGACTATATAGATAAGACCCTTCACACGTTATTACTCTAACAGAAGTTGAGATTCAGCCTGACATGACCTACATTGAAGAACTGATCAAAATACTTGCACATGAGACGAAAGAGCTAAGAAATAAAAAGGTGGCATTGGTAAAAGTGCTCTGGCAACTGCATGGTTTAGAGAAAGCTACCTGGGAGCTGGAGGATACTATGAGGAAGAAGAACCCTAACCTTTTTTCTGGTAAGAATTTTCGAGGACAGAAATTTTTAAAGGGAGAGAGTTGTAACAACCCATTTTTGGTGAGATCGGAACAGTGGTTTCATGACCACAAATTGGAGCCCAAAAATAAAAATTTATTTTATTTATTTTATTTTATGGTGGGTATTATGATAAGAAGGTCACATGAAAATTTTGATTGTGTGGTTAATTAGGTAAAGGACTAAATTGCATAAAATTCAAAAGTTGAATTCTAGTAGCTAAAACGATTAAATAGCTATGGAATTCAAAACTAGAGGTCCTTATATGGTAATTAAACCATTAAGAAAAGTATGTAGATTTTTCCTGGTGACTCATCCATGGAAAAGCTAGAAATGACTAGGGACTAAATTGGAAATCAACAAAATTAAAAGATGATAGAAAAAAAGGAATTATCATCTTTTCTATTCATTTTCTTCCCCAATTTTTTTATGGAAACCCTAGGAGAGAGGAAGAGAACTTTTCAAGCTTAGAAAGGTATGAAATTAAGTCCCGTTTTTAATGATTTTTATATTTTTAGAATCGGGATAGCCTAATCTTTCTATTTATGGGAATTATTTGAAAAGATAACAAAGTATAGAAACTTTTTCATGGATGTTAATGCTAATAATTCGAAATTCTTGGTAGAAAATGAAAGATAGTTAATAGATAAACAAATTTTACAAAGCAAATTTTCATGGAAACTTGATTTAGGGACTAAAATGAAAAAGTGGTAAAACCCATGGAAAATTTTGAAATTTTTGAAATGTGTGTGCTGTAAAAATTGTTATTGATTTTTGGTTATGCTTGGAAAGAGGACTAGATTGCATGAATTTCATTTTCTGAACCTAGGGACGAAATTAGAATTTTTGAAAAGGGTAGGGGCAAAATAGTAATTTTACCTAGGATGCGGTAGGATGCAAATGTATGTAAAATGTGATGAGTTAATGATTAAATTTGCTTACATAGACCCGAAAAGACCAAATACAGAATTAGATCGGGGGAAAAAAAGTTTTGGATTAGTTGGAATTCAAGCCCGAATGACTGTCAAGGTAAGTTCGTGTAACTTGATTTGGTACGTTAACATGTTTGAACTGAATTGTGTGATTGTGATAATATGTATGTGATGATATACATAATGAAATAATTACATTTGGAAACATTGATAAAATCTTATGTCCCAGTTGAATATTGAAATTCGATAGACTATGGTGATTTCTTGAAACAGGTATAATATGACAAAGGTTACAAATAGGATTTAGCTCGAACTGGTAATCCTAAATTTAAGCCTCTTGAGCATGTGTTATAGATTGGGTTTAGCCTAGACGGGTAACCTTAAATAAGATCTTTAGAGCACGGGTCACTAATAGGACTTTGCCTGGACTGGCAATCCTAAATGACTCTTCTGAACGTCGATTGAAAATCAGGATTTAACCTGGACTAGTATTCCTGTTTTAAAATATGTAGCTCGAGAGTGTGCTCTTCGGACTTATACCCAATGGGTAATAATGAATACAAATTAGCGGACAATTCATATTTATACCTTATGTACATCACCCGAATGTCCATCGAAATTTCATTAGTTCAACGGAAAAGAACTCTTGAAATATGGAAAGGTGGAATTAGTGGAAGTCTGCATATAATGAGCTCATTTATGTTTATTTGATATTATATGATGTTATGTGACTAACTTGTTTGATTAAGTGTATGTGATTAGGTGAACTACCTATAGTGGATGAAATATATGTTTATGTATGCTAGTTTGAATAGATGTAACTGGTAAGTTTATTTTCTGTTATACTAACTTACTAAGCATGAAAATGCTTACCCCGTTTAACTTTCCCTTGTTTTATAGTGGTCGTAAGCTCATGATGGTTGGAGGATCGGTTGAATCATAACCACACCATCCACTATATCCATTTTGGTATATTTAGAAATCTCATTTTGGTATAATGGCATGTATAGGCTTAGTTGGTCAAATGATGACTTGTAAGGGCTAGTAATGATTTAATTTGGTATGTTATAAGTTATCTCATGTTCAATGCTTATGTGTAAACTGTGGATGAATGGAGTATGTTTATATTGTATATGCATTAAAAGTATGATTATGTAACACCCCTAACCCATAACCATCACCGATTTATGGTTAAGAGGCATTACCGGACAATCAAAAACTTTTACGGACATTTCATAACTTAACTAGTCAAATAACATCAAAGTGTCCCTTAAATAGGTCTTTAAGAACTTTAACATATTTTAGAATAGGGCCGAGACTAAACCGAACACATACAGAATTTCTCAAAAATTTAAATTTTTTTCTAAGTTACAAAGATCACACGCCCGTGTGGGCAGGCCGTGTGCCTCCCACAGTCTCAGACACGCCCGTGTGTCTTAGCCGTGTCAAAACAGGGCATACATACTGACCTGTCCACATGGCCATGGACAAGCCCGTGTGCCTCACCCGTGATCGTTACTGGCTTGCACCACACGGCCAGTCACATGCCCGTGTGTCTAGCCCATGGTCGAGTCTGACTTGTTTTGAAATACAACCACGAGGGACATGGTCGAGCCACACGCCCGTTTGCTTAACCGTGTGGGCAATTATAGGCCATTTTCAAGGCTAAAATGCCACCCACACTATGGGCTATCCCTATAAGCATTATACCATTTCAATTCATGCCAAATAAACCAACTTTTCCAAGCATTCAAAGGCATTTCAATCACAACATCTTATCCAACAATTAGCTCAACAACATAACAACCATTTCTAAGCAAGTTTCATCCACAATCCTATCAATACAATATGACATCTTCCCATCAATATGATTCCAACTTTGCTTCTGAAACACCCCAAACCCGGCCCACAAGCCTTGACCGGATCTGGCATGCTTCTTGAGTAAAACGTAGTTAAGTCTCGTATGACATTTTTGAAAATCGTGGTGGTTTCGAAGAAAATAGATTTGGGTTGATCTCGAGTTTGAAATTTAGTTGTAGCTTAATTTGTACTAAATCGATAAGTTCATATTTCAAAAGTTACAAGAAATACCGAATTTTAGAGTTTAATATTATTGTTAACCAAAAAAACGTTGGTGTTTGATTTTCAAAACAATTGATGTTGTTCGTGTCATATCAGAAAAATTAAAAACGCAAAGAGAATAAAAGAGTTAAGTAGTAATGGCCTTATTACATCAAAATATATCCCAAAATAAACCAAAATAACTTAATAAGAAAACTGAAGAAAACTTTAGCTGTGCATGGCCACCCCTAAGTTCCTGCCGACCCGGTCCATCTACTGAGTGCCATCTGCAAAAAATTAGCCCACGAAGTATGTAATCCATCACAGACTCCCAAAACATACAAGGAATAATATATCACATAAAATAACGATGAACCATGATGCAACCCAAACCACCTAGTCCAACCTCTACACATCACCCGTACCTACCGATCACACCGTGGGGATTACTAAATCGACCCTCCATCCGCTACACACCATCGATGGCAGTCACTGCAGTCAACTGCACATCGCCTTATAATTTGTGGCATAGCCACGAGA
This sequence comes from Gossypium rotundifolium, assembly GCA_025506655.1. NCBI lineage: Eukaryota > Viridiplantae > Streptophyta > Magnoliopsida > Malvales > Malvaceae > Gossypium > Gossypium rotundifolium. The sequence goes on along the minus strand of CP106729.1, from coordinate 92,444,270 downwards.
TAATGTGTGAGTCACCAGATTTGTGTTATGTGACATAGTCACGGATAATGTGTGAGTCACGAGATATTGTGGTAGAAACCACGGATCACTTCCCCTTTCACATAATCACCCATATGCCCATGCAACATACAAAACATGCTTATTTTTCATGCCATTTACCTTACCCTAAAATCATATCAGGATTCCACATATTTTCACATCAATGCTATTAAACATTGTTTACAAGTGTAAAAAGGGGTAACGTACCTGAATTCACTATACCATTGAATGGTACCCTTAGCCACGTTTATATGTCACATCACTATCACATGTTTAGCAAAATTATCATTAAACTATCAGGAGTTAGTGTAGGGTTACACACCTGATTATTGTAGATCTAATCGAAATCTCGAAAATCTCGATCTAACGCACTAGACCCCTCTTTCCTACATTCGGCCAACACTACGCATATTAGCAAAAAGCCATTCGGCTAAACAGTCAAATCCTGAAGGGTTAGTGATACCAAAACCCTTACCTTGCTACCGATTTGGTTACCAACCAAATCCCAAAACTTTGTGATGATCCCCCCTTGCAATTGGCTAGGCATTAGTACACTCAACGGTTAGTTTTTCGGGTTTTGAACGAATAAGGAACAGATTCAAAACACTAGAATACTTACCTAGATTGTTTAGCCAAATCCCGAAAATCTGTCGAAGACTTCCTAAAACACCATAGTTAGAATCGGCATAGCCTTTGAACAAGTAGAAGTGGCCCTTGGCTGAATGGTAAGCCTTGCTTACCTTGGATCTTAAATCCCGAAAAGATCACCTTAAACCATCGGCTACTGGAGGATCCCGAAATCACCTTCATGGTTTTGGCCAAAGAAACATAAAGGATTAGAGTCCTTTATTTCGGCACTATACAAAATAGTCAAGGAGAGAAGGGAAATAGGAAGTTCACTTACTAGAAGATTCGGCTACTAGAGGCAGAGAGGGAAAAATCGATAGACCTTAAACAAGTGTTTTTGGTTAGATCTTAATGAAGAAAGAAAAGAAAATAAAAGGGAATTTGCATAGAATGAAATCCCGAAACTCACCCAATTATTAAGGAGTATGCGGCTTATGGTGCACCTTCGGGAAATAGAAACCTTCCTTGTAGATTCGATTATGGAGGAGGGATATGAGTAAGAAGAATTCGGCTTTCAGGAGGATATTGGAGAGGAGAAGAAGGCTAGGGAATTTCGGCTAGAAGAGAAAGAAAAGAAAAAGAATTTTGGCTTGAGAGAAAAAATGAGAAAGTGGGAAAAAGAAACAAATGAAAAAGATGATAATTCCCTTCTAAAATTCGGCTATACACAGGCACACACTCAGAGTTGGTGTTTCGGCGAACTCTTCTTCTCTCACCCCAATCCCCCTTTTCACTCTAACTTAGCCGAATCCTTAAGCCTTTGACTCAATCTACGCTTCAAATTTGAAGTGCCCCTGTGCCGTCCAACAATGCCTCTCCTTGCTGAAAACTCCAAAAATGCTTCCCTTGCTGCTCGAACCTAGGCCCTTCTCACTCCCTGTGGCGTCACCTTACAAGGCCCTAAGTGGCATCTCCTTGCCACCTTACCATTGGGTTATTTGTGTTCTAAACCACACAATAAACTTCTTAAGGCCTAGCTCCCTTAGTTCCCCTTTTTAGACTTAAAAATCCAATAACTTCTAAGGCTCCTACCCACAGCCCAAGGCTCTTGCAGCCCTCAAAACACATGCAAATCACACTCAAGCATGCAATCACATTCATTTAATTGAAAATGCATAACCCCCAAATCCCAGATATTACAGTTCTACCCCCTTAAAATAATTTTGACCTCGAAATTACCTGGCTAAAATAAGTGAGGGTATCACTATTGCATTGTTTTCTCTGGCTCCCATGAAGCTTCCTCCGATCCATGGTTACGCCATAACACTTTGACTAGAGGGACCGATTTCCTCCAAAGCACTTTCACATCCCGTTCCAGAATCTGAATCGGCTCTTTCTCATAGGACAGATCTGGTCTCAGCTCCACCTCCTCAATCGGTATTATATGAGATGGATCTGATCGGTAATGACGTAACATCAAAATGTGGAACACATCGTGCATCTGCTTCAATTCTGTAGGCAATTCTAACTGATATGCTACTGGACCAACCCGTTTCAGACTTCGATAAGGTCCTATAAACCTAGGACTTAACTTCCCCTTGCGACCAAAACTCATTACCTTCTTCTACGGTGAAACTTTGAGAAACACATAATCTCCCACAACAAACACAATCTCCTTCCGCTTAAGATCTACGTATGACTTTTGCCGATCAGATACCTCCTTCAACCGTGTCTGAATTACCTTAACCTTTTCCTCCGATTCTGTTACAATTTTCGGACCCAAAATCTAACATTCTCCTAATCCCGTCCAACATGTAGGAGTGCGACACTTCCGTCCATACAGCGGTTCGTACGGTGCCATCCGAATACTTGCTTGATAGCTGTTATTGTACGCAAATTTCGATAAAGGCAAGAACTCCTCCCAACTCCCTCTGAAGTCTATCACGCAACCTCTCAACATATCCATCAGCACTTGAATTACCTGCTCAGATTGGCCGTCCGACTGCGGATGGAATGCCGTACTGAAGTCCAATCTGGTGCCCAAAGCTTGATGTAGTGCCTTCCAGAACCGAGACGTAAACCTCAGACCCCTGTCTGAGATAATCGACACCTACACTCCGTGCAGCCTCACGATTTCTGCTACATACAACTTTGCCAATTTCTGTAGAGAATAGTCAACTCGCACCGGTATAAAATATGCAGACTTCGTTAACTGATCTACTATCACCCATACCGAGTCCTTCTTAGTAGGCATAAAGGGAAACCCACTAACAAAGTCCATGGTAATTCTCTCCCACTTCCATTGCGGAATCTTTATCGGCTGAAGCAATCCTGACGGTTCTTGGTGTTCAGCCTTGACTTGCTGACACGTTAAGCACTTCCCTATAAACTCAGAACTCTCGCCTGCACTGTGCCACCAAAACTGTTCCCGTAAATCCTTGTACAACTTACTTCCTCCAGGATGCGTAGCATAAGGGCTACTATGCGATTCCTGAAGAATTCTTTACCTTAACTCCTCATCTTTCGGCATATAGACCTTGCCTCAAAATCACAACACTCCGTCGCTGTTTACACCAAAATTTTCCAATTTCCCATCCTGCACTTGTCGTAGCTTAGCGCTTAGATCATCGTCTACTAACTGTCTTTCTTTCACCTGTCTCAACCATGTCGGCTTAACTTGTAACTCAGCTAGCAAACTTCCGTTGTCATACAGGCTATGATGTGCAAACATCTCCCTCAAACCTGACACTACTTTCTGACTTAGGGCATCTGCCACCACAATCGCCTTGCCCGGGTGATACTCTATTGAGCAATCGTAATCTTTCAACAACTCCACCCACCTTCGCTGTCTCAAATTCAGCTCATTCTGAATCAGCAAATACTTCAGACTTTAGTGGTCCGTATAGATCACCGACCTCTCTCCATACAAGTAGTGCCTCCACACTTTTAGAGCGAAAACCACCGCCGCCAACTCTAGATCATGCGTCGGATAGTTAACCTCATGTGGCCTCAATTGTCGAGACGCATAAACGACCACTTTCCCGTCTTGCATAAGAACACATCCCAATCCTGTATGGGAAGCATAACAATATACCACATAGTCCTTCCCTGCTTCAGGCTGAATCAAAACCAAAGCCTCTGTCAATAACTTCTTAAGCTTCTCAAAACTCTCCTGTTGCTTATCCGCCCATACGAAAGGTACCTCCTTTCTCAACAACTTTGTCAAAGGTGCTGCTATCGACGAGAACCATTCGACAAATCTCCTATAATAGCCTACTAACCCCTAGAAACTACGGACCTCAGCCACAGACTTAGGTGGTTTCCAATCCAATACTGCCTCAATCTTCCGAGGATCCACCCTTATTCCTTCAGCAGACACCACATGCCCTAAGAACGTAACTTCTTTCAGCCAAAATTCGCACTCGCTGAACTTGGCATATAGCTTTTTCTCCCTCAACACTTGCAATGCGACTCGAAGGTGCTTATAATGTTCTTCCTCAGACTTGGAATACACTAGAATATCGTCTATGAACACAACGATGAACCGATCCAGGTAGGGTTGGAAAACCCGGTTCATCATGTCCATGAATGCAGCTGGGGCGTTTGTCAATCCGAACGGCATTACCAAGAACTCATAACACTCGTACCTTGTCCGAAAAGCTGTCTTATGGATATCAGCCTCCTTCACCTTAAGCTGATGATATCCTGACCTTAGATCTATCTTCGAAAATACTGCGGCCCCCTTAAGCTGATCAAACAAGTCATCTATTCTTCGCAATGGTTACTTGTTCTTGATGGTCAGCTTATTCAACTGCCGATAGTGTATGCACATGCACATAGTCCCGTCCTTCTTCTTCACAAATAGGACCAGTGCTCCCTATGGAGACACACTAGGTTGAATAAACCCACGATCGAGTAACTCTTGGATCTGGGCCTTGAGCTCTACTAGCTCCTTTGGTGCCATTCGATACGGAGCAATTGACATAGGAGCTGTACCCGATAATAAGTCAATTTCGAACTCCACCTCCCTATCTAGAGGTAACCCAGGTAGCTCCTCCAAAAGACATCCACAAATTCCCTTACTGTTCTAACTCCTCCTACAGCTGCTTCCTCAGCCTCTAAGGCACTGATCAACATCAAAAAGCTACACACCCTTTTCTCACCATCTTCTCTGCCTTAAGGGCAGATACTACATTTGACAAGCAATTCCGTCTCTCGCCCATTACCACAACTTTTTTTTCGTCAGAAGTTCTTAACGACATACGCTTAGCAGTACAATCCACATTCGTATGGTACTTCACTAACCAATCCATGCCTAGGATTAGGTCAAACTCCTCAAACGACAACTCCATCAAGTCTGCTAGAAATTGTGCCCCCTGAACTTCCAAGGGTACTGCCCTAAAGAGTTTTTCTAACACTATTGATTGCCCTAAAGGACTAAGTACAATCATCTTCCTCAGTATAGTCTCAAAGTTCACATGCAGAGTTCCAGACACCTTACTAGCAATGTATGAATGAGTTGACCCAATATCTATCAACACAATAAAGGGTAATCCAGAGATAAGGAACATACCCGTTATGACATCAAGTGCGTCACCATCCTCCCTCTGACGAACTGCATACACTAGACCCAGCTGTCTCGCCTCCGTGCTACCAACACCTCTGCCTGGTGTTCCCTGTCCTCTTCCAGAACCATTCCTCTGCTAGTCGAACCACGACCCCGCGATGGCTACTGTCCACCTCTTTCAGCCTGATTAGGACCCTGACTCACGGGTCGGCTCCCGTCTATTTTCATGGGACAGTCCCTAATCATGTGATCCTTGGACCCACACTTGAAACATCCTCCCGTCTTCTTCCAACACTCTCCCAAGTGCATCTTTCCACACTGGGCATAAGTACAGTACTGTCCTCCCACAGCAGCTTGCTGACCTCGCGACCCATCCGTTCTAGGTCCCTTTTGGATATTCCCAGATGACCCTGATGATCCAAAACCTCTCTTTTGCTTATTCCTGTCCGTGTTCTATCTCATAGACTCCTTAACTCCTTTAGGAACCTTTGCCCTTTCTACCAACACAGCAAACTCCGCTCCTGCTGTTGGGCAATCAACAATCTCAGGTCATCCCTTAGTCCATCCTCAAATTGGACACATCGTTCATGCTCCGTAGCCACTATACCTCGAGCGTATCAACTCAACCTTAAGAATTCTGCCTCGTACTCCACTACGAATTTATTTCCCTGAACTAGCCTCAGAAACGCCTTCCTCTGCGCATTAACATAGCTGGTCCCAATATACTTCTTCTGATATGCTGCCTTAAAGTACTCCCAAGTAAGATCATCTACGGTAGCACCATCCCGAACCGTGAGCCACCATTGGTATGACTCATCACGGAGTAGCGACACTACCCCTTTCAATTTCTCCTCGGTAGTCAGGTCAAAATCATCTATAATTCACTCGTTGCCTCCAACCAATACTCAGCCTTATTGGGCACCACACCAGATATACCGCAGAAAAACTCAGCTCTATTAGCTCAGAGTCGTTCAGGTACAGACTTCCGAGCTCCCATGCCTCCACCTGCTCTAGCCATCCTTTCAAGTACTCGCAGCATCGCCTGTGACACTGCATCATCTCCCGTCTGATCCTGATATTCCATACCAGTAGCATGTGGTGGTGGAATTTCATTCTCGGACCCTTGACCAGATCTAACGGGTTCTGAGATGGTCATTCGACCTCTACCACGGCTACGCACATTATGACCACGTTCTCTAGAACTCATCCTTTCGAGTTGCGTTTAACTGATTAAGAATTTTATGAATTAGTTTTTTGTTCCCCTAATTATCCACGAACAATTTTATGTAAAGAAATTTAGGGGCAGTTCTTTCGATCATTTCAAGGTTTTCATCCCAAGTTTTCTACCCTAATTCAGAGAGAACACACTCATTCAATAGTATTTACAACACACATTCATCTCTCGAACATTTCCGTTTGTTCCAACCCAGAGGTATTTTTGTAATTTGTCCTATAGGGGTATTTTGGTAATTTTCCAAATCAGGGTATATGAAAATTTTGCAAAATAGAGATTTTTGGTATTTTTGCAAAATAGGAGTACTTGGTAAGAAGATTCAAGGGTAATATGGTAATTTAATAAACTGAGGGCATTTTTGTAATTTTACAAACCAGGGACATTTCAGAAATTTTGTAAAATATGGTTTTTGATGATTTTACGAACTAAGGGTGTTTTGGAAATTTTTAATTCGGGGTACTTCGGCAACCTTCATACTGTGGGTAGCTTAATAATTTTACAAATTAGGGGTAATTTGGTCATTTTTTTGAAACAAAGGTACTTCGGTAATTTTATAATCACGGTTTGACTTTAGAATTATACAAAACAAGGTGACTGGTCCGTTTCAGGTTTTAATTACTGAATTTAGCCTGTGATTGAGTCCTCTTGGTTAGGGTGAACCGTCACTACATACCAGGTAGGATTCGAGAAGAGAGGAGGTGAGTCACTAGGACTGCTTAAATACCAAGCTCCCCCTGAATCCAATCCTATACATGCGCACATCGGTTGCCACACCCTTAACTCAGTGACTCACTCACAGGTTTGTTTGGTTAGACTTTAAATTTTATGTAATTCGGTGTTGGAGTAAGCTAATCCTAGGGTTCAACAGTTCCTAATCTACTAATCTACGTCCCTATAATTCCCACATACAAATCACACAAGGGTTAGGGGTACTTATCTGGTGGACTACGGGCAGGAGACTCAAGTGCCATGCCAGAAAACCTGCTCATTTTCTAGTAAAACTCAATTCCAAAATAAAAAAAACATTTTGGGCCCAAAAAGCCCTCAAAGTCGAGTTTTAAACTGGGCTCTGATACCAAATTGAAACAGCCCAAACCCAGCCTACAAGCCCTGACCGGATCTGGCATGCTCCTTGAGTAAAACATAGTTAAGTCTCGTATGACATTTTTGAAAATTGTGGTGGTTTGAAGAAAATAGATTTGGGTTGATCTCGAGTTTGAAATTTAGTTGTAGCTTAATTTGTACTAAATCGATAACTTCATATTTCAAAAGTTACAAGTTAAAGAAATACCAAATTTTAGAGTTTAATATTATTGTTAACCAAAAAAAGTTGGTGTTTGATTTTCAAAACAATTGATATTGTTCGTATCATATCAGAAAAATTAAAAACGCAAAGAGAATAAAATAGTTAAGTAGTAATGGCCTTATTACATCAAAATATATCCCAAAATAAACCAAAATAACTTAATAAGAAAACTAAAGAAAACTTTAGCTGTGCATGGCCACCCCTAAGTTCTTGCCGACTTGGTCCATCTACTGAGTGCCATCTACAAAAAGTTAGCCCACGAAGGATGAGTCAATAGACTCAGTATGTAATCCATCACAGACTCCCAAAACATACAAGGCATAATATATCACATAAAATAACGATGAACCATGATGCAACCCAAACCACCTAGATCCAACCTCTACACATCACCCGTACCTACCGATCACACCGTGGGGATTACTAAATCGACCCTCCATCTGCTACACACCATCGAAGGCAGTCGCTACAGTCAACTGCACATTGCCCTTATAATTTGTGGCATAGCCACCAGATAATGTGACAGAGTCACCAGATTTGTGTTATGTGACATAGTCACTAGATAATGTGAGAGAGTCACCAGATATTGTGGTAAAAACCACCAGATCACTTCCCCTTTCACATAATCACCCATATGCCCATGCAACGTACAAAACATGCTTATTTTTCATGCCATTTACCTTACCCTAAAATCATATTAGGATTCCACATATTTTCACATCAATGCTATTAAACATTGTTTGCAAGTGTAAAAAGGGGTAACGTACCTGAATTCACTGTACCATTGAATGGTACCCTTAGCCACATTTATATGTCATATCACTATCACATGTTTAGCATAATTAGCATTAAACTATCGGGAGTTAGTGTAGGGTTACACACCTGATTACTGTAGATTTAATCAAAATCTCGAAAATCTCGATCTAACGCACTAGACCTGTTTTTCCTACATTCGGCCAACACTAGGCATATTAGCAAAAAGCCAGTCGGCTAAACAGTAAAATCCCGAAGGGTTAATGATACCAAAACCCTTACCTTGCTGCCGATTTGGTTACCAACCAAATCCCGAAACTTTGTGATGATCCCCCTTGCAATCGGCTAGGCACTAGTACACTCAACAGTTAGTTTTTCGACTTTTGAACGAATAAGGAACAGATCCAAAACACTAGAATACTTATCTAGATTGTTTAGCCAAATCCTGAAGATCTGTCGAAGACTTCCTAAAACACCATAGTTAGAATCGACATAGCCTTTGAACAAGTAGAAGTGGCCCTTGGCCGAATGGTAAGCCTTACTTACCTTGGATCTTAAATCCCGAAAAGATCACCTTAAACCGTCGGCTATTGGAGGATCCCGAACACCTTCATGGTTTTGGCCAAAGAAACATAGAGGATTAGAGTCCTTTATTTCAGCACTATACAAAACAGTCAAGGAGAGAAGGGAAATAGGAAGTTCACTTACCAGAAGATTCGACTACTAGAGGCAGAGAGGGAAAAATCGACAGACCTTAAACAAGTGTTTTGGGTTAGATCTTAATGAAGAAAGAAAAGAAAATAAAAGGGAATTCACATAGAATGAAATCCCGAAACTCACCCAATTTTTAAGGAGTATGCGGCTTATGGTGCACCTTCGGGAAACAGAAACCTTCCTTGTAGATTCGATTATGGAGGAAGGATATGAGTAAGAAGAATTCAGTTTTTAGGAGGATATTGGAGATGAGAAGAAGGCTAGGGAATTTCGGCTAGAAGAGAAAGAAAAGAAAAAGAATTTTGGCTTGAGAGAAAAGATGAGAAAGTGGGGAAAAAAAACAAATGAAAAAGATGATAATTCCCTTCCAAAATTTGGCTATACACAGGCACACACTCAGAGTTGGTGTTTCGGCGAACTCTTCTTCTCTCACCCCAATCCCCCTTTTCACTCTAACTTAGCCGAATCCTTAAGCCTTTGACTCAATCTACACTTCATCTTTGAAGTGCCCCTGTGCCGTCCAACACTGCCTATCCTTGCTGCAAAATAAAACTCCAAAAATGCTTCCCTTGCTGCTCGAACCTAGGCCCTTCTCACTTCCTGTGGCGTCACCTTACATGGCCCTAAGTGGTGCCTCTTTGCCACCTTACCACTGGGTTATTTGTGTTCTAAACCACAGAATAAACTTCTTAAGGCCTAGCTCCCTTAGTTCCCCTTTTTAGACTTAAAAATCCAATAACTTCTAAGGCTCCTACCCACAGCCCAAGGTTCTTGTAGCCCCCAAAACATAGGCAAATCACACTCACGCATGCAATCACATTCATTTAAGTGAAAATGCATAACCCCCAAATCCTGGATATTACAGCTTCATAAACATACCACAATAATATGCTAACTATGCATCAATAATCTTACCATTCATATGACCATTTCATTTGCTATCAAGCTATACCACAACTAAGCATCATAGGACATGACTAGTCATTAATAACACAACCATTTATCTAGCCATATCACATGGCTATGCACATATCTTAAACATATTCAAAAATAACTAGCCTATACATGTCATATTTAACTATATACACATTCAAAAGTACAAAAGTAGAGTTTGATAGTGTGATGATGATCCTTGATGATTCCCGAATCTTTAGTAGCTTTGACGACCTATAAAACAGAGTAAACACACACAAAGTAAGCTTTCCAAAAGCTTAGTAAGCCATATACAATAAACTTAATATATAGGCATTCATTATTCATATTAAATATGAGATTACTACTAGCTCATTTGCATATTCATAATTCTTCTTGGCTCATTTATCTAGTCATTTGCTTATCAACATATTTATCACCATGTACTTATTTATATCATAGCTAATTTACATATATAACACATTTTACCTCATCAAATCTATTCACATATCTTATCTAGGTAAGTTCATATAAACACTTACCTTTCATGCACTTGCTTAATGTACAATTCAAACGTACCTGATTCGTTTATACATTTCATGTAGACTTTTATTTCTCATATTTTCCCATTGAACCGTTTGGAATCAAATAGGATAGTTAGAATGCTCAAAATATTCATACAATTCCAACGTCCTAGATGTGGTCTTACATGTAACCAGATATCGATGCCACTGTCCCAAACAGGGTCTTACACGAATCAAATACGATGTTAGTGTCCCGGACATGGTCTTACATGTAAATCTCAAATAGATGCCAACGTCCCAGACGTGGTATTACACGATGTCTCATGTCGATGCTAACGTCCCAAACATGGTCTTACACGATATCACATATCGGACATCTATGTCATGACATATGTAATCCTATCTATTCCTAGGTTCGTACGGGACTTTTTCGGATGTTGACACCATATCGATACTATCTCGAAATTCATGTACTCATCATCTCATATACTTTCATCATTATAAATTTTCATATAAACATACATATATCAATGTAAATACGTTTATTTGTATATAGACTTACCTCGGATTCGAATAAATAGAAACGAACTCAGCTACTCAATTACTTTTAATTTCCCATGATCTAAGTCTGTTTTCTTTGGTTCTTGATCTATACATATTCAAATTTAACTCATTTATTCACTAATTCATTCAATTCAATCCAAAAACACATATTTAGGGTAATTTACAAATTAGCCCTTACATTTTAACATTTTGACATTTTAGTCCCTATTTCACAAAATCACAAGATACACATAATCTGCTTATACCATGCTTAGCTGAATGTTTACTATAATCATAAAAGTCCATACATTTCATTTATTTCACAATTTAGTCCCTCAAAATATTATTTTCTCAATTAAATCCAAATTACTCAAAATCACCAAAACTACAAAGACAAAACATGTTAATCTAACATATATATTTCATATCTCATCATCAAACATCACAAAACTCATGGATTGATTAATGGAACTTTTCAAAATTTTCATCAATTCACAAAATTGAAGCATGGGTTTTGAAGAACACGAAGCAACGATTACAAAAACGTAGAAATTATCAAAAATTGAAGCAAAACATACTTTGAATCAAGCTAAAACCTAGACGAATGAAGCTTGGTTTTCTTTGTTTCTTTTTTCCTTGAATTTTGGCACAAAGATGTGCATCATCTCATTATTTTAATGTTTGTTTTATTTTAACATTACTTATTATTTGATTTACCAAATTATCCATTAATATAAGCATATAACAATACATAATGAATGGTCATAAATGTCCATTAATAATATCAATGGTTCAATTTCATAATAAGGACTCCATATTAATAAGCCATGATCACATAGAACATTAACAAATAGCATGTCATTTTTACCTTTTATGCGATTTAATCCTTTTCTCAATTAAACACACAAACGTAAAATTTTCATATGAAACTTTCACACATGCTAAATCACATATAATGAACACTGGAAATAATATTAAAATATTTTTTGACTCAAATTTATGGTCTCGAAACCACTATTCTGACTAAGGTCTAAACCGGACTGTTACAAATTATAAATACGAATTGCATTTTGTATTATGCCATGATAGATGTTAGTTTAGGCTTGGTTTAATGCTTGATTTGGCTGGTATATACATGCAAGTATTGGTGTAGGTTGAGGGCAAAATTGGGTGAGAAAATGAAGCTAAGAAATGGCTTCATTTTGTCCACATGGGTAGACACACGGGCGTGTGTCTAGGCTGTGTGTGACACACGGCCGAGTATATGGGCATGTAGCCAGGTCGTGTGTTCCCTGCACCCTAAATTTGAGAAAATAGAATGCTCAGAATTGAGCACACGAGTAGAGACATGGGCGTGTGTCTCAGCCGTATGGGAGACACGGCCTAGAACACAGGCTTGTGTCTTGGTATTGTGAAACCTGCACCTAATTCGAATTAAATTAATTATCTACACGGCCTAGCACACGGACGTGTTGCATGGCCTTGTGGCACAAGTCAGAAAGCACCCTAATTCGGACACGACCTATAACACGGGCATGTCCTAAGGTCACACGGGCGTGTTCCTTGGACCACACGGGCTTGTAAGCCTGTACCTTAGAAAAAAATTATAATTTTGTGAAAAATTCTTAGAGGTTTTGATTAAGTTCCGGTTCGATTCTAATACTCGTTTTGGGCCTTGAGGGCCAATTCAAGGGACAATAAGAAAAAATTAGAGAATGAATAGTATGTTTAATACAAATTGCATGAGAATTCTGTAAACCCTAGTAATACTCCGTGACCCTGTTCTGGTGACGGATACGGGTTAGGGATGTTACATATCCTTATGGAACATTTTCTTTTAGAAGAATGTCATCTGGGTTATGTAATGCCCCGACAACATTCCAGTGTTGCATGATGGCCATATTTTCTGACATGGTGGAGAAATTCCATAAAGTATTCATGGATGATTTCTCGATGTTTGGTGACAGTTTTGAAGATTGCTTAAAAATTTTAGAGTTAGTAATTTGCCGTTATCAAGAAACAAATCTATTGTTAAATTTGGAAAAATCCCACTTCATGGTTTGTGAAGGCATTATTTTGGGCCACAAAATTTTACAGCAAGGAATTGCCGTTGACAAAGCAAGAATAGAAGTCATTGAAAATTTGCCACCACCCACTTCAATGAAAGGAATCAGAAGCTTCCTCGGGCATGTTGGATTTTACCGTCGCTTCATCGAGGATTTTTCTAAGATTTCAAAGCCTCTTTTTCAATTGTTGGAGTAAAACAGACCATTTTATTTTAATGAGTTTTGCTCAAAGGTATTCGAAGAGTTAAAGGAACGATTAACTATAGCAACTATAGTCACTGCAGCAGACTAGACTCTACCATTTGAACTCATGTGTGATGTAAGTGACTTTGCTGCCAGAGCAGTTGCTAAGGCAAAAAAAAGCCAAGATGTTTAATGCTATATATTATGCCAATCGTACGATGATAGATTCACAGCTTAATTACACCACCATGGAGAAAGAATTGTTTGTAGTAGTGTTTGCCTTTTAAAATTTCAGAGTTTATTTAGTAGGCACCAAAGTCACAATTTATACAGACCATTCTGCCATCAAATACTTGGTGAAAAAAAGAGGTCAAACTGAAACTCATTAGATGTATATTGCTACTACAGGAATTTGATTTGAAATCAAAGATAGGAAAGGCACTGAAAATCAAGTGGCTGATCACTTGTCACGACTGGAAGCAGGGAATGACTATGGTTAGTGTCAAATGATTAAAGACGAATTCCCTGATGAGAAGATATTATTGGTTATGGCATTGCCATGGTATGCCGATATTGTTGACTTTCTAGTTAGTGTGTTGCTGCCACATGTGCTCAATAATCAATGACAAAGGAAATTCCTTCATGATGTCAAACAATATTATTGGGACGAGCCATTTCTATTCAAGCAGTGTGCATATCAACTAATTTGAAGATGTATTCCAAATGATGAATTTTAAAGTATCCTGCATCGCTATCATTTTTCACCTTATGGTGGACATTTTGGAATCATGAGAACTACTGCAAAGGTTCTCCAATCTGGTTTTTATTGGCCCAACATATTTAAAGATGCTAATGAGTTCTGTAAAAACTATGATTGCTATCAAATAACTGGTAACTTATCAAGAAGATATGAAATGCCACTGTAAAAATATTTTAGAGGTGGAATTATTTGATGTTTGGGGAATTGATTTCATGGGTCCATTTCCACCATCCTGGGGAAAATATATATTCTTGTCACTGTGGATTATGTCTCCAAATGGGTTGAAGTTGGCTTTACCTACGAATGATGCCAAATTAGTTCTAAGATTCTTGCATACAAATATTTTTTTCCCTGGTTTGGTACCCCTTATGCTTTAATTAGTGATGAATGATCACATTTTGACTTTAGATTAGTTGCCAACGCTCTAAACAGATATGGAGTAAGACATAAAATTTCCATTTTAAATCACCCCCCAAACAAATGGACAAGCTAAAATTTCCAACAGAGAAATCAAGTAGATTCTAGAGAAAGTTGTCAATCCCAACAATACGGATTGGTCAGTAAGGTTAGATGAAGCCTTGTGGGCTTATCGCACAGCTTTTAAGACACCGTTGGGAATGTCACCTTTCAAGCTTGTCTATGGAAAACCATGTCATTTGCTAGTTGAGCTAGAACACAAAGCATTTTGGGCAATTAAGAAACTAAACATGGATTGGGGTGATGCTACTACTCATTGCCTACTAGAGATTAATGAGATGGATGAATTTTGAGCTCAAGCTTATGAGAACGCAAGATTGTACAAAGAAAAGACAAAGCGTTGGCATGACAAGAAAATTTTGCGACGGAAACTTGTACCTGGAAAGCAAGTCTTGCTTTTCAATTCTAGACTTAAACTATTTCCTGGCAAATTAAAGTTGAGATGGTCTGGACCCTTCGAAGTCAAGCTTATAAATCCTCATGGAGCTTTCAACGTTAATGATGGAAAAACATGATCCACTTTCAAAGTCAATAGTCAACGTATGAAACACTATTTTGGAACTCATATAATGCGTGACAAAAATTTCATTTCTCTTTGGAATAATTAAAATTTCTCTCCTTCATTTAAACTTTTCTTCATTTAATTTTATTTTTTATTTTTTTATTTACTAGACTCATTTAGTTTTTCCTTCTTGTAGAAGTTTTTCTTTGGGCCAAATTATTTTAATCCTTCCAATTTGCTAAATTTCATTTCCTTTTCCCACTAAATGTTAATTATTTTTCCTTGTCAGCACATGATTGAGGCCAGCCTTATCGCACACGTCACAATTTCTTCTCCCTCATTTTTTAACCTAGTCAATTCAATTTTCTTCCATATTTTCATCCTACTTTATTTTCTTCTTTTACTCTTTGTTTCACTCATAACTGAAATCAAATCTCACCTTTTTCAATTTTCAACTGTCTATATTCTCTTCAATGGCTTCTCGAAAGGCTTCTACTTCAACCTCTGCCTCTCCATGCACCTTTTTCAGTAATCTTGCTGAGGTGAAATACCATAAAACTATTTTTAACTGACCATTCTGCATGGAAAACAAATTCTTTTTTTAGGATGCTCCCTTCATGAGGTATACGAAGGTTGTTTTAACAGTTGTCGAAAAGCATGGGTGGGGAATCTTCTGTCTCCATCCTTGTAACAGTCCAGTTTAGGCCCTAGTCAGAATAGTGATTTTGAAATCACAAATTTGAGTCAGTAAAATATTTTTAATATTATTTTTGGTGCCTTTGATATGTGATTAAGCATTTGTTAAAGTTTCATAAGTTTATTTGTCTATTTGTGTGTGCAATTTGATAAAAGGATTTAATTGCATTGAATGCAAAATGAGCATGCTTTATGAAAGGACACCTATTTGAGATGGCTTTTAAGTGGGGAGACTTTATGTGGCAATTAAACCACTATTTAGATAGTGAATGGTTAAAAGTCAAATATGCCCTTGTGTTATGTATGTTTCTTATATTAATTAAAAGGTTAATAAGGTAAATAGATTAATATGTATGTTATAATATGATAAAACATGAAAAATGGCTATATTCATTCATATTTTGACCGAAATTAGAAAAGAAGAAGAAAAGAAAACATAAGTTAGGTTTCAGCCATATACAAGCTAAATTAAGGTATGTTTTGACTTTGAATTTTGATGATTTTTATGTTTTTGAGATTGTTTCTTAGTTTACTATCAAGCCCATGTTGTAATTTGAAGAATTGATGATGTTTATGAGATGAGCCTTTGATGAACTTATGTTATTTGTAATGCTTTATACTGAAATATGAAAGATGTGTATATGATTATCATAGTTTATCTTTAGAGTTTTGTTGAATTTGAGTATATTGGACTCAATTGAGAAAAATGATTATTTGAAGGATTAAATTATGAATTTAATGAAATGTTTGGACTTGTATGAGATATATGGGCATTCGGCTAAGCATAGATATGTGGTGATACTGTATATTTGATGTTTTGAGAAAAATAGACTAAATTGATAAAATGTGCAAATGTGAGGGCTAAATTACAAATTACCCTAAATGTATGTTCGTGGATTGAATTGAATGAATTAGTGAATAAGTGGATTAAATTTGAATATGTATATATCAAGAGCCGAAGAAAACGGACTTAGATCGCAGGAAAGCGAAAGTAGTCGAATAATCGAGTCCGAAAGAATATCCGAATCCGAGGTAAAGAATATATACAAATAAATGTATTTGCATTAAATAATGTATATTCATATGAGAATACATTGTGATAAATGTGTATGAAATGTTGAATATATGGATTCTGAGAAAGTATCAAGAAATAGTTAATATCTGCGAAGTCCCGTACGAACCTAGGAATAGATAGATTAACTATGTCATGACATAGGTGTCTATTATGTGATATCATGTCAGACCACGTCTCAGACGTTGGCATTGATTTGAGATTTCGTGTAAGACCACGTTTGAGACGTTGGAATCTATATGAAATTTACGTGTAAGACCATGTTTGGAACATTGGCATCATATTTGATTCGTGTAAGACCCTGTCTGGGACAGTGGCATCGATATTTGAGTACATGTAAGACCTCGTCTGGAACGTTGGCATTGTACGACTATTTCGAGCATTCTGAGTATCCTATTATATTCCCTATGGTTCAATGGTCAAATCTAAGATACGGATGATTATGTGATTTGTATATCCGTTTCAGGTACGTTTGATATGTACACTAAGTGTGTATGAAAGGTAAGTATCTATATGAACTTACTATGAGGAATATGTGAAATGAAATGATAAAATGATATGTGAAGATATGTTTAAATAAGTCATGTGTATATCTGATATTTGAGTTGATAAATGTGGTATGATATGGCTAAGGATATGAGCCAATGAATATGGGATGAATTTGTTATGAAAATTATAAATGTCAATGTATTAATATATTTATGCGTATTATATGCAAAGTTTATTTGTATATGGCTTACTAAGCTTTCGAAAGCTTACTCTGTGTGTGTTTGCTCTATTTTATAGATCGTTAAAGTTACTGAAGGCTCGGGACCGTCGAGGATTGTCATCACACTACCTAAGCTCATTTTGGTACTTTGAAAATGTGTATATAGCTAAATATGGCATGTATAGGTTAGATATTTTGGTATGTGTTTAGAAGTGTAAATAGCCATGTGATGTGGCTATGTAAATGTTGATAATGTGCATGAATGAATATGGCATATGATGCATGTTTTGTATGGCTTGATTGCAAGTGAAATGGTCAAGACTATGGTAAGTATATGAATGAAATATGAGTGCACATGATTGATTAATGAAATGGTTGTATGTAGGGTAAATTGTGAATGTATCATGCTTAAATATATATGTGTTTTAGTTGTTCTAATTGATAATTTGCTTGTAGGGATTGACTCTTGTGAGGGTGGTATTTGGACCTTGCAAGTGGTCTGTTTTGCCTACACGGGCGTGCCTAGTGGCCTGGGTGAAAGTCAGTAGCCAACCTATGTGTGCACGGCCTTGGCACACAGATGTGCCTGGTAGCCATGTGATTTAGTCAGTATATAGCTTATAAGCACACGGTCATGGTTCACGGGCGTGTCTAGTGGCCATGTGGGTTAGTCAGTATACTTGCTCTGATTTGGCACGGCCGGGACACATGGTTGTGTCTAGTAGTCGTGGGAGGCACACGGCCTGCCCATACGGGCATGTGACCTCTATAATAATGAAAAGTTTTAAATTGTTGAGAACTCTCATATGTGTTCGGTTTAGTCTTGACCCTATTCTGAAGCGTGATTAAGGTTTTGTTGACCTATAAAAAGGGACACTTGGTTGTGAATGATGATTTGTATTATAAAATGTCTGTAAAAGTTTTCAATCTATTTGGTAATGCCTTTAACCCTATTCTGGCGACAGATGCGGGTTAGGGATGTTACATTTGGTTGTTATCAGAGCTATGGTTTAGTCGATTCTCGGACTAACGTAGCGTGTCAAAGTCTAGCTATACATGCCATATATCTGAATTGTGATAATGTAATGAATCTTGACATGAAAAATGTGATTTTTATATAGTAATGAATCCCAAAAGAGACGTGGCTAATGACGTAGAAAGTAATGCGCCTACTTCCACGCAAGGGACAGCACCTTTTGATCCAAAACCGACTATTAGCAGTTAAGAGGGAGAAGCTAAACAAGCTTTCTTCCAGATGATGAGTGAATGGTTCACTCAATTTATAAGAAATAACCCGACTATTTTGCAACCTCTACCCTCGGTTAATCCCCCTCAGACATTTGATATGCCTCCGAATACAAATCTGAATTTGTGGAACAAGCCTCCAATCGATAAAATTCGTAAGTATGGGGCAGAAGAGTGCAGGGCTACCAGTGATGACAATACTGAAAAAGCTGAGTTTTCGTTAGAAAACACAACCCGAGCATTTGATGAAATGTCCTTGACTCTGTAAGAAAGTATTAAATCTGTTGTATCATTACTACGAGATGTGACTTATCAGTGGTGGAAAACTCTGATTTGTGTTTTTCAGAAAGAATGAGTTACATGGGACTTCTTTCAGATTGAATTCCGAAAGAAATGCATCAATGAGAGATTCATCGATCAGAAATTGAAAGAATTTCTGGAATTGAAACAGGGTCGTATATCAGTCACTGAATACGAACGAGAGTTCGTAAGGTTAAGTCAGTATGCCTGAGAATGTGTATCATCTGAAGCAATAATGTACAAAAGATTCGAAGATGGCCTTAATGAAAATATTCGCTTGTTAGTCAGGATTTTAGAGATAAAAGAGTTTGTTGTACTTGTTGACCGAGCATGCAAAGTTGAGGCACTCGAAAAAGATAAAAGAAAAGCTGAGTCTGAAGCCCGAGATGTGAGAAAGAGATTTCCGAGCAAATTATTTCAGTATGATTCAAAGAAATTCAGAGATGAACAAAGCTAATCAAGAGATAATATGGGACATTTGAATAGAAATAGAGCTAGATCACAAATGAGCTCCAAAACTCCAGCGACTTCAATAGCAAGTGTTGGAAATGTTTGATCTGAATGTAAGCATTATGGAAAAAGGCATCAGAAGTTGTAGATTAAATGACAGAGCTTGCGTTAAATGTGGATCATTTGATTATTTTATTTGTGATTGCCCAGAGTCTGTTAAGCTAGAGACTGTTTAGAATCTGAGATCTGATAATTCACCTGTGAGAGGTAAACCTTCTCGAAATGTAAGAAATGTTAGTGGTAGCCAGAGAACTACAAGAGATACTGTTGTGAGATCCGAAGCTAGAGCACTGCAGAGCATATGCTATTCGAGCTCGTGAGGAAGGTTCATTTCTAGACGTTATAACGGGTACATTTATACTTTATGGTACTTTTGTGATTGCATTGATAGACCCTGGTTTTACTCATTCGTATATATGCATGAATTTAGTATCCAGTAAGACTTTTCCTGTAGAGTCTACTAAGTTTGTTATAAAAGTATCGAACCCCTTAGGTAAAAGTGTTTTGGTTGACAAAGTTTGCAAGAATTGTCCATTAATGTTTCGAGATATCTGTTTCATGCTGGTTTGATGCTTTTGCCATTCGATGAGTTTGATATCATTCTGGATATGGACTAGTTGACATTATGTGATGCTGTTGTGAATTGTAAAAGAAAGACTATTAATTTGAGATGTCTAAATGATGAAATAGTTTGAATTGAATCTAATGATTTGAATGGATTGCTTGCTGTAATATCTGTATTGAAAGCTAAGAGTTATGTGAAAAAGGGTTAGGAAGCTTATTTTGCTTACGTGATTGATTCGAAAGCATCTGAAAGGAAAGTTGAATTAGTGCCAGTTGTTTGTGAGTTCTCTGATGTATTCCCTAAAGAATTACCGGGATTGCCTTTGATACGTGAAGTTGAATTTGGTATTGATCTGTTTCCTGGTACGACACCTATTTCGATAGCTCTGTATAGAATGGCACCAACAAAATTAAAAGAGTTGAAATCACAGTTGCAAGAGTTAACTGACAGATGGTTCGCCAGATCGAGTTTCTCACCTTGGGGTGCTCCTGTTTTGTTTGTGAAAAAGAAAGATGGCACGATGAGGATGTGCATTAATTATCGTCAGTTGAACAAAGTGATCATAAAGAATAAATATCCGTTGCCCAGGATTGACGATTTGTGTGGTAAGCTAAAAGGAGTTACTGTGTTTTCAAAGATAGATCTGAGATCGGGTTACTACCAGTTGAGGCTGAAAGATTCAGACGTTTCAAAAATTGCTTTTAGAACGAGGTACAGGCATTATGAGTTTTTTGTTATGCCTTTTGGATTAACGAATACTCCTGCTATTTTTATGGATCTGATGAACAAAATTTTTAGACCGTACCTAGATCGATTTGTTGTTGTTTTCATTGATGACATTTTGATTTATTCATGTAATGAGACTAAGCATGCTGAACATCTAAGGATTGTGTTGCAACTCTGAGAGAAAAGCAATTATATGCGAAATTCAGTAAATGTGAATTCTGGTTGCATGAAGTCAATTTTCTGGGACATATAGTATCAGCTTCTGGAGTACGAGTCGATCCGAGCAAGATTTTTTCTATTCTAAACTGGAAACCTCTGAAGAATATGTCTGAAGTCTGTATCTTTCTAGGATTAGCTGGTTATTATCGTCAATTTGTAAAAGGCTTTTCAATGATTGCAAACCCGTTGACAAGATTGCTTTAGAAAAATGTGAGTTTTGAATGGTCCGATAAATGTCAGAAAAGCTTTGATCAGTTGAAAGTTTTATTAACTGAAGCTCCAATTTTAGTACAGCCAGAATCGGGTAAAGAATTCGTGATATATAGTGATGCTTCATTAAATGGTATGGGATGTGTTATGATGCAAGAAGGCAAAGTCATAGCTTATGCTTCGAGAAAATTGAAGCCGCATGAAAAGAATTATCTGACTCATGACCTCGAGCTTGCTACAATTGTATTCGCATTAAAGATTTGGCGTCATTATCTATTCGGTGAGAAATGCCATGTGTTTTCGGATCATAAAAGTTTAAAATATCAAATGACTCAGAAAGATTTGAATCTACGTCAGAGAAGATGGTTAGAGCTATTGAAAGACTACGAGCTTGTGATAGATTATCATTCGGGTAAAGCTAATGTTGTTGCTGATGCACTAAGTCAAAAGTCATTGTTTACATTGTGTGTTATGAATGCTCAATTAGATTTGTCTGATGATAGTTCAGTGATAGCTGAATTGAAAGCTAAACCTTTGTTTTTACAACAGATTAATGAAGCTCAAAAAGTTAATAATGAAATAATAGCGAAACGAGCTCAGTGTGATTCGAATTCTGATTCTGAATTTTGAGTGGATGATAATGATTGTTTTAGATTCCGAGATCAAATCTATGTTTCGAGAAATCCAGAATTAATTTAGTTGATTTTGAATGATGCACACAATAGTCATCTATCTGTTCATCCGGGAAGTACAAAGATGTACCATGATTTGAAACAACACTATTGGTGGTTTGGTATGAAGCGAGGCATTTTTATTTTATTTTGAAATGTTTAGTCTGTCAGCAGGTTAAAGCTGAACATCAGGTTTCATCTAGTTTGTTACAACCGATTTTGATTCCTGAATGAAAATGATATAGAGTAACGATGGACTTTGGTTCGGGGTTGCCTCTGACTTCGAGAAAGAAAGATGCTATTTGTGTTGTAGTTGATCGATTAACGAAATCTGCCCATTTTATTCCAATGCGATCCAATTATTCTTTTGATAGATTAGCTGAGCTTTATATTTCTAAGATTGTGAAATTGTACGGGGTGCCACTATCCATTATATCAGATAGAGATCCGAGATTTACATCAAGATTCTGGAAGAAATTGTAAGAAGCTTTAGGCCCGAAACTACATTTTAGTATAGCTTTTCATCCGCAAACGGATGGTCAATCCGAGCGGATCATTCAGATTCTTGAGGATATGTTGAGATGCTGCATTCTTGAGTTTGACGATACGTGGGAATCGTACTTACCACAGATTGAATTTGCTTATAATAATAGTTTTTAATCGAGCATTAAAATGGCACCATATGAAGCTTTGTACGGACGTAAATGTCGTACACCTCTGCATTGGACTGAGCTTAGTGAAAATAAGCTACACGAGGTTGATCTGATAAAAGACACTGAACAGAAAGTGAAAATAATTCGTAATAGTTTGAAAACAGTATTTGATCCTCAAAAGACTTATGTGGATTTGAAAAGAAAATATATTGAATTCGATATTGGTGACAAAGTGTTTTTGAAAGTGTCCCCGTGGAAGAAAGTACTTCGCTTTGGACGTAAAGGCAAGTTGAGTCCACGTTTCATCGGGCCATATGAGGTTATTGAGCGCGTTGGACCAATTGCATATAGATTATTGTTTCCCTCCGAGTTTGAAAAGAGACATAATATATTCCATGTTTCGATGCTCCGTAGATACCGCTCTAATCCGTCACATGTGATTGTCCCGTCAGAAATTGAAATCTAATCTGATATGACTTATGAGGAAGAATTGATCCGTATCCTAGCTCGTGAAGAGAAAGAATTGAGAGTGAAAGTATTCTGGCATCGACACAGAATAGAAGAGGCTATGTGGGAGCCTGAAGACTTAATGAGACAGTAATATCCTAATCTGTTCAACGGTAAGATTTTTGGGGACGAAAATCCCTAAGGGGAAGAATTGTAACAGTCCGGTTTAGACTCTAGTCGGAATAGTAGTTTCAGAACCACAAATTCGAGTCAGTAAAATATTTTTAATATTATTTTCGGTGCCTTTGATATGTGATTAAACATGTGTTAAAGTTTCGTAAGTTAATTTGTCCGTCTGTGTGTGCAATTGCATTGAATGCAAAATGTGCATGCTTTATGAAAGGACACCTAGTTGAGATGGCTTTTAAGTGGGGAGGCCTTATGTGGCAATTAAACCACTATTTAGATAGTGGATGGATAAAAGTCAAATATGCCTTTGTGTTATGTATGTTTCTTATATTAACTGAAAACTTAATAAGGTAAATAGATTAATATGTATGTTATAATATGATAAAACATGAAAAATGGGCTATATTCAATCATCTTTTGATCGAAATTAGAAAAGAAGAAGAAAAGAAAACATAAGCTAGGTTTCGGCCATATACAAGCTAAATTAAGGTATGTTTTGACTTTGAATTTTGATGATTTTTATGTTTTTGAGATTGTTGCTTAGTTTACTATCAAGCCCATGTTGTAATTTGAAGAATGGATGATGTTTATGAGATGAGCCTTTGATGAACTTATGTGAATTGTAATGCTTTATAGTGAAATATGAAAGATATGTATATGATTATCATAGTTTGTCTTTGGAGTTTTGTTGAATTTGAATATATTGGACTCAATTGAGAAAAATGATTATTTGAAGGATTAAATTGTGAATTTGATGAAATGTTTGGACTTGTATGAGATACATGGGCATTCGGCTAAGCATGGATATGTGGTGATTTTGTATATTTGATGTTTTGAGAAAAATAGACTAAATTGATAAAATGTGCAAATGTGAGGGCTAAATTGCAAATTGCCCTATATGTGTGTGTTCGTGGATTGAATTGAATGAATTAGTGAATAAATGGGTTACATTTGAATATTTATAGATCAAGAGCCGAAGAAAACAAACTTAGATCACGGGAAAGCGAAAGTAGTCGAATAATCGAGTCCGAAAGAATATCTGAATCCGAGGTAAGTCTATATACAAATAAACGTATTTGCATTAAATTATGTATATTCATATGAGAACACATTGTGATAAATATGATTGAAATGGTGAATATATGGATTTCAAGAAAGTATCGAGAAATAGTTAATATCCGAGAAGTCCCATATGAACCTATGAATAGATAGGATTAACTATGTCATGACATAGGTGTCTGTTATGTGATATCATGTAAGACCATGTCTGGAACGTTGGCATTGATTTGAGATTTCGTGTAAGACCAAGTCTGGGACGTTGGCATCAATATGAAATTTACGTGTAACACCATGTCCAGGACATTGCATCTTATTTAATTCATGTAAGACCCTATCTGGGACAATGGCATCGATATTTGAGTATATGTAAGACCTCATCTAGGACGTTGACATTATTTGACTATTCCAAGCATTCTAAGTATCCTATTAGATTCCATATGGTTCAACGGGTAAATCTAAGATACGAACGATTGTGGAATCTATATATCTGTTTCAGGTACGTTTGATATGTACACTAAGTGTGTATGAAAGGTAAGTATCTATATGAACTTACGATGAGGAATATGTGAAATGAAATGATGAAATGATATGTGAAGATATGTTTGAATAAGTCATGTGCATATGTGATATTTGAGTTGATAAATGTGGTATGATATGGTTAAGCATATGAGCCAAAGAATATGGGATGAATTTGTTATGAAAACTATAAATGTCAATGTAATAAGATATTCATGTGTATTATATGCAAAGTTTATTTGTATATGGCTTACTAAGCTTTCGAAAGCTTACTCTGTGTGTGTTTGATCTGTTTTATATATCGTCAAAGCTATTGAAGGCTCGGGACCGTCGAGGATCATGATCACACTACCTAAGCTCATTTTGGTACTTTGAAAATGTGTATATAGCTAAATATGGCATGTATAGGTTAGATATTTTGTATATGTTTAGAAGTGTAAATAACCATGTGATGTGGCAAGTAAATGTTGATAATGTGCATGAATGAATACGGCATATGATGCATGTTTTGTATGGCTTGATGGCAAGTGAAAGGTCAAGACTATGGTAAGTATATGAATGAAATAAGAGTGCGCATGATTGATCAATGAAATGGTTTTATGTAGGGTAAATTATGGATGTATCATATTTGAATATATATGTGTTTTAGTTGTGCGAATTAGTAATTTGCTTGTAGATATTGACTCTTGTGAGGGTGGCATTTGGACCTTGCAAGTGGTCTATTTTGCCTACATGGTCGTGGCACACGGGCGTGCCTAGTGGCCGTGTGTGAAAGTCAGTAGCCAACCTATGTGTGCAAGGCCTTGACACACGGACGTGCCTGGTAGCCATGTGATTTAGTCAGTATATAGCTTATGAGCACACCGGCATGGTGCACGGGCGTGTCTAGTGGCCGTGTGGGTTAGAAAGTATACTTGGTCTGATTTGGCACGGATGGGACACATGGCTGTGTCTAGTAGTCGTGGGAGGCACACGGCCTGCCCACACAGGCGTGTGACCTTTGTAATATAGAAAAGTTTTAAATTGCTGAGAACTCTCATATGTATTCAGTATAGTCTCGACCCTATTCTAAAGCGTGATTAAGGTTTCGTTGACCTATAAAAAGGGACACTTTGTTGTGAATGATGATTTGTATTATAAAATGCCTATAAAAAATTTCGATTTGTCCAGTAATGCCTTTAACCCTATTCCTGTGACGGATACGGGTTAGGGGTGTTACAATCCTGATGATGTCCCCCTAAAGGTAATGAAAGAGTTTTACACCCACATTACCTCTCCTGATAATGCATTTATATTCGTGTATGGCGCATCAGCTCTATTTGATGAGGACTCCATCAATGCTCAGTATGGATTGTTCGAAGTCCCTGATGAGCATGCTGACTTTGTGAGGTTTTCAAAGTGTTTAGCCTAGGTTCTTATTGATGTTTGTATGGAGGGAACACAATGGTCCATGATAAATCGTAATATATACATATTTTAATCCCACATTTAGCATACTTTTGGATGATTTATTCTTTGAATTGTGAAATTTGGTGCTCCTAATCCTTTAATTTCATGTTTTACACTTAGGAGAGCACCAGAGGATGAAAAGAATAAGAAACAGGCCAAAAATGGAGAAAATGGGCCAAAGTATGAAATTCACACGACCTGGGCCCGAGACACACGGTCGTGCCTCCTTAGCAGATCCGACCACTCTCTGGATTCGATTCACACGGCCGTGCCACATGGGCGTGTCCCTACCATGACCTATTTTAATTCTATTCAGATTAGGGTACTTAGAGGCAAATAAAGACATTCCAAAAGCCTATATAAACACCCTAGAGGCCAACCTTCAAGGGGGCGTTCAACTAGGCCAAGGAGCCAAGGCGGAGTAGCCGAATTGTGGGATTCACTCAAAGCCATTTGATCCATCCCAAAAGCCGAAATTACACTTAAGACTGAGGATATCTCTTTCAATTCCTTCAGGGGGTTTTAGGGTTTTATTTATGTTTTGTTTTTTTCCTTCTGAGATGTATTCTTTTTTGATTATGAACTAAACCCCTCAAATACCTGAGGGGGATGAAACCTAAGATGGTCTTGTTATTGTTTTCTGAACTATATGATAAATACTTGATTTGTTCTTAGCAATGTGTTCTTAATTCTTTCTTTGATATTTCAGGATATTGATTTAAATGTTGATGTGCTTAGGCAGAGGAGGAATATACCCTGTTTAAGAGTAGATCTAGCATAGTTAAGCGGAGTTGTTCGCAACCCTAGAGTTAGGATGACGAAAATCTATCGGATTAGGGTCAAACCTAATATGGGAGTCCATAGATCGAGTTAATGCAATTCTAGGGGTTTTAATTAGAAAGAGATTTCAATTAATCAACCTAGGGTTAGACGTTAGTAGCCTTGATAGAGGTATTAATATAAATTAGGGAATCCTACAGATCAAGTTAAGTGAATAAATCATCTGGTTCAGAGTTAGATAACAAGTGAAGTCTAGGTGAATTCTTCCCCTGGTATTGCCCTAATCAATTGGTTTTCCCACAAGTATTTCCCCAATTCCTTCTCTGTGTCTTAGCATCTTTAGTTTAGTATTTAGTTGATTTTAGATTAAACAACAATTCTCTTAATTCTTAGGCTAAATAATAATAAGAAAGTTAGTATTAGTACTTTTGGTTCCCTTGTGTTCGATAGATGCGGTTGCCTCAATCATGGTGATAGTTAGTTTCTAGGCTCGATCATTCATTATATAAATTTTAAGACTTTTTCTGCCACCATCAAGTTTTTGGTGCCGTTGCTGGGGAACTGAAATATTAAAAACGCTCAATTTTTATTACTTTAGCCATATTTTATTTTTGCAATTAAATTTTATTTTTACTTTTCTAATTCTCTTTTTCTTTTTATCTGTTCCTAATAGGTACCTCGAGTTTGTGACTAGAAGGAACCTGATAGGACCCTTAATTTACGACAGTGATATTGAAGGTACTGTTCGCAAAAATCGTGGAGAAATAAGGCGAAGTTTAAATTACATAGAAGAAGAGCAAGAGAACGAAACCAATACTACCGAAGAGATGGCTGAGAATAATCTGCTGCCTCAGAAGGTGGCCGAAAATCATGCTCCTCGAACTATGTATGATTATGGTAAACCTATTTTAATAGGAACTGAGTCAAGTATTGTTAGACCTGCTATTGCTGCAAATAATTTTGATCTGAAACCTAACACAATTCAGATGATACAACAATTTGTTCAGTTTGATGGTTTGCAGGATGAAGATCCAAATAATCACTTGGCGAATTTCCTAGAATTTTGAGATACTTTCAAAATAAATGGCGTTTCTGATGATGCCATCCGTCTTCAGTTATTTCCCTTTTCTTTGAGGAATAAAGCTAAACAATGGCTGAATTCTCTTCCACGAGGATCAATAACTACATGGGATCAAATGACTAAAAAATTTTTATTAAAATATTTTTCGCTGGCCAAAACGACCAAGTTGAGGTATGATATCTCTTCTTTTGTGCAAATGGATCTAGAAACACTATACGATGCATGGGAGAGATACAACGATCTATTGAGAAGGTGCCCACACCATGGATTGCCCTTGTGGCTACAGGTCCAAACTTTTTACAACGGTGTGAACCCCTGAACCAGGCAATTGATTGATTCAGCCGCTGACTAAACCCTGAATAACAAAACACCTGAGGCGGCCTACGAATTCATTGAAGAGATGTCACTGAATAACTGTTAGTGGCAAGTTTCGAGGACAAGGCCAACAAAAGTCGCTAGTGTTTTTAACCTCGACGCAGTAACCATGCTATCAAACCAAGTAAAACTTTTAACTAAGAAAATTGATGGCTTATGTGGTTCTTCACAGGTACATCCAACTATACAGTACGATATGAATGGAGGAGGACTGAGTAATACAGAATATCCACCTTACAACTCGAGCACTGAAAACGAGCAAGTTCACTATATGGGTAACAATTTTAAATCTCAAAATAACCCTTATAGTAATACTTATAATCCAGGTTGGAGAAACCACCCCAATTTCTCATAGGGTGGTCAAGGAAATCAGAGACAACAACCACTTCCAAACTTCCAATAATAGCCCTACCCACAGGTAAAGAAGCCGAACCTTGAGGAGATGCTGACAAAGTTCATAGCAGTGTCAGAAACACGTTTCCAAAACACCGAATCAACACTTAAAAATCAACAAGCATCGATTAAAGGATCGAGAACCAGTTAGGGCAACTCGCTAAGTTGATCTCTGAACGACCACAAGGTAGCTTGCCAAGTAACACTGACACTAATCCAAAGGAGTAACTTCAAGCTATAGCAGCTCATGATAGTGAAGGGTTAGTGGAATCTGAATCTGACCCAAGGTAAGAACCTGTGGTAGGAGAAGGTAAGGTTGAGGTAAGCCAAGAAAAACCAATATCAGTAATTAAATAATACCAACCTCATATACCATACCCCAATGCGATGAAGAAACACAACACAGACGAACAATTCGGTAAATTTCTTAAACTTTTAAAGAAATTACATATTAACTTATTGTTTCTTGAAGCTCTTTTGCAGATGCTAGATTCAAGGAAATTTTTAAAAGAGCTTTTGACAAACAAGCGGAAGTTAGACGAGGAATCCCATGTGTAACTAAATGCAGTATGCTCAACAATGTTGTAAAATAAACTACCGCAAAAATTAAAAGATCCAGGGAGTTTTACAATTCCATGTTTAATTAGTAGTTTATCTATTGATAATACTTTAGCAGATTTAGGGGAAAGCATCAATGTTATGCCTTATACAATTTTTAAATGGCTAGGTCTAGGGAAACCCAAACAAACTAGGATGAGTATTCAATTAGCTGATAAGACTATTCGAATTCCTATGGGTATAATTGAAGATGTACTAGTTAAAATTCACATATTCATATTCCCAGTAGACTTTGTTGTTTTAGACATGGATGAAGACAATAGTATCCCCTTAGTTTTAGGAAGACCCTTTTTAGCAATTGCCAGAGCTAAAATTGATGTTGGTATAGGTGAACTCACACTTCGTGTAGGTGACGAATCAAGCAGTCTTCAATCTTTTGACTCAGCTAGGACATCGAGTGATAAATGTGAGAATGTAAATTCTATTAATAATCATTTGGTTCAACTTTCTTTACAGGAAGTACCGCGAAATCACATAATTGAGCCGAATCTTAGACCTTGTACTGATAAAGAAGTAATTCAGAAGGAACGAAGGCTTCAAGTTGATGAACTAGATGAGTGGAAAACGCATTTCAAGGAGAAATCAAAACCATATGAAGTGAAAGCAAAGGAACCCCCAGACGAGCTTATAGGAACATCAAATCACTTCAAAATAAGAGATCAGGTATTGTTAGATAAAACAAACCCTCGAATCGCCACTTCAGACGTCAAGACAAATGAAGAGATCCCTTTTAAGGTACTTAATGTCTTCCCATACGGAACAGTCAAGGTAAGTAACCCCATTTTCGACACTTTTAAAGTAAACACTACTCGACTCGAACTATATACTGATAATCGAACAAATAGCATGAGAAAGGATTTTCAACTCTTCAAACTTCCATGATTATGCGAATGAGAGGTAAGTCTAGCTTAAGACTTTAAACAAGTGCTTCTCGGGAGGCAACCCGAGCACAACCCTATAAATTTTTACATTTTTATTTTTACTTCTTTTTTCTATTTTTTTTATTTTTAGAACCTAACTATGAACTAACCATACAGATTTTCATACCACACTGCCGTGGCCGTGGCCGTGTAGTCATCACAAGTAGGTAGAGGGCCGTGGTCATAGCCGTGGGGCAAAAGGATGAAAATTTTCCCCAAGACACGGGCTTCGACTAAACACAACGGTCGTGCGACGCAGCCATGGTCAAAACTGCCTAAAGAACACAGGCTGCGATAAATCCACACAGTCGTGCGAGGCGACCGTGGTTGACATTTCAGCTTTTTCACATATCACTGCCACCACCACCTCGAGATCACTCCGATGATGAGGACCTTTGTATAACATCCCAAAGTTTGGTCCAGTAGGATTGGGCCCATTGGGCCATAGGCGTAAGAGCGTTTAAAATATTTGGGAATAAGAGAACAGCTTTAGTGCAGGTTGGATCTAATAGGTAAGGGATTTTACAAGGTTAGGGGCTTTTATGAAATCCTGTGTTCAAACTTTGGCTTTAGGAAAATTTTAGTTTTAGGTGAAAAAAACCCTGGGAGTTAGTAGTAGGCTTTAAGAATTAAATGTGGAGGAAAAAGACACAAGTGGAGTGTGTGGTGTAGTGGCAAAGTGACGCCACATAAGAGACAAGGGGGTGATGCCACAAGGAAGGAAGGAGGTCCAAGGTTCAAGTCTTGGCTTTTGCATTTTGGTTTTCTTTTTAAAGGGGCTCTAGAATTTTTCCATTGGGTTATATTTAGTTGCGCAAGATTTTAGACACAAGAAGAGCTTGTGGCCTAGTGGTAAGTGGCGTGTTGAGCTATTGAAGGGAGCAAGGGTTCGAATCTCATGGAAAGCAAAGGAGTATTTATTTTGCGGATTGGACGTCAAGAGTTTGAGATGGATTTTAACTCTGCTAATGGAGGGAACCCACATCGAAAAGATACAAAGAAGGAAGGTGAGAAGCTAGCTATATATAGAGTATTCTATGAGGAGAGCTAAGGTACCTTAGTGGGCATTTGGGCACAGGAGTGGTTAGCGCGGATTAGCACCATATTCCTATCAGGTGTGTACTTCTCTCTACTCTAGCTGTAGAACAGAAAATGCCAAAATGCTGGTCACATGGCAATGGTAGCCACACGAGCGTGCGAGCGCACGTGTGGGAGCTTCGACGCGATAGTCGAGGCCACCATGAGTATTCTTGTAGGTTGAGGCTACTTGGGCCATGATGGGCCTGTGGGCCCATATGAGTAAATTGTATGACTGTGTAGTAGAAATTCAACTAGAGTATGTGAATCTAATATCTAAGACTAGATTTGGGCTAAATGGGCCACACGTGCATGTGGGCCCATTTGGGCCAAGAATGGGCCCTAGGCCCAATTGTACCGTTTCAATAAGAAAAGGTATTTGTGTCGCTCGAGGAGACAATAGGTCGTCAAAAAGGCCATTAAGTGCAAAATTATCGAAATACCCCCGATTTGCAGAATTGCCGAAATATACCTGAATTGTAAAATTACTGAAATACCCCTAATTTGTGAAATTATCGAAATACCCCTAGTTTGAAAATTTACCAAAATCCTCTAGTTTGTAAAAATATCAAAATACCCCCAGTTTGTAAAATTATCGAAATACGCATGGTTTGTAAAATTATCGAAATACCTCTAGTTTGCAAAATTACCGAAATACCCCCAGTTTGTGAAATTACTATTTTTACCCCTACACGAAAAAATGATCGTTGTACCCTTGTGGTAGTACTAGCGTTGTATGTGTTAATTGTATGATTGATTGTGTTTGAGGTGCGTTGCTTACATGGATGGGTTATGAGTAGAATTATCGAACTACCCCTATAGGGTGGAATTGCTGAAATACCCTTATAGGGTAAAATGACTGATTTGTCCTTGTAGGTAAATGATCGACTTGTGCAATGAGTTGTCTAATTTGACTGTGGTTGTATCACTGATATGCTTTTATTACATGTTTAAAAAATTATTACGGAGCATGTCCATTTGCATACACATGTAATGATTGAGCATGATATACATGACATATTGCATGGGTGGGAATAATGGTACGGAGGAAGATTTGAGGATCGCATGGCCGTATGGTATAGAACCAGGATCACGTGGCCATATGGTATGGATCCACCTCAGGCTTTTAGCCACCGAGCAGCCATGCTGCACCGATAATGTTACTGAGGGTTGTGTGCCATTAATATGGGCTTCGTGCCGTAATTATGGGCTTTGTGCGAAAATCAAAGGCTTTGTGCTATTATTATGGCTTTGTTCCAATCATATTTACGGTGGCTATGTGCCTAACATATATATATTGATGACTCTGTGTCAATATTTGAGGATTGCATGGCCGTATGGTATGGATCCAAGATCGCATGGCAGTATGGTATGGATCCAGGATCGCATGGCAGCATGTTATGGATCCACTAGAGGCTTTAAGCCCAATGTATGTGATTAAGTAGCTTTGCTGCAACGTTTGGTAGTACCGTAATCGGGCTACCCTTGGTGTGTAGCGGTGAGGGCCGATTATAGAAATCCCCTCTGGTGTGTTTGGCAAGAATGGATGGTGTGTAGTGGATGGAAAAATTAGGTTGGGCTGGGTTTTCATCACATTGCATACATTATCTACTGTGACATATGATATGGGTTAAGGCTCAATCGAGGCTATTTTGGGCTAAGGCCCAATTGCCACCGTTACAGTAATGGGCTTCGGCCCGGATTGTTGTGATGCATGTTCTTACCGATGAGGGTTATACACACTGAGTTTTCGTAAACTCACCCCCTCTTTTTATTAAATGTTTCAAGTAATTCCCACTGATAGAGGATTGGGAGCCGTGGAGGATTCGGGGGTGGCTATACATCGGAGATACTACTCGTGAACTTTAGTAATTTTGATTTTTACCTTATTTTAAGATTATTTATTTTGGGTTAATATTTTGTAATAAGGCCATTGGTTTATTTTTTCTAAGTTTTCATTTATAACAGTTAAACTTATAAATACAGGGCTTTCTTAAAAAATTAGTAATCGTTTTCTAAAATATCATGTTTACGCAACGATACAAGTTCAACTTTCATAACAAAATAGTTTTTCATAACAATAAAACTTTTAAACGGTCATTTAGCAAATCACGTTTTTCTCAAACAAACAACAAACTCGGAGTTCAAAAAAAATTCAATAAAACTTTTCTAAACAATTGCTTAGCTTTTCAACTTCTTTCAATGTGACACGCCAGATTCAGGCCTAACATCTAGGCTTAGTTTGGGGTGTTACAATTATGGTATCGAGCCTAGGTTGCAAAACTCGACTGTGGAATGGGTTCGAAAATATTTTTTCAAAGTTATTTGTAATTTGGTTTAAAAAAAGAATCTTTGTTGGACGTATGGCACCCGAGTCCATGGCCCCAAATTTGTAAGTCCCCTTACTTATTATTATATGCTATAATGACTGTATTTATTCTGTGTATGTTTTAGATGTGTTGTTTGAATGAAAATTTTTTAAGTATGAGTGTTAAATATCTGTTTGCTTCTATATTAGATATTTGGTTGTGTGAAGAGGTTCCAAGCTTAAGTTTGAAAGTGTATTACTATTTTAGAATCAGAGTGCGCAGCGTGAGTGTAGTGTTGTATGTTAGGATGTACGACTATTTCTATAGCTAGAAATTTTGAGGACGAAATTTCTTTAAGGAGGGTAGATTTGTAATATCCCAAAGTTGGGCCTAGTATGATTAGGCCCATTGGGCCTTAGGCATAGGAGTCTTTAAAATTTTTGGGAATAGGAGAATGGCTTTAGTGCAAGTTGGATCTAGTAGGTAAGGGAGTTTGGAAGATTAGGGGGCTTCATAGGTTCAAACTTTGGCTTTAGGGAAATTTTGGTTTTAGGTGAAAAAAAACCCTGGGAGTTAGTAGTAGGCTTTAAGAATTAAATGTAGAGGAAAAAGACACAAGTGGAGCATGTGGTGTAGTGGCAAAGTGACGCCACATAAGAGACAAGGGGGTGATGCCACAAGGAAGGAAAGAGGTCCAAGGTTCAAGTCTTGGCTTTTGCATTTTGGTTTTCTTTTTAAAGGGACTCTAGAATTTTGCCATAGGGTTAGATTTAGTTGCGCATGATTTTAGACACAAGAAGAGCCTGTGGCCTAGTGGTAAGTGGCGTGTTGAGCTATTGGTTTTCTTTTTAAAGGGACTCTAGAATTTTGCCATAGGGTTATATTTAGTTGCGCATGATTTTAGACACAAGAAGAGCTTGTGGCCTAGTGGTAAGTGGCGTATTGAGCTATTGAAGGGAGCAAGGGTTTGAATCTCATGGAAAGCAAGGGAGTATTTATTTTGTGGATTGGATGGCAAGAGTTTGAGATGGTTTTAACTCTGTTAACGGAGAGATCCCACATCAAAAAGATACGAAGAAGGAAAGTGAGAAGCTAGCTATATATAGAGTATTCTATTAGGAGAGTTAAGGTACCTTGGTGGGTGTTTGGGCATAGGAGTGGTCGGAGCACGGATTAGCACTAGATTCCTATTAGGTGTGTACTTCTCTCTACTCTAGCTTTAGAGCGAAAATGCCGAAATGTCGATCACACGACAATGGTAGCCACACGAGGGTGCGAGCACACGTGTGGGAGCTTCGACGCGATAGTCGAGGCCACCATGAGTATTCTTGTAGGTTGAGGCTGCTTGGGCCATGATGGGCCCGTGGGCCCATAAGAATAAATTGTTTGCCTGTGTAGTAGAAATTGGACTAGACTATGTGAATCTAATATATGTGGCTAGATTTGGGCTAAATGGGCCACACGAGCGTGTGGGCCCATTTGGGCCGAGAATGGGCCCTAGGCCCAATTGTACCGTTTCTATAAGAAAAGGCATCTGTGTCGCTCGAGGCGACAGTAGACCGTCGAAAAGGCCGTTAAGTGCAAAATTATCGAAATACCCACGATTTGCAGAATTGCCGAAATATACCTGATTTGTAAAATTACTGAAATACCCCTAATTTGTGAAATTATCGAAATACCCCTAGTTTGAAAATTTATCGAAATCCTCTAGTTTGTAAAAATATCAAAATACCCCCAGTTTGCAAAATTATCGAAATACGCAAGGTTTGTAATATTATCGAAATACCTCTAGTGTGCAAAATTACTGAAATACCCCCTGTTTGTGAAATTACTATTTTTACCCCTACACGAAAAAATGATCGTTGTACCCTCGTAGTAGTACTAGCGTTGTATGTGTTAATTGTATGATTGATTATGTTTGAGGTGTGTTGCTTACATGGATGGGTTATAAGTAGAATTATCGAACTACCCCTGTAGGGTGGAATTGTCGAAACACCCTTATAGGGTAAAATGACTTATTTGTCCTTGTAGGTAAATGATCGACTTATGAAATGAGTTGTCTAATTTGACTGTGGTTGTATCACTGATATGCTTTTATTACATGTTTAAAAAACTGTTACTGAGCATGTCCATTTTGCATACACGTGTAATGATTGAGCATGACATACACGACATATTGCATGGGTGGGAATAATGGTACGGAGGAAGATTTGAGGATCGCATGGCCGTATGGTATGGAACCAGGATCGCGTGGCCGTATGGTATGGATCCACCTCAGGCTTTTAGCCACCGAGCAGCCATGCTGCACCGATAATGTTACCGAGGGCTGTGTGCCATTAATATGGGCTTCGTGCCGTAATTATGGGCTTTGTGCCAAAATCAAAGGCTTTGTGCTATTATTATGGCTTTGTTCCAATCATATTTACGGTGGCTATGTGCCTAACATATATATATTGATGACTCTGTGTCAATATTTGAGGATTGCATGGCCGTATGGTATGGATCCAGGATCGCATGGCAGTATGGTATGGATCCACCGGAGGCTTTAAGCCCAATGTATGTGATTAAGTAGCTTTGCTGCAACGTTTGGTAGTACCGCAATTGGGCTACCCTTGGTGTGTAGCGGTGAGGGTCGATTGTAGAAATCCCCACTGGTGTGTTTGGCAGGAATGGGTGGTATGTAGCGGATGGAAAAATTAGGTTGGGCTGGGTTTTCATCGCATTGCATACATTATCTACTGACATATGATATGGGTTAAGGCTCAATCGAGGCTATTTTGGGCTAAGGCCCAATTGCCAGATTCTGAAGAATGGGCTTCGGCCGGATTGTTGTGATGCATGTTCTTCTTGATGAGGGTTGTACACACTGAGTTTTCGTAAACTCACCCCCTCTTTTTATTAAATGTTTCAGGTAATTCCCAGTGATAGAGGATTGGGAGCCGTGGAGGATTAGGGGGTGGCTATACATCGGAGATACTACTCGTGAACTTTAGTAATTTTGATTTTTACCTTATTTTAAGATTATTTATTTTGGGTTAATATTTTGTAATAAGGCCATTGGTTTATTTTTCTAAGTTTTCATTTATAAGCATTAAACTTATAAATCTGAGGCTTTCTTAAAAAATTAGTAATCATTTTTTAAAATATCATGTTTACGCAACAATGCAAAGTCAACTTTCATAACAAAACAGTTTTTCAAAACAATAAAACTTTTAAACGGTCATTTAGTAAATCACGTTTTTCTCAAACAAACAACAAACTCGGAGTTCAAAAAAATTCGATAAAACTTTTCTAAACAATTGCTTAGCTTTTCAACTTCTTTCAATGTGACACGCCAGATTCAGGCCTAACATCTAGGCTGAGTTTGGGGTGTTACAATTATGGTATCTAACCTAGATTGCAAAACTCAACTGTGGAATGGGTTCGAAATTATTTTTTCAAAGTTATTTGCAATTTGGTTTAAAAAATATCTTTATTGGACGTATGGCACCCGAGTCCACGGCCCCAAATTCGTAAGTCCCCTTACTTATTATTATATGCTATAATGACTGTATTTATTCTGTGTATGTTTTAGATGTGATGTTTGAATGAAAATTTTTTAAGTATGAGTGTTAAATATATGTTTGCTTCTATATTAGATATTTGGTTGTGTGAAGAGGTTCCAAGCTTAAGTTAGAAAGTGTATTACTATTTTAGAATCAGAGTGCGCAACGTGAGTGTAGTGTTGTATGTTAGGATGTACGACTATTTCTATAGCTAGAAATTTTGAGGACGAAATTTCTTTAAAGAGGGTGATTTGTAACATCCCAAAGTTGGGCTTAGTAGGATTGGGCCCATTAGGCCTTAGGCATAGGAGTGTTTAAAATTTTTGGGAATAGGAGAATGGCTTTAGTGCAAGTTGGATCTAGTAGGTAAGGGAGTTTGGAAGATTAGGGGGCTTCTATGAAGCCCCGGGTTCAAACTTTGGCTTTAGGGAAATTTTGGTTTTAGGTGAAAAAAAACCCTGGGAGTTAGTAGTAGGCTTTAAGAATTAAATGTAGAGGAAAAAGACACAAGTGGATCATGTGGTGTAGTGGCAAAGTGACGCCACATAAGAGACAAGGGGGTGATGCCACAAAGAAGGAAGGAGGTCTAAGGTTCAAGTCTTGGCTTTTGCATTTTGGTTTTCTTTTTAAAGGGACTCTAGAATTTTGCCATAGGGTTAGATTTAGTTGCGTATGATTTTAGACACAAGAAGAGCTTGTGGCCTAGTGGTAAGTGGCGTGTTGAGCTATTGAAGGGAGCAAGGGTTCGAATCTCATGGAAAGCAAGGGAGTATTTATTTTGTGGATTGGATGGCAAGAGTTTGAGATGGTTTTAACTCTGTTAACGGAGAGATCCCACATCGAAAAGATACAAAGAAGGAAGGTGAGAAGCTAGCTATATATAGAGTATTCTATTAGGAGAGTTAAGGTACCTTGGTGGGCGTTTGGGCATAGGAGTGGTCGGAGCGCGGATTACCACCAGATTCCTATTAGGTGTGTACTTCTCTCTACTCTAGCTTTTGAGCGACAAATGCCGAAATGTTGGTCACACGGTAATTGTAGCCACACGAGCATGCGAGCACACGTGTGGGAGCTTCGACGCGATAGTCGAGGCCACCATGAGTATTCTTGTAGGTTGAGACTGCTTGGGCTCGTGATGGGCCCGTGGGCCCATAAGAATAAATTGTTTGACTGTGTAGTAGAAATTGGACTAGACTATGTGAATCTAATATATGTAGCTAGATTTGGGCTAAATGGGCCACACGAGCGTGTGGGCCCATTTAGGTCGAGAATGGGCCCTAGGCCCAATTGTACCGTTTCTATAAGAAAAGGTATCTGTGTCGCTCGAGGTGACAGTAGGCCGTCGAAAAGGCCATTAAGTGCAAAATTATCGAAATACCCATGATTTATAAAATTGTCGAAATACCCCTGGTCTATAAAATTATCGAAATACCCTTGGTTTGCGAAATTACCGAAATATTCCTAGTTTGCAAAATTACAGAAATACCCCTAGTTTGCGAAATTACTGAAATATCCCCAATTTGTAAAATTGCCAAAATATGCCTGGTTTGTAAAATTACCAAAATACCCCTAGTTTTTAAAATTACCGAAATACCCCCAGTTTGCGAAATTACTATTTTACCCCTACACGATAAAATGATCGTTGTACCCTCATGGTAGTACTAGCATTGTATGTTTTAAT
Organism: Gossypium rotundifolium; assembly: GCA_025506655.1. Taxonomy (NCBI): domain Eukaryota; kingdom Viridiplantae; phylum Streptophyta; class Magnoliopsida; order Malvales; family Malvaceae; genus Gossypium; species Gossypium rotundifolium. Next base: position 92,405,108 of record CP106729.1, on the reverse strand, counting down.
TGTATGATTGATTATGTTTGAGGTGCGTTGCTTACATGGATTGGTTATGAGTAGAATTATCGAACTACCCCTGCAGGGTGGAATTACTGAAATACCCTTATAGGGTAAAATGACTAATTTGCCCTTGTAGCTAAATGATCCACTTGTGCAATGAGTTGTCTAATTTGACTTTGGTTGTATCATTGATATGCTTTTATTACATGTTTAAATAATTGTTACTGAGCATGTCCATTTTGCATACACGTGTAATGATTGAGCATGACATACACGACATATTGCATGGGTGGGAATTATGGTACGGAGGAAGATTTGAGAATCGCATGGCCGTATGGTATGGATCCAGGATCGCGTGGCCGTATGGTATGGATCCAGGATCGCATGGCCGTATGGTATGGATCCACCGCAGGCTTTTAACCACCGAGCAGCTATGCTGCACCGATAATGTTATCGAGGGCTGTGTTCTATTAATATGGGCTTCGTGCCGTAATTATAGGCTTTGTGCCAAAATCGAAGGCTTTGTGCAAGTCATATTTACCGTGGCTATGTGCCTAACATATATATATTGATGACTCTGTGTCAATATTTGAGGATCCCATGGCCGTATGGTATGGATCTAGGAACGCATGGCCGTATGCTATGGATCCATCGGAGGCTTTAAGCCCAATGTATGTGATTAAGCAGCTTTGCTGCAACATTTAGTAGTACCGCAATCGGGCAACCCTTAGTGTGTAGTGGTGAGGGTCGATTGTAGAAATCCCCACTGGTGTGTTTGGCAAGAATGGGTCATGTGTAGCAGATGGAAATATTAGATTGGGCTGGGTTTGCATCGCATTGCATACATTATCTGCTGTGACATATGATATGGGTTAAGGCTCAACCAAGGCTATTTTGGGCTAAGGCCCAATTGCCACCGTTACTGTAATGGGCTTCGGCCTAGATTGTTACGATGCATGTTCTTACAGATGAGGGTTGTACACATTGAGTTCTCATAAATCACCCCCTCTTTTTGTTAAATGTTTCAGGTAATTCCTAGTGATAGAGGATTGGGAGTAGTGGAGGACTCGGGGGTGGCTATACATCGGAGATACTACTCATGAACTTTAGTAATTTCGATTTTTACCTTATTTTAAGATTATTTATGTTGGGTTAATATTTTGTAATAAGGCCATTGGTTTATTTTTTCTAAGTTTCATTTATAACTGTTAAACTTATAAATAGGAGGCTTTCTTAAAACATTAGCAATTGTTTTCTAAAATATCATGTTTACTTAACGATGCAAGCTCAACTTTCATAACAAAACAGTTTTCAAAATAATAACAACTTTTAAATGGTCATTTAGCAAATCACTTTTTTCTCAAACAAACAACGAACTCGGAGTTCAAAGAAATTCGATAAAACTTTTCTAAACAATTGCTTAGCTTTTCAACTTCCTTCAATGTGACACGCCAGATTCAGGCCTAACATCTAGGCCGAGTTTGGGGTGTTACACTTTGAGTCCTTTTATTTTCTTTATTTTTATTTCTATTCTTATTTTTATTTTTATTTTAGTTCATTTCCCTTTATTATTAAACTCTTTAAATTTTTAAGTATAATTTCATTTCTTTTATCTCTGGCTGTTTAACTCTCGAGCAACTATAACAAACGCCCATTAAATAAGAACTCCCTTAAAACTTTACTGATTACTTCGTAGTTTAAAAAGGTTCAAGGTGCCACTCAAGGAATGAACACACCACCGGAGTATTATCCACCACCTTCACCTCTACCTAGTCATCATTGATCATCATCCAAGGATTTCATCCATAATTCAAGAAGTTTCACCTCTCTCCATCTCTTATGAATTTCTTACTAATCATTATCTATCTTTGTACATTGAGGACAATGTACGTCTTAAGTGTAGGGGGTCAACTATAGTATTATTTGAAATTCCCTGAATTATGCCTTATTCTTAAGTTATTTTCTCATATCACTAATTAGAATGAAATTTCTATTGATTTATGATTTTTATTGATATGTTTTGAATTAAGTTATAGTTAATTGTGCATTGATGGTTTAAACCTTAAGATACTAGAGAATCAAGCATGATAAGTCTATTTTTCAGAATTAAAAATTTGCAAGGTTGTTGACCTAAATTTGAGTATTACCTTGAAGTTTGAAATTTGCAATGTTGTCATCAAAAACCATAAATTTTGTGAGATTTTGAGTCTTTTAGAGCATATATTTTTTCGTGCTCACTTTATTGATTATGAGTGTGTCAACATTGATTTGTTATTCTACAACTTGCTTCGATTATACATGTCATGACCACATCATTGATTTGATATACAAAAATGATAAAGGCACTTAGGATTTAACCCACTCACTCCACTAAAACCCTACCCTCACAATTAACCCCTAGTGAACCCCTTTGATCTAACAACCCTTTTATTAATTCACCCACTAATATTAACCTAAAACCCATCTTGTATTTGTATCACCATTTCTCTTGACTACCCTCCTATCGAGATTTGATTTGATCAATTGCCTAATTATTTTATTTTAGTAGTTGAATTCATCTCATATTATGTATTTACTTGATTTGTTCTTAAAAAAAATTGAAGTATATTCATTATTAGTTCTGTGATTAAGTAAGCTTATACATTTAAATTCAACATCTTGAAGAAGAAGCTCGTATTATTAGTGTTTCAAGTTTTCAATTGGTGTAATTATTCAGGATTAGGTTTATTTTTCTAGTTAGGTAAATTGTCAATTCAATCTCGATTTTTAACCCTCTAATTCAGCCTTTATCCACACCTTTAACCCAAGCCCCATCACAACCCTTTAAAGACCTTTTGATTTGTGTATCATCTCATTTTATAGTGGTGGAGATTTGATTTTCATGCAAGCCTATGGTGATAACTTTTCATGGTTGACTGGTGAGTGCTTTATTTTGAACCTTAAACATCTTGAGTGATTTGAGTGAATCTTTAGTGAGGATGTAAATCCTTGTCGATTTTGAATCAAAGGTAATTATTTAGATAAGGTAAAACACCTATATTTTTTGTGCTACAAAAATTAATGACTTAGGTTGTTTGAATCCTTAGGACTCTTTGAGTTAAATTATCCATGTATAAATTATCTATGAATTGTAATGAAACACTATTGATGAATATTATGAATTGAGAAAGTTCATTTTGATAGTGAGTTAAGAATTTTGCTTGAGGACAAGCAAAAGCTTAAGTGTAGGGGTATTTGATAAACCCTAATATATACATATTTTAATCCTACCTTTAGCATAGTTTTGGATGATTTATTCCTTGAATTGTTGAATTTGGTGCTCCTAATCCTTTAATTTCATGTTCTATACTTAGGAGAGCATCAGAGGATGAAAAGAAAGAGAAACAGCCCAAAAACGGAGAAAATGGGCCAAAGTACGAAATTCACATGGCCTAGGTCTGAGAAACATGCTTCCTTAGCAGATCTGGCCACGGCCTGGATTCGATCCACACGGCCGTGCCACATGGGCGTGTCCCTGCCGTGACCTATTTTAATTCTATTCAGATTAGGGTATTTGGAGGCAAAGAAAGACATTCCGAAAGCCTATATAAACACCTTAGAGGCCAACCTTCAAGGGGCGTTCAGCTAGGCGAAGGAGCCAAGCCGGAGAGGCTGAATTGTGGGATTCACTAAAAGAAAGCCAGTTGATCCATCCCAGAAGCCGGAATTACACTCAAGACTAAGGATCTCTTCTTCAATTCCTTCAAGGGGTTTTAGGGTTTTCTTTATGTTTTGTTATTTTTCTTTTGAGATGTATTCTTTTATGATTATGAACTAAACCCCTCAAATACCTGAGGGGGATGAAACCTAAGACGGATCTTGTTATTATTTTCTGAACTATATGATAAATACTTGATTTGTTCTTAACTATGTGTTCTTAATTCTTGCTTTGATATTTCAGGATATTGATTCAAGTATTGATGTGCTTAGGCAGAGGAGGAACATTCCCTGTTTAAGAGTAGATCTAGCATAGTTAAGCGGAGTTGATCGCAACCCTAGAGATAGGATGACAAAAATCTGCCGGATTAGGGTCAAACCTAATATGAGAGTCCATAGATTGAGTTAATAAAATTTTAAGAGTTTTAATTAGAAAGAGATTTCAATTAATCAACCTAGGGTTAGACGTTAGCAGCCTCGAGAAAGGTATTGATATAAATTATTGAATCTTACGGATCAAGTCAAGTGAATAAATCGTCTGGTTCAGAGTTAGATAACAAGTGAAGTCTAAGTGAATTCTTCCTCGGGTATTGTCTTAATCAATTGGTTTTCCCATAAGTATTTCCCCAATTCTTTCTCTGTGTCTTAGCATCTTTAGCTTAGTAGTTAGTTGAGTTTAGATTAAACAACAATTCTCTTAATTATTAGGCTAAATAATAAGAAGAAAGTTAGTATTAGTACTTTTGGTTCCCTTGAGTTCGACAATCTAGTCTTGTCACTAAACTATACTACTGTCCGATAGGTGCGCTTGTCTCAATCATGGTGTTAGTTAGTTTCTAGGCTTGATCATTCATTATATAAATTTTAAGACTTTTTTCACCACCATCAGTCCATCTCAAGAAATGATTGTTACACCATCGATAGAATCTCATAGAACCCTTAATGCAAGATTTGGTACCATTTCTTAAAAACTCATGTCATTCCTTTTAAACATAATGCTACAATCTCTAAGGACTGATTATTGCTTCTCCAATCCATAATGGTGGGCCAAAAGATTAAAGTTGGAAAATCATCTTTTGTGAGATTCATCGTTGTACCCAAAAGAATGCTGGCATATTAAATTTCCCCTCACTGATCATTGCACTCTACCAAAGAGTCAAGATTCCCTTGCCATAAAATGAATACCACCTTCCTAAAAAAGGGGCTATTACTATGCACATTGCCCATAAACTGGTTGGCAAAGAAATGTTAAGGCAAACTTGCTCACCTCCATCTTCTCCCCTTAAGACTACTTCTGCTACCCCTCAACTTCTCACACTAAGTTTGAGCAGCGAATGATTAAAGCTTTAAAAGGTTTGAAACAACAATTTTGTGTGTTGGAAAAAAATCAAAAAATGCTTGTCACAAACTTTGGAAAAGCTCAAGAGGAAATGGCCATCTTTTGGGGATATGTCAGCCAACGTGATATTGCCATTTGTAAATCCCTACAAAATAAATTCTCATGCCCAATGCCACTGTTTTTCCTAAGGAACTGCTACTAAATTCTAAAGTAGAATAGAAAGAACGTACTACTACCCCCACGCATAACCAAGACCCAAAGCAAAAGGAAGCTAGGACAAAATCTGTCCACATTGAATCTGATGGTGATGGAAGGGATACCACTTAGACTATTGCACCTGCACTGTAATCCAAGGACTCTATGACTTCCTAGGGACATACGGCTCATCAACTAATTGATGAAATCACAAAGTCTAATTTTGATGATGAGGAAGAGGTGCCCATCAACCAGCTTAAGAGAAGAAGATTTAAGAAAGTTGCTGGTAAAACAGTTCAAGCTGACAGTGATGACTAGGACAGGCCGCAATGTTACAAGAGAACTGCAAATAAATCCACCAAACCTAAGTGAAGTAATTTCTTTACCCTCCAAGCTTTGATTTTTAAATTTTCATGATCCTTTATTTTAGTTTTTATATGTTTCCTATATTCATGTAGCTTTTATTAATTTTACTTTGTCATTTCATGCATTGAGGACAATGCATCACTTAGGTTTGGGGGTGTGTCGTGCATAATTTTTTTCCATAACATTCAATTGCCATTTAAATACCGAATTATTTGATCATATGGTTATCAATGATGTTCAATGAGGATAATAACTCTTCTTTGTAAACTTTTAAAATAGGGTAACAATTGTTTAGGCATATTTAGCATAGGATAGTTGTTAAAAATGACTTTCTAAATGTATAATAATTGAAATATAAATGCAATTAGGTTATATTTGAATTATTTGAATAAATTTAAGACTTCTTGACTTAATTTCAGTATAGTAATAGGGTATAATTTTGTCATGGTAAAATAATATGAATACTCCAATGTTTGAACCTATTGAGTAGGTTAGTAATATTGTGTTTGCTCCATTATATTGTTTACCAGAAAAATTAGTTCAAATATGAGTGTTTGTCTAAAAAAATATATGTACATATTCTAGGGACACTGCACTGAATCTTGAGGCTAAATTGCTAAGAAGGTAGTCATTTGCTCCATCCATCTTTTCAGTTAAAAGCTTTTGTTTCATGAGTGATTTATAATTAAATTGTGACATGATGTAATACGTGGTAGTCTAGTGTATACTCCATTGAGGTTGTCAAGTATATAATTATATGACAATATGAACTCCCTAGGAAATTTTGTGTAGAAAATTGAATAAATGCCTACAAAACTGAGTTTAGGAGAGAGATAACCTAAGTATATTTAAAGACATCTACTACAGTTTTAATTGCTGAAATATTTAGAAAATTTTACCGTTAGGAACCATGTTCTACACTGCATTTGCTAAATAAGTTTACAACAATTGTAAGAATTTTTTTCTTTGTTTCAGTAGAATATTGCTGAGTACACGGTATGCTTATTACGATTTGGCAGTACATTTGGTGACTGATTGTTTTGGAAATTCCATGCATTCATGCATATTCAATCATCATTTTCTTAAGGACAATAATTCAGGTTTAGGGGTGTGATAACTCTTGAGAAGAGTTATATTTAAGGCCTCTAAATAGAATTAATTGGTTGTAATTAAGTGAATACATTTGCAATTTTAGGATATTTTTAGAACATTGCATGATAAAGCTTCGATAGTTATATAATGGTCATTATTTGTTACTTTTATCACTTAGGGAGAAAAGGTGTGGTTTTGTGTGAATACGGGTGTAAGAAGAGCAAGAAGATGAAGAGGGAAAATAAAGGAAGTGAAATGACAACAAATTTGACATGGTAATCCTGAGAAGGTGACTCATCCCTTTATCCATGTCATTCTCAGTCATTTGTGCGTGTACCAAAAAATCCAACCTGAAAAGAGGAATGAAAAAATATGCTAAGGTGGGACGAATCTACCCAATAAAAGAAGGAGAGAGAAGAAGAAAAAGAGGAGAGAATAATTTCTATGAGAAAAAGACTAGTGACAGCAATCCTCTCTTTGCATAGAGAAAAACTCCATTGGAGAATTTCAGAGAAAGAAAGGGTAGTAGCTATAGAGAGCATAATACAGATGTGAAGAAGGAGATGATACATCTATCTTGGATTCACATACGATCGAAAGATAAAAGAGAAGCTGGAATGTGGCGAGAAATCCCGCAGTTCTACCTTTAGTTTCCTAATTTATGTGATTCAAACTTCTTTAAATGTTGATGAATGATTTAAATTTGGTGTTTACTTTTCCACCCATGAACTAAATCTTTTATTTTCTGGGTTGGAGTTATTTGGGTGGATGTTTATTATCTTTTAATACTCATGATTTGAGATTGCATATATCAATGTTGAAACACCCCAAACCCGGTCCAAAAGCCTAACCGGATTTGATCTGTTCCTCGAGTAAAACTTTAATTAAATTTCGTTTAGTTTATTTAGAAAATATAATGGTTTCGAATAAAACAGATTAACTTAATGATTGCATTAAAATCGTATTGTTAAATAAATTTGTATCTTCTTAAAACATTATTTTTAAGAGAAAATTATAAGTTAAAAGAAAACCAAATTTAATGAGAAACTTATTATTATTGTAAAACCATAGATGTTTAGGTGTCAAAAGCAGTTTAAGTTATTTTTGAAAATCATTTAGTTATTTAGTAAATATTGTTCGTGGCGATTAAAATCTAAAACGTAAAATTTAAGCAGTTCATAGCGGCCTTATTACATAAATAACATAACCCAAAATAAATCCTAAGTAATAAAAATAAACTTAATAGGTTTAATTAAGAGAAACTCAAATACTTTGTTGAGCATTGGCCACCACGTAGTCCTCACTTGACCCGATCCATCGCTAAGAGTCACCGAAATATATCCCATAAAAGGGTGAGTCATAGACTCAATGTGTAACAAAACACTAAAAGCCCAATTGATCATGGCCATTAAGCCCGTTTAATATATATTTAGCCATAAGCCCATTTTATAGCAAATCAAATAAAATCACTTAAAAATCATATGGATATATAAAATGAAATGCAAACCCAAGCCCACCTAAATATCCATCCGCTACACACCACCCGTACCTACCAATCACACCGTGGGGATTACTAAATCGACCCTCCATCCGCTACACACCATCGAAGGCAGTTGCTGTAGTCAACATGCACATCGCCCTTCTAATTTTATGGCATGGCCACCAGACAGTTGTGACCGAAGTCACCGGATTCAAAATATGTGACCGAAGTCACCGGATTCAAAATATGTGACCGAAGTCACCGGATTCATATATGTGACCGAAGTCACCGGATAATGTGGTAAAAACCACCGGAACACTTCCCCTTTATCAATAACACCCATATGCCCATGCACATACATATTATTCGGTTTTCATGCCATTTACCCCAAAATCATAGCAGAGTCATACTTATTTCATATTTATGCATATAGCAATATTAACAAAGTATTGGGGTTAAACATACCTGAATATCGTGTACCACTGAATGGTACCCGCAACCATTATAATACATATTTTCATACAAATCATATTTATTTTAGATCTATGAGAAATTTAGTATAATGTTACACACCTTATAACAGTGAGAACGATACCTTCCTGCTTGTCGACACCTAATTATTTATCACACTTGATTAAAACACACTAATACTTATAAATCTACACTATTGATGAAAGATCTAATTCCTTACCCTCAGAATCTCGGATAACTGTTATATGTGGTTTCTCTCCGATGGATGGATCAAAACCCGATGACAAACCACGAACAAAAAGTGGCTCTGGTGTACGTACGACTTCAAATAAACGATCTTCGTTAGCAAAGGGTCCACAACCCGGTGGAAAATCTCGGATCCCCGATACAGCCCTTCGTTTGAAGTTTGAGGGTGTAACAGAACCACCCCTCTTCCAAACACTCCTTACCACTCTTTTCGAACCTATTTTGTTAGTCCCAAAATCTTACGTTTACGGGAAATGTCCGAGCGATAGAGTCCCCTAAAATGAAGTCGATTAGTAATCTTTCTAAAAATGATATAACCAATAATATGACAATCCATACCTTGAATGATCCCGAATGATCTCTCCTTAATCGATGGCTACAAAAAGATCCTTAAAATCCCCTTCAAAGATTCGGCCAAGGAGAAAATAAGAGAATTACATTTCTAAAATCGGTTATTCTAAAATAAAATAAAGAGAACGATTGATAGAAAATCCTTACTCGTAATACGGAGATTGATTCACCCTTACATGAACTATTAGGAGATTCGGCCTTATCAATTTAGAAGAAGAGAAATGGTGATTTCGGCTTGGACAAAAAGAGAAGAGAAAGATAGTGCTTTTGGCTATGGTGATTTCAATTTTTAACAAAAGAAAAGAAAGAAGAAGATGAAAATGGAGAATGGTTCGGTTTTAACAAAAGAGAAGAAAGAGAATGGTGGTTTTGGTTATGACAACAAAACAAGAAAAAGAAAAGAAAGATAGGAGGTTTATGATGTTGCAAAAATGGTGAAATTGGAAGAGAGAAGTTTTAGCCTTAGCAAGGTAAATGAGAAGAGAAAAGAAGAAAATAAAAGATTGAAAGAAGAAGATGATGATGATTTGGTTTTCAAAAGAAAAGACGTGAGTTTAGACGCTATGTGCATTCGGCAATGAAGGAAAAAGAGAATAAAATGGTCTTTGATATTTTGGTATTTTCGGTTACAAAGAGGAGAGAAAGAAGATATGATTTGGAGAAAAGAAATTAAAAGGACTACTCAAAACCGAAATGGTAAAACTCAAATGACTAAAAGAAAGAAAAAGGTTTATCTTTTTTCTAATATGCATTCGGCTAAGAAAAAAAGTTTGGAGAAAAGGAAAAGATGCACAATTTGTTAAAGTTTTGGCCAACTTTCACCCCCTAATCCTATTACAAAATTCGGCCAACACACTTACCAACATGATCCCCCTTTTTCCTCCTCATTTCTTCCCTATCATTCCCTTAATTCCTATCACAATTAAACCAATCCCCCTTAGCCCCTTATGCCGTCTAGGTTCATGGTCAAATGACCATGGAAAAACTTCCAAAACATCATCCACTCTTCAAGCCTTTTGTCCCCTTATCCTTCCATAACCTCATGATTCCATACCATAACTTCTAACTTGCCTTTTCCCCTTGGTCTACTATCCAAAAATAAAAGAAAGTCCATCCATACTAGATAAGGCTTGACCGACACTATAGGAAAGAAAGCAAAAATCAAAATCTTTCCAATTGCTAGCTAGGGGATTCGAACCTCTCCCCTCATGCATTTACCCATGCGCCAACTCCACCTTGCCAAATGACTTGTTATGCTTAAAACCTCTTGCCAATATTTCTTAAAGCCTATCTTGCTTAGTTCCATCTTAAGTCTTAAAAATTTAATATTTCTCTAAGGAATTCTCTTACATACTGAAGTTCCTAAAACTTCCAAAGAACACTCAACTACACTTAGGCATGCAATAACATACAATTAAGTAAAAATGCATAGCCCCCATATTCTGGATGTTACAGTTCTACCCCCTTAAAATAATTTTGACCTCGAAATTACCTGGTTAGAACAAGTGAGGGTATTGTTGTTGCATCGCTTCTTTCGGCTCCCACGATGCTTCTTCCGATCCATAATTACGCCATAACACTTTGACGAGAGGAACTGATTTTCTCCGTAACACCTTTACATCCCGCTCTAGAATTTGAATTGGCTCCTCTTCATAAGACAAATTTGGTCTTAATTCCACCTCCTCAACCGACACTACATGAGATCAATCCGACCGGTAACGACATAGCATTGAAACATGGAACACATCGTGCATTTGCTTCAACTCCGAAGGCAATTCTAACTGATATGCCACGGGTCTGACCCGCTTGAAAACTCGATAAGGTCCTATGAACCTGGGACTTAACTTTCCTTTGTGACCAAATCTCATCACCTTTTTCCAAGGTGAAACCTTTAGGAATACTTGATCCCCCATAGCAAACTCTATTTCCCTTCGCTTAAGATCTGCGTATGACTTTTGCCTGTCAGATGCTTCCTTTAACCAGGCCCAAATTACCTTAACCTTTTCTTCGAATTCAGCCACTATTTCTGGACCCAAAACTTGTTGTTCCCCAAGTTCTGTCCAACACGTAAGAGTGCGACACTTCCGTCCATATAGTGCTTCATACGGTGCCATCCGAATACTGGCTTGGTAACTGTTGTTGTACGCAAATTCTGCTAACGGTAAGAACTCTTCCCAGCTTCCTCTGAAATCTATCACACATCCCCTTAACATATCTTCTAAGACTTGGATTACTCGCTCAGACTGACTGTCAGACTGTGGATGAAATGCCATACTAAAATCCAATCTGGTGCCCAAAGCCTGATGTAATGCTTTTCTAAATCGAGACGTAAACCTCGAATCCCTATCCGAAATAATCGACATCGGCACTCCATGCAATCTCACAATCTCAGCCACATACAACTTCGCCAATTTCTGCAAAGAGTAATCAATCCGAACTAGGATAAAATGTGCATATTTCGTCAATCGATCCACTATCATCTAATCTGAATCTTTCTTAGTAGGCGTAGGAGGAAGCCCACTAACAAAGTCCATGGTGATTCTCTCCCACTTCCACTGTGGAATCTTTATCGGCTGAAGCAATCCGAAGGTACTTGATGTTCAGCCTTGACTTGCTGACACGTTAAGCACTTCCCTACGAATTCTATAACTTCCCGCTTAAGACCAGGCCACCAAAACTGATCTCGTAAATCTCGATATAACTTACTTCCTCCAGGATGCATAGCATAAAGGCTACCATGCGACTCCTGAAGAATCCTTTGCCTCAACTCCTGATCTCTCGGCATACAGACTTTACCCTTGAAACACAATACCCCATCTCTATTAATACCATAATCTTCTAATTCCCTATTCTGTACCTGTCATAGCTTAGCACTCAGATCATCGTCTACCAATTGTCTCTCTTTCACTTAACTTAACCACGTCGGCTTAACTTGTAATTCTGCCAACAAGCTTCCGTCGTCATAAAGACTAAGATGTGCAAACATCGCCCTTAGATCTGACACCACTTTCTGACTTAGAGGGTCTGCCACCACATTTCCCTTGCCCGGGTGGTACTCTATAGGACAGTCGTAGTCTTTCAACAACTCTATCCACCTTCGCTGTCTCAAATTCAGCTCCTTCTGAGTCAGTAGATATTTTAGACTCTTGTGGTCTGTGTATATCACTGGCTTTTCCCCATATAAATAATGTCTCCAAACTTTAAGAGCAAAGACTACTGCTGCCAACTCTAAATCATGCGTCGGGTAATTAACCTCGTGGCGCCTCAACTACCGAGACGCATACGCAACTATCTTCCCATCTTACATCAGAACACATCCTAATCCTGTGTGGGAAGCATCACAGTACACCACGAAATCCTTCCCTGCCTCAGGCTGAATCAAAACTAGAGCTTCAGTCAAAACCTTCTTAAGCTTCTCAAAGCTCTCTTGCTGCTTATCTGCCCATACGAAAGGTACCTCCTTTCATAACAATTTCGTTAAAGGTGCAGCTATTGATGAAAATCCTTCGACGAATCTTCCGTAGTAGCTGCTAATCCTATGAAACTGCGAACCTCGATCACGGACTTAGGTGGTTTCCAATCTAATCTTGCCTCAATCTTACGAGGATCCACCCTTATTCCTTCCGCCGACACCACATGACCTAAGAACGCAACTTCTTTCAGCCAAAATTCACACTTGCTGAATTTGGCATAAAGGTTTTCTCCTTAACACTTGTAACACTATCCGAAGATGCTCATCATGCTCTATCTCGGACTTAGAATACACTAGGATGTCGTCTATGAACACCACGACGAACTGATCCAAGTAGGGTTGGAAAACCCGATTCATCATATCCATGAACACAGCTGGGGCGTTCGTCAATCTGAACGGCATTACCAAAAACTCATAATGCCCATATCTTGTTCGGAAAGCTGTCTTATGGATATCCGCTTCTTTCACTTTAAGTTGATGATACCCCGACCTTAGATCTATCTTTGAGAATACTGCAGCTCCCTTAAGCTGATCGAACAAGTCATCGATCCTCGGCAAAGGATACTTGTTCTTGATGGTCAGCTTATTCAACTGCCGATAATCTATACACATCCTCATCGTTCCGTCCTTCTTCTTCACGAATAGGACCGGTGCTCCCCATGGAGACACACTGGGTCAGATAAATCCACGATCAAGTAACTCCTAGATTTGAGCCTTAAGCTCAACTAATTCCTTCGGTGCCATTCTATACGGAGCAATAGAAACTGGCGCCGCTCCAGGCAATAAATCAATTCCAAATTCTACCTCTTGATCTGGAGGCAATCCTGGAAGTTCTTCCGAAAAGACATCCACAAATTCACTCACGATCCGACCTCTTCAAATAGATTGCTTCCTTAGCCTCCAAGGCACTAACCAACATCGAAAGGCTACACATCCCTTTCTAACCATCTTTTACGCCTTAAGGCGATACTACATTGATAAGTAATTTCGTCTCTAGCCCATTACCACAACTTCTTTGTCATCAATAGATTTTAAGGACATCCGCTTAGCAGCACAATCCACATTTGCACGATATTTCACTAGCCAGTCTATGCCTAAGATTAGGTCGAATTCCCCTAATGGAAATTCCATTAAATCAACCGAAAACTGCGTCCCTTGAATTTCTAAAGGCACTTCCTTAAAGAGTTTATCTATTACTACTGTCTGTCCTAAAGGACTAAGTACGGTCATCTTCCTAGGTACAGTCTCAGAAGTCACATGCAGAGTTCCAGATACTTCACTAGCGATGTATGAATGAGTTGACCCTATATCTATCAAAGTAATAAAGGGCAACCCAGAAATCAAAAACGTGCCCGTGATAACATCAGGTGCGTCACTATCTTCTCTGCGACGAACTGCATGTACCAGACCTGGCTGTCTCGCCTCAGTGCTACCACTGCCTCTGCCTGGAGTACCGCGACCTCTACCAGAACCATTACTTCTTCCATTTGGACCACGACCCCTTATCGGCTGCTGTCCACCTCTGCCTGCTTGATTAACACCCTGACATCTGTATTCATCGGACAATCTTTAATCATATGATCTTTAGATCTGCACTTGAAACATCCCCCGGTCTTTTTCCAACATTCTCCCGGGTGCATCTTCCCACATTGAACACAAGTACGATGTTGTCCTCCCGTAGCAATCTGTTGACTTCGCGGCCCATCAACTTTAGGTTTCTTTTGAAAATTCCCAGATGACCCTGAAGACCCAAAACTCCTCTTATTCTTATTCTGGCCTCTGTCCCGGTTCTATCTCTCAGTCCGCTTAACTTTTTCAGCTATCCTTGCCCTATCCACTAACACTGCAAAGTCTCTTTCCCGGTGCGGAGCAATTAACACTCGCAGCTCATCTCTCAGTCCATCCTCGAATCTGACACACCGCTCATAATCAGTAGCTACTATCCCTCTAGCATAGCGGCTAAGTCGCAAGAACTCTGCTTCATACTCAGCTATCGACTTATTTCCTTGCACTAAATTCAGAAACGCCTTTCTCTGAGAGTCGATGTAGCTAGCTCCAACGTATTTTCCTTCGAACTTAACTTTAAAATACCCCCAATCCACTCGATCCACAGGGGTACTCTCCTTGACAGTGGGCCACCACTGGTAGGCCTCATCACGAAGAAGTGAAACAGCACCTTTCAATTTTTCCTCAGCAATGCAGTCCAAATCATCCATGATCCTCTCGACTGCCTCTAACCAGTACTCTGCTACATTCGGAGCTACTCCAGATACTCTCCTAAAAATCTCAGCTCCATTTGATCTAAGTCTCTCAGCTACTGACTTTCGAGACCCATTTCCCATACTAGCTCCCACTACTCGTTCCAAAACTCGCAGCATAGCTTGCGATACTGTGTCATCTCTTTCAGTTTGCTCTTGAAATTCCACCCCAACAGCCGGTGGTAGACATTCATTTTCAAAACCTTGACCAGATCTAACTGGTTCCGACACAGCCATTCTTCCTCTACCGCGTCCACGATGACCACGTCCCCTAGAACTCATGTCTACTACGCGTCTTATCTATTTTTACAGAAAAGTCTTATGTATTAGAGTCTTTTCACTTCTTATTAAAAGAAAGTTTTATGCAACAGATATTTATTCAATGGTTTTTCCGTAGTAGTACACATACACCTAGGGTCCATGTCTCTAAAGTATAGTTTCCTTAAGCTTATCACTTTAAAATATCATACATTCACATCACTTTATCAATAAAAGCACTTACCTGATGGACCTGGGCCGAGAATTCGGGTGCCATGCTTCTATAAAACCATTTTTTTCTTAAGAAAACTTTCAAAAAGTCATTTGAGCCAAATTTTGAAAACGTTGTGGGCTTCAAAATCCAAGGTGGAGAGTTTAAAACAGGGCTCTGATACCAAGTTGAAACATCTCAAACCCGGCCCAAAAGCCTAACCGGATTTGATATGTTCCTCGAGTAAAACTTTAATTAAATTTCGTTTAGTTTATTTAGAAAATATAATGGTTTCGAATAAAACAGATTAACTTAATGATTGCATTAAAATCGTATTGTTAAATAAATTTGTATCTTCTTAAAATATTATTTTTAAGAGAAAATTATAAGTTAAAAGAAAACCAAATTTAATGAGAAACTTATTATTATTATAAAACCATAGATGTTTAGGTGTCAAAAAGCAGTCTAAGTTATTTTCTAAAATCATTTAGTTGTTTAGTAAATATTGTTCATGGCGATTAAAAATCTAAAAGCGTAAAATTTAAACAATTCATAGCGGCCTTATTTCATAAATAACATAACCCAAAATAAATCCTAAGTAATAAAAATAAACTTAATAGGTTTAATTAAGAGAAACTCCGAAATACTTTGTTGAGCATTGGCCACCACGTAGTCCTCGCTGACCCGATCCATCGCGTTAAGAGTCACCTGAAATATATCCCATAAAAGGGTGAGTCATAGACTCAATATGTAACAAAACACTAAAAGCCCAATTGATCATGGCTATTAAGCCCAATTAATACATATTTAGCCATAAGCCCATTTTATAGCAAATCAAATAAAATCACTTAAAAATCATATGGATATATAAAATGAAATGCAAACCCAAGCCCACCTAAATATCCATCCGCTACACACCACCCGTACCTACCAATTACACCGTGGGGATTACTAAATCGACCCTCCATCCGCTACACACCATCGAAGGCGGTTCTTTGCGATCAACATGCACATCGCCCTTATAATTTTGTGGCATGGCCACCAGACAGTTGTGACCGAAGTCACCGGATTCAAAATATGTGACCGAAGTCACCGGATTCAAAATATGTGACCGAAGTCACCGGATTCATATATGTGACCGAAGTCACCGGATAATGTGGTAAAACCACCGGAACACTTCCCCTTTATCAATAACACCCATATGCCCATGCACATACATATTATTCGGTTTTCATGCCATTTACCCCAAAATCATAGCAGAGTCATACTTATTTCATATTTATGCATATAGCAATATTAACAAAGTATTGGGGTTAAACATACACGAATATCGTGTACCCTTGAATGGTACCATAACCATTATAATACATATTTTCATACAAATCATATTTATTTTAGATCTATGAGAAATTTAGTATAATGTTACACACCTTATAACAAATGAGAACGATACCTTCACCTTTAAATCGACACCTAATTATTTATCACACTTGATTAGAACACACTAATACTTATAAATCTACACTATTGATGAAAGATCTAATTCCTTACCCTCGGAATCTCGGATAACTGTTATATGTGGTTTCTCTCGATGGATGGACCAAAACTCGATTACAAACCACGAGCAAAAAGTGGCTCAGGTGTACGTACGACTTCAAATAAACGATCTTAAAATCCTTAAAATCCTTAAAATCCCCTCAAAGATTCGGCCAAGGAGAAAATAAGAGAATTAGATTTCTAAAATCGGCTATTCTAAAAGAAAATAAAGAGAACGATTGATAGAAAATCCTTACTCGTAATACGGAGATTGATTCACCCTTACTTGAACTATTAGAAGATTCGGCCTTATCAATTTAGAAGAAGAGAAATGGTGATTTCGGCTTGGACAAAAAGAGAAGAGAAAGATAGTGTTTTTGGCTATGGTGGTTTTGATTTTTAACAAAAGAAAAGAAAGAAGAAGATGAAAATGGAGAATGGTTCGATTTTAACAAAAGAGAAGAAAGTGAATGGTGGTTTCGGTTATGACAACAAAATAAGAAAAAGAAAAGAATGATAGGAGGTTTATGATGTTGCGGTGAAATTGGAAGAGAGAAGTTTCAGCCTTAGCAAGGTAAATGAGAAGAGAAAAGAAGAAAATAAAAGATTGAAAGAAGAAGATGATGATGATTTGGTTTTCAAAAGAAAAGAGGTGAGTTTAGAAGCTATGTGCATTCGACAATGAAGGAAAAAGAGAAGAAAATGGTCTTTGTTATTTTGGTATTTTCGATTACAAAGAGGAGAGAAAGAAGATATGATTTGGAGAAAAGAAATTAAAAGGACTACTCAAAACCGAAATGGTAAAACTCAAATGACTAAAAGAAAGAAAAAGGTTTATCTTTTGTCTAATATGCATTCGGCTAAGAAACAAAGTTTGGAGAAAAGGAAAAGATGCACAATTTGTTAAAGTTTTGGCCAACTTTCACCCCCTAATCCTATAACAAAATTCGGCCAACACACTTGCCAACATGATCCCCCTTTTTCCTCCTCATTTCTTCCCTATCATTCCCTTAATTCCTATCACAATTAAACCAATCCCCCTTAGCCCCTTATGCCGTCTAGGTTTATGGTCAAATGACCATGGAAAAACTTCCAAAACATCATCCACTCTTCAAGCCCTTTGTTCCCTTATCCTTCCATAACCTCATGATTCCATACCATAACTTCTAACTTGCCTTTTCCCCTTGGTCTACTATCCAAAAATAAAAGAAAGTCCATCCATACTAGATACGGTTTGACCGACACTATAGGAAAGAAAGCAAAAAATTAAAACCCTTCCAATTGCTAGCTAGGGGATTCGAACCTCTCCCCTCATGCATTTACCCATGTGCCATCTCCACCTTGCCAAATGACTTGTTATGCTTAAAACCTCTTGCCAATATTTCTTATAGCCTATCTTGCTTAGTTCCATCTTAAGTCTTAAAAATTTAATATTTCTCTAAGGCATTCTCTTACATTCTGAAGTTCCTAAAACTTCCAAAGCACACTCAACTACACTTAGGCATGCAATAACATACAATTAAGTAAAAATGCATAGCCCCCATATTCTGGATGTTACAAATGTTTAATTCGATTTATGCATATTTTAAATACATGCATGCAAGCTCTAGACATAGTTGATTGTATATTGTATTCATAGATGTATTTTTAATTCTGAAAAGGTTAAATATATTGAATATAGAATCATTTGATGCAAGCAAATATTTGACAAAATATTAATAGCACCCTAAACATAGATGTTGCAAGTTATGCAGAGAAGAACATTCATTGCAGTTATTAATCCAGAGTTCTGTAGGCATGTAAACTCCTAAACCCCGCCTAGACGTTATGGCTAGATTGAGAAGGCTACATTAGCCACCGAAATGGCTAAGCTAACTTGCGTTACGTTTGAAGACCTTAAATAAACTCATTTTAGAGAAAACCATACTTGTACTTTGAGTTAGCTTAAAAGCATTCATTCATTAGGTTGTGTACACTTAGGATTCATTTTATTGTTGATAGTATTGTTTTAGAAAAACTATTTGCTTGTCGCTCTTCGTTTTTAAAAAAACTTGACGTTAAACTAATGCAACGAAAAAACCATTTTTTCAAGTCATTTTGGAAACTTAGTTGCCTTATCCATTTTTTTCAAAAACGATTCCTTTGCAATGCAGCAGAAACTAAGAAAATATTAAATTTTACTTAAGCCCAATATCATGCATTATCTGGTTATTATGCTTGACTAATTCATGCATGCAAAAAAAAAAAAATACAAAAAGAAAAGTTACCAAGCCACAGACCATAAATAATTAAAAATTAGAAGACAAAACCAATGAAGACTTAATAGTACTTATTAAGAATAGTCAAAGGTCCAAGGTGATTCTATGAATGCTGAGTTCGGTCCTAATTTCGAGGTTTACCCGAAAAGTTAAACACTATTGAAGGTTGAGCTTATGAAAAGCTCAGTGTGAGTAGAAAAATTATTTAAATAAACAATATTGAATACAGTGAAACAAATTAGCTTTAACGGAAGAAAACAAAACCATCATATGAATTTCATATCATTACATAACCATTATCATACTAATGTCAAACGGTGTATGAGCATGAGTCATCATTCATTCGAGTAACAATCATTAATTTTGATACCATTCAATACAACAAAATATAATATGTAGCATAACTCAATAACATTCAAATATGCCATGCACTTGATGCAATGCAAAAAGGTTCCTACCATACCATCCGCTAGATACCACGAGTTCCCCAAAACTTGTCATCCGAACTCCAAAACATTATGGGCTAAGCTTGTTTTGGTTAAAACAATCGATAACAATATGCAAAAAAAAAAAAAATCTAGTAAAAATGTGATAAATCGCCATTCCCCTCAGTACCCCAAGTGTAGTGCACTGACTACGAATAATGTGGACTTAATATGCCACCGGTACTCCATGAAACTCCTCCGTCAACCACCAAATCCCAACCCGATGCATATGCAATATGTCACAAAATCTCATACATAATCATATCTCAACACTTTTCACATTCATTTGACATGCTCAACATGTCCCCAATAATCACATATTTTCAGTAAATGGAAACAGTGTTCCAATCTTTCAAATTACCATTGTGTTGGTATCAATCAATATCGTTCAATTTCACATACTTTATGGATTTTCATTGTGCATAAATACCACCCTTTTAGTACACAATATAAAAAATATCTCATGTGTTTAAATCATACCTAAGCATAATATCTCAACATATTATATCATTCGGTCAAGCATTCTCATATCTCATAACTCAAATATGCTATTACAAACTCAATCAAACATTCATACTATCAAACTAGCAATTTTGCCAACATGTTAATCTTTTAAAGCTCAAAACATACCTAGTTTTGCCACTCAAAAAATCAATAATTTGAATATTAAGTCAATCCAATCAGCAATCTAATTTATCGAATATAACATGATATTTAACATTTTCAAACAATTTTATGAGTTTAGGACCCACACATTATTTTTCGCTTCCTTGTAGCACATTAGCGAATCTTCCAATTTTCCTTAATAATTCCTTAAATGAACCAAATCCAAAATTCAGTATAAATTCAATAAATTTACCATTAAACCAGCCCCCAAACACCCACTTATGAAGTCAAACCAATCGTTGAAATTATAACTATTTTATGAATCCAAACTAGTTAGATTCCTTACACTGTATCAATGCGAAGCTTACAATTGTTCTTCGCCATTACAGATGATTTGGGGCGTTTGGGTCAGCACCTGATTCAATAATATACTGGAAAATCAGTAGCTAATTAATGATTAAATTCCTTCATTTAATAAATTCATAACATTTACCCAACAACTATGTCGAAATAACAAACTAGTTACCCTTAATTGCACTTACACTTCATGATTTGTGGGTTTCGAATGGCCAATTGATCAAAAAAAAATTTACCTAATTGAAATGGGTTTAAAATCTTATTAGGAGGGTTCAAGAACTCAAATTAAGTCTGGAAAAATATAAGCAAGAACCAAGAAACAAAATATCCCCCTTTCTTGCACATAGGCGCACGCACCACCACCCATGGTGGCAAAATTTGGGGCTGGATTTTTAAATGGTTTGAGATCTCATTAAAATATGAAAAAATACCTTTGAAATCATTTAAAATACCCTAAATTATATATCTGGAAATTTTGGTTTTCAGTTGACAAGATTAATTAAGAAATTTAAGAGAAAAGAGATCTTACCCAAGCTAGTTGAGGGAAACGGCAATGAAACTTTCTTGGCAATGTTAGGGATCTATCTTGGGGTTCAAGATTTAAAATTTGGAGCTGATTTAGATGAGGATAAATGGAAGAAATACAATAAAGAAGATGCTGCACAATCTTGACGTAAAAAGAAAAAGAAAGAGATTGTAAAATGGGATGTGCAAGCGACAACATTAATGGAGGAAAGGAAAAAAAATCAAAGACAGGGAGAGGAGGAGATGAATGTGTAACACCCCAAACCCGGCCTAGAAGTTAGGCCCAAATCTAGCATGCCACATTGGGGTGCTTTTCGAGAAACCATGGTTCCATTTGAAAACCTTTCTTGATATTAAAAACTAAAGTCCCAGTTTGCGTTTGTTTATTATTAATCGACATTTATTAAAAATTTATTACCTGGAAAGAACTTTGTTTGTTGCGAAAACTTAATTAAAATGACTGACTTATGAAAACGTGATGTTTACGACCTATTCGCGAAAGCGTAGTATTTTGAAAGCAGATATTGTTTTGGAAAATCGTGATACAAAGTTTAGTAGATTTAAGACATAATAAACTAAAAGTCCAAAACTAAAACCAGAATTTAAGAGAGGCCTTATTACAAAATATTAACCCAAGTTAAAAATAAGTAAAATACTAGAGTCCAAAATTGCTCGTAGTGTGGCCACCTCCAAGTCCTCTAGCACGTCGAACTGCTTATTGAGGATTACCTGAGAAAAATATTAAAAAGAGGGTGTGACTTTACGAAAAACTCAGTGTGCATAACCCTCATCAATAAGAACATGAATCACAACAGTTCGGGCCGAAGCCTATTTCAGCAACGGTGGCAATTGGGCCTTAGCCCATAAAAGCCTTAGTTGGGCCTTAACCCATAAATGTCACAAATCATATTTATCTGGGCCTGATCCCATCTCAAATAAAACCACATATGCAATGCATTAATGCCCATACCAACCCTGCACTCCGTCTCCTGTCCAACCCTACACTCCTGTGGGGATTTAATCGACCCATCCATCCCTACACTCTTTATGTAGTACCGGTTGCGGCACCAACTTATCGGTGCAGCATAGCTGCTCAGTGGCTAAAAGCCTTCGATGGATCCACAGTCATCAAGCCACCATGCAATCCTATCTACACTTCCCCTTTCGAATAATCCCATCCCCATGTAACATAATAACACATGAATGCAACAGACAATAATAATCATACGATAACACTCATAAATCACATACAAGAATAATTATATAACATGTAGGGGCGTTTTTGTCATTTTTTTGCCCTCTAGGGGCATATCGGTCATTTTACCCATCGAGTGTATTTTCGCAATTTACCTACCAAGGGTATTTTCGTAATTTACCTACTAAGGGTATTTTTGTAATTTACCTACCAAGGGTATTTTTGTAATTTACCCACCAAGGGTATTTTCGTAATTTACCCACCAATAGTATTTTCGTAATTCTACCCTACAGGGGTATTTTGGTAATTTTGTAAATCAAGGGTATTTCAGTAATTTCACAAACCAGGGGTATTTTGGTAATTTTACAAATTAGGGGTATTTTGGTAATTTTACAAATCGAGGGTACTTTAGTAATTTCACAAATTGGGGGTATTTTGGTAATTTTATAAATCGAATGTATTTTGGTAATTTCACAAATCAGGGGTATTTCAATAATTTTGCAAATCGAGGGTATTTTGGTAATTTTGCAAACTGGGGGGTATTTTGGTAACATCACAAATTGGGGTTATTTTGATAATTCCGTAAATTGGGGGTATTTCGATAATTTCAGAAATTGGGGGTATTTTGGTAATTTTGCAAAACAGGGGTATTTTGGTACTTTACCAATATAAGGGTACTTTAGTAATTTAACAAATATAAGGGTATTTGGTCCATCTCGGATTTTAGTTATGAACTTTGGCCCATCAACAAGTCCTCGCGGCTAAAGCGAACAGACACTACGCACTAGGTAGGATTCCAAAAAAGAGGAGGTGGGCCACTAGGGCCGCTTAAGTACCAAGCTGTCCCTAGATCCAATCCTAGACATGCATATGCTCGTTGCCACACCCTAACCCAACGACTTGTTCACAAACATGTTTAATTAGAAAAATTAAGTCTTATGGAATTTAAGAGTTGTTCAAACTAGATCTAAGGTCCATAAACCCTAACATACATGTCTACGTCCCCATAAGCCCATCAAGCCCAAATCACTCCCTTACGGCCCATTAGGCCCAAATCTCATCATATGGCCTATTACGCCCAAAACAAATCCAATTCATGTATCATGCATGACTAATTCAATTCATATAACCAACCAAACCATTTCATCAAATTTAGCCTCAGGGCCCACCGGGCCCATTTAGCCACTTTCGACTTTCCGGCATTACCGATATCATGTGTGTAGTGTTTGTACACACCTGGTAACCTCGCGCACTGCAAACCCCTTAGTCACGAACCTACAATTGACATCACCTAATGATTAATCATAACTTAATATACACTTATTGGAAACCGAAACCTCACCGTAACCCTACTGTGTACCTCACGTTCTAGTAGCCCTTCCTTCGCTACTATTGGCGATTATCCTCTAGGTCTGCACCCGTGGGATCCTTCCACTAGCAGAGTTTAAATCCAACTCAAACTCTTGTTGCCCCATATTAGAAAAATAAAAACTCCATTGCTTCTCATGAGATTCGAACTCAGGCTCCCTTGTAACATACCCACGCTGCTAGCCACTTTACCAACTAGCTCCTTGTTTCTAAAATCATGCGCAACTAAATATAAGTCCTATGGCTAAATTAAAACATCCATTTAACAAGAAAACTAAAATGCAAGCACCAAGACTTGAACCTTGGACCTCCTTCCTTCCTCTTATGGCGTCACCCCCTTACTCCTTAAGTGGCATCACTTTGCCACTACACCACACACTCCACTTGTCATTTTTCCCTACATTTTATTCTTAAAGCCTACCTACCAACTCCCAGGGTTTTTTCACCTAAAACCAAAATTTTTCCTATGGTCTAACTTTAACCCGGGACTTCATAAAAGTCTCATAACCTTCCAAAATCACTCACATACTAGATCCAACTTGCCTTAGTACCATTCTCTTATTCTCAAAAATTTTAAACGCTACTACTCGCAAGGCCCATTGGGCCCAATCCTACTAGGCCCAGTTCTAGGATGTTATAGAATGGCTAGGGAAATGAGGAAGAGGATTACAGGTTGATTATTAGTGAAAAATTAATAGTTATACATAGGGTTACAAGGCTTGCGTGGCACACACATTAAAAACAAGGGATTTTTGCGAAAAATTAAATTATTTCGTAAGGGAAAGGATTCAAACTTGGGACCTCATTTAATTTCCATGCTTTCTCTTATTTCTTTTAACCATTAGAATTTTTCCACATTTTTTGAGATAATTTTTCAATATTTATTTTAAAAACAAGGCATGTCTCATACTAGGGTTTAAGGTAAAATTTGCAAAATAATAAAAATGGTGAGAGAGAAGGGATTTGAACTTGGGTTTCAAGGAATGTTTCACTAACACTTATCCAACAGACCAATACCTCATTTATTTCCTAAAAATGCATAGATAATCTTAAAAGTTAAGGCATGATCACTCTCTCTCGATTCACAAACCTGATTCTACTAACCCCCGATTTTTGCGATGTTACAAGACATATAGTAACTTAGAGATTTAGCTTAAAATCTAGCTATAAAAAGAGGCAGGTTACAGTAGTAACTCTCTAAGCAATTTAGTAGACAATATTTTTCCACGACATTATTTTGATGTGAGCATTTCACCTGAATAATTCCAGCCCTATTCATTCAACAACAGAATTACTCTTGCTTTAATCTGTAATTTGCCACTACATTTTATTTTCCCTATCAATTCTTTATTTTTATCATTAAATTACATTAATTCATTATACCAACATTTTATTCAATTTAAGAGTAGTTCCTGCTATTTAGTATATTTAATAGGATTATAATAACTTAATCAATCTCTTACAAATTTTCGATCCCTGTGGAAACGATACTTACTTGTCACTTTATTACTTGAATGACGTGTACACTTGCATAATTGCATTTTTTATTTACACGCAACATGTCCTCATGTGGGTTTTTGTATGCAAAAAAAATAAATAGAAGCAAATGTTGCTCACTGGTTGTCTAATGTTTACCTAATGTTAAACGTTATTACGATGTTAGATTGTAATATAGAAAGACAACTTCTATTAGTAGATGAACCTAAACATATACTTAGTCAAATAAAAAATGAGCAAATTGATTGAAAAAATATTATGTCATCTATCAAGTCTAATCTAGGAGATATTTTGTCTTGTGCATTAGAGCAGACAACTCTAAGAAGATAGAGACATAGATGTGATTGATTAGACTAACAATACATCATACAGAATCCAAGAAGAACAGATTCTAAATTTGTTTATGGATTTATTCACTTGTGATGTTCATAGTGTGGAATACCTAAATTCTGAATGGATGATGGACATGCATGCGTGACTCATACACTTTGATAAAAGTAAATGCCTAAATTTGAATAGATAAGGAATTGAAAGTTGGTGCATTGGGCATACTACTTCTGCAATATGTAGTGTCATTCATAACAGTGAAATTCACAACTTGAGACATGGGTAAATGATATCCTCTCATTGGCATTACATGGTTGATGAAAAATAAATGTGGCTACAGGTTGTTCATCTTTGTGATGAATGACTTGATCACTATTTGATAGTGATTGACTTTTCACGAAGGAAGATGTAATGGTTACCATGAGATAAAATAGGATCATATTAGGAGAAAAAAATATTATCCCAAAGAGATAAAGGATATCCTATGAGGGTAACACACTTATGACAAGGTCATTGGACGACCACTATGTAGTTCCTTTCGTAATGGTATGTCGTTAGGGAGAGCTCAATCATGATGCTATAGTGGAATGAGTTTATAATTAATAGGAGAAAAGCTGGAACTTAATTATAAATCATTTGAGCCCTAATTACGTATGTCCAGTCGATCCCTCCACTAGCTTATTGAAACCATAAATAAATTGCGTGTTTGAATCAAAATGAATAGAATGAACAGAAATGGAGAAATGAAAAACATTTAGAAATGGTTATGGTTTTATTCGAAATGGAGAAATGGAACCATTTGAAAATGAATGTGGTATTTTCAAATGGAAATGAAAATGAAAATAAGAAATGAGAAATGGTTCATTTGCAAATGTAGATGAATTAGTTAAAATTGATCGGGAGGACGAGTTTATGTTTTTCAGCCATTTTAAAGCCTAAAAATGAAAATAAATGATTTGATCACAGTGAATAAGTTGAAGTGTGAAATATTAAATATATTTATTTAAAAATTTTACTAAGGGTAAAACCGTCATAATTTTAATGGGGGTAATAATTGGGATGAGAAAATTATTTTATTTGAAAATTAATGTTTATTTTGAAAAAATAGAAAAAATATGTATTGGGTTGGATTAAATTATAAAGTGTTGGGTTAAAAGTCTAGAAAGCACATATAATTGTGCCCAATATAATGAGAGGCCCGAATTCCCATCATAATACATATGAGGGGAAGCACACCTTATTAACCTCCCTCTCTCTCCTAGTTGGACAAGAAAGTTGTTCTTCTTGAACTACACCTCTATAATTCAACAAGGGTTTTACATTCTCTTCCTATAAATAGATAACACTAGTAGAACTATTAACACAACTTTAAGAAATTGTTACTCTACCGAAAAATAGAGAGAATTTATTCTAAACTACTAAATATATTTGTCAAGAATAACAATCATGCCAATTTCTATTATGAAGAGAGAATTTTTGTTTTCACCCCAAAAGATTAAATTGGTTTGGTTCAATTGGTTCGAGCCCACACTCGAAGCAAATCGTGGTATGAGAATCGCAGAGAAGATGAATTGGTTGAAAGCTAGAAAACATCAAGGACCAACTTATCAAAAAACATAGGTACAGTATAAGTCTAATGGTCTATTGCTATAAATATCACAAATCAGGTCAATTTTTCAAAATTTAAATTTTATGTTGTGCAAGAAAACCATTTTCAAACTGAATTTTTTCCAGTAGAAACTGTTTTCATCTTCATCTCTTTCATTGAATTCTCCATTGAAGGGGAGAGCTTCCTAAGGGTTTGAAGTTTCATTCCTTCCTTTTCTTATAATTTTTATCTTTTTGAGGTATTGGGATGTTGATTTTGTAACACCCCAAACCGGGCCTAGAAGTTAGGCCTAAATCTGGCGTGTCACATTGAAGTGTTTTTTGAAAACCATGTTTTCATTAAAAACTCTTCTTGGTTAAAAGTTTAAGTAAAATCCTAGTTAGATTAGTTTATTTTTAAAATGTGGTACATTGAAAAATTATTACTTTTATTCCCAAAATATCTTTTCAGTTGCGGAAGCTAATTTTGAAAGTAATTGATTTACGAAAAAATTAGGTCGCGAAACCATTTCAAAAATGTTGCGAAAGCGTAATGTTGTTTTAAAAACAATTTACATTTTGGAAAACCGTGATTTACTTCTAACGTATATTATTCAAAGTAAATAAAAAACCCAAGTTAAAATCCAAAACCTTAAAGAGGCCTTATTATAAAAATTAAAACCCAAAAGGGAAACTAAAGCATAAATGAAGTCCAAAGACAGTCGTCCCATGCTACACGTGCGACCTTAACAGATCAATACTGGATCCATAGTCATCTCATGCGACCCGTGCGACCCCTATCAGAACTTCCTCCGTATCAATGCCCCAACCCCATGCAATATGTCGTGTATGTCATGCTCAATCATTACACGTGTATGCAAAATGGCCATGCTCAGTAACAGTCATTTAAACATATATTAAAAGCATATCAATCACACAACCACAATCAAGTCAGTTAAAACACAATCATGCAATCACAGTCAACTCAATCAAATTCATAGCACAAGTCAATCATTTACCCACAAGGGCAAAACAGTCATTTTACCCTATAAGGGAATTTCAATAATCCTACCCTTTAGGGGTATTTCGATAATTCTACCCTACATGGGTATTTTAGTAATCCTACCCTACAGGGGTATTTTGGTAATTTTTTAAATTGAGGGTACTTCGATAATTTTAGAAATTGGGGGTATTTCGGTAATATCACAAATCAGAGGTATTTTGGTAATTTCACAAATCGAGGGTATTTTAATAATTTTACAAATCGGAGGTATTTTGTTAATTTTACAAATCATGCGTATTTCGGTAATTTCACAAATCGAGGGCATTTTGATAATTTTACATATTAGGGTTATTTTAGTAATTAGAAAAATCGAGGGTATTTCAGTAATTTTATAAATTAGGGGTACTTCTGTAATTTTACAAATCGAGGGTATTTTGGTAATTTTACAAATTGGGGGTAATTTAGTAATTTTACAAACTGGGGGTATTTTAATAATTTTTGAAAACATTGGGTATTTAAGTAATTTTGTAAGTCGGGGGTATTTTGGTAATTTTGTAAACCAGGGTCTTAGCGACCCAACAGAAGGTCCACCGTCGCCTCGAGTGACTTAAGTAACCCAAACAGTCACAACGAGGGTAAATGGGACTAAGGCCCATTACTCAGCCCAAGTGGGCCCACACAATCGTGAGGACAACTTGGCCCAGATACAGCCACAACTTTGCAAACGTCACAGTCCAAACCACATCACATACATTTTATCCATGTGGGCCCACAAGCCGATTAGCCCACACAACCCACTTCAACCCAACGAGGCCCAGAACTACTTAAGTCATGTGCGCGACATGACAAGTCTATCTACGTCCCACTTAACAGTGAAGTTTACCACGCGAGCCCACGGGCCCATTGGGCTCATACAGCCCATTTCAGCCCAAGCCCATGAGATTGTTCATGGCAGCCTTCCTCATCGTACGCCCACGTTTCATGAGCTCAGTTGATCACATGAGCGTTTGCACGCTCATGTGACCCAAAAGCCCAATCCTTCGACTTTTCGGCAATCCAGCATTTCGGCATTTGCCGCTACAGCTAACACCGTGCGAAAAACATTCACACCCTATCAGCTTTTGACCTATTAGCATACACACCTGATTATAAAAGTGAATTGTGCTCAAAGTAATCTTGTACCTAAAATAAACCAATAATATCCGATTAGAAACTTAACTCATAACACTAACAAAATCTAAAGGAATTCCAAATCATATACGGTGCCCTTACAAACAACAGAAGCGATCACCTCTTCAGTTTACAAGCAATACACCAATCACCCTTGGCCACAACCTATACAAGAACCCTCTCTTTCTTTAGATTCACACAAGACATACGCTATAGTTGCAACAAGAACCCTATACCCCATTCTCCACCCTTTACCAGACCGTAAAACCAAATACTGATAAAAGGAGTAGCGCACACGAGTCGAGAATCGGTTTAATCTGAAGAGTATACCAAAATAATATAGTTGGTGTGAAAAGGAGAAACAAAAGACAATAACCAGAGAAGGGAAAAATCCAAGGGAGGAAAGAAAGCGCAAGTCGGATACTCACCTATGAGTATTCGGCCAATGAAGCAATTGAAGGTGAAGGTAGAGAAGTGCAGAGGTATAAGATAGTAGATGTTCAGCCAATTGTTTAGAATCAGTTGTAGAAGCCGGTAGTAAAAGAGGGAAAAAGAATAGTCATTTGACAAAAATCTAAGGAAATGAAAAAAAAGGAAGAAGAAGAAGGTATCTGGCAAGAACTCAAAAGAAAAGAGAATACACATAGAGGGCTAACTGAAAAGGGAAGTATTGGTGAATAAATGCCGAACTGAAAATAGAAAAAAAGCATAAAAGAATTGATCATTGTACTCAAAAGAATAGATGAATGAGTTATGAAAATAGGTCAAAATGTATTTGGGCACTCAAGGAAAGTATACGGCTAAGATGTTATAGAGGAAAAACCGAAAAACAATGATCACCAAAAGCCAAAAAAAGCAAGGCCCCCTCCTCAGCCGAATTTCTGAGTACCTTCCAAGCAAATTTAGCACAGGCTTACTTCACTTGAAACTCCCATTTTTCCTCCTAAAATCCCTTCATGATTTCCTCCCCAATCTTCTCCTTGATTCTCTCCACAATCCATTCCTTGACCAGTTCAAGTTCCAACTACCCTTGTAGTGTTTTATTCAAACTCCACCACTCACATAGCAAAGGAGTAAAATAAATACTCCTTTGTGTATAGAGTGACTCAAACTCAAGCTCCCTTGCCCCCTTAATGATGCCACAACCACTGGACTACAAGCTCGTCTTGTGCCACATTTTAATCTTAATTATTTAAAAGGCTTACTGCCAAGTACCAAGTGTTTTATTCACTTAAAACAAAAATTTAGCTAAACCCCAGGTTTGAACCCAGGACTTCTCCATCACTCCCAAACATTCTTGATGATTTAACCATTAAAGCAAACATGCAATTAGTAATAATTCTTGAGCACATAAACTTTACGTGTAGTCTCCTAGTGGCTCCCACGCACAAGGTCTAATCATACTAGGCCCAAATTCAGGGCGTTACAGATTTAGCTAACTTGTGTACCAATTTGTAAAACTGTTAAAGTTTTTAAAAAAATTTCATTGCTGAATACTTGAT